>CM037879.1:279943771-282441271 GCA_021292165.1 Shinisaurus crocodilurus | reverse complement strand
GATCCTACGGGGATGCCCATAATCCTCTGAACTCAGAGGATTACGGGCTCTCTGTGAAGAGCAGGAGGAGCGCGGAGGCACTATTTGCCTCTGTGCTCCTCCTCCCTGCAAAACAGCTAGACAGCCCATTTTGGCTGTCTAACTGAGGTGCTTTGGAGTGGCAGGGAAGGAGGCTGAGACGCTGCCAGGATACCTTGTATCTTGGCAGTGCCAGTTGCCCTCCCCACCCCACCCACCACCTCCCAGAACACCCACTAAACCCGTTCTCTGAGGTCACATTTGTGACCTCGTCAACTCGGAGAAGCAGCCAGCGTGGTTCTTTCCCCGCTGGCTTTGAGGGCAGGGAGGGTGCTCTGAGCGCCAAGGCCCAGGCTCCAACGTCGGAGCTGTTTTCTGATGTTGGAGCTGGGAACTCCGAAAAATCCTATGGCCCTCTAGACCAGTGTTCTCCAACCTTGGGTCCCCAGATGTTTTTGGCCTACAACTCCCAGCATGCCCCAGCCAGCTAAGGTTGGAGAACACTGCTCTAGACCCTGTCTTGATTGCGCTCTAAATTACTTTGCTGGAAAACAAAGGAAGCCTGGGGTGAACCAGGAATGGATTTTTGTGTGAAAGAACCGAGGTTAGTTCTGGATCCTGAAAAAAAAATTATTGGGCTGAGAATGTGCTCAAAGGCACCCTCCACCTTAATTCCGAGTGTACAGAAGCCCTTCACCCCTACCCTGTGGCTCTGCTCAGTGGATCTTGAGGAGCTAGTAAAAAAAAAAAAAACCCCAAACAAAACAAAGTAGATCCATCAAGCCTGAAGTCTGCCCACCTGTGTTCTGCTGGCTGGGGCATGCTGGGAGTTGTAGGCCAAAAACATCTGGGGACCCAAGGTTGGAGAACACTGCTCTAGAAAGAGGTGAATTGCAAAAGAGCAGCCATGATAGCTGGTGTGGTCCACTCTTTGAGAGCACATGAGGCAAGACCCAGAGGTCTCCCACTTCTTATCTTGCCTATGAGGTGAATGGCATGCTGCCATCTCTCAGCCTTAGTTCCCATCCTCCTTCAGCAATGTGGAGACAATGATTCTGTGCTCCCCTGCAGAGCGGATGTAAGAATTACTGAGAGAGGCATATATTAGGAGCTTTCAGCACTTAGAAAAAAGCATTATAATTATTTATTGCTGTTGTGTGTTGTGGGGAGAAAATGTTCTCCTGCGGTCTCCTTAAAAGTCTAATAACTTTACTCTGGTGAGAGCCGTACAGGAAAGTAAGTTGGCTCTGGCTGGGAGTTCCAAGGATAGATAGGAAGTGATTGTTAGCAGAAGTGGCTGAATAAAGCAGACTGAATCCAGAAAGTGAAGGGCTTGGCAAAGTCATTAGTCATAAACAGATAGTTTGCAGGTTTAAACTGCCAGAAGTATATAACTGCAGAGCAAATCAGACCAGGCCTCTGCAGAATGAACCCAGGGCTAGGGATGGGTGAGAATTTAGTTTCAGTTCGTTTCTGACATTTATTTATTTATTATTTATTTAATACATTTTTATACCGCCCAATAGCCTCTGGGCGGTTTACAACAGTTAAAATCATAAAATACAATATAAAATATAAAAAATTTAACAAGCTGACAGGGGAATCAAAGCCGATTAGATCAAACACCACTAGAAGATGTATGTAATATGAACTAGATATGACATACGTGGCAACTCTCCCAGAATAAAAATTCTGAACATCTCCAAATCAGTGGGTAGTTAGTCAGGGCTCACAAAGGGGCGACTGTTGCCTAGCAGCCAGGTGGGTCCAGATGTGTTTCCTTTTTAACCTGTGTTTGTTGTGTATAAAACAACTAGCATGTTCACTAACTCTGTTGAGGAAGCACCTATTTGGCCTATTCTACCGTACAAGGAAAGTAAGAGCATGCATCCCTTAATTGCCACATCTAGGCCTAAGGAGGCCTGCCATGCTCACACTTTGATAACCTAGAGAAATTCATTTCAGTTCATTTTTAATCAGGATTTATTTAATTCGCACCTTCTGCACTGAAAAAAACAGAATCATGTGCAATCCGCAGTCGAAGTCCACACATTTCGAAGCTAGCATTGTGATTCGCAGACCCCCCCAAAAAATGTTTGACATCAGCTCTAGTTTTGCTGATTTGCACATCCCTAGCCACTGCAAATACTTTTGTTTTGTTTTGTTTCAGCAAGCATTAGATCTCTTGACTTACTCATTTTTAATCTTTTTGTAGTTTTCCCTGCTGGTATTTTTTTAAAAAATAAAATATTTTATTTATCAGTAACGTCTTTAGTTTTGCTGTATTTATTATGCTATTTCATCTTATTATTCTGTCAGCTGCTTTCAACATACTTTTTAATGTGAAGGAAGGGTAGATATACCCCTGATAAATAAATAAGAAATCACTTCGGCTGGTCGGCCATGTGGTGACATCACAGCAGCTAAGCCAATGGCAGCTGGAAGAATGATTCTGCTGTATCACATTCGCAGCCCATGAGCTGTGAATGTGGTAGTCACACACATATGTTGCATTTTGACAATAAATCCATGACGGCTGGAATGGAATAGGTTCCACACAGGCTTTTCATGGAAGCCAAAGAAGTGTCACTTGGAGTCCATCCATCAGTGCCACTTGATCACTGATTTGCTCCTGCATCCGGTGGTGCCGTCTTTCCTCATTAGCAACCACCGTTAATTTTTGTGCGTGCACAAATGTATGGCTTTATTACTAAACTGTTTTGTTCATCTTTTTTTGTGGCTGCATTTATTTCGGTTCTCATCTAAACAATTAATTAGGGTGGTTCTTGAGTGCCTCGTATGCAGATTGTGGTGCCTTGGACTTCAGTGGTGCCTTGGACTTCTTTTCCCCCTAGTTCACTAATAACGTGAAACAATAAAAAGGAAGATTAAAAAAAAAACAAAAAAAACCCCTCCACTGCAGCAAAGATCTTCCCCTCCCTAGAGACATGTATATGTTTCGCTCTTTGTTTGAAGCTTCCAAAGACAGAATGTCTTTTTAAAGGTTTTAGTTTCTGCGTGGATTCAAAGCAAACTAACGGCTGCCCCTTAAAGTTCAAAGTCCTGCAGGGTTATGTCTTCATCTGCATAGAATTGTTTCAACTGGGAAAAGGGATTCTGGCGTTAGCAGCTAGGTTCCTTTTTAATATATATATAGCATTTCTTTAATGCCTTCGCTTTAAAAAAGAAGAAGAAAGGAAAGGAAAGGGGAAAGCTTTTTAAAGAAACAACATGCCACCATTAACAATCTGAGGGGGGGAACGGAGCTGCTTAGATCAAACACTGCTTGGAGATGTATGTAACATGAACTAGATACGACATGCATGGCAGCTCTTCCAGAATAAAAACTCCAACTCAGCAGGTAGTCACAGAAGTGTTTCTAATACCATGGTGTAGGGAATAAAATGTTAAATTTTCATCCTGGTCTTTGGGCTAGCTTTTTGTGTCACATTTTAATGGCATAGGCGCTCTCTAATCAGCCTATATAACCCCATTTTATCTTCACAATAACCCTGTGAGGTAGGTTAGGCCGAGAGCCAGGGTTGGGTAGAGTGTTGGGCTAGGACTGCAGAGAACTGGGTTCAAATCTCCACTAAGTCACAAAGCTCACAGGGGTTGATCTTGGGCCAGTCTCTTAGCCTGGCCTACCTCATAGGGCTCTTGTGAGGATAAAATAGGTGGAGGGGGAGAAAAAAGATATATTCCACCCTGAGCTTTTTTGGGAGAAAAAGGGCAAAATAAAGAAACCCTTCTGCATATGAGATGCCCTGAATGACTGGCCATTTTGCAACTCATCTGAGTCTGATCAAAATCTCAGGATTGAGAGGGGGAAACATTTACAAGTGCTGCAGCAGAAGTATGATCATAATAAGCAGGCACTAACATCTTCTAATTGGTTTTTAATCTATTGTTATTTATTTATTATTTATTATATTTATACCTTTTTTTCCTGCAAGGAACCCAAGGCGGCTTACATAATCCTCCTCCTCTTCTCCATTTTATCCTCACAACAACCCTGTGAGGTAGGTTAGGCTGAGAGTCAGTGACTGGCCCAAAGTCACCCAGTGAGTTTCATGGCCGAGCGGGGACTAGAACCCAAATCTCCTGAGTCCCAGTCCAACACTCTCACCACTACGCCACACTGGCTTGTTATTATTACTGATAAATATTACATTCCGTCATTGCATAATATAACACCAGTGCTTAAAAAGACAAGTAAAAAACCCATTTACAACAATTTCCTGCTACTGTATCTTGGGTGACCCTGGACCTGACCTACTCTCTCTCTCGCTCTCTTGGGCCTAACCTACTTCACAATCTTGTTGTGAAGAACAGAGGTCAGGTTTGAGGGGGCCCTGTGCCATGTATCCTCTGGTGACCCTCTTTGTGATGGGATTGGATAAATTCATGCAGGATAAAGCTATCAGTGGCTACTAGTCCTGTTGTCTATATGCTTCCTCCAGTATCAGAGGCAGTATGCCTATGTACACCAGTTACTGGGGAACATGGGCGGAAGGGTGCTGTTGCATGTCCAGCTTGTGGATTTCCTGTGGGCAGCTGGTTGGCCGCTGTGTGAACAGAATGCTGGACTAGGTGGACCCTTGGTCTGATCCAGCAGGGCTCTTCTTATGTTCTTAGTTGGAGCAGCAGCATGCCAGATAGCTGAATCTAGCTTCCATTTTAATTCCACATAATTTCCCTAATGTAGTGTTTCATTTGTTTGTTTATTAAATATATATACTACCCAATTGCCAGTTGCCTTCAGGGTGATTTACAATTATAAAAACCAGAACAGTAGTAGAACAGCAAGCAAACAAGCAAAGCAATGAAAACAACAATTAAAACATAAAAAATATCAATGAGCCAGCAAGAAAGTTAATAAGCAGAGCAACGTAAAGATTAACTGCCTGCTGGAAGAGAAAACCTTCTTAACCTGGTGTATACAGTGAAGATGCCAGGCGGACATCCCTGGGAAGGGCATTCCTCAGACAGGGGGCCACTACAGAGAAGGCTCTTTCCCTGGCGGCAGCCACCAGTTGCACCATCATGGGCGGTGGCACCCAGAGAAGAGCCTCCAAAGACAAATCTGAGCAATCAGGCAGGAATATATGGGAGAAGGTGCTCTGTGTCGCTTTGTGGCATTGTGGGAAATTTAAATGGCAGCTAGGACCAGCCCATGTCTGATGTCAGGGATGGTCTCTGCTAAGTGCTGACAGGGTGAGGGGATAATGTATGCCATCCTGAGCTCCTTGGAGTCTGTCATTCATATCATCCACTATGCAGACACAGCTGACCCTCTGGAACTTAATTACTGAGCTGTTTGTCTGGGTTGATTAATGTACCATCATAATAGTTGATGTCTGTTACACATGAGCTATTTCCAGGCTGCTGTTCAGCTGGGAAGCTCCATCCTCTGACTTGGGACCCCATCCTTCTATTCCACGGGAAAGGGATGTCACTCTGCACATGCTCAATGGCATTAGTTGTCATTGTTTGATACGATGAAGAGCCAAATGTCCGCCAGCCATTGGGAATGGATTCCATTGCTCAGCCTGGCTGAGACGGAGCCCTGCGTTCCGACCAATAGATTCCGAGCCGGATGATGCCGACATTTCATGAAGTATTGGGCGGCTGCCGGCGGGATCCAAGCATGCAAACTAGCTGGCACCGAAGGGAGGTGGCTTCTTTTTAGCCATTGGGAGGCTGCTAATATCTGGCTCCACGCCTGAGCGTACTCCCAGCAACCATCGAGGGGTCCCCTCGCTCCTTATTATCCACTTTGGCTATTGAAAATCAGCAGAGGCCTAGTTTTTTAGGGAGCCTTTGGGGGCAAGAAGGGGAAACAATGAGACAACTTTGCTGGTGACTCTGAATGCTTCTGTGCTCCTCAAGTTTCACGTGTGAAGGGGTGGGGTGGGGTGTCTCACCAGTCCGTGATAAAATGTCAGCCAGGCAGAAGCGGATTGGATAGAACTTGCCCTTTTGTTCCGTGCCCATCACCCAGAGTGCTTTGCCATACAAGCTGATTAGCCATAAACTTCCCATTCATTATGCATTCAGCCTCGGCAGTTCAAGAACCCTCTGAAAGCGGCAATTGTCGTCGCATGTGAGAAAAGAAACATACATTAAAATTCCTCAGATACCTTTAAAATTAAAACAAAAAACAAAAAAAACCCCCACAGCTATTAGGCATTTAAAATTGTTTCATATAAGTGGCTTATTTCAGAGGGAGCAAAGGGGTGCGGCGAGGTGGGGAAGCAGATTCTAGCAATGTTGTCCTTGATATTTCTCTCGGGGGGGGGCCCACAAACACACGCATCTATGTGTAGCACTTTAGTCAGAATTTACATAATAATGGATGGAGAAGTGTTGCAGCAGCACACAAAACCTGGGAGCATTAGTGCTTAGCTGCTTCCCCAAAAGGCTGGAAAATGCAGCAGATTTAATCTAGGTCAAAAGGGGGGTGGGGGTAGAAAAAGAGCCCTCGATTTGCCAGACAGAGGGCATTTATAGGGAGCGCTTGTATTCGCAAGGGTATGGGGATGACAGAGTAGGGTTTCTTTGAAGGCACTCTCCCCAGTGCAAGGAAAAGGCTGACAGGAAACAGCAAGTTCTGGCCAATTAACAAGAATGCAGACATAACCTGAATACAGAGCAAAATGGAGTTCGACAAAGTTACTTTTTTAGTGGGTGTTTTGATCCAGTGACTTGGAGAGTCCCCACTACTTGCTGTTGTGCGGAGAGGGTACTTGCCAAATGTCAGGGTGGGAGGGAGAGAAGTGAGGCACTTGGCACACAGGGTGTGTTCCCATTGTGGTACCTAGTGGCTATGACAGGCCAGGTCTGAGTGGGGCTTAGCTGCTGTAGTCTTTCACTGTGAACTTGGCCTAACGCACCTGGGGCCATGAATTACCTGGGGTGAGGCCAAGGGGAAACGGAGAGGGCCTTCTCGGTTGTGGCTCCCCATCTGTGGAATTCTACGCCCAGGGGGACCCACACAGCACCAATGCTGTTACCTTTTCAGCACCAGGCAAAACCATCCCCCCCCCATTCCTCCCCCGCCCAGCCTTTTAAACAAGCTGCACCTGCACTCCTGTTTTAATCATTGTTTATATTAAACAATAAAAACATAACATTAAAAAAAGTACAGTTCCATAATAAAACAATGTTTCCTTTTTCATAAACCGCCCCGGAAATGTTGTTGAAGAAAATGTGATAGATTAGATCAGGGCTCTCCAACCTTGGGTCCCCAGATGTTGCTGGCCTACAACTCCCAGTTTACCTAGCATGGCTACATCTGGGGAGCCAACATCTCTGGGGACCCAAGGTTGGAGAGCCCTGGATTAGACAGATAGATAGATGGTGATTCTGACAGCAGGACTTTCCTCTCTCTGCACCACTGTGGTAGTTTGCCTGATGAGGGAGTGGCTGGTATACTCTCTTCTGTACTTCAGAGCTACCACTGCTGGTGAGTAGGGGATAGTGGAGACTGGTGGCTCCAAGGTCAGCAGGGCTACATATCCACTCCAGATTTTAGCCTGAACTGTAAAGGAGTTATCCATGGTGCCAAAAACCCCCCCAAAAAAATTAGGTTCAGCACCATGGATAGCTCCTTAAAAGTTCAGAGTGAAACCTGGTATGGATATGCAGCCCTGCTGACATTAGAGCCACCAGCCTCTATTGGTAAAGGATGGTATTGCACCTACCAGTCCAGGAGGGGTCAGGTGACTCAGAGGGCCAGTTGGGTCGTGCCTGGTCCTCCCACTCTTCTCATTCTGGCCTGCATCCCCAGTGGATGCAGTGTGAAGTCCTCCCTCCCTCTCCCATGGTTGTTGCCCAGTTCTTGGTATTCACTGGCATGCTGCCTTTGCACTTAGACCTTGGTCTAATCCAGCAAGGCAGTTCTTATGTTCTCATTAACGAGTACACGTTTTGTTAAATTCATTCCGTCTGTGTTTCACGGATTGTGCACTCTGAAATTTTCAAAACACGTGCATTTTCACACTTTAGTCCATGGTGGGAAAGTGCACACTCTTGAAAAATGCAGACAGAAATCCACACTTTTCCCATTTGAATGAGACAAGAAATAGGTCATAAACAAGAGCAAGCCAAAACAAGCTTCAAAGTGATTTTTGAAGAATTCGGGTGAGCTCAAAAATCACTGGCTCTCCCATCCCTATGAGAGACTACTTTCAAATGAAATCTTAGCAAATCATCTTTCCCTGGTACCGGGGGAAGAATGTCCCTTAAGGACTTGACTTCTGCTGCTGTCGTCTATATAAGGCCAGCAACGTGAAGCACATTTCAGTCTGAATTGGGAGTCTAGTGCTGTTTTGTGACCCAGTTGGCTGAAGGAGAGTCCACAGTGGTGCCACCTAGACCAGACACTGTCTCCAAACTGAGTTAACAGACACAATTATGTAAATCATTTTGCAGAATCTTCAGTTTTAATGGATTAGATTATTTTATCTATCAGGCTTTCTGAATATCCAAATGCCTCTTTGTCATATGCCGGGTGAGTCCATTTGTTGCAGCACAATAATCATGGCACGTGAGGCCGGTTATACTTGTTTGTTTGTTGCCTCTTTGAAAGGATGCAAGGAGACGCTTGACTTCATCTTCCAAATGTCTTCCTCTTTCTGCTGTTGTAGCTTCCTCCCCACTCCCTTGCACACCCACACGCTCCTGTTATTTCAATTCTTACCCATTTGTTCCTGTGTACTTCAAGATGCAGTGTGAAAGAGGCGAGAGAGAGACTTTAGCGATAACCTTGCATGTCTCTTGGCTAATGAAAGCGGCTTCTTTCCTGGGGTTCATTTTAACGGCACAATAATTCATATTCATTGCCAATGGGCGCTGGAGACCTGGTGAGACTTGGCCTCCCCGAGCCCAATTAGCAACATCATGACATCCAACCTGGTACCAATTATTTCTCCATTGGATGAAATGGTGGAAGCAGGAAGCCGCAGTACAGGGAAGAGAGGGGAGGAGGGAAGAGATGGTGGGGTGTCACCCTGCTATCGTGGGAGGAGCTCCGCCGTCTTGCTCTTTCTTCTGCAGGCAGCGAATGATCCATCTCACTTCCACCATCAAACCGGAAATCGTGCCCTGTCAGTGTTCACAGTGCTGTGAACCATGGAATGTCTTGTTCCCCACTACCCACTTCCACAAGCAGTGGGAAGTTCCTGGGGTATTGACTGCATGAATCAGGTTTGATTTCCTTTGGAGGAAGGAGTGCCAAAGACGTGTGTGTGTGTGTGTGCGTGTGTGTGTGTGTAATGTCTGCTTTATTTTCGAATATATCAGTAGTCGAGCATAAGTGGAGGCAAACAGCAAGGCTATTTATTTATTTGCTATACTTTTAATCTGCCCAATAACCAGATTAATCTGGGTGGTATACAATACATTACAATCATACAGTACAAATATTAAAACAAGAAATAAAAACTGCATATAATAAAAACTAAGATAATATATCAGCAGCAAAGAATAAAACTATCACAGCATAGTAAAACTGGATTAAAACTAGCAGCAGAATAGAGTACTAAAAGCAGTTCTTAAATGTCTGGGTGCCGAAAATACCATAATGAAGGTGCCAGGCGAGCCTCTCTGGGGAGAGCATTCCACAAACAGGGTGCCACCACTGAAAAGCCCCCACCCCACACACACACACACACCAGATCTCCAAAGCAAGAGAGAGACTCTGCACTCATCCAACTCTCAGTTCTCTCTTGCTCTTTCCACCCTGGTTGTTCCAAATGGCAAACTACTGCTGCTATGGGCTCAAGTTACAGGAAGCCAGATTCCAGCTGAACATCAGGAAAAGCTTCCTGACTGTTAGAGCCATAGGACAATGGAACCAACGACCTAGGGAGGTGGTGGGCTCTCCCACACTGGAGGCATTCAAGGTGCAGCTGGACAGCCATCTCTCTGGGATGCTTTAACTTGGATTCCTGCAGTGAGCAGGGGGTTGGACTCCATGGCATATAGGTCCCTTCCAACTCTACCATTCTATGATCCAATGATTCTATTATTCTATTTCTTTTTCACAAGCACCTCTTCCCTCTCCCTTTAGCTGAGGTGTGTGTCTCACCTTCTCTAAGCTCCACTGGCTATGTCCTTCAAAACCAGGGATGCATGAGAAATTCGCTCCATCCAGTCTTTTTTTTACAGATTTACCCAATTTCTACCTCCTGGACCCGAACGCAGACCCGAACACAATGTGCACTTGAAAATGCATACATTTCTAAGTTTCCAATGTGTTCCGCAAAATACAAAAATATGTTTGACAGTATGTGCACATCTGAAGAACATGCAAAGAAAAATGCATACATTAGTCCATGGGTGAGTGCATCCAAAATTGTGTACATTTAAAAATGTGCACCAAAACTGCATAACTAATGCATAAACTACCAAAAAAATGTTTTATGGATTTCCATAGGGATTTTTAAAAGGAAAAAATCACAAGCTAGTTCAGAAATGGGATGGAACAAGCTTGACCTAAAAAAAACCCCAACCATCTCTTTGAGACCAAGATTGACAGATCTGTCCATCCCTGCTCAAAACACAAGATCTAGAGCTCTCTCAACAGATCTTGTCCTAACAATTAGCTCCTATTAGTCGTCCATTCTGGGCTGCTAATACCAAGCAATCTCTTGGACAAAGAAAGAGTTTGTGGTAAGTTTGCCAATCTGAAATAAGAATAAAGTTTATCTGTGTAGTTTTGAGGTACATTTCCTTCATCACTAGCTAACTAAAGAGAAATAACACATAGCAGGGATGAGAAGTAAGGGCTCAGAGATAAAATGGTGTGGTTTGCTTTCCCAACAGGCTTGAGCACCAGCATCCTTTTCTAGAAATTCAGGAACTTTCACATGTCTCCAACAGGGAGCTACAGATCTTCTTAAATCCATTGTCTGTGTATATGGATTGTCAGCATCTTTTGTTCCATCATTGACGGAATCAGATTTCCCCCCCCCCCGGCATGTATGAGAATTTCATTCCACTTGTGCTAAGGCCCATTAGCACAAGTGTGAATTTGTGTAAATTCCCCCCAAAAGTAAAAACAAAAAGCAGTCCGCAAGGTCCATGGAATCTGCGTGACTCAGAAAAAAGCTGGTCCGCTCCAGAATCCACAGTTTGGATTAACAGAAATCCAAACATCTGAATCCATTGCGGATTTCTGCCACTAACTGCAAACCAAGTTTTCTGTATTATTATTATTTATTATTTATTTATAATATTTATACCCCACCTTTTTTCCTGAAAGGAACCCAAGGCGGCTTACATAGTCCTCCTCCTCCTCTCCATGTTATCCTCACAACAACCCTGTGAGGTAGGCTAGGCTGAGAGTCAGTGACTGGCCCAAAGTCATCCAGTGAGTTTCATGGCTGAGCGGGGACTAGAACCCGGATCTCCCGAGTCCCAGTCCAACACTCTCACCACTACGCCACACTGGTGTATAAGCTGCTGCCCCAGAATGCTGTTTCCCCAAGCACGATCCTAAATTAAATGCCCCAGATATTATTCTCTCTGACTCACATGTTAAAAATTTAAAAAGGGGAGGATCTTTTTATATCTTAATTGCTTTTTTAGAAATTGAAAGCAGAGGTCCCGGAGTAGGCCAGCGACACCCTCACCACATGCCCTGGTTTGCATCTTGCATTCTTGCAGCCAGCAAGACGAGCTTGTGCAGTTTTCGGTGAGGTTTGCATTGATCGCTCTCTTTGCAGCTGTTCCAGTCGGTGCGTGCTCCACAAATGCCTTTATATGTCAACAGCTGCGTGGCATGAAGTTTCCCCTATAAATACCAGCCCCGCTAAGTCATATGGGTGGCATTTAAAATGGTGGTGCAGGAGGTGTGGAAAGGTGTATAATATCTGGACCCAGGCCCTGTTTTGACTTGAAACTTGCTCAGATTCAGCCACCTTGACAAACAGCCAACACCCGCACTTGAGATTCCTGGCGTGTCTGAAGCTGGCACCTGTTCTGCTTACAAATGTGGATGCAAAAGGGAGCTTCATTCACAGAAAGAAGGAAAGAAGAAAGGCGGGGGAGAGTGAGCACGCACACACGCAGAACTTCAGTCATTTACCCTTCCAGGGCCTTCCGTTCCTTGATCTGTCAGCCCCTTAGAATTCAAAGGCAGCCTTTAAAAGAATTTTCAGTTCACAACATGATGACTCTGTTGTTGTCCTGAATGTGAATGGATCTTGAATAAAATTTGTCAACTAGGGTTCTATTTTTTTTTCCCCCGCTAAAAGAATAGGGAGAGCTCAATCCTCAGATAATCATTACAGCCTCCTTTTTTTTTCTTTTTTTCTTTTTTGGAGGAGTTTTATTAGGCTAGAAGCTAAAAGCAGATTCCATACGCTTTTCTTTTGAAAATTGTCAGTAGCCTTTGAAGATTTGCAATGATAAGATCTTGTTACTCCTATCCCATGTTGTCAACGTTTCAATGCCAGAAGCAGGTTTAATCACAACTTAGGAGAGCCCGAAACTCTTCTTTTTGCAGTGGGAGGGGTGCTGGAAATGACAGATGTCAAACGATTAGATGGCAAGTGTTGCAGCTGGTGATATGTTGAACTTCCCAGAAGTGTATTAAAGGAAAAAATTTCCCTACCATAGAAAGTTACTTTGATCTTTTTCACATGCATATGCACATCGTTTGGTTATTGTCATCAGCTATTGGGGCTAGAACCAGTAACCTCCCAGTCTGTGCACAGTTGCCTTGTGTGCCATGAGCCACCAGGGTCACAGCTTGGAGCATTTCCCTCGGCCACAGATGGGGAACTCCAACAACATCTGGAGGGCCATAGGTTCCTCAACCCTGCCCTAGGTAATGAGGGATTCCCAGATTCTGGGAGATTCCATCCACCCAGGTTAGCCACTTGTGGGTAGACCACAAAGGGCTATAAAAAGCTTCCTGTTCAGGCAGATAAGAAATAAATAAATAAGAAATAAATACTTATTTATTAATTACATGTCTATACCACCCAATAACCAAAGCTTTCTGTCCGGTTCACCAAAAATGAAGTCTAAAATACAACATGATAAAACATCATATAAAACTTGTGAAGGTTTAAAACAGAAGACAACCAGAGTAAAAACCACCAGCATGGTACAGATCTAAAAACACAATAACGCTTTTCAAAACAAAACTGAAGGACTAAAAATTCTGGGGAAATAAGAAAGTATTCTCCTGTGGTGTGCTGAAAAGACCACAATGCGGGCACCAGGTCAACCTCTGGAGAGGGCATACCACAGTTGGGATGCCACCTGGGGAGACTGAGATAAGGCAGGCTCTCTCGTCATGCCCCCCTAGAAGAAAAACTTTCTCCCCCCCGCGGACTTAAATAGTATTTTGTCATAAATGTTAAGTACACCCTGCACACTGACTTATACTAAGAGAAAAAAAAGAGAATTGGATCATTTACAACAAGAATAGCTTATTAACTAGCAGAAAGATAAGGGCCGGATTTAGAACACAATATAAAAAACTCTGAGTCAACGAGCCCCCCTTTGAGCCTCGGCCCCCCTGTGGGGCCCGCCCCACTATTGAGGCATGGTTTAAGGGCAGGTGTATATGGAAGGAGACAATCCTTCAGATAACCTGTCCCCCAGCTGTTTAGGGCTTTAAAAATTAATACCAGCAGTTTGGATGGGGCCCAGAAACAGAATGGAAGCCAGTGCAGATCACAAAGCACTGATGTTATATGGTCATATCAGCCAGTCCCCATTAACAATCTTGCTGCTCTATTAATTGCCCTGCTTTGTTCTCTGATTGTGTCCTCCCAGCTCAGACTCTTGGATTAACTCCTGATTATTTGCTCCCATGTGATGTCAGCAGGGCTTTTTTTCTGGTGGAACTCACCGGAACTGAGTTCCAGCACCCTTTTTTATTAATGATACAATTTAATCGCCATCTACTCCCGAGGAAATGTAATCCAAGAGTTCCGGTACCTTTTTCTCCAGAAAAAAAGCACTGGATGTCAGACCTGAGCTGTAGGAAGCCAGTTACTGTATGCTTGAGGCTGCTTCATACATACACGTTCAGCACCACGTCAAGTGATTACTGGCATGTGTTTATGGACCATTGCATATCAAACATCACAGGTGGAACTTTCTTACCACTGTGCATCATTTCAAACCACCTCAGCGGTAAGTCAGATCACACGTTCAATTGCCTGTAATATACAGAGATTAAGGGTGCAGTCCTATGCATGTTTAGAGAGAGAGAGAGAAAGTCTTATATCTCCCAGCGTTCCCCAGCCAGCCAGGATGCTGGGAGTTGTAGGATTTCTTTCTGTCTAAACATGCATAGGATTGTGCCCTAAATGATCTAAATGCACGCATGAACCGGGCCTTGCATGACTGGCAGAAGAATGTATCAGCTGACTCAATAGAATAGCATTCCATTTGACATGATGTCAGTGCTTAGTTATCCACATGCTTTTGCACTTCATGAATATTCTGACACAATCCTTGTCTCGGTTTTTTTCTTGTGTCATTTTTGAAGTATATCAAAAAGTATCAAAAATAGCCTAACAATGTGTATTTTGAGAGAAAATATATTTAGGAATTCTCACTTTGAGAGAATAGACATTGCTCCTCCCATAAAGGAAAACATGAGACAATAAGCTTGTGTGTAACAGTCACAACTTTATTGGATGATAATCATAAGTAAGGACTTGCAACTAGCGCTAAGTGCCAGGCACCTGCTAGCTCAGGGGTGGGCAACTTTGGGAGATCCGGGAGCCACTTTTGCCCCCCAGACACTCTCCCCCACCATGGCCACACCCACATACACCCACAGGTGCCAAAAACGGGGGGGGGAATACTTTTTTTAAAGGCATCTGTAGGTGCTAAAAGAGTCAAAAAGATGGCAAAAGATGGTTAAAAGATGTCAAGAGAGTCAAAATTAGCTTGTCTGCAAGCTCATTTTGACCCAGAGGGCTCTGTGGCTGCTATAAAAACAAATGCCAAAGCAGGACAGGACAGACATATGAGTTGAACCCCCCATGCAAAAATGAAATGGACCAGAAATAGACCAGTGATGCAATCCTATACGTATCTACTCAGAAGTAAGCCACCTTGAATGTAATGCAGCTTACTCCCAAGTAAATACATATAGGATTGCAGCCCCATCCCTATATATATAGATGAGATATACCATATTTAGGCCATTCATATTTAGAGCTTAGCTAAGTTATGTATATCAAGAGTGTGGGAGGGGAAAGGGAGGTGTTTCTGTAGGCTCACTGTGCTCCTTTTCATAAATTTCCATGGTGTGTGTGTGTGTGTTTTTTAGTGAGGGGGTAGGAAATGGAACAGTTGCATTTTATTGTGTATTTGGAACGGCATGCGTTGTTTCCTTCCAAGCAGACATAAAGAGAGGCATCACACACCCAATATAGATAGTAGTGACGTGTCAAAAGAGCGGGCAATAGCTTCTTCTTTTGTCCCCTCTCCTCTATCAGTCTCTGTCTCCAGCATTTTCTCTGGTCCAAAGGGAATCCAACTGCCCTTTAAAATTAAAGGGCAAGGAGCAGGACAGAGGAGCAAAAGCAGATGACCACATCTTAGGCCGGGAGACTTGAGGGGTGAAGGGAGAAGCAAGTTGTCAACGCAAAGGGAGGAGGAGAGAATGAAGGTGAAGGAGTTGTGTTTTGGCAGAAGGAAAGATGCAAAAACATATGTCTGATGATTACATTGTGAGAACTGAGGGTTGGGGTGGGAGATGCGGCTTAGATGACTGCCCTTCCCAGAAGATAAAATACTGTTGAAACATACTGAAACTTTCACCGTTGTTTAAAGACATTGCAAAGTCAAAATGTGGGTGGAAAATGAAGTTTCTGGAGATCAGTTGTTTTCTACTCTCCCAGGACCGAGAGCGTTGTCTCTTTGTTGTTGTTGGTTTTAAACATCTTATCCACGCTGGCTCCAAAGCCTCTAATTTTAAGCCTAGCAGTTGTCGGGTGACTGGTGTCTTTTGCAAAACAGCAAGAAGCCCAGAGTGTCTGCTCAGCAGGGAGCAACTGCCAACCTTTCTGAAAAGTCTGCCGGTGTGATGGGAGGGACCACAGCTCAGTGGCAGAGAGCACACGCTCTGCATTCAGAATCTGAATGCAGATATCAAGGTCCTTCCCTGGTGTCTCCATTTAAAAGGAGTAGGTAGCAGGTGACAGAGAAGACCTCTGCCTGAAACCCTGGAAAGCCGCAACCGGTCAGAGTAGGCAATACTGGGCAATATATGGAAAAATAATCTAACCTGGTATAAGCCAATGTCCTAAATTACTTTCTGCACAACCGGTGGGGGTGGAGGCTGATGGCTCCAGTGTCAGTGGGGCGGTGTATCCACTCCAGGTTTTAGCCTGAAGTTTTACGGAGATATCCATGGTGCTGATTTCAGCACCATGGATAGCTCCTTTAGAATTCAGGCACGCTTGGAGTGGCTACACCGCCGCCCCACTGATGTTGGAGCCACCAACCACTGCCGTGTGCAACAGGAGTGGGGAACCTTCTTTTGCCCAAGGGAACCTCCCGAGGACTGCGTGGCAGCAGTGAGTGATGTCCGGAGGCTGAAATCAGCAGGGCCACCCCGCCTCTGGTCATCACTCCCGCTGTCTCTGTCTGTATCTCATTCATTCATTCTCACTTGCTCATTCTCCCTGTCTCTCACACACACACAGCTGGAGAGAGGGCACACTAGAGCAACCATTGCTGCTGCTGCTGCTGCACTAGCTGCTGCAAAGAAAGAGTGACCTGCTCCTTCAGGAACAGGCCCTTCAAGCTCCAGGCAGCATGAAGCAGTAGCTCCGAAGGGGACTGACTCCACATGCCCCTCACCTTTCCTGATGAGGAAAGGCAAGGGGGCACACGAACCTCTTTGGGAGGAGGATGGGGCTATGTATGAGGAGTGGCATCCGTGGAGGCCCACACAGGTCAGGTGGGGAGGTCTCATAGGGCCCATTTGAAATGGGACCACCTCAACCAACGGGTTATGAAGTTGGCTCCTCTCTCAGACCACAGTCGAGACCACCCACAGCTGAGGGCTCAGACACAACTCCAAACCCGGGTCAAGCAAAAACAGAAGAGGTGCATACTGCTAATATCATAAGCACACCATTTTTAAAAAAATGTTTGTACAGTCATGCCTTGGATTGAGAGCATAATTCATTCTGGAAACATGCTTGTAATCCAAAACACTCTTATATCAAAATGAAATTCCCCCCAAAAAAATTTGTAGAGATTTTTAATTTAAGCCGTACTACAGTACTTGTATTGCAAGACGTCGCTTGTATATCAAGTAAAAAAAAATTAAATAAATATTTAAAAATCTGCTTGTCTTGCAAAACGCTCTCAAACCAAGTTACTTGCAATCCAAGGTATTACTGTATATGTAACTTTTGCCTGGGTGAGTCCAATGGGGCTCAGCTGGAATAAAGGCTGCCAGGCTTCGAACTGGATAAACTTTGTTTAGTTAGAACCTGCAGCCATACATAAAACAATAAAGTGCCCACGTAGAGCTAAATGCACGAGCAGGCTCTTCACACAAGAACGGTGCAAAGTCCCTTAGTCCGAGGAGAAATACGCAATTCTTCTTGCTCACAAAACTTTGTAGTCAGCCTGGTCCTCTGGTTCGCCACGGTGCTGCTGGACACTTCAGCTGCTCCTCTGCAGGCAACTTTGGTGTCCGTGCAACAGCACCACAGCAAATGGCAAATGTATAAATTGCAGCTCAACAGTCATGGCCCCGTAATAACAATGAAAATGCAGTAAATACCAGATATACAAAAATCGATTGACCGAATCCCTTGCTAATGAACCATGCACACATAATATATGAATTCATTTTATCTTATACAAGGTGTTAAGAATCCATACTTGGATCTGATTTTAAATATATATTTTTTCTGTGCTTTGACTTTTTTCTTTCTTTTTCTTATTGTTCACTGCTCAGGAATCTTGTTGGATGCAGAGAGGTATATAAATTATGCAAGTAAATTAATAAATATTATTCAGCTGCCCACTATTCAGGTCCACTCCAGAAGTAGCTGCTGGCTAGTTTCCTGTATTGAGCAGGGGGTTGGACTCGATGGCCTTGTAGGTCCCTTCCAACTCTATAATCTATGAATCTCTTCTGAGTGACACCACCACACCTAGAGGGCTAAACCAACCAGTCCATGGGAGTTACATAGACATGAGGTCAATATACATGTGAATGTAGAAAGCTATTGTTTTCTGGGATGTTCAGAAGCCAGATTTACCCCTCCAAAGAGTTGGGGGCAGGAAATCACCTCATGTGTACCCATCTGTATAAATTCGCCATTAATCTGAAATTGCCAAGATTGATATCAGATGGAGAGTGAGAGAAGGGAGGGGAGAGACCTCTTAGAAGGTTAATTTTTTTTAAAGCAAACCTCCATGCAAGAGGTGCAGTCTTCAGCTGATTTAATGATCCTTTACTGATGTCGATAACGATCCTTAAAGGGTTGAAATAATTGCCAAATGGTCCTCTCTTGTCAACTGTGAAAATTTAAGGGTGAATCTGTTTGCATTCATTAGTTAGAGGCCTTTCTCCTGACGGCTCCTTGACAACGCAGCCTCTAAGCACATGGAAGCACTGGCACTCGGCTCGGTTGTATGGCGGATTATGCTTCTCCGTGTATTACAGCAGCAGAAACATGGCTGTTGCTGTTTGCATGAGAGAAAGACAGCGTTGGAAGCTGTTCTCACTGCAAAGCTTTCGTGGATAATTAAGGAGAAATTTGCCACTGTCACTGGCATGGGCAGTTATGTGCGAGGGGCAGTGGATGGGCTGCGGCATAGTCATGGTGGCGGTCAAATGAAGACGGAATAACACTTTCCCAGGAATCGCCAAAAGAGAAGAAACGCATCGCCCCAAAAAGGAGGGTGGTGATTTGCATGAAATTTGCATCTGCTAATTTATATGTATAGGTGCAAATTTAGAAACCATTATTACAATTTAAACAGAAACATTGTACCTCTCTCACTATAGTCCTATGGAATTCACTACCACAAAATGTAGTGATGGCCACCAATTTGGAGGGCTTTAAAAGAGGATTGGACAAATTCATGGAGGAGAAGGCTATCAATGGCTATATGCTTCTTCCAGTATCAGAGGCAGTATACCTATGTACACCAGTTGCTGGGGAACATGGGCGGGAGGGTGCTGTTGCACTCCTGTCCTGTTTGTTGGTTTTCCAGTGGGCAGATGGTTGGCCACTGTGTGAACAGAATGCTGTAACAGATGGACTTTGGTGTGATCCAGCACAGCTACTTCTTATGCCTTCAAATAGGAGTGTCCTCTGTAAAACAGGACCCTACCAGGAAAGCGAAGGGTCCCCAACCCCCTGTTTCCTCAGTGGGGGTGAGGGGATTTGCAGAGGAGAATCCGCAAGCAGACATGAGAGTATTTAACTCTTCCTCTGCCTGTTGTTTCACCCCTGCAAATTCCCTAGACCTTGCAGGTCTATTGGACTACAACTCCCATGCACTTTTGCACAATTTTTTGCTCACATTTTGCAGCACAAAGAGAAATGCTCTTATTCCGCCTCAAAGTAGATTGCATTGTCCCCATAGAGAAGGTGTTTTGCTTAATTCACTCGACCAAAGTATGTCTGACTGGATTTGTCATTGATGCGAAACTTACTGTTGTCGATTGGAAAATTTTTTTTTCTTAATTGAAAATAGGAACAAACTACTTCTGTGTTATGGTGTGTGTGTGGGGGGGGTTTTCTTATTATGGGCAAAGCTTGCAAAATATAAACAATCCCTAAAAAATATGAACATCTGGGATATGTATAGCTATTATTGGCAGACAGAACCTGGATCTAGAAGGACCACTGGTTTTTGACACAGCATAATAAATCTTACTCTTCAACAGTTAAGGTGGGCTGATTCTTGAACTCGCTATTAGCTTGTAAAATAGATCTGGGCCAAGACTTCTTAAATGTTGTTTCTGGCGTCTTGTGTGCTGGCAGGGCTGCTTCTAGTCTCAAGGCTGCCACTGGTGAGCCCTCCAGTGGTCCTAGTGGGCCAGTGGTCCTAGTGGGCATATCTAGTGGTGCCCTTCTAATCGGAGCCAGGGAGGCACTCCTTCGATCAGCATGGAGCAGCTGCTATTTTACATTTCCCATAATGCCCAGGGGTGCCCAACACAGCTTTGCTTGGTAACATTGTGGGAAATGTAAAATGGTAGGTCTCAGCTATCTGCCACAGGGGCCCAGGTCAGGCATCTGTGTCAGTGGGCCCTGCTGGAGCACATGGGCCCAAGCAGCTCGCCAAGGATTCTGGGTGCCAGTCCTGTGTGCTGGTAAGGCAGCCATCCTGTCCAGCTCCAACAGCTTTGAGACTTGAGCCAGTGAGCCCAATAGGCCTCCACAACCAACAAACCAGCATTAGGGGATTGGGTGGTGGTACCTCAACACATGGTGGGAGGAGCACTTTGTCATTATATGGATGCAAGGTTGTTGTAAACTTTGGGGCCAGGGAAGAATACTTCACAGGAAATCTGAAGCCATTGGAAGATCCTAAGAATGCAGGGAAGTATTGGGAGGAAACCACTACTTCTCACTGAGGGCCTTGCTCAGTCTCCCCCCTCTCCAGTCCAGCCACTCACCCCACACACACAGTTACCTGGACAGTCATCAGGACCCTCATCCTGCAAGGCCCTACAGCAGGAGTAGGGAACCTCCAGCCAGTGGCCAAATCCGGCCATCCTGGGGTCCCAATCCAGCTGCCTGGAGTTTCCCAGAGGGCCATGCTCTCTTCCCCTGACTGCCAGTTGTATGCTGGCTTCTGCACAGTCTCCCCCGCCCATTCTAAAAGGTTGAATGCCTCTCCTAAGAATTAGTTACTATCAGTAAGAGCTTTAACCTAAAATAGGCTGGTATTTTGGCTCCACCCCTTTTGCCTTCAGCTCCGCCCACTCCTGGAATGCAGCCCCCCCCCCCCGAGCTTCTCTGAAATTGAATTTGGCCCTTGGGCTAAAAGAGGTTCAACACCCCTGCCCTATGGCTTTCATTTCTTCTCTCCTGCAGAAGAAAATATTTGCTTAGAACTTACAACTGCTGCCCTCTGACTACATCGTGAGTTACAAAGAAAGGGTGCCTCGGAGGTGTGTCTACTCTCCAGCTTCTAAGCTGGCTTTCTTTTCCTGGGCAGTTTACATTGATAGGTTTCAGCGATGTCAAAGCTGTGCTAGCAATGAGTGAAAGCCTTCGGGGGGGGGGGGGAGGATACTCCATTGTTTACAATGTGGTGCCAATTGAACTTTTGGTTAACTTAATTTCTGAGCAGTAACAGTTTGCTAACGCTGTAGGTATGCTTCATGGATACAATGTGTGGGGGTGATTTTAATCTCTCTTCCCAGCTCCCTCTCCTTTTTAAACAATAAAGCATCCCTCTTCTCCGTGCCACTCATGTAGGCTCATTATAATTTGCATTTCCAGCCCTCCTATAATAGTGTTGCTCAATCATCTTCTCCCTCCACCTTTTCTTTTGTAGCTGAGCAAACCATTCCCAGTAATTTCTGAAAGCTTTTCAATTTCTCTCTGTAGGTTGTTGTTTCGTAACATTTTATACAAGAAAAGCTGCACTTGAGGCACAGAATGCACTGCACAATATTAAAACTTTACCTGGGGTGAGTACATTTACTTTCTTTCACTGCAATCATTTTGGAACTGGAAGGAGGCGAGGGGCGGGGTGGGTGGGTGAAGAAAAGGAAAGAAATCGCTCCCTTTGCAAAAGGTGCTACTTACCAGCTCTTCGTGCCCAACATGGCTTCGGTCTTTCAGAGAAGGTTAATGACCTGATGGCTCAATGCATGTGAACTCTGCCAAGTGGACACAGCCCAACAGTGATCCTGTTAGGATGGTTGAAAACCAGGGATGTAGAAGAGTCCTTGGTCTCGAGTCACGAGTCGAGTCACGAGTCTTTTGGACCCGAGTCTCGAGTCCGAGTCCTTGGTCCAAAATGGTGACTCACGAGTCCCAAGTCATGAGTCCCTCCCAAAGCTGACTCCACGAGTCCCTATTAAAATCGATGCATTTTTTCCCCAACAAAATAAGGCTATTTCAGATGTGTGACTTAAATAAATTCTAGGCACAAGTGTGCCTTTTTATTTCAAAACTCTGCAACTGATTTTGGCAAGAACAGACCAGGCAGACAAACCCAAAATGTCTGAAAGGTTGCATTTTAGGAAAATGATTTTAAAAAATAAACTTGCTGTACTTCCTAAAACCTATCCATGTTGCATTTGAGGAACACGATTTTGGAACACGAGTCCTTGGTCTCGAGTCCCGAGTCGAGTCTCGAGTCCCATTAAAAATATTGGGACTCGAGTCTGACTCAAGTCAGAGGGGGGACTCAGTCCAACTCACGAGTCGAGTCCTGGAGTCCGAGTCCCCATCCCTGTTGAAAACTGCTCTTAATGTCGCATGGTAGTTAGGGGGAAAGGGCATAGCTCACTAGTGGAGCACATGCTTTTCATGCAGAAGGTCCCAGGTTCAATCCCCGGCTTCTCCATCCAGCTAGGGTTAGGAAGGAATCCTGCCATGAAACCACGGGGAGCCGCTGCCAGTCAGTGTCGACAGCACTGGCCTAGACGGACCAATGGTCTGACCCAGTATAAGGCAGCTTCCTATGTTCCTGTGTCCCCCAGACGGGAACTAGCACAGGACGGGCAGTGCAATCCAAGGTGGCTGCCCGTAACCCTTAAAGGAGAAAGTTGGAGGAGTGCAGAGGCAAGAATTGCCTCCACACTTCCCTTGCCCTCCAAAACAGTTAGATGGCTGATTTCGGCCATCTTAAGTGTTTTACACCGGCTCGTGAGGAGAGGAGCCGGAGGCACCACTAGGATTCCTCACAGGATGGCAGTGCCTTGCTCCTCCCCTTCCTGTCCTCTCCCTGCCCCGCCCCCCGCCCCCCCCAGCACCAGCTCCGAAGTTGGTCTTCTGTCTTCGGAGCTGCAACCGGCGGGGAACAGAACCGCGTGGGCTGCAAGGAGGGAGGGAGGGAGGGCGCCCCGAAGTCAGAGTCCCAGCTCTGGCCTCACAGCGCTTTTCTGAGGTGGGACTCCGACTTCTCCTGTGGCCCTCTAGACAGCGTCTAGCAGCCATAGGATTGTGCCCTTAATTATTTTTAATGAATTTTGAGATAAAAGGAAAGCATGGACAGTTTTTAAAAGAACCGTGTGCTGCAGGATGTGGAGGGAAAGGTTTGAATATGGGAAACCAGGACTGATCTTACTGTGAACGGAAAGTGAACCAGTCCTCTTGGATGCAAGGTTTGGGGGCGGGGGGCAGGCAGGCACTTTCCCCCCCTAGTTTTCTTCACATCATGTCATTAAAAATAATATTAAATAGCAGGAACTGCACCTGCCCTCACGGCGAGGCTGGCCTTGAGGAGGGCTGAGCCAACCATTTGCTGCTGAACATTTTTGGTACAAAACAGGACTCGGGGAGCCCAAAATGTTGCCTATTTCTCTCCTCCAAAATGCATATTCTTTCCTACCTACCGGGAGCAACTCTGTAGCTTCCATCAGCTCTTCCTTCGGTGCCCCCTTCCCCCACCTTTTTCAAACTAGATCTCCTCCTTTTTTTCTTGGAACAAGTGAAGTGAAATCATCATGAAGACAGTCCGATTTGGCTACGTGACGACCTCACTGAAGCCAAAGGGAGCTCATTTGTTTGCCCTCAGTGACGTCGTCACATCTTTGGATCTGATTGGCTACCTGCGAAAAGGCACGTGGCGCCACGGCCACGGCCTGCACTGCAGATGAGGAATTCACACCTCTCAATATATGTGTGTGTTTGTACAGGGGGGGAAAGTATCGTTGCATGACTGTGTAGCCAAATCTTTCACCTCCCTTTTGAGCTCCTCTGAAGAATTGCTGGCTGGGGAGGCTTTTCTTATGGCTTCTCCAAAGTTTGCTCAAGATGCAGAAAGAACTCACCTTTCAGCAATTCTTCAGAACAGCGAAGGGGATGACAGGTGTTGCTGTCCCCGTGTCTCACGTCCCCATTTCTACAGCTCAACTCATTTTCTTCTAGATCCATATCTACCTGAGCTAACTTGAGGGTTCATATTGTGTGTGGTACTTAGAGCAGCTTTCCCCAACCTGGTGTCCTGCATATGTATTGGACTGCAACAGCCATCATGCCCAGCTACCACTGGCCATGAAGGCTGGGAATCATGGGTGTTGCAGTCCAATACATATGCAGGACACCAGGTCTGGGAAGGTTAAATTTGAGTGTCAGATAAGGAGATCTGTGGAAACCCTGCTTTAAATGCTTGCTCAGTCAAGACACTCCCTGGGTGATCTCTCCAACCTAACCTACCTCCCAGGGTTATTGTGAGTTCCCTTGACTTCCACCGAGGAAAGACAGGCTAGAAGTGTAATAAATTAATGATAATGCAATTAACAGACCGAACCTTTGGCCCCCTAGACAGCATCTAGAAGGCCATAGGATTTTTGGGAGTCCCAGCTCTGACGTCAGAAAATAGCTTCGACATTGGAGCTGGGACTCCGCGTTCACAGAGCCCTGCTCCACCCCACTTGCAGCCACCACGGAAAGAACCATGCCAGCTGCTTCTCTGAGGTCACAAAAATGACCTCAAAAAAGAAGTTTAGGGGGGCATTCCGGGTGGGTGGGGAGGGGAGGGGAGGAGGAGACTGGTGCCACCAAGATACAAGGTGGCATCTCAGCCTCCTTCACTCCCCGGCGGCAGTTAGATGGCCAAAATCCAGACAGTCTAGCTGCTTTGCCAGGTGAGAGGAGCATGGAGGCAACCTTTGCCTCCTCCACGCTCCTCCCACCCTGCATACGATGCCAATAATCCTCCTCCGTGTTTGGAGGGTTACGGGCATCCCCATAGAACTGCACCCTAAATGTTGCATAATTTGTACTAGGAAGTGCTGCTGTACTAGGAAGTGCCGCCACCAACTCAGGTCAGACAATCATCCTTAACCGCCCCCCTCTTTTTAAAGATATTTGTACCTTTTGGCAAGCATACCAAGCAAAAGTAGGCACACCAAATTGTACGTAACAATATTTTGTTCATTTATGTATTTGTTACATTTCTGTACTGCCCGCTAGCTGAAGCTCTCCAGTGTGTAGGACCAGAGAGCTGGCCAGAAATATACATGCTGCAGAGGAATAATCACATAGTATGAGACACAGGGAGGCAGTGACACTCCTGCTCTCTCCCTAAATGTTGCCTCTGAGCAAAGGGAGAAGGAAATCAAAAGGCTGATTAGCTGAGGCCAGTGGGCTTGGATAAGCAAAAGATCCCTGTGTTGCTGCTAGCGCACTGTCATCAAAACCAGATCAGACTGATCTGAGCTACAAAAGTTTAATATAGGACTCTCAGGCAATAGGAAAGCAGGCTAAGGAACCAATCAGGTAAAAAACAAGGAAAGGTGCAGAATGTTCTGCTAACTGCTAGGTCTTCTGGCGCTTGGTTCTCTAGAAGCTGGCACTGACCAAAGTTTACATGTGCTGTATCAGTCGCATACCCTCCAACTCGCCCAACATATCAGGGACATTCCCACCCCCCAGATCCCACCCCCCCGTGAGCCGCACTCCACAGGTTGACCCTGTGAGCCACCGTCTATGGGGCACCCACCCAAAATCATTTTTTTAAAAAAAATTGGCAGTTTGCTGTCAAAATTCAGCAGAAAACCATTCCATAGTGCTACACTACAGAGCCCTACATGGGTTACATTTTGCTTGTTTGCAAGTTAAATTTAACCTTTTTATTGCTAATCACGCTAATTTCATCAAACAAGCTAAATTTGGAAAAGAAGCTAAATTTGACCATTTTACCTCTCCTTTACCATTTCTTTTAATGCCACTGCTGCGTTTGGTAGTCTGGCAGAGGGCAGCAGTGGCCACACTGGGCGGGGGGGCAGCACATGTGGCATGCAGGCTGTGTGTTAGCCACCCCTGCCTTAAAGGAACACATTTCCTTCTTTGTTTTTAAATGAGTGTAGGGCAACCTACAGCGGAGCAAATAAACACAGCCGGTGATGAAGACCAGTGGGCCATAGCTCTGTGGCAGAGTTTGCATGGAGAAGGTGCTGAGAGTTCAATCCCTGGCATCTCTAGTTTAAAAAAGGACCACATTTCAGGTGATGGGGAGGAGCTTTCTCTGGCCAAGACCCTGGAGAGCAGCTGCCAATCAGAATAGACGATACCAGGCTAGATGGATAAATATAATAATAAATAATAATAAATAAAATGTGTGTGTGTGTGTGTGTGTGTGTGTGAAAAAGCCCTGCTTAGCCCTGTCAAAAACCCCATTTTAAAAGGATGCCTGAACCTTGACAGCTCCTGTCAAAACTGACAGCTCCGGTGAAAACTGACAGCTCCAGTAAATGGGGTGGCTTGCACTTTTCCACTTTTGACAGCTGTCAGGGAAAGCAAACAACAATTTAAGCTATATGTAGCTTTGTTTTCTCAATGTTCCTGGATGGTGCCTCCTGAACTTTGACAAGAGACACTTCCCAGGACATTGATGAGGCAAAGTTTTTCATTTCAGACGCCCCATCGGTGTGCGAAAGACCAAATTTTTCTTTTTAAAAAAATACAATTTGCGCAATTTGAAGACCATTTTTTTGCCCCCATTAAAAACAACAACAACAATGGAAGTCAACATGCTTGCTCGAATTAGTACAAATCAAGTCGATGCTGGGGGGGAAGAAACAGAATGAAATCCAGGGGGCCAAACCAGAAAAATCCATCGGATTTCTCCTCCCCCCCAAAAAAAAGAATTCTCACACAACCCTGGGCTAGCTGGACAAATAGCCTGCCCTGGTATACGTGAGCTTCCTATCATCCTAAAATTGTACTTGATAGATCGTTGAGTTAAAGCTTGTAACTCTAGACTTTACTGAAGGTCAACGCTTCTAGGGAGCTGATGCTAGGGTCTACAACTCATCAGTAGAGCATATGCTTTGCCTGCAGAAGGGCCCAGGCTCAAAGGCTGGAGTTTCCCATTACAAAAAGGAAAAAGATCTGGTAGTAGATAATGGGAAAGATCTGTGCCTGAGACCTTGGGGAACCATGGCCAGTCAGAGTATCCCATACTGGGGTACATGGGGAAATAATTTAACCTGATACAAGGCAGCTTCCTTTGTCTTAATGTGTAACACTGTCAGGTGGGGAGGCTCAGGCAGCGATAGCCTTCATTTGGTAATGGGAGCATGCAGATATGGTGTTAGGAGGCAGCCCACTAGGGCAGGGGCCCCGAATCTTTTGTTTAGAGCCCTGAATCTCTGGGAGGCCCTCTGCCCCACCACCCTGCTGTCCAGGGGCACTTGCTGAAATAAAGGTACAAGGGGCCCTGAGGATCTCTGTTGCATCTGATCCCCCTGGGTGAGCTGGCTTTTTGCCCACATGTGCGTCACCTCCTGCTGCCCCCCCCCCCGAATCTTTCTGCCTGAGTTTTTTCCTGGAATCAAATACCCTCCTCTCCCCTGTCCAGACATCCCTTTTTACAAATAGGGGTGTCCTTAGGAGAAAGGGTCCTTTGAAGACAAACACACAGAGAAAGAGAGAGAGACTTTAGAGCACATGCAAGTTAGCATATGCAAATCTGTGTTGTTGTTGTTGTCCTGTGGGCCTGAGCCCCAGATCTTTTCGGTATCTAGCACAGCCCCTGAGGGCATGTCCCTGTTTTCATCTGTGAAACTGCTGGGTTGTGTAACAGTGCAGTGCAAATAAGCACTATAAAGGCATTGCCCCCCAAATGTGGCTGATTTTTGCTTGGTTTGGGTCAGCCCCACAGGGCGGGGATGCATTGTAAAAGGAGGCAGCCAGCCATACTGGCCAAATTCCGCTCTCTGTGTCTGCCTTCCCCAACCTGGTGCCCTCCAGATGTCTTGGATGACAACTCTCATCAGCCCCACTCAGCAGACATGCTGGGCTGGGGATGATGGGGTTTGTTGTCCCAAACATCTGGAGGAGCCCTGGCTGGGAAGGGCTGCTCTATGGGCAAATAGGAACTGCTGCTTTCTCTCTGCCAGCATCACTGCCAAGCCAGATCCACCATCTGCAGCGTGCCCAATTTCCATGAGGGATGCAGATAGGCCACGAGTGGCTATGACATCTGGCCCCAGCAACAATCTGGAAGGGATGGGTTTGTTTGCATGCATGCGTGCAGTTTTTTGTTTTTTTTCGGGGAAGGCGCTTCCTGCAACTGCAGAAATGTGGAAACTGCTGGCTGTGTCCTCCATTTTTTCCCCCTCTCATCCTCCCAGCTAAGGGCCTGGAGCTGATCAAAAGTCAAAATCCAGAAAGGCCTTGTTAGGCCAATTTGTTTCGCCTCTCTCTGTTGCAGTCTCCATTTCAAATGAAGCAGGTATCTCTATAACTCTGCTTATATGTGTGGCTCTGGCAGATAAATCCTCCCCGTCCTTAACAGAGACGCAAACGCATTGACACCCTCTCTGTTCCTTTGGGTTTCAGCCTTTTTGGTGGACATGAAGAAAGCATTGCGAGGCATGAATGATTAATGCTGCCTCTTGGAAGGAAATATTGCTTGGGTGCCTTGCTGTTTGATTACAAGCCTTGGAATTAGTCAACATTTCCATAATTCTAAACCAATATACACCTGTTTTCCCACTGTGATGTGAAGGCACAACTTAATTTAACAGAAACCCTGCTGTGCTAAATCTCTCATTAAACACCAAGCTGGTTCTGTAATTTAAAGTCGCAGCACCACTATTTTAAGAAAATTTTCTGTGTGTGTGTGTGCTGAAATTAATAAGAAGTAAATGATGCATTTTGCTGTATTTCCCCTGGAAACTTCTCGAAAGAACCTTGTAAAGAATAACTGGCCCATAATGCAGGCATAGAAGCAGGTGCACTGCAGGCAGATTGCCTTCTGGATTGGGGCCCAAGCATGCACAGAGATGCTACGTGGGATTTTGAAAAAGCAAACCCACCCCATGCGTTAAGCACATCAGCACATACCCACAGTGATTGGTGCTGAATCAGGGGGCAGGATGATACACAGTCCCAACATTGGGACAATTGATGGAACTTGGTGGGGCACCAGTGTCGGTGCAGATGGGTGTCCATCCAAGCCGTAGGGTGCAATCCTATGCATGTTTCGACAGAAACAAAGTCCTACAACTCCCGGCATGCCCCAGCCAGCCATGGCTGGCTGGGGCATGCTGGGAGTTGTAGGACTTTGTTTCTGTCGAAACATGCATAGGATTGCACCTTTACTCTCCCATCTTTGCAAGTGATTGACATTGAGTGCCTGGAAATCTATGAATCATGTCCCATGAAAGGTACGAGTTTAGGAGTCCAGAGGAAAACCTCGTGGCACACGCAGAACAGCTCTGATGAATTGTGGCTAATGTTGCTACATTTATTTATGTTTCTTTCCCAGCCACTGTTCCCCACCCGCCCGCCCTCCTCTACTGCCTAGGCCAGGCAACCTCTGTGGGCTCGCAGACACATTTGGGATGTTGAAGAAGTGTAGCGGGCACCACCACAAAATTCTCTGCCGGGTGGGTGCGGTTGGCAATTCGAGGCAGAAAAAAACCACAGGGTTTATTTATGTGTGTGTTTGGGGGAGGGGGGGTAGAGAGATGCAGAATCACTCGCTCGCACACAGCAGATCAGAGAAACACAGCAACTCACTCACTCAAGGCAAAGAAGGTGCACTGGTTTATTTGTGGGGGTGGGACGACGCCACTCACACAACAGGTATTCTCACACTTACAAACATGGCTAAGGAAAGGCACGCTTTCAATGGAGGGTGCATCCCTTTTCTGCTTGCTTTGCAAAACAACTCAAGCGGCTGACTTGGAATAGGTTATCATCCAGCGGCATCTGTAGCAAAGCAAATGGAGAGACCCAGACCACTCCTCCTTTTGCAAGACCTTGTTTTGCCAGTTTGGAGAGGGCAGCGGAGACCCGCACAATTTTAGCCCCAGCTCGTTAAAAGCCCAGCCCGATTCTCCTCCATCCTTGGCATGGTTCCTCAGAAATCAGCCTCGCTCTCCTCAATGGGGCTTGCTTCTCAGATCAACGCCACTGTGGTGCAGTCATCTCTTGGGAGGAAGCCTGCCCCCTGAACTCAGTGGGCCTTACTTCTAAGCTGGAGCAGAAGCAAGAGGAAGCTCCGCCTGCAGAGCCAGGCCAGAAAGGCAGGCAGGCAGGCAGGCAAAGCAAGCAAGGGTGCCTCCTTTACACAGAACAGTGAGAGATCCATGTGGAGCTGCTGAGAGCAGAGTGCTTGCCTCTTTTCCAGTGGCAGTGCCTCCTCCCCTTTGCAGCAATGGGTCTGCAGTGCGCGCGCGCGCACACACACCGCAGCCTCTCTTCCTTGGCCTCCTCCTCCTCTAGGTGAGCAGCACGCGCACACTGGGGAAAAGAGGGAAACCTCCATCGTGCTGGGCCTGGGGAAATGAGTGGAGAGGGACGCCAATGGTTCTGGCGGGCGTCGGGTTGCCGACCGACTTCTGGCCTAGGCCCTGAAAGCAATTGAAAAACAATCAAACCAAATCAAATCCAGCAAACCCATTAAAATGACAACTTCATTTTAAAAATATGTTTATTGTATGATGTTGAAAGGTTGCAAAACACTACCATTCATAACATATCCATTTGCAGATATTTACCATTATATCAAATCTGTAACTTCTTACAAAATAAAGATATTATTAGTTTCAAGATACTTGAAATATATGCAATATTTCAAAACCTCAAATTCCCCCTCGGAACATTTCCATTGTAGGGTCTAGTCCCATATGCTAGAAATTGATTCCAAATGTCATAATATGCGCTTTGATCTGATTGGCTTTTCCCCTGCCTTCAAATATTCATATTGAGCACATCCCAAATTCATTTCAACCTGTCCTCTAAGGAGAGGCTTTAATGGGCTTTCCTTTTGTAGGGTTATTTTCATACTTGCTGGTTGTTGTAGTAAAATGAGAGCCAGTGTGCCGTAGTGGTGAGAGTGTTGGACTGGGACTTGGGAGATCCGGGTTCTAGTCCCCGCGTGGCCATGAAACTCACTGTGTGACTTTGGGCCAGTCACTGTCTCTCAGCCTAACCTACCTCACAGGGTTGTTGTGAGGATAAAATGGAGAGGAGGAGGAGGAGGATTATGTAAGCCACCTTGGGTTCCTTGCAGGAAAAAAGGTGGGGTATAAATATAATAAATATAATAAATAAATAAATAAATAAATAGAAAAAGTAACATCCTTTTGACAATAGAGATGACCCCCCCCCAATAATAGCTTAGCTCATCAACCAGAGCCTTCCCCCATCCCTGCATATTATTATAACCATCTTCCTGAAATCAGCCGAAAAAGTGCTACACACACACACACACACACACACACACACACTCAATTAATTGGACTGCAGACTTTTTAAAAAGTGTTATTTTTAATGCAAGTATTTATCAAAACTGCAGTTGGGAAGTGCAACCTCTTGTCAGGAGTCCATCAGAGCTAGAACTGGGAACCCATGACCCTGTGCACTACTGCCTTGTATTGTGGATCCCCCTGGGCAGTGATGGGTTACCAAGGACAGGTCTGCCTCTGCCCATCCATGCTGATTGATGACTTGTCTCCCCTTAAGAGGAAGAGCTATAATAAAAGGCTTCCTGTGTAGGCCTGGGGAGCAGTTGTCTTCCTGGCTCTGTGTCCCATTCCTGCCCTTAATGTCCATCTCTGCCTTACCAGGAACAGTCCTGTGGTTCAAGAATCAAGAAGGGCCAGTTAGCAGGGGAAGCTGTGTGGCACAGTAAGAAAAATGTTGCTTCAGCAAGGGCTAAGCTCCAACTGAGCAACTTTATAGGGGACGTTGTTGCCTCGCCTCCTTCCTAGCCCATCATTAGGGCCCTGATCCAGAGCATGCTTCCTCCTCACGAATATGGCTCAAGGATATTTTGTACGCTGACTGACAGGTCACTGTGCCTATGTCTCTGGGCTTCTGTCTAGACATGCTGCCGCTGCCGCTGCCGCTGCCATCTTTGTTCCTGGTGTCCTAGACTGTGAACATGGTGGGCTTGGAGCAGGGAGATGGGAGCAGTCTAGGTGCTTTGGTTCTTCCAGTGGTGGTGGTCTCGGGAGGGTTATCAGCATCCTCTCACTCACAGCCACTAGGACCAGTGACTGGATCCTCCTCTGAGGTATTCTTCTCAGGTTCTAGGGTTGTCCTGCCACAAAGGTCATGAGATAGGACACTCTGGCATGTTTTGACTCCTGGCTTGACTTCCCAGCACCAACTCTGAGCTTGACCTCCTGGCTTGACCCCTTTGGCTCCTGGCTCTAATGTGACCGCTGCTCTTCCTTTAGAAAGCTCAGACCCAGTGATCTCCTATCCAGATACTGCCCTGATCCCATCTCTTTAACTTCACATCATCCCATTGGGATTCAGCATTCTTAGGCTATTCACTGGGACCAAAATCTCTGGCATGCGTGAAAGTTCACAGTGCCATTAACATAATTTGGTTCAGTAAAATAAAAATGTTTCAGATATTGTTCTTAAATGGCACCTAATTTTTATTTTATGCCAGACTGGCTGGTTTTCAAAACCTCTATTGAGATTCCTTGGGGTGCTTAATGCTAAGTAAATGTAACATGAGAATGGCTATTAGTACTTCACTTTTATGGGCTTATGCAGCCAATAACTGAGTTTAATCCTCAGTTAAACTCTGCATTGCTTTAGCTTTAGGTACCCTCTGGCAGGCTGCCTCCATTTAGTGCGGTGATTTTGGGTTCTCGATACACACTCGGCAGAGGCCTTCTGACTCTAGAGCTATTCTCATTAGGGAATTCCCCATGTGAATCCATTTAATTAAGGGTGTAATAACTGAGAAATATAGTGTTCAGAAAGCTCTTAAATTTTAACAGCAAAAAGAAGCGGGCAGAATCCTAATGTCTTGTAAAATATTAATAGCCTCTTTCTGCCAGATGTCATCAATGAGCATGTTTTTATTTCTCCTTCCACCTGCCCCCCTCTCCATCCTACACTCCAGTTTACTAATGAAAGAATTACTGTGGGGTTTTATTAAATAAGTTTTACAATGGCTGCAAAAGCAACTGCTTTCAGGGGAACATTGCGGGATATATATGGAGTTACCTGAGCCTCACTTCCTGATGGTCGTGGTGATGGCAAAATTGTTATAGTGCTTCCATACCACCTAGAAAGCTGAAATCTGGTATGGACAAAGGCCTAGGGGTAGGCAATGTGGTGCCCACAGGCACCACCATGCCCCCGGACACCTTCCCTGGTACCCACTGAGACATCCTAACTCCTCCCAATTTTTATTTAAAATATATGTTTGTATTTTCTTACTGGTGGCAGCTTCAAAGCAAAGTGGGAGCTTCTAGCTGCTGCCACCTTAATTTCCCATGAATGCCTCTGGACAGACTACTTGTTCTTTGTGACTAGCCATGCCCACCCATGGAAGCCATTTTGTGGTTGTGCCCAGGACCGTTTCTCAAATTTCCAAATGTGCCCATTCTCCTGAAAGGTTTCCTACCCCTGACACAGGCAGTGGGGCAGAATGTTGGTCTGTGGGAATTCCATTCTACCATCATGCATTGGAAAGGGGTTGTAGTTTTTCAGTAGCAGCCAGGAACCTGAATCTATGATAGCAGAAGACAAGCTAATGTCGCTAGTAAATATTTGATCCATTTAAAAAGGCACAGATAGGGTATGTCTGGATCAATCTCTTCAAATTTATCTAGGGACAGATGGGATAGAAGGTCTGTCCCTCCTTTCCAAAAAGCATCACTTGTCTGAATCCCTATGTGTTCAGACTAATGTGAATGAACATGGGTGGTGACCAGGTGTATTGTTTCAGGCCATGAGTTCTGATGATACTCTGAGATGTAGCTTCGGTTGCATGGTTCTGCTAGGGATCAGATCTTGAGCAAGGATCAGGTTGGGTCAGGTTTCTCAGGAAGCAAGATGGAAAGAGATCAACACCACAGAAAGCTCCAAGTGGTGCTGGGGCTGGAAGCCAGAAAGGATCGTTCCAACAAAGATCAGAGCAAGACTGAGGCTTAAATAGGAAGTTATCTGCCTTTAGGTTGGTTAGCTCTACCTCTACTGAGGCTTTGACCCTTAAAGGGGCCTGGTCTGTTTTAGCATCCTCAGGCTGTGGCAACATGGGAGTGGTTGTGGCATACTAGTATCTTCATGGACTGTCCTCAGACTCTGAGGATGGCAATGGAGCCTCCTCTGGATGTAGGGGAGCCACTGGATCCTGGGGAGATAGAAGCTTCACGATGCCTTTCCATGGCTGTCTTCTCCTACTGATTCTGGAGCTTCTTCTAAGGATGAGGGAGCAGAATCCTCTCAGGATGATGGTTTGGGGTGCTGACCCATGATGCCAGGGATGGATGAATCATCATGTCAGTTTTGCTTTCTCCCACATTCAGATTTTTAAAGTTCTTTCTCCCCCAACTATGAAGAACTTTGCAGATTTTGGTAAATTCTATCAAAAATGAACTTAAACCAAAATAAATAAATAAATAAATAATCTCACCTACACCAGCTAAAATCAACAAGTACAGCTATCCACGGCATGGAGAGGACCATGTTGTACCTGCCTGCCATATAGCTGTTAAAGAGGAGACTCTCAGAAAAAAAGAGGTGGCAACCCTAATTAGGCATTAACATGGTTGAATACACAGGAATACAAACCCAGACTTTTAAGAGCTAAGCACTCAAAGCCCTGGGCCTTGGTGGACGAATCTGTCAATTTCTGTTTCTCTCACAATAACTTGAGCTTTTGATTTAAGCTCAAGTTATTTTGGTCCCCAGAATGGAGAACTTTGCAATTTTTTGTAAATGCTTATCAAAACCAAACTGAAACAAAATTCTTGCCCATCCCTCTGTTTATCACATTTCTTTCATTTCAGTTTATCATTTCTTGCCCCAGTACTAATTTTCATGCTTATATAGATGTGCTTTTTTTCCCTTTCCTTGGGATTTGTGGACTTTAAAAAATATAATATTCAGTATGTACAGGTGTAGTCATGCCCCAATGCAGAGATCAGGGAATTTTGATTTGATTTGCCAAAAATAAGCATGTGTGAGGGTGATGTGCCATGAAATGGCATCCTGGCCTCAGTCAGAGTCACGAGTCTTGGACCGGCTCGAGTCGGTCTTCCGGTCCAAATGTGACTCGATTTCCGGTCATCCAAAATGAAGCGGGATTCCGCGAGAGGAGAGGCTGTGATTCCCTCCATGGCCACGCCGCCGCCGCCCCCACTTACCATAGGCGGGTCCTTCCCTCATCCCTGCTCCTGCCGCCGCCGCCGCCACACCAGGGACGCATTACGAGCCCTCCCTGGGTTTGTAGTTCTCCGCGGCGGCAGCACGGCCCAATCTCGCTCTTCTGAGCGGCGCGGAGAGTGTTCTCCGTGCCGCTCGAGTTGCCGCCTCCGCCGCCGCCGCATCCGCCTCCCGCTCACCGCCATCTCCCTCGCCGCCACCATCGCACGCAGTGACGCGCCGGGACCCTGCTCCGGCGCGCTTGGCTGCCGCCGCTCTGTTTAAAGCGGCGGCGGCCAAGCGCGCCGGAGCAGGGTCCCGGCACGGCGGAAGTGACGCGCCGGGACCCTGCTCCGGCGCGCTTGGCCGCCGCCGCTTTAAACAGAGCGGAGGCAACCAAGCGCGCCGGAGCAGGGTCCCGGCGCGGCGGAAGTGACGAGAAGCTTCCAACAGATATTATTACGTACTGAGAGACAGAGTGCCCGAACCCCCTTTCGCCACACCTCTTAAATCTCCTTCGGGACTTGACTCCGAAGTTAGGATTCGAGTGTTTTAGCTAACAGTTACGGAAAACACTGGAAGGAGGGCGCACAGAGGGGTCAGCTCCAGTTTAATTTGCCATAAGGAAATCAAACTCCTGCTGATAAATTATTTGAAAGATTTCGAGGGCGGGGGAAGGCTCCAGCTTTTCTCTGCAAGCTTAAACTTGGACGGCAAGTCAGTTGTGTTAACAGGCTCGCACGCCTCTCTGGAAGGAAGCCCTTATAAACTTGGAGGAATTTCAGTGGAGATCCTCTTTTATAAGACCGCGGGGTGGGGGGTGGGAGGGGAAAGGGCACTTGATACTTCCCAATCTGAGGCCAAATCTGCAGCCTGTACCGTTCCCACCCCCCAAATAAATCGGATTCCAGTTCTGACAAGCTTTCTGCTGTGTGTGTGTGTGTGTGTGTGGAGATTTAAGAGGTACCCTTCCTCCCGCGGAGACCCTCCCGCTCCCTCCATGGGCCGCCGCCGCCGCCGCCCCCACTTACCATAGGTGGGTCCTTCCCTCGTCCCTGCTCCTGCCGCCGCCGCTGCCACACCAGGGACGCATTACGAGCCCTCCCTGGGTTTGTAGTTCTCCGCGGCGGCGGCGCGGCCCAATCTCGCTCTTCTGAGAGCGGCGCGGAGAGTGTTCTCCGTGCCGCTCGAGTTGCCGCCGCCGCCGCCGCCCGCTCACCGCCATCTCCCTCGCCGCCACCATCGCACGCAGCCGCCCACGCCCGCAGTGACGCGCCGGGACCCTGCTCCAGCGCGCTTGGCTGCTGCCGCTCTATTTAAAGTGGCGGCAGCCAAGCGCGCCGGAGCAGGATCCCGCCGCGTCACTTCCGCCGCGCCAGAAGTGATGACGGGACCGGCGCGGGCGGCTGCGTGCGGTGGCGGCGGAGGCGTGATGGCGGCATGACGTGCGATGGCGGCGGCGGTAGCTGCGAGCGGGTGGCGGCGAGGGAGACAGCGAGGCTTACACTGGCTCTGAGTGTGGAAAGCTAAGCAGGGTCAAGCCTGGTTATTACTTGGATGGGAGACCCCTCCTCTAGTTTCCTGCATTGAGCAGGGGGTTGGACTCGATAGCCTTGTAGGCTCCTCCCAACTCTATGATCTATGAAATCTATGAAATGTTTTCATGGGATTACCAAGTACATGAGAACAGAAGAGCCATGCTGGATCAGACCAAGAGTCCATCTCATCCAGCATTCTGTTTACACAGTAGCCAACTAACTGCCTCTGGGGAAGCTCACAAGTAGGACATGAGTGCAGTAGCACCCTCCTGGTCATGTTCACCAGCAACTGGTGTGCATAGGCATACTGCCTCTTATCTTGGAGGTAGCATATAGCCATCAGGACTAGTAGCCACTGATAGCCTTCTCCTCCATGAAGTAATAGAAGTTGTGCAACATTAGAAACACACACCACACTTCCTTGGCACATCAGAATTCTTTGGCATAGGTATGGATGCAGGCTTGTAATTGTGCGCACATACACGCACGCGCGCACGCACGCACACTTGCAAGATGCCTATGGTGAGTGGGTGGATATGTAGAAATTCAGCTTTTCAAAATTTTCTAATAATTGACAAGACAGTGAATGGGTAGATAGACTCCAATAATGAGGGAAGAGGGACACGATGAGGGCCAGGATGAGGGATGCTACAAGTCATTTGGATCCCCTTGGGAAACTGCAAGGCTTCTGCTTCAAATGTCCAGGATCATCCATGGACCATGATCTCCCTTGTTTCTGCCTTTCATAATAGGAGGTCAGTATTCCCACCGTGTGTGATGGTTGATACACAGCTACAGCCCTCCAGCTCAGCGTTCCCTTATTGCCAAATGGGTCCCCAGGCTTATTGCAACCATATTCAGCATTCCAGTTTCAAGCTGTCAGTTGGTTCTGAGCATCCTCCCTTTCTTCTCAGTACCTTATTCCCTATACTTTTTGGCTAGCTACTTTTTATAGCTTCTCTGCTTTGGTTATTGCATCTTGCTTGCTCATGGTATCAGCGTAACATGATTGCCTGCACTATAAAATACATCTTCCTATGTCATTTTTACAGCTTTCTCATAATGGGGCATTGGTGAATATGACACCCAAAATACTATGTTCAGTACATGGAAGGTTTTTGTTGTTGTTTTGTTGATATCCTGGAAGGGAGATTTGGAAACGTGCGACTAAAATCATTGTGCCTGGAGTGGCGGATTCATGAACAGATATTAAAAGAATTCATCATCTTTGTAGGTTGTCCAAATGTTGACGGAAGGAACTGGCTGACGATACTTTGAAGAAAGAAAAGAGAGGCAGATTCTAAATCTCCCTTAATTCTTTTTTCTCCCTTGTAACAAGGAAAAAATTAAGATTAATGTATATGACCCCTTAGGATATAATTGATAGCTGATTTTTGATAGTAAACTGAGCTTCCAGTTTACAGCGGGCAATGCTTCATCGTACTTCTTGACCACTGGCTGGCATGTTGGGTGACATGCTCGTCTCATTTATATCCCACCCTTCCTTCTAAGAGGGCGCCAGGCAGCAGGAATAAGGTTATTCCGTTTTAACCTCACAACATGCCTGTGAGGTAGGTTAGCTGAGAGATCGTGACTGGCACAAGGTCACCCAGTGATGGCTACTTCAAACATCATATTTTGAAAACGTATAACCCAAACTGCACAGTGCAAATATGACAAGCATGCAGCAAATAGGAATACTCATATATGAGCAGGCTAAATGACATCTTTAAAAGTTAATCTGAACCTGAACCTGAAATCATGCTTACTGACCTGCTGAAAGGAAGAGTTCCTGGGGACAAACAGCTGTTATTGTTCCATATGTTCATTGCAGCCAAAGTGATCTGTGGAAAATATTGGAAAACCAAGGACGCAGCAAGCCTGAAAGAAAGTCTCTTGGCATTATTGGGACTTAGCTCTTCTGTGTAAACTGACATGGCACATTCAGGTTAAAAAGGGAGGGCAGCAAAAACGGATATGTTTGGATAAGGATGGACACAGTTTAGAGTTTACTGGAATGTTGAAGAAGGTGGCATTAATGGAAAACATCTTAACCTATTATGGTCTAGGCATACCTAGAAACTAGCTTGTGTGTATTGGCCCCATATTCTTGACTCATTCTCTGGTCACCCTCAGGGAACATGGTTTTGGGTACTGAGACTCCTGGGTTACCTCCAAGTCCTGGGAAGTACCTGAGAAATGCAGTGTGAACCGCTCAGACCTGACTCCCACGCAGTCAAGGCTGGGCTAGGCTGGGCAAAGGCAAATCTTTGCAAGTCTTTCAATTGATCAGACCAGTGAGGAAGCCTGACCTGGAAGCCTTTATCAAGGGAGTCTCAGCTGACCTGCACCTATTGGTACAAGAGGCTTCTGTGGCACACATAGCCGGTCCCTCTGCAATGGCTTACTATGAGAGGTTCCAGTGAACAGGTTCCCAAGTCAAGGATTTACCAACTCTGGACAGAAGAGCCCTGCTGGATCAGACCAAGGGTCCATTAGGCCAACATCCTGTTTCCTGCAGTAGCCAACCAGATGCTTCCCACAAGCAGGGCATGAAAGCGTGTCTGGCCGTTTCCAAGTAGGTCTCGAGCATTTAAAAGCCTGGTCTTACTCTGTGATGATGGCACGTAGCCAGAGAAAGCAGACTGATAATGCGCTTATGCATGCCACTGCTGGTATCATCCACTTTGCTATCATCCAGAATAAGGAAGCACCACGGAACTTTTCCAGCAGCCTCATTAGCCGTATGACACACGCTATTAAAACTGTCCTGCTAATGAGCGGGTATTTGAGACAGCCACCCTTGACGCTGCCTCCGATGCCTTTGCAACATCAATGGGATTAGGAAGGCAAATGGTAAACAATGTTGCGGGCATCAGAGAAATGGAAACAGTAAATGGGAACTGCCCTCAGATGACACTTGCCTTCTTTAATTATGCCTTCCACAAATTAGGGTATGGAAAAACCTATGCTGGGGCTGCCAATGCAATTTTTGAGAAGGATTTAATGACAGGAGGCATAAAGGATGGTGATGGTGGCAGGGAGCCATAAACATCGCATACAAAAATGCTTCACAAGTGTATTTATATGTCTCATCAACTGCTTCTTCCAAGCCACAAGGCCTAGGTATGAGATGGGGGGGGGGTGTCCCCAGACCTCCTCCTACACCAGTGTAGGATAACTATCTGATAGCAGCACCAGAGGATGCTGATTAATCCCAAACTGGCTGAGTTGGGCAGGGTGGGTGGGGGAAGGGGGTATTATAGTGGAATTCATTAGCAATTTTTTTGTGTAGACACATTCCCCACAGTTCAGTTTAGAAATAGTCCAGACTAGACTGGGATGTCTGAATTGAGTCCAAGTCAGTACTGAGCATGTCTGAAATGCCAACCACCCCTTGTCTCCACTCACCTGCTTCGTACATCAAATAAGCCCTCCCCTGCTTCACATTACTTCAGACCAAATCTGGATTCCAGATGGTCTGTAGTCTAATCTTAAATGTATTCACAGGAGCCTGACCCATAGAATCTTCAGACACGTCCAGAGTTTGTCAGCATCTATAACTGGTGTGCATTGTGCATATGTGAATGTCAGGGCAGAACTACATTTTATCTTGGCAAGCTCCCAGACATGTTTACCAGGGAATGCTAATCAGGGAGCAGGGAAGAGCATTGGAAAATAAGCAGCTGGATATGGGGAGTGCTTAAATTCTTCCCCACAACACTTCCTCCCAGGCCATTACAATAATAATAATAATAATAATAATAATAATAATAATAATTTCTTACCCGCCTCTCTGTCTAGATCGAGGCGGGGAACAACAAAAAATATAAAATACATAAACTAATCAAAACACAACACATACTATTAAAACATCTTAAAAACATCTTAAAAACATTTTAAAACATCTTTAAAACATCTTAAAGGCAAAATTCCGCCGGATAGGCCTGCCGGAAGAGATCAGTCTTTACGGCTTTTTTTAAATTCCAAGAGACTGGTAAGTTGACGAATCTCCTCCGGCAGGCCATTCCATAATCTGGGAGCAGCAGAAGAGAAGGTCCTCTGGGTAATACTTGTCAGCCTAGTTTTGGCTGACTGAAGTTGATTCTTCCCAGAGGACCTGAGTGTGCGGGGCGGATTGTACGGGAGAAGGCGATCCCGGTAGGTAGCCTGGACCCAAACCATGTAGGGCTTTAAAGGTAATAACCAACACTTTATACTTCGCCCGGAAACTGATTGGCAGCCAGTGGAGTGCTTTTAAAACTGGTGTGATGTGGGCACCCCTAGGTGTACCAGTAACCAGTCTGGCTGCCATATTTTGCACTAGTTGAAGTTTCCGGACTAGGTATAAAGATAGCCCTATGTACAGCGCATTGCAGAAGTCGAGCCTCGAAGTTACCAGCGCATGCATGCACTACCATCTTTAGGTCCTCCGACTCTAGGAAGGGGCGCAGCTGGCATATCAGCCGGAGATGATAATAGGCACTCCTAGCCGTCACATCTATCTGGGATGTCATTTGGAGCGACGGATCTAGAAGCACTCCCAAGCTGCGAACACAGTCTTTCAGGGGGAGTGTAACCCCATCCAGAACTGGTTGACATACCTCCAAACCCAGGTTGTGGCCTTTGACAGCAAGCACCTCCGTCTTGTCTGGATTCAGTTTCAGTTTATTTTTCCTCATCCAGCCCATTACTGCCTCCAGGCATTCATTCAGGAGACACACTGTCCTTAGCTGACGCTGTTGCCGAAGGCATAGAGAAATATATTTGGGTGTCATCAGCATACTGATAGCACCCCGCCCCATCCCCCCGGATGATCTCTCCCAGCGGTTTCATGTAGATATTAAATAGCATTGGGGAAAGAATAGCTCCTTGTGGCACGCCACATAGCAGCTCCTTTTTGGAGGAGCAGCTATCCCCAAGCATCACCATCTGGAACCTACCCGAGAGGTAGGACCGGAACCACTGAAGACCGATTCCCAGTCCCCTCAGGTGTGCCAGAAGGTCGATGGTATCGAAAGCCACTGAGAGGTCCAAAAGCACCAGCAGGGACACATTCCCCCTGTCGGTACTCGGGCATAGATCATCTACTAAGGCGACCATAGCAGTCTCAACTCTGTATCCTGCTCTGAAGCCAGTTTGAAATGGGTCTAGAAAATCGGTGTCATCCAAAACTGCTTGGGGTTGGTTTATGCTAGCCTTAGAATCTGGCGAGGGCAAAAGCAGAAAAAAAATTGGTTGGGAGGGAGGAATTGCAGGGGATAATTGGCAGGAGTAGAAGAGTTAAGTCCAACACTCCTCCCACTTGCTGTTTCTCACCTGCAAATGATCCCACACTAAGGATGGGGGTTAGGGAAATTGTTTGGTTTGCATTTTAATATAAAGCAACTGAATGCACTCTTCCCGAACGAACACAGAAGCAGAATCGCTTTTCCCCGGATTTGGCAATGCAGTCAAAAAATGTGTCTACGAATGCATACCTTAGGGGGAATTGCGTACAAAAATGCATGTATTAGTGGAAAGTGCTTGCAAAAAATGTATACATTTGTGGAAATATGTATAGAAAATGTGTACCATATTTTTTGGGGTGTGTGTGAAAATGCACGGAGGAAATGTGTGTGAATTTTCATGCAGACTTTTAAAAAGACATTTGCAAATGAAAGCGGAAACGGGACGGAAGAAATTTGTGCTTGAAAAGGAATGCAAATATATATGACAGAAAGCAAAACAGACAGATTTGTCCATGCTTCCACACCCACCTGCCCACCTGCAAACACACACTAGGTCTTAAGTCTAAAATACCGGTTTGGGAACTCTTGCCTTTGTCGTGTAAGATATACCTCTGTCGTAGCATTGCCAAGTGTGGCGTGGATTGCTTTCAGGTGACAAGTCCCGGGGTCAAGTAAGTTGAGAACCGCTCATACAGAGAGCACCTCTATGTCATTGTTAACCAGCCACTCAAGTAGGCATTGCTGGTTCCCCCTCCTCACCTTGCAAAGGTCCACTCTTCAGTCGTCTGCAGCTTTGCTGCTGTGCGCTGAATGATTCTCCACGGGTCTTTGAAAGTGAAGTCTAATTGCTACTTGGACAGGAGGCTTCCAAGGGCAATCCGGGTTGTTGCCTGCTGTAGCGTGAGTGAATTAGGAGCTGGCTGGCACGCTTCCATATGCATCGGCAATGAACCGGTGCCACAGCATGGTGTTAAGGAATGCTGTGCTGCCGGAGGTGCCCATGCACTGGATGAGGAATAGAGTCTTGTGTTCATGTTCATTTGTTAGTAGTTGTTTACGATCCCCTGGTGCTTTTTGAAAGGGCAGAGGTGCTAATCCCAGCCTCCTGCTTTAAATTCTATTTGGGGTAATTAAATTCTGTTTCCTTTTGCTCTCTGCTGTGTATGCGTGCCTCACTTCCAACTCCTAAAAGCCTGTGCGACATTGTGCATGGCAAAGTGCAGCCAGTAGCACTTGATTCCTATCAGCTGTGGGTGCTCTATGGCTTGTTAAGCCCTAAAGCAGTTTTACTAGGTAGAAACCAGAGACTCCAAGGTTTTCTCTTAAAGAAAGAGACAAGCTTCTAGCCCTCATAGTCCCAGAGATAGCTTGAAAGTGTCGAGCAAGCAGATAGTGGCCATGAGGCAAGGAAGTAAGGCAAGTAACGAGCTGTATTTTTCCACAGGTGGACCAGGAGGAGTCATTATACTTACTCAGGATCATACATAGACTTGGCTATAGAAAGCTGATGATATAAACTCTTACTATGAAACTGGCCTAACTTGCAGTGAGTTACTGATTATTCCGAATAGCATAGCCGTTGAAAAATCATGTCACTGCACTGCTTTGCTTTTAAGCATCTTGTAAACGCACAGGTTAGGCAGAGTTAAAAGAGAGAGGGGAGGAAATAAAAACACCACCAGACAGAAAACTCCAGGCTAAAAACCTAAGAAAAATCTAAACAAAAGTGAAGTTTCCGTTGTATTTGAGTCTTAGCTGGCATCAAGCCCAAAAATCAAAGCAGTATCAAAGGAAAACAACCCATTAATTAATTCAGACCGGCTCCACAAGGCAATCCCAGGTCTTTACTGATATCTGATTTCAACAACTTCCTAATCTTTGCAAGCTGTCGTTAAGAATGGCATTAAACCTGCTCGCAATCAATCCTCCGCTGTTGTCCCTATTGTAACTTGGAGATGGTCTAATCCTACGGAAGGAAGGAAGGAAGGAAGGAAGGAAAGAGTGTGCTGGTGATGGTGTTGCTGTTTCTCCTCCCAGGAGAAGAATGCGTGTGTGGCAGAAACAATTTGTCAATGCGTTTCACAAACGGACCGGCCTCTCTCATTTTAGCTGGAGCGAAGCAGAGGTGAGCTGCCTCCCCGCTCCCAGTTACAAAAGGAACCTGTTGCAATGATCAAGTTCCTTGTAAAATGCCAGCAAAGGAGCAGAAGAAGAAGAGCCAAATTAAATGTGACATGCCTTTAACATCTCTCCCCCCCAGGGCCGGATTAAGAGCATTATGGGCCTGGTGCTGAGGATTTTGGTGGGCCTTTTTATGGAAATAAATAAAATGAAGACGCAATTTTATATTAAAACAGATTAAATATTTTAATTACCATTAAAGTGCCAAAACTCAAAAACTCCTGCAGCTCATCAGTAAGGGTCTTCCCAATTTCCCCCAAATTATTTATTAAAAAAGAAAAAGCAGCCACAACAAAAAGCCAGGAAGCTTTGCTTGACCAAGAATAATTGTGTTGTTCTTGTTGCTTTGTTTCGTTTTCGTTTTTGTTTTTTTGTTAAACTAGCATTTGAACAATTGAGCTGCGAATCAGAAAGATCTTTTGCTCGAGGCTGGAGAGAGAGGTCCCTTCTAAATCTGAATATTACAGACCCTAGCAAGCCCCCCATGTGCTTCAAAGAAATGTAGTAACAGTGATTGAAATGCAAAAAGCTACCGAAATGCTAATTTGAGAACAACAGTTCTTGCTAGGTCTTGCCTCAAGCCTGTAATGCAGATGTGCTTAGAACACCTTTCTAATCTTGAAAAAATCATTAATTATGCTGAATGATAACGATCAGAGCTAACTCAAATCGTGCCGCGTGTCCCTATATTGTGGGCCTATTTTCTGTTATGGGCCTGGGGCTGCAGCTCCAATCGCCCCTATCTTAATCCGGCCCTGCTCCCCCCACCCCCATTTTCAAAATAGCAGCCATGCCCCAGTCAGGATCAGGATTGTGGCATACAGGGAGAAAGGTGAATTCTCTTCCTTCACTCAACAGTTCCAGTGAACGCCCCTCCCCCAGCTCATGTTTGCCCCAGGGAGGGAAGCCGCCAATTTCTCTCCTGGAAGAAATAGCAATTGGAGACAGAGGAGTGACCACAGTGTGCATGTGCTGGGGGTGGGAGAGAAAGCTAACCTTTGTCCCTGTGCGCCCTGATTCTGATTGGCTCCCCTCTCCCAGATATTATTTTGAAAGTTATTTTTTTTTTAAGATGTCAGACAAATTCATGACAGTCCCTCTGCATCCTATGTGAGATCTTCCCCTTAGCAGCCCCCAAAATATGGGTTCGTCCTTTTCATCCTGTGCCAAGTTGAGTAAGGCATTGCAAAGACTGTAAAAGACATCTGCTGTGATAAAGAAGAACTTACCACCCAAACTAAACATATAGCACTACTTGAATCTGAGTCAGAATCAGTTCAGGACAGATCTTCTTGGGAAGGGTGTGTGTGTGTGTGTGTGTGTGTATTAGGATCTTTTAAAATGGGTATGCATAGAAAACACAGTGACTTAGATGGGTGGAGTTTGGATCATTCCAGAGTTACTACCTGTTTATACTTTGTGTATAAAACACAAATGGGATTGCCCTATGAGAACATGGGATTGCCCCATGTTTACTATTTTTATTCATCACAAGATGATGACTAGCAGACCTTATTGTCAAGCTGAATTTGTATTCATTCAAAGGCCTGCAGCAGACTAGGACCCAAATAATATATTTACCAGTGAATTATAGAAGCCACTTCCCAGTGGCTGGATCCCATACTAGGGGTATATAGTATCAACAAAATTATGTTCATTTCTTGTTATCATTTTCATTTTGAGGCTACATTTGTTTCATTTTACTTTCTATTTAATTGCATTTTACCTAAAACAATAGTTTTCCCATTGATCCCACTGGAGACATATTGTGTCTTCTGGTGTCTAACAGGTATTTTCTGGCCAAATGGCATGAAACTTGCAGCCATTGTGCTCCTCAAGAGTATCAAACCTGCCTAATTTGGGGCAGATTGTATGGAAGGTCCCAATTCTAGAGGCTATTTAAAAATGGGAGGTTACATCCTATAACCTTCCCATTACTTTCAGTGGAGACACTCCCTGACTGCTGATGTCTGTAGTTTTGGTGTTTTCCATGCAAATGGCATGGAATTTCTAGCTGTTGTGCTACTCTCACAGGGCATTATAAGTCCCAAATCTCAGGTAGATTGGACAACAAGGAAGGGGAGACACCATAATGAATGTACCCACATTTGTTTTTGGCTTTACATGAAAAGAAATGTAAAAGGAATTAGAGTGCATCTGTGCCATTTTTCAGTTATTTTAAAAACGAATGAACACCCTTTTCCCACACCAAACTCAAAATGTTTGGGTGATAGAATCATACGGGAAGTGCTCATCTCAGTGCTTCAGCGAGATGAGAGGTTGATGTGCAAAGCTCCCACATGATTTGCTTGTCCCACATATTCCCAGAATCCAAATGCTGCCAAGGACCCAACCATGGGGGAGTGGCAGAAACACCAATCCAGAAACAGCTTAATGTAGACAAATTATGTCTCCTTTCTTCACAATTAAAAGACTTCATCTCTCTTACCAGACATTCTCCATAGGATTACACCACAATGGTGAATTCCAAGGCTCATCTTCATCTGTGAATGATGCAGCTGACTGAGAGCAGCTTCTGGTTCTGTTCTTGCCCATCATGTGAACAGGTTTCCTCTTGAGGGTCGCTCAATTATTTTGTTGCCAAATCCTGACAACCCCTTGGAGCAAAGGTGTTGCTAGAATATTGCACGGTGTCATCTGTTTAGTTTGGAGATTTTATTAAAACTAAAGTGATGAAATGCCAGGCAGGGAACAACTCGGCTTCACAGCAGCAAAGGTGTTGATGTCATATTCATTTCCTCAAGGGCTGAGTATTTGTAGCACACCATCACCCCGATGAGGGACAGGAGTTGTATTTGACCATGCTTGGTTGATATACCATTATTTAAACGTTCTGGATGAAAGCAAGCAAACACATATGTTGCAGAGGAAGAAGAAATGTGTGACACACAGCTACACCTGAAGACTTTTACAAGCAATTTGTGAAACTCCTGCAGGATGTATCAGCTGAGTAGAACTCTCCAAATTAAATTTCGCTTTAGATTAAATTTAATGACAGATCTAGGTAGTAGCTGAGGAAACACCATAGCTCAGTGGTAGGGTATACGGTATATGCTTTTAATGCACGAGTCCCCAGGTTCAAACAGTTAAAAGGAGCAGGTAACATCTGGTGATGGGGAAGACCACTGACTGAGACCCTGGGGAGCCCCCACCAGTCACAACAGATAGTATTAGGCTACATGAACCTATGGTCTAACTCAGGGCTCTCCAACCTTGGGTCCCCAGATGTTGCTGGCCTACAGCTCCCAGCATACCCAGCCACCATGGTTAATGGTAAGGGATTCTGGGAGCTGTAGTCCAGCAACATCTGGGGACCCATGGTTGGAGAGCCCTGGTCTAACTCAAAATAAGGTAGACTCATATCCTCAGTGTTATTCAAGCTTGAAGAGGGAAATGGTGTGGAAATGCTAAGGTTGGAGGGAAGTAGAATTTAACATTAGGTTAAATTAAGTTAGTTTTCTAGTCATTAAATTACCTAAGGATGTGTGAGGAATCTGATGGGTGGTGGTGGTGAAAATCCATCTGATTTTTACGATTCGGCCTCCAGATTCCGGTTTGTCAGCCCTGCGCTGGTGCCAACTCACCGTTGTTCCGGTCGAGCCAGCTCGTGGGCTTCTGTCCGTAAGATGGGCCACGAATTGTGCATTTAAAAAAAACCCAAGGAAATTTGCTCAAATCGAGCGTTTTTGTTTGCTTGCTTGCTTTTAATGCACAAATTGCGGTCTGTCTTAGAGATGGAAGTCTGGAAGAAGAAAAAAAACCCACCACTCGGTCCACTTCCGATCATCAGATGGGATGCGGGCAGGAAATCCGTTGAGTTCCAACAAGCCGGATTTCCAGCGTTGGCACATCCCTAATCAGAACTCCTCTTTCACTGGTTTTGTTTATTTATTTACTGTATTTTATCCCACTTTTCAGACAATAATCGTCTCCCAAAGAAGCTCACAACAATTAAAAAAAGAGAGACCATCTCAGCCAAACTGACAACTGATGCTTCTCACAGGAGCTGGACTGTGAACCTTTTGTTGCTGACACCTTTCTTCCCCAAATACATGGAATACTCCATACCACCTCAGCCAGTGTCAGATAGCGATGTACGGATTTTGTTAAAATTGTTCTGTTCTGGCTGTGTTTCACAGATTGTCAGGCGTCTTTCATCCGGCCAGCCGCTCATTTTATAGAGATGTACAAGAATTTAATTCCACTGACAAGAATTTAATTCCACTGACACTTATGCACAAGTGCAAATTTGTGTAAATCCCCCCCAAGTCAAAAATTGGCCCCACAAGTCTGCGGAATCTGCATGACTCAGAAAAAGCCGGTTCACTGTGGAATCTGTGAGTCGGATTCATAGAAATCAAAACTCATTTATTATTTATATTTATTTATTATTTACATTTATTAATCGCCCATCTGGCCGGCAACCGGCCACCCTGGGCGATGTACATAGAATAAAAACAATAAAATACATTTAAAACAGTATAAAAATTTTAAAATCTTAACCCACCCCATATTCCCGCCTGAACAGCCAGGTTTTTAATGAACGGCGGAAGCTCAGCAGAGAGGGGGCATGGCGGAGGTCACTCGGGAGAGAGTTCCACAGTACAGGGGCCGCCACAGAAAAGGCCCTCTTCCTTGTCCCCACCAGTCTAGCTGCTCTGGCTGAAGGGACACGGAGAAGGCCGTCCGTGGCAGATCTTGTTGAGCGGCCCACTTGGTGTTGCTGGAGACGCTCCTTGAGATAGACTGGACCGGAGTCGTATAGGGTTTTAAAGGTCAAAACCGACACCTTGAATTCGGCTCGGCAAGCAACTGGTAGCCAGTGCAACTCCTTCAGCACTGGCGTGATGTGGTCCCGCCGGCGGCTGCCTTTAACCAGGCGAGCCGCCACGTTCTGTACCAGCTGTAGCTTCCGAACCAACTTCAAGGGTAACCCCACGTAGAGCGCATTACAGTAGTCTAGGCGAGAGGAGACCAAGGCATGAACCACTGATGGGAGCAGATGATTAGGAAGGTAGGGGCGCTCATTTTATAGAGATGTACAAGAATTTAATTCCACTGACAAGAATTTAATTCCACGGACACTTATGCACAAGTGCAAATTTGTGTAAATCCCCCCCAAGTCAAAAATTGGCCCCACAAGTCTGCGGAATCTGCATGACTCAGAAAAAGCCGGTTCACTGTGGAATCTGTAGGTCGGATTCATAGAAATCCAAACTCATTTATTATTTATATTTATTTATTATTTACATTTATTAATCGCCCATCTGGCCGGCAACCGGCCACCCTGGGCGATGTACATAGAATAAAAACAATAAAATACATTTAAAACAGTATAAAAATTTTAAAATCTTAAAATGGAGTTGATACAGCGCCGCCCGGCTCACAGCGGACACTTAAGCCTCCATGGACAGCTGGGAGTCAAGGATGACCCCCAAGCTGCGGACCTGGTCCTTCAGGGGCAGATGTACCCCATTCAGCACCAGGTCAACATCCCCTAATCTCCCCTTGTCCCCCACCAGAAGTACCTCGGTCTTGTCGGGGTTCAGCTTCAGCATGTTCCTTCCCAGCCAGCCAGCCACTGCCTCCAAGCACTTGGACAGGGTCTCAACGGCCAACCTCGGTGAGGACTTGAAACAGAGGTAGAGCTGCGTGTCATCCGCATACTGATGACACCGCACCCCAAACCTCCTGATGATAGCTCCCAGCGGCTTGAGGTAGATATTGAATAACATCGGGGAGAGGATGGAACCCTGCGGCACTCCACAAGTGAGCGGCCGAGGGTCCGAAGCCTCCTCCCCGAGAACTACCCTCTGGTACCTTCTAGAGAGGAAGGACCGGAACCACTGCAATACAGTGCCTCCCAAGCCCAACCTCTCCAGGCGGTCCAGGAGGATACCGTGGTCAACAGTATCAAAAGCTGCTGAGAGATTGAGGAGGACTAGAAAGGAGCATTCGCCCCTATCCAAAGCCCTCCTCATATCATCCACCAAGGCGACCAAGGCCGTTTCCGTCCCATGTCCAGGCCTGAAGCCCAACTGGCATGGATCTAAATAATCGGCTTCATCCAAGTGTGCCTTCAACTGAGCACCCACCACCCGCTCGATCACCTTGCCCAGAAATGGTAAATTGCAGACTGGGCGAAAGTTGTTTATATCCTGGGGATCCAAGGAGGGCTTCTTTAGAAGCGGTCTTATTACTACCTCCTTGAGGGCTGATGGCATCACTCCCTCCTCGAGGGAGGCATTCACCACCGCCTTGATCCCCTCACCCAGTCTCTCCCTACAGCTCATTATGAGCCAGGACGGGCAAGGATCAAGCAAGCAGGTGGTCGGCTTCACAGATGAAAGCACCTTGTCCACTTCATCAGAAGGAAGAAGCCGGAACCAATCCCACAAAACTGGTCTGCCATTGGCCTCCTCCTGCTCACTCCCTGTATCCACAATGCACGATATCCCACTCCTAATCCGATCGATTTTATCTGCGAAGTGCTTCGCTAAAGCCTCACAGGAGGCTTTAGACTGTTCCATTGGGTCCCGAGCGACTGGACCGACCAGACTCCAGACCACTTGGAACAGCCTCCTGGGGCAGCACTCTGCAGACGCAATGGAGGCAGCATAGAAATTTTTTCTTGCTGCCTTCACCACCACCCGGTAGGCTGAAGCTGCAGCTCTAACCCGTGTTCAATCGTCTTCAGAGTGGGAATTTCGCCATCGGCGCTCTAGCCTTCTCACCTCTTGTTTCAGAGCTCGCAGCGAAGGAGTGAACCATGACGCCGTGCGAGCTCTGTTCAGGTGAAGAGGGCGCTTCGGGGCAACTCGGTCTAATGCCCTGGTGATTGCAGCATTCCAGTCGTCCACCAGGGTCTCGACCGAGCTACCGTTTGTGTGCTCCAATTCCCCAAGCGCGTTCAGGAATCCATCCGGATCCATAAGACGCCTGGGGCGGACCATCCTAATAGGTCCCTCACCCCTGCAGAGGGGTTGTGGCACCGAGAGATCCAACCCCACCAGATAGTGATCTGACCATGACAAGGGGGGGTGGATATACCCCCGATTTCCAGATCATTTCCCCCCTCTCCAGACACAAAAACCAAGTCCAGTGCATGACCGGCTACATGGGTAGGTCCAGTTAATACAGGGTGCAGCTCTCAGGAAGCCATGGTCTCCCTGAAGTCCCGAGGTGCCCCCATGAGGGCAGCCCCCGAATGCACGTTGAAGTCCCCCAGCACCAATAGCCTGGGGGACAACACACGCACATCAGAAACCACCTCCAGCACCTCGGTCAGGGAGTCTGTCGTGCAGCGGGGTGGACGGTACACGAGCAGAATCCCCAGGCTGCCCTTTGGACCCAACCTCCAGTACATGCACTCAATAAACCTGGTCTTCCAGAGAGGGAGTCTGGTAAGGACCAAGGACTCCCGGTAGATAACAGCCACTCCCCCTCCCCCTCCCCCAACCCTTGGTTGCTGGGCATACGAGAAACCAGCCGGACACAAGGCCGCCAGAGTTGGAGCAGCGGCCTCGTCCAGCCAGGTTTCCATAATACATGCCAGGTCCGCACCCTCATCCAGGATCAGGTCATGGATGAGAGGTGTTTTTTGGGTCACGGACCTGGCATTGCACAACAGCAAACGCAAGGCGGGGGGAGGAGCCACACATCCCCCAGTTATCCCTTGGCTCTGGGCAGGCCCGGGACAAGGGATAGGTATTAAGCATCGATCCCTTGTCCCCCTAAATTGGCGTGGCCTGCCCCTAGCGTTCTGCCAGCGTCTGCCACTCAACAGTGGTATATTTTGCCCCCCAGAACTCCCTCCATCATCTCCCTGGGAGAGGCACATGCCCCCTCGCTTCCGCCGATCAGGCGGGAGACCCATCCCTAAAATCAACCCCTAAAAAACCCCAGCCCTTCCAAAAGAAGGGCCTCTTAAAACTTTGAATCCGTTGTGGATTTCTCTGGCATCCTTAGTGTTAGAGGCTTCACTGCCACAAGTGCAATACAATATAGATTTCGTACCCTTCTGGGATTTAAAACTGGGACCATTCCGTTAATTATCCAAGTGGAAAAGTATCTATGCCTTTATAACTCAAAATACTCCATAAGAAAGTCCTACAACTCCCAGCATATACCAGCCAATCCTAAACCTGCATAGGATTGCACCCTAAGTGAATCAGTGACCTAAAATTACCTTTTGTTGTGAGAAGAGAACGTCAAGCAGAAAAATCAACAGGAAAAGTCTGACAAATGTCTGTCAGGATATAAAGAGAAGTACAGCATGATTTAGCTAGAGAGCTTTGATTTAGAAGAGGCATGTGGCAGAGAGAAATAGACTAGAGCAGTGGTTCCCAACCTTGGGTCCCCAGATGTTGCTGGATGTTGCAGCTCCCAGAATCCCTTACCACTAGCCATGCTGGCTGGGTATGCTGGGAGCTGTAGGCCAATGGGGACCCAAGATTGGGAACCCCTGGACTAGAACCTGGTTTCTGTTCTACACAGGAGTGATTCCTGGGACCTTTTGCAGGCAAAGCATGTGCTCCACCACTGAGCTACATGCCAAGTTTTAAATATGTATGTCAGCCTCTCATTACTTTAGGAGCCAGTATCAACCCAAATCCATGCTGTGCCATGACATACTTATACAGTGATGCTTCGATCGCATGAAATGTTCAGATCCAGGCCCCAAGAAATAGGGAGGGAAAATGTTAAGGGAGGCTAAGCTGTTTATTTATTTATTTATCACATTTATATCCTGCCTTTTTTTCCTTTTGCAAGGAACCGAAGGCGGCTTACATAATCCTCCTCCTCCTATCCATTTATCCTCACAAAAACCCTGTGAGGTAGGTGAGGCTGAGAGTCAGTGACTGGCCCAAAGTCACCCAGTGAGCTTCATGACTGAGTGGGGAGTAGAACTCGGATCTCCTGAGTCCCAGTCCAACACTCTCACCACTACACCACCCTGGCTCTGTTGCCCATAGTCAATCCATCCCGGATCCCAGCAACTGTGGCAGAAGTGCTCAAATAGCCAGTGGGATACCATCGTCAAAAGTTGTTGCCACTGCGGATGAGATGAAACGGCATTAGCATGTTTAGCTCACTTGTTTTTAATGGGTTTGCATTTTGCATGGATAATATGAAATAGCCTGGAGGCGTTATTTCCAGCGAGATTGTAAATCCAACTGAATATCTATTTTAGGATTAAATGAATTTTGTAAAGGCTCATTTGTTTGAAGAAGTGATAGTTAATCATGGATGTTTACACATGAATGTGAAGTGGGGAATTTCAGTCACAATATCGTCGCCCCCCCCCCCCGCTTTCCGTACCTCTCTTGTACCTGACCTGCGTATGCCCTAGAGCCAAAACTGTTTGGGTTGGAGGAAAATAGAAGATTAAATGCCTCAAATATGTTTGCTTAATAGAGCAGTGTAAATCATTAAATGAGATTATCGGTTCTCAAAGTCGGGGCAGGGTTTTTTAAAAAAAATATTATTATTATTATTACAAAAAAAGTATGAATGGTTGTATTGCTTGTAAGGAAAGCCAGAGTGCTAGATGGCAAATAGTGAACCAGCGTTACTGATTTGCTGTGCAGTTGAGGCGATATCTTCATTTAGCTCAAAATGCTGGATGCAAGCTTTTGAGTGACAAGGGGCTACCAGTGTTCTCCAACCTTGGGTCCCCAGATGTTTTTGGCCTACAACTCCCAGCATGCCCCAGCCAAAAACATCTGGGGACCCAAGGTTGGAGAACACTGGTCTAGACATCTGGGGCGGTGTGTTGGAGCAGCAAACTCCAGGGGAATCGCTGTTACTGTGGTTATGTGGTTTACCGAGCTCTTGACACATTTCGCTGTTCAGAGCCCCACCGAAAGGAGTGGAAGCCACTCCGAAAGGAGTCACTGAGGGAGTGGGCCATTGAGGGTGGCTTGCCCAAGGGCCCTCAGAAACCTAGAGCCAGCACTGCTGCTGAGCCACCTGGGACTGTGTGAGCCATTTCGGGCACACAGAAGGGAATAAGGGTATGCAACAGCCTCTGTGAATGGCAGGCAGCAAGACGCCTCTGGATTGGCCAGGCCTGGTATGAATACAAGAAGACGAAGACGAAGACGAAGACGAAGACGAAGACGAAGACGAAGAAGAAGAAGAAGAAGAAGAAGAAGAAGAAGAAGAAGAAGAAGAAGAAGAAGAAGAAGAAGAAGAAGAAGAAGAAGAAGAAGAAGGCCTTGCCTTCTGCCATTGTCAGGCCAACAGAGCAATAGCTTCTGTCTCATGCATTTTCAGTCTCCGGGAAGCTGAACTTGGGACTCCCTCAAGAGAACACACACTGGACTTGGATCTGGGCACGGGAAGTCACCTACAGCCTAGGCCTGACCAGCCCTACCACACTCTTGGGCAGTTCCTGTTGATTTCAATTAGGTTTGCCCATTAGACCCTCCCAGTGGATTTTCCTAGCCATGCCTCCAGATGTTTCGCTACCGAATCTGCTGCTCCAGTCTCACCCTACCTATTTTCCCCTCCTGGCTGGCTGGCTGACTTATTTGTGGCTGGCATCCCTTGCTTATGCCTGAGTCTGTCCCACACCCCCAGAGCCTCGTCTTGAACCATGTGCTCCCGCTCACACTCAGGATGGGATAAAAGCTTGTTTACATGATGAAACTGTTATCCGGGGGGGGGGGAAGGAACACACAAAGCAAAGTGTAAAGATATCCAGCATAGTTCTGGAGCTCTGTCTCCAAACTCGGAACACTGACCTGCAAGTGATGCTGTCACCGTTGCCTGTTGCTTACTTCCAGTAGACATAACCAGGGCCCATGGGGTCAATTACCTGGTCTGCTCAGAAGCACTGTCCTTAGGCACCTGCTCCCTATAAGAGGTTGTGATATGGGTCACTGTGTTTACAACAGGATCCCTGTGACAGACCGAAGGCCTGATCAGCATTTAGCCGACCCTTGATTGCTGCTCCGTTTTCCATGGCTTGTTACCTACCCTAGATAACGAGCAAAAGACAGTAGCAAAAACTCACCGGTGATCCCTTCCCAGTGATAATAAGCCCAAGGTGTGGCGGCAGATGGAGAGTAACAACCTTAAATGAGCTACCATTTATATGTCTGATTGTAAGAGAGCCTTTAGAGACCCATTCGTCAATTGGGATAGCTAGGTCTCCTCAACCTAACAAGGTGATACAACGATAGGTAGATACACGGGCGGTATTGTACAGGCTGACTGGAACATAGGAAGCTGCCTTATGCTGAGTCAGACCCTTGGTCCATCTAGCCCAGTATTGTCAACACTGACTGGCAGCGGGTCTCCAGGGTTTCAGGGAGGATTCCTTCCTTGACCTAACTGGAGATGTCTGGGAATGAACCTGGGACCTTCTGCATGCAAAGCAGGTGTTCTACCACTAAGCAACAAGCTCCTACATGGGGCCACTACACAGCTGTGTAGCTCTGCATTTCTGTGATTTGCAAAAGGCTGTGGGTAATCCGCAGAGCTGTGGCTATGCCACAATTCTCGGCAAGTGCAGAAAGGCATGTGGCATTGGGCACAGAATTTATTTCCTCGAGATGCTCAGATTTTGGCCAGGGCTAGTGGTCTGATGTGAGCCAGGAAGCAGTGGAGGTAGGCAGCGACGGGTAGTTTGAAAGCTCAGTCTGAAAGCTCAGACTGAAGAGCCAAACCTGAGTCACCTGCTCAGTCGGAACTTGATTGGCCCTTGCATGTCATCTGACCTTGCTGTGCTGGTAACTGTGATCCTATCCTGTGGCTATTCTGTGATCCTATCCTGTGGTGCTGAAGTTCAGCATAGAGCAGGCCTCTGGAAAACTACCACAGTGGCACAGAGCAAGGCGCCTGGGTCTTGCAACTGGAGTTCTTGGTTCATTGCACATTCATTTCTTTTGGGAAGGGGAAAACAGGGCAGTATCCAGTGGTGCCATTCTGCAAACTCAAATAATCCTAGTGCAGCTCTGCTGAATCTTTCCATGGCACAACTGCTTGCACATTACACTCGTGCAACCAGTCGTTCAGCTGGATTGTCCTCTTGTGCGTAGTTCAGAACCTAGTTCCCGCTAGCGCAATGTCATTTGTGTGTGAGCAGAATGACACAGTTGGATACTGCCCCAAGTCTCTAGGCCTTATGGCTGCAAAGATATTCTAGAAAGCACATGTGTTACTGCTTCATGAAATGGCAGGAGCCGGAGGGTTTGCTGAATAAGACTTTCAGTGGTCTGAGGATTCCTCTGCCCTGCATAATGCAAACCATGCAAAACAGTACAATTTATACAGGGTATAGAATTCAGCTTCTGTTGTCACAGGATTTGTATCACTTTGCTGCAGTATTTCAGCACATACATCTTTTTAGGGCATATTGTGCACACAGCCTCAGCTTTGGCCTTCCAATTATGGAAACCTTCAAAAGGTACCTTGTGATTGCCAATGGATCAGTCCTGGGCCCGATCCCCTTTGAAACAGTGCAGACTCGCATTCGATGTAATATGTCCTTGCTGGCTTCCCCCCCCCCCTTTTTTTTATAAATTCCAATAAACTTAACAAGATGGTTAATGAGACAGCGGGGATGTTTATCAAATGGGAAATGTCAACAAATACATGAGGAGCAAAGTATGATGTTTACGGCAAAATGTGCATTTGAATTCGATAGCCACTTTATTTTAAAGTGCAATATTGTAATGCGGTGTATGTAGGAAGGTTGTTGTTTTTAAGTCAGTCAAGTTAATGTTCAATTTAATTCAAATTAGAACCAAATGGAAATACAGCAAGCAGCAAATGGCAGACTTGGACCGCTTCCAAAAGCCTTTGCATTTCAGCAATTTCTCTGCTCCCACCCCCTCCTAGTTTTCCTTCTAAAAGAAGCACCTTGTTCAATTGTACGGCAAGCTTGTTCCAGATAGAAAATAATGATGTTCTCTATTGTGACAGGGATTTGGTACTTAATAATCTCTGAAGCCTGAGCCACCCTCCTGGCTGTGCTGATGCTGCTGAACAAACAGCAGAGGTTTGAGTTTTATGTCCGTAGCAAGGTGGCATACGATCAGGGCACCTTACTAAGAAGGACACAGGGCATTAAAAAAATTAAAATTCTGCACCAAGGAAGCCAAAATCTGTGCCAAGATGAGATGGAATTGTGCAACCTGTGCAAATGATATACATTGGGGGTGGGGGGGAATTGCCTATACATTTGCATATTTCTGCTTCTTAAAGTCATGAGAAGGAACAGAGATGTTAGGGAATCCATGACTGGAATCAGGAACCTCCTAATCTTGGGCTCAGGCCATGCTTGGTGGGCAACAGGGAGGGTGTCAAGGGTAGGCATGGTAGGGTATGTGCTGAGGGTCCACACCCAGCAGGGGCCCACTGACAAGAGCTCTCTGAACTTGCTCCTCCTCTTCACCATTGCAACCTGCTTGTTTATCTGCCTTTTGCTCTGGTCCAGACAACGGAAGTGATGAGAAGGAGGAGGAAGAGTAGGTGCCACTACCTATTTGCTCCTGGCTCCCTGCCTGTCAAGCAAGCAAGAGGTGGCAGTGATGAGAAAGAGCATGAGGAGCAATAGTGGCTGGTGACTGTTTGAGGTGTAACACGGCTAATGCTTCTTTCACCCATATGTTCTGGCAATGCTCAATGGCTGCCTCTTTTTGGGAGGAGGCAATAATATGGATAAACCTTGTAATGGAAAGCTCTTTAATATTTACTGATGTGCATGTTCTTCTCAACTATCTACCTGCTTCCCGGAACTTAACACGAGGTCAACGTGATTCTACGCGCCCTTTTGACAGTCAAAAGACTAATATTACAACATTGGATTTCTCCTTTAAATCCAGTGGTGGCTCTAAATGACTTTCCCAAAAATTTAAGAGTGGATTTGGAGGGTATACTAAGAGAATAAAGGGTTATTAGATTATCGGATTGGGTGGAAAAGATGGGGACAAGAGAGACCAAATACTGGGAATTGTTGGGAGAAGAAGAGTGTCGTGATTAAATTTATTACAGTTAGAACAGTGGTCGAAGAAGTGGAAAAGGAAAACCGAGGATGAGAGAGATTTAAACAAATTTGAAAAGATTGTTATGTCTAGAGATGGTTTAGAAGGGAACGCGTCTACAAGAGGTATCACAAGGGATTTATACAGATTGATTCAAAAAGCAGAAGAACAAGATGACCATCTAAAGACAGTATGGGATAATGAATTTGAAGAGGTGACCTCGAAGGTGGACTGGAACAATATATGGGATAGACGGATTGTGAAAGTTATGTCAACTAGGATAAAGGTGAATTTCTATAAAATAATATGGAGATGGTACCTAACTCCAGTAAGATTAAATAGAATAGATAACAATTGCTCCGCACTTTGCTGGAGAGGATGTCAGGAAATAGGTACATATGCTCATATGTGGTGGAGTTGTAAAAATGTTCTGGAATTTTGGCGAGAGGTTTTTACAGAAATATCAGAAATTATTAGTATTAATCTAGATGGCTGTCCTAAACTTGCTTTGTTATCAATAACCGATAAAATCACTTGTGCCCAAAATACGAAGGAACTAATTGTAAACTTGTTAACTGCGGCTAGGTTAATGATAGTGAGGAAATGGAAAGTACAACATAGTTTCATAGTTCATAGAGTTGGAAGGAGCCTACAAGGCTATCGAGTCCAACCCCCTGCTCAATGCAGGAAACTAGAGGAGGGGTCTCCCATCCAAGTAATAACCAGGCTTGACCCTGCTTAGCTTTCCATGCTCAGACAAGCTGAGCCAGCGTAAGCCACAGGCCTGTTATATGTTTTTCTAATAACATGTTTTTCTAATAACTGATTGGTATAAGGAAGTTTGGGATATAGCCCTAAATGATAAACTAACTTGTAGTATCAAATGCAAAAAGGGACAGTTAAAGAAGAATGATTTTATGGATATATGGAATCAATTATTAGACAATGTATTAATAAAAGGGATGGGGAGTGTGCCTTGTCAGGATATGTTATATTTTTAGAATGTGGAATTTAATTGATTAAGGGGATGGAAGTATATTAGTTGGTCCCTAGGCGGGTGGGGGGGTGCACCTTATGATTTATTTTAGTTGTATGTTTGTGTTTTATAGTTTTGTATGTAGTTTATAACAACTACGGTAAATAAAATTTATTTTTTAAAAAAACATTGGAAGGACAAATGGCACCGTCAATAATACAATGGGTTGAGGACTTAATGATGCTTTCAATTTTTGAACGGGTGGTCTTTAGGCGTAATCTAAGAATAGACACAAGGACATTTGGTCTGCCTTAGTTGAAGTCTATGCATAATTATGCCTAAGAATAGTAGTATATCTTGTCATATATAAAATACACTGGGGTACACATTGCATATGTATCTATTGTAATGGATATATTCAAATCCTATGTAAGAAAACTGTAATACTTTATTTTGGGTTGGTTTTTTGTTTGTTTGTTTTGATACAATAAAATCCACAATAAAAAGAAATAGTGGCTGGTGACAATGGCAGTAAGAAGAGGGGGCCCATGGAGGGTGTCTTGCCCATGGAGGGTGTCTTGCCCAAGGCTCCTCCAAAACCTGGAGCCGGCACTGGTGAGCAATGTGGAATAACATCTGCTCAAGTCTTGGATCCCCTGTTTTGGTGCCAAAAGGGTTAGAGAACTAGGGCTGAGCCCAAATGTCTCATGTGAGAACTCTGCTTGAATCTTGGGTGCTTGAGGGGGTGCGGGTAAAAGAGCGAGACGAATCAGGGCTTACCTTTTGGGCCCTTTCACCACCACTGCCTATTTTTTGCTTGCAGTGGTGGTGATCTTCCTCTGAGCAGCCAGTAGTGGCCTCTTTTTTCTCTCTCCCAAGATGCCCTGCAACAATGCTATGTATGGTAAGAACACCAATTTGCCCCCAGTTTAGCCTCTTCTAAAAAAAATCACCAAAGTGCCCCTACCACTGTGCAGCCTGTGAATGGGGTTGCAAAGTGAGGGGGGGGGGGATTTTGGCCGAGCCCTAAATTTCATATCAGGACCCTGGCCTTCTGTCCAAATGTACGCTCACGAGCATACCAAAGGTCTAACTAACTAATCCTGTTTCCCACAGTCGCCAGTCCGCTAGAATCAAAGTCTTGGAAAGGACCTTGGCGGTCATCTTGTTCAACCTCCACTCAGTGCAGGACCTGCAGTGCAGGAATTTTTATTTATTTATTATTATTATTATTATTCATTATTCCATTTATATCCCACCTTTTTTCCTCTTGCAAGGAAGCCAAGGTGTCTTACATGGTTCTCCTCCTCTCCATCTTATCCTCACAACAACCCTGTAAGGGATGTTAGGCTGAGAGTCAGTGACTGGCCCAAAGTCACCCAGTGAGCTTCGTGGCCAACTGGGGACTAGAACCTGGATCTCCCGAGTCCCAGTCCCAACACCCTAACCACTACAACAAACTGGCTCTCCAAATGGTTGACTTGTGGGAACTCAGGTTGACACACTATTCCCACCATGGCATTTTGCAATGTTGACAGGCTTAATAAAGAAATGTCAGAGAGTCCCCACCCTTTTGTGGGTGTTCCTGCACCTCTGCTAGCATGTCTGTTTTTGCTTGCTTGATAAAAGAACCCCGATGGACAATATCTGCTTTAAGACTGCAGGTCTGAGGTTGTCATTTTGTTTTTCCTGAGATTTCTTTTAAGGTTGGGGGCGGGGACAAAAAAAAATGAGAAAGCAAGCACTAAGTTCTCATTGCTGCACCCTGTGGGAACACAGGAGATAATCAAATCTAGTGACTCTGATAAATGCCAGGCTGCATGCAGACCTCTGTGTGCGGTGCTTGTTTTGTATACAGAAGACTGAATATCTCAGATGCCAAGTTACAGATGGGGTTGCGGAATGTTATTTGACAGCTGATTAGAGTAATCTGATGGAAATGATGACTTAATCACCATGACAGACTCCAAATTCCCAGATAGAATTCCACCAGGTTAATCTAATTTTCTTGCCATATTTTTTCGTGCGTGCATGCGTGTGTGTGTGTGTGTGAGAGAGAGAGAGAGAGAGAGACAAACAGCTCACCCTGCTTTCCCCCCATCATATGATCAGAACAGCACATGATTTTCCTAACTGAGCATCATAGAGGCAAAGCTATTGATTTTACAATGAGTGCTTTGCAGCTTTAAAGCCCTAAAGCAGGGGCAGGCAGCATATAGCACAGTGTTCTCCAACCTTGGGTCCCCAGATGTTTTTGGCCTACCACTCCCAGCATGCCCCAGCTAGCATAGCTGGCTGGGGCATGCTGGGAGTGGTAGGCCAAAAACATCTGGGGACCCAAGGTTGGAGAACACTGATATATAGCACAAAGGCCCCATTCAGCCTGCTAATGCAGGGGCAGGCAACATGGTGCCTTCCAGATCTTTTGGACTACAACCTCCATAATGTCTGACCATTGGCCATGCTGGCTGGGGCTCATGGGAGGTATAGCCCAAAAACGTCTGGATGGCACAAGGTTGCCGAAACCTGTGCTGATGCCTTTCCCCTGGCCTGCACAGGCCTCATCCTGCCACCATGTGGTTGCTTGCCCACTGACCAGGGTGGCTGTGTGTCCTCTATTGGAAGGCATCCTCTGTTTGCAGGGCTGTCCAGTACGAGTCCAATCTAACCATAAAGAACCCTAATGAGGGGGAGCAGGCTTGAAGCAGCCTTGAAGTTGCCCATCCACAGTTAGCACCCGGACAGCAGACTGGGCAAGTATTTGATTCATGTCTTAACTTGGGATAGTTGTAAGCTGCTTCAGGTGCCTGTTTGTGGAACGGCTGGAAAGTGGATTGTAACATAAATACAATAATGTGTGGAATAGAAGAGGGGAAAGCTTCACAGGAACTGGGGAGGCCTAAGTGGTGCCGCATATAACCATGTTTTTGGTTTTTGTTTTGTTTTTAATTTACTAGACCTGCTTAGCTGCAGCAAGGTTGCCACACCAGGTGCCTTTAGACCACCCTTCCCCAACCTGAGGCCCTCCAGATGTGTTGGACTTCAGTTCCCATCACTCCCCACGGGAGTTGCAATCCAACACAACTAAAAGGGCAGCGGGCGGGGAGGTTGTTTTAGCATGTGCCCTGGGACCTGACATTTACCCGATCAGCTCAGGGGGTGCTCTCATTACATTGGAATTTACATAACATCTGCCTCTAAGGAATGGACGAAGGGCCTTTCACATTGCAGTCAGTTTTAGAGCAGGCCGATGCTGCTTCTGGCCACTCCAAATCCCAGCAGGATATGAGTGATCCCTCTTCTGCTCTCAGGCCTGTGGCTCACGCTGGCTCAGCTTGTCTGAAGTGTGGAAAGCTAAGCAGGGTCAGGCCTGGTTATGACTTGGATGGGAGACCCCTCCTCTAGTTTCCTGCATTGAGCAGGGGGTTGGACTCGATGGCCTTGTAGGCCCCTTCCAACTCTATCATCCTATGATGTCCTATGACAGGGGTTCTTAACCTGTGGGGTACGCCTCCCCAGGGGCGGTATGGACTGACTCCAGGGGAGGGGTGAGTAGCCCCTCAACTATAAATTGTTTACATTTATAGTAAACAATTTATAGTTGTAGTTACAAGTACATAGCAGCGCAGCTTGGCGGTTGGCCCAACCTTATTTCTTTCTACTAATCTTGGGAGCTACACCGTTCATTTAATTGAATATGCTTTTTTTTTTAGTCCAGAGACAGAGCATAAACTAAAAAAATGCAAACTCGTCCTGCCTAAGCCTAAATTTTGGGCCATTAACACATGGGAGGCATGGATCATAAGATTTTTCACAAGGGAGGTGTGACACCAAAAAGGTTAAGGACCACTGGGCTATGATGTCCCAAGTTGGTGGGAGGGAAGGAGGGGCGTTGTTCCTGTTGGGGATTGCTAAAATAGCTGGGAGAGGATATTAAGTTATTATCTCTCCCCTCTTGCATTTGCAAGCACAGCAGAGCTGACCCCAACTACAGCGGAAAAAACGTGAGCGTGTGGAGCTGCTGGTTAGAGCAGCAGTAGCATTTGGCAATTACAGGCTGCCCTTCTGGGCTGACTGGATCTTTACCTGGTTTCCCCCTTTATACTTCCAATAAGACAAACAATCTTTTGGAGGTTAAAAACAGAGTTTACTCACTCAGATCTTGCAGATTGGATACTGGCAGGCTTAAGAAAGTATTTACAGCTGTGCAGGAATCATTCGGTAGTCGACCTGTTCTGAACTTGGGAAAAGTTCAGAGCTGCTTCTCTCCGCTACATCTTCAGACACGCTGCACTTACAAGTTCGTGGCTCAGACTGTTTTCCCGGGGCAGGAAGAGAAGGCACTGGCAACGCCCACATCCTGCCCCAGAGGAGGTCTGGGTAATGTCCACGGAGTGTCTGCTCTAGGAGGCAGAGACTCTGTGGTCCCAATTATGTCATGCGCCCATATATGGCGTGAGGTTTTGACCGCACACCCCCTACAGTTCCAACCTTTGGAGCGGACAGAGGCAGTGCAAGAGGCACGTGCTACCTGTTGGAAAACTCTGTGCAAAATGACAGTGCTCTCTCATGGCTGGGCGAGTGGGAATGGTGACCATAAGTTATGTTTGTCTAGTAAGCCAAGACACTTGTGGATGGCAAGAGAACGTTGTCTGACTGGTTGGACTAGGAAAAGACTGGGCAGTTAGCAACCCTATTCCCTTCTCACAGCTGAACCTCTTGAATTGCTTGAACTCTGGCCAGGGACTCCCCAACAAAGTGTAATGGTGAGTGTGAGGGGGTGGTATATTGTGTGGCTAGGTAAAGGTGTGTCTGGCTTAGTTTGGCCCTGAGCCTTTGTAAAGCCTGAAGGCTCAGTGCCAACAAGAGGGATATGCAGCATCACCTCAAAGGGTCTGGTGTCAGAGCGTGGCTACCTGGTCCCTCAACACAAGAGCACCATTTGCATCCAGGTCTTCATTGCCATAGATCGGGTTACACACAGATTCGCATGCCAAAGACCTGTGAAATAGCTTGCAGCACTGAAACTCCCCACCTTAAACAATTAAACACATTAAACAATTGGCTTCTTCTTCACAGCTAGAGGCCCCCAACTTGATTCAGGAAAATCAGTCTTAAGCTAGAATCCATTCAGTGTCTGTAATTCCCAACAAGAGATTGTCATACACAGACTTGGACACCAGATTATCATAAAGGAGAGCTCATAGAGTTACCACCAAGAGGATCCAGACCTGGTAAATATCGAAGCATTATTAAAGACGTTGATCTCAGTGCGATCTCGTCAGCGAGGGCCTTACATTAAATGAAAGGGTAGGCCTATTCACATCCCTCTTCTGACCACTGTTCCCTACCTGAAAGTTTCGCCTGTAAACACAGAGAACACTGAAAGGGGTGTTGTTGTTCCTCCCTCTTGATTTGACGGATCACCATGGGTGACATCCCCGAACGCCCCTCCACCTCAGATTCCTCTCCCTCTCTGGTTCCCACCATCTTGGGTGATAAATCAGGGGTGTGACGTGAAGCCTTATCTTGCAGCTGGGCCAGTCCCAGAGTTACACTACTGGTTGGCATGTAACCAGTTGCAGAGTTGGGCTGCACCGAGTTCCTTGAGTCTTTCACTACAGTACTGGATTCTAAATCATCCCTGTCTGATTTGGAATCAGACCCAGACTTCCCAGTGCTAAGGCCCACTTTGCTGCTGGGGCCAGTCCCGACACCTGGGGATATCATTTAGCCCAATTTAGTGCAATTGGGAATATGCCCTGACACACACAGTGTCTGTGTGTTTTTATTGGATACAATATCATTGCAACAAAGGCTGCACCGTCTCTGTAAGCAAAGCCCTCTGCGAGACATGGTCTGCGGGCATGAGCCGACTGGGGAGAACCCATCCTCAGCTGTTTTTAGCATGACAGCATCGCATATTGAAAAATCACTTACCTGGAGAGATAACCATAAGTGTATTGCTTTACGATGTAGAACTACAATAACTGCTTCTTTGATAAGATGTGATATCTCAGTGACACACGCTTCTGGTTGGTGACATCTAATCTGAAGCCCGTTTTATATCATCTGTAATCGCTTTTTGGAGGACCGGGGGAAAATAGAGGACTATTTTATTATTTTATAGCCTCCGGTAAGACAGGAAGGATATAGAATGCTCGGGTTATTTCCCCATTGCTTAGTGCAGAGCACAAGTAAAGCAGGGAGTTACCCCCTTTGCGCTCTGCCCTGTTAATTTTCTTATTCATTCATTGCACACCTTCCTTAGATTCTTTTGACCCTCCTTTTCTCTTTGCCGCCTGTCCCCCTGCTTGGCACTCTTAAATATTTTATTGCCGGAGAGCACTTAGAATATGTACTGTCATGGTTGCAGTCTCTAGAGGTCACCCGTGGGTTTAATAATAAAATGTGAACCAGTGACTCTGTAAAAACCTACATTGAGTTCTCAATGGCACATGTTTTATTGAATCCAATGTTAAAGGCAGTTAACTTATCAATTGGTGATTGTGAAGGTTAAGGGAGCTTGTAATGTGAGTCCTCTTATGTAAAGAAATAGAGGGTGAATTTAGAGGCACAGCCAGGCTGCATGTCACACAGGTGGAAACCCCTTATCCTTAAAGAAGCTCCGTTCAGCCAGTAGTGCGTTTGAAAGGTCCGTACACCATGCGCCAGCCCATGCGCGGGCAGGATTTGCACTCCAGCGTTCTGTGTTACAGACCACAGCCATGCTGGCACCTATATGCAACCCACATGTGGGGTAAGGTAACAGCCCTTTAAATGTGATTCCGGCCACCTGCAGCTTGTACATGGGTAAGGGTGTTTCAGCGGCACTACGCAATGGCTAGCACCACAGTTAGAGACACCGGATGCAGTTCTGTTGCAGAAAGGCAGAGCTAGCTTTGCCCGGAGAAGGGACTTCTGGGCACCATATTTAAGCCATACTGAGCTCTGTGGAGGAGAAGTGTGGATTGGAGCGATTTTAGAAATACATTTTAAATAGGCCCTGGCAGTCTAGTAGGCATATTGAAGCTGGTGGGGTGAATCTTAGGACGTATCTGCACTACCATATTACAGTCACAATCCTGTACCCACTTACCTGGGAGTAAACCCCACTGAACTCAACAGCACTTACTTCTGAGCACAGATGTATAGGATTGCACTTTTAAACTGGTTTAATTCTCATTCCCGCGTCCCACAGAACTACGTAAATTGTGTGGGTCTTTAAGGAATCTCTAGGGAATCTCCTAACAGATATGTTTTAACACCAGGCCAAACTACAGTTTCCAGGATTTGTCAGGGGAAGCTGCAGCAGTAAACGTGTTATAAAACTAATACAGTAATACCTTGGACTGCAAGTAACTTGGTTTGAGAGCGTTTTGCAAGACAAGCAAATTTTTAAATATTTATTTAATTTTTTTTACTTGATATACAAGCGACGTCTTGCAATACAAGTACTGTAGTACGGCTTAAATTAAAAATCTCTGTACACATTTTTGTGGGGGGGATTTCGTTTTGATATAAGAGTGTTTTGGATTACAAGCATGTTTCCAGAACGAATTATGCTCTCAATCCAAGGCATGCTTGTAGTGAAGATATGCTCATAGTGTTGGACCTCTTCTTTCGACCTGCAAGGTCCTTCACAACATAGTCCATATGATGAACGTGAGAGAGTAAATGTTCTCCTCTTATTAAGTTGGAATCTGCATAAATACAATATGTATTTGGACTGGATATTTTTTGAGAGAAACGCCATTAACGTCTTCATGGGGAATGGCAGCAGCTTTCCATGCAGAAAATCTCATGCTGTTTCTCTTTTAAGTATTTTTGTTGTTTCGTTGCTTTAGTTGCATGGTTATTTGTAAACTGCTTTGGATATCTTTTAAATAGAAATGTGTGCATTAATGTTTTAAATAAAATGAATAAAAGTTAACCCAGGCTTTCCCCCTAAAGCTTCAAAAGCTGTGGCAAATGGGGATGAAGTTGCCAGTTGGAAGTGTAATGTTCATAACCCATTATTGTCTCCGGCACAAGGTCCGCCATTTTGTGGGTTTAGAAATATTTAAGCTATAGTGACTTTGCCACAAAACAGTATTTTGCTTTAACTTATCAAAAATAAATAAAAATGGAGGAGGGGAAAAAGAAAAAGGGTGGTAGTTCCATAGATCTTCACATAACATTAAAAAAAAAAGGTTTGAATCTGGGAGACAGAGAAAGATGAGTCATATTCAGAAAAGAAAACAACATTTAAAATTTCCCTAGCTACTCAAAACATCACTTACACAGAGGTTTCAGTATCAAGTTCAAAACTGTACGAGGGGTAAATATTCACTAAATATTCTAACCTATAAGAAAGCCTACATGGGTTCAAGGCCAAGCTACAGTTAGACCTATTCATATTGTCAATTGACTGATAATCTGACACACCTTGGCAAAGGGGTGGGGTTCCAATAATATTTGTGGGTTTGCCAATAAATAGGGTGGACAGAACACTAGTTGGGTAGCCACTTTCAGAAGTGACTGCCTGGTTCTAGCAGTATTCATATAATGGAACTATAATAATGGAAGTATAATATATACTTCATGTATATATGTATTGTGATGTATTGTGATGTATTGTGATGGCCATTGGCTATAAACAATAAAATTCTGAGATATAATGAACCTATAAAGCATGCCTGTCTCAGTTTGGTCAAGATTTAATTTAATCTAATCCAGTGTTCTCCAACCTTGGGTCCCCAGATGTTTTGGCCTACAACTCCCAGCATGCCCCAGCCAGCATAGCTGGCTGGGGCATGCTGGGAGTTGTAGGCCCAAAACATCTGGGGACCCAAGGTTGGAGAACACTGATCTAATCTAATCTAGTCTAATCTTTGAAATTCTACAGTGGCAATTTCGTCCTTGTTCTCCAAGTGTAACCTCTATATAGTTAATCGCATTTGTTGTGATTATCCACATGTGTCATCTTAGATCTCTTCTTGTCTGGGTTATCAAATTCATTTCTTCATTTATCATAATCATCTTTCATTTGTACCATGTCAATTTCTGTTACCGTAATTACCATTTTGTTACCCTTTGTTACAAGAAATAATCTGTCATTCCTCATCATGGTTGTCTTGTGACTGGTACGCCTCAAAATATTGGTAAACGTTAGTAAACACTCTGACCTGATTCTGATGGTCTGGTTTTGGCTAATGATTGTGTTGGGTGTTTGGCACACCCATTCAAACCTGCGGGTCGGTGGAGCCTATAAGAAGTCAATAGCCTCAAAATCAACACTATCACTCCTTAGTTTGGGGCCCTCCATTTAAAACAGGTAGGGAGCAGTTTTTTCTGTTGAGGGCCACCTTCCCTCAGAGGTTGGCCAGGTATCCTCTTTTACAAAAGACAGTCCTTTATTTGAAGAATTGCCAGAGGTCTGTCCTCTATTTTGAAGACATCCTCTATACATATACATTACATCTGCGAATTTTACACAAATGGGTGTCCTCTTTCATCCTCTTTTTTTGGTGATTCACAAGTGGCCATCCAAGTAATCTGTTGGGGGCCAGATGCTGGTGGTGGGTGGGGCTAGAATCAACAGTGGGTGGAGCCAGAAATAAAAGTAGGTGGGGACACCTTTTTTCTCTCTCTTTTTGCCACACCCCTTTCTCTCTCTCTCTCTCTCTCTCTCTCTCTCTCTCCCCTCCCCCCTTCTTCCTCTCCACCTGATGGGGAGAGACAGATTGCTCTTGCCAGAGGCCTGAAGTGATCATCTGCAGAATGCTTTCAGTCTGAGGGCCGCATGCAACCCAAGAGCTGGAGGTTACCCACCTCTGATCTAGAAGAAATGAAAAAGGAGGGAGGGAGAAAGGAAAAGGGTGTTAGTTACATAGATCTTCCCAGATTATGTTGCAAATAACATTAGGAATAGCTGCCATATTGAGTCAGATGTTGGAGAGTTTCTTCTATTATAAACTTTTTCTCTCCCTCCGCCTTTGATATCTCGCTCTAAAAAATCCAGGGATATGTTTCCAATGTCGGCTCCAGCTTTTGGAGGTTGTTGGGCAAGATGTCCTCAGTGGGCCTCCTCCCTAAGGGGGCATCTGGGCATGCCTCCTCTTTGCTGTTGCTGCTCTCCATCTGTATGCCCTCTTCCTTTGAGGCTAATCCACTCTGCTGGCTACAAGGAGAGCACAAGTTGAGCAAAGGCTGCTGCTCCTTCTCCTGCTTCAGTCACTCCTCACTTCCCTAATGGGGACAGGTGAACAGGCAGCAACATCAAAGAAAAGGAGTAGGCATCGGGCACCAGGGGTTGGTGGTTTTGCAGGTTGGGCCTGGGCAAGTGCCCAATGATGCCAACCCCTGGCGTCATCCCTGTTTATTTCTGGTGTGAATTTAACTTTCCAGTTGTGCACTATAATTTGTTCCGCTACTAAGAATGCTCTGGCAACCCATTGTCTTTGTATTTTTCCTTAGAAGATTAAAGAAGTTCGCATTTTCCCCCAAAAAAATTGGGTTTTCAAAGGTAAAAGAATACTAAGGTGGCCACTTACGAATTGCCAAAAAAAAAAAAGAGAGGGGCACCCACAAAAAAGAGAACACCGTTTTGCACAAAATGTGCACCTGCAAATTTATATGTATAGCCCGACATTTAGAAATAATTACTGTAACTCACCATGATGGGGAAGACTGTGACCAGGTGACCTGCATGCCTGCTCAGTCTGCTGGTTCTTTACCTTTAAACCAGACCTGGACGTGGGGACTGCAAAGTAGGACACATGGCATGGCCACCCTACGGATTGCTGGGATGATAAGACCAGGTTAATATGACCCTTGACTTCCTTTCTTCCAAAATGGGACTATTTTAGGAGTGCTCCAAAACCTGCAAACCAAAGTAGCCAATGGATCATTGGGTGGTGGGCGATAAAACAGTGAATCACACAGCCACTTGGATACAGGCCCCCTCAGTCTGTATTACTAACATGCCAATTTGCTTGTGCATATATGGGCTCAGTATTGACCCTCAGAGTGTAATGACAACAATAATAAGATGATTGAAACCAGATCTGTTAAGATAAGTCCTGTGGGCATGATCATTTGGGTTTGTATAAAAGCTGGTTAGCCGTAAACCCAAACTGCTCATGTTTCCTGCCAGTTGAAAAGCTTGATAGTGTTCGGAAATGATGTCTTTTGGATTGCCGGCCTGTTCAATAATATAGGCCTACTGTGGATTGGATCTCTGTCCCATCTAAGTAAAGATGGTTACACATTGTCAGTAATGGTTCTTTCCTGGCCCTGCTACCCATCATCTGAGATATTTGCAGGATGTCTTGGTTTGGCTCAAGGACCGTCTGAGTTGCAAAGGATGTATTCTGCCGCTATAACCCTTCCCTGTTAAGTATTGTGTGTGTCTCCTGCATAACTCCCCCAATAGTTATGGTATATCGAAGCAAATGGAGCAGGGGAATGAACTGTAATTGACTTGTATTGCTCCAACCTGCTTTACTTTCTTTTTTCTTGTTGTTGTCTGTTGTTTCTAGATGCATCATCCCATTCAGATGAAACCGGCAGATAGTGAAAAGTCCAACGGTAGGTGATTAACCAGTTTCATACTTAAATGTCACCATCGCTTATTGTTTGAAAGAAAACAACAGAACGTCAGTTACTTTTTTTTTCTTTTTTCTTTTTTGTCTCATTGTTGCACTCTTGATAGACCCTTCCATGCCACTGTGACAAGCCTAGGGAAAACATTGACTTTCCGTGAACTCCCACTTATCTTGCACGTGGAAGGAGGAAAGATTCATGGAAATGAATTTTGCCACTCTCAATGATGAGTTGTATGCCATGGCCATACAGAACATATGAATGCTAATACAATAGTCCTTTAGTCATAGATTTCCAAGATGAATATGATAAACTGGATATTGATAACAATCTGTTTTGGAAAATATAGTTGAAACAAGATGATCAGGATGTTAAATTAAGAACACTGGTTTTTATTTAATTGCTTCAGTTAACAACTTTTGATTTCAAAATTGTTCATCCTATGAATAGAGCCACAGGGAAATTTGATGGTCAGAGGCAGAGTTATGAGCAGAATCTGATGGGATAAGAGATGAAGTGTGGCAAAATCTGATGGATCAAGGGCATAACCTTATAGAATCTGTGGGGATTTTGTTCATTCATTTAAAACACACACACACACACGCTATATTGTGCAGAATGAATGCAAATATTTAAGTGCACTTTAAAAGCACCAATATTAAGTGCCCTTTCAAGGCCAAGCAGTTGCTTTCCATCTCCTGGCATGCTCTTCATTTCTGCTCTTTAACCAACTAGTGGCTAGACACCCTAGCACAGTTGCACCTTTGAGAGCAGCTGCCGTTTGACTCCAGCTGCTCACCTCCTGCAGAGCTTATCTCTACTGGCCATCACTTTATGAACAAAGAATACTGTTTTTAAAGCCATTTTTAATCAAACTAATGAAGTAGTATGTACAATCCAAAAAACTGGGGTGGGGGAGAAATCAGCTCCCTCTCAATGGCATTTCCTCCCAATGTAGGAAGGCTCTAGAACAGAGGTAGGAAGAAAATATATCTCCAGATGTTTTGGACTTCAACTCCCAGCATTCCTGACCACTGGCTATGCTGGCAGGGGAGGGGCAGCCCAAGATAGTTTGCTGCTTGAGTTGAGGTGAAGGACAGGATAGTGATCCCTCCCTGTTCCATATACAGACATTGCTTAGACTGGTAGTCGAAATGTACTTCAACAGTTGTGATGGCATTGTGTCCTCCAGTGCACCTGAGTCAGCAGGCCAGTTTAGGGTGTCCAGGACAGGCAGTGTGGCATGCACCACTCTGCCCTCCAACCAGTGCAAAGAGCTGGGGAGTTCAGGAGGAACACCCAGACCCACACCCACCCTGCATCTGCCAACTGAGGCCATCATCTCACTCTGCCTAATGGTCAGGCCAGCTCTGTAGCAGGGATTTCCAGGAGTTGAAGTCCAAAACTTCTGGAGAGCTACCTACCTTCTGCTCACCCCTGCTTTAGAGTTCACTGGCTCTGTAGAACCTAGTACTGGTTACTTGATAAAACACTGTTTTACCGCTCAGACTAGTAAAATATTGGCTGATTGGCAACCTAGCTCAGCTTGCGTAGCACTCCTGAGCTCTGGCCAGAGGAATTACAGGGAAATCATCCAAGCCACGAAAAAGAGCCATCCAAAGCCCCGGTGGGGTGGGGGTGGCACAGCAAGATCTGGCCAGCCTAACCAGCATAGAAGCCGTGAGGCTGCGCTCTGCTACTCCCTCCTATGGACTCGCCCATTATGAGCTGGGATAGCTAGTGGAGCACTTGGTCTTCTTTCTAGAGACAGCGTTGTTGATTTAGAGGCATTGCTGTGACATGGAAAACATGTGGCGTGCTTAGATGGGACCGAATTGTTCCAAGTAGGCCTCTGTAGGAAGAGGCACAGCCACCTTGGCGTGTTCGGCTTTTCATCTAGCCCCGCTTGGCCCCTTGATTCCTATAATTTGCTAAGAGGCATGTCAGAGAAATCTCCTACCTTCTTAGATTGCAAGAACTTTGCTTTTTCCCACCTGGCAGAAATAATCATAGCTGTTTCCTTCCAGCAGGCATCTTTGCTCCTCATTAATTAGTAATCAGGGCAGAAGCCATGCACTTGGAGATTTAAGTATCTGCAAATGTAAATGATGGCTGGGCCATAAATCTCTCCACAGAGTTAGGGGGGCTTTTCTTTTCTTTCTTTCTTTCTTTCTTTCTTTTTCTTTCTTTCTTTCTTTTGTTCACTCACTCCATGGATACGGTCAAGTTCAGAGGAAAATGAAAACATTGTTCTGTCATTTATGAAAAGTGCTTGATCGGCGAGGTCAAGCCGAATTGGTCTAAAAATTTGTTTTCCAAATGGCTGGGTACTAGTATGCTTGCGATGCTGGTCGACTGACAGGTCAAGCATTGCCAGTTGACTGCCTTGTTCTTCAACAGTGGTCAAATATTGTCACGTATTTCATAAAATTCCTCCAGATGTGAGCCCAGCTGGGGAAGAGGGTCAGGGCTGGCTCTACCATTAGGTAGAGTGAGGCAACTGCCTCAGACAGCAGAACCTGGAAGACAGTGGTGGCAGTCCCCCAGGTCGTTCTCCTGAGCCCCCCAACCATTCCTCCTGAGCCCCCAACCATTCCTCTCTGTTGGAGGACAGAGCTGTGGGTGTCGCACGACCTGTCCTGCAAACCCTAAACTAGCCTACCACCTTCAGTGGAGGATGCTATCCGATAACCAGTGTTAAAGTAAGATTCAACTGCCCAGTCAGCTTCTGTACATGGAAGGGAGCACCATCTTGGCTTTTGCCTCAGGCAGAGAAATGTCTTAGGCTGGCCCCGAAGAAGGCGGATGACCTTGGGGAGGGGACATTTGCAGAGGAGTGTCCCTCCCTTCCACCTGACAGTTCTGCCCTTTAAGTTCTCTCTCTCTCTCTCTCTCTCTCTCTCTCTCTCTCTCTCTTTCTCTTTCTCTCTCTCTCTCTCACACACACACACACACTGTCTGAGAGTACAACTAGACAAGATTTTGGGAAATGTACGATCAGGTTAATTTCTTTCTTTTTTATTCTATAGCCCACCCTTCCTCCATGAAGCTCAGGGTGGCAAACATGGTTCACCCCCCTCCCCATTTTATCCTTATAACAGCCATGTCAGGTAGGTTAAATTGAGAGATAGTGACTCGCCCAAAGTCACCCAGGGCCGGCGAGCTTCAAAGCTGGGTGGGGATTTGAACCCTGGTCTCCCAGGTCCAAGTCTAACCACTGAACCACGCTGGCTCTCAAACTGAATTGCAACCACAGGGAAGGGGGGTGGATCAGGATCATGGCTCTGGCAAAGAGGGTTAGCCCTTTAGACCTGCACCATTTGCCTGATTAACACTTCCCCCCCAACACACACACACACGCACTACTATTTTTCCCAAACGGGAAAAGATACAGGTACCCATACGATACCTGTAAGCTTTCCCCATAGGCCAAATAGCATGGTCAGGAGGTCAGTTTTTCTTGGGAGGACAACACAGATGGAAAACAGTTACCTTCCCCCCTTTGTGTTTGGATTTTTTTTAAAAAAAAACAACACCATCATGTCTACTTGTGCCCTCAGTAAACACAAAGTTGGAAACACAAGTTTACTTAGGGCGTAATCCTATGCAAGTTTAGACAGAAAGAAGTCCTACAGCTCCCAGCATTCCCCATGGCTGTCTCAGGAATGCTGGGAGTGGTAGGACTTTTTCTGTCTAAACATGCATAGGATTGCACCCTTGTTTATTTACGTATTAATTTCTGTGCCAATTTTCAAATACAATTAGCCAAAGCTTAGAATAGATAACATATCATTCTACTCACTGATTTTATGAATGTTTGATTGACTTGAATGCTTAATTGTTTGAAATTTTTTCTTATATTTTAATGCCTTTTGCCCCTTCTTGAGAGCTGTTTGGGGGCCTTTAGGGTAAAACCAAAATATTACAATCTTTGTGTTTGCAATTTTGAATTAATCTTTCCGAATTTGTTTTTATCCCACAATCCTTAAGTGATTAGACAGATCTTTAAATCTGTTTGTAAATGTGAGCATTGCTATCAGTCATTTGTACTCATAAAGAAAGAGTTAATGGGTTTGTTTTTTAAAAAAAACATATTCAGGGGGAAAAGGGGGGGTGAGAAAGGAAGAAATTTTAAATCCCTCTTTGTAAGACTGCAAAAAACCCCAAAAACCCTAGCATACAATCTGTCCATGTCACACCCGGATCTAATGCTGCCTGAATTAATTAGCAACTTTTCCCCCTATGTGTTAGTGCTAACATATGGCATTTAATTACTATTTCCAATGCAGCACTTTGTTCCTTTAAAAATTTCAAAATGTTTTCTTCAAGCTTTCTGCACAACCAGAAAATGACTGCATAACTGGGATCTATCATTCTTATTTTCTTCTAGACGGATCCTAAACTGTGGTTAATCTTCACTATGTTTTTCTGAAACAAGCCAGCTTCATAACCCGTGGTTTGAAGTTGGCTTGCTTCAAACACACCATATAGTTAAGATTAGCCAGTTTGTCAGGTTCCGATGAAACGACAAGGTTCAGTTAATCTAAAATGGAAGGAAAAGCTTCTGAACGCCTCCTGGTGGCCATGCCAGGGGAGGAGAAGGGAGCGGGAGCCCTCGAGAGACTAGGGTCATGCCAGATATCATAGATCATAGAGTTGGAAGGAGCCTACAAGGCTATCGAGTCCAACCCCCTGCTCAATGCAGGAAACTAGAGGAGGGGTCTCCCATCCAAGTAACAACCAGGCCTGACCCTGCTTGGCTTTCCACACTCAGACAAGCTGAGCCAGCGTGAGCCACAGGCCTGTACTGTCATTATAAGCCGGTGTTCTCCAACCTTGGGTCCCCAGATGTTTTTAGCCTACAACTCCCAGCATGCCCCAGCCAGCTATGCTGGCTGGGGCATGCTGGGAGTTGTAGGCCAGAAACATCTGGGGACCCAAGGTTGGAGAACACTGTTATAAGCAATTGTTTTTTCTTGGTGTACTGGTGCAGGTTTTATCTCAAAAGGTGCTTCCAGATGGAGGGCTCTTTGTGCTAACAATCAGAAGGCGCTGCGCCGCGATCCCATCTTTTCTTCCTTAATGGATTTTCCACACTAAGAAGAAAGATGGAAGAAATGGTGGGAAAGCACGGGAGAGTTATGAATGGGGATGTCAGAGAAATCTGCAATGGGAGCAAACGGGTTCAGGTGTCTGTGAATCTGACCTGCGGATTCTGCAGCGGCACCGGCTTCCTCTGAGTCCTGTGGATTCCGTGGACCTGCAGCCCGGTTTTTCACTTTGTGTAGAGGGGGGGATTTGTGTTAGTTCGCATTAGTGCAAGTACGCATTCACACCAATCAGCACTGATGTGAATTGGCACGAGTGGAACGAAATTCTGGTTTTAAAAAAAATCCAATTCCGTCAATGAGTGGATGATGGATCGAAAGTTGTCTGACAACCTGTGAAACACAGACGGAACGGATTTAACAAAGTGCGTACGCCCCCAGTTATGAGTATATCTTTCTCTGTTATTGATACACTGAGTCAGACCATTGGTCCATCTCGTCTGGTATTGTTGATACTGACCAGCAGTGACTCTCCAAGGTTTTAGGCAGGATTTTTTCCTAGTCCTACCTGGAGAGGGCGGGGATTGAACCTTAGGACCTTCCGCATGCAGAGCATGTGATCTGCCCCTGAGCTATGGTCTCCCCTAAGGCCTTCTTTGGTGGATAGGACTGGCTTCCCCAGCAGGTCTCTGCTTTGGTTGGAGCCAGGTGGTGCTGCACAGGCTGAATCTCTGCCTGACATCCACAAAGTACCAGGTTCGAGTCTTGACCCCAAACCAAGTCAACAGTGTGTTAATGAAAAGGGAGAGTTTTAGTACAGGGTTGAGGAAGCGGTGGACCTCCAGATGGCATTGGACTCCAACTCCCATCAGCCCCAACTGGCATGGCCAATGGTCAGGGATGATGGGAGTTTTAGTCCAACAATACCAGTTGCTCAACCCTGGCTTTGTAGAAGATAGATAAGAGAACAGGGCATTCAGCAAGGTTTTTTTGTTTTTTAAAAAACCATAAATGTAATGTTTGGGGTAAAGAAAAATGCCCTCCATCCCCAGGTTTAAAATGAGCAAATCCTGACTGCCCAGGTATCTAGAAGTTTAGATCCTGTGTGAAGGGAGATTGGCTGGTTCTGGTTCTCCTTTGCTGAAAACTAGTAGACCTGGCATCGTGACACTGTTCACTTTCAGCCATAAATAGTATCGGTTGCTTCTGGAGATTTGTCAGCGGCATTTGCAAAACAGGGGAGCAGATCCACAGTTACATATTTAAAAATAATATTTTTTTTAAAAAAAACAACAACAACTCTGAGTCAGTTCTCTGGATGTTTAATTTACTATAAAATCAGCCTCCAGCTGAAAACCTGTGAAATCGGTTTAGTTAATTTGCCTTATTTATCAGTTTGCCAGTGAAACTTGAGCAGGCCAAAAGGAAAGGAAATCTGTCATCTGCAGCAGTTTGGAAAATTAAAAACAAAATCTTTATTGTTGTTTTTGCTGGCGGGGCAAAAGAGGTGGAGGGAAGCAAAATCAATAGCTCTTTAACAGCTCACTGCCTCCCCTTGTAAATGAGACAGAAAATATATGGAGAAGGAAGAAGGGCGTCTGGATGATGGAGGCCTGTTTTTCCGCCTCGCACGTGCATGCACATATACACAAATGCACTTTTAATACTGCTTGTCACGATGCTTGTCCCTTTTTAGTCAAATCATTTAACACTGAATGTCACATCAGAAACATATTGTGAGCCGAGGAACCGATGCTAAGAGCCCTTCGCATTATATAAACATGTTATCATAGACGTAACACAGCAGCCCCGTGTAAAGTCCTCCTCCTCTGCAATGTGGCAAAAGCCATGTTCAGGCTTTATTCCAGTTCCCCCACACTCCACATCATTGTCTAAATCACTGGCTGCCACTGGGGAAGGCAGGGAAATGCACAACAGCAGTGTTCTCCAACCTTGGTTCCCCAGATGTTTTTGGCCTACCACTCCCAGCATTTCCTGAAGGTCTGAAGCTAGAAAACCACTGACCTAGTCTTCTTCCTTCTTTCCCTCCTCCGCCTCCTATCCCATGCAACCGAGGGGGAAGGGGTGGTATTCAGCAGCAGAGGACATGTGTCACATAAGAGACATTCCAGACTAGACCAGTTCATGATAGATCATTTTAAAGACCTGAAATAATGCCAAGTCACCGTTCTTGCCTATCTTCCTGAAAACCGTGAGTGCTTATTATACAGCAGGTATCCCGCTCCTTTCTTGGTTCTGGAAATGGAATGCAAATTCAATTCACTGTTAATGAGCACACAGGGCTGGCTGGGGCATGCTGGGAGTGGTAGGCCAAAACCATCTGGGGCACCAAGGTTGGAGAATACTGCACGGCAGGGTGACAAGAGAACTTGGGATGAGTTTTGCTACATGTGGCAGTGCCGTGTGGGAAGCTCAACACGGGGCTACCATTTTGGGCAGCAGTTCTGTGTTTCTCATAACACGTAATCCCCCCCACCCCTTAATTTGCACACTTTAGTTGTAAGTCAGTCGTGAAGTTTGCATGGAGTTAGATGGGGCTGCAACCTATAATCAACTGAAAAGGTACCGATTAGTCAGGCCTTTTTGGTCAATTTAGTCAGTACCTTTTTAGTCAATGGGCAGTGCAATCCTATGACTGCTAGACAGCCATAGGATTTTTCGGAGTCCCAGCTCCGACCTGAGAGACTCGCTCTGAGGTCGGAGCTGGGACTCCAAACTCGTCGTAGCGCCTTCCCCCCCAGCCTTGCAGCCAGCACGGAAAGAGCCGTGCATACAAAGTATCCTGATAGCACCAAACGCTCCTTCCCTCCTGCTCCAAGGCCGAACGCTTAGATCTCCAAAATTGGCCATCTACGTGTTTTGCATGGCGGGAGGAGCGCAGAGGCATAGGATGCCCCTGATCCTCCGAGTTTGGTTACGGGCAGCCTCATTGGATTGCACCCTTAAAAGTACTGATTGATTGTGCCGTTTAAATTGACTAAAAAGGCATTTCTGATTAATGGAGCAATGCTTTTTTGTTGTTGTTGTAATGCTGGACTACAAGTCTAAAAAACCCCTCGGGGAAAAGATGCTGAGAGCATCACTTCCCACCTGAGAAGCCCGTCTAAGTCTCTTCCAAAGTCATTGGGAGTCCTTCTTTCACAAGGTGGGGCTTTTTTTCCCCACAGGTGGGGGGGGCGGGTAGAGATTGCAGGTAACAACAGGCCAAGTGAGGCTGGCATTTTGCCTTTGAGCTTTAATATCAAACACTCTAAGCCAGGGCTCTCCAACCTTGGGTCCCCAGATGTTGCTGGCCTACAGCTCCCAGCATGCCCCAGCCAGCATGGCTAATGGCAAGGGATTCTGGGAGCGGTAGCCCGGCAACATCTGGGGACCCCAGGTTGGAGAGCCCTGCTCCAAGCACTGGTTTGGCAATGTGAATTTGTTTTATTTTTGCAGTTCTTATATTCCTAAAAGCAAATTCACCATTGGCTTATATTTTATTATCCTTTCAAATTTCTTCTCCCCCACATTCACAATAAACCTGTGAAGTAAGCACTATTGTTACCCTTTTGCAGATGCTCAACTGAGAGCGGCGCTTCCATTTTCGATTTAGGGTTTGGACTGTTGCTGTGCCAAACAGGTCTTCCACATTTGATAGAAAAGAAACTGATTTTGAAAATGGCAATGCTTTTCAAAGGAGAAAATTTCAGTGAAATTCTCATGGATGGAATGCGAACGTCTTGTGCTTACTTTAGTTACCAGGTGGCTGAGGGGTGTGTATCCTTTTATGGTACAATGAACTCTCCAGTGGACTGCCGCCTCCCCACCTTCCCAACTTCAATTAAAGCCCGGGGGAAAACATCTCGAAGTGACTCCTCCCATGGGACTCTTTCAGATCAGGAAGTGTGGGCAGCTGGAGAGGCTGCAGAGCGATGGAGAGATGTGTAACAGAAAGGAGAAAACCACACGCAGCATAGTTGGCCACCCTGCAATGATAAGGTAAGCTCAAAAAAAAAACCACCAAAAGAAATTCCAAAGAAATTTTAAGTGCTCTGAGAATGAGGCAGAAAAAATGAAAGCCTCTTTCACAGGGCAAGAAAAACTCTGGGAAAACAGAGGACAGATTTGTTCACAGACAGCACTGGTTTGGATGTAATGCTAAACTATGGTTAATTGAAATTGGAAGTGAGAGTGTCTGATCTCCTTGCACCTCTACTGGAGGGTGAGAGAGGAAGGGGAGTGTGCGAGCCCAGAGCGCAGGACCAGTGCAGGGCAGTTTGGTGCCCTAGGCTAAATTATATTTAGCGCCCCCCCTCTCGTGCCGTGGGGGGGCTCCGGAGCAAAGCAGCCCTGCTCTGCAAACCCCACCCCCCACCGCCACCACCGGACCCCCGCTGCCACCGGTGGCTGTTTAAGCCCTGTTGCCCTGGTTCCTCCAGCCAAAACAGAGCGTGGGCGGGGCTCCGGAAGCGGCACGGAGAAGGTAGGTTGTGGGGGTCCGGCGGGGGCGGCGGGGGCGGGGGCGGGCGGCGGCGCCCAGGCTCGGCCCCACCCACTCCACTACCTCCAGGCGCAATCCCCCCGCACTGACCTGGCTTTGTCGGCGAGGCGGCCGGGCGGCCGGGCGAGCGGGCGGGGCAGGAGTGTGCCGGCAGTGAAGAGGAGCGCAGCGTTTCTGCACCCTCTTCAGCTACGCGCCCTAGGCAACAGCCTAGTTTGCCTAGCGGTAGCGCCGGCCCTGCCAGAGCGAGCCTTGGTTTCTTCCTTTATGCAGCCCACTGACTTTTCTGAGGCCGCCCAGTAAATTTGTGACTGAAAGGATTTGACACCCAGCTTCAAGTCCAACATTCTCTCCCACTGAGGGCACAATCCATTCTCCCATGCAAGCCCCGTTACAATGCATGGCAGCTGAGCACGAGTGTTACCGTGGGGCTTCTGAACTTCCTGGTGGATTGTAACCTACAGTACAGCACACAGTGAAGCTTGGACTTCCTATGAAGCTGATTGGTGGGAGATTCAGGATAGATCAAAGGAAGTCCTTCTCCACACAGCGCAGAGTTAAACTATGGAAACTCACTTCTACAAGATGCAGTGATTGTTGGAGGATATGGAAAGGAGTTGGTCCTATACTGGTTAGGCTGAAGCAGAGTTTTCCCCCTTATGCACAGCCTGCTTATTGAAACTGGTTATTACCATGTGGGTGGTTAAACCCTGCTAAAAGGCCTTAAAAGGAAACGGATTGTCCAAACAAGGTTTAAAACTAATAAAGACATGTATTTATTTATTTATTTATTTGTTATATTTATACCCCGCCTTTTTTCCTGCAAGGAACCCAAGGTGGCTTACATAATCCTCCTCCTTCTCCTCTCCATTTTATCCTCAGAACAACCCTGTGAGGTAGGTTAGGCTGAGAGTCAGTGTGACAGGCCCAAAGTCACCCAGTGAGCTTCATGGTCGAGCGGGGACTAGAACACAGATCTCCCGAGTCCCAGCCCAACACTCTCACCACTACACCACACTGGCTCTTTATTAGTTTTACTTACAGTCTGTTTATTCATATGCGTGTGTGTCCATCATGTTGGAGAGGAAGAGAGAGAGAAAGAGAGAGCTGGCCACACAGAGAGGCCGGAAGTAGGGGAGGAGGGGTTACAAAACATCCAGCCTGGGCATTGTTCAATTAACCCTTTCCTCCCACTGTAACTAGTGGTTACATTACCTCGTTGATTTAAGTAGGCAATATTACAATTTTCATAAGTGATGGCCACCAATTTGGTTGGTTTAAAAGGGGATTGGACAAATTCATGGAGGAGAAGGCTATCAGTGGCTGGTAGTCCTGATGGCTATATGCTACCTCCAGTATCAGAGTTCAGTATGCTTATGTACACCAGATGCTGGGGAACATGGGTGGGAGGGTACTATTGCATTCATGTCCTGCTTGTGGGATCCCGTGGGCAGCTGGTTGGCCACTGTGTGAACAGAATGCTGGACCAGATGGACCCTTGGTCTGATCCAGCAGGGCTCTTCTTATGTTCTTATGGACAGTCATGAAACTGAGATTGAGTACCAAACTGGCATCCACCTGGTGGTGGTGATGGTGATGATGATGATGATTTAATTAGGGTTCATTTCCATCATTTGTGTGTGTGTAAGAACATGTTTTCCCTGTGCCAGCTACTATAAAATAACAGAATAACTTTGCTTATTGTGCATGAATGTGTGGAGAGAAAAATACTCCAAACAGCAGTCTTGGGATTAATAACCAGTTGAGCTCCTACCGCCACCATGATCCCGCCGACCACCACACACGCTTTCCCTGTTGTGAAGTATGCTCAATGCACTAAAATTCTCAAAGCTAAATTGTATGGAAATATACTGATTTTCTCTGTACTCTCCTGCACTGTATTCCCATCAAATGCTTGCTAATATTCCACGGCGGAATATGGAGGGTATGCGGGTGTGTGTGTGGGGGGGGCTATCGAAGATTCTTCTCTCTTTTCCTTTCCTCCCATCCCCCCAGCAGAACAGAAACAAAAGATCTCCTTCATTACTAAAATAATTTGCACAATAATAGAAATAAATAACTGCACTGCAGATTCTCTGGAGGAACGATTTCTCTGCACTTCCCAACAAACCCTGACTGTGTGCTCATTAACAGTGAATTGAATTTGCATTCCATTTCCAGAACCAAGAAAGGAGCAGGGTACCTGCTGTATAATAAGCACTCACGGTTTTCAGGAAGATAGGCAAGAACGGTGACTTGGCATTATTTCAGGTCTTTAAAATGACCTATCATGAACTGGTCTAGTCTGGAATGTCTCTTATGTGACACATGTCCTCTGCTGCTGAATACCACCCCTTCCCCCTCGGTTGCATGGGATAGGAGGCGGAGGAGGGAAAGAAGGAAGAAGACTAGGTCAGTGGTTTTCTAGCTTCAGAGACCTTCAGGAAATGCTTTCTACATTGACTTGTTTGCTGAGGAACCACAATGCATCGGCCACTAAACTACAGTGTGTTGTAGAGCAGAGCTCAGCTGTGCAAGCTGGAGCCCTCCCAGCGGTTCTTGTACTCCAACTTCCATCAGCCCCAGCCAACATGACCAATGGACTCAGGGATGATCGAGTTGTAGTCCAACATCTGGAGGGCCCCAACTTGCTCACATCTGTTGTAGAAGACTGTGTGGGGCACGCTCTTTGGCACATGCTCAGTTCATGTAGGCCCTACATTGTAAGGCATTGGCCAGGGCATTCCCCCGCCCCTCAAAATGAGAGCATGGCCAAGAATGTACTCAAATATTCTCCTGCAGCTCCAAGCTACAAAGGAAGATTGGTAGTGACAAGCATGCTGTCTTTCAGGAAAGTGTGTCCAGCATTACTTATCTTTACATATTGAGAAACTCCCAGTAAGCATCTGAGTAATGTCAGAGCCCCCCAAATAAAGCTGGGAGATCACTAGGCTTAGGTGAATAAGGCCCCCAAGCTCAGGGTGCAATTTTAAGGCTACAACCTTGCAAGCCATTTCCATTCAAACCAATGGGTCTTACGCCCCGAAGAAGCTTGTCTTCTCCCTGATGTCTCATCAGGGTTTCTGTAAGCATGCTCTTGTGCTGCTTTTGGATAAAAGGGGCAAGGCGATTCTTGTTTGTAAAGTGCTACCCGTGTACATGACACTTTTCAAAGAATGAGGGGCCATGCGTTTGCCCCGAGGCTTGTCCCTTTTCTGTCAAATGACATGGAAGCAAAGAACAAAGCACACATACACACACCCTTGCTTAGGATAATAGGGGTCCATTTTTAACTTGATTTTAGCAGAGGCTTTGAGTTGTTCAGAGCCTCTGGTGATGGAGCATGATGTAAAGCCAGTAAGAGCCAGTGTGGCCTAGTGGTGAGAGTGTCGGACTGGGACTCAGGAGATCCAGGTTCTATTCCCCACTCAGCCATGAAGCTCACTGGGTGAATTTGGGCCAGTCACTGACTCTCGGCCTAGCCTACCTCACAGGGTTGTTGTGAGGATAAAATGGAGAGGAGGAGCACCATGTGAGCTGCCTTGGTTTCCTTGCAGGAAAAAAGGCGGGAGATAAATATAATAACTAACTGACTGACTAAATACCTGCCCCTCCCCATGAAGGCTCCCCCTCCCTCAACTGTCATCACCAGCAGCCATTCCAGCAGACTGTAGAGAGGGAGATGAGGGGGAAGCAGGGCCATTCCACCCAGTGGGGCACATTGGGATCTGGGGGGGGGGCAGATTTGTCCCCCAGGCCTGAGGTTCCACACCTCGGCTTTAAAACTACATTTGTCCTCTTTAGGCCACAATTGCAGTTTGCCACTGGAATTCAGTGGCAACCCGCTGATTTCTGCTGCCACCACAGCAGCAAATTTGGCGTTGGGGGCAGCATGGGTAAACCTGATAGTGGTCATGTGTTGGCCAACCTTGCTATAGGGGGTTATATGTTGTAGCAAATAAACAAAAAAGAGTTCTGAGGTGTATATACATACAGATAGATAGATAGACAGACACATACACACAGTGGAGGCTTGTGGCTCCAATGACAGTGGGACAGCGTATGGCCTGAACTTCTGGGGAGCTATCCATGGTGCTGAACCTAGTTTGGGGACAGGGTTCTGCACCATGGAAAGCTCCTTTAAAGTTCAGACTGAAACCCAGAGTGGATACACTGCCCCACTGATATTGGACCCACTGGCCTCCACTGCGCACGCACGCACACACACAAGCACACACAGACAGAGAGAGAGTGGCACAAGCTTTTGTGGCCCAGAGCTCACTTCCTCAGATGCACAAAGTGGTTTCCTATGTCCGTAGGTGTGTGTGCGTATCTATCTATCTATCATCTATCTATCTATCTATCTATCTATCTATCTATCTATGCAAATGGATACAAGGAAGAAGCAAGGGGGAGTTTTACATGGTGAGATTAAAAGGCCAAGACAATGCATGAAACAGCAGTAACTGTGTCACATTTCTCTGCAGAGCACAAATGAATACAAGAGCCAATCAGAGTGGGTATGATCCACTCCCAGCAGGTGGTAAATTATCTTACCAAGGTAACATGAACATATAAAGTGGGACAATTAATTCTCTGTAGTGAGAAAGCCTTTCCCAGCACTCATTGAGTCCAAATTCTACACAGTATGGAAATTTGTCAACAGATTCCTCTAACCCAGTTCTATCTTTAATGCTTCTGAACGTGAGCTTCCTTAAACTCCGATTTGATGCATGCAGCAGCTGCCTTGACCTACTTTGTGTGCGCCTCTACAGAAAATGAAACCATCTCGCAAGAGCCTGACCCCACCCCCCCTTTAAAAAGAATTCTTTGCAAGCCCAACATTACAGGTCTGCTGGGGATTTGGTTTCCCCAAAGTAATCTTGCAACACCTTTCATTGAAGTGCTGCCCTAAAAGAGGGAATGCTTGCTAGCCATGACTGCTTGGAGTGGGAATTACTGTATCGTTATAGGTAAAGAGCGGGGAAATTCTCCCTCGATGTTATGTCTTTGGCGCAGTTGCTGCCTTGAGCTCCATTTGCTATAGCCGGTTGAAATTGATCATGGAGATCGCATACGTCTTGCAAGTCTTCACTGAGTGTGTTTTCCCCATTAACCCATTTCATTTCATATGCTCCGCCTTGGCGTCCATCCAGATTTCTTTTTTCATATATTAGCAGTCAGGATGGGAGGAATTTTATCTAAATTAGAATCTGCAGCACATGCTGCCTCCTTTCCCGTTTGCCAACTTTTAGTCTCATGTATCGAATGGTTTTTCTTCTTAAGTAGTGAAACCGGGGGGGGGGGGGGGAGGTGCCAGGGATGACCCGCTCCTCTGGTCCGTGTGTCTTCCAACGAGCAAAGACCAGTCAAAGGAGCAGGGGGTGGGGATAGCAATTTATGAAGCCGCCTCACGAGAAAAGCAGGAGATTCAGAGATGAGAGGGGAAAGGTTTGTAAGCGTGAAGTGTGTGTGTGTGTGTGTGTGTGTTTGCCCCACAGGACTCGTCGTCAGTTACAGAATCATGCTCACAAGCATGGTGCCCAGTTTGATGTGGTAATGAAGCATTGATCACAGATGAGGAAAGGAAAGAGACAGAGACAGAGAGAGAGAGATGTACTGCCCTTTGCTCATTCATTATTTTTATCTCCTAGCTGTGGAAGACAGAAAATTGTTCATAGGAATGGTTTCGAAGAAGTGTAATGAGAACGATATCAGGGTGATGTTTTCTCCATTTGGCCAGATAGAAGAATGCCGAATCCTTCGGGGACCAGACGGGCTGAGCAGAGGTGAGTGCGAGGCGCCTATAAAACACTATTCTTTTAAAGTGCTAATTGGAGTTGGATGTCACGGTCAGGGGAGATGGAGACACTGTCGGCAGCTAGAGGTTACGCTCGGAAACATGCCACGTGGCAGGCTTAACCCCTGTGGATTTTTCTTTTTAATGGAACATGAAATTATCACCTTTTATTTTTTTTTTTAAAGTCCGAGCAGGTTCTCTGTGACAAGAAAATAACTCATGTTATTGCCCTGTTTGTCAGGCAGAAAGATTCCACGGGGGGGGGGGGCTTTCTTCCATAGTTTATATACAGAGAGCCCTGGGGGTGGGAGGAGGAAATACACATCCAGACATATTGCACCACCCCCCTGTGGAATGCCGGTCATTGGGGCCCAAATCACCCAAGGTCAGGGGTGGGAGGCAGGTTTTGCTTTCAATGCAATGTAGTCTAGTGGTTCAGTTTTCTCTATGGGAGTGGACGGTGATGACCACTCACACTGGAGAATGTAAGAGGGTGGGCTTGGGGACAGCTGGATCTATTCCCCATCCCTGGCGACCCCAACTTTTCAATATCAAGCATGGTCCTGCCTGCGCAGCTGCACCTCTTCATCTGCATAGCCCCGCCATGAATTTTGTTTCATGGTCACACTTGAGCATGATGGAATGTTCCAAAGAAGCCTCTCTCTCTATATATATATATATACACCTCCCAACTAAGTAAGACACCTGCAGGTTGGTAGCATGGCATCAATGTCTAGCAGCAGTTAAACTAACCATTCTTTAAAGCAGTGGTGGGAAACTTTGGAGGATCTGGGAGCCAATTTCCACCTCCGGCACCCAGCTAGAGGCTACACTTCCGCTGCCAAAATATTCACCCTCCCCGCAAAAGGCACATTTTTGCCCTAAAACATGGTGCACGGGGAGCATACACCTTGTTTTAATGAATAATCAAGCTCCTGGAAGCCCCTGCGTAGCACAATTTTGCATTAAAACAAGGCACACACCCTCTGCACACCTTCTTTTGAAGCAAAAATGTGCCTTTTTCTTGCTGCTGCTGCACCCTGCCAAAATTCAGTGGCAATTCAGGCCATTCAGTCATGGATGTTTCAGGGTGGTGGGGGCTGCAAAAAAATGCCAGTGGGGGGGGCACATGCAACCTTCAGGCCCCCCCCCCACTTTAAAGGTGTTTTGATTGATACAGTCTGGTCCATCCTGCAGATGTGATGCATAGAGGGAAGGGGGGGAGGTAATATACTGCAGGTTCCAAGGGAAATTTGGAGACAGTGGAAAGAGGTTAAACCAGAAAGCATGTAGTGTGCCCGTGTGGATGCTCTCAGGCATGAATGACTAACAGTGCACTCCTAGGCATGTCTACTCAGAAGTAAGTCCCACTGAGTTCATTGAGACTTACTCCCAGGTAAGTATGTGTAGTATTGCAGCCTAAGCTGCCTAATCACATCTACTCTGTTAGAAAAGAAATATGCAGTATTCTGTATTTGGGAAATGGTTCCTGTAAATGTTACAAGAAAGTGTATGAGGGTCCATGAGAAATGTCAGGATATCCTGCTGTTTACTGGTGAATATTGGCCTGTACCTCTATGGTAGAGTGACATCATTCTCATCATTTACAGGAAGGGTGGGCAACTTGCAGCCCTCGGGCTCCATGTGCTCCTTGCCTAATTCCAAAAGCCAGCTGCAAGTGATCAGTTCAGACTTCTGGCAAGAGCAAGCTGTGCCCCCACCCCACCACCAGCTGCCAGGGAGGAAGGCAGAGAGGAAATGGGGGAGAGAGTGAGAAGGAGAAGAGAGTGGGAGAGAAAGGTGTGGCACACACAGAGAGAGGGGAGTTGGCTGGAAGAGAGAGAGAAAAGGGGTGGCAGAAAGAGAGAGAAAAGGGGTGGCAGAAAGAGAGAGAGAGAAAGGGGGTGGCAGAAAGAGAGAGAAAGGGGGTGGCAGAAAGAGAGAGAAAGGGTGTGGCAGAAAGAGAGAAAGAGAAAAGGGGTGGCAGAAAGAGAGAGAGAGAAGGGGTGGCAGAAAGAGAAAGAGAAAAGGGGTGGCAGAGAGAGAGAAAGGGGTGGCAGAAACAGAGGAAAGGGTTCCCTGTCCATTTTGTCCCTAGCCCTGCCCACCACCAGCATGCAAGCCCAGACAGATTATCCCCCACAGAATGCTGCCCTAGGCAATGAAAAGACACCACTCCTCTTATTTTCAGGTAAAGGATAGTCATCAGGCCACAGATTTTATTGTTTTTTAAAAAACAAAAAATTCATGTCCCAGTCATATACCATCTTAAGACTTACAAGGAAATGTCACCACGTTTCTGACATTTACTCTAACATATAAAAGCATCATGAGATTTATATTGATCCAGAGTGCATAGTGCTTCAGATCTTTTCACTGGTGGTCAGTACCATATGAAATTCAACTATTTTTAAGGGGGAGTATAGTCATATATCCATAGAGATGTGTGCACTTAATTTAAAAAAATAAATAAATAAACTCCCCCCCCCCCAAAAAAAAGCTCAATTCTGCACCCTGGATAAATTATGTAAATTAACCTTATCTGCATACATGTGCTTACTTGGCATAATTTATTCTGCTTCTGCCAGTCATGAAGCAAGGCAAAGAGCTATGCAGACTGCAGAGCACTGATGTTTTGCCCACTGACCACTTGAAATCTGTCTCTCCGCCCCTCTGGCTTCATCCACACACTTTGAAGCCTATCTCCACAATCATATGGATTAGAAACTTGAAAGGTGGGATTTAAAGGAAGTTGTGTTCTGTAGCCATTATAAAATTCTGGGCATCCTCAACATTCACACAGACCTGCTTATGCAGAGTCCAGTCAATGGCTCAGTTGGCCCAGTCCTGAAGGACTTAGGAAGATGTAGCCCTGCCATAGAGCTTATAGGTCAACACTTTCATACCAGCCATCATTCTTTCAACGGCACAAGGAAATAAATGGAGAAAGGGGGAATATGGAGCTGAAAAGGAGAAGCACCACAATGCAACAATAATTAAATCAATACAAGAGAATCACCGTTTATGCATTTTTATTACAATTCCTTCATGTATCCTACGAAATTAACTTTTTGTTTTGAAATATTGTCTGAAGCCACCAAAATGATCTTTACAGGCTAGCAGGACCTATGTGAATATCTATCTATCTCTATCTATCTATCTATCTATCTATCTACACCTACCTCGGGTATCAGAGGCAGTACGTCTATGTACACAGGAGGGTGCTGTGTTGCACTCATGCCCTGCTTGTGGGTTTCCCATGGGAATGCTAGAATAGATGGACCCTTGGTCTGATCCAGCATGGCTGTTCTTATGTTCTTACCAAATCCTCCATCCTAGAATGGGAACTATTCCCCCTATTCCGTGGATACAAGAGCACTGATTTAGATTAGAACATAAGCAGATTGGGAATTCTGAATTCACAGTTTTGTGTATATTTTGTGAGCTTCCATGTGTCGAGATTCCTCGGTGAGTCTGTGTACCTTTGTGTTTAATGTATTTCACTGTTGGAATAGTTATTGGAGGTATAGAACAAGCATTTTAAAGTGAGAATGAGCAGGAGACAAAGAGTGAATTAGCAAGGCATGCACTGGCCCACAGATTTGGCCCACAGATTTGGCCCACAGCCCTGTCTTAACCCTGACCCTTGTGTACACCTCCTTTTTATCACTGACCCACAGATCCTGTGTTGGGTTTCCTACGGCACCTATGAGATGCTGAACCTCTGAAGAGCCCCTGTGAAACAAACAAATACAGGTCTCTCAGAGGGGAAGGGTTGAAAGAAAAATGACTCCCTATGTAAAGTTCAGAGTTGGGGCCACTCTGCAGAAAGATTTGGGTCCAGGTGCAAACAGATGTGAGATTCGGTTGGGTGTTCAAAAGCGACTCCATTAGGATTTATTTATTTCTGTAGTTCCATAGCCATCTCATAATATAAATTCTCTGGGTGGTTCACAAGCAAGTAAAGCCTTAAAATACAGTTTTAAAGTGAAAATATAATTTAAACACAGGTATTGGTGTGTGTGTGTGTTTTAACTGAGAGACCAGGCTAAAAGAAATGTAAGTTATTTAAAAGGCCTGGGTGAATAAAAAAGTATTCACCTGGTGCCAAAAAGACCATCAAGATGGCATCAGGAAAGGGTGCCACTACTGAATAGGCCCTCCCCTAGTGGACAACTGTCTCAACTAATTTGGCAGGGCACTTGGAGCAGGGCCTCTGAAGACCGGACGGTTCAGGTAGGTACATATGGGAGAAGGCAAACTTTCAGGTAACCTAATCCCAAGCTGTTTAGGGCTTTAAAGGTTAAAACCAGCACTTTATTCAGCCTGGAAACAGACTGGGAACCACAGTGCAGATGACAAAGCACAGGCATAATTTAGTCAAAACACCCAGTTCCAGTTAATAACCTTCCAGGCCTTTTCTGGACGAACTGCAGTATCCAAGCCATTTTTAAAGGTATCCCCACATAGAACACACTGCAGTGGTCTAAACAGGAGGTTATCGGAGCATGGGTAAATGTAATGGGAATGCTGGATCAGTAAGCATCCCTGAACTGCGAACCTGAACCTATAGGGGGAGTGCAACCTCATCTAGAACAGGTTGAACACTATTAATCTGGGTAGATGAACCATTGTCTAACAGTACCTCCGACTTGTCTGGTCTGAGTCTGATTGTTAGCCCCCATCGATTCCAGTACTTCACTCAAGCACTGATTCAGGACAGCCACCCCTTCAACTGCATCTGATAATTTATTTATGTATTTACCGGTATTACATTTCTATACTGCCCAATAGCCAAAGCTTTCTGGGCAGTTCACAACAATTAAAACCATAAAATGCAACTTGATAAAACATCATATAAAAGTTGAAAAGTACAGTGTAAAACCAAAATGAAAAATAGTAAAAACCAAAATAAAACCTAGCAGCAGTGCAAAGTTTTAAAATACAGTAACATATTCACAGTAACTGAATGACTAAAATGCCTGGGAAAATAAGGAGGTCTTCACCTAGTGCCAAAAAGAGCACAACGTAGGTGCCAGGCGAGCCTCTCTGGGAAGTTTATTCTACAACCAGGATGCCACAACAGAAAAGCCCCTCTTCTTAGTAGCCACTTTTGTTTAGGACAAGAATTTCAGCAAAAGCACCACCAGAACCAAGGGCAAGCTGGTAAGGCAGCCAGGAACCATCTGATAAAAAGTGAGAGATAAATCTGAGAGTCATCCACATGACCTCTCCCAGCAGTTGCATGTAGCTGTTAAACTGCATGGGAAAACAATAGAACCCTGTGGAACCCTGAAGTATGACTGACAGGAGGCGTTCAGCAGTAATCCCCCAGCACCACCTTCTGGAAACAGTTATCCATGTAGGAGTAACTCCACCAAGCAGTAACTCCCACACCCAACCTGGACAGCCTGTCCAGAAGGATGCCACAGTTGATGGAATCAAAAGCTGCTGAGAGGTCCAAGAGACCTCTCACACACTCCCCATGCCTTTCCCATAACAAAGATCATCCGATCCCACTGGGAGACCAAAGCAATTTCCATTCCAAAACCAGGCCTGCAACCCAATTGAAATGCATCTAGATAATCAGTTGCATGTAAGAATGACTGGAATTGGCCAGCCACCACTTTTCTCCCTTCTGCCCAGGAGAAAACAACCCTGTTTTGTTTTTTTTTGTTTGAATGGGAAAAGTTCACATTTCAAACAGGAAAAGTGTGTACTTCCCCCCCCCCCTTGACTAAAGCGTGAAAATGCAGTTTTTAATATTAAAAAATACACTTTTTTAAAATAAAAAAATATACACTTTTAAAAATGTGATTGCAAGTTTGGGATCGTGCAAACAGTTTTTGAAAAAATGTACTCCTATTTGTGTTTGGGGTTGCAAATGGGGCAATTTCGGATGATTTGCGAACTGAAATGAGATATATGGCTAGTTACAGGCTAAAGAAAGTCAAAATCAATCAGAGTCGTTTTGAGCTGGGCCCCAGATGGTTGAGGGCTGTCCACAGGATAGTTGAGTGGGCTTCATGGCATAATTCAATTCTAGAAAACATGGTCTAGGTTCAAGAGCAAAGGAAACATTTTCCAGTAATAAAACATATTAACAGGAAAACAAAGTGGCAGAGATGACAAGGGCAAGGCCAAAACTGGGAGTGAGAACTTGTGAAGAAATGCAGCAGGGACCGCACTTGTTAAACAGGCAATATGCCAATGCCTTAACCAGAAATAAAACAGGCTGGTTACTTAATGCTCAAGTTGTATTTGCCCATTGAACATTTGTCAGATATGAGCAGTTAACAAGCTTAGGGAAAGTCCATAATAGGACTTTCCATAATAGAACACCCCAGATGTACAATTCCTGATGGCAGGCTGGAACATTACTTCCATTTTTTGTGCAGTCCCAAAAATAACATCCATTGGACTTGATCAAGGCAGACATCAAGGATCAAATTCCTTGAGTAAAAATGTTATCAAGGGCTCTCTGGCCTCAGGGTTGATTTTAGGATCTGCAGGACTTGGTCCAGGCAGGATATAGATATGAGCTGCAGCAGAGCAACCAGAGATACCTGAAGAATGGGGCCTGTGCACATCTTGGCTGGAGGCAGGGAGGAAGTGGAAGGAGGACCCAAAGAAGGGAAATGCTAGATGAGGCCCTTGGGTCCTTGTGACCTTCAGCTGCTCTGCTAGATGGCCATGGGTGAAACAGGGATGTTGTAATAGACTTATGACTTAGAGAATGGTCTAAACATGTGGCCCTCTAGATGTGGTTGGACTGAAACTTCCAGTATCCTTCACCATTGGCTATGCTGATGGGAGTTGCATTCCAACAACATATGGAGGCCATTTATCCCCATGCCTGGTCTAAAGGCACCCCATATGGGTCTACTGCCAAAGATAAGCATCCCGGCCCTGTAGAAGACTACTCGGGGTAATAGGTTAGGCTGCTCTAAGCGCCTCAGAAGAACAGCTGACTTTAAATGGCATGGATAATCTTTTCCTGTGACCATAGTATGTTTTTCTTGGTGTAGCCAAAATAAATTTGGTAGTGATTTCATTTTTACACCTGTAGTTCAATCCACATTGTAGCCCCAAGTACCAACTGCAGCAAGGCAAATTAAACATTTAAATTTTCTGTGTTAATAAGACTAATTGGATTAACTATGCAAGCTGGAAATGGATGAGTGCAGGTACCTGGGCAATTTGTTAAATATTCATTGTAGTTAATGGAGAGTCAAGTGTCTTCAGGCTCGCCAGAGTTATTTAAGTCAAACACCACCAAAAAGGCAAACATCATCCTGGATTTATTCACTTGTCTAGGTGAGGTTAGTCTTGTGTAGTTTCAGTCATGAAAGAGTCCCTGACCACTGTGAGCCATTGGCAAATGATGGGATTTGGCTGTGTGTGTTGATTCATCCCTAGATTGCAATCACACAATGAGCAACAAAGTGATGAAGTGTAGCAGTGCAGTACATTGGCCAGATGACGTTATCACTCTGGGTCCTCTTCTCTGCAGAGCTAAGATCAAATCCTTGATTGAACACAGAAATAGATATAGGGAGCATATTGGGTTATGCATGAAAGCCCAGAAAACATACAGACTTTTGTGGCTTAGGGCTGAATAGGTCACATCTGGCAGCAAGCAGAGTGTTACATCTGTTGGAAACTTATTAATGCACACACGTCCGTACCAAATAAATATACAAACTAGGGGAGACAGGCTAGCTTTGAATACATGCGGCGCACAATTTTGAAATGGTACAGAATGCCCTAAAACAGCCTCCCCCAGCCTGGTGCCCTCCAGATGTGTTTGACTACAAATCCCATCATTCACAGCCAGCATGGCCATGGGCCCTGCTGGCTGGTAATTATGAGGTTTGTAGTTCAACACATCAGGGCACCAGGTTGAGGAAGGCTGCCCTAAAAGATACCTGCTTTCTGTCCTTTGAGATCATTGATGGAGGTTTTCACACTGCGTTCCAACTGTGTATCTTGTTTGGATGATGGGGACATGGAACAGAGCAGAACCTTTTCTATGGTCACCCCCCAAACCTTTTGGAATTTCTTACTGAGAATGGCCCAGTGTGTTCCAATATGTTCTTAGGCAACCAGTTAAGGTGTTTGTTTTATTTAGGACAGCATATGGAACACAACGAGGATGGCTGACCAATTCCTTATGTTCCTTAATTTGAACCCAAACTAACTACTTTGTGGGATAGAAGGTAAATTAATCAATCCAATATTATGTATTTATGTATTAGAGTTCTGTTCCTCCCTGGGCTGAGGGACTGCTGCTTGGCCTTATGGACTTGTCCTGCAAGTTTCTACAAGGTTCAGTTTTGACCCCTATGCTTTTTAACATCTACGTGGAGCCACTGGGAAAGACCACCTAGAGATTTAGGGTAGAGTGTCATCTATATGTGGATTCAACTCAGCACTATGTTCCCTGTTCAGTGGAACCACCTGAGTTGATGGTAGATTTGGACAGGTGACTGAGGGCATAGATGGGCTGGTGTGCAATTTGGGGATTGACTTTACATTGCTCTTATATTCTCTGATGGCAGTCATGGCGTAGCATGTCTTTAAACTGTTGAGGCTGGTAATCAGCTGTGGACATTCCTAAGTTACAATGATAACCTGGATACTGTGGTGTATGCTTTGGTAATCTTCAGGCTCTGGACTAATTTAACGTATAGGGATCTCCATGGGGCTGCTTTTGAAGACTGTCCAGAAATGTGTATCATTTTCCACTCAGCAGTGGCTTTCAAAGGTTGTTCCTGCTGCTGATAAAGTGTGTGTGTGTGTGTGTGTGAGAGAGAGAGAGAGAGAGAGAAGGGGAGAGAGAAGAAAAAGATTGTGTGAACACATGCCTATGTGAGTGACTGCATATGTGACCTAATTACCAATTTAAATTACAATGCAATCCTATGCATATCTGCTCTGAATTCTGCTAAATTCAGGAGAACATACTCCTAGGCAAATATATATATAGGAATACAACCTTAGGCTAAAATCTCTTACCCACTTATTTGGGAGTAAAGCGCATTGAATTCAATGGGACTTACTTCTCAGTAGACATGTATACCCACTTACCTGGGAGTAGATATGTCACTTGACTTGATGCCCCAACCCAACAGACTGTGGTTAATCTTATCCATGGTTTGTATGAAACAAACCAATTTCAAACCATGGGTTACAAAGCTGGCTTGTTTAGATAAACCACCATTAGCATTAACCCCACTTTAGGGTTTGGATAGATGCTGAACTGTGGTTAACTGAAATTTGAAAGCTTCTGAACTCCTTCTCATGGCCGCACCAGAGGAAGAGAGGGCAGGAGAAGCACATGAGCCTCAGGCTACTAATCACACTAAACTATGGTTTAGCATTGTGTCCAAACATAGCCTGTGTATCTTCCAGGCACCGTGGGCTAGGGTCTGGAAAAACAAGGACACAGTCCTCCTTCAGATTTTGGTGAAACCCTTGGGGGACTTCCAGAGAGACCAATGCAACCTACTTTCCAAGTCAAGTGGCAGTGAAAAGAAAAAAGAAGGGAAAAAAGCTATAGCCATAAATATGGAAAAGATTTGCTCAGGGAGTGGGAGGGCTGGTGACACTTGTGATTTCTTTTAATAGGTTCTATAGATTATTAGCATGGTTGAGCTTGTGGGGTTATCAGGGATGTTGAAGAGTCCTTGGTCTCGAGTCACGAGTCGAGTCACGAGTCTTTGGACCCGAGTCTCGAGTCCGAGTCCGAGTCTTTGGTCCAAAATGGTGACTCACGAGTCACGAGTCCTGAGTCACTCCCAAAACTGACTCCACGAGTCCCTATTAAAATCAATGGGGTTTCCCCCCAACAAAATAAGGCTACTTCAGATGTGTGGCTTAAATAAATTCTAGGCACAACTGTGCCTTTTTATTTCAAAACTCTGCAACTGATTTTGGCAAGAACAGACCAGGCAGACAAACCCAAAATAACCAGGCAGGCAGAGGAGGCAGGGAACCCCAAAGCAGGCAGGCAGAGACCTTTGTCTTGGACAATTCAACTGCTGAACAGGTCAAGAAGAGACCAGGCAGGCAGAGGAGGCTGGGAACCCCAAACAGGCAGGCAGAGGCAGCCAAACCCAAAATGTCTGACCCTAACCCAAACCCCCCACAACAACACATCAATCAAAATAAATCTCAACACATCGTTGGGGCTGCGCTCCTGGTAGCTGTCCATAGTGTCTGAGCAGCGGCGCGCCTCGCTTCCATGCGCTCTTCACCGGTGATCGCGCTCCTTCTGGCACAGCCAGAAGACTCGTCAACAGCCCAGGGATGTTGACGAGTCCTTGGTCTCGAGTCCCGAGTCGAGTCTCGAGTCCCATTAAAAATATTGGGACTTGAGTCCGAGTCGAGTCAGAGGGGGGACTCAGTCCGACTCACGAGTCGAGTCCTCGAGTCCAAGTCCCCATCCCTGGGGGTTATATAAAACCCAATGCGCATTTTAAACAGGAAGATGGAGGGAGGGTGTGAAACAAAAAGAGAACAAAAACTGCAAAACATTTGCCATTATTAGGGATGTTACAGGAATTTGACCTTTGCGAATTCCAATATATCCTGACCTGATCCACACTTCTCAGACTAATGGGGGGATTGAAACTCAAGAGCCAAAACAGATGTTACTGTAATGATGTGAGTAGCAACCATGCCTGTAGGGGGTATTATGTTAAATACCAGGCATACATGGGAGGCGGATTACCATCAGGACCACAACATGTGGTGGGGAGATGTTTAACTCTTCCTTCCCCAGCTGTAATCCCAATGAAAATCTCCCCTGGCCCAGCCATGTCAGGATCACTGCTGGGGAGGGAAAAGTTGAACTTCCCTTCTCTGTGTGCTATGATCCCACTGAAAATCCCCCCCCCCCCATTAAAGTAACATCTGGTTTGGCTCTTAATTATACACCAGTTTATGCACTTTCCTAATGTTCCAACAGCTCCTGGCTCGAAAAAGGTATAAAAATACATTTCTTTAAAAAATCAGTTTAGAAATATGTAATTATATGTGAATTTTCATTTGGATTTTAAAAAAAGAATAAAAATATGGCAGATTAATGCAGAAACAGGATGGAACAGACTTATGGGGTGAATACATGCAAAAGAAATGGACCAGAAATAGATAGGTGCATTCATCCTTAGCTAAGTGAATATTTCTCAACAAGCTAGCTGGGAACAGTGTCTATTTGAAAAGGGGGGTTGAAAGAGTGGGGGTCCTTATCAGTTTTCAGGTACTAAAGCTTTTTTTTTTGCTTTTTTTTTGCAATGCTGAAGAATAATGACAAATCTAAGTTAAGATACCTTTTCAATTGAGATGACAAGTGTAATAGATGCATTCTTAAATCCAGTCAGTGACAGTGCTTGTGCTTCTTTCTGATCCAGCCTGTAGGAGGAAATTGCTTTGAGAAACCTTTCCCCAGTCAATCATTTATCTGTTCTGGAGAGCTAGAAGGCAGTTTTACAGGGGTGGGGGAGTGAAAGCTCACTCCCTTTTGGCTTTACTAGTCATCTCTGACAATCTGGAAGTAGAGTTGATAAATAAGTGGATCAATAATGCTAGCTACTGAAAGAGAGCCCAGACAGAAAGGTTAGCCACAATTTATATACATCACTTCTTCTTCTTCTTCTTCTTCTTCTTCTTCTTCTTCTTCTTCTTCTTCTTCTTCTTCTTCTTCTTCTTCTTCTTCCTCTTCCTCTTCTTCTTTGTCTTCTTCTTTGCATATTTGGCAATTTATGATGTATGTATTTGCATTTTTAGCCCACCATTTTTTGAGGGCTTGTGGCAGGTTGCTTAACTTTAAAAGCAAAAAACTGAAACAAAGATTTTTTTTTTTGTTACTGCACATGATACAGAACTATTAAAGCACCATCTTTCAACTTGAACCTTGACTGATAAAGAATTTTCCCAAATGGGAAAGGTCTTGAAAAAAATGCACAGGCTGAGTCCATTCAGATGACCATTTTGCTACACATCAAGTCAAACATTTTACGGTCTGTGGCTAATAGCCATTAGAAACATTTTGCCACACGTTCCTGTCACTTATATCTGCACCTGATGTGTGCCCAGGGAAGCTTGATCAATTGAAAATGTTGCTGTTCCTCCCAAGGCATAAGATGTAACGAACATCATTGCGTCAGTCTTGGTCTGGACTAGGGATGGCAGAGAAATGTGTTCAGTTTGCATTTTATTGCGAATTTACCTAATTTTGCACTTTTGAATGACTATATGAACCAAATTAGTTATCCTTCAAAATTCACAGTTCTCTGAATTTTTCTGTCACATTCTCCAATTTTTTTTAAAAAATGTGTATATTAGGAGACAGAACGCTAAATTGCATTATATTAGGAAAATGGCTTGCAGAAATATTAGGCAAAATGCATACAAAAATGCATGTATTAGGAGAAATGTAGAAAAAATGCTTATGAATATTCATACACACTTTTAACAAAATCTCAAAGTTCAGGATGAACTGAACTTAAGACTGGAGAAAATCTCAAAGTTCAAGAGAAATCAAACTTAAGACTGGAAATATGAGAAACAGAGAGAAACAAAAATTGAGAGATTTATCTAACCCTAGTCTGAACTCTGTTTTAATTCCCTAATCCACCTCGAATTCCTAAATGTAGCCAGACAGCATGAATCCAAATTCCAAGATGCAAGATGGATGAAAAGGAGAGAGCTGTGTCTGATGGTCTAAACCAGTGTTCTCCAACCTTGGGTCACCAGATGTTTTTGGCCAAATATGCGAGGAAGAAGAAGAAGAAGAAGAAGAAGAAGAAGAAGAAGAAGAAGAAGAAGAAGAGAAGAAGAAGAAGAAAGAAGAAGAAGAAAAGAAGAAGGAAGAAGAAGAAGAAGAAGAAGAAGAAGAAGAAGAAGAGAAGAAAGAAGAAGAAGAAGAAGAAGAAGAAGCAGAAGCAGCAGCAGCAGCAGCAGCAGCAGCTGCAGCAGCAGCAGCAGCTACGCTGGCCGGGGCATGCTGGGAGTTGTAGGCCAAAAACATCTGGGGACCCAAAGGTTGGAGAACACTGATCTAAACCCACCTCTTTTGTTTCTGTCCTACAACTTGGTTCTTGGCCACCCCAATATATATTCGTTTTGCCCATTCTTCTGATTTCTAATTGTCATCTCCTTGCTAAATCTAAGGAGTTCTACTTAGAGAGCGATCCTATGGCCCCTAGATATTGCGGGGGGGGGGGCATAGGATAATTTGGATTCCCAGATCAGAGGTCGAAAATAGAGCTCCAACCTTGGAACTGGGAATCCACGCTCCGATCCCCCTCCCCCGCTCACAGGCGATGGGGAAAGAACTGTGCTGGCTGCCTCTCCAAGGTTGGGAAATCGACCTCAGAGAGGGGGTAAAGGGTGTGTTCCGGGGTGGGTGGGTAGGGGAGCAGACTGGGGCCACCAGAACATGAGGTATCCTGACAGTGCTCCAGCCTCCTCTCTCCCCCTCCGAAGCACCTCAGCAAGACATTTGAAAATGGACGTCTAGCTAAAATGCAGAGCAGGAGATGTGGAGAGGTGGAGATCACCTCTGCTGCTCATCCCACACTGCACTGGATGCTTGTAAGCTCCCGAGTTTGGGGGCTTACGAGCATCAAGGGTGCAATCGATAGGATTGCTCCCTTAGTTCTTATTCTTCTTGGGCCATTAGACTCTGTCGATCACAGCTTTCCCCTCAAGGCTCTCCCTTTGGTCTTCTGGGATTCTGTCATTTCCTAGTTCTTCACTGGCTTTAAGCCCTCTCCAGCTTTGAGTAACTGGGTGATTCTGAAGGCCTAACTAGGCACGATGTTAAACATGCCACTGTCTCACTTGTGTTTCTTTTTCTTTTTAAATAGCAGCTGCAGGGATGGGTTGGGGATATGCATAGGGATCATGATGTGAATTGGTTGATTCTTTCCCCTGAATCCCTTTTCTACTGAAAATCAATTTCCCTGAAGCTGCTGTTTGGGGGCAAATAGCAATTTGTGAGGGAGGGATTTCAGCAGGAAAGGATTAAATGCCCCCCTCTCCTCCACGGCTTCTGTTGAAAAAGAAACTCACCCACAAGAGGGATGATGACATGTTGAACACCATGTCTAGCTCGTCTGTCGAACTACATCCTTCTTGCTCAGTGTTTGGAGGCACATCATCTAGTACCCCTGGGAGGGGACGACATTAAATACATGTTTAAACATTGTAGAACTGTAATTATACTGACTGAACTATACCTCATATACATCAGGGCACACTCTAGCTTGGGTCACTCTAGGGCCGTTCTCTAGCCTATCAACTCTACCCCCAGATCTCTATACTCAATTTGCTCCATCGGTTTCCTCATCTGGAAACTGGACGCATTGAGCCTAGGGCAAAAATCTCATTCACTCAATGGAAGGGCAGAATCTATTATATGCAACACAATTCTGGACCATTTGATCCAGTGATATGCCTGTGGTGATATCCAAAAACATGTTACTGTAGAGGAAGATGTGAGGTAATGTAGTCACTTAGGTATCTAATATGTCTGGAGGGGGTGGGATTCCCCCTGCTTAATTCTTGCAGTTTGCATCTTGAAGCATGAGATTTGATTAGTCCTATTATTAATGGCCATAAAGTTGTCAGGCTGCCCTCTATCTCTCAAATGACTGCTTAGAGATATGGCTCTTTCCAGGGTATTGTTAAGTAGATTCCCCACCCCCCACCCCGCCATTTTGTAGGCTCAGGGAAGCTTTCAGTGTTTTCAAAGCCTCATCCCTAAAATACATTTTGAAACTCTCCTCTAGCTCAGGACTTCCTACCAGGTTAGAAGCAGGCCTCAACAGAGGGTGCGCGTAAATGATACATGTCAGCACAAGTTCAGCAACAAAGTTTGCAAGATATGTTTTCATTGAATTTGCATATCCTTAAGAACATAATGTATGGTGCACAGAAAGTGGATAGGGAGAAATTTTGCTCCCTCTCTTATAATACTAGAACCCAAAGGGCTCATCCCATGAAGCTGGTTAGTGGTAGATTCAGGACAGATAAAAGGAAGGGCTTCTTCATACAGTGCATAGTTAAACTACAGAATTCACTTCCATGAGATGTAGTGATGGCCACCACTTTGTATGGCTTTAAAAGGGGATTGGACAAATTCATGGAGGAGAAGGCTATCAATAGCTACTAGTCCTGATGGCTCTATGCTACCTCCAGTATCAGAGGCAGTATGCTTATGTAAAGCAGTTGCTGGGGAACATGGGTGGGAGGATGCTGTTGCACTCATGTACTGCTTGTGGGATCCAGTGGGCAGCTGGCTGGCAACTGTGTGAACAGAATGCTGGACTAGATGGACCTTTGGTCTGATCCAGCAGGGCTCTTCTTATGTTCTTAGCAGAAGCAAATAAACAAGTCTATGCCCTAAGAAGCTTACAGTCTAAATTTAGACGAGTGGAGCAAATAACAGATACTTCAACTATGAAATTTGCTGCTACTGCACATGGTGAAAACTTAGAAGTCTTTAAAAGGGAACTAGATGAATTCAGAGAGCCAGTGTGGTATAATGGTTAGAGTGTTGGACTGGGACTCAGGAGATCCGGGTTCTAGTCCCCACTCGGCCATGAAACTCACTGGGTGACTTTGGGCCAGTCGCTGACTCTCAGCCTAACCTACCTCACAGGGTTGTTGTGAGGATAAAATGGAGAGGAGGAGGAGGAGGAGGAGGATTATGTAAGCCGCCTTGGGTTCCTTGCAGAAAAAAAGGTGGGGTATAAATATAATAAATAAATAAATAAAAATAAGGCTATCAATGGCTGCTTGAGGTTTTTATTTATTAATGCGTTCAGTAGTGGCATCCCAGCTACAGAACTCCCTTTCTGTAGAGATTTGACTATCCCCCATGCTGTTGGCAGTTAAAGACCTATTTATTTGTACAGGTATAGGCAAGTGCTCTGGGGGGGGGGGTTGTGTGTGTGTTGATGCTTTTATTGTGTTTTTTAAAATATTTTTGCAATTTTAGAGTTGTGATTTTTATGTTGTTTATTTGGTGTACTTTGTTTTATATAGGTTGTTGGTCATCCTGGGTTCTTTGTGAGGAGGGGTAGGGATATACATCAAATAAATAATTAAATGAAATGAATGTGTTAATATTTTAGGCCACATTTTAGGGCCAAGTCCTCACAGGGCAACTTCCATTTTATGAATACAGAATCACAATACACACAAAACCGCCATAAAACATCAAAACACAGATGTGAAGGCCTGGAAAAGAATCAGAAAATGGGAGGGGAGGGACCAGAAAAAATGTTTCTCCCCCCCCTGTTTTTTCCAAGGATTTGGGGGGAATTGGGGGGAATAATTCCCCCCAGTACCCACACATTTGCCAGTCTTTTCCCAGTTTTTTCCAAGCCCTCGCATTTCTAAACATGTAATCCCTGTATTGTTATTGAAAACATCAACTGAGGCACAGTGCACCAGCCAAAGGAAATGAAAGTTTATGGATTCATGCTCTATCCTGTTACAGAGCAAATAAAGTATCTCAAGATACCAATTCCTTTGTACAGCCTTGGCACTGAGAAGCTGTATTGTTGGGATGACCAGTCCTTATCCAGTTACTCCAGGAGAAGATCCACACAGATCTTGAAGATGCAGCCTTTCCCAAGTGCCCCTACACTACAAGGGTAGCTTTTATACACCTTTGCTTCATCCAGCTAGCATCTGGTGGCTATCATCCAAAAGTTGTTTCAATGTTGGGATTCAGCTGGATGTTCCAGAGAGATTAAGGGTGGGGGGGGATTTCAGGGGAAATGTCTGACATGAGACTTATCCAAATCGATCGCAAGGAGCCTACACAATAACTCCGGGGCTGTAAAATAGCTCACCACAGAATACATATGTTCTTATTTGTCCTCAGCAAGAGCCCATGCACCAGACAGCCAGAATCTCAGTACCCTGGATAGGTCCAAATGCAGAACTTGCTTGGAGAAGAGCTGGAGGTTGACCGAGGCCTCATAACGCCCTCTGTGCTGTTGGCAGATGTTGTGTAGGAGAACATAGTTGGCTTCTCAGGTGAATTGGGCTCCAGGGGAGCCCTCCTTGGGGTCCCTGGCTTGGGGTTCGGTAACAGCAACCTGGTTGTATTCTTCAGGCGGTGGGATCACAGACCCAGGCTTGACCAGCTCATCTTCCTCCCACTCTGCGTCTTGGCTATCACTTGAGGCCAGGGCCATGACAACATGAAAGCCACTTGCTAGATAAGACTGGCAGCTTTCCTTTAAGAAAGGAAACAATTAAGAAACTTGCTTCCACAGTAAAGCCCCCCTTTTAAAATTGTTATCACGTTTGTTAGCATAATGGCTTGCAGGGAAATCAAACACAGGACAGATTTAAGATGGCTTCTATTGTGGTAATATCCCACTTGCTGTTTAATTTGTTACCTGCTTGGGAGCATTTAGCTCCATGGGGAGAAGTCTTAGGCTTCAGTGGAACCCAGTGTGCCCCAGGATCCTGCTACCTACCCCCCACCCCCACCCTTGGTACAAGGAGAGCTCTGAGGCCTGTGAGAATGCAGGCTGTTTGGTTCCTGAAACTCCTGGCAACCACTGAAGAGGTTTCTGTGGAGGAGGAGCCCCAGCAGACAGTGAGGCCTTCATCCCAATTTCCTGAGGAGGTAGCCCTGCCATCCTGCTTGCACTCAGGTGAATCGTCCCCTGAACTATTGGCATCCTAAAATGACCTTCTTCTACCCCACCAAGCCCAGGGGCTGCAGAAGACATTCCAATCCCATTGGAGCACACACCTGCAAAATAGAACACATCCTCTTTATTTCCAAGCAGGCTCCCTTCAGGAAAATGGGACTTTTCTGCAGCAAAGACTATGTATAACATCAGTTAGCTCCAGGCCAGTACTAGAGCAACACTCCTGGCATCCTGCTTTTCAGTGAGTCTGGTAACTGGGTTTGCTCCATAGGGAGCTCTCTGTGGTACTGACGCTCAGCTGCCTGACCTGCATATTGCCACACCTGGCCAGAATACCCCAATGGCCTCCATGCCACTTCTGAAGTTCTCTCTCTCTCTCTCTCTCTCTCTCTCACACACACACACACACACACACACTGCCAGAGCAGCCATAAGTAAGGAGTAGGAGTAGGGTATGACCTTGGGATATGTCATATACCCTGACAGTTTTTAAAAAAAATCTCCCATCAACAGCTGGCTAAAATGAAATCCACAAGAAATTATCTGTGAGTTATTGGTTCAAACCCTGCAGAATTTGAAGTCTCGTCCAGAAAATTACTTTTAAGCATCTCAGACAGTGATAAATAATGTATGCTCATTCAGTTTTTGTCCCCTGTTTCATGTGCAAACAAGTACTTAAGCATACGTATGATATTTCTTCCAACCTGTTGCAGAAACTGTTTATTCAAAGGAGGCTGAGGCAAGTATCCAAGGAAAGGCCCTTTTGCTGCCAATATGCATGACAGTCAAACTTCCAAAGATGGCGTTTTAAATGGGGAATGGGTTTGGGGTGATGGAGGAGGGCAATAATCCTTTTTTAATCTCTGAAGGAATACAAGGATACTGTTTTGCTTCACTAATCCTTGTGAGGTCTGCTCAGTGCAGTGTCTGTCTCTCAGTTACTCGCTGCTAGATTGAAATTGTGGTAAATGCATAAACTGTACGTTATTGATTCTCTTTGTCATTTTGCATGCTGCCTATGCTTTTCATCCCTTTCGTGGGTAATAGCCAGATTGGCATTTACCCTCGACACTAAGAAAGTCAAGAGGAGGGTGGGAAGAACTACAAGCTAGACACCGGGGGAAGCAACTGCCCCTATGTCACATTCATCATCCCCCTTCCCATAATATTCAATTAGACATACCTGTGTCATTTCCCCGCCCCTCCTCCACATCACTGGCTGCCATTGCTGGCAGTGGGCAAACGTTGTGAGTATGTCTGAACATAGGAAGAACATCAGAAACTACCGTATACCGAGTCTGACCAGTGACCACTGGTTCATCTAGTTCAGTACTGTGTCTATACTGACTGGCAAGGGTTCACACAGGAGTTTTCCCAGCCCAACCTGAAGATGCCAGGGACTGAACTTGGCTTTTGCATGCAGAGCATATGCTGTGCTACTGCGCTACGACCCATCAAATGTCATTGAGAGAGTGGAGAGAACTCAACGTCACACTGTCATTTCCGGTAGCAGACCCATGTCCAGTATTTCATGTAATTTTTTCCCCCCGAGGGAAATTTCTAGGGACAGGAACCATCAAGGTTTTGCATGCATGCCAACCCAACACTACTAGCAAGGCACTTGTGATATTTCATGACCATATATCCCCCTATAAGTGGCTAGAGAAATTATTTGCTCTGCACTCTCTCACTGATGCTACTTCTTTTGAAGTTGTTTCTCATGCTGTGATTTTCATTCACAGGTGATTCCCATGGTGAAAATTATAATATGGGAAGGAGCTGTCAGACTAGATCTCAGGCTAAAGCCACCTCTGCCAATCTCTCTTTGAGCCAAGCATTCTGCAGTGATGATGAAGATGGGCCCCAGTGCAGTTCTTAAAGCTGGACATACCTTGCCTTAGATCTGGTTTATATGTTACAAGATGCCATGTGAAAGAGCTTGCAATTGGTGACTTATCTATGCAGTGGTCATATACTATTCACCTGGAATGTCTGCTGAGAGTATAATCATTCTCTACTTGCCTGTGGTTGTGTTGTGAGCCATTCTATTAGTTATGGTCACTGTGTGGGGCAACTGCCCCAAGGACAGAACTTCAAGTGTCTTCCACATGGCTATTGGAACATGTATCCCTCCCAGCCAATAGAGGTTTCCTTATCTGGCTAGTGTGCAGATTGTGGCCTTGTTGTCACCAGATGGAGCCAATTTACTTGCTTATCCCCTAATGTGTGTGCATGCTTGGAATCTGTTTACTGGAAGGGTTCCCCTGCAGATGATGCTAGTCATCACCACACTCCGCACCACACACACATACACATGTCCAGATGCTGTTGCTGTCTTCCTCCCTGTACACCACCTCTTCCTTCCCTGAACACATCGATTTCTTCCTTGAATAAAGGGAAGGTTGAACCCCTTGTTCTGATTTGAAATAAAAAAAAAATTGCTCTTCTTGCCTGTTGGGAAACCAGGAAGTGGGACTGCAGATGTGATTGGCAGGATGGCAGCCAGGACTATCAGTTTTGTTTTTCTTGAGTGCCCATTGGTGGTTGATTGCACCCCATCACCAATGGTACTCCGTCCATGGTTTGGAACCACAGCTGTATGAGAACCAAACAAAATGGTACTTGTTTCCATTGGGGAATGAATATAGGGGACAGGGCAGTTTTATATCCTCAAGTGCAGCTTTCCCCCACCTGGTGCCCTCCAAATGTGCACTACAACACCCGTCTTCCCCAGATAGCATGTCCAACACATCTGGCGGACACGAGGTTGGGGACAGCTTCACCAGTGCATAGCCGTTTAAAAGATGCCAAGGAGCGTAGAGCAACCCACAATAATGGGGTTGGGGGAGGCTGGGGATGTGGGGGGAAATTGTCCAGATAATTTGGGAACTGTTGTATCAGACCTTTTATGTTGTGTGATGAGAGTGTCCAGTTTACTGTGGATGAGAGAATAAAGACTGGTAAGCCTTGTTTATCTGCTTATAATGAGTAATGTTTTAAAGACAGATGACTTTGAGACTGATGGTAAATTTGGACCTCTTTAATTTTAGTGCACAGCCTCAATATGGAATCTAGCCGAGGTACTGTAGACCATTTACCATTTTACTACTACACCTATTTGTCTAGAATAATGTATAGAAAGTTGTTTCCTTGCTTTGAATAATTTTTAATTGTCCTTTTTTTTTTTCATGGATTATGACTTGCAGAAACATGTGTAAATAGTTAGAATGTTATCAGTTGTTTCATTCAATCAGAGAAAATCAAATTAGCATAAACTCTTAGCAAATAATTTTGATTTTCAAAATTGAGGATAGTGCTTAGCTACGCCATTAGGTCTTATAAGTGCATTGACTTCTCTGGTGTTGAGGACTGTTATGTTAATGATAAAAACTATGGTATGATGTAAAAATGCCTTGATATCATTTTTAATGAGCCAATGTAATAGTAGTTTGGTGTCCAAGCAGACAGTGACCTGGTTCACATGACATGCCAGGCTCACCGTGGTTATTTAACCCACTATGAGGCACGGAGTGTGCTGAACATGTGCAGCCACCATTATGAATATGCAACCCCAATGGGGTTGTGACGACGTGTCATTTGAACCCGGCCACCGTAAGTTATTCAAGAGTTAAAACCCCACAGTGGGCCCAGCGTGTCATGCTTCCTCTTAGATCCAGTGCAGATGTAATGCTGGAAACCATCATTTACAAACTGGGAACCAGTTTCCGCAATGCACACTCCTCGTCCCCTTTCATGAGAAAATCCCCTCCTTTGTTCCCCTGTTCACTTTAACCATGTATTAGTGCCACAGTAAGAGGAGTCCCTTCTTAACCAGAATTGGAAACCAGGGGATTGAAGTGGTTTTGCAAACCTTGATCAAAGAAGGAACCTGGTTAGGAGTAACCATGGTTGGTGACATTGCACATATAATGCTAAAATGGTTAGGCATTACATGTGCACCATTGTCAACCATGGTTAACCCTAACCAGATCCCTTCTTGATCATGGTTTCCAAACCCACTCTAAACAGGGTTATTGTGGGAGAAATTCATTTCAATGAGTGGAAGAGGGGCTGGTTCTGATTTGCAAACCATGGTTTGTAGGGCACAAGCATTGTGTTGCACTGGACCACCCTGTTCAATTAAAATGTTGATGCATTCTTGACTTGATATTCTTATCAGGTAGGCGCAGAGAAAAACAAAAACAAAGCAAACGATGTTTTAGATTCACAAATTGATTTCCATAAAACAAACAGCCTGGCTATAAAATGTATTCTTTGTTTTCCTCATTGACCACAGGGGCAAGGATATTGAAACTTAAAAAAAAAAAACCCGGGCTTGCTGTAAGTTTCATGCCTACAGCTCTATAATGACATTGTGCTTCGGCCTCTGTGTATTTAGATTTGCTTCATTTGGAAACCTATTTAAAGTTGTAGCGATCATAATAATAATGTTTGCAAGAAATTGAGCGGAACATGCTGCTTTTTTATTTTATTTCTTTGAAAGCCACCATTTCAAACAAGGTCAGGCTAAAAGAGCTAAAAATCAATGCACTTCTAAAGTCATTAGAGATCACAAGCAAAATGAGGTTAAGCTGTGTTAGCTAAGCTTTCAATATGTCACAGTAGTACTATGAAATCACCCTGAATCTGCATTATTTCACAGCCTTTTCTTTTAAGGCAGCCTTTCTCAACCTGGTGCCCTGCAGAGGTGTTGGACTGCAACTTCTATCATCCCCGTGCTTTAAGTCAAGGCTCTCCAACCTTGGGTCCCCAGATGTTGCTGGACTACAGCTCCCAGAATCCCTTGCCATTAGCCATGCTGGCAGGGTATGCTGGGAGCTGTAGGCCAGCAACATCGGAGGACCCAAGGTTGGAGAGCCCTGCTTTAAAGCATCCTTGGAGATGCAGCTTGCAAATTAAAACAAGTTGGGCAGTGATAACATTGTTCTCCAGCCACTATTTCCAAATTTGATACAAAATGCCCAACCTCACCTCCTTCCCCATCAAGCCCTCTCAGCAGTTGTGTTCTCCACCATAGGTCAAGACTATGGTGTTATTTCATGCGCGCACACTTACATTTAATGTGGAGTGTGGTACTAGCTGAAAACATTAGTTTTGGAGGTGCCCATTCTCTTTCCTTCTGAAGAAAGTCATCTCTGTTTCAGTGGGACGGTTAATTCACACATTGCATTATTCCAGTGTTCAGTGCAGTTATCTCTTCCACAAAGTGATTGTGTGAAATTTGCAGTCATTGACTGTTCACACTCAAGACAATTACCAGCTTGGGAGCCAAATTTGGAAGTGAGGTCAGTCACGAGTTGTTTATCACTTGTCATGTCACAGCTGATGCTTGAACATGAGAAAATGCCCTTCCTTCATTACTTAATAGGATTTGCAAATAACATTTTTAGCAGGGTTCAATTAAAGGCATTTTTTAAAAGGTTTTAAAAAAAAAAAAAAGCAGGGTTCAATTAAAGCCATAGGGCCTCTCTGCTGCACATCTTGGACCTACAAACAACATTTCTAGCACTCACATAGAGGCAGTCCTACAGAATCTGCAGTCTGCTCTACTCAAGTCTATGGAATCTACCCCGTCTCTGAAAATGGCATAATGAAGCAAAATGTCTAAAGCCAAATTATCTCTGCCAGCCGAGTGATATAGAGCAGATGGAATGTTTGCTTTTCTAGGGTTGTGACAAATATCCTATCTATCACTGTGATGTTCATTGGAAGGTTGCACATCCAACGCAGCCAAACACATTACCGGGGTTGAGGGGCGGTGGATATACTACTCACATTGATGAACATTCACATTAGGGGGTTTCACACAAATCCCCTGACATTGTGAGGGGTGGGGAACCTCAGGCCTGCAGGTGAAGTCTAGTCTGGGCTCCAAATCCAGCCCTCTGAGGTCCCCCTTCCCCAGCCCACACACCCCTTTCCCCTGATCCCCTATTGTTTGGTAGATTCCCGGCTTTTGTGCAGTTTTTTCCCCCATTCTGAAAGGTTGAAATGCATCTCCTAAGACTTAGTTCCTGGTAGTAAGAGCTTTAAGCTAAAGTATGCTGGTGCCTGAGTGGGCCCATCCCTTTTGACTTTGGCCCCATCTACTGCTAGAAATGCAGCCACAGAGAGCGTCTTCAAAATTGAATTTGGTCCTTGGGCTGAAAGAAGTTCTCCTCCCCTCGCTCATGTGCTGAAAGCACATGTGAAGGGAATGTGGGCTTCTGCTAGCTAGTTCTTGCCACACCTCCCATGATACTCCCTGCTGGCTGTGCATTCGGCAGCCATGTGAAGCAGCTCTATGTGCAAACCATTTGAAAACTGTTCTCTCTCACAAGGGAGAATCCTTGACAAATCAGGCTTTCCCCTTATTATTAATTTTAAAATATTTCCCTTCTGTTTAAAGCATTTATACCCTGTTCTTTAGCCAGAAGGTCTCCCAGATCAGCTTACAGATCAATAAAAGTAAGACTGTCCCTGCCCTCAGGGAAAAGACGAGACCCAAAAGGAAAAGGGGGTGAGGAGGGAAAAGGAAAACAAGAAAACTCAGGCACCAGTCCTTAATGTTACATGGTTGTTATAACAACCAGATGTAATGCTGTATTGGCTGTAATGCTGCTAGAGATTGTTGGTGTTCTTATCACAACCAGCTGGAAAGGACACAGTTCAAAAAGAGGAGTTGAAAATTGCTGGTCTCTCAGCTGAGCTGATGGGGTGCCCCTGCTTCTTGTCTCCTCCTTCTCCTATAGCCTGCTGGAATGACTGATGGATGACGACAGTCTATATGTGCATAGGGCTGCTTCATGCAGGCACAGGGGGCAGCCCTAATACAGATCTCATCTGCCCCTCATGACTCCCCTGTTCATTTATATGGAGAAAGCAGATCTCTTTGCATTTGTTGGTGTGGACTGATCTGCCCCCACCATTGGGCTGAATGAGGTGGTGCACACCTGCAACAGGTTTGTGTGCACATCTGAGCATACGGGCATGCCTGGATCAGAGAATCCCACTTTTACGGTCTTTTTAAGTGTGAAATTTTGCTTGCCCAGTGCAAAACCATTGGTCTCAGAACTGTAACTATTGACTTTTTGGTCATTCAAAACTATTATTTTATTTTGAGCAAAACATCTCGGCGTCTTCCCCTCCCGCCATCCTTATTGCAGAATTGATGGTTCAGGCATTATTTTAAATAGTGCCACCAACAGAATGCAATTTATGCATGGCACCCTCACCCCCATATAATCTCCTAATCTGCAGTCAATTTGTGTGTTTGATCACATTGCGTGAAGAGATAAGCCCTTGTTCTCACATTATATTACAGGAAGCACCAGTAGCTGAACATTGGATCAAATACTTCATATTTGGCTGGTTGCACTTCTTTAAAAACATCCAAAGCCACTTTGAGCCATGTCAAACTGGGTTTGAAATCCTGAAACAGTTGTAGCAAAGCACTGCTTACAAAAGTGGCCACCCACTTTTGCACGTGACGAAGTTCTCATTTCAGTACTTACATGGATGCTTTATAACTTGATTTCCCATCTTACTTATATTGTAGTTTTTGCTGTGTCATTGACCAATGCTTAATCTGGCACAATTCAGTCATTAAAACCATGTGTTAGCTAATGAAGCAAGCAGTCTTTTTTACTGTGATCATAAATAAATACCTTTAAATACCTAAACAACATAAATAAACTGCTAGGAAGGACTCCGTGAGTGGAAGATCAATCTAAAAAGACTTGCTTGTTTTCAAATCCTGTTGCTTAGAAGGATGGGTGAACTATTCCAACAGTGTTTTTCCCCACTCACCCAAATTCACTTTTTCCCTCCCCCCCAGCCCTCTCTCTCTCTCTCTCTCTCTCTTTCTTTCCCTTTCCTTCTCCCTCCCGCCCCCATTCAGTGGTTAGATTAGCAAGCCAGCTTTGCTAAGCCAAATAAATTAGGGAAGTGGGTTTATTTTATTTTTTATTTTTGTTTTGTTCTTTTGTTTTTTTAATTTTATGTACTACGGAGAACAGTGTCGTCTTGTGGCCATTCTCGTAGACTGTGTTGGTTTAACAAGCGTCCAACCCTTTTGTCTTGTTGTTTTTTTGTCTCTCCTGCTCCCTGTCCCCTGTTCCCACAGGCTGTGCGTTTGTCACGTTTTCGACAAGGGCAATGGCACAGAATGCAATCAAAGCCATGCACCAGTCTCAGACCATGGAGGTACAGTACTGTATCATCTGCCCTTTCTTTGTTTTCTTTGTGCAAATGATTGAGAATGTAAAGCCATGCTCTCCTGGAGAAGATCAGACGCATGACAATCACAGACTTAAACTTCCCCTGATTCCCCACCTTACCCACACACAAGCACACGCACTCTTTTGTTTTCCCATCTCTCTGACATTTACTTCCCTTAATTGTCTGAGAACACAGGATGATCTCACCGCAGTTATTTCACAATATGGTGGCATTCAGCAGAAAATGAAAGAGTACGTTGAAATGCCACTTTCAACATTTGGCACGTTGAATTGTCCCTTTATATATTATTTTAAAACAACCTGTGCTCTGTAGGCCACCAATCATATATTTAGACTGACCAACCAAGTGACATGAAGAAGGGCAGATGTTCCTCCCCTTTTTTTAACGTGCATACAAGCTCCCATTATTCCAAATAGCCGATAAAAAATCAAATTATGTGAGAATATAATGAATTGCCAGGCTCTCTACAAGAGAGCTCAAGCTTCGATTCCATCACTGGCTTGTACTTGTGAGTGAATCCAAATATGTACCTAAATAAGGGTTATTTTTCCCCCAGTCTGTGATTTTTGTCATAGTCTTTCAGAATTTTGCACAAAAAAGCCTCACAAATCGACTATGTCTTATTCTGGATCTTCTAATTTAATAATTAGAGAATGCATGTTATATTGTATTATGTACACTGTATCTGTGTATTGATTATTTCCTCTGAAGCAGCATTTTGATGTAATGTGCACTTGTTTCTTGCTTTCTTTTATTTTCTGTATTCTCTTTTCTTTTGAAATGAGGATCATTCAACTTTCTTGAATAATATTTCCCCGCTTTGCAATGCTCTAATCTCCCAAAGCATGCTGGGTACTAAAAATCAGACAAACTCCAACATCATTGTGTCCATGTCATTGAATTGCTTTGAATTTTTGAAAGAAAAATTAAAAATATAAAAGTGCATGGAAATGTCACTGTCACTGTCTCCTGTATTCTCCAGAAATATTGATATTGGCATTGCAAAGTCTATTGTCTCTCCAATCTCTCCTGCCGTTAGTTGAGATTATTTTGATATTTTATAATCAATATGTTTTTCTTTTCAGTGCTATCCATTTTTAGGCATTGAGAATATACATGTGTTAGAGGTGACACTTGCCACAGAAAGGAATCCAAATTATCTTCACTATTAAATGACATTTAAATAGAAATATGTCTGTGTGTGTGCACACATTAGTATTAAAAAATACATTCTTTTTCTCCTTTTCTATGGCCTGCATTTTATGATGTTAGCAAACGCATTGCATTATGTTTTGCCTTGAGACAAAAGGGGATGGGTTTAAAATATATCGAACACTTTGCTCTAAAATAATTAATTTCCTAAACTCACCCTGGTTTTAGAAACAGGAATGTATTAGCACTTCAGAGAATAAAAGTTATGCATAACCACCTCATTTTTCTGTAAGAAGTCTGCTGAAAAAAATTAAGAGGGCATTGAGTAGTGTGGTTGATGCAGTTTGGGTTACTGGCATCCTCCTGCTCTCTTCAGACTTGAGCTGAGGTTGCAAAGAGAGCACCATTATGGTCTAACTCACAGCTTGCTGTGAATAACTGCATCCGATCAACCATGCTCTTGGGGTGTTATCTTTTCAGGCTCTGTTTATAACCTTCTAAGCAATACTTGGTTCTTTAGAGAAAGACCTTACTCTGCAAGATTACCTATTTAATTGACACCTCTCTTACATTTGATAATACCAAGTCTCATAATTCCCTGATCTCAATGGATACCTCTTGTGTGAGTAGGTATACCAAATTCTGCCCAATGCAATTGCTCCATCAGGAAACTGCTACCCTACTGCACTATGGTGTGGTAAGCTCTTACACTGGGCATCTGACAGGTAGTCATGGTGATAGAAAATATCATCAGTAGTGAAGCTGACCTTGCCATCAACTCTGGAATGTAAGTGGGTGACAGTTGAACTCACCCATGATGTATATAGCAAAATTATATTATCTCCCTTACAGAGCAATGTCACTAAGAATATCCCCATATTACGTTTTGGCCAAGTTTCCTTGAATTCCCCCCAACTTGGTGTTAAAGGTTTAACCATAAGGCTCTCCAGTCACATCAATCTTTGGGCACTCATACAAAGACTGTCCTGCTATGGATTTCTTTTTCTTGATGTAAAGCAACTCCTTGATCTGAAGGGGGGGGGGGATCCACATTTGATATGGAAGCACCAAAACAAGAAGTATCACAGAATAGCTGCCTTGAGAGGGTTCCCCCTTAAAGGCAGCCTAGAAATAATTTTAGATAGATCATAGGCCCCCTAGCCTAACCCCCTGCTTCATGCAGGGCATCCAGAGCTAGAGGATTCTCAGCAGAAGTTACCACCCCACTAGGCCATTGGTTCCATTGATGAACTTCTTTTACCATCAAGAAGTTTATCCTGATGATCAACCAAAAGCTATCCTCCTGTAACATAAGCCCATTAGATCTAGCAGAGAACAAGTCTTTGCCTTTTTCTTTGTGACAATCCATCAGGAATTCAAAGGGTGCGATATAGTCTGAATGAGCCATGTTTCATCAATCCATGCTTCCAGGGTGATGACTGAATGGGTGGTGATGCATGATTTTCCTCCTTTCCACATGACCTGAGAAGCATAAATCAAGGAAACATGAGTCACTCACACGTCCTGTTTTGGTGCTCCCTTCTAACATGCGAAGCTGCCTCAGTTGTACTTATGCAATATTCCAGATCCTTCCACCCATAGTCTGTACAAATCCACAGCCAAACTAGGCAGCACATGTTTGTGCAGGAGACGGGGCATGCATTCCACCAGGTGCCCCCTCTAGATGTTTTAGACTACAACTTCCATAATTCCTTGCCATTAGCCATACTTGCTGGGGCTGATGGGAGTTGTAGTCCAGGAGGCACCAGTTGCCTACCGCTACAGTCCACAGTAGAAGATAGAGCATTTCCAGCATACACAATTCTTGTGCACAACTCCCTGCCCCATCACAACACCCTTCATGTCCTCTTCTACACTATAACTTGGAGCAGGGAACATTACACATTCATGCACAAACATGTACAGTACCATGTAATAACACTGCAACCTGGTTTCAATTAATTCTCAAAACCCTCCAAGATGCCCCAGGTAAATGGTGCTAAAATTTGACCTAATTGGCTCTGGCATTGTTCCAGTGCGAACCAAAGACTCAGAAAGTAGGAACAGACCAAAAGACCATTCAGCACCTCATTGTTCCAGCTGGTGAGCTCAAAGGTTTCCATCAAGCCTGGGGGAACCTGGCCAAAACATAGCATGCGCTGTTTAAAAGATGTGGTGCATTCTTATGAATTGCATCTGTGTCTGAATATATCTATATATTAAGTGATCTTCAAGGGTGTTGTAATTTTCCTATTGCTTTCTTACTTATCTTCAGACATGAGTGTGACTCCTAAGAGCACACCGATGTCTTCAGACAGAAACTTCAGAAGTGGCTTTTGCTGCGTTGCTGAAAGAAAAAGTACAAAGGCTGAATTTGACAGAGGGGAAGAATTAATGAGACGGAGACAGACGAAAACCATAGAATAATGAAATAGGAAAATGCCTGCTCATCTTAAGATAGTGAATGGGGGTGGGGGTAGAGTATATTGGTTTAGATCAATATACTCTTACATTTCTTCCTCTGTGGTTATTAATGTCAATGCTATTATGGTAAAGAGTTGACTTTCAACAGCTAATATTAAATCTGGACACTCAACCAGAAACTATAATGCCCCTGGGCACTTTGATTTCATGTTTAATGCAAAGAAAATTCTTTTCAAATGGAAGATTATATATTATGCAATCAGGTTTCAATTGAAACAGTGACGCTATTTTCTGCCCCTGATTTCATTGTTTTCACTTTTCAGCACACGCCTCTAAGACATATTTTTCAATGTGAGCGCAAAATCCAAAATGATGAGAAAGAAAATGTTCACTAGAACAAGTGTCTCCCAAAATTAATGGCTTCTTAGATTGCTATTTACACCCCATGCTCCGTACCCATATTTGTTAGAAACCTGTGATCACCCTCACATTTTAACCTCATATATATGGATATACATGAGGTTATGCTCAAGGATTGCGTTACATTGAGGCACTAATTTTCTTTTTTTTATTGTGGTACAAATTAGTTACGACAATAACCGTTCTTTTCTCATACGAAGCCCACTTTGATATGTATGATTTCAATCTCTGTGATGTTTGTTCTCTTGAAATTGCTGCCCTGATGAAATATGAAGCAGACAGGGAGAGAACAAAATTATAGATTCATAAAATGCTGCAATATTGTTTTATACAATTTACTGCCAGTTAAGCATTCATAAATACAGTATCAGCTGCCATGTGGAGCTCAGAGCTGCAAGACCGTAGACTGGAACTGTTATCTCATATTCCTGTCCTTGAAATTTATTTCTGCTTCTTTTGAAAAAGAAAAAAACAGATTTTAAGAGTTTCATTCATGTGTGTATTGGGAGCACGCATTAAGCTGCCTTGCTTAGCCTTCTCCTATGAAATCCTACATGAAACAGAATCCAAAACTTGCCACGTTGCCTATTCTATCATTTAAGCTGGGGGAGGGGGAACTATTTGCATTAATGTTTAAAATACTTTGGGGAAGCAATGATGATGCCACGATGACTCCTTTATAATCTGTACAGACCACCCTTCCATCATCTCCGTGCAGCAGTCTAATCTTTTCTCCCCGCCCCCCAGGAAAGTTTTTCCTACAATGAATTAAGCAAGTGAAGGGCTGGGAAATGGAATACAACTGCTCAAGAGTGCAGTCTAGAGCCATTAAAATCAATGGGTGTTTCAGCACAGAACTCAATGTGATGGGCCTTGCACTCTTCATCCCCATGATCACTTTCTAAGCATATATCTGGTATATATTTTTATGGTGCAAATTCTGTTCACTGTTCTACTGTGCAGCTCTTCAGAGAAAAGTTATGCATCATTTATTTACTTTATTTGGTTGCAAAACAGAACAGAACTTGTCTACACCAATCTTTTGCTCAATCCCAAGAAAGTTTACTTGAAAGTAAGGCCAATGGGACTTATGCTCTAGTGCTCTAGTGCTTATGATTGCGGTCTTAGAGTTGCAAAAGAAATAGTGAATTTAAATATAAATCGCAGCAATGTTTCATATAATGCCCTGTCCACATATCTGAGGCAGTTTGAACATAAAACTAAACCATTGTTTAGCATTGCATGAACAAGCCTGCTTGAGCCTTGGGCTTGCACACTCCTCCCTCCCTTCTCCTCCCCCTCTGATGCACACCAGAAGAGAAGATCAATCAAAAGCATCTGCTTCTGATTTTGAACTTACCCGAGTTCCCCCATTATGTCTGTACTGGGGGAACTCTGGTTAGACCAAACCAGGGTTAATGAACAGACCAGGATCATAAACCATGATTCAATCCTGGCTTGTCTGAACCAGCTATAAATTAATCAGAGCCTGCACCAACACCACCAAGTTTGGATATAATAGGGAACTCTGGTTAGTTTACAAGTGTGTTTAGTATTCAATATTAATTGGGGGGGGGGGAGAAATTACAACTCTGCTCATCTTTTTTTTTCATTATTCAAAGCCAGCACAGGCTATCCCTTCCTTAAAACTAAGGAAGACTCATGCTAACCTTAAAAAGCAGCTTTTATGTCATATCTTAAAGGCTATTAAAAAGTGTTGTATTGAGCGTAGGGTGGAATAACATAATAAGCTGCCGTGAATGCTGTTTTCCTTGGTAGAAAGGTAGGGTACAAATCAAATAAATAGCACTTCCATTGCTGTCCAAGCCTTTGCACACCTTTACATGAGTCATATGATCAACTGAAATAATACAAGTCCGCTTAGACGGTTACGGGGCAGGGGGGAACTCCTCAGGAAAAAGGCTCATGTAAATGTGTGCTAGAATGATTTTTTCCCACCAATCTGTCCAATCGCAGGGCTGTTCTTCACCAATAGTCGTGAAGTTTGCTGATACCCAAAAGGACAAGGAGCAGAGACGTTTACAACAGCAGTTGGCACAACAAATGCAACAGCTCAACACTGCCACCTGGGGGAATCTTGGAGGACTTGGAGGACTTACACCACAGTACCTGGCTGTAAGTAATCATCAAATTTGATTACAAGTACTTACAAATGAAATGTACAATACTTATCTTAGCAGAATATGTTTTAAGCATAGCAGGGAACATATATTTCATTAAACCGTTGTGCAAACTGACAGCACTGAGTTAAGGTTGCTTCTTAGTCACAGAACAATTGAGCATAAGGCAAGGACTCAAGTGAATTCAGGGAAACGATCATTTCCTCAAATTTACTTTTCAAAATCTAAATTTCAAATTCTAAATCACAAATTTCAAATTGCTTAAATGAAGTTCCCAGAGAATGGTCAGTATTTGAGGTGAGGTAAACATTTTTGTAGCATCGCTGTGATTTCCACTTCGTGCTTTTTGAAACACTGAATTCTGTATTTTTCTCTCCTTTAATCATAGAAGTATTTCTTGAACCCCAAAACATATTCCTGAAAGTTACTATGTACCTTTTAGAGGAAGTGAAAGGTACCCTATATATCCACTTACCTAGGAGTAAGTCCCATTGAACTCAACTTACTTCTAAGTAGACATATGTAGAATTGCACTGCAAAGTACTTTAATTAGACTGTCCGTTCCTGCTAGCTTTAGGTATCCAGAACACTTCAGTTTGAAAACTACATTTCACACATCCCCATGCTGTCCATTTTGTTTTGACATGTTCTTGCTCTCATTCTGTTCTGTAAATGGCTGTAACACAAAAAGTCTGTAAACTAAATTATGTTTGTTTCACCCACACAAGGTCCACTTTGCATTACATAAAGTGAGCAAGTTTGCCCCCCACCCTGGCCCCGCCTTACGAGTAGATTACCAAGCATTTGTTTGTAAGGGAATGGAAACGAGGAACTGTTTCTTTGAAAAATTATTGGGGCAAAATTAACTTGCTCCCTTTCCGTAATGCAGAGATATTCAGTGATCGATGCATTTGGAGGAGGGGGTATATATGCATTGGGAACGTAGCTAATCCCAGTTGCCTTGCACATATGCCTCTGCTGTACACATGGTTCAAAACATACACATGCTTAGTTGAACACATGAAACATTTCAGGTACACACTTTAAAAATGCAACGTGGGAAGCAGGTGTGAAAGGACATAGCCACTTTGCCAAACCTGTAAAAGATAAAAGGAAGTAGCTAACACTTTTCTTCCTTGCCAGCCCAGGCCATATTTCTATATCCCTTCCCTACAGATTTACTGCCCAAGGTTTATTCTGCATGAAACTGAATGTGACTGTGTGTACATGCAAACTTCAACCCTCGCTAGAAAAAGCCTTGAGCATGGAATGTCCCCCGGTCCTGTCCTTGGCACCTGCAGTCAAAAGGATCTCAGATAGCCAAGCTCGGCAAGACCTCTGCTTATAAATCCCTGGAAGGCCACTGGCACTCAGAGTAGACAATACCTAGTTAGATGGGCCAAATTAACTGACTCAAGGTAGAACTGATAGGGGTGGGGATGGTGGAGAGAGAGGGGCTTACTTGCAGGGGAGAGTTGACCAGTGGGAGGAAGTGCACATACCCCCCTCCCAGCTCCTCTTAATTTTTTTTTTTTTAACCTTCTGCACTCCAAATCCACAAGCAAGCCTGGTTAAGAGAAAAGCAGCAGGGAGGGGGGAGAATTTGTAGGAGAGCATCAGTGGACATGAGAGAGGTTAAGCAAGCACCCCTCCATCCCACTGATCCTCACCTGTCTGTGCCCCCACCCCCAAATTCCTATTCTCTTTGCAGATGAGGATTTGAGTATCTGTGTTTGCTAAAATAACATCTAATTCAACTCTCAGTATAAGCTAACTCTCACTCTCTCTCTCTCTCTCTCTCTTTCCACACACACACACACACATGTATGGGCTTACAAATATGAATATATTCAGTGGAGCTCTCAAGAATAGAAGAAACAAATAATTATCCAAATTGTTTGATTATCTGAATGTATGCAGTCTCTCTCCTCTCTCTCCCACTCCCTGCTCAGGATTTGGATAAAAGGGGCTGTATTGTATAAGTATATTGTGAATGCAGTATCAGCAAAAATGAATGGCATCATATGCATTCATTTAACACATACAGTATACTTTAAATTAAATACAGTCATGCCTTGGATTGAGAGCATAATTCGTTTCGGAAACATGCTTGTAATCCAAAACACTCTTATATCAAAACGAAATCCCCCCAAAAAAATTTGTACAGAGATTTTTAATTTAAGCCCTACTACAGTACTTGTATTGCAAGACGTCGCTTGTACCGGTATATCAAGTCAACAAAAATTAAATAAACATTTAAAAATTTGCTTGTCTTGCAAAACGCTCTCAAACCAAGTGACTTGCAATCCAAGGTATTGCTGTAATTGGATGTGAATGGATAGAGATTCTTTGTATGCTGTGATTCAGATGCAACACTTCCACTCATCCAAAGTATGGTTTGCTGCTACATTCAGATCTGCAAACTGTGGTTTGCCTGAGCCATGCAAATCAGGATCAAGCCATAGTATGGAGGATCAGAACAGTTACATCAGAATCATCCCTGTAAGTCCTCTGAGATGTCCACCTAAAGCCAGTATTGTACGGCTCAGGATTAGCTTTGACGTCCACTGTAGGACAGGAGTGGAACAGCCACTATGCCACAGAGTCAGGGCAGTGTGTTCTCTGGCCTTAAAATATATATCCCTACACTATTCACTACATTATGAGGGTATAATATAATATAACCTATATCCAGCAGTGGCTGGTGGCTCTAATATCAGCTGGGGTGGTGTATCCACTCCAGGTTTCAAATTGAACTTTAAAGGAGCTGCCCATGGTGCTGAGCCTGTTTTGTGCCTATGGTTCAGTACCATGGATAGCTCCTGAAAAGTTCAGACTGCCACCCAGTGTGGATACACCACCCCACTGGCATCGGAGTCACCTGCCTCCACTGCCTATATCCTGTGCCATGAAGAGCTGAGATTTGAATATGCTTCCTTGCTTTACCCTAATTTATTCTGAGGTGTCAGGCAGGGCACAGCACAGCCTTCTCCAACCTGGTGCCCTCCAGATGTTTTGGACTACAACTCCCAGCATTCCTGACCATTGGTCATGCAGGCTAGGGCTGGTGGAAGTTAAAGCCCAGGGCACCAGGTTGGTGAAGGTTGTCAGAACATGGACACAATATGGATCTCCTGTACACAACCACTGGAGGACTTGTTCAGCCCAGACCACCACCACCACCACCGACCATCCACCATCACCATCACCATCCCTCTAGCTTCTCAGATTTAACTAGGCATTTTCTAGACTCTTTCAGTCCTATTCTCACAGTGTTAAAGACTAGAAATTTGCTCTCTCTCTCTTTTAACTTCTTTTAAGTTCAAACATGGTGTATATATATAAATAAAACCCTGTGTGGAGTTAGGACCGTAGCCCCTCTCAGAATGGACTTGGCCGTGTGCTAGATTCCATTATGCTCCTCCTTCCCCCAAGTTTAGGTTGTAGCAGATGTTCCTTTATAAAGTAAAGATAATGCAGAATGGTTTGGCAATATCTTTGTACAGGATCAACTTTTCATTGGTTTAGGAGGCAGCTTCCTGATGAAAAATTATGTGTGCCTCGAAAACCTGTATAGTTCTCCATTCGAAAACATTGACCCAAGGAAAGATGTTGCCTCACCCTCACTCTGTACGACTTTTCACATAAGGCAGGAGCAGTTCTATCCCTGTTTGTGGGGGTATTTACAATCCTGGTAGATTGCTCACCATGATAAGTAGAACACAATCAAGCAAAATGTAATGCACAGTGGGAATCATAGGGTGGAGCTGTCTGGCTCTGACTATATCTATGACTGGGGCTTGGTTCACACATGCCTAAATATCACTTGATTTCTGTATTCTGGATGACTGAGTGGCAACTGAAGGTGCAAACTGCCTCCATTGAATAGCAGTGTGTTTGCATTTATGTGAATGTTATGTGGTGTTATCTGCAATGACCCATTCACACATGCAAATCACCACTTGATGTTGTAAGTCACCAGGTAATGAATGTGCATATGTGAGCTCAACCCTCTGGATGGCTCCTTTGCCTGGGTAAATGGAGCAATGTGGAAAAGAGTGGCCCATTGGTTAGAGAGGTCCCCAATTCAGAACAGGGCCCTTGTGCCCTTTGATTCAGCAAGCTGAAAAAGTAAAGTTGTGTGTGCTCATCTGAACAAATGATGGCAAAGGGGAAAAAGCTTCTATTTTAAGTGGGGAGGTGGAAAATAAGACTGTGATTGACGGAGATGAGTTATGGTAACTGCTAGACTGCAGAGGGCAATGATTAGTCACGCTACGTCGGGCTGAAATAGATTTAACACCTGGCTGTTAAAAAGAGTAAATTGATTAATTGTTTTAAAGCAGCAATGTTATTGAGTTTCCCCAGTGTCTGTGTGTTTCTTAATAGAGATTAGACATTAATATGGATTTACAGCATCGACTCTGGGGACCTTCATTCCAACACCAGGCAGAAGCAAGAGACTGTATAAATGTAAAGGAAACTATAAGTATCCCAAATTTAATTTGATTCAGATAATTTTGCTTTAATCTTAACTTGTTGCGTTATTAACCTCATTAATGTTGTTATTGTTGTTGATTTGCAGCTTCTGCAGCAAGCAACCTCCTCCAGTAACTTGGGTGCCTTCAGCGGCATTCAACAAATGGCTGGTGAGTTGCAGCTTTGTTGTTAATCCGTTTCTCCAGCTTCCTCTTTGTCAGTCGAGCTCTATCCTTGTACGCTTTCGAAGATGTTGAGCCATTTAATTTAAGCATGGGACATAATGCTTGAGGTTATGTACCAGATGCCGGATCTTGAGCTGAATTAGATTTAAAAAGCTCCTCCGGATTACATCAATGGCCTTTCATTTCCATGGTTGTAACTTAGTGTGACTATGAAGAACATTAGGAGAGCTTTGCTGGATCAGGCTGATGGTCTATCTAGTCCAGCATCTTGCTTCCTGCAATGGCAAACCAGGTGCCTCCAGGAAGCCTACAAGCAAAGCATGAAGGAAATAGCCCTCTCCACTGTTCTCCTCCACTACACACACACACACACACACAAACACACACATACACACACACGTACGTATTTACTAGCATACTGCCCCTGAGCCTGGAGCATCCATATAGCCATCATGATTGATAGACCTATCCAGGAATTCATCTAATCTCATTTTAAAGCCATCTGAGCTAGGGGCCATAACGGCATCTTGTTTCATTATTCCGGGGTGGGGAACCTCTTTGAGCCCGAGGGCCAAATTCAATTTTGGAGAAGCTCTCAGGGGTTGCATTCCATTGGTGGGTGGGGCTGAAGGCAAAGTGGGTGTGGCCAGACAAATGGGGTGTGGCCAAAAATAAGGGGGCGGGGGGAAATCCAGGCATATTGTAGCTTACTGCTAGTAACTAAGCCTTAGGAGGGGCATTTCAACTGTTTAGAATAGGGAAGAGACTGTGCAAAAGCCAGGAAACCACCAAACGTTCGGTGTTTGGGGGGAAGGCAGCAGTGGGGCCAGATGGGGAGCCCCAGAGGGCCAGATGGGGAGCCCAGGGGCCAGATTTGGCTCCCAGGCCTGCGATTCCCCACCCCTCCAGATTATTCCAATAGGAGAAGCCCCATGGCTTTGCAACGGGGGGGCCTCCAGTGATACCTTGATATCTTCCGGATTCATACTACCAACAGGCTGGATCCGAAGTGCGGCTTTAGCCAGACCGAAAGGCTTGAGCATTCTCAGTGGGAATGTTTTAACATTCTTTCTTTCATTGAACAGAAGACCTCCATCCCATATTATGAAATGTATTTGAAACTGCCCTGAGTTTCAAAAGAGGTTTCGGCTACCAAAGCCTAGAGCTGAAGTTCTCCAAATCCACAGTTTTGAGGAAAGGCCTGCCCCCAAGTCCTAAGTAGTTGAATTCTTGGGGCAGGGATGAGCACCATGACTGTTACTACACGATGTTTGTTCTTTGAGGACATAACTCCTCTCCAATGATCCTCCTTGGCAGGACCATCCCTGTTGTGGACCTAACTTATGACCCATCTCGTTTTTCCTCCTTGCCATTGCAGTATCCTTGGTTTTCACCTGTGTGTTCTCTTCTTTCTGAGTTGCTCAATGGCTCCTAAAACTCAGTAGTTTGCAGTCACAACAAACAGTGAAGGAGTCTTTGTTCAACTGTTCCTCTGAGAAAGAGAAAGCTTCTTTGTCTTAGAATTGCCTGGCAGGGGGAGGTTTTTAATGAGCGTGCTAGAGAGATGTATATTGACGATGAATGGAAGTAAGAGCTAAACCACATGTGATATTGGGAGAATATCGGGGCCGAAGAGCAAAGAGAAGAAGACCTATCAGAAGTTCAGTTTCATAGGAAACTTTTAGGAAATTGAAATTAAACTGTTCCAAGCTGGGCAAGCTGTTTAATTTCTGCCAGGGTTCAAACCCCAAAACCTCTGAAGTAATAGAGAAAACAATGGCCCAGTTTGCACATAAAGGTAACCCAGGGTTGTTGTTTTAAAATCCTGGGTTGCCATGAGTAAGGCAGCGTGCTAGTGCTCCTCCCGCTTGGTTCCTCCTGCCAGCAGGAGCGGCTAAACAAGGCAGGGATGTCCGAACCAGGAACTCTGTCCAAACCAAAAACTCTGGCTTGTATCTCCCCTGACAAGCCAGAGTTGTAAGCCAAGAGCAAACCCTGGGTTACAACTCTGTTGTCAGGGAGAGTCAGAGTTCCAGGTTCTGATTGATGTAATGCTAACCAGCAGGAGGAGCCAAGTGGGAGCAGTTGAACCCTGGGTTGCTCTTATGTGCTAACTGGGCCATTGCCTAAGAGCATGTGCAGACTGCTTCGTTGCCTACAAGACTGAGTAATTGCAACCAGTTTCAATATGATTATAGGGAACATCTTCTTAAAGCCCAGTCTTAGACATGTTTACTCGGAACTGAGTCCAACTGAAAGAACTTCCTAGTGGGTATATTTAGTATACAGCCTTAGCTGGAAAGCAGGAGAAACAAAGGTGTGTGTTCTGACACCTCTCAATTTGAGAGTTTTGAGTATACCCCCCCATGACAAATTTACCTGTATGATAGTCATATTTGTTGCATTCACACTTTGTTTTGGGGTGTACACTTAAAATATCTTGTGTATATTTATGTATACACCAAAATGTAGTGTGTAAAATAGCTCAGGTTTTCTTTGGTTAGCCACTTGTCCGTGTTATCATTTGTCAATAACTTCAATAATGCAATTGTAGTAGCATGCCAGCATTGAAACACCATTTATTCACTCCATCGAGAAATGGCTGTGTCTTCTGTGCAATCAAATTAATGGTAGTCCTGGAGTATTTTAGACTGACAAGTATTAGATATAAAAATGGCATGTTGTTCTTAAGGATATCTAAGATTACAGGACCTACCTTTTGATATGGGTGCATTGCTTTCCTTTTAGAATCATTGGAAATTAGCTAAGTGCCTTTTTTTTTTTACTTCAGCAAAACTTCGCCTATAATATTACAAAGCAGGGCTTTGTTTTTTTACTTTAAAATTTGTAATTATATGGTCCAAGGCTGGTGGAGGAGGGTGGGGGAGAGAAGGAGAAGAAAGTAGTGAAAAAGCAAGAAAGACAAAGGGTAAGGGGGGAAAGCGCCTTTGAAAGGCAGTTAGTTGGACGACTCCTCAGTAATGAGCTGCATGCCAGTAGTAACTGATGTACGGTGATTAATAAAAGGTCATTCCTGCTGGGTGACCTACCATGCTGGTCCCTAACTTAACATGATGCGAAAGACGGCGGCAAATCTAAGCACAGATGCACATTACGCCTGTTGTGTGAAACTGTTAAAAGCCTCCCTTCCCATGCTTGATTTTTTCTTCATTTCTCATAAAAACACAACCCCCTCCCCTGCCCCCATTGTCATCAAATTGGCATGTTAGTTTATTTTTAATTATGCTCCAACTAAATCAGCAAATTAGGGGTGCTTTGCTCCAGCCTTGCAACACAAAAGGGCTTAAGCTATCCATACGTCGTCTTTGTGTTTTCTCCTTCTTCTTCTTCTTTTTTTTATTAATGCTTCGCTGTTGAATGGATCTCGAAGTACGCCTATGAAAAAGAGACGAGCGACTCCCCATAGGCATTGTGTGCTTCATCTTTACAATATGCCATTATTGCCCTGGCACCAGAGACTAATGCAGAACCTGCTGTCTGACAATATAAATTGGCCCACAGATGACAATATCTCTGAGTTATTTTCTCTGGCTCAGATCCGTTGGCAAGTGCTTGCGGCTTCTATTATGTTACTCTCATAATCTAGGAAGATTTTTTTTCCCCTCATCAAAAATATATCTTAATATGATAAACAACATTTTCACAGTTGGCATTTTTTGGAACTGGCTTTCAGCTTTAAGGGCTGCCGGTAATATTCTGCTTTGGCTAGCCCTACAGAGTGAATGAAGGAATAGAGCGACCAAAGAGGGAAAGTGCATTGAGAAATTTATATTTACAAAGTGCGTTATAACTGTAATGTGTTGTCAGAACTATGGCCCATTGATGCAACAACCTGGGCCTGGTTTTTCCAACCCATACATCCTACTGCAGTCTCTGCCAGTTATCCATGAGTGGTCACTTGATAGTGAGTTGAATCTAGACTTAGAGTAAACCCATAAAATATGTGGAACTAAAGTTAATCATGACTAGCTTAAGTTCCATTGATTTGAATGGGTCTGCTGTAAGTATGACTAAGTCTGGATCTGTTTCCAGTGTCCTCTATGGTGGAAGATTTAAACTTTTTCAAACTCCGGTCCTATCCTTAACACCAACCTACAATATGAAAGGACAGGTTGCTTACCTGTAACTGTAGTTCTTCGAGTGGTCGTCTGTGCAGTCACACATATGGGCTCTACGCCTGCACTGAGCTTGCTTCGGAAAATTCTTCAGCTGAGGTAAAAATGGGCAGGGGGCCCTCCCCTTCGCGCCTGCTTCTTAGCACGGCTCCCGCCCATTCCCTCAGTTCCTCTTCGACCGCCATTGCAACTGGTAGTTCTCGGAGGTTCTCTTTGCGACTCGGCTGAGTACTCAAATCTATATATATTCTTATATTTTTCCTCATAAACTTCTTCTTTTTTCCTCCTCTCATCAACTATCTACAAAAATAGAAGTAAGCTCAGCGCAGGTGCAGAGCCCATATGTGTGATGCACAGAGACCACAAAGAAGAACCTACTTAAAAAAAAAACCTAGATATAATTCTCTTCTGTTTCTCCTACCCTGTCATTCTCTCTCCACACCCATCTTTCTCCTTGTCTTATACAAAAAAAATCCTAAATTCTAGAGAGGCATATGCATAAAGAGTTTCGGCTATTGGACAGTATAGAAATGTAATAAATAAATAATAAAGTCTGAAGGTTGAGGGTGTATAAAAGAAGCATTTGAGGTAGCTGCTTCCCACCTCTGGAATTCTCTTCCCCAGAATACCCAACAAAATCAGAGCCTGGATGTCTTCTAGAAGTCACCCAAGACATTTTAATTTAATTAAGCATTTAGTGGCCCAGAATAAGAGTTGTATATTTTAATTGTATTTGTTCCATTCCTACACATTACTCCATGTTTTATGTATTTTTTAAATTTTTAATTTGTATGTTTTATATTTCATTATCTCAATCATCAGCTAGTCAATGGAGATTGAATCAGTATGCTTCCCTCCCAGTCTCTGGCAATCCAAGGTACTGGGGAGAAGATATATTCCCTGGTCATTTCAGCCTAATGACAATGGAGCCCTCCATTCTGTTTTGTTTGAACCTGGCTACATTAATGGCCATCCACTTGTCACATAGATTTCAACGACAGTAGGATCAGAAAGTACTAAAACATGCTGAGGTCCAACGTAGCTGCCCCAAGTTGGGATCATCTTCATATCAACCCCCAACAATCAATTTTCAAAAGCAGTTAGTATTCTCAGAGTCCAACAGTGGTTTCAGACCTGCATTTACCGTAGCAGAAATGCATTGGTTTGTATGTGTCATGCTTTGCAGCAAACATACAAAGGGTAATATTCAATGCTAGTCCTATGTACAGTAGACCCACTGAAATAAGTGAGACTTAATTTAGTCACAACTAACTTAAGACCCATTCATTTCAATTGGTCTGCTCTATGTAGGACTTACATTGGATACCGCCCAAAATGCACACTCAAGATTGGTACTTGGAAGGATTTTCTGTTTCATGCACACACAAAAATTGTGCTGAGAGCTATGGCCTCCTTTTACATGGCATATTATTATTTCTTTTCAAAGTGATGCCAGAAATCATTAGATGTATCCACCTTACAGAGTTGCTGCCAGAATTTTTCAAAGAAAGTATTTGAAAGCTTTGAACATTCCAAAGCTCGATGTAAATGGCAAGTATTATTAAGAAAAAAATCTCTAAAGGGATCTAAGGTTTGTGCTTTGTACACCACCCTGCAGGGCTAGTCCTGCCAGTGCACAGAGCAATGCAGTCGCCTCAATCAGCAGGTGCTTGTGCGCAGGAAGTAATGACAAGCAGTGTGTGCCACGTAATCTGTGCTGCGTACGTACCCTAAGGTAGCCTGCTGCCCTCAGGTGTGGTAGAAGACACTGTCCCATCACCAGTGTTGAGCCAAGATTCGACTGCCAGTTCAGTCAGCATCAGTACATGGGATGTGGGTTTTCGGGGGGGGAGACACACATCATCCTTTTCTTCACTTCAGGCAGCACAGCGACTTGGGCTAACCCTGCTGTCCTGTAATACCTTTGGATGAAGGAAAATCCCACCCTTAAAGGTGGCCCTAGAAATAATTTTAGATAAATAGATGGATATTTTAATTAATTAAACAAACAATAAAATAAAATAAAAATACACAGATTAGTTCATCTGTTTTTTTCTTCTTGTTGTGAATATCTATATAAGAAGGAAAGACTTAAACAGCAACTGGTCCACTTGGAAAAAATAAAGCGGTGTTGATTATTTCCTCCCCCTACCCTTAAATAATGACGAAATGCATTTTGAGGAGAGAGAAAATCCTTAACCATAACATGCAAGGAACTTGAGAAATGTTCTGTGGTTGGACTGCATGGTGTCCCAGCCAGTGACTGGTCAATCCCACATTGTAGTTCTCATTGGGGGCTTAAAAAGAAGGCAAACGTCCTCGTGGTCCTCGGTCGCAGGAAGGTTTGCCCTGCAGGCTTTACACATCAAGTTGTGAGAGAGAAATCTCAGGTCTCTGATTTACTTGATTTTTATCAGGTCCACATATGTGACTGTGCAGTGGTACTACATGGGTTTCCTGTGAATGTGCTAATAGGCCTTATGAGAGGGTTCTGCATCCATCCATCTGCCAGTTTTTAACAGGCCTGATTGGCACGCGGATGTAACAACTGACATCTGTTCTTGCTTATTGATATGTAGATTTATGGTAATTGCTCTGAACAATGAGACACAAAATTACCTAAGGTGAACATTAAATTAAATTTTCATGGCCCCTCTCCTTATAAATATGTTTTGTGGGGTTTTTTTACAAAAAAAAAAATTCTTACATTTCAAGCAGGCATATTGTGCATCTGTTATGAACATAATTTAATTGTATTTTTAATCTGCCAAGCAGCGAAATCAAAGTTGGGATTCTTGCTGCCCAGAATATTAGCCAAGTTTGATAGCTTACTGGTATATACAGATTACCAAAAGCAGAGTCAAATTCCACTTTTATTCACCACGTTTTTCTCCACTGTAAGGATTAAGAGTCATTTTATTTCCAGCAGCTCATTCCCAGCAGAGAGGAATTGGTGTGTGTGTGGTTTTCTTCCTCCTCCTCCTCCTCCTCCTCCATCTACTTCTTTTTATGTAACTCTGTCTATCAGGCTGTGCTTTAGAGTTTAAGTGATTTGCATTTCTTCAAAGAGCTTTGCGTTTACGGAATATTCAGCAGCTTCAAAGAAAGACGATCATATTATTTTCTGTCCAGTTCTGCCATGGCATGTAGGGGAGAGAGAAATAATAACAACAACCACTCTATACAATGTGAAAAGTGTGAGATTCAGGACTGGAGACAGACAGCATGTGCAGCCCACAAATGTACAGTGCAATCAGTTTCAAAGCTCTGTGAAGCATTGCATTTCCTTAGAAATTATAACTTGGTACTTTTAATCCCCACCCCCACGGTTGCTTTAATTGGCTTCACTTGGATACCATAGCCACTTTTTTTCTCCACAATCAGGAGTGCCAAAATTACCCTTTAAAAAGCTAGCTGAAATTTTCATGGAATAATATGACATTGGGCAGATGGCGGCATTAACGGACCATTTGACATACTGTGAGTCTTGTAGTGGAAACTACAGTTCTTGGTTTCCTCATTCTTGCAAATTTGTGTCAGGTGCCAGCTTCTGGTTTTAGGGGGCCTTTGGGGCAATATACCAATAGGGCCCCCTACCTGAATGGCTCCACCTCCTCTTCACTGCTGCCATTGCTACCCAATTCACACAGCCACCTAGAGGAAGATGGTGCGATGAGTGGCAGCTGCTCCTCCCTCTGCTCTCTGAGTGCTTGCTTGCCCAGAAAAGGCAGGTGACCTGGCAGGAACAGCTAGGAGAAGAAACAGTGCAGTCAACAGGATCCAGGAACATAAGAGCCCTGCTGGATCAGACCAAGGGTCCATCCAGTCCAGCATTCTGTTCACACGGTGGCCAACCCGCTGCCCGTGGGATCCCACAAGCAGGACATATGAGTGCGACAGCACCTTCCCACCCGTGTTCCCCAGCAACTGGAGTACATAGGCATAGTGCCTCTGATACTAGAAGAAGCATATAGCTAGTCAGGACTAGTAGCCATTGATAGCCTTCTCCTCCATGAATTTGTCTAATTCATTTGTCTTCTCCTCCATGAATTTGTCTAAGGAGTTGGCAATGGGCCCCCTGCTGAGATGTGGGCCCTGGCAGGTGCCTTACATCACCTGCTCCTGATGCCGGCACTGTCAGGTGTTCAGGGCCAAGGGTGGGCAAGTACCACAGATGGGGAACTGGCAGGCAAGCGGAAAAACTGATAGTCTGCCAGCACAGAAAGAGACCCATGTAGCCCCTCTCAGAAGTAGACACTTAGGGAATGCAGTAGAACTGGGTGTTTTATATCAGCACAGGGGGATTCTCTATTGTCCCATGACTGCCTAAGCCAGGGGGATTCTGGGCTTTTGCAGAAATGTCCTAGCTTGAAATGATATAATTTTGCTACCTTCTGACCAGCACCTCTGGTGGTGCAGTGAGCAGTGATCCCTTCCCATCAGGGCTCACAGCTTGAGCCCTGTAGTTCCTAACTAGTTTGTTTAAATGCACCCTGGTGTAGATATTAAGAAGAGTAAAGTGGGACGTGGGTTAAGAGTCGGGTGTCCAGAAGCAAGAAGGCATTGATTGTAAAGCTGGTGGGCCCACCCGCCTTGGTTTCCTGGTATTCTTATTCTGAACTGTTCCTATTACACAACTGCCATGTAATTAAAGCTCCAATAGCCTTTTTTTGTGGGTTAGTAGGAGATCAGGTACTGTGTGTATCGTCATCCTGGCAAAGCTGTTAGGTGACATGCAGGGCCAACACACAAGAGCAGCCCAACGATTACATGGTACAGTGGCTAACACCCAGTTGCCCAGGCCGTTGCTACTGTGTAATGATAGCATTTTGGATAAAGGTGACAGAAGCACAGAAGGGGCCTTCTTATTAGCCAAGTTTGATAGCTTACTGGTATATACAGATTACCAAAAGCAGAGTCAAATTCCACTTTTATTCACCACGTTTTTCTCCACTGTAAGGATTAAGAGTCATTTTATTTCCAGCAGCTAATTCCCAGCAGAGAGGAATTGGTGTGTGTGTGTGTGTGTGTGTGTGTGTGGTTTTCTTCCTCCTCCTCCTTCAAGTTACACGACTTGAAGTCAGGAAAGAAAAGCAGAGCTTATCTGCACCAGTGCTTTATTGCACATTATGGTCTGTTGAACATATGTCTCCTCGAATTATGTACAGGTATGAACTGATGAAGAACTAGGAGCCTGTAGGCTGGGTCTTCCTTGGTCAGAGCCTTAAGTTGTGGCTCTTTGGGTCTATGTCAGCGAAGGCACTATTGTTTTTTTTCTGCTAGAATATGGTTATTGAGTGGATCCTCATATTTTAACTACTAGCAGGCAGAGCTACTACAGGTACTGCAACTGCAACCCTACTCATTCTGACATCCACCCACCAACTATGAAACTTCTTCCATAGTTTAATTTTTCTAAAGAGGCAGATTTACAAAGGAAATATATAATGTATTTGACTCATGTCCAACCCTTCAGCAGGTTCTCAGGTTTTAACTTTTACAAGAAGTTAAAAATTACAATAAAACCGATTAAAACAAGAACGTTAAAACACAACAATCTTAAATGAGCTGTGTGAAAGCAATCAGCAGAATTAAAAAGAAACATCAAGTAGCATAAAAGCAGTTTACATAGGATTAAAAAGCCTAGGAAAATACAAAGGCTTTTGCCTAGCGCTGAAATGACATCAAGGTAGGGACCAGACGAAACTCCCCGGGGAGAGCATTCTACAGTTGTGTGCCACAGCCAAGTAGGCCCTTTCTCCTATAGCCTACCACCATCCTCAAATGATGAGGACACCCAAAGAAGGGCCTCCGTTGAGGATTATATTGTACTGGCAGGTGCATGTGGAGCAGTGTTCTCCAACCTTGGGTCCCCAGATGTTTTTGGCCTACAACTCCCAGCATGCCCCAGCCAACTATGCTGGCTGGGGCATGCTGGGAGTTGTAGGCCAAAAACATCTGGGGACCCAAGGTTGGAGAACACTGATGTAGACACAAGCGGTCTTTCAAGTATCCTGGTCTCAAGCCCTGGTCTATTTATTTATGTACTATTAGCAATCTTTAACCCACCTTTCAGGGTACATTACCCTCACAATGTGGTTTACAAAAGAGATTTTAAAGCATGTTAAACATCATCAGTATTCAACCAATACAGCAAGTTCCAATTTCAAAATTGGTCATATAATATTATTAAACTGCTAAAGCTAGATTTTCATGTTGAACTGAAGCCAAGTCCCACAGTGAATGGTCACAACTTGTTTGATGCCAAGTTCTTTTCACAATCTGGTTTCTACCATCACACCTAACTTCCAAGGCTCTTTTCAAGTGATTAAAATGTTGTGGTGTTTCTCCTCTTGTAAAGGAACCCACAGCAAGTGTACATTTACGGTTAACTGTATTTCTCAGGTATTTAAACTGCAGTGTGAGATCTTCATCCTCTAGTATTTCTCCAGGTTACTAAGCACATGAACAGGCTAAGAACCCTGGCCAAAATATCACTGAAAGTCTTTGGCTCCCCCCAGTGCCCAAGTCACTTCAAAATACCTGACCAGGATGTTTCTGATAATTCTGTTCCCCAATGGACTCCCCCATCAAGTACTGTGTATAGCAAATTTATCACCGTACTGATCTGTTGTTGACTGATAGAGCTGGCTCCGATTTAGTCCATAACAAAAGTATCCAAACTATTTATTTATTTTTTTCCAAGGAGTGGAATAAAAATAGAAATAATATTAGAACTGGACTTGCATAATCACAAATCGTTCTAGACTTTTGATACTGCTCTATTATTTGACACATGCTTTGATGAGCAACTCTGACCTACTCAAAGATAGTTGCTTCTGCATCTTTACCAGGGAGAGGGACTTAAGCTGGGAGACAAGCCATGGTACAGTAGCAACACACATGCTTTGCTTTTATGCGGGCTCAAGTAGAATCCCTGTCATCTCTAGTTCAAGGAATCTCAGCTAGCAGGACTGGGGAAAACTACAAAAACTTACAAACTAGGGATGCTTGAGGAATTCTGTTGCAAACTGGCCTGATCTGCACCTCCCAAATTAATGTGCAGATCACCATGTATTATCCTTCAGCTTTCATGCTGATCCGAATTTTGCAATTCAGTTCTCAGATCAAAAAACATACCAAACTGCATTTAAAAATGCCTGTTTTAGAACAGAATCTGTTTGGAAATGAGGCTTTGAAATAAAATACAATCATACATGTGTGACTTGTGAAGAAAATATGTTAAAAATATAGGCTTAAATATAGATTTTAGCACAGATTTTTTAAAAATAAAATAATTGCAGATTACTGTGGAAATGGGATGGAATGGACTTATGAATGTACACTTTCAAAACTGATACAGACTGAAAATAGGCTGATCCGCCCATCTCGACTCAAAACTCACAAAGGCATGGCCAGTCAGCATAGAGAATGTTAGGCTAGATGGACCAATGGCTCAGCATAAGACAGCTCTTTGCAGGGAGAGAGTTCAAAGCAATTTATACCTGATGGAATGCCTCTCCCAACCACAATCTACCCGTACACTGCGTTCAACATCTGGGGCCTTCCTCCGACTGCCACCTCCACGTGAGGCTCGGAGGGCAGCAACAAGGAGGGGAGGGCCTTTTCTGTGGTAGCCCCCCAACTGTGGAACAAGCTCCCCCCTGAGGCCCACCTGGCACCAACTCTATTATATTTTCGGCACCAGGTTAAGACTGCCCTCTACGTTGAAGCTTTTAATAATTAAATGGTATATGGTGGGGTGGTAAATTGTTTTTAGCGGTCGTGTTTTATTAATTTGTTTTAGGGATATTTTTTAAATTGGTTTTTTAAATTTCATAATGTTTTATTGTTTATATTTTTAACTGTATTTTATTGTTGTTGTTGTTGTTGTTTTTAATTGATTGTTGTACACCACCCAGAGAGCTTCGGCTATTGGGCAGTATAGAAAATGAATGAATAAATAAATAAATAAACTTCAGCAGATGTGTCACAGGTAGATCTCTGGTGAGATGGAGCATTTGTTATCTCCCAATAGAATAGGAGAGATAATCTTGTCTATATTAGTTGAAAATAAAAAAGATTATGATTTGGATTTTGCAATCAGCCTCACTACTGAAGTTCCTTTCTCTCTGCAGGAATGAGTGCTTTACAACTACAGAATTTGGCAACTTTAGCAGCTGCAGCCGCCGCCGCCCAAACCTCAGCTACTACCACCAATGCAAATCCTCTCTCCACAACAACTGGTGCCCTTGGCGCACTCGCGAGTCCAGGTATGAACAAATGGGGGGGGGGCTTTCCCTTTTCTTTTTTTCAACAAAGCTGCCAATTATTGAGTTCACAGTAAAAAAAAAAAAAGACACTATGTGAAGGGTAACAAAATTACTCATAGCTAAGTATTGATTGTGGTCCTAGAAAGGTGGTGAATGTGTTACAGGCTTGATTGGTTTTTTAAAAAAATGTTTCCTCCATGTTATGTGCCAGCATAAATGTCATGGTAGGTAGCATTGTCTGCAAAATGAACCCACTTGTAAATCTTTTTTCTTCTGCTACATATGCAAGGCTTTCTTCTGCCAGTCAAGTGGCAACCAAAACACAGTCTGGTCTGGCCAACACATGAAAATCTCAAAGCAGTATTCAGAAAACAAGGAAATGCCCAGTGCAGAGAGCGGAGCTTTCCTTGTTTATTCTTCTTCACAATTCCCAGTATCCTAAAGAACAACATGACATTCTTTTGCTATGACGGGTTTTGTAATGCTGTTTATTTATTTTTTAAATTGTCTGCCTTGTTTTCCCCTTCTTGACACATCTCCCTGAAAAGATTTCTTTGGGGAAAGGAAGACTAGAGGTTGTTAAAGATGCTTAAAAGAAATTTGGGTCAGATTCCCACATTGACATAAATCCACATGTCTGTGCTAGGGCCGTGTGCAATGCTAATGTTTATGTTTTCAGTTCTTGCTTTTTTTAAATGGGAGACCTCCCAATTTGTGTCTGGCTCTGTAATTTCTTACAGTCTTGTAGGGATTGCAAACCACCGCTCTTAGAACAGCTGCTAACCCTGTGGTCAGTTTTTAAAAGGCTACATTTTAGATGATCAGAAAGTCATGCAATACATGACACATATCTCCCACACATATTAGCAAATAGTGAGCTGCAAAGATATTGGTGTGTGTGTGTGTGTGCATGTGTGTGTGGTATAATGTGGATATTTGTTTTACATACACTAGTATTATGTTTCCATATGTTTTATATCTGTATTGTTACGCCCAACAGTCAATGCGATTAAATATGTAACATTACCCTCCTCAGCAGGTTTCTGATGACCTTTCTATGGCCAGTCTCCATATCAGCAGTGATTCCCATAAATGTTTTCCTCTCTCCATCACTGCCACCTTACCTATTTCTTCTAAATCACATCCTCCAGTCCAGCAAGCAGAGATTTACTTAATCAAGATGTGGTTAATTTCTGTAAAAGGAAAGCACACTGCAAAATGCACTGTATAAGGTTTAACCAAGGGCAGCTTTATATGTTTTGTCTTTAGAGAAGCACCTACTTTGAAAGGCTCTGTACACACACACATGCCCACAGAGAGAGAGAGAGAGAGAGAGAGAGAGAGAGAGAGAGAGAGAAGGACAGCCATGTTTTGCTAGGGTTCCCTGATGTATGTCTCCTGTAATGGGTGAAACAGCCTTGACTTAGCACCCTTCACAAGACATGCATAGTGACTGTACACAGCATGTGATTGTAGCACAGTCTCCAATTTCAAAGCCAAAGTGATAAGAACTCATTTTGGGTTTGCAGAACATATCAAACAGCCTTAGTATGCTAATAAGTGGATGTGGAGCTTCTGATCGGGGACCTGAAGCAGTAGCATTTGGGTTAAGTCGGTTCCAGTGCAAGTGCATTCATCTTTCTGCTTGCTTGTGGAGGAAGAAATTAAGGGAGCACACAAGTTCTAGTAAAGCCATGCCTTGACTGGGACAATCAGAAATCACAATGTTCATACGTGCAGTGCCCTTAATGCAATTGACTCCAGAATACATGCAGCCATTGTATTCTGGAGATCATAGAATCATAGAATCATAGAAAAGTAGAGTTGGAAGGGGCCTACAAGGCTATCGAGTCCAACTCCCTGCTCAATGCAGGAATCCAGGTCAAAGCATCCCTGACAGATGGCTGTCCAGCTGCACCTTGAATGCCTCCAGAGTGGGAGAGCCCACCACCTCACTAGGTAGTTGGTTCCATTGTCTTATTGTTCTAACAGTCAGGAATTTTTTCCTGATGTTTAGGTGGAATCTGGGTTCCTGTAATTTGAGCCCATTATTCCGTTTCCTGCAAACTGGGATGATCAAGAAGAGATCCTGGCCCTCCTCTGTGTGACAACCCTTCAAGTACTGGAAGAGTGCTATCATATCTCCCCTCAGTCTCCTCTTCTGAAGGCTAAACATGCCCAGTTCTTTGTATGAACCAGTGCATCTACATGGTTCGTGTATCCACAGCCACCTTGGACCCCATGATGGCAACGGTCCTTTTCAAACCGCAGCCATCATGAAAATTGGATCAGCCATGGAAACATGACCCATGTAGAGGTGTCAGTTCATACAAATGGCCATTCCACACAATTTCAGCCAGGCTGTGAGCCTGGCATCGGCCACACGTAAGCTCCGAGGTGACCATGTGGGGGCCACCACTGGACGCAAGACCAGCCTTTCCCTTAACTTTTCTTCTTGAAACAAGAGTTATATTTATGATGATTTACAGCCGATTCCCTTCCTGACATAGCTTATTTCTACGGCGCACAGTTTCAGCTCAGTTGTGAAATTTTATGATTCATGACTGCCGTGCAGAAAACCCATGTCTGTTTTCTTTTTGTTATGGGAATGTGACTATATATACTGCTGCTGTAGTTCTGGTCACACTGACAAGAGAAAGGATTCTGTCTCAAGTGGGTTTTGGTAGTAACTGCAAGAAGGAAATTCATTCTAGCCACTTCCCTCCAGCTCAGCTAACAACCTTTTCCCTTATCTCTCTGCTCTAGAGCTGGACAAATGCTCAGTGACCACTAGAGCTTGTTATTTGCAGATTTCAAATGCCTGGTATTGAAACTGATTTTTCTTGCCTTGTCACCTGGATTTGTGGCAGCTCCCTGGCTGGCATCTCATAATTTTAATGTCATCTGGTGAATTGGACTCTAATTCTGGCACCAAAAAATGTAAAAGGGGCACCACCAGCTGGTTTTAGACCTGGTTTGGTACCAAACATTCCTTATGCATGGGAGCGGGGAGAAGAGAATGCAAGATGGGGTGGGGGGGAAACACATTGATGGTGTTTCAGGGCAAAACAAGCAAGAACCCACAACAAATTGCAGGAGAGGCAGATGGGAGCACAAAAATGACCATATTGTACTACACTCAAGATTCTCTAACAGCCCAAGCTAGAGATGGAATCAGTGTACTGCAGTGGAAAAACCTGGTTTCAAATACCTGCTCAGCTATGAAGCTCATGAGATGGATTGGGCCAGTCACTATCTCTCAGCCTACCTCGCAGTGTTGTTGTAAGAACAGAATGGTGGGGAAATTATGTATGATACTCTGAGCTCATTGGAAGAAGGGCGGGATACAAGTGTAGTAGTAGCAATAGTAGGGATTGTTGTTATTACTGTTACTTCTATTCCAGAGGCGATATATTAAAACTGTATCAGTTGTGGAGCAATCCACCCCTTACTGTTTGCTTCTGCCTCCAGAAATTTGACAGTGCGTGTGATAATCGGGAGATCTACTCCTTGTGAATGTGCAAATCTCCCCCACCTTTTTAATGGGCATACTGTCTTAGCCTTTTACATCATCTCATAGCCAGCTCTCCCATAGAATCCAAGTGTTTATTTCCAGCACAACTCGTTTATAATAATAACCTCTGGTACATTCAAAGAAAACCTTGAAATCCTTTTGCCATTATGAAATTTGGAAGCTACTATTCTGGTTAATTTTGAATTCTTCCTTAATGAGAAAACTGTGCATGAGGAAAACACCAGGTCTGTTGACTTTAATGAAGCTGCCCTCAGTGAACATGTACTAAACATTATTAAACTTGGAAATGTGTTTACTAGCTAGAGAATAGCCTTAGAGCATCAGTGTAAATTATATAGAAGCCTGGGGTTATTAACTTTCATAAATCAGCTATAAAATTAGAGAGTGAAAGAGATCTGGTATTGAATAGAGCACACCGCCACAGGATCAGGGGTCAACAACTCAAGTATATAAATATCTAAGAATGCAGAAAGAACCCTACTGGATCAGAACAATGGTCCATCTAGTCCAGCATTGCGTTTCTAACATTAGGCAGCCATGTGCCCCTAGGAGGCCCCAAATAGGGCATCATGTTCATGTAAAGTTGGCCCTTTGGTGTATTAAGTAGCCCTGTTGTCTGTGTGAGGCCACGTCTAAGAGCCTGGGGACACATTACCCCTATCATGTCAAAAGTAGCCCCATGTAGTCCAGGTTCTATTCTGGAGAATTCTGAAGGCTCCACCAGAAACAAAGAACGATGGAGGGGATCCTGAAGCCGTCTAGCCACTTTCAACTGTCCACTGTTTGTCTATGCTTATGTTATCTCTCCTTGGTGGCTAATTGTCCCTAGGGGTTCAGAAAGGGAGTAGCAGGGACAATTAACTGCTAATGCGAGATAAATTGGATGGATGGATAGATAGCCACTCTATGACAACCTCCAGCTTTATCTGAAGGAGCCTGCAAAATTGAGTGTAACATGTAGCCAGGTTGTAAGACGATGGAGGCTACAGAAAATGCAGTTGCTGTCAGAAGTTGGGCTGGCTCAGAGCTGGTTGCTGCCAAGGCAGGGCAATGACATCTCCCTACGCATGGTCTGACAGGGCACCTCAGAGCTCCAGCAACATTGCAGAGAATTCCGGTGTGTACTCAAAGTTTGTGTGCACCAGTCTGAAAGTGGTAAGAGCCTTAATTTGCATGCCACTTCCATCATTGAATAATGGCACCCCACGAGGCTGCTTAGTCTGCCTGCATTCTCAGCCTGGTTCTGATCCAGAAAGTTGTCCTTTATATCGATCGTAGAGACAGGGAGTCAATATTATTTAAATCTTTGAATCTTGCTATCAAGCTAGAACATTGGTTTAATAGCCTTGTTCCTCCTTACAAACTCTACAGATAACCCAGAAACAACCCTTGTTAAGATGTTCTTTGATTTCAACTTTCTTATCTAGCTCTGCATTTTCCACTCCATTAAATACTTTGTAAACCTGAATAAAAGCTTCTCCTGGTTGTTCTCCGCTCTGTGGAATACGCATTTAGTTCTATAAAGCCTCATGTACCGTCTCTAAAGCATTTCCATTAAAACGTGGACTATAATGGAACATTTATATTTGCCTTTCAGTGGTGGGGGATGGGTTTTCCGTTTGTTTGTTTGTTTGTTTACTTAATTTTGTTTTTCCTTCAGTCACAAGACAATTTGGGGGTGGAAGTATTGAATCATTTTGATTTAACATCACATTGTCTTGCATCTAAAGAAAATTTCTTTTCTCATTTTATTACAAAAGCAGCAATACTCATGAGGGGAAAGCACTTCCTGAATGTCTAATTTAATGACATAGAATGAACTGTGATTAACGAGGCTATAAAATTAAAATGTAGCTTTATAGGATTTGTCAGTGTGGGTGATCGTGGCAAGACTCAGTAAAGAGCACAGGACTTGGGATTCAGGTAACAGGCAACGGCTGAACCCACACCCACATTTCTTTGTTGGACACTGTGTGACGGCACTCGTAGGAATGGACACAATTGGCTTTTGGGTTGTTCTGAAAGTTCACAATGTTTACATGTGCAAAAAAATGGCACAATTTCCCAATGAAGATCACCCACCCACCCTCTGCTCCCATTCCCCAATCCACCTGTTGGGATTCCATAGAAATTGGGATCCATTAATCTAAGAACTGAAGAGAATGGAGAGGACATGCTCCCTCCTTAACTAGAGCTGCATCCACCAAGGAAAGGGGAAGCAGTGGGACCTGACAGCCCGATCAGTGTGACAATGGAAGGATGTCCCCACCTGTCACAGGGGATATCAGAGGAATGCTGGCCCCGGTGCCAATCAACAGAGACACATTCCTTTTTCTCACGAGAGATGGCAGTCACGAGGGACCTGGGGAGGAAACAGGAAGCAGGTTGTCAGGTGGGAAGGAAGTGGGCACTGGCTGAGAAGCTGCATTTAAGTGGTAGAGGCAGTCAGGCCAGAGAGGATTCTGCAGGAGCTCAAACTTGTTCCCTAAAAGCTGAGCCAAGGGGGAGAAGTAAAACCCTCTGCCAATTCTGTCAGTTCCTATGAGTGCAGTAACATCATCTCCAATAAAGGGGTGTGGCAGCGGAGTATCTCATCTATGTATATTTATAGCCATGGACCCCAGAACCGGGAGGGAACAGAGGGGGCTAAGGCCCTGCCCACAAGATTGTCCAGTTAATTTGTTTGCCTGATTATTCCAGGGGGGCTGCCCCCCCAGGGATAATCAGGCAAACAAATTAACTGCTGTTGTAGTCAAGGCTAATTGATAAAGGAAGCAGAGAGGTGCAGCTCTAGAACCCAGCAACTGACTGCAGCATCTTGGTGTCTGTGCCTTGGGAGCAGAGCTTGGTTGGGAGAGAGGAGCCAAGCTGAGCTGAAAGCTAATATGTAGGGAAAGTGAGGGAGACAGGGTTAAGATGGAGAGTGAAGAGGCCGAGCCCTGAACAGAGGACTTCTAGTTCTTCTACTGTTTTATAATATTCATGAACTGAATCTTTTCAGTACTGATGGAATCCCTTTTTAATTTAATGTTTAATTTAGTATTGGACCACTTTGATCCTTCTCCTTAAAAACACTTGCAAAGTCCCTGTTTATAACTCACTGCATCAGAGTGAATAATAAACCCCCAAATCAGCAAAATGGAATAAGGGTTAACCTGAATCAATTACATTTCACCGTACTTTCCTGATTTAAACCAAACCCCTTTGGGCTGTGCAATGCTTCCAAAAGGTATTCAGGTTTGAGTAGGTGAGAGCGATTTGAGTTTTCAAGTAGGTGGGAGTGGTCTGAGTTTTCATTAAAAACTATATTTTGGGTCTGCACCTCAAAGCTTGTCCCTGCTATTTAAACATTTGTGTGCGCACATGCCACATAAACTGGAAGTTAATCTCCAATCAAATATCATATCTTGTAAGTTGAATTTATTATCTGAAATGTTATTTTTTTAAATGGCCAAAGCCGCAGGCAAATTCACATTTTGAGAATTGGTTGTAACACGATTTTCCACTGTATTCATTTCTAGTTCTTCCTTGCTAGGGGAAAAAAACCCATCCGAAGAGGTAGCATGTCCTTGCTGGCCAGCTTAGTTGCAAAAAGTCCTACTGTGACATCCCTCCCTAGTTCATTTTTCCTTCATTTCCACTGCTGGCTTCAGGATTTGGAGAGCCCCTGGACATGGCACCTTCAGTTGGCCCCCTAAACTGGAAGAGACAGGACATGCAAACTGAGAACTCTCTTAGGCTGCATCTGCTCTTCCTGTGTAAAGTGGAAATGATAGCGCCATTAAGGCATTGGGCCCTCTGCTGGTCTTGGGAGTCCTAGCAAATGTCCAACTTTGCCACCCTCTGGAGCCAACCCCATTCATTTCAGAGAAGGGGCGGCCAGGGTGGGGAATGGGCTTCTTTCCTGCCCTCTCTCATCCATTCAACATCTTAAAAAAAAAAAAAAAAAAAACCCTTCCTAGTCTAACCAGGTTGAGTTTTAACAGACTATCTGTCCCTCTTGCTCAAGAGTAAACACTATTTTGAAAGATGCATTCTATCCAAGTCTGAGACCGGCTTGGCACTCTACAAACTGCAGAGTGGATGAAGGCGATGTGTGTGTTGAAAACTCTGCCTCCATCTTGACTTCATGGAGCTCACCTGCTGGAGGAACACAAGTCCCTGCTTTGCATTGTGTGCCCAGGCAGAGTAGATGGAAGTCTGACTCTTCTTTTCTCCCACCCCCACGTTCCACCCCCATTTTTGGAACATGCAGCATCAGACCTGGCAGGGCATTGTAAGAAGATAATGTGAAACACTTTCTGGGAGGGGGCGGGATCTCTTGTCACAGTGTACATTTTCTTCTAAGCCAACAAGTACGGTACTTTGCAGCAAGTGGATCCATTTCCAAATATTACGCTTTTGACTTTTTTTCGTCCAGAAAGCTCAGAGACAATACAATTCATACTAACTGTTATTTTTCTAATAGTAAATTTATCATTTTAACTTTGCATATTCACTGAAGTATTTCCTTACAGAATCATTAGATTATTTTTTTAAAGAAATACAAAGGTAATGCTTTTAGGTTTTTTTTCGTGTTTCTTTTAATCCCTCAGGCAAGTAAAATAGATTCTTTTTTGTCTTGTGGCTTTAAGGAGAATAAATGAATAATATTGCCCATGGCTAGAATAGCTGGTTGTTGTTGTTTTACACTTATCATATGGCAGTGAATACAAATTAAAATTAAAATCAGGACAGAATAAAATCAAGTAAGAGCATAGTACTTTCATGATTTCCTCTTAGGTCTTCAGAAGCCTCATATACCGTAATCATATTTTTTAAATTTGATGATAATGTCATTTTATTTGCTTTAATCGCCTCTGTTTAGCTAATTAATTCTTCAACCTTTTCTTTCCCAGCTTGCCTGGAATATATATATATATATATATATATATTTTCCTAAAGAAGCAGCAGCAGTTAAAAATGTTGTGTCAGCTGAGTGCATTTGAATGGCTATATTCAAAATCAGAAACAAAAACATTTTTAATGAGAAATCTGTATTCGTGTGTGAGAGCAACAGCGGCTGCAAAAAGCAGCCTTTAGTTTTCACTTCCTATAAATACACCTCCTGTACATTTAACTGCACATTTCCTTCTGCGCATGTGTCTGTACGCTAGCCAGTTGTGCATGCATGGTATGAAAGGGGCCAGGACCCATGCCCCTTTGCACTCCTCCAGTATATGAAAGGTTTTCCTCCATAAACAGAAGGAGCAGTTAGTATTTCCTTCAGATATGGCCTCCAATACCTCATGAGCGCCACCCCTACTCCAGCACTGCCCTCCATGGGGCCCCCAGCAAGCTTACCAGGGGCAGCAAGTAGCCCAATGGTGAGAAGAGAAGCAACGGCTGCTGTCGATTTCCCCAGAATGCCTCTGGGCCCTACATCAAGGACCTACGGCATTCTGGGAAAATGAAGATAGCAGCTGCAGCCGCCTTATCCAATACTTCTCTCCAAAATAGCAGGCCATTTATTTTTTAAATTAATAAACTTTTTTTTCTAAGGGAGGCCAGTGTAAGTAGCAGTAGGTCCTCCATTTGACCCACTATGCCAGGTGCTGATGTCAGACTTGGGCCATAGCCCTTTGATTCCCAACCAATGTTATGAATTCATTTACTTATTCATCACCCCCCCCCTGTCCCCTAAGCAGCTCAAAATACAAAAAATACTTAATGGACAGATGGGGAAAAAATGATAGAAAGAGAAGAAGCTAGAATAAAATTTAGAACAAGAACACCTCAGCTCAAAAATGCTCTCACACGGGGAGAGAGAGAGAGAGAGAGGTCCCTCAAAATGCAGCAGGTCGTCTGCTAACTGGTGCATGATACCGTGATATGATATCACCCCAATACTGAAGATCTGCACTGGTTGCCAACTGTTTTCTGGGCTCAGTTCAAGGTGTTGGCTTTAACCTTCACAGCTCTAAATGGCTTGGCTATCTGAGGGATCCCCCATCTCAATATGAACCTGCTCAGTTAGCAGAAGATCAGCAGCGGAGACTCCTTTGAAGACACCCCCACTTACAGAGGCCCACTTGGAAAGGGCTTCTTCCTGTCTTGCTCTCTAATTCTGGAATGCACTCCATTTGGAGTTGTGACTGCTCCCCACTCTCTCTGCATTCAGAAAGGAGGGCAAAACACATCTTTTTAACTTGGCCTTTTAAATTGTTGTTCTGGTTATTCTGGCTTTTTAAGAGTGTTTTTATTTTTTTTTTAAATAAATTTTATTTAGTTATTATAAACTACATACAAAACTATAAAACACAAATATACAACTAAAATAAATCATAAGGTGCACACACACCCCACCGCCTAGGGACCAACTAATATACATCCATCCCCTTAATCAATTGCATTCCACATTCCAAAAATATAACATATCCTGACAAAGCAAACTCTCCTTCCCCTTTATTAATACATAGTCTAATAATCGATTCCATATATTTGTGTGTTTTTAATGTTTTTATTTGAATATAGTTTTTGTGTTCTGATTTTTTTCTAAACCAGCTTGGTTTCAGAAAGGTAGTATAGAAATACAGTAAGTAAATAAAATAATAAAAACAGGTGCTGAGCAAGAGCATAGCACCTGTCAAGTCAAATGGGGCTTGTGCAGAACTTGCGAATGGGGTGTGCCCCATGATAATCAGTTGGAGGGATTTTCCTTTTGGATGTTCTGCCTCACGTACCAAAATGTTTTAGACCAGCTGTGGGATCAGCTGCTTTTCCTAGAAAAATATGCTAACACCAGGACTAACGTAGGTTTATCAGCATTTCCTACTTCTGCCAAGGAAATGTCCATCATATTCAAGTCATGCTGATGATTAGAGGTACCATCCCAGCATAGGGCTTGAATTCACAGAGCTTTTTTTCCCCTTTAAGTGCCTAATTTGCTTGGCAACTATTCTTTAAACCTTTGTGTAACATTAATAAAAGCAGCTGTTGCCTGTTTTGCTACAATTAATTTACTTGATCTACCAGACAAATGCAGTGGATTGTCTCTGGCATTCTTGACCAGTTTGTCTGTTCAAAAATCTATTTGCAAGGATAGAATTTCTGTTCTTCACCCTTGGGATGCAGTTAAATGATTTATGGGTTATTCATTATGTTATCCATAGCACAAAAGGTTGCCTTTGTTAGGTAAAAGCATTCACGTTTATAACACAATTGTTTGAAACTTGAGCCATTTTTATAGAAAATGTAGGATGCTTCAGCAGAGAAGCATCACAAATGTCTAAGACCGACACCCTCTAAAAGCTTTTTCTTTATTTGTTCGCTTCAGCACAATACGCATCTCTCCAATAGGCAGTTCAAGTCTGCCACAGTGACATTTTGTTATAGGCCAGTACACCCACTGTGCTATCTATAATTTGCTTCCCAAAAATGATCCAAAAATAGCTGTACCTGTATGACAGTTTTCTAAATGAATCAACTTAGATAGTTCATCTTGGAAAATAGCACTTTTTCAAGGCTGCATCTTATTCCTCTAGATTTTCACAATAAGTGACTTTTTTTTGTACGTAGTGATATAAATATATCTGAAAATTGTGGGGTAGACTTGCCTAATTCAAGCTGTTTTGAAGAGGCAAGAAAAGTAAAAATAACTTTTCAAGATTTTATCATCTATATGATATGTCTTTTGATGTTGTGTGATCAGAACACAATGACCAGGATCTCCTATGGCTTTTAAAAGTTGAACGCAGTTGTGTATGTATTGTGTGTGGGGCGGGGGAGGGCAGTTCTCCCTTTCTCCCCATTTCATTTTAAATTTCAAATTCCATTCAAAATCCTACCCTCTCCAAACTTCTGTTACATTGTAGGGTAGGGGTGCAAAACCTCTTCCAGACCAAGGGTCAAACTCAATTTCAGTGCTCTTGAGGGCTACGTTCCAGTGGTGGGCATGGCCGAAGACAAAAGGGGTGGGACCCCTCTCCCCTAAATACCAGCTTATTTTAGCTTAAAGCTCATACTGCCAGTAATTAAGTCTTAGGAGAGGCATTTCAACCTTTTAGAACAGGGAAAAAGCTGCACGGAAGCCGGGGAACCACCACCAAATGACTGGTAGGGCCAGAGGAAGGGGTGGGGCCTTCTGGAGGTCCCCCTGGAGGGCCAGATTGGGACCCCCTCTGACTTGGCTCTGGGACCTCGGGTTCTGCACCCCTGTTGTAGGGGAAACACAGATGTACGAACGGACATGGCTGCTCTGAACTTAAAAAAAAAGAAAGAAAGAGAGATCTTGAACACTCCCCTGTCACATCTAGCTTGGTCCGAAATCTTGCTATTAAACTGACTCCTATCTGCATTACCCTACCCTGGGTCCTGTCTCTTGGTCACGCTAGAATGTGATGGAATGTTGGGAATAGTCATTTATATAAACAGTAGCAATACTAATCAGAATGTGAATATAGTTTTAGGGCAGGGGTGGGCAAACTTCAGGCTGGCAGGATCTACTTTGTTTTATTACTTAAACCTGAGGCCCACCAACTGGAGCCCAGGGCGAAATAATGGCTCAGGCAGATGAATATAAACCAAGAATTAAGAAATAGTGTGCCTCTGAGCTCATGCTCCGGCCAAGAATTCTGATTAGTACCAGAATCAAGCTCACAAGTTCTTTCACACACAAATCCACTCCTGATCTTCCCCCAAGTGTTCTTTTCCAGCGACTTAAGGTGCAATCCTATGCAAGTTCGGCCAGCAAAAAAGGCCTACAACTCCCAGCATGCCCTAGCCAAGATAGCACAGCTGGTTGGGGCACATTGGGAGTTGCAGGCCTTCTTTCTGTCTAAACTTGCATAGAATTGTGGCTTTAATTTAGGAGAGGGGAACATTTTTTTACTTGTTGTTTCTGTTATTAATTTATATTTATTTATTACATTTCTATACCGCCCCCAATAGCCAAGGCACCCTGTGCAGTTCACAAAGCCAGGCAGTTAGACTGATTGGGAGGCAGAAATCCTTTCCAAGCAACTGCAAACTACCCAGCAGATCCCGATCTACCTTCTGCCCGCTCCTATTTTAGGGGATATTTAAAAATAAGGCAATAGGGTACAAAACAGGGAGTTCCAGTTCCTCGCCACCACAACAGAGAAGGCTCTTTCCATCTCTCCCATCAACGTCAGCTGCTGGTGGTATACGCAGAAGGGCTTCTCCTGCTGACCTCAGTGGATAGTCAGGATCATACAGAACAGACTTTTGAGTCTTTCTAATATATATTTTAACAACAAATGTGTTTGGCTTTTAAATCACTGCAGGACACGCCTCTGCAGAGTAGATTAATACAGCATACAATCGCAGTGTGCAGTAGCTATGTGCAATAGCCATGAATACAGCATACACTAGCAATGTGCAATTGTATGTGTGTGTGTTGGGGATGTACATCAGCCATGTGAAATAGAGTGTGCATTGTGGGGAAGGGTTTTGGGATAATCTCTGATATGAGATAGGGATGTTGCAAGCATGTCCCTATTTTCCACAGGGAAATGCTGCAGAGTATGGCTACCAGTGGTTCTTCCTTTCTACAATAAAGATTGTGAGGATGGCGCGGGGAGGGGGGTGTTTAAGGGATCTGGAAGCAGAACCATATTCTGGGCCCAGCCCAGCCCCATCTCAGATCCATATGGCATATTCCCTCCAGGTCTGCAATTACATAGACACACAGGCCCCAGAGAGAGACTATAAGCACAAGCTGCACATACAATCCAGACCGCAGCTATATTGCCGGCTTGTTTGGGTTCTTTTCTGCCATGGAGTTATCAAGTGCTGCTGTCAACTTGGCCGCACACAGGGTAGACATGCTACCTCGTATACCTCAGCGATTTACAAGAAGCACTGACCAGGAGCAGACTATGAGTTCCAAGTAGTCAGAATTAATTTAAAGCTTAATAAAACTGCACACCTCAAGGAGTTTTAATAATAAGTGGTTTATTGCAACCACAAGTGCTGGGTCTCCCAGTTCACGCAATTAGTTGGTGTCCAAAAAAGAAGAAGAGATTCTTGCATTTTTGTGGGCCTAGATGTTTCGTGGCATATGAAAGGATATCTAATCCCTCAAATGCTAATTAACTCGAGTGCTTAGAAAGGCACTGCAGTGTATATAGGGATATCAGTTATTTACAGTATGCCAGCTCGGAACCGGAGGGAGTCTGCCCGATAAGGTTAGCAACACTTTTCTTACTTTGAGTAGAATGTCCCAAGACAAATGTAAGTGAAGGAAGCACTTTTTCATTTAATGTGCAAGTTGACACATGGAACCAATTCACATCAGATGCTGTGGAGGCAAGTAACCTAGCTTGATTTTTTTTTTTTTTAATGCGATCACAAAGGATCATTATATCAGTCACTGTTAGCCATTACAAATCTAATCTTCAGGTAAGGTAGAGGTGACCCATCAGATTACTGGCCATTTGGGGGGACTGGGCAGCCAATATTGGACATTTTCTTCTGTCCCTGTTTTTATTTCAGCATTTGGGAACCTGCTGCAGTTGTCTTGCAACCAAAAAGGGCTTCTTTACCTGCCCTTATCCCCTAAACTGACAAATACCTGCCTGGAAGATGAAGTGAGAGTGAGGACCTTTCTAGCAGACGGTCAGTTTTTTTGTTTTTGCTTCTAGCAGTTTTCACCCATTTGCTATGCAGAGTGCAGAGGCCTTCCCTATATGTCGTGCTTCTGCCATGGGGGATACATGAACATGAAGGCACACCATGCAGTGCACAGCCTCCCCCCACCCACCCACTCCTTTCACGCACTGCGGCTGCCGGGTTTTATTCTGGGGAAGGGGCATAACTCAGTGGTAGAGCATATGCTCCGCATACAGAAGCTCCCAGATTCAGGGGCTAAACTACACGCTACGTTAAATACATAAATTGACACAGGTGGAAGTTGTTGGACGGTTTTTCTTTTTAGCCCCCCATGCAGGACAGTCAAATTTAAGGGGGGGGGGTGGAGAAAGAGCTGGGTGGGAAGTTTTAAATCTCTGTTACCCCGTGTGTGCGGGTCCTGATCTGGCTCAAAACACTTACTTGAAGGTGAAAAAAAGAAAGTTGGGATCATCTGCACACTAGGTATTTAAGGGCACAATCCTATGGGAATGCCCATAACCCTCCAGACTTGGAGGATTATGGGCATCCCTGTGCAGGGCAGGAGGAGCGCAGAGGCAAATTTTGGCTGTCAGAACAGGAGGGAAAGAGGGTGAGGTGCCACCAAGATACCTCATTTCTTGGTGGTGCCAGTCTCCTCCCCTCCCCCCCCCAAACCCCTTCTCCGTGGTCACAAAAGCAACCTTGGAGATGCAGACGGGTATGAGGCCGCTTCAAAGTGCAAAAATGAAGGCAGCATACAGTCAGCAGAGTACTGCCTTCAGAAATGCATAATGGGGGACAGGACTCGGGCGATGGTCTTTGGCAAGGCATGGCAAGAGGGATATTTCAAGGGTGTCCCATTTCATCTGTAAAATGTTGAAGGGTAAACTTCCATAGCTATCGTGGTTGCCATCATGAATGTGGTTGTACATGTTGCTTGGACACCTATGTGTTGTTGTTAGCGGCAGCACCCCAAGCCAGCTTTTTTTTTTTTTTTTTTTAAACTAGCAAAATACCCATCATTGGGATGGGAGGTGTGAAAAGAGGGCTTGCATATTTTCTATCTCTGTGCTCTGCACTGGATGGAAGGGAGCAGGGTTTCCTTCCAATAATTTATGCTGGGGATAATAGTAGGGTGTGGGGTCTTGATTGGCTATATGCTACCTCCAGTATCAGAGGCAGGATGCCTATGTAGAGCCATTGCTGGGAAACATGGGCAGGAGGGTGCTGTTGCACTCATGTCCTGCTTGCAGGTTTCCCGTGGGCAGCTGGTTGGCCACTGTGTGAACAGAATGCTGGACTAGATGGACCCTTGGTCTGGTCCAGCAGGGCTCTTCTTATGTTCTTATAACCTTCCCCCCTGCCAATTGGAGTCTGTCTCACAGAAGACAGTTTCCTTGGTGGAGGCCTTTGAAAACTAAGCAGGTACCTATCTACATCGTCCGTCCCCTGCCCCCCCCCTTGATCTACATAGTGTCTGAATACCAGATGCTGGCGGCAAACAGGGGGAGAAAACTGTTGCTTATAGGCTTCTTGTAAGCACATGTCTTGCCACTGTTGGAAACAGGATGAGGGACTCTTCACCTGATCTAGCAAGGCTCTTCTCACACTCCATTTGATGCATAATGCAACATTCCAGAAAGCTTGTACTTAGTGCAGGGGTGGGGAATCCGTGGCCTTCTAGATGTTGCTGGACTCCAACTCCCATCAGCTCCAGCCAGCATGGCCAGTAGTCAGGGATGATGGAATGTATAGTCCAACATGTTTCCTACTCATGACCTAGTGAAAGATCTCCAGAAATATGCTGTTTTGTTACTTTGGCATGCTGTTAATGCAAGCTAGAAAGCAGACATTAGCCATGTACTTTCCCCACTCAAATTAATAGATACTGGAAATAATGCAACAACCAACTGCAAAGTAACACACAGTAATATATATTGCCACCAATTTGAATGATGAAAATGTTACGATTGGCTGAAGAAAGATTCCTGCAAAGGGCAGGGGAGCTTCATGCCAGTCAGTCATGCTCACTGGTTGGGCTGATAAGCTCTTTTGAATGGCCTCCTCTATTCACCTTTGGCAAAGAGATTAATTTCCCCCTCCACATTTTAAGACCTTTCAAAGAATTAAAAAAAACAAAAAAACTCCCCTGAATCTATTAAAACTCAGAAGTGTGGCTATTACCATGGAATAATCAGAGCTCATGGGGATTTCAGACACTAAGTGGTTGTTAATGTCTCTGGAGAGCAGCTATATGAGCCAAGTGTGATGTGTAATGGATCAAGTGTTGTACTTAAATTAGGGAGACTTGGGTTCAAATCCACATTCAACCATGAAGCTCACTGGGTGATCTTCAGGTAAGTCACTATCAGCCTAACCTAACTCACAAGGCTGATGTGGCTATTTGTGTCCGGGCTGTGCCACTTCAGACTGCAGGTGGTGTGTCTGGGGGGGGGGGCCGGGGGGCGGGTGAATGATGAAATGATCCCCTATACAGGAAAACAAAAAAAAATCCCTGCACACAGAAGACTAGCATGTCAGGGTGAAGGATTCTAGCCTAGCTGTTAGCTTGCAGTAACCAGCATGCGCCTTCCTTGAACATACACAGATCATGGAATCATGATTTATTCATTGCTTCAGTACTAACTAGCCTCCTGAATGCTACCCTTGTAGCATATTAATATCCAAATTTATATCACAGCAATAATATTCCCAGCACAAAACTGAAGAATAATCAATTTGCTGTGACCAAGACAAAGTGCTGCCAATGTAGAATTCCTGAAGGCAAAACCCCTGGATGTGTGAATGTTATATATTTCATCTTCTCTAACGATTAGGCTAACCAGCGATGGGACGGCAGCATGAAAAAAAGCTGCCTAACAGTGTTACAGTGTCGGTACATCAAGTTTTCTAAGAACCCAGGGACAACTACCAGCTGTTTATTAAGCACTGCTGTGAGATTATTCAATTCAGAACCACAGAGTTTCAGTATCTGTTTGATTTGTTGTAGTGGGAGTTCTGGAAGGCAGCAATTTGTAATATTTTTTCCCAGTATCTAATAGATTTTCGTAAACCAGACAGTCTGACAGTTAATGGTTTGCCATGTCAGCATCGAAATAAGCTCCTCCTAACATATATACAGCACATCCTATGAAAGTTAATAACCTCGCTCTTCTTTTCATGTGCACTGAAAGTGTAGGCAACAGTCCCTATTCAACCACCTTTAAAAATTCATGGTACTTGCAGTATGCCTTATTAGTATTCTGAGCAATATGTCAACTACTAAACCAGTAGAGTGGACATAGTCAGTTGTTACAAGGACAGCTAACAAGTTCCGCTACCAGCCCAGGCAGTGATTTCAGTGTCCGGTTTGTGGAATTGATCTGTGTGTTTTTATATGATACTGATTAAGTGAGGAAATTTGTCCTTCTTCAGACTGATGCAATGTAGTATGATAACAGTGTTCTGACACTAGTGGCCACAATAGATACATGAGATAAAAGGCAAAAACCAATGGATGCAAGACGGATTTACTGTGCAATCCTATGCATGTTTGCCTGAAAGCAAGTCCTGCTGCAATCCACTGAATTAAGAAGCTGCTCCTTTTATTATCCATCTTGGCTAGCATCAAATTGTTTCTGGTCTCTGGTAGGACACTGACTAGGAGAAGGTTAGGACAACTTACAGTCATGCCTTGGATTGAGAGCATAATTCGTTCCAGAAACATGTTTGTAATCCAAAACACTCTTATATCAAAACGAAATTCCCCCAAAAAAAATTGTACAGGGATTTTTAATTTAAGCCATACTACAGTACTTGTATTGCAAGACGTCGCTTGTATATCAAGTCAAATTTTTTTAAATAAATATTTAAAAATTTGCTTGTCTTGCAAAACACTCTCAAACCAAGTTACTTGCAATCCAAGGTATTACTGTATCTTTATTAGTAAGCATTGCAGTTATATCTTTCACTACTCTCTTTTCTCTCATCTTGGAGGATCAATTTGTAAGTAGCATGCACTTGTATATCTACTACGAATCCCCCCCCCCCAAAAATCCATTTGTCCTGAAAGAGGGTATCATATGACTTGGTCCTTGGATTCTACTATATACTTTTTTAGGTATCTTCAAAGGCTAACTCATCCAGTCAAGCACCAGTGGTTGTCTGCTTTCTTATATTTGTAGCAGGAATTTTGTGGTTTTTCATTGTGAGGTACACTGATGTAGCTGGCTCAAAATGACAATGATTGTTTTGAAGCTGTTTCACTCGCATCAAAATGGGTTGTTTCAATTCATTGATTTTTTCCACAAAATGGAGAAATAAGTAAGAATGTCTTGCAAAATCCCAAAGATGCTTTATTCGAAGGCAGACCCAAGGATTTAAAAGGTGTCCAACACTGTATTTGGAGGTGAGGAAGAGGACTAGAGATTTGCAGTGCAATCCTATGAATGTCTAATAAGAAGTAAGCCCCATTGAGTTCAGTGGGACTTCCTCCCAAATAAACCTGCTGATAAATAGCTAATGAATCAGTGGAACAAAGTGGAGGGAGGGGATCTTAAGGAACCCTTTCTCCTCAAATTACTGGGCCAATTTCATGAGCTCTTGGTCAAAGTAGTTTCTCACCAGCTCTACATGACATTTATGGTGGTCTGTGCCTGAATAACTGTACATTCCATTTACTTGTCCTTCTTTTGCCTCCTTTAGTGGCTGCATCAACGGCAAATTCTACAGCTGGGGCGGCCATGAATTCTTTGACTTCTCTGGGGACTCTACAAGGACTGGCTGGAGCCACTGTTGGATTGAATAATATTAATGCACTAGCAGGTACCGTAAACAGTGAGTATTTATTGCTGTGGTGGACACTCCAGCAATTTCCCTGTAATCACCGTAGGAGCACTAACAGTCATAATATAGTGAATGTTACTATGAAAAAGACATGTGCAAAATGACTGGTAAAATTGACAAAGTTCTATTCCAGGCATCTGCTGTACCAAGGCCTAAACAGGTCCTATCTGGTTAAAGCATCTCAATGCCCTACAATACAAATGCTATTTCCTCACAATATTGTACCTTTTCTTGCAGGATGTACACATTTTTAGGCTTGCTCTTGAGTAGCCAGAATGGATTCTTGAGATTAGACCTTATCATAAAAGCATCTCCTTCTGGTTCAGGAGATAATGAAAGCAGATAATTCTCAGTTGAAGAGATAACTGAGGAGGAAGACTGCTACTATTAGTAGTAGCTACTACTAGTAGTTGTAGCAGGACACAATTATTGTGGACGGTTTCTAAGAATGCCTCTGCTAGAAGTGGTAGTTTTATTTATGGCTTTCAGCAAACAATTACACAAGACATTACAAGTCAAGTGAAGAGTCAGAATAAAATATAGGCCATGATCTAATGAGTCCATCCTACATGTGCATTCAGGGCTTCAGCTTTTGTATATCACTATAACTATAGGCCACATCCCCAATATTTCTAATAGTTTAACACATACAAGAGATGAGTGCTGTTTCAGATTAAACCAAACATATACTGTGTGGCAAGCAAAGAGCAAAAGGAAACATAACCAGCTTGTAGGGATAACAAAGTAAGTTTAGTAAGATGTAACCATAAAGCCAAAGCAGGAAGTTGCATTATGCAGCCCATAAGGTAGCAGCAGCAGCAGCAGCAGCAGCAGCAAGAACAACAGCAAAACACAAGAGACAACCAATCTGACCACAGATTAAAATTCCTTTCTACTCCCCTAGTAGAGCAACAACACCTAGAGTGCACAGACAAGATTTGCTGAGTCAAGCACTCAAGTTAACACATCCTGAAAAATTTAATCTTCACACCATTGTCTAGAGAAGAATGAAAGAACAGATTTATTTATTTGGATTAAACCCATCTTACTGTACTCTATCTACGACACTCCTGCACACCTTTCCCTATCTCACTAGGACCATGATAGAGAGATCAGTTATATTTATTTATTTATTTATTTATTTTATTTATTACATTTATACCCCGCCTTTTTTCCTGCAAGAAACTCAAGGCGACTTACATAATCCTCCTCATCCTCCTCTCAATTTTATCCTCACAACAACCCTGTGAGGTAGGTTAGGCTGAGAGGCAGTGACTGGCCCAAAGTCACCCAGTGAGTTTCATGGCCGAGCGGGGACTAGAACCCGGATCTCCCGGGTCCCAGTCCAACACTCTCACCACTACGCCACACTGGCCTTTTTTCCTGCAAGGAACCCAAGGCGGCTTACATAGTTATTCTGCTGTTCATGCTGGACAAGCTATCCATATTTAATATTTATCCCCTAAATCAGGAACAGGGTGTCCACTCCACCCCTGTAATAAGTTATGGGAGACCTTTCAGATAATGGATTTACAGCAGGAACCCTAACCTATCTGGAAGCCGATCCCATGATATGCAGCCTAGTCATATTTCCAGTGTCCTCCTGTATATATGAGCATTAGGTATTTCTTTGCAAATACATTCCAGGAGACTAGCTATTTTAGCATTTTTCTCAAAATCTGTTATAGTCTTGGAGATTAATTGGCTTACATGGCATGAGGCCTTGTAGGCAAGGGCCTATTTTACCGATAGGCAGCTGGTGGCCTTGACACTCAATATGCCCCCCTAATGGCCCGAACAGGCCCAATGTAGCCCACACATTATATCCTTCAGCTCCTTTCTCCCACATTCAAGCCAAGAAGCAGGCAAATAGGAGTGAACAGGTGAGGTACATAAAGGGGAGAAAACTGACAGAGCCTCTGTAGCTGTCTATACTGGTAAAGAGGGGCGACAGAGGCCTTTCCCTGCATCTCAACTTGTGTGGGAGTGAGGGCCGACTAGACGTTTCTTTGATGCATAGCATGCAGCTACATATTGTGTTTTCCTCTAATTAAATACAGGCAGGGGGCAAATCTCACTTGGCACACAGGGCGCAAGGAGGGGACAGTTATCTCTTCCCTCCCCGGCGTGATCAGAAGGACCCGCCCACCAAGCAGGTAGAACAGATAAAAAGTAATCCTCTGTGGCAATGGGGATTTTTTATCTAGGCATTCCAGCCACGGGGTGGGGGAGGATCACTCCAATCATGCGGTGGGGTGGGGGGAGAGATAAGCCTCCACTCCCTCTGTGCTGTGTGTTACAAGTAAAATCCACCATCCCGCCTGTAATTAACTAGAGGAAAACAAGACACATAGCTGCACGCTACAGCTACATATCAAGCGGATGTCTAGTTTGGCCCTGAGTCAACAGGTGTAACCAGTGTTGCTGGCCCTTACACAATTTGACTGGTTCAAACTACCTATCAAAAAATAGCTGCTGATCAGAGGCCTTTCATCAGATTCATGGAGTAGACTAAGTACGTGGTAGTGTATCTAGACGTGAATAGAGAACTGCATAAAGGAATATCACATGTATCTCTCTTTATTTGTATTAATTGAAGATAGCAATCCTGTAGCATTTGTGTTTCACATTCTGGCAAATGTCTGAATGTCATGTTTGCGCTCTCACAATTTATATATATATATATATATATATATATATATATAGTGTTCCCATTATCTTCAGTTCTCACCTTGCTAGTTTGGTGTTGGGTTGTGTTTTTTCCCCTTCTTCTTGGGGACCTCAATTCACGTACATATATACCTACCAACTTCTCAGTCTGTTGCATTCTTCTGATGCAGGGTGTTGCCTGATGCAGGGTGCTTTGCCAACAATTTAGAGCCGGTTCATATCACACACACACACACACACACAAACACACACGATCAGTGTTCTCCAACCTTGGGTCCCCAGACGTTTTTGGCCTACAACTCCCAGCATGCCCCAGCCAGCTGGCTGGGGCATGCTGGGAGTTGTAGGCCAAAAACGTCTGGGGACCCAAGGTTGGAGAACACTGGTCTAGGTGCAAAGGGGCATGAGAACACCAATCCCTGCCCACACACCTGACATTTTGTGTGAACCAAGACCTATGGGCATACATTAATACACAATGATGCCCTGCTGATGCCGTCAGTCCACCTCTTTTTGGGGTGGAGAGGTAGCATAAATGGAAATATACCTGTGGATGAATATGTGTGGATAGGCATTGGTTCATATGGAACTTTCTATCTGTGGTGGAGTGTGTGTGGACCTGAGGCTCTATGTTCCAGCCACTGCCATGTGTACAGCGTATGCCCCTGGTATTGTTGTGTGGTGTTACAAATAAAGTCATTGGGTTGGATCCAGACTTGGTCATACTTAAAGTAGACCCATTGAAATGAATGGGACTAAAGTTAGTCATGGCTACCACAAGTCCCATTGATTTCAATGGGTCTACTCTAAGTATGACCACATCTGGATCCAACTCACTATTCTTAAAAATTTACTACACATCTGAAACTGTGATATAGACTTAGGGCTCAATTAAAAGTTAAATGCAAACATACATATGCAAACCCCAATGGCTGTTTTTGTCAAGGAAATGCCACTTTGCCAGGGGCCAATTTGTAGACAGCAGGAGAAGAGGAGGGGGTGCTTAGTCCTCTTCCTGCCTGCTTCCTGCCTGCTTGCGTCTTTGCAATGCAGAACAGTTTGAAGTGGAAAAGCAGCTGGTAGGGAAAGTGTTAACACACACACACACACCTGCTGCTTTTCCATTCCGAATTGCCCTCCCATGGAAGTGCTGACTTTCTTTAACAAAAGGTTTTGGTTGCATCTGTTTGTGTTTAAGATATTGCTGAACGCTTAAAGACAGTTCGCACAATCAAAAAGTGACTTGTTTGTCCAGGCGACCCTGTCCCCATGTAAGGATAACATAACATACTGTGCACCTCTGTGGTACATTCATTCATTCACTCTGGCAATTGCTGTATTTCAAACAGGGCCTCCATGCTTATAGAAAATTGGACACAGCATGTCATACACATGAACATGGTGCTATTCTTCACTTTATTCTTTACATGGGGCAGGTTTGGGTGGAGAAACAAGCCACTTTTTGACTGTCTGAAGAAGCACTTAGGCCAGTGCAGCGCTGACATGTCTCGGTCACAACATCCGTTGTTACTATCTGAAAATTGAAACCAATAACAATCAAGGTTTTAAGCACAAAAGCGCGACTCTGTTCTGTTTTGTTGCAATGTTTCATCCAAAGGCTGTGGTCAGGGGTGAAATTACTTTGGCTGCCTTTCCCACTTCCTTCGTAATTTCTAGCTGCTGCTATCCCTTGCATTTCTTTCTTCAATGCAAGGAATGTATTTGGCAATCACCAGTCTTTAGACTATCACGGTGTACCCAGAGGAATGGATGTCCTCCTCAGTATAACTTGCTTGCTTCAGTTCTCTGCATGAAGGTCTTCTTGTTATTGTTATCAAGTTTCTCGTCTGTCCCCCTTTTTTTGTCTTGTAAATCTCTTGTCATTGTAAAGATTAGGGGGGGGGGAGTGTTATGCTGATGGCAGGAAAGACCTGCTGTGTGCGAGTGAAAGTATAAGGGGGGGTTGCATGGGTCCTTGTATAGCAAAGGTCTTGCTTCTGTCAAGGGCTCAACAGATTTTTTTTTCTTTTTAGTCCAAGTATATGAGAGGTTATTAAAAAAAATATTAAGCACTGTTGAATTCTAGAGTTGCCCTTGCCACTTGCTTCTTTGATTCAATTGATATTTTATTACTAATTTTCACCACCACCACCCATCACTTAGCACATACAGAACCCTCCTGCAGCCCCAGAACATCCTCACCATTCAGCTGATAGTGACAGCCACATTTAAATGTTGTCTCAGACAGCCTGACACTATGCTAGGTGTCTGTGTCTCAGACACCATTTAAATTTCCTGCCATGTCCCTGGTGTAGTGCTGTTCCAGGGCACTGCGGGAAATTGAAATGTTGGCTCCAATGTGGACTGCAGTGCTGCTGCCTTCTAGCATAGGAGGAGGTCCACTGGTGTAGGAGGCAGCCCACTGGAAGGCACTCTACTGAGCGCCCCCTCAAACCTGGAACCATCCCTGAGTTAGCCTGTGGTGATGACCTCCAAGTACTTAAAAAGCAACTCATGTGCAGGTTGCCCCCAGCACACGCACTCTGCATGCGCAGGATTTATTTATTTTATTTATTTATTACATTTGTGAATCGCCCATCTGGCCGGTCACCCGGCCACCCTGGGCGATGTACAATTCAAACAATGCAATAATATACAAACATAACACAATTAAAACAGTATAGAAAAAAACTCTTTTAAAATCCTAACCCACCCCATATTCCCGCCTGAAATACCAGGCTTTTAATGCGCGGCGGAAGCTCATCATGGAGGGGGCATGGCGAAGGTCACTAGAGTTCCATAACTTGGGGGCCACCACAGAGAAGGCCCTCTTCCTAGTCCCCACCAGCCTGGCTGCTCTGGCTGATGGGACAAGGAGAAGGCCGTCTGTGGCAGATCTTGTTGAGCGGCCTCCTTGATGTTGCTGGAGGCGCTCCTTGAGATAAACTGGGCTGGAGCCGTGTAGGGTTTTAAAGGTCAAAACCAACACCTTGAATTTGGCTCGGCAAGCAACTGGTAGCCAGTGCAGCTCCTTAAGCACTGGAGTGATGTGATCACGCTGGTGGCTGCCTTTAATCAGGCGAGCCGCCGCGTTCTGTACCAGCTGTAGCTTCCAAACCGTCTTCCAGGGTAACCCCGCGTACAGCACATTACAGTAGTCTAGGCGAGAGGAGACCAAGGCATGAACCAATGATGGGACCAGATGATTAGGAAGGTAGGGGTGCAGCTGCCGTATCAGATGGAGTTGAAACAGCGCCGCCCAGCTCACAGCTGACACCTGAGCCTACATGGACAGCTGGGAGTCTAGAATGACCCCCAAGCTGTGGACCTGGTAGATGTACCCCATTCAGCACCAGGTCTACATCCCCTAACCTCCCCTTGTCTCCCACCAAAAGTACCTCGGTCTTGTTGGGGTTCAATTTCAACATGTTCCTTCCCATCCAGCCACCCACTGCCTCCAGGCACTTAGACCGGGTCTCAACGGCCAACTAGTGATGTAACTGCTCACCTCGTTCGGGCGTAGCAGGCCAAAATTGGGCCCGCTCATGTCCGTCCAAGGCGAGTGGGCCTTACCGGGTCCTGGGCCCGCTCGCCTCTCTGCGCCGAGCCGGCCGCACCAGTCCTGTAGTGTCACTTCCAGCTGGCCAGAAGTGACACGCCAGGACTCTGCGCTGCGTATTTTCCGTAGAAACCAGGGCAACAGGGCTTAACAGCCAGAGGTGAGGCGGGGGGCAGGTATGTGGACACCCCTACAGCCAACCTTGGTGAGCTTGGTTCAAGGCTATGCAGGTGGAAGTCGGCATGGGCTGACTGAAAGCTGTGCCTGCCATGTGTTAAGAGGGCTGTGAGAAGGGGCCTTTCATGATGTCTCCTGAAGGGGCAAGCCAGCACTCGACTGCTGAAGCTAAACAGATCCAACACTGTGAACGGCGCAGTGGAGGCTGGTCACTCCTATTTCGGTGGGGTTCCTACTCCATTGCAGCTTTTATTCAGAGCTTTATAGGCGCTATCCATGGTGCTCCATGGTGGTGGACCTGTTTTGGGGGTGTAGTTCAGCACCATGGATAGCTCCTATAAAGCTCTGAATAAAAACTGCAATGGATTAGGAGCCCCACCGAAATAGGAGTCACCAGTCTCCCCTGCCAAGATGGGAGACCACCTGGGAACCGAGTGAAAACCACTCTTAAGGAAGAGCAGTGCATACATTAAGTAAATAAATGTTTCAGAGATCTTCGCCATCTTAACTGAAAAGCATTCCTCTGCATCTCTCTGAGCACTGACTTGGAATCTACCCTTTCTTTCACCCCTGGGCTACTTCATGCTTTCTGTTATTGTAGAGCAGGGGTCTTCAAACTACGGCCCGCGGGCCGGATCCGGGCTGGTGTGCCCTTCCATCCGGCCCAGAGGCTGCCCACCGGTGTCCGCACGGGCTCTCCGCCGCCCGCACGGGCTCACAAATTAATCTTCGCTCTCCGCGGAGAGCCAGCCGCACTGCCCGCGCTGGTCCCGTCGTGTCACTTCCGGCGCGACGGGACCCTGCTCCGTCACGCTGGACCCCCACGCTCTGTTCAAAACAGAGCGCGGGTGGAGTTCCAGCGTGCTGGAGCAGTGGCTCCGGCGGCGCGCAGGACCAGGGAGGCGGCGCGCAGGACCAGGTAGGAGCCGGGGGGGAGCCGCCACCTGCGTCGTTGGCGTCGTTCAGTGCTCCGGGTGGGTGGGTGTCTCGTGTCCCACTTCCCAGCGCTCAGCTGCGCCTCCTCCAGCGGAGACGCTGGCCGTGACGCTGCCGCCCGCCCTGCAGGGCTCCGGGCGGGCGGGCGGCTCGTGTCCCACTTCCCGGCACTCAGCTGCGCCTCCTCCAGCGGAGACGCTGGCCGTGATGCTGCCGCCTGCCCTGCAGGGCTCCGGGCGGGCGGGTGGCTCGTGTCCCACTTCCCGGCGCTCAGCTGCGCCTCCTCCAGCGGAGACGCTGGCCGTGATGCTGCCGCCCGCCCTGCAAGGCTCCGGGCGGGTGGGCAGCTCGTGCCCCGCCGTCGGGTCAACTTCACCTCCACCGGAGGAGACACTGGCCCAGGCACTGCCGCCCGCCCTGCAGGGCTCCGGGCGAGCGGATGGCTCCCGCCCCACTTCCCAGCGCTCAGACATGTCTACTCAAAAGTAAGCCCTACTGAGTTCTATCGGGATTACTCCCAGGAAACAGGACTGCAGCATTAGAATATTTTTACCCCACTTTCCTTTCAAACTGAAGTTCAAGTTCAAGTTCAATTTTTTTTAAACCAAGATATAAAAATAAGAATAAAAACAGAGAAGATTGGCCCCCTCTCTGATCTCTTTCAGGCAGGTGGTCAAGACATTTTTATTCTGCCAAGCTTTTGGTGTGTTTTAAACTTGACTGCTTGGCTTTGTTTTATTTGTGTTAAATGCTCTCAATTTTTTAAAAAAATATAACAATATTTTAAATAGTAGTACATTACCTTTAGGGACCCTCTTGTGGGCCAAAAGGCAGTATAGTAATGTTTTTATAAAAAAAATAATTGAATTAAAATCACACAATATAAATATTGTATTGTTTTTTCCTGGTTTTTTTTTGCACTACAAATAAATTTGTTCAGTATGCAAATCAAGCGTTTCTATGCCTTTTTAATGTATTTCAATTTTAGACAGCAAATTAATTTATTATTAATTTATTATTAATTTATAATAACCTTCCATTTTATCAAGTAAAAAAAAAAGGACCCGAGTCCTTTTTTTTTTTACTTGATCCATTCGTTCATATTTTTTTCAAACTATAGTTCGGCCCCCCAACAGTCTGAGGACAATGAACTGGCCCCCTGTTTAAAAAGTTTGAGGACCCCTGTTGTAGAGCAACCTCCCATAAACTGCTGCCCTCCAAATGTTTAGGACTTCAACCCCCATCAGCCTGAGCCAACATGGCTAAGGATCAGGAATGCTGGGAGTTGTCATCCAAAACACCTGGAGAGCATTAGGGTGGGGAAGGCTGGTGTAGAGTATGCTACACACAATACACTATTTCATCTTTTATTCTGGGCCAGGAGGAATCAAGCCAAACTTTAGAAGCAGCTGTGCTGTGCTTCAGTACTGGTTCCACTGAGCAAACAACCTATGGACATTTCCAGCAATAACTAAATTTGCTTTAGTTAGCCACCTGGCATCAGGGAAACTCAAGACCACTCCCTGCCCCTTTTTTTTTTTTTTTTGCACAATACTAATGACAAATTGCTAGCAGAAATATCCCTGGAAATAAAAAAAGTGGAGAGTATAAGCAGAGGCCCAAGCTACATGTGATAGCCATAGACACGTGTTTTTAAATATGGGTCATCTCTAATCATATACAAAGCAGAGGAACATAGGAACATAGAAAACTGCCTTATACTGAGTGAGGCCATTGTTCCATCTTGCCCAGTATTGTTGACGCTGACTGGGTTCAGACAAGACGATAACCCACACTCAAGGGCTGAGTATGGCCGTAGGGATGTCCCGAAAGCTCGATCGGGGTAGAAGCGGGGGTGGAAGCGGGGGTGAACTCGCCCCCGCTCGACACACACACCCCGAGCCCCGCGGTACTTACTTTCTCCCCAGCTCGGCACATCTCCCCAGAGAGGAAACGGGGAGAGGAACTTCCGGGTCACCGGTGCTGTGGTTTTAGCGTAAAAATACCATAGAGAACCACCTTAAAACGGCCATTTTAAAGTGGTTCTCTATGGTATTTACACTAAAACCACAGCGCCGGGGACCAAGAAGTGACGCGCCGGGGACCAAGAAGTCCCTGGCATGCGGCCATTTTAAGGTGGTTTTCTATTATATTTACGTGGAAAAAGTAGTGCCAGGTACCCGTCGCATCACTTCCAGGTCCCGGGAAAATCCAGCCGGACCCAGAATTGTCGCCGTGGGAGGAGTCGAGCGGCAGGGGTGTTCGCCGAGCACAAGGTGTGCACCCCTGGTTGAGTGTAGGTTGTCATTGAAACATGGGTTATCGTGTTGTCTGAACCCAGCCGAGATAACAAACTATGGTGAACAACCTACAATTCACACCCCAACAACAAACCATGGGTTGTCTTCATGGGTTGTTCATGGTTAACAAGCCATGGCTTGTTAGTGCAGCTGGGTTCAGACAACACGATAATCCATGTTTCAACCACAACCCACGGTTCAACAACCCACACTCAACCCCTACTCAACTCTTGAGTGTGAGTTATTGTGTTGTCTGAACCCAGTCACTGACTGGCACAAGCTCTTTAGGGTTTCAGGCAGGAGTTTTTCCAGACCTACCTGGAGACACCAAGGATTGAACTTGGGATCTTCTGCATGCAAAGCATGTGCTGTACCATTGAGCTATAGCCCTTCCCCTATGGGGAGGAGTAGCGGGGAGTACAATTTTAAAGATAGAAAGGGCAGGAATGTCCAGCCCTCCTCCCATTCATAGTTTCCCTCCTTGCAGCCTGCTTCCTCTCATCACTTTTCTCCCAGCCATGCTCCAATACTAGATGTGATCATGCCTTCGAGAAAAACACCTGATGGGGACTACAGGGAGATAAGCAGCTAGGGGGAAAAAATTAGCTATCTTCCCTGCTGTACTAAATTCAACCCCTACTTTAGGCAACCATTTAATGACAGGAGTCCACTGCTACCCCATCTAGCTTGGGGCTTGAATGATAAAGGAACTGAAAAGGGGACTTTGTGTATACATTTTGCAAATGATATGAACACTAAGGGTGCATCTACATAACAAATGTGTATTAGTTATATATCAGTTTAACTGTCATGGCTTGCTCCCCTCTCCTCCAAGAAGCCTTGGAATTGGAATTTAGAGAAGTCTGTGAGAGATCTCGCAGAACTACTGTTCCCATGGTTCCCTGGGAAGAGGGAATGACTATTAAGATTAGATATGTGTATTTGTCCTTATAAGGACTGGCATCTTCATATTTTTCCATTTCATTTGGTAATTTGAGCAATAAATATCATAGAAAGGATATTTCTATTTTGAGAGCATTCTCTTTCATCGTTGTGGGATAGCCATGACCCATAAATAATGAGAAAGATTATTGTTTCAATATTATCTGGAAAGCCTAGTGGAGAAGGAGTTAGGATTCAATTAGAATTGCCAGATTTCTCCCCAGCAAGGGTTTGATGCTCGTCTAAAGTTTTCCATTTTGGGGAGCAGTATATGCCTTCCCTGTCCCATAGGATCTATTTCCTTCGCTCTCTCTTCATCACCCCTTATCATGGGCCCGATCCTTCAAGCACACACACTGGCATTCTGACACAGGACACCCCAAATCAGTGAGACTCTTTTGTTGTAGCAAATCCCTTGGTAAAAGCTTAATGGTTACACTCTTCAGAAATCATATAGCTGGTGACAATTAGCTATTGGCTCCATAAGTAATTCCAAAATAATCCAAAGCTAATAACTATAACTATGTCAAGGATCCAGACAACTTGATTTCCCCGTTGTGATCTCTATGGCTCAGAATACAGGGCAAGGGGCTGGAATGATTCCTGGCGTAAGCCATCCCAGGCAATCAAAGACAAGGGTTCTAGAAAAAGACTTAAACAAATCCACACATGCAGAGGTTTAGTCCAACCTTGAAATCATCGTTGGAACCTCAGCACTAAATGGGTCAAAGCCTATCAAATCCACGAGTCAAGACAGGTTCAAGAGGAAGTCCAAAGTAATCCCCTACACACAGAGATTTCAACAACCATAGCCTCCACTTTGGTATCCCCACACTACATGGGTCTAGGCATAGAAAAGTTCAAGAGTCAGGATCAGTCCAAGCCACCTGGCAACTCTGAGCTATCGACGATGAAGATACATAATCCATAGCAAACAAGAATTCAAGTTCTATTAAAAGTATAGCAGTACTTGCAGGTTCTTAGCAATACAAAGTTCAAGAGACAAGAGTCCAAATTGGAAGGAGAGTCCATGGGAAGAATGCCTCAAAAGGCTCAGATGGCAGTAAGTCCAAACAAAAAGGATTTCAGGCAGTAAAGACGAGAATGTTCCTAGCAAAGGCTCCCAGCCCAGGCATCAACTTAAAAGCAAGGGTGTGGCCACAATAGCCCTCCCCCTTAACAACTAGATGACAAGGGATTTTAGCCAATCAGTGAACCCCCTGCCCAAACGGAGTCTCCATTCTGCCCTCCTGAGTTAACACTTCAACTTGTGTGACACCTCTGAACCCACCCACCCCCCACCTCTCCTGTTAGGTTCTCACAGAGAAGCTGCCAGCTTCCTTCACTCTCAAGGACAAAGCTAGCAGCTGGATGGGAGTAACTCCTGCCTCCTTGCCTCTGAGAACACTGGCAGAGATAAGCTGACACTGATTCTGACATTCCACAAGCTAAATAGGCCCAAACCCTTCCAGACCACTTCTGATCAGATTCTGGCTATAGACTATAATAAGGCCCACTGCAGCACTGGAGCTGGGCCACAACACCCCTCCAGTTGCATGTGGAGCTCAAACTCTGGACCACTGTAGGCTGAGGAAGAAAGTAGATATCTTGCAGCTACAGAGGTCAGCAAATAGGAAGGCTTTGACAGATGGGGTCAAAACTCCCCTTCAGGGAAACATACATAAAGACATTGGAAAACACAACGTTGACTGCGCTTCTCCAGTGCTTGGGTTTCTGCTACTGCCAGGTCTGCCCTGGTGTGGTGTGGTGTGGTGTGGTGTGGTGTGTGTGTGTGTGTGTGTGTGTGGGCTACGTGTTGTGTATCCATCTGTACTGCAGTCTGGCTCACCGATGGTATTGGAGCAGTCAAGACTGAAAATATGATTGTAAATGTGTCAAGTTGTTCCCATATGAAGAAGGAATGGTTCCAAATGCCACCCACTATTTCTCTAGAAAGCATAAGATAAACCCGCAGTAACTTTTTCACAAATACTATGCTGATTTCTTAAGTTACAGCTTCTAATTTTTTTTCTAATTATCTATAGTGAAGTTGTCTGTTGTTGTTGTTGTTGTTTTAAATTAATAGTCCCCACAAGGTGGTGCTCATAAATATGTTCCTCTTTCCTACTCATTCTCTCTTGTTTTCATTATGTGTTGGTGGTGTCAAATACATCAGTGTTTCCTTTTCTTTCTCAACCCCAGCCCCCAACTTTCCCACAACTCCACAACTTTCAGGTGTAAGACATATTATTAAGGAAAAGCTGTGGAATATCACAACTCTGTCAAGCATTAGTAGTGTCTGAATGATACTAATTTCAAAAAGTATAATTTATCTAGTAGAATCTTTTTAATTGGCACAGACTATGGTAGAGACAGAAAGGAGATTCTTGTGTGGCTGTCCTAGTTATCAAATGGCATCATGTTGTCCTAGAATTCATATAGTTTAAAAGATTGGGGGAAAGGGGACTAGAGAACTATTACATTATCATCTTCCTCTTCTGTCTACCAAGATTGCTCCCAAGCAATTGTCAGCAACTACCAATTCTGTTTTAAGTTAGTTCTCTAACCGATCTTCTCACACTTTTTTTGAGAAAGAGAACCGTTTCACAGCCTAATGGAAGTGTTTATCCCCTCCCAACCCTCAATATAGGAAATAAGCATTTCCTTTGTTCAATATAGTCCATGTTATACTACCTCTTTCTCTGAATATTTTTGGGAGTTGATAATATTCAGAGACCTGTGTCAGCATGTGAGGCTGTCTTGTAGTGAGCCAGATACCTAATTGGTTTATCTAGCCTTTTACTGTCTACTCCAGCCTTCCCCTTGGCTAGGAATGATGTTCAACACATCTGGAGGACACCTGCTTTTGGAAGGTTGGTCTACTCCAATTGGCAACAGTTCTCCAGGAGTCTTGGGCAAGAGGGAGGCTATTCCCAGCCCTGCTACCTGAGATCTTTTACATTGGATAGGTAAACTGAACATACAATAGGCCCTCCTTAAAGTATGGTCTATTGCAGGGCTCTCCAACCTTGGGTCCCCAGATGTTGCTGGACTATAGCTCTCAGAATCCCTTGCTATTAGCCATGCTGGCTGGGTATGCTGGGAGCTGTAGGCCAGCAACATCTGGGGACCCAAGGTTGGAGAGCCCTGGTCTATTGTAAGGGAGATAAGCTGCCTTATATTGAGTCAAAGTATTGATCCATCTAATCCAACACTGCCCACCCTGACTGAGAGCAGCCCACCACAGATTCAAACAGTGGTATTTCCCGGTCCTTCTACCTGAGCTTCTTTAATAGGAGAGCCATCCATTGAACCCAAGACCTCCTACAGGCAGAGCCTGCACTCTAATACTAACCTATGGGTCTTATACATGCTCTTCTTCCCACAATCCATAGTCCCCAATCATCTGTTCTGTTAAAAGCCCTGTTCATATGAATTTATAAAGGTGGGGTCAGAATTGCAGAGGCAAGCTCTGCCATCAATGCATTCACTGGCTTTTCTGCACAGAACCAAAGCCTGTACAACTTGTACAGGCACAGGCTATAGAGAAGGAGCTGATGAACACACCGAGATTGTGGTTAGGATATGCAGGTCTCCAGAGTTCCAGAGAAAGATCTTGCCCATTAGCTGCTGTCTGATTCTTTTAAGTGGGGATGCCCAAGGATTGGACCTGGGACTTTCTGCATGCAAAGCACATGCTCCACCACTTGCTCCACCACTGCACTGTGGTCCCTTCAAAGGTAAACCTGTATTTGGCCTGTACCACTTCATTCTGCAGGTAGGGGCTGTGAGTGGTCCTCAATATTTAAAAAACAAAACAAAACAAAAACCTGTGCATGGAAAACGAGCATGTGTGGGAGAAGGCTGGACTAGCACTTCTCTCCCAGACATGCCAGTTTTCAATCATGATTTACCACCTCAGTGAGAACGTGGCCGTAAGTTAGCTATTTGTTGCGGCAGATCCTTCCTGATGACCCCAGTACTTGCCAGGAGCAGCTTGCATGTGAAACAGCGTGGATGCTCAAAGTAATTCTTAACCAAAGTCTCTGCGTGTGTGTGTGTGTGTGTATGCGCGCGCGTGTGTGTGTTTCTTTTCGGGTGTTTTTGCTGTTGCTGCTGTCGTTCTTCCGTGCCTTCTGGTGAAGTGTCCAAATTATTTTTGCATGCACGACCATTGTCATCGGTGTCATATTAATGCCAATGACGTTTGGAAAGCACTAATGAATAAGTGCAATTTCTTTTCTCTATTGTTGGGTTTTTTGTAAAGTTGCTCAAATGCTCTCAGGTATGGCCGCCCTGAATGGAGGACTCGGTGCAACAGGCTTGACGAATGGTACAGCTGGCACAATGGATGCCCTCACCCAAGCCTACTCAGGAATCCAGCAGTATGCCGCTGCGGCACTGCCTACATTGTACAGTCAAAGTTTGTTACAACAACAAAGTGCTGCAGGCAGCCAGAAAGAAGGTAAGCACTTTAGGCCACTAAGAAATTAAAAGCAAACCAAAGAAGGCAAGGAGAAGATCACTGATCTCATGTGAACCTCAAAACAATCAAAACTTTAGTATCTCTAAATTTATTGTATCATTATCTATTCAGTAGAGTTATATGCCGCCCTTCCACTGAAGTTGCAACGCTCAGGGCAACTTATAGTGGGCACTATCCAACGGCAAATTGCGTTGCACTAGCAGTAATGGCAGCTAGAGCAACGGGAAGCTAGCACTTTTTAGCACAAACCCAGAAACCAGCTCAAACTAGCACTACCAGAATGGGACACGTCTGCTGAGATCCCTTCCGTGAGCTACACTGATTTGTCCCATTCTAGAAGTGCTAGTTTGAGCTAGTTTCTGGGTTTGTGCTATCAAGCATTAGCTTCACATTGTGCTAGTGGTTGTTCCCGCTAGCGCAGGGGCAGCATTGTATACTGCCCAATGGATTTTTAAAATTACAAAAATATACGATAAAAATGCAGGGATGGCTTCTTTTAAAAATAGCATATCACGTTAATCTTTATCTTTTCTTTTGCCTGCTTTCATTTCCAAATGTTGACTTTTGACATCTATATCATCCATCACAGTGAGCATGAGGGTGGGGAACATGAAGTTAATATGAGGGCCCACCTCTCAAGGAGGCCTAGACGCTCATGATTCACCTTGGAAAGAATGATGCTATTATCCTGTTAAATTGGACTCTTCAGGAGACTCCCAGCCCAGGAGAGTGGGAACAACTTAAGGCTTCCTAATGTCCTTAACAAAGTCACATATGAGGAAGGCAATCATAATAAGAACTGGAGCTTTGTCTGTCTGTGTGTGCATGCATGCAAACATTGTGCATGGAGAGTACAGAGGGGACCTGTAAACATTTAATTTCCAGTCCCCAAAATTTATTTCACTGGCATTTGCTTCAAGAATTTTACCACCCATTCTTTGTTAATGTAGAAAACACACAATGGGTGAATTTGCACAACATAGGCAACCCACCCTGAGAATAAGCTATGCAGTGTGGCTTGTTCGCGGAATAACCCATGGTGCACCTGACAAATGATCGGGCTTACCATGGATTGACACCCCCCCTTGCCCCTTGGTCCTCCCACTGGTATCCCAGGGGACTTGGTGGCTGAAACCACCTTGTCTCCTCTTCCCGCTCTGCTCACAACCCATTTTTGGTCACTGCCACGACTTTTTCCTTTATTTATTTTTTTTTGCGCTGTCTCCCAGTGACAACCCCTCCAAAGTGCCCGAGTGGCACATTGGAGCGGCCATCATTGGTCTGCCACCTTTTTATTTTTTTAGGAGCCAGAAATGTGTGCAAATGTTTTCATTTAAAAAAAATTGGTTGGTAGTTTGGAAGCGCACACTTGCGGATGACAGAAATTAAATGTCTTGCCTGCTCTATTTATTTATAAGTCATGGTAAGTGCCGCTGTCAAAGTACAGTAGGTACTAGCCATGGGCATTGACCAAGCAAGGCTGCAAATAGGTTATTTTGTCATTTTGCTTTTCACTTGACAGCTGTCAAACAGCGAGCTGTCATGCAAAAAGCAAAGGCACAAAAAGGTATTTGCCTGCGAAAGCGGGTGGCAAGTATATCACCCCCTTCACAGCGAGATCCTCTAGTTTTGAAGTGTGAACCTGACAGTTCTCAGTCCTCCACCTTTTCAACCCTTTCCCAAGACTCTAGGTGCTTGGGAAAGGGAGAAAGTTCATCCACCCTGTTTATGAGAGCACAGAATTTTGACAACTGTCAAAAGAAAGGGTTTCTTTTAAAACAGGGTTTTTCACAGGGCTAAACTAGATTTTTTTTTTTACAAGGAAATATACAGATTTCATGGCTGCAAATGTCCCTGTCAGAAAACACTGTTTTTAGCCCTGTGAAACACCTTGATTTAAAAGAAACCCTTTTTATAATTACAACAACAAACAACAACGAAATATTTGCGCAGATTTCTGGCACCTAAAAAAATATTTTTTAAAAAAAGGTGGCAAACCAGTGATAGCCACTCCAAAGTGCTGCTTGGACATTGCTGGAGTGGTTGTCACTGGTGTCCCGGGCAACCTTGGCAGGAGCAGCAAGGGGTTTTTGTCACTCTTGCTGAGCAGCTCGCTCATCACCACTTCCCTGGGCCCACGATGGGGTCAGTCGCCCAGGTGTGGTTGACATAACAACCCATCATTGGTCCAGCAACCCCTAGAACAAGCCATGGGTTGTTAGGGTGGCATTTTGCCCCAAAACAAGCCACCCTGTGGGTTTGCATGACCCAACAACCCACCAGGGCTAGTTACCCACAATGGGTTGCTGTGTTCTGCAAACCCAGTCAGTGTCTGCTACTTCTGCAAAAGGGAGCCCATAGTTAAGAGTGTCCTTGAAATGTGCATCCTTTTAAAAATGTATTCCTTGTGTGGACGGAGCTCCCCTATCTGGGTTCCACGTATACTGCAAACATGTAGCTTTTGTAATGAGACTGTGTTTGGAGGTTAATGACAAGATCCATCGTCATTATATTGAAGGGTTCCTTATTTAATTGCGGGTCTTGAGGGGAAGCAAATAAATGATTGGCATCGTACTCAGTGCCAATAGAGCAAAATAAACCCTCGTAAGTTAACACTAAGAATAAATTAATACTAATTACAAGATGCTTAACAAAACAAGGGAAGTCTTCTCTCTCTCTCTCTCCCACCCACCCACCCACTCTACCACATCCATTCCTCTTCTCTCCTGATCTTCAAAGAATTTTATTGTTTTGTTGAGGGGGTTTCCCCTCACCCTAAGTTCTTGCTAATTTTAGACTGGAAGGAAAAGGTATTATGTGATCCACAAAACTACCGTATATCCTTGTTTTGACTGTCAAGAAGCAATGGACCATGGTAGTTTCAGAGCAGAGAAATAGTATTACACCATTAAGAAGAGGGTTTTGTAGAGACAGCACCATCAGTGCCCCAAATTATATTTGCTATGTTTTTCACCCATACTGGATATAACCCTTTGAGTGCAATTGTTCCGTTTCAATTCTTAATTCAAAAGGGGCCAGCATGGAGTATCCAGACAAGCCCTATTTGAATAAAAGAAAGATTTGATAGATCATTATTACTATCAATTTGTCTGCCAAAGTTCTGACATTATTAAAATAAACTACCATATAAATTGTGCATATGGCTCAATAATATTTTAGTGAGGATGCAAATAAATGAAAATAATGTCTGGGATCCAGAGGGTCTTTGCAGAAGCAGAAAGTACTTCTACATGTGCAAGGCATGCCCTCCCAAAATTTCTGCCAATTTCCTGCTCCTGCTGCAGCCTCCACTTGCATATCCCATGCCATTCCAGTCCTTCAGCAGTGCCTTTTTAGGTGGAAGGAGGCAGGAAAGCCCCAGTTCTGTAAAGAATTAAGTCCATTTGGTGGTTACGGAACTGCAAAGGCTTTCTTTAACATTTGTGAAATAATAGTATTGGTAAGAAATATTGGAAATAATAATTGGTATGACATAATGTTGCAAGTAATAATTCATTTTCTCTTTAAAAATCGTGTCAGCATAGAAGCTAAAAAATAAAACTATTTTTTAGTACAGCTCATAGAAATCATAGAAAAGTAGAGTTGGAAGGGGCCTACAAGGCCATCGAGTCCAGCCCCCTGCTCAATGCAGGAATCTAGGTCAAAGCATCCCGGACAGATGTCTGTCCAGCTGCACCTTGAATGCCTCCAGACTGGGAGAGCCCACCACCTCCCTAGGTAGTTGGTTCCATTGTCTTATTGCTCTGACAGTCAGGAAATTTTTCCTGATGTTTAGGTGCAATCTGGGTTCCTGTAACTTGAGCCCATTATTCCGTGTCCTGCAAACTGGGATGATCGAGAAGAGATCTTTGCCCTCCTCTGTGTGACATCCCTTCAAATACTGGAAGAGTGCGATCATATCTCCCCTCAGTCTCCTCTTCTGAAGGCTAAACATGCCCAGTTCTTTCAGTCTCTCCTCATAGGGCCTTGTTTCCAGTCCCTTTATCATCCTTGTTGCCCTCCTCTGAACCCTCTCCAGTTTGTCTATGTCCTTCTTAAAGTGAGGTGCCCAGAACTGGACGCAGTACTCAAGATGAGGCCTAACCAGTGCAGAGTAAAGGGGAATTATCACTTCCCGCTGATTTGGAAGCTATACTTCTATTAATACAGCCCAAAATTAGCATTTGCCTTCCTTTACAGCCACATCGCATTGCTGGCTCATATTCAGTTTGTGATCTACCACAATTCCAAGATCCTTCTCACTTGTAGTATTGTTGAGCCAAGTGTCCCCCATTCTGTAACTCTGCATTTGGTTTCCTCTCCCTAGGTGCAGCACTTGGTATTTATCCCTATTAAATTTCATTCTGTTGTTTTCGGCCCAGTGCTCCAGCCTATCGAGGTCACTTTGAATTTTGTTTCTGTCTTCCAGAGTATTAGCTGTTCCACCCAACTTTGTGTCATCTGCAAATTTGATAAGCATTCCCTGTACCTCCTGATCCAAGTCATTAATAAAAATGTTGAAGAGCACCGGGCCCAGGACCGAGCCCTGTGGTACCCCACTCGTTACCTCTCCCCAGTTTGAGAAGGAACCATTGATAAGCACTCTTTGAGTCCGATTCTGTAGCCAATTGTGGATCCACCTGATAGTTGTTCCATCTAGCCCACTCTTAGCTAGCTTACTAATCAGGATATCATGAGGCACTTTGTCGAAAGCTCGTATAACTCCATGTGCATGGATGTTTGCTTAAGTAGACTGGGGAGTCTTCCAGGCAAAGCTTTTCATGGAATTTTACATGTGGTCTAGACAACGTTGTCTTCAATTTATAACCCTCCCATATTTACCCACCATGTTTTCCATCCTTTTTCTAAGCAGAAAAAAAAGCTGTTAAGGAGGAAAAGACGGAAGAGCTGCACAATGTCTTTTGATTGGTAATGCTAAGAGCCCTCCGTCTAGAAGCAGCTTGACATGGAAACATCAAGACAGTGTGCAGTGACCGTTCTCAGTACAAAACAAAGCAGCTGATCCCTGACTCTCAGTTCTCCCTTTTCTTAAAGGTCCAGAAGGAGCAAACCTCTTCATTTATCACCTCCCACAGGAGTTTGGAGACCAGGACATTCTGCAGATGTTCATGCCTTTTGGGAACGTTATTTCTGCTAAGGTCTTCATTGACAAACAGACCAATTTGAGCAAGTGCTTTGGTATGTAATGTTTATTACACAAACACGGGAGAGATGTGTAAAATCTGTCACTTTTTCCTCACCTTCCCGCTGGCTCATGTTCAGATTGTGTGGATACGTTGCTTTCACAATGCACATCTGAACCATTCTATTATTATCTGCAGTTGGTTAATTGAGCATCAGAACACAGACATTTCTCTAGGGCAGCCTCTCCCACCCTGGTGCCCTCCAGATGTGTTGAACTACAACTCCCATCATCCCCCTGGAGAAAAATCAGAGTTGCAGTCCAACACATCTGCTGGAGGGCGCCAGGGTGGGATAGGATGCTTTAAGCAGTATTAATGTGCAGCGGAATCACTGATGTGCCCCACATCTGTGTTTTGAATTAATGTTTGGGACCCTTCCCCCCAAGAACACATATTTACACTCTTGACTTTTCATATCAGGAATGGGAAATCAGATATTTATGGCATACTTGCAAGGCAGCCAAACCAAAGACACCATTCTGTGGCGCCAATGTCAGTGGGGTGGTGTATCCTCTCTGGGTTTCAGTCTGAACTTTAAAGGAGCTATCCGTGGTTCTGAACCTATTTTGGGGGTTAGAGTTCAACACCATGGATAGCTCCTTAAAAGTTCAGACTAAAACCCGGAGTGGATACACCGCCCCACGGACATTGGAGCCAACAGCCTCCACTGACACCTAGGATTCATTGGCATGAATGGGAGATGCACACGAGCCCCTCTGTCATCTTGCACCCATCTCATTCATTTCTATTCTCCTACTAAGATGGGTGTTTCTGTGGTTTGTGCTCTGTAAGCATTACAATGAAAAAGGAGGGATGATGAAAGCTTCATGAGAAAGTGGAATGTTTCCCCCCACCCACCGCCCCCACAGCAACTGGTATAAATCTTCGAAAATGGAAGAATGTGCAGTTGAATCAGTTAAAAAAAAAAAGAAAGAAAGAAAAAGAAATAATAAAAGCATACAAAAACTTTTCTGACATACACAACAAAAAGTGTCAAACGCATAAAACTAATTACATCCTATCTGGGGGAATGCCATTTATTATACAATCAAGCTACATTATTATGGACACCTAATTATTCTCTATTGTATAAGAAAACTCTCCATGTTTAACTCATTACTTGCAAATTACATTAAACCCTCTCTCCTGGATTAAGAAAAACTACGCAGTTAGGTGATCTCTGCTTTTCAGCATCCTCACACTCAGTACATATAGTACCTGACAAATGATCATTCCTTCTAATACTAACTCAAGTTCTCTTGTGCGCGTAAAAACCTAGCCAAAACTGCACCGCTCATGCAGAAGAGAGTTGTATCAACAGACTTGGGGTGATCCTAAGGTTTGCGGTGGTATGAAAAATCTTAAGAATAAAGACCTAAGAGGGAGAAACCCCCCCCACCTCCGCGTACACACACACACACATACACACACCCTAAAGATAACTCAGTGGCACAGAATGTTGCCAAATGGAGGGGGGGCCAAACAACTGGGGGTGGAGAATGGAATGGAATGGAATGGCTGGACAAGGAGAAGGGAGGCACATGTACGTGTGTGCACACGCACACACAACACACGCATATAAAAGGTATCTGAAGTCTGAACCTTCACTCTCTCTGGATAGGTCATTTCCTGGTTCACACTGAGAAGCTATGTTGAAATGTCCGCAGGGACAGAAGTGAGAGCTCTCCATAGATATCAAAGGTTTTAATATTCCTGGGATTAAGCACATATATGTCCACCACACCCCTAAGGGGAAAGAAAAAAAACACACCAAAATATAGCGGCAGCGGTAGGGGGGGGGGGACCCTACAGTGGCTGGAACCCTGAATAGAAGCACTCCACACAAGAACATTTTATTGCAGTACCCTATTTGTAATCTTCCAATTTTAAATCTTTACAATGTAGACTTCTAATTTTAAAGTTTACCATGTTTTCCATCCACCACTTCCCAAAGCAGTAGGTAGTTCTAGGGCAACCTTTTGCAAGGTCCGTTTCCTTGGGTATTAGAAGAGCATGGCTGGTTGGGGATGCTGGGAGTTGTAGTCCAAAAAATCTCAAGGGAACCAGGTTCGAGAAAGCTGCTCTAGGCAGTAAATGCACAATACAAGCAATCATTAAAATATTTAATGTTTTTTGCTAATACATGCCTTTTTTCTCTCTTCCTCCAACCCCAATTTTGTGTATTATAGGTTTTGTTAGCTATGACAATCCTGTCTCTGCGCAAGCTGCTATACAGGCTATGAACGGATTTCAGATTGGCATGAAACGCTTGAAAGTTCAGCTGAAGCGCTCCAAAAATGACAGCAAACCTTACTGATCATTACCCCAGAAGCTTACTGCTATTAATTTAGATTTCTTAGGGTAAGTCCCTTGAGCAAACCCACCCTCCCTTGGGGGGTGGGAGTGTTGAAAAAGAACATAAGAACATTGCCAACCACCGCCAAGAGACAGCTATTTTTAAAATACTGCTTTCATTTTCCCCACCTGCCATGACTGGAAACTTGGCTAACCTAACCTCAGAAATATTGAATGGTGTACTTTATTTGAATTTGCAGTTTAGATTTTTTATTTTAATTATCCTTAAAAGGAAAAAACACACACCCTCTGAAATCTTAATTATTAAAACTGTCAAGAAAGAAAAATGTCAATTTAACTTTCTCAGCCGTGGTGTCCCTAATTCTTTTGATGGGGATAATGAAAGCGGTTGTACGTCTGGACCTAGACTTATCCAAATGGCACCAGCAGTTTGTAGGCTAACGCAATGGCCTTGGGCCAGGAGAGGAACTCATTTAGAAATGACACCTATTCTTTCCATTACTTCAGTTCATTTTTTTATTAAGGAGCTTGAAGATTTTTCATTCTTAGGGCTTCAGATTGACATGCTGTTATATTATCCTGTTCAACACTGGTTGTCTTTATATATTTCACTTGTTGGGTTTTTGGTTGGTTTTTTTTTTTTTGGTGTGTGTTTTTTTTAAGTTCTATGGGGATTTTTTTTAGATTTTTTTTTAGCATTAGTGTAAAAAAAAGACATAGAGATCTGTTTCTAAAGCTACAGGGTTTAAACTAAATAAATAAAAAGAGTGACAATACTTGACGTTTCTTGAAAGATAAAAATTTAATAATAATGATGATAATAATAATGATAATAATGATAATAATAATAATAGATAACAAAAGAAAGCCACAGGCCTGTAAATTTTATTTGTAAAAAGCATTTCTATTTTTATACAAAAATTTTTACTGCCTCAGAAATAATGGAAGTTATTTATTGCCTATTGTTAACTTATTGGATACCTAAAGAGCAGCTCTCTCTGCTAGCTAGATCCTTTTGAAGTAGTCTCTGGAGTATATGTGCCAAGAATGGGTGCTTTTTCACCGTTGAATCCTACATCTTCTATGGTTCATACTTTTTTATCCTCCTGTTTGTATTTTGTCTGGTTATCTTGTTTGTAGTTTCCATTATCTAGTTGAAAGTTTAGTTGTCTTGGACTATTCTATCTTTCTCTCTACCCTCCCGCACACCCAATCCACTCCTACTCTGCACCCCCCCCTTATGTTACATTTGTTGAAACTGGTTCTTTAACACCCCGCCCCAACCTTCCCCTCCCCAAATAAAACAGGAATCCATCTTCTCTAACTCCTTTCAGATGGATTCTTTTTGGGGTTCTCTCATTGTGCCGTCCTTGACCAAGTGTACAGTTAATGCAAATTGCGTGAATGGCTGAGATTCTAATGATGAAAGATTTGCATTAGTTTTCTCCTGCACCCATTAAAAATGATTTTGTTTCTGCTGCATAGACTCTCCGTAACTTTTTTTCCTCTTCCTTGTTTTTCCCTAGACATCTTCATGCCCGTTAGCTCATCGTTTGCCTAGCATGTCCCTGTGGCGTCTTAAAAAAAAAAGTTTCATCGTCCCGTCATTGTTTCTGATGTCTTTCTGACCTCACATCATAATTTGGTTCTCCTACTGACCTTTGATCTATAGTTTGAACCTTTGAAATTTGCATGTGACCTCATCTAGCTATATGAATTCTGGGAAGTCAATGTGAAAAGCATTGCTGCATTTATGCAAGATTGAAATTTATTACTAGTCAAATTAATGATAGGATTATTAAACACACACACACACACACACACACACAACCTGTGGCAAAATGTTTTGTTAGGGTTTTTAAGTTGTTCCTTTTTCCTTTTCCTTTTCCTTTTCCTTTTCCTTTTTGTGTTAAAACAACAAAAACAGACTTGAAAGTATTATACAGAGATTGGCATTCTGGCTGGTCACTGATCACAATAGCAATATGTGTCCAGAGACACGGAATGTTGGTTTCTAACAGACTACTTCCAAAACAGTTTGAAATGAAGAACTGTCTGATTTTAAGTCTCTAGAGGTCTGTAATAGTTTTTACATTTTTCAGGCAGTGTAAAGTTTTTTGATAAGGCCATTTTAGGTGGCTCACTTTCTCATTAAGAATATATATATAGAACCACTTTTTGTAGATTAGTATAACAAAAAAAAAATTACCCTGTTTTAGGGCAAATGCTACCTATTTGTGTCACCTTTTGCTGAACTGACTCACAAGTTAGACAATCCATGAATTAATGCACATGAAAATTACCTATATTTTATACTGTTTCAATGTACAGGAGAGAGGTTACTGTAAGCTGTCGTTCCATTGGTGCTTCTGTGAATTAAGTTGTGATTTCATCATGGGTCTTATGGTCTTTAAGTGTTCCGTGTTTATAAGCAACCGGTTTGAAATTGGTTTTTACTTGAACAACATCAGCAACAGAACAACAACAAAAAAACTAATTTCAAAAAACTGAAAAAGTTGTTTGCTTAAAATTTAAAAAAAAGTTTTCATGTGAAAAAAAAAACTATTCCAGACTAAGTTTGTGTTGGCTTCCGTGACGCATTGGTGTCAAAAATTTTTTTTTAAAAAAAATTATTATTGTGGACAATTTAGATGTGTTTGTGTTCAGCAAAATGTGATCAGTTTTTCTTTTAAAGAAATAATAATAATAAAAAAAGAATTCAGTGAAAAAAATCTTAGTGCCAAACTCCAAAGGTACTTTTCTTCCTAGAGCTTCAGTGTGTTTCTTGTGTGAAGTAATTTGATAACATGGGTATTTTACTATGTGTTTTGTATAAAACCCTAATATTTAAAGGAAAAAGAGGTTACAAAGTTTGTTAACTTGCTATCCTGTGGTCTTGTTGCCTGAAATTGTTGTTGTTTGTTATTTCTCTTGGATGTTTTTTGTAAAACATTGTATTAAGTGCCCATGTTTCACTTTTCTAACCACTCTGCACATCAACGCTGTGAAAGCAAACCTCACAATGTAATTTCTTCATAATGTATGGAAACCTCTAAGGTGAGAAAGTTTTGAACTTTTAACCCTTTCCACCCAGAGCTGTCTTGAGTGTTAATACTTTTATACATTCACCATTTTGCTGTTTATTTTTATATATACATATATATATATATCTATAGCTATAAATATATATATACTTAATTTTTGTGGTTTATTTAATACATGGTTGAAATCAGAAAAATGCACAGGGCAGACCTGAAGGACAAAAAAAAATATTTTACTGCTGTCTAAATTTCTTCTGTATCTATAACTAAAAAAATATTTAAAATAGTAATTGTAGATCTCCTTTTTAGGTATTTGGGTTTTTTTGTCTTTTCTTAAAAAGAGCTTTTAATATGCTGCTGGAATATGATATTCAGTATTAATAAAATAAAATAAAAATAATTCTTTAATTATGTATTGTATGACCACTCCTAGATAGGAGAGGTAAACCCACGATTTGAAATCATTAAAAAAATATTTTTGTAATGAAATAAAATGAACTTTTGCTTAAATCCAATGCACTAGAACTTCCTGGATGAAACTTCATTGTGCACTGCAGTTAAACTACTTTTTATGGATGAGGTTTACACATGTTGTAATGCTTTGATGTGTTATCTGCCATTATCTGTGATATATTGGTCCAGATATAATAGATACAAAGTAGGTGTGGCAATATCTTTTGTTAACCTGATTTCTGTTGATAAGGGAACCTGCAGACTCTTGAACCGAGCAAGCCCTTTGAAAGGCAGAAGGGAAATGTGGCTGTCACTCAGCTGTATTGCAAATAAACCAGGCACAGGATACATCCCCTTTCACAGATGCAAGTACCGTATTCAGGGCTCTTGTGTGTAGGCCAGGGCTCTCCAACTTTGGGTCCCCAGATGTTGCTGGAGCTGGACTAAAGCTCCCAGAATCCCTTGCCATTAGCCATGTTGACTGGGTATGCTGGGAGCTGTAGTCCAGCAACATTGGGGACCCAAGGTTGGAAAGCTCTGGTGTAGGCTATTCATGCTCTGATCAAAAGTACCTGTGTACCTGGTTCCAACAAACAGTTGGTTGGTTGGCTGCTGTGCTGTGTGAAGAGAACGCTGGACTAGATAGACCCTTTGTCTGATCCAGAATGGCTCTTCTTATGTTCTTATGTCCTGGGGAGGTGCAGGCTTGTTAGATCTACATATGGGGCAGATAATGGGATGTTGGACTGCACCCAGCACAAGGTACCCCAGCCAGCAGGGGAAAGAGAGAATAGGCTTCTGTATGCACACCTGCACTCAGCACTTACCGAATGCATATATTTTCCAGTCCTGTGTATTTTCCAGCCAAAACACAAGTGTTTAGAATGTGAGGTGCCAAGAGGTATGCAAGAACCTCATCACAACAGACCTTTGTCACAGACCAAGAGAACCATGAAGCTAACTCCAGGTATCCAGCATTGCTTTTGATTTTAAAAAAAACCAAACGAAAAAAACCCCAGACTTTCTGCCTTCCCGCAAATCACTTTTTTAACTCAGTGCAATTGGGACTGAAAAATGTAGTGCAGGACAGGAGTGGGGGAAGCTACTTGAAGGAAGAAACTCAGAAGTTCTGCTGGACAAATGGAAGCCAGTGAGCATGCCTGAAATGCCCTCAAGGTTTATGGGTTGGTTACTAGGCAGAGTTACTACCCTGGCATTGCAGAGACATGTCTCACTTTGTACTGCAATCATGTTTAGCTTGTCACATGTATGCTGGCATTCCTAAATGCACCAAGGAGCTACTGCCAATCAAAGCTCTTCGGTGCATGTCCCCGTGTAGCTAGGAATTTGGTATATCCCTTTCACATAGTATTTGTGCTTGCTGCAGCTGCGCTGGTGTTCCCTGCAGTAAACATACAAAGTGTGAAGGGCAGGCACACTTTCCTAAACATGCAGAGTCCACATGTCATGGAGCTGCAGCTAATCAGGACTTCCTGGCTCGTGTGTCTTTAAGTGTGTAGGGATTCACACCTGCCATTCATATTGTACATATTCACTGTGGTGATATCGCAGCAGTAGCAGCAGCGGCAGCAACCACGACTGCTTTGTGAACTGGCACTCAAGTAGATATTCTAGCACAGGTATTTAGGATATTACTGTATTTCTCTGAAATGGCTAAATATGTTACATTTGTAACCCACTTTGCACTCTGTTTACCTAACTAGTAGCCACCAGCTTTCCATGTTATTAGATGGAGGTGTTCTGCAAAACTCAGACGCTTGCATGGTCCATCAACAGAAAGTGATCCAATTTAAAAGGTATCGCCTTATCTATTTTGTATCTCTTATTCTCTGTTGTGACAATATAAGGGCACAGCCCTGCAAACATTCAAAATGGAGAAACATTATTCACATAGAGGGATTCTGAAAATCCTGTTTGCAGAATAGAGCCCAGGAAACTGGGACAAAAAAAAGATGCTGATAACCCTTCACTGCCTTTTTTTAAAAGTTGTATTGGATATAATAGCATTCCTACTCCTAAACCAAATTTGGGTCTTCTGTACTGGCAAATATACCCCTTTCCAAGCCAATACATTTCAGCAGCTTTCTAGGCTACTGATAAGTGCCATAATCATTCCCCATTGTCTATTTCTCTTTGATTTCATACAGAACGTTTCCTACCTTCTTCTCTAATCCCAGTTGTAAATTATTGTTAAAAAATACAGATGATAATCACCCCCTCTCCTTTACTTTTAAATGACTGTTTTATAGAGAAGCCCTGGGGTGGAAAGGACTAGAATCCAAGTGATGCACACACACAAAATATTTTTAAAAGGTTTCTTATAGCACATGCACTTATAGGTAAATGCTCTGTGTTATTCTCATGTTTTTACTACTGCTGGGGCCTTCCTGAACCCTTTGAGGGCTATTTTGTACTTCTTGCAGCAATGTTTGCCTATTGAATTATCACGTGCACACTGATACATAATGTGGGATCATCATTATGTCTTTCCAGGACATATTGTTGTTCAGCATTTAAATTTCCAAAATAATTGTGCTTTAAAAAACAACAACAACCCTCAGAACCCTTCCATGTGGAAAAGCTCAGTGAGGACACCCACCCATACCTCCTGCTGCTCGGCCATCTTTCAGTTCAGTGGGGCTTGCACCAAAGCCCCATGCAAGCCCTGTTAAGAAGGCAGCAAAGTATGATGGATTGCACCCAGTGTGGGCAACACAGTTACCCTTTGTCATGCTAAACTCCTTAAACTCTAGAACTATTATTAATTTGCACCTGTGGAAGACAACAGGCATCCACCCCTTCTATTAGTTATTCTCGAAGCAACATGCATTTTGTAGTGCAAAGAAATCTTGACTTTAAACAGAAAATAAATCCAAAAGCTTAGACTGTTTCCTTAGGGACAAAGACTGGGATCCAAAGAAGGGACATGCCTATGTAGGATAGAAGCATCGACACAGCTGAAGCTTTGCTAGCTGGTTTCCTCACAGTTCCCACGGCAGAAGAGGCAAGCTGCTGGTGCATTTGAATTGAAACTGCTACTGGTGTGGAAACCACTGCAAGGAAAACCAGCCAGCAAAGTTACAGCTTCACAAATGAGGGTCTTTTCTAATGCACTGTACTTGCTTGTATACACACGTCCCTTTTTAAAATCCCAGATAGATTATCTGTCACTTATTTATAAACTATTAAATACTGGGGGCTGGTGGGGGGGAGCTGCAAGAGTGCAAAGGGCTTAATAAACAGAAGAAGAAGAAAAAATTAAACAAGGGGAATTTGCTTTTCAAATTTCAACTCAAAAAGCACAAAGAAGTAGTTTTCCAATCAAATTAGCTAATTTTAATGAAATGGCCATATTCAAAGGAGTAACAAGTTCATCTTTCTTTCACCATAGGGGTTATTATTCCTTGGCTTGTGCTACTCTCTGGAATCATTATACTGTTTCTGTTTTTATTAACTTAAGTGCTAATTAACAAAAGAGGTTTTTTAAAAAAACAAACAAACAAACCTGTAGTATCATTATCTTTCTGAATAATGTCATAACAAACAAACGAAAAATAACATCCCTGTGTGGCGGGGCGGGGCGGGGCGGGCTGGGGTGTTGTGCTGTGAGAAATTGTTGTTTGTAGATGAATAATATCTCTCTTTTAGTTGAGAATGTCACAAACCTGGGTCATGATCCACTCACACCAGTGGGTGTAGCATCCACATGCAGAGAATTCCCATTGGCTCAACAAAGCTCTGTTTCCCCCTCCCCATGCCTACGTGCATGGCATCCATGTCTGCCATACCAGCTCTCCCTCCTTGCCCAAATAGAAGTTACTTGTGCACCAGTAACTTACGAGCTTTTCTACACAAGGCATTAATTGTGCACTCATGATTCCTTACTCATGGTTGTTTACAGATTCTTTAGACGATGTTTTGATCCTCCTGTTTCGCTTCTGTTTTTTAAGAGCACTTTCCCGGGGGAGGGGGTGGTTAGAGTGGGGAAATCATTATTCACTTATTATTTCTGTAAGTGAAAGAAAATGTATTTTCCTACTTGTGTATTTGTGCTATTCCTCTATAGCACAGTGCCACCTAGAGGTTAGATAGCAGAAAAGCAGGAAAGGAAAAGCTCTTTGTGTAGAGCTGGGATCTCAATACTGTCTGTGACAAAACCGAAAGTAGATACAGCAATTAACAGCCTCGTATACAAAAGTTCTATATCAAGTTAAGAGGGAGGCAGGATAGGGATATGGGGCACAGGCCTCTCATTCTGCCTAATATCCTGTCACATTGTATGCACTGAAGACATGCAGCTGAGAAAGGAAACAGGGTTCTCTTGAACCCCATGTGAATCCTCTATACCTGGATTCTTAGCCTGTGGTGCAAATGGATTGTGCCCTCGGTTGTTTTGTTTTTTAAAGTTTTGTCAGAGAAAAGCCAAAGTTACTGCAATGTAGTGGAAACTGTAAGACCATTTGAGTATTGTTTCTATTTTGTTGATGCATTTGGATTTTGCTGTTTGATGGAATTTGAGCCAAAAACAAACACAAACACAAAAAACCCACAGGCTTTCCTATTTCTAAAACTTGATTGTACTGGCATTTTGTACCAGTGGAACTTTTTATACTGGAGATTAAAAAAATAATAATACAGGGTTTTTTTTTCTTTTTTTGTGGCTTGCTCTTGTGAGCCCCAAGATCATGGCTGGTTTTCAAGTTTGATTTCCAGTTGGTAGAAAGAAAGTAAGTTGGTTTTGTTTAGAGAATTTAAAAAACAAACAAACTTTGGCTTGGTTTAATTCTTTCCCTTTGCTTATATTTAGTGTTTAGAATTTTGTCTTTAAAACAAGCGGTAAGTTTCACTTTTTATTCTGTATTGTGCAGTTACACAATAATATAAAGATAAATTAGAATTTAGGAGTACACAGTCACTTTACGTGGATAAATGTATTAGTTAAAAAAGTAGGGGTTTGCTTTTTTGCTGTTTAGATCAAAAGTTTTTTCTGATTCTTCTGTCTTCATTGTGAACATAACTGTGTAGTTGAAACAGTCAAACTTATTTTTGTAACGTATGTTATTGTGTGATGCAGTTTTTTGCTTCTGTCTCCAATATTAAACCATTTTCCTAATACTTGTCTCTCTTTCTCTCTCTGTGTTGTAATGTTGGTGGTCATTCCGTGTTGGTAATACATCTGCACACCTCACTGTTTCACGTCCCTGTTGATTTTTTTTTCTATTTGTCGTGTACAAAAGATACAGTCGATTCCACCTAAGTGAACCTCTGATTGGAGAGTGAATACAGATTTGTAGACACCCTTGGCCTATTTTACCTCCACCTTCCTTGCCCTCCCTATCCCAGTTGCCTTTAATCATTTTGATTATATAAGCAGGAGTTCATTTTAATTGCTGGCCTGCAATCACATTGGAGATGCCTTTTAAAAAACAAGTCACACAAACACACACACGCACGCACTCACACACACACACACACACACAAAACCTCATGCAAGGTTTTTCTCTGAGTAATGTCTATAAAGTGATGCGCTTCTGCTTTGCAGGACCATATTATGTTTACTACCCAGAAAAGTTATTTGATGGGAGTAGAAACAGGAAAATGTTGGTATTTCTTCAGAATTAGTGCTTTGGCAGCATATAGAGTTAGTCCACCACTTATCAGAAGTAATAAAGTTTTAACTGCAGGTGGGAGAGCTTGAGCCCAAAACCCACCAGGTGAAAAAGATTGTTTAGACATCTATAGAGCTATGTGAGCTCAGGGAGAGCTTTAAATTATTACAGCTAGTGGAAGTCAAAAATAAGTAAACAGCAACACCACAGGTGATGAACTGGACTGTTTTGATCTTAGTATACAGGATAGGCATCTTATAGCAACGGATAATAAAGCAATGCAAATCTCTAAGGAGCAAAGTGACTACTTCAATATTTATTGCCCTCTTGGGTGCAGGTGAGGCTCTTTTTATCAGAGTAAACAAACCACTACAAAAATAAATTACTAATAGACATGTCACTCTGATGCTATTTTGATTCTGCCCAGTGCTCTTATGAATTATATTGCCACTTCATCAATCATTGACCTTGGTGGGATTTATGTCGTTACTGTTGATCTGATTTGATTCATCAAAGATTTAAATTGATCAGGTGGGGAAGGGACTTTACAAAAAGAAGAAGTTCTATCCCCTGCTCTGTGGGACTCAAGCCATACATTCATCCTTTTGTCCCGAACTCAGGAACTGAAGGCCACTTAAAAGTGCTCTTATGAGATGAAGTCCACAGACTTTCTTTGTGACTTTTATTTCACGGTCAGTGCTCTGGTTTTCACTTGTGTGAGCCAATCATGCATAGTCTAAAATGACAGCCTCTTCAGAAAGAAAGCATTGTACACTGGATGTTCTCCTCTCACGGTTCTGGCACCTATTTTCTAGTGGCCCATGTGGGGCTGGGTTTTGCTTTCCGTCTGTTTTACAGAGCTTGTTACACAAGCTTCTGTGTCTGTGGATTTCAAAAGTGGTGCAAATTGTTGAGGGAAGTGCTGTCCCTCCTTTCGGTCTGTTCTTGCTGCCTTTTATGTGGCTTCACTGGTGCCTATTTCCCACAATCCCACTCCCTGGTTATGTTTTCCAATTACCTCATCAATACAGCTGCATCATAGGACCATATCCCATGATGCAACAGTGTGCCTGCTATGACACAAGAAAGTAGACCCTCTTGTAACACAACGAAACACAAAAAAGGAAAAGCTGGGAATGAGCTCACCTTCCCAGGCAGATTACATGAGCCTTAATTGTGATAAGTGCTGACAATCATTTTATTCCAGTGTAAAAAATGCATGCATTTTTTAAAAAGGAAAACAAAGCCTACTTGTTCCACATTTTTAAGCAACTAGTTGTATGACCAGAAGAAGACAAGGGATAATTGGAATCAATATGCTTTCAATAAACAGAGTGGCAGACACACATGGGACATTTGGGTCGAAATCCCACCACAACCACTCGGTGGCTTTGGCCAATTCATTCATTGTCTCAGCTACCACATCGACATTTGTGAAATATGAATCACAATCATCTCCATGGGCCTGTTTACACAATGAGTTATCCTGGTATAACAACCGCTGAAGCAACTTCAGCATCTTACTCAACATTCAGATGGTGAAGCAGAGGTTGAGGTGGACTCAGGGTCAACCAGCTTTTGGAAAGTCAGGGGACTTCATTTTTTACTTATTTCGGGCATTTATAAACCAGGTTGTTTGCCAAATGACATTCAAAATGGCATACAATATTATTATTTTTTAATGTGCGTCTCTGTTATCCCAGGATAAGTGATCATGTAAACCAGCCTTTCCCAACCTGGCGCCCTCCAGAAGTTTTTGGACCATAACTCCCATCATCCCTTACCAAAGGCCATGTTGGCTGGGGCTGATGGAAGTCGAACTCCAAAACATCAGGCGGGCACCAGGTTGGAGAAGGCTGATGTCAACAATAGCAGGGTGGTTTGTCTGTGCTGAGAGAAGTTCACTCTTACGCTGAGACACACGGATGTGTTGAAGTAGTCAGGATAGTAATCGAGCATGGTTGGCTAGAAGCTAGTTCTCTTGGAGGAGGGAGCAGAGGCTCAAGTGCATCACGTTTCTGCTATACCATCTAAAGCAGACCTGCACAATTCATGAGCCAACAACATGGGTACAGCCCACCAGCTACGTTTTTGTGGCCTGCAGGTGGTTGACGACCTTGTTTTCACAGTCCTGAGCAAGCTGGAAAAATAGTGAGTTTGACTGAGTGAGCCCCTGCTGAAGCCCCATAGAGCTGGTGGGCTGGCTGTATTCTGTTTGGTGGGTCACAAGCTGTGCAGGCCTGTTCTAAAGGCAGAAGGGTGGAATCGCACTATCTCAGCAAATGCATGTTCCCAAACCCACAATTGCTATGACAACAAGGGAAGATCAGCAACAAATATCCCTTGTAAATAATTCCAGAGGTAGTTTTCCTTCTAGACAGGCTTATTCCTGGTTTTGGAGCCCAGCAGGGGAAAAAATAATATATTAAATAGCCTGGGGGCAGATTTGCAGGGAAGCAGCAGCAGCAGCAGCAGCAGGGGGAAGTGTTATGCACTCCCCCTCCCATCCACCAATTCTCCCACTCAAATGCCTTTGTATCCCCACATTTCCCATATGAAGAAAACATGGAGTTGGTAAACTGTTTTTTCCCTTCCTTATGCAAACATTTAGTTCCACCAAGAATCACAAACTGCACCCCCAGGGTCTTCTGATGCTCCTGTATCTAGTCTCCATTTTGCATGTAAGCATAAGGGTTTTTATAGGCTACCTGTGTGTCTGCTTTTCTTGCCACTGTGTTAATGTACACAATGGGCCTAAACACTTTGAAATTCCTTTCTTCATGCTGATGAGCCATTTTGGGAGGGTAATGGGTTGGATCCCGAACTGCTTGTTCCACCAACAGAATGATACCGCTTGTGCAGTGAGACTTCCTGGCCTCCCTTCCTCCCTGCAGTCCCTTGCAGTGCTCTCCGTATCTGCTCCGGAAGGTCCCCCAACCCTCTTGAGCAGATCTGGGGGTCATACAGGGGCTAGGAGACGATGGGGAGGTCCCGTTGCACAAGTGGTATCCTCTGTTGGCGGAACAACCATTCTGGATCCAACTCAACCTCTGTGTTTTGGATGTTACAATGTTTCCATACTCTTCTAGCCATCGCCCAGGGTGGCCGGTTGCCGGCCAGGTGGGCGATTAATAAATGTAAATAAATAAATAAATTCACACCAGCCCAATAAGGGACTATCCACACACCTTCAAAATTCCGATGCTAGTATCTCAAAATTGCTAATCTACATGAAGAAAGAAGTTCATTTTCCAGAAGGATAAGTTTAGGGTGTTCTTGAGAATATCCTACATCATGAGGACAGCCAGGATACAAGTCTATTTTAGTCCACCCTGGAGAAAATGGTTGTAAAAGGCAAATGGACAAATTAGTTGAGGAACACTAAGCAGTTGCAAGATACTGTTGTAAGCATAACGGCAAAAGTTTAGCTGCTCAATTTAATAGGTAAAGGTACAGAAGCTTATATAAGGATGACCCTTCTAGTATCTGTAAGATATCTGCGTCATCAGCAACTATCTATTTCAATGTGTTTATATTTCATATAGGGTGCAATCCATATCCAACTGATGTCAATGGCAAACCCCTTTGAGATGTTAACAGCAAAGGACTGTGCCACTAGTATCTCTCTCAACATAGGTGCTTTATTTTTTGACGTCTAAAAGATTGCCAGATATCTTGCTGGCATGAGTGTAATTTTTTTTAACCCCAATTTGGTGGTCCTTAGGTATGAGGGTATGGGAAAAAAACAGTGTACTGTGTTTCATTCCTGATAAGTGAATAAAGTATTGTGAACAAGCAATCAGGTTATTCACTTATCAGGAATCGACTGTACTGCTGGTTTGGCTGTTTTTGTTCTTCATTCTCTGTTGTAATTTCACAACTTTGCTGTGTCCTGTTTGTTTCTCTTTTTTTTTCTTGCCCCTTTCTTTCTCTCTCTCTCTCTCTCTTTCTCCCTTTCTCTCTTTCAAATGCTCTAGCACAATCACTGGGAAGTCTCCCTTCTTTTGACCATGAAACATGCTCTCAAAGTGGGGAACAAAAATCTTAACAAAAACTATGCACTTGCTATCAGGAACACAATATTGGATGTGTCTTATATCTATTCAGTGCGTGATTTCTTAAATAAAGCTAATGAAAGGATTCTTTTGTCTGTAAAACTTATATAAAGGATTAAAAGCAAAGAGGTTCTAGGGTCTGGGTTTTATTTTTGTTAAACCGAAAAAGGGACATAAAGTCTTAAATTCCTCCATGCCAAATGATTTTTTTTTGTATGGTATATTTAATCTATCCATGGAACTTGGAAAAAATGGACTTCTAGGGAAGAGGGGAGGTGGGAATTGTTTGGGCACAGAGCAAAAAGTTCCTGAAAGCCAAGATTGTTATCAAATCATGTTCCTTTTACAATGTAAAGGCTATATTAAGGAGAAAGACTATTTTTCTTACTAAATATGAAGCCATTTTTGGACACCAGAGAACAGTTAAAAGTGTCTGATGTTTGCCATATACCATAATAAACTTATTATGTGTCTGAACTTTCGTTTGTGTGTTACTATAAATTAAACATAGAAAACACGTACCTTTGGTGTGAACTCTGCTTGCTCTACAGGTTGCAGTATTTTTTGGAGAAAGACAATACAGGCTACACACCTGTCCATTGCAATAATACCTACAGGAAAAAAGTGAGAGCAGATAATATAAGTGAGGACAGAAAGTGTGGCAGTTTTTCAGACCCTTTTGAATGGCTTGCTTCTGCTCATCCTTCCTCTTGTCTGTGACCCAGTGTCATGTTTTTGTTGTTAAACTCCAACAAATGAACTGACAAAAAAATGACATATCAAAGCTTTATTAGCACATAAAATTAAAGAGATCCCTCTCTTTCACAGCTCAACTTTAATGAAAATGTCCAGATGTGCTGTACTTTTAATATGTTTAATGTTTATCATTCTCTCTAACTCTTCAAGGATAAGCCTGAAATCCTTTTTCTTTTCTTTTTTAAATCTAACACAGTGGCATCCACACAGTAGTTTTGTCCTAAACATTTGTGGGAATCTGCTAGGGTCATCCTCCCACCTGTATATTTGCTGCTGTATTATATGCGTCTTCTGAATGTGGACAGTGATTAGCAGGTACAGTGGAAATGTAACACTTCAGGGAAGTGGCATTAGTACAGCACTCATTATAGAGCAATCTGGATCAAACAGAAGCTGATGTAGCCAGGAAAAAAATATGTGGAGAACTCAGAGTGACTGAAGGATTATCTAGACCAACTTCCCCTTTCTTACCCTAAACAGATAATCGCATATCATCTAGATCAAAATAGCCAGCTTTAATGTTACATCTTTCTTTTGGATTTTTAATAAGTGGGTGTATTATTAGAGCTAAATGTAGTTTGCTGACCTAACCCTAGTGAAGACCCCAAATGTAGTTTGCTGAGCTAAGCCCTGCCCCCAGAAGGAATGTCTTGGAGGACTGGCTCATTAACTTGCAAACAAAGAGGCTGGAGAGGAAGAGAAACATGGTTCGAATAATGGTTTCACATCCTGATCTGCAGTCAATCCTTAACCATGGTTTAGGTATTAATCTGTAATGCTTATCCATGGCTAAGAAAAAATAAAACCATGATTAAGTGTTATGTTTGCACGTGTATTTATTTTCAAAAATTACATGCCAAGCTCAAGCCAGCTCACAATATATAGGTCATCACCATATAGGTCATTGATGGGGAACTTCTGGCCCATGGGCTTAATGCAACCCACCAGGCCTTCCCAACTAGCCTGCGAAGGCCCCAGACAAGGCCCATCCCTAATTTAGCCTCAGCCCCTCAGAGTCGGGAGAGGGAGCAAGTAAAGTCAGCTCCTGGCTGCACCTCACGGAGCTGCAACTCAAGGGGTCAGCTTAGAGCTTCTCCAAAGGGTAGACGGACAGCAAGGAATGGGTAAAGCAGGCTCCCAATTGAGCCATCAGATTGAGGAGCGCTCCTTGAGCCAACAGCTCAGTCAAGAGCTGCACTGGGCCCTCTCCACTCCTCAGCTGACCAGCACAGATCAGCTGGGGACCGGAGGGGTCTGCTTTTCATCCCCATACTGGTGTGCTGGGCAGGGAGGTTTAACCTCTCTGCCTAGTACACCACGATGGGAAAGAAAATGGCCCCCTCCTTAGCTAATTGGCATGGATCAGCTGAGATGGGGGGTCTGGAAAGGGTGTGTGTGTGTGTGTGTGTGTGTGAGAGAGAGAGAGAGAGAGAGAGAGAGAGAGAATGGGGTGTGTCTGTGTGAATGTGTGTGTGTCAGAATGTGTGTTTGAGAAAATGTGGGGGATGCATTCCAGCACTGACTCCACCCATTTTCGGTGGTGGCCCCACCCCACTCCAGCCTGGGGGCAATTCAACCCTCAGGACAACAATGCTTCCCCACAACTAGTAGTACAAACGGCAACATTCAGCAATACAAACATAACATCATCAAATTAGTTTTTCACCCTCATTAGAAGGCCATTAAAGAAAAAACATCTATGGACCACTACAAGGACCTCACTCTAAAGTTTTGACACAATTGCCATGAATGTCCTGCTTCTTGTCGTAGATGCCTTCACCTCATGTGTTGTAGGCACATGGACCATGGCCTAAGAACATAAGAGCCCTGCTGGATCAGACCAAGAGTCCACCTAGTCCAGCATTCTGTTCACACAGTGGCCAACCAGCTGCCCGCGGGAAACCCACAAGCAGTACATGAGTGCAACAGCATCCTCCCACCCATGTTTCCCAGCAACTGCTTTACATGGGCATACTGCCTCTGATACTGGAGTTAGCATATAGCCATCAGTACTGTAGCCTATTGACAACCTTCTCCATCAGGAATTTGTCCTATCCCCTTTTAAAGCCATCCTGTTACGTGTCCATCACCACAGTCTGTGGAAGTGAATTCCATAGCTTAACTATGTGCTGTGTGAAGAAGTCCTTCCTTTTATCTGTCCTGAAGCTCCCACCAATCAGCTTCATGGGGTGACCTCAGTGGGTTCCAGTATTATGAGAGAGGGAGAAAAATGTCTCCCTATCCACTTTCTCCATACCAAGCAAAATTTTGTATGGCTTTATCATGTCTCCCCTCACTCACCTCTTTTCTAAGCTAAACAGTCCCAGATGTTGTAACCTTTTCTCATAGGGGAGTTACTTCAGCCCCTTGATCAATTTGGTTGCTCTTTTCTGCACCTTTTCTAGTTCTATAGTATCCTTTTTGAGGTACAGTGACCAGAGCTGTACACAGCATGCCAAGTGTGGTTGCGCCATAGATTTGTATAAGGACATTGTGATCTTGGCAGTTTTATTTTCAATTCCTTTTCTAATTATAGCTAACATGGAGTTTACCTTTTTCACAGCAGCCGCACACTTCTTCATTGAGCTGTCCACCACAACCCCAAGATATCTTTCTTGATCAGTCACTGCTAGCTCAGATCCCATCAGTATATACATGAAGTTGGGCTTTTTGCCCCAATGTGCATCGATTTACACTTGCTTACACTGAACCGCATTTGCCATTTTGATGCCATTATCCCAGTTTGGAGAGATCCTTTTGGAGCTCTTCACAGTCCCTTTTTGTTTTGACCACCCTCGATAATTTCGGTGTCATCAGCAAACTTGGCCATTTCACTGCTCACTCCTAATTCGAGATCATTTATGAATAAGTTGAAAAGCATTGGTCCCAAGACAGGTCCCTGTGGGACCCTACTGTTTACATCCCAACATAGGGAGAATTTAACCATTTATTCCTACTCTCTTTTTTCTGTTCTTTAACCAGTTACTGATCCATACAAGGGCCTCTCCTCTTATTCCATGACTGCTAAATTTACTCTGGAATCTTTGGTGAGGGGCTTTTGGAAGTCCATGTAAACAATGTCTACCTGCCTGATCCACAACAGCTGGGGACTCATATGGGGAAAGGTGGTATGTGAGATTCATGGGTCCCAGGCCATGAGGGCCTTTAAAAGGTAAGAACAAGTACCTTAAATTAGGCCTGGAAGTTAATCAGCAACCGGTGCAGCTATTGCAAACTAGACTGAGTATGCTCCTGCCTTCTGAAAGCTCACAGGAGGAGCCAGCAGCGTTTGACCAAATCTTCTTCAAGGTTAATGTAGTCAATCCTAGAGGTTACAAATCCTGGTGAGATCCTCCCTAGAAATGGGCAGCACCTATACCTGGGGTGGGGACCCTGCGGTCCTCCAGATGTTTTTGGACTCCAGCTCCCATTAGTTCCAACCAGCATGGCTACTGGGCAGAGATGATGGGAGTTGTAGTCCAACAATAACTGGAGGGTCACATGTTCCCCACCCCTGACCTACACAATAGGCATAGTTGAGAAAATGAGCCCCTAGCAGGCTCCTTCTCCTGGCCATCAAAAGGTAAAGCAGGGCTGATGAGAATTCTTGGGCTCCTAGCTGGTATCTCTCAGGCAAGACTGCTTCATGTGGAACTTGGGATCACCTCCTATTTCCTTGACTGGGTTTAAATTCAGCCTATTTCATCCACTCCACCACCACCTCCAAATGCTAGTTCAAACCAAGACAGCTGTGTCTAGATCCTTAGAGCCAAACTAGATCTGCCATGCAAGATTGTATCGCTAATATTCCATTGCTAATATCAGCTTAGGAGGGGCCAGGGGAGTGATTTAAAACTGGAGAAATGATGTGGGACAAACAGTTACATCCCGCTTCCCCCAGCACTATGGCCACGATCCAATTTACCGTAGATTCTTCTGATCACATTTAAATCTAAAAAGAGATGTTCGGAAATCCAGTCATGAATTTCTCACATTATACTTAATAATGCATAGAGCTGGTCATCAGCAGCATACTGATGGTTCTGAATAGGGCCTCTGTAATATGTAATCATATGTATTTGTCAGTAATGCGAAGCCTAAGCACGAATTCTGTTATGGAGCCTGATCACTTCTGAGGGAGTAGATTTAAGAACATAAGAACCCTGCTAGATTACATCAAAGTCTTCTCTAGTCTAGCAGCCTGCCTCCCACAGTGGCCAACCAGATGCCTATGGGAAGCCCACCAGCAGGGCATGAGGGTCATAGCCCTCACTCACTTCCCCCCTGCCCAGCAACTGGTGTACAAAACATGCTCTCTCTGATCCTGGAGGTAATATATAGCCATCATAGTAGTCACTGATACCCTTTTCTCCATGAATTTCTCTAATGCCATCTTAAGTTGGTCGCTATCACTATACCTTGTGCTAGCAAATGCCATAGAGTAACTATGCGCTGCGTGAAGAAGTACTTCCTTTTATCTGTCCTGAATCTCCCACCATTCAGCTTCATTGGATGACCCCGGGTTCTAGTATTATGAGAGAGGGAGAAAAATGTCTTCCAGTCCACTTTCTCCACACCATGCATAATTTCATAAAACTCTATCATGTCCCCTCTTACTTGCCTTTTTTCTAAACTAAAAAGGTCCAAAATTTGAGTAGCAAAATATTCTTCCAGTTCCTTGACCACTGTCTAAATTGGCACCCATACAGTTGGCCATCCCTAATCTAGATTATTCTTGGGGCGGAGTGGTACTTGGCAAGGATCTTGCTACAACACAAAGCATGCGGTAAAAACGGGAATGTTCAGTATGTTTTGAAAATCTCATCCTTTAATTGTACATAAAGGGCCAGCTGGCGCACAACGATGACTCAGTTTTTTAAAAAAAATCTGGGTTATTGGGAACCAGGCAGCATGTTGGTGCACACTGCCTGATCACTCTCGCTGCAAGGGAGGGTGGCTAAACTAACCACAGACCTTCCGTCCATGGTTTCATTAGCATTACATGTGAACCCAGAACTCTGGCTTGTCTCTCCCCTGACAAGCCAGAGAAATAACCCAAGAACAAACCATGGGCTATTTCTCTGGTTTGTCGAGGGAGAGACAAGCCAGAGTTCTGAGTTCGCACGTACAGTCATGCCTTGGATTGAGAGCATAATTCGTTCCGGAAACGTGCTTGTAATCCAAAACACTCTTATATCAAAACGAAACCCCCCCAAATTTTTAATTTAAGACGTACTACAGTACTTGTATTGCAAGACGTCACTTGTAAGTTAAAAATAAATAAATAAATATTTAAAAATTTGCTTGTCTTACAAAATGCTCTCAAACCAAGTTACTTGCAATCCAAGGTATTACTGTAATGCTAACCAAACCATGAACAGAAGGTCCGTGGGTTGAACAGCCACACACACTTTGTTGCATGCGAACCAGGCGAAAGCATTTTTCTAGCTCTAACTTACTGCAAGGAAACCTACCAAGAATTTTAGTTTAGGGGGGGGGGGGGTTCTTAACAAAAAAAACAATAGAACTCCATTAAAAATAACTATCCATTCTTACTCATGTCACCGATCTCATATTACAAATTTTATATGCACACACATCCTATTTCTCCCAGCCAAATTCTCCACCCTCCATACAAAAGCAAAACAATTGGTCAAGACTGTGAAAAACATAGAAAGTAAATACAAGTACCATGGGCTGCATAATTCCAGTTTCAGAATTTAGATATTGCAAATCAAATGTTTTTTAGTGCAGAAATCCAAAGATCATTACAGGATGCCAACAGCAAGTTGATCTAGACACACCCACATATAAAATCTGCAGGAAAGTAAATTCCTGTACAAATATACATAGGAATATCAGAAGCTACCTTATGCTGACTCAGACCATTAGTCCAACTAGTCAGATATTGTCGACACTGACCTGGTAACCAGCCATGGCAGGTTGTCGTGTCATCCGAACCCAGCACAGTTTCTGCAGGATGGCTTATTTTTCACGAACAAGCCATCCTGAGAACCCATGGCTTGTTCTAGGGGTTGGTTGACCCACAATGGGTTGTTCTGTCGTCTGAACCCGGCAGGGCAAGTTTATCATGGCTTGTTGGGAGTGGTTATGAAGCCACTTGGCAAGAGCGGCAAAACCCCCTGCTGCTCACTTTAGTGATCTCGCCAGTGACTGCCCTTCCACTGATGCCGAAACGGCACTTTGGAAGGACTGTCACTCATTCCTCAGCTTTAAAAAAAAATAAAAATTCAGAGCCTCAAAAAGTGCAATCGGATTCTTTTTTGGCTCCTGAAAATTGCACTTTTAAAAAACTATTACTTTTGTCAGTCCTTCGCAGGTGCAAAAGCGCACACTTACAGATATCTGATACAAGGCAAGACTGCATATAGGCTAATCTGTGCACCGTTGCCAGGGATCAAGTGCCTAGCTGTCAATGGAAAAGCACCGGTAAAAGGCAAAAAAGCAGAGAAAGAAGATGCACCAGAAGGGGGTGGGGACATTATCAACCCCTTGGCAATGCCGTCCTCTCAATTTTAAGTGTTGAACTAACAGTTTTCAGTGCCCTCCAGCTTTTCAGCACTTCCCCGAGTCTGCAGCTACTCCAAAAAGGGGAGATATTAACTCCCTCCCACACTTTTCAGAGCAGTTACTGCGGGTGTGCAAAATTTCCCCTCCATTTACTTCCCAGCCCGTAGATTGGCCCACATTTCCCCTTCATTTACTTCGCAGCTATTAGATTTGCATATATTTTTGTGGGTTTTTTAGAACTGTGAGGGGACTGTAGTAACCGCGGCAATAAGTGCTCCGAAAAGGAGCCACATAAAGCAGTGGGAGTATCTCCTCCCCTTTGTGGAGTACCTGGAGACTCAGGGAAGTATTGAAAAGGTGGAGGGCACTGAGAACTGTCAGATCAACAGTTAAAATCAAGAAGATTACATTGCTGAGTGGGTGATATTACCACCACCCTCTTGGTGCACCTACCGTACTTTCCCCGTTTTTTCCCTGTTTCCCAGTGCTTTTCAATTGACAGCTAGGCAAATGACAGCTGACAGCTGAGCAAATTAGTCTGTATGCAGGATTGCCTTGTCCTCCATTTGACAGCTGAAACAGACAAGGGAATTGACCAGGCAAAACTACACATATCGGAGAGCCGTAAGTGCGCACTTGCGCACCTGTGAAGGACTAACTGTGGAGAAAGCCTAACACAAGTCTGCACACACACACACACACAGCCACCGCCCAAGGGAGGGGGGCGAGGAAGGGGGGATGAAGTCACAGGAGAAGTAGCCAGACAGACCGTCATCCCCAACAAAGAAGAGTCTTGGTGGAGATCCACAAAACCAAGGAAGGACCATCAAGAACCATCAAACTATCAGGGCAGTCTCAAAGAGCTGTAAAGTACCAGTACGTCACCTTCTTCCCGGGCAGGAATAAGCCCACCTGATACGAAGGGGCAGGCATAAGCCCCCACCTGACCTGGAGGGTGGGGAGAGTGGGAACTCAGGGGTAGAAAACCCCTCTCCCAGTAAAGGGTTGTTGGGAACCCAGGGTACTTTGGGGCCAGTTTCGTCCTCCAAGCGGCAGCCGGAGTAAGCCACTCTCATTCCCGGATCGGCCGACCCGGAGCCAGGCTGAAACTGACTAGCGTAAAGTCTCTGATCTGAGGTAATTGACCAGATTCAATCTGCTAGCCTAAGAGCCTGTTTCATTGATGAACGCAGGGGTCAACTAAGGTTGTGTTGACATTGTAGTATTCCTAGAAAGCTGTTAGTTCCGCTCTGTGTTTTGTGTAAACAAATAAAAGCCTTATTTGGTCATTAAAGGGCTTTGGTTTCCTCTTGTGGGCGAAAGCCTCTCAGGTGGTCGCCAGCGCTTGTACGGGCTGTAACTCAGTGCCGGTTAACCCGTTAAGCGCCGAACTCACGCATAGGATCCAGGTGGTGATCCTTCACACTAACAAAAAAAGAATGTTTAAAAAATGGACAATTTTCGGGAACTGAGGGGGGAAATTACCCCAACTGCGCTTTTGTGAGGCTCGGGGGGGGGGGGAATGGTAGAGAACAAAAAAAGAGTAGCGATTGGAGCAGGGACGGGGAGACAAGACGGGTTTTGCCGAGAAGGACACTGGGATATGTACCAGAACTGGCTGGAGGACTGAAGGGGAAGGAGAGGGAGAACAACCCACGGTGAGCCCAGTCGTCTGTCAGGTGCACACGGTGGGAAGTTTGTTGGCTCAGCGAACAAACATCCCACCGCAGCTTATTCATAGGGTAGATTAGCATGACGTGTGAACCCACCAACTGACTGACAGAAGCTTTCCAGGATTTTAGGCAGGAAATTTCCAGCCCGACCTGGAAATGCCAGGGACTGAACCTGGGACCTTCTGCATGCAAAGCAGGTGCTCTCTACCACTGAGCTGTGCCCCCTCCCAAAAGTGAACAAATTTGCAAAGGGTGCTAAAACATCACCCAAAAGTCAGAAAAGTGAAATGGATCTGGGACAGACCCACACCAAACTATTCGGAACATAGGAAGCTGCTTTATACTGAGTCAGGCCATTGGTCCATCTAGCCCAGTATTGTCAACACTGACTGGCAGCAGCTCTCCAGGGTTTCAGGCAGGATTCTTTCCTAGCCCTACCTGGAGAAGCCAGGGATCGAACCTGGGACCTAAGGCATGCAAAGCAGCTGCTCTACCCCTGAGCCACAGCCCCATCTCCAGCCCTGCTCCTCCTGAATAGCAAACATACATGCAGAGCACACACGTTTCTTTGACCAGAATCAGTTTAGATGCTACAAAATGGCCACTGCTTCCACAAGTAACTGTTCCCATGAGCAGGCTGCGAAGTGTAGCATGGAAGCTCATCCCTTCCTTTTCGTAACAGAAAAAATCACAAATTGCCATTTCTGAGTTCACAGAAGGAAATGGGCAATCTAATTTAAGTTGGTTGCTTGATCACTTGAGATGATTGCTCATGTGAGCACTTATTTGTGGAGGTGGCAGTCGTTTTCTATTGTCTGAGCCAAATTATGCAGATGGAAGTCTGCTTCCATTCCTAGTATGCCTCCTGGCTGGATCAGGACTACTGAGTTTAGATCAAAACAAATTCATTGAGGCTTCTGTCCTCAAAGCAATGACTTTTACAACAGTACCTGTTTCAAACTGTATTTATTGCCCAGTATAGCCCAATGGGATCTCTGATGACAAACACACACCCTGGTGCAAAAAAAAAAGAAAAAGAAAATCACACATTACTGCCAGGCAAAATATTGTCCTTTTGGCTTTTTATGTGCGGCTCTTGATAAAGCAGTTTAGTGCCCTTAGTCCTCAGTTGGAATTTTCTATCAGCTGGGTCCAGTAAACTGGCACAAGGTTGTGCACATGCTGATGCCTTCAGAACTGATTCATACCCGTTTAATTAGTTTCTGCAGTTTAGCTAATGGCTATGCCTACTTGCTCTCTCTCACCCACTTAGCAGGTCATCAGCTTGCAATGGGACCTTCCACTTGCTTTTCTGCTGATTCCCCCCCCCCCCACTTTGCTTCAGTAAACAGACTCTCTGACACTATGTGCTGCACAAATCTATAAATAATGATTTATTATTTTTAATCTGGTGCCTCAGTCAGTGATATCCCATTTCGGGTCACGGAGGGTTTTGGTTTCCTTTTGCACCAACCAACATCCCCTTCAGTCATTGTGTGAGAAAAGGCTGATTTATGTTAGAAGCAAGGTGATCAAAGTCATTTTGCTACCCAAAAGGCTGTGCCTCAGGCTACCTTGTGATATCGCAGTGGCTCCTGGAGCCTGTGGCAAAAGCCAACAAAAGAGTCCCACCCCAGCCTTCTATGCAGCATCACAGTGGATGCCAGGGTGCAACCTTCACTTCACCCCTGCTATAGTAGCCACTGCCGGCATACAACCCAAAGATCATGCTCTGGCATAAACAGCATTGTCGAAAGAGATCCTGACATGCCATCATCATCAGGCAATCACTCGTGACCGAGTAAGATTGTTTTCCAGGATAAAAATTTACAAAAAGGAGATTTTAAAAGGAGGAAAATTCTAAAGAAAATTGTGTAGACTCTAGCGATGGATCTGTAAGTCAGCACATTTAATTTCCATGTCTGTCTTTAAAAAAAAAAAAAGAAGAAGAAGTCATTTAAGATGATTGGTGGATCAAGTTAGCAGGAAGGGCATTGTTTCTCCTTGATCATATTGACTAGCGACTCCCTCCTCCCTTTTTGGATGCATTCCTGGGCATTTTGGAACTATCAGTTCTTTGCTGAAGCTCCTGATGTGCCATCTCACTCTTGCTCTTCATTTGCTATAATCAAAAAGATAATTAATCCAAAGGAAGGCTGATGTGTGGTAACTGCTGTTCTCATTCTGAGAAAGATAGTTTCTGTCCATGCTTTCTGGTCTTATGATTTTATGAGGGGTTTTTTTTTTTTAAAAAAAAAAAAATCCTTTGGGGAATTATTAGCCAATTCACATAATTATCTGCTCCCTTAAATTGTTATACTGCTGTGTGTGTTGAATTAGTTTAATCCTCTGGGTGGTGACGGCCATCCCTGACTGACAGATGCTGCAGACTTATATCAGTGTTATTTATACCAGTTTAACTGCCATGGCTTCCAACAGAGGATCCTGGAAATTGTAGTTCTGTGAGGGTGCAGATAATTAGATGCGTAGCCCCTCTCACAAAGCTAAATTTCCTAGGACTCCCTGGGGCAAAGGATTGACAATTTAATCCTGATGCGTATATGCCCACACACAACAATTTCAAGTAACCACCACAAGCCTGAAGTCGCCACAAGCAACGTGCCTGGCTTCGTGCACCACTTGCTGTCCCAATGGGAACAGAAAGCGGTGCACAAAATAACTCGGGCCAGTGCTGAGAGGATCTGCTCCTCTCAGCACTGCCCAAGTCATCCTCCACACACCTAGTACTACCCCTAATAGGGTGGTGAGGGGCGTGCAAAGAAATTACCCCCTAGAGCAGTGTGTTCTCCAACCTTGGGTTCCCAGATGTTTTTGGCCTACAACTCCCAGAATCCCTTGCCATTAGCCATGCTGGCTGGGTATGCTGGGAGCTGTAGGCAGGGCCGGTGCAAGGCAGTTTGGTGCCCTAGGCAAGATCAGATATTTAGCGTGCCCCCCATCCCACTTGAGCCCTCCCTCCCTATTTCTGGTGCCCCCTTTAGCCCTGTGCCCTAGGCAGCTGCCTAGTTGGCCTAATGGTAGCACCGGCCCTGGCTGTAGGCCAGCAACATCAGGGGACCCAAGGTTGGAGAATCCTGGTATAGAGGTCTTGACACCATGCCCTGGCCCAGAAACATCCCTGCTTTTCGTGGTTATAATTTTGAGCTCCCAACCTGAGAAAGAGTTCTGTGTGTAACTCAAAAGTTCACATTCTGCATTGTGAACATTGGTTGGTTCTAGTAATGCTATTGTTTTACCGTCCCAACAATGTTGTTGACCTGTTCTACCTGCATAGCTTATCTCATGAAAACAGCTAGCAGAAGCGGCAATTAAAACTGTGCCTTGGAAGAAAAGCGGGATATAAGTAAGAATTAAAATCAATAACCCCCAAAGCGCTTTGGAAATAGGATGGTTCTATTTGTGTTTCACAGCAATGTTTTTTAAATCACCTTTCCTCAATGACCGAAAAGTTTCTATTCTATAAAAGATCTTTTCATTGCTGTGGCAGCTGGTGAATTTTCATTGTCCACTCAACAGAATATGGAGGAAGAAGGGAACGAGCTGGTCCTTGACCTCTCTTTTATTCCAGAAATTAAGCACCACAATCCACTATGAACACTCCACTGCAGATACATGCCAAAACAAGGGTTTAGTTTTGCTGGCGGGGAGGGGGCTATGCTAGAACTCACAAAGACTCTTAAGTCCTTTTTATCCCTATGGCAACCGCCAACCATGTATTTGTGGAACACAATGACCTAAACTGCAAAATATTTTTATGAAACAGCATGCTGCTCAGAAACATGACCACATACATCACTAAACTACCTGATGAAACATAGGTAACAGAGCAGGTAGATGGTGGGGGGGGGGGTTGTATGCTCCTTCAGTTTTGCTGCAAAAGAAGTCACCCCTTCTAGGATTTACATAGGAAAATAATCAATATTAGGGCTGCATTATTCAGTCAATTAAACAATTAAAATGATTTTGAAAGTGCCCCCAGTTAATCAGACTGAAGTGTTTTTTTTTCTTAAAAAATAATTATTATTTTTAATACAGTTACTTACAAATATCACAGCTGGTATACAGTATCTTAGAAGCTGGTAGGCACCATTATTTCTCACACGGAAGCAGGAATGCCTGGTCTTGGATGATGCCTGCTGCGATATGTGCGCGCCTCGTCTAAAAAGAAAAATGAATGCTCTTCTTTACAACTATTGTTTTATTCATATGCAGCTATATTGAGCGATCCATCAAAACTCTTAATGTAAATCCACTTCTTCTTCACCACCACCACCACCACCACCACCAGCCCCTTGTTGTGGGGGACCTGAGTTCAAATCTGCAGGGCAGGCATGGGCAAGCTGTGACCCTAGCAGGGTGGCATGTGTCCTAATTTACAGAGGACAGCTCTCTGAACGAAGGTGTCCTCTATTTGGAGGGCTCCATATATTTGAAGGGAGAGCAGGGGCCTTCCGAGAATCTGCCCATCAACCATTAGCACTTGGACAGCATCATGAGCAGACACAGAGGTCTTCTGGCAGGTCACAGTCTTCCCTGCTATGGGGAGATGCCTTGTATTTCTATGTAAATTATAGTAATTATTTCTAAATGTGCATCCACACGCCAGGGCGGTGTAGCGGTTAGAGCACTGGTTCCCAACCTTGGGTCCCCAGATGTTGCTGGCCTTCAACTCTCATCATACCCAGCCAGCATGGCTAATGGCAAGGGATGCTGGGAGCTGTAGTCCAGCAACATCTGGGGACCCAAGATTGGGAACCACTGGGTTAGAGTGTTGGACCGGGACTCGGGAGAACCGGAATCTAGTGTGTGTCCCCCCCCCGCCATGAAGCTCACTGGGTGACTTTGGGCCAGTCACTTATTCTTTCTCAGCCTAACCTACCTCACAGGACTGTTGTGAGGATAAAATGGAGAGGAGGAGGAGGATTATGTAAGCTGCCTTGGGTTCCTTGCAGGGAAAAAAGGTGGGATATAAATATAATAAATAAATAAATAAGCATGTACATATGTTGTGCAAATTTGTGTCCTCTTCTTTTGGTGATGTGGCCATGCTGATCCTAGGGCCTCACGCGGCCCTCGGCAGGATTTCATGTGGCCCGCAGCCTAATTTCAAAATCCCTCTGAAATCAAATCAGTTCAGGCCAATGGTAAGAGTGAACTTTCTCTACTCTGGCAGCCTGTTGGGCAAAGAGGAAGAAAAGGGGGTTGGCAGGAAGAGAGAGTGAAGGGGATGTCCCTGACCCCTTTTGCTCTGGCTCTGCCCACTGCCGGCATTTGACCCCTGACAGATTACTCCTTATGGGATGTGGCCCTCAACAGGAAAAAAAAAAAAAAAAGATTCCCACTCCTGCTGTAATGGGATTAGAGATGCGAAGGTCCAGGGGGGGGGGGGGGGCGGAAAAATTCCGGGATCTTTAAGTAGGATGGATGGATGGAGCAGAGGGGAGAACACCAGGACTCTAAACACCAGGACACATTGCCAACAGCACCAGCCCACCATTTCCCCTGAAAAACTGGTGGGCAACTTGGCAGAATAGAAAATGGCCCACACTTTTGATCTTTGCCTGCCTTGGTATTATCTACCAAGATATTATCTATCTCACGGGGGGGGGGGGGGGGGATTGGATTTTCTATCATTCGACAGAGGCCAAAGGCTGTAACAATAGAAACAGAAGTTAATTATTGGATGCCTCTTTTATTTCAGATATTTGTGTCACACTCCACCCCTCAATAGGGCCTCAAGCGTGCCCTCTTACTGGGATCTCTGGGTGCGCTTATGTAAAGTTGGGGGTTTCTTTTCCTCTAACCCTTATCCTTACACTTCTCTCACTGCCTTCAGGATGTCTAATCCCTACCTTATACCCCTTTGACCCATACAACAAGCACAGCTTCCCACACAGGCTGTTTCAAAGAACAAAGAAAAGTTTATTTTAAAATATGGTAAAATTCTGGAAATAAGTTTCATGTGTAAGTTTCAGTTAGTCCCAAGTAATGTACTATCTTATCCTAGGACCAATCCTCCCTCAACAACTGTTCCCAATGTCAATCCCTGCACTCTTAACAATCCTAATATAATCGCTCAGCTCTCTCTCCAGTCAGCTTCACAGACACTCAAACAGCACCTCACATTCCACACACTCATGCTCACTCCTGCCTTCTCTTCACAAATCCCCACAAAAACCCTGCCTGAACAGCACCGCTCACTCTTTAAACACTATGTGGCAACAGTTCATTTACCAAGAATTGCAGGATTTGGTGCAATGCTCTGTGAAAGATGCTCGCCTTAGTCCAGCAAGGGACAGGAGGGACCTCACTGTGAGGTACACTCCAGAGATCTTTTTTGACCATTAAGGGTGCAATTCCATGTCTGTTTAGACCAGGGTTCTCCAACCTTGGGTCCCCAGATGTTGCTGGCCTACAGCTCCCAGCATACCCAGCCAGCATGGCTAATGGCAAGGGATTCTGGGAGCTGTAGTCCAGCAACATCTGGGGCCCCAAGGTTGGAGAGCCTTGGTCTAGACAGAAAAACATCCATCCTACACCTCGCAGAATTCCGCAGCCATTCCCCAGGCTGGCTGGGGAATTATGGGAGTTGTAGGACTTTCTTTCTGTATAGATATGCATAGGATTGCAGTCCTAAACCTCAGAGTGGAAGTTGTGCAGCTTCAAGAAATGAAAAGGAAAGCCCCATTCCTGATGGTATCAGGGGTTTCTATTCCCAGTTTACAGAGCAGAATGGGAGATAATTCTTCCAGTCCTCACTCCCAGAGGGACAACAGTAGCAAAAATAACAGTAACAACTTGGGACCAGGATACCTGAGAGAGCGCCTTCTCCCTTACCAACCTGCCCGGTCACTGAGGTCATCGGAGGACATTCTCCTGGTGGTTCCATATGGACCTATGGCCAGATTGGAGTCCACCAGGAGAAGAGCCTTCAGTGTGGCAGCTCCACTTCTATGGAACTCCCTGCCCCTAGAGGTCAGGCAGGCTCCGACATTATATAGCTTTCGGCGCCTGCTGAAGACATCCTTGTTTCAGAAGCCTTCCTTACTGACCAGCCACAATTGTAATAATACCTTGTTTTCTACACATTGTCTTTATTCTTTATCTGTTTTTATCATTTAATTGTTCACCGCTCCAAAATCTGCTTGGATATGGAGCGGTATATAAATACTGTGAATAAAATTAATTAAATAAATAAATAAATATGGCTAAGGAACAGCAGTTACTGTGGGTTCCCCTCAAGAACGTATGCTACAACTCTGTTACGAGTATCAGGCCCATGGGCACGGTTCTGCTCTGTTCTAGTCTCTGGTTGTTACAACAACACAGCATCTCACCTCATCTAACAATATTTTCCCTTGTAAAGATTACACTCTAACCCTGGCCTATAGCATAACAGGTTATTTTCCGCCCTCTCTTTGCAGCTGCAGACCAACACTAAAATGAGGTCTTCTACCATAGTGACCTAATCTGAACATATAGCGCAGTTGCATAGTGGTGAGAGTGCTGGACTGGGACTCGGGAGATCCGGGTTCTAGTCCCCGCTCGGCCATGAAGCTCACTGGGTGACTTTGGGCCAGTCACTGACTCTCAGCCTAACCTACCTCGCAGGGTTGTTGTGAGGATAAGATGGAGAGGAGGAGGAGGAGGAGGAGGAGGAGGAGGAGAACTATGTAAGCAGCCTTGGGTTCCTTGCAGGAAAAAAGGTGGGGTATAAATATAATAAATAAATAAATGTACAAAGATCTGGATGAGGCAAAATTTGGCTTTCCCCCCACCATTTCCTTAGGCCCTGCTTCCTTTACCAGTTTTATCATTGGTAAACTTAAGTTGCCTCTGCTATATAACAACTGTATAGTTATACAACTGTATAGTTAACATTCATACATTTAAAGCTCATTGAGATTTAAAACAAAGGGGCAGAGAGAGCACTCGGTTTATGAAAGCATGATTTAAAAAATGGCAGAGGCAGACAATGGCAGACACCCCTCCAGCTAACATAGCTTTAAAAGCTATTAAAAGCTATTAAAATTTCTACTTCAGGAAATTCCAAATGAATAGTACATCAGGTAATGAATTAAAGTGAGAGAAATTATTTTCTTTGGTTCAGGTAAGTGGAAAATAAACAAAGGGGCCGCTCTTCAAAATAATACAATTTAATGGTTTCGGAAAATTGTACCATGAAGGCTCCATCATCTTGTTTCTTGGACAGGCAATATTTATGAAAATAAATAATAAGCACTGGATAATACATGATGAGTCCACCTTTAAACACAATTACAGTGGTATTGTAGCATCATGAGTAGACAGGGAGGGGGAGAATCAGCTCAGAGAAATGATTTTGTATCTCAGTTCATTTGTTCCACATTTGTGTTTTAGCTCTTGCATAATAAACACTCCAGTTAAAGCAGGAAAAATAACACTGAATGGTTATGCAGTATCCATTTTTCTATCTGAGGAGTGTGGTGGGCTTTTTAAAAAAAAAATCATAGCTCTGTATCACAGTTCCAGCTGCAACACAATTTACATCATAATCAACATCTGAAAGGAAGAAGCACCAATTTCGCATAAACACAGCATAGACGCATGCCCAACAGCAGTCATGTAGCTACAATAGGTTTAGCTCAATAGACCGCAGGTAAATGGTTTGCAGTTACTTCCAGCTGGGGTTCCAGATGTCTTATTTTAAGGAATAGGCCATATCTGATCTACACCAATGCCAACATTTCCTTCATGCGGGCTCATATGTAGCCACTTACCAGGTTGCCTATAGCAAGTTAGAATTGTTTCCAGAGAACGACAGGGAATTATTTGTAAACTGGAGAATTGAGAGATGTACAAACCACACTTTGGGTAGAATGAACACATGGGGGGGGGGGAGTGGAATTGCGGCGGCAGTAGGGGACTACCCACATTTGTTTTACGTTCTGAGAAGAGCGCCTATGTGTGCATTATTTGTTAGTTATATTCTGCCGTGTAGAGTAAAACCTCACAAGGCAGTTTACAATATAAAAGTCTAAATGAAAAAATAAACAACAGTATAATTTTCAGAAACAGCATCAGATAAAAAGATAAAGGGAGTCAGCATAAAATCCATAAAAGCTTTGGCAGAATAACAAGGGAGCTAGTGCCTGTTTGAAGGCTGCAAGGCAGGGGGATAATGGTGTTGTGCGGTGTCACAAATTGTGCGTGCACACCCTCTACGCACCTGTGCCTTTCGCTGGTCTTTCAGACCCAAATCCAGGTGGGGTGGAGGATGGAGTGTTTGGAACCAGCAAAGATACCCCACGTTGTCCTGGTCCTGTATTGCCTTATAAAGCATCTGAGCCTTACTGTATTGCTAGGAATTCTCCTGTGAGTTGACCCATGAAAAACAAACAGCAGGTGACTTATTGGGATGGGTTGGAGACGCCTAAGGGGCGGCACCAAAAAAAAAAAATGGATTCAGAATGTAACCGTTCAAGCTCCTGTGTTTGCCAGTTCAAGAGGAGGCCTACACAGCTTCAGCAATAATATGTTAGGCCTTTCTTTGCCTGGCTTTTCCCCACAGAGTCAGCTTGTATAGAAACAATCCCCAGAGTTACCTTTGTTTCCAAACTGCTAATAGGAATCTCCTGTCCCGCCTCCCATACCTGCCCAAGTCTCTTGTCTTTCTAGGCCTCTTTTCCACTCCCCCCTCACAGAAAGGCAACCCCCCTCCTAGAGTCAGAGAAATGTGTCACAGCAGGGGAAATGTTGGGAAATATAGTCCCAACAGGACTCCTCCATGCACCCATCAGTATTAATACAATAGCTTTGCAGGATTTGCAGTTTATGGAAATGTACCTACAACCCTTTGGGGCCCTGACAAGCTGTTATAGGAGGTTCTAAGGAGGAGGCAATTCTGAAAGAGAGTGGAAGATTTAAGAGAGCAAAGAGACTGGGGAGACCACAGCAGGAGCGAATAAAAAGCACCACTAGAGAAGACAGCCCAAGAGAAAAATGCATCCCACCCATCCCGTGAAGGGGGATCCAATCCATGTAGCAACACACAGCTTGATCCAGAGAGGCCACATTCCATAACTAAAGGAATACACATTGCACATAGAATCCACTGAGTTATTAGCTCAACAGGTGTCATTTTTATAATCAATAAATGTTTATAATGGGGTTTATAATGGTGGAACTCATTTTTTGTGTGTGTGTGCCTTGCCTTAACTAAAGAGGCAATCCTGTGCCCCTTTAATGAGGGGGAGAGGGGTCTCGTAAACATTTGTGTGGACTAGTAACCTGTGTTGAATTATTATCAAGGCTGGACAGAGGCAACAGCTTTGATATCAACAGAGCCCTAAACCCTTTTATTTATTTTTTAAAGGGAATTATTTTGCACGAAAATCCGTTACTTAGATGGTGCTCTAGCAAAAAGGCTGCTTGTCATAGCAAGTATGTGGGTAACATATAATGGTGTGTGCATGTAACAATTTGGTAAGGGGTAGTCTGTATGGTTCTGCTACATGATGAGAATTTTACCACTGCCCTGCCCTGCCCTGGATGAGAAATCAGTGGAAGCAGAGGTATAGTAAAAGTTCTTCTCAAAACTTGGCATGATGATACAAGCAATCAACTTACCAAATGGTTACCATCAGGGGTAACTTGCCACAGGGGAATTGCTTTTTGTCATCATAAGGGAATAAAATAGGAATAAAAATGCTGGCCTGCCTTATCTGGCTATGCTAAGGATTATATGTGCTCAGAGCCCTTTAGTGAATGGTGGGGGAGCACTATATGACCACCACCAAAAAAAAAAAGAAGAAGAAGAAGAAGAAAGTTGGCAGCAGAATAGAATAGCAGACACCAGAACAGGGGGAGGATTTCCAAATAACTGTGCTCAAAAACATTTGAAATAACAAGGAAGAAAACTGGTCGTAAGCAAAGAGGAGGATTGGCTGGCTGGGCAATGCTGGGAGTTGTAGTCCAACACATCTGGAGGGCACCAGGTTGGGGAAGACTGCTGTTGGAGAATTTTGTTATAGAGAGAGGACTTTATCATCTCAGGAAACAACAAACAGGTAGCTATCACCAGTTGAAAGCTGCATTTCCTGCATCTACATATGCCTGGGTCACATGTCCTGCTGCCGCACAAGCAGATCTGGAGGGGGAAGCCGGCCGCTTCCTCGATGCTGGCACACCACTAGCGAAGTGCCTGACCTCCTCACGTTTGGTTGAATGTGTGAAAGGGGTCCCTACGTACATACAGTGGTCCCTCTCCTTTCCATGCATTCAAGAAACATGTGGGAGAGTTCACCTGCTTGGGTGCTCTTCACTTCAAACTCGTACACTAGAATTGATGAGCAGGCATGTTCAGTTGTGTCAAGAATTGCACAGGTCATCTTTATACCTATTTATTTTGTGTTTTAGTCTATAAAACCCATTCCAATAAGCTTAATATAAGATTAGAAGGAAATTGTATGCCAGAAACGAACATTCTTAGGCCTGTGGAAGAAGAATAAATGATGAAGAAAACCTAAAAACTCTGAGGAAAAGCGTCACCTGTTAAATATATGTGCAAAATAGGAAGTCTGTCACCACCCCAAGTATCAACACTTGGAACTTAGACATCCGGGCACCCCATGAAAAGATATTCTGTATTAAACTACAAAAAGCCTGACAAATTTCAGACACTTGGGCATAACTTACTTGAACTATATATGAGGAGTAAAAGAGCTATACCAATAACAACTGGAAGGCACATCACACAAGCCAAAGGACTACCTCGCCCATCTATTCTTTCCTTTCCCGTTCGTTCCTCCCTTTCTCCTCTTCTATTCTATTCCCTCCTCCTTTATATTTCTCTCTCCCTTTCTCTTTCCTTTTTCCATAAACACTGAGCTGTAACAAGCGATCTGAGCTAAGTGAAAACACATAATATAAAACTGCAATAACTATAGTTGTGAGGGTGTGTGGGGGAGAGAAAATAGGAATCTTGTAATTAAACGTGTTGGAAAGAAAAACCTGAAAAAATAACAAAAATAAACTATTATTAATAACAACAACAAAACAAAAAGTGCATGTCTCAGGCTGCTGTTCAAAGCCACAGGCCCATTTTTAAAAAAGATAGGAGCCCTATGACCCAACTTTGGGGGAATTCTCCTACAGTTTTAGAGCATTTGAAAGGTTTCTTAACCGTCTTTTGTGATCATGAATCCCTCAGGAGTTTTGGCTGACCGGACCTGTTATAGCTGCATTTGAATTCACCTCGGTATTTATTTATTTTATTTATTACATTTATCAATCGCCCATCTGGCCGGTCACCCGGCCACCCTGGGCGATGTACAATTAAAATACAATAAAACACAATAAAATATAATAATTAAAACAATATTAAAAAATTCTCATTAAAAACCTAACCCACCCCATATTCCCGCCTGAACAGCCATGTTTTTAATGCACGGCGGAAGCTCATCACGGAGGGGGCATGGCGAAGGTCACTAGGGAGGGAGTTCCATAATGTGGGGGCCGCCACAGAGAAGGCCCTCTTCCTAGTCCCCACCAGCCTGGCTGCTCTGGCTGATGGGATAAGGAGAAGGCCGTCCGTGGCAGACCTTGTTGCTGATACTCCACAGGCAGGATTTCATCAACTGCTCCCTCAAGTTTTGCATTAGTGCTTATTTCGTCCTCCTCAGCAGTCAACCACTGACACTGAGCATGTGGGGCGCTCGGAGCTGGCCTCTCTTTTTTAACCTTTGTACAACACCTAGTAGTCACTGAAGGCACCTTAACAGTAATAAATATCTTGCACATAGCTTCAGTCTAACGTTATTCTCCTCAGCCAGAGACCAGATGTCAGGCCTTAATCTGCCAGCGCAACCTGGGCCTGGTTGCCTAGGTTACAGTCTGGTCCTCATCTCCTATAGATTTGCAATCTGACACTTAGGGGTTAGTTAATACCATGGGTCCCCAACCTTTTTGGACCCGTGTGGGCATATTTGGGAATTTGAGCAACTGCTGCGGGGTGCCACCACAAAATGGCTCCCACGGTGGCCGTGGCTAGTCACATAATGGCTGGCGTGGGAGCCTGGCTAGTCAAATGTGAGCTAAAGAGATGTTGGGGGTGGAAAGAGAAATAGCAAGGCTAGAGGCTGGGAGGGAGGGGGAAATAGCACGGCAGAGGGGAGAGAAAGAGCAAGGCTAGCGGCTTGAAAGGGAGAGAAAGAACAGTGTCCTCCTAACATTTTGCAAGGTTTTTCTTAAAACAATATCTTTGAAGGGGGCAGGGAGGCGGAGAGCTCTGTGGGTGCCATTGGAGGGCCCCCGCAGGCGCCCTGGCACTTCTGGGCACCGCGCTGGGGATCCCCGGTTTATACAATCCCCAGTTGGAAATCCTATACGAACGGACCCAGGAGGCCTGTTACTTCTCTTCCCCTTCTCCACTTTGTCCCTGCAGAGCTATCCTAAGTCTACGAAACACTTTTCCTCCTCTCTCTATATATTCTTTGTTGTTACCTGTCAGATAAAAGCTAGTGTGTGTGTGTGTGTGTGTGTGTGTGTGTGTATTCCTCTAGTCTCCTGCATTGAGCAGGGGGTTGGACTAGATGGCCTTGTAGGACCCTTCCAACTCTATGATCCTATGATATCCTATTATATATATATATATATAGTATAGTAGTGATGTGTGTGTGTGTGTATACATATACGCCAGTGTGGCGTAGTGTTGAGAGTGTTGGACTGGGACTCGGGAGATCCAGGGTTCTAGTCCCCGCTCGGCCATGAAACCGACTGGATGACTTTGGGCCAGTCACTGACTCTCAGCCTAACCTACCCCACAGGGTTGTTGTGAGGATAAAATGGAGAGGAGGAGGAAGGTAGGGTATAAATATAATAATTAAATAAATACACACACACATACACACACATACACTGTATGCATAGAGGGGCCCATGTGGGTTTTCCACTGCATGTAAGACACAATATGGTTGCCAACTTTATAGAAAAAACTCTGTGCTGGTGTGTATATGTTCGTGCTCTGGAGCCTGCTGCCAAAAAAGCAGGGGGCCAGAGACCAATCATCACCCTCCACCCCCGCCAGCCAGGGTTCGAGGCAAGTTTTGCGATGGGTTCCAGCCCCACCCTCACAAACAAATATGGTGATCAGAGTACTGAAACCACCACTGCTCCTTCTCTGAGCATCTGGAACTGAAGCATCCTGCCCAGGTATCATCATCATCATCATCATCATCATCATCATCATCATCATCGCAAAAGTGGGCAAACTTACATAAAAACTAGCGCATGCCCAGGCCCTGTGTGATAGTACTGCTCTGTCATAACAGGTTGGAAAGTTGGCAGGAATCGAGTTTATGAGGGTGCTGTTGCACTCCTGTCCTGCTTGTGGGTTTCCCGTGGGCAACTGGCTGGCCACTGTGTGAACACAAGGCTGGACTAGATGGACCCTTGGTCTGATCCAGCAGGGCTCTTCGTATGTTCTTATATATCACACATCTCATTGTAGTTGCAATGGCCGCATTAGGAAAGTTAGGCTAAGCCTCCCCACCCCCCATGCCCACAATCTGAAACGCTGCTTCTGAGGACAGGAGGAGGCTTTAGCGCAGGGGTCTTCAAACTAAGGCCCGCGGGCCACATCCGGCCTGGCAGGTCTTTTCATCCGGCCCGGCGGCCGATCTAGAGGCTCCCTGCCCGCTGGGAATCCGCCCCGCCGGCGTAAGCCACTGGGAAGAAAGGCGTGGGGGAAAACCCCAGAGCGGCGCACCCGCCAAGCCACTGAAGTGCGCCCGCTTCCCCTGGGGAATAAACAGCTGTTCGGCGCGGCCGCCAAACAGCTGAGAGGCGGACCGGAAGCAGGGGCCGGGAAGGAACACGTGCGCCGGCCGCAGCAAACTCTGCCCTTCGCCCCCTCCCGGCCCGGTGGGTGGGCGCTCTGCTGCCCCTTCCCGGAGGAGTCGCGCCACCGCATCACCATGCTGATGCAGAGCGGCCGGAGGATCATTCTGAGATGACGGGGGGCAGCGGCAGCGGCGGCTCAACAGCCTCGGCGCGCATCCTGTCGCCGGCTGGCCGGGGCGCCGCGTCACAAACGCTTGCCTGGCAACGCGCTGATGGCGCTGCCGAGTAGGCGCTGAGCGAGGCCTGGGTGTGTGGCCGGCCCTGCGGGGGCTCCTGCCAGGTGCGCCCGCGTGGGGGCTCAGGTAACGCCAGGGCGGGGGCCTCCGGCGGTATCGCACTCCTCGCCCCCGTGCGGGTGCACCTGGCCGGAGCCCCTGCAGGGCCGGCCACACACCCAGGCCTCGCTCTGCGCTTGCTCAGCAGCACCATCAGCGCGTTGCCAGGCAACCCTGCGGCAAGTGTTTGTGACGCGGTGCCCCGGCCAGCCGGCGACAGGCCGCGCGCCGAGGCCGTTGAGCCGCCGCTGCCGCTGCCCCCCCCCCCGTTGTCTCAGAATGATCCTCCGGCCGCTCCGCATCAACGTGGTGATGCGGCGGCGCGACTCCTCCGGGAAGGGGCAGCAGAGCGCCCACCCACCAGGCCTGGGAGGGGTCCGAAGGGCAGAGTTTGCTGCGACCGGCACACCCTGGCCCCTGCTTCCGGTCCGCCTCTCAGCTGTTCGGCGGCCACGCCGGGGAGCGGAGTCCTTGCCGTCGGGCATTGGCCGGCCTAGCCCCGGGCTGCCCATCCTGGAGGGGGCGCGGAGCAGGGAGCCGCCGGCTGGCCTTCCCTCCATGCGGAGAACAATGAGCAATGAGCAACAATGAGCAATGAGCAACAGGGCCCCTCTATCACAACCCACAACAACAATCAGCCAGGCCAAGCAACACAACACCAAAGTAGCAAATTTAAACCACATCAAACACACACACGCTCACAGCCACAAACTCTCTCACAACCGGAACGATACCACGAGGGACGACAATTCAATCGGGCACTCCCTCCTCCAGGTAAGCAGGTATTGTTTTTTCCTGTTTTATTAAATTTTAAAAAGGTATAGAAAGGCTTGATTCGCACACTGCACATATCTTATTTGTAGTGCAAAAAAACAGGAAAAAACAATACAATATTTAAAATTGTATATGTATATAATATTTTAATGTATTTCAATTTTAGACAGCAAATTAATTTATAATTAATTTATTATTAATTAATAATAACTTTCCATTTAATCAAGAAAAAAAAAGGACCAGGGTCCTTTTTTTTCCTTGATCCATTCGTTCATATTTTTTTCAAACTATAGTCCGGCCCCCCAACAGTCTGAGGGACAATGAACTGGCCCTCTGTTTAAAAAGTTTGAGGACCCCTGCTTTAGCGGGAGCAGGGAACCCACCAATTGGGGGCTCTGCTTCCATGCCGCTAATGGCGGTGCAGAAGCAGTGGTGCCAACTGCTTCTGGGAGGCTTGTGGGAGGGGGGTTTAGCCTCCTCCCCTTCCCAGAAGCTCTGATCGGCATTGCTGCTTCTTCCACAACACCAGTACCAGCATAGGAGCAGAGACCCCAATCAATGAGGAGGGGATTAGGAGTAGTGCATGGAGGACACACAACATGCCTCTGGGAGCCATATGCAACCCACTGGCCATGGGTTGTGCACCCCTGGGTTAGTAGGATAGGCAACCTGGTGCTGTCCAGATGTATTGGACTACAACTCCCATAATCCCTGACAATTGGCCATGCTGGCTGAGGTTTATGAGAGTTGTAGTCCAAAACATTTGGAGGGCACCAGGTTACCTACCCCTTTAGCCTGCCATCAGGATATTCTGGGATCCTGGCTAGACCCAAGGAACAGAACCCCCCCCCCCTAAACACTACAACTGGAATTATTGCAATATTATTCACCAGCGTAGTGCTTGCACTTCAGACTGTACTTCCTCTATGCCAGTCTTCTTCAACCTTGGGTCCCCAGATGTTTTTGGCCTACCTCTTCCAGCATGCCCCAGCCAGCTACACTGGCTGGGGCATGCTGGGAGTTGTAGGCCAAAAACATCTGGGGACCCGAGGTTGGAGAACACTGCTCTATGCGATCATTGATGCGCCCATATGTCCAAGAAGAAGAACAAGTGAGATTGATGCAATCATACGTAGACAATCTGAGTGTGCTGTCCTGCAAACACACTAACAGCGTGATGCAACGTGGCTGCCCGTAACCCTCCGAACTTGGAGGATTACGGGCATCCTATAGAGGGCAAGAAGAACACGGAGGCAAGGATTGCCTCCGCACTTCCCTCGCCTTCCAAAACGCTTAGATGGCCGTCTTACTAGGAGAGGAGTTGGAGGTACCAGAAGGCTCCTCCCCCCCCCCCCCCAGTGCCGGCCCCAAAGTCAGTCTTCTGTCTTCAGAGCTGCAGCCATTGCGGAAAGAACCATGCCAACTGCAGGGGCGGAGGGAGGGCACTCCGATGTCATCGTCCCAGCTTTTGGAAGTGGGACTCCGACTTTTCCTATGGCCATCTAGAGAGCGTCTAGCAGCCATAGGATCGCGCCCTAACTCTTCATTATCAACACACTGCAGACTCTAGAATACTGAAAGGAAAAATCCAAGTACACAAATATGTGACTATTATTATAACAAATATGCACCATCCAGAAAGCCACTGCATACTGAAATAACTGTGACATCAACTGAAGTGGGGAGGGAGATGGAAGAAATAGATCTCAACAAGCTATTTTCTGCTTGATACTGGAAGAGCACCAGTAAACACAAAGGGAAAGGTCAGCCTCCATCTTTCCATTCCCCCACCCCCCTTTGGTCTGCTAGAAAGGCGAACAAAGTTCAGTGGAGAAATTGGGAAGCCATTACGCAGGGAAAGATGAAAAAGGGGGCAGACAGGGGGAAAAGGGTTGAAAACAGCATTTAAGAAACGGGGGGAGAGAAGTGATATAATAAATGGGCCAAAATGACACCTGCAGAGAGATCTTTGGAGGGAGGAGAAGGGAGATCAAAAGAATGGAAAGCCAATTAGTCAATCAAAGAGGAAGAAACCCACTTTCAAGATTATTGGGCAGCTGTGTGTGTGTGTGTGGGTTGGGAGGAGGTCTCCTCTCTGGACAGCAGCCAGGAAAAAGGATTACTATACGACAGAAGGCCACTATTAATGTGATTGGCCATTTCTTCCATAGCCTTTGCTTCTAATCCATAAACTACCGCCATCTTGGCTTTCCCAAATCCCTCCCCCAATTGCTGGAAATTTTGTTCTTTCCAACCTCCTGCACACACCCCATCCTCCCTCTTTGACTTACGAAAATCCAAGGCTCCTGCTCTTAGGCCCAAACCAAATGGATCTCCCAACAGATTACGGTAAGTTTTAACTACAAAGCAGCCAGACGGCCCACCAGATTGGATTGGGGCAGAGGAGCTGGGTGAGGGGGCTTAGCCCTTTCCTTCTGTGCCATTACGGGCACCACCATACAGGTACCTGTAACCCACCCCTTCCCGGGCTAACTTATATCAATGGCTTTGTAGGAAAGAAAATGGAGAAGATGAATGAAGCCAGGAGCAGGCAAAGGGAACATCAGGGCCTACTCCAATTGGACTGTGTCCCCCCCAACCCCCAGGAGAGGAGAGGGCATACAGGGCCATTCCACGAGCCCTACTGAAAGTTGTCATAATTTTTTTCCTTTTCCTTCCTGGGACAAACCCCTACTTCTGATATAGATCCACAGTGCCCCCTAGAGCACTAAAACCAAGAGTGAACGCACCGCCCCACTGATGTTGGAGGCGCCACCAGCCTCCACTGCTGCTGCCTGATCCCTTTAACTGGGAACGCCAGTGACTGAACCTGGAAGCTTCTGCATGCAAGGCAGGTGCTCTACCACTGAGCGACAATGACCCCTCTCTAATCTTAGGCCAATTGTCTGAGCCACTCTAGAGAGGTCCAGCTCACGCTATACATCATATGAATTAGGAGATAGGAGATGCCTTCTTAAATTCATCCAAATCCAGTGAACATATCTTTAAACATATTGGGAGCAGGAAGCCAACCAGAGAGGCACTGAGGCTATTAGATTACAAAGGTATAGAAGGAATACTGATGAAAGTCAGGAGAACTGAAGAAAAGCTGTAAGAATTATTTAGATCCATCTTTACCACAGAAAGTGTTGTTATAGAATTATCAGTATTCCTTCTATGTTTGATAGTCAGTGTGGCGTAGTGGTGAGAGTGTTGGACTGGGACTCGGGAGATCCGGGTTCTAGTCCCCGCTCGGCCACAAAACTCACTGGGTGACTTTGGGCCAGTCACTGACTCTCAGCCTAACCTACCTCACAGGGTTGTTGTGAGGATAAAATGGAGGAGGAAGGGGATGAGGACTATGTAAGCTGCCTTGGGTTCCTTTCAGGGGGAAAAAAAGGCGGGGTATAAATATAATAAATAAATAAATAAATATTCAGGTTGCATCTGCCTTTGCATATGTAGCTAAAATGGCACTACCCATGCACAAGATGGGGAAGTATCAGCATGAATGGGGGAACCCCAAGTTTTGCGGAAGTTCAAAAAATCTAGAGCGGGGGGGAAACAACCTCTGGTCCCAATGAAGACTGAGTATGCTCAGTGCCCACAGACTGTTGGAGAGGTGGGGGTGACCAACACCGTAGGGGAGGGAAGAATAGAATGGAGTATCCCAGAAGGGTATCCCAGGAGCACTCCACACTACAACATTTTGTTGTAGGTTCCACTTACTTCAATGTATATCCTTTGAATGATGACCATTGCAGACTCTACCTACCTGTATAGTTTCCAGCCCAAAAAAGAAAATGTTTCACCCCTTCTAAATCCCACTTCAGTTTCATTTATTATGGTCAATGACCAGCATAACTAAATCCCACTTTAAAAATAGAGCTCCCACTGTGACACCTGTTGAAGCAGTTATTCCAGTAAATGGGAAGACTTCTCCTTTTGCATATTCCCGGGATGATAGAATCTCTGGAACAAGTGCAAAAGTGAGGGGACCCATGGGAGACATGAGCTCCACACACACACACACACACACACACACACCAAGACCAAGGGTCTTGCCGCCACAAAGGGGGTGTTTGAGGTACCACCCCACTTTTGCAAGCGAGGATCACTCACGGCTTTGGAACCGTTTGACAGCTTACCTTCTGACTGCTGTCAGATGGTTCCAAAGGGGGAATTAACTTACCTGCAGCCTCGGGTTCACACTGCATAGGGTGGGTACCTTCTGGACTTTGCCAGCCGGCATTCCCCCCCCCGCGCGCGCGCGCTGCACAGTACCCATCCCAGGGTCCCCGTGGCCACACTAGCGCATTTCCAGATACGCGCAAATGCTGCCCCCCAATTATTATTTTTTTAAAACTGTGTGCAAATATTTGAGCACATTATGGGAGGCATTTTTTTTTAAAGGTGGGCAACCACAGGCAGCCCCTCCAAGGTGAAGCCTGGGGTACCCTGGAGGGACTGCTCATAGCTGCCAAAACGGGGATCGCAGAAGGCGGCTTGACAGCCACCTTTTGCAATCTCCGGGGGTGGGGTGGGGAGAATTAAAAGGCAAAAGAAGCTGTGGCAAGTCAAATAAAGCTCACGGTCACGGCAAGGAGGGGGGAAGCCTCTGCCAGCTGCCTCCAAGTGCCGCTTGGGCACTTTTGGGGTGGCTGGCAGTGGCCCCACCTGGTAGCCGCTTGGCAAGAGTTTTTGCCGCTTTTGCCAAACAGCTCGCTAGCAGTTTGGGTTAACCCACAATGGGTTGTGTGGTCCAGGTTCGGATGACATGACAACCGATCATGGGTCAAACAAACCCTAGTACACAAGCCATGGCTTGCCAGGGTGGCTTATAACCTAAACTTATAACCCTGACAAAAACCACGCAGGGGTTCACACAACACCTTAAACCACCATGGCTTATAAGCCTCCATGGCATAGTGTGGCATGCAAACCAGGTCACTGTGAGACAAATTATCCTGAAATGATCCTTATTCAGAAGATCTTCTGTGCACCCACGACTTCAATACTTCCAACATCATATTTCCCACATCAACACTTATTTCCACAAACTAAAATCCAAATTCCACAGCAGATTAAAAAAAAAATAAAATTCTGCAGACATGATGTTAATTAAGCATATTTCCATTAATTCCCATAATTCACTGAGCGCACCCTGGTTGCCAGACTCAACGTTTCTGGCTCCACAGAATTTTGGCTTTTATGTTTCACAGTATATAAGTTGCAAGGACCTTGGGTTGCCAATCATGACAACAACTGGACCCATGAGCTTCTATTCCAAAAGCCACTGAACTTTGACTTTTTCATTATCCAGGCATGGATTCCTGGAGGGTGGGGGGAACCTGCATTAAATCCTACAATCTGGCAGGGATGGGGACTTGGACTCGAGGACTCGACTCATGAGTCGGACTGAGTCCCCCTCTGACTCGACTCGGACTCGAGTCCCAATATTTTTAATGGGACTCGAGACTCGACTCGGGACTCGAGACCAAGGACTCTTCAGCATCCCTGGGCCTGCTTTGGGGTTCCCTGCCTCCTCTGCCTGCCTGGTTATTTGGGGTTTGTCTACCTGGTCTGTTCTTGCCAAAATCAGTTGCAGAGTTTTGAAATAAAAAGGCACACTTGTGCCTAGAATTTATTTAAACCACACATCTGAAGTAGCCTTATTTTGCTGGGGGGAAAACCCATTGATTTTAATAGGGACTCATGGAGTCAGCTTTGGGAGTGACTCGTGACTCGTGAGTCACCATTTTGGACCAAGGACTCGGACTCGAGACTCGGGTCCAAATGACTCGACTCGTGACTCGAGACCAAGGACTCTTCAACATCCCTGCAATCTGGTAAAGCAACAGCAGTGGGAGAACAAGCTCTGGTCATTAATTTGCTGAAGCATCAAGCTAGCGGGTTCAGCCACTGCCCTGTCAGAGTTCAAGTTACCTTAATTATGCTTCTTCAGGAAGTGAATCCAGTAATTATATAGTCTCACCAATGGGATGGCTGTGTAATTACCTCCTTCATAAACAGGCACTGCAAAGAGAAGAGAAAAGATTTACAGCATACTCTCATACATGTTTACTTGGAAGTAAGTCCCACTGTATCCAATCAGCCTTACTCTCTATTAAGTAGTTTTAGGATTGCAGCCTTATTCCCTTTATACTTTCTTTCCAAACTTTCCAAAAAGCTCTTACTCCTTAATGTCAATAAAGATTGGTTCTTTTTACATTTTACTTACATTAAAAAAACAAAAAAACAAAAAAACCTATTGCCATTGCTTAATGATTCAGGAAACGTTACATGGTTGGATCCAACGGAGGCTTCCACTGGAGGAAGGGGGATAATTTTCATCCATTCCTCCTTCCCCTGCAGGCCCCAACATCACCTCCCACGCTGTTCCAGAGGATTCTCCCCAACACCTTCGGGGGGGGCATAAGGGACTGCAGGGGGAATTGAGAAAATCACCTTCCCTGCTTCCTCCAGGGGGAGAGTCCCATGGGCAGAATGGTCCCATGGTTGGATCCAGCCAACAGCATTTTGAAACTAAATACCAGGGATGGGGACTCGGACTCGGGGACTCGACTCGTGACTCGGACTGAGTCCCCCCTCTGACTCGACTCGGACTCGAGTCCCAATATTTTTAATGGGACTCGAGACTCGACTCGGGACTCAAGACCAAGGACTCTTCAACATCCCTGGGCTGTGCCAGAAGGAGTGGAGAGGAGTGCGATCACTGGCGAAGAGCGCATGGAAGCGAGGCGTGCCGCTGCTCGGCCACTATGGACGGCTACCAGGAGTGCAGCCCCAACCGTGTGTCAAGATTTATTTTGATTGATGCGTTGCGTACTTGGGAGAGGCAGAAGAAGGACCTGAGATTACTCAGAAGAAGGACCTGAGATTACTCTGTGTGACTGCTCTGAGTGTGAAGTAGCCTTATTTTGTTGGGGAAACCCCCCATTGATTTTAATAGGGACTCATGGAGTCAGCTTTGGGAGTGACTCGTGACTCGTGACTCGTGAGTCACCATTTTGGACCAAGGACTCGGACTCGAGACTCGGGTCCAAAGACTCGTGACTCGACTCGTGACTCGAGACCAAGGACTCTTCAACATCCCTGCTAAATACCCAAACCAAAGTTTTAAATAAGTTATTATAAAATCAAAGATAGCAATGTGGGTATGTCTCCAAGTGCCATACGACCCACTGTTCTGGAGGCTACTTATTATAAGTCCTTCAGGGTACAATTCAAGGTGTTGGTGTTGGGTCGTACTTTAATAGCTTGGGCCCTATAATTAGTAGTATTGATTTTTAATTTATCCCGTGCACATTTTGTTTTAAATGGCTGTTGTTACTAGGTAGGTTGCAAGTATGCAATGCTTACCAGCTAAACAGTAAGGTTTTTGATGATACAAATAGACTATGTCCAATGACTAGTTATCTAGGCAGCTGCTACCTTCCACAGCTTCAGTGTTGCCCCAAAGCTGCTGAGGACTGGAGCTAAAACACCAAGGGAAAGTGTAGATACATGCAAACTAAGCTGTAAGCAAGCATTGATATCCAAGACTGTGGAAAGTGTTTACTGCATACATCCTTTTTGGTGCATGAGTACATTTGCAAGAGCCTTAACTCTTCTCTTAAACTGAACAGGTTGTTTGTTTGTTTTTTAAAATGTAGGATGTCTTTGTTTTTGTTTGTTTAAAGAAATTCAAAGAATTGCATGACACCTTTTGGGGCAGCACTTCACATGCAAACACACAATACCCATGCACAGGGCTGACCCAAGACATTTTGTTGCCTGAGGCAAAGGAAAAGATGGGCACCCAGCCACAATTCCATGTACAGAAGCCGACTTCTGCACTGGGAGTTCAATTTTACTTGAACGCTAGCAATGAGGTAGCATCCTCTACAGGGCCGGATTAACATAGGGGCGATTGGAGCGGCAGCTCCAGGCCCATAACAGAAAAGAGGCCCACAATATAGGGACGCGCGCACGATTTGAGTTAGCTCTGATCGTTATCATTCAGCATAATTAATGATTTTTTCAAGATTAGAAAGGTGTTCTAAGCACATCTGCATTACAGGCTTGAGGCAAGACCTAGCAAGAACTGTTGTTCTCAAATTAGCATTTCAGTAGTTTTGCATTTCAATCACTGTTACTACATTTCTTTGTGAGAACTTCTAGCACATGGGGGGCTTGCTAGGGTCTGTAATATTCAGATTTAGAAGGGACCTCTCTCTCCAGCCTCGAGCAAAAGATCTTTCTGATTCGCAGCTCAATTGTTCAAATGCTAGTTTAACAAAAAAACAAAGCAACAAGAACAACACAATTATTCTTGGTCAAGCAAAGCTTCCTGGCTTTTTGTTGTGGCTGCTTTTTCTTTTTTAATAAATAAATTTGGGGGAAATTGGGAAGATCCCTTACTGACGAGCTGCAGGAGTTTTTGAGTTTTGGCACTTTAATGGTAATTAAAATATTTAATTTGTTTTAATATAAAATTGCGTCTTCATTTTATTTATTTCCATAAAAAGGCCCACCAAAATCCTCAGCACCAGGCCCATAATGCTCTTAATCCAGCCCTGATCCTCTACCACATCTGAGGGAAGCAACCAATCTTAGGCAGTAGCTCTGTCCTCCAATACCTTAATGCTGCTCCCCACCCCACAGCATCTGCCACCTGAGGTGACCGGCTCACACTGCCTAGTAGGAGCTGCCCTGCCTATGCAACAGTTCCCCTTCTGCCACTCACTGGTTTCCACTCACTCTGGCAACCTCCATTTTTCTTTTGGGCAGCAGGGTCTCTCTGGGAAGCATCAATCTAGCAATGAGCATGTGCTAACTAACTTCCTCTTCCTTAAGGGCCCAATGCTATGCATATTTAGACAGAAAACGTCTTATAACTCCCAGCATCCCCCAGCCAGCATGCTGGGAGCTATAGGACTTTTTTTCCTGTCTAAACATGCATAGGATTGCACCCTAAATGACTGTTCAAAATGGGAACTTTGAAAGCTCATAACTTTAGGAATACAGAATGCTTTTAGCCAGTCCAACCAAAGGAGACCCCTATACTATTCTTGAATTTTTTACATAACAGAAACTGCCTAGAGCAGAAAATTTAAGGTATGCTTTGGGTGGGCATAAAAATGGTGGGAACGTAGGACTTCTGCACCTTAAAACCTTTTTTTTAAATTCTGTTAACAGCCATTCTTCATTAGAGTTTTACAAAAATTTGGCCAGATTACACCTCCTTTCATTGAGTAGAATCTCTGTGCTTTATTTCATACTGATGGCAAATCTTTCAGATTTTATGATGAATAGAATAAGGCTTTGTGGTGATAGAAATCTGAAAAACCCTATTGCCAGAGCAATCCTGTGCGTGTCTTCTCAAAAGTAAGTCCCACTGAGCTTAATGGGGCTTAATCTGAGATAAATTTCTATAGGATTGCAGCCTGCTTTAATTACGCAGCCAATCCTATAACTATATAATTAAAGCTAAAATCAATGGAACTTCACATGCACAGGGTTGCAGTGGATTTAAAGCACAATCCTAACACATGTCTACTCAGAAGTAAGTCCCACTGATTTCAGTGGGATTTATTCCCAAGTAAGTGTAGAGGATTGCCACCTTTAGCCAACTCCGCTAACCATTTTCCTTCAGCGGAATGTCAAATGCATGTCGTAGCTCAATCAAAATACTGAACACCATCAAGAAAAGCTAAAAAGAAAAACACCCAAGGAGAAATGTGAAAGTATCCCACAAGAAAACATGTATCGGTGTTCCTATCAAGGAAGTTTATTCACTTACCTGCAGGGTCGATATCAGAGAGTAAGATTGGGTGACTATTCCTTGAACCCTTGGCAATTACGCTATGGGGTTCCACGGGGTATCATCTTGTCCCCAATGTTGTTTCACATCTATATGAAACCACTGGGAGCAAACATTCGGGGATTTGGAGCCAAGTGCCATCAGTACGCTGATGACACACAGCTCTATATCCCTGTGACAAGCTGAATCAGGAGAGGCTGTGCAAGTCCTGGATCAGTGCCTGAACTCAGTGATGGGCTGGATGAGGGCCAATAAACTGAGGCTGAATCCTGGCAAGACTCATCCTGTGTGTGAGTAGTTCCCGAGTCTGGGAGATAGGCTCATTGCCTGTTCTGGATGGGGTTGCACTGCACTCCCTTTAAAAGATCAGGTTCATAGTCTGGGGGTACTCCTAGATCCATCATTGTCGCTGGAGTCCCAAGTGACTGTGGCAGCTCAGAGTGCCTTTTACCATCTTTGACTGGTTCGCCAGCTATGGCCTCTCCTGAACAGGGATAATTTGGCCACAGTGATACAGGTGCTAATAACCTCAAGACTGGATTACTGCAATGCACTCTATGTGGGGCTGCCCTTAAGGCTGCTCTGGAAGCTGGAGCTAGTGCAGAATGCCGCAGTTTGGCTGTTGTCGGGACCTGCCCTTTTTCAGCATGCAACTCCTTTGCTGAAGGAACTGCATTGGCTACCTATTCGCTAGCAGGTCAGGTTTAAGGCTCTGGTACTTGTGTACAAAGCCTGAAACAAGTTGGGACCAGGTTACCTGAAAGAGCACCGCCTCCCATACCAACCTGACCAGGTCACTGAGGTCATCAGATGGCCTGCTCCTGGTGGTTCCTCATGGACCTTTGGCCCGACTAGAGTCCACCAGGAGAAGAGCCTTCAGTGTGGCGGCTCCATTTCTGTGGAACTCCCTGCCTCTGGAGGTCAGGCAGGCTCCGACATTGTGCTGCTGTCGGCGCCGGCTGAAGACCTCCTTGTTCCGGGAAGCCTTCTCTGCTCTTCAGTCACCATTGTAATGTTACCTGGTTTTCAGTGTATTGTTTTTGTTTCTTTTATCTGTTTTTATCTTTTTATTGTTCACTGCTCCAGAATCTACTTGATATGGAGCGGTATACAAATACTGTAAATAATAATAATGATGATGATGATGATGATGATGATGATGATGATTTTATTATATTTATTATATTTATATCCCACCTTTGTTCCTGCAAGGAACCCAAGGCGGCTTAAACTATCCTCCTCCTCTCCATTTTTATCCTCACAGCAACCCTGTGAGGAAGTTAGGCTGAGAGTCAGTGACTGGCCCAAAGTCACCCAGTGAGCTTCATGGCCGAGCGGGGACAAGAACTTGAATCTCCTGATCCCCAGTCCAACACCCTCACCACTACGCTACACTGGCTCACACTGGAGGAAGTTGTCGACACTTTTCAAAAATCAAACAGGTGCATGCGTTGCAGATGCAGTGCTACCATAATGTGACAAACCCATTGAAAATCAAGGAAGAGTGCCTGTTGAACATGTTGAAATCATGTTTACTACTTAGGGAGATGGAAGTGGTAGGGAAGGCTAATTCATTGGAAAAAATCTAAACCCAGTGTAGGAGAATCTGCAGCTTCTCTCAAGACCAAGGGCAAGGGAATCACCTGAGACATTTTCCAGAGTGGACAGCAAGGCACAAAGGTATAATCATTCTATCTAACCTCCATATCTACCTGTGAGAAGCCAAAGACCCCACTTAGCATCTGCAACGAAGGAGAGGCCAGCTCTGTCATTACGTAGAGTGAGGCGACGCTTCAGGTGGCAGATGACTGAAAATAAATTCTCAGTTATTTAATTGATTGGTTTATTTTCCCTGCAAAAGGTTGTGCCACTTGCATTTCCCCGTCAGGCCCAAACTGCCATGAGACGCTGGCCATTTCCAGAACATTCCATGTCGAGCAGTGTTCTCCAACCTAGCTGGCTGGGGCATGCTGGGAGTTGTAGGCCAAAAACATCTGGGGACCCAAGGTTGGAGAACACTGATGTGACTCGCCTCCACTGATGCTCTACATCTATTAGGGTGCAATGCTATGCATGTTTAGACAGAAAGAAAAAAAAGTCCTTCACCTTCCAGCATTCCCCAGCCAGCAATTAATATGTTCAGTTGTTGCCATCCGGGATGCAGAGGAGAAGCTGGTATTTTATGAATTAGACCAATCTTTTCTGGTGAAGTAGGAACACAGAAATCATTTTATCGAATCGGGATGCTCGCTCCCTTTCTTGCTCCCCCCCCCCCCGTGCTTTTATCAGCAACCTGACACAGAGCAATGTAGCAGGTGAAACTTCCCCGCACCCCCTCCAACCATTTTAACTCCATGGCAGAAAAAGCTTCATCTGCTGGATTTCTGTGCATCAAGCTGCTGCTAAAGGGTCAAGAGCGGGGCCAGAAAAGAGCGATCCTCTTACCTTATATGCGGTACTCATTCTTTTGTGCACACTTACAAAAATTCATTCTGTTTGAAAAAGCTACACTTGGAAATAGCACAGTGGCCAAGGCTGGCTCCAGGCAAGAAGCATGTTCACACACACGCACACGCACACACACCTTCCATTTGTTCAGTTTTTTGAATACCTTATTCTGAATTCCATTTCACAACTTCAATGCACAATTTCAGGCATGATCTCTCCCTGACATATATATTTATTATTTATTACATTGATATCCTGCCATGATCCTCTTCTTCCTCACCATTTTATCCGCACAACAACCCTGTGATGTAGGTTAGGTTGAGAGTCAGCGACTGGCTCAAAGTCACCCAGTGAGCTTCATGGCTCAGTGGGGACTAGAACCTGGATTTCCCCAGTCCTAGTCCAACCACTACACCACGCTAGTTCTATAAATAATAATAATTTCCTTTCATTGATTACATTTCTATATTTATTTATTTATTTATTTATTATATTTATACCCCGCCTTTTTTCCTGCAAGGAACCCAAGGCGGCTTACATAATCCTCCTCCTTCTCCTCTCCATTTTATCCTCACAACAACCCTGTGCGGTAGGTTAGGCTGAGAGTCAGTGACTGGCCCAAAGTCACCCAGTGAGTTTCATGGCTGAGCGGGGACTCGAACCCAGATCTCCTGAGTCCCAGTCCAACACTCTAACCACTACACCACACTACCACCCAATAGCCTCTCTGGGTGGTTTACAAAGATTAAAAACTTAAAAGTACATTATAAAACCCATATACATACAAACATATAAACATGCAACACAGAGAGAGGCACATATATATCTAAAAACAATTTTGACCAATCAACAACAAGAAAAATTCAAGACCTGATTAAAGCCTCATCATATGCTGCCAAGTGCCTGAGAAAAGAAGAATGCTTAACCTGGCGCCGAAAAGATAACACTATTGGCACCAGGCAGGCCTCGTCAGGGGGATCATTCCAAATTTGGGGGGCCACCACCGAGAAGGCCCTCTCCCTCGTTGCCACCTTCCAACCCTCCCTTGGAGGAGGCACCTGGAAGAGGGCCTTAGATGATGACCATAGTGTATGGGTAGGTTTATGCCAGTCAGGCATTCACCTGACTCCTATCAGCCTACCCATTCAGTGTGGTCCTAGAGTTGTTTGCTTCTTTGCTTGCGATCCATTTATCCTGGATAAATGGATAAATCCTGCCAGACTAATCTGAACTCATTTTTTGATCAGGTAACCTCCCTTGTGGACTATGGGAATGCTGTGGACCTCATATATCTGGACTGCAGCAAAGCTTTCAACAAAGTGCCTCATGATATCCTGATTATCAAGCTAGCTAAAAGTGGGCTAGATGGAACAACTATCAGGTGGATCCACAATTGGCTACAGAATCGGACTCAAAGGGTGCTTATCAATGGTTCCTTCTCAAACTGGGGAGAGGTAATGAGCGGGGTACCGCAGGGCTCGGTCCTGGGCCCAGTGCTCTTCAACATTTTTATTAATGACTTAGATGAGGAGGTGCAGGGAATGCTTATCAAATTTGCAGATGACACAAAGTTGGATGGAATAGCAAATACTCCGCAAGACAGAAACAAAATTCAAAGCGATCTCAATAGGCTGGAGCGCTGGGCTGAAAACAACAGAATGAAATTTAATAGGGATAAATGCCAAGTGCTGCACCTAGGGAAAGGAAACCAAATGCAGAGTTACAGAATGGGGGACAGTTGGCTCAACAAGTGAGAAGGATCTTGGAATTGTGGTAGATCACAAACTGAATATGAGCCAGCAATGTGATGTGGCTGCAAAGAAGGCAAATGCTATTTTGGGCTGCAATAATAGAAGTATAGCTTCCAAATCGCATGAAGTGATAATTCCCCTTTACTCGGCACTGGTTAGGCCTCTTCTTGAGTACTGCGTCCAGTTCTGGGCACCACACTTTAAGAAGGATGTAGACAAACTGGAGAGGGTTCAGAGAAGGGCAACAAGGATGATTAAGGGGCTGGAAACAAGGCCCTATGAGGAGAGACTGAAAGAACTGGGCATGTTTAGCATGTTCAGAAGAGGAGACTGAGGGGAGATATGATCGCACTCTTCCAGTACTTGAAGGATTGTCACACAGAGGAGGGCCAGGATCTCTTCTCGATCATCCCAGTTTGCAGGACACGGAATAATGGGCTCAAGTTACAGGAACCTAGATTCCACCTAAACATCAGGAAAAATTTCCTGACTGTCAGAGCAATAAGACAATGGAACCATCTACCTAGGAAGGTGGTGGGATCTCCCAATCTGGAGGTGCAGCTGGACAGCCATCTGTCAGGGATGCTTTGACCTGGATTCCTGCATTCAGCAGGGGGTTGGACTCGATGGCCTTGTAGGCTCATTCCAACTCTACTTTTCTATGATTCTATCTATCTATTTTTATCTCATTTTGTTAAATAAGACATAAATGGCTTGGGGCCAAGTTACCTGGAGGATCTCCTCCTCCTACATCTACCTGCCCAGATCTTATAATCTTCTGAGATCTTTCTCCAGGTGCTACCACCAAATGAGGTGCAATGGGGGATGACTGGTAAAAGGGCCTTTTCAGTAGTGGCACCCCGATTATGGAATGACCTCCACAGAGAAGCTCGCTTGGTGCCACCTGGAAACCTTTTTATTTTCCCAGACTTTTTTTTTTTTAAAAAAAATTACTTTAGTGGTTTCTAAAACTTTTGGATATTTTTGTTTTTAAAGGTCTGCAAAATTTTAGGTGCCACCCTGAAATGTGTTGTATTGATGTTATCCTTTGCTGCTGGTTTTAAATAGCATTAGGTTTTATGATGGTATGCTTTTCTCTATTTAACTGCTTTAGGGCACAATCTGATGGCCACTAGATGCTGTCTAGACAGCCATAGGATAGGTGAAACTCCGACCTCGGAGTGACTTCCCTCTGCCCTCGCAGCCAGTGCGGTTCTTTCCGCGCTCTGAAGTCACAAGACTGACTTCAGAGCCAGCGTTCTACGGGGTGGGGAGCGGAGGAGTGAGGCTCTACGAGATACAGCATATCCCAGAGGCGCCTCAGCCCCTCCTCCTCACGAGCAGGGACAAACAGCTTAGACAGCTGAAATTGGCCAAGTGTTTTGTGGGGTAGGAGAAGTGCAGAGGTGATCTTCACCTCCACACTCCTTCCGTCTTTCGATTGGATGTCCGTAATCCTCTGAGTTTGGACGGTTACGGGCAGCCACAGTGGATGGCGCTGCCCAACTTTTATTATAAGCTGCCCAGATAACTTCTGTTATTGGCTCTCTCTCTCTCTTTCTCTCTCTCTCTCTCTCTCTCTCTCTCCTCTCCTCTATACACACACACACACACACACACACACACACACCATAACTTCACATCAGACAGATGATCAGACTCACAATACCCCTTTCCTTGGCTGCTGAGTCAACCATCAAGTTCCAAAGATGAAGTCACATGTGCTGAGAGCTTAAGGATTTCAGAGACTGCTTTTTTTTAAAAAATAAAAAGTGTATTTTGGAGATTTTGTGGCTGCAGACGTTGCTGTAATCCAGGAGCGTCCAGTTCACATGTTACACTCTATGTGGGAGAGCAGAATACTCAGGATTAAGCTCCGGAGAGGGGTGCGAAGCAAAGGCTGAGCCACCTGTAGTCCCCAAATAAATGAGGTTCCACGGTAGATAAGTGTGTGAGCAGAATAGATTTTCATGCATAAAATGACTTGCCGGGGGCGGGGAACCAGCCGTACATTTCTTAAAGAAGAGCAGCAGCAGCAAGGATTCTGGCTTGGCAGCTTGATTGCCAAGTGTAATCCCCTTGTTAATTAAAACACCCAGACTCTAAAGCCCTTTCAGAAACCGGGCTTGCGACGAAAATGCCAACCAAACAGACCCCCCTATTGCAATAATGCTGCTGGCACCTCCAGAGCATAAGTGCAAAATGGCAAAGCATGTTGGCAACATCCATGCGCGAGCAATTGAAATATTCGCTTGGTGCCATCTCTCCTTGTTAATTGCTGTGTGGCAAGCAGTCCCCTTACAAGCTCTTTATCTTCCTGCTTCAGAAGCATTGCCTGTCTCCATGATCACTCGTGAGACTCAGTTAGCTGGGCTGCCAATTTCCAAATGACGAGGCCTCAGAGAAAGGGATGGGTGTGTTCCACACACACACACACACACACACACACACTTTCATCCCCCTTTTCTCCAGCAGTAGGCATCTGGATTTTTGTTTGGCTTCTTCTCTGGTTTCCTGGCGAGCTCTGTTCCTGGCCCTGACAGGAAGGGGAAACAGCTTGTGTGTTGCATCTTGGAAAACCTCACTACTGTTAGGTTTGTTTCAGAATTAGCACCACCCACCCAGCCCTATTATTTCATTAACATTAACCAGCTTCGTGGAATCAGTAGAACTGGATGGAATCCAGTGGCTCTAGAGCAGGGCTCTCCAACCTTGGGTGCCCAGATGTTGCTGGACTACAGCTCCCAGAATCCCTTGCCATTAGCCATGCTGGCTGGGTATGCTGGGAGCTGTAGTCCACCAACATCTGGGCACCCAAGGTTGGAGAGCCCTGCTCTAGAGAGACCAAGCATCTAAAGCGGCCTTCCCCAACCTGTTGCCCTCCAGAAGCTGGTTGGGGAGGATGGAACTTGCAGTTCAACACATCTGGAGGTTAGGAAGGGTTGAGCTAAAGCATCCCCAACAGGTCCTTGCCCAATGGGCCCTCGAAAAATTCAACAGATAGAAATCCTCTAAGCGTGCAATCCTATGCATGTTTAGGCAGAAAAAAGTCCTACAACACCCAACGTTCCCCAGCCAGCCCTGCTGGGAGTTGTAAGAAAGTTGTAAGGTTTTTTCCTGTTGAAACATGCACAGGATTGCACCCTAGCCCTCTCTAAGGGCTTCTCTACACAAGGCATTTATTGTGCGCTCATGAGCCGTCACTTACGGAAGTTTGCGAGTCCTTTACATGACGTTGTCATCCTCCAGGGCCTCTCCCATGTTTTCAATCCATTTTCAAGGCTTTTTTTTTTTTAGAGTGAGGGAAATCAGCTATTATTTCCTATGCTGCTAGGAAGCGCTAGAAAATGGCAGTGTATTTTTTGCAATTGTGCTGTGCTGCAGTGCCACCTTGTGGTTGTGTAATAGAACATATAGGAAGGCAGAGAAAGAAAATTCTCAGGGGGAAAAAAACACCCGTGTAAAGGACACACTCTTCCTCCCGCAAAGAAAACAGAAGAAGAAGCCTCAGTAAAGCGGCAGGTTAAATGTCTCATGTAGAGAAGCCCTAAGGATCTAACTGTATGTTATTACAGCACACATAATAACTGCACATTATTGCTCTGAACAGTTATAAAGTGGCCATGTGGGAGACCAATGCAAGCAGAGAAGCAGTAGGCAAGATGGGAGGGGGATGATGAACCCTTCCCCTATAACCCTCAAATCAGGGGTCCAAGACTAGAAATAATCCTGGCTATGATCCTGACCAGGGGAAGTGCATGTCGACACCCACTCATTGGCTTGAAACCTTGCCACCATATTATGTTTTGGCGGGTCCCACACTACGGCACAGTGCTGCAGCTGTAAGGTCTAGCAGGCCCGTAACGCAGCTGGTTCAGTAAACTGAGAATAGAGCCAGAATGCTATACCCTCCAACATTTTTTAAAAAAATTAATCAGTACATTTATCCCCAGCCTTCTTTGCCCATTTCCTAAGAAGATTTGGGTCCTTCTGGAGCAAGTGAAGTTCTGGGATACCATGATTGACACACCACATATTTTATATTCGTATACGCACACAGACACACACACACACACACCCTGCTAATACAAATAAAATTGGGATTGGTCTTCTGTGCCCTTGCATCAGATGGTTGATGGACAGTACAAATGCTCTACTCGGAAGCCAGCCTCATTGAATTCAATGGGGCTTACTCCCAGGTAAGTGTCTCTATAGGATGGCAGCTTTAAATTTGATTTAGTTTGTCTTGTCAAACACTACAAAAATCCTTCTCAGCAATACCTAGTAATTCCACTGATGCCTCATCCTCTTGCACTTGGTTCTTCTGTTCCATGGGCCCCTCGCAACTTTCCCTTCTCTGATTAGTCCTCCTCGCCTCCTTCTCCCTTCTCTCCCCCCCCTCCTCAGTCCAATTAATTAAGAGAATCTTGTCCATTTACTTATCGTTTTGAAATAGATTTGAGCAGATTCTCAGCTTTGTGAGGCCATATCTCAGTGGTAGAGACTGTAGTCCACAGGACCAAGCCTTCCATGCCTCAAGCAGCAGATCCTGAAAGGTGGCATAGGGTGGGTGGCTGCTCCAGTGAGCCACGCTGGCCTCTTGCCTGTTGCGGGGCTGCCACAGCTCTCTGAAGCGGCAGGCTGATGTCATGCTCTTGTTGGAATATGCAATCAGAAGATGTCAACTCTGCAGGGAGGGTTTTTTTTAAGTTGACTCCCCAGTAAAGGTTTAAGATAGACTGTTATAGTCTAGTTAAAGGGCAATGGGAGAAACCAAGCTTCTCTGAGAAGTCAGGGAGCAGGGTTCAGTGGAGCAAACGACTTGATTGATCAGGGGAGGGAATGCTGGACCTAGCCTAGCAACAAGTTAGAAATTCCATTCTCCCTCTCTCTCTGAAAGTTAGGACTTTCTACAGTTAACAGGCTTAACTGATGCTTGCTAGGGTTTAGCAAGGAGATGTGTTCTGTGGTTTTCCTTTCCTCACAGAATAAGTAACACATAAGAAACTGCACTTACTAGAAATCCGTAACCACCAAGCTTATAGTACACAAGAAATCTTATGTTATTGTTATTTACTTTAAAAGCATCTGCTTAGAAACAAGTCCTGTGTGTGCGTGCGTTCTGTTGGGTGAAGTCTGCTGCTGCTATTGTGCTCTGCCATCAGCTCGGAGGGGTCCTCAAAGAGAGACATCAGCCTGCCCGGCCCTCTAGAAAGCTGTGCCAGCCACTCCCTGCTGCAGCAAATGAACAGCTGGCACAGCTCTCTAGAGCACCACCCACCTGACGCCTCGCTTTGAGGACCCCTCAGAGAGCAGCATCAGGCGGGAAGACTCTCTGGGAAGCCCCGCTTACCACTCAGATGAGAGAGCAGCCAGTGTGGCTCTTCAGAGAGCCCAGCTGAAATGCCTCGCTGTGATGGGTCCCTTCCTCAGAGTGCGGCATTCTGGGTGAGGTGGCCCTGGAGATAGCCTGTGCTGCTGTGGCACAGGCAGTCTCCGGGGCCACCTCCCTGCCAATGCCTTGCTCTGAGGAAGGACCCCTCACAATCAGGGAGGCATTGAGGGAGAAGCCTGCAGTGTGCTGCTGCCCAGGGGAAGAGAGCGGGCAGTTGTTGCCAATACTGAACATGAGACAAAAGGAAATGGATTTGGAGAGAGGAGGAAAAAGCATCAAGGCACTGGTTGGTTCAGTTAAGAACAGAAGAAGAGAGCCCTGCTGGATCAGACCAAGGCCCCACCTAGTCCAGCATTCTGTTCACACACTGTGGCCAACCAGCTGCCCACGGGAAACCCACAAGCAGGACATGAGTGCAACAGCAAACCCCTGCCCATGTTCCCCAGCAACTGGTGCACATAGGCACTACTGCCTCTGACACTGGAGGTCGTCAGGATAGTAGTCACTGATAGCCTTCTCCTCCATGAATTTGCCCAGTCCCCTTTTAAAGCCATCCAAATGGGTGACCATCGCTACATCTTATGGAAGTGAATTCCATAGTTTAACTATCTGCTGTGTGAAGGACTTCCTTTTATCTGTCCTGAATCTCCCATCAGCGTCATGTGATGACCCCTTTGAGTTCTAGTATTATGGGGGAGGGGGGAGAAAAATGTCTCCCTGCCCACCAGGGATGGGGACTCGGACTCGAGGACTCGACTCGTGAGCCGGACTGAGTCCCCCCCTGACTCGACTCGGACTCGAGTCCCAATATTTTTAATGGGACTTGAGACTCGACTCAGGACTCGAGACCAAGGACTCTTCAACATCCCTGGGCTGTGCCAGAAGGAGTGGAGAGGAGTGCGATCACTGGCGAAGAGCGCATGGAAGCGAGGTGTGCCGCTGCTCGGCCACTATGGACGGCTACCAGGAGTGCAGCCCCAACAGTGTGCCAAGATTTATTTTGATTGATGTGTTGCGTACTTGGGAGAGGCAGAAGAAGGACCTGAGATTACTCTGTGTGGCTGCTCTGAGTGTGTTTCTGGTTCCAGCAAGTTCATCACCAGTGGAGCGGGTGTTCAGTGAGGGTGGCATTGTGATGAGATCTCACCGTTCCAGAATGGGGGCCAAACATTTAGAAAAAATCATGTTCCTCAAATGCAACATGGATAAGTTTTAGGAAGTACAGCAAGTTTATTTTTTAAAATCATTTTTCTAAAATGCAACCTTTCAGACATTTTGGGTTTGGCTGCCTCTGCCTGCCTGTCTGGGGTTCCCAGCCTCCTCTGCCTGCCTGGTCTCTTCTTGACCAGTTCCACAGTTTGAATTGTCCAAGACAAAGGCCTCTGCCTGCCTGCTTTGGGGTTCCCTGCCTCCTCTGCCTGCCTGGTTATTTTGGTTTTGTCTGCCTGGTCTGTTCTTGCCAAAATCAGTGGCAGAGTTTTGAAATAAAAAGGCACACTTGTGCCTAGAATTTATTTAAACCACACATCTGAAGTAGCCTTATTTTGTTGGGAAAAAAACCCATTGATTTTAATAGGGACTTGTGGAGTCAGCTTTGGGAGTGACTCGTGAGTCACCATTTTGGACCAAGGACTCGGACTCGAGACTCGGGTCCAAAAACTCGTGACTCGACTCGTGACTCGAGACCAAGGACTCTTCAACATCCCTGCTGTCCACTTTCCCCACACCATGCTTCATTTTGTACACCTCTTATCATGTCTCCTCTTACTCACCTTTTTTCTAAGCTAAACAATCCCAGCTGCTGTAATCTTTCCTCATAGGAGAGTTGCTCCAGCCCCACGGATCATTTTAGTTGCCCTTTTCTGCAGGGCAGTTGCCCAGATGGTTGAGGATATACCTATTTTGGATACCATTGTACTCAAGTGTATACTGCATCTGTTTTCCTCCTGGGTTGCCATGTTGTTTGCTGCCTGATCCTCTTTTCTTCTCTGTTGTTTCTCTCCTCCTTTTGCTTTCTGTTCATGAGTTCAAGCTTAATTTCTTCCCTCAGGGCAAGATGGTTCCACTGGGGCTCCTCTGGTGTCAGTTGGGGGGAGAGAAGGCCCACCAGTGGGAGTTGGGTGGTGGCAACTCACCAAGCTGTTTGTACTTATTCAAAAAGAATGGCCGGGGTAGCTGCTGCCACGGCCCCCTGCACAACCCCCAGCGTCTGCCGCCTGAGGCAGCTCACTCACTCTGCCTTATGGTAGGGCCAGCGCTGCTTGGCAACCCGTCCCCCCCTCTCCCAAAGACATGAATACAAGGTACTGACTTCCTTTTCTGTGCATAACAGAGAATAAATTACCTGTGACAATTGTTAGCCACATTCCTTAATGCTCCCAAGTTATTACATTGTGCCTAGGAAAATCCGGGGTGTTTGTTTCATAGCCGCTACACAGCAATACCAACAATAAAGAACAGATTTAGCCAGCTTTCTTATTGGTAACTCTCCTTTGCTCCATGGTAGTGCCTCCTTTAAACCCATAGAGGAAATGATCCCCTGGAATTTGCAGCTATGTACACCCTGCCCCAAAGCGTTGAGCTTCTAGGCATCTTGATGCTATGGGATAACTTGATGAATTCAGTGTCGCCTCCAGCAATGTCATTAATAATACTTTGCTGCCACCAGTTACCTTCCATCTGATGAATTTTCATTAGCCGTGGCCAGCCCTGGATTAACCATTAAGCAATATAAGCACACTGCTTAGGGCACCAAGGGAAGGGGGGGGCACCACAGAGTGATGGCGCGTGAGTGACAGCAGAGCCCCGCGTGTGCTGGATGGGAGATTTAAAATCCTGTCTGTGCATAGAGGCCCATTATACCACACACAGATCTTCCAGATCTCACCCCCCTCTGCGCAGCGTGCAGCGTGTCGGTTTGAAGCTGCCAGCCAGCTTGCCTGTAATCCGACTCCAGCTTCTAGCTTCCCCGGTTTGCAGGACTAATCCAAGTAGCAAGGAAACACTCTGTAACACCACAGGTCTATTTCTACCTGTTTATTCACTTAGCAAGTAAAGTTCTACAGAGTATACATTTCCTAGTTACAGTCCATGTGCAGAGTACAATGCATAGCAAGCATTAATTCCAGTGGAGTAGGTTGAGCTTCACTCCACTTCAGCAAAGACATTGTTACATTGTTGCAAAGTCCAGCAAGCAATAGCCAGAAGAGAGAAAGAATAGAGAAAGCGGTCCTGCTCTTCTCTAAAATGGCTTCAGACAGAAAAAACAAGTTAGCACGTCATCAGAACATACAAACCATGTGACTAGCTCATAATGATCCCAGGGCCTAGCTTTCCCATGAGAAAGAACACGGGAAAGTAGAAAGACACAACACACTTGTTTACCGCCATTCTGTTCCTCTCCATGTGTAAACACTGTGCTACAGCTGGTCAATGTGATTCATATCACAACACAGAGTACCACAATTTTTTGCATTTGCATTCCCCCCCTTATAAGTTTTATTAAAAAATGCATAAAATAGTGATGAACATTTGTATTTCTTTCTGTTGCCCTAGCTATAAGTAAGTATAATTGGCTTATATTGCTTGCTGCTATTTAGTGCTAAATAAATATAATAAGAAACAGTTTATATTTAATCTAGTTGTGTGCTCTGGCGTGGGGGATGGCCTTGAAGGAAACTGAGTTTTTAATGTCTTATTTCACCGTCAGCACTTATTGAGTCTTAATGCCTTGCCAGCTAAGCAATGGAAGAGCCGAGGGGGCACCATTATTGGGCTGTGCTGAGGGCATCAGCAGCGGGCCTTGATCTGGCCCCGGCAGTAGAAGCATCATGCTCCAGGCCAATTTCTGTCAGGTTCACAGGTCAGGTGAGCCCTATATGGTATCAAAGGTGGGGTGGATTTGGTGAGAAAGCCAAGAATTCCACTCCACTCTGGTACCATTATTATACAAACTATCCGTCACCGTGATAGCCATTTGTCACACCCCTCCGCTCATAGGGCCCTCAAGCTCTCCCTCCTTTCTGGAGCTATGGGTGCACTTACGTAAGGTTGGGGGTTTCTCTCTCTAACCCTGACCCTTTCACTTCTCACACTGACCTTGGGATTTCTATTATCCCTACCTTATACTTCTTTGCCCAGATATAAAGCACAGCTTCCCACACAGGTTGCTTCAAAAAACAAAGTAAACTTTATTTGAAAATACAGCAGTTTCCTGATATAAGTTTCACATGTAAGTTTCACTCAATAATAATTAATTTACTATCCTATCCTGTTTCCAGTCCGCCCTCACCAACTGTTCCCAGAATATGAATCCCTGCACTCACTAGCTTATCTCCTAACAGTCCTTATCCATTTATTTATTTATTTATTTATTTATTACATTTATACCCCGCCTTTTTTCCTTCAAGGAACCCAAGGTGGCTTACATAATTCTGCTCCTGTCTATTTTATCCTCACAACAACCCTGTGAGGGAGGTTAGGCTGAGAGGCAGTGACTGGCCCAAAGTCACCCAGTGAGTTTCATGGCGGAGCGGGGACTAGAACCCGGATCTTCCGAGTCCCAGTCCAACACTCTCACCACTATGCCACACTGGCTCTCTCTAAGGAGGAGAAAGAAAAATATCTCTCAACTCTCTTTCCAGTCAGCCCCACAGACTCCCAAACAGCACTCCGGCACTCCTCACACAATTCGGCCTAAACAGCACCACCCACAGCTTATATAACACAGGCTTTACCTCCCCCCCCCATCTCACTCTCTCAGCCAATCATCTCCCATATGCAAATACACCATTCTTCCTGCCCATCATTTCTCCCTCACTCCAGACCTACCTAACATAAAACATAGAGATGCAACAGGAATACATAATTATAATAACCATAGACTCAATACAAGAACACATCATTATACTCACCATATATACATTTTAATTTACCCCCAATAACATAACATCACACCATTACCCTCTTCAGATGTTTCCCTCATGTTGTATCAATGCAGGAGCGGGGAGGGGGCCATGCCAACTAGCCCCTCCCCTGACATGCACACTGAGTCATTCCTACCCCTGGCGTCAGCAGTTGCACAAGGTTCCTGGTTGCTTGAAAGCCTCTGTGTGAAAAATGTAGGAATGAGGGGCAGTAGATGGACTTGGGAAGAGATGAAATCTCCAAAAACTGAATGAGAAGGAGAGACAAACAAGTTGTGGTTGGAGATAATGAATAATCGCTAGGAAAAGATGAACCAGGTTCCTGGTTGCTTGAAAGCCTCTGTGTGAAAAATGTAGGAATGAGGGGCAGTAGATGGACTTGGGAAGAGATGAAATCTCCAAAAACTGAATGAGAAGGAGAGACAAACAAGTTGTGGTTGGAGATAATGAATAATCGCTAGGAAAAGATGAACCATAACTATGGGATTGCTTGACTATGAGTGTCCCCCCAGATCTTGTTTTGTTGCAGAGCCCTTTAAGAAGAAAATTGCATTACACTTACTTGATTTCTACATTTGTCAGCCTTCAGCAATGAAATCCTGACAATTCTTCCATACCCTCATCAGCCAACACCGAAAATAATTGATCTCCTGCTGAGGTAGAGCTGGGCTGTTGGCTGCTCACAGCCACAATCACTTATTCTCCTTGAAATTCACAGAAATCAGAATGGAGTCATTTCAAGGCTATATGAAAATAAGACAATCCGTTCCACATAACTATGGTTGACAGACTGAGAGGGAGGGCTGGGATATGTATGTGGATGGCTGGATGGGGGCTTAGGATTCCCATAACTCGGTAGTAAAGTACATGCTTTGCAATTCAAAAAGTCGGTTTCAATGCCTGGCATCTCTAGGTAGGCCTGGGAAGACCCTTTTGTGAAACCCTGGAGACTAGTGTAGACAATACTGAGTTAGAAGGCCCTGATGGGCCAAACCCAGTATAAAGCGAGATTTAGCATCCCACCTTACCAGCCATGTTAAGAAAGAATTCACCTTTATGCTAAGTATGGTTGAACTTCCCTTCAAAGATGCTCATTAATATAATTCTACATCTGCAGAAGAAGAAGTAACTCATTCTCGCTCCCCCTTCAGCAGAGACTGCAGATAAGAAGGCTCAAACTAGACATCACACAGGACCTGTGTAAGAGTGGGTTGTGTGTTTGTTTTTAAAAATGGAAATTATCCTGTTCTAGGCCTAGGACCCCACCGGGGGGGGGGGGGAGCAGCAACAGGAGATCAGAACCCTGGCCGGCTCCATGTGGAGCACGGCACCTCTGAGCAGTAAGCTAACAATGCTACTCCAGTGATTGTCTGGAGCAGGGCTTTTTTTCTCAGAGAAAAGGTGGTGGAACTCACCCCCCCTCCCCTGGCCACGCCCCTACCCACCCCTAGGACCGCCCCCTAAAACCGCCCCTTTAGAGAACAGGGATGCAAGTAAAATTGGGGGGGGCTATAAAAGTAAATGTATGGAATTAAATAAAAAGCAATGCAGTAAAATGTGCAAAAAAATTGGAATACTTACCAAAAGTAAGCTCAGAGACATTTCCTTTTTGAAAGGTGTTTATTTATAAGTTTTGCAGTTACACATATTAATCACAGTTTAGTAAAGTGAATACATGAAAAGAAAGGGGGGGATAACAGGGGACCAATTACACATTGCCTACGCAAATATATTTGGGGGCCTTAGCGACCCAGTAAAATCAATGACATGTCTTAGTAGAAAGCGCTGCTCGCTTTATCACTCAGCATAAATTCTTGTGAAGTTAACAGCAGTTCGTAATCCCCCATTAATGATTATTGTGAACTTAAAAGTAATTCGTCACCCATACAGAGATCTGTGAGCCAGAGCTGTTAAACAGGTTTTACCTTTGAGAAGCAGTCTGGCTATGCATATTGAATTTGAGATGGCTTATTGAAATGCAAAAAACAACAGCAGTCCGGCTGGAGCCAAGGACAAAGAAAGAGCCAACTTAGTTAGCAATGCATATGGCAGGCTTTCCTCTCACAGTCAGTGTTAGAAAGGTTACCTTAAAATCATAAATTATACCACCTACGTTTATAAAAAATTGCTCTGTAAAAAAAAAAAGGTATAAAAAGGTATGCACAGCAAAGAATTGCAATTGCCACATAACAAAATACTTTTTCTAGTAGGAATGTAGATTGAAGAATGTATAGCCAGCCAGAGATGCTGTTGTGTTGCTGCAAATCATCAGCATTACAAAACAAATATTCCTGCCCTTAGGAATTTAGCAAGGTATTTAGCAATTAGCATAAGTACAGTGGGGGTTTTCCTCAGACTCAGAGTTAGTAATTAAGTCAATTAAGTCAATTAAGAAACACAAAAGCAAACACAAAAGATCTTGCTGTTCGTGACTCACTTGGGTCCGAATTTCTAGTGGACGGGAGAGAAGAGGATCGAGATGCTTGAAGTGATTAGTGAGCCAGTGAAAGGGAGATATTTTCCCAGGGCTATTGTCTGAAAATAGGTGGCGGAACGCCGTTCCGGTGCGTTCCGCCAGAAAAAAAGCCCTGGTCTGGAGTCAACTGTGGGCTTTAATAGCCAAGGGATTGACTGGGTTCAGATAACACAATAACCTACACTCAAGGGTTGAGTGTGGGTTGTCGTGGAACCGTGGGTTGTTGTTTGAAACATAGGTTACCATGTTGTCTGAACCCAGCTGCGCTAACAAGCCATGGCTTGTTGAACAAGCCATGAAGAGGTTTGTTGTTGGTTTGTGAACTGTGGGTTTGTTATCTCAGCTGGGTTCAGACAAAACAATAACCCATGTTTCAACAACAATCCATGGTTCAACAACAAACCACACTCAGACCATACTCAACTCTTGAGTGTGGGTTATCGTGATGTCTGAAGCCAGTCAGGGTCTCTCTCTTCAATCCCTCTAAGGGAAGCTGTTACAACTTAGATGGGCCATGCCCTATTTCTTTGGTTGGTTATTGTGGGACTGGGGATCCTCCCGCTGCCTCTGGCAGTGGCAGGCTGCCCTCCCACCCCATGGAGGGTTCTGAGGAGTCGCAGTCCTCAGCATCAGGAAAGGGCATAGAGCTACCTGCTAGCATGAGGTGGCTGCTGACAGATTGCTCCTGGGGCTGTAATCCTGTGGGTATCTCCGGCAAAGCAGGATTTTAGATCCAATGTGGCTGCCCGTAACCTTCTGAACTCAAAGGATTATGGGCATCCTATCAAGGGTGGAAGGAGCGTGGGGGCAAAGGTTGCTCCTGCGCTTCTCCCGGCCTGCAAAAGACTTAGATGGCCAATTTCGGCTGTCTACGTCTTCTAGCCCTGCACACGGGGACAGGCTGAGGCGTCGGCGGAGCCTCACTCCTCCTCTCCGTGCCCACAAACTTCCAGCTCCGAGGTTGTTCTTCCAACCTCGGGGCTGCAGCCAGCGGGGAAAGAACCACGCCAGCTGCAAGGGCAGAGGGAGGGGTCGGAGTCCTAGCTCCCACCTCAGAGCACAGCCACAGGATTGCACCACCCTAAGTGACTTATACAGGGCTTTTTTTCTGGTGGAACTCACCGGAACTGAGTTCCAGCACCTTTTCTTCTATTAATTGCATTACAATTTAATCGCCATCTACTCCCGAGGAAATGTAATCCAAGAGTTCCGGTACCTTTTTCTCCAGAAAAAAAAGCACTGGACTTATATGCAGGGTGTTGTTGTTTTTCGCTATTTCAGTTATACTTAGTATATCCACTTTAGCCCAACCCCATCACAAGATTTCTGGCTGCAGGCCTGAAAAAAAAATCCCAGGATCTTGAAAATGTCCTTGACCACCTGCTTGTGACCGACGTTTTAAAAAGCACAATATCATGCTCCAAATGTGTGTGTGTGTGTTTTCTCCACATTATGAAATTTGCAGTACTTCAAGCACAAGGAAGGGGAGATAAGGCTCCCCCCCCCCCCCTGCTGTTCGGGAATGCAACAAAGTTGGACTGAACGGCAGTGATAGTTTAGTCCCAACATTGTGTGTCGGAAATGGCTGAAAGTGCTCATCTCTGGAAGCTTCACTTCGTCTCCTGTAGCCTTTCATGTGAAATTTTCAAATCCCCCCCCCCCTTCTTCTCCTCTGACCTTGTAATTTCTAAAGGAAGAAACAAACAAACCAACAGACAAATAAAACCTAGGATTCTTTGGTAAGTTCCTGGAATGTTTTGAAATTCACACACAGAGAGAAACATTTCCCCAAGGAATAGAACACGGGAAGCCGCCTTACACGGAGTCAAACATTGCTCCATCTACCTCAGTATCATCTGCACTGACTGGCAGCTGCTCTCCAGGCAGGGTTTCCGACAGGAGTCTTTCTCAGGCCAACCTGCAGAGGCTGGGGCTTGAACCTGGGACCTTGTGCATGCAAAGCGTGTGCTCTGCCGCTGAGCTACGGCCCTTCCCCGATGATGTCCAATTGCAGCATTAAAGCTGGGAGTTAGAACAGGGGTGTCAAAAATCCTTCCAGCCTGAAAGCCAAATGCAATTTTGGGGAAGCACATCCCAGAGGTGGGCAGGGCCACAGGCAAAAGGGGTGGAGCTGAAGGCAAAAGGGGCAGGCCTAAAACACCAGCCTATTTTAGCTTAAAGCTCTCACTGCCGGAAACTGAACCTTGGGAGAAGCATTCCAACCTTTTAGAATGGGATGGGGGGGGGGGAACTGTGCAAAAGCCAGGAAACGACCAAATTATCGGCATGGGAGAAGGGGTGGGGCTATGGAAAGGGGGCATGGCCATGGGAACCCCAAAGGGCCAAATTGGGACCCTAAGTAGGATGGGTTTGGCCCTCTGGACTGAGGTTCAACATCGCCTGTGGCTCACGCTGGCTCAGCTTGTCTGAGCGTGGAAAGCTAAGCAGGGCCAGGCCTGGTTTTTACTTGGATGGGAGACCCCTCCTCTAGTTTCCTGCATTGAGCAGGGGGTTGGACTCGATGGCCTTGCAGGCCCCTTCCAACTCTATGATCTATGAAATCTATAAACCCCCCTAGTATTCTTTTATTCATTGTGGCCAGCCATATGCCTCTGGGAAGCCCACAAACAGAACATGAAGACAGTGGCCCTGTTCTGCTGTTGGCAGAGGCGGTGTTAGGGGGTGGCCTACTAGGGCTGGAGGCCAGAATCTTTCATTTGGATCCCCGAATCTCTGGAAGGCCATCTGCCCCACCACCCTGCTGTCCAGGGGCACTCACTGAAATAAAGGTGCAGGGGCCCTGATGATCTCTTGCATCTGATCCCCCCTGTATGAGCGGGCTTTTGGCCCACATGTGCTTCACCTCCTGCTGCCCCCACCCTTGAATCTTCCTGCCTGAGTTTTTTTCTGAAATCAGGTGCCCTCCCATACATCCCTTTTTACAAATAGAGTTGTTCTTAGGAGGCAGGGTCCTTTAAAGACCCCCCCACAGAGAGAGAAACATTAGAGCATATATAAATTACCATATGCAAATTTGTACATATGCGCAAAAAAAATTTGTACGTATACGCAAAATGTGTACGTATACGCAAAAAAAAAAAATTGCTTTTTTTTTTTTTTTTTTTGGTCCTGTGGGCCTGAGCCCTGGATCTTTTTGGTACCTAGCTAGGGATGGGTGACCCACCTGGCACTCGACTCGCAGCGCGCTTGCTGAGCTGAGCGCTCCCACCGTGCGAGCCGAGCATGAGCGCCAGCTGAGGCGCTTGCCGGACTTCCGGGTCCCCGGCTCTACGTCGTTTATGTAGAAAATAGCGTAAAATATGTTAAAAACAGCTGCAATTTGTGCACATTAGGCCGAAATTTGTGCACATTAGGCCATTTTTAACGTAAACGACGGAGCGTCAGAACCCAGAAGTCACTTTTCCCGGCTCGGCTCGCGAGAACACGAGTCGAGCTAGGGAGGTCGAGCGGAGCTCGGAGGGGTCGAGCCAGGCAAGTTCGCTGGACTTCCACACACACCCCCAATCGAGCTCCGTGCACATCCCTACCTAGCACCGCCCCAGCTGTTGTCATCCTCCTTCTGGTATTTAGCAGCATACTGCCCGATAGTTTCATTTTATGGTGAATATCATTTGGTAGACACCTCCTCCATTTCCCTGCTGACAGGGGTTATCCTCAAGATAGTCGCACTATGCCAACCAAGCCATGAATCTTAACTGTCTAGACAAGCCGTTCATAAGAAGGGCTCACCCCACCCCCTTGCACCGGCCCTGCCAATCCTTTTTTTTTTTTTACTTCTTTTTTTTAATTATTGTCCAATTTTTATTTCTATATAAAACAAACACATAATATAAAAAATATAACAATTAACAAAACAAAATAGACCTCCGATTTTCTTCTACAGCAAATACAGGTAACAATAATTTTTCTTACTCGATAATCCAAATGAGAAATCTCTTTCTTCCCATTGTCCCAAATTCACTTATTATTCCATAAATCCACAAACAAACAAATCATTATTTTCCAGTCTCTGCAAAAAGTCAATTAGAGGTTTCCACTCGATAATAAACGCAGATGTTGTCCTTTCTCTAATTAGTGATGTAAGTTTGGCCATCTCTGCCAGCTCCAGCATCTTGACCAACTATTCTTCTATCGTAGGCACTGCTGGACCTTTCCATTTCTGTGCATATAGTAGTCATGTATAAAAATAAAGTTCCATATCTTCCTTCTAGCTGACTGTCCATTATTCCCAATAGAAAAGCCTCTGGTTTCAATTGAAACGTAATCCTTAAAATCTTTTGCATTAATAAAATGAATTTCAACCCAACATCTTTTAGCTTTCTTACATGTCCACCACATATGATAAAAGGTTCCTTCCTGTTGTTCACATTTCCAACATATATCTGATGCACCGCTATACATTCTAGCCAGCTTCTCCGGCGACAAGTACCAACGATACATCATCTTATAAAAATTGTCTTTTAAGACTAGAGCATAAAGTAAATTTCAAACCTTTTAACCACATATTTTCCCATTGTGTCATTAATATATTATAGCCAAAATTTTGAGCCCATTTTATCATACATTCCTTCACTTGCTCTTCCTCAGTTTCAAATTTCAACAAAAGCTTATACATTCTTGAAATAAGATGTTCATCATTTAGACATAATTCCCTTTCAAAGTCAGATACACTCTGTTCAAAATCATACAAGAAGGGCTCACCCCACCCCCTTGCACCGGCCCTGCCAATCCTAACTTCTCCCCTGGTTGCAAATATTCATTGCTATGCCTCTGAAACCGGTTCAGTCAAAACGATCCAACAGTCTCTTCTTCTTTAAACACACACTCAGACAGAACACTTTTTCCTCAGTAACATCCTATAGAGAGAGCTGACAATAGCCTAACATAAAAAAAAAAAAATAAAAAAAAATCAATGCTGTTTATAGGCATCCAAAAGCACCAGCTAGAGCGACGAATTACCTTTAAGTACTTCATGCAGTATCTCGTCTCGGGGAGGGGGGGGGGGGAGAAAGCAAGGATGCTTAATAATATCCAGGCACAGAGTCGGACAATACAATGAATAGCGCAGTTTGCAACTTTAGAAGAAAAGCTGTTGGAGCCAGCCAGAGGGAACAGGGTAGATGTCTATAATAGCCAGAGATTGTTAGGAGGAAGTGAATGGGAGCAGGCTCTGCTGGCTGGGGCATGCTGGGAGTTGTGGGGCTCCCCCCCCCCCCCGTCTAAACTTGCATAGGATTGCGCCCTTAGGGAGTTATTCAGAACAGAAAGAGCATCTAGCTGGAACAGAGCAAAGACTTATCTAGACCAGCCAGCAATCTGTTTCCCACAGTAGCTAATCAGATGCCTTTAGGAAGCCCAGAAGCTGGTCTTGAAGGCACCAGACACACAAACACACACACACACAGTCGCTCCCCTGGAACTGTATTCCGTGGCATACAGTTTCTGACATGGGGGTTCAAAAGAGCTATCATTTCTAAGATTAGGGGGTGGGGAACTGAGAGCTTGCCAGCCATATGGAGCCCACAGGGGCCCTCACCATTTAGGCCTTCTCTCCACCCCACCTGGTTGCAGCAGTCGAACTTTTTTTGTTTTGTTTTTTAAATGCTTCTGTTGGAGCCAATGGAAGCTTTTTTTTAAAAGGCTTATTGCCCCTTGGGGGGGGGATTTTGGTGGGGTCACAGCTGGAGAGAGAAAGGTGAGCCCCTCCCCTGCTCAGGTGTTGCAACCCCCCCCCCCAAATATCACAAACACACAGAGCAATTAGTATTTTTTTAAAAGCTTCTATTGGCACCAACGGAAGCCTTTTAAAAAAATACAATTTCTGCACCCGAGGACAATTTTTGGAGTGCCACAGCACAGCTGGAGAGAGAAGGGTTAACCCTCCCCTCCTTATACACTGTGACACACACACCCAACCACCACCACCCTGCACAACAATAAGACCTTCAAAAAAAGCCCCCACTGGCTTTGAAAACAAAAACAAAAACAGTTCACATTGATCACCAGGCAAGCTGAATTATATGAGTATCTAGTTGCTCTACTCATCATCAGGCGATCACTCGTGACCGAGTAAGATTGTCTTCCGGGATAAAAGGAGGAAATTCTAAAGAAGATTGTGTAGACTCTAGCGATGGGTCCGTAAGTGACTGTGGAGGCCAATTCTAGATCCACACAGCTTCCCACAGTGAGGACACAGGTTACCAGATAGAAGATGGTCCTGTAAAGGATTCATTTGACGTGCTTTTCGCTTAGCACGTTTCTCCCTTTCTCCTTGCACTCGAGCTTCTTCAAAGTCCATGGAACCTTTGTGAAAGGCCAACCTCCATTTAGATCGTTCATGGGCCAGAGCTTCCCAGTTTTCGATGTTTATATTGCATTTTTTTAGATTAGCCTTATGAACATCTTTAAACCTCTTATATTGACCACCGATATTCCGCTTTCCATCCTTGAGTTGGGAGTAAAGTAACTGCTTTGGGAGACGGCAGTCAGGCATTCGAACAACATGACCGGTCCACTGAAGTTGGCGTTGAAGGATCATTTTTTCAATGCTAGTAGTCTTTGCTTCTTCCAGTACACTGACATTTGTTCGTCTATCTTCCCAAGTAATTCGCAGGATTTTCCGGAGGCAACGTTGATGAAACCTTTCAAGGAGGTGGAAGTGACGTTTATAGATAGTCCATGTTTCGCAGGCATACAATAAAGTTGGTAATACAATGGCTTCATAAACCAGTGTTTTGGTCTTCTTACAAATATCCCGATCCTCGAAAACTCTATGTTTCATTCGAGAAAATGCGGCACTTGCGGAGCTCAAACGATGCTGGATTTCACTGTCGATGTTAGCTGTAACAGAAAGATAGCTGCCAAGATAGAGAAAATGATCGACATTTTCCAGTATTGTCCCGCCAAGCTGGATAGATGGCATCACCAAAGGGTTAGGTTGCACTTGCTGATGAAGCACTTTGGTCTTTTTGATGTTAAGTGAGAGACCAAGTTTTTCGTATGCTTCTGCAAAAGCATTTAGGATAGTTTGGAGATCATCTTCTGAATGTGCGGAGACCACATTATCATCAGCATACTGAAGTTCCACAACGGAGGTTGTAATTACCTTACTTTTTGCTTTCAGCCTGCTGAGATTAAAAAGCTTTCCATCTGTTCGATATATAATTCCCACACCAGTGGGAAGTTTCCCCTTGACAAGATGTAAAACCATGGCGATGAAAATGGCAAATAATGTTGGGGCGATAACACATCCCTGTTTAACACCTGATCCCACTTTAAATGGAGCACCATGAGAGCCGTTGTTGTCCAAAACCGTTGCCGTCATGTTGTCATGGAGAAGTCGCAAGATATTCACAAATTTATTGGGGCATCCAATTTTCATAAGGATAGTCCAGAGAGCTGTACGGTCTACAGTATCAAAGGCCTTAGCCAAATCGATAAATGCCATATAAAGGGGTTGATTTTGCTCCCGGCATTTTTCTTGGAGCTGACGTGCAGTAAAAATCATGTCTACTGTCCCTCTAGAGGGGCGGAAACCATATTGAGTTTCAGGGAGGATCTCTTCTGAAATAGATAGAAGACGGTTTGCGAGAATCCTAGCAAATATTTTACCTGCCGTTGCTAAGAGAGAAATGCCCCGATAGTTTCCACAGTCTGTTCTATCACCCTTCTTAAAGAGGGTGATAATTATGGCATCCCTGAAGTCTTCTGGGATCTCTTCTCTTATCCAGATTTTTTCAATGAGTTTATGAAGATGTTGTACAAGTTCGGGGGGCCCTTCTTTAAAGATTTCAGCAGGAATCCCATCTGGTCCACTAGCTTTGTTGTTCTTCATTTGATTAATGGCTTTTTTTACTTCATCCAAAGTGGGGAGTATTGCAAGTTCCTCTTTAATTTGTTTTTGTGGGATTTGCGAAAAAATCTCATTATCCACCTTAGATTTACGATTTAAAAGGTCATAATAATGCTCTTTCCAACGCAGTGCAATAGACTCTTTGTCTTTTAAGAGTTTGGTGCCATCTTTTGATTGTAAAGGGTTTGTACCATAGGTTTTTGGTCCATAAATGGCCCTTGTGGCCTTAAAAAAGCCCCGTGCATCATGAGATTCTGCAAGTTGTTGAATTTCCTCAGCTTTCTTTTTCCACCAAGCGTTCTTAAGTTCTCTTGTTCTTCTTTGGACCTCAGCCTTTGCGCTAGCGTAGGTTTTTTTCTTGGCAGCGCAGTTAATATCATTTTGCCATATTTGGAAGGCTTTCCTTTTTTGGTCAATTATATATTTAATCTCATTATCATTTTCATCAAACCAATCCTGATGTTTCTTAGTTTCATATCCAATAGTTTGTTCACAAGCTGCAGTAATGGAAGTTTTCAGCTTAGACCAATGGTCCTCAATGTTGTCAGGAGGTTCCGTAGGTAGATGTTCCTTAAGAAGTGATTGAAGAAGAGTTTGCTTAATAGGATCTTGAAGGACTTGGATGTTCATTTTACGCCTTGGTTTCCTTCCTTGAAGCCTACGTTGGGGAGCAATGTTGATAACCATTGTGGACCGGATTAGTCGGTGGTCTGTCCAGCAGTCGTCGGCACTCACCATGGCCCTAGTAAGAAGTACGTCGCGGCGATCTCTAACACGGCCACCCTAAAATAGCCAAAACCAATAGCTGCTATTATCTGCTGAGTTAAAACAGCAGGAGGACTCTCAAGTGTTATGGCAGAAGAAATCTAGCTGGGGTATCATTGGCAGAGCAATGGTAGAGTCCCTGCGTGGTGGTGGAGTCCTGGGTTTGTCTCCAGCCCAAAGTGAAACACACCGATTCTTTGTAAGGTAGAGAACAGCAGTGAAGAGAAGTATGAACATTTGCATATCAGCAAAGCTAGAGGTTAATTTTAGGCAGTATCCTAGGTACGAATAAAAATAGATGCTCCACTGGGTAGCATTATGTAATGGTTGGAGGAAATGTACCCTCAAAGAGTAAAGCCCCATCTTGAAGTGGTAGAAAAGCATCTTCCTCCAGTTTTAGGATCCAGCTACCCTTTGTGAGTATACAGTATTGTAATTCTTCAAAATCAAAATCTAAAATTATTTATTGGCCACCTTTAAGGGTAGAATCTAATTCCACAATGGAACCACACATGCCACCCTTAGTATAGTTGATTATAGATTAACTTCTCTTTCATATATTTTTTTAATCTACATGTCATGATTCTGTTGTCTTTTGTTACTGCTTATAGATAGGAAGAATTTATGTAAATATAGTATTTGATTTAAAAAAAAAAAAAAGAAAGAAAAAAAGAAAGAGCCCAAAGTATTGAATAGCAGAATAGTGTCAGGTGTTAGGCTTGGTAGCACACACACATGTACAAAATCAGAGCCAACAAATCTATTGTCCTCAGGCATGGGATTGTAGCAGGTATAACAATTGCCTGTTTCCAGATACAATTATCAATGAAGACCCTGTACTGGAACAAAAGTCTAAGTGCAGCATCTCGCTTATGTTTCTTTTCAACTTTTTCCATCAATCATTTCAAAGAGAAATTTAAAAAATAATAATAAAATCATTTGAAATAGAAGCTGAAAGCAGGCGGCATTCATTCAAGAGGCTTGTTCCGGGCTGAAAAGCTGCAGTCTTCCCATTGGTCTTTGTCTGAATCGTTATCCTTGATTTTGACGTGCCTTTATCGCCAAAGACCTCTGAACCAAAAGCCATGCAGAACTTTTCAGAGCTGCAAGTTTTCTTGAAGTCTGTTGGAATTAATACGATTCGTTTCTCCCTGTCTGCTACTACAATCAGCATTGTATTGCCACTTCAAATGCAGGACCCACTTAACTCGTTCTGCAAGACTTCAGATGTCAAGGCTGCCAGAGTCCTCTAAGACTGCTGCAGAATTGACAATGCCATTCTGTTGCAAATAGCGCTCTCTCTCTCTCTCTCTCTCTCTCTCTCTCTTCAAAACCTTGTCTCTTTAAACCAGAGAAAAGGCTCTGCACCTCGTTTCCACCACAATACAGTTTCATATGCTGGGTTGTTTGTACTAAGCAAAGAACCATGAAGGGTAAAAGGCTCAAAAAGATGTGTGATCATGTCTGTATTAGGCAGCTTAGTAGATTTCATAGATCATAGAGTTGGAAGGGGCCTACAAGGCCATCGAGTCCAACCCCCTGCTCAATGCAGGAAACTAGAGGAGGGGTCCAAGGAATAACCAGGCCTGACCCTGCTTAGCTTTCCACGCTCAGACAAGCTGAGCCAGCGTGAGCCACAGGAGTAGACTAAAATAAACGGCAAAACACAAGCAAACAACAGCAGGAACAGAGGAAGCTGCCTTATACTGAGTTGGACCAGCTGAGTTGGTCCATGTAGCCCAGTACTACACTGAATGGCGGTTCTCCTGGGTTTCAGGCAAGATCCTTTCCCAGCCCTGCTTAGAAATGCTGGGGATTGAACCTGGGACCTCCTGCATGCAAAGCAATCAAGCTCAGGTGCTTTATTCCTGAGTGGTGGCCCCTCCTCTGTCTGTGCCAAGGCAACAGAAATTTGCGCTGGGGCAAGCCTCAATGGGCTAAAAGGAAAGATGCTTTCAAATGCTTTACCTGTGGCAGAGGGTTGGATGAGACGACCTTCAAGGCCCCTTCCAACTCTTTTTCATTCTATGTGGATGGGATTGGTTGCCAGTTGGGTACTTGTAACGTGGAATGGAAGCTTCAGTTGCATGATAGCTTCAGTGGCATAGACTCCATCAGAGATGATATTAGGGGGTGGCCCACTAGGGCTGGAGCCCCAAATCTTTCATTTGGCAGCCCAAACCTCTGGGAGGCCATCTGCCCCACCACCTTGCTGTCCATGGACACTTGCTGAAATTAAGGTGCAGAGGCCCTGAGGCTCTCTGTTGCATCTGACCCCCCCTGGATTAGCGGGATTTTTGCCCACATGTGCTTCACCTATATACAGCGACTGGCCCAAAGTCATCCAGTGAGCTTTTTTTATGCAGACCTGTGTCCTCTTTTGCGGCAACACATAAGCCGCCACCCTACCTCCTCCTCATTCCTAGCACTGGGGGGGGGGGTCTCCAGATAAGGGTAGCTTTCATGCCCTCCCCCCCCCCCCGGAATGGTCTCCCTTTACTTTTTCCCATGCAAGCGAATGGCTGCCAACAAATATTTCCTCTCCCCTCTCCTGAGGTCTTCCTGAACTCTCTCTCCCACTCCCACTGGGCCAGTAATATCTATTGGATTGGGGTCTGTGCGATGTGAGGATGCGGTAATGGCGGCATGGAGTGAAAAGGCCTCATCTTCCAGTTCTCTAGAACAGTGTTCTCCAACCTTGGGTCCCCAGATGTTTTTGGCTTACAACTCCCAGCAACTACAGCTGCTGGGAGTTGTAGGCCAAAAACATCTGGGGACCCAAGGTTGGAGAACACTGCTCCGGAACGTTCTAAAACTCTCCTCAGGCCTTATAAAAGGCCTAAAAATACTGAGCTCTCCCAATCTCTGGTCACGCTAACCCACTAAAAATTAATAAATAAATAAAAGACGCAACCTCTCTGACATGCTTTAAATAACCAGCTTAGAAAAGGGGGGGGGGAGGTAATAACGCATAACTACCTTACGGAGGCGTAGCAAAGGGATTCAACCTTGGTAAAGTGCATTTTGCCTGTGAATAGAAGCAATTAGAAGCCCAGGAGAACTACTTGGCTGCTAATGCAATCACTGAAAAGCGGCACAGTGAGTGTCTGTGGAGTAGCCTTGAAGCCCCCCCCCCCCATTCAGCTCCCTTCACTGGCAGACCCTTTTCCCAAAGTCTTTTATTGCCAATGGAAGTACCTCGGGTCTAACAAAGGCATCAAATTGCCTACACACCACTTCCTCCTGAGCTCACATCCCCAGTAGCTGGAGGTGGCCATTATCGGAACCATCCAAATGGTTATCGCAAAGGCAAAAAAACAACAACAACCCCAAAACAAAACCTCAAACGCGAAATAATAAATTGAATACGAGGGTTAATCTCCAAGAAACTTAAGACCCATTTAGTTAAAAGGCAGCTCGATGCACACGTCTTTCTTTGTATCCAACCACTTACTTGCCGCTCTGTTGACAGGTAGCCATTCCCCTCATTATCCCAACCTGGAGCTAATTAGACATATGGAAACCTAGTTCCAAGGTTGTTGATTTTTTTTCCCTCGTAGTAAATAACTCTCCTGCCAGGTCCATGAATCCGAGCAAAAGGGAAATTACAATGCTTTCTGTTTAGGCCTCCCCCACCAACACAAACCAGAACATGATTCATTTCTAAAGAGATGGTGGGCGAAAGAACCAGCCTTTAGAGAAAGCATGAGGACTATAATTACTACCAGTGAACAAAGGGTATTCAACAGACCCAAAGACCTTGGTGCGAAACCACTTTGATGCTGAGGGAGGAAATGCCACATGGCCCACAATGCATACCAAAAGAACAAAAGGGTCTCACCTTTAAAGCATGGCTTATTGATAATACCCCCAGACTGACCATTTTGTGTGCCTGCAGGTATGACTTCTTAGGAACGTTCATTTCAAAAGCACACCAAACATTGTCCTCATGTCAAACAGGAACATGTTGGCTTTTCGAGGTAGCCATTAACTGGAGACATGCTATTCTCTTAGAGGCACATGAGGACAATATCTAGCTACTTATGTGCACCTGCTTTTTAAAATCGAAACTTTCTTCCTGTTGAGAGCAAAAAAAAAAAAAAGGAGAGCATGATGGAACCACATGTGCTCCGCCAATCCGAGAGCTTGCAGAGAGTGGAAGGCACCCACGCCTTGGCAAGTCTCTCTGGCTCTGTTGCCACATCTACATGTCCCAGGGAAAAAGAAACCCAGCAGAGCAGGAAAGGATTAATGCCTCATGCTGGTAGGTCAACAGGCCAGTGGAGATCAGAGTGGTCAGAGCCCTTAAACAGTTAGAGCATCCTGGTGTGGGTGGCTAGGGCATTTTTCTGTTTTCTTTTGTCTTCCACCTAAAATTCAGCCCATCCAGATCAGAGCCATGGCATTGGGGAGAGCTCTGCTCTCCACGTTTGTGTCTCTGTGATCTGTTATGGGTTGTTAGCTGTTTCAGGTTGGTGACTGACAAGCCAAGTTAATATACATAAAATAAATAAATAAATAGGCATGCCTAGATGTTCAGCCTTAGTTACCGACACATTGAAATAAAGGATGCATTTCTGCACAAAGAGAAAATCTGTAGTTGGGCCAAATATTATAGCATGGCAAATACTGACAATATAATAAGAGATAAGGATAAACACTTCATAACTACTATAGCCTTTTACCTATTACAGTATTTCAAGGAAATTTAGGGAAAGGCAGAACATGAGGAGGATCAGAAAAGGAACATATCGACCTAGCCTCAGAAAGAAAGTAGTACTTCAACCAGTACAGTGAAGTTTGAAGGCCTGAGTATAGGATACAGGAGAGCAAAGAAAAATACTGAGGGTTCAGCACCATTCAAGGTTTTTGATTTTCAGTTTTGAGATCCAAACCCTGAGAGGGAGGAGAATCATGGTTACATGACTGTTTGTAACGAAGACTTAGTTTTCACCCATGTTTTATTTATTTATTTATTTATTTATTTAATAATAATATTTATTTTTATAATAATGTTGTATTTAGTGTTTATTGTTATGTACAACTACATCTAGTTAGTTGCATTTATTGATTTGGGGTCTTCTTTTTCCCTCAGGCTTCCCTAAATGCAATACATAAATTCAAAGATTTCTGTGCAGTTGTGTGTGTTTCCTCTAATAACTTTTGTACCTGACCATGCCCTTTGGTTGCCATGGCTATACCCTTGGCCACGCCCTCATGTTGCCTGGCCACACCCTCTTGATCACACCTTCATGTTGCTTAACCATACCTCTTACAAATTCACAAGTGTGTCCCTATTTTCATCTGTGAAATGTTGGAGGGTATGCTAGTCTGCCTTATCTCAAAACGTGTCCTTAAAAAGGATCAGTATCATTTGGGTGCAAACTATTTAATTTGGTCAACAAACTATTTAATTTGGACTGTTCGGAAGCTGCAGCTTGTGCAAAATGCGGCAGCCAGGCTTATTGCAGGGACCGGAAGGTCCGAGCATATTACACCAGTTCTGGCCTGTTTGCACTGGCTGCCAATATGCTTCCGAGCCGAATTCAAGGTGCTGGTTTTAACCTATAAAGCCCTACAAGGCTTAGGACCACAATACCTGACGGAACGTCTCTCCCAACCGCTATCTACCCAGACACTACGCTCAACATCCGGGGCCCTCCTCCGACTGCCACCTCCAAGAGAGGCTCGGTTGGTGGCAACGAGGAGGAGGGCCTTCTCGGTGGTAGCCCCCCAGTTATGGAATCAGCTCCCCACTGAGACCCACCTGGCGCCAACCTTACTATCTTTTCGGCGCCAGGTTAAGACTTCCCTCTATGCCAAGGCATTTAGTTAGGACAGGGGTCCTCAAACTTTTTAAACAGGGGGCCAGTTCATTGTCCCTCAGACTGTTGGGGGGCCGGACTATAGTTTGAAAAAAATATGAACGAATGGATCAAGTAAAAAAAAGGACCCGGGTCCTTTTGATAGGGGTGGATTTTTTCCCCCTTAAATGGAAAGTTAATTTATTTATTTCATTTTTATACCGCCCAATAGCCAAAGCTCTCTGGGCGGTTTACAGCAATTAACAAGACAGTCCCTGCCCGCAGGCTTACAATCTAAAAAGACACGACACACAAGGAAAAAGGAATGGGGAGGGAAGAAGGGGGAATATTAATGAATACTCCTGGCATTAATGAATACTCCGATTGGCCGCTGGGCCAGATAAAAAGGCAAGGCGGGCCGGATGTGGCCCGCGGGCCTTAGTTTGAAGACCCCTGAGAGTTAGGAGCTTGGAATAGCACGGAGGGGATTGTCACCTGTAGGCTCAGTTTTATTGGCTTTTGTATTGTTATTTTAAACTGTGTTTTTAAATTTGGTTTTTAATTATTTAAACTATTCTGTATGTTTTTTATTGTTGTTTTTATGTATAGAGTGTTGTGAACCGCCCAGAGAGCTTCGGCTGTGGGGCGGTATATAAATGAAATAAATGAAATGAAATGAAATAAATGAATTTAAATGAAACACCAATGTGTAACTCTCGTTATATATTTTATCTTGGATTATTCCTGTGTGGACTGGGACTCGGGAGATCCGGATTCTAGTCCCCGCTTGGCCATGAAACTCACTGGGTGACTTTGGGCCAGTCACTGACTCTCAGCCTAGCCTACCTCACAGGGTTGTTGTGAGGATAACATGGAGAGGAGGAGGAGGATTATGTAAGCCGCCTTGGGTTCCTTGCAGGAAAAAAGGCGGGGTATAAATATAATAAATTTAAAAATAAAATAAAAATACAATGCCTCCGTAGGCCTTTGCTATATGGGCCAGCAAAAACACAATTAGGTCAGATTATGGACAGAGAGAATGTTGTACATATTTGGGTTTTAAGAGATAGAAGAGTTTTAGAGGACGTGGTTTTGTTAGTTTGGGGGGGGGCATCGTGTTGGTGAAGGAGTAGACTGAGAGCCCTCTAAATGTGAAGTTATACCGATGTAATGTCAACTATGTGAGGTCCGTTTTATAGAAAAGATTGCAGATTTTTTTTAGCTGGAATGAGGAGAAATATAATGAACAGTCTTGTTTAGACTAAGGTGTTTTTGATTGTGTGTACAAAAATGTGAGTTTAATGGGAAAAGATAATTGACAATTTGATTAGAGCATTTCTATATGGAATGGAAGAAGACAATGATTTTAATGCAATTTGCATTCTATTTTCAAGTCAAATGTAGCGCTATTTTCATTCTTCTGGTTCTTCACCCCAAGATTTAACTCCTCCTTCCCCGAGGCAGGAGAAGGAAGAAAAATAAAAATAAGTTTCAAGAAAACCCTGAAACTTTGGTTTAAACCTTGAGAACTGGCACCCTTCCTATTCATTTATTACATTTATATCCCACCTTTTTTCTCCCTTCAAGGAATCCAAGCTGGCTTACATGATCCTCCTCCTTTCCATTTGATCCTCACAACAACCCTGTGAGGGAGGTTGGGCTAAGAGTCAGGGACTGGCCCACAGTCACCCAGTGAGCTTCATGGCCAAGTGGGGACTAGAACCCGGATCTCCCAAGTCCCAGTCCAACACTCGAACCACTACGCTGCACTAGTCACACTAAACACACACACACACTTGTATAGCACTTGTGTAGCACTTACAAGAGTTCAAAGTGATGTGCATGCGTTATTATAACCATCACAGCAGTAACGGTTATGTTAAGGCCCATCATCAGTAGATTGAGCATTCTGCTAGGATGGGGGGCAGGGCGGCGTTATTCCAACCGTTATAATATCAAAATGGTTTTACATTTTCAGGTGCCAGAAAGAAGTGTTCATTTTACATACATAAATCGATGATTTGTACTAAGCAATTATGAGGGAAGAGCAGCCTAAAGACAAAATGGGAAAAAACCCTCCCACTATCAAAAAAGTGACTTTAAAAAAAAAACATTAGTGGCCTATTTCATAGATTTCATAGATCATAGAGTTGGAAGGAGCCTACAAGGCTATCGAGTCCAACCCCCTGCTCAATGCAGGGAACTAGAGGAGGGGTCTCCCATCCAAGTAATAACCAGGCTTGACCTGTAGTCACAATTTCTGAAGAAGCCAGAGGGTTTTCACTGGAAACAGTGGTGGCCCTCTATTCTTCTTGGAGTTGGTAAGAAACTATTTTTCTTCAATGTTCCATTTCATTTAATCGTTAAAATAAGCTTATTTACATGCCATGATAGTCAATGGGACTAACAATAAGCCTGGGCATGGTCAGTAGCTCTCTCTTGTTGGCTGGGTTCGCACAACACACTAAGGCAAGGTGGTTACAGTAAACCCTAGAACAAGCGGTGGCTTCGAAGCCATGGCTAAGAAGCCACGGTGGCTAGCCACAGCGGTGTAGTTTTTACAAATAGGGGTGTCCTTAGGAGACAGGGTCCCTTACACACCCAGAGAGAAAGAGAGACTTTGGAGCATGTGTAAATTAGCATATCCAAATTTGTGTAGCCCAGCCAGTTGGGTTCACACAACAAGATACGCCATGGTGGCTTTTAAGCCCTGTTTGTTTTGGAGTGGCTCGTCGTGTTGTCTGAACCGGGCCAGAGTGACTTGAGCATGGTTAACAAACTATGCTGCTGGGTTCAGACAACACGACAAGCCACTCTGTAAGAAACAGGGCTTATAAACCACCAAGGCTTATTGTGTTGTGTGAACCCAGTCAGTGTTTCTTAGCCATGGCTTTGAGGCCACCCTCCGAAGCCATGGCTTGTTCTAGGGCAGTGTTCTCCAACCTTGGGTCCCCAGATGTTTTTGGCCTACAACTCCCAGCATGCTGGCTGGGGCATGCTGGGAGTTGTAGGCCAAAACCATCTGGGGACCCAAGGTTGGAGAACACTGTTCTAGGGTTTAGTGTAGTCACTGTGGCTTGGTGTGTGTTGTGCGAACCCAGCCAGCCAGCCAGCCAGCCAGTCTGTCTGTCTGTCCTTCCCCCACATCTGATTTAGAACGTTGTTGTGGGGCAGGGAAACCTGCCACTTACCTCATGTTATCAGTGGCTGAGAAGGAGAAAGATAAGATTACACTGTTTGGTGGATTAGTGGTGGTGGGCTGAGTCTGCTGGGAAACTGGCACATGAGGAGGACTCTCCTCACACACTGATTTCCTAGCCAATTCAATGCCCATCCTACCAGCTCACCAAGCAGAACTTGATAGGAGGCGGAAGGATTCCTTAAGTTCTATGGGAGGGAGTAAGGTACACTGGTTAAAGCAATAATGCAGCGCAAGTCTTGAATCCTGGAAAGCAATAAATGGTGGGAGGTGACCACTTCTGTCGCCTCCAGGAAACACAGGCAGCAATACATGGACTTCAATTCCCAGCAGTCCAAGCCAGCATGGCCAATGGTCCGGAATGCTTGGAGCCGTTGTCCAAAACATCTGGAGGGCACCAGGTTGGAGAAGGTTGTTCTAGAGCATCCTCTTTTCCAGAACTGGGGCAGAACATGTGGTCACCAATCCACCAAGGGACTCTAAAAACAGGTGCAACGCTTTAAATAGACTGTCTTAGATCTGCCTTGATTAGGTATTCATGATCTAATTGTGGTCTCATTTGGTTCAAGATTCTCTATTTGAAGTGCTGCACAGTGTTTTAGAGTTCCTTGGTGGATCACATATGTTCTCTCCTAATTCTGGAAAAGAGGATGCCAATAGCCATGCTAGCTGGCAATGATGCGAGTTGCAGATCAACACATCTGGCGGGCCCCAGGTTGGGGAAGGCTGCTCTGAAAGCAGGAGGAGTAGGTGGCCCCCGAGTTGTTCGTCATCAGTTTCCCACAACCCCGCAGTCCCTTCTGCATCTCATATTCTCCATGATCTATGAAATCCCATCAACATGGTTGATCAGCTTTGGGAGAATGAGAATTTCACTTGCACTTTCTGCCTCCTCAGTTGCATTTGCCTGCTTTGGGGTGCCTGGTTGAAAACGGCTTGCCTTAACTTTCTTTTTGCAAACCGTAGTGTGTGTGTGTGTGTGTGTGTTTATTGAATGTAGTCAATCATACTCCTCACCACAATCCTTTAAGGTAGGGGCGGGCAACCTTTACTCTGTTGAGGGCTACATTCTCTTGTCGTTCATGTCAGGGGCTAGGTCACTGCTTTTCGCTCTTTCTGTCAGCCCCTTTCCTCTCTCTCTGCCTCTTCCTTCCATGCATTGGGCTGCCAGGGAAGACAGATTGCTTTTGCCAGAAGGTTCAGCCTCTTCTTAACCACAACACTGCACCAATAATGTCTTAGCTGTCCTCCTTGGAGGGAGTTAACATATTGGATTGTTGCAATGCACTTCACAATGAGGTTACCTTTGAAGAGCCTTCAGAAACTTCAGTTCTGGCTGGGGCACGCTGGGAGTTGTAGGCCTTCTTTCTGTCTCAACGTGCATAGGATCGTGCCTGCAGTTGCTCAGGCGCTGGTATGTCAGGGCAGCGGGGTGGGTGTGGGTGCTGTCATACTATGCTTTTGAATAGGAAAACCACTTTCTGTGACTCCCTAGGAACCATTTGAGATAGATTAATAGGTATGGGTTTTGGTTAAAGCATCACTCTATAAAGCACGAATGCATGCTGGATACTAGAGAATTCCACATTGGAAAAAGTAGCAAGCGACACCCCACCCCCCTTCCAGTTGACTTGAACCTGCCTCCACCAGCAGTGACCCAGGACAGGGATTCTCAACCAGAGGGGAATTCCCCACCCCAGGGAGGGAATTTTAGGGTTTCAGGCGGCAGCGGGGGAATTGGGACCACAGACTCTGTTGGGATACTGATCTTTCTACAAATTACAATTCTACAGATTGTACATAATCTACAGGGCATCACACCTTTTTGTATGGCACAGATTAAATTAAAAATAAAGATAAATATCTCACTTGTTATCTGTGGAAATATTCCATTTATACTATAATGTCTATGTACCAACATAGAAAAAATAAATAAAAGATTTTCAAGTATATAGTATATGCATATTATTTGGAATGCAACTTTTGAGTCAGACAATCTTGGAAAGGGGGGAATGACACTCTGACATATGGTGGAAAGGGTGCATGGGCAAAGAAGGTTGAGAACCACTGACCTAGGAAGCTGCCTTATGGGGAGTCAGACAGAGCATCGAATCCAGGTGGCCCAGTATTGTCAACACTGATTGCCAGCGGCTCTCCAAGGTTTCGGGCAGGGTTCTTTCCAGCCCTCCCTGGAGTTGCCGGGGATCGAACCTGGGACTTTCTGGATGCATAGCAGGGGCTCTATCACATTGAGCTACAGCCCCTCTTTGCTCTCTCATTTCTCCCTCTGTTGTAGCCAGAAAAGCCCACTACCAGGTCAGCGGAGCTGGGCCCAATTGCAATTTGCCACCTCCTTTTCCGGAACTTTCTCCTGCAGAGGCAGGGCTGCCACTTTGCCTCCTTGGGCAGCTGGCTCATGGCTCATGGCTGCCTTAGCTCAACCTCCCCCCCCCCCGTCCCACTTCGAGCAGTGCCAGGTGGCTGGACCTAGCTACCCCTTTAAAATTTCTGACAATACTCCCAACCTAACAGAGGGAAATTAAAAGGGAGGGGAAACCAAATACCCAGTGCTACCACCACAGGCATTGAAGCCCGCCAGCGGCCACTGACCGAGACAAGGGGCACTGAAGGACATTTTGCCACCCAAAAAACCTGGAACCGTCCCTGTACAGAGTCCATTACTCCTGTTTCATTATGTAGCAGGATGAATTGGTACTTGTTTATTTTCCTCTTCCTTCCTCTACTTCCTTTCCCTTCTCTGTTCTGTCTCTAAGGTTGTACGCTCTTATTATAAAATATAAATTAGTTGTTTGTGAGTTCTGCAGAAAGTAATTATTTGTGGCCTGAAGAAGCCACAGAAGAATTTACTTCTCTCAAAGTTTGGAGAGATGTGGCAGCTGTTGCTAGGACAGTTCCAGTTCCTATTATTGTCTGGAGCCATATCCACACGATGACTGTACGTTTACAAATAACAGAGCTGGCTCGATCTCCCCAGCAGTGGAAATGCCAGGACAAAATGTGCAACAAGAGAATGCTGTGACTTTAAAGACATTCTTTGAAAGAGATGACAAACTGGAAAGAAAAAAAAAAAAAACCCTGATAAAATGGGTGAGCTGTATTAAACCACCATTCACAGCTGTTCATGAACGTCTCACATCAATAAAGCGGCATTTTCCTCAGCAAAACGAACACAAGAGAATGCAAGATGGCAGGAGAGGAAAGGGTGGGTGTTTGTTGGTATATAATGAATAGCACACTGTGTCTCCGAGCATGGAATGTGATGTAGATTTGAGGGAAAGAAAAATCTGAAATTTGCAAGTCACATTGAAAATGAGACAAGGTTTTTGGGGAATGCTCTAGACTAGAACTCTCCTTCATGGTAGTGGTGGGGAACATAAGGAGAGCCCTGCTGGATCAGACCGAGAATCCATCTAGTCCAGCCTTGTGTTCACACAGTGGCCAACCAGCTGCCCACTGGGAAACCCACAAGCAGGACATGAGTGCAACAGCACCCTCCCACCCATGCTCCGCAGCAACTGGTGTACACAGGTCTATTGCCTCTGATACTGGAAGTATCATACAGCCATCAAGACTAGTAGCCATTGATAGCCTTCTCCTCCATGAATTTGTCCTTTTAAAGCCATCCAAATTGGAGGCCATCACTACATCGTGTAGAAGTGTATTCCATAGTTTAACCCTGTGCTGTGTGAAGTCCTTCCTTTTATGTCCTGCATCTCCCACCAATGAGCTTCATGGGATGAACCCCATGACCAGTGGAGGTTCTCTGAGAATGTTGGATTACCTCTCTGCTGTACCAAGCTATCTGGCCTGTATACAGTTTTGGAGGTTCCCTTTGTTTTTAAGATAATTTTTTTTGGAGTTTTTCACATCAGACCTAGCCCAATGTTGTCTACTCTGGCAGTGGCTCCCCATGTTCTGAGGCACAGGTCTTGCCCAAAGTTGCTACCCGTGATCCTGCTACCTGGAGATGCCACAGATCAAGGTCAGGTCCTTCTAGAAGTGCAGCATGTGCTCTTCCCACTGGGCTATGGTCTACGCCAGGAGCATTGAACCTCATTCATCCCAATGGCCAAATTCAATGTCAGTGAAGCTCTCGTAAGCCACATCCCAGTGGTGGGTGGAGCAAAAGGCAGCAGTGGGGGGGGGGCAAAGTACCCCAAAATATCAGCATATTTTAGCTTAAAGCTCTTACTGCCAGTAACTAGGCCTTAGGAGAGCCATTTAAACCTTTTAATTGGGGTGGAGGGACTACACAAAAACTGAGAGCACCAAACAATTGGCAGAGGAAGGGGGTGGTCCATGGCTGTCTGGGGAACTCCAAGGGCCAGATTTGAGCCGCAGGTTTGAGGTTCACACCGGGTATACACAGTGGGACAGGGAACTTTTTCCTGTCAAGGGCTGTATTCCCTCAGGGGTTCTTTTGCCTGGGACTGCATGCTGGCAGTGGGCGTGGCCACCCCCTAGTCTCGCTAACATCTTTCTTCTTCTCTTCCTCCCCAAGCTAGTGGGCAGCTGAGGAAGAGACAGATCACTGTGGTCACTTGCAGAGGTTTTGAAGTTAGGCTGCAGGCTGCCCAACCCCACAGGAAGGCTTTGCTCCTGGGACAGAAAGGGCCGAAGGTTAGGTCCATCCTGTTCACACCTTTAATGGCCTTTAATAGTATTAGGGAACCCTTTAAATTCCCTCTTACCCACTGGTTTGATTGAACCTCCAATAGCTGCACCTCCATTACTTTCTTTGCTGTACTTATTCTACTTCACTTTTCTATGGCATAAGCTCCTTTGAGGCCAATTGGGGAAAGCCAGGATATAAACCAGCGAAGTTGCTTAGGGAAGGGATGGGAAGTTGAAGCTATGTAAAAAAAAAATAAGGAACAAAAGGGGCATTCTAAATATATGGGGGGGGGAGGCACAATAAAGCACGATCGTTGTGTAGTTGGCAGAGTACTGGAGTGAAGCACAGATGTGAGAAGCATGGGGGCAAACCAATTCCATTGCTCTTAAGAATTTGGAAAAATGGAAGTATTTTAAGCTAATAGCACCTGGGGAAGTGTGGCTCTCTCCTCTTGCCTCAACCAGGCTCTACTGTGGGATGACAGGTCTTTTCATATTGGTGGTGTTTGATCTGTGATGATGCATGACCCATGCGGATCCCTACTTGATGCTGCAATGCTCAAGTGATGGACGTGCATCTGTAAATCAGCCCACAGCTTGCTAGAGTGGTTTGCAACCATGAAACAGCAGGCTTCTGTCTTGTATACTGCTAAACAGCCCTTGAAGATGACAGAAGTCGGATGCCTACACAAACCCAACATGTTAAAAAAAATAATACTCCAAGATATGAAACATGCATGCTCACTGCAGCATTCTGGTTGAAGTTTGTAAGCTTAACACATTATTCAAACTCTTGCTTTGAACCGGTAACCTAGACGATTTGATCTGGGTTCAGAGACTTTCAGCATGACAGTTCACTGTTTGGTGTGGTCTGGGAAAAACAAACGGTACCTGGCTAATTTTGCATTTAGGTTTGCTTTGTCAACCTACAAAAAGTCCCATTTTTGAGAGAGGCACACAAGACAGCATAGGCTTAATAATTATTTTTTTAACATGTTAAAAATACAGGTCACAACAAAATAGGAAAACATAGTTTAAAAAACTGTTGAAGATGACGTAAGAAAAATAGCATGTATATATTTTATATATATATATATTATATTTAAAAATCTACAGTATTTACTAGTCTCAATACATATTTTAGGAGCAGCTGTCTTTCTGCTGCTAGTATTCAGTAAATTGTACAGCTTACATTTTAATTATATTTATTATGAATCACAAAGCCATGGTTTAAACCTTGAGATTATTACATAACCACATTATTATTTACAAACATTTCTTCGCAACAGTAGGTAATTTGGAACAAAGGGTAAGGGACTAAGTACTGTTTTGTCAGTTTATAACAGGGGTTAGGACCCTGTGGCCTCGTTGAGCTACGACACTCATCATCCCTGACCACTGGTCATGCTGGCCTGAGCAGATAGGATTGGGAGTCCCAACAACAGCTAGAAGCCCACAGGTTCGTACCTGTCATTTAGAACCTTCTCCTCAGTGCAGTACTCAGCCGTTACTTCACTGCGTTCTGCAGGGTTGGTTTGTTGTTTTAAAAAATGCCAGTCGCCAAATTAAAAATTACATCAGATTCAGTATATACAGAAAATATCTACCGCATTAGCTAACCCTTGCTTCAGTTTTCTTTTCTTTTTAAAAGAGTTCCGTACCATAAAATGAACAGCGCCAACCTGCAGCCAGCACAGGCACTCCAGCACATTGTTTCGGGCAGGCGTGTACAACTCATGACCCACAAAGCCAAATGGAGGCCACCAAGCATGTACGGTGTGGTAGCCCAGATGGGCCTCGATAAGCCCCCTGGTTCAGCCTGATGGTGTTACAAATTGTGCAAACCTGATTTAGCGGGGAGGGGAAATATATTTTGTACATCGAAGTCTTCACCATCGGTGCAGCCAGAAAACCCACGGATAATTAAGAATGCCTAAGGAAGGAAGGCCAATCTCACTGACAACACGGAACCTTCCAGGGTTTGATTTAAAAGACCAAACTTCCTAAATAGTGTTCATCCAACATTTTTAGCTTGGGGTGGACCAGAATACAGCCCAGCAAGCTCGGTTCTAGAACTTGGGCCAAACTGTACACTGGCCATGAGAAAAACAAAACGGCAAACTGGTGCCCCGATGCGCATGTCTGTGGTGGATCATGTGCACCTGCCACTGAGGGACTAGAACAGTGTTCTCCAACCTTGGGTCCCCAGATGTTTTTGGCCTACAACTCCCAGTATGCCCCAGCCAGCTACACTGGCTGGGGCATGCTGGGAGTTGTAGGCCAAAAACATCTGGGGACTCAAGGTTGGAGAGCCCTGACTAGAAGGACCAAAAAATGACACCACTGTGTATTCTCTGGATCAGCTTTGGGTCTTTTTGGGGCTCATCACTCTTGTATGTGATTGCATCATTGTGGATTTCAGGGGTAAGGCATGCCATCAGCTCACAGTTGAGCGAGATAAGATTCTCCTGTGTGCAGGTATGGCTGCTTGACCAACTCACATGATTAGACATGGCCCCTGACCATCTTGTTTCAAAAGATGACCAAAACAGACATGGCAGATCTGTGATCAGATCTCCTGATTGAAACAATAATATTAAATGAGAAACAACTGAGATGGGATCTCCTGTCACTTTTTAAATTTAAAACAGTGGTGCTGGGGTGCATGAACTGGATCGGGACAGCAGTGCTAGGCAAGGGGGATGTTTTTCATGATTGAAAGCTTTCCCCTACAGCTTTTATGCTGCGGGATGGGGAGAAATCAGCAGCTACCTGCATTATCTGTCTTTATTCCCTAGCAGGGCTAATAGCAACTTTGGGGGGCAATTTTGAGTAGGAAAATGATGGGGGGGGGGAAATTAAATGCCCCATCCTCCAGCACAGCTATCCTGATCCAATTCACATGTGCTCCTCGACAATGCTTCTTATTTAAAAAGTGTCAGGAGGTCCCATCATGCATCTCCTGCATAACACCTGACTTGGTCCTCATCGAACGTAGATCTGTGTATATGCTAGCGCAGTGTTCTCCAAACTTGGGTCCCCAGATGCTTTTGGCCTACAACTCCCAGCATGCCCCAGCCAGCATAGCTGGCTGGGGCATGCTGGGAGTTGTAGGCCAAAAACATCTGGGGACCCAAGGTTGGAGAACACTGTGCTAGACCCACTTGAAATCACCGATTCAGATCCCAAAGCATTTCCTAAGACAGCAGTCAGGCTCACGCACACATGGAGCACTGAGAAATCAGGGGCTCACCCATTCCCTGAAGTTGAAGCAAAGCAGGGCAGCCGCTGCACACATAGAACTACCTGTGTGGCGTGGAGGCCTGCGGAGCTACAGCTTGCAATGATGGGAGCACCTAGCATGTAGTGGGGCTCCCCTCACCCCCCTTGCAATCGATGGATTGAGACCCCTGCGAATATCTCAGTGAATTGCCCTCCTCAAGCTGTCTTTGCCCTACAACATAAAAATAAGACGAAAAAGCGAACACCAAATGGTCGCAGGCACTGATTATAGAGCGTTTTGTTATCCATGAATTTGCTGGCTTCCTATTAACAATGAGGGAGCACTTCACCATTAGACTTTACACCTACAATCATCTCTTAAGGGCCTAACGGTACAGCAGCACAAGCCCAATCAAGGGCATAAAAGTCTATTGCTCTCAAGAAAAATAAGATGTGCAAGTGTGTTATGGGAACAGACAAGGAAGCACACGGGGTGGGTGGGGGGGTGGGCAGAAGATATACAGGATTACAAAACGAGTTAAGAGGAATAGCTCCAACACAGTTTTGACCCAGCACAAAATGCTGCCAGGATCTGAACCCACCACATTCAGTGCTACTCAAATCAAAGCTTTTGTAATAACCTCACATTTGTCTTCACAGAAGGCATAGCCAGGCTGTGATTTGGGCATGGCAGTTAGGGGTTTCGAAGCCCACCTCGGGCTGTTGTGTACATTGTAAGCCTGTACAGCTTGTGACTCACCAAGCCAAACTCAACCCACCATGGGCTTGATGGTTTTCCTGTAATTGATGGCTTACTAGGATGGGTGCTGGTGTGCAAAAAAGAAAGTAAGTGCCTGGCAAGCCACAATATATGGTTATCATATGCAGCTACCTGGAATTTGGTGGATCACAAGTTATGGAGGGATACTTTGTATGTTTCACCAGAACTCCCCCCTCCAAATTAATGGGACTTGAACAAGTCACGTCCATTCCTGACAGATCGTGCCCATGGTGTCCTCAAAACAGTGTTGAATGCAATGGTCAGAAGGGCATGCCTCAGTAGAAGACACAAAGGCAACACCAGTGGTGCACGCAACAAAGGGCAATAAAAGTATCTTCATCTTTTAGAAATCATTGTGAAAGCACAGAAATCTTAGTACAGAAATAACCAATGCTTTTCAAGGGATCAAAACCTCTTTGTTGGAGCCAAGAATGATGAAGAAGCGAGCTGTCTCTACAGGAACCACATTTAAAAAGTATTTTCTTTTATCTTTCTGTTGCATGCTGTTGGTGTTACCATTTTGTATATTTACAAAAAAAAATATTGATGTGCAGGCAGCCACTGTGGTCAAAACCAATTTGCTTAACAAGTTGTGTAGCCCTTTGTGGATGATCAGAACGTACGTGCAGCACAGGAACAGGATTGCACTGGTCCACCCCACCCCACAACTCACATGTTGGTTTTCATGCTTACATCATGGCATATTTGCATAATGCCTAACCCACATAGACCTGAACCATGTATTCCTCACACCAGAAAAATTGAGGTGTACAGACTGTGTGACTTGGGCCAACATGCATTGGTCTCAGTGTATACAAGGCTCCAAGGCAAAAGTGAAACCTAACGTGCCAGAGGCAGGAGTGGAATGGACCAGTGCAAACCCAGCCCTGCTGTGCATATGTTCTGAACATTTGCACGGGCCTTCTATAATCACCGACAGTCAGATATATTAGCACTGATATGCGCTAAAAATGCACATATTACATTAGATTGCACCTCTAATCCACTTCCCCCACTCCACCGCCAAACACACACATGGGACTTAAAAATGAACACACACACACACACACACACACACTGCAGAACTGCCTTTGGATATGTGAATGTGGATGATGGGCTCAAATACCATCAACACCCTAGATGTATGCTACAATCCACAGACAGTCCTGATTTTATCAGCACCATTTATTGGCTATATCAGAATGTCTTTGCTTTGGATGCCAAACCTTCTCCTTTCTAGCTGAGCAATAGGCAACTGCATCCCTGTATAAAGATTGCATTGGATAACCCAGAGTTCTCATTCTTGGGTTATTGAGGCAGTGTATATACGGAATGTCAAGAAACCCCCATTCTAAATGAATGGATGATTTATAAAATAAGTTAACAAAAATAAAAAATAAAAAGGTACTTTGTGGATGCAGTCCAAGAACACACATGCCACCATTTTGGACTCTGTAATTCTCTTGCCACAAATGAGCACACAATGGATTGTAGTGTCAAGTGAAAAGCTGCTGACGGAGGGGGGTGGTTTACAGGTTTTAGGCAACAAGGTTATCTCCCAAGGAAGCTACTTAAATGTAACTAACAACTGCCATGGTAGTCATGTTTAACATATAAAGCTATTGCTATGCTTATGAAAATCCAGTATTTTCTGCTATATTCAATGCTCAGTTTCAGCTTTTGTCAACCTTTAACATAGCTGTGAAATAGTGTTATTTTGTGTATGCTTTATCTAAATTGTCCTGTCTAAAGAATACTAATCTTGGATAGCTACCAACCCAAGACTTCCAAATCTTGCACACTCTCCTTCTAGGCTTTCAGGTGACCATGTGTCATTTCTCACAGCAGCACTGATTCATGCATGGACAATCCATCGGTTTGGTGCCTGTAGTGGTGGGCGGGGCCTGGGGAACCTGGATACTGGAAGCGTGGTGAGCCAAGTTCTTCTGAGGTTGAGGAAGTCCTGTATCTTATAGGACTATCCACAGAGACAGTGGGGAGATTATGGTCTTTAACAGGTGTTGACTGAAAAGGAGGGTATTTCTTCAAGTTACCCAAGTGGCTTCGGCTACCATCTTGGCTCCAGGATTGCCCGTAAGCATCCTGTCTGTACATATAAGCAGGATCTGGCCACTTTCTACTGTCTGGCATATAATCTGCTGGAGGAATTGCAAATCTCATGCCTGCAGGTGACCTAGGTTTGCTTGCATAAGTGTCAACTGGGGGAACCTCTATTCGACTAGAAGGTGTCACAACGAGATTTTGGTGGCTGACAGAATAATTTCTATGTGATTTATCAGCAAACATCTCTGTGGAAAGGTCAGGGATATACGGTCGACTGGGAGAGTTGGTTCGATTCCCGTGATTATATTGTGTTGTTATGAAACTGGAATGAACTATGTTGGTTACATGCTTTGGAGAATTTCCATGGTAAACAGGTGGATTACTGTAAGATGGCAGTGGTGATTTGATATTATGTCCTACATCTGACCCGTCAGATTGGGAGGAATATCTGGAGATTCTTGGTTGTGAGCTGAAGGCATAACTGTTGGATATTTTTGGTGGACTGTATATTTTCTCTGTCAGCTTCCTTGAATTGCTGGAGAAAGCTGTGTTTTTTGGACTTTGCAGGACTGCCCTCTCTAGTGCCTGATCCACAGAGTTTTCATTTTCTAGGTCAGCACCAGGAACATTGTCATACTGTGATGCATTTGACCCTCGCTTACCCTCATCAACATCCAAAACCCTCATCTTTTGCTTTATGTTGAATGGCTGTACCTCACCACCAGGACTAAGTGGCTGTTTCGGAATTGGCGTGGTTTGCAGATCGACTCTTGAGCTCCACGGTGAGTTTTGTAGTCTTTTCAATAATTTTTATATCAGAAGGTTTAATCCACCTGGGTACAAATTCCTTTCCTGTATTTAAAGTAGCATTGGAATTTTGGTTAGCAGCTGCATTATGATTTTGCTTGGAGTCATCCTCTGCTTGAACTTCAGTTCTTTTCCTCTGGCTCTCTATGTCATGCTTCGGCAATCCACTTCGCACATTTGCTGTTACAGGCTTTTGCGGTCTCAAAGAAGGCCTCCGTTCCAGAGAATGTTTTCTTCTTCGGTGGCTTGGTGAGCTTTCCTGGTCTCTCTCTGCAATTATTCTTGCTGAGCTTTCTTGGCCCCTCTCTGTAGATGTTCTGTGACCTTTCCTCTGGCTACCCTGGGTGTTGTTTGATCCACTAGTGGTACTTTGTCCATTGACCAGATGAGTAAGGTTAAGCAAGGCAGGCTGAGTTTCAGGTGGAAATTTTCCCAACTTCTTCGGAATTTCATCATCTTTACCTAAAAGAGTAAATAAAATTAGCAAGAGAGAGAGAGAGAGAGAGAGAGAGAGAGAGAGAGAGAATAAAGTCTCACTATGGATCCCTTCTGTGGCAAAGAATTACCATTGTTTTTTTCAGAACACATGTTAACCTATGAAATACGTAAGAGGAAAGAACCAAATTGGAGAGCTCAGAGCTGAACTCGAGTCTCAGAGATCAGAGATCATGGCTGATTTAGTCTTATGCCCAATACACACGCTCTTTGACAGTAATAGGAACTGCAGGTGGTCAGCAAGATTAATCTCAAAAGCACTCATTCATGCATGCAAGAACTGTCTTAGGAATGTAAATCACATTTGAAAGCTGATTTTCTGGCCTTGTATGTTCTCAAATGTAAGGATGAGGTATTTTAAATCATGCAGGTAAATACTGCTTTCCCAAAAATACAGCAGCTCAGAGTCAAATTTTAAAGACTACTCAACCCTATTTCTGAGGCTTTGAGGAGTAGGACTTTGGGCATGTTCAGCAGTTACCTTGGGTGAGAACCTTCAACTTGGTATGAGTCTTGTGCATGTGCACATTCCCTTCCCCTCACCACAAGGAGGAAGAAATGAATGCACGGAGTCTTGCTGTAGTTACTGGAAAATGTCATGCCTGGTTTTAGACATCTATTCTTTCCAAGAACTGAACGAGCAGCCACCCAATCTGTTTCCAAAGAGACTGAGATGATTCAAAACCCAGCAGCCAGGAAGATAGCACATTCAAATAAATGTGGTACAGCTCCATTCATTTCTTACTTTCTCCCTACAATGAGAGAGGGGGGAATGTATGCACAGGTGCCAGACTGACACTGGGTAGGGAGTTCTCTGCAGTATGGAATGCCTGAACAGGTACAAAGTTATAGTGGTCTAATTCACAGGAACAGGGTTGAATCTTTTTTAATTATTTATTTATTTCATTTCATTTCTATACGGCCCAATAGCTGAAGCTCTCTTTAGACCTTGAGCTGCTTTCATTCTGTTTCACCATTCTTTGGCTAGAACCAGATGTGACCAAGTTCATGCAGCTGCTGCTGCTGCTAACAGCCACCTCTGGATTCCCCTTCCATTTTCTGATGTCTAGCACAACTTACCTGTGGGCTAACATCATGATGTCACTGACACATGCCTATGCTGTATGGCTCAGGAGGCCTTGTGAATTAAACCTAGAAAGGTTTAATTATCACAAGAGATGATAGTCTTGCAGCTTGCCTGCAAAACTCGCCCATCACAAATTTATTTCAGCCAAGCTTTCAGCTCAAGTTACTTTCTCCTTGATGCTATCAGCACTATCAGTGCATTGCAAATCAACTCAGTGATAAATAAGATCTTTATTTGCAGCCCTGTGAGAAATGCCATTCCTTAATGCTGTTCATTGATTGATCCCAAAACCTTTTCAGGTTCTAAAAAATGTCTTGGATATGTGGTCAGAGTCCACCTTCCCTGTCAACTTAATAACGGTGATGGTAACGAGAGCCAGTTAGGAAATTTTGCTCACTTCCCTGTATTGTGCAAATGGCAGACTTCCCGGGAAGGCTGATAACAAAACCACAAAAATGTGGGCCTGTATTTGCACTGATTGTTTAGAGACAACAGATCACATATACCATCTCTGCACCACTCAGGAAAGATTAGAGAAAGCAGGAACAATCCATTCATATGAACAAAGAGACTTCAGAAACATTTATAGACACACAAAGTATGTTTCCATGTTATGTTAGGTTATGTTCCTGCCTAAATAATGTGTATGGTGGATTCTTTCAAAGTTATTTTGCTGAGACAATATAAGGTGTTTTTGTTTGTTTAGTGTAGCTGGGATTAAAACTGTATTCTAAGGTGTCCACAGCCTCTGCCTCTGAGGCTGCTGCAACCGATAAGCATGGAGGAAAATCTTCCCCATACTTGAGGAATCAGGGGTTAGAAAATAAGAAACAAATAAGACGAACCATAAGTTGATTGACCTGTAGTTAGTTAGGTTCCATTTAGGCAAAATGTTTGCAGAACTGAAAGAAGCTGCGTTTAAAGAACAGGCTGTGATGCGCATTGTGTTGGAAGCACAGTGCATGCAAAGAGTGGATAATTAGCTTGTGGGATCCGGAACCACAAAGATGGGATGATGGCCACTGGCTTGGTTGGCTTTAAAAGGGAAGCAGACAAATTCATGGGGATACAGTTCCATCAATATCTATTAGCCATAATAGCTATACGGGACATTCATGTTCAGAGGCAAGATGCCAATGAATACCACTTGATAGGGCAGCAATAGCAAGAAAGAGCTTATCACCTTCAGGCCCTGCTTGCAGGCTTCTTGGAGACATCTAGAAACATAGGAAGCCGCCTTATATGGAATCAAACTATTGTTCCAGTTAGCTCAGTATTGTCCATGCTTATTGGCAGCAGCTCTTTGGGATTTCAGACCGGAATCTTGCCAAGCCCTACCTGGAGATGCCAGGAATTGAACCTGGGACCTTCTGCATGTACATCACTGAGCTATGATGACCCATTTCTAGTTAGCCACTACTTAAAACAGAATGCTGAAATAATGGCCCATTGGTCTGCTCCAGCAGGGCTCTTCTTGTGTGTGTGTATTCATGTACAAGTCTTGCTTCATGCTTCACTTGATTGGGCCCTTGTGTGTCTGTGTTGTACATGTGCATGCAATGAGAGCATCAACAGAGATGTGCTTTGGGGGAAGCCCAAGGGGCCACATTAAAACAGACTCTGCCTTCCCTTTCTCCCAACCAAAATGTTTTCAAGGCCTGGTCTTTAGCCTTTTGCCTTTGTTGCCTATGCGCGTTTATATTCATAACCAGAAGTGTGCATGTGTGTGTGCGTCCCACACTACCAACACAATCAGTGCTTTTAATGGTTCACCAGATAATCACTGCACTCCCTCTTTTTTATATCTTTATTCAATGCAGTTTTTAAAGAAAAACTTTAAATGTTCGTAGGTTGATTAATAAGGCGGCTTTTATTCTTTTTAATTTAGTACACTTAAGGTCTCTTAATTACCATTAAGCTTTCAAGACACCCAAGTGAGAATACTACAGACATTTTTATTGAATTCTTTGTTGCTTTGAAGATTACTTTCTGTAATCTCTTTCCCTCACATGTCAAAGCAAGAGAGAGTGCATTAGCCCTGGTGTGCATGGTTCAAAGCTGTTTAGATGTTGTAAGCCAACACCTGAATTCTGAACATTTGAGGGGGGGGGGGATGATGTTAGATTGACCCTAAACTGCCATACTAGTTCTCCAGTTGAGAGCCCAAGGTTACAAACGGAGAATTAACAGACATACTAACAGCCAAAGTATTCCAAGGTCACAACTGTTGATTGCCAAGACCAAAGCCACGTGCAAGCGGGGATTGTGGGTTTCTATTAGATGTGTAAAATAATTGGACAGAGGTTGCATAGGCAACAAAAGCAAAAGGACAGAAGAAGGGATGAAAGAGCCACAGCTTTAGATCTTTGTCACGTGGCCATGGCATAACGCTGGCAAACCCTCACTCTAGTGTCAGATGTCAAAAGAGGCATGAAACAACACAAAGTATACAGCTTGCTTAGATCTGCCAATATCACTCATGCCCCAAACTTTTAAGACAGCTGTACAGTCCGCAAAGTGTGCTTCGGCCAAAACACATTAACATGTCCACCTTGTCTATTGCAACTCTAGTTTCTCCTTTGCAAAAATGGCATCTGGCAAAGTCACGATACAGCGGGAAAGGGGATATGTATCCCTTTCTCCAACTGGCCCTTTCCCTCGATAACTTTCCTCCCCAGCTGTTTTCTCCCCAGCAGTACAGACACCCAGCTCAGAGAAAAGTGGGGGGAGGGAGGGGAGAGAGGGATCTGCAGGAGGAAAATGGCTGGTGGGGAAAGGGTTAAGCATCCCTTCCTTCATCAGCCACTATGCATCAGAACTTCCAGTCCCAATGCCACTTTTTCATGCTGTCCACTGTTGGTGACATGATGCTGGATTAGATGGACCTTGGTCTGATGTTAGAAGTTAACCTAAGAATTAGGCTAAAATTTGAGCACCACCTCTCAAGTGCTACTCATTGTGGCACTATGCATTTGGCAGCCCCAACCTGCTCTTCGAAAGTTGAAAGAGAATTCTTGGAATGAAATTCCTCTGAAATCAGTAGAGCTTCCTTCCATGAAAATATGTTTACGATTATGGTGTAAGGCTGTGTTCGCATTATGTGTTTTGTGCAATACCAAGTGCCCAATTTGCTACCCTGTAATTATGGCACGATTGCTTTAAACATAAAGAGAGCTGCACAGTATGCTCATAAGGTCTCTCTTTTCTTCATTTTTTAAAAAGCCAGCTGGAGACTTGAACTGCAGGCTGGAGCTGAAACCTGGAAAGGACAGAGCCAGACATGCAGTACGCAGGAGTTATTGCTCTGTTGATCTAGATAGAAAAAGCTGCCAGGCCAGGTTCTTAACATGTATACCAGGCCTGGACAATCGTAGGGACTCCGAGGCCTAACACACAGTCCCTGGGGCATTCAGAAGCTCAGGCCCACGACATTCTCAACTCAAGCCTCGAATCACTGACACATTACCTTGTGCGCAGAAAATGCATGCAGCTTGTGAACTCGAGAGAGAGAGAGAAAACCAAGCCAGATGCATGAACATAAAACAAACGCAGTTTCTAAAGCATCACTAGTGGAATTGTGTCCGGTGGAGTTGTTTTACAGCTTACGAAAGCCGATCAGGTGTCTGCTAGAAACCAAGGGAACAATTTCACCCCACCATCACCCTCGCCCACTCCAATCCAATTTCATTTATGGAAACTGTGCCTGCCAGAAAGAACTCCGCTCCAAATGCCAGTTGCCTTGGGATTATGGAAGTAAAAAACTGTCTGGCTTCCACCACTGGCCAGAGCAAGAAGGGCTGCTGGATCATTTTTGGGGTATTGTTTTAATGCCGTAGGGACGTATGAGAATTCTCTTTGCGGGGTGAAAACCTGACAAATTTTTCCAGTTCAGCTCTGCAGATTTCATTCACAATTGGGGGGGGGGGGGGGGGGAGAGACTTGAAATTTGTGCAAATGGTGTCATAATTTAAAAAATGTTTTGGCAATTTTGCGCAACTGCACACGATTGCAAGTCCACCTGCCCACTATGTAGCCCCGCAGGAGCATATTCCACTCTTGTAAATGGGCAATTGTAAATTCGGAATGGAAACGCTGTGGAATCACATTGGGCATAAGTGGAACAGAATTCCCAGCATTGCAGATTCCTAGTTACAAGTAGGGATGGGCAAATCTACCTGTTTTGCTTTATATGATGTTTGCATTTTTGCAAGGAACAGTTTGTTCCAACCTATTTCCATGAGTTTGTGACTGTTTTTTTAAAATGTCCACATGTGTCATGTGCATTTTCATACATGCAAAAATTCATGCACCTTTTTGCATGCTGTTTTCCCTAAAGTATGCATTTCTGTTTGCAATTTTCCCCAAAGATATGCAATTTTGTATGCATTTTTAAATGGACAACTGCATTACAAAATTCACGAGGTGTGAAAACAGAGGGATAATTGAGATTTGGTTCACATATTAGTTCAGGAAATACAAATTAGGTTGCTTCGTATAAAAATGCGAACCAAACAAATTTCTCCCCCATCCCTGCCTTGGCGATCACTTCATCAGGAGGTAGAGTATAAATCTTTAAAGTATATTTATTACCTTCACTGCCCACACATATGTTGTGCTAGGTACATGTTAGGCACATAGATGGCAGTGAAGAACAAACCAATGCCCTTCTCATTTTGAAAAAAATAGTCCCTGCCTAGCCACCTAGAGGCTCTTCTTCCTCACGAAAAGCAACCAGGAAAGTGGGTTCATAAAATCCCATTCTATATTATGTTATTACAAAGACTTGTCCCAATCCAAAGTCCCCTATGCATACACAGAAATCTTGTGCATATGGGCTCATTCATTACAATGACAATGGAAGAAAAAAACCTGCACGAATGTATGGATATTCAGGCACTACTCTGACAGATGTGTTAAAATGTAGGTGAAGTGCCAGGAATACTATATTATTGTTAAAAGAACGAAGACTTCGATTTAAGAAGTCAACACATTTGTGTTCCGGATACATGAAATAAAACAGTTTACAAATCCATCAATCATGCCTGTTAATAAATAAACACCATCCTTGCTCAAACCACAAAGAACCAGAAAGTTCTGAATAAGGCAGAAGCAAAATACCAGGAGACACTTGGGGGATAGTAGCGAACAGGCAGACCACGATATCGGGTGCTGGCAAAGAAAGAGGAAAACAGAGAAACAGATTCATTATCACCGCGATACAACCTCTCCCAAACTGAACCTCTCTAACCTAAATTAAGCTAAGCATGCAGAATCAGCCAGAGAAAGCAAATTACAGCCATGCCTTGGATTGAGAGCATAATTCGTTCCGGAAACATGCTTGTAATCCAAAACACTCTTATATCAAAACGAAATCCCCCCCCAAAAAATTTGTACAGAGATTTTTAATTTAAGCCGTACTACAGTACTTGTATTGCAAGACATCGCTTGCATATCAAGTAAAAAAATAAATAAATAAATATTTAAACATTTGCTTGTCTTGCAAAACGCTCTCAAACCAAGTTACTTGCAATCCAAGGTATTACTGTATACGCTCCTAGGGGGAAATAACCAAGAGAAAGCACATCATGGGTTGAAACTGTAGCATAGCAGAGCAAAGCATGGCACTGGTTGCATCACCCACGGCGATTTTAAAAAACTGAAGAACACCCTCTGAACTACCACCAGTGACAAGGAAGGGCACATAGAGAGATGTCCTTGCTGGCTACACCCAGAACTGTGGAATGCCCTTCTCCTGGGCTGCTCTTCTCCATATTTACAATTATGGGAAAAGATTAAAGTTTGACTTAATTGTAGGCTTCCTATGACCCACCGCATCATAGAATTGAACAGCGGCTTGTGGACCTTCTGATTCAACCTCCTGCTTGATGCAGGAACAGCAGAACTAGAGCATACCCAACACAGTGGTTCATGCCTTGGTCTCCTCTCGCCTAGACTACTGTAATGCGTGCTACGTGGGGTTACCCTGGAAGACGGTTCGGAAGTTGCAGCTGGTACAGAATGCAGCAGCTCGCCTGGTTAAAGGCTGACGCCGGCGTGATCACATCACTCCAGTGCTCAAAGAGTTGCACTGGCTACCAGTTGTTTGCCGAGCCGAATTCAAGGTGTTGGCATTGACCTTTAAAACTCTGTACGGCTCCGGTCCAGTTTATCTCAAGGAGCGCCTCCAGCAACATCAAGTAGGCCGCTCAACAAGATCTGTCACGGACGGCCTTCTCCCTGTCCCATCAGCCAGAGAAACCAGGCTGGTGGGGACTAGGAGGAGCGCCTTTTCTGTGGCAGCCCCCAGTTTATGGAACTCTCTCCCCAGTGACCTCCGCCATGCCCCTTCCTTGATTAGCTTCCGCCGTGCATTAAAAACGTGGATTTTCAGGCGGGAATATGGGGTGGGTTAGGATTTTTAGTTTTGCACTGTTTTAAATTGTGTTTTATACTGTGTGTGTCCCTGTATTTTATTGGACTGTACATCGCTCAGAGTGGCCGGATGTCTGGCCAGATGGGCAATTCATAAATATAATAAATAAATTAAATAAATAAATGAATGAATGTGTAGCCTCTGCCTGAAGACGTCCGCTTGAGGGAGAGCACACCCAGTTCTTAGATACCTGATTCCATTGTCGATCTGCTCTTACTGTTAAGTTTCTCCCAATGTTTTTCAGTGGACAGTGGCTCAGTTCAGACACCTACCTAGGTGGTGATAATCTTCATGTGATGGAAGAATAGGCACGTATCCCACTCTCTCCCTTCTGAACTACAAGTATGGGATGTGAGCTCTTTACACAGAGGTCCGTATGTGGAACTCTTCACTCTTCTTGCACTCTTTGCTGCCACACACGCTTTTTGAGGAGGAACAGTATTGAAAATTGGGCTGCCCTGCCTCAACCTGGTGTGCCCTCATCACAAGTTATTTTAGAAATTGGTGGGAGAGGTAGGGATGCCTGCTTGCACCTCTGCCAAGTAAAGATTGTCACTCCGTGGGGTAACTGTCTGAACAGAGATAATATGGGGTGCAGGAATTACCAATGGCAGATGTGGTTCTGGGCATGATCCAGCCAGGGTTAGGTACTTTCCAGTCCCACTGTTTTCAACAGGAGAGATTTAGGCATATGCTCAACTCTCCCATGGAAATTAACAGGATATAAAAGTGCTCAACTTTGGCTGGATTGGACCCTTTGGCTATTTATTCTTCAAGCATCTCATACTACAGATTTTTAGAGGCAACAGGATCCCTCCATCCCGAGCCTGCCTGTTTGGCTCAAAGCTCCTTATAAAATAAATTACAAAATCTGTCCCTCTTCTTTCAGCACCCCAAGATCTCATGAAAAAAATTCAAAGCTGATATGATCTTCTTTAGAAAGGTAAAAAGTTAAGTTCAGATTTGAAAAAGAAATACTACTGATTTACCGGTATTCTTGATCTTTGTCACCACCCAGTGGAAATTAATCACAACTGCAAAGCTTTCCAGGTTAATTGTTCCAAGACGTATTTGCTCTGAACGGAATGCCACAGGTGACTTGAGTCAACTGCTTCCAGTACTCACTTTGGTAAGCAGCTCTGGCCCCTCATTTCAGCACCAGAATAGGTGTGCTTTGAGGGTTCTAACACAGTTTCGAGGGGAGGCAGTAGTAGGAAAACATGTCAGCAAAAATGGCATAGCATTGTGAATCTGTAATTTTTTCACTGTTATATTTTTTTAAAACTATCCTGAAATATTTTTTTAAAAAACTGAACAGTTTGTGGGTGAAAAGCGCATGATACTATCTGGGACAGGGCTCTCCAACCTTGGGTCCCCAGATGTTGCTGGACTACAGCTCCCAGAATCCCTTGTCATTAGCCATGCTGGCTGGGTATGCTGGGAGCTGTGTAGGCCAGCAACATCTGGGGACCTAAGGTTGGAGAGCCCTGATCTAGGGGCTAAAACTGGATGCTATTCTAACACACAAAGCTAGTGGTGAAAAGGGGATCTAGTTACTCCTAGACTTCTACACTATCTAGTAGAGCTTACCTCGTGTCATGGCATTCTATATTTCCTCACCTCCCAGAAGCAGCAGCTAGAGATGTGGAAGGAGGAACAGGAAAATACTGAACATGATGCCATGATGACAAAGTAAGTTCTACTGGATAGTAAGGTGTCAGGAGACTAGACATGGGGTCGCTGTTTTCAGTCGCCTCCATGTGCTCGGGGTAACATCTAGTTTAGTCCTAGAAAGCAAATTGCTTTCCCTTCTCACCCTCTTTGGATCATCATAATCATAATCAAAGGAACATGGAAATCCTAGCTTGGATTTGCAGTTTTCATAATAGTGCAAGATGGCATCTGTACAATTTACTTCTCCATTTGCTAAAGGTAAAAGCTCGCTTTGGAAACTCTTATATGGATTAAAACAAATACAGTTATAGGAGGAAATTAACAGATTTACTTGTTCTTGAGCTACGGAAATAAAACCTCAAGCCAAGATGCACCACCGCCCCCTAATGCAGACAAAAAAATCAAGTCGTGCTAGATTTTACCAAGTTTAAGAGGATAGGTGGAAGAGTCACAAGCACAATTAGAAGCACCGCTTATATTTATAAGGATGCAAGGAGAGAAATTCAATGGCACAAACTATACAGCTCAAATCACACAGACAGGCAAACCGCCAGAGGGAAACAAAGATTCCATGGCAACCTCGAATTTCATCACATTTAGATGCACTCAAGAAATCAGTAAGAAGAAAAACATCAACATGGAAACGTATCTGAGAGTTAGTTGGTTAATGAAGTGAAGTGCAAAAGGGAAGAAAAAATAAGTACGTGTGAGTTCTCCAAACGTATAAATGAAAAATTCCGTATTCATCTGGAAGGGAAAAAACAAATACACAAAAGTGAAAAATACAGAAAGAGTGGGAGAAAAAGTATGCTGAATTGATTCTATTACTCCCTTTGCCTCTCTTTTTTAAAAATTGAGATGGTAGAGAGAGAAAAGTAACAGACTTTAGCTACAATAGAAATATGAGCTGAAAAAGAAGGATAAAGATAACAAATTGATTCTGAGCTTGTTGAGAAGGTTTAAAGGTGAAGTTGCCTACTGCAAGAGAGAGAGAAAGAGAGAGAGAGAGAAGGTGAAGGTTTACGGTGAAATACACAATAAATTCTGTTTAGGTTTGATATAATGATCCAACATCTAGTCAGATATAGCTGTAAGACAATAAGGATATTTTCCTTTCCTCATGCATACATCAAAGTCTTTTTCTAGGGAGGCCTGCCTTGCCCCCTCCCTGGTAGTCTTTTAATGCCTTTTATTCTAAGAAGCATTTGGGTTGGCAAGTTAGTGGGGTTTTGCTTCTTGATTGGCTGCTTGTCTTTTGAGGGTATCCAGTGCCCTGCTGGTCTGCTACCAGTAGGGTGGGAGGAGAGACGGAGGCGATTTTTGCCTCTCTGTCCTCCTTTTGTACATTTTTCTCTAGATGGGCCCTCTGATCTGGGGCCGGGGCTGGAGAGGGCATAGGATTTTGCACATCCCAGTCTCTCCTCTCCCCTCCCCACCCACCAGAATACCCCCCTTTTGACCTCTATGCAGTCATCCAAGGCCACTATTGTGACATCAGAAAGCAGGCACTGTGGTTCTTGCTGCAAGGGGACCAGGAAGTAATCAGATGTTGGAGTCCCACTCCCAAAGTCATAACACTGTCTACAGCTTTGGGAGAGGGAATCTGAAAAATCCTATGGTCCCTGGGACACTCTCCAGGGACCACAGGATTGTGCCCTTAACAGTAGTGGTTTTATATATATATATATATATATATATATATATTGTTTTACTTTAATATTATGCTGTAAGTTGCCTTCAATGTTTTTATTAAATCAGAATGGAAGGATATAAGAACACAAGAAGAGCCCTGCTGAATCAGACCAAAGGCCCATCTAGTCCAGCATGCTGTTTCCCACAGTGGCCGGCCAGATGCACCTGGTTAGCCCACCAACAGACCATGAAGAGAATAGCCCCCCCCCTTGCCGTTGTTCCCCAAGAATTCAGTCAATTTTCAGAGCCTGACTAGAATGTGCATTAATGGCTATGTAGTCAGACAATGAAAGAACGTCTGTTCCCAAGGCTATGGTTATTGCAACGCCATCAGTGGCTTAGATTTTTGAAGGAGATGGCACCTATTTGTATAACATGCAGTACTATTTTGTGTGTTGAACAAGCTCTCCATCCATGCAAGTACCAAAGCAGTATAGTGGTTTTATGGGATAGAGTGAGGAAGAACAAGAAATCTGTGGGAAAAAATGACAAAAGAGGGCCTTTTTCTAGGTGTCAGTTGTCCTGACAGGATAGGTTATTGAGAACCTGTATCTGCCCAAGATCCTAGAATACACATGCTTCACCTGAGGAATGCAAGGACTTTTCCTCCATATTTTTAAAAAACAAGTCCTCAGCAAACTGGTAATCAAATCAAGCCTTAAGATCTTCCAGTCTATCTTATTCTGCAGGGGAGTTTCGAAGAAAACAGGGTAGAGTGCACCTTACAAATTCTCTCCCAGATGGACTATGTTTTTTCCCCAAAAGCTGTGCAAAGTTATCTCTGTTGTTAACAGACCAAAAGCCTGCCCAAATAGCTCTAGAAGCTCTAAGCACCCTAAACAATGCTTGCCAGATGGAGAATTCCACCCAAGCTTAATTAGCTCTTGGATATTTCAGATGGGAGAGACCCGAATATGATAAAGGGACCAGGCTTGCAAGCTCTTTTCAAATAGATTTTGATCCATAACATTTTAGAGGTAATTGCAGCTTAGTACAAGAGTATGAAGCAGGAGCTGATGTTCATAAATTGAAGTCTTATACTGCCATCCTACTCATATTTACTCAGAAGTAAGCCCCACTGTGTCCAATGTAGCTTACTCCCCCGTGAGTACACACAGACTTGCAATCTCAGAAGATTACATTAAAATTGCATTTTCCCAGACTGCATTAAACACTTAGACCTAACTGGTTTATATGTTTAACAACGCAGCATACCACAGAGGGAAAGAACATGGAGAGAAATAGGAGCTTATTTCCCCAGTTACCACAATTATTACATCTCTGAGCGGTTAAAACATTACACTCAGACTTGGGAGACCAGGGTTCAAATCCCCATTTAGCCACGAAGGTTGCTGCATGACACTGAGCTAACCATTCTCTCTCTCTCTCTCTCTCTCTCTCTCTCTCTCTCTCTCTCTCTCACATACACACACACACACACACCATCTCTCTCAGACTAACCTACCTAACAGAGCTGGTCTTGAGAATAAAATGTGTGTGAGTGAGAACACACCATACACACTGCTCTACGCTCCTTTTATGTGTCTTCTGTAGCTGTCCATTGTCTGTATGTAAGTAGTTCTAAGCTCTAGAGAGTGTTCACAAGATCAGGCATGAGATCTTCAAGAGATTCTTGCTTTAGGAGAGTCCCATCTGTTTATTTGGGCATTTCCCCTAAAAAAAATGGGGAGGAGACCATCCTTCCCTTCACAAGGAAGAGACTGACAGTGGAAGGAAGATGCCAAGGTCACCTGTCTGTATGTTCTTCTTATTTCAGTATCCAAATAGCTTCACACTTTTTGCTGCAGAAGTGATGAGGCATCAAGGGGTTTAGAACTGGTGCCATTACCTCTCCTCAGATTTATTTCCCAGGAGAAACCTTTAAAATACTCCGAGATGTGGAAAGAATCTGGATTTCAGGTCTCAAACCTTGGACCTTTAAGCTCAAAGCCAATTGCTTCAAATCTTTGAGCACCTAGGCTCTTCGGCATAATAACAGAAGTTTTGGGTAGACACAAAACTAGCTGCGCTTTTGTTCCCCTCACCAACAAAACTGTAGCACAAAGCAAGGACGAGCTAGAGCAGCCTTCGCCAACCTGGCGCCTTCCAGATGTTTTGGATGATAACTCTCAGAATTCATGACTATTGGCCATGCTGGCTGGGGCTGATGGGAGTTGAAGTCCAAAACATCTGGAGGGTACCAGGTCAGGGAAGGCTGAGCTAGAGCTTTCCACAGAAGAGTAAGGTGCAATATGGTTCACACTTAAACTACAGGAAAGTATTCTCATTAGCTCAAGCTATAGTTAACCCCCTTCACTTGCTTCTCACCGTCTGACAGACAGGAATTTCTATTTCCCTTGCATCCTGCCTATGAGACGGGTGGATGCAAGCTGTTCTTGCTTATTTATGTATTTATATTTATTTGACTGGGTTTGTTTTTTTTTAAAAAAAAAATCCTACCCTTCCTCCACGGAACTCAGGGAAGCATACATGATTCTCCCCACACACATTTTTATCATCACAACCACCTTGTGGGGTGGGCTAGGCCAAGAGCACACATCTGGCCCAAGGCCATGCCTTGGAATGAAACCGAGCCTTTTCCCTTTTCCTGCCCAACAATAGTAAGAATAAGCTCTGGGAGTCCAGTTCAGAATCTTACTTTTTACCCCATCAACTACCTGTAAAAAACTTGGGCAGACACTTTCCTGTAGCCAAACATGGCCACACATCCTTACTGCAAGCGCCACAAGACAGCTTTCAATGCATCTTGGGGCTTGAAATGTAAGAAATCTCAGTTTATCCCTAGAATCACAATATGCCCATGAGAAGAAGGAAAACACTGAGGGTTATAGTGGGACCTTCAAGGCCTAAGGTCCCCTTGCCCCAATGTCTTCTTCTGCTTCTCTCATTCTTTGTCCCTCTTCTCTGATTCTTTCCCAACCGAACTAACTGGCTGAACTTGTTGTGGATGTGCAAATGGGAGCCTTCGTTTGCAGCCAGAGCTGTTCAGTGAGCTCTCTTAAGACAGGATTAACCCTGTACCTGTCTGGGAAGAGGCTGCCTAGACCAGCATAGTCATGGAATTAGAGCCAGACAAGGCGCACTCGAGTGAGGTAATGTCTAGAAAATGCAGAGTGCGAGCTTGGCGACAGATAGCATCGCCTGGAGATAGTGATTAGAAAAACAAGAATGAACACGGGGTGTGGGGGAGATAAGACTCAAAGGCTGATGAAATTCAGATGAAGAACAAATGAGGCATCCATTTTCTGAGCTACAAGGAACAGAAGACAAATCTGCTGGACTTTCTGGGATGAGGGCAAGAGGTATTTTGTGATAATTGATGGGAGAAAGAGAATCACCATTTTTGGGATTGAAAACATAACTCCCCTCTGAGGGGGATGCCTGTGCATCGACATCCATGAGACCTAAACTGGGGGAAAGCAGTATGGATGTCTATCAATGGAAGAGACCCCTTTCAGCTTACAGAAAAGTGGTGGGAATCAGAAACCCTTATGGCTCTGGGGAATTTCCTTGGAAGCAGAGAGCAGTCCACAGTTGCTGCTAACCACTGCCTGCTGGCTCCGGAAATTCTTGCATGTCCCTTCTCCTCTGCTCTAGCCAGTCCCCACTGCTTTGGCCAAGCCCCGGGCTTAGCAGGAGGGGAAGGAGCACAACCACACTCCTGTTCTCCACTCAAGCCAGCTCTAGTCTTGGGCGGCATCTATATCCCAAAGGATGGGAGAAAGGGATAGTTGGGGGGTGGGCAAAGATGATGAGTGGGAGAAGTTGAAGGGTGAGAGGTAAGCAGGAACACAGGTGGGGGAACCAGGAGAAATGACAGGAGATCAAGGAGGGGTGCAAAGGATTTATCTTGCATTGCCCCCACAAGAAAGACGCACAATTTTTTGCAGGCCTGAACTTGCAATAGTAATAATTGCATCATTACTGTTAATGAGTGCTCAAAGAGCTTCAACACACATTCTCATGAATGCTTTTAACAAGACACACACACACACACACACACACACACACACACACACGCTACTGGTGTCCCAACTGAAAGAAAATAAGGGAAAGCCAGGAGGATAAGAAAATGGATGTCCTTGCATAGAATGGCAGCTAGTAAAAAGAAATTAAAGTAGGAATAAAAATGGAAAACTTTCCGAATGAAGAGAGATAAAAATGAGGTCTCACAAGATTCCAAATTGGGACGGGTGCCTTTTTGACATCCCTAAAATGATTTGCAGGTTTTAAAGAGAACAAAGTAACACTGAACACTGATGGGGTGTGAACTGACTGTAACTCAGGAAAGAGATCTTTGAATTTTCACTGGAAGTGTCAATGCTCTATGCTCTGCTCCAACAGTGGGGGGAAAAAGAAGTAATGTCAGGAATAAATAGGATAGGGATAAAAGGGTGGGGGGAAGCAGCTAGTAACAATGCTGTCATATAATCCCTGTGTGTCACCTTTCAGAATATTAGAGTTCCCTGTAGTTTCTACATATCCTGCACAGTTTTCTCCCCATCTTTTTAAGGAAGAACTAGTCTCTAACGTTTTTTCTCACTCTCTCATGATACACTGACAGACAGACATACTGAAGGACCCTCTCAGAGTGAATAACGAAATGATAACATTCAGTTCCCTTTCTCAGCTTGCAGATACCTGTTTTCTCCATTTAATGGCACAAACTTTCCTATGAGGGCAGGGTGTAGAAAAGCCTCCTCCCCAACTAATGCCTCTTTCTGCAAGGATTGATAACTCTGGAGAAGAGCATGTCTGATAGCAATTTTCCACTCACCGTTGAAAATTGTTTTTTGGAGCGCTGTGCCAAGAAATGCAAGCTACTTGCATTTTAGGCATGCGGCCTTCATTCTAAGGGGAAAGATGCAAGTCTAGCTTCTCTGCTCTCCAAACAAGGAGGATGAGTACATGTGGCTTTTATAGATGTCTCATACTGATTTCTTTACCCTCCTACTCAAGGAGAGACAGTGGTTTAAGGTTAGGCAGTGCAATCTATCTGGCTGATTTCCTGTAGTTGGGCACAGGTGTGTTCCAGGAGAAAAAGCAAACTTGCTCTTTCCAGGGACATATTCAACACCAACAAATTGGGTGTGTAAGCAACTATCAAGTGAATATGTCCTTGGGGTAAATAATCTGGATTTCCAAGGGGCAGGATATAGATGTACTGACATTCCTGAAGATTTCTTACATTGCACTGAAGCATTATAACCTCCGCCAAGGAGCTGTTGTTCAGGCAGAGTCTCAAAAGGTGGGCAAACAAACCAATTAAAATTGGCGGTTTGCTCCTAGAGCAGTTGGGCAGCCTCAGGTCACTTACCTGCTGCTGGCAGATCCAACTTTGCTCGTTTCAATTCTGCCATGGAACTTTGGAGCTGGTCTATTGCAAAGTCATCTTCAAAGAAGAAATCTTTGGCGAGAGTCTCCTGAAGAAATTGTACAAGTTCTTCCATTTGCAATTTCATCAGGTGTTCTAGGTTAGGAAAAAAATACAGTATCAGAGAGAAGGGAAGCTACTAAAACATAGGTATACATCCTTCATCTATAGAAGATGAAATTTTATTTAAATTCTTGAAGTCAATATAGATTTACTAGTTAAATTTCATGGCTGCATATTTGGCAGGATTCTTTTTTTTAGATTATGAATTAAATTCCGCACACTTGTGCCGCCCCCCCCCACCCCACCCCACCCCAAAAAAACAGGTAACGAGCCAGTGATGGTCACTCCAAAGTGCTGCTTGGGTATCAGTGGAGCAGCTGCCAATGGTAGCGGCATGGGAAAGACCACCAAGAGTGGCAAGAGGTTTTTGCCGCTCTTGCCAAGTGGCTCGCTCATTGCTTCCTGCAACCCATGATAGGGTTGGTCTCCCGGGTTTGGACGACATGGGCTCAACAACCCCTAGAACAAGCCATGGGTTGTCAGGGTGGCTTGTTGCCCCAAAACAAGCCACCCTGCGGGAAGCTGTCTGGGTTCGCTTGACACGGCAACCCACCGTGGCTAGTTACCCTTGATGGGCAGCCTCCCCTGCCCCAACACATGCAACCTGCCAGTAAAACCTTAACACAAAATGTAGCATCCTCACCCCCAGACCCTACTTCACCTACAGGATAGTAGTCCAGGTTATGGGAGCTGTGTGCACAAGTGTGCAGGGTGTACTGCAGCACCAGCATGAACTTCTGATGGCCCCTCCATTTATTTATTCAAACCATTTCTCTCTTGCCTCTCAGCTTGATGTGGTTTACAAAAAAAGAGTAATAAGATACAACACAAACTGAAATTCAACATACTTAAAACAAGAATACAATCACAGCAATAAGCAGCCCAGCCCAGCCCCAGAAGCACCAGCAGATTCAGTCACTAAAGAAGACTTGCTTTAAGAAGTGGGCTTTGCAGAGCCTCCTAAAATCAACAAAGAGGCATGGCAAAGCACCTCTGCAGAAAGCTCGTTCTCTAGGGCCTTGGGGCTACCACCAAAAATACCCTGCTCCTTACCACTGCCAAATTTAATCTCCTTACAAAATGGTACTTTTGAGCAGGGCCCTCCCCGGCCAGCTGCAATATTCCTGTTGGTTAGAAAGTACAAAGAGCCACCAAATTAGTTCTGTGTTCTCAGAATATAGCTGTATTTATTGTAAGTGTTTGTCATAAGATTTGTGACAAACGGCTATCTTATTGTGGCTTTCAAGAGATAAGCATCCACAAAGCCTGGCCCCTTTGGCAAGGGGGAGAACAAAACCAGAAGTTGTGGGGAAAGCATCAGTGTGTGTTGTGTTTTTTTCTTAATGCTTACACCAGGGTGACTGACACTTTATATGGCAGGTTAGTGTTTAATGCCAGGACAGAGCTCTTACTTCTGTGCAGTTTCAAAATGGTGTAAGACATTGCAGTGAGAACCCGCTCTCCTTCAAGTATGTAGATATCCCAGATCCTGAGGGTTAACCTAAAGGGAGTCTGCAATGAGAAAACCACGTGGGTGTGTCAGAAAACAGAAACTCAGTTTTGCCACAAAATGTGTGCTTGCAAGATAGGAACAGGGGTGGGGGTGGGGATCAGACAGCCAAGAGCACTCACACGGTCAAGGAAACACTGGAAAAACCACTTCATTGTGTAAAAGGTAGTGTTGACCTCCTGGGAGTCCTGCCAAGAAGAAACAGTTTAGGAACCTCAGGTAAGAACACAGCATCATACAATTTAGCACCCAACAGTTTAAAAATCCAAAGTTAAAGGGCAAGGTATTTTCAGTCTGAAACTTGACTGATCTTATAGGCATTCTGCCTTCCCCCTCTCCAGGGAAACCGGACCAGTTTTAGGGTGGTAACAGCCTTGGTGGATGACCTACACTAGAAACTAGACAGAACATGTCCCTGTTGGATCTGCTAGACCTATCAGAGGCATTCGATATGATTGACCATGGAATCCTTCTGGGACTTTGGATAGCGTGGGACTTGGGGACACCATCATATAGTAGTTCCAGTCCCCTCTGCCTGAACAGCCTCGGAAGGAGGTGCTGGGAGATTTATTGTTCATCCACTTTGCCTTTGCCTTGTGATTTGGGGCTCTATTTTTATCCTCTATGCTCTTTAGTATCTTTATCAGGGGTGAGCAACCTCTGGCTCTGTAGATTTTTGACCTACAAGTCCCATCATCCCTCACCACAGGCTATGCTGGCTAGGGCTGATGGGAGTTGTAGGCCCACCCCTGATCTGTATGAAACCACTGGGGGAGGTTATCTGGGGTTTTGGGGTTGGCTCTCATCAATATGCAGATGAGACCCGCCTCCCACACACTCACGCAAACACTCTTCCCTTTTCAACTAACGCAAAGGAGGCTGTGGAAGTTGTGAACCACTGCCTGGATGCAGTGATTTTTTTTATTTTTATTTTTAAGCTTTTTTATTTCTATAAAATCAAAAACAAACAACACAAAACATATAACCATAATTAACAATTAACAAAACTAAAAGGGACTTCCGAATTTTTCTACAGAAAATATAAGTAACAAATAGTTTCTCTAGTCAATAATCAAAAAAGTAAAGTTCTCTTTTTTTCTATTGTCACAAATTTATTTCATTATTCCACAAAACCACAAATAAACAAATCATTTTTTTCTAAACCCTGCAAAAAGTCAATTAGAGGTTTCCACTCAGCAGTAAACATAGATGTTGTCTTTTCTCTAACTAATGACGTACGTTTGGCCATCTCTGCCAGCTCCACCATCTTGACCAACCATTCTTCTGTTGCAGGCAATGCTGGAACTTTCCAATTTTGTGCAAGCCTGGATGCAGTGATTGATTGAATATGGGCTAGCAAATTGAAGCTAAATCAAAACAAGACGTAGGTACTGTTGGTCAGTAGATGAGTTATCAGGAATTGGGGAGTACAGCCTGCTCTGGATGGGGCTGCATTTCCTCTGAAGGATCAGGTTTGCAGTTTCAGAGTGCTCCTAGATCCAGCATTTCTCTTGGATGCTCAGTTAGCTGTTGTGGCCAGAAGAGCCTTTGCCCTCTTCCGGCTGGTGTGTCAGCTGTACCTCTTCCTGGGAAAAGCAAATCTGGCTACAGTGATACATACTCCCAGTTAGATTACTGCAGTGTGCTGTATCTGGAGATGTTCTTTAAAAGTGTTCAGAAACTGCAGCTGGTGCAGAAGAATATGGCAGCCAGAATGCTCTCCAGCATACACTTTTTAGACCACATGACACCAGCCTTAACTGTACTGGCTTCAGATCTGTTTCTAGGCCCAACTGAAGTTACTGGTGCTTACCTACGTCAGAATATCTCAGAGATTGCCTCCTCCCATGTGAACCTGCCCATAGGTTGAGATCATCCTCAGAGGCCCTGTTATATGTCTCATCACCAAAAGAGGCTCAGTTGGTGGAAATGTAAAGCGGGGCCTTTTCAGTGGCTGCCCTCTGGGTTATGGAGTTCCCTCCCAAGGGAGGAGGGACTAGCTCCATCCCTGATGGCATTTAGGTGGCAGTGAAAATATTTTTATTCCACCTGGCTTTTAATATGAAGGCTTTAACTCTGCTCCTTTGATTTTAAAGGTTTTTAATTCATTTTTTGTTATTTGATATTACTTCGTTTTGTTACTTTGTTTTGTTCACAGCTTTGGGGACCCTTGTTAGGGGCAAAACGCAGTATTAAAATGCTACTACAAATAAAAATTAAGGACAAGCAGCACAAGTCAACAGGATTGTTATGAAATATAGACCCTCAAAGGGACTTGGGTCCTGTGTGCTTTTGAAAATGCCTTTCCCTGTATGATCATGTTGGTTTTCTGGGAACAGCATGGCCAATAGTCGGGGGTGATGGGAGTTGTAATCCAAAATATTTGGAGGGCATATGTGGCTCTATGCCTCTGGGACTACACTATAACATTAAACAGTCATGTACAGCTGCATCCTAACAACAAGAGGCTCTACTGGGATTTTCTAGCCCAAGAGAAGGACTTGAAAAGCTATTTTAAAAAGTCAAATTACCCACTTGCATAAACACACACAAGGTCACCGAAGGGAATGACACAAACACAATTTGCATAATGGGCTGGCTTAGTCTAGAAGCAAAGGTGGCTCAATACATTTAAGCACCAAATCTTTCTCTTTCTTTTTTAAACCCAAAGTACAGATCATATGTGGTTTGCAAAACCACCATCACAAATGAAATGGAAATTCGCTACCTGCATTTTCTGCCGCCTCTGATTTTTTTGGTCGCTTTTTATGTTCACTTATAAAAGAACTTGCTCAACATGGGGAAGATGGTCCTGGTAACTAAATGCTACACTGCATCATATGCAGGAATATAGTGGTCGGTGTCCCCTTTGTGGAATCCTTTCCGCATATAGTTCCACCAGTTGCCAAATATGGTTATCCTTTCGGTGCCAGGCAAATGCATTTTTATTCTCCTAGGCTTTTAAATGAACTTTAATATATTTTTCTCATGCTGTTTATTTATTTATTTTATTTATACCCTGCCTTTTTTCCTTCAAGGAACCCAAGGTGGCTTAAATAATTCAGCTCCTGTCCATTTTATCCTCACAACAACCCTGTGAGGTAGGTTAGGCTGAGAGTCAGTGACTGGCCCAAAGTCACCCAGTGAGTTTCATGGCCTGAGCGGGGACTAGAACCCGAATCTCCCGAGTCCCAGTCCAACACTCTCACCACTACGCCACACCGGCTCTTGTCATTTATGTATTATATTGTTTTGGTAAACTGCCCTGGAAGCTCCACTGAAGGGTAGTATATAAATCTTGAGGTGCCCAGATTAGAAAACCTACTGAATGAGAGCAGGATGTGTTCGATAGTTTGCGTCCAGGAAGACACACTCCTTCCAAAATTAAAGCAATAAGCAGCAGCGACTTCAAGTCCAACTTTGTGTGAACTCTGTTGTGAAAACTGAGATCACAGTTTACAGTCTACAGACAAGTTTAAAAGTGATTTCATTTTTCCCTAGCCAATTGTTTTTTTAAAAAACCCAAACCCTCTATAAATTCACTCACCGACCCATACCCATTAATGATTTTTCATATATAATGGAAGGAAAGCAATATGGTATGCATGAAAAAACAGAAGTTTGCTACAAACAGAAATATATTTAGACCACTTGCTGCAGATGCCAAAGATTAAAGACTCCAGTCTTAAACACATTGTACTTGGAATGAAGTCCCTCTGAATTCAGCAGAACCTTCTTCCCAATAAATGTGTTCAAGTCTGCAGCCCAAGGCTGCTGCTGGTCCTGTCTCTCTGACAATTTTATATCCAATCAGAGAGTTAATATCAAAGCCCTGAAACAGAAAAGGAATGTACTGTACTTCCTAGTAGAAATACACTTTTTGTTTCATAACCTTCCAATACAATGGGTAAAATAAGAGGTTGAAACCTTGCGCACAGTTGGGAAGATGTTTTCCTTGTTGAAATCAATAGTACTTTTGTGCATGAATGTGCACAGAACAGCAAACCGTAAAGCACAGGACACATTCAGCTACTTTAAAAGACACGGCTATTAATTAGACTTAGTTCGCCATCACAGCTCCTCCTTCCCCATCCCCCTGCACTGAAGGAAGTCTTGGAACTGCCCGCCACAGCTTGAATATTCAAAAGGGCGGCCAGCACAGTGGGCTGCTTGATTGTGCAAACTGGCCCTATGTATCACAGACTTTGCATACAGATGGTTCCAGGTTCAATCCCTGTTGAACTGACTGTATTTCAATCGATCAATCTTTATTTGCTGAAAACCAAAGGTCATCACAAAATAGGAGAGTGGGGGGGCACCCAAATCACAGGAATGGGTTGCCACTTGCCATGAATCTGTATAATTCCCAGAAATATTCCTGCTTAGTTATTACTGGTCTGGATATTCTAAGCACTCAGTAGATATCTAGTGAGGCCTCATCATTGTCCCTCGTGAACAGAGACTGCCCCACCTGGAATTCCAAGTTGAATGGACAGGGGAAATACCTTTCTCCCTGTGACCGTACAGAGCTCCTGCCCATCATAGTATAGACAGTACTGAAGCTAGATGCGCTGACTTGGTATAAAGCAACTTCATAGGTTTCCCAGACACCAATATAAGTAGATCAGGGAAGAATTAAATACCATGTTTGACCTTTTCCCCTCATGAATAATTATCAACTTCAAATTCATGATGGCATTTACTTACAAAATGCTGCTTAAGCTTAGACAAAAATTTCTTCATTATTTTGTCATGATGTTCTTGAAACCTCAACAGCTTGGGAAAGCCAGGAATAAAAAAACCTGAAGGGCAGGAGAATAAAATTAAAATAAAATAAAATAAAATACCAACTAATTCCCACAAAATATGTTCACAGCTTTAGGAACAGTCTAGCTTTCAGATGAATGAATTCCCAAACTGGTTGGGAAAAAAACCAAAGCTTAAATATTAAGCAATATTAAATATTAACCATATTGACCATGGAATCCTTCTGGGACTTTGGATAGTGTGGGACTTGGGGACACCATCATATAGTAGTTCCAGTCCCCTCTGCCTGAACAGCCTCGGAAGGAGGTGCTGGGAGATTTATTGTTCATCCACTTTGCCCTTGCCTTGTGATTTGGGGCTCTATTTTTATCCTCCTTAAAGATTAAGGCACCTTAAAGATTAACACATTTATTGTGGCATAAATTTACATGACTTAGAGCCCATTTCATCAGATACATGAAAGATGGTAGGAGATACAGATAAAGTTATATACTTTACACAAGTGCTATTCAAATGTAATGCAAACCATGGTTTGCAATTACAGTAATACCTTGAATTGCAAGTAACTTGGTCTGAGCGCGTTTTGCAAGACAAGCAATTTTTTTAAAATAAATTTTGACTTGATAAACAAGCGACGTCTTGCAATACAAGTAGTCGTAGGGATGTAACCTGCTTGCCTTGAGCGGGCCAAAATCGGCCCCGCTCACGCCCGCCAGAGACTCGCTTTGATATACGAGTGTTTTGGATTACAAGCACGGTTCCGGAACGAATTATGCTTGCAATCCAAGGTATTACTGTATGAGCATCAGCAGGCACAAGCCTCAGATTCAGCACTCCCCACTCCTTCTTCCCTGCCCCTCCTCCACCATCGGGGTTAGAAAATTCTGGACACAGTTAGCAGCAAACCATAATTTGCTGTTTCAGCCCCAATATGGCAAGCCATATAGTTTGCAAGCAAACCTTTCTTAATATCTGCATGCAAGAGGAGGAGGGAGCACATGAGCCTGGGCTTGTTCTAGTAATGTCAAACCAAGGTTTGACATCACATGTAAACAGTCCCACAGTGTTTTCAAAAGGCAAAGAAGGTGTGAGATAAGAGGAGGTGGTGTCCCAATCCTATGAAGAACTATAGATGAAACCAGGACTGATTCTTTGAAGGTATGTCCTGTTCCTACCGTGGTCATATGGCATGGATGCACCAAACTCATGGTGACTTAGGTTACTGTCATTGAACTCTCGTGGCTGAAAGTTTGAGATTGAATCTGCTGTAATCTTAAAATGTTTATAACTAAGCCCATAAGCCTAGATGCAAAACCTGTTTGTTCCACATTAAAAATGGCCAGAAATGAATGCTACCCAGCAGTATGTTAGACCAAGCCTAAGTTATCCATTTTTGTTTTACGCTACAGATGTAGGAAATTTGCTTTTAATCCCAATTTTCAATAGCAAGAATGGATTGCAATTCATGCAATCACTGGGCTTGTCAGTAGCCCCTTGAAATTGCAGTACCCTACAGTCAGCTCCCTGCCTACAGGGAACATGTACTAGGCCAAGCTCTTTGCACACCATCACAAATGTCTCCCTAAATGCCACTTTAATAGGACTATCATCCTATATGTTGCAGGATTTAAAAGCAAAATTCTAAATAAAGTTTTAAAATATTTTTGGATGACTTGGATCACGTTAATAGCTACAAGGCCCAACCTGAGGTATTATGAATCCAGTCCTGGCCTCAAAAGTGTCTACATTCAAATTAGGTCAGGATTAAATGGCAACTTTGTGACAAGTCCTGAAGTGGCATACCATGCATAGCATGCTTGGGTCCTGAGAGCAGCTTCACCAGGGCCCAGAAGGCATCTTCTTCATTCATATACATAAGGAGTAAAGCTGTGATGTGGCTCATTCCCTGACAATATCCAACTTCCTGTAAAAAAAAAAAAAAAAAAAAACAGACAAAAAAATGTTTAGGAGTTTTTTTAAAAAACACAACATCCAAGAAAAACCAAGAAAAACAAAACAACAACCAGCCAAGCCCACACACAAATAAAATGCTTACACTAACTCCTGTGGCATGAATAGGAAGCTGTTAGGGTCAATTCAGATGTGGCCTGAGAAATAGCATCCCTGTTGATCACTTTTTTGGCTGCCTGGCAGGCAGGCAACTGAAGAGAAAAGAAATGAAACACTTGGCTGGCACGATCAGCGCTACTGCTGCTAGAAGAGCTGCTGTGCCCTAATCTTTTGCCCTGAAATGCTGAGAAGCCTCTAAACAACTGACAGTCAAACTGGGGGATGATTCTTAATTCCGTTTTCTGTACCTCCTGGCCTGTTCCACTCCCACTTCTATAGGTTTATTTCAGCTAGCCCGTGGGACACTTTTCCTCTCTTGCATCTAGCATGTAGCACTTCAGTCTGCAGGAGAAGGCTCACATGATGGAATAAGGCTACATATAAAAATAGTCCCTGCACACAGAAAGCTTGTATTTCAGACAGAAAACTAGGCTACAATCTCTCTCTGATTCATTTTTTCTCCCTTTTAAATATTTTCACTTGAACATCTAGCTTGAAGCAGACTTCTGTGTAACTTGAAGAGTCACATATTTACTTTTAAAGATTTTTATCCCACCCTATTCCAAAGGTCAATGGGTATGGCGGAATTTGAAAAACAATAAAGCACCTTGTGACATGTTAAAGCCTTAAAAGATTACAGCTGCAATCCTATACCCAAATACCTGGGGAGTACCCCACAGAACCTAATGGGGCTTACTTCTGAGTAGACATGTACAGGATTGTGCTGTTGATATAGTAGATGGAGTGGACTCTAGTCTGTGAAAGCTTATAAATTCTGTTTGTCTTTATGATGCAATAGGACATTTTGTTGGTTTTGTTGCAATAGATTAACACAGCTACCCCACTGGAATTTGAAAACAAAACGTGTGTGTGTGTGTGTGTGTGTGATTTTTCAAATTTTTATGAAGAAAAGAGGAACAAGACAAACATTCCCCACAGAAATCACTATTAACAACCCTCTGTCCCAATATACTACCTCTTTTCCATGTTTACCTTTCCTATAATGCTCTGTTAATACTGGTTGCTCTGAATGAATTATTGAGCTTTTGTTTTGTTCTTAAAGTTTCTGGTCCTCATGATTTCAAACAAAAGATTGAAAAAATGTTTTGGCAGCATCTGCTGAAGAATCAGAAACATTTTCTCTTCACTTTCTCTGCAGAACTGAAAAGACGTTGGCTGCAATCCAACACAGAATTAGGCCTGTTTAAGCCCACTATTTCCATTTTGCCCTCTAGAATTTCTACTTCCACAGAAATAGCCCGTTTGAAGAGTAAACTGCCTAAGGACACAATCCTGTGTAAGTTTAGACAGAAAAAAAGCCTACAACTCCCAGCATGCCCCAGCCAACTGAGCTGGCTGGGGCATGCTGGGGGCTGGAGTCTATTTTTTGGTCTAAACTTGCGTAGGACTGTGCCTTAATTGACCATATATGAATATGAATCTATCTATCTATCTATATCTATACACACATGCAAATACAGTAGACTTACTGTATTATATATGGAATATGCAGCTAAGACATGGAATAAAGCTTGTTGCCTAGAGAGAAAAGAAGTAAAGTAAAATTAGTAACATTGAAAACTGTTTTGACCACCTCAATGAAATGGCTACTAAAGCTAGACAAAGTTTCACCTGCTTCAGTGCATAAAAGGCATAACACACATGCTTAGGCTTGGTTAGAGGCTTAGCTGCAGGGCCAAACCAGTGACTTGGTATGAAGTCTGAACTGCCACAGAGAGGGGGGGAAATATGTTCAGGATTTGCACAGGGACTTCAGGAACATCTAAGGCAGTGTTCTCCAACCTTGGGTCCCCAGATGTTTTTGGCCTACAACTCCCAGCATGCTCCAGCCAGCGTAGCTGGCTGGGGCATGCTGGGAGTTATAGGCCAAAAACATCTGGGGACCCAAGGTTGGAGAACATTGATCTAAGGGTATGCTCAATGGGATGTATGACCTTTTCTTTGAAACAGCAAATCCCAAGACGGTTATCACTACCTGTTTTGGGAATTCCCCTCAGTTTAGAATGTGGCCTGTGGGATTGCCCCACAGTGTCATCTGCTATGTGGTCAGGGGATGGGGGGGAGGGGCTGCTGTTTAGGAAGCACAAGCCAAAAGCCATCTTGAACTTATGGAAGTAGCTGCACAGGTCTTTGGTTCCCAGCTATGGACAGTGGAGTTCAGTTTTTGTCTCCCAATAAAACACAGGGTGACTGCAGCACACAAGAAATTAAGTGTGTATCTTATATCACTAAGGAGAAAGTATGATGGCCCACTGCAAGTTCAAAATATGTTAAAGCCAAAGGGGGGACGGGGGAGAATGTTAACAATTCTTATGAACAACAACAACAACAACAAGGATTTCAAGAGGACACTTGGAAAAGCAAACAAGTCAGGCAGTTCAAGAAGGAGGTAGTCTGAAAGCATCCATTCACAACTGTTTAGCGGATTCATATAGAAGTGACATTTGATATTTTTTAACAGCACAGAATCAATACTTCATTAGATTTAATCTGGTGATTTTGAAACAAAAAGGAGCATTCATGGACATTGAATTAAGAATATATTCGGTTAGAAGATCACGGTTCACATTCTCTTACAGGAAACGGAAAGAGATTTAGTAAGGGAAAACATTTACTCCCTTTTACATTTCCCTGTTTTAAAAGCTTAAAGTCTTTTTTCCCCAGACTTGCGTGTAGAAGGGGGAAGTTCCCACTGCCCATCTTGATGAGCCCACCCTCAGTGCCCGTTATGGTTTCTACATATCAGCGTTGGCAGGGAGAGAGCTTTAAGCAGGCAGAGCTCTGCCATATCTTTGTGCAGATTTAAGTCTTCTGAAGTTCTGAAATATGAAAGGCTAAACACCAAGTAGATTTTGCTTCCACTTACTTAACTCCGTATCTGTCTCTAAACATGATGTGATCCCGATATGTCCGATTACATCCAGATCAATCTGCCTGATATCTGGGGAGCTCCCTCTTGCTTGGCGTTTTAAAGTCTAGGGGGGGAAAGAAATTTCAACAAATGCATTATATTGTAACTTCATAGTTCATTATAAAGTCATAAATCTTTGTGACTGTGGCCTTTTTTGAGACATGGTAAACACATGCCTTGGCTGTACCACCGCAGACTACAGATGGAACATGTGTACAATGGGATGTTCCACCTAACAAAAAAGTTCCTTCTACATAGAAAACAAGATGCCAGGGAGAAGGATTCAAGCCTAGGCAGGATGCCTCTCAATGCCAGCTGCTGGAGAACATGAGTGGGATGGTGCTACTGACCTCATGTCCTGCTGGTGGGCTTCTCATACCTGGCTGGCCATTGTTGGAACAGAAGTCTGGACTAGACAGGCCTTTGGTCTGATCTAGCATGGTTCTTCTATTTTGGAGAGGGAAAGGAACATCTTGGTGTTTTATTTTTACTTCTCATTGGGTACTGTGGAAAGTTGAAGGCATCTCCAGTTGAGAGACTTAGTTGCCCCAAAGTCAAACTTTCTGGGGGGTAGGTGGGGAAGTGCCTTCTAGCGGAATGTATTACTTCCAAGCAGAGAACATCTTCCTCATCAAGAGCATGCTTCTGTCCATCAACACAATGGTCTCCTCAACTGGTTAATTAAGGAGGACTGGGTGTGGGTGAGGTTAGGGGCTTGGTAAGGCACTCAAAGGCCAGGGGCCCTCAGTCTGACCTGCCAGGGTACTGGTGCTGGGCTTGGTGAGTGGCCAGAAAATGTGCATGTTTGCCTGTGCATGCAGCGGAGAGAAGTTTCGCATACATATACATACCTCCATATATACCTCTGCATTTCCAACACAAACTATATTTCAGGTTTACTAATGCTTCAGAGTAGATTGCCCTAACAACTTCATCTTTTACTATGTGGTACATCAAGAATTCTATAAGGGGTTTCGCTGGCAGCATCAGTCCAAATCTCTCAACAATTTTACAGTTTTAAAAGAATTGCCTTAGCCTTACTTCAGAATGAAGAGAATTTGCTTTTGCATGTCCTGGTGGGTTTTCCTCTTTTTTCCTGCACACATCACTAGATGGCATCCATAACCTTTGGAGACACATCCACTTCTCTTCAACCCATTTTATTTGCCTTCTCTCCCCCCCCCCCCCGGCTAGCTCATAGTTTACGTTAAGAGTGCTTGCATGTTGTTTTTTAAAAAAGACTATTGATGGATCATGTCAATGGGCTTTACAGGCAATAATGAACTTAACACAGAACTGTAGCTACAGACTGTGCCATTTCAGGCTGCAGGTGGGCAATGCCCTTTTTTGAATGCTCCCTTCATGCAGAATCTACACCTTGGAGAAAAATTCTAATCTAGCCCACTGACTGCCATGTTGGGTTGCTATTTGCAGGATGTTTTTTGGTGTTGGTGTGTTTTGCTTTTTTTTAAAATACAAGGGCGAGCATTGAAAAAGGTGACACCCACCTGCAGTCTATGGTGGTACAGCCCATTCTACCACCCAATTCCTACCTCATTCTGCTGCATATAGAGAGCAGGCAGGCACCAGACTTAAAAGCTACCAGAAGCTTGTCCGAAAGACTTACACAGGATGTTGGAAAAGGGAGCTGGAGTTTGTATCAATATACAAGATATATTTTCTGTTAGACTCAACAAGAGTTTCCTCAGCTTGGAGACACAGGGCCAAAAGATGCGCCCCAGGAGACTCATGACTAAGTACTGGGAAGGGACCACATCTCAGTAGCAGAATACATCCCACTCCACAAAAGTCACTAATAGCTCTGCTAGGGGGTGGGGTACAGGCACCTGCATAATGCTTGTATTTCCCCCCACCCCACCCCAGCAGAACAAACAGCAGCAGAGATTGGAGGGGGAATTTAGATCGGGAAGCCAGCTCAGGAGAAATGGTTAATTATCCCCACACTAAGCACCACTTTTTCTTAACTTTAAATGGGGAGAACCCCCTGTGGATCCAGCCATAGATCACTTATATCACATCTATTTCTAGCTTAGGCAATGGGTATGTACACTTTACTTCAGGGGAAACAGAACAGGGGGAGAAGCATCAAACAGCTTGCTAAAGAGAAGATATCCAATGGCTTCTAGGAACACTTTCTTTCTTTCTTTCTTTGATAATACTTATATACCGCATAAATAATAAAATCTCTAAACAGTTCACATTTCAATATTAAAATCATATTAAAATACACGAGTAAAATGATTTCAACTACAGTAACAATACAAATCACATTTGAGATAAGTATTAAAAAAAATGCTTCAACTACAGTAACAATGCAAAATAATACAAGGAACAGTAAGATGGAGTAGCACATGATTAACTGCAATTAATTACAGGCCAGAGAAAGCCTGAGTGAACACGTGCATTTTCAGGAGGCATTTAAAACATACCACAATTTCTGCCTCCCAAACTGCATGGGAGAGGGTGTTCCAAAGGGTAGGTGCCACCACCAAGAAGGCCCACCTTCATGATATTACACGGTGACATTCTCATAGATTTCATAGATCATAGAGTTGGAAGGAGCCTACAAGGCTATCGAGTCCAACCCCCTGCTCAATGCAGGAAACTAGAGGAGGGGGTCTCCCATCCAAGTAATAACCAGGCTTGACCCTGCTTAGCTTTCCACGCTCAGACAAGCTGAGCCAGTTGGTTGCAGACCAGCAAGACCTCCTCTAAAGATCGTAAGGGTCAGCTGGGTATATAATTATAAGGGAAGGTGGTCTGCTAACTATCCTGATCCCAAGTTCTTCAGGGCTTTGTATGTCAACAACATAACCTTGAACACGGCTCGGTGGCTAGTAGGCAGCCAGTGCATTTCTTTTAACACAGGTGTTATGTGAATATAGCTAGGTGTCCCAGTGAGCACACTAGCTGATGCATTCTGCACTAGCTGCAGCTTCCTAACCAGGCACAAGGGCAGCCCCACATAGTGTACAAAACACTAGTCTAATTGTGAGGTTACCAGTGCATGGATCACCATGGCTAGGCTATCCGTATTGAGGAACAGGTGTAGCTGGTGCACCAGCTGAAGTTGGTAATGAGAACTCCAAGTCACTGAGGTCACCTGGACTGCCAGTGACAAAGATGAATCCAGGGGCACCCCCAAACTATGTACCTGCTCCTTCGGAGGGAGTGCAACTCCATCCACAACAAGCAAAAAGCCCAATTCCCAGTCCCAGGAACCACCCACCCATAGGGTCTCTGTTTCATCAGGATTCAGCTTCAGTTTATTAGCCCTCATCCAAGTCATAACCACATTCAGGCACCAGTTCAGAACATGCATGGCCTCTCCCATTTCAGATGTCACAGAGAAATAGAGTTGAGTGTTATCAGCATACTGGTGATACTTTGCCTCTAATCTCCTAATGACTGCTCCCAACGGCTTCATATAGATATTAAATAACATTGGGGACAAAACAGTGCCCTCTGGCACCTCACAGTTCAACTGCCAAGGGTCTGAGATACAGTCACCCAGTGTTATTCTCTGGAACCAACGCCATAAGTAAGAGCTGAACCACTGCAGAACAGTGCCTCTAGCTCCTAACTCAGAGGCAGTTCAGGAGGATAATTTGTTCAATGGTATCAAAAGCTGCTGTGAAATCAAGAAGTAGTAACAGGGTCGAACTCCCCCTGTCCCTCTCCCGAAGAAGGTCCTCTATCAGGGCAACCAAGGCCAGTTCTGTCCCAGAACTGGACTGAACCCAGACTGGAATGAATCCAGATAATCAGTTTCTTTCAAGAGCACTTGCAGCTGAGATGCCACCACTCTCTTGAGCACTTTACCCAGGAAGGGGGTATTCGTGACTGGACAATAGTTGGCATAGATCTCTGGGACTAGAAAAGGTTATTTCAGGAGTGTTCGCACCACTGCCTCCTTCAAGGCACTAGGGACCACACCATCATGCAATGATGCCCCTGATCCATCTTGGCAGTCCCCCTCGACTAGCTTGAAGAAGACATGAAGGGCAAGGGTTGAAAGAGCATTTGGTAGGTCATACAGACGGCAGTGTCTTGTCTACATCCTCAGGCTCCAAAAACTGAAGCAGATCTCACAAAACAGGATAAGACGATGCACAGGACATCTCAACAGACACTACATCAATAGAGGCATTTAAATCGGCATGAAGGTGGGCGATTTTGTCCTCGAAGTGTCTTGCAAACATGTCACAGCAGGCCTCTGAGGGCTCTAATATTGGATTCACTGGGGTGAGTGACAATAACACTCAAACCACTCAGAAAAGCTCAGCTGGACGGCTACTTGAGGATGTGATGGAGGCTACAAAGAAAGCCTTCTTTGCCCCCACCACCAAGCATCAGGTGCAATTACTTGCGCTTGATTATACACTTATTTGTCACTTTCATGACAAGTCTTATGCCACTTACACTCCAGTCATATCATGCCTATGAGAGGTACAGTTACTGGTTAAGAAACTGGGACATTTAATGGAAAACGACTGAATATACATATGCCTATTTACAGGATTTGAATTAGGACTGTGAGGAAAGCTGCTTCTCAACTTCTGAACTTTGTTTTCATTTAAGACGATGTGCCAGTCAATCAAGACTGTTTGCTAGTCATTGTTCTCCATGTGGATTGTTTGTTTCCTGCAAACTCATATATTTACTTTTCATAGAAACCTGAAAGGTGACTCATGTACTACAAACCAGGATATAAACGGGTGCCAGACCCATGGAAATTATTCACTGACTTCCTCCACAATGAATGCTTTCATTAAAGGCCAAGGTGTGCCCGAACCACCAGGAGTTTCTCTCTGAATGTTTGCCGGTTTTCCCTTTTCGAAAGAAGGAACCATGAGGGCTGCAAAGGGATGGCACTCTGAGGTTGCTAGAGTGTGAGAACATGCCATCCTATCTGATTGTAAAGTTGGAATCAGCCACCTAGTTCTTGGCCATTTGTGTCCTCTTAGATCCTTTAGCACTCTTAATAAAGTAGGGGAAAAGAAACTGGGAAAGGGCCATAAGCACAGTGGCAGAGTACCTGCTTTGCATGCAAAAGGTCTCAGGGTCAATTCCTTGCATCTCTAGTTAAAAGGATCAATCAAGTACCAACTGATGACAAAGACCCTAGACAGCTGCTGCCAGTCAAGAGTAGGCAACACCGGACTAGATAAATACTCAGATCTGGTACTTATGTATTTATTTTCATTATTTATATACCACCGAATAACTAACATGCTCCTGGTAGTGGAGAAGTAGGAAAAAAAACAACCCATAAAATACAAAAATACAACTTGAAAATAAAACAATAAAACCAGTATAAGGCAGCTTCTTATGTTGCTAAAATATTTAGGGTTAGGGTAAGAGCTGGGAAACTGCACTGCTAGAGAGCTGAGGATCAGTTTGACTGAAACTGGCATAAATTTGGGACCCTTGCTATAGGGACAAGAGTCTTTGGACATGGGGCAGCAACTCTGAGTCACACTTATGACTCTTACCAAAGGAAAGGGTCATTTTTACACAGGCTTCTTGAAATTAGAAATTATTGGGGGGTGGGGCAGGAGAAGAAAAAAATCAAGAGGTGGAACATGACACAAATGGCATTTAAGAAGCCAATTAATCACTCTTAGGGCACAATAGATTTCATAGATCATAGAGTTGGAAGGAGCCTACAAGGTTATCGAGTCCAACCCCCTGCTCAGTGCAGGAAACTAGAGTAGGGGTCTCCCATCCAAGTAATAACCAGGCCTGACCCTGCTTAGCTTTCCACGCTCAGACAAGCTGAGCCAGCGTGAGCCACAGGCCTGTCTAAATAACTACAATCCTATGGGGATGTCTGCAACCCTCCAAACTTGAGGATTATGGGCATCCTATGGCGGGTGGGAGGAGCATGGAGGTGAAGGTCGCCTCTGCACTCTTCTCGCTCTGCAAAGCACTTAGGTGGCTGATTTCGGCCGTCTAGCCACGGGGCTTTGGAGTGGGAGGGAAGGAGGCTGAGGCACCACCAGGATACATTGTATCTTGGTAGCGCCGGTCTCCTCCCCTCCCGCTGGAACGTTCCCAAAAGCCCTTCTCTGAGGTCCCTCTTAAGACCTCGGAGAAGCAGCCAGCATGGTTTTTTCCGCACCAGCTGCGAGGGGGGGGGGAGTGGGGTCTGAGCGTGGATCCACAGCTACAAGGTCAGAGCAGTTTTCCAACTTCACAGCTGGGAGTCTGAAAAAAACTATGGTCATCTAGACGCTGTCTAGTGGCCATAGGATTGCACTGTTAAACTATCTTTTTTAAGGAATTAATGTATTGTATTTGCTGTTACTATGGAAAACTAAAGCTCTATGTTGTCTTGTTTTCAGATATTGGAGCACATTGTTCACTTCCAATCTTAGAAACTCACATTATAATAGTCTTTCATTTCTTCTTTCATTTTAGGGACATCAAGCAATGAAGACCAGACTTCACCTCTCAGCTGCAATGGAATTCCTTTATAAATTCTCCTATGAAACTGTAAAAAAAAAAAAAAAAAGGAAAGGAAAGGAAAGGAAAGAAAGAAATTAACACAAGCAAAAGTAAACCAAAAAAGATATAATCTGATACTTACTTTGCTTCTGTATACTAAGAGCTATAAACTGGAAAAAAGCAAAGAGAGCTATTTGTTTTTAGACAGAGAAGTATTGTTGCACACTGCAGGTTTCAAAGAGGTTTTCTGCCCACTGATGAAGTCATTCATTAGGTGTGTCATGCACCGAAAAATGTAATTAAAAGGAGGGAGGGGCAATGTGATAGATTGTAACAAGGAACAGTAGGTTTTTAAGAAGCACTACAGCTTTAGGGAGCATCCTATGGCAAAAAGTAAAAAGTTGTGCTTGCACGGTATGAAAGATTAGGTTAATCTTCAACTAAAACTGTGTTGCCTGGGGATTTGGTGGTGTTACTCCACTGTGTGGATTCATGCAAGGTAATGAATCCACTGTGTGGATTCATGCCGTGCTTTCCAACAGGCATTTTTGGACACAGTTTGAGCACCAGTACAAGAAATTGGACATTTAAAACATAATTTTGTTTTATTTATTTATATAGAGAGCATTTCTCTAAGAGCGGAAGGGATGTGGCTTGGTCTGGAGTTTTGGGGCAAAAGGTGGGAGAAGGGTGTGCTGCTGCTGTGTACAGCTTACCAGGCATGCATTGTTCTGCTTGGCACTGCATATTTCATGTTTCCATCTACTCTAGGTCTCTAGGTACTACTCAATTGCTACTGGCTAGCAACAAAAACTGGGAGAACACTTGAACTGTAGCTCCCTTTGCTTTGCCAGCTTGCAAAGCATCAGTAAAACTTTAAAGGTATACACATACATACCACATCACATACAAATTACTGCCTACTGAAATTCTTTTACGGATTATAATATATATAATTCATCATCATCATCATCATCATCATCATCATCATCATCATTTCTATACCGCCCAATAGCTGAAGCTCTCTGGGCGGTTTACAACAATTATATGATAATTACTCTCATGTTTAACATGCTTCTGTCACGAATGGGTTGACTTAAGCTTTACCGTCTGGTTTTATTAATTGACTTTTGTTCTTATTTGATCTGATACTTTTTGCTAGGACCAGTGGAAGAAACAAATAAAATTGAAGTGAACTACTGCCAGCTTGATGCCTCCCAAGGCTGTCACATAAAAAGTGGTCATATAACTACATTAGGTGAATTAAGTGAGAGAGTATGGCATCATGGTAAAGCAGCCTTCCCCAAACTGCTGCCCTCCAGATGTGCTGGGACTACCACCAAATCATACTCTTTCCTATTTAAAATCTTCCCATGCTTTTCTGGGTGCCATAGTGGCTTGAGCTTTGAACTAATTCCTAAAAAAAGTTATCCCACTTGTAATTTACATTGGACAATATTGTGTACAAATATTGAAAGTATCAGCTAATACAAGCATGCAAAAGTAATAATAATGTTGTGCACTGTTTTACAGCTTTGCCCACCCTACTTTATCCTTTCTCCTTCTGCCAATTTCCCACTCATAATTGGTCTCCTCATGCTGCTTTTCTACCCATGTGGGAAAATACAATCTCTTTTCCTCCATAGGCAGAAAACCTGCTGGTGGGAGGGTGGGGGGAGAGTTCTTGAGCAGAAACTGGGGGAGGGGAGGCAAAGAATTAACTGTATCTCTCTCCCCTCCCTCCTCTGCTCAAGCTAGCAACATCAAACAGCTCCCCCCCCCCCATTAAAAACCATAATAACCAGAAGACTGCTCAGGCAACTCCTGTGTAACATCTAGTTTGGCCCTGGAATGCATGCTAACGTAGAGCAACTAGTAGGGCTTCATTGCCAATGGGTGTGGAGTTCAGTTGAGATATTCTCAAATGAATTACATTCTGAAAGAAGTGGTTAAACAAATCAATAAATGTTTGCACACTTAATCTCCTGGCTCTAAATTATAAGGTACAAATCAAATTCATAAAGGATTTCACAACCCTCATCCATGTACATAAGAATGCAGAAAAAAAGATACTTAAAGTACCAAATCATTGTAGATAATAAGTATCTGGTACTTTATGTGGCTATCACCTACCCTCAGCCACTTAAAATGCAGCAACTGGAATGTTTTTTACTTCCTATATGCTGTGGAAACAACTATTAGCTTATTCAAAACCCAGCTCAGACATAGGACCAGTTCAGATGCTTAGCTGGGCCAAAGATCCTGTTGTCCTGACAGAGTGGGGTCCTCCTCTACGACACTTTTAACATAATGCCAGAAGTGGGTGCCGCACACAGAAGTCAGAATTGTGATTCTTCTACTTCAACGAAGAGGGAAGGGGAATTGTGATGTAGCCCTCACACATCTGGGAATCCTTGTGGACCACCTGCATCACACGTTGCATTGTGAACATGGTAGTTGGGGAGAATGTGTCGAGACCTCTGCCCCTGAAACAAGACCTTTGGCCCAGTTAAGCATATGAACCTAGCCATGGCCTTTATTTAAAGATGTATAGGCTGCATTTTAGAGGAAATCCTCTTAGGAAGTTCTATCTCTCTCTCTCTGTGCCTTAGTATCCCCATTTGTAAATTGTTGTGAGGGTGAATGGGATAAGGAAACAATGTTACCTATTATGCATTTACGTGGCGAAGAAAGTTTGAGTAAATGAATAGTTGTCATCTGATGCGATTATAATTGATCAAGACAGACTGCAGAAATGGCAAGGTACCATGAAAACAGCTGCAACAGCAGCTGCAGTGCACTCCAGGCAGGAGGCTATCAGGGAATACGCCAGCTGTGAGAGCGGCAAATCTGCTCCGGATACAGAGTGCTGAATGAGTAGATGCTATTTCTTAGAAACAGCAATTCATAAAGTTATGAAAGGAGAAACCAATCAGGCTAAATTAGCTTTTACTGCTATAATATTGAACAAAGGACGATGTGGATCATTAAAAAAAGGGGGGGGGCGAAACCAGACAAAATTAGATTCTATTATTTCATCCATCTATAACTCATAAAGCACTTTTTAAAATTTGCAAAGTGCTTTACACCCTGGGATGGATTCAGATTTAGTCATACTTAAGAGTAGATCCACTGAAATCAATGGATTAAGTCATTAAGATTTCAAAGGGTTACTCTAAGTATGACTAAATCTGGATCCAACCCTCTATGAATTTACTATAACCCTGTGAGATAGGTCATAATTTTTGGCATGTGAATAAAAGCTGACACAGTGACTTGCCCAAGCCATACACACCATAATCAAGACCACAGCAGGAGTAGGAGTACAGATCTATACCTGGCAAATATTTTCAAAAGATCAATGCTTTGCTTTGTAAATTTTGGGGGGTTCCTCTCTGCCATGATTATCTCTGAAAAGGATGCAACTTCCAATTAAAGAAGGTGGGTTTGGTTTTCCGGATCTTACTTTGTATCATTGGGCTTATTTGTTTACTTGTACTAAATTTTGGTCTTTTCCGCTTAGATCAGATTTTCCACCTTGGTCAGTTTTGGAATCTTCTTGTCTGGACCCCTCTCTAAATGGATGGCATTAGGTTCTAGGTGTACTAGAACGGATAGGGTTCCTCCCACAGTTATGGCTGTGAAAGATGTGTGGTGCATAATGTCACATCAATTACATTAGATTAGATTTTATTTTATTTATATCTCACCTTTTTTCCTGCAAGGAACTCAAGGCAACTTACATAATCTTCCTCCTCCTTTCCATTTTATCCCCACAACAACCCTGGGAGGTAGGTTAGGCTGAGAGTCCGTGCCTGGCCCAAAGTCACCCAGTGAGTTTCATGGCCGAGTGAGAACTAGAACCCAGATCTCCCAAGTCCAACACTCTAACCACTATGCCACACTGGCTCTCAATTTTATCATGGCAAATTGACTCTATGCAGAAATCCAGATTTAAAAATTGGTACGAAAATGTTTTTGTGGAGGACATAAATGGGTAAGGTGATTTTGACCTTAGATCAACTGGTGGGTGCTGATAATGAGTTTTTGTGTTCTGTTTTGCAAGCTAAATATGATTTGCCAGCCACGGCTGAATGGCAATACTTGCAATTACAACATCTGTTAGTATCTAGGTTTGTATCTGACGCTCTTAAACCTTCAGTATCACCCTCACTATTGGAAGCACTTATTGAGGCCGGTAAGGCAACTTGTCCTATGATCCATGTCTATAAATACTTATTACTGGTGAATAAATATGATATACAGGGATCTTAAACATGAATGGAAGAAGGAACTAGATTGTCCCATTTTACCTAATCAATGGATCGCTGCCTTGGCAGCTATATTTGATGTAAGGATCTCAGGCTGTGTCCTATTCAGCAAAAATTGCTGACAAACACATTTGTGCAATTTTCTGGGACCAAAAAAAAAAGAGGCGAACCGGTGGCGATTGCTCCAAGGTGTCAGTTGGGCATCAGTGGAGGGACTATCACTGGCAGAGACACAGGTGAGATCGCAAAGAGCGGCAAGGTTTTTTATTTTTTTTTTTGCCACTAGCAAATCCTCACAACCCACAATGAAATTGCTCTACCGGGTTCGGACAACACAGCAACCTATCATGGGTCGAACAAACCCTAGAAAAAGCCATGGGTTGTCAGGGTGGCTTGTTGCTGAAAAATAAGCCACCCTGTGGGAAGCGTTCTTAGTTCAGACAACAAGACAACCCACCGAGGCTAATTACTCACGATGGGTTGTTGTGTGAACCTAGTCAGTATTACATTGTGTGAAAAGACAGTTTCTTTGGAGAGATTGGCTTCATCACAAGTGAGGTGAAGGGACAAGACAGGTAGCCAAATTAGGAAGCCTGGCCATGAATCTAGTTGGCCAGGGGAAAGTTGCATAAAGTGGCTGGCCTTCTGACCAAATATTGTTAAACGATTGATCGAATTATACCACATTCACCCAGACATGCCATAGGAAAGAGGGTATAGATTAGCCCAAGGTGGCTTAAGGCTATACTTTGTATATGGAGGTTCTCCAGAAGATAGGACAAGGTTGGAAAACATATCTTTTGTTGGGTTTTGGTAAACATGTTCCTGAAATGGAAGACTGAAACTCCTAAGGTCTCAGCAATGAAAAATAGATCTGTTTAAAAAGAGGTTGCAGTGGGTCTCTGTTTGGAGGACCTAAGCAGCCAGACTCTGGGAAGCCAGAGCAAAAGGGTGGCAGAGTGGGGTGGCAGAACAGTGTCCTGTGGCGTCTAGGCATTTCTATCTGGGCTGGCAAAGGTCAACAGAAGCAACCAGAACTCATTAGGTTTGTCCACAACCAATGAGAGGAGATACCTAGCTCTGAGTTTCCGACATTCCAATGAATGAGCCTTTGGAATCCTGTGGGGAGGCCAGGGGACCAAGTGGCTTGAGCAGGCTTGGACCAGTGTGGGTTACTTGGAACAAGTAAGGCATCCAAGTGGGACTCACTAGGCAGATCAGAACCAAGAGATTTCAGCAAAAAGTGCCTGACTCAGATGGCAAGGCTTTTGGAGATTTCACCAGCAGACTAGGACCCGTTGGCAGTTACCAGAATGTATTACCCTGGGGGCCCAGTCCAGCCAAGGCTATCTCAATTTAGATCCAAGGATAATCAGGAAGAGGCAAAACCACTTGTGTGAAAGATAACATACAGTTTATTGAATACAAAGTTGGAATATGGATGCAGATTATCAATAAACAAGCAAAGAAAAGCTCACACACACCCCTCGTCGCAGGGCTTTATAATACGATGGACATTGCGCTCCTGGAGAACTAGGTAGGCTGCTTGGACACTTGCGAGCTCCTCATCCCAAGTGGAAAGCCAATGTGCAAACTAACAAGCTAAGGATTTTATAGATATCTCCCTAATTCCAGACCATGCCAGAGGCTGCTAGAAGCTGCAAAAAGCTGCCAGTGGGAGAAAGAAGGGAGGGCAAGAGGGGACCCAGAAATTCCAATTAACTTCAGCAGAAGGGTGTATAAATATCCTTCTCTCAAGGATGAGGTAAGGAGTTCAGAGCCGCTGGTAGCTGAGGCCCCTTTGCTACCCTGCAGGTGTCTCACAGCAATTAAAGTTAACAAATGTCCACTGCTTTTATGGCTACACTAAAGGCCTCTGCTGGACACTGTGAACAGTTCATACTAACTCTTTGTCACAATGTCTTCCAGCTATTGATCCCAATACACAGAACAACAGTAATGCAGCCAAGTGGAACCAACTGGGAGAATTGCAACACTGAGGGTTTGAAGCTCAGGGTCCTTATACCATTTTAGCAAAGGCTTCATCGAGACAATGAGTGTCAGCTCCAACATGGTAAAGACACAAAGGGGCCAGAGGAAAACTCTTAGGTAGCATCAACACAGTTGTTTTGGGCTGTAAACAGAAGGCTGGGGACAACTCTGTGCAAGAACCATTATGAATGTCAAAAGGGTGACCTAGGATGGGGAAAACTAATCATGGAAGTGTTGAGCCCAAAGCTAATCAAAGTCGTGATCTTTTCCAAAAAAATGGGAAAACTCCCAGTCTTGTAACTGAACCGGTGATTAGATCATACCTCGGATAAATCATTCCAGAGCTGGAATATGCTTGAATACTTAGTATTTCAATTATCACTTGCCCGACCTGGGGCTCTTGATTATGTGTAGTTCTGATTTGATTGGTGTGGCTAAATTTAGCCTTCCATACATGACCTTTAGAGATGCTAAGCTCTGGGCAAGATCATTTGTGCTGTCAGCTTTCCTGCCTTTGCCTTGCTTTGCTCTAGCTGGTTTTCTTAAAATTGCATACCCAATGGTTGCCAAATATCATGGGAGGCTGCAATGCCTACTCTGCTATGTAACAGCTTGTCAACACACCTAAGGCTTTTTGAGTGTACACCTAGTAAAACTGTGGATACAACAAACACACATTTACAAACATGTGTTTCACACAGGAACACTCCTTATGGAGCTGGGAGTAACCGCAGTTCTCTGTTGAACTCTGGGCAAATTCAAGTTGATTGCAACACGATGTATGAAACTGGCCCTTAGAGAGCAAGTTTCAGTTTCTAGCTCAGGTGATCCCAAGCAGTGAGACTGATTATTATTAATTTATATGCATAAGATGGAGCAACATCCCAAAGGCTCGATGTTTAAGTAAACAAAGGAAGGAGGAACAACAGGAAGGTCTGAATTTAAGAATGCAATGCAAAATAGAACAGGTGAACCTAAGTTGGAATAGATCAGTATTCCGCAGCCTCGTGCCCTCCAGGTGTTTTGGACTATAACCCCCAGAGTTATGCTGGTCATTTTGGTTGGGGCTGATGGAAACTGTACTCCAAAACATCTGGAACAGGCTGGAATAGATGGTCATTTGGTCTGTTCCAGCAAAGCTCTTATGCCCAATGTCAGGGAATGCCCTAAGCACTTGTCTCCCTACAGGTGGAGAGAGTTCTCCAGTACCAGAGAGTATGTGGCAGCAGTTGCTCACACAAAGTCCCATGGTGCACTGGAACTGCTTGATCAGGAAGAGTGAAAAAGTAGGAAAGATTAACATGGGTGACATTCCATATTACGTAATAATTTTGGGAATGACAAACAGTTCGGGGTATTTAACAAGTAAATAAGAGCAACCTTGCTGGATCAGACCAAAGGTCCATCTAGCCCAGCATGCTGCTTTCCACATTGGCCGACCATATAGTGCTTCTGTGAAGCCCGCAAGCAGAACATGAGGGCAGTAAGTCTGCCTCTTAACTTGGGGTTCCATTTAACTATTACCGGTAAGGCTCACCTGGCTGTAACTAAGTTCTGTAAACTCTCCACGGTGACAGATTTTCTAATAAACAACACCAACAAATTCACAGCATTTTGTATTAACTTTTTCTCAGGTTCATGCTTTTGATATTGTTCTGCCTGGCTTTTTAGTATTTTTAATGCATTAGGCCTGTACTCTGTTTTTAAGATTCTCTCCTACTCTTAATTCTGCTGTTGATGATGTTTTAAAGTTTTCAAAGATAGTTTTAATTGTAAGTTGCCTTGGCGGCCTATCTGGGCCAAAAGGCAACTCATAAATGTATAAATAAATAAATACCAAGTTTTGAGATAGGGAGCTGAAGCCAAGTGAGTGAGCGAGCGAGCAAGAGACATGGCCAAGGCCACACAAGGTATATAACCAGTTGTGTGTGTGTGTTTTTTTAAAAACCCACCTTTCCTCAAAAGACACAATATCTAAGTTCCTTATTTTACAGAACAGCTTTAACATCCTTAAATGCCTTAACCAGTATTTCTCTTCAAAACTTTAGAGAAGACGATAGTGGAGAGCGAGGGGAGGTGAAACTGTCAAACATTTTCTATAATAAGGACCTGAAGGAGGAAAGGGTCATATCACAAATTGGCAAAGGGTGCTTCATTCCATAGGCTTTTTCGCACAACATGCAACACATATACCACTTAACAGAATGGCTGCTCTAGCAGTAGAAGAATAATTTTAAAAATGTGATATTATAACATTTACGTGCAACACGGCAATTGTGGGTTTTGGGCCTAATTTTTTGCACTTTGCAGAACGGTTTATGGAGAGTTAAGAGGAGAAGGGAATTATTCAAGCTTTGAGTACACCCATGCTCCCCTAGATGGACATTGTTAAGTAAGGTGATGGTCCACACCCATTTCTTAGCACTTTCTATCTGGTGAAATAAAGCTATTAAACAAAGCTGAATGATCAGGATCATCCCCACTCTGAAAACACAAATATAACCCAACCCAAAGTTCTGTATAGCTCTCAGTCTGCCACATCTTCATTTCCTCTAGACTTTCAGCCAACAGAGCAGAGTTCTCCTGTCCCTAGACCAGGGATGAGAGCCCTCAGTGATCAGAGATAAAAGGGTATTTAAAGGCAATTTAAATACCCTGCACTGTACTGAGCTGGACTTCTGCAGGCATGAGAGCTGTTGCACTGGGGCTTATTCCTGAGAAGACTCGCTTAGAATTGGGGTGTGTTTTGTCTGATGGGAAAATGTCCAAACTGGTAAGAACTGCATCTATCCTTGGCCCTGCCCCACTGCTGGAATGCAACCCCATGTTTCAACTTTAAACTAGCATGTCTGTGTGAATCAGGTTGGCAAGAACAGGTACTCTTTCAGGTGTGTGTGAAACACAGGCAGTCCCTGGGTTATGAACGTCCCAACTTACGGACAACTCATACTTAAGAATGGACTGCCCGATATGTAAAAATCTGAGTGAAATACAATGGTTCGTACTTACGAATGCACGCACTATACTTTGCGACACTTTACAACACTTTGCCAACATTGCTCGGCTTCTGTTCCGACTTATGTACACATTCGACTTAAAGACAGACTTACAAACGGATCTCGTTCATAACCCGGGAACTGCATATATATATATCCCCTATTTTTTCTAAATCACTCATTGCTGAGATCATGCAGGGGGCCAGACAGAGTGCAGCAACTCTATCCCACACCAGAGTAAATGCACAAAAAAAGACAGAAAAGGTTTTGAAGAGCTATCTGGAGGACACAGACAGGGTTCTTTATGTTGTAACCCCAAGGGTGGAGAACTTCTTTTAGCCCATGGGCCAAATTCCATTTTACTTAAAATTCTCTGGTCATTTTAGACTGGCGTTGTTTTTTAGGCTACATCCCAAGCTGTACACACTCTACCTTCTTGTAAAAAAGGAACACATGAAGCAGCCTTTCAGTGAAAAGAATGTTCCAGAAGCATGTTTAGTTCATGTTGTCCCGAGTTACAGATTCTTATCCTGTACTGAGACAATAGCCAATCTTGGACCAATCTTGGAAATAACACTAAACTACATTTAACATTACATGAAAGAGCAAACATAAGCCCCAAACTTACACATTCCCCCACCCTTCTCTCTTCCAGTGCAGCTGTGAAGAAGAGATTAGAAGCATCCATTTTCTTTTTTAAACTAGCTGGAGTTTATTATTACATCCGCACTGGGGAAATTCAGTTTAACACTATGATTTGCTAACAAGCCAGCATCATAAATCAGAGTTTGATCCTAGCTTGTTTCAATCAACCATAGTTTAAACAAACCATAGTTCCCCCACAGTCCAGCTAGTTTAAAGTTGAAAGCAGATGATTCTGAACTCCAAGTGGTGGTGTAGGTGGAACACACACTTCTGCTCATTCACATAGTACTAAAACCATGGTTTAGTATTATGACCAAAATGGGCCAATGAATGCATTCATGAGCCTCCTCAGGCTTGCACACTCCCTCCTTCTGTAGGATTTGCAATTTGATCCTGGTTTCAGGCACACACACAAACCGTAGCTTGCCTGTATGTGTAAAAAGGCAAACTGGCTTGCCTTAAACAAGGATTGGATGTTGCCAGTTGCTGTGTGAGAGCAAGGGGAGGAAAGGGAAATGAAAGGAAGGTACATATTACTCCCTTCCTTTCTGAAGCTATGGCTAGTGCTGTGTGTGCACCAGCCTTAACACTAACTATGGTTAGCTGCATACCAGTTTGAAAAGTACAAGTAGGCAATACACGGTGCAATAACTTTGAGTATATAACTACATGGCCTGCAACAAGTTTTGCTCAGGAGTCATGCTGAAGGCAACAAGTGTGAGGGGCTGAAGAACTTACTCACCACCATCTTTCCAAAGTAGCCCGCTAACAGCTACCCCCTCTCTGAGCACCAAGGTTTCTAGTGCTCTGGAAGTTCAAACAAATCTGTCTAGTTGTCATTAAGTGAGAAGATCCCCGGAGGGGAGGTGGGCAGCAGAACACACTTGGAGTGGTATGTGACTGGGAAAGAGAATAAGTTAAATGTTGTATGTGAAGATTAAAAAATCCTTTCACTGAGCCTCCATGGGTTTCTACTTATGTAAACCAATTCCATTCCTATCACACAATTATAAATCAATATTTCCAGAGCAATTATGCTTCTGAAGCTGAACTGCCAATGTAATGCACCTCTTGGAAATTATCTGAAAGTCGGATTCTTTGTACATTTGTTGTTTAAAATGAACACTATAATGAATGCTATGGTAATATAAAAATGGAAGCTTGACACTACAGCACCCAAATTAATACCGTAGCATTCAGTAAATGCAACTGCCCATGACAACACTGAACGTTACCTTTTCAGTGTTCTTGTATTTCTCCCAGCTTTTCAACATCTTCAGCCATTTTGTAGTTCTTTCAATTTCAAGCTGCTTTTGCTGAAATAAAATTAGAGCCCATTATTCTGTCCACTCCATTTGCACCAAGGAATTTTTAGACATTATCAAGCATATAGGAACAGACACAGCAATACATTCAACTTCACAAAAATATTGGTAAGCATTTTAACTCAAATGCAAATTTTAAAGGCGGACCAGCCAAAAATTGCACTGCCCTGAACATTTCCTTCTGGAGAAAATAGGACATCTATAGTAGGGGTGGGCAACACAAGATCCACCATGGCTGTTTGTGCGACCCCCGCAGTCCCTGCCATCACTGAAATCCCACCAATTCTGCTCGGAAACAAGGCGTGCACTCCCCATATGCCTTGCCTCCCTTGGCATACCCTGCTTCTCTGTTTTTGTTTTGTTTTAAAAATAATAATAAAAAAATAAACTTCTGCCAGTGGTGGGGGAAGGGTCTGTCCCCCGTCAGTATCAAAAGGGTCAATGTGGACCCCCCCAATCCCCAGAAGTTGCCCACCTCCTACTCTTTAAGCTGGAACATCACAGTCCTAGAACTCATTATAGCATGTATGGATAAGGCAGTTCTCCCCTGAGTCTGCCGATTTCAGAAATATCCTCTAAAGTAAATAGTTTGACTATACACACGATTTAAACTAACTCCCATGGAACAATTTCCAGATTCTAGTCATGCCAATTAAAAAAAAATGAAAATTATGCACATTGCTCTTCTGCCACACCCACAGAAGATATACAGCTTAATTTAAATGCCACTGAACAGGACTGCACTGGTAGGTAACAGATACTAAGTGACAGACACTAAGGTTACTGCAAGAAAGACATCATTACTGTAATTTTAGAGCACTTCACAACACTTTAATAGAGTAGGAACCACTGTGTAGACTATAATCTTTTCTTCTTCTATGGAAAGTTTGCATTAGTTCATCAAGGTCGGTACTAGCAATGCCCACCCAACTAAAACGTTTTCTAAAGGTATGTAATAAGAGTCTTATCTGAAGCCCTACAATTTTCTAGCAGCTTTGTATTATGTTAAGAAGAGACTCTTGCCGCTAATGCATACTTGTGACTCTCAGAGAAATCAGCAGATAGCATACTCTTGACTGCCATAAGAGAACACACAGGAGATACTTTTAGCAGCAATGTATTTTAGTGATAGTTTTGTTCCCTAACTGGTTGATTGTACCATAAATTCTGGGGAACAAAATATGAATCTAAGTTTCTAAGACAACATTTCCCAAATATTTGATATCTAGGGAAGTTTTGTGGCTTAAAACTGGGGTGTTACTTCACTCTGCTCACATTTAGGTGTGCATCTTCTCAAAAGCTCCCAGAATCATGGACAAATATCCTTCTTGCAACTTGTGGAACATGGTGGTCTTCCAGTATCCCATTCTCCCCTTTGTACAAGTCAATCTGGGATCAGGAGTGAGGCTATACTTTCTGGGTATTATTATGCTTCTGGGAGTCCCCCAAGCCTAGTGCATCTTTATTTGCTGCCTGTGGATGTCATCATTTCCCATATACAAGCTTTCAGGGTGGGGGCAACATTGCACAGGCCTCCAAAGGACATGGAGTGGTGGATGCATTCAATGTAATTGATACATTTTCAAGGCACACTAATGTGCCTCAGCATATTGTTTGGGAATCACTGTTCTAAAGCAATTTAACACTTTTGTTCATCTTGCTTCTGTAGTCTTGGGAAGGGACCAAACAGAACTTTCCCATTTGTAATCCCTGAAATAGCACTAGCATAGCAGGTATTCAGAAACTGATGTCCTGCAGACAGATATTAAAGCCTCTATTCATGGACTAGTGTGTGGAAAAACTTTTCAAAAGGATGTGTAGCTTGCAATAGAATGTACAAAGACATAATCTTACAGCCTTGGTTTACTTTGGGATACATGCTGAAAAAATATCATGGCATACTACCCGTGTATGTGTGGGGGGGGAGAATGTGGTTTTCAGGGGTCATGTTGTATGTGATGTTATGTGTTCTGGAATTACAATATTTTATTATCTTGCAGGCTCATTCACTATTCATCGAGTATGCATTTGTTTAAACTGTTTTATTTCTGTGGTTTAGTGTATGCTTTACAGCAAATGAAGTTGAGATTCCTGGACAGTAGCTCAAATTAATTTTTTGGACACAAAAGGCTTAAATGATCAAGATGACTAGTGTTTGTATACCTTCCTATCTTGATCATAGGACTGGGAGCATGCAACATGTTTATATTTTCCTTGGGGTGCCAAAATGCACAAGGGGAGCTCTGACCGCAGGACTTACTAAATGTTTTGCACATACCAGTGGTTTGCCTCTGTGACTACTTCACTTGCCTATCTATTGTGTTCTACAGATCACCAAAATACTTCACTGCATAATTAAAGATGCTTATTAGTTGGTGATTTAGGACAATCACGTCTGACATTTCAACATTTTAAAACATAGTAGGCATTTAAAATTACTACCATCCATCCCCAATTGCATCCTTTCTAAAGGATTGAGTGCATTAACTACTGTTATAAAAAGCCTACCTGTGTTTAATCTAGTATGCAAGATTATGTATTGAAGGAAAACATAAAATTAAGGATATAAAAGTAAACGTTGTTTCATTTACTGTTGATAAAGACAATCAAAATGCAACAGATAAATTAAAAACCCAAGAATGGAAAAATCTGGGGTGTGTATAGACATCTGGTTGAATCCAGACTTAGTCATGCTTAGAAATACCCACTGAAATCAGTGTGACTTAACTTAGTCATGATTATCTTGTCCCATTGATTTCAAGAGGTCTATCCAATAGGACTAAGTCTGGATCCAACCCAATGAGTTTAGCAGTCATTTGAGTAATTTAACATGAGAATATTAAAAGACTATGAAATACCAATTAAAACAAAATTATGAAACCACCAGAGGTCAGGATATCACCCACAGTATAAAGAGTGGTAAATTGTGATTCTGAAGAAGTTAATTAGATTTGTGACTTAAGAAATGTGAATTATTCTTTGCAGTCCCTATATAGAACCCTTCTCAGAGCCAATTCAGAAACATTAAAACCCTGCATGCAGAATACCCATGTAGAAGCAACACTAGACACAGTGCAACCCCACTGATACATTCCACTTCCTGGTGGCAATTCACATTTGTCATCTAACAAAGGAGTGGGGAGAGAGGACCACCACACTCATATGAATTGCTGCTAGGGCCCAGCAATAAGAAAGGGCCCAGCAATAAGAGCATATGAACATAATAAGAGCCATGCTGGATCAGACCAAGGGTCCATCTAGTCCAGCATTCTGTTCACACAGTGGCCAATCAGCTGCCCACGGGATCCCACAAGCAGGACATGAATGCAACAGCACCTTCCTGCCCATGTTCCACAGCACCTGGAGTACTTAGGCATACTGCCTCTGATACTGGACAAGACATGATTTCCTCTACATGGTAACATTCATGAGAATGCTCAACACAGAGGGGTTTAGAAGCCAGAAGCAGCTGTCTGAGACCATCCATATACAACAAAACTAGAACAAAACACAACTTGAAAAAACCAGCAAGCTGTAAACTGCTCTTACCCAAAAACTTTCATAGTTTCAATATGAAACCAGTCCTACCAAAAGAAGTAAAATGTACAGATTCTATAAAAAATACAAGCAGAAATATCTCTGCTAAAATGAGAACACACAGGGTCAGCTGAAGGGGAAGCTAGAAAACCTATACAGATGGGGAATTTTGATGGAATTATGGGGTTTCCAGGACTTGGCAAAATTCAGTCCTAAATTAAACCACCACCACCACCACCACCACCACCACTATCTTCTAGTTTCTCATATATTACAGGGGAAGCATAAGGAGCTTCTAAATCTCTCTATATGAGCATAACTTTTCAGAGGGCATTTACATTAAAGAGAGCAACTTGAATTAGGCAGAGACCCAAGTGTAATTTAAAGAGGCTTAGTTAAGTGGAAGCTCAGCAGACAGCCACAGAATGAACCTGAGTTGCTCTTCTACCTTCTTAGACTAGCAGGGATCAGCATCTACTTGGCAAATGACCTTTGAGTTGATCTCAGGAGTGTTAACAGCTCTGTAGGGAGTATATAAGCCACCTTCTTAGGACAGTCAATGCCAGATAATCACCAAGATCAGGAATGGGGTAGGGTGGGGGTGAGACACACCTTGCTGCATCTGAGTGGTGATGTACTTATGAGTCTTCACAAGAGAGAGACTAGGACCAAGGGAACTGGTCTAATGGGCATATCTATACAAATACACCTAAATTTGCCACACAGCAGCCACAGTTATAGCTCAGCCAAGTGTAATGGATCATGTAATCGGTGACATGCATAGGATGGAATCTGCTGACAGAAGTGGGCCGCAAGCACACCAGACTGTGGCCAAGCCCCCACTCAGATTGCATGACATGAATGAGTCTCATTGTGCAGAGCTTGCAGCCAAAAGGAGAGTGAGTGAGGCTATCAGCTGCAATCCTGCCTACACTGCATGATGTGACAGTTGCATGGTGTGGTGTAAACCTCCACCTCTTTCCTGAGGAACAAGATTCCTTCACCCCAAAAATGATGTAACTCAACTTTCCAGCTATTGACTGTCCCTCACCTACCACTGGTTCAATCCCTAGCAGGGCCCATATGGGCTGACCCACTTAGATTCTGACTTTTTCCACCAAGGAGAGGGCTTTTTGCATGATACCCTCTTGGGATATCCCTTTGACAGGATGCAGCTCCAAAAGGTACATGTGAAGGAACAACAGAAGCAAGTCTTTTCTAGCCACTTCCTGATGATTTTGTAAACTGAAATATTCTGGAAACCAGATTGCAGTCAACAGGCTGGTTTGGGAAGCAGAATGGATGGATCTACCCATTCACAAAAGAGAACCAGGCTTAACCAACAAAACACTCTTTATTTATTTATTTATTTCTTATATTTATTAATCGCCCATCTGGCCGGTCACCCGGCCACCCTGGGCGATGTACAATTAAAATACAATAAAACAATACAACAAAACATAATAACAATTAAAACAATATAAAAGTTCTTTTAAAAACCTAACCCACCCCATATTCCCGCCTGAACAGCCATGTTTTTAATGCACGGCGGAAGCTCATCACGGAGGGGGCATGGCGAAGGTCACTAGGGAGGGAGTTCCATAATGTGGGGGCCGCCACAGAGAAGGCCCTCTTCCTAGTCCCCACCAGCCTGGCTGCTCTGGCTGATGGGATAAGGAGAAGGCCGTCCGTGGCAGACCTTGTTGAGTGGCCTACTTGATGTTGCTGGAGGCGCTCCTTGAAATAAACTGGGCCGGAGCCGTGTAGGGTTTTAAAGGTCAAAACCCAACACCTTGAATTCGGCTTGGCAAGCAACTGGTAGCCAGTGCAACTCATTAAGCACTGGCGTGATATGATCACGCCGGCGGCCGCCCTTAACCAGGCGAGTCGCCGTGTTCTGTACCAGCTGAAGCTTCCGAACCGTCTTCAAGGGTAACCCCACGTAGAGCGCATTACAGTAGTCTAGGCGAGAGGAGACCAAGGCATGAACCACTGATGGGAGCAGGTGATTAGGAAGGTAGGGGCGCAGCTGCCGTATCAGATGGAGTTGATACAGCACCGCCCAGCTCACAGCTGCCACCTGAGCCTCCATGGACAGCTGGGAGTCTACAATGACCCCCAAGCTGCGGACCTGGTCCTTCAGGGGTAGATGTACCCCATTCAGCACCAGGTCAACAGCCCCCAACCTCCCCTTGTCCCCCACCAGAAGTACCTCGGTCTTGTCGGGGTTCAGTTTCAGCATGTCGTTGTTATCAAGAGAGAGCGGGATGTGCAAGCATGTCTTAAAACTCACTCTCAGCGCCTTTCTGAGGTAGCCAGGAAGGCAACAGACTAAGTATCAAGTTATATGTATTATATTTTAAAGATATGCCACTTCTCCTTTAGAAATACAGTACAGCTCACATGGGGATTCAGGGGAGGGGCTGTAGCTTAGTAAAGTACATACATGTTTTGCATGTAGAAAGTTTCAGGTTCAATCCCCAGCATCTCTAGGTAGACCAGGGAAAGACTCCAATCTGAAACCCTACAGAGTTGGTGCCAGTCAGCACCACATAGACAATTCTGAGCTAGATGGACCAATGGGCGGACTCATAAGACAACTTCCTACATCCCAGGTTCAATAATCAGCATCTCCAGTTAAAGGATCTTAGGTGGAAGGGCTGGGAATGACCTCTGTTGAGGCAATGGAGAGCCACTGCTGGTCGGAACAGACAGAGCAGCACTCGGCTAGTCAGACCCATGGTCTGATTCAGTATAAGGCAACTTCATCTGCTTAATGGTGTGCCATACAGGAACTTAACAGGTCCATACCCACTTAGCTTCAGCACTGAGTGTTCCCAGAGCATTCACTGATGGTTTACATGAGAGATGGACAACTTACCCTCTCCGATGCTGCATCATAGTCAGGTAACTCCTCTTGGCTAAAAAGAAAGGGGAAAACAAGACTATAACTTTGGTTTAATTAGAACAGGCTGACATTTTCTAAAGGATCAAATGGGGAATTAGAGTTAAAGCACAGAAGCTGAAGAATTAATTGTACAACATGATTGCACAATATATAAGATAACAGACCATTCTAAGACCATTCTTTGATTGCAATCCCCTGTACACATACACAGGCATAAGCCCCAATGAACTCAGTGGGAGCTACTGAGCAAACCTGTATAGGATTTGGCTTTTTATATTGCAAAATATTCTAGAAGGCCTTTAAGCAGAAATGTTCATGAGCCTATAAAGAGAGAGATCATTAACAAAGTAGGACACAAGTACATATTAATCACGTAATATAGTCAAATATTTACTTGGACCACTTCCAGAATCTATTTTGACTTCAACACTCATTCAAATTGAACAAGACTTGAAATTAATTACGGTACTATGTCAGATTCCTGTGTGTGCACTGCTGAATTTATATTAAATCAGTTTTAAACACAGATCATTGCCCAGCCAAATTAGCAGGGTGGCCCACTGTACAAACCCTTTAACAAAAAAAACAAAAAAAACAAAACACACCTGCATCCAAGATTAGGGAGCTACAAAATAAAAAAATGTTTTATGTTGGAAGTTGAGTTAAAATGAAAAAATATGACTTTTGTTTTTAAGCATCCAAATGAGCTCTGTTCTTTGTCACCATAACTTAAATAGGCTGCAGTCCTAAACATACTTATTAGGAAGTAAGCCACATTGAGCACAAGTTGCACAACATGCTTAGAATTGCACTGTTTGGCTGATTCACAGAGTTGCCTGGCCAAGGACTGATATTCTGTGGGGAAGGAAACTGATGCACCTCCCCACTCTGTAAGTAAATGTACGGTATGCATGGGGTGCTTCCCACATATGTCTGATCTGCACAATCTCGGCCCCCCAAACCTTGATGAGGGGGAAAGATCACATGAATCAGGTCACTACACACATGCGCGCACGCACACGTGTGGAGCCTCCAGCTCTGTCCTTATCTCCTCCTTTCCTGGCACACTGCAATTAAAGTCAGAAGTCTTCAGGTAACCATAGTTTCCTGTTTTGTCCAAACTGGAAAACTATGGCTTGGACCAAACAAGAAAATATGGTTAACTGAAGACTTCCAGGTTTAATTGCAGTGTGTCAAGAAAGGAAAACGGACGGGGCAGTATAAGGACAGAGCACATGGGCAAAAGGCTCACACACATCTCAGCTTACTAAGCCAAAATATGATAATCTGAACAAGGTCATTGTAATACAGTAGAAAAAGCGGACTATTATGCGTGTGCGTGCGTGCGTGTGTATGTACATAGATAGACAAGATTCATGTGATCTTTTCTCATTGTGAGGGTTCAGGGGAGTAAGACTGCACAGATCAGATGTCTGAGTAGAGCACCTCATGTATTTTAGTGTGTGTGTGTGTGTGTGTGTGTGTGTGTACACACACTCCTTGTGTTATTAGCTGTCTCAAGAGTCCCAGTTGGGACAGCAAGAGACAGGATTCAATAAATAAATAAATAAATGCCCTTTTCTCCAAGGTTTTGGAAGATCTTTAAGAATTTTCTTATTTCCCATTTATTTATTTATTATATTTTTATACCAGTCCAATAACAGACATTCTCTAAGTTATTTACAAAAACTAAAAGAATGGAATACAATACAAAACCATAAAAGTTAAAAAAATAATAAAATACAAACAAAACAACAATAGGAGGAGACTTCATAGATTCATAGAGAAAGCCGTTTAGAACTTTAAAGGTCAGCACCAATGCTCTGAATTGGGCTCAGAAACTAACAGGAAGCCAGTGCAGCTGACAAAGCACTGGTGTCACATGATCACATTTACCAGTCCCAGTTAGTAGCCTAGCACCTCTATTTTGAACTAACTGAAGTTTCCGAACAGTCTATAAAGGTAGTCCTCGTTACATCAACATCCAGGGTTCTTTTCACTGGACTTATACATGAGGTTCCCAAGCAGCCTGCCATCAAAGCACTAACCAGGCTCAAACTTGTTTAATTTCAGCAAGGTTGCTTCACCATGTGCCTTTTGACTACAGAACTGAGATTTTATCTCAGACTAAACCTAGTGTATTGCTAATAGGCTGCAACAGTATAAAACGAAATAAATGTATATTCATTAGTTGTTGTAACAACTTAAACCCAGGCCTGTGGATCACGCTGGCTCAGCTTGTCTGAGTGTGGAAAGCTAAGCGGGGTCAGGCCTGGTTATTACTTGGATGGGAGACCCCTCCTCTAGTTTCCTGCATTGAGCAGGGGGTTGGACTTGATGGCCTTGTAGGCCCCTTCCAACTCTATCTATGAAAATAACAGTAGACCCCAAAGGAGCCTATCCACCACCACCACGGTTGCCAGGGTCCAACTGCCGAGTTGTCAATTGAAAAGCACCAAAAAGGGTGCGTGTGGCAAAAGTAGGTGCACCGAAAGGTGGGGAGGACAATAGTTTCTTTTACAATATTCCTATTCCTATTGCCGTGGCGTTTTATCTGTGAGATGGATACAATACCAAACTACCATATAGGATTATGCTGATAGCTCAGTGGTAGAGCACGTGCTTTGCAGGCAGAAGGTCCCAGGTTCAAAGCTGGTATCTCCATTTAAAAAGCTTAGCTAGCAGGTATAGGGAAAGTCCTTTCTTTCTGATACCCTAGACCAGTGTTCTCCAACCTTGGGTCCCCAGATGTTTTTGGCCTACAACTCCCAGCATGCCCCAGCCAGCGTAGCTGAGTTGTAGGCCAAAAACATCTGGGGACCCAAAGTTGGAGAACACTGCCCTAGACAGTTGCTGCCAATCACGGCAGATAATATTGGGCTAGATAGACAACAGAATAACCTGGTATGTTTCTTCTGTAGCGCTTGATGCAAGGATTGAGATAATGTACAAAGTGCTTTATAAGTGTTAAGTATCATCAGGAGCAGCTCTGCATCTCAGAGTCTTTCGCAAGATCTGCAACCGGAGATTCTGGGAACATATGGCAAAGCGTCTGTTACACCTTTTCCCTTGGCAGCACTAAATTATGGCAGGGTCTACAGATATGTGGAAATGTGGAGGTGAAATAGACATCTTTGAATGTTTCACACATTTCACACATTGTTTTCTGAACAATTACTTGCAAGCAGAAAACTAGCACAGCAGGGAGACAGCTGAGCAAAAATGTTCTTCCCTGCTACACTAGGACTCGAGTTCAGCTTCTGTCTATTGGACACCCAGTGTGTTCAAACTCTCTTAGCTTTAAAGATTTCTCACACTCACACATTACATTTTCAAGTTGTTATTCACCAGAAATTTGATTTGTTGGGTTTTTTTAAATCAAGAAAATTGGTTCATACTATGTCATAGTACTACGTACTATTATGCTTTTGTAGGGTGCAACACATTTTGCATGTGAATAGTGAACTTACGCTAAGTAAAGCCCATATGCATGAAAAATTAGAATACTGCTGTACACCATTCTAATTATTGTGCTTAGGAAAGAGAGTGGCACAACTATCGAGGCTTCTACAGCACAAGAGCAGCATTTCTGAGAAAGCCAGAATTTCTGAAGAATGCATGCTGTTGACGAAAGCACAGTTAGAATAGATTTGAAGTGATGAATGGAGTCGGACCTTTAAATTTATTACACACGCTGAGGCAGCTGGTGCTGGTTTTCATAGATCTTTCCCAAAAAATTGTGTCAAAAGAAATACATTACTGTACTCATGGGTTAAGATTATTACAGAAGCTAGCTCAAATCTTATAACATCCAGTTGTGCAACTCATCCAGCTATAGAGCTGCGGACATTGTTACAGGAGGCCATGTATCATAATTAAGGGATTTTATCCCAGAAAGTGAGGCCACAAATATCAGAAACAAGGGCAAAGTCTCTTAAGTTTGATTGCAGGCTTATACTCCCCTCTTACTTCAGGACAGCTGATGCCCCAATGTAGAGACCCTCATGCACTGAAATTAATACACAGAGCTTCCCTATTTACTCCAAGAGAAGTGTCAGCGCTGTGCAAAGATCCTTCATGCATGTTCAGAAGAGGGCACAGTTTCTAACTAAACTTATCTAACCTCATGTTAATGCCTTTGTCCTCTCAGCTTAGTTACTAAGAAAGCTAACCCTCTAGGAAAACTGGATGGTTAAAGATCAGAAACTGGCTGATTTGTAACTCGGTATCCCACCTTAGAGCTCTCCCCATGAGTAGAAGAATCCTGTTGCTCTTTAACTCACTAGGTGATGGCAACTACTGATTTGTGTGCATGTTTTAGCATGGATTTTTTTTTTGTTAACCTATTTATTTATTTGCAATATTTCTATTGGCTCCCCAAAAACAAAGTTATCTGCCTGGCTCATAAAGATAAAATACAGCATCATAAAAACAGTTGCATTTAAAAAATTCACCATTAAGCTGGAGCAACTAGACATCCATCTAATTAGATTTACCTAGTGACCCTCTAGGGCAGGGCTCTCCAACCCCCACCATCCCCAGCCAGCATGGCCAATGGCCTTGCTGGCTGGGGGTTGTAGTCCAACACATCTGGATGGCACCAGGTTGCAAAAAGGTTGTTCTAGGGCAGGGCTCTCCAACCTTGAGTCCCCAGATATTGCTGGACTACAGCTCCCAGCATACCCGGCAAGCATGGCTAATGGCAAGGGATTCTGGGAGCTGTAGTCCAGCAACATCTGGGGACCCAAGGTTGGACAGCCCTGCTCTAGGGTGACAGGATAAGGAGTGGGAAAAGGAATCCGCAAAGGGCCCCAGGGGACATGAGCTGCTTAGTTTTATCATGTATTATGCAGAAATGGATGAGCATCTCTGCATAGCTATTGGACTAAGAGTAGGACACTGTGGCCTAAATCAGTAAGATCTGTACAGACAAAAATGTAAGAATAGAAAAATATAGTGATGCTTATCAAAAACGTTTGTTTCTAAAGTTAAGATTTTAAAAAAGAAATCAATGGAGACATTTATTGTACTTCAGATTTGATTGAAATCTATTTCTTGGGCTCATTATTTTCATTTCCCCACCTGCTGCTAAAATGTATTACAGTTAAAAAATAAAGTGGGATAGAAAAGAGGGTACATGCCAGCCTCTTGGCAAGACACAGAATACTGATTTCTACTGCCGATATATGCCCCAGGCAGAGCAATAATCCACAGCATTAGCACACTCTTGTCAAAACATGTCCAGCACTTTAACAAACTGTCACGAGCCAGTGAATAATATTACACTCTGGATCATCAGCTGGAGAAAGATTACACAGCTCTGACAAAATGGCTGGAGCTGTGCCCATTGATACAACCCAACTAAGTCTTTGCGGGAAAATAGAACTGGAAAGGTGGTGACACCAGTCAATATAACTTCACTACTGATTTCATGTACATTTGTTCAAACCACAGGGATAGGGGGAATACTCACTTTCCAGTATAGAATGATGGCCAGATCATAGGGCATTTGACAGTATTCTTCAAAACTGTGAGTTTAATTCTTCCAGACTAGATATGCAATATTCCTTTGTGTTAAAGTATTATCTCATGTTGACTTCCTTTTCATTGATTTCAGTGCAAATTAGCAAGATCCTTGACAATCCTATCCTCTAAGAAGTTCTCCAGCTTTGAAAAGCATACCAGCTCTAGGCCAACGGGTTACTTATAGGCATCAAGACTAATTACCGGTAACATTTATTTATTTATTATATTTCTACCCCGCCTTTTTTCCTGCAAGGAACCCAAGGTGGCTTACATAATCCTCATCCTCCTCTCCATTTTATCCTCACAACAACCCTGTGAGGTAGGTTAGGCTGAGAGCCAGTGACCGGCCCAAAGTCACCCAGTGCGTTTCATGGCTGAGCGGGGACTAGAACCCGGATCTCCCGAGTCCCAGTCCAACACTCACACCACTACGCCACACTCTTCTGCATGAATGTTTAACCCCTTTCAATAGCCATTTATTTATTTATTATATTTATACCCCGCCTTTTTTCCTGCAAAGAACCCAAGGCGGCTTACATAATCTTCCTCCTCTTCTCCATTTTATCCTCACAACCACCCTGTGAGGTAGCCATCTAACCTAGTGACCATCACCACATTATAGCTCTGTCCAGTCATTCTCCCTTATGCAATTAACAGTCATGTGAGGGCAGCAAGCAGGGTTGCACCCAGTTTCCTCCCTCTTCCCCCCACCCTAGCACTGGCATATCTACTGAGGGGAGCATGCTCTGTGTGCCTAGGCTCCCATCATTATGTAGAATCCTGATCACACAGACACCAACACACTGGGGGTGAGATATGACAGCAAGAATGGCTCTACCCCACTCCCACTCCCCTCATGAGATTCCCTGAGGGAGAACACCCAAACAGAGCTCTTGTGGCAGTAAAATCCGAATGTTAGAATCAGACGTTACGTGACGTAGTACTTTCTTTGTACTGAATCTACCACCAATCAGTTTTATTGACTGAGTTCTAGTATGAGAGAGGAAGAAAAGCTTCTCTATCTACCTTCTACACATAAAGTTTTACTCAGCACAGATGACTAGATGAGTGGCAGTTTTCAAGCTTGAACGAATCTACGTCAAACAAGTAACTTTTTGTCCTGGTGTTTCACTACGTTATAGGCAGAAGCACACACAGTGGATTCTTTATTTTCAGTGAATCTAGTTTCTGTTTCTCGTTTTCTGCCTCTTCCCGAAACTATTAGTTTCTTCATTTATAATTGTACTGGCATTGTCTGTTTTAGAGTTCTGGGAAAACAATGAGAAGCCTTGCTGGAGGATAGAATGGTTCTGGGGAAATGGTTGCTTATGCTTCAGAGACCAAAAGCAGAAAACTATAAGAAATAAGCAACATGCGGCAGTTAAATTAAGGACTTTCGAGGATATGGCTCTCAATAGTTCAAGAAGGAAGCACAGGCGCAGAATCTGACACTCTCATTCCTTAACTGCTGATTATCTGATGAGCAAATAAAATAACTAGTGAGATGGCCACCAGTTACAATGTCAAAGCATATGTTTCCCATGTTTGGACAGAGATGCTCAGAGAAACATCCTTAGGGAACTCTGTTGAGGGAAAGTAAGAAAGTCTTGCTGTCTACTTCTAAATCATAGATAGCCTCCTGGCTTTTGACTATATCTCCAAAGTTGCTGATCCTTGCTCTGTTGCTATAAATGCTATCTTTGTGTCTTTAGGTCATCGTGGTGCTTTTGAGTGCAAGTAAGCTGAGTAGTAACAACTATCATCAGTTCCAGACTTCCCAGTCTCCTTCTCGCGTGTGAAGCAGAGGCACTGAGGTGCAAGACCATTTCTGTATTGTTGAGTGTTGTAGGCCCAATTCAGGAAGATATTACGGGATGTGCTCTCGTTAGACCCATGTATGAACTCGCACACATTCCAATGAGACACCCCCCACACACACTTATAACGAATCTTTAGATCAGTGGTTCCCAACCTTGGGTCCCCAGATGTTCCTGGACTACAGCTCCCAGCATGCAAATAGAGTAGAGTGTCTATGGCTAAGAAGGTGATTCTCTCCCAAAGAGATTCGCACTCAGACACCGTAGAAGAGGATAACACCACAATGGCACATGTACTGAGGTTTACAGAGTTTCAAATGCACAAGTTAGTTTTGGGAGACTTAGCTGAGCAAATGGATTTGTTGACACATACCAACTGGGGATGTTCCAGCCAGCTTTCACCAAGTTATGCCTAGATGGAGAAATTAGCTGCATCTTGGCAAAACTGGGCTATGAGAGGCCAACTCTACCTAATGAGCTTCATAGCTAAGTGGGGATTTGAACCTGGGTCTTCCTGGTCCTAGTCTGATACACTACCCAATAGGCTTTGCCAGATTATTGCTTGTGTTCGTGCAATAGTCAGTGTGGCGTAGTGGTTATAGATGTTGGACTGGGACTAGGGAGATCCAGGTTCAAGTCCCCCCTTGGCCATGAAGGTCACTGGGTGACTTTGGGCCAGCCTAGCTAAGTTGCTAGATTTGCCCTGACTGCTGCAGGGTTAGGAGGCAAGCTGCCCTCACTCCTGCCCTTGCTAACAAATGACACCATAATGAAATAACTGCATTGTGGCATTCTGGGGATCTCTTATAATTTCACCACTGCCGAATGTTAGGCAGTCAACTGACAATATCTGACTGGCATGTCAACCCTAGCCATGACATTTATCTTTTCCCCACCCATCCCTACCTGCGATGTGGAGATGATAATAATAATAACCTGCCTAATGGGGTTGCTGAAAGGGTAACAAGACAATGTGAAGGACTTTGAAAATGCTAAGTCACTAATATTAATAAACACTAATATTAACACTAATATTAATAAACATCACGGTATGTAGGTTCTCATGGCCAACAGTGGCTTCCCAGCGAGCGTACATCACAGCAATACTCCAATGTGCAACTGCCACATGTGACCGTTAACATACAAGCAAGATGTTTCCCTACACAGAAAACACTTGTGTAGGAAATTCAGACGCTCTTAATGAGGCCCTAGCTTCCCAGCAATATCCAAGACATCCATCCTTCTAGATGAACTGTCTTGAACTCTGCAAGCAGTGTATTTATTGTTACTTGTACTTCTAAACTGCCCAACAACCCAAGTTCTTTGGACAGTGTACAATGCATTAAAAACATACTGTACAGATTTTAAAACAAAAAAGAAAAACAGCTCTGCATAAAACCAAGATAAAACCAGCAGTGAAGAATAAAACCATTACAACATCATAAAACCAAATTAAAACCAGCAGCAAAACAAGAGTACTAAAAGCACTAACAACAGTTGTTAAAATGCTTGGGAGAATAAAAAGGTATTTTTATTTTGCGACCAGAAAGACTATAGCAAGGTGCCAGGTGAGCCTCCACAAATGGGGTACCACCAATGAAAAGGCTCTCTCTCTCGTAGCCATCTACCTTGTCTCATTTGGCCGGGGTACCTGGAGGGGGGCCTCAGACAATGATCTCAATGTCTGGGTAGGTGCTGCTTAGCCTCTCTCTAATAAGTTTACTTGAGAGGAGGCATGGTGTGTGAACTGACTTCTGGAATCCAAACAGCCTGCTGCTTGAGAAGAGATACAGCAGCACAAAATACAAGGAGGGTTCTGGGGCTGGTGCAGAAACACCGTGAACAAGATTCAGTATAGTGAACAACAAAGGTATGGTGCAGTCACAACCTGAAGATCCAGGCAAAGTTTCTCGCAGTTAGCGATACGCTTGAGAAACCAAAGCAGCAATTCTGCAGCTTCAAATTAGTTTCCTAGGAGATCAAGATTAATGCATAAGCAAATAATACCGTGCAATTACTGAGAGCTTACCTGAGCACCCTTTTTTTCCTTTCCATTTTAGCCTTGGGCTTCAACCCTGAACACTTGCTGGTATATTAATGAATAAGATGTATGTGCTAGTTACATGTGGGTGGCTTTGGTGTAGGAGGAAGCGTGCTTGAGCCTCTCTCACCACTTTTAAGTTTCACATGCACATCTCCTGTGGTGGTTCTCGGGCACCAGGAGATCACATCTCTCCCACTCACTTGGGAACCTGCAATGGCATCTGAAAAAGCCCTTCCTCCCTTGCTTCTTGTGTTTATGAGAGACTCCTGATTGCTTCCCTTTTATAATTAACTTCCATAGATATCTAACTCTTGTACACTGGCACTGGTGACAGTACTGACTTTTTATGAAAGAAGGACAACACATAGCCACTTCTGGAATTTCTTAGTCCACACAAACTGTTTTCAGAACACAAGCTTTGGCTCACACACACACCAGGTAGCACAGTGTAGGTATCTTTCTTTTTTGGAAATCTTACGCTAGTTCTCAACTTATGATTTGTATTTGGCGAAATTGCTAAGGGATTCCCACTGCCAACTCCTTAATTAAAAGTACACCAAACAGTGTACTGTTAAGCCAGCTGTGGAAGCTATGCAAGCAAATGCAGTGGGGAGGGGACACAGCTGAGTGACAAAGCATGTACTTTGGATGCACAAGGTCCTAGATTCGATCCCTGACATCTCCACGAAACAGGATCTCAGGTAAAAGGGCTAGGAGTGACCCACATTCTACCTTGAAGAACTGTTCCCAGTCAAAACAGTAGGCTCGACAAACAATTTTTTGACCTACAAATATATATGTATGTGCATGTGTATATGGTGTGTGTGTGTGTGTGTACGTTCAAGGTTTGGCTGACCTGGAGAATCCTCTCTTCAAGCTATCTTATTATCCATTAAAGGAAATTCAACAAGATTAACATTTCAAACAATGGCCATGGAAGTTCTGAAAGGGAACCTCCTGAAGATGTCAGGACTACTACCTACATCCACTACTGAACTGGTATGAACAAAGACTTGCCTCCTTATTTACCAGGCTTGTCTTCTGCATGCAGATGTTAGAGCTAAACAGATAGCCCCTGTTTTAGATAATGGGGCCTTTCTAACAGTGAAGGGAAAACCTGCACTCTTGTTGGGAGCTAAAAATACAGAGCTAACCTAAACCATTGTGAACCTTGCCCTGGCTACCACTAAAGTCAGATTAAGGGTCACTAGAGGCCTGAGCTGATAAGAAATTCTGTTATTTTTAGTTAGCAGTCCCAGCTCTAATTACAGTTCATTGCTTGCAAGTAGTGGCTGTGAATGGGGAAAGAGAGTCTCCATCAGATGCCTCCATCCAGTTCAATGGGGAGCGGATGCAAACAGTTATGTGTCACTATTAACTGCGTGCACAGATCTGCCTTGCTGAATGGAGATGAACAAATGTTATGCTGGCCTGTTTTTACTTCAGTCAGTTTAATTTCTGACTTTTACTTCAAACAATAAATTTGCATCTGTCCTTGTGTTAAGTGGTGCTGTTCCAAATGTTCCATAAGATTGTGGAGCAGTGCAGATGTAACATTCCCAGTCTCCTAACCATGGGCAGTATCCAACACAGCTGCTCCACTTACGCCATTTACACAGATTTAGCGAAAGCAACCTCTAGCACAATGCCAATAGCGTACGTGGGTGCAACGGGTTTTCCGGGGAAACCTGTCATGCCAGCATATGCTATTGGCATTGTGCTAGAGATTGCTTACACTAGCACTATGTCAGTGGTGTAAGCAGAGCAGCAGCGTTGGCTACTGCCCATAGTTCAGAAAATGGTTCTCACGCAGGCTTGCACCATCTATCTTCCTAATGTAAACTTCTTCCTCAGTTCCATGGTTTGCTTAACCGTGGTGTAGTGTCACATATGCATCAGCATTCAACTTAGCAGATGAGAACCAGGATTGCCCTTGTAAACCAGGGTTTGAAGTGAGTTTACAATCTGGTGAGCATCAACCATGGCTAGCACCAATGCAACAAAAATGTTACACCATAGAGCAAACCTCAGAAGAGGGAGGTAATCTGCACAGGAAAGGGGAGGAGGGAGTGTGCAAGCCTGTGGAACGCTCCCTAATTTCTTAATTAGTGTTAGAAAACTGGGAACAATACATTGTAACAGTGGCTTTGGAAAGTAAAGGAATGCTATTTTCCACTATTATTTTGCTATGCTCAGCGGCTGATACAAATTAAATTTAGTTGATATGCATGTTAATAAGGAATAAGACTATTTTTCATTGGAGAAAAAGGAACAGCAGTTGTGCTCCAGAAGCAAATGTTGTAGCTTATATTTTAAGATTTTTTTATTTTTTTTTAGCTTTTACAAAATTCCTCACTGACCTGAGTTTTGTGGCACAGAACATCACATTGTTACTTTTACACACAGGAAATGCAAAGGCCAATACTGTTCTATTACCAAGTACAGATGAATTTCAAATCATTGGGTAAGAAAAGTGCAGAATATAAATAAATGAAGAGCACTGTGCAAGACCATTTAAATTTGATTCACCAAACGAAATCCTATTCACAAAGCAATTCTACTAAAAGTAAGCAGCCAATACTTTGACCAAACAGGCCAAATGGAAAATGGAAAATGCAAGCAACAGGCCAAATTTGAAAATGGAAAATGCAAGCAACAAACTTTTAATGTCATGCCCTCACCAAAGCTATGCAACTTACTGCAAGAAACCAAATCTATCGGTAACTTTGTAAAGAAGGTAGTCTGCATCTTCCCAAGGCTCGATTTGCGCACCTTCACGTCCCTACAGAAAACACATAAAGACGGAGAAGAAAATCATCCATTACCGTACTTACAATACAACATAGTAATGCGCATAGGAAGACAACAGGCTGATATGAATTTCACAACTGGAAGCAAGTTCCCTATTTTTTTATTGCACTGCATAGCTACTATCCACAGAAATCCATATGGGCAGTGGGGCTTTTGCTTCCTATTTTTGTAACAGCCCAGTGCGCATATTCAATCTTATACGCATGTGTAAAGATACTCTTCTCTGGATTGCAGCCCATGCTTATTTTGTTCCCAAAACAAACCTAGGCTGTGTCTGCACTACAATTTTCCTATTGTTTAAATATCACTAGCTACCACTACAATTGCTCCTACCATTTCTCCAGTGGTAATTATGCCTCTCGGGTTCAGCTAAAAATGGAATTTATGATTTACAAGTTTGTCCTAAATTAGCATTGTTATCAATAACTGAAAAGGTGCCTGGTCTTCTAAATGTTAAAGAATTAATTGTAAATTTGTTAACGGCGGGTAGATTAATGATAGCAAGGAAATGGAAAGTGCAGCAAGTTTTCTCTATCACGGACTGGTATAAAGAAGTGTGGGATATGGCTTTAAATGATATGTTAACTTGCAATATTAAATGTAAAAGGGGACAATTAAAGAAAAATAATTTTAAGGATATTTAGGGATTATTTTTGGATTTTGTGTTAAATAAGGGGAAAGGGAGTATGCCGTGTCAAGATATGTTGTATTTTTGGAATAATGAATAATTATAGATATAGAGATAGAATGTATTATATGGTCCCGTGGTGATGGGAGCACTATATAAGTTTTATGTTTGTTATTTAGTTGTTTTATATATTGTTTTTTAAAAAAAATATTTTTTAAAAAATGGAATTAATTTTTTTTAAAGCAACAACATTAGGCAAACTAATGGTGGATAATTCTACTAAATAGCGACTATTAGCCATATTAGCTAAATGGAATTCCCAGGTTCAGAGGCACTATTTCTCCAACTACCAATCAGTGTCTACACCCAACAAGACTATTGCCATAATACTCTGCTTGCAAGTTTTCATGAGGCATTTGCCTGGCCACTACTAGAGACACAATATTGTACAAAACAGATATCTGGTCTGATCCAACAAGATGATTCCTATGTTCTTTTCAAGAACTATATGCCACAAACACACTCCTCCTCTTGCAATATACAAAGCAGCGGGAAGTAATTTAAGTAATTTCCTGTCTGGAATTGGAATCTTTCCTCCCCTCCTCTTTCCTAGCAAAACAAGCTTGTGCAGTAATGGTGCAAAGGAGCAGGTGGTGGCAGGCACATGCATTTGTCAATTGTCTGTTCACCCAGGGCAACTGCTACTCACCCCCAAGAAAGCACAAGAAATATTGCAGATATGCAATAAGAACTACAGAAACTTACTTTGTCATACTTGGCAACTATCTCAGCTCGTTCCTGGGCAAGTTTGACAGCAGCATCATGCTCAGCATCTGAACCTGGAAAAAGATAAAATGGACATGTAATAATAGATTACGGTTATTCTTAAAAGTTTCCTTTTCAAAAAAAAAATGTAAAACACCGATGCTAAAAATAAAAATGAGGTTCTAAATGCTGCTTTTAACTGACAATTTTACATCATCATATTTCACAATATTTTTGCATACCTGTCTGAACATTGATAGAACAATAAGCAAAACCATGTTTTCAAAACATTAAAGATCTGTCCATTTTAGCCATTATACATTGCGGGGAGGGGGGGGGGGAAGGAATCAATCTACAGATTTGGCACTGCAGTCAAATACATCCACTTAAGCCACCAATAAAACAACAACAACTGAACAAGACATTTGAAAATGGTTCCAATGAAATCTAATGTAAGATTGCTTATATTACAGGCTTACAATTACTGGGACAATACCTGGGTCTGAAAGGACACTAATGTTAAGAAGTATAGGACACATTAAAAAGGTACCTGCAGTTTAAATAACCCAACAAACCTTGCTCAGGTGAGGGTTAAGGGGGGGAAGTGTGTACACAATAGCCCCATTTCCTGCTTGCTTGCTTGCTTACGGTAATTACCGGTAATATAATTAATTTATTTCTATACCACCCAATAGCCGAAGCTCTCTGGGCGGTTCGCAACAATTACAACCACAAAATACAACATAAAATGCAGTATAAAAATTTAAAACTACAGTATAAAATAGGAGTAAAAGTCAAAATAAAACCTAGCGGCAGTACAGAGATTGAAAATACAGTAAAGGATTTAAAACAGAGACTAAAAGACTAAAATTCCTGGGAAAGTAAGACGGTCTTCACCCGGCACCAGAAAGAACACCACGTAGGTGCCAGGCGAGCCTCTCTGGGAAGTCCATTCCACAACTGGGGTGCCACAGAAGAAAAGGCCCTCTTTATCAGGGTTTCTGATAGCACTGAGGCATGCACAGTAAAAAGAAATGTGAATATAAGCCCCTTTCAGACCTTCCCCAGCAACATAGGAAGGTCGAAGATTGGGCAGGCAGGGATGGGGCTGTTGGGGGAAAGGCTTGCATCCGTGTACTTAAACGAATGCAGTCCTCACATGAGAAAGCTGAACACCTACATAGGGCTCCAGAGGAATAAAAAACTATTTGCAATAACTACAACACAATGAAAATATTAATACTTTCTTGATGGAGGAACAGTCAATATACAATCACATATTGAAGCATGCAGACGTAGATGGTGGGAAACTGAAAGGGAGGGTAGAAGAGGTCCAACACCTACTCCTTTTGCTCTATTCACTCCCCTACCCCAAAGTTCCCCAGTTCCTCACTTGTAAGTGCAAAACTATTAACCAAAACTCTTAACACAGGGGTAGGCAATTTGTGGCCCTCCAGATGTTTTGGCCTACAACTCCCATGATTCCTCACCACTGAGTATGCTGGCTAGGGCTCATGGGAGTTATAGGCCAAAACAACTGGAGGATCACAAGTTGCCCACCCCTGCTCTAACAGGTTAATCATGCAATTAAAGCTACCTATATGTTCTACAACATGGAACAAATTGACCATGGAGTGTGAAGTAGCATAGGTTAGGTTATGGCAGTGGCTTACCAACTGTGTTCCTTGGAACTTGGGTTCCTTGGAAGCTCATCAGAGGCTCCTCACTGAGGAGCCTGACACAGGTGGACACTCTGTCCAAGATATATTTGTATTACATATCTTCCCCTGCAACACATTGCTGCAGGGCAGTCAGCTGTATTAGAATGAGCTCAGGATTTGTGTCAGGTGGCAACTGGACCCAACATGTCTAGTCAATACTCTGTGAGAGCAGATAATATGCCCCAGAATCCACTGCAATGCACAAGAATTCTGTACTAATGAGCAAAGGATTCCTGGGCAGCCAAACTGATGGGGGGAAAGGCTCCAAGTACATAGGAGGGTTGAAAGTACCCGCTGAAATTCTGACTTTTCTCATTTTAAACTAGCCTTATTATTTCTGCCTGAATCGACAGGTCTCATCTCTTTTAATAAGCATGTGCTTTATTCTTAACTTCTCTCCTGGTTACTCTAGGGCGAGCTTATTGAAATACTTAAGAACAGCTACTACCCATGCTGAGATCTTGCTGCTCCTGAAAATTGCAGAACAAACTGGATCAGATTCACGAAGTGTGCGGATTAGAAGACAATTGAACAGCTAAGATATTCTTATTGCTTTGCTTTCTCCCGCAGGACAACTAATGAACATGAAACATGCTGTTAGAGAAAACATAGGTCATGTCAAGAAAAGTAGTAGGGGCGAGTAATGAACCAGCAACAGAAATAATGACTTGACTCATCAGGAAGGTCGACAGGGCAGGTGAAATTAAGGGAGAGGATTATGAGGCATCAGATCAGTGTAGAATCGGGCATGGTAAACAGACTTTAACAAAGGAAAGAGAAATCTGATCTCTTCAATCTCACTAGCTCCCTAGATGAAGATCAGGGGCTGGCAGTTGGAGGCCCTTGGGCCAAATCTGGCTCCCTGAAGCATGTCACTTGGTTCCAGTTGCCAAACTAGAAGTGAAATAGTTTCTTTGGCAATGGGATTTAGCAGCAGGCCACTGTGGGTTGGCGGGTAGGAGCTTGGCCCTCTACACTTTAAACCAGAGATGGGCAACACATGGCCCTTTAGATGTTTTGGCCTATAACATCCATCAGCCCTAGCCAGCATAGCCAATGGTGAGGGATCATGGGAGCTGCCCATCTCTGGTTTAAACAAAGAAGTAAATTACCATCTTCATATTTATATCCCACTCTCCCTCCAGGAAGCTCAGAGCAGCATATGTAGGGTCGCCCCACTTTGTCCTCACAACCGTGAGGGAGACTGGGCTGAACCTTAGTGGCTTACCGAAGGTCATCCTTAGTGGCTTACCAAAGGGGACTCAAAACAGGATCTCCCCCACTCCAAGTCTAGCACATCATCAACTATGCCACAATAACTGGGACACATCCCAAAGTGTGTCAAAAGTTAAAGGAACACACCACATAATAAGCAAAGAAATCATCATTATTTTTTTTACTATCCATGGCATATCAGGCACCAAAAGTCATCTGTGCTTGATGAGAATACAAAAACTATTTATCTGGCAATCAAAGATGTAGACATTTGAGTCTTACCAAGTAGGTAAGCTTTAGAAGAAGTCTTTCAAATATTATATTTTTTAAAATCAAGATGAGACAATATTTTCATTCGTTTCAGAATGCTAGACATAAAGCCCTATTACATAGATGTAGAAGGTACTTAATGCACTTTGCTAAAACAGAATGTACCCATATTCAAAGAACAAACTTTACCAACATGCCTTGTTCTCAGTCGCAACTGACTTGTCATTACGCTGCTACCCAAAGTGCTGGTTCCAGAGTAATAACTATTTATCTTTGCCCAAAACTCTTTTTACTTAAGGTACCACAAGGTTTACCGGACTATCTGTCAAACAAGTTGATCATGCAGATGGAGACAGATGGAGGAAACTCCCATTGAAAACTGCTTTAGAAAATGATGTTGTGCTGTGAGTTGCTAGAGAGGAAACAAAACATGCAGAGGGCCAGTCAGCAGTTTCCCTCCCTATCCATCAGGAAGTGGAAAGTTCACACCACTTTTTCCAGGGTCAGTTTCCTTTATTGAAGCCTTTCTGTTTATTAACAAATGAACACACAGAGGAGGAGGAGTTCAAAGCAAGTAATGCTGATCCCAAAGAAGGATCAATACCAACCATGGCATCAGGGGTCTGGAGTATGAACCAGGAACCCCAGGTCCCAGGATGAACCTTAGCCTAGTGAGCTACCTGGAACTGAGGAATTCCTGGATAGTGGAATTAGTAAGCAATTTTCTGGCATCTGTATTTCTAGAATATCAATTTCTATATTTATGTCTCCATCTTGTACATACTGGCCCAATTTATGAGGGAAGTACTTTTATGTTTGTGAGTGGTTTATCTCAAGGATGAATGCAAGAGGTAGTGTGTGGGTGTGGGGGGGGGCATTCCTCCATATTAATGCCTTGGATTGCACATCTGGTAGGAGATCCAATCTGGATGGAAATCAACAAGTTTACCAGTAGTCTACTGCGCTCATGGAGACTCCCTCCCCTTTCCACATTGATGGGACACCCCATTCCCCACTTGACAGTCACATACTTGGCAGGGGCAAAGGAGAACTTTACAACTTAGGCTGGGCTCATGGACCTTTTGATCGAAGCAATCTCCTCTACAAGTTGACAAAAGTCCTACCGGTAATTGTAAAGGTTAGGGCAAAACTGTGGTAAAATGCTTTAGAAAATGGTGGTGTGAAAGGTTGGAGAGGAAGCAAAACATGCCCAGGGCCATAGTAATAATTATATTAAATGAGTACTATGACAGCTCCCCTGAAATAATGGAACTGGTTTCCAAGAAGGATTGAAATAGATGAAACATGCTTCTCAGAAACACACAACATCATGCTTCTCAGGAACACACAGCAGTTGCTTTAAGTATAGGACACTTATAACAGAAGCCTCGAGAGATATTTTTTTGAATAGTAAGTGGTACAGTCTTAAAATATTTTAAATACAAATAAATGAATAAATAAAATATATGAAAGCAAGAAAACTCTGTCATGGAGGGTGTTGGGAGCTTCATGACTGTTTTAACTAAAGCAACTACAGTCATGCCTTGGATTGAGAGCATAATTCGTTCCGGAAACGTGCTTGTAATCCAAAACACTCTTATATCAAAACGAAATCCCCCCAAAAAAATTTGTACAGAGATTTTTAATTTAAGCCATACTACAGTACTTGTATTGCAAGACGTCGCTTGTATATCAAGTAAAAAAAATTTAAATAAATATTTAAAAATTTGCTTGTCTTGCAAAACGCTCTCAAACCAAGTTACTTGCAACTCAAGGTATTACTGTATATGATACAATGAATTGTACTATTTCACATATATATCTGCATGCATTGATGACTTGATATAAAACTTATATAATTTTCAGAAGTACAGGACAACATAGAGGACAATTCTTCAGTCCAAAACAAGTTTCAATGATAAAGATTTATTCATTTATAAAAATCTATTTGGTTCATTCTCTACTTTCAAAGTATTTGAAGCGATATACAACATAAATCACAATCAAAATAATAAATTAAAACAGACCAGTAACCATACTAAAATAGCAGCCATAGCCAAAGACGTAAGACATAAATCTTAAACCAATTTTCAGGGTAAAATTTAAGCCACAGCATTAAGTAATAACATCCAGCAGCTCGAAAATGCCTTCCTTAATTTTTTTTTAAAAGTCTTTATTTTTATCTGATGGCAAAAAAAAGCTTGGAGGGGCACTGAGAACATTCAGAAGGATGTTCCTAAGTATGCCACCAATGCAAAGTCCACCCCATGCCCTAAGACATTTAACCTGGTTAAACTAGGAAATAATAGAGCAAGACCCATTATCAGACTGAACAAGAAGGTACAGCTACTTCTAAACGTAACAGCCCTAGATACCCTCCTTTCACCCCTGTAACACCTAACAATTTAACATATGCCATGAAATTATCAGCCTGGCTCACATGGAACAATAACCCAGAGTATGGTCTGGTTCATGCATAATGACAACTCAAGAGTAAGGGTTGTCGTTACATGCAAACTCTTCACTATGGTTTAACTCTGGGTTGTTAACCATGAACAACCCAGGACGAAAACCCAGGATTTGTTGTTGGGTTGTGAACTCTGGGTTGTTCATGGTTAACAACCCATAGTTAAACCATAGTGCAAGGTTTGCACATAACAACAACCCAAGATTCAACAACAACCCATACTCAACCAGTATGAGTTGCCATTACGTGAGAACCCAGGTCTATGAAGTGGAGTGAGGGTTTGCATACTTGCACCATGATGGACATCATGTCACTTTTCTTTAGTATTGCTAAATGTTACTGGGAGGGAAGCAGACAGAGGTGTGAGGGCAGCAGCCGTATATGTACCATAATGTCTGGTTATTTGGCCTAAGAAACACAGGACTCAAGTAGACATCAATATTCATTTAGTGCTAGCCATGTGTGTGAAGGGGCAAAGGCCCAGGATGGCAAGCACATCACAAAATTATAGAACCAGTTTCATGAACAACTCCACGTTGAAGTCTAAAGTTCTAGAAGTCATGCACAGTGTATTTATAGTTGGTCACACAACTCAGCTTCTACTGCTAACAATCCACCCGCATACATATTGGCTGTGTTTGTGCATAATGATAAGCCAGAAATCCTGGCTTAATAGACCACAATCTGAATGAGCTGTGTGCTAGTGCATGCTCCTCCCCTTGTGCAAGCAGGTAAATAAACCAGAAAGGGGAGAGTTTCATGTTATATCCAAACCTGAGATTATAGTTAAGTGTGCCCAAACAAGCCAGGATTCAAGAAACCCTGGTTTAAAATTGGCTTACACATTCTGGCTTCTTTGGTCGCACATAATTCCAGGTTTGGATGTAATGTGAAGCTCTCTCCTTTCTATTTATTTATTTATTTATTACATTTATACCCTGCCTTTTTTCCTGCAAGGAATCCAAGGCGGCTTACATAATCCTCATCCTCCTCTCCATTTTATCCTCACAACAACGCTGTGAGGTAGGTTAGGCTGAGAGTCAGTGACTGGCCCAAAGTCACCCAGTGAGTTTCATGGCAGAGTGGGGACTAGAACCCAGATCTCCCAGAGTCCCAGTTCAACACTCTCACCACTATGCCACACTGGTTTAACCCACTTTCATGAAGGGAAAAGCCAATGGGCAACGTGAACCAGCACCAGCTCATTCACATTGTGGCTTATTAAACCAGGATTTCTGGCTTACCATTATGGGCAAATGCAGTCATTGTGCACATTTAAATGCCTACCTTACTGTACTTTATTATTTCCGTCCACCAGTTCCACCAATGAACAGAAATTCTCTTTTTGATCCTATACTATCCAGGAGTTCACAACGCACATTCTATCCCTCCTTCCCCCATCCCACCCTGGCCCCCATATTATCAATCAATTTTTCATTTTTTGAATGTGTGCATCTTAGTTGCTGTATTCAGAACTGGCGGTGTTACAGACATAAAAATTCCCTTTTTCTGGAGAAAGGAAGCAGAGGTTAAATATCAGCATACTACATTTGCAGCTACATATTCTCCCAAGAGGAAACACTTCCTGTAAGTCAAGAGGGTCATGCACTGAGTTAACACCATTGTATCCCTTCATGTCTCTGGTTTTTTTCTCACCAACTGTGTTCCTCATTGTGAGCCAGCAAATTACATGTATGAGGCCACTAGTTAACTCTGCTGAGCAGAACAGAAAGGCACCAATGTCTAAAACTAATGTATGATGCATCTATTTACAGGTAAGAGGAATTCCTATCTCTCTGGTGTATCCAGCTTCTTGGGCAAGTGTGCCAGGAGTGCTAAGTATGTGATGATAGTGATACCGTTCTAGAGTACTCTAAAGCACTTATCATAACTTAAGATACTAATGTATACTGATGGCATACACCAACCAACTCAAATTATAATCTGGATACTGAGGGTTAAATGTCCCACACACAAAGCGCTTATCGAACAAGGCAACCCAGGATGGAGCCATCAAGGTATAACTTTAAAATGACAGCCCGAATGGCTCTAGCAAAGTGCCATGGGGAAGAAAACACCCTGTAAAGAATGCTAAATGGAGCCTATTCTGACCTGGTGCCCTCCAGATGTGTTGGGCTAGAACTCCTACTAGCCCCTGCCAGCATGGGCCTGGCTGGCTGGAGAAGACGGGAGTTGTAGTTTAACACAGTATTCTCCAACCTTGGGTCCCCAGATGTTTTTGTCCTACAACTCCCAGCATGCCCCAGCCAGGGAGTTGTAGGACAAAAACATCTGGGGACCCAAGGTTGGAGAACACTGGTTCAATACATCTAGAGAGCACTAGGTTGCGGAAGGCTGGTCTAGTGGGAGGAAATTGTTGTGCTCTGGTCAGCCGTTCCAAAACTAAGATGAAGATGTGCCCTTAATTTCTAAGTGCAGAAGAGGGAGAGGCAAGGACAGAAAGAACACACAAGTGCAGACAAAAAATAGTAATATTTTTTAAAGGTTTGATTTTTTAAATTTAAATCTGACCTCTTTTAAAAGTTTAGTGTCACTTTAAAAAATCTAATTTTATATGAAATCTAAACAGAAGGATGTTAAGAGTTTATAATTAAAATCTTTTAACACTGATTTCATGATTCTTGTCACACATAAAAAGCTGAAACCTGCTTTTCTGTGTAAACAAACCAACCACAGGAGAAAATACCTGACTTTTGAGGTCTACCAATATAATAAGACAAAATACATTATTACTGTGGCATATGACTGATGTCACACAGCTTGGACATTTACTTTCCATCTCATAGGCACACACTACCAGCCCTTCTGGAAATTTCTTGACTTGTGCAGTGTAATCCTATGCATGTTTACTTGGAAGTAAAAGCCTACCATATTCAATGGAGCTTACTCTTACGCACACTTACTTGGCTATAAATCCCACTGAACTCGGTATGATATACTTAAGTCAGCATGCATAGGATCTGGGTGTTAATCTTTGCATAATCTCGCTTAGTGCCCTTGCATGTACACAAAGCACACCAAATGTAAGTTGCATTAATTTCACAATTCTCCCCTTTTGTTTCTAGCAAATCAGTCTGTAGTGCAAGAGGCACGTGATCTGCATGACAAACGTTTTACTCCAATAAAAAAAAGAAGCAGTTCTGTAAGAGGCTGGCACCCTGAGTTCTGTGTACCATGTTCCACTCATGGAATAGGAAGCTCTCAGTGCTCCTTACCCATGCAGCCCCTTGCGCCCCTCCCCTAAATCTGCTCTGGAGGGTTGGGGGAACATAGGAGGTGGGGAAGGACTCTGCAGAGAGAATTGGGGAAAGCTGCCTCCCATCCACTTCTGTTAGTGGAAGCCTCTGCAGGATCAAAGTCCCTTCTGCAAGTGGAAGGACTCCTGTTTACAAAAGGGCATTTTCGGATCCAATCCACCATGTTTAAGTTGTTACAACAACTAATGAATATACATTTTGTCAGAACACAAAAATTACAAAATGGGAAACTTGATTTAAGTTGGTCATTTTTTGGTAAGAGAGTGCAAGTATAAACTCTTACCATGCTTTTTCTGGAAGGTTTAAAATCAACCCACCCTAAAGCATTGACCAGAATCACAATAAACTTACTGAATAAAGCAACCCCAAAATCTCAGAGTTTTACATGTCTAATTTAAAACCTAAAAAACAGTATTTAGAACTTGCAGCCGTGTCATCCATAGGGTTATGTGTGTGTTTAAGTGAAGGACAGATTTATATCAAGATTTGGCCTTCTTTTCCCTGTGGCATGTGGAAGAGTAATAAATTCTTACATGTTCCATAGCTTTTGATAACTTGCTACATTTATCACAAAAAACATCATACATTCATGGACAGGAAATAATCCTCCTTACTTTTGGCAATCATCAACTTAAGCTTTCTTGCAAGCCATTCTGACAGTTTAATATTATGTTAATCCAGCCTCACATGAGATTTATTAAAAGCAGCAAGAAATGTATGGAAATTAAAATAGGTATTAGAAGAGGGGGGGAATTCCATTCTAACTTATGAAAATGATTTATATATTTTCAAATTTGAAATTAATCAGTTTTCAGTGCCAGATCTAGACCCTGAAGTCAAGTATTAAACTTCTGTTAAAACAGCACTTTCTATTGGTAAGAGGCCCACAAGTGGGTTGTGGTTATAGCACCACAGTTTTCTGTGTAAGGTTTTGTTTAAGAGAAGAATAAGAAAAGCTGAAAACAGCAGCAAGGAGAATTATTTTACCTTTAGTGGTTATGCAGAAGAGGGGCAGCTTCTCTCACTGCACCCTCATGTATACAGCTTTGCATCTGGACACCCAAGAAACAGAAGGAGAAAGACAGACATATGGGGTGAAGGAAATAAAAAGAAGAGGGTTCCATGTTTAGTGCTAGGTTAAAATATGGGTCCTGGAGATGGAAAAGGTTGAGGATTATAGGTGGGTTTTAAAAAAATCTTTCCTCCTGTCATAAGTTACTTCTGTCAATGTATGAGATACTAGACCAATTCAAAAAAGCTCAACCAAAACAAAACACAGCTGTAGTCCTGAAAACAGCATACAAGAGATTCACAGTCCCCAGCTTAGCAGCTGCATATAACTACTGTAAAAGTGATCTCACACATACCCTACACAAGCCATGCCCTCCAGGACAGAGAGCTACTACAAGAGTGAAAGCTTCAAAACTGGATAAAAGGAGTTTGTTTTTCTGAAACTATTCCATAAACTGGAGCAAGATGGTTGGACTGATAAGTTATGAACAGGGTTATAAAGGCTCTCTCTGCATCTCAGACTCTGTTTGAAATTGGTTAGAGGAGACATAGGACAGACTGAACTGGGCACTCAGCCATTTTAGAAATAACAGTTTTATGTTTAACTTCCTGGTGTGTTTAGAAATCTAAAGAAACAGTTTGGACATTACTGTGAGATGGTGCAGTTTTCAATGCAAGGCACTTCAACCTCATAACCCATGGCTAAGGGAGTGGGAAATATGTGGAGAAAAACTGCAGACTTGATCGTTACAAAGAAAAGACTTCTGTAACAATTCACCGTGCTTAGCAGGATAGTAAAAAGCAGTAAAAGGATGCTCTTCACTATCCTACTAGCCACAAGTGTGAGGTGTGATTTGAAGGTGTCTCCCAGTATTCCTATCCCCCGCCACTGCCTTCCCCGTCACCAGACTCTCACTAGAAACTTTCACAGGCATTATCAGGGCTGTATGATATAATACAGCTCCTTGGCATAGCAGATAAATCCTGCAGAAGTTGCTGGGTACCCAGTTGTGCCGACAATAAGGCATTTTCCTAGCCTGGCTGGAAGTAAGTAGGACTTTCTGTGGCTGCCACGGCTTGCCTTTGTGGGATGGAGAAGAAACAGGAGAATCATCCCAGGAGCAACAGCACAGAGCCCAAAGACTAGGCAATAAGGGAGAATGAACCCACTGCAACTCGCTTTCATTCAGGGGCCTCCAATAGCTAACCACTACTTATGCAGGGGAATGGAAGAGAGGACAACATTGTTTCTGATTGCCCAAGACGAGAGACAGGAATTGAGCTTGTCACCTATTATAGAATGCTTACTAAGCAAGGTGAAAGAGGCAACTGACATTCTGATCCAGCCTTCCCCAACCTGGTGCCTTCTAGATGTGTTGGAATACAACTCCCATAACCCCACAGCCAGCATATGGGAGTTGTAGTCCAACACATCTGGAGTGCACCAGGTCGGGGCAGTCGGCTCTGATCTACCAACATATATACTGCTTCTATGCATTGAAATTGTCACTTTTGACTATTTGAAGTGGAAGTGAAGCAATCACGAGTGAACAGCATCTTGTTCTAGTATGCAGGCAAAAGGAGAATTCTGTTGATTTGGTTCTCTTCCTCCAGTGACTCATTTGGAGCTGGAGCAGTTACCTAGCAGTCAGGAAATTGTGCATCATTTTAGATTTCCATCATTCAAATTACTTGTTTCCACATTCCACTACTGAAAAGTTCAGTCGCATGAGCTACTGGCTGCAATCATTATCAACAGATGTTGCTCATCTGCAACACCACTTCCAAAAGCTCTTCCACTGACCTGTTGAAATAGCTGAGAATATGCACCAATTGCAAATAATGCTGAATCCTTGCTGAAGCTAAGCAAGTGTGGGTCTCATCAGTTTCTGAACTGGAGACTACCTAGGAACCGCATGTGCACCACCGTTCCTCCTTAGAGCAGAAGTAGAAAGAATTTGGGCTTGCAGAATTTACTTTGTGTGGGTTTTTTTTACTAGAGCCCCAAGATTCACCAAACAGAGCCATGTGCAAAAAAAGTTGCTGGAGGGTGAAACCACTCAGGGGGGTGCAGCCAATTATCTATTGTACCCCTGTGCCATACGTTGAGATAACTTGAATGTATAAGTCTACAGATGAGTTACTACAGATCAGGGATTTTAATATGAAGCTTCAAAAACTGGCCAGCACTGCTGCAAAAAAAGCCAGGCCAAAGGCAACCAATTTATCCTCCCATTTTACAGACAGCACTGAGGCTAATAAACCATTAGCACAACAAAACTGACAGGTCGTCCCCCTCCCCACTTGCTGTTGTTGAGTAAAAAACCCCAAACCTTTGCCAATCTACTGCAAATTACCCAGATATCCAAAGTACCTTTTCCTAGAGGAAAGGTGAGATACAGATTTAATAAAGTAAGTTGCATTCATGGTAGAGGATCATTTACATAATATAAGAAGTTATTTCCGTCCTTCCAACCCCTAATAGCTTAAAATATTTTGTAGAGAAGCACCAACGTACACAATGGTTTACAGAGATATGTAAGCAAAGTCAAGTCTCTACCCTACCTTTAAAAGGTATAGTTGAAAAATGACCATGCCGCAGTGTCCAAAGTACTTAATGCCCACTAAAACCATTCTATAAAACAAGTGTTCATACATGAACACTATTTATTTTAGTTGGATTTCTGGCTCATCCAGCCACACTAAAACCAAAATTCAGTAAGAAATTTATTAAACAAAAAAGACCCCTTCCCTGCATAAACCCAACCACAGAAAGCTTTTCATCCAAATAAAAATGTTTTGCCGTGATTCACAGATGTACATATGATTACAGGCATAAGTTCATGAAACCACAAAGATACATGTTAAAAACACTAGAAATTATTAAAGAGGTTATTACCCCTTTAAAAAATAGTGTTTTATCTTTTGAAGTCATGGTAATATAATAAAGTTATGTTTTCCAAATTTTCAGTGTAAGAGACAGGAGTGGCATGATTCTATATAAATTATGGAATGCTCATTTAAAAGTTAAAGACAGATAATTTACAGTCAGATCAAACCTAACTACATTTACTTGAAGCAAGGCCTGCCTATTTTAAAAAGAAAGTTACTTGAAAACAGATTTCCTGGGGTGCCAGATGCTACTTTAATCCAACTTCCACCATCTCTTAAAAGACATAAAGAACAGCAGAGTAAAATTTTAATTTTGAAATACAATTTACCCTTTCTTGAGTTTTCTTTTCTTGTCCCATCATGAATGCTGTTTACAGCTTTGGTCCTCATTGAGTAAGATCCTTTATGTCCAGATCACCACATAGTAAGCAAAGACACAATGCCCATTCTGTTCACACAACTAGAAAAATCCAAGGCAAAAGGTTGAAAAATCTATTTCTTCCATTTGTTGCAAACAGGAGCTTCAGATAACCCAGCTTGGTTGAATTCTCATCTTTACATATTTTAAACACTGAGTCCAATGTAAGCCACACTTTACTGGCCACAGATTTTCAAAACAATGGTGCTGGTTGTTGAAAGCAAAGTGTCTTTCACAGAAGACACACAAGTATTTTCTACACCAGCCTACACGCCCAGCATTCCATCCCAGAAGAAACAAGAAGATTTCAATAAACTGTTTCACAGAAGACAGATGAAGCATATCAAGGACAGCAGTGTTTGTAGCAGAGAATACCAATTGGCATTTTCCTTGGCTACACAGTATCTTAGTTGAAATTGTTAAACATGAACATAGATCAGAATGTTCCTGTTCAAAGAGTGATGTTTGCTTGCAACAAGCTTAACAAAGAGAAACCTATAAGATTACAGCCCCACTTCCTAGCTGTGTTTTAGCTGGAAACATCCAAACATTCCAAGTTCAGCATTGCTCCACAGCATTAAGGTCCTGCTTTGTATGTATGTATGTATGTATGTACGTACGTACGTACGTACAGTCATGCCTTGGATTGAGAGCATAATTCGTTCCGGAAACGTGCTTGTAATCCAAAACACTCTTATATCAAAACGAAATCCCCCCCAAAAAAATTTGTATAGAGATTTTTAATTTAAGCCGTACTACAGTACTTGTATTGCAAGACGACGCTTGTATATCAAGTAAAAAAAAATTAAATAAATATTTAAAAATTTGCTTGTCTTGCAAAATGCTCTCAAACCAAGTTACTTGTAATCCAAGGTATTACTGTACTGCATTTATACCCCACTCTTCAGCCAGAAAAGGCTCTCAGAGTGGCTTACAAAGATTTCTATGGATTGCAATCATTTGACTCCCTTTCAACACATGTTAAAGTGTTGAAAACTGCACGGCAACACACTAAAGAGGCTTCCTTACAGTAGCATAGCTTCACTCCTAAGAAATAGAACCAAAAACCACTGTATTTATAAATATATAAAACCACATGCATGCACAATGAAAATGATCCAGACATTCAGCAATGTACAAAAGCAGCTGGTAATGACCTAATGCAGCAGGAGTTGTGGGATCTGAAACCTGCTTGCCTTCCCAAACAGAGTAACAGTGTGTTAGTGGTCCAAAAAAATTAGGTTGGATGTCTGAATTCAAACTCTGGTGGTCAATCAAGTGACCATCTCTGAAGTATAATGTCCACTGTTATATACATGCAGTCCCCAGGTTATGAATGAGTTCCGTTCTTAAGAATGTCTTTAAGTCGCATTTGTACATACATCGGAACAGTATAGCATAGTATAGGGCATTTTCGCAAATTGCATAAATTACGTATACTATGCTATACTCTACGTAAATGACGTAGAGCTGGGGAACCCGGAAGACCGCTCATAAGTACGAGTTGTCAGTAAGTCGGACGTTCTTAACCCGGGGACTGCCTGTATAGCAAGTGTAGACAGCTTCTTATACTGGTCAAGAGCAAACAGCTTGCTATTACCAAGTCCATCATTTATCAAGGATATATTGGGTAAAACAAGTCCCAAGTTAATGCTAACCAAGACAGAGGTTAGGTTACTCTATCAGTGTTGTTATTAAGGCAACTTGCTTTATAGAAGCTGGTTAGGATGTTTCAGCCATAGCCCCTTGCTGATTGTTTTGGGTCATTCACAGGACAGACAACTCCCCCACTATTTATTTGATCATTTAGAACAGAATGAATGAGGGGTTATTGAAAAGCCCTATCTTATCAGGGCTTAGTGACCCTCCCCTCAACTCACTGCAATCTTAGATTACCACTTGAATAGATAAACCAAGTCAGAGCATGAAATGAATTCAGGGGTTCCTATAACCAGTATAGCCAATAGCACCGAGCAGCCCAGAAATCTGCCAACATATCAAAGGGTTAATTGTAAACAAAACATGAACTTACTTTGTTCACCTTTGTCTCATTTTCTGTTTCCATGTTAATGTTTAAACATTTATGAAATGAGCCTTGTTTCCTGCTCCCCCAATGTTCATAGGAACATTGTTGCTGAGACTTACACTTGTTGCTGAGACTTACACTTCAGGCTTATACGGCTGAATTTGGTTTGATTGATGTATGGAGAGCTTTGCACCCTTTTGAAAGGGACTACACATTTATTTCACCTGTTCATCATAATTCTTTTCGATTAAATTATTTTTTGGTTACTACATCGTTGTTACGTTATATAACTGTCTGTAAAATTGAAATGATGGTAGTTTCTGATCATGCCCCAGTTTGTCTGGAGTTGCAATTTTCAGATTCACTTAGGCCCCCTGCTCTTTGGAGTTTAAATGTTTCCTGCTTAATGATGAGACGTTTAAAAAGCAGATCTTAGCAGAATTAACTGAATACTTTGAAATTAATGAGGGCACAGTTGATTCTTGTGCTGTTGAGTGGGAGGCCAGTAAAGCTTTTATACGGGGCCAAATTATTGCTTACGCTTCCCATAAGAACACAATTTTTTTAAATGCAGCGAGTAGTTTTGAGTGAGAAGTTGAAATCCCTTATAACTCAGTTTGCTACTTCTCCAACTGCACAACTTTATCAGGAGCTACAGAGCATTAAATATGAAATGAATAATATTCTTTCACAGCAGGCAGAATTTGCTTTAACTTGTTTACGCCAGGCATACTGGGAAAATGGTGAACGTCCAAGTAAGCTTTTGGCACATTGCCTTAAACAGAAAAAGCATCAAGGTGTTATTTCTGCTATTAAAGATGAGAGTGATATGATACACACTTCCCCTAAAGATATAAATTTACAATTTTTAAAATTTTATTCCAATTTGTATAGTAATATAGTAAAGGTAAAAAAGTATCAGAGCAAGATATGGATGGGTTTTTTCCCCTCAGCTACGGTAATTAGAATGCTCCTTAATATTTACTGATGCACACGTTCTATTAAATTATATACCTGCTGTATGGAATTTATCACAAGGACAATGCATGTGGATTTTCCACGCCCTCTTGACAGCCAAAAGACTGATTTTACAACACTGGAAAGATAAACGCTCACCTCCTATAACACAATGGATTGAGGACCTAATAACGCTTTCAACATTTGAGCGGGTGGTATTTAGACGCCACCTGCGGATGGATAAATACATGGATTATTTGGTTTGCTTTTTCTGAAGTTTATGCATAACTATTTTTATTGATAATTGTATTACTATATACTTTTTGAAACTCATGGATATATATTTCATACATATTTACAATAATGGATCTATTTAAATCACTGTAAGAAAATTCTATTCCTCCCCCTCCTTCATTTTTCTTTCTTTCTATGGAGTTTCTTTGTTTTGGTGTATTCCACATTTTAAAAACTAATAAAAATATATTTTTTTAAAAGCTAGAAGAACTTGTAAACCTATCTCCATTCCTGTTCCATTATCTTACATGGTTCTAAACTTCATAAATAGTTAAGATAAGGAATAATAAAGATGACATAATCCTACGGGCAGACTATGTACTCTCCATACGACACTCTTAAAGTATGCGACTACTTATTGCATTCATGTTGTTTTCTTAGTGTTCGGTGAGGAAGAAAAGAGATCAGCTTAATCTTGGTTCAGGTTACCTGAAGGAGTATCTCCTCCCATATTTAGCTACCCAGACCCTAAAGTTCGCATCCGAGTCCTTTTTCCAGGTGCCCCCACCAAATGAGGTGAGTTGGGTGTCTAGAAGAAGAGAGGGCTTTTCAGTGGTGGCACCCCATCTGTGGGATACCCTCCCCAGAGAGGCTCACCTAGCGCCTACATTATGGTCTTACCAGTGCCAGGTGAATATATTTTTTATTTTCCCAGGCATTTTAGGAACTGGTTTAGTGCTTTGAAATCTTTGCACTATTTTACCGCTGTTGCTGGTTTTATCATGTTCTGGTGCTGTTTTATCAGACTTGTTTCATTATCATTGTTTTAATGTTACTTTGCATTTTATGTTTTTAATCTGAATACTGCCTACAGAATTTAGTTGATTGGGTGGTTTAGCAATGCAGTAAATAAGTAAATAAATACCGTAATAACCCCCTCCACATACAGTCCCTCACTGACCCTCTTCCCTAGCCACAAGACCCGAGGAGTGAACGTAGGGGCACTGCCTCCTCATCCCAGCAGCTATACCCAGCCACAGTTAAATTGAGGGAAAAGACAGGCAAAAGCTACAGCAATGCGTCCCGGAGGACACAGCTTCTAAGTACCCTTGTTGCTCAGACCAGAGCACAAGCCTGATCTGAAAAGCTTTTATGGGGATCATCAAGTCTCACTTGACCCACACTGGCTTCTTCTTGCTAAGAGGCTTTCTTGGTGGCTCGGCTGGTTTCCCTGTAGTTCCCTCCTTCCGCCAGAGCTGGATGGAGTGCGTGTGTGTATACAGGTTGGATCCCTGAATGACATTTTATTTATTTATTTATTATATTTATACCCCACCTTTTTTCCTGCAAGGAACCCAAGGCGGCTTACATAATCCTCCTCCTCCTCTCCATTTTATCCTCATAACAACCCTGTGAGGTAGGTTAGGCTGAGAGGCAGTGACTGGCACAAAGTCACCCAGTGAGTTTCATGGCTGAGCGGGGACTAGAACCCGGATCTCCCGAGTCCCAGTCCAACACTCTCACCACTACGCCACACTGGCTCTGGTTCAGGACCCGCTATACAGACTCCAGTCCTGGCACCAAATTGTGCTAGTCCTGGCATGGAGGAGACAGTAGAGAGGATAAGCCCTTACCTTGATTTGCAAAGCTGCGGTGGAGTGCACCCTTCCCTAGCTTTGTGCTCTCCAGGTGCTTTGGACTTCAACTCCCATCAGTCCAGGTGTTTAGGACTTCAGCTCCCATCAGCAGGGTTAATGGTCAAGAATCCTGGAGTTGTAGTCCAAGCCATCTGGAGAGCACCAGGTTGGGGAAGGCTGGTGTAGTGGTTAGAGTGTTGGACTAGCACTGAGGAAACCCAGGTTCAAGTCCCCATTCAGTCATGAAGGTAATTGGGTGACCTTTGGCTAGACGCTATGTGCCCACTCAAATGATCGCTGCAGCCCTCCATTGCTTATTTAAGCCATGGTGGGCTGCACCGCATACTGGTGGTCATTGTGAATATTCAGGCCGTGGCAGGCAGTCGCCACAGCTTATTGTGACATCCAAGCCCAGCGAAGGTGGGTTGTTGCTGTATCTAACTCATGGGCTGTTTTTGGTTTGGGGGTGGCTTGTTAACGATGGCAACAACCCACCCTGCACCGGGTTCGAATATTCACAATGGTGTGCGCCGTAACCCACTGTGGCTTAAATAAGCCATGGTGGGCTACGGTGATCATGCCAGCCAGGCCTATGACTCAGCCTAACCTACCTCTCAGGGCCACTGAGAAAATAAAAATAGGGGAGGACCATGTACACTGCCTTAAACCCCTTGGAGGAAAGCTGGGATATAAAACAGAAATAAAATATGAGTCCACAATTCACTCTCACTGAAATCAGCATTCTGAAAGTGCCTCTGTCCTCAAGTATGTGTAATGCAGACTTCAAAGACAATACAGGAATGCCAAAGATAACCAACAGGGGTGGGGTAGGTGAAGGGAAGGTGAAGCATATAAACAAGGGAAGGTGGAGATTTAGCTCTGCCAGCAGGGAAGAGGCAGCTCAGCTCTTCCATGCAAAATCAAATCTCACTACAGCTGCAAGTTGACAGTTGTTAAGATTTCCTGGGAGATTCTCTGTATTAGATTGCTGCAAGACAGATACACAGTCTCAGGGACAATTTAATAATGCTTTTATAGCAATATGTCACCAAAGCATTCAGCACATATTGTCATCAATGGCTTCCAAGCTTGCACGAAAAAAGGAAGACTGATATAAATGGTCAGTTACTAACTGAATAAGGGCACGGGTCTAAGAGCGGATATGAACTTTATGGTCTCACATACCCAGACAAATGGGCTCAGGAACTTTCAGGTTCAGGTGGCAACACAGTATCATGTTGTCTGAACAAAAAGGCATTATAGAAACGCTGTGTGACTTGCTGTGCAACCTCCCACTTTCGATCCTCCAGCCCAGTGGTTTCCAATCTTTGGTCCCCAGATGTTGCTGGCCTACAGCTCCCAGCATACCCAGCCAGCATGGCTAATGGCAAGGGATGCTGGGAGCTGTAGTCCAGCAACATCTGGGGGACCCAAGCTTGGGAACCACTGCTCCAGCCCAACATCACCATCCAAAGAAACACCACTTTCAGTGGGCTGTGTGATCATAATGCCTGCAGCTATGTAACAAGATGACTGAAATCCTTTCCCTAATTTTCCTTACATCATCTCTCATACACACACTCTAAATATAACAAATATCTCAGGAACAATCAAGAATACAAATTCTTTATGAAATCTACGTAGCCATCAAAATCACTGTAGAGCTCTCAAGAAGTCATTTTAAATAGCAGGAAACTATTTAAATACAATGACGTGGTTTGCACATTACACGAACCCATGATTGATGTGTATTGAATTCTGGGTTGTTGTGATGTCTAAACACAGCCATGCTAACAAACCATGGTTTGTTACCCATGAACAACACAGGAAGAGAACCCATGGAGGCCGGGCCCGCATGTCATGGTGGCAATTCCTGGGTTGTTTAACCCAGGAATTCCAGGTGATGAACAGAGCACCCAAGCAATTTCTGTTTTAATTAACAACCCAGGAAGGTCTGGGTTAACCCATAGTTTGTTGTTCAGTTAACTCCGGGTTGTTTAACTCAGGGTTGTTTAACTCAGGGGTCCCCAACCCCCGGTCTGCGGACTGGGACCGGTCCGTGGCCTCTTAAGAACCGGGCTGCGCAGTGCCCAGCCGCCGCGCCGCCTGGCTGCCGCACCGCCCAAATGCTCATCGAGAGGCAAGGAGCGGGACGAGCAGCGGCGGAGGGGTGCTCGCCAGAGCTCACGAGCACCCCAAGAGCCAGGACGGGGTGCTTGGCGCAGTGGGGCGCAGCGGGGCACGCCGCCCACCAGGACGCGCCACAAGCACCCCGTCCTGACTCTCGGGGTGCTCGTGAGCTCCGGCGAGCATGCCGCTGCCGCCGCCACCGCCCGTCCCTCTCCTTGCCTCTCGATGAGCATTTTAGTAAAGCCTGGTTCTGCGGTGCTGCCGTGAGCGGTGGGCAACCACCACCACCCCCGGTCCGTGGAGAAGTTTATTCCACGGGACCCAGTCCTCGGTCCCAAAAAGGTTGGGGACTGCTGGTTTAACTCATAAACAACCCAGAGTTTCTGCGGTGTTGCTGGATTGTTAATTAAAATTCCTGGGTTAAACAATCCAGGAATTCCCACTGTGATGCACAAACTAGGTCAGTTTGTTGTTGGATTGTGAACTATGGGTTGTTTAAACCATGGGTTGTTCTTACATGTGAACCGAGAATCATGGGTTGTTGTTTCGCCAAGCTACAGAAGAGGTAGGCAAGAGTGGTAAAAAAATAAATAAAAATAAACCATGGGTAAGTGTTATGTGATAACCAGGTCAACAACTCTAGCCTCTTCACAGTAAGATATCTACATATCTGGGCCCCATGCTGGCCACAGCTTTTGACTAGATGTGCAAACCACCTCTAGCCCTGTACTATTTAAAAACCCTATTTGCTCAGAATTCTTAAAATGCAAATCTCAGTATGACAACACATCCAATCTTCAAAATGCAAGAATATTTGGTAATACACAAAATCCATGTTCTACAGCATAGGAGGTTCACTGATTAAAGTAAAAGGTCAGATGAGACAGAAAGGAAAGTCAAAGCACAATCACCTAGGCTCCACAATTCAATCACAAGCTGTTGTAGTGCAGGAAAGACAATTCTGAGATGTCAGAAGTAGCTGTATATAACACAGAAAAGAAGAAAAACATTCAGACATAATTCTTGGACCAAACTCCAACAATGGCAAAGTACAAAACAAGAACTTGACCTGGGTGTGATGCTGGATTTGTCAGAGGCTCTGGACCAGTTTGGCTTGTGCAACGGCCTCTTAACCTACTCTCCCCACAGTGGAGATTAGGTCATCCTTTTCTCCACTGCACCGCCACTCCTGTTCCAAAATGGGTGTAACCTGAATATGCCCACGTTAGAGGAGTTCAATCCACTCTGCCAAGCACACAAGTGAATGAACTGCTCTTTATAAGTAACCAAGTATCACTTCCTCATTTTGCTTCACACATAGGAAGGCAAGTCCCAACGATGTGTCATAAAATTTGCCAAATTGGTCACCTGCAAAAATGAACACAATTTGTAGACATGTGGGCAGGGCCTGTTTTTCGTTTTTACTTTTGTGTGCATATCTATGTGAGACTCTTCCTCACCTACAAGCTCTGCAAAATATTACAAGGACCTCACTGCAGCAGCCTCTCTTCAGAGGGGGTTACCTACGTTATATCAATTTTAGAAGGCCAGACCTCTTGAAAGTGAGTTTTAGCAGTTAGGTATAATGGGGTGGATCCTAATAACCATGAACTGAGTTCTGCTACATATGGAACTCCCCTCGACACCTCACTGCAACCTCCCCCTCACAGAGGATCAGCAAAGATGTGGTATATGGGGTTGCCATTAACAGCAGAGTCAGAACTTCCCTTGTACAAGTGGAAGTATCTTCTGTTCACACTAGGATCCATTCGGATCCATTTAATTGGTACCACTATGGGTTGTGCATTTTACCCCTCATTATGGATTTTTATATACTTTTATTCAGATGGTCTTAGTTGCCTTGGTTCCATCTAGAGAAAGGCATAAATTGATCTAGCAGTTTCTGTTGCGTATGAAGTCCAGGGTTGCTTGGGTAGGCTAAAGTTTCTTACCAGGATCACAACTCCAGTGACCTGCTCTAAATACAGAGATACAGGCAGTCCCCGAGTTAAGAACATCTGACTTACCGACAACCCATACTTAAGAACGGACTTCTGGGTTCCCCAGCGCTACGTCGTTTACGTAGAGTATATGCGTAAATACAGATTTTATTTATTTATTTATTTATTTATTCTATTTATAGCCCCGCCTTTTTTCCTGCAAGGAACCCAAGGCGGCTTACATTATCCTCATCCTCCTCTCCATTTTATCCTCACAACAACCCTGTGAGGTAGGTTAGGCTGAGAGTCAGTGACTGGCCCAAAGTCACCCAGTGAGTTTCATGGCTGAGCAGGGACTAGAACCCGGATCTCCAGAGTCCCAGTCCAACTCCCTAACCACTACACCACACTGGCTTTTTAACGTATAGAATGCTATGCCGTTCCAACTTACATACAAATTTGACTTAAATAAATTCTTAAGAACAGAACTCATTCATAACCTGGGGACTGCCTGTATTTCAAGATGTATTGCTAATGTATTTAGAATTTAAAGTTATAGCACAAACTAATAATGGAAGAAATCCAGACTTTTACAAGTTCTGCTTTCCCGAAGTGCAGAGAGCTATTCCAGGCCAGCCTTCCCCAACCTGGTGCCCTCCAGAAGTTTTGGACTTCAACTCCCATCAGCCCCAGCAAGCATTGCCAACCATCAGGAATCCTAGGAGTTGAAGTCCAAAACATTTGGAGGGCACCAGGTTGGGGAAGACTGATCTACTCAAGATCTTGAAGACATCCGGTTGAATTTTTCAAACAGCAGATCTGGGAGAGGCCATAGTTCACTGGTAGACCACATGCTTTACAGGCAGAAGGTCCCAGGTTCTATCCCAGGTATCTCCAGGTAAGTCTAGGAAAGAATCCTGCCTGAAACCCTGGAGAGCTGTTGCCAGTCAGTGTAGACAATATTGAGTTAGAAAGACCAGTGGTCTGACTCAGTATAAGGCAGCTTCCTATGTTCCAGACTACCACAGTGCATTCACAGTCTTGTTTAAAGAATTCACTTCAAGAAACTTAATTCCAAAGCTCTTTTGAGCTCGCAAAACTAGCCATGCAGTTCTTGGATCCTGGCCAAGGAGTGAAGTAGTAAAAAGATTCAGGGACGAGATAGTGGCACTCTGTGACAGGCAGTCAGGATGTGAAATAATGAAAAACTGGAAACAGGAAGCCAAGGAAGAACAAACCTGCTGACCACTTGAGTTGATCCTAATTCATATTAATGCTTGTGAGGGAAACAAAGAATGGAACATTTTCTGAAGAATCAGTAAATAGCTCTCTTAGCAGGGGCACATTGACAAAAGCAATGCTCCATAGGGAAGTTGGGGATGATTTTTCCTCAACATAGATTCCCACAGGTATCTGAAAGTTTTCAGCAGTATATAAATATTCTAAATAAACAAATGTACGTAAGAGTTTGGCCCACTAACCCTCACCACTGTCTTGATGTTAGTTGCTGACCCCACATACAGCAGACTGGACTACTACTCAAAAGGATCTGTAACAGTGTGTGCGTGTGCGTGTACGTGTGTGCGCGCGTGCACGCGCGAGCGAGAGAGACAGAGCGCACTCATAAATATGAACACATTACACTCTCAAATTGTCATCTATTTAGCATGCAGTGCATGTGGAAACATTGCTACCAAGGTCGTCATATATTAGTGCACAATAACATTATTTTTCCCTTCATAAACAGATGGAGGAAAATTCACTATGCTTGCTTTTATGCCTGTTCTAGGGGCTGTCTTTGCAAGTTGCTAAATATTTTGTCAGTAATTGGGCTGTGAACATTTTACTAACCCTAAGATGCGTGGCACTATCCTTACGACTCTCCACATAAAAGTAGTTCCTACATTTTAGACAGAAATGCGGCACACTGAAGATGTCTTGCAGACACCCGTACACCATATTCACAAAATTAATTGCAATAAGGATGGTAGGCAGTCGGGAGTTAGCGGCTTAAGATTTGCACAGCGGTGTTCGCTCTGTGAATGACCAAATCTTGCATCACATAAGCAGAACCAAAAGGTGTTTTTGGTCACAATTCTGATCATCACACCCAGTTGTCTGAACAACAAGTTTTTAACCTACAATTATCCAAAAAGAGCTCTCCAAACTGGGTGAATGAGCATTAAAATGGCTAATGCAATTCAGTGTAAGCAAAAGTAAAGTGATGTACCGTGGGGCAACCCCCCACCCCACCAATCTCAAATATAAACTGATGGGGTCTCAGTTGGTGCTGGTGGCTGACCAGGAAAGGTATCTTGGGGTTGTACTGGATATTTCAATGAGAATGTTGCCCCAGTGACCTGTTTCGCATGACATGACATGGCTTGTTGTTGGGTTTACTGTTGGGTTGTTTAGCCCCTAAATAACCCAGTTTCGGCTCCAGGTTCAGGTGACACGCTAAGTAACCTATGACAGAGCTGAACATGGTTTGTTAAGGAACAGTGGAAGTGGCAGGCATGCTGCAGGCAGCACATCCGCTCTCTCCTGCTTGTGCATGACAGCCCATGGGTTGTTTAACTATAACTCAGAGTTCCACAAGCTGACCCTTTCCTGTTCCCACCAACCCTGTTAGAATACTTGAAAGCCTCCTAGTAGCTGCTATAAGAGGCTTAGGCATGAGATGGGCACCAACACTAGAGAGAAGTTGAACAATTAAACAAGTAATTTATTAAAGGGATATTTTGTACATAAAGGATTACAGTACAGTACTAACATTTTCTTTGACGTTTCCCAAAGACTGCTTAGTGACAATTCTTTAGGACTCAAGAGACACTGTTGCTGTTACAAGCCTCTAAGGACTTTTACCTTAGGCCAAATTCCCTAAACCTCCACCCCAGCAAATACCCTTACAACCAGGTCTAGCTTCGGGGTTCAGTATTCCTCTGACACACAAGTTCCTCACATTGTATTACTGGCTGCTTGGATGGTTAATCTGGGTTTTTACCGCCTGCTTGTATAACCTTCCTCTGGCAAGATCTTAGGGCAGTCTCTTGGCTTGGTATAACACAGCCACCTACGCCTGATCTTCATCAGCCACCTCAGGATATCCCATTCCCCTTCTCCTCAGCTTTCTCTAAGTCCTTCTCAAACACCACACACCAACCAGCAGACTTTCTCCCTCTCTCTCCACAGACTAACCCTGACTGAACTCCTAACTGTGAACTGTCATACCTTAACGGTCCTCAACCATAACTGGAGGTTGGCCTTTCACAAAGGTTCTATGGACTTTGACGAAGCCCGAGTGCAAGGTGAAAGGGAGAAACGTGCTAGGCGAAAAGCACGTCAAACAAATCCTTTACAGCACCATCTTCCATTTGGTAACCTGTGTCCTCACTGTGGGAAGCTGTGTGGATCTAGAATTGGCCTCCGCAATCACTTACGGACCCATCGCTAGAGTCTACACAATTTTTTACAATTTCCTCTTTTTATCATTTTCTTTTGTAATTTTAACCTGGAAGACAATCTTACTTGGTCACGAGTGATCGCCTACTAAAGATGGACAAATATTCTGACATAAGGCAGCTTCCTATGTTCCCAGGGGAAATTTATGGGGGGAAATAAGGAGCTTAGACCTTTGAATCCTGATATACCCAAAATGAGTTATAAAGAAAGTAGGTATCCATTATATTGATTTCTCTGAAAAATGACAGAGTGGCTTGCTGCAAATAGATACATCAATAAAGTAGTTCAGTCAGCCAATTTATGATGAAATGTGGGAATATATCTGGGCGGAAAATGGATCGAAATTTTCATTATGTGTTAATTTAAATGAAAACACAACTTCACAAATAAAGGGCTTTGTCTGCCCTTTAGTGGGAGCTACTCATACAAGGTGGGTTGCCATTTTCCATTGATTACTCCTCCAGCTACAGCAGGGGTCGTAAAAAGGGTGCCCGCAGGAGCAGTGACCCCAGTCAGGACCCCCCCCCCGTATGCCTGCCAAGACCCCACTGCCACTGCCACCAATTTCCTCCACGCTCACTGTAGCAACCCTAAGGAGGGAGAAAGCAGGAGGAGGTTAAAGAGCAGAAGCAGCGGGTAGGAGGAGAAAGAAATTGCTAGCGGGCGGACAGTGGGGCGGAAGAGGTGAGTGCAGCAATGGCAAGGGAAGTGAAATCATAGGCAGGAGGAAGAGGAGGCAGAAGTGAGCGCGGCGCAGGGCAACAATAATTTGCAGGCAAGGCGAGTGCAGCAGTGGAGGAAGGGAAATTGTAGGTGCGTGCATGGTCAGGTGAGAAGAAGCACAGGTGAGTGCGCCGCAGGGGCAAGGAAAATGTGGGCAGGCGGAGGGTGGAGGAAAAAGAAGCTAGAGTGGCAGCGGCAGGGAAATCGTGGGCAAGAGAAGGGGGGAGGTGAACATGGTGGTGGGGAGAAAGGAGAAGGAGAGGTGGCGTAGAAAGGAAATCCCAAGTGGCGGAGGAGGAAGGGAGGTCAGAAAAGAGAGAATCCACAGAAGGGGGAAGCAGAAGAGAGATTCCACAGAGGTGGGGGCAGAAAAGAGACTCACCCTAACATGGCAAATGTGCCCACAGGCCCAGGGGAAAACAACAGTGCACCCACAGGCCCAAAAAGTTTGGCGACCCCTGACCTACAGTGGCTTGGGAGTGGTGTGGTGCAGCAAGAAAGGGAAAACCCTGAGTGGAACTCTACTCGGGAGCTTTTAGGATCCAAACCTAAGAAATTTACTTAACACAAACAGAATCCATAGTCCTATCTCCCTACTAGTCAACTTCTAGCTTTCTGTCAAGGACCCATATAGAGCAAATGCAAGCCTCTGTGGCACTGCAAAAGGTCAAACATAACAGTAGTGAGTGATAATGAAACGGGGCATTATAATAGAGGACCCAGGAAAAAAAGTACGTATCTGCAAGGCAGACTGTCTCTATATCAGAATTTTAAAAGTGACAAGAGACCTGTCTGAAATACCAGGGCAAATTTAAGTCCTGCAGCATGATTTTGGTGTGAAAATGAAGCCATTCATTGCTCTAGCTCCACCACTAGGGTGAATGGGGGTTTCACTGGGCCACTAATATGCTGTAACGCACCACACATGTTCATTTAATCCTTAACATTCTGAGAAGGGCTTCTTTTTAGCTGCCAACTGAAGATAACATTTCATATATCAGATGAAGTACGCTTTGTCCCATGAACGTTTGTGTCACAATTAACATTTTAGGACTTTACACTGCCATAGGACTCTGCGCAGGGGGGGGGGTCTAGTCCCCAGGCTAGTAACTGGAAATTAGTGGTCTAATTGGAAATTAGATTACCAAACCGTGGTCATGACTGGTGGAACAAGGAAGCTGCCACTCCTCCCCCCACCCCAAAAGCCAGGCCACACATTACTCAGAGTAAAAATGGTAGAATTCTGGACTGCGCATGTCAACCTATAAACTAATAGTGAACTCAGTGTCCAAGTGCCTATTTTTTTATTATATTTATACCCCACCTTTTTTCCTACGAGGAACCCAAGGCGGCTTACATTATCCTCCTCCTCCTCTCCATTTTATCCTCACAACAACCCTGTGAGAGTCCGTGACTGGCCCAAAGTCACCCAGTGAGTTTCATGGCTGAGCGGGGAATAGAACCCGGATCTCCCGAGTCAGCATGCTTGGGAGAGCCGAAAGGCTTGCAGAAGTGCAGAATTATTTAATAACACACACCACAAGGGGGGACACCCTCAAAAACAGCCCAGTGAGGATTGGGCATGCTTAGTGGGCATGGAATGCAGACTGTTGGAGGACGGGAGATGGGAAAATGGTGGGGGGAGTAGAGTGTCCGGGAGATGGGAAAATGGTGGGGGGAGTAGAGTGTCCGGGAAAGGGGCATGGATAGATGGCCCCCTGAAAAGCAAGTCCACAAAGCAACATTCTGTGGCAGATCCCACTTGCTCTGCGTAATATGTAGATGGTCTCAAATACCAAAGAAAGTGCATTGCTATGCACTTGCCCTGAGGCTCTCCGTTCTAACATTAAATGATTTTTAAAAAGGTGAAGATTTGTGTGCTGAAACCTATGATCTGAGAACAAGCCTAAATTGGAGTACATTTAAATAGGTTTGTCTCTCTCAGGAAGGTGCACTATGAAAAAGAAACAAGCAATAAGGGATTTAATTGTGAAAGAGATTGTGGGGTAGGGGGGAACAGGGTACTGAATTCCTTCCCTTATTGGGATAATTTTTAACCATCTGCCCAAGAGCAGCAGACTCTTTCAAATCCTTTGGCTGAATTTACAGTTTTAGTTAGAAGAAATACCTTTTCCTCAGTAATAATGAATCTCATGAACTAAACTGACAGAAGCTATGAAATACAACAGAAAATAACAAGACAACAGGATGTTAATGAAAACACAGACTTTTCAAACTTAAGACTTCTAATATTCCAGAAAAAAGCAATCCAGTTAAATACCAGCCAAGCATCACCACTACATTATTTATTTATTATTTTATACTTTTTACTAGTGAACAGACCTGACTTTGCACGGATTTTTCAAGGTCCCTATAGATCAGCCTTCTCCAATCTGGTGTCCTGCAGATGTACTACTTGATCTTATAGATTTCATAGATCATAGAGTTGGAAGGAGCCTACAAGGCTATCGAGCCCAACCCCCTGCTCAATGCAGGAAACTAGAGGAGGGGTCTCCCATCCAAGTAATAACCAGGCTTGACCCTGCTTAGCTTTCCACGCTCAGACAAGCTGAGCCAGCGTAAACCACAGGCCTGTTGGTGAAGTTTGAGTTGCCAGAATAAGATTGTATACTGGATCCTCTACTTCTGGCTCTTCCGTCTTGGTCTCTATGCCCAATGCAGCTGTCATCCTCATTATGTGGTCCACGAATGTTCCCAGGTCCTCCGTAGGTGAAGTGGAGAGACCTGATTCCACATTAAGCTCTGGGGAAGAGCCTGGCAGCCTTGAAATTTCTGAATCCGTGCCTGAATAGGGCATTGTCAGACGAGGATTCCAGTTGCTTAGTCGCAGGTGGCTTGGGCTTGGACGACTTTGTGGGTGCTTTCCCCTTCTCTCGATGTCCGGACTCCTTCTCAGCTCGCACTGATGGTGTGTGGTGTCAAGAGCGCGCACTGCCATCAGAGGAGGAAGAGCTGCGGCGCGAACCAGAACGTGCAGGTGCGTCTCGGTGTTGAGACCGTACATCAGTGTCGACGGAGTCATTGGTGTCGACTGCTGGTCTTTGCCTTGTGGACGTGTGCTCGGTGTTGACATGGTGGCGTCGAGACTGGGAGCGTCTTTCGACGGCACCGGAGTCTCCTCGGCGTCGAACAACTGGACTGCGATCCCGAAAACGGCCCGCACCAACGGAGTCCCTTCGGCATCGATGGCGACGCTCGACATTGACTGGAGTACGATCCCGAGATTGGCCAGTGTCGATGGAGCAGCGGGGAGAGTGAGAGCGACGATTGGCATCGAAGGCAGTTTGCTGATGACGCCTGTGCTCGACGCCGACTGGACTTCGGTGTCGACTGGTCTCCTCGATCGAGAGCGGCGATGCTAGTCGCGGTCGGTGTCGACAACGTCCAAGTCCATTCGATACCGTGGCGGGGTTTGGTATCGGGGTCAACGGACGTCGTCTCTCCGGTATCGAATGCCATACCGGGAGGCAGAGGAGCGTTCGGAGGAGCTTATTGATCTCGAATGACTCCTGATACAGCGTCGAGAGGCGGCTGAGGTGGAGTGTGGCGTATGCATTGAGCCCACCTGCTCTTGTTGTGTCATCCGAGGGAGGATCTATCAGATTGGGAATCTTCAGCGCGAACGTTGGTACGGTCGACCTCTGTCGACGCGAAGCTTACAAGTTGGGAGAACCGATTGGTGGGCGTCACGCTGAAGCTCACACTTGGGCGGGGCGGGTTGGGGTTTGAAGAAGGAGTTCGGCCATCTTTCTTGGGTTTCTTGGAAGAGGCCTCCTTCTCCTCTTTCTGTCCTTTAGCGCGTTTGTGCGGTTTTTTGTCCTTTTTCTTCCTCGCAATCTCCTCTTGAGGGGATTGTGCCTGGGCAGTTTTAGATGTAGTAGCTCTCGGCATGGACGGTCCTGCTACCGAGAGCGTCTCCTGCCACAGCGTGGTCTTTAGTTTTAGGCCCGCTATTTCCTAGTAGGTTTTGTGAAGGCCTGGCAATGTTTGCAGGTCTCCACGATATGGCCCTGCCCTAAGCAAAGAAGGCATAGAGAATGCCCATCGGCTGGGGGTAATTTAGCCCCGCAGCCTGTACATTTTCGAAAAGGGGCTTTAAGAGCCATTATAAGTAATAGAAGAAAAAGGAGGCACGATAGAGAAAGATTTTTTTTAAAAAATGTTTTTTGTAGAAATAGGGTAGGGAGGGTAGAAGAGTAAAGTTTATGAGGAGAAGTGAGAGAAAAAACGGTTTAGTACTCAGCCAAAAGATAGATTAAGAACCTCTGAAGGAGACTACCAAAGCAACAGGTGGTCGAAGAGGAACTGAGGGAATGGGCGGGAGCCACGCTAGGGAGCAGGCGCAATGGGGGAGGGGTTCCCACCCAATTCACCTCAGCTAAAGAATTTCCGAAGGAAGCTCAGCGCAGGCACGGAGCCCATATGTGTGATGCACAGAGACCACGAAGAAGAATGGGTTGGATCCAGTGTTGATCATCTGTTAGCAGAAGAGATTTTCCCTCCCCACTAAACACATCCCAAATTTGCTTAGGAAGATTGGAAAACTCTCCAGAGCAGATTTTGGGGGATGAGCAGAAGTCCCATCGGGCGATGTTAGATCCAACCCAATGTCTGCACTTGCTTCAAGAATATTGCACTCCGTATACATTTTTGTTTTGTCACAAAAGTTGCTCTGAGAGCCCTTGAACTTTTTCAGCTGCTTTGTTTTTAATATAAGTAGCAATGAACTCTGTAGCAAAAACAACTTTATGCAGGATGTTATCAGCACACTGCAAACATTTTCTACTATCCCATTTTAAGATGATAAAGATATTAGCCTGTATTTTAATACCAAACCTATTCTATTCTGAATGGATGTTTACTGTGAGTCAAGCTAATGAAAGAAACAAGACAGCAAGCTAAAGTTTTAGACACAAGCCCACATGTTCAGCCAAGACTACTTGTGCAATCTCTGAGTGTGCACATTAATTCTCAAGCTGCATTGTTATAGACTGACTCTATAACAATACAAGAAGGTATTTGGAAGGTATTTACCACCATAACCCAAACAATAACACTTCTATTAATAAGAAAGCAGCAAAATTTATTTAAAATGTTGTATCTAGCCTCCTGCTGAGGTCAAAAAGAACAAAAAAAGCACATGAACAAACGGTTGGCAAGTTTTAAGTTGTCTGGCCAGATATCTCCTCTTTCTTCAGAAAATGCATTTCTCCAGATACTACTCCTCCAGGCAAGCTTTCAAAGGCTTTCAATATTTTAAAAATGCACATTTATAATTGATATATACCTTTAAAAATTGTGTCTGCTTTCCTCAAAGGCTTGCAACTGACAAAAACTATTTTGACAGACTGCTAGCAACATACCGGTACCGTATTTAACTGATGAGTGATTTTTATTTTTTTTTGCAGGGCATGCACATAGTACAGTTCTCCCATAGAAAAGCACCACCTCAGAACGCATGCTGGGATTCACTGTTTGAAAGCTCACCCATGTCTCTACTTGTGGAAACTATACATGGTATCTTAAATACTTGTAACCTAGTCTTCTCTTCCATGCTGGTTTTCCATGCACTAGAACTTTTTTTGGCACGTGTCCCCCATGTGCATTTTGAGGTGGTGTGGTACTTACTTACCAAGGAGAAGAGACTGTTAAGGTGCTGTCTGGGGGCAGTTGAAGCTTTATGTGGTTTATTAAGTGGGCGTGGTTTTATTTTTTTCCCTGGAGGATGCAGCTGGGGAGCAGAGGGGCCTACGCCCTATAAAAAGGCTTTAGTGATTTTGGAGAGGGAAAGGACTAGAACACCTCTTCCCTCTTTTATGGCCAGGGTTCCATAAATGCATTCTCCAGCTAGGAGTATGTCTTTTAATCTGGCAAATGCAAAGTGAGGTTCAGAAACACGCAGAAGCAGCAAGACTCTTCCTTGCTCCAAAGCACCTCCTAAGTCCAGTGTGACAGCAGGCAAAGACTCTGGCCTCCTTCTCCCAGACACTGCGGTTGTACTGAACTTCAAAAGGTTCTTGTTGCTTCCATAGAGCCTTCAAAGCTTACCATGGCATCAGCACTGAAGGAGCAGGGCTGGTGGTGACCACAAATTTTGGCTTTGCAATTGGTAAGTCCTGCCAATGGCCCTCTCCCAACGCACTTTTTCCACTTTAAAAAAAGAAGACCAGCTTGTTGTTAAACCTATTCTCTTTGGTCCTTCCATATCTGGCAGGACTGAGAAGTTTGCCTTGCTCCTAAAGCCATGTTACATTTTAATTATATGAGGTTAACACAGCATGCAGATACCTAAGATGTCCAGTTGGTGGGCATCTTAGTTGTCCCAGAATGCTCAGTTCCACAGTGTGCAAAAGTACCAGGGAAGTCTTTGCTTCCATATGATATAGCAGAGGGAGCAGCTGAAACCTTTCACAGATGTTCTACCAATCAGTATTTTCATGCAGAAGATACAGACAGGATTGGGATGGATGTGGGGAGACTCCAAAAGCAAGGCCCCTGTTCTAGCTATTTATTGTTCCTGGGTCCAAATTATACAGAGTGCTGATTTAAAGCCCTAAAATGTACAATGTGGATTACCACAACACAACTAAAACCAGTAAGACCAGCAATATTGAAGAGTTCAAAGATAAGAAAGGGTAGTCAGCAGATCAAACAGCTTCAAAGACTACATGAAATCGATCACTTCGGCCCATTTCCAGAAGACTCCCAATGATAGAGCCAAATCTCCCCCCAGAGAAAAGCATTCCACACTGTTCAGGCTACTCCTGTGAAGGCACTGCTCTTAAAGTGAAATCCTCATACATGTCTACTCAGAAGTAAGTCCCACTAAATTCAATGGGGCTTACTTCAAAGTAAGTGTGTATAGATATCCTTAGTAGATATCAATCCAGCATCATGAGAAGATGGCACTTTAAGCAAAGTCTTTCTGGCAGATCTCAAAGACAGGCAGGAGTCACATGGGAGGAAATGTTTCCTGAGATATTGCAGACCATTCAGGGGGATTACAGCAAACCTCCTACTAGACCAATCATAGAACAATTGCCTCTCTTTGAATAGTTCCCTTGGCACTAATGATATCTGAGGAGACAGGAGTAGTAGTTGTATTTGATGGCTGGTGGCACAAAGTGTTTTTAAAAAGCAAGGATGAATTTAGTTACTCTGATAATGTAAGGTGGGCAATCAACCAATTGGACCATGGAGCACTGTTTATTGTGTTCTCTTATGAATTATAGCAGACAGGGATACTCAAGGAGATGAAATTTAAGACCAATGGAATTCGATTTTTCTTTTGCCAGCTTCTTGACACTGGGATATTGAATGAATAAATGCACACACGTGCTCCTCTTTCCTATTGGTATGAAATTAATTAATTGGTACAGAGATGAATGGCTATCTAATACACATTCCTTGCAATATTGTCTTTCTGGCTAGTCTAAGTCAGGCCCTAGTTTGTAGATTTTCTAGGAAAGGCAGGATGAAAAGGAACCTTTGTTCCTCTTGAGCGGCGTTCTTACCCGTAGAATGGAACTTCTGTAGCTGGAGATGAAAACATCTTCCATTCTGAATTCCAAGTTTTATTTCTGCTACAGATCAAGCGGTTACAACAGTGAAGACCACTGTCTAGCAAACAGTCTAGCAACCACGCTTAACCATTTGCAGGAACTGGGATGACAGGCCACCTGCAAGTCATAGGGCTACTTGAGATAGAAACACATTTTTGTAAAACTGAAACAAGCAGAGAGGGCCACATCAGAAATGTATATAGAGGACCAACCTATGCTGAACCACGTATCTTAAGCAATTTAACCTGCATATCATTTTTATATTCATGCTGCACATCAAAATAAATCAACAGGATACATAGAACCTGTCACATGTCTATATCCACAGGGGTCAACAAATATTGGCTTGACTTGCTAACCAATCATTGTTTCTAGTAGCCAGGGAAGCTCAGTTTTCTTGCTTTCTACTCCACAGAGGCAAACTTACTGTGGCCATTCTGAATTTGCTGCCCAGCATGGGGAATTTTATAGGGGTGGAAAGAAAGGCAGTAATATGTATATGTTTAAAATAACCATACCCCAATAAACCATAATGATAAAATCAGAGACTTGGAGGGTACCTTAGAGGTCATCTAGGCCAATCCAATGCTTAATGCAGGATCTGAAGCACAGGATGCAACTATGGAACCCTTAACAGAAGACCTCCAGCCTTTGCTTTAATACCATTAAACAAAGGAGAGTTCACGACCAACTGAGGCAGACAGACTGTTCCACTGTCAAAACAGCTCTCCCATTAGGAAGTTTGTCCTAACGTATATCCAAAATCTGCTTCCCTGCAAGCTAACCAGCCTGCTTAGCTTTGGACCACTTTGGGCTAGATGCACTTTGCTTTGGAGGAGGCCTGAATACTTTCAAAACCACCCACTTTGGTTTGGTTTTTGAGCTTTGTCCAAAGCAAATGCAGACTCTAATATCCAGGCAATAACTTTCTGTTCTCTTTCTCAACATTTGTTCTCATGAATACTTCCAACTGTCTTACAGCTATTTTTGCAGGGTGTTGAACGATCATTGCCTCAACAGAAAACAAAATTTGTGTTTCTCTCCTAAAGTTTTGGGGTCTAAACCTTCATTTTTGCCTTGCTTTTACCATTTAACCCATGATCACCAGGTTTCACAGGAAGCAACAACCCTCAAGTAGGGGTTACATATTCAAAATGGCAGCTGCACACACCCTGCATGCATCACAGCCTCACTCAAGGTGGGCTGTCATGTTGTCCAAACAGCTCCACTGACCATTATCATCTTTATCAGTCTTCCTGTCTCCCAGGTTAAGTCTATTATCTCTATTCTTACTTCTTTTGCTCATCTAATTATCTTTCTTCCTGCTTTAATCATTTTACACCTCTGAGTTTCCCCTACTACATATTTCTAACTAACTTTTCTAACTAACTTTTAAGCATCATCATGGCCTTACCGCATTCCAAACTTCATTGCTTACTCTCTGTTTTCCTATTCAGTCACTCCATTCATTAAACATGATTCTTCCTATTAAGCCATGACACCCTCATTTCTATTTCTCACCTCTGTGCCTTTTCTCACTCACAACCCTTCATGCATGAAACTCTCTCCCTTTTAAATATTCTGTTGCCTCCCCCCACCCTGTAATGTCCTGCATTACCGTAATTGTTTTTTGGGAAAACTCATCTTCTCATTCTTTCCTGATGTTTTATTTAAATTTGTGATTCTTTTCTTACTCGTAAGTGAATTCCTGGATTTACATAGTAATTCAGATATTAGAAATTCAGTACTTAGACAGCTTAACTACCTTACTTTAATTCTTCGACTTTTTAGATTTTCCTGGTTAGGGCAAAGTTTTCTCCCCCCCCCCCCTCCAAGTCCTCTATTTTTCTCTCATGTTTTCTAAATTGTGAGCCTGTAGGCAGGGACCTGCTTCTTATATTTTGTAAAATGCCTAGTACATTTTTAGATGCTTTTATAAATTACAGAAGAAGAAGAAGAAGAAGAAGAAGAAGAAGAAGAAGAAGAAGAAGAAGAAGAAGAAGAAGAAGTAGTAGTAGTAGTAGTAGTAGTAGTAGAGGCCTTTACCTGCTGGTCAGCAGAATATACGGTTCCCACTGGCCTATTCGTTGTGGTGATTTGAGTAGTAATTGTGCCTGGGCAACAGTTAAATGGTAAACTACTCCTTCCCATTTGTCCAATGCTGTCATGGTGCTCTAATTAATTAATTTAATTTAATTTATATCCCACCTTATTTCCTGTAAGGAATCCAAGGCGGCTTACATAATCCTCCTCTCCATTTTATCCTTACAACAACCCTGCGAAGCAGGTTAGGCTAAGAGTCTGTGGCTGGCCCAAAGTCACCCAGTGAGCTTCATGGCTGAGTGGGGACTTGAACCTTGGTCTCCCGAGTCCCAGTCCAACACTCTCACCACCATGCCACACTGGCTCTCCATACAATGCCATGCTCTCTTAGTTTTCTGGCCTTAAATTCTGTGAAAACCCAAGACAGAAAAGGCCACATGCATAGCTACTACAAGCCAGAGAAAAGCAGCACTGTTGCGGGAGCTAAACATGCATTTAGGATGAAAGATACCACAGTTCAGCACTTTGCTGGCTAAGTACCCTGTCTGCCTCACCCTGACCAGGCATTTAAGATAGGAAGGAGGAGACTGGAACCTACCATAGTACACAGTTGCTTTATCCCAGCTAGAGAACCACAGAGCTCTGCTATGGCAACTGCTACGTGCCATCATGCAAGTGAACACACACACACAAGCCTCTGTGAGTGTTAAAGCAAGAAGAAAAGTCTGGCAATTGAAACTGCACTGCATTGCTTTTTTCCAGCTTTGGAAATGCAACTGGATCTTTTAACTTCTGGAGACATGGGTAAAGAGGAGCAGCTGAGTAAGAGCAGCAGAGGAACCCATGAATGCTCATTTCTAAGGCTGGGCTAGACAATCTTAATCCCCCCCCCCCGGGAATTGTTGTGCCTGTATATTATGAACTTGTCTGATCCCTTGATCCCTTTAGATACAAGGTCTTAGACATGATAGAATGAAAATCCATTAAATTACGCACCGTTTTAGACATTTCTAATGCTTTTGCTTTTGTATTTTCTGTAGAACCCCATTGAGGGCTAGAAACCTACTTTTCCTTTATTTATTTATTTATTGCATTTATACCCCGCTCTTCAGACAGAAAAGGCTCTCAGAGTGGCTTACAAAGATTAATAATAAGACAGTCCCTGCCCTCAGGCTCACAATCTAAAAGACACGACACAAAAGGAAAAGGGATTGGGAGGGAGGAGGAAGAATGCAAAACTCAGGCACCAGTTCTTAGTTAAAAAGGTTCTTATAGGTTTTCTTTCTTTTTTTCTTCGGGGGAGCAGGGAAGGGCAGGGAACGGCAAAACAAGCTCCCTGCAGCTGCTCCCTCTACAGCTGCTCCCTCTACAGCTGATGTACGGGGCCAGGTTGGTCTCCCCCTTCTCAGGTTTGTAGTAAGAGCCTATGGGCTACACAGCGGTGGCTTAAGAAGCAGTTCCGAATCAAGGGATACATTTGGGAGGACTTTTAGGGCCAAGAAGACAACTCAAATCTTATAAAATGACACAAAAAACACATATCACATGGCTGGGGCATGCTGGGCTTTGTAGGCCTTTTTTCTGTCTAAACAGGCATAGATTGCACCCTTACTGTCACAAGTGAACAGACAAGCTTATCCAATGTGGCACTGTGGAGAGTGTCTGACTAAGTCTAGATTCAAAACCTAGCTCAGCCCCAAAATTCACTGTGTAACCTTGGGGCAGGTTCTCTTTCTCGGCCCAACATGGCTCACAGGAGGCTTGTACAGATACAACAGAGGGTAAAGCAGCGGTGGGGAGAACCATGTACTGTACGCCAGCCTCCCCCAGACATGGCCACTGGAATGACGGGAGTTGCAATCCAACACATCTGGACGGCACCAGGTGAGGGAAGGGTGATGCATGTATGCCATCTTAAGCTCACTGAAGGAAGGTAGAATAGATTTCATAGATCATAGAGTTGGAAGGAGCCTACAAGGCCATCGAGTCCAACCCCCTGCTCAATGCAGGAAACCAGAGGAGGGGTCTCCCATCCAAGTAATAAACAGGCTTGACCCTGCTTAGCTTTCCACACTCAGACAAGCTGAGCCAGCGTGAAGTGTAAGAAGTGAGACGAGGAAGACATTTTTAACTAAATATTTTAACATTTACAGCCTGTTTCCATAGACTATCACTACCCCTCAGATATGATTTTTTTAAAGAAAAAACAGTAAATTTTATGACTAAAGCTTGAGGCTAGCATTTATATCTAACATATTAAATTCCAGACTACATAAGCACGGTGCATAGCATTGCTTTAATAATGCAATAAAAAGCAACTATTTTAAAAATTAGGTCACCTCCAAGTGTTTAAAACAGTATGCATGCCAAGGATATTGCTCTGCATTTTATTTTATGTTCTTTTGTTTTTAAGATGACTGTTTTTATCTTGTTTCTCTTTATAAACCGCCCAGGGAGCCTTTTGGCTGATGGGCGGTGAACAAATATATGAAATAATAAATAAATAAATAAATAAATAAATAAGAGAAGTGTTGTGAGGGGCTTGTAACGGTCTTAAAAAGCCAGTATTGCAAAGTTAACCATACACGACAACACATACCATCACTACTCAGGAGTTTGTTTCTCCACATGATGTTAATCATATTGAGAGGAAGTGGGGGTGAGTGCACTAGCTCTGCTCCCTCCCCGCCACAAGTTAGAGGGTGACCATTTGCAGCAGGGATCCTGCTTTACTCATGCAGCCCACCACAACGATTTAAAACCTGGGGGGGGGGGCAGCAATGGGGCGGGCTAATGCACCCTACCTCCCCAAGCAGTGTTAATCATATGGACAAACAAGTGCCTGAGAAGGGCTGTCTTACGTACAAAAATAATCTGTATTTCCATGCAAGGAACACACACATCCACACAGTACACAGCTGAGGCAGGCTTAAAAACACTGCTAAAAGTTCTTCTTTTAAGTTCTGCTTTCAAGAATGCCCACCACAACTCAGCTCTTCAAGCAGTAAAAAATGCCTTGGAGCTCAACTGTCAAATGTTATGTCCACACTACAGATATTAACATCTGTTTTGCAGTCTAGAATCTGTCAGTTTGCTGCTCAGTAAGGGGAATCTTTTTTCAACAGAGCAGTTGGAACCATTTTTATAAAAATTGAAGGGGAGCCACAAGTTAGGAAGGAAAAGCAGGGTTTCTCCGTTGCACATGGAGGGCCCTTGCAGGGAGGAATCCCTTCACCTGCTGCTTCTTTCCTGCAAGTTCCCCCCCCCCCACACACACACACACATTCACTTCTGTTTTTCTCCCTCCTGCTGGGCTCAAAAACCAAATGTTATCCCAGCTAAGGAAAAGTGTTTTGGGAGCACATTAGCAGGAGAGAATTGGTGGGCATAGGAGAGTTGAGCCATGCACCCTCCTGCCAAAAGACTTTCCCCTACTATTGCTCCCTCAGCAAATGCAGGTTTGGAAACCTAATTCTTTTGCACAAGAAAATCAGCTTAACACTGAATCCATGTGATTAACTTTAATTCAATAGGATTAAAATTGCCCCTTAATTTACTGGAAGAGGAGTAACATAGGTTACATAGATACACCAGCTTATTTAAGAATACAGGCCTGTGGCTCATGCTGGCTCAGCTTGTCTGAGTGTGGAAAGCTAAGCTGGGCCAGGCCTGGTTATTACTTGGATGGGAGACCCCGCCTCTAGACTTTCCTGCATTGAGCAGGGGGGTGGCCTTGTAGGCCCCCTCCAACTCTATGATCTATGAACCCAATCTATGAACATAACAACAGTTTTGCTGGATAGGACCAAAGGCCTGTCTAGTCCAGTATTCTGTTCCCTCAGTGGCCAACCAGATGTCTATGGGAACCTCACAAGCAGGACATTCACTCAATTTAGCACCATCCTGCTCACGTTCCCCAGCAACTAGTATTCAGAGGCATACTGCCTCCAATACTGGAAGTAGCATATAGCCATCATGACTAGTAGCCATTGATAGCCTTATCCTCCACTAATTTGTTTAATTGCCTTTTAAAGCCGTGCAAGATGGTGGTAGCAAACTTGATTATACACTGGGTGATGAGGTACTTCTTCCCCTGCTGTTGCTCCCCATCAACGGGCAATTCACAGGCATACTGCCTCTGAACTTGGGAGGTAGCAGCCATTTAAGCTAATGGACATCACCCAATCTTGTGGTAGTGAAATCCAAAGTTTGACTATGCACTGTGTGAGGAAATACTTCCTTTTGCCTGTCCCAAATCTCCCACCGTTTAGCATCATTGGATGATCCTACTGATTTCTAATATTATCTGAGAGGGAGAAAAAGTCTCCGCATCCACTTTCTCCACACCATTCACACTTCTTCACCCTTTTATCAAAGCTAAAGAGCCCCAAACATTGATCGTTCTGCTTGCCCTTTTCTCCCTGTGCATTATTGGGGGAAAGGCTGGGGGGGGGGGGGAGATTAAGACCACTTTTCCTTCTGGTTTCTATCCAAAGTTAGCAGACACTTTGGCTTTCAGGCTGAAATTATAACCACCTTCTATCTAACTCATGGGTTGCGAACCCGCAGGATGGGTGGAACACAGGAAACTGCCCTACACCAGTTCAATACCACTGATCCATCTGGTTCGGTATTTTCTATGCAGACAGGCAGGGTCTTTCCCAGCTGTACCTGGAGACTGAACCTGGGACTTTCTGAATGCAAACATGTGCTCTACCACTGAGCTACAGTTATGCCCCCTTATTATGTGGTACAGGCAACAAGAACTGAAGGGCCTGTGAGCTTGGCCATATAGCAGAGGCCCAGTAGAAGTGTAATTTCCCCCAATATTTCAACCATCATCAGGCGATCACTCGTGACCGAGTAAGATTGTCTTCCGGGATAAAAGGAGGAGATTCTAAAGAAGATTGTGTAGACTCTAGCGATGGGTCCGTAAGTGACTGTGGAGGCCAATTCTAGATCCACACAGCTTCCCACAGTGAGGACACAGGTTACCAGATAGAAGATGGTCCTGTAAAGGATTCATTTGACGTGCTTTTCGCTTAGCACGTTTCTCCCTTTCACCTTGCACTCGGGCTTCTTCAAAGTCCATGGAACCTTTGTGAAAGGCCAACCTCCATTTAGATCGTTCATGGGCCAGAGCTTCCCAGTTTTCGATGTTTATATTGCATTTTTTTAGATTAGCCTTATGAACATCTTTAAACCTCTTATATTGACCACCGATATTCCGCTTTCCATCCTTGAGTTGGGAGTAAAGTAACTGCTTTGGGAGACGGCAGTCAGGCATTCGAACAACATGACCGGTCCACTGAAGTTGGCGTTGAAGGATCATTTTTTCAATGCTAGTAGTCTTTGCTTCTTCCAGTACACTGACATTTGTTCGCCTGGTTGAAATTACATGGTTGAAATTACATGCATGGTTTCTAAGCATGGTTGAAATTACAATATTTCAACCATGCTTAGAAAATCAGGAACACTCTGCAGAAGGGCAAAATTTATATGGTTTCTGAACAGTCAGGCATACAAAACAACTGCCTTAACTATTAACACGTGTTGTGATCTTCCACCTGGCTGCAGCAGAGGAAGAAGTGAAAATATGGCCAACCTCATCAGTTCAGCTGGGCCAACAGAAAACCATGGTTTTTAAAAACTGTTTGGAGATGGTATTTGACTCCAGTAAGATTAAATAAAATAGATAGTAATTGTGCTCCATTGTGTTGGAGAGGATGCCAGGAACTTGGTACTTATGCTCATATGTGGTGGAGCTGTAAAAGCGTATTGGATTTTTGGAATAAAATTTTTGGAGAAATTTCAGTAATTATTGGTATTAATGTGGAGGTCTGTCCAAAATTAGCATTGTTATCAATAACAGAGAAACTTTTGTGCTCACAAGAGAAAAAGGAACTAATTGTAAGTTTATTAGCGGCAGGGAGATTATTGATTGCAAGGAATTGGAAAGTTCAACATCAGTATTTAATAATAGACTGGTATAAAGAGGTTTGGGATATTGCTTTAAATGATAAACTAACATGTAGTATTAAATGTAAAAGGGGACAATTAAAGAAAAATAATTTTAAGGAAATATGGGGGTTATTTTTAGATTATGTTTTAGTAAAGGGGAAAGGGAGTAAGCCATGTCATGATATGATGTATTTTTGGAATATAGATTAATAATGGATTATGTGGATAGAATTGGTTTTGGCCCCGGGGTGACGGGTGCACTTGTAGTGTATGATTTGTAGGTTTATGTTTTTTTGTGTGTATGTGTGTTCTTTTAAAAATATAAATAAAAATTTTTAAAAAAAAAAAAAAGAAAACCATGGGCAATGTTGGGTTAACTCTGGGTTGTTTAACTCACGAACAACCCAGAGTTCCGGGTTCGTAAGTCATGAAACAACCCAGAAACTTCCTGGGTTATTAATTAAAAGTGGAAACGACTAGTGTGTGGCTTCTGCGCTCCACTTGTTCCTGAAATTCCTGGATTAAACAACCCAGGAATTGCCGCCATGATGTGTGAACCAGGTCACTCTCTCCCAGCCACAGCCCCCTTCCATCCTGCAATATGGGGACAATGAAGAGCTTTTGCTTTGCAATTTGTATTAGCAAGGCTAATTGTTAAATGTTGCATGCTAAATAAGAACTGAATTAGAAAGAGCAGGAACACTTCTTCTTTGTTGTTATGTTTCAGGGAATTGTGGGTGGACACAAAGATACCTAATCCCCATTACATTAAAATCCTGGATCTCTCTATTGATCTCTATGGGCTTCTGTCCCCTGGGGACGTTTTAAAAATAGTTTCTCAGTGTAAACTAGAAAATGACCTATCCAGACAGTGAGATTTCCCCTTACCCACCCACCCCATCCATTTATACCTGACTATCTCACCTTCCATCCTTTTTTTGCTACTTCTGCTCAGAGGAGGAAAGAGGGAAAGAAATGGAGCAAAGAAAAATGGAGAAAGAGACAGACATGTAACTGCCCACCTTCCACTCTTCCCCTTATCTATTCTGTGCTCCTTGCCTTTTCTCAGCTAGCCTCTCATGTGAACTGGTCACTGGACATAGTGGTACTTATGGAGTAAACATGACTAGGATTGTGCTGTTAGTGCCCCTGTTCCATCTGAATTTCCCTCCCCCACACTTCCTTTTTTGGCATTGACCATGGTAACATATTAGACATTTAGACGTGCATCAAAGAGAACTCTAACCCCAATTAAGATTTAAACCCGCTTGGAGGAAAAGACTCACAAACCCATTTCATGCGATTATCAATAACTGAGGCAGCTGACTCCCCTCATTAGAATGACGGAGGAAGGACACTCAGGAACCCTGTCCACTAAAGTGGGCATCATGCTTAATATCAGAGGATCATATATTATAGAGAGCCAGTGTGGCGTAGTAGTTAGAGTGTTGGACTGGGACTCTGGAGATCCAGGTTCTAGTCCCCGCTTGGCCATGAAACTCACTGGGTGACTTTGGGCCAGTCACTGACTCTCAGCCTAACCTACCTCACAGGGTTGTTGTGAGGATAAAATGGAGAGGGAGGATGATGATTATGTAAGCCGCCTTGGGTTCCTTGTAGGAAAAAAGGTGGGGTATAAATATAATAAATAATAAATAAATACACACACACACACACACACACACTAGATTGGCCATCTTGAGTTCAGCTTTCATCTACCATGTGTTCCTCAAAATGTGCAGGCCCAGCCAGTTCAGTTCTTTGGAGTTTTCATATCAGCAAAATTTACAGCCTATGCAACTCATCTCTAAAAGAGTGGTGTCAGTTTTGCCTGGCAGCAAATTAAATAAGCTGCTCTCTCTGCTCTGGAGAAAACAAGTGTCTGATCAACACAGAGAAGAGAATTATGCTAACAGCCTCCCTCCCTCCCTTCATCTCTCACTTACAATCAACTATCTGCAAGATAAAATTTAACACACAAAAACACTGTGCTGAGTTTGAGGTACAGAAGGGGTGTGGGGGGGAGGGAGAGGGGGAGAGGGGGGCAGTATTTGTTCACTTGCAGTTGAACCCTGCTCAGTTGCACACACAGATGAAGGCAGGCCACCTCCCCAGTGCAAGTCTTCAGCAACCACAGCTCAAATCTGAACAGTACCCAGAAGCAGCAGCCACATGGGTCAGGATTCCACCTACTGCAAGATAACGTTAACTGAAGCCAGAATCAGACTTGGAATGCCCAACAGTGTAAGGCAACTTAAGTATATTGATCAGTAAATGTATTATTAAGATGACAGCAGAGCTAGCAATATCCCACGCAACTGGTGAAGAAGAAAAAAATCAGAGGATTTTTAAGGAGCTTTGCAGCCCTCAAGAACACACACCTTTTCTTTTATTGCTTGAAGCCTGCATCCAAGTAATTGGTTAGTTCAAATCGATGTGTGAGATCCAGCCTCTCACAGCCTCTTTACGATGGTCACCTCACAACGCTGCAGCAAGAGCGGAAGCCATAACTGGCAACGCTGGCTGGGGTGGATTGGAACTGTAGTCCTGTCCAACTCATCTGGAGGGCCCCAAGCTGGAGAAGGCTGCTCTAGAACTTTGCTCCCTGAGTTCCCAGCTTCCCTGCTCACCTCCTTACCTCCTTCATGGCAACAGAGCAGAGCCTTCCCAGCATTCCTTTACTCTGAAGTGCCGTGGACAGGGGAGGAGGTAGATTTGTATATACCGGTAGATCTCTAAGTGATCTACAGTAGAACAGCAAGGATCTCTAACTCCCAATTGTTTAACAGTAACAGCAACAAAATGACTCCCTCCCACCATAGATTATACTACTGAAATGACAAAATGTATTTATTTATTTATTCATCATTACATTTATATCCTGCCTTTCCTCCAAGGAGCCCAAGGCAGCATACACAATCCTCCTCCTCCCCATTTTATCTTCACAACAAATCTGTGAGGTAGATTAGGCTGAGAGTCAGTGATGAGCCCAAAATCGCCCAGTGAGTTTCACAGCAAAGTGGGGACTAGAGATCTCCCCAATCCTCATCCAATTCTTTAACCACTACACCACCCTGGCTCTTGGGGTAACCAGGAGTAAATTTTGTGTGAGCTAAGAGTTATTTTAATTCTTAGTGTATGTCTTTTGCATCAGGCTCTGATTGGTGGATCTCAGGGTTCTAGGGCAAAACAAAGAAGCCATTGCAAGCCTTAAGTCTGCCCACCCCTGGTATAAGGAAAGCATCTAGGCAACTTAGGGTTGCACCATCACTTAAACCATCACTGTCATGATGTTTAGGGTCAACCTGAGCATAAATGATTGTACTACTTCAGATACTCAGAAGATGCAACCAATGACAATCTTATTTGTCTACAAAGAATGGAATAACTGGAAGAACAATTAAGATGGCTTCCAAAACTGATCTCAAGAGGACAAAAAACCTACAACCTTCATCAGTGCATCTCCAAACACTTAATAGCAGCTTCACAGTTTTGCAAACACAATAAATGCAAGAGTACTTATTGGTAAGCCCCCCTCATTGTGCCAGTGTGTGTCAAGGAGGTGGAACAAAGAGGTCAATAAACCAAATGAAGCATAATAGGATTGGGTTGTTTCATCTTTACCAAGGGAAACCCATTTCAGGGTCACTCTACCTTACAGAAGCTATGGACTGCTTCCAGTTATCTAGCCACTGGAAAAATATCAAAGTACTCTATTTTCACAAATATGTTAAGCGTACAGACATATGCTACAGGAAAACATACACTTGAATAATACACATTGCCAAGTTCAGGAGGAAACCTTTTATTCAGGCAAGTTTAATGGCTTCTCTAGTGATTAATACTTTCAAAGTAATTAGGGAAATCATTACATGTCCCTACCTATGCACTGTTAAAGACTATCATGAAATACAGGCATGCCTTGTATTATGGATTGAGAGCATAATTCGTTCCGGAAACGTGCTTGTAATCCAAAACACTCTTATATCAAAATGAAATCCCCCCAAAAAAATGTGTACAGAGATTTTTAATTTAAGCCGTACTACAGCTTTAATTTAAGACGTCGCTTGCATATCAAGTAAAAAAAATTAAATAAATATTTAAAAATTTGCTTGTCTTGCAAAACGCTCTCAAACCAAGTTACTTGCAATCCAAGGTATTACTGTAACCCCTTAAAATGTTTGAAAAGGGTTAGGACTGAAATATATAATCAGATTCATTGGTATATTAAATCAGTCGAGTACACATTAATTTTTAGGTTATTTTGGCTCTTCTGTGTCATTTGAAAATGGAATGAAAAAATATTAAAGATGACCTTTCCTTGTAATAATGAGGCATAGTTTTTGTTTTATTAAATTGCAAGTTCTCACATACTTCCTTCTCTCTGTCTTAAAAAGAAACGGCTGTTAAAGTGCTGATAATATGAAAATATATTTAAACAGAATTGATTATACCATTTACCTAATCAGGTAAACATCATATACGGTAATCAGTTGACAGCTCTAGAATTTTCAAGTCTAGTGAAGATAAAATATCAGGGAAGAGCAGGAAAACAAGATTGAAATACTCTTCCCCAACACAATCCAGTAGTTACCAGCACTGAGAGCTCCAGTGACTAGAGGGCCTAGTGCATTAAATTACATTCCCTGAAAGTTATAGGTTCCTATCTCTGCTGCATGGACTGTTGCCACAGCCCAGCGTAGCTTATTTAAGCAAAGGTGGGTTGCAGCACATGCCAGTGGCCATTTTGAATATTCAGCCCCCCGGGTTTTTTTTGCCATGGTTTGCTGTGTTGTCTGAACCCCAAACAAAGACCATGTGGCTGACTACATCACACCGAGATACACCATAGCTACTATCAGCACTGTTACGGTTACACATGCGTACACACGCACAGCAAGAAGATTGCCTAGGCAACACATAGCACCAAGGCCTAACCTGGAAGCATTTATAATTAGGTTAGGTCAAGGAGAACCAATGGGCTGTTTGGGGGCAGAGATATACTATAACATGTAGAGAACAAGCTTCAAGCGACTCAGCACAAGGGGTATAAATATCCAGGCTAGAGGGTTCATACGTTCAAGACCTGGCTTTTTAAAATAGAGCCTAAGAAACACAGCATATGGCAACAGTTAAGAGCAGGTGTAAAAATTAAGGAGCTATTAAAACCTCAGAAAAATGAGGCAATTTCAGCTGAAGCAACAGGTAAACAGATCAGAGAAGGAAGTTCTAGATCCTACAAGCATATACACATAGGCTTATACATATATTGTGGGGCACACACCCACAGGCTTATATGCATAGTGGAGGGGGGTTGTAAACAGTGAAGTCATTTCCCTCTGACCTCAGTATTCAATCCCCAGCCCACAACCATATGTGTATATATACCAGTAACTCAAGATATAACTTCATGCTTCTAATCAAGCAGACTGTAGCCCACGAAAGCTTATGTCCTTATAAGATTGTTAGTCTTTAAAATGCCACAAGACTCTTCTCTGTATTTCAATAAATTAAGACATTCATTTTAATTCTCATTTGATAACCCAAGTTGTTTAAATAGCTGTCTAAATATCATAGTCAAATATTGTTCTATCCACACAATAAACAATACAGCAAGGGTGTATCTACTCTACTAGCAAACCCTGTCAGGAGACAAAGTTAGAACACTGTAATTTTGTAACTCTGGAATAATACTCAATATGTTAAAACAAACAAGTTTAGTGGCCAGGGATACGAGCTTTATATGTATGAAGAAGCTTTTATATTTTGTTACTATCCCTAAAGGGGAATAGGGTAAATTAAGAATCTAAGACAGTGGGTTTTGTTCGCATGCTGAGCAAAATACTAAGAAAGTCCTTTCTGAGATGCTGCAGAAACACAAGGCCCATTTTACTGTTCCACAGTTAAGGTATCAACATCATCATCATCATTCGTCCCTGTAATTATTTAATACTAACATGTTGTCCTTCCATTAAAAACTGATCCTTGAGGCAGTTCACAGATAAAAGATTTTAAGAAATAAAAATGATCAGAAAAACCCACCAGCAGCTAACCATACTAATAGACAAATTGCAGTCTCTCTCTCCCTCACCCTCCCTCTTTTGTGTGTGTGTGTGTGTGTGTGCGCGCGCATGTGCGCACACGCGCACGCGCACACACACACAAAAAGAACAGGAAGCAAACAAAATCTGCCTTGTCAAACTGCTCAACAGAAAAACAGAAAAATAATAGTCTTAACCTGCCACCTAAAACGTAAAAGGGAAGAGGCCAGGTGAGTCTCCCTAGGGAGGGAGCTACAAAGTCTGGGCACCTCCCTAAAAAGAGAAGGTCCTGTCTCTTACAACCATCTCCCCATACCTCAGGCCAAGGTGGTACACAGGAGAAAGCCTGCGAAGATGACTTCAGCAACCAGGCAGGTTCATATGGGGTCGAGACCTCCTGCTCTGCTCCAAACCACTTAGGGCTCTAAATACCTGCACAATGGCCAGGATTCCAAAGGGCCTCTTCAGACATGCCCAAGGGCTCAAGTGTACCACATCAATTGGATTTTTTGCTTTTACTTTGGAATGGCAGGCACCACCCCTATACCATCATCACAAACTCCACAGATACAAGGAGAAGTGGATCATTCAAAATCAGAAGAGAGCACTGCTGTCTGAGGAACACAAGTCCAAAGCTCCCTTGAGCTCTTGGAACATGCGTATATACTCGAGTATAAGTCGACCCGAATATAAACCGAGGCCCCTAATTTCACCCCAAAAAACTGGGAAACCTTATTGACTCCAGTATAAGCCTAGGGTGGGAAATGCAGCAGCTACAGGTACAGGTAAATTTAAAAATTATGGTAAATTTAAAAAATTTAAATTTAAAAACTAAAGATACGGTAGATACCAATAAAATAACATACATTATGGTAATTGAGGCATCAGGAGGCTGATGGGAGTTGGAGCTTCAGCCGCGGGGGGCATTTTCGGCAGCGGGGGGGTGTCTGGGGGTGGCGGGGGGGTCCTAGGAGGGCGCTGACCCGAGTATAAGCCATGGGGGGGGGCATTTTTCAGCACAAAAAATGTGCTGAAAAACTAGGCTTATACTCGAGTATATAAGGTAAGTTGTGCGCCACTTTGGATCCAGGCCTCTTACAGCAAGATTGTAACAAGGTGCCTGGCAACACATTCCCTCAAGTTGTCTAAGAGGAAACTGGAAAAGGAACCTTTGGCATGGGTGAGGGGAGGAGCAGGTCTTGTCACTTTAGAGCAGTGTTCTACAACCTTGGGTTCCCAGATGTTTTTGGCCTACAACTCCCAGCATACCCCAGCCAGCTGGCTGGGGCATGCTGGGAGTTGTAGGCCAAAAACATCTGGGGGCCCAAGGTTGGAGAACACTGCTTCAGAGCTAGGGGGCTGGCTGATGATTATCCTTAATATGCCATCTTCTTGTTAATGAATTTGCCTGAGATGCAAGACCAAAGTCATACTAAGTGGTGATGTGTTTTTTCTTCAAAACACAGTTTGTATAATAGAAATACTACCCCAACCACACAACATGACATAATAATAAAAAAAGTCGGGTTGCTCCTTTTTGAGCAAGAACTAGAAGGGGGTATGGGAGGAGGAGGGGGAACATGCAATGCTTTAAAAAAACAAAACAATTTCTTAAAACAACAAGGTAACATCACATCATCTACTGTATGTAATTACATTCACTTCCCATTCTGATATACTGAGATTCTTAACCATACCATTTATTATCTTTTTTCCTTTTATTGAGAAACGCTAACAAGATTGACTTATTCCACACAATAAAGTTTTGACACATCATCCGGCCAAGGTTACATTAAATTACAACTCAGAGAAATACTAAATCGCTAAGCAAGATTTTTACAAGTTGGGCTACAAGCCTTTTTCTTTCATTTTTGGTGGTGTCCCTTTGGAAATATTATGTAATGCTTTCCAGAACGTTCAAAAAGTTTTCTGTGATATATAGTAACACACAGGACATGATACCTGCCAGAGTTAAGAGTTTAATAGTACAACCTACATATATCTACTCAGAAGTAAGCCCCTTTGAGTTCAATTGAGCTTATGTCCAGGTAAGCAAGTGTAAGATTTCAGCCTGTGTCCTATCCATTTCAGTGGAGAAGAGTTAAACGTATCCTTAACTCTCCCAATGAAATTATTGGGACTTTAAGAAGTGCTGAACCCTGGCTGAATTACACCCATATTCTACATTCATAAAATGTACACTCATAAAAACCTTTAAGCCTAATTACTGACTGATTGGATTCTAGCTAAGCAACCTAAGACTTTTGGACTTCACAGCAATTTTATTTCTTCCCACAAGTGAAAAATGTCAACCTTTATTTTGATTCAGTGTGGGAGCAAGAAAGGAGAATAATCTCTACAGCCAATATTCTCACCTTTTACATCAACACATATGTAGGTTTCATTATGGGCAGCACACATGGTGATAAAGAACTCTGTATCCTTCAGTCATGTACATAGGACAAAACTACGTATTACATTCAAGGAAGAAGCTAACTGATGTCTCCTATGGAGAAAATATAACCTTTCCATCATTATGACATCATGAAATATCCAAAAACTAAGCAACAGATCTTCAAAGTTTTCAGTTTAAATTATTTAGAGTCTGCAGATGGGTTCAGTTACAGTAAACAAGTTGTTTAAGTCTGCAAACTTAGAAACAAGTTGTTTAAGTCTGCAAACTGAAACTAATGGGGCTTACATCATGTAAAATCTAAAATAATTTCCATAAAGGCTTCAATGTTACTTCTTTCCACCTGAGACCACACTGTTGAAATTCACACATGTATAAAATAATTGCCTACATACGTAGTTTTAAAAGGTGGCTGCCCTTTTAAAAACAAAAGTGTATTTTATTAAAACCTAAAGTGTAGGTAGAACCAGTACAGGTATTTTGTAAAGAATTCCACAAATTAAAGCACACACACAAAATAGCAAGAGAAATTACATCAAAATAACTAAAGTACTGTGATGGGATCTAGGGAGTACTTTCTAGAAACATTTATTTAGAAGACCTAATCTTAAAGTTAAACATGCTAAATATAACCCACTTTTTAAAAAACAGAAATGCACAGTGGGCTTTTTAAAGCTCTTATTCCCATGAAGCACTGACATCTAGTCTCTCTTTCATGTACAGCATTCTAGTTATAAGATTATTTGCATGGTATTCTAGCATACTAGAGCTTTTTTAACAAACACAGTTGCATAGATAGGAAATTCCTTTAGCTGGGGGAGGGGAGGGAGAAAAGGATATGGTCCTTGCAATAAAGTGTCTACTACATATACTTAAATCCCATTTTTCAGTTTTGGAAAGTGAATAGCATTCTCTTTAGGACCACTGCTGCTGCTGATCATACTGAGTTTAACATTGCTTGAAGGAAGGAACAGCGTAGCAGCAGCTGAATGTCAGCATCCAACATGCAAACTTGAAATAAAGATGGAATAGGCTTCAGGCAGGCACTCAAGTGCCAATCTGCAAGACAGTGTGCTCAAGCAAGAACAAATCACTAGAATGGTTAAGGATTAACATTTCAGGGCTTCTCCTACCTTTCTTTGCAGTGTCTGTTCTACGGCGTGCTGGCGACACCAGCTCCTTCACAATTTGCAAGACTTGAATCATTGCTAGTTAGCAAGATCAAAAAACCACCAGCTGCTCCTCTGGAATGCCAACAGGTTTCATCCCTGCAGTTCATTACACGTCTGCCTTCAAGTAAGCTGGCACAAGAGCGACGCAGTAGCAACTCCGTTACCTTTCCGCGGCTACGCTTTGGGTGCCTGACAACTGTACAGCAGGGAGGTGATGGATTTAAAGTGGCTTCAGCACACTGATGCAAAAGCAGTGCCAGCTGGGCATCTCTTTCTATATCTCTACAAAGCATTTTAAAATGTGAGTCAGAGTTAGCAGTGGTCCCTTTTCAATTAGACTACAAATGTATGCATGTTTATCCCTGTTCAAAGCATGAACTCTTTTCAGCATCGCATTGCCAAGATACTTGGGAGATTTCAGTCATGCAAGGGGCATCAAGTCTACTGATGAAGCTTGAACAGAAACCACACCAAACTCCCAGCTTGCTGAACAGTCAAGCCCTTAGGAATACTGCAGTTAGATCAAGGATGCTTTCCCAGTGAGAGCGCTTTAGCTCACACTTTTGTCCCCTTCATGCACACCTGCCTCTGACATTCCTGCACACAAGCAGAATTCTTACACATTCTTACACACTGCACGCTGAAGATCTAAGGAGTATTCAGGCGCTACTTGGGTCTTACTTGGTCTTACCACCAGGGGCACAGAACATACATTCATCTGAAGCCTTCCTATTGCTTCTGTCAGGTAATTTTAACAGCTGAATGCCAGCAATTAAACGTTCCAGAACATTACACAAAATGTACACTGATCGTGCATGACACCTGCTTATCAATGTAGCCCACAAAACCGAAATATGACGCTGAATATGACAGGAACTGCCACTCTTTCTAAGAACCAACAAAATAAAGCCAGTCAGCTTTTTAAAAGAAAGAAGGGGGGGGGAGCGAGACACTTGTAAAGAGCCACATTCTTGGAAAAGCTTGCACAGCTTTAGATTCCACAAGAGAGAACCGTGATGAAGCCAACAACATTCCAGGAAGAATGTAACATTAAGATAAAACCACCAATCATAACTAAGGCACAGCAAGACTGATGCTCTCTGGCCTTTGGACCAGTTTTTAACACAGAGAGAGAGAAACACACACACACACCGACTTGCTCCAGTCTGAATGCTGAATTTTGAGTAGAGCCATTTTAGATAGCAGCTGTAGTGCTATATCAGATTCAGACATATACACAGGGGTTGACAAGAGTTAGCAGCTTTTCTGCCCAACCAAAAATGTGTTGTTACCAGGAGCCTCCTCCCGCAAGGGGAAAAGGTTTTGTCCCTGACCTCATGTGGCACCTTTGAAACTCATTGAGAGGGCAGGGGGAAACCTGCTTCTCGCTAACTGCTCTAAACTGAAAGCTGGAGAGGGATTCTGCTCAATGTGAAAACAAACCCCCCCCCAACCTCCAAAATACAAACAACAGCTCAGAGCTGGAGGGGGAAGGAGGCTTGCTGTGGCTCTGCACTTGACTGGCACTTGCCAGTATTCATCAGTCATGAAGTGTCTGCACCTCTGCCTCCTTCCTCCAGTTCAGAGCTGGAGAGGGGAGGCAGAGGCTTGTTATGGTTCTGCACTTGCACCTGACAACCCAGGCTTCAGCTGAACTCTGGGGATGGGGAGCAGACATGGTTGATCCCCTCTCCTCTGTATCTCAAGGTTTTGGAGGACATCCGCGAGCACCTGGACATCCGGCAGGGGGGCGGGGGGACAGGTGATATTGTTGAACCCTGCATGTATGTATTTCTGTCCTGGCACTGCCAGAAAGAAGAGTTGACAACTAGTCTACTCCCTCTGAGCACTGGCTTTGCATGCATAAGGTCCCAGGTTCAAACCCCAGCATCTCTAGACAGGGCTGGGGAAAGACACCTCTTTCAAATAGGAGCTACTGCCAACAATACCGAGCAAGATCGACCAATGGTCTGGTTCAGTATAAGGCAGCATCCTATGTTCCAATGAGGCCAAAAAAACAAAACAAAAAGAGTCAGGAATCCCAAGCATTAAAGCAATCTTGGAAAGCCACCAGCATGTTATCTAAACATCCTGCTTGTGACAAGCATGAAAACATGAGTGAAAGAATCAGCATGAAGCAAAAGCAAAGCTACATTATTATTCATGATAAACAAAGTGATGAATAATTTAGGCATGCTCAGACCCCAGCTTTGCTGAATCACACAATAGCTTTATAGGATGCTGTTTCCCTAGCTTGCTGAAAAAGAGGGGCATCACAAGATATATGGAGAAGTATCGGGTTTTCCGAGGGTTCTGTGTCAGTACCAATATTTACGGTTGTATGTGCTTTTTAAAATAAATCAGGGAGAGAAAACAAGCTAAAACCACAAAGAGAGGTAATCTCTTCTCACTCAGCGATTAGAAAACAAGACAAAACAGCACTACTTAAGCTCTATTTTCGACTATCCATCACAGGTAATTTTGCTTGAAATATATACCAGGTACAGGAAGATAAGAACACTTGAGAGAGCACTAATAAACAAAAGCAGTATACAAGAAAAATTGAGAATGTTCCAGTGTCTAATAGGTTGCGTTCAGGGAACAGAGTTTTCACAAATTAAAGTGAGCTTGTCAATGTAGTTTTGCTGAAACTCTGGGCCAAAAAAAACACATAGTTCTCATACCAGTCGAGAGAAGTCACAAGACATGGTGCATACCGGTGCTTATAACCAAAAGCATCTTGAGATCTACAAACCCAGATCTTGTTTGGCATACAGTGACTTAACACACATGCCCTACCCTGGCTGTTGGTGAAGCTTTATTGTTGAAACCAAATACAGAGAAAATGGTGATTCTAACTCACACAACATTCCAGCATACACCAGACCCTATTTTCAACGCACAGCTTCAGACCTATAAGATGATAGAGGTGCAGTTCAGATGCAACATCAAATAATGGTTTGATTCTATGTGCATGAGCTCAGGCTAATGCTCTTCTGGCCACCCTTCACACCACATGATTCCTTCTCTTCCTACTTTTTTGTGTTTTTTTTTGTGAGAAGCATAGTTCACTACTACATCTGAATGAGGCAAAGTATGCTTTGCATGAACCACAGCTTGCTTGGAAACAAGAATATGAAACTATGGTCAAACTGTGGTTTCCAGGAAAACCATGGTTCGCATGTAACGGTAAGCCATGGTTTACAAAAAGCAAGGAGGGAGGGCACTGCAGCATGTGAGGAGAAGGAGGAAGAGTTCAAGACCAAGACTCATTCACATAGTGCCGAACAATGGTTTGGCATTACATCTGAACTAAGCCAAAGTGCTTACTATTGAGTAACCGCTGCCAACTTCCACCTACTCCATACCTTGGTAGAAGTAATCAATACATTTGCAGGTTTTTCTCCATAAGCATAAGGGCTAGACACCTACTCCTTTTTTCCTTTCAATACTGAAAGAACATACCCACAGATTTCCAGAGAAATAAGAGGAGCCATATTCTGCATCTTGTGGTGCAACCACCGCTATGCAGACTTTTAATTTCCTTTCGACTGTACAAAACAGGTAGCCGTTTGCTATTCCTGGCAACAGCTATGCTATGTATACACTTCTTATGCTACCTTAACATTAGTTTAGACCAGTATCTCCAGTGTTGGATGGCTGCACTGAGCAAGAACATACCTCTGATCAAGTTGAGAATGAACATCTTTCTTTAACCTAAATAGAAAAAAAAGACCCAAAGATTAACAGAATACAATAACTATGAAACCACTTAGGATGCCAATATGCTACTACCACGGCTACAGTTTTAAGCATCCCTATGTTCAATACCCTGAAGCATAAGAAAGAGTGACCTCAATTCTGATTACTCAGCTGACATCAGTCAAGATCAAAAATGTCTCCATTAACGTAATTGGAATTAGCTGTTCTTTGAAAAACAACTTTTATGGACTCTATTGCCAGAAGGCAATACATTTACAGCACAAAATAGAGCCAAAAACCTGCTACTCAAACCCACCACTCCATGGGCATCTGTTTCAAACGCTCACAGGGTTGACTTTATACGTTGGAGGACATCCCAACAAATCTCATCTCCTACTCTGCCTTCCTAACATCTGGAGGGTTTTAAATAGTTTCATTTTGTCTAAGATTTTGAAAAAGAATGATCAAAGGTCTCATTATAATACAGCAAGTGTGAAGAAAGCAGTCAGTTACTACTAAAGTGAAATAAAAAGCTAATGTATGCACTACTACCCAAGGAAAGTAGCTACAAGTAACATTAACCCTACACACATTCTCTAGATCTGTAGAAATTGCAGCCCCTGTCATCAGTTTGAAAAAAGAACAGCTTCACTGGGAAAAGATGAGGCTTCCCATATCCGGCAAGTAAGATAACTGTATCTATGCAAGATCATTGCCCATCACCAAGGAAGGTATTAAATACTTTGATAATGTCTCTTCACACAACTATTTCTTTCACATGTCACTTGCATGTAGAAAGTAACACAACCTTCAAAAACCTAGTGCCCTCCAAATGATTTGACTACAACTCCCATCATCCATGGCCAGCAAGGCCATTGGCCATGCTTGCTGGCAGGGTGGATTTGATTTAAATCAATTTGATTTAAATCACAATTTAAATCACTACTCAGAAAGACTAGATTTAATAATGTGACTCCCCCCAAAAAGTGCACTCTTCTTCGCTATAAGCTTAATACATACATGTATTTTATACAACTCAGAGTTACCAAAGACTCATTCTTGCTGGTATAATCTTAATATTTACAACCAGATGAAGGTTTAATTTTTAGAATAACAACTTTTCAGATTAGTTTTACAGTTACCGGTATAACGAAAAAAATACTGCTTTGGTTATACTATTAGAAACACATCACAGATAATTATGAAATTATCACGAGGTGAACTATTTCCTAGATAGAAAAATTGCCCAATAATCTTACAGAAACCTCTGGAAGAGCATGCCATTGTGAATAGATTAATGGAATTCATTTACCAAAAAATTTAAACGTTGTATGAATAGACAGCCTCATGCTACATAATTAAAAACTAATCCTTATTTCATGATGAATAATCTTTGGACTATAATGTATCTTAAATAGAAAACTATATTTGGGTAGATTTTTCCTCAAAAAGCATTTTATTAAAAAATCCAATTTAAATTTTAAAAAATCCGATTTAAATTAAAAAAATCTGATTTAAATAAAAAAAAATTGATTTAAATAAAAAAAAATCCGTGGTGTGTTTTTTTTTAATCATTGATTTTTATCCACCCTGCTGGCTGGGAATGATGGCAGTTGTAGTCCAGCATATCTGGAGGGCATCAAGTTGGGGAAAGTTGAAAATGCGTACACAGGCACACATGGCAGCTTCACCAGAGTGTTCTCATGAAGTCAAAACACATAGAAGGGCCTAGCGATCACGATGACAGGAGAACTAGTTAACCGTCATGAAGTAAAACTGGAAAAGAAAGGTGTGCTATAGGTTATCAATTACGGACAGGTGTAAGATTCCAGCCGTCAATTGAACAGCAGCAAGATTAGGCTTAAGACCTGTCATTAGTTACCACTTAAAGAGTTTGGTGTGTAGAAGAGCAGCAAGTCAACATTCAAAATTCTCATCAAAATTCTCTCCTTCCCACCTAACAGCAACCTTTACTACACCATGAAAGAGGACAATATTCCTCCGAATATTCAATATTCAAGAAGACTCTTGCGTAGTAGGGCCAATTCACACAAATGGGTGAACATTTGTTTGAACAATAGAAATGGTGGAACGCCTTCTGCACAGGCTCCAGAGCAAGAAAAGAAGTCAGGGAGAAGTGGGTATGTATGCACCACCACACACACTGTACTAGGTGTTTAACTAGTTAACACTGCAAATGACACCACAGCAGACACACCAACATTAGCTTCAATTGAAGTTCAGATGTTCCTACAGTCAGAAACAGCAGTTCTATGAAAGGGTTGTGGGATGTGTGCATCTTTTATATTATATTACATATCATGTGCTGTTCAAGCCACATGGGACTACACTACTGTGAAGCAGGAAGTTAAGAGGCGGAACGATCTGTTCCCTTCCTCATTGGTTCTACATAGTTTCATCAATATAGATTCTGACTCTTCAGATATTGTAAAGGTGTGTGCGCACTTGGCAGGTTTTTCTTCCTTCCCTTATTAGTATTCAAAGCAGTCATCAGCAAATACCGTAGGTGCTGAGGACTACCTGAACAAGGACCCAAAAATCCTCGTACTATACTCTCCGCTATGAGAATCCTTTTCCTCTCTGGCAAGGACTTCCAAAGCTCAGTGAGACACAGATAAGAGCTGCCTCCTGCACCCCTCCTGAGCACAGGAGAAAGAGGAGGGTACATTGCACTCACCCCTCCTCTTCCTGGGCAGGGCAGCCATGACAGCAAGAATCACCCACCACCCTCCTCCTTCAAAGCTTGGAGCTTATCTCTGACCTCATGCCAGGGGCTGCAGAAGTGCTTCCAAAGCCCAGCCAGTTATGAAGGGAATGATCAAATTCTGGCATTGTCTGATCTGCTACCATGCTGAGGAGAGAAATAACCTTTAGCCCATATTCCCTTACATTAAATAAGGAAACACTAACAGAGGCAGTGATGGACAAGCTACCGTACTCAACTTTTTCTGCCCAGGAAGACTGAAATAGTTGTAACAAAGTCACACAGGTGTCAATATAAAACCAGAAGTAAAAATAGTATCTATTGCTATGCTCACCCCACTTCTAAGTGATGAGATGAGAAGTTTCATAGTCTATTGCAGCCATCTCCAGGCTGAGGATGATGAGAGTAGTAGTCCCAACACTTCTGGATGCACGTGGCTGAGTTAGGGGCTGCCCCTGCCTTGGCACCAGTCTGCTCTTCTATGCTCTACACACAACAGAAAAATGCCACAAGTATCCAGTGGTTTCTCATCAAAAGAAAACTAAGACTTAGACCACCAAACTTATCCCCACTTGGGAAAATCGGTAGCACATAACAAAATAATGCCAATGGTTTAATTCTGCATCTATATTAGATATAATACAATATCATGTTGACAGATTCTTTTCTGAAAGCCTCTAATCTAACCTTTAAGATCGTGTTAAATATATCCAACAAAATCAAATTTCATTTAGCTCTACATGGCAGAGGCAGCAATAGTGAACACAGCACAAAGCCAAATCCAGAAGTAACATTGTTCTTCAACATTTTTGAGCAATACATGGAGAACCCTTTGAAAAACATTTTGCCAGAGCCCACTCAAGGGGCACACACTGCTGAAACTTGTTCAACAAAAAGATGCACCAAGAAATACATCCATTAGGAGTTCCTCAGATGAAAGCCACAAAAAAACAGCCACCGCAGCCCTGTCAACTCAGTGTCCAACACAACTGCTCACTTTTGAACAAGTATTACTCAAGCTGTGGTTTGCTGAAGCCAATATATCAGACACAGGAAAGGGAGAGAAGTGCCCAACTTTCATTCACAACTTGTACGGTAAGTATCAAGAACCATTTCAGACTAGAATATTTTTGTGGTTCAATTAGATCAAAAGCCAATGTAATGTGCTGGCTAAGCAACTGAGGTTTGAGCCAGGAAATCCCCAATTGGAATCTCACCTCTGTCATTAACTCACTAAGGGCAAAATCCTGTGCACGTTTAGACAGAAAAAAGTCCTACAACTCCCAACATTCCCCAACCAGCCTGGCTGGAGAATGCTGTGAGTTGGGGTGGGGGGTTCTGTCTAAATATGCACAGGATTGTGCCCTAAGTGGCCTAAAGCAAGCTACTCAGTCGTAGAAGCACCTGTAATGGGGGGGGGGGGGTCTACTTGACTGGATTCTTATAAGGGTTACAATAAGATAATTAATTTAATTTCTCTTTATTTAAGGCATTTATATACTGCCTTTCATATCACCATCTCAGGGCAGTTTACAAGGCAAATAATGTATATGAAGCATTCTGAACACTCAAAAGCGCTATATAAATGCTAACATTTATCACCATCCTAAGAGGTCACGGCTGCAATCCTATGCACATTTATTTAGGAATAAGTTATATCAAACCAGCTTGACTTACTTGTGAACAAATATGCTTAGGACTGAACTGCACATGTTGTAATAAAATGCAGTACAAGGCAGGGGGAACCATCTAAAAATCAGTCAACACAGTAATTTCAAGGACTGCAAACCACTATTAACTTCCACATTCTAGCACTGAAAAGCAAAGTAATTCTGTCAGAAGTAAATTAATCAGTGAAAATTTTGGATTCTTTTCACCTCAACCCAATTCAAACAGACAGGAAAGAAAGCAGGTTTGCTGCTCCCCTTATACATCAACGTTCTTCAATTTCCTTCTGGGGGGAAAAAAGACATGAATGAGACAAAATTACCCACTTTCACATCACCCAGAAACATGAAGGTAACCACACAATTCCATCTGTCACAGTTTGTTAGCAAGATCAAATACTCCACTGCATGCAAATGTCTGTGGCAATATTTAATCCAAGACATAATGGGATGCAGCTACCACAAGGAGTTCAGCCCTTGTTTAACCACTAGAAGAAACTTAGATTCATTAGGTGCACAGAGCAACAGACAGCAGTAATAAATCCTGCCTACTAAAGTGTGCATTTTACTTTATCCAATAAAGCCCTGATGCATTAAGAGACATACTACTGTCAAAAGCCTTCCCTTTAAATACACTGTCTACTAAGCTCTGAGTAGACAATGGAAGTTTCTCTTTCAACAATAATTCAAGTGCTACCATCAACTATACTAGACTATATTAAAAGAAACAGATTGTGGGAAGAGTTATAGGTTTTATCTAACCTAAAAAGTACAGAAAAGATATGGTTCCAGACAGTGAATGTTCTACAAACAAAACATATGCTGCAACATCTGACCAGTAATCTGGAAGGGAGAGTACTGGAAGGCTGATGTAAGGGCAGGGTGTGTGTGTGTGTGTGTGTGTGTGTGTGTGCGCGCGCGCACGCTTATTTATTTTTATTTATATTGAAAAAAGAAAAAACCAACACTACAAAGCATACATGAGAGCCAGTGTGGCGTAGTGATTAGAATGTTGGACTGGGACTCGGGAGATCCGGGTTGTAGCCCCCGCTCAGCCATAAAGCTCACTGGGTGACTTTGGGCCAGTCACTGACTCTCAGCCTAACCTACCTCACAGGGTTGTTGTGAGGATAAAATGGAGAGGAGGAGGAGGATTATGTAAGCTGCCTTGGGTTCTGTGCAGGAAAAAAGGCGGGGTATAAATCTAATAAATAAAAAAAATCAATTAATAAAACTAAACTTAAATGGACTTCCGCTTTTCTCTACAGCAAATATAAATAACAATAATTTATCTTACTCTATAACTACAAAGAAATTTATCTTTTTTCTATTGTCCAGAATTTTCTTCTTGTTCATCAAACCCACAAATACACAAATCATCCCCCCCCCCGATTTTTGCCAAAAGTCTATTAGAGGTTTCCACTACACCATAGGTGCAAATGTTAACTATCCTCTAAAATAATGATGAAAGTTTAGCCATCTCTGTCAAGTCCAACATCTTCACTAACCATTTTTCTATTATAGGCAATATTAAACATTTCCACTCATATATATTAATAAAGTTCCATGTATTTTTTCCAACTAAATATCCATTTATCCCGAAAGAGAAGACTCTAAATTTCAATTGTATATTGATCTTTAAAATCTTTTGGATTAATAAATTTTATATCCAGAATCTTTTGGCTTTCTTACACATCTCCCACATAAAAACAATACCTTTATGCAATTTAGCCCATTTCTCCAGTAACATATCAACCGTACAACATCTTATAAACATTATATTAATAAAAGTTACAAACCTTTTAACCACATATTCTCCCACGGTTTCATTAGTATATCCTATTCCAAGTTTTAGGCCCACTTTATCAACACTACTTCACTTGTTCTTCCTCAGCCCCAAAATTCAACAAAGGTTTACACATATTAGTAACATATGTGCTTACTGCTCAAAATAAAGCATTTTATCTACTTTAAAACTTTCTAAAAATTTATGAGTGAAAAAATCAGTAACCTATAAAACATATAACCTTGTTTTATTCTACCAGCTCTAGCTTCTTCTCTTGAGGTAGTTCGCTTAATCATTTACACATAGATCCCTTTCAAATTCAGACAACAATAAACAAAGCTGTTCTTTCTTTATTTCATAACATAGATTTAACGGTCTCTGCCAACTCCACATTCACCAGCCATTCTTCTTAGTAAAGTCCTTCGCTTATTCTTCCTCTGTCAAAATCTGTTTCTGTTTCAACTTTAAATTAAAAGAGGCAGTCTCTTCTCTTACAAGTCCCAATAAGCATCTCCTTCACGACCACCATATCCGTGACCCCCGCCTCCATTCCAGTAGAAAGATATTGCTAGAGAAGTTGATCTATAGCCGTGTCATCCAGCACCATTCCAGTACATATGTAAGTATTGCTGTGACACTTGATGTGCTGTTTTCTTTCTGCCAAAGTGGGCCAATATATCTCTTGAGTCATGAAAGCCTTGGATAGCTCCAAAGCTTAAACCGTATTCTTTTTCTCTCAAATCCAGCAAGGTCAAAGTGACGTTCTCCTCTCCAGATATTTGTTTTATGTGGCTATCCAATTTTTTATCTTCTTGTAAAGCATCCATTCTGTTTCCAAAATCTTCCCCCTTAATCTGTTTCTCCATTTTTTTAATTTCTTGGGCCATTTCCACTTTTATCTCTACAAGCCTCTCATTCAATCTTTTTTCAAAAGCATCCATCCTGTTTCCAAAACCTTTCTCCATTTGTTCAAATAAATTGTAAAGCAAGTCAGGTGTAACCATTATTTCTGCTGGTATGTCCTTCTTCCCGGGATCAGCCATTATTCAATAAAGTCCAGGAATCACGGTCTCATATTTACTCTGTTTACATTCCTCCCTGACAGCCTATTAACATAAGCAAAGGCCTGTCCCACGGCAATCTGGACTGACTGCTTTTTTCCATATGCACTTTCGCCAAAAAAGAAATAATTTAAAAATATGAAGATTTTTTTAAAAAAAAAACCTCTTCCCGTTTCAAAAACTTAGTTATAAATCTTCTCTTTGTGAGGCTTTTTACCCGAAGCTCTTTCCACTGGCTTGTATAATCCCAGAAAAAAGCACTCACCATAAGCGATCTCAGCATTGTTGTAGAGAAAAACTCTGTTTGTAAACAGATAACATCCATAAATCTTAAGAAATGAGGGCTGGCAGGCTTAGTGTCCTTTGAAGGCCCCAAACACAGCTGCGAGCAGTTGTCAATTCCTTCACCCCAGGTTGCTCCCGTGGGCTGCCTGTTGAGATGTTGGTTCAGCAGATAAAACCCACAAAAAAAGCAACCCTTGAGGATTATTAGGCTTATCTTTTGTTCATCCCTTTGATCCAGGGAGATTTCGCCAGCTAGTAATTATTCCTAGCCGGGATTCAGCCGTGCTGTTTCTCCACTTCTCCGTGGAGACTTTCAGCCTGCCATTAATCCCCACCAGAAGTCGTGTGTGTGTGTGTGTGTGTGTGTGTGTGTGTGTATCCAGTATTCTCCCTTCCAAATTACTGGTCAGATGTTGCAGCATCTGTGTCATTTGCAGAACATTCACTGGAACTATATCTTTGAATAGAATTTGCAGGCTATCATATTCTTGCTTGTTTTGCATAATCTGCTTTGTCTTGTAACGTCACTGTACAGTTTAAGAGAAAAGCAACAAAATTAATAGATACGGTATGTCCATAAACCTTGAAGTTTCTAATGGCTGAATAGTACTCGTCTATGGACCACTACAGTACCTGGACTGCAGCTTTACACCTGCTTGCTTAACACAATGCAGAAGAGCCTAACACGCGCATACACAAGGACACCAGAAACATCTCCAGCTATCACCCCTGACACTGTGCAAAAAATCTCCTTGTCTGAAACACTTGAATGTACTGCTGACAGACTAAGCAGGCTTTCAAAGGGGCCACTGAAACATCAGAACAAAGTGACTGCATTCAACAAGTTTCTCAAGCAGCAGATTGAAGTACACTGTTCAAACAAAAGCACTTTGTTAATATAGACAGTTATGTATTACACCAGCAAGCTAGAAATGAAAGGAAAGCACTGGTCATTCCCTAAATTTATTTATTTATTATATGTATTTTTATACTGCCCTTCAATCATATTCCCAGAGTGGTTTACACACACACACACACACACACAAGATTAAAAACAAACAAACAAACAAACAAACTAGAAGCCATAAAATCATAAAAGCAGCATAAAACAGAGTTTTAGAAACAATTTTAATCCTGTTATAGAAATTACTACTAATCAGATGTGCACATTGTTTAGTTTACAAGGCAACATCATCTCTTGTCTACTACGGTATATACTTTTCTGCTATAGCCATTAACCTCCCAACCCAACCTTTTCCCTAGGGGTCTAATGGGGTTATCTCAGTTAATCCTGCAAGGTTAGTTGGACCAGTCATTATCTCTCAGCCCAAGCTTTATGACTATGAAGATTTGAACCCAGGCCACTGTGGTCCAAGCTCAACACTTGATCCATTACCAGCGCACTTATTTACCATATTAAGAGAAGGCAGCACAGACATGTGCATCATTTTGAACATCTATGAAATCCCTTTTATGCAGTTAGAGCTGCCACATTTTTATTATAGCTTTTAAAATAAGACATTTTCAAGACATTTACAATTGGCTGGTATATAAAACTACATACACATTCCACTGAAGTATGGCTACATAATATAGGAATATTTGCAAATGATAATTTAAACAACAGATATACAGATAGTAGGCTGGACGGCCTGAGCAAAGGAAGACATTTTAAAGACAAACTCTATGGCCAGTAGTGAACATGGTACCAGTTGCCCCAGAACTTCCATCTGCTCTTCTAATTAATGTGGTTGTCTCCGAAGAGAGAGGACATCAACTTAGGAACACTGAAAAGCCACAGGAAATATTTAAGTAAAAATCAATTACCATAGCTAAAAATAGCTGCAAGACATTTCACATGGCCTTCCAAGACAAGAGCAAGAGATAAGCATTTGAAGATTGAAAATAACTGTGTGGCCATAAATTATTCAGCCAAGGGGTAGGAAATGTTCTACCCACTCTGCACAGGCTCATGTTTTGACACACACACACACACACACACACACCAGTTACTTCCTGGTTCATTACAGGGATCACGGTAAACACACTGAAGGTATCCACATCACCACTACATGTGCTGGGGTCATAAGGGGAGAGTATGGACAGCTTGCAATCTCCTGGCCCCAATCTATGTGGCTGACGCTAGCTAACATTATGGGGGTGGTGGTAGGAATCTCACCAGGTCAGACTATATGTCCATCTAGCTCAATATGGTCTGCTCTGACAGAGGCTTTCCAGGGTCTTAGGCAGGAGTCTTTAATATCACCTGCAACCCATTCCTTTTAACTGGAGATGCCAAGAAGTGAACCTCGAACTGTCTACATGTAAACCACACATGCTCTTCCACTGAGCTATGGAAAACCCACTGTCACAGGGAAGCCCTTTTCAGCCACACACCTATGGTCAACATAATGTGTGATTTTATCCAGTGCCCAGTTCAAGAGTTCCACAACAACCCTGGGATGATAGAGATGAAAGACAGAGCTGAGTGCCATCCATATATTGGTGACACCTCAGCACAAACCTATGAGGACTTCTCCCAATGACTCCACTGGAAAGGGTTCCAATGAAGATCTCAGTGCTGCCAGACAGGCTCATATTGGGGCCAGCAGTCTTTCAGGTGCATGGGCCCCAGGACATTTAAGGTTGCAAAAGTTAAAACCAGTACTCTTGAGTTATGCCTTGACTGGGACAATTGATTAGTTTTCTAGATGCGGTAGACAAGAAGGTAAACTGGATACATAAAAGATTTCTTAGATGGTGGCAACAATAGCCAGAGCTATTGTACACCAATAGCTATTATCAACTACATTATGTGGCAGTCTTGGACCCAATACTTCAGAATGGGGTCACAGGTTTTGTTTTCTGAAAGTATGAATAGGGTCAAAGATTTGAAAAGCCTAAGGAAATTACTCAGGACTAGGGGCGAAAGGTATAGGAGATGCCACACCACAACAGCCCCTGCTGTGGCTACCTCTGTGTCTACAATGCAGGATATAGCTACAACATCTAGTCGTTTAGGTTTTCCAGAAAATTTTGAACTGGAAAATTTTCCTATGCAAATTAGGGTCATTTGCATTGGAAAAATTTCTGGTGCCCTAGAGAGTGATCTAATGTACTAGATTTATTTTACTTGTATTTAATAAACTAAGCTAAAATAAAGTATGCCATGTTAATTATTTTGTCCCAATACACCACAACTATTTGAATTGAAATATTGGGGGGGGGGGGAGAATAAAGCAAACTTAATGTGATTTATAATATTACATTATATAGAATTTTTTACTGGAATACTTGTAAAAATGTAAAGAGAACAGCATGTACTTTCCTTACATTGTTTGCATTTAAGAAAAGGTACTGAAAACTGTTGACACTAATAAATTCTAGCAACCCAAAGAACTGTGCATGACATACTGACAACCACTCATGCCCAACTTTGAAATTCCCTAATATTGTATTTGCAATTGGCATCCATTGATCGTTACTAATATGAATGAACTTATTTTCCTCCCCACATCACTGACAGCATCCCTGCTAGATGACCATCTGTTTAAATATTTTCAATGAAGGAGAGCCCACCACCTCCTGAAGCAGTCTGTTCCACCACTGAACAGCTCTCAATGTTAGGACATTTCTCCTAAGGCTTAGCTGAAATTTGCTTTCCTGTACTTTCCACCCATTGGTTCTAGTCCTGACTTCTGGAGCAACAGAGAACAAGTCTGCTCCATCTTCTGCATGACAACCTTTCAGATATTTGAAAATGACCATCACATCTCCCCTTACTCATTTCTTCTCCAAGCTAAACATACCCAGCTCTTTCAACCATTCCTAACAGAAAAGAGTTTGCCAACTATGGTAAAGTTAAATGTTCCACCTACACCAAGAAAAGCATTATTAAGGCAATTTCTTTGCACACCTGTCTACCAAGAGCAGAGTAAAGCTAGATCATGGTTTTGAAGTATGTTGGAACCACAGTAAACCATGGTTAGTACTAAGTATGGTTAAGTATTATCCCTGTGTGACTGACATGACTAGAAGCACTAGCTGCTCTTTACAATATGCAAAGAAGTCCTGAACAACATGGAAGAATTCCATGCTCAAGCTCTCAATGCTGGCAGATGACAACACTTGTTCTTTTAACTCTTATTCCCCTATTTTATATCACTATCTTTAAAAAGACATTCATGAACAACGACAAGGCCAACACTGGTTACATCTTTGCTGCTGCATTATTCATTATATGTCTAAATGTTTGCTGCTAATGCTTTCATTTACAGTCCAGTAAGGTATTAAAATTTTCAAGTGCTATATAATTACTCCACAAAGCACACTGCCAGACAATTTGTCACTGCAAAAACAGTGATAACATATAAGCAGTTGACCTTTCCATGAAGCAACTAGGCCTACCAAGTTCCTACACAATCTTAATGTATTGTTTAAACAAAAAGGTCACAGAGCAAGGGGAAATTTTATTCCACAGTAGAAAGTGCTTTGGAGTATTCTTGCTTTCGCCTCCCCACAAGATGAACAGTGCCTCCTATTCTACCCTTTCCTGGAAATAGTTTTTGTGGTTTATGCCAAGGGAGATGCCCTGTTTCGGCTGCTTTGTTTCGCTTTTGCATGCAGCAACCAGCAAATAAGCCATGATGTCAAAGATTACGTTTCTTTCGACAGAGCACCCATGCTTCCAACTCTAAGAGCAAATGAGACAGAGGCTCCCCGCCATTATTTATCCACCCAGCCCCTCTCCTATTGAGGCTGGATGAAAATGTAACCGGCTTCATCCAACTAAAGACCTTCTATCCCACAGGAACTGCATTCATGGCCAGATCCAATGCAGCCCTCTGTAGCTAGTGTGCCAAGCAGATAAAGAAACAACTCCACCCCAACACACACACACACACACACACACACTGCAGACTCCAAACAGCCATCACTTGTAGACTGCCACAGTTTGGACCACAAGAGATGGTATATGGTTGCCAGATGGAATTGAGGACCAAACAAGGACAAGAGAAATTGCCCAGAGATGGCAACGAAAAGACAGCTTACAGTCCATTTGTTAAAGCCAAGCAGGTTGACATCACACAACATTATTTCCGGTGTTACTTTAAGCAGCTTGGGAGCCGCTACAGTAGCCATGGTTCCTTCCTGTGCTCCTTACAAGTCAAGTGGGATGACTCTATGCTGCAACTCATTCCCATGTAAGCATCCTTCTTCCCAGGAAGTGCAGCAATGCCTGCAATAGGAGGAATTGAAGCATGGATACCTCCCACCTGATTGCAAGATTTCTCATATATCTGAGTGGCAAGGAAATCAGCCACACTAGAGCAGCAACTCCTATGCCACGAAACAGAATATTGGAAAGGTTCCATATGACCTAGGACAGTTTTCAGAACCATAGCAATTGACTCAGTCAGTGGACTATTGGTGCGCAAATGCAAGAGATATGTACTCTAGTGAAATGATAACACATGTGAAACTCATGAGCCAGCAATATCCACATACAAATTACTACAGGCTAGCAAGGGATTCCTTAACATATAAGAAACAGTTTCAAAAATGTCTTCCAGAAAGAAAGCAACATTTTTTTCCATAACCACAAAAAGAGTTAGAGCCCAAGGGTAGGCAACTTATTTATTAAAGAATTTATAAACCATACCTTCATCCAAAAATGGATTTCAGGGCAGTATACATAAGAATTTAAAATCAATACAATATTGAACACTAAACAATTCAATCAAATTGAGAAGAATAAAACTATGCAACCAGCTGAAAATACAATAATCTACAATCGCCTGGCAAATGAAAAGATTTTAACCTGGCATCAAAAGGAATACAATGTCAATGCTAGGCATACCTCCTTCGAGAAGGCATTCCAAAGTCAGGATTTCACCACAAAGGAAGGCAAGTACGTACTTATTCAGTACTCAACTGGAAATGTTTGCCATTGCATGCTTTTATTTATCTGCAATCATGAGGACTAGAAATTACATTCTTGCACAGCTGCCATTCACTTCAGTGGGGTTTGTGCAGGAGAACATCTGGGCGGATTATGTCCCTATGCAAACAAACCCCCAGATTCAATTACAACACTTGTTGTGACAAAGAACCTTTAAAATTCAACAGCAGAAGCAGAGGTTTGCTTTTAACAGCTAGGAAAACTTAATCCGCTGCTTTCCTTGGGCCTAAAGCATTCTCCAAAAAAGATTTACTTACTCATGACTGGTAGCTTCTTTGCATGTAGTCCCAGACAGCTATTAAACTACAGTGTCTTGTCCAAGAAGATCTCTCAGAGGTATACATGTCCTAGCCAGAGGGAGGGAAAACAAGGAAAGTAATATTAGTCACAGAATATACCCATGTCAATATCATGTAGTACAGTAATGCCTTGGATTGAGAGCATAATTCGTTCCGGAAACATGCTTGTAATCCAAAACACTCTTATATCAAAACGAAATCCCCCCAAAAAAAAATTGTACAGAGATTTTTAATTTAAGCCGTACTACAGTACTTGTATTGCAAGACGTCACTTGTATATCGAGTCAAAAAAAATTCAATATTTAAAAATTTGCTTGTCTGGCAAAATGCTCTCAAACCAAGTTACTTGCAATCCAAGGTATTACTGTACTTTTAGCAACAATTCTAACTCTTGTACAAACCCTCAAGACATAGAGTGTGTGTGTGGGGGTGGGGGGGGGATGGTTCTTAAGATGTAATCACTCCCTTAGGAATCAAATATATTTATTACTCTTGATACACTAGAGCAGTGTTCTCCAACCATGGGTCCCCAGATGTTTTTGGCCTACAACTCCCAGCACGCCCCAGCCAGCTGGCTGGGGCATGCTGGGAGTTGTAGGCCAAAAACATCTGGGGACCCATGGTTGGAGAACACTGCGCTAGAGACAACATATTTTTTAGAGTTATTATATTGAGGAGAAGTGGGGGAAAGCATCAGCAGTAAACGCAAGTCTTAAGTATAACCTTAGCAAATAACACTTCAGCATTCTCACATTCCTCCCAGGCTGCACCACCAGAGGCCTGCTTTTCCTCTGCCCAGAGACATTTCAGACCCATTCCCTGATTTTTCAGCTTCTGTTTTTAAAAAAAATGTATCTATTTTATACTTCAACACATAGGAGTATTCAACACAAAACGCTCAATAAATAGCAAAAAAAAGAAGAGAGGTGAACCTCAAGCTGGGAACCAAATATTCTTATTCAATAAATGCAAATTCAGAAGATGCAATTGTCATCTGGTGCCAGGTTTTCCTGAAAGCCATTTTCCCAATTTGGGCGGGAGGGGGGGAGACATGTTATTTATATCAGCTTTAAAGTTAGCGGCAGAAGCCAGAATACCTGGGCTGGGCTATGGGCTAACTACCGTTGCTATCTTGTCCCCTAATCCCTTTCTGCCACTTGAAGCCACTGCGGAGAGGAAGAGTGCAGCTAGGACACACTTCCATTTGAGACAGAAGAGAAGCCCTGTGCCCTATGTGAGTTCCAAGGGAAGAGGGTGGCCACTGGGGGTGGAGCAGCATGCAGAAGAGAACTGGAATTCATCTCTGGAGGAACCTTCAGTGAAAGGGGGAAAGCATCATAATTTACTGATGTTTTATATAAACCATTTTGTGAAAGTAATCTGAAAAGTGGCAGAAAAGAAGAGAGAGTGTGTGTCATTGTGGTCTAGTGGTTAGGATGCTGGACTAGGACTCGAGAGATCCGGGTTCTAGTCCCCACTCGGCCATGGAGCTCACTGGGTAACTTTGGGCCAGTCATTAACTCTCAGCTTAACCTGCCTCACAGGGCTGTTGTGAGAATAAAATGGAGAGGAGGACTATGTAAACTGCCTTGGGTTTCTTGCAAGGGGGGGGGCAAGATATAAATGTAATAATAATAGTGACTAAAATGAATAAAAATTACCTAGTGCATTTCTATAAAAACACCAACCTCTTTTTCATAGGGGCATACATTAATGTCCTTCTCAAGGTAAGCAACCCGATGGAGCTTGTCTTTCAGCAGAGCTGATGGAATGGTCCTGATTCCCATCTCTCTCTCTGCTGCAGCCCCTGATGGAACTGGGTTAGCTCCTTCTTGAGGTGCACTTCTCTTCTTTATACTTTGGTGATGTCACCTCTTTTTTGCTTTGGAAAGAAGCAACCCTCCTCCAGTCTTCCTCTGTTCTGGCCTATGAGTGCCAAGGATGATCGACAGGCACTTGGTACATATTTTAAATGTTATTAAGTTTTATTTTGTCAGTAATTAGTTAATAGAGGTCAACTCAAGTCTACTTCTACTGCAGCTGCCTACTATCCTAACTACGGTAGATTTTTGGCTACAGACCTACGTCTCTCCCTCCCACACAAACAAAATGGGGCAAGCCTAAAATAATAATGATGAAAAACAAGCCTAGTAAAAGCTTATGCAACAGCCATCAAAAGCAATATGCAGATCCTAATAAGAATATGACAGCTAAATAGGGTATGATCATTCTCTAGCCATTTGTTAATAATCCAATCTTCCCACAGCCATCAAGATTAACAGCAGGGGGATCCCAGCTGCATTTGTATTTGTCTCTCTCAGTCAGTAAGACAGTGAATGCATTGGTTGCAATGTTCGCACAGAGGCCAAGAAGAGCTACCTGTATTTATGACCACATCAGAGAGATGCAGGCAACGCTTGTACGAGGAACATTATTACAGTGTGTGAAAATGTAATGCCTATACATTATCCTACAGAGTTCCATCACGGGCAAAGGGGAAGCAGCCAACTAACCAGCTTTAGCTACATCCAGATTGGATTATTGCAATATGCTCAGCATGGGGCTAGCTTTTGAAGAGTCTTTGGAAATGCAGCAGTGAAAATGCTGGTGGGCGTTCGCCCTGCAAGGGCTGCACTGCTTATCAATTTGTTTCCAGCGCAATTCAAATTGCTGATGGTCCTCCTCTCCATTTTATTCTCACAACAGCCCTGTGAGGCAGGTTAAGCTGAGAGTTAATAACTGGCCCAAAGTCACCCAGTAAGCTCCATGGCCGAGTGGGGACTAGATTACCTTTAAAGCCCTAAATGGCTTCAGTCCAGGTTACCTTCGGCCTCTCATACTAGCAGGCCCATGCCTTAAAAGAGCGGTGGGGAACATAGGCCCGAGAGCCAAATCCGGTCGTCCTGGGTTCTCCAGAAGGCCACACCCCCTTCCCAGGTCCCACCCCTTCCCCATTCTAAAAGGTTGAAATGCCTGTCATAAGGCTTAGTTACTGGCAGCAAGAGCTTTAAGCCCTCTTCCTGGGCACTGAAAAGATCCAGGCATTCTTGGATAAGACTGACTTTCTGGAGCCATTTCAGTCAGTACTCAGGTCCAGTTTTGATACTGACATTGCCTTGGCTGCCCTGTATGATGACCTGTGTTGGGAGAGAGGCAGAGGGAGTGTGTCCCTGTTGATTCTCCTTGGTCTTCTCAGCAGCATTCAATACCAGCAATCATGATATCCTTCTGGAACAGCTGTCCAAGCTGGGGGCACTGCTTTGCAGTGGTTCTGTTCCTACCTGGACAGTCGTTTCCAAAGGGTGGTGCTTATGGGGGTCTTGCTCGGCTCCATGGATCCTCGTGTGGGATTCGACAAGGGTCGATTCTATCCCTTATGTTGTTTAACAACTACATGAAACTGTTGTGTGGGGTCATCTAGAGTTTTGGACTGTGTTATCAGTATGCTGATGACATGCAATTCTACTTCTCCTTTTCACCTCAAGCAGGTGGGGCAGTGGATGCGCTGAACCGGTGTCTGGCCTCAGTAATGAACAGGATGAGAGCCAATAAACCGAGGCTCAATCCAGACAAGAATGAGACTCTGCTGGTGGGTGGTTCCTCTGACCGAATGGGAGAAGTGCAACTGGCTCCCCTTGAAGGAGCAGTTCCGCAGCTTGGGGGCACTCCTGGATCCATCAGTCATTTGAGGCTCAGGTGGCCTCTGTGGCGTGGAGTGCCTTCTACCAGCTTCGCTTGGTAGCCCAGCTGCGACACTATCTGGATGGGGACAGTCTAGCATCAGTGATCTATGCTCTGGTAACCTCTAGGTCAGATTACTGCAATGTGTTGTATGTTGGGCTGCCTTTGAAGATGGTTGGGAAACTGCAACTACAGCAAAATTTGGCAGTCAGGTTGTTGACTGGGACTAGGCAGTGTGAACATATAAGCCCAGTTCTGGCTCACCTATCCTGGTTGCCAATTTGTCTCCTCCACTTTTGTCCCCCACTATCTGGTACTCAGTAGCATGCTGCCTCTGAACATGAAGGCTCCTTTAGCTATGATGCTTTATGACCACTGATGAGAGTTTGAATTTGTCTGATGCCCTTTTATAGACATCTAAGGGCATAATCCTATGCATGTTTACACAGAAAAAACAAGTCCTGCAACTTCCAGCATTCCCCAATCTGCCTGGTTAGGGCATGCTGGGAGGGCTTTTTTCTGTCTAAATATGCATAGGATTGCACTCCAAGCCACTTTTATAGACAACAAAGCCAGTGGCCATTACCAGATCATGTAGCAGCAAACCCCATACATTATACATTGAGTGAAGTAGTTCCTCTCATGTCTCCTGAATTTGCTTCAAAATTATTTCAGTAGGTAACCCCAAATTCTAGCACAGGAAGAAAAAATGACTTTATCCACTTTATCCATACCATACATAATTTCATAAACCCATCATGCCTCCCTTAATCTTTTCTCTGAACTAAAATGCCCCAAACACTTGAACTTTTTCTCATTTGTGCTTAAGAGCAGCATATTGGCCTTCATCAAACTATCTGAGCACTGCAAATTACAAAATGCTGGAGAGAGGAGAGGCGCATTACAGAAGAATGCTGGTATCAAGACAATTGTGGCCCACAAGCCACCAGCATGCCCTCTGAAGCCAGTTCATGCTCAGCATCAAGAAGTGGAAAACATTATTAGCACCGAGATACAGCCAGTTTCAAAGCTGACGCATGTAAATCTTTTGAGGCCACTGCTGCCCCAATGAGAGCAATGACACTGGAATACTTCAACTGAAGCATAGAACAGATGTTGAACCTGGAGTCAGAGGGATATCAAGTGGAGACTCAGCGACCTGGTTCGTACAACACAGTAAGCCAACACAGTAAGCCACCATTCACCCACGGGGGCTCCGTGCCACACGGTGGCTGCCATTTTGCATATGCAAGCCACAGCAGGGGGGGGGAGGCGCAGCTTGTAATGTAGTGCAAACCCAGCAAAGGTGGGTTGTGGGCATGGTTAACAAACCACGCACAACCCACAAGTCGCTTGTTGCGACATTCGAACAGGCAGCCTGTGCACTGTAAACCACCACACTCTGGTCAAGACGGAGAACTACCAACCAGCCCGACAGAGCAAGAAACCACAGCAAGTCACATGACCCACTATAAAAGTGTCCAAGTCAGGCTTGCACTCCAGTTTGAGCAACAAAAGGGGGCTCTGGTGATGCTCCTGGTCTTTGCCACAAACCTGCCTTACTTTATTTAGGTCCTGTCCTCACCTCACCACACTCAGCCTTGCAACAGGGCTTAACATTCAGGACTAAAACAAAGCATCCACCCTCCTAGAAAGGGCCTTCTAATCAAATATTCTGGCTTCTTCACCCAGGGCAATTCACTTTGGCTTTGGTGACCCAGCAAGGGCTGATTGCTGAATTTTGAAAATGCCATTCTATTAGCAAAGAAACATCCACTAGTTTGACTTTCTTCAATAAACTGACCAGAAATCCACCATCTGTGCTAACCTAGCCAGCTAATTCCATGCAGTTTCTCTCCTCCCCAATGACTTAAGAAGGATAAGGAGAAAGAGAAAGTAATTATCCAAGTTCCTTAAAATGTGACTGAACATAACATTTGCAGATCCAAAGCAAATCCAAGAAAGCTTGAAAGCCACCAATTTTTCTACAGAAGGCTGCTGGTTAATCTGTTGCAAACCCTAGCAAGTAGACTGCTACTGTCTTTGAAACAGTGGAAATTCAAGGGGGAACTGCTTTACAAAGAGAACACCAAGGAATAGCTTATGCCAATGTTGTCCAACTAGTAGCCGCCAAAGGAATTTTATCTGCCCCCCCAGCACCCCACCATATTTTAGTCAATGGGCAGTAGAAAAATTACCCACAGTTTCATTCACAAGAAAAGTGTCCTCAAGAAAAAATAATAATAATATAAGTTGCAAGAGAAAGATTCCATGCTTCAGTAATAAATCTCTATCTGGGACTTTCCAGGGGTGGTCCCAGCGAAGGAGGGGAAAGCAAGAAACAGAGGCGAGAAGATGCACCAGGAGCCCGGTAATTCATCACCATGACAATGAAGGTGGACCCCCTCATGTTGCAAACAGCACACCAGCCCTGTTCCCAGGTGATGGACACATTCCCTAGTTTCACAGTATACAGTAGTCATAAGAGAGATATGTGGAGAAAGCAGGAAGCGAGCGGGGGCGGGGGGAGCATTTAACGATTAGAAGTGAGAAACCCAAGGGATATTTCTCTGGAATTCAGCTGGGTGCCTAGAAGCAGAGGAGGAAAGTGGGTTCTGCTTAATGTCCCGCACACTCCAAGGCCCAAGAGAAGCTCTAAGCCAAGAACCCCCATGCTCTCTGCCAGGTCCTCCCACCACCTCCTATGGATTTCATATGCACCAAGTAAATTTACATACCGTATTTGTACGCAACAATGTTCCCTACTTCTGAAACTGTGAAGCCCCAAATATTAGATGGTGCCCACATGATTATGGAACCTGGCTGGTCGTGAATGGTTCAGTTTGTGCAGCAAAATATACTTGCACCCGTTGGCGCACTGTCTGGAGAATAAAGAGCCACCCCAAAGACGACAAAAGTTGGCCATTTTCGGCTTATGCTATAGTATGTAGCATAGAGGGAACAAATGTTTCTGATGTGGCAGTCAGAAGAGGGGGAAATGGGAAAAAAAAACACCTGTATTAATTCTGTGACTGATCACGAAGCTATCACAACTCAGCACACTGCCTAATCACAGATAAAATGCTTTAAATGATTCACTTGATTACAACGGTGATCTTGTGACTTGACCAATGTCATCCTCTGAAGGCAACTATCACTGCTCTGAACTATTTACTATGCTAATTATAGTCATTACATGAGTGGCTCACAGGAGCAACATGTCACTAGCACTATTAAGCCCGTTTCCTAAGGGATGTGTCTCACAGTAGCTTGGTAAAAATGTAGCACGCACCTGCAGCGAGCCTGTAACATGCAAGTTGGATGCACATCACTTTTTCACCACATGTGTAACATGAAAACACAAATTGCGAAACGTGTTCAGCTGTGGCTCCTGGAAACTGGTGTCCAGGGTACACTCACAGCTGCTGCACAAGTTTGGGCACTGGTTCTCAAACTGTGCTCTGGAGAACTGTGGTGTCCCTGGGAAGCGTATCAGGAATTCCTCAATGAGAAGATCAATAATGGCAAACTTCCATGCAAGGCAGCTTTCCTGCCCACAACTAATTTTTCTCTGCAACATGCACCTGCAGGATAGAGTTGAGAGTGCATCCTAGAACAAGCCCAATTCATGCACAGTGACAGTAAGGCCCAGGACAGGACAGTGCCCTGCATAAAGCGAGTGGACACCAAGCAAAGTCCCCAAACAATCCGCAACATCCTAGGCTTCAGTGGCAGACATTCAGGAGTTTCTTGGCAGACAAATAATGCTGGAGACAGAAGGTTCACTTGCACCCACTTCTTCTGTAGTGAAGCAGCCCTAAGACTGGGGCTTTAAACACACACTTCAAACCTTGCAAAATGCATTTACATATGCATACAAAATTGTATGAACACAAACTAAGGGCAGTATTTTATCAACCGGGAGCCACTCATGTTCTGAACAGCATTTCCTCTTTGAGAATAATCACTTATGTTTATCTTGGGTGCACCATTTATCAATGTACAATGCAATCCTACTCAGAAGTAAGTACCACTGAGTTCAATGAGGTTTATTCCTAGATATGTGGGTAATGGATTATAGCCTCAGTAAGGTAAAAACAAAATGAGGGCTTATAGTAGACCATTCAATTTAAAATTCCTGAGTTCAAATCCCACCTCAGCCATGGACTAACAGCTGTCTGTCCTCCATCAGTAAAACTACCAGAATAGCGGCATAGATATGACTGTAATGATACAAATAAGAAAATATTAAATACGTACATTAAAAGTGCTACAAGTGAAGTTTGTGAAAACTTGATCTTTTAATCCCCTCCGAGTGTGTCTTTCGCTACCCTCCAGCCAACACGCTGAGAGAATTCAGCCGGGACAGCCCCATTCCCCAGTTCCTTAAGGTCTACTTAAAAGTCCTGTGTGATCTGAGAAGGCGGCTAGAGAGGAGTAGCTACAGATGAGGCAGCTCCCAAGAGAATTCTATTTTGTTGTGTTTGGGGGCATCTTATTTCTTGTTTTACCATTTTAAATACTAAATCACCTTGAGTGCATTGGAAGAAAGGTGGCATATAAACGATGTAAAGAAATAACATAAATGATTGTGGGGAAATTCTTTCCCATCACCACCACAGTTCAAGAGTTCTGCAAACCTACACTGATGCTTCTTCTGTCCTATAAGCAAATAGCTCAAGTATCTTCTGTGGCCCATAAGTGTTCAGGTACTGCACACAAATGCAGTGTTATTAATTGACAACGTGCAAATTTAATAGCTAACGGTGTGTCTTAGGCAGTGTATTCACCCATTTACTCTATGTGTGCATGGTTAAATCTGTACATTTCTGTATATAAAAGGGTCTTTTCTATAGTAGCGCTGCACCTATAGAAACTCCACCACAGGTCAACCAGCTTTAGCAGATCTGGGTGTCAAATGAACACATTCTTAATTGCACCAGCCTTTGAGCTTTTTACTCTGCAGCACTTTTGACAAAAGCTTTTCAACAACATTTTGACAGAAGCGTTTCAACATTGTAAATATTGGCACTGTGCTTTTTTAGCTGACTTTTATTATTGGCTGTACATTTCGTATCTGCTGTTTTACTCCTACTGATGTGATATGGTGCTTTTAAGTGGTTACGTGCCTTGAGTGTGTGTGTTTGTGGAAAGGCATGGGAGAACTTGTTGAAAACAAATGAGTGATGTTCTTATTTCTTTTCTGGAAGCTCTGGGTTTTTGTTTTGTTTTTTTTTAATGAAAATAGGTTAGTAATTATGAAGGGCTTTTAGTGAAAAACTATGGACTCTAATAGGACAACAACATTAGTGTCATAAGCAGTCAAGAGACCTGCCATCAGAAATTAACAGATAGGTTTCAAAGATGGTTTACTTGACAAAAATAGTTATTCAGCAACACTGTTGGGCTTCAAAAAATCAAAGTGCGACTAACATATACGGCCAGTATTTATCTACAGTGCAGGCAGCTATGACAAGCTCATACAGCAACCCCTACCTAAAGGCCACTTTAAACAATCAGCAGAATCAAGTAGTGAATTCAAGTAGTGTAATTCTTTCCCAGAATTACAGAACTTCCTGAATACTTTTACACTAAGAATCTCCCTACATTTTGAAAGCTAGCATGCTGGGGAGAAGGGTTCAGCCAGAGCCAGTGTTGACACCTGGCAACTTTGGGCAGCTGTTAGGGCCCCAGGATAACCCACCGCTGACACTGGTCCTGCCTGGATCCCATGCTAGGCAGCTGGGTCTGTGAACTGCCTGCCATTTTAATTAATTGCTCCAGGGGATTGTGGGTAATTAAAATGGCAGGAGGCTCATAGCCACCCACCATAGATAACAGTGTTGCTGCTGCTTACCACCACTGACAGTAGATAAGCCAGCCATGGAGCCCCAGAGTGTAGAAAGAGCCTACTAGAGAGGACTTTGCCAGCAAGGGGCCTCAAACCTGCAGCCAGCCCTTGGCCTACTCTCCAATATGCTGTATTTCTACATGCAATAAGGTGTGTTCCCCCACCCACCGAGATAATAGTCAAGTATGCAAACCCTCATCCTGCAGCCCAGATCCTTTACCTCTGAATTCTGCTGAATGTATAAACTGGTCCTCATGCTGGATTTGCAGAATGCTCATCAAGACGACTGGCCATCACTGAACAGCCACTGCTTTGAAAGGAGGTGTAGTTTCATCTCCAAAATAAACTGCTCTTTCGCAAACTCCAATCAAGTTTTCGAAGGATTTGTCAGACACCACACAACACCTGATATCTGCCTCAGCCTCTCCTGAGCTGTAATTTTGACACAGACATGATAAGTGTCATGAGAGCTCTGGCTAAATTATATGATGCTAAAAACATGCTCCTTCGCAAGCTTTGGCTGCTATAGTTATTAGAAATTCCATTCTAATTACAACTCCACCCAGTATGAAGACAGGTGCTATTTTAGTATGGGTGAAGCCTATTTGCAAGCAACAGCCTCAATGGGAGCAGTACTGTGCCTCTCATGTCTTTCACCACCAAAATGCTAAGATGCACATTTTGTCATTTCATCAGTTACGTACATTATATTCACAGCATCTCCACAAAGTCTTTTTCTGCCACTGTTGGAATGACCATTTGCACCAAAATAAACCCCTATCCAAATAAAGCTGGATTCCACAACCTGTATGACTATTCAAGTCAAGCTAAAACCAACAACACTATTTTGTATCATTTTATATGCTTCTGCTAGTCATGCAAAGGGGCACAAAGCTATATAGGGCACTGAAGTCCTATCTTCTAATGATTAGAAATCTATTTCAGCCATATGCACTTTCAAGCATTATCTTCAGAACACTATTGATCAGGGTTCATCTGAACAGCCCTAATTCTGATCTTGGAAGCTAAGCAGGGTTGGGCCTGGTTAGTACCTGGATGGGTGACCGTCTTGGAATACCAGGTGCTATAGGGAGGGACCATGGCTCAGTGAAAGAGAGCACCTGCTTTGCATACAGAAGGTCCCAGGTTTGATCCTGAGCCTCCAGGTAGGGCTAGGAAAGAATCCTGCCTGAAACCCTGGAGAGCTGAGGCTGCCAGTCAGTATCGACAATACTGGGTTAGATGGACCAGGGGTCTGACTCAGTATAAGGCGGCTTCCTATGTTCCTAAGTAACATGCTTTTATTTAGATGATGATGATGTCACTGACTCTCAGCCTAACCTACCTCACAGGGTTGTTGTGAGGATAAAATGGAGAGGAGGAGGAGGATTATGTAAGCCGCCTTGGGTTCCTTGCAGGAAAAAAGGCGGGGTATAAATATAATAAATAAATAAATAAATAAAAATCAGAGATTAATTCAGGCTGATTCGATATATGTTTACTTGGAAGCAAACCCCTCTGATTCTAATAAGGGTTATTCCCATGTGCATAAGTCTATAGCCTTTAAAAGGTCACAGGTAGATTCTGCAGCTGATGGCATATGCTGCAGATTTTTTGTACTTCTAAGAAACAGCAGCATAAGCACAACTCTGGGTATGATAACCCATGCTTGGCCAAACATAATACAACAAGAAAATAGACAATGCCTCCCCCCGCCCCGCCCCCAGCAAGAGTAGCAACTGCTCTGTTTGGAGTTAATTCCAACTTGCCTTATTTCTGGCTGATTTCTTTTAGATACATATGCAAACAACGTATTATCACAGTTTCAGTCTCAAGAACTTGCCCCAGAACAATCCCTAAATCTCGGAATCAACAGATCAACCATCTATCAATTTGGAGATAATTCTATAAAATGAGAACCTTTCTATTAATTAAACAGCCTTCAAGGAAAGAACACAACACACAAGCAAAGGATGAAGACAGCTATCCTGCAAATTAGTGGTTCAAGTTTTCCACCATGAAATGCTCCAAGTTACAACAAAAGCAAATCACTTCCTACCATTTAATAACCTTTCCTGAATCGTTGACAAGTGAGCCAAGGAATAGTAGAAGCACAGATCAGATATTCACAAGGACACTCCGCTTTCCTCATTCACAGTTTCAATATATTTACACATCAAAGAATCACTCAGCAAACTGCTTCTAGTAGTTGCCCGGGTAAAAAAAATGAAGAGCATCAGGTTTTGGCAGCTATCACTTAAATCACGATTCAAATAAGTGAATGCCTATTATACAAGGGCTGCAATACTATGCACTCTTGTAGCCTGATCCTATGCATAAGCAAGTCCCACTGGGTTCAGTCGAGCTTACTCAGTCTCAGGAAAATATGCCTAAGATTTGCAGATTTACTTGGGAGCAAGTGCCATCGAACCCAGTAACATCTTAGTAAAAAAAAAAGAGCAGGCTGAAAGAGTTCTTTGTTAAACTCTACAGAATGCCCCTCAATTCCACTTCAACGTATTATAAAAGCAACAATCCAGTTGGCCTAATAAACCAAGTTTCAGAGGCTGCTCCAAAACTATTAACAAAAGTCGAGACTGGTAACAAGATACAGGGACACTCTCAACAGCAGTGGTTTAGTCCAGTTCCCAAAGGACTGGTGAACACATCAAGGAAGCAACTATACAATTTAATGATCAGCTCTTCCGCAAGTGACCATGGAAGGAAGGTAAAGCTGCATTTGGAGGACTTTTGTACAAGTCACAGATTGTGCTGTACCAGCTCTCTTACAACATTTCTCCACAAGACCGCCTGGCTGATTCCTTTCTAACACCAGTACACTCAAGGACAGAGGGGGGACGGGGGATGGGAGAGACCAACAAAATTAGTCCAAAGTCTTTTGTGCCCAAAGTCTGCGTCTTTTTCCATTGCCCTACACCAACACATGGGGAAGAAACCCAAGATTGTCACAACAGAGGCGTAATCTAATTATTAGAATCCTCTTTCCTTCCCAATAGTTCTACACCCCCCAAAAAGGGTGATCTGTTTGTCAAAACTTTAAAAGTTTTTGTTCTAATTTTAGTTATAATACTTCTCCATTCCTACATTGTTTATTGTTACAGACAGTGGAAATAACCTACCGGGCGGTGGAATAAAACAAGATGCATCCCTAAATGTAAACCACCATAATTTTGTGAGAGCAATGAGGAACACACAATCTATAAGCCCTTTACGACAAGGGCTAACACAGTGAATCTCCCGCATTTTCAGATTCCCATGTGCCATTCAGACACACCCCAGAAAGTCCCCACCAAGCCTCAAAAGCTATATATTACACTCACACACACCCCTTTAATGCCTACAATTCCCTGTACACTTGCCTAGGAGTAAATCCTCCTTTTTTTTTTTTTTTAAGTGAGACTTCCTTCTGAATAAACGTGCAAAAGATTGGGCTACAAGTCTAGTAACTGAGATGCTCAAAGAAACCTTCCCCCCACTCCCACTCCAGATCTCGCCTCCCGCTCACAAACTGTGGCCCCTCTGCATTACTTTCCCTTACTCTTCTGCACACACACACCCAAATTCAAGCACTCCCCACCTTCCAAAATCCTATAGGCTTCCCTCCCCACCCGAGTTTCCCCAGAGGGAGCAGAATTTAGGGAGGTCCTATTCCCCTCCCATACAAGAAGGAGAACCCCGACACTCCCCCCTCCCTCCTCCTTCTTCTTCCTCCCCTTTGTCTCCAAGCGCTGCCAGGGTCTGCCCTCCCCCTCCCCAAAACCAAGGGCAGAAGTGAGAGGGTCCCACAGGAGGAGACACACCATGCCCCTCCTGGAGAAATGGAAGACCCCAGCTCCGTAGCAACGAAATATACACACCTCAGGTCTTCAGTTCGGGACTCACATGGACCATGCCTGCCCCCCGCCGGCCCCCCCCCGGGGGAAGTAGAATGAGCCGGCCTCCTCTGGCCGCCGCCCCCTTTCTAGAATGGACCAGTCCAACGCTCTCCTCCTCTCACACACCCCAATTAGGAGGCCTCAAGCCCTCACTCTACACCCCCCCTCAAAATGGGTCCTGAGGGTCCGAGGAGGAGGAGCGCCCCCGAGAGCCCCCGCCCGCCGGCCCAGCTCCCCTGCCTTCTTCCCTTACCTCAGCGTCTCGGCCACCAGCTCCTTCCGGGGCCTCGTTCCGCCTCCTCCCCGCGGCGCTTTTCCCAGCTTAGTGCCCGGGACATTGGCCTCCAACCAGGAAGTGGCCCGGTGTGACACCTACTCTTGGCTGCCATGGCAACGCTCCCCCCCTCCTCCCCCACTGCCGGCCGCGCTCGGGACAGGAGCAACCTCCCTCCGCCGCACGCGCATGCGCGCAGTCCAAAGCCGCACACAGGGAGCTCCCAAGCCGGGCGCCATCTTGGGCCCGGAACGAGGCTAAGGGAGCCACGGGGCGACACGGGGCTCCACAGTCGCGGCGAAGCTTTCGCCGGGTGTATGCATAGGGCTTTTTCAGGAGCGCCGCCATCTTGGTTCGAAAGCGAGGCCAGGCTCCTCCCACCAGGCAGCGGAGCAGCTATTTTAGTCCTTGGTTCAATTTTTTTTTCTTTTTTTTTGCTTAGGCAGCGTGTTGCTTCCTCCGAGCAGCCTTTCTAGTCTAGGGAGGTGGAGGGAGAGCCGTTTCTTTGACCTCGCGCTGCATGTTTCAAGGTGTATGCTTAATGTGCAGTTTTTAAGGCTGTGCTCCATTTACCTGGGAGTAAGCTCCATTGAACACGATGCGACTTATAAGACGATACATAGGATCCGATTGCAAATACAGGTTTTAAGGCTGCAATCCTTTACCCATTTACTTGGGAGTAATCCCCGCTGAATTCAGTGGGGCTTACTTTTGAGTAGACATGAGGCTTGCACTTAGGGGCCCACTTAAGAAATGCATCTGCAAAAAATAAATGTTTTAAATAAATAAGAGGACAGTGATATGCTTAAACTTTGCATGTGCTGATATATATGTATAGATGCATTTTTGTTTCTATTTGAATTACAGTAATCTCACCATAGTGTGGTAGACTGCAACCAGGTGACCTGTGTGCCTGCTTATTCTGGCTGCTGTTCTAGAGCTAACTACCGATGAGCAATGGTTCTTATGTTTCTTTAAACGGATTGGACAAGACAGCCCTTCAAATAGAGAAATGCCCTATGTAAAACAGGACACATGGCCACCCTAGGCTGCCAACATGTGCGCACATTTTTTGATTTTCTTCTCAGTAAACATGCATAGGATCACGCTGTAAGTGACCAATATCAAATCTAGGTTGCTTGGGGAGGGGGCTTGGTCCTGATCCTGATGCCCTTAGTGCTTCCTTCTGAGTGGGCTCAACACCTTCTTGCTGGAGCTGCTGTCCATCTGCCTGCCCTCTTCCTCTGGGCCCAGTCTGCACAGCCACTCAGAGGGAGAGTGCAAAATGACTGGCGGATGCTGTTTGTGAAGAAGGGGGACTCTGCCAACCGGTCCTTTACTCAAGACCAGAGAACATTGGTGCAAAACTGCCAGCCTTGGCTCTGCAGTCTTGACCCGAGTCTCTCGGGGCCTTGCCCTTGTCTGTACTCTGGATTTAGCGCTGAACCACAGAGGAACCACGCACGCCGTGTGGGGTAAAACCAGGAAGGTTTATTCAAGGTAAACAGATTACAACAAAAGGTGGGAAATGAGGGAAGGAGACAAGGTGGGGGAGACACTTTGGTACATACACAGTAGAGCTACAAAATAACAAAGCTAGTTCCTTTACCATATCACTACCCAGGCCTCCCCCTCGCCGGATCGTCACCTTGAAGTGGTGAGTGGGCTTGCGTGTTCCGATGAATCCTGTGAGCAATGCTGTCGGGAGCTATGTACTCCCAGTAGGGTCACCCATGGCGGTAAGGTCCGGGGAGAGGAACCAGACAAAGAACGATCCAAAACATAAAGTCCTCAACGGCAGAACAGGCGGAAGATAATTAAACCTAAATTACAACGGCTGTGAAGGCGGATGAAGGCTGCAGCAGAGAATGGTTTTCCAATCGTCAGGGTAACCGTGCCATTGGATCTCTGCCGTACTCTGTCAAGTTTGTGTGGTGATTCGTTGTGCACCGATCTCCCCACATAAAACAGTTTCACGCACAGGCGTCTTTCCAACCCAACCCATCCAACCCAACCCAACCCAACCCAACCAACCAAACAAACAAAAAAAAGTCCCATGGCGACTGGCGAATGGCAACGGGGGCAGGACTGTGAATCTGGAAGCCCCTAGTCATGGACCAGCACATGGGCGGTGGATGCAGACTCAGTCGCCCTGTTCAAGGAACGAGGTAGTCGAGCAGCTCGGCAGCTGTATCCATGACTGAGCAGCCCTATTTAGGATCCACTCTGCTCACCCCGTATGGGGAGGGGGCTAGAAAAGGTGCCCTAAACATAGTCTACCTCTCTCTCCCCTGACTGGATTACCGCGTCCAGTGGGGTCACCATTTTAGCGGTCGAAAAAGACATTTGAATTTTGGAACATGGAATATACGGACATTGCTGGATAACATAGATAGTGAACGCCCTGAGCGTAGGACTGCAATTATTGCAAGGGAGCTGAGCTCGCCAATAACCAACAGGTAACTATTTTGAGCGCTTATGCACCAACATTAGATGCTGATGATGACATCAAGGAAAGTTTTTACAGCCAGTTGGACACTCTCCTGTCAGAGATACCTAAGGAGGATAAAATTATCCTCCTGGGCGATTTTAACGCAAGAGTCGGGCGTGACTTTGATTTATGGCCAGAAACTATTGGAAAAGACGGAGTTGGTAATAGCAACCCGAACGGACTCTTACTTTTGTCTATATGTGCAGAGCATAATCTCACTATCACAAACACGCTCTTTCGACAAAAGAATAAGTTTAAAACATCATGGCAGCACCCACGGTCAAAGCACTGGCATCTTCTGGATTATGTAATTGTCCGTGTTAGAGATCGCCGCGATGTACTTCTTACTAGGGCCATGGTGAGTGCCGACGACTGCTGGACAGACCACCGACTAATCCGGTCCAAAATGGTTATCAACATTGCTCCCCAACGTAGGCTTCAAGGAAGGAAACCAAGGCGTAAAATGAACATCCAAGTCCTTCAAGATCCTATTAAGCAAACTCGTCTTCAATCTCTTCTTAAGGAACATCTACCTACGGAACCTCCTGACAACATTGAGGACCATTGGTCTAAGCTGAAAACCTCCATTACTGCAGCTTGTGAACAAACTATTGGATATGAAACTAAGAAACATCAGGATTGGTTTGATGAAAATGACAATGAGATTAAATATATAATTGACCAAAAAAGGAAAGCCTTCCAAATATGGCAAAATGATATTAACTGCGCTGCCAAGAAAAAAACCTACGCTAGCGCAAAGGCTGAGGTCCAAAGAAGAACAAGAGAACTTAAGAACGCTTGGTGGAAAAAGAAAGCTGAAGAAATTCAACAACTTGCAGAATCTCATGATGCACGGGGCTTTTTTAAGGCCACAAGGGCCATTTATGGACCAAAAACCTATGGTACAAACCCTTTACAATCAAAAGATGGCACCAAACTCTTAAAAGATAAAGAGTCTATTGCACTGCGTTGGAAAGAGCATTATTATGACCTTTTAAATCGTAAATCTAAGGTGGATAATGAGATTTTTTCGCAAATCCCGCAAAAACAAATTAAAGAGGAACTTGCAATACTCCCCACTTTGGATGAAGTAAAAAAAGCCATTAATCAAATGAAGAACAACAAAGCTAGTGGACCAGATGGGATTCCCGCTGAAATCTTTAAAGAAGGGGGTCCCGAACTTGTACAACATCTTCATAAACTCATCGAAAAAATCTGGATAAGAGAAGAGATCCCAGAAGACTTCAGGGATGCCATAATTATCACCCTCTTTAAGAAGGGTGATAGAACAGACTGTGGAAACTATCGGGGCATTTCTCTCTTAGCAACCGCAGGTAAAATATTTGCTAGGATTCTTGCAAACCGTCTTCTATCTATTTCAGAAGAGATCCTCCCTGAAACCCAATATGGTTTCCGCCCCTCTAGAGGGACAGTAGACATGATTTTTACTGCACGTCAGCTCCAAGAAAAATGCCGGGAGCAAAATCAACCCCTTTATATGGCATTTATCGATTTGGCTAAGGCCTTTGATACTGTAGACCGCACAGCTCTCTGGACTATCCTTATGAAAATTGGATGCCCCAATAAATTTGTGAATATCTTGCGACTTCTCCATGACAACATGACGGCAACGGTTTTGGACAACAACGGCTCTCATGGTGCTCCATTTAAAGTGGGATCAGGTGTTAAACAGGGATGTGTTATCGCCCCAACATTATTTGCCATTTTCATCGCCATGGTTTTACATCTTGTCGAGGGGAAACTTCCCACCGGTGTGGGAATTATATATCGAACAGATGGAAAGCTTTTTAATCTCAGCAGGCTGAAAGCAAAAAGTAAGGTAATTACAACCTCCGTCGTGGAACTTCAGTATGCTGATGATAATGTGGTCTCCGCACATTCAGAGGATGATCTCCAAACTGTCCTAAATGCTTTTGCAGAAGCATACGAAAAACTTGGTCTCTCACTTAACATCAAAAAAACCAAAGTGCTTCATCAGCAAGTGCAAGCCAATCCTTTGGTGATGCCATCTATCCAGCTTGGCGGGACAATACTGGAAAACGTCGATCATTTTCTCTATCTTGGCAGCTATCTTTCTGTTACAGCTAACATCGACAGTGAAATCCAGCATCGTCTGAGCTCCGCAAGTGCCGCATTTTCTCGAATGAAACATAGAGTGTTCGAGGATCGGGATATTTGTAAGAAGACCAAAACACTGGTTTATGAAGCCATTGTATTACCAACTTTATTGTATGCCTGCGAAACATGGACTATCTATAAACGTCACTTCCACCTCCTTGAAAGGTTTCATCAACGTTGCCTCCGGAAAATCCTGCAAATTACTTGGGAAGATAGGCGAACAAATGTCAGTGTACTGGAAGAAGCAAAGACTACTAGCATTGAAAAAATGATCCTTCAACGCCAACTTCAGTGGACCGGTCATGTTGTTCGAATGCCTGACTGCCGTCTCCCAAAGCAGTTACTTTACTCCCAACTCAAGGATGGAAAGCGGAATATCGGTGGTCAATATAAGAGGTTTAAAGATGTTCATAAGGCTAATCTAAAAAAATGCAATATAAACATCGAAAACTGGGAAGCTCTGGCCCATGAACGATCTAAATGGAGGTTGGCCTTTCACAAAGGTTCCATGGACTTTGAAGAAGCCCGAGTGCAAGGTGAAAGGGAGAAACGTGCTAAGCGAAAAGCACGTCAGATGAATCCTTTACAGGACCATCTTCTATCTGGTAACCTGTGTCCTCACTGTGGGAAGCTGTGTGGATCTAGAATTGGCCTCCACAGTCACTTACGGACTCATCGCTAGAGTCTACACAATCTTCTTTAGAATTTCCTCCTTTTATCCCGGAAGACAATCTTACTCGGTCACGAGTGATCGCCTGATGATGACCCAGGCCTCACTCTTTACCTGGGGGTTGGTTGGTCCTCTCCTCCAGGGCTTGCCTCAGCCAAAGCCCTACCCTGTGCTTCTTCACGTGTAGACCCCAACAACAACAGAAACCAGAAGCCACAGCAGCAGTATAGATTCTCCCCCCCCTCCTTTCAGTAGCCCAGCTGCCTTTAGCCAATCAGGATGAACTTCACCTGGCCCAGGCAGAGGGGAGGGGTGGCTCATGACTAGAGGGCTTGCATTTGCATATGAATGGCACCAAGATGGGGAGCCTCTGAGGTGCCATCTAAGCTATGTACATTTCGCATTTCCAAGCCCCCAGCTGGGATTATACTTGTTTACACCTGAGGAGGTGTGTGTGTGTGTGTGTGTGTGTGTGGTGCAGGAAACTCTGAGGCTTTTCCTTCACACTGTTCTTTCTCCGCCCTGCTCCTTGCAAGTAAATACTGAGGGAGATGGCGGGGCGGGGCGGTGGTGGAACCCTTGCAGGAGCATCCGCCTTGGGAAATGCCCAGCAATGCCAACCCTTAAGGCTGACCCTGTAAGTCAAAATGTAAATAAAGCATGCCTTGAAGGGTTTGTTTGGAGCACACTGAAACAAACATCAAAATAGTCTTCAGGGTCAAATTCTATCGACTGTGCACTTGAGGCTGGGCTTGTCTTCCTGTCTTACTCGGTTTCTTGGTGTGGATCAATAGTACTATATAAAAATGTTTAAAAGCCCCAAGAATTGGTGCCTGGGGGTGTGCCTCTTTCCTCCCCATTCCTTTCTCCTCTTAAATTATGTCTATTAGATTGTGGCCGTGTGCTCTACCGCTGAGCCTCCGTGGCTGAACCACACTTTGAACCAAGGACTTTCTGCCCTACCCATGCCGCCCAATCCTATGTAGCTTGGCCACATTGGACAATATATTACTTTATTCTGGTGCCACAGTTGTGTCCATTGGGGAAGGAGGAGGGGGGATCCCACCTGCCTCATCAAGGAGTTTTGCGGCTAAATAAAAGATGTTTTGTTCCCCCTGTTTTTTCTCCCCTAAGGTAAGACTCAGTGCCTTGATGCATGATCAGTTTTGTACTCGCTTATTCCTCACTCAGTGCGCCTGGTCTCTGTCGGGTCGCGTTCCTGCACAGCTTCCATTCCTTGCAATCAGGCGTGCACAGGTCACCTTTAAGGATCTGACCCACAGTCACAGGAGGCTTGTTTGTTTGTTTGTTTCCCTGTGGGCTGCACTCTATTAAGCTGCTGTCCAATTTAACACTTGCTCCCTCAATCGTTACTCTCTTAATTCGCTCCTGTTCGTTCATTTGTCCTCCTGCCAGTTCCACTGGCAGCCTTTCTTGGGAGTTTTAAGGCTCTGTTCACTTGATCCAGGCCACTGTTCTTGTTAGTACCTGACTTCTGAATCTGTACTGAATGCACAATTTCAGTTAGCCTTTCTTCACCGGCTGATAAAAGAAGCTATTTCCATCAATACCGATGTCCTCCGTCTCCCCTCGGCCTGCCCCACTTTCCAATTATCTTCCCCCCCCCTTCTCCTTGCACATTCTCCATTTTCTGTATTAACTCCCTCCTGACTGCTTCCTTCCCCCTCCCCCTTCTCTCATATCTCTGCTTCACATCATCACTTATTTCTGAGTGTGTGTTTTTCAGTATACACCATTTAGAGTTAAATTCTACAGTGGATGAAATCTAAAACCAGGATAGGGCAGAGCTGAGTTAAAGAAAAGCACGACAGAAAGAGAAAATTGAGATTCCATGCTAGGACAGGTAGAATCAGCAGGCAGAATCAATATAAGGAATTGCAGAAGGATGGCTCGATGCCTGCCTGTATTTATTAAAAGATTTATACCCTGTATCTTAAGTATGAGCGCTGTCAGTGCGGCTAACAATAAAAAGTAAGCAAACACATTCCGCAATAAAAACAATTGTCATTGAACACGGCAAATTTTAAAGCGGGGCATCAGATAAAACCAACGTCAGCTGATATAAAAAAAAGGGCCTGGGTTGTTGTCTTTTAAAAGGTCTTTGCATGGTGCGGGAAAAGACCTGAGAGAGTCAGCACCAGACGAACTTCCCTAGAGAAATAATTTCTTTCAGCACCATGGCCAACAAGATAGTCTTCATGGTGGGGGCATCTGAAGAAAGGCCTCTAGCAATGACATTAGTAGCACAAGGAGCCAGCGTGGCATAGTGGACTGGGACTCGGGAGATCCGGGTTCTAGTCCCCGCTCGGCCATGAAGCTCACTGGGTGACTTTGGGCCAGTCACTGGCTCTCAGCCTGACCTACCTCACAGGGTTGTTGTGAGGATAAAAATGGAGAGGAGCAGGAGGATTATGTAAGCTGCCTTGGGTTCCTTGCAGGAAAAAAAGGTAGGATAGATAGATAGAGGGCAGGTACATGTGGAGACTTAGCATAAACAGCAGTCACAGTGGGGTCTTCACTCACAGCCCTTACAACCACCCTGAAATGTAGGCTAGTATTACTGTCCTCATCTTGCAGGGCCAGCTCCAAATGTGTCAGGTTTAGGGGTACTATTGAAAAGGCAGCAAAATTGTCAATTGTTATTGCGTTTTAATCACTGTGGGGAGAGGCATATAGGTTTTCTGCCATGTCTATGGACATGGAAAGAAATTAGAGCTGGGGCAAAGGATGGACAGGTACAAGGGGACTTCCGCTAGTACAACATAACAGATAAAAGCATATGCTCTGGTGCAGGAAGTTCAGAGTTCAAATCCCACCTCCACCTTGGACTCCCTCGGTGGTCTTAGGCAATCCACCATCTCTCGATCTCAGCTGCCCCATTGCCATCTGTGACATGATCCAAACTGCCATTGATGCAAATGGCAAGAAATATCATCATCATCATCATCATCATCATCATCATCATCATCATCATGAGAACAGTGATACCTGCCTACCTTATAGGATGGTTGTTAAGGATGACTGAGATATTGTATTTGAATTCAAGCTCAAATTCAACCATGAAAAAAATTAAATAAAATCATTTTAATCTTGTAGTTGTTTTTAACTCTGTTATTGTCATTTGAACTGCTGAGTAGACATGTATTGGATTGCGCTGTAAATGCAGCTTTGAGAGGAAGAGGAGGAGGAGAGGAAGAAAAACTGAGTAAAATCTTGTCTCCTTTGGCTAAGGATGAAATCTTCCTTATCATCTGTAGAAAAACACATACCAAAAACAGAGAAACTCCTCCAGGCTGTATGGATCCATGAGTCAGTGGGAGCCAAACCTGTATAGCAGAAAGAAGAATCTAGCCCTCTGGCCAGAACCTTTTGCACACTGCTTAATGTGGCCCAATCAATGATGCAGTGTAAACGCAAAGGAACAATGCAGGAAGCCAGTTCCTGCTTACTGCATTGAGTCTAGATTAGTACAGTATCAGATCCATAGATCTGTGACCTAGTTCCCACAACAGCAGAGGAGAAGGTTTCTGGATGATTTCCACTTCAGACTGCAGGTAGGGGAGGCTCATATGATCTAATACTCTCATATATTGTCCAATTCAAGGGGCTGGTTTTGACCTATAAAGCCTTACAGGGCTCGGGGCCACAATACCTGATGGAGCACCTCTCCCAGCATGAACCTAGCTGTACGCTACGTTCATCATCTAAGGCCCTCCTCCAAGGGAGGCTCAGAAGGTGGCAACAAGGAACTGGGCCTTCTTGGTGGTGGCCCCCCAGTTATGGGATGGTCTCCCCAATGAGGCCTGCCTGGCACCAACACTTTATGGTGCCAGGTTAAGACCTCCTCCTTCTCTCAGGCGTTTGGCAGCATATGATGAGGTTTTTTATCCAGGTCTTGAATTTTTTTCTTGTTTATTTTAAAATTGTTTTTTAAGATATGTGTTGGATGTTGTCTGTCTGTATGTTTGTATGTACCGGTATATGGTTTTTTTCTAATATATCTTTAAGGTTTTATCTTTGTAAATCGGCCAGAGAGCTTTGGCTATTGGGCGGTATAGAAATGTAATGAATGAAATGAAATATACAAAGAAAGGCAGCATGTCAAGGAGAAGAGTTGTAGCCTAGCCGTCCACCTGAGATGCTAGGTTTCTGAGTGCAGGGTGTGTGTAGCTCTAGGGGCAGATATTAATATTAATAAATGGAGGAGCATTCCGTCAAAGACAAACCAGATCCTGCAGACCTAAAGTCTGCCTACCTGTGCTGTATGCAATACGACAAAAGATGGAAAGAATGAAAAGACTGGGAGAGAGCAGAGGTAGCTAACAAGGGATGAACGCGAGCAAAAGCAGTAACATGTCATGTAGAGAGTAACGCAAGTGGGACCCGCACAAAACAAAACAAAACAAAAAGTTGCTGTGTGGAGTGCTCTTGTCAACGAGATTTATAGAAAAACGAGATTTAAATGCCACCCTTCAACAGAATTCCCAGGGCTGCTTAAAAAATGTCAAAAGCACAAGGAAACAAATTTAAAATGTACAAAAATATACCGGTATTTAAAAACAGGCCAATCAATCGATGGGTTCCATTGTTCTGGCCAATGAGTGTAAAGCAGGGGATGGGAATGTGTGGCCCTCCAGAGGTTCTTTGACTGCAAGTCCCATCATCCCCAGCCAGTGGTGAGAGACGATAGAGCTTGCAGCCCAACAACATCCAGAGAGCCATGCTTTCCTCATCCTTGGTGTAAAGGGATAGCGCTCACTGCATTAGAAGGCTGGAGGGAGCAATCCCATCGCCCCTAGACAGCGCAGGAGCGGCCATAGGACAGTTCAGATTCCCAGATCCAAGTCTGGAGCTGGGAATCGGCGCTCTGACCCCCCCCTTCCCCACCGGCATGGAAAGGACCACGCTGGCTGCTCTCCAAGGTCGGGAAAGGGACAAGAGGGCGTTTTGGGGGGTGGGGAGAGGAGAAGACTGGGGAGGCCAGGAGGATATGAGGTCTCCTGCAGCCACTCCAGCCTCCTTCCTTCCTTCCCCCTCCGAGATGCTCCAGCTCGAAGGGCAAAAAAAAAAAAAGCCCATCTAGCAAAAATGCAGGGCGGGAGGATGGGGAGGCGAAGATCTCTGCCGCCGCTCCTGCTCTGCGTTGGATTACCGTAAGCCTCCCGAGTTCAGGGGCTTGCGGCCATCGCCAGAGGACTGCGCCCTTATCAAGCTAAATGCATTTGAAGATGGAAGGCAACATGGTTTCCTGTTTCATTTTGACTCAAGATGAAACACATTCTAGTCTGCAAATCTAGACATGCTCACGTGGGAGTCTGTCCCACTGAACCCAGTCAGGGCGGAAATCAAGGGTAGGCATGGCTGGGCAGCTGCAAAGGGCCCAGAACCCATCAAGGGCCTACTGTCAAGACTCCCCCAGGAGTTTCCTCCTCCTCCTCCTCCTCCTCCTCCTCCTCCTCCTCCTCCTCCTCCTCCTCCTCCTCCTCCTCCTCAATATTGCAACCTGCTTGTTCTCCTGCCTCTCCCTCTGGCCCAGACAACGGTGGTTAGGAGGAGGAGGAACACCAGGAGCCACTGCCTAATCGCTAGCTGGCTCCCTGCCTACCAAGCAAGTGGAAGTGATGGAGAGAAAGAGGATGAGGATGAAGAGCAGCCGGTGACCATGGTAATGAGAAGGTAAACTCACTGAGGGAGGGGAACATTGAGGATGTCTTGCCCAAGGGCCCTCGGAAACCTGGAGCCAGAAGTGAGGGATTACTTCTGTGTTGACATGTAGAAGAACATAAACAGAGCCATCCTGGTTCAGCGCAGAACAGAAGCACTGCACGCTGCAACATTTTGTTGCAGGTGCACTTGTTATTTTATCATATCAGTATGCTGGGTTAGCACAGATGGAATTAGGAAACATCTTAAGTTCCTCTCTGGAATGCTCTCATAGGAAAATACAGTTCTTGTGGCCAGTACCTGACCCAGAATAGATATGCTCATCAGAGCAGTTGCTCCCAGGCACTACACCCAATAAGAAATGGACACTGAAGAAAGACTTAAAGAAAATCTAATAATGGTACAAACACGGGGGGGGGGGGAGAATGAAGTAGTGGTCAAAGTGCAAAGGATGGATGTGGCCTTACAGGTGGTTTCACAACCAAAAGATAGCATTTGCATTAGCCAATACTGCTATTATATTGGAAAGTGTTGCCCCCTAGTGGCCAGGTGTGGCATAGAGTAAGCAAAATTTGGTGTATTCATTCATCGGTGGTAGAGTATAGTATATCGAAAACTGGGAAGCTCTGGCCCATGAACAATCTAACTGGAGGTTGGCCTTTCACAAAGGTTCTATGGACTTTGAAGAAGCCCGAGTGCAAGGTGAAAGGGAGAAATGTGCTAGGCGAAAAGCACGTCAAACGAATCCTTCACAGGACCATCTTCCATCTGGTAACCTGTGTCCTCACTGTGGGAAGCTGTGTGGATCTAGAATTGGCCTCCACAGTCACTTACGGACCCATCGCTAGAGTCTACATAATTCTCTTTAGAATTTCCTCCTTTTAAAATTTCCTTTTTGTAATTTATTTATTTTTATCCTGGAAGACAATCTTACTCGGTCACGAGTGATCGCCTGATGATGATGATGATGATGATGATGATGATGATGATGATGATGATGATCATGATGATCACAATTACTACTGTTGTCTGTTTTTCTGCAACAGACCCAATGCAACAACCCCTCCAGAAGTTGATTTATTTATTCTGGGTGGAATGCAGTTTAAAATAATAATGATAATAAAAAAGATGTGAGATTTCAAATTCTTGTGGCTCTTTCTCTAGATTTGTTTGTATGTTTGTTTACAATATTAGTAGTCTGCCTTTTAGGGTCAGACCCTCCCGAGGTAGCTTCCAACATATAAATTCACAATAACAGTAGAACACCAATACAAGTTTAAAAGCATAGAATATCATAACAATATAACATATATATATATATATATATACAATAAAAACAAGAACCAACAAGAATACTAATCACAAATAGCATTCAGTTCAGCAAGAGCAGTAAAGTCAGATGAATAATAAACCATTGTAGTACCATATACAGCAGCCCAAGAAGATCCTCATTCAAGAGAAGGCAGTTGTAAACAAATAGGTCCTCAAAGCCTGCTTGAATGCCTACAAATGATGGGGCTCCACGCAGGCCTGCCTTTGAAGATGGTTCAAAAACTTCAACTGGTGCAAAATGCAGCCACCCGAATATTGGTGGGAACTAGGCAGTCGGCAGGACAGATGCAGGGCTGTTTGGCACCCTAGGCCAAATTATATTTAGCGCCCCCCCCTCTTGTGCTGTGGGGGGGGCTCCGGAGCAAAGCAGCCCTGCTCTGCAACCCCCCCCCCACGCCGCCGCCGCCGCCACCACCTACCTACCTACCCCCCCCCCCCCCCCGCTGCTGGCTGCTGGCTGCTGCTGCCGCCACCTCCGAGGAGGAGGAGGAAGTGACGCGACAGGACCCCCGCACTTTTTTTTTTGCCGGGGAAACCAGGGCAACAAGGCTGTTTAAGCCCTGTTGCCCTGGTTCCTCTCGCCAAAACAACGCCGGCGGGGCTCCGGAAGCGACGCGAAGGTAGGTGGCTGGCTGGCGGGCGGGGCGCGGGCGCGGGAGGTGCAGCGGCGGCAGCGGGGGGAGGTGCGGCAGTGGCGGTGGGCGGGCGGGGAGGCGCGGCGGAGGCGGCAGGCGGGGCAGGAGCTGCGGCGGAGGCGAGGAAGGAGCGCAGCGTTTCTGCGCCCTCTTCCGCCACGCACCCTAGGCAGCCGCCTGGGTCTGCCTAGCGGTAGCGCCGGCCCTGACAGTCGGAATATGTGACACCTATATTATACCGGCTGTCAATGCATCACCAAGGCCCATTTAAGTGCTGGTCTTAACCTTTGAAGCCGTAAACAGTTTAGGACCAGGTTACGGTCTTCTCCCATAGCTGCCTACACTTTGAGGACAACCACAGAGGCTTGCGTGCCCGCTCGTGAAAGGTTGTTGGACAGGATGGGGCATTATGGTTCTTACCTTTAAAGCCCTACATGGTCTAGGCCCAAGGCACCTTAGGGAGCGCCTCCTCCCCTATCTTCCAACCCGCCACTTAAGGTCTTCGGAGGGCCATTTGCTGCAGCTGCCTAATGTGAGACTGGCAGCTACTCGTCGGAGGTCCTTCTCTTTTGCTGCCCCTCAACTGTGGAATGGCCTGCCACTTGAAATACGCCTGCTGACTTCGTTGAATGTCTTTGAGCAGGCACTGAAGACTTTGTTATTTCAGCAGGCCTTCCTTTTATAACATTCTGTCATATTACTATGGAATTTTATTGTTTTTATGGAATTTTTATACTGCTTTTATGTTTAACAGATGTTTTTATTGTATGCTTATCTGTTTAATTGATTGTTATTTTGTACGCCACCTAGAGTAATAGTATATAGGCGGGATATAAATTGAATAAATTATTATTATTATTATTATTATTATTATTTATTTCATCTAGAATAGAGTTCCAAGCAGCAAATGCAAATGTGTGCATTTTTTTTTTTGTCCTGTGGGCCTGAGCCTCAGATCTTGTCAGTCCCTAGCACTGGCCCTGATGATGTGAAGCAGATGTGGGCAAAAAGCCCGCTAATCCAGGGGGATCGGATGCAACAGAGATCAACAGGGCCCCTGTCCCTTAACTTCCTCAAGTGCCCATGGACGGCAAGGTGGTGGGGCAGGTGGCCTCCCAGAGATTGGGGTCTCCAAAGGAAAGATTCAGTGGGAGGAGAAATTCTCCAACCATTTCTCACAGGTAGGGCTCACCATTGACAAGGGCTGTAGGCCAGCGTCTTCCTTTTTCCTTCCAAAAGGCACAGTCTTATGCGAGGCTGCCAACGGGGACTGGCCCACAAGAACATATTATGCCAGTCCTCTATGATCTACATTGGTTCCCAATTGAAGTCCGGGCCCGATTCAAAGTGCTTACATTAACATTTAAAGCCCTAAATGGAACACATTGTGAGTTTGTAAGAAAACGACATGTTACATGTGTGAGAACATTATCTGCACTTTATTAGGATACACCGCCCTTGAAATACATTACTTTATTGTATTGTTTTACTGTATTATTTTAATTGTACATCGCCCAGGGTGGCTGGGTGACCAGCCAGATGGGCGATTAATAAATATAATAAATAAATAAAATAAAATAAAATTACATACTCCTGATTAACCTAAAAAGGAACTAAATTAGGAACCGTTCCTTGAAACAGTTGTCAGGAATAGGTGGTCAGCCTGTCATATCTGAAAAGAACCCAAGAATGTACTCTTGGTTTGTAACACGCACCAGTGGCCCACGGGAATTCTGGCTTAAAAACAAAGGAAGTCAACATTGGTGGTGTTGGGCTGTAACTTTCATCACCCTGAGGCTCGCCTGGCGCCTGCATTGTAATCTTCTCAGCACCAATCAAAGACCTTTCTTTTCCCATGCATTTTATAATGCATTTTCAATTTTTATGTTCATCTCTCCCTGTGCTGTTTGTCATTTGGTATTGTATCTTACTCTTTCAATGATTTGTATTGTATTTTATTCTCTTAATTCTTTGCAATCCATCCAGAGAATGCTTATTATTGGGCAGATTAAAAAATATATAATTAATAAGGGTGCAATCCTGTGCACGTTTAGACAGAAAAGTCCTACAATTCCCAGTGTTCCCCAGCCAGCTAAATAAATAAATGTCAACACGCCTGGAGGACCCCCAGGTTGGGGGAGGCTGCCGCACATGCAGCAGTCCAGATTCTGCTTGGATCTGAATTTAGGAGAAAGGACACATGGATTAAAACACTCACAGTGCAATCCTATACAGTGTCTACTCAGAAGCCCCAATGGAATGTCACTATGTGTAGCGGTGCATAAGAAGTGGGCCTTCTCCGTGGTGGTACCCATCTTGTAAGAAGACCAAAACAGTGGTTTATGAAGCCATTGTATTACCAACTTTATTGTATGCCTGCGAAACATGGACTATCTATAAACGTCACTTCCACCTCCTTGAAAGGTTTCATCAACGTTGCCTCCGGAAAATCCTGCGAATTACTTGGGAAGATAGGCGAACAAATGTCAGTGTACTGGAAGAAGCAAAGACTACTAGCATTGAAAAAATGATCCTTCAACGCCAACTTCAGTGGACCGGTCATGTTGTTCGAATGCCTGACTGCCGTCTCCCAAAGCAGTTACTTTACTCCCAACTCAAGGATGGAAAGCGGAATATCGGTGGTCAATATAAGAGGTTTAAAGATGTTCATAAGGCTAATCTAAAAAAAATGCAATATAAACATCGAAAACTGGGAAGCTCTGGCCCATGAACGATCTAAATGGAGGTTGGCCTTTCACAAAGGTTCCATGGACTTTGAAGAAGCCCGTGCAAGGTGAAAGGGAGAAAAATGCTAAGCGAAAAGCACGTCAAATGAATCCTTTACAGGACCATCTTCTATCTGGTAACCTGTGTCCTCACTGTGGGAAGCTGTATGGATCTAGAATTGGCCTCCACAGTCACTTACGGACCCATCGCTAGAGTCTACACAATCTTCTTTAGAATTTCCTCCTTTATTCCGGAAGACAATCTTACTCGGTCACGAGTGATCGCCTGATGATGACCCATCTTTTGGAATACTCTGCCATGTATGGTTCAAGACTGGCAGAAATGGTGGCAAGCTTTAGATGCCTCTTGAAAACACTCTTGTTCACATTGGCTTTTCCTGACCAGAGCGGGACTTTGTTACTACCCTGTTGTATTGTTACAGTGTTGTAATGTTTTTAACCATTTATTACTTTGATCTTGTTTTTATATTATGTTGTGTTTTAATGTGAACGGCTTAGGGATTTTAATATATGAAGCGGTATAAAAGTATTATAAATCATCGAAGCCAGGGCAGAGGAGCGGTTAGTGTTGGATTGAGACTCAGGAGACCAGAGTTCAAGTCCCCACTCAGCCATGAAGCTCACTGGGTGACTTTGGGCCAGTCACTGACTTTCAGCCTAAGCTACCTCAAAGGGTTGTTGTGAGGATAAAAATGCAGAGGAGGAGGACTGTAGAAGCCGTCTTAAAAAAAAGGCAGGATATAAATATTAAAAAGAATTTTTTTAAAAGGATTTAGTTTTTATCTGAAAGGCTTTCAAAGTTGCCTCTCATGCAGAGGCTGCAATTTAAGACTATGGAACAGCCCACCCCAATAGTGGTCCATAATTAGGGAAGGGCAAATCTGTCCGTTTTGCATGGTCAGTCAGTCAGTCTAACCTACCTCACAAGTTTGTTGTGAGGATAAAATGGGGAGGAGGACCATGGAAGCCGCCTTGGGTTCCTTGCAAGGGGGGGGGGAGGCATGATATAAATGTAATCCCAGGGTCCCAGCGAATGGTCTGAAGGCAGGCGAGGCAGCCGCCATGCTGAAGTTAAGCAGGTCTGGGTCTGGTCAGTGCTTGGATTCCACGATGGAAGAAAGGTGGGGAAATAAAATTAATAATCGTCATCGTCATCGTCATCCTCCTCCCAGGGCAGAGGAGCATGGCTGCTTAGAAGTAAGCCCCATAGAATTCAATGGGTCACTAGTCGCACACACGCGCAGCCGTCCAAACTTTCCTCCCTCGCACTTCGGCGGAAGAGACCCATTCGCCGCCGCCAGGCGTCAGCAGCGCGCAGCGCCGCCGCCGCCGCCGCCGCCTCCGCACCCAGCAATGGCCGCTGGCGCGTGGCGTCGTTGCGGGGGCCTCTGGTGGGCCAAGCTCTCCCGGCCGCTCCTCGGCAGTCGGGGCGCTTCTGCCGCAGGCAGCCGCGGAGCTCCAGATCCGCCTGGGCGGCGGCAGCTGCAGCGCCGGGCGGCGGCGGCGGCGGCGACAGAGGGGAAGCTCACCCGCGCGTGGCAGCTGGACGGCGTCAGGTGGGTGCAAAAAGGGCTGCAGCGGGGCAGCAAAGCCTGCCCTCAACGGGCGCCTTCCAGATGGGTTGGACTACAACTCCCGGCATGCCCCAGCCAGCACGCTGGGAATTGTAGTCCAACTCATCTGCAAGGAGAGGCTCCTGTACCTATTTTGCCCTCTGGGGTGGGGAGATTATGGGAATGACGCCCCACCCCCACCCCCGTCCGCAGCTTTCCCTATACCTGGTGCCTTCTCCAGATGTTGTGTGGACTACCACTCGCAGCATGCCTGACCCTATTGAGCCCAACACATCTGGAGGGGGGCAGGGTGGGTTAGCAGGTGCACACCTGATGCTATTCTTGAGGTTTCAAACCCTTTCATTCCCCCCCCCCCCCGTTTTAAATATCGTGCATGGGGGTAGGCAGGGATGCGTCTTCATTCTAGTCTACACACACACACGTGTGTCACTGCGCATGAACATGAAAACGCCCCCTTGTGCACAGCCATACACTGTGGCAGATGCGTTTCAGCCCTGCTCCAAGCCCCCTCTTATTGGGGGAGGGGGCGTACAGCGCGTTGACAGAGGACCTGCTTTGCATGCCAAAAATCCCAGGTTCAGTCCCTGGACTCGTTGGACTGTCCCCTACCCTACCCCCACCCCAAAAGAGATCAGGGAACAACAACATTTTTATTGAATCTGTCTGCAGACCATTTTCAAAAACACATATAATACACAGAAGTACACAGTAAAATCCTTACAATAGTTCCATTTTTGGAATATAAAATATATAAATTTTTAACTACAATTTTTAAAATCGCCTATACCAAAAGTTTTCCTTTCTGCTTCTTTTTTCCTTATACAGGCAGCCTTAATAGCAAATAAGGCGACTCTCTGGGAGACAAAGCAATTAGAGCCATTTAAGAGAAAAAATATTTTACCCGTCCCTGACAAGTTACTCATATACTCCTGCAAGGGAGCAAAATAGTGTGCCCTGCAGCTGTCATATAGGCGGCAATTGAGAAGGTAATGCTCTAGGTCTTCAATTCGATGCATCGCAGATGCATAATCTGTCAGCTATAAGGGATGCCACGAAATCTCCCTTGTAGGACCATGGTATCCATCTGTTCAAAACGAAGCCATGTAAAGGATACATCTTTTCATGTTATGAAATAAATAGTTCTCGGACTGAAAATGTGTTTTTGTACTGGCTAACCATTTCAGGAGATCAGGGAACAGGTGAAGTAAAAGACCCTTGGCCAGAGATATGGACCAACTGGAGCCAAGTGTTACCATAAGTGGCGCAGTGGGGCAGACGTGCGCTGTAGTATTAAAGAAACGTAAAGGCAGGATACCTCTGAGCATATGCTTAGCCCGGGAATTTGTTTTCGTTGACAGAACGGAGCTCTCAGCCTTTCCACAGAAAAATATAGTCCTGCTGTGACCCCCCCCCCCCAGTTGCCTTTGTTTCAGCAGAGAGAGAGTTGTTGCTATGGTTAAACCAGCGTTTCCCAATCTGGTGCCCTCCAGCTGTGTTGGACTACAACACCCATTATACCCAGCCGGCATGGCCACAGGGAACACAGTGAGACACAGATTGAAATCAGCCATCTTTGGTGGAACTACTGGAAATCATCCAGAGCTGCCATTAGATCCTGATCTAAGAACATAAGAAGAGCCCTGCTGGATCAGACCCAAGAGTCCACCTAGTCCAGCACTCTGTTCACACAGTGGCCAACCAGCTGCCCACGGGAAACCCACAAGCAGGACATGAGTGCAACAGTGACATGAGTGTTGCAATTTGGTACCGAATGTGTCAGCCCTATAATGCAGCGAAATGTGTTATAAACTCCCCAAGATGATAGATGGGAGGGCTTTACACTGTATTGCCATCTGGCAACATAAGAATAACTCGTTTTATCCCCTTCACATTTTCACTGGAGGTGTATGCGCATATCTTCACAATCCTCCATATCCACAAATTTTTGTAGAGATTTTGACCCATGTAGGCAGCTGCCTCCCAAGGCATGACTTTTAAAGAGTTATCTTCGCAGGAACATCGTCTTGAACAATCCTCGGAAAAGAAACGCCCTTTCCCTCTCCATGCTGAGGTCTCTCCGTGAGGACATTCTGCACAATATTGAAAGCCCTGATGTGCGAGTCATTATCATTTCAGGTATTTTGGTCATCAAAGCTGTGCATGCCATGGGTGGAAATTAAGAGAATGGTTTCATCTTATGCTCCTTAGTCTTCCAGCTTGCAATGGACTTGCCTTCTCTCTTTCTCCGATCTCACCGTCTGTTCCCCAAGCCCATCTCCTCTATTCTCGCGATGTGTTCAATCCACAAGGGCCCAGTCCACACAATCACAGTGGCTTGTTTAAGCCACGGCGCATGCCAGGCACTGTTTGCCTAATTACATTACATTCTTCTATTGTATGGTCATAGACCCAAGCAGAACACAACAAAATATACATATTGTATTACAATTGTGTTAAAAACATGGAAAATTATAAAAATTATAAAACATAATATAATGTAAGATATCTAAAACAAACATCAAATAATATATAATGCATAATATTAAATATACATACTAAAAATAAATACTATAAATTAATTGGTTATAAGATGAAAAATTACAATGTAAATAACCGTAAAGAAATGTTGGTTTAGGTGGGGAAATTTCCCTTCCATATTTTTATGGCCAGGAAAAGAAATCTAGCCACTAACTCAGTGACTAATTTATTCTTATCTGCCAATAAATAAATCAGATACCATTCAAATGACCTACCTAGAAATTTAGAAAGAACAGGTGTTAATAATCTAGCCCAGTCATCTTTATAAAAATTACAAACAAAAAGCATATGGGCTAGAGATTCTATGGCCCCTTCTCTGCAGGACCAGAGTCGTTCACTACAGGGGATGCCCTTGAATCATCCATCAATACAGCAGAGGGTAAACAGTTGAACCTAGCTCTCGTAAAAATCAGGCGGTATTTGGGAATAGATAAATTCTCCAGATATCTAGCATAACTTACTGGAGAAAAGAAAGATAAACCAAAGTATAGAAGAGAACAAGTCTTCTGGGCATTAGCGATGGAATGCTGGATATCAATGTCCTTGATCCGGGAATCCGTAATGGCTTTTGCTTGTTGATAACCTACAGAGAGAAGAAAATCTGTAGACAACCTAGAAATTGCAATTTGTTAGTCAGGGTTTTATACCATGCACTAGCATATGTGTCCTGGTGAAGAAGGAATATAAGTCCCAAAGATTCCTCAGCAAAAATCTGCGTTAGCCAAAATCTAAGAGCCAATAACCATGCGGTGCCTTCAACAGAAAGGCAGCCTGCCCGTTTGCCTAATTACTCGCCCAGACGCAGCTTGTCATGTTGTCCGAACCTGGGCAGCAAGGCTTTTGGGAGGGGGAAGCAACCTTCAAATAACCCATGGGCTGTTGTTGGGTTGTTTGTGGGTTGTTTCTCCCTCCAACAAGCCATGCCACCCAGGTTTGGATGGCACAGCAAGCCATGCCTGGGCGAGTTATTAGGCAAATGGCGCCCAGGACATGCCACGGCTTAAACAAGCCACAGTGATGGTGCAGACCAGGTCAGTGTGTTATGCTGTGTAAACATCTCTTGCTTTCCTTTCACAAACTTCTTCAAAGGCGAAGGACCAGTTTTCTCCTCCGGCCATGATTTAAAAGAACTGACCCGCGAGGAAGGTGAGAAGCACCACCTAGAAGTCTTTGAGACCTGCTCTGAGGTGAGTTTCCGCATCGGGGCCATCAGCGCTAAAGAGGTTGCCTGCCCAGCTGTAATTCATTTGGTTTCATCATGTTCCAAAACTTTAATTGGATGGTTTGATTTTCGGACTTTGTGTACAGCCCGCGCTTTCCGAAGGATTCTTCCCAGAAGTCAGACTCAAAGGAATAACATTGGGCTAAAAGTTGGCAGACACGAAGAACTGGATAGCTGGTTCCACCCATTCCCCCAGTGCCCTGAACTGCCAGACTGGTGGCAGCATATCAGCAGTAGGGCCTTCTCTGTTCCCCACCTGTGGAAGACCGTCCCCAGGAAATCTCACCTGGTCCTGGTCCTGACTGTGACGATAACGTGGCCGGTTATTTTATTTCTCTCACTACCACCTAGTAGTGGTTAGTTCACTTTCTTCAATAACCCAGGGGCTGAGATATGGTAGCTCCAGGGTATTAGTTGTTCACCCTATTTTAAACTATCCCTGTTCCAACTCTGTCACAAGTCTTCACTCACTCCCAGACAAACCCGAGCGGACAATCTGTCTGTGGGAGATAAACTCTGTTAAAAAATACCATGGCTGGTTATTGTGGTGTTTACGCTGGGTAGATATTTTTCTCTTGGCAGCTATACCAAGTGACTAGGTGAGTGAGCTTCAGGATGGAAACAGTTACTACCAGACAGTCTCTTCAGTAGCCCAACAAATAGTTCTTTATTTTCTTAAGTGAAACATTTCTTCAAACAGGAACAACCTCTTTTCCATAAAGGCAATAGTTTATGTTGAATTAACTTTATGACTCTTATCTGACTGACTGACTAGAATCCCCCTAACTCACTTCCATCCAACTCACTTCTCTCTAACTCACTTCTCTCATCTCTCATCTCCCTAACTAACTCTAACTCTCTAACACTCTAGCTCTAACTCCTCTCACACACACAGGCACATATATACAGAGCTCCCCCTCCCATCAGAACTTTCTACAGGCGAGTCCCGATAGGTTGCCGGGGCGTGACCACTCTGCCTGGCAACGCTAGATGTTAACCCTTTCATCACACTGACTCTTGTTATCTTTTTGGTGTCAGGACAACACATAAGAAAAAGCATGCTGGATCAGACCAAGGGTCCATCTAGTTCAGGATTCTGTTCCCACAGTGACCAACCAGTTACCCCAATGGGAAGCCCACAAGCAGGACATGAGTGCAATAGCACCCTCCTGCCCAGGTTCCCCAGCAACTGGTGCACATAGGCGTTCTGCCTCTGATACTGGAAGTAGCGGATAGCCATTGGTAGCCTTATGCTCTATGAATTTGCTTACCGGTAATCCCCTTTTAAAGCCATCCAAGTTATTGGCCATCACTACATCTTGCACTGGCAAATTCTGTAGTGTACCTATACTGCCGTGTGAAGAAGTACTTCCTTTTAACTGTCCTGGATCTCCCATCATTCAGCTTCATGGGATGACCCTATTGTGCTCTAGCATTCTCCACACAGTGCATAATTTCATAGATGTTTTTATTAGTCTCGGCTTTTCGTCTAATGGTTTTATCTGGTTTTATAGACGTTTTCTCCGTCGCTGGCTTTTACTGTAAGTTAATTGAAGTTTTGCTTTTATGGTACAGTAACTTGCTTCAGGGAGGGTGTTCCTATCTCTGTCGAGCAGCGTATCGAGGTTTGAAATAAATATAAATCAGTATGTTCATATGCCTTAGTGAAAATAAGAAAGATGCCATAGGGCTCTTTTGGTTTTTACGGGAGTATGGGTATCACTCTTTCTTTTCTTTAAAAAAAACCCGCTCTTTCTTTCAGGTCATGACTTTGCTTCCCAGGCTGCCTGTGCCCGTGATCGCCAAGGTGAGTGGCCTTGCCACCGCAGCTGGCTGCCAACTGGTAGCAAGCTGTGATATTGCGGTAGCCAGTGAGAAGGCCAAGGTTTGCCACTCCTGGAGTAAATGTTGGACTGTTCTGCTCGACGCCTGCAGTGGCCGTGGGGAGATCTCTCCCTAGAAAGGTAGGTCCCATCAAAAGGAGGATGTGTTGCTGATGTGTTGCCACACCTTGCCCAGTGGCTCCCTTCCTTTTTATACCACTGCTCTGATCGACTGTGGGTGCAGGACCTCAGCCAAAATCCGGCCAGCCTGGGGTCCCCGGATGGCAACACTCCCTTTCCTGATAATTCCCCTTTACTCAGCACTGGTTAGGCCTCATCTTGAGTACTGCATCCAGTTCTGGGCACCACACTTTAAGAAGGATGTAGACAAACTGGAGAGGGTTCAGAGGAGGGCAACAAGGATGATAAAGGGACTGGAAACAAGGCCCTATGAGGAGAGACTGAAAGAACTGGGCATGTTTAGCTTGCAGAAGAGGAGACTGAGGGGAGATATGATCGCACTCTTCCAGTACTTGAAGGGTTGTCACAAAGAGGAGGGCCAGGATCTCTTCTCGTTCTCGATCATCCCAGTTTGCAGGACATGGAATAATGGGCTCAAGTTACAGGAACCCAGATTCCACCTAAACATCAGGAAAAATTTCCTGACTGTCAGAGCAATAAGAATGGAACCAATGACCAAGGGAGGTTGTAGGCTCTCCTACACTGGAGGCATTCAAGATGCGGCTGGACAGCCATCTGTCAGGGATGCTTTGACTTGGATTCCTGCATTGAGCAGGGGGTTGGACTCGATGGCCTTGTAGGCCCCTTCCAACTCTACTTTTCTATGATTCCCTCGACAACTGATTCTTTGGTGCTTTCCTAGCTTTTGTGCAGTTATTATTTATTTATTTGCAGCATTCTTACCCTGCTCTTCAGCCAAAGAAGGCTCCCAGAGTGGCTTATAAAGATTAATATAATACCCTGCCCTTAGGCTTACAGTCTAAAAGACATGACACAAAAGGAAAGGGATTGGTAGGGAGGAGGAAGAAAGCAAAACTCAGGCACCAGTTCTTAGTTACAAGGTTCTTATACATGCTTTTATTTTATTATTTATTTTAAACATTTATCTCCCCATCTTTCAACCCCATCAAAGTCTCCAAGGCAGCTGACAATATACAATAATGCTGCAATTTTATACTCATCAGGGCGTACGCCCCTTTGAAGCCACTGGGGCTTACTTCTGAGTAGACGTGTATAGGATTGCTCTGCCCAAGAATGGAATGTAAGAAAGAACAAAACAAACTCACTCAACCAATAGATAAATGGAATAGTGATCAAATACTGCCAAAGGCTTGGGTGAGCATAAATGTTTTGAGTTGACACCTAAGCCTTAATAATGTGGGTGCTTGACAAGTATAGGTGGGAGGGAGTTTCATAGCCTGGGTGCCACCACAGGAACGGCCCTGTCTCCTATAGCCACCTAACTGACCTCTGAAGGAGGAGGCACCTAGACAAAGGCTTCAGTCGATATTCATATATAGGCAGGTTATTTTATTTATTTTTATTTATTATATTTATATCCCATCTTTTTTCCAGCAAGGAGCCCAAAGCAGCTTACATAATCCTCCTCCATTTCATCCTCACAACAACCTGGTGAGGTAGGCGAGGCTGAGAGTCAGCGGCTGGCCCAAAGTCACCCAGTGAGTTTCATGGCCGTGTGGGGACTAGAACCCGGATCCCCCGAGTCCCAGTCCAACACTCTCACCACTACGCCACACTGGCTCTCATGTCAAGTTAATGTGTGATGTTTATGTGGTCAGTGCCTACCATGTGCACACACATACATACACACACACTATGGGCTGGTTCGCATGATATGAGGGTGGTTCATAAGCCACTGTGGCTTGTGAACCACCCTGCGCATGCTGGTTGCATGCCAGCCCGATTGACATCATTATCCTTGCTGGCTGCGGGTTCTCGTGTCTAATGAACCCAGCGGGGGTTGCTTGTTGGGGTGGTTCACAAGCCACTCAGAACCTATAGCCTGTTGTACAGTTGCGGGGTGGTTTGTTAACTGAGAGCCAGTGTGGTATAGTGGTTAGAGTGTTGGACTGGGACTTGGGAGATCCAGTTTCTAGTTCCCACCCGGCCCTGAAGTTCACTGGGTGACTTTGGGCCAGTCACTGACTCTTAAGCCTGACCTACTTCACAGGGTTGTTGTGAGGATGAAATGGAGAGGAGGAGGAGGATCATGTAAGCCGCCTTGGGTTCCTTGCAGGAGGAAAGAAGGTGGGATATAAATATAATTTAAAAATAATAATAATAAACAAGCCACCCTCGCCAGGTTCAGATGACACGAGAAGCCACAGGGGCTGAATCAGCAGCCTTGTGCCAATGAGCCCTGCCACCCACTGCAGTTTAAATAAGCCACAGTGGGCTGGGGTGATCATATGAACCAGGTCTTTATCTAGCTTGGTCCTGAAATAAGCAAGTCTAAGAAAATCTATTTCTCCAATTGCAATGATTCTGTACAGGTTGCACTGGAGATGCTGTTCACGGGAGAGCCTATGACTGCCCAGGATGCGCTCGCGCACGGGCTCATCAGCAGGGTGGTACCAGAGGACAAGTTGGAAGATGAGACCATGAGAATCGCCCGCAAGATATGCGAGAGCAGCCGGTCTGTTTTGGCTCTGGGGAAAGCCACTTTTTACAAACAGATCGAGCAGGACATTGGCACCGCCTACGGAATTGCTTCACGGGTCATGGTGGACAACCTTGCCCTGAAGGATGGGCAGGAAGGGATTGAGGCCTTCATCTCCAAACGCAAGCCTGCCTGGTCTCATACATAAACTGGAGCTTCCCAAGGGACTCCCATCACCTTCGAAGAGCCATATTAAATGCGAAAACGATCTTGAGATCCCCAAAGCTGCTGCCTTCTCTGTCAGAACCTGGCTTCCCGGAGTCAAGGCAAGAGTCCCAATAAAACCTTTTATTGCAGTAATTCCAGTAATTAGTTATCAGTCTTTACAGATGCAATAAAATATCTACAGAAACAGATTACGGCTAAGTCCCCAGCCAGAGTCATGTCAAAACCATCACAACCTAAAAGCAATCACTCAGAGTGCAGCTCCCAGAAAAAGTTCACATAAAGTTCACAGTTCGAAAGAAGGCGGAAAGCTTTCCAGGTTCTCAGTGCGCTGTCTCCTGCAAAGGCTACTGGAAGCTGCACCGGTTTAAGTACAGGGGAGTGGATGCTGAGGATCACTACCGGACATTTGATCCTAGCAGGGAAAGCTGGCCCTCAAGCAGGTGCTGTGCTCAACAGGGCGTTTCCACCCTTCCCTCTTCTGCTGATGACAGACCAAAAGAGACACCCCCGAAACACCCTCTCCCACAGAGACCACCTCCTGCTGCCCTGTTCCCAGGGACGACGTCCCTGGCTGAGACGCAGGGGCCTCCGTGAAGTTCAAGTCTTCTTGCTGTGGAAGACAGGCCCTATCAGTCTCCAGTGCCTCACCCCCTCTCTGTTCACTAGGCAGTGGGAGGCCTGGCAGAACTGCATTCTCAGGCCTCTGGTTTCCCACGGCTGGGCCTGACTCTACAGTTTCTCCCTCTGAGTCAGAACCGGTGGCTGAGGCTCCTCCCGGACTGAGGCAAGGTCCCATTCTCTCCCTGAAAATCGTAAGGACTAGTATCCTGTTTATACAGTAGGCGTTGCTTTAAAAGGGTGGCTGTTCTTCGGTCTGCACAAAATGGCCGCCAGGCACACCTTGATTTGTGAATTAGTCAAGGACGGTGCAATATCATTCAGGAAATCATTGGCAGGTGTAATATCACAAGAGGAAGTAGGCTGTATTTGATAGGTACTATAGTTGGGGTGGTTTAACAGAAGCATGTAAAAAGCTGCCTTTATACTGAGACTCATCTGACCCAAGCACTTCTCTGCAGGGCTCAGTAAAGCTCAAGTTACCCATATTGGCCTGTTTGCCAGAAAGTCTAAATTGTGTTTCAACCATTTTATGGGGGAAAAGCCGATAGTCCCCAGGGATGGAACAGCACAGGAACAGGCCAAGGTGGCTGGAATAGGGGGTGCCCACGGCTTGGCTCTGACACCTTACCCCAATGGCTCCTCCCCACATGCAGGGGTGTGGTGTCCTGTGTAGTCGCTTTGCCCTCTGCGTAGAGCGAAGCCTTTGCATAATGTATTGACTCATTTACATTGGTAGCCCACCCCACTTGGAAAGGACCCAGAGCGGTATACACCGGGCTGTGTGTATTCCTTGGAAGCACAGGAAAAGCATAGGACGTTGTATTGGTATTGGGCTAGATCAGGGGTGCACAACCCGTGGGACGCATGTGGCCCACTGAGGCCTTTTGTGCACCCCACCCTGTGACTCCACCTGCTGCCAAATGCCCACCCCCACAGGTGAATAGATGGATATTCTATTTATCCAACTACTAGATGAATTAATAATTTAATAAGTATTATATGTTCACACCATGTGGCTTCATGGCCTCCTTCTCATTGAGTTGGTAAATTTGTGTCTGGGCTGTACCACTTTAGACTATTGGGGGAGGGGGTGTCATATGATCGATTGCTCTTCCATACAAGGTTGCTCACCCATGGCAGACTCCCTGGCACGCTCCTACAGGGTTCCAACCCTTGAGAACGTCGGTCCTTTCATGAAATAGTTGAAATTCAGTTCAGTCTTTTGGGTAAACAGGCAGATTATGGGTAACTAAGGCTTACTGAGCCCTGCTGAGTGTTGTTATTAATAATTAATATTAATAATAATATTTAATGTGAATTTCACCAAAACTCATATAAAAGAGGGAAAAAATAAATTTTCTTACAGAAAATGAAATGAATCACTTACAGTAGGTGTATATGAAATGTATGTCCATAAGTATATGATGATACATCTATCAATAGAAACAGCTATGCATAAGCTTCAGAAAAGGCGGACCACATACAGTAATACCTTGGATTGCAAGTAACTTAGTTTGAGAGCGTTTTGCAACACAAGCAAATTTTAAATATTTATTTAATTTTTTTTTTTACTTGATATACAAGCGACGTCTTGCAATACAAGTACTGTAGTACGGCTTAAATTAAAAATCTCTGTACAAATTTTTTTGGGGGGATTTTGTTTTGATATAAGAGTGTTTTGGATGACACGCACGTTTCCGGAACGAATTATGTTCTCAATCCAAGGCATGACTGTATCCATATATTTATCCATCCGCAGGTGGTGTCTAAATACCACCCGTTCTGAGTCCTGCAAAGAGTTGATGTCAAGGGGGAAGGAAGAATGTCCCGGAGGCTGAGATGTGGGAGGCTCAGGGACACTGAAATCAATGGGGACCCTAGTGAAGGGGCCATGGCTCTGTAGTAGAGCACATACTTTGTATGCGGAAGGTCCCAGGTTCGATCCCCGGCATATCCAGGTAGGGCTAGGTAAGAAGCCTGCTTGAAAACCTGGAGAGCTGCTGCCAGTCAGTGTTGGCAATACTGGGCTAGATGGACCAATGGTCTTACTCAGTATAAGGCAGCTTCCGATGTTCCTATGACCTGAAATTCTTTCTTCCCTCCTCCCATGGAGGGAAAAGCCTAAAACCTAGACTTCAATTCCGATCAGCCCCAGCCAGTATGGTCAATGGTCAGGAATGCTGGGATAAAACATCTGGCAGACAGCAGGTTGGGGAAGGCTGGTCTACTGTAACACCAGTTGCCAGGGGTCGGAAAAGACTGCCCCATACATGTGGCAACATACCCCTAATTAACTTGTTCCTCTTGTGTGGGTCTCAGTTGAAAGCCACTTTCGATCTTAGCTGAAAAGCGGGTTGTAAGTATGAAATGATTGGAACAGGAGACCTGGAAGCAGAGAGGGGAAGGGTGTGTGTAGGCAGCAGGCCAAAGAGCAAGTCTTCTGAGGGAAGGATGGATGGAGAAGTTCAACGAAACGCATTTGTGTGCAAGCAGGATCCAGATTTAAAAAAAACACAATGGCAAATGAATCCATAGTTTGAGTTTTCACCAAGGAGCTTGTTCAGCAATATGAGCCAAAAGGCAGAGTCCAAAAATATATATTGCAAAGGGGTTTGGGGTTTTATTTTTTTTTATGAACCACAGAATTTCCACCCCCTCACCTTGCTTATTGGCTTCTGGATGAATTGCAGGGTAATTTTACTACCAATGGCTTCTTGTTAAGAGCCCACCCAGCCGCGGTCTTTCCGACCTCTCCATCGCACCGGGTTGCCACAGCAGGGCAAAGAGTAGGCAAAGAGTAGGCACACAAAAAAGGCGGTTATTTCTGCAGCTAGTCCTCCTGTAAGCCCACATTTCAGCAGCCTGAAAGACACAAAGGAGCAAGCATATTAGGAACTATCACAAGGGCTCTGAGCAGGACACAAGAAATTTCACCTGAAACTGGCCTGACCTATAACCACTGTACCATAAAGTGACCAAGCTGGAAAGGATGCTCTGTCTGGACCATCCTTGTCAACTGGACCGCTGCTTTGCATTTTGAGAAGGAGGAATTGAACTACTCTACACATAACCACCAGAGGGCAATATCCACCCATTTCTAAAGGCACGGTATCTGCTGTTGGGAGTCCCCCGCTTTTACCTGCTTTATTTGTGAGCCCATGAAAGAATGAAAGCACGTATTATTTGTACATGATCTCTGAATGCACCAAGTGCGCAATCATTTAGTTGTCCACTGTTCGTTTCTAAAATCTGTGAGCTGTTTTAAAGAAACAACCCAGTAAAAACTGACCCAAACAACGCTAAAACACACACACACACACCCTGATGTCGTAATGGCCAGTTGCCCTCAATATGCCCTGAACATGCAGAAGCATCCAGGGCTCTAGTGAATCTGGTCCACCAACCTGGCCAGGGCATGGGGTAATAGCTGAGTAGCAGAGTACTTCCCCCCCCCCCCCCCAAGCAGGTCCCATCTCTAAGAAAAGCCAGGCTGGGAAAGACCTCTAGTTTGCTGACACCCTCTGCAGCCACTGATGTCCAGAGCAGATGGTCCTGGGCCAGACAGATGAGTGGTATGTTCTTATCAAACACCTTCCCTGCTATAGGACCTTGTGCTCACTCGGGTGCTCAACCTGTGCCTGGGCCGTACCACTTTGGGCAGCAGGCGGGGGGGCTGACATTCTTGAGTGCTCCTCTTTACACAAACATTCCCTGCACACAGAAAGCTAGCATGCCTAGGAGATGGGATCCAGCCTGACATGCTAGTTTTCTATGTGCGGGGAACAGTTTGGATGTAGGAGTGTTCCCTCGTGCAAGCCCCACCTGCAGTCTGAAGGGGCACTGCTCGGACACAGGTTCATCACCTGTGTGAGAACCAAGTCCACGTTGTTCACCAGCGACGGGATGGCAGCCGCAGAGAGGACCTGACTCATGCGCCACATCGGGGACAGATTGAAGGTAGATCTACTGGTAGATCGCTGGATGATTTGCAGTCGATTGGCAAGGGTTTCGGACTCCCAGTTGTTTTAACAGAGTAGCAGCAGCAAGTCTTTCCCCACTAACTTACGCTGCTAAATAACCTGAACCCGAGTGTAGATTTCTACCTGCATATATACAGGTCATTGCGGTGTGTGACTTGTGGGGTGCAGTGGGTAATTGCCTCCCCCCTCCCCCCCCATGCCGCCATGTTGTATCTGGCTCCACTCTCCACCCACTATTTTGCACCTGCTGGCTTGGCAGCCCGCAGTGTTCTAGTCGATCCCACATGCCTGACGTCTGCCCGCACCCTGTCTACATGTATCCTCCTGTGCCTGCTGGACCACATGGAAACCAGCAGGGAAGGGCTTTAGTCTGAACTTTAAGGGAGCTCGCCATGGCGCCGAACCCTATCCCCGAAATAGGTTCTGCACCACAGGGAGCTCCTTAAAAGTTCAGACTGCAACCCGGAGTGGGTACACCAGCCCACTGACGTTGGGAGTCACCAGCCTCCACCAGAAACCAGTTCCAATGATGCCCCATTGCTCTAGTTCTGGGGTGCAGAACCTCAGGCTCGTGGGCCAGATCCAGTCCTCCTGGGGTCCCAGTGCAGCCCTCCGGAGTTCCACAGACGACCACACCCCCTTCCCCTTTTTGCCAGCCATGTATCTCGGTGGGTTTCCCAGCTTTTGCATGGTCCCCTCCCCGCCCCATTCTAAAAGGCGCAAATGCCTCTGCTAAGGCGTAATTACTGGCAGTAAGAGATTTACTAAGCTGAAATATGCTGGTATTTTGGGCCCGCCCCTTTTGCCTTCAGCCCCGCCCAGCACTGGAATGGGGGGGGGGCAGACCATCTCCAAAACTGAATTCTGCCCTTGGGCTGAAAGAGGCTGAGGAAAAGAAAATCCAGCCGCTGCTACTTACAAACGGAGGTGACTTGAAGTTTGATAAAAACCACCTTTGATTAGTCTCTTGCTAATTCTCTATTAAACATATAGTATATAGAAAAGAGATGGTATTGACTAGGAGTGGTTACAAATCACTTGGACTTCTGCTCACCCTCCCTATTATGAGTGGACATAAGAGACATAAAGTCCAGACAAAGATCACTCAATTTTTTGTAAAAGACAGGAAATAGAGTCAAAGGCTGAGGAGACTGAAGAGATGGTGGTGGAGTCTTCCCCTAACTATGTTGGGGATTGGACATTGGACCTTAAAAATAATTTATTGGCTATGGATTCTCAAGAGAACACTTCTGAACAGGCCTGTGGCTCACGCTGGCTCAGCTTGTCTGAGTGTGGAAAGGGTTGGACTTGATGGCCTCGTAGGCCCCTTCCAACTCTATGATCTATGAATCTATGATTACATGAGCTCCAATACTCTCGCCTCAGAGCTATTACTAGCAGAAAGAAGGGCCTCTCAGGTGCTAACCTTGTCTCCCCCAAACACTCACTCTTGGATGAAAATGACCTTAAGACAAATCACTGAGTTGGCTGAGAGTAATGGGAATGTAAATAGCCAATCATGGTGGTGGTTATGTCATCTTTTTATCCAGTCTATTCTTTACATCTGTCTTAGCTATTTAAGTAATTTAAAAAGTGTTTTTTAAATGTTTGTGTAAATTTTTCAATGTTTTTATTGCTTGTATTTTTTTATACTGTATTTTATTGTAACATTGTATATATTTTTTGTATAATTGTGTTTTATTGTGTAATTTTATAATTGTTGTAAACCACCCAGAGAGCTTTGGCTATTGGGTGGTATAGAAAATAATAAATAATTAAATAAATAAATAATAAATCAGATAGATCCACCCAGCCTAACACTGTCATCTGCTTGCGAAGGCACAATCTTGGAAGGATGGCTGCTTGCTTTGTCTGAAGATGTTGGACACATTAAGCGTTTCCTGGCGGAAAGTAATAAGCTTTTAAAAACTCTAGCAGGTATCTGCAAAACGAATTAACTCTGATAACCCTGGAAACAAGGAAGGACAAGATCTCATAAGCAACCCTCCACCCATAATTAAGTTTAACAAGGGGAGAAAGGAGCTGAGTAAGAAGCTAAGTAGTAAAAATAAGAGGAAAAAATGCTAGTACTGCTAGGAAGAGCAAAAATATAAACAATTTAAAGACATACGGTAATTATAAAGAATCCCACATACGAGTAAGATTGTTATTGATGAAAATGTTGCGGCAATATCAGACAACGGGTGCTTCCAGACAAAGAACTCCCATCACGAACAATCAGAAGGCATTGTGCAATTATTCCATTTTTTTTCTTCCTTAGGAGATATTTTTTTTCCGGTAAGCAAAAAGACAAGAAGCAGTGGGGAAATTGGGGAGGGCTACAAATGGAAGACGGTGTCATCTGGACCCCCCTGTAAAGTTCCGTGAATGAGGCCGTGAGATTGCACAACGAAAGCCTCATCTGGAAGCAACCACCAGCTTAGAAGAGATGTTCCTTGTGTGTGGTGAGAAGGGAGATGACTCTCTGAATTTGGAGCTTGCCGTCTGCACTTTTGATAAGCATTTTTTAAAAAAAATATTTAAAAAACTTCTTACTTGGAAGGACCTTTTTAAATGATTAATAGTTTGTCTGATCAATTAATCTAAGCCAGGGGTGGGTACACATCCAGTGCACTTGGGGCCCAGGTGGCCCCACCAGGTGGCCCCGCCCCTTCACTCTGACCACCAATCATTTGCTTCTCCTACAGCTTAGTTACTAGCAGTAAGAGCTGCAAGCTAAAATATGCTGGTATTTTTGGGCCCGCCCTTTTTGCCTTTGGCCCCTCCCACCACTGGAATGTGTCCCCCCCCCCCCCGAGAGCTTCTCCAAAATGGAATTCGGCTCTTGGGCTGAAAAAGGTTCAACACCCTTGATCTAACGGATTAATTGGTTAAATATTTAACCTCATAATAGCGTTCATATAGATGTCCACCTCAGTAGGGCTTATTCTTACGCCGGTGTGCACAAGATGTCAGCCACACAGCCGGATTCTATGTATATGTGTGCATCCCACTGAGTTCAATAGGGCCTTCAGCTGTAGGCTGCAGTCCTATGAACACTATCAGGAAATGCCACGAAAGCTTCGGCCTATCATAAATGTGTTGTTAGTCTTTAAGGTGCCACAAGACTCTGGGTTGTTTTCTGCGGCAGCGGACTTAACAAGGCCACCCTTCTGAAAGTTTTTACCTGGACGTACGTCCCATTGAACCTAGGTGGGACCTACTCCTAAGTAAGCATGCATAGGATCAGGGCTGTTGTTTGATGAATGGCACCAAAGGGTAGATTAAAATTCCTTCCCTAGTGAACAGCAGGTAAACTGTCCTAAAGATCTTACTGGAGATGGCAAAATGCAGGAGTTGCGTTTTGTAAACTGAACCGATTCGATCCCCCTTCCCTCCCCATTTTTAGATTGGAAAAGAACAATGCCCTGCCTGTAATCCACGTTTTCTGCCGAGTCACCCTCATGCCTCCAGGGAGGTAGAACATTTGCCACAGCAGGTATTTGCAGCCACCCAGTCACAGCAAATATAAAACAATATCAGCTTTAGGTATCTCTAAATCTAAGCCGGAACTTCTTTTCGCTGTGTGCCATAGACAAATATTAACAAAGTTGTTGTCTGTTGAACCTTGAATGCTGGATTCAGGCTGCACAGAGGCATTGGGATTAAACAGGTTTATTAAACAGGGTTATGTACAACTCCCCCAGAGGGCTCCTAACACAGGCCTGCAGCACATTTTCTCCTAGTCCATGGGAGGGAAGGGAGGGTTCTAGGGGATGGTCTATACCACTTCAGGGAATAGCACACGCTTAATTCAATGTGCTCCAGTACAGTCTTAATACAGTGGTCGCCATCCAGAACTTTCATAGTGCTATGGAAGGTCAAAATCAATCATTAATGCATCCTTCATGGTGAGCGAGGCATCCAGAAATGCATGCAATTGCAATCCAAATAAAGGACTGTCCTCTGACCACTCTTGAAATAGAGCACTGTCCCCCTGTAAAGTAGGACACATGGCCACCCTAAGGCAGGGGGAGCTTCCGGCCTGATCTCCGTTATATTGTAGCACCACCCCTAGTAATGGTCAGAGATGGTACTGCATCTTTGTCAACCCAGGTGACCGGAGGAACCAATAAGGATTTGTCTGGACCTATATAAGCGTTGCTGCAGGCTTGGTTCCTCAGTCTGAGCAACTTGTTTGTCAGGGAAGGTGTTGGCCTCCTAGGCCTTTGTCTACCTGCTCTGGAACCTGACCACTAACCTGATCATCACTGCAATGCGCTCTGTGTGGGGCTGCCCTTAAGGCTGTTCTGGAAGCTGGAGCTAGTGCAGAATGCAGCAGCTCAGGCTGTTGTTAGGAGCTGCCCCTTTTCAGCATGCAACTCTTTGGTAAAGGAGCTGCACTGGCTGCCTATTCGCTACCGGGCCAGGTTTAAGGTTCCAGTACTAGTGTACAAAGCCCAAAAGAACTTGAGACCAGGATACCTGAGAGAGCGCCTCCTCCCTTGCCAACCTGCCCAGTCACTGAGGTCATCGGAGGACATTCTTCTGGTGGTTCCACATGGTCCAATGACCAGACTGGAGTCCACCAGGACAGGAGCCTTCATTGTGGTGGCTCCACTTCTCTTGAACTCCCTGCCTCTGGAGGTCAGGCAGGCTCCAATGCTGCATTGTTTTTGGCACCTGCTGAAGATGTCTTTGTTCCGGGAAGCCTTCCTTGCTGACCAGGCACGGTTTTAATGTTATCCTGTTTTTAATGCATTGTTTTTATTCTTTTATCTGTTTTCTCTTTTTATTATTCATCACTCTGGAATCTGCCTAGATATGGAGTGGTCTACAAATGCTGAAAATAAAATAAAATAAAATAAAATCATTAGATGACAGGCCCGGACACTGGTATTGCTGCTCCACTTGTCCCCCTTCTGCACTTGTGCAGGGTCAAATACAGGGGTGCTGAACCTCTTTCAACCCGAGAGTTGAATTCCATTTTGGAGACGCTCTCACGGGACTGCATTCCTGTGGTGGGTGGAGCCATAGGCAAAAGGGGCAGGGCCAAATACAAAGGGGTGTGGCCAAAATACCAGCATATTGTAGCTTAAGGGCGCAATCCTATGCAAGTTCAGACAGAAAAAAAGCCTACAATTCCCAGCATGCCCCAGCCCGCAGAGCTGGCTGGGACATCGTGGTGGGAATTGTAGGCTTTTTTTTTTCTGTCTAAACTTGCATAGGATTGCGCCTTAAAGCTCTTACTGCCAGTAACTAAGCCTAAGGAGCGGTATTTCAACCTTTTAGAATGGGGAAAAAACTGCACAAAAGCTGGGATACCACAAAACGGTCAGGGGAAAGGGGTGTAGGCATCTGAGAGCCCCAGTCAGACCAGACTTGGTCCTTGGGCCTGAAGTTCTGCACGCTCGCACTATTGCAATTTGGGTGCAGCCAGCTCTGGCACTGAAGGTCTGTGGTGCGACCACACTGGGAATACTGTGTGTGCACAGTTCTGGGCACTGCGCGGCTGGAGCAACTCTCCTGTGAGGAAAGGTTACAACATCTGGGATGGTTTAGCTTAGAAAGAAGGCGAGTAAGGGGAGACATGTCATAGAGGTGTACAAAATGATGCATGGTGTGGAGAAAGTGGACAGGGAGACATTTTTCTCCCTCTCCCATAATACTAGAACCCAAAGGGGTCATGAAATGAAGCTGGTTGGTGGGAGATTCAGGACAGATCAAAGGAAGTTCTTCTTCACACAGCGCATAGTTAAAAACTATGGAATTCACTTCCACAAGATGTAGCGATGGCTACCAATTTGGATGGCTTTAAAAGGGGATTAGACAAATATTCACGGAGGAGAAGACTGTCAATGGCTACTAGTCCTGATGGCTATATGCCACCTCTGGTATCAGAGGCAGTATGCCTATGTACACCAGTTGCCGGGGAACATGGGCAGGAGGGTGCTGTTGCACTCATGTCCTGCTTGTGGGTTTCCTGTGGACAGCTGGTTGGCCACTGTGTGAACTGAATGCTGAACTAGGTGGGGCCTTGGTTTGATCCAGCAGGGCTCTTCTTATGTTTTTTTACTCTAACAAAAGGAGTGCCAAAGTTCAGAATCACCTTGTCAGCCTCCTATGTTTCCTTTTAACTTTTTAATACTCTTTATTATTATTATTTTTTAAAAAGTTAATGTAAATCACAATGGTTCAGAATGACACAGCAATCCATAATGAAGAAAAAGGACATTTTACATTTAATAAGTAACAGAGCAACTGAAAACAAACACAATGAAAACAAAGGGATATGATATGATAAAAAATCTAGACACACATCAAAGGATTAAAGACAGAAGCCAATGTGTTTTGAAATCAAGGGGAAATGCCTCTATTGGCAAAAATCCTATGCATGTCTACCAGAAGTAAGTCCCATTGAGTTCTATAGGACTTACTCCCAGGTATGTTTGTATAGGATTGCAGCCTAAATGAAATGTTGCATTAATAAAGGAGGATCAACAAAAATCTACCTGGACGTTTGTATTTTCACTTCAGAGAGTCTATTTTGCATAAGAAAGGGAACCACTTTCCCCCAAAATGATCACTATACTTGCTATCACTCTTTGCTGAGTAGGTAATCTTTTCCATGGTGAATAATTTGCATAATTTGTTATATCAACCCAAACTCAACCCAGGCGGAGTTCCGCTTTTTCACATAAGCACGATGTGGGTTCTGCCCATTGCTACTTTATTAGGGGTGTGCACTGGATCTGGATAAAGCCCAAAGCCCAAGGAGAACTGGATCCCTTCGGACCATTTCTGGTGCTTCTCGAGGCAAAGCAGGCTTCCCTCTGAAGCCCCTAGAGCCGAAACCAGGCCTTAGCATTTTACGCGTAGAGTCACACACATTCTGTTTCCTCTCTGAATAGCATCTTTAGGTTTTGTTTCTTGAAAACACTGATGACTGCAGGCAGGGAGAGGCGGAAGTGTGGTTGAGTGACTGACAAGTCCACCATCTAATCCTAGGGTACATTTTACTAAGGGCTCCAATCACTATGCTTTGTGGGAGGGCAAGGTTAGGACCACGAGATGACCATTTCCCCAGCCTTAAACTGGTTTTTAATCATCATAATGCCCTAGTCCCTGCACCTACGGTATCCTTCTGAAACTTTGCAGGTTTCTTGCCTGGGGATACCTCTAGGATGTGTACTGTTTTCAGACAAATTGCCCGAAACCCTGATGTGTGTGTGTGTGTGGGAGGGCACAGGAAGCAAATCACTTCCCCCATCACCCAAAAACTTGAGGACTCCCCTTTCACATGAAACATTGCATCAAGCTTTCTGAAAATGTCCAGGTTTCCTACTTAGGGCCACCTCCAGGCTGCCTGTCATTTTCAGAATAACAGCCAACAAGAAACATGGGGGGGGGGGTAAGCACATCCTCTTTGGGGTACCCTTCAAATGCCAAGGCTGCTCTTGCATGAAAACCCCTGTGCCTACTCATCCGAAACTTGGCAGGCTCGATTGCCTCCAAATGGGAAACTGTTCCTTCCAGTGCTTTTTTTCTGGAGAAAAAGGTACCGGAACTCTTGGATTACATTTCCTCGGGAGTAGATGGCGATTAAATTGTAATGCAATTAATAGAAGAAAAGGTGCTGGAACTCAGTTCCGGTGAGTTCCACCAGAAAAAAAGCCCTGGTTCCTTCTAATTCCATCCAATTGTGCCAAAAAAATTCCAAAAGTTTCGGCAATTCCCCTTTCAAAAAATAAAACAAAAATAAAAGTATAAAGGTTTGTAGCAGAAAAGCCCCTGCACCTATTTCTCTGAACTTTGGTAGGAATAACCCCCTCCTAAAGGGCTTCTATGTCTGCAAATATCATCTGATTCTATGAAAAAAAGTTATAGCCATTTTAAAATTTCTGACAATAGTCAATGGGAGCCACAAAACTTCGGATTTCTGAATCTCAGCTTAGGTTCGGTACCCAAGGTAAAGCAGATGGTGTCTGGATCAGTCCAAGCAGAATTGGGCCATTTTTTGAAGCACCAAAGAGCCTCTAATATATATAAATTCCCTCGACTGCATGCCAGGTGTTCATTTTTAAAGCACCTCCCAAAAAAGTCAGCTTTAACCACTTGGTCATTTTTCTGATCCTCTCCTAGTTTCCCCCACCCCACAGAAGAGGGAAGAGGGGAATGAAACCCCCTCCAGGGATAGGCAACCTGGTGCCCTCTGAATGTGTGTGACTACAACTCCCATCAGCCCCAGCCAGCATGGCCAATTGTCAGGGATTATGGGAGCTGTAGTTCAGAACATCTGGAAGGCACCGGATTGCTTACCCTTGCCATGGACCAATGAAGCACAAAACACAAATTACAGAGTTCACTCTTCTGTGAATGACAGGATCAAAGTTTTTAGCAGCACACTTTTTTTTTAATTAAAAAAGCTTGTTAAAAGAAAATATTTTATTCAGTTATGAAAAAAAAGAATACTTGTCTTGTGTGTATTTTACATATATATATATATATATATATATATATATATATAAGAAGAAGTCCTGACTGACTGACTGACTCATCAACGCCCAGCTCAAACCGTTTAATCTAGGAACGTGAAATTTTGAAGGGACATTGTTTTTATGATGTAGAGCCCCACTAAGGAAGGATTTTTGGAAATTCCGTCCCTAAGGGGGTGAAAAAAGGGGGCAAAATCGCCCCACTCTCATATCTCCTATGGCTAAAACAACAGGGGAGCAGTTATGCAAATCGGCCTCACCTCATAATTGTTGCAGGAGTCAATAGGAGCAGTTATGCAAATAGCCCATGCGACACTTAGAATGTTCGTATGAATTCCTGCAAGGGGCCAATAGGGGTGGGTATGCAAATCTCTCCTAGGCCATTTAGAATGTTCTCTGAGGGGGTGAAAAGGGAGGGAAAGTTTTTAAATGACTGAATGACTGTTGTGTGTGGGGCGTTGTCGCATAGGCTACATCACAGTTTTGACTGGATCTACCCCAAACTTGGCACAGTCACTCTTAATCACCTGTAGACTCTCAGGATTAACCTGATTTTTCTTTCAGATCAGATATTTCTGTCAGAAAAGTTTTCTGCTGCCAGCACCCAGCCTAAACGTTACACTTTCAGTCAGAGACACTGTATCTTTTCCATTGTACCAAATCCTAAAATCCACATGAGCACAAGCATGCTGTAGTTCACCCAAGTGATTATCGTAGCTCTAAAAGAAAATACAGGCATCTTAGTTTCTACCAGTGTTGTGTGGCCCCTCCATCGAAGTACTTAAGAAATCTAAGAGGCCAAGTGTTTAAAGAATCACACCTTTGTAAAATAAAGGTGTGGCCAATAGTTGTTCAAGCTTAGCAGAGTTCTTACCATTGTGGTGTTTGTTCTGTTGCAGAAAAAGAAACTGATAGCTAGAGCCAGGTTGGGAAAAAAAAAGGCTAATCAAAAATTTTATTTAAAAGAATCACAGGAATGACACAAGGACTTCTGATGGATGGATTTTTCCATTACAGGTGTTTATGCCCAGACGAAAGAATTCAGTCTTATCTTTTACAAAATATTCTATCTGATTTTCCAGTTAATAATATGATCCACACAGAAACGTTCACAGAGAGATTTAGGTAACACACAGTCTGTGGAGATTTGACAGAGCCGTAGCCTGAGTGTTCGTGAAGCGTTGTGAGGCTTCCCTGTGCAGGAATTTGCTGACTGGGGTTATGCAAATAGGGATGAGGAGCAATTTTAATCTAGCAACCTCTTCCATGAGTGAGAGGAACAGACTGGGTTCCGGCAACACAGTAACCCACACTCAAGGGGTTCAGTATGGGCTGAATGTGGGTTGTCATTGAACCGTGGGTCGCCGTTGAAACGTGGGTGATCGTGTTGTCTGAACCCAGCCGAGATAACAAACCGTGGTGAACAACCCGCAGTTCACAACCCAACAAAAAACCGTGGGTTCTCATCATGGGTTGTTCGTGGTTAACGGGCCATGGCTTGTTAGTGCAGCTGGGTCCAGACAACACAATAATAGCCCACGTTTCAACAGCAACCCACAGTTCAACGATAACCCTTCAGTGTGGGTTATTGTGTTGTCTGGAGCCAGTCATTGATGGAGAGAAGACCTGTTTCACTGTTTTAAACAGGAAACGGATGCTGATCCACATACACTGATGAAGAAGGGGGGGGGGGAGAAAAACCTCAGGTCCGGAGGCTGAATCCAGAAGGATCTCCCAGAGGCCATGCCTCATTCTCCCTGCCCCGTGCCCTTTGCCCCAACCACCAATTATCGGTGGTGTCTCAGATTTTGTGCAGTCCCCCCTCCTCTTCTAAAAGGTTGAAATGCTGCTCCTCCGGCTTAGTGACTGGCAGGAAGCGTTTTAAGGTAAAATACGCTGATATGTTTTGGCATCTTGGCCCCACCTCCTTTGGGCCTTGGGCCCCGCCCACCACTGGAATGCAGTCCCCAAGAACTCCTCTGAAACAGGATTCGGCCCTCTGGCTTCCAAATCGCGGGAAGTGATAATTCCCCTTTACTCGGCACTGGTTAGGCCTCATCTTGAGTACTGCGTCCAGTTCTGGGCACCTCACTTTAAGAAGGACATAGACAAACTGGAGAGGGTTCAGAGGAGGGCAACAAGGATGATAAAGGGACTGGGAACAAGGCCCTATGAGGAGAGACTGAAAGAACTGGGCATGTTTAGCCTTCAGAAGAGGAGACTGAGGGGAGATATGATCGCACTCTTCCAGTACTTGAAGGGATGTCACACAGAGGAGGGCCAGGATCTCTTCTCGTTCTCGATCATCCCAGTTTGCAGGACACGGAATAATGGGCTCAAGTTACAGGAACCCAGATTCCACCTAAACATCAGGAAAAATTTCCTGACTGTCAGAGCAATAAGACAATGGAACCAACTACCTAGGGAGGTGGTGGGCTCTCCCACTCTGGAGGCATTCAAGGCGCAGCTGGACAGCCATCTGTCAGGGATGCTTTGACCTGGATTCCTGCATTGAGCAGGGGGTTTGACTCAATGGCTTTGTAGGCCCCTTCCAACTCTACTTTTCTATGATTCTATGATTTTATGAGGTTCAAGGGAAGGCTGATGGAAGACGGCATCTGAAGCAGTAGCAGCTTTTCCTAGTGCTCTGGGCATGTCTTGTTTTTTGCCGTTTTTCGCTGTTTTTAATTTAAATGTTTAATTAATTTTTAATTTGCTCCGGGCATATCTTGTTTTTACCTGTTTTGACCTTTCAATTTTTATTATTTTTAAAAATTATTTTGTACTCTCTGGCTCCGAAACTCTGGAGCTCTGATCTAGCCTGAGATTATCTGGTGTTTAACCGACTGGCTGCTACTTCTTTTAATTTGGAAATGAGCCTTATCAGGCTACACAAGGAGTAGTTTCAAACCACCCCTCCCCCTGAAATCTGCAAGCAAAGGCCAAGGGGATGAATGTAATACATTTATGTGAAATTGTATCATGGCTGGTTGCTAATTACAATAAACTCGGAACATACGTGTGGAAAGAGGTTCAAGACCCCTGGACGGAATCCTACTGCACCTGAATAATGAAGGAATCCTGTGTTAGATCACATGATCTTTACTCCTCAGCAATGCCATCCTCAGCTGTCCAAAGGTCTTCTTGCTCCCTCATCAAGAGGGCTGGAAGGGACATATTAATGCTACCTCCTCTAAGTTTTCTCAGCAATTCGTCTCCACAACCAGCAGAGCTTTTCCAGGTAGTTTGGGGGTCTCCTGTCCCATCTGTGGATGTTAAGGGACCCACAGGGCCATGTTGTGACATGTTTGCCAACACACTGCCGGGTAAAATCGCCGTGACTTGGATTCCACTGTTGGTTCAGGTTAGTCTATATATGGAGGTGTCCAAAGCACCATCTGGTCCAGTACTGATGGATGTGTTCCACTTGTGGAGGACTATGGGCAAGATTTATTTTATTTATTATTATATTTATACCCCGCCTTTTTTCCTGCAAGGAACCCAAGGCGGCTTACATAATCCTCCTCTCCATTTTATCCTCATAACAACCCTGTGAGGTAGGTTAGGCTGAGAGTCAGTGACTGGCCCAAAGTCACCCAGTGAGTTTCATGGCCGAGCGGGGACTAGAACCCAAATCTCCTGAGTCCCAGTCCAACACTCTAACCACTACGCCACACTGGCTCTATGGGCAAGATGCTTGGATGGATACAGCCTACCACATGACTGCTTGCCCCACGTGGCTCATTATATCAAAGAAGGAAGGAAGGAAGGAAGGAAGGGGCTGTCCAGCTGGGTCCAGGACATTGTAAATAGCTTCTTGAGAGAGTGAGTGGTCCCAGGTGCCTCAAAAGAAGTAGAGTGTCCATGTGCCCTCTTTTACAATGGACCATCCTTTATTTGAAGGCATCCTCTGTTTGAAGGGCTGCCCGGTCCGAAGTCTGGTTTAAGATAAGAACCATCAGAATGGTTGCCCACCCACAGTTAACAGCAGACTGAACAAGGGTGGGATATAAAACAATCAAACAAACCAAAATACTTCTTTCATGCCCCCTTTCAGCATGCAACTCCTTTGCTGAAGGAACTGCACTGGCTACCTATCTGCTGCCGGGCCAGGTTTAAAGTTCTGGTACTAGTGTACAAAGTCCTAAAGAACTTGGGACCAAGATACCTGAGAGAGCGTCTTCTCCCATACCAACCTGCCTAGTCACTGAGGTAATTGGAGGACATTCTCCTGGTGGTTCCACATGGACCTCTGGCCCGATTGGAGTCCACCAGGAGAAGAGCCTACAGTGTGGTGGCTCCACTTCTATGGAACTCCCTGCCTCTGGAGGTGAGGCAGGCTCCGATATTGTGTTGCTTTTGGCGCCTGTTGAAGACCTCCTTGTTCTGGGAAGCTGTTGTGCCTCCAGTGGGTCAGACAGAGACCAGCCGTGCCGGAGTGTGTTTGGGGTGGGGTCCAGGCTAAGTGCAGCCTCACCCAGCTGGGCAGCCTTACCAATCAGCGCCTGCTCAAAAGGCAGGTCCCACACACACTCAGAGGCTGGAAGCAATTGCTTGTTACCACAGCTACAGCCAGACGCTCCTGACATTCCCGACCTCAGACTTGTACCTTTGAACCTTGGAACGACCCTGACCACGACTTTGCCTGATCCCAAACTGGTTTACGTTTGCTCTGTTTTGGACTGTTATATTTTTGGCTTCGACTCTCGGACTGTGATAACGACTACGGCTTATCTTGGAACTGGACGGATTTACGACAGAAGCCTTCTCTGCTGTCCAACCACCATCTTAATGAAACCTTGTTTTCAATGTATTGTTTTTGTTTCTTTTATCTATTTTATCTTTTTATTGTTTGCCGCTCTGGAATCTGCTTAGATATGGACCAGTATACAAATACTGTTAATAAATCAATAAATAAAACCCATCCATGAGGAATTTGGCTCAATCTCCTAATTACCATGTTGGGGCGTCGAACCTCTTTCAGCCCACGGACCAAAATTCCATTTTGGCACAAATGAAGGCCTGACCAGAGGGCATTTAATTGTGTATATGAGATCAAATTTTGCCCCACCGGTCATCCCTGTTCTGAACACAGCTTTTGCCGCTGGGCTGAGTGTGAGAGGTTAAATTCTGGGTGCCATTTGCTCTGAACCCACATTCCTCAAGTCCTGAGAAATCCAGCGCAGGCTTGCAAACTAGGAACCATCAACAATGTCAAAGAGGCATTTACGAGAGGGAGGTCATGTTCCATGCTTCTTACAAACAAGAGCGATAGGGTCAGCAGAAGTTCTCTGGAACCCCTTGCCCCGTCCTTTTGCATTCCAGCGACAATCTGCATGTAACCTACATATTTTGTCATAGGCTACAGGACTGGGGAGGGTTATTTCCTGGTTCTGATTACCTTTATCCCAGTAACTCCACCAGATGTAGAGTGAAGGGAATTTGCTCAGGATACAACCTTACTATTACGGCTATCTTTTATAACAGCGACAACAACATAAATAAAAAAATAAGCCAATAAGCAGCGTCTTGAATTTTCGAGCAGTAAAAAAAATCAAATTACATTTTATTAATTAAAAAAAAAAACATGCAAGCAAACATGACCCTGTGCCTTATTGAATCGTTGAACCATCTTCACCCCAAAATCAAAACCAAATCTTAAATTCTCTGCCCAGGCAATCCAAATTATGCACCAAGACCCAGGGCCAGTCAACACTCCAAGGGACACTCTGTGAATGACCTTCAGGTGGTTATTCTTGAACAAAGGAATTTCAAAGACAGATACCAATGTGAAATTGCTAAAGTACAATAAATGTGTTAGTTTTCAAGGTGCCAGAAGACTCTTTGCTGTTTTTGCTGCAGCAGGCTAACACAGCTACCCCTCTTGGGCGTGGGGGGAGAATACTTATTTATCCCCAATCTCGTGCCCTCCAAATGTGTTGGACAGGACTGCAACTCCCATAATTCCCAGCCAGCATGGCTGTTGGGCATTATGCCTGTACTTTGGTTCTTGGACAAGTTACTTTTCTTTTAGTCTCACCAGTTTGCCTTCTGGGAAATGCGTGTTCTGGGACTAGCTAGGCCCACCACGGCAGCCATTTTGTGAGAACGCCCACGACACACACTCAAAATTCCAAATGTGCCCCCCCAAAAAAGTTGGGGGACCCTGACTTACACAATCCATCTCCTCCTGCCTGCACTCCAGTCTATGCAAGAAGTGACCAAGAAATGTGCCAACAGAAGAGCAGAGCCCATAACGATAATACCTTTTGTGGTGCAGAAAGAATACTATGAAGCCTCATCACCTCATCTGTATCATTCCTTCTATTTCTGATGTTTAAGTTGTGAGTGCTGTTGCTTGTGCAGCTCAAACGACACCACACACAAGAGGGAGGTATTAGCAGGCATGGGCAGGGGAGGGACCCCAAGGTTTGCAGAAGTGCAAAAAAAAACCCCCAAAAGCCCCAAACCTTTTTTTTAAAACAACAACAACCCGACAGCCCCATGAAGACCGAGCAGGCTCATTGGGCATGGAATGCTCACTGACTGTTGCAGGGGAGGGAGGATGGAAAACTGGAAAGGAGGGGAGTGGAATGGAGAGGCTGGAATCCTGATGAGGGAGTACTCTGTGCTGTTGCAGGTCCGACTTGTTCTTCTCCTACACTGCAAATCTCGTTAAAATACTTGGGTAGGAAATATCCTGCCCCAGGATCTTCTAGAGTCTAGAGCAGGGCTCTCCAATCTTGGGTCCCCAGATGTTGCTGGCCTACACAGCTCCCAGCATACCCAGCCAGCATGGCTAATGGCAAGGGATTCTGGGAGCTGTAGTCCAGCGACATCTGGGGACCCAAGGTTGGGAGAGCCCTGCTCTAGAATCTAGATGGCCTTTAGACTCTGTTAACAATGGTGGTTAACATGAATAACACTCCCAGTCCTTTCGATAAGGCATTAAGAAGCCAAGACAAAGGTACCAAGCTCTGTTTCCCCCTCAAATCCTTCCCTGCCAAATGAAGAAGCCCCTGTATTTATTGACTGCCCTCCTCCACCCCGAGGACAGAATTTCAGACTGAAAATGAGCAGCCACCTGCCTTTAGCCAGAGAACAAGTGATGCTTAGAGAGGACAGTTTAGTGAGCATTGCCCCGACCAGCTGCGTGCAGCTCCGACGATGCACTTACAATGTAGCCACTTACACAAAGTGAAGACTTCATTAGACAATTAAGCAACTGAGACCAACAAAGACGGCAGTTTCCATGTTATAATCTGTGGTCCCATTCCAAAGTAATAGGAAGGAGTAAGACCAAGAAACAGGAGGTGGAAGGGATTGCTGCTAATCAGCTCCAGGCAGGGATAAACCCATATAATTAGTCTCTCATATAGGCCTGCAGCTCTTGTGGACATTTGCATGATATTTTGATGGGAATTTTTTGGTTTTGGTTTTACCCAGTTGGCTGGTTTGGAAAATAAAGCAAAGTGATCAGCCCATGGGGGCATGAGACCTAGAGTTTAATGGGCAAGAAGAAGAAAAATAGTCTGTTAGTTTCCTATCTTTTTAAAATTATTATTATTTGAAACATTTTTATCCCGCTCTTCAGTCAAAAAGGCTCCTAGAGCGGCTTACATATGAACAAGACAGTCCCTGCCTGCAGGCTGATGAGAGCTAATTGATTCATATGACCATTGAAATAAGGAGCGGTCTTGTACTGAGTCGGACCAAATTATCCATTTAGTGCAGAGGTGCAAAACCAGTGGCCCTCCAAGGCCTTTACTGTGGCCCTCCAAAGGAAAGAATAATCTGTATCGGGATCGCTTGGGGAGGGATGTGTCTGCGCATGTGTGTGCTTATACGTGTGCATGCATGTGCACACGCTTGCAACCCCTGAGCCAGCATCACATGTGACCTTTGGGCTTAAAAGGTTGTGCGCCCCTGATTTATCTAAGTACCAGCCGCCTCATTTGTCTTCAACTGGTGGATGTATTGCATCCTGACTTGGAGTGGGTTGCACCACCAACACCAGAATTAGCCATTTTTGGGTGGATTTCCCTCCCTTCGGGGGCCAGTTGCTAGAAAAGCAAGGGGCAAGACCATTGCCTCTCCTACCCCCAAGCTAGCTGTTTTGAAGCTGTACACCTTAGGTGTGTCCATTCGAGCTTCGCTCAGGATTCCCAGGGGAGCCAATCTGAAGCAAGCTGCACATATGGTGCAACCATGGTGCTCCATGGTAGTGAACCTATTTTTGGGGTGTGGGTGTGGGTGGGTGGAGTTCAGCACCAAGGATAGCTCCTATAAAGCTCAAACAAAAAGATGCAGTGGATAAGGTGCCCCACTGGCACAGGAGTCACCAGCCTCCTCTGCAAATAGCCTATCATTTTTAAGAAGATGGAAACAGGCCTACCATTCCACAACATTCCTCCGCTGGCTAAGCCGATCTCGCAAATGTCACTCTGATGAAAAAGCTGTCATCAATTAATAGAGGCGCCATATCCAATTATTAGGCCATTTGGCTCTTCACGAGAAGCTTACACGCTGCATCTATATTTAGATTCAGCTCTGGAGGGCCTCCATCCTTTCTTTGGGGTGGGGGCGGGGCAGAAGGAAAGCTAGAAATTAGAGGAGTGCACCAAACCCCCCGCCCCCCCCTGCTTCAACTCAGACTGTGATTTGGTGCCTCTGCTTAAAAACAGCCCGCTTCTGCTTGGACTGATTTGGAGTTGGCCCACTTCAACGGTACCGAACCTGTGTCAAGCTTTGGAAAACCAAGGCTTCATGGGGATTTAAACCAAAACGAAAGCGTCACTGACTGGTATAAAGAAGTGTGGGATATGGCTTTAAATGATATGTTAACTTGTAATATCAAATGTAAAAGGGGACAATGAAAGAAAAAACAATTTTAAGGATATTTGGGGTTTATTTGTGAATTTTGTGTTAAATAAGGGGAAAGGGAGTATGTCGTGTCAATATATGTTGTATTTTTGGAATAATGAATAACTATAGATTATAGAGATAGAATGTAATGTATTCTATGGTCCCATGGTGATGGGAGCACTATATAAGTTGTATGTTTGTTATTTAATTGTTTTATATATTGTTCAAAAATTTAAATAAAAATTAAAAAAACAAAAAAAACACAAAAGCGTATCCACTCCAGATTTTAGTCTGAACTTTAAAGGAGCTATCCATGGAGCTGAACCCCCATCCCCAAAATAGGCTTGGCACCATGGATAGCTCCTTAAAAGCCCCGCTGACATTGGAACCACCAGCCTCCACTGGCTGCAGTGGCAATGCCTCTTAGGAAGGGATTATGCCTGCCCAGTGTCAGAAAAATAGGTGTAGGGTTTTTGTGTTACACATCTATCTATCTATCTATCTATCATGAAAATTGCAGGGATAGCTGCCCCTTCTGAGGGGACCAAGCCTGCCAAATTTCAGGATGATAGTAGCCGCAGGGGTTTTTGTGCAAGAGCAGCCTTGGCATTTTGAGGATATCCCTAAGAGGGCGCACTTACCCCCTATGTTCCTTGTGGACCATGGTTCTGAAAACTACATGCAACCTAGAGGTGTCCCTAACTAGGAAACCTGTAAAGTTTCAGAAGGATAGGTGCACACCTGCAAAGGAAAGTTCTCCAATTCTCTCTCTCTCCTGCTATTCTTTCTCGCCAGTCTTCTGCTTCCACACCTTTGGCACCTTCCTCCTCCCTGTCCTGTCCGACTCAGAATCAGTTCCCATGTCTTCTTGGAGTGCATCTGCAGAGGTGTTGGGCCCAATCCCTACAGAGAGAGGATCAAAAACATCTGGGGACCCAAGGTTGGAGAACACTGCCCTAAGGTGTCTGTCTGGAGCAGTGGAGCCTATCATCATCAGGCAATCACTCGTGACCGAGTAAGATTGTCTTCCGGGATAAAAGGAGGAAGATCTAAAGAGATTGTGTAGACTCTAGCGATGGGTCCGTAGTGACTGTGGAGGCCAATTCTAGATCCACACAGCTTCCCACGGAGGACACAGGTTACAGATAGAAGATGGTCCTGTAAAGGATTCATTTGACGTGCTTTTCGCTTAGCACGTTTCTCCCTTTCACCTTGCACTCGGGCTTCTTCAAAGTCCATGGAACCTTTGTGAAAGGCCAACCTCCATTTAGATCGTTCATGGGCCAGAGCTTCCCAGTTTTCGATGTTTATATTGCATTTTTTTAGATTAGCCTTATGAACATCTTTAAACCTCTTATATTGACCACCGATATTCCGCTTTCCATCCTTGAGTTGGGAGTAAAGTAACTGCTTTGGGAGACGGCAGTCAGGCATTCGAACAACATGACCGGTCCACTGAAGTTGGCGTTGAAGGATCATTTTTTCAATGCTAGTAGTCTTTGCTTCTTCCAGTACACTGACATTTGTTCGCCTATCTTCCCAAGTAATTTGCAGGATTTTCCGGAGGCAACGTTGATGAAACCTTTCAAGGAGGTGGAAGTGACGTTTATAGATAGTCCATGTTTCGCAGGCATACAATAAAGTTGGTAATACAATGGCTTCATAAACCAGTGTTTTGGTCTTCTTACAAATATCCCGATCCTCGAACACTCTATGTTTCATTCGAGAAAATGCGGCACTTGCAGAGCTCAGACGATGCTGGATTTCACTGTCGATGTTAGCTGTAACAGAAAGATAGCTGCCAAGATAGAGAAAATGATCGACATTTTCCAGTATTGTCCCGCCAAGCTGGATAGATGGCATCACCAAAGGATTGGCTTGCACTTGCTGATGAAGCACTTTGGTTTTTTTGATGTTAAGTGAGAGACCAAGTTTTTCGTATGCTTCTGCAAAGCATTTAGGATAGTTTGAAGATCATCCTCTGAATGTGCGGAGACCACATTATCATCAGCATACTGAAGTTCCACAACGGAGGTTGTAATTACCTTACTTTTTGCTTTCAGCCTGCTGAGATTAAAAAGCTTTCCATCTGTTCGATATATAATTCCCACACCGGTGGGAAGTTTCCCCTCGACAAGATGTAAACCATGGTGGAGCAATAAGTTGGGTGACTGTGATGGCCGTTTGTACCGTGTTGTCATGAGAATCAAGATCTTATTCATTCATGTGGGCTGTGTAGGCCAAATTTAATCATGCTCAGAATAGGGCCCCTGAAATCAGTGGGACAAGTTAGCCACGACTCAGTAAAATCACATTGATTTCAATGGGCCTACCCTAAGCTTGACTAAGTTTGGAGCCAACCCACAGTTTACAAATTTGCTAGCAAAAAGCCACGAATTGTGGTGGGTGTAGTGTAAAATCGCCCTTTGAATCACTGTGGCCAAAGTTTTGGGGACAATCCCTCTGCGTTGTGAATGGTCAGTGGCCCTTTCCCAGTTGTCCATTCATGTGGAATGAATGAAATCTTTAATTCCACGGGATAATAGTCCTGCTCAGTTCTTCGTTCATGGAAAACGAAAGACTGCAAGGAGGCTGCATCATGTTAGCAGGCTCTGCCCCCTGATTTCTAGGCGTTCCCTGGAACATTCTGTCCAGGCACGAAGGTCAGGTGCAGAGCCAGCTATCGCCCTAAACATCAGCGAATGAGATGATCAAACAGGGCTAATATCTCACAAGGGACACCTGTAACAAAATGTTACAGTCTGGAGTGCTCCTGGAACTTCAGGGTTCCAGCCAGCCAAGCCTTTTTCTAGGATACTCCATTCCATTCCCCTTGCCCCTTGGTTTTCTGTTTCCACTCCTCTCCAACGGTCAGCCAACCGAGCATGTTCAGTCCTCACTGGTCTGCTTTGGGTTCAAAGATTTGTTGAACTTCTGCAAACCTTCGCCTCTTGGAAATGCATCTGATCACTCAGGCTTTCCCTGACTTGCAATCAGTCATGACACTGCTCTGTTTTACTGCCTTTGAGCAGTAAATGTTTTTGAGGTATTTATTGCTTTATATTATTTTTATATTGTATTGCATGTGCTTTTATGTAAACCTCTTGGGATGTCAAGCGGTATAGAAGCAGCTTAAATAAGATAATAAATACAATGAAACTTGGCCTTCCCCCAGACTGGCTGATACCCCCTTTTTGTGTGTGGATGCTGCTGCTTTGCCCACATAAGAGTTCACACTCAGTGAGTTCACAATTGGCATACACGATGATGGAATTACAAACTTCAGTTCATACACAGACATGGGGAGATCTTTGAATCACTTTCGTGCTTTTGGTTCAATCTTCTTTCTTTCTTTCTTTCTTTCTTTTTCCCTCCGAGCCCCAGGCACGATGGGAAAGTTGTAAGAAAATGCCATATAATTTACTGGTTCATTCTCCCCTTCATATTTCCTTTTTCTTAGACATTCCTTGTTATCTCAGTTACTATTTCCAGAGGGATGGTGTTCAAGGAAACTGTGTGTGTGTGTGTGTGTGTGTGTGAGGATGTATCATTTGTTCGGTCCTGAAATCCACGCTGTACAGTTCCCAAACAGGTGCCTCTGTACTTGTGTACACACACACACACACACACACACAAATAAAAAATTCCTCACCCAGCCCTCAAGACAACTGGCTAGGCCGGTTTGTAAAAGCACGAGAGGTATGTGCCTCTTTCCTGTCCCACAGATTGCCAACAGCCATGGGGCACTCACTGGCTGCTTCTTACTTAACCACTCATTATGGGCTTTGGCGTGTGATTATGAGCAGGTGGAACCCTTCCAAAACAAGAGGGGAAGAAAAAAAAAGATGTACTGTACCCAATAAGGCTGCTCCATCGCAGAAGCGGGCCCATTGCAGCAAAGTTGAGCTGAGGAGAAAGTATTTCCTGGGTATTGGAAGGAAGTACAGTATTTTTCCATGTATAAGACTATACTTTTTCCTAAAATCGTTAGACTAAAAATTGAGGGTCATCTTATACACTGGAAGTAAGCCAACGAGAGAACTACGCGGTTGCGAAACTGCCCAGTGGGGGGCGTCTTATACATGGGGGCGTCTTATAGACTGGAAAAATACGGTAAGCTTTTGCTCCTGAGCTGCTTATGCCATAACATAGGCTTTTTTTGTCCATGTGCCATCGAGGTTTATAAAAGTGTGAACTCTGTAGAGGGAGGGAGGGAATATTTCTCTCCCACTGTCAAAATACCGGGCAATCAGCCAACAAAGCTGATAGGGCAGTAGGTTCCATCAATAGTAATATTTTTTATTATTATTTAATTATCTGGCCAGAAAATTTGCTTTGCAAATACAGCAATACCATGGATTGCAGTAACTTGGTTTGAGAGCGTTTTGCAAGACAAGCAAATTTTTAAATATTTATTGAATATATTTTTTTAACTTGATATTACAAGCGATGTCTTGCAATACAAGCACTGTAGTACAGCTTAAGATTAAAAATCTCTGTACAAATTTTTTTGGGGGGATTTTCGTTTTGATATACGAGTGTTTTGGATTACAAGCACGTTTCCGGAACGAATGATGCTCTCAATCCAAGGCATGACTGTATATCGAAAAGATCCAAACCAATTCTCAGGAATATAAGGCTACAATACATCTGAGACTGATACAAGATACGTACAAAGGGAATTAATTACCACAAGATGTGGGAGGGGCCGTGGCTGAGTGGCAGAGCCCTGCTTTGCGTGTAGAAGGTCCCCGGTTCAATCCCTGGCATTTCCAGGTAGGGCTAGGAAAGACCCCGGCCTGAAACCTAGGAGAGCTGCTGCCTAGTAGTGTCGACAATACCGGGCTAGATGGACCAAGGGTCTGACTCAGCGTAGGGCAGCTTCCTCTGTTCCTATAGCTGCTAGCTTTTAAAAAGAATTGGAGGGTCATGGTGCAACGATCTATCAATGGCTCTTAGTGGATGTATAGGATGGTGTGTGTGTGTGTGTGTGTGTGTGTGTGTGTGTGTGTGTGAAGGAACCTCCATCCTATGAGGCAATATATCTCTACCTAGTGCTGAGGACGAGCAAGAGGAAGACAGGAGAGGACCGATCTCCTTCAAGTCTTACCTGTGACTGTGAGCATACTGAAGCATCTTGGAAAGAGACGGCTGGACCCTACTGAAAGGTGAGTAAGAGGGGATGTGACAGAGGTTTCTAAAATGATGCAGAGTGGTGTAGTAGAGACAGGGCTTGCAGGGTCGAAGCCGCCAGGGATGTTGAAGAGTCCTTGGTCTCGAGTCACGAGTCGAGTCACGAGTCTTTGGACCCGAGTCTCGGGTCCGAGTCCTTGGTCCAAAATGGTGACTCATGAATCACGAGTCACTCCCAAAGCTGACTCCACGAGTCCCTATTAAAATCAATGGGTTTTTCCCCCAACAAAATAAGGCTACTTCAGATGTGTGGCTTAAGTAAATTCTAGGCACAAGTGTGCCTTTTTATTTCAAAACTCTGCAACTGATTTTGACAAGAACAGACCAGGCAGACAAACCCAAAATAACCAGGCAGGCAGAGGAGGCAGGGAACCCCAAAAGCAGGCAGGCAGAGGCAGCCAAACCCAAAATGCCTGAAAGGTTGCATTTTAGGAAAATGATTTTAAAAAATAAAATCTTCGCCGGCGATTGTGCTCCTCTCCACTCCTTCTGGCACAGCCCAGGGATGTTGAAGAGTCCTTGGTCTCGAGTCCCGAGTCGAGTCTCGAGTCCCATTAAAAATATTGGAACTCGAGTGGGACTCGAGTCAGAGGGGGGACTCAGTCCGACTCACGAGTCGAGTCCTGGAGTCCGAGTCCCCATCCCTGCCGAAGCCCCAGGACTTTTTGATGAGCAGGGATGACGACATCATCTGCCAGCGCCCTCTGGTTTCCCTGTTTCCTCTGTGTTGAGCCGCAATCTCACAATGGCTGCGGGGTGGTGGTGGATTTCCCCAGCAAAAGTAGATGGTTGTCAGCGACCAATGGTCTGGCTTCTACTGAGCCAGACCGTTGTATCATCTTGCCCAGTATTGTCAACACCAATTGGCAGCAGCTCTCCAGGGTTTCAGGCAAGGTTTTTTCCCCCAACCCTACAAAATGCTGGGCCTATCCTGGTTGTTGCACATAAGAACATTAGAAGAGCCCTGCTGGATCAGACCAAGGGTCCATCAAGTCCAGCATTCTGTTCACACAGTGGCACAACCAGTGGCCCACGTGGGATCCCACAAGCAGGACAGGAGTGCAACAGCAGCTTCAGCCTCAACAGCACTTTGTAATGGAAAGTATTTTTGGGCGGCTTGGTCTTGAATGGGCAATTAAGACCCATTCGCATTTGTTTGTTTATGACATTTAATACAGACTTTTCATTATAAAATAATCCCAAAATGAGGTACGACTAATAAAACCCAATAAAATCATGCAGCGTGACCTGCTCCTGGTAGAGATGAAAACTACTAGAACTGGTTCATTGATATGGATCTGCAGACTACCTGCGTTTTTGGAGTCTCCTTGGGGGTGTAACTCCAGGGACTCTGTCAACATGAGTGCCTGCATTTCAAAATTTAGCACTATGCTCCTGATTATGCATGATGCACGCCAGAGGTAGAGAGAGAGAGAGGCTTTCTGAGCGTGGAAAGCTAAGCAGGGTCAAGCCTGGTTATTACTTGGATGGGAGACCCCTTCTCTAGTTTCCTGCATTGAGCAGGGGGTTGGACTCGATAGCCTTATAGGCTCCTTCCAACTCTGTGATCTATGAAATCTATAAGCCATGGTGGCTTGTTAACCACCCTGCACGTGCCAATTGCGTGCTGGCTGGATTTACATAATTACCTTTGCTAGTGCGGATTGTTGTGATGTCCGAACCCAGCAAGGGTGGGTGGTTCGGGTGGTTAACACACCACCCAGAACCCATGGCCTGTTTTAGCATTGCTGGGTGGTTTGTTAAAACATGGGTTATCACGTTGTGTGAACTCAGCTGTGCTAACCAGCCATGGCTTATTAACCAAGAACAACCCATGGATAGACCCCATGGTTTGCTGTTGGGTTATAAACTGTGGGTTGTTCACCATGGTTTGTTATCTCGGCTGGGTTCAGACGACATGACAACCCACATTTCAATAACAACCCATGGTTCAACAACCCACACTCAACCCTTGAGTGTGGGAATCATGTTGTCTGACCCCAGTCAATGGAGAAGGTAAGAGTGAGAGTATTTATTTATTTATTATATTTATGAATCACCCATCTGGCCAGACATTCAGCCACTCTGAGCGAGGTACAATCCAATAAAATACAAGGGGACACACACACACACACACACACAGTATAAAACACAATTAAAAACAGTACAAAACTTAAAAATCCTAACCCACCCCATATTCCCGCCTGAAAAGCCACGTTTTTAATGCACGGCGGAAGCTAATCAAGGAAGGGGCATGGCGGAGGTCACTGGGGAGAGAGTTCCATAAACTGGGGGCTGCCACAGAAAAGGCCCTCCTCCTAGTCCCCACCAGCCTGGTTTCTCTGGCTGATGGAACAGGGAGAAGGCCGTCCATGGCAGATCTTGTTGAGCGGCCTACTTGATGTTGCTGGAGGCGCTCCTTGAGATAAACCGGACCGGAGCCATATAGGGTTTTAAAGGTCAACGCCAACACCTTGAATTCGGCTCGGCAAACAACTGGTAGCCAGTGCAACACTTTGAGCACTGGAGTGATGTGATCACGCCGGCGGCAGCCTTTAACCAGGCGAGCTGCTGCATTCTGTACCAGCTGTAACTTCCGAACCATCTTCCAGCGTAACCCCATGTAGAGCGCATTACAGTAGTCTAGGCGAGAGGAGTTCAAGGCATGAACCACTGTTAGTTTTGGCTTCACACATGATCAAGTTAATGCCAGCTTTCTTGTATTTGTAGCAGTAACAATCGAAAGTTTGCATTTGGCTGGCACGTTATCTCCTGCAAGGTAGGTACAGCATCAGTCCTTCCCATGAGAACTGACTCAGCACCACATTTCTGTCATGCAATTGAATAAGCAGCATGTGATAATGACACCTGCCCACAATGGCATCTTGGTGACTCATGTTGGTGGAACCAAGATTAGAACATAGAGATGAGGCGATGGAAGTCATTCAGGTGGTTGCTACATTCTCTGCTCATGAGTGGCTTAAATCCTGTTGTCCCCAATCGAATGTACTGACACACATGTGCTCGGTGTTCATGCATGTACACACATGCCCAGGCACATATCATGCACATAATATGCCAGAAATTGCTTGGCTCAGAACTGGATGAGAGTGTACAGGTTTGTCACTGAGCTATGCATAAGCGGCTCTCATGATTCCCATGTATTAGTCCTAGTATTGCACCATAAATATGTGTGGCACTTTGCAAAGTATAAGGGGGCAGGTCCCTGCCCCCAAGGAGTCCATCTAAAATATGACACATGGAAGACAGTAATGGAAGGGGAGGTTAATGGAGGCACGGGTAGAATTAAATCCTTCATCCCCACCAGATGCACCCGGACACATGTTCTTGCATATACTGTATATACTACACACACACACACACACCAAAAAAACTACCAAAAAGCCAGTTGCTACTTGCTTGTCTCAGAATTCATGGGAGCATAAACCAAGTATTAAATAAAGGGGAAGGGGATGCCTTAATCCAGGGGTCTTCAAACTAAGGCCCGCGGGCCACATCCGGCCCGCCTTGCCTTTTTATCCGGCCCGCCAGCCGATTGGCGGAAGCAGACTTTTTTTTACTCTTCCGCTTCAAGTGCCGATTCTTTATTCTTTTCCATAATGTGGAAAAATTAGTGTGGTGTTTTACCTCTTTTGTATGAGCTGATGTAGCTAAGTCAGATTTCTAATGTTTCAAAAATGCTACCTTGGACTGAAGCAGGTATGCTCATTATGGTGATGGCAAAAACAAAAGTACATTTGTGTTAGGCATGAAACAATGTGCAACTATATATGTAATACCACCAGCCCTGCCAGGTATATTCATTAATATTCCCTCTTCTTCCCTCCCCATTCCTTTTTCATTGTGTTCGTGTCTTTTTAGATTGTAGCCTGCGGGCAGGGACTGTCCTTGTTAATGCTGTAGAACTGCCCAGAGAGCTGCGGCTATTGGGCGGGGTATAAAATGAAATAATAAATAAATAAATAACTTTCCATTTAAGGGGGAAAAAATTCACCCTATCATTAAAAAAAAAGGACCCAGGTCTTTTTTTTACTTGATCCATTCATTCATTTTTTTTTCAACTATAGTCCGGCCCCCCAACAGTCTGAGGGACAATGAAGTGGCCCCCTGTTTAAAAAGTTTGAGGACCCCTGCCTTAATCTGTACATCCGTATCATTTGGGTACAGATGAGTTGCAATCTTTAACATGCTTGCTTCTAAGTTCCATTGAAATCAATGGCGCTTATTTCCAAACATGGTAAGTATTAGGCTGTTAGTTTATTACTTTTGATCAACACGGTCTACTCACAGCTAGGGTTGCCAACTTTTTGTTTTACTGCCCCTTGCTCCTGTGCCTTTATTCCCTGCAGACAGTAGCAGCTGAAAACCAAAAGGAATGAGGCCAAACTACCAGCATATTTTAGCTTGCAGCTCTTCCTGTCAGTAACTGAGCCTTAGTAGAGGCTTTCAGCCTTTTACTGTGGGGAAAAAACAGACAAATGTTAGGAAACTTTTAATATTATTATATTCTATTATTATATTTCTACCCTGCCTTTTTTCCTGCAAGAAACCCAAGGCGGCTTACATAATCCTCCGCCTCCTCTCCATTTTAACCTCACACAACAACCCTGTGAGGTAGGTTAGGCTGAGAGTCAGTGACTGGCCCAAAGTCACCCAGTGAGTTTCATGGCTGAGCGGGGACTAGAACCTGGATCTCCTGAGTCCCAGTCCAACACTCTCACCACTACTTCCAAAGGACAGGAGGCTTGGAGAATGCGTGTGTTGAGGATGGAAGGTCTGACCCTGCCCTGTTTTATAATTGTCTTTGCTGTAATGTTTTAAACGATTTATTATGTTATATTATTTTTATATTAAATTTTATATGCATTTTAATGTGAACTGCTTAGAGATGTCATTATATTAAGTGGTATAGAAGTATGATACATAATAATAATTATAATAATAATAACAACAACAACAACCATCCATGCACACCGCCCCTGAGCAAGCTGGGGGAAGTGTGGGCTAAATAGGACATGAATTATAAGAACCAGTGTAGCCTAGTGGTTAGAGTGTTGGACTGGGACTCGGGAGATCCACCGTTCTGGTGCCCACTCAGCCGACGCTCGCAGGAAGACTTTGGGTCAGTCACTGACTCTCAGCCTAACCTACCTCACAGGGTTGTTGTGCGGATAAGATGGAGAGGAGGACCACGTAAGCCGCCTTGCGTTATCATAATCACAATCATAATCATAATTTAAAAAATAATAAAATCAAGAGGAAAATTGGCGTCTGGCTGGAGTGGGATTCAAACCCACGACCGTGAGGTTGGAGGAGCCTCGGCTCGCTTGCGCCTTTAAGCAGCTGGCCGGGGAGGGGCGGGCCCGAGCGCCGCCGGAGTGATGTCAGGGCTGGCGGGGCGGGGCGGGGCGGGCGTCGGTGCGAGTCACCCGCAGAGCCGCCGCGGGAGCGTTCTTGCTTGCCTTCCTCGCCCGCCGATCGCACCTGTCTCCACCCTCGCGGCGCGACCTTTCCCTCGGCCAGCCAGCCAGCCGGCGAGCGCTGTCCCGTCCCAGCTGCCCAGGCGGGCGCCTCCGCCCATCCGCCGCAGCCTCCTTCCCTTCGAACATCGCCTCTAAAGTTCCAGAAGTTTTGTTTTGCCGCACCTCTTCGGGCACGGTTCCGGCGCCTGCGTTTACTTGGGAGTAAGCCGTCCCACCGAGGCAAGTCGGATTTCCTAGGAGAAGATCGCGACGTTCAGGGGTGTGTGTGTGTGTGTGTGTGTGTGTGTGGTTGGGTTGGAATGACGCGCACCGCTTTGGGGGGGGGGGCGTGCCAGGCAAGCGCTGCCCCCCCGTGTAGCCGCGGGACGCCGCCTTCCGAGCCCGTTTGCTGCTGGCGAGCGATCCGCGCCTTGCTTCGGCCGGAGCACGCGGGGTCCGGCCGCCGGAGCCGCCGCTTCTCTGTCAAGGCTTTTGCGCCTTAGCTAATCGCGCCTGCTTGGATTCTAACGGTCCAAAACAGCCTTGCCTTTGTGCACTCCAGATGTTTGGGACTTCCAACTCCCCATCATCTCCAGCCAGCATGGCCAGTGGTCAGGAGTGCTGCGAGTTGCGGTCCAAAACACCTAGAGGGCACCAGTTTGGGGAAGGCTGTTCTGAATGGACGCACAGCCGGCTTAAGTGGTTTGGGGATTGCGGGGAGGGTGGTGAGTTAGACCTGCAGCATGCTCCAGGAGCCGTTTTAGACTGGAGGTCTGGTACTTTAAAAAAATAATTTCCTCTTTCCTTCTCTATTACTTTGTTGCTTTACTCTTTCTCCCATTATTCTGTTCCCTGTCTTAACTTCTTCCTCTAACTCTTTATCTGTTGTGGACTGTGAAGCTAGGGCGCCCCTGATGTTCTGTACAGTACCTAGCACTTACTGTACCCCTCATATGTCATGGTCTATTGGGCCCACTGTTTACACTGTGTTGGTGTTTTTCTCTGTCTGACTGTATTTATTCAAGTGCCAACTGAGGATGCCTTTGATGGACTAGGGCTCCAGTCTCTAAAGCTGTGTGCCTTGCTAAATCTGTTGGTCTTTAAAGTGCCACTCGATGCTCTTGCTCTTTCTTTTTTTTTTAAAAGCGCCATCCTGGTGTTTTAAGTAGATGTTGAAATATGCATCTCCATTTAGATTAAATCCATTTCCAGTAGGCAGGCTTAAATGCTTTCAGGATGGAGCTGCATCTGTGCCAGTATTTCAAGTATCCGTTGAGCTGGATTCCTTGGATTTACCGCCTGATTCTGTGCATGTTTACTCAGAAGTAAACCTGTGCCCAGTGGGGCTTACTTCTGTGCGTAAGTGGTTGGGCTGGCAGTTCTGTTCATGCAACTTACTCACAGGAGTAAGCCACTGTGAATGTGTTTGCTGTGGCATGTACTTCTTCCTCAGTTACCTTAGGGTTAGATCATCTTCTGTTTTTGGAACGATGCTCTGTTTGTTTGCAGGATCAAATTTGGTTAATGCCCCGTGGGTGGCCAGGATCCGGAGAATTGCTCTGCTAATTCCTTGTGCCCCAGGATGCTTTGGGCTTGTATTTCTTGAATGGCAGTTCCTCTTCCCCTCCCTCCTTTACTCTGCCCGCATGCACACACACACCCTTTAGCAAATGACTCTTGATGTTTATGGAAGTTGGAAAAGCTGTTTGCATTATGGCCATATTTTGTGTGTGCGCGCATTTGACAGTCGCAGGATGGGGCAGCGGTGGGGGGAGACTGCTGTTGGAAGTCAGAAATCCTGTTGGATGTGCCCAACCAAACTCTTTAGGATTAGCCTAAAGTAGCTGTTTGAGAACCTAGCCCAATCCCACTGCCTCTTTTCCCCCTCTGTTTCCTTTATATAAGAAGAGCCATGTTGGATCAGAGTAAGGGTCCATCTAGTCCAGCATTCTTGTTCACACGGTCTCCAACCAGCTGCCCACGGGGTCCCACAAACATGGGCAGGGGGAGTGGAGATTTTCTGTTTAGGGGAGAGGACAATAGTCAATGGGAGATTTTCCAATTAAAAGAGGACAGTAGTCAATGGGTTGTTGTAGGAGAAAAAGGTACCGGAACTCTTGGATTATGTTTCCTCGGGAGTAGATGGCGATTAAATTGTAATGAAATTAATAGAAGAAAAGGTGCTGGAACTCAGTTCTGGTGAGTTCCACCAGAAAAAAAGCCCTGGTTGTAGGGAGAACAGACAAAGGGTAGGTGATGTGGGACGTGATACAAGATTGGTATAGCCAAAGAAAATGACCATTCTGGCTATAAAAAGTAGAGATGCTTCTGTGGCGTAGACTCAATGATCCCACAGAGCTCTTCAGACTGTAATGTTTGTACAAAACAATAGGATAGAGGGATGCAAGGGGCTGACACTGGGTGTCTGATTTAGGAAGGGATGTGGTTTGCAAAGGCTAAGTCCCTTTTTGTGTGTTCTTAAAACTACCGGTAAATGATACGCTGAACTCTCAAACTTGGGCTGAGTCTATTTGTGAACTTTATGCGCTGCTCTGTAAGGCCTAAAACCTGAGCCCAGGCTGAAGCCAGCCTACACTTAAGTCGTCTTCTTTTTGTGGTTATAAGCAGACTCTTCCACTAGCTAGGCCTGCACAGTATGGCTCTTGTTAATATAGAGCTATGTACTGCTTTTACTGCCCCTTTCTGCACTTGGCTTTAGTTTAAATATGTGGTTGAGGTTCTCTTCAACCACTTGGGAATCTCTATTAGAGTGAGGCTGCAAGAAATGTACCAAGTTTCTGCTGGATTTCCCCCCCTGGGATTTTGCTCCCAAGTATAAGTTTGTAAAGGGTCGCCCTTCTGGGATTTAGTTCCCTTTGCTGTGCCCTTGTTTTGACTTCAGCTGATAATTTATGAGTTTTAAATTATTGCCTGAGGTAATTTAATAGATAAATAAGTACCTAGATAAGTAAATAGCACTTTCTTTCTCCTCGCACAGGTGCTTACCTAACTTGCTTGCATGCTGATGCGTTCTCACTGGGGCTCCTCACGCTCGGAGAGCTCTGATGACTTCCATGCATCAAATTTCATATGGTATGTTCCTTGGGGCAGGGAACCCTCTTATACTTTGTGCACCAAGCACATTGATGCGGTATTAAATTTGATGATGGTGACGGTGTTGTTCGTATTGTTGTTGTTAACACCAACACTCATGTTTATGGATCCTGGCTTAAAAACATGTAAACAGTTGTTATTGTGTAAGGAGTGAAAAGAGCTGACATTGAGCCAGAAATGTCTACTTGATGTTCCCTTTCTTCTATCCACTCCTTGCCGCAGGGGGCTGTTTTGGCAGCTGAAGAAACTAGATTTTTCATCCTTGTGCTCCGCTCTTAAAAACAATAATTTCTTTGTGTCCTATTGATTTCACTTGTGGCTCAAACAGCAGCCTTGAAACTCTACACATGGTAAATCTTTGTTGAGTAGTGGCAGCTATGTAAGAATGACTCTACTGTACACCCTAGTCCTGCTGCGTCTATCATCCTTTTGCCGTGTGTAACCTTTGTTGCAACTGAGAACACCTTCTTTGGCCAGGTGCCACTCCTTGGGCCTGATCACACTTTCTAGGAAAGGGTATATGAAATTTCAGGCTCTGTCTGTATAGCGCGTGTGTTGTGCGTGCGAAATATACTAATAGTTTTGAGACAGCATTTTTTATTTCTCAAATTGGTTTGCATCAGTAATACATACAATAATCTTGTAAGGTAGGCCCACTATTAATACTGTAATTTGCAATCACCATTGGAGGCTCTGTTATATGCCTCCCCCCACTGCAAGAAGGGAGGCTGTGTCAGTGGGGACATGGGACAGGGCCTTTTCTGTAGCAGCACCTTGACTGTAGAGCTCTGTCCCCTGGGAGGTTAGATGGATTGGGTTCGTACAACATGACAGCCCATCGTGGTGGGTTGCCATGTTGTCTGAACTTAGACCGCTTCCTGCTGGTTGGCTTATTTTTCGGGAGCAAGCCACCCGGAGAACCCATGGCTTGTTCTAGGGGTTGTTCATACCACGATGGGTTATTGTGTCATCTGAACCCGGGAGAGCAATTTCTTTGTGGATTGCAGCGATTGGTTAGCTATGTCGGATTCACTCTTTGAAACAGTGGGGCTCCTGCTTGTTCTTTAAAAACACACACACACACACACCACCAAAGTGAGAGATTCATGTAGGACAGTAAAGGGATATCTACTATTGAGCTTATATGAGTTGGTGTAGACATGCAAGCAAACCTTTGAGTTTCACAGAGTTCTTCAGACAGAATGGAAATTCATTTGCCCGATGAAGAATTCTGTGAAGCACACAAGCTTACATGAATTCACACCAAGCTTTGGCCTAGTAAAAGGTGTAATTTTGCCGACATGAATCTCCTTCATTCTCTGATGGTGTAACTGCTCTTTTCATTAATTCATTCATTTATTTATTTATTTATTAGATTTTATGTTTATATTTTTCAGACTTTTTGTCCCTCCTAGAGTGTTCCCAAATCTCCACTAGCGTGGGGTTCCTCGACTCAAAAAGCAGTGGTTGCAATAATCTGTTGTGGGCACTCTTTCGTATGTCTCTCCAGACAAACCTGATTTGTTTTGTGTTTCTTCCTCTAGCCAGTTTAATATTTAACTCTGTGAGGTGTCTTGACGGGCACTTTGTACTTTAAAAGATTTTGCACAGAGGAAGCTTTTCTTGGGGGGGGGAGCAAGATCCCAAGCAGTCCTGTTGGCTGGCGAAAGTTATCCTTGCCCATTCGGACTTGCTCACCTCTACACCTCATCTTCCGCACTTTCCATACCACTGGTGGCTCTTAGGGACAATCCAGGCTGCTAGCCCTCTTTACTCTTGGCTGGACCCCTCTCTTGGAAATTAGGAACATCGGCAGCTGCCTTATCCTGAGTCAGACCCTTGGTCCATCTAGCCCAGTATTGTTGACACTGACTGGCAGCAGCTCTCCAGGGTTTTGGGCAGGATTCTTTCCAAGCCCTACCTGGAGAGGCCGGGGATCGAACCTGGGACCTTCTGCATGCAAAGCATGTGCTATGGTCCCTCTCTCCAGCACCCGGTATTCCAAGGTGGTCACTCATCCAAGTACTAACCAGGCCCGACCGGTGTTGTTGAGTGACACACAAGCAATGGGTGACGGTTGCAGCTAGACATGATCTCGGCACACATGCGTTTCCAAATCTGTATTTGCAGAGGTACCGTAATGCAAAATTGCATGGGATGGTGTTGGTGTTGGTGGTGGTGAAAATTGGGGGGAGGGCAGAGGGGTCTGTCTGCTTTACCCTTCTCACACCTGCCGATTCTCTCCTGCCGCTCTTGTCCTTTCCCCCCACAGCTGGCCATGACTTCTCATGTTGGAGCCCAGCTGATGCAAAACAGGCTAAAAGTGGCTGGGGACTTTTGAATTTTTACTGTTCAAAATTTGATGTGCGCTTTTCAAACGTCACTTTAGGTACAGGTCACTCTGGCAGACGTGGCCACTTAGCTTTGGATTTCCTCAAGCCTACTGCCTGAAAAAGATTCCTGTGTAGCTTAAAAGCCTGCTATCTTCCCAGCATCAGTAAAAACTATTACCTGGATTCTTCCCCAGCCCTCCTTTTTTTCTTTTTAAGTCTTGGTTAGCTTTCAGCCGAGCTTAATCAATTCTCCTGTTAAAAATAGACACTGCTGTATTTAGTGAACGTGGCATATAAGAAGGTTAAATCTGTTTGTTTGGATAGCTTATCTCATTGAAGTGCAGGTGTGTGTTGCTTCCATGGTGCCTTGAGACATGTTGGACTACAGCTCCCATCAGCCCCAGCCAGCATGCATGGGCACGCCCACGTAAGGCTTGTTTCGGGATACGGTTGCCAGTCTGCGACCCAGAGACTCCCAACTGCATCTTCTAAAACAGTTGCTGCTGAGTTCAGAGTGCTGCCCCAGTAGCTTTTCCTGCCTGTGTCTCTCTTCTCTTCCCCTGTCCTGGGTCCTTTTATCTTCTACCTCCCTTCCCTGCTTGCTGTGGTAAGCAAGACACCACTAGCAGGTGGGGAGGAAAGCAAACTAGAGATCCGAGAGGGAAGAGCCCGGTAGGAGAAAGGTTTGGCTGCCTCTTTTCCCAAATCAGCGGCAAACCCTAAAGCCACAAGTGGAATCTCCGGGTTGCAAGTTGGCAACCCTGTTGAGGGGTCCCATCTGCTTGAGATGCATGTCAGTTCCATGCAGTTCCTGTTCACCCAGGTTCTGGTGTGCTTACTCTAATCTGTGTGGTCAGTGGTGACAACTGTGGGACCTTCCCAGCCAGAATAGTTTTCATGGCTGTCTCCAGTTGCCTTGGTCTTCCCCGGTGACGTTTTGCGTGTTTCGGTGTCCGATCTGGGATGTGGGCAGCTAATGTACCCGAAACTGAAAGCCATTGCCAAAGAGAACCTCATAGTAAGGGATGACACTTGACTAAATCACAATCTGTGTTTTAACCCAGTGTGGCTAGAAAAGCACAATATCTGCCCAGAAAATTTTTGGGGAAAGCTTTTTTTGGTTTTTTTTTGGGGGGGCAACATGTTTTTTTTCATTGGGGGGAATAGGAAAAACATTTTTCCGAATTTTTCCATCCCCCCCCCCCAGGCCTTCACATCTCTATGGAGGCCATGCGCTTGGTGCTCCCACCCTCACAGGTGTGGTGTGGCAGTTACTTGGGATGGGGTCTTCTGGGTGGTGGCCCCCAGGTTGTGGAGTACACTGCCTAGGCCAGGCTCTTCACTATTTGTCTTTCATGCACTGTCTGGTTTTTAAAAAAAAAACGGGTGCAGAATCTCAGGCCCAGGAGCCAAATCTGGTCTTCCTGGGATCTCAATTCAGCCCTCTCAGATTCCCCAGATGGCCCCACCCCCTTTCATGAGAACATCAGAAGAGCCCTGCTGGATCAGACCCAGGGTCCACCTAGTCCAGCATTCTGTTCACACAGTGGCCAACCAACTGCCCACGGGATCCCACAAGCAGGACAGGAGTGCAACAGCACTTTCCTGCCCTTGTTCCCCAGCAACTGGAGTACGTACATGGGCATACTGCCTCTGATACTGGAAGAAGCATATAGCCAGTCACGACTAGTAGCCATTGATAACCCGCTCCTCCATGAATTTGTCCAGTCTCCTTTTAAAGCCCTCCAAATTGGTGGCCATTGTTACATCTTGTGGAAGTGGATCCCATAGTTAACTATGTGCTGTTTGAAGAAGTCCTTCCTTTTATCTGTCATGAACCTCCCACCAATCAGCTTCATGAGATGACCCCTTTGGGTTCTAGTATTATGAGAGAGGGAGAAATGTCTCCCTATCCATTTTCTCCAGGCCAGGCATAATTTTGTACACCTCTATCGTTTCTCCCCTTACTTGCCTTTTCTCTAAGCTAAACAGCCCCAGATGTTGTAACCTTTCCTCATAGGGGAGTTGCTCCAGCCCCTTGATCATTTTAGTTGCCCTTTTCTGCACTTTTTCCAACTCTACAATGCCCTTTTTTTAGGTGCGGTGACCAGAACTGTAAGCAGTATTCTAAGTGTGGTTGCACCATAGATTTGTATAAGGGCATTGTGTGATCTTGGCAGTTTTATTTTCAATTCCTTTCCTAATTATGCCTAACATGGTGTTTGCCTTTTTCACAGCAGCCGCACACTAGGTTGACATTTTCATCAAACTGTCCACCACAACCCCAAGATCTCTTTCTTGGTCAGTCACCGCTAGCTCAGATCCCATCAGCTTATACTTGAAATTGGGATCTTTTGCCTCAACGTGCATCACCTTACACTTGCTTACATTGAACCGCGTTTGCCACTTTGATGCCCGTTCTCCCAGTTTGGAGAGATCCTTTTGGAGCTCCTCACAATCCCTTTTTGTTTTCACCACCCGAAATAATTTGGTCTAATCAGCAAACTTGGCCACTTCACTGCTCACTCCTGAGTCCAGATCGTTTATGAATAAGTTGGAAAGCATTGGTCCCAATACAGATCCCTGTGGGACCCCGCTGTTTACATCCCAACATTGGGAGAATTTACCATTTATTCCTACCTTCTGCTCCCTGTTCTCTAACCAGTTACTGATCCGTAAGAGGACCTCCCCTGGCTCCACCCCCTTTCCCCCAACCTCCAATTGTTGGGTGGTTTCCCGGCCTTCGTTCAGTTTTCCCCCATTCTGAAAGATTGAAATGCCTCTCCTAAGGCTTAGTTACTGACAGTAAGAGCTTTAAGCTAAAACGTTTTGGTACTTTGGCCCCGCCCCCTTTGGCCCCGCCCAGCACTGGAGTGCAGCTCCCCCTCCCCTGACTTCTCCAAAATGGAATTTAGCCCTTGGGCGGAAAGGGGTTCTGCAGCCCTGTTTATAGATGTGTGGTCTGGCTGTTTATTGCATTTAAATCTGGTGGCTTTTATGCATAAATCTCTTGCTATCATATGTGCTGCTGTCTTAACATGTTGGAGTGTTTTTATGGTAATGTTTAAAATGGTATTTGTAAGCGTGCTTGAAGACCAATATTTGTTTGAAAGGCGGGATGTGCAGTTTCCCCCTCCCAGCAAAAGTGGGGTTTCTTTTCAATTATTTTTTATTGTGAATTTCACCATAACAAAACAAAATCTAAATAAAACAAACAAAACAAACAGAAACATGAAAAAAGAACAGAAACATGGGGAAATTAACAATTGCTGATATGTAAATATACGAATAACAGCATAAATCCAGATGTATCAATTATAATAAGCTTCAACAAAGGCCGACAAATATTTGAATATATGTCCATCTGAGAGTGGCATCTGCACATCATCCACTCAAATATTGAAAGCAGCATTAAGTCATCAATCCATTGCATTATAGGAGGTGAGCAAGTTGTTGAATTTCTTGAACTTTTTCCACCAAGCGTTCTTAAATTCTCTTGTTCTTCTTTGGACCTCAGTCCTTTGCACTGGCGTAGATTTTTTTCTTGGCAGCGCTATTAATATCATTTTGCCATATTTGGAAGGCTTTCCCTTTTTTGTCAATTATATATTTAATCTCATTATCATTTTCATCAAACCAATCCTGATGTTTCTTAGTTTCATATCCAATAGTTTGTTCACAAGCTGCAGTAATGGAGGTTTTCAGCTTAGACCAATGGTCCTCAGTGTTGTCAGGAGGTTCCGTAGGTAGATGTTCCCTAAGAAATGATTGAAGACGGGTTTGCTTAATAGGATCTTGAAGGGCGTGGATGTTCATTTTACGCCTTGGTTTCCTTCCTTGAAACCTACGTTGGGGAGCAATATTGATAACCATAGTGGACCAGATTAGTCGATGGTCTGTCCAGCAGTTGTCAGCACTCACCATTGCCCTAGTAAGAAGTATCTTCATCAGCAAGTGCAAGCCAATCCTTTGGTGATACCATCTATCCAGCTTGGCGGGACAATACTGGAAAATGTCGATCATTTTCTCTATCTTGGCAGCTATCTTTCTGTTACAGCTACATCGACAGTGAAATAGCATCGTTTGAGCTCCGCAAGTGCCGCATTTTCTCGAATGAAACTAGAGTGTTCGAGGATCGGGATATTTGTAAGAAGACCAAAACACTGGTTATGAAGCCATTGTATTGCCAACTTTATTGTATGCTGCGAAACATGGACTATCTATACGTCACTTCTGCCTCCTTGAAAGGTTTCAATCAAGTTGCCTCCGGAAAATCCTGCAAATTACTTGGGAGATAGGCGAACAAATGTCAGTGTACTGGAAGAAGCAAAGACTACTAGCATTGAAAAAATGATCCTTCAATGCCAACTTCAGTGGACCGGTCATGTTGTTCGAATGCCTGATTGCCGTCTCCCAAAGCAGTTACTTTACTCCCAACTCAAGGATGGAAAGCGGAATATCGGTGGTCAATATAAGAGGTTTAAAGATGTTCATAAGGCTAATCTAAAAAAATGCAATATAAACATTGAGAACTGGGAAGCTCTGGCCCATGAACGATCTAACTGGAGGTTGGCCTTTCACAAAGGTTCCATGGACTTTGAAGAAGCCCGAATGCAAGGTGAAAGGGAGAAACGTGCTAAGCGAAAAGCACGTCAAATGAATCCTTTACAGGACCATCTTCTATCTGGTAACCTGTGTCCTCACTGTGGGAAGCTGTGTGGATCTAGAATTGGCCTCCACAGTCACTTACGGCTAGAGTCTACACAATCTTCTTTAGAATGTCCTCCTTTTATCCCAGAAGACAATCTTACTCGGTCACGAGTGATCGCCTGATGATGATGATGATGAGTAAGAAGTACATTGCGGCGATCTCTAACACGGACAATTACATAATCCAGAAGATGCCAGTGCTTTGACCGAGGGTGCTGCCATGATGTTTTAAACTTATTCTTTTGTCAAAAGAGCGTGTTTGTAATAGTGAGATTATGCTCTGCACATCTAGACAAAAGTAAAATTCCGTTCGAGTTGCTATTACCAACTCCATCTTTTCCAATAGTTTCTGGCCATAAATCAAAGTCACGCCCAACTCTTGCATTAAAGTCGCCCAGGGGGATAATTTTATCCTCCTTGGATATCTCTGAGAGGAGAGTGTCCAACTGGGTATAACACCCTCTTTAAGAAGGGTGATAGTTTCCACAGTCTGCTCTATCAGGGCATTTTTCTCTTAGCTACCGCAGGTAAAATATTTGCTAGGATTCTCGCAAACCGTCTTCTATCTATTTCAGAAGAGATCCTCCCTGAATCTCAATATGGTTTCCGCCCCTCTAGAGGGGCAGTGGACATGATTTTTACTGCACGTCAGCTCCAAGAAAAATGCCGGGAGCAAAATCAACCCTTTTATATGGCATTTATTGATTTGGCTAAGGCCTTTGATACTGTAGACCGAACAGCTCTCTGGACTATCCTTATGAAAATTGGATGCCCCAGTAAATTTGTGAATATCTTGCGACTTCTCCATGACAACATGACGGCAACGGTTTTGGACAACAACGGCTCTCATGGTGCTCCATTTAAAGTGGGATCAGGTGTTAAACAGGGATGCGTTATCGCCCCAACATTATTTGCTATTTTCATTGCTATGGTTTTACATCTTGTCGAGGGGAAACTCCCCTTTGGTGTGGGAATTACGGTATATTGAACAGATGGAAAGCTTTTTAATCTCAGCAGGCTGAAAGCAAAAAGTAAGGTAATTACAACCTCCGTTGTGGAACTTCAGTATGCTGATGATAATGTGGTCTCCACACATTCAGAGGATGATCTCCAAACTATCCTAAATGCTTTTGCAGAAGCATACGAAAAACTTGGTCTCTCACTTAACATTAAAAAAAACCAAAGTGCTTTATCAGCAAGTGCAAGTTAACCCTTTGGTGATGCTATCTATCCAGCTTGGCGGGGCAATACTGGAAAATGTCAATCCTTTTCTCTATCTTGGCAGCTATCTTTCTGTTACAGCTAATATTGACACTGAAATCCAGCATCGTTTGAGCTCTGCAAGTGCCGCATTTTCTCGAATGAAGCGTAGAGTGTTCGAGGATTGGGATATCTGTAGGGAGACCAAAGCACTGGTTTATGAAGCCATTGTACTACCAACTTTATTGTATGCCTGTGAAACACGGACTATTTATAAACGTCATTTCCATCTCAGTGAAAGATTTCATCAACGTTGCCTCCGGAAAATCCTGCGAATTACTTGGTAAGATAGGCGAACAAATGTCAGTGTACTGGAAGAAGCAAAGACTACTAGCGTTGAAAAAATGATCCTCAATGCCAACTTCAATGGACTGGTCATGTTGTTCGAATGCCTGACTGCCGTCTCCCAAAGCAGTTACTTTATTCCCAACTCAAAGTTTGAAAGCGGAATATCGGTGGTCAATATAAGAGGTTTAAAGATGTTCATAAGGCTAATCTAAAAAAATGCAATATAAACATCGAAAACTGGGAAGCTCTGGCCCATGAATGATCTAACTGGAGGTTGGCCTTTCACAAAGGTTCCATGGACTTTGAAGAAGCCCGAATGCAAGGTGAAAGGGAGAAACGTGCTAAGCGAAAAGCACGTCAAATGAATCCTTTACAGGACCATCTTCTATCTGGTAACCTGTGTCCTCACTGTGGGAAGCTGTGTGGATCTAGAATTGGCCTCCACAGTCACTTATGGACCCATCGCTAGAGTCTACACAATTTTTTTAGAATTTCCTCCTTTTAAAATTTTCTTTTTGTAATTTTATCCTGGAAGACAATCTTACTCGGTCACGAGTGATTGCCTATGTAGGAGGTGAGCTTTTATAGTTCCAGTGTTGTAGTATCAGTCTTTTAGCTGTCTAAAGGGCACGGAACATCCTTTTACGTTGACCGAACTTGTAAGTCCAAGAAACAGGTAGATAATTTAAAAGAACATGTACATCAGAAAATATCCCCTCCCAACAAGAGTGCCAGGCTTCAAGTTCAAGCCCCAACTTGACCTTCCTCCACACACACACACACACACACACACACACACACACATGCTCCCTGCCTCCCAACAAGAGTGTGAGTGTGTGTGAAAGGGTGTGTGTGTCAAGTTGGTGCTTGAACTTGAAACTTGGCATTGTGTGCTGAATGTATCCAGTCACAGAGGCAGTCTGCCTGCGTACGCCAGTTGCTGAGGAACATGGGTGGGATTTCATAGATCTGATATAGAGTTGGAAGGAGCCTACAAGGCCATCGATTCCAACCCCCTGCTCAATGCAGGAAACTAGAGGAGGGGTCTCCCATCCAAGTAATGACCAGGCCTGACCCTGCTTAGCTTTCTACGCTCAGACAAGCTGAGCCAGCGTAAGCCACTGCTGGTGCACTCCTGTCCCGTCCTGTGGGCAGCTGGTTGGCCACTGTGTGAACAGCATGCTGGACTAGATGGACCCTTCGTCTGATCCAGCAGGGCTCTTCTTATGGTCTTACGTTGTAATGGGCTCTCCAGTGTTCATGTCGGTGTGCAAGGGGGTATATTTCAAATGGAAAAGGCAAAACAGACAATCTTAAACCAGAGGCCTCGCTTTGGTTGACTGATTGGGCTTTCATGGCAAAGCGGCCTTCTCCAACCTCCAGTGTTGGACTCCAGCCTCCCTCATCCCCAGCCAGCATGGCCATTGGAATGCTGGGACTTGTAGTCCGACACATCTGGAATGTGCCATGTTGCAGGCGGCAACTTTCAATGATGCCTAAGCAGTCGGAGGCTGCTGCAGCCGGAAGGCTATTTCCTTGTACGTAGGTAGGACTGTGAACTCAATGGAAGCCTTTGCTGCTACAAATTTCCTAATTCTGTCTGTAAAGGGAGATTAGAGATGCCAGCCTAGCAAGGCTAAAATATTTCTGAAACAGTTGCTCTCATGCTCTTGAAAGAAGCAGAGAGGCAAGGCAGTTGGCCTGAGGTCAGGTAGGTTTCTGTTGCCTTCTTGGTACTGTTAAGCTGCATTAAGTCCAGTGACTTCCCAGAATATCTTGCATCCAAATTCTATAAACAGTCTGTGCTTGGCCAAATACTGTCTTCCTTCTGTAAAAGTTAAATTAGGTAACCTAATAGTTAACCACATTCTAGAAAATAGGGTGGACAATGTTATGTTGAGATTTCTTTCTGTTCTTAATCACTGCAATGCTTTATTTTTTTTTTTAACTTTAGGGTGAGATGCAGTTCAGGCAGCTAACAAGAAAATTTCACCCTACTTCAAGGTGAACAGAGTTTAACCTTCCTTGCGACGTGGTCTCTGATTGAAAATCAATTTAAATGGGGATCTTTAAAAATCAAATTGAATCTTTGGCTTGCAGGGAAACCTAAGATAACAGGCCAAGAGGAATTCAGTTTAATTAGTTATAAGTGGAATGGGAGTCAGGAATAAATTGTTGATAAACCGTAAAAGCAATTATATAGGAGATTTGTTCAGCACAAATGGAGCGTGGCTGCCAACGCTGGAAAACCTAAATGAGGGGAATTGAAAGCCCTGCCTGCTTACCAGACCATAGATCTAAACAATCAGAACATGTTATCTGAAATGGCAAAGGAGCCTGGAATGTGTGATCAGAATTTCTTGGTACCTAACAAGCTCAGTTCTCAAAGTTTGCTTTAATTGCTAATAACTGTTCACGAAACATCAGAGTGACTATTTATTTATTTAATTTATTTATTATATTCATACCCCACCTTTCTTCCTGCAAGGAACCCAAGGTGGCTTACATAATCCTCCGCCTCCTCTCTATTTTATCCTCACAACAACCCTGTGAGGTAGGGTAGGCTGAGAGTCTGTGACTGGCCCAAAGTCACCCAGTGAGCTTCATGGCAAATTCCAAAAGTTAGTTCCGTATTTTGTATTTGAAGTGCTTCCTTTATGGCTATCCTGAACCTTCTGCCACTCAACTTCAAAAATTTGGTGGATTTTGAACGGTACAATATCTCCCCAACACAAATGCACCTGGCATAGATTCTTCAGGCAGATTTGCCGTAAGCCACTCTTGCTGTATTCAGCAGGCAAAAAGAAGCCAGTATGCATCTTAGACCATCCGCCTTCCCCAACCAGGTGCTATGCTGGCTGGGCATGATGGGAGTTGTACTCCCAACACATTGGTGGGAGCCAGGTCAGGGGGAGGCTTGAAATTTTTCTAGGAGAACCTCCCCCATTGCATAAGCCTATCTTCCCCAAGCTGGGGCCCTCCAGGTGTTTCAGACATCTATAGTTAGATCTATATATTGTGCTGTGCTAAAAGTTGACCTCCAAGGGTCACAAGGGTCTTGGCCACAGTACAGAACTTGGCTGGTTTTAACAATCCATTTCCTCTCTCTGGAGAATCCTGGGAATGGCAGTTCTTTGATGGGTTCCAAGGGTCAATTAACAGGATTCTCCATACCCTTATCACACTGTTCTCTGGGAGAAGCCTCAACAGTTAGTGTAGATTGGCCCTGAGAATCAGAGCTGGTCACTTCCAAGAACAACATGGCAGCCCTACATCTTGTTCCAAGTCATGGAATGTTCTGAAACATTCACTTTTGCTCACAGAATACCATGTTTACTGTAACTCATATAGCCCTGTCCGTGTAATTTTGAATTATTATTTTTTGGTTAAGTTGTCTTTATATAGAATTTGTTTCACTGAAGCTAATGTGGTTTATCATAAATCTTTGATTCTTCAAAATTGGAATACATGCAGTCTCCTGGATATTAAAGCTAGATTTTAAATGCAAAGGGTTCTTAATGTTGTGAGATCACATTTTCATTGCGTGCTGCAATGCTCAGCTGACCACCTCCAGTTTGTTTTGCTTCAGAATTCAGTGTCGATGTTGGATCAGCTTAAAATATGATGGAGAGCAATTTTCTTAATCTTAGCTTCCTGGATGGCAACAAGCAGTCTCAGAGTAATTTAAGAAGTTTCTCTTAAAGAGAGATTGCATCTTGGCTGGACTAAAAGGTCATTTTAACTTTATCAGATTGCATCTTGGCCTGATTAAAGTATCATTTTTAATTTATTTGTCTTCTTTTATATAACCCCTTGCCCTTGAGTTTCCTTAGATTGTGAGCCCCATTGGAAGCTGAATTATTAACATTCAGAAAAACTGCTGGAAGCTGCCCTGAGCCCATGAGATAGGGTGGGATATAAAATAAATAAGCATTTAAAGCTGGCTGGGGCATGCTGGGAGTTGTAGGCCAAAAACATCTGGGGACCCAAGGTTGGAGAACACTGATTTAAATGGTAATGGGCAATACTAACCACAGGGTTGCATCCAGATTTGGGCATGCCCCATTGGAATCAGCTGGGTTTAAGTTAGTTATGACTGTCAAGTTCTGTTGATTTTGATGGGTCTGCTCCAAGTATAACTAAATTGGGATCCAATCCATAGACTAGAGCAGGGGTATGAAACCTCAGGCCTGCAGGCTGAATCTGGCCCACCTGGGGTCCCAATCCTGCCTTCTGGGGTTCCACAGAGAGCAATGCCCCCTTTTCCCCTGCCTGTCGATGTTTGGTGGCTTCCCCGGCTTTGGCACAGTCTTTTCTCCCCACTGTAAAAAGGCTTAGTTGTGGGCAGTAAGAACATTAAGCTAAAATAGGCTGGTACTTTTGGCCTCACCCCGTTTGCCGTTGTCCCCCTGCGAGCCGCTGGAATGCAGCCCCTGAGAGCTTCTCTGAAATGGAATTCAGAGAATTCAATTCTCCTCGGGCAGAAGGGGGTTCAGCACCCGTGATGTGGAACTATTGAATCCTCCTGGTTCGTGCATGTTCCGAAGTTGCACTGCGTCATGAGGCATGTAGTAGCCTAGAAGTTCAAAACGTAACTGGCTCTTGGCACAAAAGGAGATCGTGTTAAATAACAGGAGGCAGTGCCATGCCAGTGGGTTAAAACGGGTACAGAACCTCAGGCCCGGGGCCCAAATCCAGCTCTCCTGTGTCCCAGAAGGCTACAACCCCCTTCCCCCCCACCCAGCCCCTTTCTCCCGACCTCCAATAATGTGGTGGTTTCCTGGCTTTTGTGCAGTTCCCCCCCCCTTCTAAAAAGTTGAGATGCTTCTGGCTTCTCCGAAATCGGATTTGGCCCTTGAGCTGAAACAGGCTCAACACCCTTGGACTAGAGAGGGCAGCCTGAGCGTTGCCATGTTAACACATGGCAACATGCTTGCCGAGCTGAATTCAAGGTGTTGGCTTTGACCTTTAAAACCCTATACGGCTCCGGTCCAGTCTATCTCAAGGAGTGTCTCCAGCAACACCAAGTGGGCCACTCAACAAGATCTGCCACAGACGGCCTTCTCCTTGTCCCTTCAGCCAGAGCAGCTAGACTGGTCGGGACGAGGAAGAGGGCCTTCTCTGTGGCAGCCCCCATACTATGGAACTCTCTCCCAAGTGACCTCCGCCATGCCCCCTCTCTGCTGAGCTTCCGCCGCTCATTAAAAACTTGGTTATTCAGGCGGGAATATGGGGTGGGCTAAGATTTTAAAATTTTATACTGTTTTAATGTATTTTAATGGAGAAAAATGTTTTAATGTATTTTGTTCTGTTTTATTTTCTGTACATCGCCCAGGGTGGCCGGTTTGCCACCGGCCAGATGGGCAATAGATAAATGCAAATAATAATAACACCCCCTCCCTCCCCAGTTATATTTCCCAGGAATATAAAGATGCTCCCGACATATTTGCCATGTGAAATTCGATAAAAGTCATAGGGACAGCTCCTTTCCCTGCGGTGCGCGAGCTGCATGATTAGATTTTTTTGCGAAATATAATAAATAAATGAATGAATAAACTTGTTGTCTTTCACTAAAATAAACTTGTTGTCTTTCACTAAAAGAGTGTTGGACTGGGACTCGGGAGATCCGGGTTCTAGTCCCCGCCTGGCCATGAAACTCACTGGTGACTTTGGGCCAGTCACTGACTCTCAGCCTAACTTACCTCACAGGGTTGTTGTGCGGATAAAATGGAGAGGAGGAGGAGGACTATGTAAGCCACCTTGGGTTCCTTGCAGGAAAAAATGCTGGGGTATAAATATAATTTAAAAATAAATTAAATAAATAAATATAAGGAGCTCTGTGTGCTTTCTTTCGGGGGGGGGGGTGATTTGTATTTGGTCCGTGGGAAGAGGGGGGGTCCATCTTTTCCTCTCTTTGCCGATTCCCTCCCCCTCCTTAGCTGCTGAGGAGAAAAGATGCAGACACTCATCTTACGCCTGTATGTTTTCCCCACTATGGCGCATAGCAGCTGGGGGTTAGTTGCTGGGGGCAACTTGCATTGTGGTGGAGGGGGGGAGAGGGGTTAAAGCCCCCCCTCCATGCCATGTCCCTGCCCCCCACCCATCCAAATTGACATCCCTGTGGCAGCTTTTAGGAAAAGGAGCGGGGGGGGGGTGAAGCGTCGGGAATGCTGATTGACGATCTTCAAGCATCATGTCTAGTTTGGTCCTTGGAGACACTTATAAAAATGGGTGTGCTTTGATGCTCTGCCAGATTTCTTGGGGTTTGAATTTTGGCACAGAAGCGGGGGGCTGGTTTCAGGGAGGGGGCCCCAGTGAGCTTCCTGAAACTCCACTTGCCCATCCTATTTCTCTTGTGTCCGTTTGCTGCTGTTTCAGTGCTGGGACTGAATTTGATTGCCCTTTTTTTGTTTCGTAAGTCGGGTTGCGTGGTGACCCTTCACGGCTTCTAGGGGCCCAGTGAGATGTTAAGTGTGTCTTTGCATTTAATGTGCAATTTTTTAAAATTATTTTTTTTTTAAAAGCAACTTACATCAGCTGGAAGAGCTGATAATTAATGGGACATTAAACCAGACATTTTTTGGGGGGGGCGGGGATGGGGATTTCCTATTCTTCAATAATCTCTGCTAACTGGCTCTGTTTAGCAACAGAGAAAACGGAGGGGAGACCATTGCTCGGTGTTAAAGCGCATGTTTTGCATGCAGACTGTCCCAAGTAAAATATGTCCGGGGCATCTCCGGGTTATAAGCAGTCTTGGGTAACAGGCGCTGAGAAAAACCTGTACCCGAGACTGTGGAGGCCCAGCTGCCACTCAGAAGAGATCAGGGGAGGCTGGCGTCTCCAGTGTCAGGGGGGCGGTGCATCCACTCTGGGTATTAGTCTGAACTTTTAAGGAGCTATCCATGGTGCCAAACCCTATAGCAAAAAAAAATATTTTTTAGCTTCAGCACCACGGATAGCTCCTTTAAATTTCAGGCTGAAACCTGGGGTGGATACACCACTCCGCGGACATTGGAGCCACCAGCCACTGCTGGAACAGATAATACTGGGAAAGATGGATCTGTGTGGTCTAAGATGGACAGACCATGTGGTCTATCCAACTTCCTGTGTTCTAGGAAACCTCTCAGTTCAAGTTCCACCTCTGTGACGGTCTCATTGAGCAAGTTGCCATCTCTGGCCTCGGCTCCCCATCTCTGAAATGGGAATAACACTGACCTAGTTTGAAGGGTGGGGATAGATGTGGAAAAGGATTTGATCAGGGCAACCCACTATATGTGGAACTCCCTGTCCCCCAAGAACTTAGGTCATCTTCCTCTTTCTCTGTGTTCCGCTGCCAAGTGAAGACGTTTTTCTTCCTTCCTAAATAAGCATTTGACTCTGCTGTTGCTCAATTTTGTTTGTTAGTTTGGGGCTCTTTGTGTTTTTAGTTTTGCTGCTGCTCTTACCTTGTTGTAAATGCATTTTAATAATTGGTGATCGGTTTTTATGCTTTTTATATTTTGTAAGCCACTTTGGGCAATTCAATTCTTCCTTTGGCGGGAAGCAGGGTATGCATTTCTTATATTAACAACAACTTTGTATTCTCTCCTATTATTATTATTATTATTATTATTATTATTATTGACTGCCGTCTCCCAAATCAGTTACTTTATTCCCAACTCAAGGATGGAAAGCGGAATACCGGTGGTCAATATAAGAGGTTTAAAGATGTTCTTAAGGCTAATCTAAAAAAATGCAATATAAACATCAAAAACTGGGAAGCTCTGGCCCATGAACGATCTAACTGGAGGTTGGCCTTTCACAAAGGTTCTATGGACTTTGAAGAAGCTCGAGTGCAAGGTGAAAGGGAGAAACGTGCTAAGCGAAAAGCACGTCAAATGAATCCTTTACAAGACCATCTTCCATCTGGTAACCTGTGTCCTCACTGTGGGAAGCTGTGTGGATCTAGAATTGGCCTCCACAGTCACTTACGGACCCATCGCTAGAGTCTACACAATTTTCTTTAGAATTTTCCTCCTTTTAAAATCTCCTTTTTGTAAATTTTCTTTCTTTTTTTTATCCTGGAAGACAATCTTACTCGGTCACGAGTGATCGCCTGACTATTATTATTATTATTATTATTATTATTATTATTATTATTATTATTATTATGTGAAGATCATGACTCATTTTTAAGTGCTGCTTGGTGGTTGAAAAAAATGATCCTTCAACGCCAACTTCAGTGGACCGGTCATGTTGTTCGAATGTCTGACTGCCGTCTCCCAAATCAGTTACTTTATTCCCAACTCAAGGATGGAAAGCGGAATATCGGTGGTCAGTATAAGAGGTTTAAAGATGTTCTAAAGGCTAATCTAAAAAAATGCAATATGAACATCGAAAACTGGGAAGCTCTGGCCCATGAACGATCTAACTGGAGGTTGGCCTTTCACAAAGGTTCCATGGACTTTGAAGAAGCCCGAGTGCAAGGTGAAAGGGAGAAACGTGCTAAGCGAAAAGCACGTCAAATGAATCCTTTACAGGACCATCTTCCATATGGTAACCTGTGTCCTCACTGTGGGAAGCTGTGTGGATCTAGAATTTCCTCCTTTTAAAATTTCCTTTTTGTAAATTTTTATCCTGGAAGACAATCTTACTCGGTCACGAGTGATCGCCTGATGATGAGGCCCTAGAGCAGAGGTGTAGAACCTCTGGCCTGCAGGCTTAATCCATACTTCCAGGCTCCCCAATCTGGCCCACGGAGTCTTGGGTTCCTCCAGGAGGCTGGGCCTGGCCTCCAAGCCCTACCTCCTGGTGGGAATCCCCTCTGTTATCTCCACTCTGGGATTGGGGATAACAGTGGAGATTCCCCTGTGTGTTTCTCTTCCTCCTATTGGCTTTCAGTTCAGAGAAAACAGCAGGGGTATGGGTGCCGGGGGACTCTGCCAACACTGGCCAAGACCCTTCCTCCATGCCACACAGAGAAAAACTCAAAATGATTTCAGTAGGCATAGCTGTGCCCTGTGGTCTTCAACCCTGTACAGGACCTGGTTTGGGGGGGGGCAATCCAGCCCCCCACCAGAAAAGTTTCTATACCCCTGTTCTATAGCATTGGTATGTATGCATTAGAGCAGCTTTCCCCAAATGGGTGTCTTCTAGACACACTGGACGGCAACTCGATGAGTCCCAGCCGATGTGGCCGTTGTAGGCCAGCGCATATGAAGGGGGCTAGGTAGCGGGGAAGTGTGGTGTCCGAGGGACCTCTCCGTTCCGTTCCTGAAAATGAACCTGCTTGCATGAACAAAAAACGTATTAACAACCAGGAGAGAACTCTGTAAGAGAACCAGAACCTGTTGCTGCGGCTGGTTCTCCGTTAGTGTGGGATGACAGTGTGGCCTAGATATTCCTCTGAAAATTGAACAGCGGGGACCCCGTCTGCCCACAATCAGCCCCTTCCCGGCTGTGTATACAGAGACCTCTAATGCCTCCATAATAGCGGTGTGGCTACCCACTGCTTAAGCCCTGTTGTGAATAACTTTAATTTTTAATGTTGATTGAAGGTCGGGAGGAGAGCTTCCTGCACGCCTGCTGTTCCATCTCAGAGGGTTGCTCTTCTAATCCGAAACCGTGGCTGGTTACCTAGGCAATTCGACTGGCCTCCCATCGAGACAAATACATTATGGCAAGGTTGTTTTTCCCTTGCGAGAGTTTCCCTGTTCCTGTTCTTAGGAGTCGGATGTCAGGGAGCATCTGGGAGATGGGTGGAGTTTCACACTGCCGTGATGTGGGAATGGCGGGACCCAAGTCTTGAGACCCTCCATCGGAAAGGAGCTCACTGGGCAGGGCCGTGAAGGAGCTTTTGCCCGACCTGGTGGGAAGCTGGGTTCAGCAGCTACTTTAAGGCCTTGAAGAGGCTGCCCCTGGTATTACTGAAGGTAATAAGAGGGCCATAACTCAGTGGTACAGCTCATGCTTTGCATGCAGAAGCTCCCAGGTTCAATGTATTTAGTTATTTTTATTTATTTATTTATTTGTTACATTTATATCACACCTTTTCCTCCCAGGAGCCTAAGGCAGTGTACAGGATCCTCCTCCTTTCCATTTTATCCTCACAACAACCCTGTGAGGCAGGTTAGGCTGAGAGTCCGTGGCTGGCCCAAAGTCACCCAGTCAGCTTCATGGCCCAGTGGGGACTAGAACCTGGGTCTCTCCAGTCCTAGTCCAAAGCTCAAACCACCAGACCACTCTGGCTCAATCCTCCGCATCTCCAGGTTGGGTTGGGAAAGGCCCCCGTCTGAATTCCTGGAGAGCCACTGCCAATCAACGTAGACCTGGGGTCTCCAACATGCTTCCTGTAGGCACCAGTGTAGCCACGGACTCCTCTCTTGGTGCCCACCTTTTTTATTTCTTAAGAGTTTAAAATTATTATTCTTTTTAATAGGGAGGCTGCCGTGCTACAAAACCAAGTGGTGCCCTGCAGCACCATCTGTATTTGGGTTCAAAAGAGGTGTTTTGTGTTTTGAAGCTCAGACCCCATGTCTGCCTTGTAGTAGGTTCTTGGGCAAGTTACTTTTCTTTTGAGTCTCACCAGTTTGCCTTCTGGGAAATGAGTGTTTTGTGACCAGCCTTGTCCACCGTGGCAGCCATCTTATGAATGGGCAAGCCCCTGCCCCCTGCCACGGCAGCCATTTTGTGAGAGTGCCCATGACATTCTGTCAAAATTCCAAATGTGCCCACTGACCCAAAGAGGTTGGGGATTTCTGGGGGGGGTAGAAGATACTTAGCTAGATGGGCCAAAGGTCTGATGTGGTCTAAAGCAATGCCCTAACCTGGTGCCCTCCAGTTGTTTTGGACTACAACTCCCATCACCCTTGAACATTGGCCATGCTGGCTGGGTCTGATGGGAGTTGTAGTCCAAAACATCTGGAGCGCACCAGGTTGGGAAAGGCAGAGGAACTCCAGCGGTGAAAGCAGAATATCTTGTGAGATTGTTCCCCCCCCCGGAACCCTGGGTGTTGTGGGCAAGGTGACTATAAACTCCACTGAACAGGGATGATGGGAGTTGTAGTCCAAAATAACTGGAGGGCCACAGATTCTCCACTCCTAGAGTATGTATTTACTGCATTTATATACCGCTCCACATCTAAACAGATTCTGGAGCGGTGAACAATAAAAAGATAAGATAGATAAAAGAATAAAGCAATATGTTAAAAACAGGATACAGTAATACCTTGGATTGCAAGCATAATTCATTCCGGAACCGTGCTTGTAATACAAAACACTCTTATATCAAAGCGAGTCTCTGGTGTGAGTGGGGCCGATTTTGGCCCACTACGCCCGCTCGAGGCAAGCGGTTACATCCCTACGACTTGTATTGCAAGACGTCGCTTGTTTATCAAGTCAATATGTATAAAAAAAATTTGCTTGTCTTGCAAAACACTCTCAGACCAAGTTACTTGCAATCCAAGGTATTACTGTATCAATAAAAAACGGTGGCAGGTCAGTCAAGGAAGGCTTCCTGAAATAAGATGTTTTCGGGAGGTGATGAAAACAGCACAGTGTTGGTGCCTGCCTGATCTCCAGAGGCAGGGAGTTCCACAGAAATGGAGCCACCACACTGAAGGCTCTTCCCCGGGTGGACTCCATGCAGAACCGTTGCTGTTGTTATTATATTTTTGAATTACCCATCTGGCCAGTCATCCGGCCATCAGGAGCATGCCACATGTTTACACATTCCGGCAGTCCCATGCCTGCTTAATCACGGGTGGGAAAAACTCCTGTTCACGCTAATACAGGAAAACCCGTGTATACTTGCAGTGTGTTCTGCCCTTGGTGATCAATCCTGTGTTACATCCTTCCTCAGCCTGTGGTACCTTCCAGGTATATTGGATCACAATACCCATCATCCTCAGCAAACTGTGTGGGCTGGGGATTATGCAGCCCAATACACCTGGAGGGCACTAGGTTGGGATCACCTTCCCAGGTAAAATGGAGACCTTTTGAAACAAGGTACTAGGGAAACACTCAAGGTGGCAGCGGAAGCTGCACACCTCCTTGCTCCCAGGAAGCTCCTAGCCACTATGTTACAGCATACGTTGAAAAGTGTGCCACTCCTTCCTTCAAACCACACCTTGGTCATGAGCAGGGCCGGGATCAAGGGCAGGCAGGGTTGGGCACCTGCCAAGAGCCCACATCCCAGCAGGTCCCTGGAGTTGCCCCTCCTCTTCTTCCCCGTTGCAACCTGCTTGTTCACCCGCCTCTCACTCTGGCCCAGACAATGGTGGTGGTAAGAAGGAGGAGCAGCGGATGCCGCTTGCCTACTTGCTCACTGGCTCTGTACCTGCCAGGCAAGCAAGTGGTATCAACTCTTGAGAAAGAGGACAAGGAACAATAGCAGTTGATGACAATGGTGGTGAGAAGGTAGACTCACTGAGGGAGGGAGCCCATTGAGTGTGTCTTGCCCTAAGGTTTCTCACAATCCTGGAGCCAGCACTGGCCGTGATTTCACAAGGTGCATGATGGGGCAAGCTGTTGATCTTAGCCTCCCATTAGCAAGAAGATACTGACTGGGCACAGACAACATGATAACCTACACTCAAGGGTTGAGCATGGGCTGTTGTTGAAACGAGGGTTGTTGAAATGTGAGTTATTGTGTTGTCTGAACCCAGCCAAGATAACAAACTATAAATTCATAGATCATAGAGTTGGAAGGAGCCTACAAGGCTATCGAGTCCAACCCCCTGCTCAATGCAGGAAACTAGAGGAGGGGTCTGCCATCCAAGTAATAACCAGGCCTGACCCTGCTTAGTTTTCCACGCTCAGACAAGCTGAGCCAGCGTGAGCCACAGGCCTGTATGCAACCCACAGTTCACAACCCAACAACAAACCAGGGGTTCTTTTCATGGGTTGTTTGTGGTTAACAAGCCATGGCTTGTTAGCGCAGCTGGGTTCAGCAACACGATAACACACGGTTCAACAACAACCCACATTCAACCTATACTCAATGTTTGTGTGTGGGTTATCATGTTGTCTGAAGCCAGTCAATGTATGTGATGTAGTTCAAACATGCAAAAAGCAATTTAGAAATGCAACAGATGATGATGATGATGATGATGATGATGATGATGATGATGATGATGATGATGATGGTCTCTTTCTTATGGAGTTGGACATTGTTTGTGGCTGCACAGATGTGAAAAAGCCTTAAGTGAAGCAATAGTTTGATGTGAGTGCCCATTATATGTGGGGCATGTCTGTGAGCGGGCAGGGATGAAAAAAAGACCCGTAGTTGTAGGAAATATAATCTGTGTTGGCACATTTTTTAGTTTTATATTGTTGAATTTATTGTGATTTTGTTCGCAGTATTGTTGTTGTAAAACTCCTAGATAAATCTATTTTGTGAGGTGTTTAATACATTTAAGATGCAATCCTATGCAAGTTTAGACAGAAAAAAGGCCTACAACTTCCAGCATGGCCCAGTTAGCTGGGAGTTGTAGGCCTTTTTTCTGTCTAAACTTGCATAGGATTGCACCCTTAAATAAATAAAATAAATAATAAAACCTCAAGGGGTACAGAACCTCAAGTCCAGTGGCCAAATCCAGCCTTCCTGTGGTCCCAATCCAGCCTTCAGGGGTTCTCCTGACACCCGTGCCTGCTTTCCCTCAACTGATCCTTTGGTGGTTACCCGGGTTTTGTGCCATTTTCCACCCATTCTGAAAGGTTGAAATGTCTCTCCTAAGGTTTAGTTACTGCTAGTAAGAGCTTTAAGCTAAATTATGCTGATATGTTTGGTATTTTGGCCTCGCCCCCTTTGTCTTCAGCCCCTCTTGCCACCGGAAAGTAGCCCCCAAGAGATTCTCTGAAAAGGAATGCGGCCCTCTGACTGAAAGCAGTTCAACATCCCTGTGTGTGTAAACCAGTGTTCTTCAACCTTGGGTCCCCAGATGTTTTTGGCCTACAAGCTGGGGCATGCTGGGAGTTGTAGGCCATAAACATCTGGGGACCCAAGATTGGAGAACACTGGGCCTAAAGTGCCCCATTTTAAGAAGGACACCGACGAGTTGGAGCACATTCAGAGGAGAGCAACCAGGGTGGTGAGGAACCTGGAAACGGCATCCTATGGGGACCAGTTGAAAGAACTGAGTATGTTTAGCCTGAAGAAGAGAAGATGAAGGGGAGACATGATAGCGGCCCTCGACTATCTGAAAGGCTGTCATGCAGAATAGTGTTCTCCAACCTTGGGTCCCCAGATGTTTTTGGCCTACAACTCCCAGCATGCCCCAGCCAGCGTAGCTGGGTGGGGCATGCTGGGAGTTATAGGCCAAAAACATCTGGGGACCCAAGGTTGGAGAACACTGGTGTAATCAGACTCCTTGTAGAGTCGCAGAGTAACCTACTGAGACTCTTTGTAATTTCATTCCAAGGCTGTAAACATCTGAAGCTCTGCTTTCAAATCCAATGACATCTCCCCCCCCCCTTCTCAATCCTTTACAGAAATGCACGAGAGATTTTCCGTCTGAGCTGCCAAAAGTACTCCGCACCCTGTGACGAAAAAGACTCCCTTTCGGAAGACGTGCGCACCTTTTTTTGGGCAGTGGGATGCCGAGGAACATGATGTCAGACTTCGCGGGAATGGTGTGCGAAATTCCTCCGGAGGTTAAATTTGGTAGCTTTGAAAAAACTCATCGCTTGGAGAGTGGGAAAAGTCACCCGAGGCGAAGAAGTTCGACCTGGGTAAGTGCCTGGAGATACGACCTTCTTTAGCTTTATTCCTGTTGTGTGCAGCGGCTGTTGGATTTTTTTGGCAGTCATTAGACACAATATAGAGTCCTTGTTGGCAACTTGTCATGCTGGTGGGCTACTTCGAGAAGGTCAAGCTCTCCTCACCCGCAGTGGTTTGCTACCAAGTATCTCCGCTGCAGCCCTCCATACATACTCTTATAATCGTGGGATTGGTTGTTCTGGCGGGGAGCCAGGTATCATTTTGCAGAACCTGGATTTTTGCCCTATGCCCTCTCTAGAACCTACTGGGGGCTGTTCCCCTGTTAAATTTCAGTGGTTAAAAAAAAAAGCGGTGGGCAGTAGCCGAGAAAAGCCAATTTAGCTTTAAGATAAGACTCCCGGGGAGTACGCTCTGTGTCTTAAAGCTAAGTCAGCCCTTTTTGGCCGCCATCACCACGGCACTAAAAATTTGGGAGCAAACTGACACTGCTTTTGTGCGTGTCTGTGGGTCGTTGCCGCCGCAGGTGAAGTGGGGGCTGCACAAAAGGCTGGGGGGGGGGGCTGTAGGGCACCGCAGCTAACTTGGCTTGAGGTAATTTCAGGTAGCGTGAAATGGAGGAGGGTAAGGAGAGCCAGTGTGGCGTAGTGGTGAGAGTGTTGGGCTGGGACTCGGGAGATCCGGGTCCTCGTCCCCGCTTGGCCATGAAACTCACTGGGTGACTTTGGGCCAGTCACTGACACTCAGCCTAACCTACCTCACAGGGTTGTTGTGAGGATAAAATGGAGAGGAGGCGGGAAGAGGATTATGTAAGCCGCCTTGGGTTCCTTGCAGGGAAGAAGGCGGGGTATAAATAAATAAATAATAAATAAATGCAGAATGGGAGTTGGGTGAGAGGCGTAATATTGGGAAGTAGCCGACTGCTCTGCTGAGGGAAAGCGGGTCCATACCGTGGGCACCTCTGTGCATTTGTGAGGCTTCAAAATGGCAGAAGGGTGAACCGCTTTTGGCAGGTGTGCTTGGTGTTTCCGGGCCTGATGTTTGGCTGATGTACTTCTCCGTATGGCACTGTCTGCCACAGAAGGGGTGGGGTGTAGACTCTAGGCTGCCTTTCGCCTGTGTATGTATTTACTGGGGAGGCAGCTTTTAGTATACCTCATCCTTTAAGTGAGATGACTGCATTGCCTCAAGCTACGCAAACAACCCAGCTCCTGTTTTGCCTTTCTTGGTGTGTAATTCCTAATTCCTGTATGCTTTTGGATGTTGTTGTTTTTCAAATGCTGGTTGTGATTTCCATAAAGAGGAGTATTGCAGGCACAGGGGGTAGCTAGTGTTCAGGGGAGATGAGCCAGGCTGACTAAGATTGCTTTAGGCTGGGGACAAATGTAAGTTAAAAACAGGTCTTCAGCCATGCTGCAAAAACCTGCCAGGGTAACTGAACTGTCAGATGTGTATCCCAGCAGATCAGTTTTCCCCTATCGTTGGTTGGTTCAGACAACACGATAACCCACACTCAAGTGTCGAACCCTGGGTGGTTCTTGAACCGTGGGTTGTGGTCTGAACGCAGCCGAGATAACAGTCCATGGTGAACAACCCACAGTTCGCAACGCAACAACAAGTTCTCTTTATGGGTTTTTTTGTAGTTAACAAGCCATGGCTTGTTAGCACAGCTGGGTTCAGACAACACAACACAATTCAGAATGAGCTTCGAGGTGGCTCTCACTGTATCTCCCTCTCTTGTGCGCTCCTTTACATGTAGATCATCGTTGCTTGATATGTGAGTGGGGCAGGATACAACACACGTGGCTGCTCTGGCCCTGAGATGGCTCTCGTTTTGTTTTTATTTTAAGAAACTGCTATGCTCATCTAACAGTTTTGTTGTGAAGTTGGATTCGCAGCAGGGCTTGATAATATGTGGCATTGTTGAGTCCCCGTCTGTTGCCTCTGTCTTAGGGTCATGCCACACATTGCATTAATCGTGTGGCATGTAGCTGAGCCTGGCCTCTTTTTTACTTTAGGGTAAGTGCGCATGGTCCCAATTCGGACCTGGACCAGCATGCACTGAGAGGGGAAGATTAACCCTTCCCCTCCCACCTGTTTGCTTCCTGAAATTCTGTGTCTTCTCCCCCAAGGGATTTAAAAAAAGGAAAACCTCCATTGAGTCCAATAGCATATAGCTCTCTGCCTTCATTTTACTCAAAAGTAAACATGGGGTCCATTTAGTTTTCATAGATCATAGAGTTGGAAGGAGCCTACAAGGCTATCGAGTCCAACCCCCTGCTCAACGCAGGAAACTAGAGGAGGGGTCTCCCATCCAAGTAATAACCAGGCCTGACCCTGCTTAGCTTTCCACGCGCAGACAAGCTGAGCCTCTGGTCCACAGCACATGGGGAGGGGATGTTTCCTCCTTGCTCGCCCTCGCCAGCCACAACCTCCCTGAAATTCACCTCCACCCCATGTATGCATGCTGCACTTAACAACAGTAAAAAATGTTATGTTGGTAACAGTGGGATCTCTTTTACTGATGTGGGGGCGGGGAGTGGCAGCTGTTTCCCAGTGCATTGTGGCTCTGATCTGGATCAGGCCTCCTGTGCTTACTTTTGAGTCAAACAAACAAAAACAGAAGGGCACGCCAAGTAGTTAATGGTAGTTTGACCCAGTGCTGGGTCAGTTTTGTCATCAGTCTCATAAAGCTGCAGCATCAACATGCGATGTCCCATTGGAAATGGACATTGGCCATCTCTTCGAACAGAGAGGTGGCCTTCCATGCTGAAGACTGGATATTAGGCCAGGTTTAGGACAAAGAAGCTGGCTTGGAATTAAATTGCTTTTGTCCCTTTTGCCCCCAAACTGTCTCTTGTACCAGGCATGCCTGATGTGTGGGCATGCTGTTGCCTTTGTAAAGCTCCTATGAGGTGTTGGACTTGGTTCTTGAACATTAAAAAAAAATAATGCATTGTTTCACCGTAATAGCGATCTAATTTGTGTTTGTGATTAGCATAAGAGCCAGTGTGGCGTAGTGGTGAGAGTGTTGGACTGGGACTCGGGAGACCCAGGTTCTAGTCCCCACTTGGCCATGAAACTCACTGCGTGACTTTGGGCCAGTCACTGACTCTCAGCCTAACCTACCTCACAGGGTTGTTGTGAGAATAAAATGGAGGGGGGGGATTATGTAAGCCGCCTTGAGTTCCTTGCAGGGAAAAAGGCGGGATATAAATGAAATAAATAAATAAGGATAAAACCTGTTGATTTAAAGCCTCTTTTCCTGTTTTGAGGAAGTTAATGCTTTAAAAATAGCTGATCAGTATTTGGGCACCGCCAGTGCCCAAAGCTATTCCAGGGAAAATGCCTAGTGCAGAAGCAACCTGAAATGGTTTGGGTAGGGTTCAGCCATTCAGCTAGACGCCAACGTTGGCAGCAGGACAAAAGCGATAAATTCAGAATTGCATATCTACAGGGATTTGAGCCAAGATTCCAGAGCTGAACTTACCCTGAGCCCATAACTGGGAGGTAAGAGTCCACCCACCCTTCTGGCTGTTTTACCTTCCGTAGAATAGCTTTTAAGAACAACAATTAAATTCCTCAGTGGGCCACTTAAGGCAGCAATTGAGTTGTTTCCAGGACAGTGTTGGCCGGTTCTGGGCTATTTGTCTTAAACAGCTTTTTATGTATCATATAAAAGCTGTCTGTGGCTGAAGTAAGGAAGGTAGTTCTTCCTGTTTTGTAATCCTATAATTACAGTGGAATTCCAGATTTTGTGTCTTTGTAAGCCATGACAGTGGGGCGTGTGTGTTTGAGGTAGTGCTTAGGTGGGCGGGAACAATTACGCATTTCATGTCAGAAGCTGAAATGATGGATGTAGAGGTGTTTAAAGTCTCAGTCAGAATTGAGGGATTTCTGGTGCTCCAGTAGAGTTCTGACTGAGGGGTGTGGGAAAACATGCCTTCTCCCAAAATGAAAGTGTATTCAGGGGTGACCTTCAAGATGTTGGTGGAACGCAGCTCCCATCATCTTTGACCATTGGCTATGCTGGCTGGGGCTCATGGGAACTCGAGTCCAATGTCTGGAGGGCCATAGCTTAGCCACCCATGATACATTTATTACTTGGGAGAGTGTGACTGGGTTCAGACGGCATGACAACCCACACTTAAGGGTTGAGTGTGGGTTGTTACTGAACTGTGGGTGGTTGTTGAACCGTGTGTTATCGTGTTGTCTGAACCTAGCTGCGCTAACAAGCCATAGAATCATAGAATCATAGAAAAGTAGAGTTGGAAGGGGCCTACAAGGCCATCGAGTCCAACCCCCTGCTCAGATGGCCGTCCCAGCCGCGCTGGTGCCATTCTGCGTGAGGCAGTGTCACTCGCACGGAACGGCCGGTGTGCTCAGCGTGGAAACTTTTCCAGGAGGAGTCAGCGGCGTGTCTGCGGGAGCGATGCCAGGAAGCCCAGCAGGATCCGTTCATGGTTTGTTGTTGGGTTGTGAACTGTGGGTTGTTCTCCATGGTTTGTTATCTTGGTTGGGTTTAAGACAACAAGATAACGCACATTTCAACAACAACAACCCATGGTTCAACAACAACCCATACTCAACCCTTGATACTCATTAGTGTTTTGCAGAAGGGGACAGTCTTTTCACGATCTGGTGACCAATGGCTCGAGTGCCCACAGAGAGTTGCCTGAACCCTGTATCTGTACTATGTAGAAATGTCAGCAAAATATTGGATCTTCCTACCCTTCTTCACCAGATGCCCATACCCCACCTGTAAGCAGAATTGTGTGTTTGGGACATTTGTCTGCAAAAACAAAGATGCTGTTCTTGCAAGGGTTGAAATACTTAATCCTGATTGAAAGGGCTTAGAGCCCAAATGGTGTGTTAGAGCTCTAATGAGTATTCTCGTACCAACCTTGCGTACCAGTTGCTGCTTAACTTAAGGAGCAATCCTAAGCAAGTTTAGACAGAAAAAAGGCCTACAATTCCCAGCATGGCCCAGCTAAACTTGCATAAGATTGTGCCTTTAATTGTGCAACAGCATCATCATAGGGATGTGCGCGGAGCTCGATCGGGGTGGGGTGGGGGGTGGGGTGCCAGGCTCGACCTACCTTTTCCCCAGCTCGACTCGCATTCTTGCGAGCCGAGCCTGGGAAAGCAACTTCCGGGTTCCGGCGCTATATTGTTTACGTAGAAAATGGTGTAAGATACGTTAAAAACGGCCTAATTTGCCTACATATGTGTGTGAAGTCTACAATAAACTGTTGAGAATCTGTTGCTATATTCGGGCCACTTGTCCACAGCTGTGAACATGTAATTTTAATTCCTGGAAACAAAAATCACAGATATTTGCTGCATCCCTAGTGCCCACGCACGCACGCACGCACAGAGAGAGAGAGAGAGAGAGAGAGAGAGAACTCAACAGATTTCTTAAGACCTGTTAATCATTGTGGAGTTGATGACAGCGGAAATTGTTTTATTGTGAAGGATCAGCAACCGGATCCTTTGCGTGAGTTCGGCAACTATAGGGTTAACCGGCAAAGCAATACGGCTCGTATCGGCTTTCGAGTACAAGAGGAAAAACCACAACCCTTTGTATGCCCAAATAAGGCTTTTTATTTGTTTATACAATAATCAGGTCGGAACTAGCAGTCTTCTAGGAATACGTTTACAGTCAACACAACCTTAGCTGACCCCCGTCTTACCCAATGAGCAGGCTCCCAGGCTAGCAGATTGAATCAGGTCAGTATCCTCACATCAGAAACAGTACTCTAGTCAGTTTCAGCCCAGCTCCCGATCGGCGCTTCCTGGATGAGAACGGTGTACCCGGACGGCTTGCTTTTAGGTGGATCTGGTCCTGGCGTACCCGTGGTTCCCAACAACTAACTACTGGAAGGGAGAGGGGTTTTCTACCCCGGATTTCCCGCTCTCCCCGCCCTCTGGGTCAGGTGGGGGCTTATGCCTGCCCCTCTGTTTCAGGTGGGCTTATTCCTGCCCAGGCAAGAAGGTGACGTAGGGGTAATTTGCAGCTCTTTGAGACTGCCCTGCTTGTTGATGGTCCTCGATGGTCCTTCCTGGGCTTTTGTGGATCTCCGCCGAGCCCTCCTTTGTTGGGGCTGATGACTTGTCTGGTTGCTTCCCCGGTGATCTCATCCCTCCTCCCTCGCCCCCTCCCTTGGGGGAAGTGTGTGTGTGTGCGTGTGTGCAACTGGTGTTTGGGCTTTCTCCACAATTATGCCAGATATTGTTATCATTGCCAACATGTTCTGTTAAATAACTTTTTATCACTCATGACAACCTTTAGGATAACTTCCAGTGGGAGAGCCCTTGTTTTGTTTTGTTTTAACCTATCTAAGACAGTGTCACTCACTACTCTGTTATGCAACTTTAAAGGCATGGCTATGGACGATATCCCCAGATAACACACACCTCATTTTTGGCATCTGGAATACATTTTGCAGATTGACACATTCTTCCTCAATTGGATGAGGGTTAGAAAAATATCAGGTTCCTCATTCCCAGGGACCTAGTAATTTGATGTCTGCACCAATTGTTTCTCCATCCTGAACGGGATATCTATTTGTTACTGGCTCCCGACGCTTTGATGGCCAGGAATTGGAAATAATTTAATTTCTGTGTAACTCATAGTAGCTCAGTCAGTTTTGAAAGGGGTTTCTCCCCGTGCCAGCCCCCTTGGCGGAAATTTGTTTTGAGAGACTGGGGAAAGGATGGGTCCCATCCTTTCCCCGGGTCTTATTAGGTCTTATTTTATTAGGATATTTTTTCTTTAATAGGGCTATTCACAGACATTTGATAGGCTGTTTAATGCATCAGGGGAACGGCTTATGGTCACCATTAATGTTTCGGTACAGGGGTGAAGAACTCCTTCTGGCCAAGTGCCGAATTCCATTTCGGAGGAGCTTCCCCACCAGCACCACCACATTCCTGTGGTGGGTGGGACCAAAATGACCAGCACATTTTAGCTTAAAGCTCTTATTGCCATAACCAAAGTCTTAGGAGAGGCATTTCAACCTTTTGGGGACAGGGACCTGCACAAAGGCCGGGAAACTACCTAATGATGGGGTGGTGGTGGAAGGGGGGGGCAAATTGGGCTCCCAGGAGGGCCAGATTTCTGCACCCTTGTTTTCATAGTTTTATCAGATGCTTCCATTTTAATGGATTATGGTTGTTTTAAATTTTGTATGATTTAATTCTGTTGTAAGTTGTTGTTTTGAGAAAGGCATCCCAAACTGAAATAACATTAGCCAAAACAAGGTCTTTATTATACACTGTTATTATAATAAAGAGCCAGTGTGGCGTAGTGGTGAGAGTGTTGGACTGGGACTCGGGAGATCTGGGTTCTAGTCCCTGCTCGGCCGTGAAACTCACTTTTGGGTGACTTTTGGGCCAGTCACTGACTCTCAGCCTAACCTACCTCACAGGGTTGTTGTGAGGATAAAATGGAGAGGAGAAGGATTATGTAAACTGCTTTGGGTTCCTTGCAGGAAAAAAGGTGGGGTATAAATATAATATAATAATAAATAAATTATGCTATGCAGTTGATAATTTCCCCATGTATTGCCTTCTGGAATAAAAAGGCTGCCCCCCCCTAATTTTATCTGGCGTGTATATTGTTTTATTATTATTTTTTAAATATTTTATTTACTTTTCAAAACAAAATATAACAAAATACAAGAATATCACAAAAATATAACCTAAACAGCATAAAATAAATCATAAAGTGCACCCCCCACCCTCCAAGGGACCAATTAATATACTTCCATCCTCTTGATCAAATGAATTCCAAATTCCAAAAATATAACATATCCTGACAAGGCATGCTCCCCTTCCCCTTTATTAATACGTACTCTAGTAATTGATTCCATATATCCATAAAATTGTTCTTCTTTAGCAATCCTTTTTTGCATTTGATACTACTAGTTAGTTTATCGTTCAGGGCTATGTCCCAGACTTCCTTATACCAGTCTGTTATTAGGAAAACATGTTGTACTTTCCATTTTCTCGCTATCATTAGCCTAGCCGCAGTTAACAAGTTTACAATTAACTCCTTCGTATTTTGGACGCAAATAAGCTTCTCGGTTATTGATAACAATCCTAATTTTGGACAGACCTCTAAATTAATACCAATAATTTTCGATATTTCTGTAAAAACCTCTCGCCAAAACGCCAATACATTTTTACAGCTCCACCACATATGAGCATATGTCCCTTTTTCCTGACATCCTCTCCAACATAATGCAGAACAATTATTATCTATTCTATTTAATCTTACTGGAGTTAAATACCATCTCCAAATTAGTTTATAAAATTTTTCCTTTATCTACCGTAATTGACATCACTTTCACAATCCCTCTATCCCATATATTGTTCCATCCCACCTTTGAGGTCACCTCTTCAAATTGATTATCCCATATTGCCTTTAGCTGGTCCTCTTGTTCTTCTGCTTTTTGAATCAATCTATATAAGTCCCTTGTTATACCTCTTGTTGGTGTATATTGTTGTTGGTTGTTTTTTTTAAAAGGCTCCCCGCCCCCACAACTTTCAGGAAGTTCCAGGCCTCTCTACAGAGCCTGTGTCCTTGTAATTTATTTGTTTTGTGCATTTATATCCTGCTTTTCTTCCAACATTGAACTCAAGATGGTAGACATGGGGTTTCCTTGTGGTTACCCATCCATGCACTGACCAGATCTGGGCCTGCTTAGCTTCAGCAAGGTGGCCACATGATGTTCCTTCAGACCATGTCTTGATCCCTTTACCCTCTTCCATGACCATAATGGTGTCTTAGTAATACAAAGATAGTACAAGCAGAGCATATTGGAAGCAAGCAGACTGGTAAAGTGGGTTGCACAACTACGAATCCTACATCGGATTCCAGAATAGCAGTAACATAAAATCCCCCATCTGCTTACAAGCTTGCTCCAAATTTAGCTGACTCCAGTTCTGCTAAGCTCTGTCTTTCGTTACCCAAATTCAGGATACCTCTTTTTTTCCTTTCTTTTCTTCTTCTTTTTTTCTTCTTCTATGCATACATAGAGGCAAAATACTGATTTTGGACCTCAGCCTGCAGGTAGATTGCCCATTAAGGAAGCATCCCTAGTCATTAGCTCCCATTGAGGAAATGTCAGCCGATCATCACTGGCCCATTAATAAGCAATCCAATAAACAAAAGCTGCCTCTCAATAGCTATTACAGAGTTCTCATTTGGGGGAAAGCACAATTGAAGGCAAGGAATGGTTGCTCCCATGGCTTTGAAATGCAATAGGAATACAAATTCAGGTTTATGGAGGTGGGTGCTAAGAGCAATTCAAGTTCTCCTGAATTGTTTGGGAAGAGAACTGGCCACATGGCAAACTCAGCAAAAAGGAAGTGCACAGACAGGTAAAAACTCTGTGGTGGTACCTGAAGTGGCAGCTCTGAAAGTTAAGCGGTTGTTTGCAAAACTTGCAGAGTGACCTTAGAAGGCTGCCGTGGTTATAGAAGCTGAAAGTATAAAAGCAGCCTCAACTGTATGCCCTCCAGATGTGTTGGAGCATAGTTAAACTCCATAGTTTATGCCAAACAGTGCATACTTAAATCATGGAATTCGCTTCCACAAGATGTAGTGATGGCCACCAATTTGGATGGCTTTAAAAGGGGATTGGACAAATCCATGGAGGAGAAGGCTATCAATGGCTACTAGTCCTGATGGCTATATGCTGCCTCCAGTACCAGAGGCAGTCTGCCAGCGGACACCAGTTGCTGGGGAACATGGGCGGGTGCATGAGTGTGGGTGCTGGGAACTGCTGGATACATGTGCATCTGCCCTACATTGTGAACTACTGAGCTGCAGTTAGCGGACTTCTCAGTGAAGAAGAGCCCCCTGCCCTTGGACTGACTCTGCACACACAGAAGGGTCTGGGAAGGGTCATCCTTGGTGGTTTTCCTCTTTCCATCAAATTGGAGCTGTTCCCCCCCCCCCAACCAGGTTGCTCTCCAGATGTGGTGGGCTACAACGCACATCATCCCCATCTAGCATGGGCATTGTTGTCCAGCGTATCTGGAAGGCAACCAGGCTCGGGGAAGGCTGAATTAAGAGAATAAGCAGTAATATTTGTTTGTGTATTGATTGATTGCATTTCTATACCGCCCAATAGCTGAAGTTCTCTGGGTGGTTCACAGCCATTAAAGCCATAAAATACCACATAAGATACACTATAAAAGTTTAAAACTACAGTATAAAATAGGAGTGAAAACCAAAATAATAGAACAGAATGGCTTATGGCGCATTCCTGTACATGTTTACTCAGAAGTGATTCCCATTGTGTCTCGCGGGGCTTCCTCTCAGGTAATGTGTTTTAGGATTTGGGACTTAAGCAAGTCCATCCGATACTTAAAAGCCATTAGGAGCAGGATCTAAAACTGGAGGAAGGTTATTTTCCTCCTACTTGAAGATGGACTTCACTTTTTTGAGGATTGCATTCCCTCTAACTACTAGGTAATGCTACCCAGTTTGGCTCCTGTTGACTTCTTTTAAACCTAGTACACCATCTAAAAGCAGTGTCTGGCTTTGCTGATATAAAACCTTGTAACGTTTCTCTGAGCTCCTGCTTTCTACTTACCGTAACTTGGATCAGCCACTAGGGACTGCTGGGACAAAGTCTCTGTCTCAGCAATCCCAGGTGTCACCTTTAAAACGTTCATTGCATCTAGTAGAGCCTGTTCCAATTATATCTGTTCTCTGTCCCTACATGCTTCCAGATAAGGCTTTCATTGTGTGTGATCGCAGTGCCTCGTTCATAGAATTGTACAGGGGAACCAGACGACACCGTCTTCCATTTGCAAACCCTCCTGTGTTTTTTCCACCACTACTTCTGTATTTTTTTTTTCTTACCAGAAAAAAAGAAGGGGGGAAAACCCCATTAAGGAAGAAAAGATGGAAGGACTGCACAATGCTATCTGACTGGTTGTGCTAGGAACCCTCCATCTCTCTCTCCCTGCCCTCCCCCATGCTGGGCTTTGCTTCATATCCAGCCTGATGAAAAGTTCTGGAGAACTTGAACACTTGCCCACTGTTTTATATGATGTTTTGGTTGGTCCCAAGGCATTGTCCCGACTGTGAATGTTGGATTTTTTTTTTCTCATGGACCAATGTGGCTTCCCAGTTTTGCTTTAAAAAAGGGGGGGGGATATGGGGTTCAACTGGGTATTGCCTTCTTTCTTTGTCTTGGGTTTGAAGGTGGTGTGTGGTCTCCCCCCCCCCATCTGCAGCAAAAGCTAATGTGAGGAGGGCCTCAAAAAAATGACATAATTCATGGCATCGCAACTTCTGTGTCCTTTGCTCACAGGCTACATTTTGTAGGGCTCACAGAGCTCTATGGCCAGTTAGCATGCACTGCTGAAAGTATGGGGCCCCAAGTCTCTCTAGTTCCAAGTGTAGCAGAAACATCCCTTAAGTTTGCATGGTTCTCTCCAGAGGTTTTCGCTCCTTGGATGCCCTTGCTAATCAATTTCGTAATGCAAATACTAACCTGGGATGGGTTTATTATACCAGTGCTGACTCACGGGGACAGATATACGGTACTCACAGTTCTGCAGCACGCCCATGTCTCAAGGGACAAGGTGAAGTATTTGAATCAGAACATAGTGATGGGCAAACCTACCCCAAATGAGTTCGTTATTTACTTGGAAAGTAATGAATTTGTCCACATGAGCTTGGACGAGAGTTCTCCTTTAATACAAAATCTCATTCCATGCATGTGAGGATTTGCACATGCGCAGTATCAGGGTGCATCTTGGGAGCTGTAGTTTGGAATTGTGCAGTGCGGCATGATGTCATACACCACCACATTATGTGCTCCCTTTCTGATTGGTTGTTTTCACGTGGCCTCCCTGTGCGATAATGTTATGTGATGCTCATTCACCATTGCCAATCGCTGTTATGAATGGTGACCTGCAGAGCCCTCCTTCTTGGAGCCAGAGTTGTGGTGGTGGCGAGGGAAGCAACAGCTAAGGAGACTGCTTGAAGTACGTATTTTTGGGGTCTAGGTGGTAGGATGCCTGAAAATTTAGCGGGGGGGGGGAATTGTGTACTTCTTTTCAGCACATGATTTGAAGCTCACAATCCATTCCAAACTTAATAGAGAATTCATAATACATCGAGCTAGCCTTGCTACAACGGTGAGCATTACAGACAGGCAAGTTTCAACCGACGAGCCTGTGCAAAAAAAAATATGGCAGGAGTGGGCAACTTGTGGCCCTCCAGATGTTCTGGCCTACAGCTCCCATAAGCTGTAGCCAGCATAGCCAATGGTGAGGGGTCATGGGAGTTGTAGGCCAAAACATCTGGAGGGCCACAAGTTGCCCTCCCCTGCTGTATGGCATCCATGCTCCTGTTCAGGAATCCAACCAACCCACCATGCCCTGTTCCAGGATACTCCATTCCATACACCCTCAACCCTTTCCCTCCCCCCAGTTTTCCATTGCCTCCCTGCAACAGACACTTGGTGTTGAGCATTCTCAGTCCCCATTGTGCTGTTTTGGGGTTTCTCCCCACTTTAAAGGTGTCCCCCTAAAGATTGTATAGGCCTGTGGCTCACACTGGCTCAGCTTGCCTGAGTGTGGAAAGCTAAGCAGGGTCAGGCCTGGTTATTACTTGGATGGGAGACACCCCCCTCCTCTAGTTTCCTGCATTGAGCAGGGAGTTGGACTTGATGGACTTGTAGGCCCCTTCCAACTCTATCTCTATGAATCTATGTTTTGTAATCCTGCAAACTGTGCCAGTGCCTTGTTGTACATGGACGGTGCCATTTTGACTATGTAAGGATCGCCACTTGGAGAATGAGTTTGATACTATTTCACATCTGTGATGGTTTCTTGATGTTCTGTCCCTTTAAGGGCACTCTCTCCTTGCTCAGGGTTGACCAGTGAGAGAGGGTGGAGGAGGAATCAGGCGTTCACAAAATTCAGGAGACAGAATGTTGATACACCTGACTGTTACATTGTGGTCTTCTATGTTACCTGCCTAAGTATGCAATAAAGCCACCCCCTTCTATATACAGTAGCTACATAAAAACACCACATTCTTGAGGTCATGTTTACTCTGTCGGTAAGTAAAGTGGCTCTCTGGAAATGCTGCATTCACAACCTTTGTTTGAGACTGCAACCAGCCGCAGGTGTTTGCAGACTGCGCTTGGATCTTGGATGTAGTAGAAAACCTATATGGGCCATAAGCAAACAAACTAATATGTATATAGGATTTAAAAACAAACCACATTTTTTTTTGTACAGGAAAGACGTGAGAGAGGCTAAAGCAGTGTTCTCCAACCTTGGGTCCCCAGATGTTTTTGGCCTACAAGCTGGGGCATGCTGGGAGTTGTAGGCCAAAAACATCTGGGGACCCAAGGTTGGAGAACACTGGGCTTAAAGCATCTGGGGCTTAGAAAAAAAAGGGAATTAAATAATGTGGGGAGATTTCAGCCATTGAGTTAGATTCCTGCTCCCCAGTTTTCTTGGTTCCCCCTCATTGAGCTGTTTTGGGGACTCTTCCCCCACCCCTTATGGCTTCCCCCACTCAAAGATCTGTTGTTGTACTTCTGCAAACCTCAGGGGTTCCCCCAAGCCTGCCGATACCTATTCTCTTGTGCATGGACAGTCCTTGTTTTGGCTACAGAAGCAACAGCACCCACAGCCCAAACGTCGGAAATAGAGCAAACCGTTAGTAAATTTAACGGAGGAGAGATCCACCAGCAGCTCTTAGCCATGATGACTGCATGGAACCTCCGTGTTCAGAGGCAGTGTACCTCTTGAGTACAAGATGCTGGAGAGCATAGGTGGAGGAGAATGTGAGGTCCCAGGGATGTCTGGTTGGCTGGTGATAGGAAATGAAACATTATAGATTTCATAGATCATAGAGTTGGAAGGAGCCTACGAGGCCGTCGAGTCCAACCCCCTGCTCAATGCAGGAAGCTAGAGGAGGGGCCTCCCATCCAAGTAATAACCAGGCCTGACCCTGCTTAGCTTTCCACGCTCAGACAAGCTGGGCCAGCGTAAGCCACAGGCCTGTCTTAATTAGACTCCATGGAAGTTGATCTGGCCCAGTCAGGGATTTCTTTTATATTTTTCAAGGCTTTTCGTCCTAAAGTGAGAGGCCTACAACTGTTTGGCTGGCCTGCCAGGAAGCCAAAAATGGTAGTTCATAGCCGACCCCACCTGTCAAGCCCCCCCCCCCGCTTTCAGGCAGCATTGAAGGTGCCATGTGGTGGTGGGGGTCAGCATTGGCTACTTTGGCCTTTTTTGGCCAAGTGTTCCTCAGACGCCTTGGCCACGTAGCTGCCAACCCATCCCCAGCCAATCTTGGAGCTGGGGAGGTGGTAGGGATCAGTCGTCGCCCACATTTACAGCTTCAAAGTTGAGAGCAAGGCTGGCTGCCCGTCATGCGTGCCAGAGGGCGGTGCCGCGCTCGCTGTAGCGAGCAGGTCTGTTGTAGCTGGTTTAAGAGTAAAATGTAAAGCAACATTAAAACTTGCGTTATCTGTGTGGGAGCCGAAGGGTACTTCTGGGGAGACTTTTCTTCCGTGCCTGGTTTTAAGTCGGCTTGAGAAATGTCCAGCACCTGCTTGCTGTACTCGACCAGAGGCGTCCATTCGCTCCCCACCACCCACAAGTTCCAGCTTGTCATGTAGCATGTCTGATTTCACCTTTTGTTGTACAGGAGCAAGCTTGGCCTGAGATAATCCCATCGGTTTGAAAATGAGATGACCTTTGTCTTGCTCGAAGAGACTAAGAAATCAAGTCATCTAGGAAAGACGTGTTGTCTGGCTCTTGATTTGTTTGAAAGTTACCTAGGATTTGGGTTCAGGAACTGGTTTGGAAGGTGTATATGAATTAACCTTCTTTATATATAAATCCACGCTCTGTTGTTATTAAATCTTAGGAGGAGGATGACACCCTGAAATACCTAACCCATGAGGAAAAAGATGTCCTCCTCTTCTTTGAAGAAACCATTGATTCCTTGGAAGATGACTTGGAGGAACAAGCTCTCCACGACCGCGGGATCCACTGCCGCTCTCCGAGGTCGATGGACGAGAACATGTCCAGCCATTCCGAGTCTGAAGATATCATAGACTTGGTGCAGTCAGCTCCAGAGCCTTTTCCTAGCAGACACGCAGAACCAGGTAGAGTGGGGTGGCTGGTTTAGCACAGGGGTGCAAGAAGTGTGGCCGTAGGCCACATGTGGCGCTGGTGGCTCTCCTCTTCCTAAGTTCTGTGGCATGAACCTAGGTAGAAAGAAGACATGCCTCTACCCCAGTGTTCTCCAACCTTGGGGGTCCCCAGATGTTTTTGGCCTACAACTCCCAGCATGCCCCAGGCTGGGGCATGCTGGGAGTTGTAGGCCAAAAACATCTGGGGACCCAAGGTTGGAGAACACTGCTCTACCCTGGTGTTGGGCTTATGCAGAAAGTGTAAGCACTTGTCTCATACACGGGGAAGCGTTTTCTAAACCGGCCAGGCCACCACCCCAGGGGCCGAATTCCATTTCAGCCCAAGGGCCGAATTCCATTTCAGAGAAGCTCTCGGGGGCCACATTCCAGTAGTGGGCGGAGCTGAAGGCAAAAGGGGCAGGGCCAAAAAATACCAGCTTTAGGAGAGGCATTTCAACCTTTTAGGATGGGAGGAAAACAGCACAGAAGCCGGGGAACCACCAAATGATTGGTGTTTGGGGGAAAGGGGTGGAGCCAGAGGAAAGGGGCATGGCTGTCTGGGGAATCGCAGAGGGCTGCATTTACCCCCTGGTCGTGAGGTTCTGCACCCCTGCCACACTTGGAAGGATGGAGCTTTCCTCACTCCGCAAAACCCAATTCACCTTCTTTGTGGTTCGACCCAATGGAATTCCTTCTCCGACTTCCTTTGCACCTCCTGCTCTCACTGGGGTAGGACACTGCTGTTTTCTAATGCAGTTGTCTTCCTGTCCCAATCCTCTTAAGGTCTGTATCCCTATCAAATATGTTTTGCTGAGCACCAAGATCTTCAGAGGAGGGTTTACGCTGAATCCCATCTTCCACTGAAGCTAGATTGGTTGGGACGAGGAGCAGGGCCTTGCCAGTAGTGGCACCCACATTGGGGAACTTCCTTCTTAGGGAAGCTAGAAGGACCAGTTCCGTTGCAGCTTTTATGGGGGGAGGAACCTTAAAGATGCTTTTCTGACAATTCTGGCAAGGTTTGGGGGATGTATGTTAGAGTGGTACTGATCAGTTACGTTGGAATTACACCAGTCCCGGTAACATTTCAACCAGTTCTAACCATCTGATCTTTTCTCTCTCTTTCTTTCCAGTACTGGAGGAGGCTTGGAAACTGGGTGAAGCAAAGCTGGAGGTCATCGAGCCACCTGAGGATGTCTGTGTTGATGCGGCTGACTCTTCTCCTGTGGTGCCATCGGCGCCTCCATTGCCAATCTATGAGGTGCTTCCTGCTCTGCCCCCAGTGCAGCACCCAAAACTGCTTCGCTCAATCCCCACACCTCTCGTTATTGCTCAGAAAATATCGGAGAAGCAGGTGGAAGGTAGCTCTTTCTTGCCCATTTCTCCAAGGGAAGGGAAGTCCTCAGAGAGGAGGAGCTCACCTGCTTCTTCCCCCTTACGTAATGGGGAGCGTTTCTCAGCCTTCAAGCCATCTGTGCCACCCCCAACTGCACCCAAGCCCCAAAGGTTCCCAAGCAACATTAGCATTACCAACATCAGCGAAAGGGAGTTCAGCAAAACCATTTCAAACGCGGCTGTCAACGTCCAAGAGCGCAAAGCCCAGGTGTTGGCCAACGTCAACGGTTCGGCCTTCCTAATGACCGAGCTTGAAGAGCGGCTTCAGAAGCCGCTCTTGGGTCACACCAGGAGCTCATCATTAAAAGATTTGCCATCGGAGCAAGCAAGGCATGAGGCCTTGAGCAGACTAGGCGTGTTGGAAGAAAGTCTTTGTCGGACCCAACCGGACCCTTCTCTAAATGCTCCCTCATCAAAAGATGAAAATACAGAACAAGCACAGGGTCTATCTAATGGCTATCGAAACATCCATGAGATCTTAAAAAGAGAATCCACTCTATTCCCCAGCGTGAGCAAAACGGTGACGTTCAAAGCAGACACTGATCTCGTGGACGGTAAGCCCACTCAACAGAATGCCGCCAAGAGCTTTTATGACCACCGGCAGCCGGACTTCAACCTGGATTTGAGGAGGAGGTCTGGTTCACTGCCCAGACCCTCAGGACTGAGACCCCAAGGCATAACAGTCCAGTTCTCTGGCCGTGGGTCAACAGAAGAAGCCAGGAGGGAGGCGCTGCGGAAACTTGGGCTGCTCAAAGAGTAGTTGGAAGGACAATTCTGGGATGGGTAGAGCTTCCACCCCAATCGACTATTTCCAATGCGATCAAATGACAGTTATCTTTCTCCTACAGGCTAAGGAAATATTTACTTATCAGAATGAACTTGTGTTTTTGTTGTGGATTTTCTTTGATGATGTTCAATCATACTGCTTATCGAAGCTGCCTGTGGGATTTTGAAAAGACAATTGATAAGAAGGCTGCCTGCAATGGGAGGCATCCTGCTAAATGAAGTTTAATTGTGCAGTATATGTCTGTATGTACGTGTGTAGCTGGCAAGTAGGTCTTGAGTGCAATGGATTTTCCTTGGACTCATTCAATAATGCAGCCAAAGGCAGAAGAAATGGTACTAATGAATTATATAGGGATAATTATATCTATATCTATATCTATACATACTGGAGAGGGTCAGTTATATAATAAAGCTGCTATCTCTAGATGTCACAAACATTTAACTACAGAAACACACAAATTCCCTTCTTCTGTTGACTAACTGGGGTGGAAGTGTGGTAATCTCTTCCATGATATATAAGAATTTCTAAAGAATTGGAGATAACTCGCCACTGTTCTGTCTTGATTTGTCTAGGGCAGCTGCCCTGCAGGTATTTTGAATGACAACTCTCGGCATTCCTGGTCATTGGCCATGTAGGCTGGGGCTGATGGGGTTTGAAGTCCAAACCATCTGGAGGCCACCTGGTTGGAGAAGGCTGGTACAGGGAAACTGCTTTCATGTTAGTCTTGAGACAGGGACACACCCTCTCAAACCACTCTTAAGAACGTAAGAAGCGCCCTGCTGGATCAGACCAAGGGCCTATCTTGTCCGGCATCCTGCTTCCCACAGTGGCCACCCAGATGCCTATGTATCTCAAAACATATTTTGTCAAACTGCAGGAAACACAGTTAGCTGCTATGTAGCAAATGCTACTAGCCCGGGGTAGCATTCCTGTTCACCCACCCCACGGAGCAGACGGTATGTGTTGGGCTATGTTAGAGCACAGAGCAGCCTGACCTCAAGCTGGTGCCCTCCTTTGGTGCTTCAGCTCCCATCAGCCACAGCCAGCATGGCCACTGGCCAGGAATGCTGGGAGCTGTAGTTCCAAACACCTGGAGGAAACCAGGTTGTGGAAGGCCGACCGGGAGCAGGCTTCCCCTCTACGCTTCCTCCGCACCGGACACACCACTGCTCTGCCAGATGAATTGCATGAGTTCCAGAGTGTTCACTTCCCATGCTCCAAGGTTGGAGAGCCCTGCTCTAGAACAACCACCCCCCAACCTGATGCTCTCCTGATGTTTTGGACGACAACTCCTAACATTCCTGGTCACTGGCCACGCTGGCTGGGGCTGATGAGGGTTGAAGTCCAGTACATCCACAGGGCACCAGGTTTGGGAAGGCTGCTCAAGAAGCGAGGCCGTGTTGTTAGCAGCATATAGCAGGCCAGTGTCATTTTTGACACAAGGGTGGTGGGCTGGGTGAAGAGGAAGCCCGTACAAGATCCCAATCTGGCTACTCTGTACCCTTGCCCTCCACAGGCAAAGTGATCGGGATGTTTTAAAAATACTGACTCTGGGGGAAATGTTCACAAACCTTCAGATTTTAATATGTGAAGCAGCAGCCTGAAGAATAGTCATGCAACTTAAGGGTATCCTTTCTGAAAACTGGATCCCCTGTCCAGGGGTGCTTATCTTGCAGGTGATCGATGCCGTGAAGCACCATTCACCTGCAATCCATGCGTGCGGGTGCGGTGATCGCCCCGATCCAGAGTGGGCTGGTAGTGTTGGCACAGGTGCCACGTCGTGTCAACAACAACGGTAGCACCTGCAATCAGGGCCGGCGCTACCGCTAGGCCAACTAGGCGGCTGAAGAGGGCGCGCGGCTGAAGAGGGCGCGCGGCTGAAGAGGGCGCGCGGCTGAAGAGGGCGCGCGGCTGAAGAGGGTGCGGAAACGCTGCGCTCCTCTTCACTGCCGCTGCGCCGCCCCGCCAGGCCTCCGCTGCCGCTGCGCCGCCCCCGCCAGGCCTCCGCCTCCCTACCCTCCTGCCTGCCGCCACCGACCCACCCGCTCGCTCGCCCGCCGCTGCGCCTCCCCCCGCCCACCGACCCACCCGCTCGCTCGCCCGCCGCTGCGCCTCCCCCCGCCCACCCGCTCGCTGCCGCTGCGCCTCCCACCGCCATCGCCACCCCCCGTCACCCCCCCAACCCCCCGTCACCTACCTTCGTCGCGTCGCTTCCGGAGCCCCGCCCGCGTTGTTTTGGCGGGAGGAACCAGGGCAGAAGGGCTTAAACAGCCCTGTTGCCATGGTTTCCCCCGGCAAAAAACAGCGCGGGGGTCCCGTCGCGTCGCTTCAGGAGGAGGAGGAGGAGGCAGCAGCAGCAGCAGCAGCCGCCGCCGCCGCAGCCAGGGCGGGGGAGAAGGTAGGTTGGTGGTGGCGGCGCAGGTTTTTTTTTTTTTCTGCTTTGGAGAGGGGGGGGCGCTAAATATTTTTTCGCCTGGGGCGCCAAACTGCCCTGCACCGGTCCTGCCTGCAATTAAAAAGAGCCCTCTTCTGTTGCACTGCGTGGTTCACGCTACTTCCGTCACTAAGAGCGCTCTGAGAATTGCACGGCGAAAGTTGCTTTTGTGACATTCTCCAGTGTGTTCATTGGAAACAGACTCACATGTCGACTGGCATGATTTAAATTTGTCTACATAGAAGAAACCATAGGAACCAATTAAAATTTAACTGCTGGAAACCTTATGTTTTGTCCTTGTTGTTTTTAAAAACATTAAATTTGAGAATGCTGTTGGTTAAAAATAGCCCTGGGCCGTGGAACATCTCAGCCATGGAGCATGAAAGTATAAACAGTGCAGGGTTCAGTGTGTGAAACTATATCAACCATTCTAATCCAGTCGTAATGGCTCTCCAAGGTCATGGGCAGAGGACCTTTTAAGAACATACAGTAAGGGCAAGAGCCATGCTGGATAAGACCAAAGACCAGTGCTTTTTTTCTGGAGAAAAGGGTACCGGAACTCTTGGATTACATTTCCTCGGGAGTAGATGGCGATTAAATTGTAATGCAATTAATAGAAGAAAAGGTGCTGGAACTCAGTTCCGGTGAGTTCCACCAGAAAAAAAGCCCTGCCAAAGACATATCTCATCCAGCATTCTGCTCCCCCCAGTAGCTAACCAGATGCCTATGGGAAGCCCACCAGTAGGGCATGAGCATAATAGTCCCTTCTGCTTGGGTTCCCCAGCTTCTGATACTGCAGACCTCTTACTGCAGTCTTTGCCAGCCCTACTACCTGAGATCCATTGAACTGAGGATTGTAGGAATTGAACTGGGTCTTCCAGCATGCACTCTGTCAACTGAACTATGGCCCATCCCTGGTACATTGGCCAAGACTGCAAACACCGCATGTGACACATGAGATAAATGAGACACGGGGGCCCCATGGAACCCTGAACAGGTGAGTGTTTTCATGTTCCCACATTCCATATAAATCAACTATTTCATTAGCATACCACTGAGTTTTCTATACCTACCTGAGATGGCTTTTCTCTTGCTGAGCATAGTCAAGTTACGTATATCCTTGCAACCAAAGCCTCAAAGGTAACTTGCTGGTCTCTTAAACAGAAGTGTTTTTGTATATGTATGTGTGTTTCTAGCAGAACACTTGCAGCTGTGTGTCCCACTGTAGGCACTCCTTTTACAAACACTAGATTCAAAGGAATATATAACAGGCTACATTTCCCCTAAACATAATTTCCCCACCCTCCCATTAAATCAATCTGTAGGTAATTCTAAACTAGTTTGGAACCTGAAAGATAACTTGAGTCATCCGGCTGCACTTGGAGTGCCAGAAATTAGTCCCAAATGTCAGTTTTACACAACCTTAAGCCAAATCACTTCTCTCTCTCTCTCTTTTTTTTTTGCTTTAATTTGAGGGTGTACCTGCAATACATACACAAATTCATGGAGGAGAAGGCCATCGGTGGCTGCTAGTCCTGATTGGCTATATACTTCCTCTAGTAGCGGAGGCAGTATGCCTATATGTACTCCAGTTGCTGGGGAACATGGGCGGGAGGGTGTCGTTACACTCATGTCCTGCTTGTGGGATCCCGTGGGCAGCTGGTTGGCCACTGTGTGAACAGAATGCGGACCTCTTAGGTAGATGTAGGTAGGTGTTTATCAAGACACACTCTTTTGTGCATGGAAAGCTTTGGCACTGAATTTTCATAGGGCTGGATCCAGACTTCATCATGCTTCGAGTAGACCCATTGAAATCAATGGAACTTTTAATTTAGTCATGACCTTATCAATTGGGTTTATTCTAAGCATGACTTAAGGGTGCAATCCTGTGCAAGTTTAGTCAGAAAAAAGGGGCATGCAACTCGCAGCTTGCCCCAGCCATCATGCGGAGAGTTATAGGCCTTTTTTTCTGTATGAACTTGCGCAGGATTGCACCTTATGTCTGGAAACGACCCCTATCCTACTAGATGAACTGATTGTGTCTCTACAGCTCGATCTTACAAATGAAAGTTGTGAAGAAACTTCATATCTCACGGTTGTTAACTTTGTCTCATAAATTAATTTGTTTTAAAGAAATAGTATTTAATCTGCTTTTACCCCTTTCACATGGAGCACACTTGGTTTTATTTACATGAAGGGATTATTTCCGAGTGCTAAACCTGTTTATATGTTTATTATTGCACTTTCCCATTGATGACCCAGGATGCTATTATATCCACCAGTTGAAATAAACATGTCCTATCTGTCTTCTGCCTCTGGTCTGGTCTTTAAGCAGGGTTGTGTATACACTGGTATCCCGGCCGCAGGAGTACAGAGAAGGCGATGTCAGTTGCCAAATTCTGCTTACTGCGAATCCCAGCTTAAACTTTTTTTGGCCTTAATGCCTAAGGGCATAATCCTAAGCGTGTTTAGACAGACAGAAGTCCTACAACTCCCAGCATTCTGGCTGGGGGAATGCTGGGAGTTGTAGGACTTCTGTCTGTCGAAACACGCGTTAGGATTGTCCCTTAAGGAAATAACATATAAAGGTTGAGTGAAGCGATCATGGTTTCTGTGCAAGGATGAGAACGGAGCATGATGAGTTATGAAGGTGGAGTGAAGGTTCTCTTTTGCTTTCTTGGTTCTAATCTTGGCCATGCGTGGAACAGATATCTACTATTTGTGGAGACATTTCTGCTGGTCTATGAGTTAGTTATTCGGAAACTTTCTAAGCAGAATGGTCCCCCCCGCCCTCGCATACACACAAACATTGAATTTTACAAATGATGCACGACTGGCTTGAAATAGCCATCGCTCATATTAGTTACAGAGTCACGCGGCAACATCTTCTCTTATCATTCTGGCTGTCTTTGGGGGTTTGAAGCCGTAGGAAATTATCTCTACATGTCCACAAAGCATCGATTGTCATTTACTTGTTTGTTTTAAAAACTTACATCCTCCTACCTCGTTTCCAAAAAGGAACTCTAGATGGCTAACAAAACAGAAAATATACGGCAGCCGCATCCCAACTTCACACCTTCCAGATGTGCTGGGCCACAGGCACAGGTCCCAGGTTGTGGGATGCTATCATGCTGTATTTTAAAAACATATCCGCCATTCCTAACAGCAATGCTAGTAAAACCCCAATGTTAACATCATAGACCAGTGTTCTCCAACCTTGGGGGTCCCCAGATGTTTTTGGCCTACAATTCCCAGCATGCCCCAGCCAGCTATGCTGGCTGGGGCATGCTGGGAGTTGTAGGCCAAAAACATCTGGGGACCCCCAAGGTTGGAGAACACTGTCATAGACTGACAAAGATGACAATTTCTGGGACCAGCAATCAAAATGGGAAGAGCTTTAGGAAATGAACCAAGGAAACCTGTTTGTCCCAAAGCCTTTTTGAGTAGCCATGTTTCGGTGTCATTTTGGTGGGGGTGGGGCCCAAAGAAAAAGGGGCGTGGCTAAGTTTAATACCAAAAAGTACCAGTATATTTTAGATTAAAGCTCTTGTCGCCGGTAACTAAGCCTTAGTAGAGGCAGTTCAACCTTTTGGAATGGGGAATTGGCAAACACTGGGAAACCGCCAAAAGGTTAGGCAGGAAGGGGCTGGGGCTGGGAAGGGGCGTGGCCATCTGGGGGGGGAACCCAGGGCCGGCCCCCAGGCAGACTGGATTTGGCCCACAGACCTGAGGCTTCAGCACCTGTTTTGAAAGGATTAGGAAAATCATGGCGGATCTATATTGGCCATGATACCCAATTGAACCTCCTGCTGCAGAAGCAGTGTACCTCTGAATACTAGATGCCTAGCCCAAAGGTGAGCTCCTTGTCAGCTTCCCAAAATTATGTGAGCAATGGTCAGAAACAGAATGCTGCTGGACTTGATGGATCTTTGGTCCAATCCGAGAGCACTCTTTTATGATGCAGAGGCCTGTGGCTCACGCTGGCTCAGCTTGTCTTGAGTGTGGAAAGCTAAGCAGGGTCAGGCCTGGTTATTACTTGGATGGGAGACCCCTCCTCTAGTTTCCTGCATTTAGCAGGGGGTTGGACTCGATAGCCTTGTAGGCTCCTTCCAACTCTATCCTGTGAAATCTATGTTCTTCTGAGTGGAAAAAATCCGGGAGTTTTGTGGGGTTCATCTTCTATGCTATTCGGGGCGGAGTGTGGAGTTTAAGCTGATGGAACAAAACACCCTTGCTATAGCTCACCACCCCCTAGGAGGGAATCTCTTCTTTCATCCCAGATAGTTGGGCCTGGAAGCAAAACCAGTCTCTGGGTGCCCCCAGATGAACTCGAGATGCTTCCCTGCTGAAGTCACCCAGGTGGAAGCCGCAAAACACATTCCTTGGGCCTCTGCCTTCAAATTCATCATTGTTGTTGGCAGGAAAAGAACCCGAGGTATCATGGAAAGTGCTCCGAGTCCGCTCCCCCCAGGTCAAACAAAGAGCAACAGGCTTTAGAAGAGCTTGTAGGGGAGAACCGGAGAACCGGCAAGTGCGAAGTGGGTGCTTAACTCTTCTCTCTCCCCCACAACACAAGGTCTCCCCTCCAAATGCCCCTTCGAAGCTCCCCCCCCCTTTCTGGGCTCCCAAGACAGAATGGGAGAGACCAGCCAAGGAAGGAAGATTTGGAGGGGACCAATTCAGGGTGGGAGAAAATCCACCCAGGAAATCCATTCCATTCCAGAGAATGCTGGAAGTTGTAGGACTTGTTTCTTCTAAACATGCTATAGGATTGCGCCCTTAATCATCCCTTTCTTGTGTTACCTGTTCTTTTGCCTTAGCAACAGAGAGTTACAATTCCCAGGAAGGTTATTTTGTGCGTGTGGCAGCCACGACACTTAAACTGATACAAGTCAAACCTGCAACACAATGTTGCAGCGTGGGGTGCTGCTGTTCAGGGCAGGCACTCCATTTCATCTTCCCACCACCCCAAAATACCACTGTCAGTATTCTGTACCTCTGAGCATGCTCAGTCCTCATTGGGCCATTTCAAAATACAACAAAAACACACACACCCCGTATCTTTGAAATCTTAGGGTCTCCCAGAGCCGCCTCCTATGTCCCTCTTCTGCATGGATGGTGCCGTTTTGGCTACATAAGCAACAGCACTCACACCTGAGCATCAGAAATAAAGAGGCTGATTTGTTTCCAGGACGTATAAGCGTCTTTCCAGCTAAACGGCTTCAATGCAAGTACAAATTTGGTATTATATGCAGAACTCAGCATCCCCAAAACTGGAGTATGTTTTCTCCCTCCCTTTCAATTTTTACAAACAAGTGTCTAGTCCTTAAGGTTTGAAAGTGCCGAAGCAAGGCATTGTGACATTTCAGAAGCAATAGAGGAGGACTCTCTGGCCAAGACTGCCAGTGATCCTGGGTTGGGGTTTGGGGGCCCAGCACCTCCCATTCCATGTGAGCAAAGCAGGACCACATTATGCATGGTCAAATATATGCATATCTTCTCTTTAAAATACGTACGTTTTGCAGAATTCAGCTTGATTGATCCAGCATTTGCGTTCCCTCGGCATTCAGCTTTTGGTTCACTTTCTTTTTCTTTACGAGGCAAGTGTACAGAGCACATCTCTGCGATGTGTTTCTTAGCAGAATCTGAGGAGCCCAAACATGCCCGCTCCCTCCTCCCACAGAGTCCTGAAGCGAGGGGAAATATTTCCAGAGTCATAAACATTTCAGAGTCAAAAACAAACTTTGCCACTGATGTGTTTCGATGGCTTTGGGGTGCCGGTGTAGTAAAGATCTGCTAGCAATGAGTAAAGGAGTGTGGGGACTATCATCCTCACCCTTCCTCAGAATCCAGCGTTGATGTTCATTGCAACATCTCGTTTTTAAAAACTGATTGACTATGTTGTGATGAACTACTTACACCCGTGTGTGTGTGTGTGTGGAACCTGTGGCCTTCCAGATGTTGCTGGACTGCAGCTCCCATCATCCCTGACCAGGGCGGTGCAAGGTACAGAAATCGGGGCTCATGCCCACAGTACCAAAAAAAAAAGCACAAATTTGCATATGCTAATTTACATGTGCTCTAAAGTGTGTGTGTGTGTGTGTGTGTGTGTGTCTTTAAAGGACCCTGTCTCCTATTTATTTATTTATTTATTTATTTATTTAATAATTTTTTTTATACCGCCCAATAGCCGAAGCTCTCTAGGCGGTTTACAACAGTTAAAACCATAAACTACAATATAAAATAAATATAAAAATTTAAAACCACAGATTAAAAACAAACAGCAGAGCTAGCAGCAGCAGTTACAATAACAGTTAAAAACAACTACAAGATTAAAATAATTAAGATGATTAAAATGCCTGGGAGAATAGAAAGGTTTTCACCTGGCGCCAGAAACAGTACAAAGTAGGCACCAGGCAAGCCTCTTTGGGGAGCTCATTCCACAACCGGGGTGCCACAGCAGAAAAGGCTTTCTTCCTGGTAGCCAGCTAAGGACACCCCTATTTGTAAAAAAGGATATATGGACAGGGGAGAGGAGGGCATTTGATTTCAGGAAAACCTCAGGCAGAAAGATTCAAGGGAGGGGGGCAGCAGGAGGTGAAGCAGATGTGGACAAATCCACATCTAATCCAGGGGGATCCGATGCAGCAGAGATCATCAGGGCCCCTGCACCTTTCTTTCAGCAAGTGCCCCTGGACAGCAGGGTGGTGGGGCAGATGACCTCCCAGAGATTTGGGACTCCAAATGAAAGATTCTGTGAGCTCCAGCTCTAGTGGGCCACCCTTTAACAACGCCTCTGCCCATCATCCTCAGCCAGATGGGCCAATGGGCATGTTGGCTGGGGATGATGAGAGCTGCAGTCCAGCATATCTGGAAGGCACCGCATTGGGGAAGGACGGCATATGCCAACCATTGACCAAAGGTTATGTGGCAATGCATGCTCTCCCATGCATGCTCCTTTAAAGACACATACACACACACACAGTCTTTAGAGCAGGGCTCTCCGACCTTGGGTCCCCAGATGTTGCTGGACTACAGCTCCCAGAATCCCTTGCCATTAGCCATGCTGGCTGGGTATGCTGGGAGCTGTAGGTCAGCAACATCTGGGGACCCAAGGTTGGAGAGCCCTGCTCTAGAGCAGATGTAGCAAATGCAAATTTGTGCCTTTTTTTTTTTTTTTTTAATTTTTTGTCCTTTGGTCCTGAGCCTCAGATCTTGTCAGTCCCTAGCACGGCCCCTGAGGATGGGAATTGTTGTCCAATGCATCTGGACGGCGAAGGCTGCTATAAGCAGTGGTGTGTAACAACAGTCGAACCGTGCACATGAAGGCGGATGCACAGAACATGCTAATTATGGGTCACTGCCGGCACATGCCGTTCTCTTCATAGACTTTCCTCTTGGAGTATCAAACATCCACCGGATGGGTGAGCAGCCTCTTAATTAGCCCATTAGCAGGGGCAGTGAAAGCGGGGAGCCTACAGAGGCTTAATCCTCATGTGGTCTAACATGCTGTGTTCTAAGCTCGCTCTTTTGGGGTTTTTTCCATTAACATGGCCTTCTCTAGGTTTCTGTATAGGTCAGCAACCGAATGCACTGGCTTGAAAGGCTTTTGCTGGCTGGCACCTACTCCAAGCCACTGGGATCTGCGTCAGGCCTCCCTGCCCTGCCTGGAAGGGGTTGCAGGAAGCGGCTTTGCAAGTTTGAAAAAGACTTGGGGTTTTTTTTTGCAGTTGGTCGGTGAGAGGAAGCCTTGGGCTGTTGCTTTGTGAGTGGCTGCTGCTGCTGCTGCTGCTGCTGCTGGATTGAGAAAAGGAAAAGAATGAGAAAGAGACATATTACAGTTGGTACTGGAAATTAAATCAGAGCAGAAACGTTTTTTTTTATGAGTATGCATCACATTGTTTTGCCAGAAATGATGCAATATCCTCTTGGTGCATATTTGTTTTACTATATTTATGTTGGATAGTCCCATTTACATTTAGACCATTTAGTGGGGGGGGGGGGGGGGCTACTGCTCAAAAATATTTTTAAAAATCTTAGCCCAGTGGGACAGAACTGGCAGAAGGCCCCAGAGTCAATCCCCGAGATCTCCAGCTAGAAGGATCTGGTAGCAGTCAATGGGAAAGACCTCTCTGTCCCTGAGAGACTCGAGAGCCACTGCCAATCATCCTCATGCTGCCATGGCCTGGTTGTACGGCTGTGTTCGGACATGATGCTAAAGCAGCCTTCTTCCACCTGTTGCCCACCAGATGTGTTAAGACTATGACTCCCATAATCCCCATAAGCGAGCCCTGGGTTTGCATGCTCCCCCACCCCTTCCCTCTTGTGGCATGGCCTCAAGGAGGACATTGGAAGCATCTCTGCTTCAGTTTTCTACTAACCGCAGTTTGTTGTTTCGTGGCTTGTTTGGAGGGTCAGCCATGGTTAAAACTAACCGCAGTTCCCAGTTCGGATGGAAACGATATCCAGACAACCATCCATTCTGTTTGGTTGAAAACAGAAGAGGATCCTTCTGATCTCTGTCTCGCGGCTACGCTGGCAGGGAAGGAAATAGGGCTGGACCGGGGGGGGGGGCAAAGTCCAGGGCCTCACAGCTCTGGGCCCCCCCAGATTAACACCCAGGGAATAGCAGGTGATGTGGGCAGTGGCAAATGGGCCTGGCATCAATACATGGGTCAGCATGGGCATGCCAGGGTCTGTCGGGACTGATTCTGGTCTCTGTAGCATCCTCCTCCTCCTCCTCCTCCTCTTAAAAAAATCATAGCTGGCGGATGGCTGGCTGGGCAGGTACATTAGCACAGTTGCTCCTTTGATTATTTTTAATTTTAAAATCTATTATCCTTTTTCTATGACAAAATTGTGTTTATTCCCAAGCAAATGTGCTTAGCATCAGGTTAGCAGAAGCAAACACCATTTTATTCCTGTCGGTGCTATGATTTAAGTGAGTTTAAAAAGCAAAACTGCACAGGACTGCAAAAAATAATAATAAATAAATAAATTTAAGAATCAATAAAAAGTAAGGTATCCAGAAGCTGAACAACTGGCTGGAGATGCTCCTCAACGGAGGTGGGGTGGGTGGGATTTGATCTCAGACTAGCCACAATTCCTGTGTGTTTTGTCAGTGGTACACTACAATTTGAACAGGCACCATAAATCTCCCCAGTTCACTCTCTTTCCCCCTCACAAGAAAACCTTCTGAAGCTTCCTACTGCTCGGGTCGGGAAAATGGAGATTGTGTGAAAATTAAAACAGCAGCTCCCTTTCTCTTTCTCGCCCTTGCAGAAACGTCCCTGGAAGGTTTACAGACAGCGTTTCTTAGAATGGGACTCCTCTGATTTCCCCCCCCCCATCTCAGCCGGGCTGCCCCTCCCAAATGAGGAAGTTCCTGCCCAAAAAGCCAGCGGCCGCCCGTGGCTCTTCCCCAACAGCACTTCATGAATTCTCGGCTGTGCTTCCCTTTGCCTTCAGGGACTTGAGCGGGGAGATTATTCTTGGTCGCAGGACCAGGGCTTGGAAGCCCTCAGAATTTCCATCAGGTCTAGCCCGCTTCCTTCTTTCTCTCTCACGCCTTAGAGCAGCCTTCCCCAGCCGGCTGCCCTCCAGAGGTGTTGCACTACAACTCCCAGCATCCCCAGCATGGCTGGGGATGCTGGGAGTTGTGGTGCAACACCTCTGGAGGGCAGCCGGCTGGGGGAGTCTGACCTAGAGCATAAATAGGAGGGTGTGGCAGCTATCAGGGATGGGGACTCGGACTCGAGGACTCAACTCGTGAGTCGGACTGAGTCCCCCCTCTGACTCGAGTCAGACTCGAGTCCCAATATTTTTAATGGGACTCGAGACTCGACTCGGGACTCGAGACCAAGGACTCGTGTTCCTCAAATGCAACTTGGATAGGTTTTAGGAAGTACAGCAAGTTTATTTTTTTAAAATCATTTTCCTAAAATGCAACCTTTCAGACATTTTGGGTTTGGCTGCCTCTGCCTGCCTGTTTGGGGTTCCTAGCCTCCTCTGCCTGCCTGGTCTCTTCTTAACCAGTCCCACAGTTTGAATTGTCCAAGACAAAGGCCTCTGCCTGCCTGCTTTGGGGTTCCCTGCCTCCTCTGCCTGCCTGGTTATTTTGGGTTTGTCTGCCTGGTCTGTTCTTGCCAAAATCAGTTGCAGAGTTTTGAAATGAAAAGGCACACTTGTGCCTAGAATTTATTTAAGCCACATATCTGAAATAGCCTTATTTTGTTGGGGAAAACCCCCATTGATTTTAATAGGGACTCGTGGAGTCAGCTTTGAGAGGGACTCAGGACTCGTGACTCGTGAGTCACCATTTTGGACCAAGGACTCGGTCTCGGACTCGAGACTCGGGTCCAAAGACTCGTGACTCGACTCGTGACTCGAGACCAAGGACTCTTCAACATCCCTGGGGATCATTAAGCAGACTGCGCCTTAGAGGTGGCTTTACAAAACCGGCACCAAGTGCCTTGTTGGTCTCTCTCCCAGCTCCTGTGCCGCTGTCGGGATGCTTTCTGCCTTTCGAAAGCAGGTCATCAATGTTAAGCTGAGGCCCATCATCTGGAGGTCAGAATGACTGAATAGAGTATGACATCAGCCTTGTTAAAAGAAAGAAAGAAAGAAAGAAAGAGGGACAGGAATGGCTGAGTGGCCCACTTTGGGCATTGCATTTACCAAAGTTATTGGAGAGGAGGGAAAGAAAGAGAGAAAAAGAGGAGAGGAAGGAAGGAAGGAAAGAAAGAAGGAAGGAAGGAGATCAGGTTCACACAATCATGGAGAGGGAAATATGTCATGGTGGCTTATTTCCCCCTCTGCATGTGCGGGGGGGGGATTAGCATAATTACCTTCAGCATGCTGCTGAGGGTAATTATGCTAATCAAACCCCCCCCATGTGCATGACCAGCATGCGCAGTGGGGAAAATAATCATGCATGATTCTTGTTGTCATATATATATATATAATATATATATACAGTCATGCCTTGGAGAAGAGATCCTCCCTGAAACTCAATATGGTTTCCACCCCTCTAGAGGGACAGTAGACATGATTTTTACTGCACGTCAGCTCCAAGAAAAATGCCGGGAGCAAAATCAACCCCTTTATATGGCATTTATCGATTTGGCTAAGGCCTTTGATACTGTAGACCGTACAGCTCTCTGGACTATCCTTATGAAAATTGGATGCCCCAATAAATTTGTGAATATCTTGCGACTTCTCCATGACAACATGACGGCAACGGTTTTGGACAACAACGGCTCTCATGGTGCTCCATTTAAAGTGGGATCAGGTGTTAAACAGGGATGTGTTATCGCCCCAACATTATTTGCTATTTTCATCGCCATGATTTTACATCTTGTTGAGGGGAAACTTCCCACTGGTGTGGGAATTATATATCGAACAGATGGAAAGCTTTTTAATCTCAGCAGGCTGAAAGCAAAAAGTAAGGTAATTACAACCTCCGTTGTGGAACTTCAGTATGCTGATGATAATGTGGTCTCCGCACATTAAGAGGATGATCTCCAAACTATCCTAAATGCTTTTGCAGAAGCATACGAAAAACTTGGTCTCTCACTTAACATAAAAAACCCCAAAGTGCTTCATCAGCAAGTGCAAGCTAAGCCTTTGGCGATGCCATCTATCCAGCTTGGCGGGACAATACTGGAAAATGTCGATCATTTTCTCTATCTTGGCAGCTATCTTTCTGTTACAGCTAACATCAACAGTGAAATCCAGCATCGTTTGAGCTCCGCAAGTGCCGCGTTTTCTCGAATGAAACATAGAGTATTCGAGAATCGGGATATTTGTAAGAAGACCAAAACACTTGTTTATGAAGCCATTGTATTACCAACTTTATTGTATGCCTGCGAAACATGGACTATCTATAAATGTCACTTCCACCTCCTTGAAAGATTTCATCACCGTTGCCTTCGGAAAATCCTACAAATTACTTGGGAAGATAGGTGAACAAATGTCAGTGTACTGGAAGAAGCAAAGACTACTAGCGTTGAAAAAATGATCCTTCAACGCCAACTTCAGTGGACCGGTCATGTTGTTCGAATGCCTGACTGCCGTCTCCCAAAGCAGTTACTTTATTCCCAACTCAAGGATGGAAAACGGAATATCGGTGGTCAATATAAGAGGTTTAAAGATGTTTATAAGGCTAATCTAAAAAAATGCAATATAAACATCGAAAACTGGGAAGCTCTGGCCCATGAATGATCTAACTGGAGGTTGGCCTTTCACAAAGGATCCATGGACTTTGAAGAAGCCCGAGTGCAAGGTGAAAGAGAGAAACGTGCTAAGCGAAAAGCACATCAAATGAATCCTTTACAGGACCATCTTCCATCTGGTAACCTGTGTCCTCACTGTGGGAAGCTGTGTGGATCTAGAATTGGCCTCCACAGTCACTTACGGACCCGGACCCATCGCTAGAGTCTACACAATCTTCTTTAGAATTTCCTCCTTTTATCCTGGAAGACAATCTTACTCGGTCACCAGTGATTGCCTGATGATGATGATGATGATGATGATGATGATGATGATGATGATGATGATGATGATGATGATATATACAGTCATGCCTTGGATTGAAAGCATAATTTGTTTCGGAAACGTGCTTGTAATCCAAAACACTCTTATATCAAAACAAAATCCCCCCCAAAAAAACTTGTACAGAGATTTTTAATTTAAGCTGTACTACAGTACTTGTATTGCAAGATGTCGCTTGTATATCAAGACAAAAAATAATAATAAATATTTTAAAATTTGCTTGTCTTGCAAAATGCTCTCAAACCAAGTTACTTGCAATCCAAGGTATTACTATATATATATATATATATATATATATATATATATGATCATGCACACCGGCCCAGTGAGAAAAGAAGGAGAGAGAGAAGCATCCGGATCATCCACCACCACTCCAGGCTTTATCTGAACCCCCAGTTCCTGTTCTCACATGCAGCAGAAGGAGGTAGTGGAATCCTGGCATGGTAGAGTGAACTGTGCCACTTCCCGCTGCTGTGAGGGATTCCATTTTTGAATGTTCCTCCCATGTTCAGACAAAAGAACAAACAAACAAGCAAAAACAGCAACAAAACATTTCCCTGCATGTAGAAACCTACTACTTCAGGGCTAAAGGTTCTAACCGAGTTTGCTCCCTGCTGCACTGGTTTTCTACTGACAGAGACTTTAAGAAATAACAAACATGGGGAAGGATGCAAAAATGCAAGCCCCCTATCTGCAGTTTGAAGTGGTACAACCCACTGAATCACCTTGAAATTCTACCACTTACAGTAATACCTTGGATTGAGAGCATAATTTGTTCCGGAAACGTGCTTGTATGTTGTAATCCAAAACACTCTTATATCAAAGCGAGTCTCTGGCGGGCGTGAGCGGGGCCGATTTCGGCCCGCTACGCCCTCTCGAGGCGAGCAGTTACATCCCTACGGACTACTTGTCTTGCAAGACCTTGCTTGTTTATCGAGTCAAATTTTTAAAAATTTTTTTGCTTGTCTTGCAAAACGCTCTCAGACCAAGTTACTTGCAATCCAAGGTATTATTGTAATTCCTACATCATTCTGCTGCCTTTGTAGAGCCCTGGCATGACAGGGGAAATAATGGTAGGGAACAGAGCCTGTGCAAAGTGCAAATTTCTTTTACTGGGGAGTGGGGAGCAGCCTTTGCCTTGTTTCATCTTGAACTCCCCCCAACCCCAGACATGGTCTAATAACCTAATTAAAGCTGGAATCCTAAAAACACAGAGGGTCAAGCTAGACACCTTATGTTTCATGCAGCAACTTGAGGCCTAGAAACTTCCTTTTTTAAAATTGTTGTTGTTGTTGTTAATTTACAGTATTTGTATACCGTTCCACATCAAGCAGATTCCAGAGCATTGAACAATAAAAAGACAAAAACAGATAAAAGAAACAAAAACAATATATTGAAAACAAACTAAAACTGCATTGGTGGTTGAAGAGCAGAGAAGGCTTCCTGGAGCAAGGAAGTCTTCAGCAGGCGCTGAAAGCAGCACAATGTCGGAGCCTGCCTGACCTCCAGAGGCAGGGAGTTCCACAGAAATGGAGCCACCACACTGAAGGCCCTTCTCCTGGTGGACTCCAATTGGGCCAAAGGTCCATGAGGAACCACCAGGAGCATGCCACCTGATGACCTCAGCGACCGGGCAGGAAGTTAAAACAATGGAAGTTGTGGGTTTGGAATCGTAAGCTTGATCCCCAATTCTGCATGCATTGATGCCATGTACGTTTAGAAGATGCATTATTTAGGTGTGGGTGTGAGGACTGCTAAAACAGAGAGAAAGCATGAGGAGCTGGGTAGTGGTAAACTGTGGTTAATCTGGCACTGACCACAGATGAGCGAGTATTTGCACTGTTACGATAAATATTTCCAGAGAAGGTTCTTTTGTGCTTGTAGCAAAGGTTAAGCCCTGCAGGTTGGTGTTCGCAGGACATGTAAGGTAAGCGACAGCCCGCCCTCCCACTCACTGGTATTAATCCTGGATTTTGCCTCCTCTTGCCCGGACATTTGATGATTAAGCTGGTCCTTCAAAGGGATAAGCAGCTACCATTTATATCAGGGGCTTCATGTGCCAGTACATACACCACCCCGCTCATCTAAAACAAAAACAGGAGAGGACACCACCCAAAATGTCAAACTTTGGTGGTCAAATAGTGTGGGTAGAATGTGTTTATTTTGCACAGAATGGCTGAATATTCACGGAAGCAAAGAGTTGGAGGAGATCTTGTAGACCAGTGGTTCCCAACCTTGGGTCCCCAGACGTTGCTGGACTACAGCTGCCACCATCCCTTGCCATTAGCCATGCTGGCTAGGTATGCTGGGAGCTGCAGGCCAACAACGTCTGGGGACCCAAGGTTGGGAACCACTGTTGTAGACCATCTAGTCCAACACCCTGCTTGATGCAGGAAACCAGAGCTAGAGGGTCCCAGAAGATGGCTGTCCAGCCTCTGCTTAAAGACATCCAGTGAGGGAGAGTCCATCACCTCTCCAGGCAGAGGCGACGTTAGGGGGCGGCCCACTAGGGCTGGAGCCCCAAATCTTTCATTTGGAGCCCTGAATCTCTGGGAGGTCATCTGCCCCACCACCCTGCTGTCCAGGGGCACTTGCTGAAATCAAGGTACAGGCCCCTGGTGATCTCTGTTGCATCTGATCCCCCTGGATGAGCTGGCTTTTTCCCCACATGTGCTTCACCTCCTGCTGTCTCCCTCCCTTGAATCTTCCTGCCTGAGGTTTTTTTCCTGAAATCAAATGTCCTCCTCTCCCCTGTCCATACAGCCCTTTTTACAAATAGGGGTGTCCTTAGGAGACAGGGTCCTTTCAAGACACACTCACAGAGAGAGACTTTAGAGCATATATGTAAATTAGCACATGCAAATTTGTGCATTGTTTTGTTCCTGTGGGCCAGAGCCCCGGTTCTTTTCCTTACCTAGACCCACCCTGCCTCCGGGGAACTGGCTCCTTTGACAAACTGTGCTGACCCTCAGGATGTTTCTCCTAATATTCAACTGAAATCTCCCTCCTATAATTTAAGCCCATTACATCGAGTCCTGCGCTCTGGGACAGCAGAGAATGTGCCTTTGCCCTCTTCTGTGTGGCAGCCGTTCAGGTATTTGAAGGGTGTTGTTCTGTCCCATGCTCTGTCTTCTCTTTTTCAGGTGAAACATGCCCAGTACTTTTGGCCTTTCCTCACAGGACTTGTTCTCCATACTGCTGACCAGCTTTGTTGCCCTTTTCTGAACCCATTCCAATTTGTCTATATCGAGGTGGGCCACATGCGCCTCCACGAAGAGGACTTGTGTGGCCCCCACTGGGTCCACTGCCTCTGTTGAACCCCCCCCGCCGAGTTCCCAGAGATTCTGCTAGGAAACAAGGTGCACAGGGGGGGTGCGGGGTGCGCTCCACATCTCCCTCCTGTCTGCCAAACAACTAGTGCCAGGTCTGCTGAGGAACAGGGTGCATGAGGATCACACACCATGTTTTTCTGCAGAGTCACGCTCCCCTTAGCTGGGCAGAGTGCGATTCTGCTGGGAAACAAGGAGCATGCTTACTGCATGTCTTTTCTTCCAGCAGAGTCACTGGGAATGCAGCCATGTGGCCACTTCTGGTTGCAATGGTGGCTGCGGTGGGGGAGGGGCCCCCAATCCTCCGAAGTTGCCTACCCCTGGAACTGGACACAGCACTCCCAGCAAGGTCTAACTAGTGCAGAATCTAGTGACCAAGTCACCCATTTTCATGGCTTGGGAACTAAGGTTATATTAATGCAGCCTAAAATTGCATTCGCCTTGTTTGCAGCCGCATCACACTGCTGACTCGTGTTCAGCTTCTGACTGACTATAATCCTGAGATCCTTTTCACATGTACTACTGCCAAGCTAGTTATAATAATACAAGCTCAAGGCACCAATCCATAGAGGAGGACGCCTACAGATCCACAGCATGATTCACTGTTCCTCCTTTGTCCCATTCCAGCCTTTCTCTCTTGGGATCCTGTCTTTGTGGCAAATCTCACTCTGCATCTGGTGTGACTGGATCACTCAGTCATCTCTCCCATTGTGGAGAACTCCGCTGAATACCTGACTTCAGAGGAGGCTGCCTGTTGTATTTACAGGAGAGTTAATGCACTGGACTCAGGGGGCACACTTACAACCATGACTCACCCAGGTGTTGCATCTTACAACATGTTTCAGCAGTAGTGCTTTATGGCAGAATGCTTCACACCAGCACTCCTGAGTGCAACTAGTTTTCACGACATTTTGCAACACTTGAATTCAGTTAATATGCACACTGCTTTCAGGCAAAAGTGCCTGATGACGAGGGCTGTAGTCCACAAAAAAGCTTATGCCATCATAAAATTTGTTAGTCTTTACAGTGCCACGATACTTTTTGTTGTCAAGGGCCGAAGGTGTCCTGGAGCTGTATGGCTGAATTAAATTGCACTTGACCTTGTTAATTCAGTGGTCAAATCTGAGTTCAGATTTGCACTTTTGCAACCCAGGGGTGGGGGGAGGTCAGAGGGTAAAGTATGAGCAGCGCAAAAGACCACAGACTGGATATTTTAATTGAAACAAATCTATTGGTTTATTGATACACAATGCCTGAAAATAATATGAGCTTCATATAGAAGACAATATTACAAATTCGCATTGTTGTGAATAGTCAGGAAATAGCATAAGGGAGCAATCAAAAGACAACAAAACAATTTAAATGATTTAGGAATGGCAAAAGAGCTGTTTTTTTACAGTGTCATTAACAAAATAATCAAAGCAATTTGAACAGCAATCCTAGGCCTACATCTCCTTCTAAGCCGATACATTGCCTATTACTAGACTATTCCGTGATGATGGGCAAAATAAGGGGAGGCTGGTGACACCTGTGTCAGTGGGGCTCCTTATCCATTGCAGCTTTTATTTTGAGCTTTATAGGAGCTCTCCATGGTGCTCCGTGGTGGCAAGCCTATTTTGGAGCTGGAGTTCAGCACCATGGAGATCTCCTATAAAGAGCCCGCTGACACAGGAGTCACCAGCCTCCCCTGGCAAAATTCACATCCCCGTCTAATAATAATAATAATAATAATAATAATAATAATAATAATAATAATGATGATGTTGTGTTGCAGTAAGCATGCATTGTCATATTGACTCAGCTCATTTGGGTGGGCGACTGCATGTGAGCACTGTCTGCTATGGATTGTTCACAGACCTGTTTAAGGTGCCAGCCCAGAAGCTAATAACAGCCGGAACTCCTGGTATGTCTAGTATCTCTAGAGGAAATATTTAATCATTTAGGGATATAATGTAGCCACTCATTCTATATTTACCTAACAGAAATGGAACAGCACAGAGGAAAACCGGTGCTTCGAGGCACTGTCTTAACAAGAAGGAAATTACAAGGACATACTTAAACCTTTATTAGGAAATTGTTGTCAATGTGTTCTGCTTTCCAGCACAAGTTACCGCTTGAAAATTGGTTCATCAATATAACCCTTGTGCCGAAACCGTTCATTAATTCTCATTAGGTTTGGGAACATTTCCTAACTTTCACGTAGGTCTCGTTTTGGTCAAGGAGGTTCAGTTTTCCTTTTGTTGAAGCCATGTTTATCCAGAGAGTCAAACCTAGGGGAAGGACTGGCCTTTCGTAAACAGGGTTGCCAGCTTTTTCACCAGCTGCTGTAGCTGAGCCTTTAATTGCAGCTTGGAATGGAGGTGCGGACATTAGCGAGTGATGAGTGTTATCCTTATGCCATGAAAGGCTCTGGCGGATGACTTTTTGCACATAGAGATGCTGATAAAGGCAGAAGCCAGGATTATAGGTCTGCAGCCAACTTACCAGTATTTGGCTGGTTCCTCCTCAGGATGTACGAATCTGTCAGTCTCGATTTCTCTCAGTTATTTATTTTACCTGTCTTATGTTCGGTTCATCCCATTTCTGCATCCATTTGATAAAAAATAATAAAGTTTGCACAGAAATCTGTACTCATTCTCATGCACACTTCCCATATATATATATATATATATATATATATATACACACACACACACACACACACACACATATATGCATTTTCCTAGCAACTTTCCCTAACAGAATATTTCACTAATTACGCATTTGTGTGCCCATTTCCCCCGAAGTTCCACATTTTTGTCCACGTTTTTTTCATTGGAGAACTGCATTGCGGGATTCAGAGAAATGTGAATTTTCAAAAGTTGACTATATTCATTCACGGGCAGCACAATCCTACAGCTGCTAGACAACGTCTAGATGGCCATAGGATTTTTTGGATTCCCAGCTACAAGGTGGGAAAATCGCTCTGACCTTGTAGCTGGGGATCTGCCCTTGGATCCCACACACACACACCGCAACTGGCACAGAAAGTACCACGCCGGCTGCTTCTCTAAGGTCCCAAGAGATATTCCAAGCAAGTTTAGTTCAGGTGTATGGAGGAGGTGGAGCTCTGAGGCTGGTTTTGTCTTTTGCATGCGGCCCCCTAAGCTATTCATTCTCAGCTTTTGTTGGCCAAACAGCACATTCAGCGCCAGGGAAATTTATTTAGAAACATGTGCGGCTTCATTTTTGTAGCTCAGAAGAAGGAACACGGCTTCTTTGTGATTTGGCCCAAATGGACTAGAAGGAATGCTTTGATATGCTTCAATCAATCAATGACCATAGACTGCCAAGGGACAGTTTGGGAGGCTAATGGAAGATTGCTCACAGGTATAACTGTATAACAGCCCTTTTGGAAAAAATAAAGTATAAGATTGCTGAAACAGATTTCCCATTCATACAGAGTTTTAATTTTCACCGGCTGGGGAAAAGGTGGATTCGGGACACGCTAACGTTCTGCTGTCTCAGAGACTGCACTCAGTTTCTATAATGAGAAGACTGTTCATTTAGTGAGGTGAGCAGTTCAAAACTCACCTTGCTTGTAAAGTCGCATGGTGGCCTGAGGCTACCTAGTATAGCCCTTTACAACCCGGTCCCTTTGTTTTGGACTACAACTCCCAGCATTCCTGACCATTGACCAGGCTGGTTGGGGCTGGCAAAAACAGGAGGAGATAAACATCCAATAGCAATGCAAAAAGGGGGGGGGGGAACAATTCTCAAGATGCAAATTCTTTAATATTTGTTTAGAAGTAGAGGAGCCCGACGTGTTTCGGCCTATGGTGTTTTTTGTTTTTTTTAAGGCCTTTAAAAAAAAGACATGTGAAAAGATGTCTGCAGAATTCTTCAACAACTAGAATGTCTTTCACCGTTTGTTAGTGGTGACTCTAGTTGTTGAAGAATTCTGCAGACTTCTTTTCACAACCCCCTGAGGAAGGCTTTAACCCCCCCCCCCCACCGTAGCCCGAAACACTAGCAGTATGCTGGTATTATTGGTATTTTGACCCCGCCCTTTTTGCCCTTGGCTCCACCCACCACTGGAATGTGGGCCCCGAGAGCGTCTCCAAGATGGAATTTGGCCCTCAGGCTCAAATGGGTTCAACACCCCTGCTTTATTTCCTATGAGCATTAACAGCCCTGAGTCTCTTCTGAGTAACCACCAGCACTATTGTCCGGAGCTGCAGAGACTAGACCAGGGGTGTTGAACTTCAGGCCTACAGGCCACATTTGGTGTGCCTGGGGTCCCGGTCAGACCCTGTGGGGCTCCACAGAGGAGGCCACGCTGCATTCCCCTAGCCCCTCCCCCTTTCCCATGACCACTGAATATTTGGTAGTTTCCTGGCTTTTGCTGAAATCCCCAACTGGAAGCGCTCCACACCGCAACGTTTCGTCGCAGGTATCACCTGTTGCTCTCTGTTAGTACTAGCTTATTTTCCTCATCACCAGACAGTAAGAGGAAGTTTTGCCCCTTTGTACACAGCCGGGCTTGACCTTCATTTCATCGTAACCGAGAGCCACACCCCTAAATTACCCAGCTCAGAACTATGTGTCTTTTGAACTTCAGCAGTTGAAACAGAACAAAGGATGGTATGATTGAAATGAAGCTTTTCAACACCTGCCTGTCTTTTTACTTTGGGGCAATATTTTGCCTCTTCACCTTGGGGACTGAAGAAGGTCATTTCTTTTGTTGAGAGCAACCCTTGAGTCAAAAGTTCAGTCAAATGCTGAGACTGCTTATGAGGCTTTTGCACTGTGGTGATATGTATCTTTGGCCACCATGAGTACCACAATACTAATACTAATACTATTACTAATACTATTACTATTACTATTATTATTATTATTATTATTATTATTATTATTCTTATTCTTATTATTTTATTAAAGCTCTTGTTATTCAGAGCCAGCTTGGCCCATAGCTTAACTTGATTAGCTGGCACATGATATTTATATTTATTATATTTATACCCCACCTTTTTTTCCTGCAAGGAACCCAAGGTGGCTTACATAATCCTCCTCCTCCTCTCCATTTTATCCTCACAACAACCCTGTGAGGTAGGTTAGGCTGAGAGTCAGTGACTGGCTCAAAGTCACCCAGTGAGTTTCATGGCCGAGCGGGGACTAGAACCCGGATCTCCCAAGTCCAAGTCCAACACTCTCACCACTACGCTACACTGGCTTGAACGGTTAACTGATTCCATTAAAGACCATTGCATTTACAGGGAATGTGAGGCAATGTTTTGTTTTTTGGATTTGATCTGCAACTGGTCCTTCACACATGCAAGCAGCTATGATACTTCAGTCATCAAGAGATGAGTATGCATGTGCAAATTTGCCCTCAGCGTGCTCCTACAACAGAAAACCTCATTTTCTTTTTTCAAACGAACACACACTCACACGGTAAAATAAGTATACAAATTCTGAAGCCACAAACTTTCACTTTCATGTCAAACCCATTCTTGTACATAAGAAATATATGCGTACATAGACTTTAAAAGCATATGGCTTCCTTCATGCTTCACATGCTGTTCCTTATGTGCAGAGAACTGTCTAGATGGGCTTAGAAGTGCAGAGGTGCATGAAAATACTGGGAGTGGACCTTAAAATGTCACCTTGAATGAATGGTTCTTACACGACACAAGAAATGATATGCTTTGCTGAACACGAGGAAGAGCCAGTAAGGAGGTAAACATCATACATACCAAGCACTTAGTAAGATCAATGTTACTTGAAGGATGCAAGATGTAGAAAGACTGCCTCATCTGGATTTTTAAAATTTTATTTATTGGTTCGAGCAAGTTCTTTGCTACTTTATGTTGGTGTTTTGCACATCCCCACTTCTCAGAGTGGTGAGAAGTTCCAGAGACGCAGCACTTTTCTGGGTTTGGTTCCCTTTGGAAGGAGGCCACCTGTGGCTTATTGCTGTTTTGTAATATCTGCATTTATTTACAGCAGGGGTGTTGAACCTCATGTCCAGGAGCCAAATCCATCCACCTGGGGTCCCAATTTAGTCCTCCTTACGCTGCCTTGTCCATGTCACTCCCCCGCCCCATTCTAAACAGTTGAAATGCTTCTCCTCAGTCTTACTGTCAGTAAGAGCTGTAAGCTAAAAAAATGCTGGTATTTTGGGCCCCACCCCCTTTGGCCACACCCCTTTCCTTTCATCCCCTCCCACCACTGGAATGTGGCCCCTGAAAGCTTCTCCAAAATGAAATTTGGCCCTCTGACTGGAAGAGGTTCAGTGCCTCAGATTTACAGATATACAGGTTGAGCATAGGTGGAGAGAGTCCAACAGACAGTCAATGTCTATTGTGCCCCACATGAGCTCTCTAGGGAGATGGCCAGCACCCTCAGAGGCTTACAGACAGAGCCCAAAGCTCAGCTCTATGCATCTCTCTGTGTCCCTGTCCAAACAGCAATCTCTCTTCAGACACAGACATCTGGATTGCCTCATCCTTTGCCGGCCATGGAGAGCTCTGCCCCTTCATCGATCCGTTTTCACTATTCATTAAAAAAAACAAAAACGTCAGGGAAACCGTCTCATAGTCAGTTCCCATGGAAACGCATAACCGAGCTGTTGACGCTCTTCCATCGATGCTGGCCAGGTATTGCCTCAGAGCAACCCAACTGATAGCCCTACTCCCAGAAAGCTGATAAGAAAAAACCCTAACAGTAGGAAAGCAAGAAGTCTATAGAATGGGACGATTTCCATGTTAGTCTGCCGCAGCAAAAACAACAAAGGGTTTTATGGCACCTAAAAGATGAATACATTTATTATGGCATACATTTTTGTGGACTTCATCAGAGGCATGAAGCGTTATCAAGAGCCATCTGTTAGGAACTGCCGGGGCTTGAACTGGGGACCTTCAGAGAGTGGTGTGTAGGGCCCACCACTGGCAATTAGCCTGAGCTTCTCTTCCCCCCCCCCCCCTGGCCTGGCACTCTGAACAACACTGGCCAGCTAGGTTTCCCCACCATTTGAGTCTACCCACAATACCCCCAAAGTAGCATAACTCTGGAGCATTGCAGGAAATTTAATATGGTGGCTTGACCCAACCGCTTGGGACTGCTCAGAGCGTTGTGTGGCCACCTGTTGCCACCAGGTAAGCCTACTGTTGGAGGAGGGGCCCCACCAGAGAGCACTTTACTCAGTTCCCCCTCAAACCCAGAGCCAGCTCTGGATGGGGTTCCCATTAGGCACTGATAGGGCCATGGCGTTGCAACTTAGACCTTCCTGGGGCAAGGTGTTGTCTGGGGTGATGACCCCAGGCTCTCAGTCAGGAAGTAGGGTAGGGATTAACGAATCAGCAAAACTCAAGCTTGTCGAGGAGGTTCTTTGAATTCTACCTCAAAGCTCGTTCTGACTCGTGCCCATATCAGATGGTGAACTTCCCCCTTCTTGCATGAGGATTCATGCATATCTTTGTGTACATTTCCCCAAATGTACGTAAGAATTGTGCACATTTTAAAAATGTACTCGTTTCTCTCATTGATTAAAGCATTTTTCAAAAGTACGCATTTTTTCATGTGCATTTTTCAAATGTACGCATTTTGTGAACACATCCCCCCCCCCTTTCATGAATTGTATCGCAAACTCAGAAATGTGCAGACTTCAACCACACAGATTACGTTTGGGTCCACATTCAGGTCCATGAGGTGCAAACTGAGTAATCTCTGCTCAAAAACTGAACTGAATTCCTCATATATTAAGGTCCTTTGTGGAAAAAGTCTCATCAGAGGCAGAAGTTAGGGTGGTCATGTGTCCTACTTTACAAAGGGTGCTCCTCTATTTGAAGGGCTGTCCGGTCTATGGCTGGTTTAAAGGTGAAGAACGATAAGGAGAGGCCCTTGAAGTTGTCCATCAATGGTTCACACCTGGACAGCAGACTGAGCTAGGCCCCCAGGTCACCCGGTCATAGTCTTTTGCACTAAGGTACAGTATTTCTACTTAAAGTGTAGCAATTATTTCTGAATCTGCATACATACATGCAACTTTCATGCAAATCTGTGTCCCTTCTTGTCCTCTTTTTTGATGATGCATTTCTTTTCTTTTGGTGACACCTACGTGGCCACCCTAAGCACATAAGAGTGACTGAGGCTTGGGCCTGTAATGTAGCGAAGTCACTTCTCAACCAGACTCTGGTGAGTGTTTTCCGAAAAAAGGGGGAAAAAACCTGAAATTAACAATTGCTTATATGTAAATATCCATATAACCGCATAAGTCCAGATGTATCAATTATACATAAGCTTCAGCAAAGGTGGACCACATATTCATATATATGTCCATTCGAGAGTGGTGTCTGTATGTCATCCGCTCAAATATTGAAAGTGTCATTAGGTGTTCGATCTATTGCATTATAAGAGGTGAGGTTTTATCTTTCTAGTGTTGTAGTATCAAGTCTTTTAGCTGTCAAAAAGGTGTGGAAAATCCATTTGTGTTGACCATGTTTTAACTTCCAAGGAACAGGTAGATAATTTAAAAGAACATATACATCAGAAAATATCAAAGAGTGTTCTAACACAAAGTTTATCCGTATTATAACCTCCTCCCCAAAAGAGGCAACTACTGGACATTGCCAAAACATAGGATTAAAAGAGGCATTGGCAGTATTACACCTCCAGCACTTAGTTGACTTAGACAAACCCTTATTAATGAGATGTTGTGGCATCCAATAAATGTGGAACACAAGTTTTTGTTGAATAAGACGTAAACTGAGGTCCACTGAAAGTTCAGATATAGACGCCAAAGCAGCAATCCACTGCTTGGACCGAATAGGACATTCCATTCACTGATAATAGATATTTATGAACATGGATCGTGGATTGATATAACTGATCCGCCTCAATAGCAGAGGAGACTGTGAAGCTGCAACACCTGCAGGGCCAAACCCAGATTCTAGCAAATGTTGCGATTGTAAGTATTGCCACTCAGCCACCACAGGGAAATTGTATTAGGGGCACAAACAAATCAGAAAATGATAAGAACTCATCATCATTCCCCGCTAATTGATCCAAAGTAAAAATCAACTTGTCTGACCAAGTCTGCCACAAGAACATTTTCTTACTAATTTTTAAGTCTGGGTTTTGCTATAAGCAGGGATGGGGACTCGGACTCGAGGACTCGACTCGTGAGTCGGACTGAGTCCCCCCTCTGACTCAAGTCTGACTCGAGTCCCAATATTTTTAATGGGACTCGAGACTCGACTCGGGACTCGAGACCAAGGACTCGTCAACATCCCTGGGCTGTTGACGAGTCTTCTGGCTGTGCCAGAAGGAGCGCGATCACCAGTGAAGAGTGCATGGAAGCGAGGCGCGCCGCTGCTTGGCCACTATGGACAGCTACTAGGAGCGCAGCCCCAATGATGTGTTGAGATTTATTTTGATTGATGTGTTGTTGTGGGGGGTTAGGGTTAGGGTCAGGCATTTTGGGTTTGGCTGCCTCTGCCTGCCTGTTTGGGGTTCCCAGCCTCCTCTGCCTGCCTGGTCTCTTCTTGACCAGTTCAACAGTTGAATTGTCCAAGACAAAGGGCACTGCCTGTCTGCCTGTTTGGAGTTCCCTACCTCCTCTGCCTGCCTGGTCTCTTCTTAACCAGTCCCACAGTTTGAATTGCCCAAGACAAAGGCCTCTGCCTGCCTGCTTTGGGGTTCCCTGCCTCCTCTGCCTGCCTGGTTATTTTGGGTTTGTCTGCCTGGTCTGTTCTTGCCAAAATCATTTGCAGAGTTTTGAAATAAAAAGGCACACTTGTGCCTGGAATTTATTTAAGCCACACATCTGAAATAGCCTTATTTTGTTGGGGGAAAACCCCATTGATTTTAATAGGGACTCGTGGAGTCAGTTTTGGGAGTGACTCAGGACTCGTGACTCGTGACTCACCATTTTGGACCAAGGACTCGGACTCGACTCGTGACTCGAGACCAAGGACTCTTCAACATCCCTGGCTATAAGGTCAATTTGGCATGCAAGAATGGATCAAACTGCAGTTGACGCGATATTGTCCGTCACATGTCTCAAGCAACCCTAACAGTCAGAGGAACCCTCTCCATTTTAATATGCTGGGAGCCTAATGGCATCCACTTGAACAGAAGGTCCAGACAAAGAGGATTCCAAAACTGACCATGGTGGAAAACCTAATCTAAGCAGAAAGGGTCAACAGCAAATAGGCCGGATGATATAGCAGAAGATATAGAAAGCCAAATCCAACTTCCTTAATAGAAAGTTGCATCCTTTCCAAAGATATACATGGCAGAGAGGAAAAAGAAAAATTTACGAAATAAAGAATTAAGTTTTTGAAAATAATTACCATGTACATATGCTTGTGAGTGGTTCTTAAAGGGCCTCTGACATATTTTTTTTTAAATCTGTAATTGTTATGTTGTTATTGTATTTTAATGTACTGTTTTATAGTTTTAATCAATTTCCATTGTTTCTGTAAGTTGCCTTCAGTGCCATTTTTTGGTAGAAAGATGGAGTGCTTACCGTATTTTTCCGTCTATAAGACGCCCCCATGTATAAGGCGCCCCCCACTGGGCAGTTTCGCAACTGCGCGGTTCTCTCCTTGGCTTACTTCCGTGTATAAGATGACCCTCAATTTTTAGTCTAACAATTTTAGGAAAAAGTATAGTCTTATACATGGAAAAATACTGGTACTTACTTAATAAATAAATAAATAAATAAGAAAGAAAGAAAGAAAGAAAGGCTGAGCATTCCTACAAACAGAGGATAGCATTTGGGATCCGATCCACCCACCCCACCAGGGCTGCTGGTACTGTGCCCAGACACCACTGCATCCATAGAAAAGGAAATGGAGACTGCATCTACTTTGGCCCTGGCATCATCTAGTACATCCAATGACTAGATCCAAATTTTCCAGGACCACATTGAACCCACTGTCTAGACAGTAAAAAGGGGAAAAAAGTACCATTGTCTGATATTGCATGAACCTTTGTAATGTTTTTTTCTTTCTATCTATCTCATTCTTGGCAAGATGAATGGTCCTTCTGTATTTTATCCCTCAAATTAATGCCATCATTGTTATGTATTCTTAATTATATATGTTTCTTTTCGTCAACTACAAGAAATAAGCCACAGTAATGGAAAAAGTACAGATGCAGTTTAAGATGTTGGAAATAGGAATATCATTAATATTAGGATAACAGCGCTTTCAGAGGAGGTGCAAGGTCCTGAAAAGATCCCGGGGACAAACCTCCCTCCACAAATTTGCATATGCTAATTTACATATGCTCTAAAGTCTTTCTCTGTGTGTGTCTGTAAAGGACCCTGTCTCCTAAGGACACCCCTATTTGTAAAAAGGGATGTATGGACAGGGGAGAGGAGGGCATTTGACTCCAGAAAAAAAACCTCAGGCAGAAAGATTCAAGGGGCGGGGGCAGCAGGAGGTGAAGCACATGTGGGCAAAATGCCAGCTAATCCAGGGGGATCAGACAGACGCAACAGAGATCATCAGGGCCCCTGTACTTTTATTTCAGCAAGTGCCCACGGACAGCAGGGTGGTGGGGCAGATGGCCTCCCAGAGATTCTGGGCTCTAAATGAAAGATTTGGGGCTCCAGCCCTAGTGGGCCACCCCCTAACACTACCTGTGCTTGGTATTGCCTGTTTATTGGCACAAGAGCTGTGGTTGCCAGCTGACCAAAAGGAGAGGGGGGGGGAAACAAGTACCGGTAGCTTGGACTACTCTTGTGCCTCTAATAGCAGCGTGATGCACAGAAATCAGCAAGGGAACCTTAGCATCTCCTGCTAATATCTGCACATCAAATCTCCTGGGAAAGCCACGGGAGCAGTGGGCAGCTGCAAAGTTGGCAACCCTGGCATCAAATGCAAAGTTTACTGCAGAAGAAGCACTTTATATTCTTGTGCAAAACATAAAAAACAGTTTAGGAATTATTGTACTAAACATGTTCATGAAGGTTATGACTTATGATACCCTTAATGGCATGGGGAGGAAGCTTAGAATGGAATTGTGGTTTTATCATATATTTATTATTTTTTATTATCACATTTATTATCCCACCTTTTTTTCCACTTGCAAGGAATCCAAATTGGTTTACATGGGCCCTCCCCCTCTCCATTTTATCCTCACAACAACCCTGCGAGGTAGGTTAGGCTGAGAGTCAGTGACTGGCCTGAAGTCACCCAGCGAACTTCATAGCCGAGTGGGGACTAGAACCTGGCTCCCCTGAGTCCCAGTCCAACATTACCACATACAAAGACACTTTGGCCTTAGGGCCAAACTATACATTAAGTTGAGCAAACTTCTTAATCAGCGTCTTAACGCCGGCCACTTTCTCTTCCAAGAAAAAGCAGTCGTGCAGGCCTCGGATCCAGACTGAGGGCATGGCAAGAGTGGAGGAGGGGTGTTAACTTTCCCTCTATGTGCTGGTTTCCAACCAAAACTCTCTCTCTCACACACACGTACCAACTGCTATTTGCCCCAGAAAGCGCCCTTTACAGTGAAGAACATAAGAAGAGCCCTGCTGGATCAGACCAAGGGTCCGTCTAGTCCAGCAATCTGTTCACACAGTGTCCAACCAGCTGCCCACGGGATCCCACAAGCAGGACATGAGTGCAACAGCACCCTCCCACCCATGTTCCCCAGCAACTGGTGTTCACAAGCATACTGCCTCTGATACTTGAGGTAGCATATAGTAGCCATCAGGACTAGCAGCCATTGATAGCCTTCTCCTCCAGGAATTTGTCCAATCCCCTTTAAGAGCCCTCCGAATCGGTGGCCATCATCACTACATCTTGTGGAAGTGAATCCCATAGTTTAACTATAGTTCGCAACTGAGGTGGGGAGAAAAGGGTTATACCTCATTTTTCTCTGCGTGCCACACTCCGATCTAGATGGGGATCCTGCATGGCTTCTTCGTCTTCTTTTCCTCTTGGGGGATGAAGCATGCTTTTTAAAATAGTGTGCTTGAAGTAATGTGTGGTCTCTGGCCCTTACTCATTGCTGATCGAGGTATCAAAATTGAATGGTTACAATTACAAAAGACCTAGGAAAAGTGCACGCATGGAGGCTCAGTTGTAAGTGGGCAGTAAAATGATAGGATCTTCCTTATTTTTTTTTACAGCAGGGGTGGGCAACCTGCAAGCCACGGCCTAATTCCAAAAGCCCTCTGCACGTGATCATTTCAGACATCTGGCAAGGACGATCTCTCCCTTCCCTGGCAGAGACGAGTGAGAGAGCGAGAAAGGAAGTGGCAGAAAGAGAGAAAGTCAGGTCAGGGGTGACCCACCTGCTTCTGGCTCCGGCCTCGCCCACCACTGGCATGTGGCCCCCGGCAGATGAGCCATCAGGGAATGCAGCTCTTGACAGAAAAATGGTTTCCTACCCTGGTTTACATCATATAGGTCAGTGTTCTCCAACCTTGGGTCCCCAGATCTTTTTGGCCTACAACTCCCAGCATGCCCCAGCCAGCTACGCTGGCTGGGGCATGCTGGGAGTTGTAGGCCAAAAAGATCTGGGGACCCAAGGTTGGAGAACACTGATATAGGTGTTAAGCCCGTGTGTACCTTAACTTGCAGTGTCCATGCTTTTTGGTGCATGAGTGAATGTGTAATGGCGCCATCCAACGTGGCAGCCCATAAGTGGAGGCTGGCTGCCTCCAATGTCAGTGGGGCTCCTGATCTACTGCAGCTTTTATTTGGAGCTTTATAGGAGCGATCCGTGGTGCGCCATGGTGCAGAATAGTGGTGGCCAAGCCGGGCCAAAAGCAAGCGCCACCCGAGCCACTCGGCGGACTTCCGGGTTCCCGGCGGTACGCTTTTCGCGTAGAAAATGGCGTAAGATACGGTAAAAGCAGCCACAATTTGCGTGACTCGTGCAAATTGCAGCCATTTTGGGCGTATGTTACGCCGTTTTTTGAACGTAAAAAACGTACCTCCGGGAACCTGGAAGTCACTTCCGCGGCTCGGCTTGAGAGGACGTGAGTCAAGCCCATGCAAATTTGCAGGACTTCCACCCCCCCAAACGAAATCCTCGCACTTCCCTAGTGGAGAACCTATTTTGGGGGTGGAGTACAGCACCATGGAGAGCTCCAAAACAGGAGTCACCACAGCCTCCCCCTCTGAACTTGGAGGATTACAGGCATCCGATGGAAGGCGGGAAGAGTCCATAGATTTCATAGATCATAGAGTTGGAAGGGGCCTACAAGGCCATCGAGTCCAACCCCCTGCTCAATGCAGGAAACTAGAGGAGGGGTCTCCCATCCAAGTAAAAACCAGGCCTGACCCTGCTTAGCTTTCCACACTCAGACAAGCTGAGCCAGCGTGAGCCACAGGCCTGTATCCATAGGAAAGGATTGCCTCCTCACTTCCCTCACCCTCCAAAACCCTGAGACGGCCAATTCTTTACCCCTGTTCACAGGGAGGAGGGGCTGAGGCATTGCTGGGATTCCTCATATCCCTGCGGAGTGAGGTCAGAACTGGGGCTCCTACTTTTCCTACATGGGTGGCTGGACAGCATCTTCTGGCCATAGGATTGCGCCCTAAGTAGCTTAACTCTTCTTAAACCAAAGTTGTTGTTCTCTTTTAAACAACGTAAAGGGGGGGGGGAAAGGAGAGACTATATCATGGTGAGCGCCCAACATTCTGCCTGTGAGTGAATGCTAATTAATATGTATCAATGAAAATTTGGAGAGATAACTATAATTTGAGTAGAAATACAGCGCATCTCACCACAATGAAGAAGATTGACCAGGTGACCTGTCTGTGTGCCCACTCAGTCTGCTGTCCAGGTGTTATCTGCTGAGGGGAAATTTCTTCCCCTGCCCTCTGTTATTATGGTTCCTCAACTTTAAACCAGATTTGGACTGGGCAGCCTCTTAAATAGAGGACTGTCCTCTTCAAGTAGAGGACTGTCCTGTGTAAAGAAGGACACCTGGCCATGGAGAGAAATTTGGAAAGAGGGGGCACTGAGCAAAGTCAGGGAAAGGGACGGAAGCAAGAGAAGTGGGAAGGAATAGTGACAGGGGAAGAGGAATTATTAATAGTGTGTATCTAGTGTCGCCAGCGTCTGTGTGGTTTTGAAAAGTAACAAGAGGACAAGTCCATACCCTGAGGAGCTTAGAAGATAATGTGAGGTGAAAGGAATGGAGCCTCCCTCTCCAAATATTCAGCTCACCCTGCTGGCTCTCTGCCCTTTCTTCTCTTTTGCCATGTCCTGAGCAAGATCAGGGATTCTCACTATACAAATACACACACACACACCGGACTTAACAAAGGTCTTTCGCAACTCAACCGCTTTCATGGAGTGGGGTCAGGGCCAAATCTGCAAAGGTATTTTACAGTCACCATCGAACCGGAGCTTCTTGTTGGTTCCTCTGCAAAGAAGCCCGAATGCCCCAGCAAAACACAGTTTCAACTTCTCTTAATGTTTGCAGATCGCTTAAAAGGCAACAGATTCCTCGGCCAAATATTTACGTGTTTAGAAACAGCAGCCCCACTGGGAGGCTGGCCAAGTCCATTCCCACTAACCAGACGGAGGAGTTTCACTGGCGTGGAGCCCGCCAGGTAGTTGCGGGGCTGGAACCAAAAAAAAACAACAAATCAGGGGTTGCTTACTTTATACACACATACAAATGCCTAGCAAATGTGCTCTCGTTTTTCATACAGAACACTTACGGTACCTCTAATGCACTACAGTGCATGGTGAAACCCATTCAAGCCCAGACAGAGACATGTTCTTCAAACAGAGAACAATGAAAGGAAGAAAGCAGGGAAGATGCATCCATACTCTTTGCTCCTCTTTAATCACCTTTTGTTTGGGGGCGGGGGACTAAAGTGTGGCCACACGTGTCCTACTTTACAGAGGACAGTCTTTTATTTGAAGGGCTGTCAGAGGACAGTCCTCTATTTCAGTGCTCTCCAACCTTGGGTCCCCAGATGTTTTTGGCCTACAACTCCCAGCATGCCCCAGCCAGCAAGGTTGGAGAACACTGCTCTGTTTGAAGGGTTGTCCAGTCCCAGTCTGGTTTAAAGATGATGAACCATCCGAAGGAAGAGCAACAGCGGCCTTGAAGCTGCCTGTCAACAACACCTGGACAGCAGACTGGCCATGGCACACAACAGGTCCCCTGGTCACAGGCTCCTGCACTATGATGAGATAGTAATTATTTCTACATTTCTATCTATTTATATAAATCAGCACAAGCACATTTTATGCAAACAAGTATCCTCTTTTTTGGGTGATGCACCAGTGGCTACTCTAACTCTGCCCTAGTTGCTGAGGGCTAATCCAGATTGGGACCCTCACATGGGGGCTTTAAAGTCAGAACATTGGTCAATCAAGCTCAGCACTGTTTATACTGACTGGCAACGGCTCACCCATGCTTTCAGACTGGGGTGTTTCCCAGCCCTAGCTGGAGATGACAGAGGTTAAACCTGGGACCACTGAGCTATGATCCCTCCTCAAAGAGAGAGCCATTGGTTCTTGCTTTTTTTGTTAGGTAGAAGCCTAACCCGGTCAAAGTTAAGCACATTCAAAATTTAAGAATGTGCTTAATCCTCTCATTGAAATCAATCGGGCTTCAAAGGGAATAAACTTGGACGGATCATTCCTTTTTCTCGATAAAGTATCATGTACAATGAAAGGCACTGCATATAAAAGATTAACAACAAGAAGTCATAAATAGCACTGATCTCTAGGTCAACATTTTAATTTTAGGGGCAGAAGCCGAAACGTTGTTTGTGCTATAAATCGCAATATTAATGGCCAGACGAGGAAACTCCACCATTTAAAAGAGACAGTTCAGAGGTCATTATCACAAGTAGGCCACATATTCTCAGACATGTACACAGTGCACAAGATGCCAGCTCTGTGGAATGCCTTCTCTAGGGGGACCTGCCTCGTCTGAACACTGAGTGCCTTCAGATCTCAGGCAAAAATGTGGCTCTTACAGTGAGTAGGAAGGGAAGCTGTTCAGTAGTAGAGTCTGTGCAGAAGAACAAGAGGACCAGCTAAAGGCCGTATGGGATAATGCATTTGAAGAGGTGCCCTCGAAGGTGGGGTGGAACAATATATGGGATAGAGGGATTGTGAAAGTGATATCAATTAGGATAAAGGAAATTTTTTATAAACTAATTTGGAGATGGTATTTAACTCCAGTAAGATTAAATAGAATAGATAATAATTGTTCTGCATTTTGTTGGAGAGGATGTCAGGAAAAAGGGACATATGCTCATATGTGGTGGAGCTGTAAAAATGTATTGGCGTTTTGGCGAGAGGTTTTTACAGAAATATCGAAAATTATTGGTATTAATTTAGAGGTCTGTCCAAAATTAGCATTGTTATCAATAACCGAGAAGCTTATTTGTGTCCAAAATATGAAGGAGTTAATTGTAAACTTGTTAACTGCGGCCAGGCTAATGATAGCGAGAAAATGGAAAGTACAACATGTTTTCCTAATAACAGACTGGTATAAGGAAGTTTGAGACATAGCCCTGAACGATAAACTAACTAGTAGTATCAAAGGATTGCTAAAGAAGAACAACTTTATGGATATATGGAATCAATTACTAGAGTACGTATTAATAAAGGGGAAGGGGAGCATGCCTTGTCAGGATATGTTATATTTTTTGAATTTGGAATTTATTTGATCAAGAGGATGGAAGTATATTAATTGGTCCCTTGGAGGGTGGGGGGGGAGCACTTCATGATTTATTGTATGCCGGTTAGGTTATATTTTTGTGATATTCATGTATTTTGTTATATATATTTTTGAAAAGTAAATAAAATATTTTTTTTAAAAAAAAAAGTAGTAGTAGAGCCTGTGCTTAGCGTGCAGCTGCAGAAGGTCCCAGGTTCAATCCTCAGCATCTCTAGGTATGGTTAGGAAGGAATCCTGCCTGAAACCCTGGAGAGTCACTCTCAGTCAATGACTGGGTTCGCACGACATGACAACCAACCAACCAACCAACCAATGATAACAGTCAACAGTTGGCTGTCGTGTTGTGCGAACCCAGCGTGGGTTACCCACTCTGGGTAGTTTTTTTTTTCAAAAGAAACCAAATGGACTGTTGTAGGGTTTGTTTTCCCCATGGTGGGTTGTGGTGTCGTCCGAACCTGGATGACTGATCCCACCATGGTGACTGTGGGATCCCACCCACAGCGACTCACTCGGCAAGAGCGGCCAGAAACACAGGTGCTGCTGTGGCACTTTGAAGGGGGAGCTGATGGCTGCAAGCCATCTTTCCCGATCTCTGGGGGGGGGGGGATTAAAAGGATAAAACAGCCGAGGCAAGCCAAAAATGGCTTGGCTTCATGGTAGGAAGGGAAAGGGGACTTCTTCCTCCTGCGGTGTCCCCTGGGATACTGCCTCCAGGACTGAGGGAGCGAAGCACCCATTTAATTTCATTAAATGAAATGAAATGAGAGCTCAAAATAGCATGGGGGTGGGTGGGAATGGTCACCTGTAGGCTTAGTTTTATTAGCTTTCGGATTGTTATTTTAAATTGTGTTTTTAAATTCGGTTTTTAATCTTTTAACTATTTCGTATGCTTTTATTGTTGTTTTTTACGCACAAACTGTTGTGAACCGCCCAGAGAGCTAACTGAAATGAAACGAGCCCAATTGTCTGTCAGGCTCATTGTGGGTGCTTCACGGAACAACCAACCCATCGCGGCGGCAAATCACTACAATGGGTTGTCGTGATGTGCGAACCCGCCCAATGTCAACAATACTGGAGCAGATGGTCCAACTCGATATCAAGCAGCTTCCTACATTCCTATGAAAGCCTTTTGAGGTCACCTGATTCTGCCGGCCATTTCAGCCTGCTGTTCAGGTGCTCCTATGTGTGGATGGGCAACCATTCTTCTGCCCTCCTATCTTTAAACTGGAATAGGACTGGACAGCCCTTTAAATAAAGGATGTCTTCAAACAGAGGGTGGATCTCAGGCAGCCTTTCAAATAGAAGACTATCCTCTGCAAAAGAGGACATCTGGCCACCCCACGCCTGAAGGATCTGTCTTGGGATCAGTGCTTTTAAACTTATTCATGAAAGATCTGCAGATTTTATAATGACTTGGATTTATAATACAAGTACTAATATACTTAATTCCCCGTATTTCCTGGTGCTGGCTGAAACCAGCTCCTGTTCATGGTGGCTCTTGCACCATGGCCTGGCTGTCACACAGACAAACATTTCCCATAGCTAACATGTGCTGAGACAGTTGGCTTTTTCTGAACCTATTGGGGAACATTGCCTTTCGGACACTTCCCATGTTATCTGCTGAAAGTTGACTCTGGCACATGGCAGTAGTTGTGACTCAGGCTGGGAGTCAATAGAGGCATGTCCAGATTGTCACTGCAAATGTTATTCAAGAAGGACCTTGACATAGCCAAGCTTTCAGATGCAGTCAACATTTAGGGTAGCAAAATCCCAAAGACTGTGGGCCAAACCACACATTATGATAGACACACATTTCAAAAAGTGTCCTTCAAGTGGTCACTTTTATTTGAAAGAGAAACCATCTAGGGGCCCTGATGTGGATCAGGGCCCCTTGCAGTTTACTCTGAACATCCTTTGAAAACAAAGGAACAGGTTGGTTTCTGACGCTGAAACCGATATGATGCAAAACATCAAAAGTCCAGGACTCATATAAGTGTAGTTACAGCCTAAGTAGAAAAGGCCTAGAGCAATGGAGCCCTGGGTGCAGAGCACCAGTTGGACTTTAAAGAGGCACCACTGGAATTATTTTTCTGGTTGGCCACTGGGCCTTGTACGGATGCATCAGGCCAAAATTCATCAGGTCTGGATGTTGCAAGTGATTGGGGAAGCTGCACCTGCTGCATTTCTACCTGGCCACTTTCCCCCACCCCGGCCCAGTGCCGAGCTGAAAGGCCAAGACAAAATGTGGGTGCCTGAAACCTACAATGTTAAGCGAGCATAATATGCCAGACTATATGAAGTCTTTACTGCTTACATGGCACGGAAGTTAAGGCATTTAAGCTTCACTTCGCTTACGATGTCCATGCATTTTGGAGCACGTGTGAAAATGGTAAGTGCCTTAACTCTCATCTTAAACCAAAGTTTTTTAAAATTCATATCTATTGCTGACATCGTCCATCCATCAAATATTGCAAACTAGGAGAACAGAACTCAAGCCCTCTTGCTGTCGCAGCAAAAGGCTGCCCAATTAGATCGTCGGCATCTTCATTAGCATCATCAGGGTGGCAGGGTCCCCAAAACAGATGACAGAGTGATGGGACATGAGTACATTTCATGGAAAGTGCTTCTGACAGCCCACCTGGGCAAGAGAGTGTGGGCTTGGCTCAGCAAAGTGGAACAGATGGAATAAATGAAGGGGAAAAGTGGAATAAGCTGTTAAAGGGATTACTCTGGATCGACTGCTCTGTCTGGTCCTTTAATCTCCTGTAATCGCATTCAGTACACATGTCTAACATCTGCTAGAAAGTTCAGCGCGATGCTCTCAGTGAGATTAGGGTAATGAAAAACCCAACTTAATCAAGCAATCAATGAAACGCAAGTGTCTGTGTTTACCGGAGCCGAGGCTTTGATGTGTGCATGCATCAGGGTTTTATTAATGTTCAACAGCCCAAATTTGTTACCGATGTCCACAAAAATCAACATGAATAGCAGTCAGATACATCCATGCTGCCTTCCCCAATCTGGCACCCTCCAGATGTGTTGGACTATAGCTCCCATCGTCCCCCAGCCAGCATGGCCACTGCACATGCTGACTGGGAGATGGTGAGAGTTGTTGCCCAACACATCTGGAGGGCTCCAGATTGGGGAAGGCTGCATTGTTGGCATTACATTAATGTGTTATGCTCAGTAATAACACACACATTACTGGTATGGAATACTGGCTGCTGCAGGGGTGAGGATGGTTTTTTCCAGCAGCAGTGTATCCTGGGAGTCTCAGGGAGCCACCAAGAAGGGCATGGGTGGGCCTGCACATTGTGCACCCCTGCTGTACAAGATCATAGTCTTATACTTCATATAGAGCCAAGGTTGCTTCTACATTAGGTCCCCTAGTGATACTGCGATATTGCTTTTCCACAATCCACTGGAAGCAGCATTTAAATCATGGGTTCACATGGCATTTAATATAGCACCATATTATCCAGCAATGCCTTTCCCCATGGCCAGGATCCTTCCATAATGTTTAATCATACTGTTAATTAAAAGCTTCCTGCTATTTCACTATGAAAGTGAAGAAACAAATGCTTAAAACAATCTAGGAAATGGAAGATGTCTAATAAAAGGGCAATTAAGGGACAGCTCATCAGTTATCCCCCAGCTGCATCAAGCAGGAAGCAATAACCGAACATGTAAATAGGAAATGTTTAATTAAAGGTATAGTAGCCTTTAAAAGCCCCAATAGTCCTTTGCTTGGCCACACTTTGCTGGATGACACTACAGCTATGTTTTATTGCCCCCCCTCCCCAAATTGTCACAGATCACATCTGAAAAACATGGGAGGACAACATGGAAAATACTGGAATGCAACAAATGGGCAACCTCATTGTGTGGATTCTCCAGAAAAGGTATGTGAGCAAAGATGGCAATTCCAGAAAAACGGTGAGTGTGGAAGCAACTCAACACCATCAGTTCTGTACTCTGACAATGCCACTGTCTTTCAATGTATCGGTTCCCAAGTAGCACCAAAGCATGGCTTTGCATTACATGAATCTGACCTCTATGTGTACACAGTACACTCCGCCCTCCCTCCTGGTTTGCCCACCAAATCAGGATTGAAAATTCTGGTTTGGGGGGGGGGGGCTTACACAATCCACAGTTTGCCAGTTTATATGTCTGGGAAACTGTGGTTTCTGTGAAAGCATAAGTTACTTACTGAGCATGAGGGGAGGAAGTGAGCACAGGGCTTCTCCATGCAATGCAAACCATAGTTGGTATTACCTGTGGACAAACCCAGGGACCTGGTTCATTTGGTCACCACACCTCAGCACAGCATGGATTGTTCTAGGGTTGTTTAACCCTCACATAACCCTTGACTCCCAGGTTCACATGACATGACTTGCCACAGTGCCCACCCGCCATGGCATGCATATTCAAAATGGTGGCTGGCACACACCACGAAGCCCCACAGGTCCACAGTGGCTTAGCGTTACATGTGAACGGGGCCCATTGTGATGTTGCTGGCATGATCAGGCCATGCACATGTATAGAGGGATGACAGGTGGCCTTGTGTTTTGTGGGCATAAACTTGGGCCGGGACAGAGCAAGAACACTCATGAGTCATGGGATGCGGATGCCGAAGCCACATCCTTTGCCAAGGAGCTGATCAGGAACCAAAAGCAGGAACCCTACAATGGCTCTTGTTCATATTCCATGCACATCATGTTTTTAACCTCCACCCCACGGAGACTTCCATGATCGTCCAATCCCAGGCCTATGTGGACTCAGTGAAAGCAAGGATGCTGAGAACTTACAAGTATAAAGTTTTCCAAAAGGTTAGAGCAGGTAAAAATGTGGGCTGTTTTTCACATGGCAGCATGTCCTTTTTTTGTATATAAGACTACAATGTTCTTCTCTGTAGCACATTCTTCTCTTGTATAAAGCAATACAAGAAAGGTCAGCCTATGAAGTCTAGCCCGTGAGCCTGTTTGGTTCCTGTTCCAAATGTTACTAGCGCACGGTGTTCTCGTCTCATCGTCAAATGCAAACGCCATTTGGGAAAAAGTTGAAATAAATAATACAATGCACTTGGGTACCAAGACTTGTTGTGTCTGTAGTTGCTTTCCCCCTTCTGAATGAAGACCTGCAAGGCTATTAAGTTGTTACAGCCTTCTCCAACCTGGTGCCCCCCAGATGTGTTGGACTACAATTCCCATCCTTCCCAGCCAGCATGGCCATGCTGGCTGGGGATGACGGCAATTGCAGTCCAACACATCTGGGGGGCACTCGGAGAAGGTTGACTTACGAGGTCAACCACGCTGGCTGAGGATGATGGGAATTGCAGACCAACACATTGGGGAACACCAGTGAGTTGAGTTGACCTTCTCACCATCATTGTTAGTAGCTGCTATTTTTTCCTCCTCCTCCTCCTCCTCCTCCTCCTCCTCCTCCTCCTCCTCCTCCTCCTCCTCCTCCTCCTCCTCCTCCTCCTCCTCCCTTCAATTTGCTTGCTTGGCAAGCAGAGAGCCAGTGAGCAAGTAGGCCGTGGCATCTGCTGCTGCTCCTCCTCACCACCACTGTTGTCTGGGCCAGAGCGAGAGGCAGGTGGACACGCAAGTTGCCATGAGGAGGGGCAAATCCAAGGTGCTCTTGTCAGTGGGGCCCTGCTGGGGTGTGGGCCCTTGACAGGTGCCCCACTGTGCATACTCTTGATGCTGGCCCTCCTCTGTTTCTCTTGCATGGGAAGGAAGGCCTCTTTGAAAATGATGCGAGCCACAACATTCACATCCACCATCTACAACAGAGGAAGACAACCAGGTGCCCTCAGATGTTTTGAACCACAACTCCCATAATTCCTGACCGTCAGTCATGCTTTCTGTGGCTTATGGGAGTTTTGCTCCCAAGCATCGGTTGCCTACCCCTGATCTAAAAGCAAAGGAAGTATACCTTTTGATTCAGAACTATCTTTTGTTACCCGTGTGCAAATGTAATCAATAGGTCAATTGCTCCACCATATGAGCAACCTGCTTGTCGAGATTTCTGGAGGCTCCTCAACCAGTGGGCAGAGAAAGCTGGAGAGTGAAGGAGGAGCCGCTGGCTTCCTTTCTCCATCAGTTGCTGTGAAGGAAGGAGCCTTTGGGGGTTCCTACATGCGCGCGTGCGCGCGCGCACACACACACACACACGCACACACACACACACACGCGCACACACACACACACCCTCATGTGTGAGCCGGCTAAAGGCTGGGGGGGCGGGGTGTGTATGCCGGCGTCCCAAAGTCTACAGTGACCCGGCATTCAGATGCAAATGTCATGAGTCATGAGTTCCCCTCCCTGCCTGGCCAGGTGAAGTACATCCTGATTGGCTAAGAGGCAGCAGAGCTACAGGAAGGAGGAGGGGAGGGGGAAAGAGCTATATTTCTCAACGTGTGGTTTTTGTCTTTGTCTTTGGTCATCGCGTGGCTGCCGGCTGTTGGAGCAATGGCAGTAAGCCAAGGAGAGGCCCAAACCTTCGGGTGGCCTCAGGATACGACCCCAGGTAGCTCCTGGTGAAATTAGCTGAATGAGGGCTCTGGTAAAGGCAGGTCTTGTGGGGGGCTACCCATCTCGGACCTTCGGGTAGGTGAAGTAGTCCTCCCGGGCAGCAGGGCTGTGCTGGATCTAACCCTGGAAGAGAACTGACCCCCCAGGTAACAGAGTTGTGTCCCTGGGAGATATTAAGGAAGCAGGTTTTGTTATTTTGCAGCTTTACTTTGTACCAAAGTGTCTCTCTATTTTGTGCTTCTCTCATTTCCCACCTTTTGTTGTAAAATGCTACCAGAATAAACCTTTTTTGGTTTTACCCCACATGGGTTGTGTAGTCACTCTGCTTGGTTCAGTAACTAAATCCAGGTTATAGACAAAGGCAAGTCCCTGAACAGAGATTCAAGTAGGATTGCAAAGAGCTGAGGCTTGGCAGTCTGGTACCTTGAGATCTCTGGGGGTCTTGGGTCCTTTGGGTAGGAAAGGTTGGGGGTGTGGCAGGCCAGCCAGCCCCCCCTTCCTCCACAGTTGCTTATTCTCATTCTCATTCTCATTCTCATTCTCTCTCTCTCTCTCTCTCTCTCACACACACACACACACACACACACACACACACACCGGTTGCCTCTTTTAAGGGCTTCTTTACACAAGGCATTTATTGTACGCTTGTGATTCCTCACTCACAGTAGTTTGCGGGTGCTTTACACAACATCGTCATCCTCCAGGGCTTCTCCTGTGCTTTGCAACCATTTCCACAGCTTTTTTTTAGAGCAAGGAAAGTGTAGTATTATCTGGAAATGGCAGAATGAACCAGAATGAGAAGCTCGTGTATTTTCGCAATTCCTCTATACCGCAGCACCACCTTGTGGATGTGTAATGGAACATACAGAAAGGTAGAGAAAGAAACCCCCCAGAAACAAACAAGTGTAAAGGAGCCGATCTTAATCCCACTAAGAATCCGGAAGCAGAAGCCTCGATAAAGTGACGGGTTAATAGCAGCGTGTAGAGAAGCTCTAAGTGGCTAATTTTCTCTGCTCTTCCTCCTCCCAACTCTGAGGAAAAATGAGCTAAGAGTCAGGTGGTGCAGAAGTTAGAGTGCTGGACTAGGACTGGGGAGACCTGGGTTCTGGTCCCTATTCAACCATGACGCTCACCGGGTGACTTTGGGCCAGTCATTAACTCTCAGCCTAACCTACCTCACAGGGTTGTTGTGAAGATGAAATGGAGAGGAGGAGGACCATGCACACTGACACTGCCTTGGGCTCCTTGGAGGAAATGTGAGATATAAATGTAACAAACAAACAAACAAACAAAGGGAGAATGGAGAATTCTCAAATATAGAGGGCCAGTGTGGCGTAGCGTATGGCGAGTTAGACTGAAAAGTAGGGAGACCTGAGCAGGACCAGCACAATAAATTTAGCTGCCTGAGACAGAGCAGCAAACACACACACACACACACACACACACCGCTCAAGTCAAGGTGCTTAATACCCAAATTATTTTGGCAATGGAGGCAGAAAATGCTACAATCCCTGGCAGTAAAAACACAGTTATAATGAAAATAGCTAACCATTTGCTGCCTTTTCATGGCTCCCCAAAACACTGGCCTGTGACAGCTGCCTCACTCTGCTTGACGGTAGGTAAGGCCAACCCTGCCCTGACTTCAAATCCCCACTCAGCCATGAAGCTATTGAGTGACCTTGGGCCAGTCTCTCTCTCTCTCTCTCTTTATGCCGAATGTGCCTCCCAGGGTTGTTGTGAGGATGAAAGGAGGAAGAGGAGTGACATGCCCACTGTCACTCAACTCCTTGAAGGAATTGCAGGATAGAAATAAATAAATAAATAAATAAATGAGAAGGTACTAGTCTTTTTAGTGCAGTGTTCTCCAACCTTGGGTCCCCAGTTGTTTTTGGCCTACAACTCCCAGCATAGCTGGCTGGGGCATGCTGGGAGTTGTAGGCCAAAAACATCTGGGGACCCAAGGTTGGAGAACACTGTTTTAGTGAGTTCACCCAGGTTCTGAGTTGGCATTCACATCCGCTGTGCACAAGGAATCCTGCTCTGTCTCACTTCGCTATATTGGGGCAACTCTCCTTAAAACTGTGCCTCCTCCCTTCTAGCTATTTGTCTCTTCTTAATTGGCTACCAAAGTTTATGCTTTTTTTGGTAACATACGCCTGTCGACAAAGACGCCTTTCACTGATTTTTAAATGAGTAAAGCATTCGATGAGAAAAATATTTTTTAAAAAAAGATTTCTAGGATCACGGAAAGGAACTCTGCCAGGAAGTAGGACTACACCCAAAAGCAAATATTGGGGGAAAGAATTCTTAAAACAAGATCTGCTTTCTTTTGGAAACTGTAAAACGCCAGTGATAAATTCTCCCTGCCCCCCCACCCATTTCTAAAATCCAACATTTTACATGATCTTCTAGATACATGACCAAGGAACGGCCAAAATGTCCACACCCCTCCTTGAGCCGGTAATGATCACGTAGTTCTGAAACTGAAACTCAGGCCTCCTGGAGCGATAACTCTGTGAATGTCAAAACTTTCTGAAAAAAGATGCATCTGAAAGAGATACACAAAAGCGGACACACTCCAATATCTCATTCCTTACAAAGTACACTTTCTTTTTAACGTCCTGAAAAATGGGGTTCGGACAAGCAAACTGGGTGTAGGGCCGCTAAAAAAGAGAGGAATTGCATTCATTTCATTTCATTTCATTGCATTGCATTGCCAAAAAAGAGGACAAAAGAATGATACCAGTTTGTACAACATTTGCATATGCCCATTTATATGTATAGGGACAAATTTAGAAATGACGACCACCATTTAAATAGAAATGCAATACATCTCACCATAGTCAAGTAGACTGACCAGGTGACCTGTGTGCTTTGCTCAGTCTGCTGTCCAGGCATTAACTGTGGATCGGCAACTTCTTATGGCCTTTGACTTTAAACCAGATTTGGACTGGACAGTCCTTCAAATAGAGGACTGTCCTCTGCCAGTTCTCCAAAACAGAGGACTGTGCTCTGTAAAGTAGGACACCTGGCCACCCTACCACCAACAGTGGGTCAGACTCCTCTTTGGCTGCAAATAGAAGTTTATAGTTTGAGTCATGAGCCAACAGTGGATGGATTAGAAGCACCTTTTCTCTGACCCAGGAGGGCTCTCCTGATGTTCTGATTCAGACACAGTCTAAAATGAAGCAGCTTCTTTCTTTGCCATTCAGCATTGCAAAGAACAGTCAAAGTCAAAACAGCAGCTGGCCCTAGCTGGCAGCACCGTGGCAATGTGAAGAGTGAAGCGGTGATGGATTTCCAGGATTCACGTCCAAATTTGGGTGGAGACATTTTGGCAGTGCCAGCTCAAACTTTGCTAGGTTCCAAATCTCAGCGTCATGGATTACCTGCATCCACAGAATTAGCAGCCTCCGTGAATCTGTATGGAACTTGTCGTGAATTCTCCAGGTTTAGCCTTGGCAAGTTCGCCTGCATGGCACGTAAGCGATGGGGAGCAGCTCTGCTAAGGGCAAGGTGGCCGTGTGTCCTCCTTTACAGAGGACGGCCCTCTGTTTCAAAGGCTGGCAGAGGACAACCCTCTCTTTGAAGGCACCCTCTGTCTGAATGGATCTCTGGTCCAAGTCCAGTTTCAAGATAAAGAACCCTAAGAAGGGATTGGAGGCGGGGGCCTTGACGCTGCTTGTCCCCAGTTAGCACCTGGGCAGCAGACCGAGCGGGCACACGCGGCTCACCTGGTTGCAGTCTTCCCTGCTCTGGTGAGATGTATTGTATTTGTATTTATTTATTTATTAAATTTATACCCTGCCTTTTTTCCTGCAAGGAACCCAAAGCAGCTTTCATAATCCTCCTCCTCTCCACTTTATCCTCACAACAACCCTGTGAGGTAGGTTAGGCTGAGAGTCGGTGACTGGCCCAAAGTCACCCAGTGAGTTTCATGGCCGAGCGGGGACTAGAACCCGGATCTCTCAAGTTCCAGTCCAACACTCTCACCACTACGCCACACATACCGTATATGAGAGTAACTGTTTCTAAATGTACATACATACAGTCATGCCTTGGATTGAGAGCATAATTCGTTCCGGAACCGTGCTTGTAATCCAAAACACTCTTATATCAAAACGAAATCCCCCCAAAAAAAAATTGTACAGAGATTTTTAATTTAAGCCGTACTACAGTACTTGTATTGCAAGACGTCGCTTGTATATCAAGTAAAAAAAAAAATTAAATAAATATTTAAAAATTTGCTTGTCTTGCAAAACGCTCTCAAACCAAGTTACTTGTAATCCAAGGTATTACTGTACCTATAAATTAGCATATGCAAACGGCATGCAAATCTGTGCCCTCTTTGTCTCCCCCCCCCTTTTTCTTTTGAGGGGGTGATGCATTTCCTCTTTTTTGGCAATGTGTAAGTGGCCATCCTAGCTAAGGGAGGGAGATGAAGATATAAAGCCACCTTAGGGCACAATCCTATGGGGATGCCTGTAACTCCAATCCTATGGGGATGCCTGTAACTCAGACCGCCTCTGCGCTCTTCCCGCCCCGCAAAGCCGTTAGACAGCTGAGTTCTTGTGACCCTGGAGAAGCAGCCAGCGTGGTTCTTTCCATGTCAGCTGCGAGGTGCGGGGGGGGGGATCCGAGCGTGGATCCCCAGCTACGAGGTCGGAGCAATTTCCCGACCTCGGAGCTGGGAATCTGAACAATCCTACGCCCCCCCCCCCAAATGCCACAGCACAAGAGCAGCCAGTGGAGCTCTCCAGAGCTCCTGCTGGAGGTGGCGGGCCCTCTTGGCGGAGGAGAGCGGCGCAACTCTAAACATATTCCTGAATTCTAAATGTATGTCTTTCGCATCTGGTGCCAGTTGGTGGATCTTGGGGATCTAGTAAAAACGAAACAAAAAACAACAACAAGGTGGATCCCACAAGCCTGACATCTGCTCGCCCCTGAACTAAAGGAACTAAGTGCTGTATAGCCATGAACATACAAGGCAGTCCCTGCCTGCAGGCTCTCAGTCTAGGAAAGACACTGCACTGGCGACTCCGGGGTCAGTGGGGCTCCTTATCCATTGGCATCTTGTTGTTTGAGCTTTATAGGAGCCATTGATGGTGCTCCGTGGTGGTGAACCTATTTCGGGGATGGAGTTCAGCACCATGGAGAGCTCCTATAAAGGTCAAACAGAAAGATGCAATGGATAAGGGGCCCCACCAACACAGGAGTCACCAGCACTCTTATACCCACTTACCCGGGAATAAACCGCCCCACTGAACCCAATGGGATTTACGTATAAGATTGTGCTTTATATGAAAGAAAGGGGGAAGAAATAAAGGCCCAGATCCCTGGCAGAAGCACTGTGCAGATTCATTCTGTGCATAGCTTGCTAATTGCCTCTTACTGAATTGAAACTAAGAGGGGGGGGGGGTTATGTTAATTAAATCACAGGTTAACTAGGCCTTGCCTGGAGGAATGATGGTGTGTGTGTGTGTGTGTGTGTGTGTGTTGTTGTTGTTTTGTTTATTTATTTATTACATTTCTATACCACCTAATAGCCGAAGCTCTCTGGGTGGTTCACAACAATCAAAAGCATAAAATACACTTTAAAAGTTTAAAACTACTGTATAAAATAGAAGTAAAAGCCAAAGTAAAACCTAGCAGCAGTACAAAGAGTTAAAACACAGTAAAGGATTTAAACCAACAGAGGCTGAAAGACTAAAATGTCTGGGAAAATAAGAAGTCGTTCACCTGGCACTGGAAAGAGTACAACGTTAAGTGCCAGGTGAACCTCTCTAGGAAGCTCATTCCACAACCAGGGTGCCACAACAGAAAAGGCCCTCTTCTTTGTAGCCACCCACCTCACTTTCTTTGGCAGGGGCTCTCAGAGTGGGACTTTACTGCTTGCTTTTAGCCAAGCAATACAGGCTGAATTGCCCGTCACCAGGCCCTCTGCCCGCTGGATGACATCAGGTGTGCGCGGCCACACCCACTGATGTCAGTGCCCCCCTTTCCCATTTTGCCTAGCTCTGTGTTGAGAGAGGCATGGCGTCCCGTGCCTCTTTCAGCATGGAGAAAGGGACTCGGATGGTGCTGGAGGGTCTAGCGTGCTTTGTGGGTTCTCAGAGCACACCACCTTCCTCCATTGAAGTGAACAGTGCCAGGGAGCTCAGCTGAGAGAGGATGCATCTAAGCCAGTGTTCTCCAACCTTGGGTCCCCAGATGTTTTTGGCCTACAACTCCCAGCATGCCCCAGCCAGCTATGCTGGCTGGGGCATGCTGGGAGTTGTAGGCCAAAAACATCTGGGGACCCAAGGTTGGAGAACACTGATCTAAGCTCAGCACGATCACACCACAAGGCCAAGCATCTGTTTAAGGCAGCCTTTCTCAACATGGTGCCCTCCAGATGTTTTAGACTTCTGCTCCCATCAACCCCAACTAGTATGGCCAATGGCCAGGATTATGGGAGTTGTAGTACAAAACATCTGGAAGGCACCAGGCTGTGGGGAAGCTGTTCTTGCTAATTGTCCTCGCCTGCCCCGGCCATGCTGTCAGGATGGCTGAGCTGTCCAAGGCATTGCATTCAGGTTTATTTATTTATTTATTTATTTTTAAATCGCCCATCTGGCCGGCCACCCGGCCACCCTGGGCGATATACAATCAGGATAAAATACAATAAAACACCATTAAAACAATATAAAAGTTTTTTTAAAAAATCCTAACCCACCCCATATTTATTTATTTATTTTATTTATTATATTTATTAATCGCCCATCTGGCCGGTCACCCGGCCACCCTCCAGGAGGTTCCAGTCTCTCCTGGAGGTGTGGGTTCGAATCCCACTTCTGACAGGGGTGTCCACTCCAGCCCTTTGAGAAAGAACCATAGCTGGGCGGTAGAGAGCATTCAGAAGGTCCAAGATTCAGTGCCTGGCATCTCCAGATAGAGCTGGGAGAGGCCCATTTGAAAACGTGGAAAACTGCTGTCCATCATGGGCAGACTTCAGGCTTCCTCTCTTCCAACACCTCAAACTTGAATCCATTTTAAAAGGGGCTTAGCAAACTGTGATGTTTGATCATTTTTCAGGGGTGCCAAACTGGATAGTGTCAGCCACAAATCATAGGAAGCTTCCATTCAGACCATGGCTCCATCTAGCTCCATATTGTTTACACCAGGAGTGGGCAGAAGGCAAATGGGATCTACTGTGAGATCTCCAGGTGTTTAGCAGTAGATTGGCAAGGGTTTCTCTGAATCCCAATTGTCTAACAATAGCAACAACAAAAAGCCCCCCCCCCCCATTAGGATGCTGAAAGAGAACATGGGACAGGGGGTGAACTAGGAGTGGATTTTTGTGCGAAAGGACTTCTGGTACTGATCACAAATTCATAAGCTAAGCATGTGCTCAGAGACACCCTGTTCTCTGCCTGCCTGAGCCAGGTTTTTTTTTTTGTGCACCTGGTTGCAGTTGTGAGTGGATCTCACTGTTCTAGTAAAAACCCCAACACAAAATAGATCATGCAAGCCAGATCTCCAATAACTAATCAAATCATCTATACTGACAATGGAAATCCATCTTGCACACTGGAAAACATGTCATATTTCAGAGAAGAGCTTCAGGAATTTACCAGAAACTATCACTGCTGTACGCTGCCTCCAGCGATCGATAACTCTGGCTCTGTAATTGAATGCTGATTGATTTAGCTAGCAATACATTGTAGTCCTGCTGCCGCCTCTCTAAATGGCAAAGTCAGACCTAGGCCATCACTAAACATTGCTATAGGCTAAATTCATAAAACTACAAGGAAGCATTTCACTCCAAAGTAGATAGGTCTATGATTTCACACACACACACACACACACACACACACCACTGGGTTCAGAAACATGATAACCCACACTCAACGGTTGAATATGGGTTGAGAGTGGATTGTTGTAGAAGCGTCAGGTTGTTGTTGAAATGTGGTTTATCGTGTTAACTCAGCCGAGATAACAAACCATGGTGAACACCCCACAGTTCACAACCCAACAACAAACCAGGAGTTCTCTTCATGGGTTGTTCGTGGTTGACAAGGCATGGCTTGTTAGCGCAGCTGGGTTCAGACAACACGACCACCCACGTTTCGACAACAACCCACGATTCAACAACAACCCACACTCAACCCATACTCAACCCTTGCCTTGAGTGTGGGTCATCGTGTTGTCTGAACCCAGTCACACACTTAAGAAGGCAGGCGAGCTGATTAATATGCCAGAGCAGACCTTTTGAAAGACTGGAGATTTCTAGACATGCTTCAGCAATTCTTAAAGAGACTGAGGTGCCATTCTATGCATGTTTAGACAGAAGAAGAAAAAAGTCCTACAACTCCCAGTGTTCCCCAGCCAGCATCCCATCCCACACTTTAATTAAAGCCCAGGGAAAGATGTCATGAGATTTCATAGATTTCATAGATCATAGAGTTGGAAGGAGCCTACAAGGCTATCGAGTCCAACCCCCTGCTCAATGCAGGAAACTAGAGGAGGGGTCTCCCATCCAAAAACTCCTCTCCCGTGGGACTTTTTCAGGTCAGGAAGCACGGGCAGCCTGGGAGGCTGCAGAGTGATGGAGGGACTTGTAACATGCAGAAGAAAGGAAAAAATGCACAGCACACTAGGCCACCTTGCAATGATAGGGTAAGCTCAGAAACACCACCAAAAGGAATTCAAAAGATATTATAAGGCGCCCTGACAACGAGGCAGAAAAGCGGAAGCCTCTTTTGCAGTGGAGGCTGGCGGCTCCAATGTCAGTCGGGCAGTGTATCCGCTCCGGTTTTTGGTCTGAACTTTTAGGGAGCTATCCATGGTACTGAACCACAACCCCCCCCCCATAGGTTCAGCACCACAGATAGAATCATAGAATAAGTAGAGCTGGAAGGGGCCTATAAGTCCATCGAGTCCAACCCCCTGCTCAGCGCAGGAATCCAGGTCAAAGCATCCCTGACAGATGGCTGTCCAGCTGCACCTTGAATGCCTCCAGAGCGGGAGAGCCCACCACCTCCCTAGGTCATTGGATCCACTGTCGTATTGCTCTAACAGTGAGGAAGTTTTTCCTGATGTCCAGGCAGAATCTGGCTTCCTGTCACTTGAGCCCATGATTCCGTGTCCTGCACTCTGGGATGGTGGAGAAGAGATCCTGGCCCTCCTCTGTGTGACAACCTTTCAAGTACTTGAAGAGTGGCATCATATCCCCCCCCCTCAGTCTTCTCTTCTGAAGGCTAAACTTTAGCTCCTTTAAAGTTCAGACTGAAGTCCGGAGTGGGTACACTGCCCCACTTGGAGCCACCAGCCGCTGCTGCTGTTTCGTGGAGGAAGAAAACTTTCAGGAAATCGGCATACAGATTTTGGCACAGCGCTAGTGCCTACATACGGTACTTACACACCCATGTGTGACATTCTCGGTCTTCTCTTTTAGACTGGACTTGTGGCACACTAGCTCAGAACGTTGCTCACTATTGCCCTTTACACATCTGACTCCTCCAAGTAGAAACATTTTGTCATCCTCCTAGGAAACAACCCATTATCCAGGAGCAAAATATAATCAGAACTGTGTCCACCCCCCCCACCCACCCCCAACAACTTACTTTAATTTAGCGTATTGGGAAAATGTTGAGTTCTTGGCATGACTGACCCACCCAGCGGAGACCCCCTCCCCAATAACGTCCTAGAATACACTGCTCATTCATAGATCCTTTAAATTTTGTTTCTTAATCTATGAAGCGACGTACTTTGCTTGTGCGGTGACGGTGGTTTCCGCAAGCTGATGTTGCCAGTTTTGGCCAACCCTGGTGAAAGGCCTCTTGAAGCTACCCTACAGGGACAACACATGTGGGATACAATAACACAATTCATAAACTGCCCATCCTACCTGTGTTTGCTCAGGATCTACATTTAACTTAAGTTATCCTGGAAAGAGGGCATACGTTTCCGGTCCTTTAGAATGGGGCAGAAGTCCATTTGTTTCCTGAGAGCTAAATTCAATTAAACTGCTGAGCTCACGCCTGTAAGAAGATCATTTATGCAGACTGGGCCAAAATATGGTTCTGTGTGATTATTCTTTTCCCCCCACTCTGAGGGCTTTTTTCTTTTTAGCATGCAAAGCAACTGTGGGCAGCTTCAGCTTGAGAGGGGGACTGGCAGGGTGGGAGGGGCAGTTAACCCATTCCTAGCTAGCCATATGCTAGGTGAAAATCCGCTCCCCTCAAACTGAATTTCCATCTACTGGGGAGCGTGGTGGGAAATATATGAAGTACGGATATCTTCTTCTTTTTTCCCCCTTGAGGAGAAAAAACAACTGGAGGCAATTTTGAAGGTTGGAAAGGAGAGGGTTAAACCAGGAGGGCTCAATCTGCAAAGCCCTCTGCAAGACGGAAGAAGGAGAGAGCGAGATACAGAAAGGGTGGCAGAAGAGAGGGGCGGGGAAACAGGTTGTCCCACCTAGTTTTGGCTGCGGTCCCAACCAAGTGGAGGCTGGTGTCTCCAGTGTCAGCGGGGCTGTGTAGCCGCTCCAGAGTTCACTCTGAACTTTAAAGGAGCCCTCCATTGTGCTGAGCCCTAGCCCAAAATAGGTTCAGCACCATGGATAGTCTCTTTAAAGCAGTGTCCTCCAGCCTTGGGTCCCCAGATGTTTCTGGCCTACAACTCCCAGCATGCCCCAGCCAGCGGTGGAGGACACTGCTTTAAAGTTTGGATTGGAATCCAGAACGGATACACAGCCCCACTGCTCCCACCCAATGCTGCCTTTGGCCTGGCCCACCATTGGCATGCCCCCCCAAAAAAAGATTGCCCCCTGTAGAACACAGCACTCCATGGGTGGGGTGGAGTGGTTCGTACCACAGGGTTAAACCAGTCCTTCCTTTCTGCTTTCCACTCAGCCTGGTCACGCTCAGCTACTCTGCATGGGGGGGGGGGGGGAACCTCAGGAAAAACAATCATGGAACTAAATATAAATAACGTGCAGCTTGACCCACAGATACACGCACAATAAATATGCTAACATTTGCCAATGTCTTGAAGATTATGCAATTCTGCAAACACATATGCTGCATTGCGTTTTTACTCTCCCCAAAGGGAAGGAGCATTCAATTTTTTCCTTCCAAAAAAAAAAAAAAAAAGGAAATTTGAAAGAGAGATTGCTTGAGAATTCCTGTGCCAAAATCCATTTCAGCTTTAGCTTGGCAGGCTTGCTGTGGCATATGGGCTGTCTACTGAGGAACACGGGCATAAGTTTATCTAACTGGATTACCTCTCCTAGCATACGTCCCTCAATTAGCCCACATATACCCAACTGCACATATAAGGCCTGACTAGAGCCGGGGTGCGGAACCTCCAACCTGTGGGCCTCATCCAGCCCATGGAAGTTCCACAGCCAGCCCATGGAGCAGGGGCATTTCTAGGCACTTGAAAGGCTCATAAGATACCAATCCGCATAAAATTAGCATATCAATATGCTAATTGATATCTATATATGCAAATTTAGAAATAATTACTAGTATTTAATTAAGTTTCACAGGAGGCAATTAATTTCCCATGCAAATTACAACAAATAAAATAAATTATTTAATTAATTTGTACACACACACACATCGATCAACTTAAATTGGTACCATAGTTCCTCTTCAATTACAATTAATTTGCAATGGCAGTAAAGAGGTGTGAAGAAATGCATAGAAAAGAATGGCTGGTAAGTTTTTTCATGAGCCTTTGCAAACAACGCAATGAAGCTTTAAGACAATGCTGAATTGCCATCTGGGGTGTGTGGGGATTTGGGGGTGGGGGTATCACAGCATGTGGGGAAGGGAGTGTTAACCTTTCCACCCCCACCTGTTGGTCCCCCATGAAAATTGCTCTTTGCGTGGCAAGCCATGAGCCGTCTTCAAAGGCAGCCCCACACGTAGAGAACATTGCAGTAATCTAGCTTGGAGGTTACCAGAGCACAGATAATTGAAGCTAGGTTATCCCTGTCTGGATAGGGGCATGGCATAGCTGAGCCCCCCACCGAAGCTGGTAGAAGGCACTCTGTGCCACCGAGGCCAGCTGAGCCTCAAGTGACAAAGATGGCTCCAGGAGAACACCCCCAAACCACGAACTCGCTCTTTCAGGGGGAATGTAACCCCCTCCAGAACAGGTTGAGCACCCGCCACCCAGTCCGAAGAACCACCCAGTAACAGCATCTCAGTCTTGTCTGGATAACAAAATAATAACAATAACAACAACAACAACAACAAAAAGCTCTCCCCGCCAGACCAGACTGGGCTGCTCTAAACCTGATGTGCAGGAAGTTCAAGTCCGGATGTAGACTTGTACTCGGATATGCCGCTCATCCCGGTGCGTGGCTCACACGGGGTGCAGAAAGGAATCGGCTGTGCCCACCATTTTGTAACCGGCTCCTCTTGGTAGACTTTGGCATTCCAGAAGGAAAAAGTTCCTACAAGCTGGAATTTGCCTGCACTGGGGTAACCTCACCAGCCTACCCTCGATGCCAGCCCTGGTGCTGAGTAGGCAGCCCTGTGCGTGCAAAGCTGGAGTGCTGCTCTTATGCGCAGTAGAGGGCACTGCCCAGTAGCGTAGGAGAGCCAGAGCTAACAGGGATGCACTTTTTTTATGAGCAGGGACACTGACGTCAGCTCAGCAGGCATCCCCCCCCGCCCCAGGATTCTCTGTTCCCCCTGAGCTTAGCTGCGATCCTCAAAGTTGCTGGGTGGGAATGAATGTTCCCAGCAACAACATATGCTCCCTCTTGTAATGCAAAGTATTTTGGGTGGCTTGGAATTTGAATTGGCAATTCAGACACATTGGTTCAGACAACACAATAACCCACACTCCAGGGTTGAGTGTGGGTTGTCATTGAACCATGGGCTTATAGATTTCATAGATCATAGAGTTGGAAGGAGCCTACAAGGCCATCGAGTCCAACCCCCTGCTCAATGCAGGAAACTAGAGGAGGGGTCTCCCATCCAAGTCATAACCAGGCCTGACCCTGCTTAGCTTTCCATGCTCAGACAAGCTGAGCCAGCGTAAGCCACAGGCCTGTAAGCCACAGGGCTGTTGTGGAAACATGGGTGATCGTGTTGTCTGAACCCAGCTGTGCTAACAAGCCATGGCTTGTTAACCACAGAGAACCCACGATTTGTTGTTGGGTTGTGAACTGTGGGTTGTTCACCATGGTTTGTTATCTCGGCTGGGTTCAGACAACACGATCACCCACATTTCAGCAACAACCCATGGTTCAAAAACAACCCATACTCAAGCCTTGAGTGTGGGTTATCGTGTTGTCTTGAACCCAGTCATTAGCCTTACAAAAGAGCTGCTCCTGGAGGAGATGAGAACTGCTAGAACTGGTTTGTTGATATGGATCAACAAAGCTCCCTGAATTTCTGGACTCTCCCAGGGGGCGTGGCTATGGGGGGACTGTCATGATGAGTTCCTGCACCTCAAAATTTACCACTATGCCACTGACACTGCTCCATCACAAGAAGTAAGATTCCACTGCCTGCCTGACCGGCTTCTGTAGGTGGAAGGCAGGGTGCCATCTTGTCCTTGGCCTCTGGCAGCAAAATGTCTTGGACTGGTGTCCTGTCTATGTTGATGGGCCTTCTAAGAACATCAGAAGAGCCCTGCTGGATCAGACCAAGGGTCCATCTAGTCCAGCATTCTGCTCACACAGTGGCCAACCAGCTGCCCACGGGAATCCCACAAGCAGGACATGAGTGCAACAGCACCCTCCCGCCCATGTTCCCCAGAAGCTGGAGTACATGGGCATACTGCCTCTGATACTGGAGAAAGCATTCTTCCTGCTGCTTACCTAGCAACAGGTGGTGACCGCGCCAGCCGCCATTTAATTTCCCACAATGCCCCTGACATTGTGCCGCCCCAGGGTGTTGTGGGAAATTGAAATGGTGTCTCCTGGACTCAAACGCTTCTTCAAAGAGGGAGAAGGGTGTGCCAGGCAGCGGGCCCTGCTTGGGCCAGGGTCCCAGATGATGCTCGGTGCTGACGCAGGGCTTGCCTTAAATTCTCACCTGTAAGCAACAAGGACTGTGAATTTCTCATAGGCAGAAGTCACTGAATCCTAGCCAAATCCTCATGAAATGGCACTTCATTTAGCTGCTTAATTGCTTTTACTGTCTATCTTGTTAAACAATAACCTAATGGTTATTTACATTTTGAAAGCATGCCTGGAGCCATCCGTCAAGAATGACTAGTCAGAGGCTAATTATTTACAAGACTATTAAAACATCTATTGATTAACTTCCAAAGAAACAACCCTCCCCTGGAGGGTTATTCTGCATAGAATTTTGCGGTGCCTATTCCTTTTCCTAAAAAAAGGTCTTTTTTTCATACCTTACAGAATGATTACCCTTCCAGCTATAGGAACTATAAGAATTCCAATAGAGGCAGGCTACACCCACCTCTTGTATAGGCTGGGGTGTAGCTAGGCACTTAAAAGATTCAAGGTCCAGCCCCTTGGGGCACAGATCTGCATAAGCATATGCACATTTAGACATAGTAATTGCAGGATGTCTTTAAATTTCACAAGAGGCAAAGCTAGGCAATTACGTAATTTCTCATCCAAAGAATCCTCAAATATGACTCAATTGATTTGCAGCCTGCCCCCAGATCATCCCAAACGTAACTGCCATGTAGAGGGAACATGGCGTGGGGGCGTGTTGTGGTGCATGGCAAGAGGAGAGTTAACTGTTGAAAAATGGCCTTGTGTGGCAATTAAACTTGGCACCAATGGATGCTCCGGGCTCTGACAAATAGAACTGGGGTTGTGGCCTCATGGACCCACCCAAACCTAGCAACACCCTGCACGATGCAGGAGGCACTCGCACACGGAAGAGATTAAAAATCTGTAACTGCCAATGGAGCAGTAGTATATATGTAACAACAATATTTAGCATGTCTATAGTTCTTGAACAAAGCATGTCTACTCAGAAGTAAGTCCCACTGAATTCAATGTGTCTTTCTCTCCCCTGTAAGTGTGCATAGAATTGCAGACTGAAAGAGAAACTGGAATTCCATTATTTCTTGTAGGGGGGGGGGCATGCCATTCTGTGTGATGTTAGGCCCATAAAAATAACACATGTGTATGTTTACGCTAGACCAGTGTTCTCCAACCTGGGGTCCCCAGATGTTTTTGGCCTACAACTCCCAGCATGCCCCAGCCAGCGGGGGCATGCTGGGAGTTGTAGGCCAAAAACATCTGGGGACCCCAGGTTGGAGAACACTGTGCTAGACAGTGCCCTTTGCAACTGAGCCTCTTTCCCAGGGCCCTATCTATCTATCTATCTATCTATCTATCTATCATCAGACTTTCCTCCCTCCTTTCCTCCAAGAGGCTCAGTATGGCATACACAGCCTCCCCGCTTTCAACCTCACAACAACCCTGTGAGGTAAATTAGGCCCAGTGCTGAGTGCTTTGTGGCTGAACGGGGATTTGAATCCAGGTCTCCCCGCAATCTGCCCAACATTCTGTCCCAGCCTTTCCCAACTTCAGCCCTCCAGCGGCCGTTGGACTACAACTCCCATCATCCCGGGGGATGATGGGAGTTGTAGTGCAACAGCAGCTGGGGACCCCATGTTGGTAAAGGCTGCTCTGTCCACTGCGCCAGGATTGTGGAACCTCCTTCAGCCCGAGTGCCGAATTCAATTTCGGAGAAGCTCATGGGGTGGGGGGGTGGGCACATTTCAGTGGCAGGCAGGGCCACACGCAAAGGGGGTGCCCCCCCCCAAGCACCAGCCTATTGCAGCTCAAAGCTCTTACTGCCAGTAACGAAGCCTTAGGAGAGTCAGTGTGTTTTAGTGGTGAGAGTGTTGGCCTGGGACCCGGGAGATCCGGGTTCTAGGCCCCACTCGGCCATGAAGCTCGCTGGGTGACTTTGGGCCACTCACTGACTCTCAGCCTCACCTACCTCACAGGGTTGTTGTGTGAGGTTAAAATGGAGAGGAGGCGGAGGATTATGTAAGCCGCCTTGGGTTCCTTGCAAGAGGGGGAAAAAAGGCAGGATACAAATACAATAAATAAATAAATAAATAAATGGAGGCATTTCAAACTTTTAGAATGGGGGAGAAATGGCACAAAAGCCGGGAAACCACAAATTACTGGTGGTGGTGGTGGTGGTGGGGAAGCAGGTGAGGGCAAGGGAGGAGGCCGTGGCCATCTGGGAAACCCTGTATTGACACACACACACACACACCGCCCTGGGATATCCCCTCCCCTGCATTACACCATACTGGCTCTCTTGTTCTCATGACTATAAGGCAGGGATGGGAAAACAGTCTCAGACCCTCAAAGTGTGGCCCTGAGAAACACCTTTGTGCTTAGATTGAAAGCATTTCGATAAGTAGCGCTATTGATTTCCGGGGATGGGGACTCGGACTCGAGGACTCGACTCGTGAGCCGGACTGAGTCCCCCCTCTGACTCGACTCGGACTCGAGTCCCAATATTTTTAATGGGACTCGAGACTCGACTCGGGACTCGAGACCAAGGACTCTTCAACATCCCTGGGCTGTGCCAGAAGGAGTGGAGAGGAGTGCGATCACTGGCGAAGAGCGCATGGAAGCGAGGTGTGCCGCTGCTCGGCCACTATGGACGGCTACCAGGAGTGCAGCCCCAACAGTGTGTCAAGACTTATTTTGATTGATGTGTTGCTTACTTGGGAGAGGCAGAAGAAGGACCTGAGATTACTCTGTGTGGCTGCTCTGAGTGTGTTTCTGGTTCCAGCAAGTTCATCACCAGTGGAGCGGGTGTTCAGTGAGGGTGGAATTGTGATGAGATCTCACCGTTCCAGAATGGGGGCCAAACATTTAGAAAAAATCTTCTAAATTTTTGTTCAAATGCAACATGGATAAGTTTTAGGAAGTACAGCAAGTTTATTTTTTAAAATCATTTTTCTAAATGCAACCTTTCAGACATTTTGGGTTTGGCTGCCTCTGCCTGCCTGTCTGGGGTTCCCAGCCTCCTCTGCCTGCCTGGTCTCTTCTTGACCAGTTCAACAGTTGAATTGTCCAAGACAAAGGCCTCTGCCTGCCTGCTTTGGGGTTCCCTGCCTCCTCTGCCTGCCTGGTTATTTTGGGTTTTTCTGCCTGGTCTGTTCTTGTCAAAATCAGTGGCAGAGTTTTGAGATAAAAAGGCACACTTGTGCCTAGAATTTATTTAAGCCACACATCTGAAGTAGCCTTATTTTGTTGGGGAAAAAACCCATTGATTTTAATAGGGACTCATGGAGTCAGCTTTGGGAGTGACTCGTGAGTCACCATTTTGGACCAAGGACTCGGACTCGAGACTCGGGTCCAAAGACTCGTGACTCAAGACCAAGGACTCTTCAACATCCCTGTTGATTTCTCTCTCTCTCTCTCTCTCTCTCTCTCTCACACACACACACACACACACACACCCTGAACCCAGCATACCTCAGGAAAATTAATCTCGGTGGACATTGTATGTGTTCCAGAAATGAGGACAAAGGCCGTCCTAGTAGAGGGAAGATGGCAGGAGTCTGACTTTCCAAGCACAAGAAATTTAATAGAGGAAAAGTCCGGGGACAATTAGGGTGAAACTGCCAAGCTTCAGGGACCCAGAGTCGCGGTTGTTGTTTACTCACACAAAATGCAGAGTGCAAGGGCGCCACCTGGTGGCTTTATGTCTCATAAGAACGTAAGAAGGGCTACGCTGGAATATCAGACCAAAAGGCACCTCTGTTACAGCATCCTATTTGCACAGCGGCCAACCAGGTGCCGGGACATGAATGCAATAGCTCATGTTCCTCAGAAAGTGGTATATAGAGGCCTACTGCCTCTGATACTGGAGGTAGGATATAGCCATCAGGATCAGTAGCCACTGATAGCCTTCTCCTCCATGAATTTGCCTAATTCCCTTTTAAAGCCATCCAAGTTGGTGGCCATCACTACTGACCTTGTGGTAGTGAATTCCATAGTTTAACTATGTGCTGCGTGAAGAAGTCCTTCCTTTTATTTGTCCAGAATCTCCCACCAATCAGCTTCATGGGATGACCTCAGTTCTAGTACTATGCGAGAGGTATAAAGACCTCTTTCTCTCCACTTTCTCTACACTATGCATAATTTTGTACAGTACACCTCTATCATGTCTTCCATCACTTGCCTTTTTTTCTAAGCTAAACAGTCCTGGATGTTGTCACTTCTCATAGGGGAGTTGCTCCAGCCCAGTGACCATTTTGGTTGCCTTTTTTCTGCACCTTTTCCAACTCTACAAGACCGTTTTTGAGGTGCAGTGACCAGAATTGTACACAGTACTCCAAGTGTGGCCACACCATAGATTTGTATAAGGCCAATGCGATATTGGCAGTTTTATTTTCAATGCCTTTCCTAATTATGCCTAACACAGAATTTACCTTTTTCACAGGTAAATTTGCACATTGGGTCAGCCCTCCAGGGCCACGCAGATTGCTACCCTGCTGTTTTTGAAGACCAGCCTACCTCAACCTGGTGCCCTCCAAATGTTTTGGATTCCAACTCCTATCATGCCTCCAGTATCAGACACTCTGAATACCAGTTGCTAGGGAACTTGAGCAGGAGCGTGCTGTTGCACTCATGTCCTCCAAGGAACCCAAGGCAGGTTACATGATCCTGCCACTCTCCATTTTATCCTCACAACAGCCTTGTGAGGTAGGTTAGCTTGAAAGTCAGTGACTGCCCAAAGTTGACCCAGTGAGCTTTGTGGTTGAGTGAGGACAGGGCTGGTGCTACCATTAGGCCAACTAGGCAGCTGCCTAGGCGCAGGGCTAAAGGGGCGCCAGAAACACCTTGGGGGAAAAAATACAGCGCTCTCAAGTGGGAAGGGGGGGCGCTAAATATCTGATCTTGCCTAGGGCACCAAACTGCCTTGCACTGGTCCTGAGTGAGGACTAGAACCTGGGTCTTCTTGAATCCTAGTCCAATGCTCTAACCATTGAGGACAGAATGCTGGACTACCTTTTTTTTCCTGCAAGGAACCCAAGGCGGCTTACACGATCCTCCTCCACCTCTCCATTTTATCCTCACAGCAACCCTGTGAGGTAGGTTAGGCTGAGACCCAGTGACTGGCCCAGAGTCACCCAGTGAGCTCCATGACTGAGTGGGGACTAGAACCCGGGTCTCTCCGGTCCTAATCCAATGCCCTAACCACCAGACCACTCTGGCTCAATCCTCAGCATCTCCAGGTCAGGTTGGGAAAGGTCCCTGTCTGGATTCCTGGAGAGCCACTGCCAATCAGCGTAGGCCCAGTCCAGCACTCTAACCACTACGCCACACTGGCTCTCATAATGAATGTTCTTAAGTAGGCTTTGGGAACAATGTTCCGTTCCCACCTTCTCCGTACCAATGTCTACCAGGCGGTCATAGCAACAGATGTCCATGTCGCAATGCCGCAGCTGCTTGGCTGCAGCTGCTTGAAATTGAATCCACATTGAAGCACGTGCCTTTCGCATGACGATCGCCATTTGACACTGTTTGGTGGTTGCGGTGAATTGAATAAGGCCCAGCAACCCTTGAACGATTATCTCTAGCTAATGATTAACGGGGGGGGCAACCTAATCTCTTTGGCACACTGCTAGGAGTACCGCCTTCTGGAATGGAACACAAGCGTTAATTGTGCACGTGCCCGAGCCACCTCTGAAAAAGTGTGGCGGACCAACTTTTCCTCATCGGCACAGCTGAGACGTCGCACTCCCACTCCCGGTTTGGAGGATCGGGACCGCGCCACAGGCTGGCGCTCTCCTTCTCCTTTGCCTTCCCACCACACCCTTCTGTTGTGCATAACCATTTTGCTGTGATGATATCTGAAGTGGGCAAACGATGGATGAATAGAGAGGGCCAGAGTCATCTGTGGCACAGTTTTCGACCACGTGGTTGCTTGGTTGCCTGTGAGAACGGAAAGCTGGACTAGATAGGCCTTTGGTCTGATCCAGCACCACTCTTCTTATGTTCTTTTGTAACAAAGTCTTGTGGCACTTTAAAGACTCAGGCTGAAATCTTATACACACTTCCACACTTCCACTGGACTTAATGGAACATACTTCTTTCCCCCTAAGCTTAATTGCCACCCCAGGAAAGATTTTTTTGGGGGGGGAATGTTGCAGCAAGCAGGGAGGGGAGAGTTAACTCTTCCCTTCCCAGCTGCAATCCCCCTTGAAAACCACCCACCCCCTGCATAGCAACTAAACTGGGGGAAACTTCCATCAGCAACAATAGACACTCAGGTCTCTGGGGAAATAGATTTGGGCCCTGGGAGATATATTCGGGTTGGGGGCCCCATGGCCCCAGCCCTAGCAATGCCCCTGCCTAGACGGCTTGGGACCAGGTTACATGAAAGAACACTTCCTTCGCCCAGATGCACCTACCTGAAGCTTAAGACCTTCAGAGGCCCTGCTCCAACTCCAAGTGCTCTGCCAGATGAGGTGAGGCAGGCATCCACCAGCAGGAGGGCCTTTTCAGTGGTGGCACCCTGGTTGTGGAATAGCCTTCCCAGAGAGGCTTGCCTGGCCCCAGACAACTTAATGGTCTTTTTGGCGCCAGGTGAAGACCTTTAAAAAAAAAAAAAAAGTTCATTCAGGCCTTTTAAATAACTCACGTCACCTGGGCTTCTCAGTTTTAAAATGTGTGTTTTTAAGTTGGGGTTGCTGGGAGTTTTGTGCCTTGTTGTATCTATGCTGCTTTTGATTTTATACTTATTTTGCATTGAAAACTTCTGTTCTGTTTATTTATTGTACGTTGCCTAGAGAACTCTGTGTAATGAGAGCCAGTGTAGGATAATGGTTAGGGTGTTGGACTGGGACTTGGGAGATCCGAATTCTAGTCCCTACTCGGCCATGAAGCACACTGGGTGACTTTGGGCCAGTCATGCTCTTGCAGGCTAACCTACCTCACAGGGTTGTTGTGAGGATACGATGGAGAGGAGGATTATGTAAGCCACCTTTGGTTCCTTGCAGGAAAAAAGGTGGGATATAGATATACTAAAAAAATTAATAAAGGGGTGACATGCAATGGTCATACATAAATCATAGCAAATGCGAATGCAACTGGATATTATCAACAGTCATTTCCAGCCAGCAAATTGTTCAATGGAAGGTGTTGAGTTCCATATCCAAGCATGGGACTCTTTTGTATATAAAAGCCAACACTGACATATTTTGTAGGCTCAGAATGTTCATTCATTCATTTATTCATTACTTGTTTATTTATTACGGGGCTCTGACCCCACCTTTCCCCTCCAGTGGAAATTGCAGTGGGCAGTATCCAATGGCAACCCACCAGTGCTTAACACATTGCAGTAGTGGGAATAACCACTAGCACAACGGGAAGCTAGTGCTTCTTGCTAGTGCAGCCCCCCCCCCCAAAAAACCCTATCTCAAACTACCCCTTCCAGAACGGGATGTGTACCATTCCAGACACTGGTGCAGCAGTGCCAGGGTTTGCAGGGATGCAGTGCCAGTACTTTTTTATTAGCAGGGATGCTGACATCATCTGCCACCCCCCTCAAGAGTTCCCTGTTCCCTCCGAGCTTAGCTGCAATCCTCCCAGTAGCTGGTGGAAAATGGATTTCCCCAGCAACAATATGTTGTTTTAATGCAAAATATTTTGGGGTGGCTTGGTCTGAAATGGGCAATTAAAGATGCAGTCCTATGGCTGCTAGACAGAGTCTAGATGGCCATAGGAGAGCTTGGAGTCTCATCTCCGACCTCGGAAACGTGTTCCGAGGCGAGAGCTGGGACTCTGACCTCGGAGCGCCCTCCTTCCGCCCTCGCAGCCGGCATGGAAAGAACCACGCTGGCTGTGGCTCTGAGGTTGGAAGACTGACCTCGGAGCCGGAGGTTCATGAGCATTATGGGGGGTGGAGAGGGGAGGAGACAGGCTTCGCCACGGATCCGTAGTATCCTGGCGGCGCCCCCGCCTCTCCTCCTTGCAGCTCTGGGGGGGAAAGACTAAGGCGGTTGAAATCGACCAGTCTAAGTCTTTTGCAGAGTGGGAGGAGCATGGACCGACCTTCACCACCGCACTCCTCCCGACCTCCATTGGATGCCCGTAATCCTCTGAGTTCAGAGGGTTACGGGCAGCCACATTGCGCTGTAAGACCCATGAGCTTTCCAAGAGAACTGCTCCTGGTGGAGATGAGAACTGCTAGAACTAGTTTGTTGATATGGATCAACAAAGCTGCCTGAATTTTTGGACTCTCCCTAGGACCTCAGTCCCTGGCTATGGGGACTTGTCATGATGAGTGCCTGCACTTCCAAATGTACCACTACACCACAGGAGTCCAGAAGTGGTTGTTTCAGGCTAGTTTCTGGTTGCCCTAGCCAGCACTAGCTTCCCGTAGTAGGTCGTTGCCACTAGCACAGCGTCAGCATTGGATACTGCCCAGTACTTTTTAAAACAATACAAAACAAATAACGACTAAAAATAACAAACCTATAAAACGAGCGATCAACGGCACAGCAAAATCACCACAAAACCTAAAATCTGTAAAAAAAACAAACAAACAACCCAGCAACAATCAGAGGACCATTCAAATATTTGCCTAAAGAGACATTCTTTGCAGCAAGGCAAATCTCTCAGGGTAGGGAGTTCCATAATTTGGCTAAAATCAGTATATTCCCCTTGATTAAAACACAGCATCTAGTCCTTTCTTCTTCATTTTTTTTTAGAAGCCATGCATTTTAAGATCTGCATTTTAACAGATTACTCTGAAATGATAATGTCTTCCCCCGTTTGTTTTGACTTCTTTTAAAAAATTAATCTAATACAGTAGATTGATTTTGTAGGAGAAATTGGAGAATACTCTCACCAAGAGGGGGCGCTCTCTTACCAAAATCTAAAACACTTCCAAAAGTTTTTCAAGTGATAAACTCTCCATGCTAAACGTTGAGTGTGATTTCAGTTTTGACAAATGCATTTTGGGGGAAGGAATAGTTAAATAATGTCAGTGTCAGATTTCTAGATATAAACAAAGTTCAGCTCACTGAATCACCCTTTTTTGCAGTACTAATATGAATGACCTCTCCCAATCTATACAATTATATATATTGTATATAATATATATACAATATAGTATTGTATATTGCAAATCCTGGGTGGTTGCAGATCCTAGCCAACTCACTACAAGAACATGGTTCCAAATTGGCTTGCTACACACAAGTAAATTACAAATGGTCACAATGTTACGGTGATGCTTATATATCCTAGTGCAAATTAATTTAAGGATAATTTATCTATTGATGAACAATAAAAGTTCAGTCCCACCTTACATTGTAGCAGTAAGAGGTGAATGAAAATATAATTAAAGAGCAGACAGTTAAAAGAATGCCAAGCCAATAGAAGCAATAATAATTTTTAAAAAAGAAATCCTAAAATGCCTTAAATGCCTTAAGGTTGGAGAACCCAGGGTACAAAACTGGATCTTCATGAGGAAGACGTAGGCCTAAATGTTTACACAGAGCTTTGTTTTAATGCTCTGCAAAAGACGTTGTTGCTGCCAATCGTCTGCTGTTGAATAAGTTTCTAACAACGTGTAATTAATGGTGTGTTTGGGACTTTGGTCTGATTCACAGCCTTTAGATGAGCCCTGTGGCGTCTGGCTGTAGGAAAACCATTTTCAAATTCCTTAGATGACCTTGTCAGATCTCAGCCAACCCGACCCACAGGGCTGTGCCCAAGAGGAGGATACAATGAGGCCTAAATGGGAAAAAAAGTTAACTTTTCACATAGAGCCAATGTGGCGTAGTGGTGAGAGTGCTGGACTGGGACTCTGGAGATCCAGGTTTATAGTCCCCGCTTGGCCATGAAACTCACTGGGTGACTTTGGGCCAGTCACTGACTCTCAGTGACCTACCTCACAGTCACTGACCTACCTCACAGGGTTGTTGTGAGGATAAAATGGAGAGGAGGAGGAGGAGGATTATGTAAGCCACCTTGGGTTCCTTGCAGGGAAAAAGGCAGGATATAAATAAATAAATAAATAAATAAATAAATAGTGAACTCTTATCTTTCTTTCATACAAACACCTTTCCACGTTAAAATCATGCACCCTCTGCATTTTTATCAGGGCTGGCTCCAGATTTGGGCAAAGTGTCCTCTGGTGGGCTTCCTCCTCCATTAGGGGGCCCTCGAGGGCTTGTACGGCTCTGAGCAGCTGGGTCCATCGGTCCTTTTTCTTTCCTGCCATGCCCCAAAGCGACACCAGGTTGGGTGCATTATTCAAAGGATGGCTGGCTCCAGCCAACTGAGACTGCTCAGGCTGCCAGGCCAGAGGAAAAAATGAAGGAAAGGAATTGAAAATTAAACTGCCAAGCTCATACTCCTCTTACAGAAATCTATGGTGTGACCACACTTAGAATACTGTGTACAGTTCTGGCCACCGCACCTAAAAAAAAAAAAAAAAAAAAATGTAGAGCTGAAAAAAGTGCAGAAAAGGGCAACTAAAATGACCAAAGGGCTGGAGCAACTCCCCTATGAGGAAAGGTTACAACATCTGCGACCGTTTAGCTAGGAGAAAAGATGCATGAGGGGAGACATGATAGAGGCATTTTTCTCCCTCTCTCATAATACTAGAACCCAACGGGGGGGGGGGGGATCCCATGAAGCTGATTGTGAAGGTTCAGACAATAAAGGAAGTCCTTCTCACCAGCGCTTAAACTAGGATTCACAGATTATATTATTATTTATTATTACATTATACCCCCTTTTTTCTAAAGGAACCAAGCTTAATAATTCTCCTCCTCCTCTCACTTCACACACCCGTGGCGCAGAGTAGTGATGCCCAAGTCACCATGAGTCATGCTGAGCGGGCTAGAACCCGATCTCTTCCCAGTTCAACGCTCTCACCATACCAATGTAGTGATGGCCACCAATTTGGACGGCTTTGAAAGGAGAATGGACAAATTCATGGAGGATAAGGCCCAGGTAAGCTTGGCAAGAGTGGTAAAGGGTTTTTGCCACTCTTGCCAAGTGGTTTGCTAGCCAATAACTGGTACCCATGATGGGGTTGGTCGCCCAGATTCGGATGACATGACAACCCATCATGGGCACAACAACCCCTACAATAACCCATTGGTTGTCAGGGTGGCTTGTTGCCCTCAGGCATGCCACCCTGTGGGAATCATAGGATATCATAGGATCATAGAGTTGGAAGGGGCCTACAAGGCCATCGAGTCCAACCCCCTGCTCGATGCAGGAAACTAGAGAAGGGGTCTCCCATCCAAGTAATAACCAGGCCTGACCCTGCTTAGCTTTCCACACTCAGACAAGCTGAGCCAGCATGACCCACAGTGTGGGTTCGCCCCACAAAACAACCTATCATGGGTAAAAACCCACGATAGGTCATCGTGTGGTGTGAACCCAGTCAGTGTGTGTATGAAGGACCGCCGCTGGTCCTTTGCGTGAGTTCGGGAATTAACCGGTTAACCAGAACTGAGAAAACTCCCTTTAAGCCGTCCCTGGCTGAATGAAAGGCATCCGCTTTCAATAGGCACTGAAGGAGAGTTGAAATTGACTAGGCATAGGAAAAGTTTATAACAAGTTTAATGGAGCATAGCAAAACAAACAGATAAGAACTCCACCCTAAGCAAGGGGAGTCTATAAAACTTAATTGAGCGTGCAACTCCAAAACACATTGAGCTAGAAAGAAGCTTTGCAGATAGGCATAGACAGTACTGACCTTAAAAGACCTAAGTTCCTAGAAAGAATCCGCTACAAGTCGATCAGGCTTGCAGCGGTTACCGAGCGCTTTTGCCCTGGGTTGAGTTTCCTTGTCCTGACCGAAGTCACGGACGGTCCGTGCAGTCCTGCACTTAACTTCCAACAGCCTTACCGGGGTTTGGTGCCCCTCTTTTACCTCCTCCCGTCGCTCCCCCCTCCCTTCCTGTTGACAGGTGAAATTGGCTCTTCCTGCCAGGATGCTGGTGCCCCTGGGTGCTTGAGAGTACTTGGCAGCTCTTTGAGATTGTCACGTAGTTGGCGGTGTGTGTGTGTGTGTGTGTTTCTCTCCACAGTGTGAAAGGGCAGTCCCAGCCTAATACCTTCCTCTGGCAGTCTCAAGCATGATGCAGCCCTTAGATTCCTCTGCTTCTTTTGTGGTAAGAGTTACTAAACTCATAGATGGAAGCTCCTCACTCTACCCTGAACAAAGTACAGTCATGCCTTGGATTGAGAGCATAATTCGTTCCGGAAACATGCTTGTAATCCAAAACACTCTTATATCAAAACGAAATCCCCCCAAAAAAATTTGTACAGAGATTTTTAATTGAAGCCATACTACAGTACTTGTATTGCAAGACGTCGCTTGTATATCAAGTAAAAAAAAATTAAATAAATATTTAAACATTTGCTTGTCTTGCAAAACGCTCTCAAACCAAGTTACTTGCAATCCAAGGTATTACTAACGCAAAGCACAACTCAATGACCCTGAATCTCCCAACTACCACCAGCACCTCTTTCTACAACACTGTGTTTTGCATGGAAATATATAGAAGAAATGCTGATGCTCCTCCTGCCCACAATGTCGAAACCTCAACTTTTATCTCCCCCACCCTAAGCTGGAGGAATTTCACAAGTATTCGTCTGTCTGAGAATGAGAGGGAAGGAAGAAGCAAAGAAATAATAAATATGTACGTGAGGGAATACGAATAGATGCCAAGATGCTTTGGACATGAATCTAAGGCTGCAGTCATGTGTAGACTTTTCAGGGAAGAACACAGCAGGAGACTTTACTTCTGAGTAAACAAATACAGTTCTAGGCCTTTATGGCTGCAATACCATAGATGCTGACTTGAAAGTAACCCCGATTCAACGCAGTGGGACTTATTGCTACAGTGTAAAGATGCATACCATTGGTTTTTATGGATTGTTACTTTCCCCCCTCCACTAGTAAAAAGTGGCTTGTTTCTCAATGTGTGTCCCAGCCCCGCATTTACAAGAGTGCATGGAGAAACATTCAGCCCATCTACATGTGAATGTACGGTACTTTGCTTGTTCGCTCAGCACTGGATGGCTGGGCTGAGCAACTAAATGTATAAATGAACTGCAAGGAGAAAGCTTCAATCTGAGCCGAGATGGTATTGGCCTGGGGTGTTCGATCCATGCCAAGCTCCGCCATGCACATGGTCACTTGATTTGCTGCAAGCATCAAAACAGGGAACACATGACTCTGGATATCTTGTGTACATCAATGGCATGCATATTAATTCGGCAACTGTTGCTGTCATTGTGGCGGCTTTCATCCCTGAACTCACTGAAACACCTGAACAAAAAGAAAGAAAGAACCACCCTGTGGCGGGAACAACAGCCCTGAGCTTCTGGCCTGGTCATTATCCAATCTCTTCCATATTTGATCTGGGGTGTGGGGAGAGAAACCAATTCTGCCAGGGACGGCTTGCTCTCCAAGACAGCCGAAACCTGCTTAGACAATCAAGCAAAAGTTGAGAGGAAGTCCGTTCCTTTGCTGGAGGGTTGAAAAGCCCACCCCTGCAGAGACTGTAAACAACTTTCTTGAAACATATTTGGGAGGGAGCAATCCTATGCCCCCCCCCCCCGAGACATTGCCTGCGGGACCGTAGGATACTGGGGACTCCCCTCTCTGAGGTCGGAGACAGTGATCTGACCTCATTAGGGGGAGTCGGAGCTCTGCCCCTTCACCCCCACCCACCCACCCACCCCCGCGCCTGGTGCAGAAAGAACTGTGTGGGCTGGCCTCCAAGGTTGGAAAAGCGACCTCGGAGAGGGGGGAAAGGGGGCGTTTTGGATGGGAGGGTAGTGGAGACCAGAGAGGCCAGGATACGAGCTATCCTGGGCCTCTGCCAGCCTCCTTCCCTCCCCCTCTGAAGTGCTGTCACTAGACAGGCGGAAAAACCTGTCTCGCAAAAACTGCAGGGTGGGAGGATGGGGGGGCAAAGATGCCTCAGCCACCCCTCCCACCCGGCATTGGATGATTGGAAGCCCCCCCCCCCACCGAGTATAGGGGCTTCCGATCATGGAGGGCACAATCGATAGGACCGTGTGCCCAAAGCCACCTATCTAAACTGCTTTAAGAACTTTTTTTTTTTGGTTGAAAAGTGGTATATAAATATTCCAGATAAATAAATTCCAAATAAATGAACGGGAAAGGGAGGGTAGGTAAAGAGAGACTCCACCCTCCCGTAACATTAGAACTTGGAGGAGTCATTTCATGGATCTGATTAGCAGTAGATTCGGAACAGACAGAAGAGCAGAACTATTTCACCCGGCTCAAGCGATGGAATTTACTACCACCACAAAAACGTGGCAGTGGCAGAGAGTTCTGATGACTTTTAAGAGGGGATTAAAGAAATTCCTGGAGGAGATGGCCATTAGCCATGATAACTCAGTGGAACCTCCAGTATACTTCTGCATACCAGAGAATCTGCACACCAGCAGAACAGAGTAGGGGATTACACAGAATAGATTCAGCATGGCTCTTCTTATGAAAACACGATCTTTATGCCAGGGCATCTCATGGCAAAGGCAGGTTCCAATCTTGTCCCATATCAGGGGTGGTGCTAGGTACTGAAACTATCCAGGGCTCCAGGCCCACAGGAAAAAAAACAAAAACATCCACAAACTTGCACATGCTAATTTACATATTGAGAGCCAGTGTGGCGTAGTGGTGAGAGTCATTGGACTGGGACTCTGGAGATCCGGGTTCTAGTCCCCGCTCGGCCATGAAACTCACTGGGTGACTTTGGGCCAGTCACTGACTCTCAGCCTAACCTACCTCACAGGGTTGTTGTGAGGATAAAATGGAGAGAAGGAGGAAGAGGATTATGTAAGCCGCCTTGGGTTCCTTGCAGGAAAAAAGGCGGGGTATAAATATAATAAATAAATAAATAAATAAATAAAATAAATATGCTCTAAAGTCTGCGTGTGTGTCTTGAAAAGATCCCATCTCCTAAGGACACCCTTAGTTGTAAAAAGGGATGTATGGGCAGGGGAAAGGAGGACATTTGATTTCAGAAAAAACCTCAGGTAGAAAGATTCAAGGGAGGGGGTAGCAGGAGGTGAAGCACATGTGGGCAAAAGGCCAGCTAATCCAGGGGGATCGGACGCAGCAGAGATCCTCAGAGCTCCCAGCAAGTGCCTCTGGACAGCAGGGTGGTGGGGCAGATGACCTCCCAGAAATTTGGGGCTACAAATGAGGGCTCCAGCCCTAGCGGGCCACTGCTTAACGCCGCCTCTGTCCCATATCAAATAAGGGTGAGACAATAGTTCCCCTGATCGAGTACAGAGTACCACCCCTTTTAGGAACCAACGCGGGCCTGGAAGAGTTCCCAGATCAGAGGGCGGCGCACGGCTCCCACACGAGAGTGACCTCTCCGGCAATTCAACCACCCGCTTGCCGATGAAGTATTGCGAAACAAGCCTAGATTATCTCGGGCGACTGCGCAACGCCGCTTGGAAGGCGGATCGAGCTCGAGGCTCGCGCGGCTGGCGCTAGGGCGAGGCGAGTGCGGCAGCCGGGGGGGGGGGGAGAGAGAGAGAGAGAGAGGCGCTTTCCCTTCCCCCGATTGGATGACGTCCATATGTATGCAAAGGACCTGGGAAGCGGCGGCCAATCAGGAGTTAGCCTAGCCTGTCGTATTTATAGATCCTATTTAAAGAGCCCTTGGGAGGCTCGCTCATTCTCTTTGCCTTGCTGGGTGGTGTCTGTCGTTGCTCTCGCACGCACACGCGTGTGCAACTGGGCTGGTGCAGCCGGCTAACAGAAAGGGGCAGGCGTCGGAAGAACCGGTCCCTGCGTTTGCTGTGGTTCCCCCCCCCCCCGTTCTTTCTTACACCACTTCTTGGAAAAGGAGGGAAACACTGTGTGTGTGTGTGTGTGTGTGTGTGTGTGTAAAAATTTCCCATGCTCCAGTCAGTATTTCCTCATCGCCCCGCCGCAGTGTGGAAAGTTTAGAAACAATAGAAGACCGACGCCTCTAAAAGCGAAAAGGAATCCCTTTGTGTAGGAAAACAGAACAGCTGTTTGCATCCCGCCCACCCCGCACTAAAATGAATGCTGAGGTCAGGGCTTGCATTTATCATGAAGCCACTCTTGTGGCAGGGCCTCGCTTTGGAACACTCCATATAGGAAGAGAGGATGGCTAGCCTATGTGCGCCAAAGGATGTGGCAAAAGGGCACCTTTCGGGGGCAAAGATCGGTGTTTCCAGATGGGGGTTCCTAGTGCTACCACTTAGCAGGCATTGGGCAGGTGCAAAAAAATAAAATAAAATGGGAAAAACCATGAGAAAATGTAAGGTAATGTGCCAAAAAATGCAGCAAAAGGGTACCTGCTTGCACCATGGGGAAAGCGCCTGTGCAATATAAAGCAGCTACCTACGTTCCTCTAAAATAAGTGTGCATAGGACTACAGTCCAAACCAGTGTTCTCCAACCTTGGGTCCCCAGCATGGCTGGGGCATGCTGGGAGTTGTAGGCCAAAAACATCTGGGGACTCAAGGCTGGAGAACACTGGTCCAAACGGTATAGCATAGAAGCGGTCAGGAGGTGGCTACCGTGCAATCCGATCCTATGCATGTTTACTCAGAAGTAAGCCCCCCTGAGCTTAATGAGGCTTACTCATAGGAACATTTGCGCAAGATTGCACCTTTGCATGCATACTGCTAGACCCATCTTGCTCTGATTCCACTTTTTGAACCTTCCGGGTAACGGTATATAGGGTATTTGGTAGGCCACATATACCCCTTGAGCTGTTTGTTTCAGCCATGAGGGCTAGAACCTTAAAAAGAAAAAAGAAAGAAAGAAGATGAAAGCTTAGGTTCTCAGGAAGTCAGAATTTGGAGCCAGAGTCGTCTTCAACATGGTGAGCACACACTCTGTCCTGTGAATGGAGTAGCTCAATTCTCTGATTCATCAGTTGCACTGTTTGCACACACAAAAACAAAACAAAAACAACAACCAACTAGCCATTTTTCTGGACAGAGTTCAGGACTTTCATTTTGAAGTTGTCCATCTGTACATTGAACCCTCTGATTGATTTATTCCATTCATTCTCCTATGATTTTGTTATCAGCTTCTCCTTCCCTCCCTCCACTGCAAACAGAAAAGCTATAGAAAATGTTTTGAATAAAGTTGTCACATCACTCACTTGGCAGGCTTTTTGATTAGTATATCATTAATGTGAGTACAGAAAAGAGCAAGGGAGAAGGTTCCTATTACATCCAATGGGACTTACTCACAGGAAAGTGTGTATATTTTAAAGCCATCTACAACACTGACCATCATGTCTTATGGCAGCAAATCGATTATACATTTTGTGAAGAAGTATCGTGTAATTGAGGGATAATTGTGAAATGCTGCTCCTTGCTAGAAGAGATAACAGCAGCAGTGCCAGTGCTAGATGACTTTTCCAGAATTATATTATTATATAATATCTTATATATTATAATTATTACATTATTATATATTATTTTATAATATTTTATAAGTGGCTTTTGTAATTTTTTTAAACCTTACTTAAACCCTTAATTGTTGATATCTGGTGTTCTTCGGGGGGGGGGGGGGTCAGTGCTTGCAGGGCAATCTCTTTTTGTTTTAAAATGGTCAGGATTGGCACAAATTCAACAGGTGAAGCTTACCCACCCACCCCACACCCCCAAACATGGAGCTTCAGAGAGAAGGGGAAGTTTCTTGCATTTCCTTCTGACATTGTAAACTCACCTGTTAGAGGCACAGAGTCAGCCCTGTTAGGAAATAAAATCTTTGGCAATATAAAGATAGGAATCATGTGATAAATGCCCTCATTCACCTCTCCCTTGGTTCAGGCCAGCGGGTGCAGCCTCCATCTCCTTTTCTTTTCACCCAGCAGAGGCAGCAGGTTGGCAGCAGGTCCTTGGACTTAGAGAACAACTCCCCATGTCTACCAGCTAAAGTTATTTTAGTGGTTATTTTATTTTAAACAATGGTTATTTATTTATTAAGCCACCTTGGGTTCCTTGTAGGAAAAAAAGTGGGATATAAATATAATAAATAATAAGTTAGTCATAACTAACTTGCCCCATTGATTTAATTGGGCCCACTCTAAGGATCCACCCATGATATTTAATCTGATTTTTTAAAATGTAAAAATAACGGCCTAGTGTTTGTCAGTTATCCCAGTGCCTTTGCACTCATTGTCCAAAATGATGGAAGGCGGGAGCAAGTTTCCATCTTCTTGATCCATTGGGTAGAATTCTGCCTGCCCACTTTTCCTCCACAAATAAAAGGACTAGAGGCTTAGGGCCAAACTACATGTGATACCAAATGTGGGTGTTAGCATCTAATGTTCATGGTTTTTATTCTTTGAAAAGCAGTTGCACACGGGCAGGCAGGCAGGCAGAGAATCAGATCAGTTATGTACTGTGGAGGGTGTCGTCCGTCCCCCACCTGCGTGCCATGGTCCTGGTGAAAACCCCCTCCTAAATTTCCATTCCTTTTAAAAATGGAAGCTGAACATTCAGGGAGAGGGTCTGAAACATAGGAACATCGGAAGGTGCCTTATACTGAGTCAGACCCTTGGTCCATCTAGCCCAGTATTGTCGACACTGACTGGCAGCAGCTCTCCAGGGTTACAGGCAGGGTTCCTACCTGGAGGCCGCGGATCGAACCTGGGACCTTCTGTATGCAAAGCAGGTGCTCTATCACACTGAGCGGTGGTCCCTCCCCTACAGCACCTGGTATTCCAAGGCAGGGCCGGATTAAGAGCATTATGGGCCTGGTGCTGAGGATTTTGGTGGGCCTTTTAATGGAAATAAATAAAATGAAGACGCAATTTTATATTAAAACAAATTAAATATTTTAATTACCATTAAAGTGCCAAAACTCAAAAACTCCTGCAGCTCATCAGTAAGGGTCTCCCCAATTTCCCCCAAATTTATTTATTAAAAAAGAAAAAGCAGCCACAACAAAAAGCCAGGAAGCTTTGCTTGACCAAGAATAATTGTGTTGTCTTGTTGCTTTGTTTCGTTTTCGTTTGTTTTTTTGTTAAACTAGCATTTGAACAATTGAGCTGCGAATCAGAAAGATCTTTTGCTCGAGGCTGGAGAGAGAGGTCCCTTCTAAATCTGAATATTACAGACCCTAGCAAGCGCCCCATGTGCTTCAAAGAAATGTAGTAACAGTGATTGAAATGCAAAAACCTACCGAAATGCTAATTTGAGAACAACAGTTCTTGCTAGGTCTTGCCTCAAGCCTGTAATGCAGATGTGCTTAGAACACCTTTCTAATCTTGAAAAAATCATTAATTATGCTGAATGATAACGATCAGAGCTAACTCAAATCGTGCCGCGTGTCCCTATATTGTGGGCCTATTGTCTGTTATGGGCCTGGAGCGGCCGCTCCAATCGCCCCTATGTTAATCCGGCCCTGTTCCAAGGCGTTCACCCATCCAGGTACTAACCTGGCCCGACCCTGCATGGCTTCTGAGATCAGACAAGATGGGGCCGTTCAGGGCTGTTCAGATCCTAGAAGGGGCCATGTCCCCAAAGTCCTGCCTTACCTGGCAATGCCAGGGATCAAACCTGGGACTTTCTGCACACAAAGCAGGTGTTCTATCCCTGAACCCTGGCTCCAACTTCCCCTGCTCGTAGGGATGTGGAAATCTGCAAAACTGGAGGTCAAAATGCATTCCAGCTCGACTCATGTCCAGATCAGTTTGCAAGCTCCCCCCCCCCCCACTTCTTTTTGCACGCAAATCACAAAGTATTTGCGTGCGTCCTTGGGTACATATTTATTTATTAATTAATTATATTTACACCCTGCTTTTTTTCCTGAAAGGAACCCAAGGCGGCTTACACAATCCTCCTCTCCATTTTATCCTCACAACAACCCTGTGAGGTAGGTTAGGCTGAGAGTCAGTGACTGGCCCAAAGTCACCCAGTGAGTTTCATGGCTGAGTGGGGACTAGAACCCGGATCTCCCGAGTCCCAGTCCAACACTCTCACCACTACGCCACACTGGCTCTTCAAAAGTATGCAATCTTCTCTCATGGATTAAAGTGTGTTTGGGCGCACATTTTGAAGAGTACACATTTCTGGGTGCATATTTTTCTAATGTATGCGTTTTTCGAGTTACTTACCCACCCCAAACAGTATCACAAGCTTGGGGATGTGTGAGCTCCGTCCACAGATTGGGCTCACGGTCAGGTTCAGGAGGTGTGAATGGGGTACATTCTGGTCATAAACGAACTGCGACAAATTTCTCATACATCTCCACCCTTGTTGCTACCCAGTTGGGAAGGATGATGTCCTCTGCTTAGCCATTCAGCGGATAAAAACTGCAACTGTTTAGCTTAGCCTTCCCCAGCATCCCCACGGCAGTCCAAAGATCTTCCGGGGGGGGGGGGCGGCTTGCCTATAGTTTGCAAAACATTGAATTATGGCTCCTTTTCCAAGTCGAGGAAGCTTTTTCCTGCTCAGAGCAAACTGCCCCTTTGTGAGCTGTATGAAATATGTCCCGCAACACCATTTATTGCATTTGTCGGTGAAAGCAAACAGCCAAACGCCTTCCAAACACAGGGCAGCGTTTATTTTGCTTAATGCTTAGGACATGCCGTTGTTGCAGTTAAAGAAAACCTGTTGGGTAGGTCTGAGTGAGTGCTGCCAGGCAAGGACTTCACACCGTGTAGTAAATGGCCTCCGCAATTTTCTTTTCAAAGGCAGGGTCCTTGCAATGGGTTGACAGACTGCCAATCATCCTCAGCGATACTGATTGTTCTTGAGTAACGTTGGCAGTAGCAAACATTTAGCTCCTGTGCTGCATTTAACAAAAGTCTGCTTGCCATGAACTGATTCGGTTCTTTGGAGAAGCTGATTTTTCAGACCTCTCAGGTGCTACACATAAGATTCTATGCATTCTGAAACTCCAAGGAGTGCGGAAAACAACAACTCAGAATGTTGCACTGGGCTGAGAATTCAGCTTCCTGGACCCTCCCCCTTTTTTTTTCTCTTCAAAGTGCAAGCAAGTTTCTAGACCAGGGCTCTCCAGCCCAACCTTGGGTCCCCAGATGTTGCTGGACTACCGCTCCCAGCATCCCTTGCCATTAGCCATGCTGGCTGGGTATGCTGGGAGCGGTAGGCCCGCAACATCTGGGGACCCAAGGTTGGAGAGCCCTGCTCTAGACCATATGACCTTGAAAACAGTCTTTGAAAATGTGTGGGTGGTGTCTGCTGAAATCTTAGAAGCCTTGTTGCAGTGGGTGGCAACATTTTTTCTCTCGAGGTTTGGCAGCAGGAGTGGCCACATGTCCTCCCTTTGAAGGGCCGGCAGAGGAGGACTGTCCTCTATTTGGACGGAATCCTCTATTTGAAGGGCTGTCCAATCCATTTCCAGTTCAGTGATAAAGAACCATCAGAAGGAAGAGCTGGGCCTTGAAATTGTCCATCAACCGCACCTGGGCAGCAGGCTGAGGAAGGCACACAGGTGTGTGTCCCCCCTCACAATCTTCCACACTTTGGTGAGATGTACTGTATTTCTATTTAATAGAATTTGCATATGCAGTTTTTTTTGCACGTCACTGTCCTCTTTTGCCCTCTTTTTCGGTGATTCAGAAGTGGCCACTGTGCCTAATTTATTTATTTTATTTATTTATTATATTTATCAATCACCCATCTGGCCGGTCACCCGGCCACCCTGGGCGATGTACAATTAAAATACAGTAAAACACAATAAAATATAATAATTAAAACAATATAAAAAATTCTCATTAAAAAACCTAACCCACCCCATATTCCCGCCTGAACAGCCATGTTTTTAATGCACGGCGGAAGCTCATCACGGAGGGGGCATGGCGAAGGTCACTAGGGAGGGAGTTCCATAATGTGGGGGCCGCCACAGAGAAGGCCCTCTTCCTAGTCCCCACCAGCCTGGCTGCTCTGGCTGATGGAATAAAGAGAAGGCCGTCCGTGGCAGACCTTGTTGAGCGGCCTACTTGATGTTGCTGGAGGCGCTCCTTGAGATAAGCTGGGCCTAAGGGCTAATCTGCCAGGGGTTGCATGCCAGTGGTGAGCAGAGTCAGAGCCAAAAGTGGCTTCTCTCTCTCTCTCTCTCTCTCTCTCTCTTTCTGCCACCCCATTCTCCCTCTCCCTTTCCCTCCCTCTCAGGAGAGGGAGAGATCGCTCTTGCCAGGTCTCTCAACTGATTGCTTGCAGATCAGTTAATAATACTAGAACCCAGTGGGGCCATCCCATGAAGCTGAATGGTGGGCGATTCAGGACAGGTAAAAGGAAGGACTTCCTCACACAGCACATAGTAAAACTATGGAATTTGCTACCACAAGATTGTAGTGATGGCCACCAATTTGGATGGCTTTAAAAGGGGATTGGACGCATTCATGGAGGAGAAGGCTATCCATGGCTGCTAGTCCTCATGGCTATTTGCTACCTCCAGTACCAGCGGCAGTATGCCTATGTATGGCAGTTGCTGGGGAGCATGGGTGGGAGGGTGCTGTTGCACTCATGGCCTGCTTGTGGGGTCCCACAGGCAGCTGGTCGGCCACTGTGTGAACAGAATGCTGGACTAGATGGGCCCTTGGTCTGACCCAGCATGGCTCTTCTTCTATTAAGTAGGCCAAAGGCCGCATAAAACTAGGCCACTGGTTGCCCACCCCTGCCTTATTGGTTGGACAGGTTTTCCAAGCGGCTGGGGGTGGGGCTTCAGTGCCCTGAGGAGCTCCCTCCCCCCCCTTTGACTACCATATTTTTTGCATACATTATGAGAAATAAGTGGAAATGCCTGCAGCACAGAGCTGCAGGGGAGGATTGAAAAATGGGAACAACCCCCTGTACTCCACACTGGCCTCCTTAGAGCAGGGCTCTCCAACCTTGGGTCCCCAGGTGTTGCTGGACTACAGCTCCCAGAATCCCTTGCCATTAGCCATGCCGGCTGGGTATGCTGGGAGCTGTAGGCCAGCAACATCTGGGCACCCAAGGTTGGAGAGCCCCGGTCCAGAGGGCCACATATTCCCTCCCCGTTGCAGACCGTGCCCTGGCCTAAACCTGCAGCAAGATGAGGTGGGAGAGCAGCCTATGCCACTGCATACTGCATGTGGGGCAGGCCTTCTCCGAATGCCCCCTTAGCTTTAAAAATAAAAAAATCCCTCCCCGAAAAGACAAGTTTGCGCCCAGCCTGTCCCCAGCTGCGCTAGTTTTCTGCGGGCATTTGTATTCATTCCAGACATCCAGAAATGTGATTCCTGCTCCCCTCCGCCCCCGCAATTTGAAATGATGCAGCCTATTCTGCCACCTCATTCTGCTGCATTTGTTGATTAGGCCTGAGATGTTAAATTTCTGGACAGTACCACTCCAGGAGGGTGGGCGTCATATTTTAAAATTCCCTCAGTCACATAAAAAGTTCCCTGCAGGCAACTTTCTGGGGACCCAAGGTTGGAGAGCCCTGCCTTAGAGGAAGGGTGGGATAAAAATGGAACCAGTTGGTGTAGCAATAACAGCTGAGGGGTTGAGCTGTGGATTAGGAAATTCATGGGTTCAAATCTAGCTACTGCCATGAACTTGCTAGCCAGGAGGCCTCACAAGCATGGCATGAAGGTGCCGACTCTTTCCTGTTGTTTGAACCCAGCATTTGGCAGTCAAAGGTACAGTGCTTCTGAATTGGGAGGTTCCATTAGCTAGCAGTAGCCAAATCAATTGCCCCTGCCCCCCATACAGATGTCCAGTCCTTTTTAAAAAGAAAGGTCTCTCAGCTAATAGCCATTATCAGATCTTGTGGTAGTAGAGTCCATTTAAGTTAATTACGTGGTGCATCTCGGTCATACTCCCGATCGGTGCCAAATGGGCATCCCACATCGAGATGGCTGCTCTGTGGTCAAGCTCCAGTTTGGATATTCAGGAGACCTGATAGTGCGGTGGCCATCTTGCCAGCATCTCTAGCCACTATGGCAACCCTCATCCCCTTTCACACAGGCAGACAGATTTCAGACTATGTTAAAGAACAGCATCCACACCTAGTGTGTGTTTGTCCCACGGGTTAAGTATTTCTCAAATCTGATGCCTTCCCCCCCCCCTTTGTTCGCCTCTTCATGGCACTGGCAACAGAATGCACATTTTTTTCATTTTGGCCCAGGCCTAGAATAACCTGGGGGGGGGGAGTGGAGGGGGAGAGAATCATGTGCATATCCACTTTGTGCTTTCTCAGTTGTATCCTGCAGATGGTATTTGCTTAGTGTGCCAAGATGTTGTTCAGCTTAATTAAGCAGTCTGTGCAAAATATTTGGAGATCCAAGAATGAAAGACCCCACACAGAGAAGCTCATCACATATAATGGGAAGAATGAGGCAGCTGCCTATATTTAATCCACCTAATATCTGCTGTTATTATTATTTAATTATGGATTGCAAGGAATGTTCTGCCGCACTGCTCACCGAGAGACAAGGTGTAACCTTAATTATTTTGGCCATATCCTGCTGCTGGAATTCAGGTTGCAGTCCTATGCACACTTACCTGGGACTAAGCACCACTATAACACAGTGGGAATCACTTCTGGGGGGGGGGGGAAACAACATGCATAGGACTATAGTGTAACTTTTTTGTGTAGTTTTGTGTGTGAATGATGATTTATCAGGAGTAGTCACACCTTGCCATAGAGATAGGCAACGTTTGGTTTATGAATGATCTCTTGAGTCCTTTTCTGCACTGCCTATGGACTCTGAAATTTGGGGTTCTTCGCTTTCACTTTAAACAAGCAAGATTCTAGTCCTTATGATTGCAAAGAAAGGACTGAAAAATAACAAGTCAGTTGTTCCTAAAGACTCGAGGGATTTCTACAATTTAGGTGCAGGGCAGAACAAGAGGTTTGGAGCCAGGGAACCACTTGTGGCTTCCACAGAGCTGCAAAGCAGTCAGTGTACTTGTATGCACAGAGTGTGATTTGCAGTGGAGAAGCAGGAAGTAGTAGTAAAGGGGTTGCTTAACCCTTCCCCCACCCAGCTGCTGTTCCTCTGCTGTCAGCAGCTGCAACTCCCTCTCCCAAAAGTTCCTTTCATGTGGAAATGCAACAGTGAAGGGAGGAGTAGCAGTGGGAAAAACAGTGTGGGCGGAGGAGGGTAAGCATGAAGCATGGGTGGAGGGTAGGCGTTAAGCATCTTTCTCCACTGCCAATCATGCTCCCCCACCCTGCAATCTGATTTACAGTTGTTTGAGGCTACTGGCATATCTATCCTTTGAGCATCTAGATCTGCCCGTAAGGCAGTTCTTGCTCTGATTAGCAAAATGTCAGGCCTACACTGACCAAAATGCTGGTTCACATTACAAATGCTGCTCCCGATACATTCCAGTATCAGAGGCAGTATGCCTATGTACTCCAGCTGCTGGGGAACATGGGCGGGAGGGTGCCGTTGCACTCATGTCCTGCTTGTGGGATCCGGTGGGCGGCTGGCCAGCCACTGTGTGAACAGAATGCTGGGCTAGATGGACCCTTGGTCCAATCCAGCACAGCTCTTCTTATGCTGCTGCTGCTGCTGCTGCTGCTTAATAATATATATATTATATTATTATTATTATTATTATTATTATTATTATTTCTTACCCGCCTCTCCACTTAGATCGAGGCGGGGAACAACCATAAATATAAAATACATAACTACGGTAGTTAAAACATAGTAAATATTATTAAAATATTCTTAAAAACCTTTAAAAGTATCCTAAAAACTCTTAAAATTCCACTGGGTAGGCCTGTCGGAAAAGGTCAGTCTTTATGGCCTTTTTAAAAGCCAAGAGACTATCTAGTTCACGAGTCCCCTCCAACAGGCCATTCCACAGTCTGGGAGCAGCAGAAGAGAAGGTCCTCTGGGTAGTACTCGCCAGCCTAGCCTTGGCTGACTGGAGTAAATTCCTCCCAGAGGACCTAAGTGTGCGGGGCGGATTGTACGGGAATGAGGAAAAGCTACTAGTCCTCATGGCTATATGCTACCTCCAGTACAGGAGGCAGTATGCCTATGTACACCAGTTGCTGGGGAACATAGGCAGGAGGGTGCTGTTTCACTCATGTCCTGCTTGTGGGATCCCATGGATGGGTGGGTGGCCACTGTGTGAACAGAATGCTGGACAACAGGAAGTCCCCGGGTTATGAACGTCCGACTTACGGACAACGTGTACTTACGAACACCGGACTTCCAGATGCCCCCAGCTCTATGTCGTTTACGTAGAGTGTAGCTTGATCGCCGCAATTTGCGTAAATGTATACTACGCTATACTGTTGCAACTTACGTAAAAATTCAACTTAAAGACACACTTAAGAACGGAACTCGTTTGTAACCCGGGGACTGCCTGTAGATGGACCCTTGGTCTGATCCAGCATGGCTCTTACGTTCTTAGGAGAGGGAGGTGCAAACGATTTATGCCTCATGTGTGAAAGTGCCCTCACAAACCAAAAGATCATAGAATCATAGAATCATAGAATCATAGAAAAGTAGAGTTGGAAGGGGCCTACAAGGCCATCGAGTCCAACCCCCTGCTCAATGCAGGAATCTAGGTCAAAGCATCTCTGACAGATGTCTGTCCAGCTGAACCTTGAATGCCTCCAGAGTGGGAGAGCCCACGACCTCCCTAGGTAGTTGATTCCATTGTCTTATTGCTCTGACAGTCAGGAAATTTTTCCTGATGTTTAGGTGGAATCTAGGTTCCTGTAACTTGAGCCCATTATTCCGTGTCCTGCAAACTGGGATGACCGAGAAGAGATCTTTGCCCTCCTCTGTGTGACATCCCTTCAAATACTGGAATTGTGCGATCATATCTCCCCTCAGTCTCCTCTTCTGAAGGCTAAACATGCCCAGTTCTTTCAGTCTCTCCTCATAGGGCCTTGTTTCCAGTCCCTTTATCATCCTTGTTGCCCTCCTCTGAACCCTCTCCAGTTTGTCTATGTCCTTCTTAAAGTGAGGTGCCCAGAACTGGACGCAGTACTCAAGATGAGGCCTAACCAGTGCCGAGTAAAGGGGAATTATCACTTCCCGCTATTTGGAAGCTATACTTCTATTAATACAGCCCAAAATTGCATTTGCCTTCTTTGCAGCCACATCGCATTGCTGGCTCATATTCAGTTTGTGATCTACCACAATTCCAAGATCCTTCTCACTTGTAGTATTGTTGAGCCAAGTGTCCCCATTGTAATCTCATTGGTTCCTCCCTAGTGCAGCTGCTTTCCCTTTAATTTCTTCTGTGTTTCGGCCCCCCCACCCGAGGTCACTTGAATTTGTTTTGTTTCAGCGATTGCTGTTCACACTTGTGTCATCTAATTGAAGCAGTACCTCTATCAATCATTAAAAATGTTGAGAGCACGGCCAGGACCGAGACCGTGGACCCGCTGTTTCTCTCATCAGAGATAACTTCTCCTGCTCTTCCCTTCTCCCCCAAGAAGTACCCATTTACATTTCTAAGGCAGACTCATTACCTTTCAAGGATGGGCTTTTTGGGACAGAGCCATGGCAATTTCTATTCCTAACCCTCTCGTCCTCATCCTTCATTTGGGGAATCTTTTGCAACCATGAGTCTATGATGCCTGCTAGTAAATGAACCAGCCCATACCACAAGGAATGGTTGCAAAGGGCGTATCATTCCTGCCCAAAAGGAGGAGAGAAGAACATACAGAAGTCCTCCCCAGCCTGATGTCCTCTAACAATCATGTCTGGGGCGATGGATCTGGAGGGCACATCTGGAGGGCACCGGGTTGTGGAAGGATGGATCATCGCCAGGGGATGCTGGAGAAATCCACAACGGATTCAGATGAGTTTAGTTTGTTAACTTGTTTCAGCTATTTTCCATTATAAATCTGGTTTTTAAACTTTTGTAATGAAATTTTATGATTTTATTTTTATCTGTATTTTATAATGTATTTTATTGTGTGTGTTTTTTTATGAATTGTTGTAAACTGCCCAGAGAGCTTCGGTTATGGGGCAGTATAGAAATAACATAAATAATAATTGTGGAGGAAGGGGGGCTGGCTGGCCCGCCACCCCCCCACCCTTACCTACCCCAAAGGAACCAAGACCCCCAGAGATCTCAAGGTACCAGACTGCCAAGCCTCAGCTCCTTGCAATCCTACTTGAATCTCTGTTCAGGAACTCGCCTTTAATTCTGTAACCTGGATTTAGATACTGAAGCCACAGAGCAACTACAACACCCATGTGGGGTAAAACCAAGACAAGGTTTATTCTGGTAGCATTTAACAACAAAAGGTGGGAAATGAGGGAAGCACACAAAATAGAGAGAAACACACTTTGGCACACAGAAATAGAGCTACAAAATAATAAAACCTGATTCCTAATATCTCTCAGGCACACAACTAGTTACCTGAGGGTCAGTCCTCTTCCTTCCAGGGTTAGATCCAGCACAGCCTTGCTGCCCGATGGAGAATTACCACACCTACCCGAAGGTGCGAGATGGGTAAACTCCCACAAGGCTTGCCTTTACTAGAGCCCTCATTCAGCTAATTTCACCAGGAGCTACCTGGGGTCGAATCTAGAGGCCTCCTCCCGAAGGCTCGGACCTCTGCTTGGCCTGCCGCCATTGCTCTAACAGCAACCATGCGGTGACGCAAAGACAGACAAAGACCAAAACCCACGCTTTGGGAAATATACCTTTTCCCCCCCTCCCCTCCTCCCTGTAGCTCTGCTGCCTCTTAGCCAATCAAGATGAACTTCACCTGGCCAGGCAGGGAGGGGAACTCATGACTTACTGGGTTTGAACTACATTTACATATGAAAGCTTTCAGCCTGGCTCCTCTGGACTATCCATTCGAGAGGAACTATGCACACACACACCCCCAGCCGATTCACACATGAGGGGGTGTGTGTGTGTGTGTGTGTGTGTGTGTGTAGGAACCCCCAAAGGCTCCTTTCTCCACAATAATAACAATAATGTCAAGAAAAGCTGTAATGGACAACATCAGCTCTTGTGGTCCTGAATCCCATAAGTGAATTATAGCTTACTCTTTGGTCTATCTTGAACCGATTTCCAGTCAACTTTGTTGGGTAATCCTGAATTCTAGGATGAGGATGAAAGTAAGGAAAGAAACCTCTCCCTATTCACTTTCTCCTTCCTGTTCACAATTTTATCAACTTAGGACAAAATCCTACTTACTTGGGCATAAAGTTGCCAACACTTTTAATGGCTCCTACTGCCTGTGTTTTTAGTAGCAGCTTCATCTGCAGATGTAAGTAGATGATCAGGTTGTCTTCCTGCTGTGAACTTACAACATTGCCTTATATTAAGTCAGACTAGCCCAGTATTGAGTATGCTGGGGTGGATAACCTGTGGCCTTCCAGATGTTATTGGACTACAAGTCCCCTTATCCCTGCCCTTTGGCCATGCTGCCTGGGGCTAATGAGAACTGGAGTCCAACAACACCTGGAAGACACCTGGGTTATCCATCCCTGACCTATTCGAGCTGACAGCAACCCTCAGGGTCACGATCAAGGGTCTTTCTCAGCGCCAGCACTGTGCTACTCTTTGAAATGGAGCTTTCAGGAAATGAACCCAGGACCTTCTGCATGCAAACCAAAGGGGAGACATGATAATGGTCTTCAAAGACCTGAAGGACTGTCATGTGGAAGACGGAGCATACCTGTTTCCTGTTGCTCCAGAAGGCAGGACTAGAACTAATGGGTGGAAATGGCAGGGAAGTAGATGAACTGTTCGACACTGGAACAGACTGCCCCAGGTGCTGGTGGGCTCTCCTTTGCTGGAGGCATGTAAGCCGAAGCTGGACAGCTGTCAGGGATGCTAGGTCAGGTGCATGATTCCTGCATTGAGCATATACAGGCCTGTGGCTCACGCTGGCTCAGCTTGACTGAGCGTGGAAAGCTAAGCAGGGTCAGGCCTGGTGATTACTTGGATGGGAGACCCCTCCTCTAGTTTCCTGCACTGAGCAGGGGGTTGGACTTGATGGCCTTTGTAGGCCCCTTCCAACTCTATGATCCTATGAGCAGGGGGTTGGAATACATCACCTCTAAGGTCCTTTCCAGCGCTGTGATTCTATGAAACAACGTGTTCTACCACTGAGCTATGCCCCCTCCATAAGAACATACGCAAGTGGATAAGGAGACATTTTTCTCCCTCTCTCATAATACTAGCACTTGGGGGTCATTCCATGAAGCCGTTTGGTTGGAGATTCAGGACAGATAAAAGGATGTACTTCTTCACACAGCACAGTTTTAAACTATGGAATTCACTCCCACAGTAGTGATGGCCATCCATTTGGAGGGCTTTAAAAGGGGATTGGACAAATCCATGGAGGAGGAGAAGGCTATCAATAGCTATATGCTATCTCCAGTGTCAGAGGAAGTATGCCCATGTACTCCAGTTGCTGGGGAACATGGGCGGGAGGGTGCTGTTGCACTCATGTCCTGCTTGTGGGTTTCCTGTGGGAAGCTGGTTGGCCACTGTGTGAACAGAATGCTGGACTAGATGGACCCTTGGCCTGATCCAGCAGGGCTCTTCTTATGTTCTAAGGAGAGCCATGCTGGATCAGACCAAGGGTCCAGCATTCTGTTCACACAGTCGGCCAACCAGCTGCCCATGGGAAACCCCACCCAAGGTTCACTGGCGGATTTCTACAAATCAAGTTAACATTAAAAGCACATGAGCCTTCTGAATAAACCTGCATGAGATTGACCTGCTGCCAGTCATCTTTCCACCACCCCCTCCACCTCCAGCCCAAGCTAAGTAAGTCCTGCTCTAGCTTTTCCCCATACAGAAGAGGCTCCTGCAACCTCATCATCAGTTACCCTTTCTTTCAGCTCTTAAAAAAGGCCATGGCAGGTTTCAACCAATATTTGGTTCATAATCACATCAGTGGTTTGGGGCGTGTAGCATGTTCAAAAGTCCCCCCCACCCGCCACTCCACAATATCAGATTGTTAACAGACTTTTCCTCCCAGTGTGTTTCCAGTTTTAAGCAAAGACAGCTGTGGAGCACAGAGTCAGACACATGTTTTTAAGATGTAGATATATAGAGCAAAGGGGTTGTCTTCGTATTACCACCTCTCCTGGATGCTCCTCGTGTGCAGTGTATTTATACAAATGCAAACCTATAGTTTGATTTACCAGCACTGAAGAAAATTGGTCTCTCATTATAGACTGGCATGTCTCCAATCCGGGATTTCTCAAATGCAGGAAAAGGCAGTATGGTGTACTGGTTAGAGCAGCCTTCTCCAACCTGCTGCCTTGCAGATGTTTTAGACACCAACTCCCATCAAACCCAGTCAGCATAGCCAAATGGTCAAGAATGCTGGGAGTTGTAGTCCAAAACATCTGGAGGGTACCACGCTGGGGAAGGCTGGGTGAGAGTGATGGACTATGACTGAGAACACCCAGGTTCAAATCCCCAGTCACCCACAAAGCTCAGCTTTGTGGTCTCTTGGGCCTGCCTTCTTTCCTCCTGCAAGAACCCAAGGCAGCTTACACAATCCTCCTCCTCCTCTTCCTCCTCTTCATTTGGTCCTCACAACAACCCTATAATAAGGTTAAGAAGGTTACACACCATCTCTGTTTAACAGTTCAGAAACAAAAGTGGCCTGGGTGAGGCTTACAGTAAGTAATCTTATTTATTTATTATATTTATATCCCACCTTTTTTCCTGCAAGGAAAGCAAGGTGGCTTACATAATCCTCCTCTTCCTCCTCTCCATTTTATCTTCACAACAACCCTGTGATGTAGGTTAGGCTGAGAGTCAGTGACTGGCCCAAAGTCACCCAGTGAGCTACATGGCTGAATGGGGCCTAGAACCTGGATCTCCCAAGTCCCAGTCCAACACTCTAACCACTACGCCACACTGGCTCCTATATGAAAAGAAAAACTCTGGATAAGTATGAAGATATTTGGCAGGGCTTCCTCAGCCGCTTTGGGGGACCTTAGCTTACCTGGGGCAGCTGACAGATACTCTCCCCTTTTTTACTCTTTCTTTCACTCCCTTCTTTCTACTGATTTGTTAATTTAGTTGTGTGTCTTATATGATTTGGGCATACTGCAGTTGGGCCTCTGGGAGTGAAAAGACATTTAAAGGGGATCCACAATTTTTGGAGAAAGGGTTGGATGGGTTGGGAAAGAGAAAGCTTGAATTTATTATGGACCAAATGTTTTTGAATACAAATTATTTTATTGTATTGTTATTTTTCAAATTTTAAAAAAACTGAATAAAAAAACAAACAAAAAATCCCTGCACAGGGAAAACTAGCAGGGGAACTTAGGCTACCATTCTCCTTGATGTGCTAGATTTTTGTATGGACGATAATTCAGTTGTGCCAATCTGCAATTGCAATTCTGCAATCTGAATCAATACAGTCAATAACCAGGTTTGCTGAATGGTTTGTAAGATCAAGGCTTGTATGTGTGCCTTAGAATACATCCCAGAATCCTCTGCAATGCAGCAGTTCCTCAGCAGCAGACAGACTGATGTGGAAAGGCTTTCCCCGAAGGTAGAAAGTTTGAAAACTAGTGGCCCAGAGTAGCATACATAATTTGGCAACTTCCATCTGGTTTGCTTTCAGCCTGTAGAATTTGCTACACTGGCTGCAGTTTAGGTATATAACACATCTGTGTAGGTGGGAAGAGGGAAGCTTAATTGATTCTGAAGTGTAGCAGCAATTTTTTTTCTAAAAAGAAAGAAAATTAGAAACATTTCTACATACAGGAAACCAGTATCAATGTTAGTCTCCCAGCAGACTCACAAAGTAATGTGACATTTGCATTTTAGCAACCAGCAGAGAAAAAGAGTAAATTAATGCATTAATGACTCACCAATTACTGAGAGAGGCTTTGGATGTCCATAAACAAATGAGGAGGAGAGGAGAAGGATGCCAGAATGAGTTATGTTTCCCCTTCCTATGCATGTTTACATTTCAAGCTGAACCTGTATTTTTCCTTCTTATACCCCAATGGTGCCGGACACAAGTAGGCAACCTGGCACCAGGGCCGGATCAAGGCTCGCTGCTGATGCCCTAAGCACATCCCAATAATGGTGCCTCCTCGGCCCTTCTATTGCTTAGCTGGCAAGACATTAAGACTCAATAAGTGCTGAAGGTGAAATAAGACATTAAAAACTCAGTTTCCTTCAAGGCCATCCCCCACGCCAGAACACACAACTAGATTAAATATAAACTGTTTTTTAAAATTATATTTATTTAACACTAAATAGCAGCAAGCAATATAAGCCAATTACTTACTTATAACTAGGGCAACAGAAAGAAATACTGTACACATTTTCACCACTGTTTTATACATTTTTAAAAATAAAACTGTTATAAGGGGGGAAATGCAAATGCAAAAATGTGTGGTACTCTGTGGTGCCTCCCCTTCCCTTGGTGCCCTAAGCACATGCTTATATTGATTAATGGTTAATCCAGGGCTGCCTGGCACCCTCCAGATGTTTTGGCCTACAACTCCCATAAGTCCCAGCCATCATAGCCAATGATCAGGAGTGCTGGGAAATGTAGTCCAAAACATCTGGACAGGGCCAGGTTTTGGGCTGCATTAATAGAAGTATAGCTTCCAAATCACAGTGAAGTGATAATTCCCCTTCACTCAGCACTGGTTAGGCCTCATCTTGAGTACTGCGTCCAGTTCTGGGCACCACACTTTAAGAAGGATTGTAGACCAACTGGAGAGGGTTCAGAGGAGGGCAACAAGGATGATAAAGGGACTGGAAAGAAGGCCCTATGAGGAGAGACTGAAAGAACTGGGCATGTTTAGCCTTCAGAAGAGGAGACTGAGGGGAGACTGAGGGGAGATGTGTGACAACCCAGTACTTGAAGGGTTGTCACACAGAGGAGGGCCAGGATCTCTTCTCGATCATCCCAGTTTGCAGGACACGGAATAATGGGCTCAAGTGACAGGAACCTAGATTCCACCGGAACATCAGGAAAAATTCCCTGACTGTTAGAGCAATAAGACAATGGAACCAACTACCTAGGGAGGTGGTGAGTTCTCCCACTCTGGAGGCATTCAAGGTGAAGCTGGACGGCCATCTGTCAGGGATGCTTTGACCTGGATTCCTGCATTGAGCAGGGGGTTGGACTCGATGGCCTTGTAGGCCCCTTCCAACTCTACTTTTCTATGATTCTATGATTCTATCCTGGGTGTGGGAGAACCCTAAACAGAGTCCCTGGGGTTCCACAGCGGCACAGAATCATAGACTTGGAAGGGACCTTAGAGATCATCTTGTCCAACGCCCAGCTCAGTGCAGGCTCTGCACCACAGGGATGCAGCAACAGCATCCCTGACAGCAGGGGAGGCTGGTGACTCCTGCGTCAGTGGGGCTCCTTATCCATTGCATCTCACCGCGTGCCCTTTATAGGAGCTATCCATGGTGCTGAACACCAACCCCCAAATAGGTTCACCACCATGGATAGCTCCGATAAAGCTCAAACAAAAAAGATGCAATGGATAAGGAGGCCCACCGACACAGGAGTAATCAGCCTCCACTGCATGACAGATGGCCATGCAGCCTCTGCTTAGATATACCTCCAGCGAAGGAGAACCCACCACCTTCCAAGGCTATCTGTTCCACTGCTGAACAGCTCTCACTGTTTGGAAATTAGCCAAAACGTTTAGCCTACAACTTCCAGCTGTTGGCTCTAGTCCTGCCCTCATCAGCAACAGAGAACAAGTTACTCCATCTTCTGCATCAGTGCTTTCCAACCTTGGGTCCCCAGATGTTTTTGGATATTACCACATATGACTCCCAGCATGCCCCAGCCAGCTATGCTGGCTGGGGCATGCTGGGAGTCGTATGTGGTAATATCCAAAAACATCTGGGGACCCAAGGTTGGAGAACACTATTCTGCATGACAGCCTTTCAGATATTCGAGGGCCGCTATCATGTCTCCCCTTCATCTTCTCTTCTTCAGGCTAAACATACTCAGTTCTTTCAACTGGTCCTCATAGGATGCCGTTTCCAGGTTCCTCACCACCCTGTTTGCTCTCCTCTGAATGTGCTCCAACTTATTTCATAGATCATCGAGTAGGAAGGAGCCTACAAGGCCATCGAGTCCAACCCCCTGCTCAATGCATGAAACTAGAGGAGGGGTCTCCCATTCAAGTAATAACCAGGCCTGACCCAGCTTAGCTTTCCACACTCAGACAAGCAGAGCCAGCATAAGCAACTTGTCGGTGTCCTTCTTAAAATGGGGCGCACAAACAGCTTCCAGTTACTTGAAACATTTGGAACCCGCCATTCCAGTAAAATGCTCAAAGTGGCTTACGACAACAGTTTAAAACACACACACACACACACACAATCTAAAAGCACTAAATAAAAGCAGTGGAAGCGGTTGGCATGGTGCTGTATCCACTCTGGGCTTTAGTCTGGAGCTATCCACGTTGCTGAACCATAGGTCCAAAATAGGTTCAGGACCATGGATAGCTCCTTAAAAGTTCAGGCTACAGCCCGGAGCGGATGCACTGCCCCACTGACATGGCAGCCACCAGCCTCCACTGAATAAAAGATAAAATAAAATCAGGAGACAGCAGATAAAAACTCAAGAACTAGAGGAGAGAGCAAAACGTCAACAGTTTAGCCAGCCAAATGCCTGCAGAAAGAGAAATGGCTTTGCCAGTGGAGGGCCATCAGGGAAGGGGCGAGGCTGGCCTCCCTTGAAAGGGAGTTCCACAGTCTAGGCCTGACAGCAGAGAAGGCTCACTCTTTTCTGTGTTCCAGGCCGAATGCAATTCAGATGTTGTCAGCACACAATGGAAAGCCTCTCCAGCAGTTCTTAGTGAGTGGGCAGGCTCATATGTTTGCTCCTGAGCTTTTGAAATCAAGCCACCTAATTTTATGGCGACTGCCCTGTTAGAACCGTGTGCCTGTATGACACTGCCTTATACTGAGTCAGATCAACTGTCTGTCTAGCGAAGTGCTGGGTAGATCATAGATCATAGAGTTGGAAGGGGCCTACACAAGGCCATCGAGTCCAACCCCCTGCTCAATGCAGGACAGCTAGAGGAGGGGTCTCCCATCCAAGTAATAACCAGGCCCGACCCTGCTTAGGCTTTCCACACTCAGACAAGCTGAGCCAGCGTGAGCCACAGGCACCGTGACTGGTAAGCCTGTCAGAAACTGAATCCACACAGCAGCAACTGGTGACGTGAGGGAGTAAACAGAAGGACATAAGAATAGCCCTGCTGGATCAGGCCAAGGGTCCATCTAATCCAGCATTCTGTTCACACAGTGGCCAACCAGCTGCCCGCCGGATCTCACAAGCAGGACATGAGTACAACAGCACCCTCCTGCCCATGTTCCTCAGCAACTGGTGTACATAGGCACCCTGCCTCCAATAATGGAGGTAGCAAATAACCATCAGGACTAGTAGCCATTGATAGCCTTATCCTCCATGAATTTGTCCAATCTCCTTTTAATGCCATCCAAATTGGTGGCCATCATTATATCTTGTCGAAGTGAATCCCACAGTTTAATTATGTGCTGTGTGAAGAAGGACTTCCTTTTATCTGTCCTGAATCTCCCACCATTCAGCTCTATGAGATGACCCCATTGGGTTCTAGCACCATGAGAGAGAGGGAGGGAAAACATCACCCTATCCACTTTCTCTACACTATGCATAATTTTGTACACCTCTATCATGTCTCCCCTTACCTGGGATATAAGCATGCAAAGCCTATCTATGTCATAACTGCAGGGCCCGACTCCCCAGCTCCAGAGGATGAGGCCATGGTTGCCGGCCAGATGGGCGATTAATAAATGTAAATAAATAAAAATAAATAAATTCGGAGACAGTATTGAAGTGTGAGAGAGATCTTGAACTCGGAACCAGTCCCAGATGTCTCAACTGTCCTGGAAGCTCCAGCACAAGAGGAGCCTATTTTGCCAGCACCCTCTGGCCTGGGGAGGTTGCACTGTTGTTCCCGGAATCCAACCCAGAAGCCCCGGCAGAACCTTTGGAATAAATGGCTGCTGAAGCAGGCCACGCCCCTTTAATTGGAGAGGCTTTGCTCACTGGGGGTAGAGCGAATCACCCAGATGGAGCTGTAGCTCTATTTAAGGCTCAGCTTGGTTGTCACTGAAGCAACATTTTCGCCTACTTGTACAGCGCTCCAGCCTGAGCCGGACATAGAATCATAGAATCATAGAAAAGTAGAGTTGGAAGGGGCCTACCAGGCCATCGAGTCCAACCTCCTGCTCAATGCAGGAATCCAGGTCAAAGCATCCCTGACAGATGCCTGTCCAGCTGCGCCTTGAATGCCTCCAGAGCGGGAGAGCCCACCACCTCCCTAGGTAGTTGGTTCCATTGTCTTATTGCGCTGACAGCCAGGAATTTTTTCCTGATGTTTAGGTGGAATCTGGCTTCCTGTCACTTGAGCCCATTATTCCGTGTCCTGCAAACTGGGATGATCGAGAAGAGATCCTGGCCCTCCTCTGTGTGACGTCCCTTCAAGTACTATCCTTCCAGGGTGCTAGCTGCTTTGCTTGACGGTGCTTTATTGGAACCTGAACTTGGGCTTGCTTGACTTTGCTTTGCTTCCCTTGCTGGAACTTGAACTTTTGCCTAGCTATCCCCCACCCCACCCACATACATGCACACACAGACTAAACCACCATCTGGCTGAGACCACTGCCTGGGTTGGATCAGTGCGCTATCACGGAATCACAATTTGTTTCATATACACACCCCCCCCATAGTCCAAGCCCGGGGGGGGGGGACAGGTGCAGTTATTCCTGTTGCAAGGTGAGCTCTGTTTCTCTCTGCCCTAACTCTCAAAAAAAGATTTTATTAACTTTTATTAACTTTATTAAACAAACAAAAAAAATCACATTGAGTTTAAGTCTAGTTGTCCGAGGGTAGTACATTTAACATTTCCCCTCCTTTACTTTACAGGAAAAACTATGGATGGAATCCATTAACTGCTTGGAGGTGTTCTTTATGGTTCTTTGCAATGGTGAATTATATTTAGGGCTCAATCCTATGTGTGTTTAGACAGAAAAAAAGGCCTACAGCTCCCAGCATGTCCCAGCCAGCATGGCTGGCTGGGGCACGCTGGGAGTTGTAGGACTTATTTCTGTCTAAACATGCATAGGATTGCTCTCCATATTTTTTTCAATAATCTGAGGATAGATGTTGCCATATATGTCCCTGATTTGTATATGAAATAAAAGAATGCCATATTGCATTAAAAATGCCTTTAACTTATTTAATTTCATTATTTATAATATTTTTATACCACCCAACAGCTGAAGCTCTCTGGGTGGTTTACAAAGATTAAAACCTTTAAAATACATAATAAAAACCATATACACACAAACATGTAAACATACAACACCCAGAGAGCCACACATATAGCTAAAAACAATTTTAAATGATCAACAAGAAAAAATTAAAGACCTGATTAAAACCTCATCATATGCTGCCAAATGCCTGAGAGAAGAAGAAGAAAAGATAACAATGTTGGCACCAGGCCGTCCTCCTCGGAGAGATCATTCCAGAATTGGGGGGCCACCACCGAAAAGACCCTCTCCCTCGTTGCCGCCTTCCAAGCCTCCTTTGGAGGAGGCACTTAGATGATGAACATAGGTTCCTGTGGCACCAAGGGGGGGGGGTTTAAAAACACCTGCCCGTAGCAAGGGGGTGGCTGAAAATTGGCATTAGAGTCAAACCAGGTATGTGTGTCAGGTTGGTATGTCAATTTCAGTTGGTATGTCAATTTTTCTGCCATGGCTATTTGCCACAACTCCATGTACCAAGACTTCAGTGTTAAAAGTTATGCAGTTTTCCAGTCTTTAACTCTTACTTGTGAGCTGCCATCAACACGAACATAATTCATACCTTAGATGCCACGTTTGCATTTTGTTCTTCCAATGTTGTTAATAGAGCCAATGCTCTTCTACGACACTCATACCTGGTTTGACTCTAATACAAATTTTCAGCCAACTCCTTGCTTGGATGTTTATTAGGTGGCTTCAAAAAACAAAAAGCCAGTCCATATATATATATATATATATATATGGGCAATGGAGTGGAGTGACTTTACCACTGCTAATCAGCACTCTTCACAGCTGGATGTAGAGCTGGGCAGAGACAGGAAGTGGCTTCACAATAGCCAGAAAGGCCGGCCAATCACCACTCTGCATAGCTGGCTTCTCAGTTAAACAGAAATAACTGGTTGTCCCAAAACTCAATTCAGTTTGCAAGTTTGTCTGTCCATAGAATCATAGAAAAGTAGAGTTGGAAGGGGCCTACCAGGCCATCGAGTCCAACCCCCTGCTCAATGCAGGAATCCAGGTCAAAGCATCCCTGACGGATGGCTGTCCAGCCGCACCTTGAATGCCTCCAGAGTGGGAGATCCCACTACCTCCCTAGGTAGTTGGTTCCATTGTCTTATTGCTCTGACAGTCAGGAAATTTTTCCTGATGTTTCCTGTGGAATCTGGGTTCCTGTAACTTGAGCCCATTATTCCGTGTCCTGCAAACTGGGATGATCGAGAAGAGATCCTGGCCTTCCTCTGCGTGACATCCCTTCAAGTACTGGAAGAGTGCGATTATATCTCCCCTCAGTCTCCTCTTCTGAAGGCTAAACATGCCCAGTTCTTTCAGTCTCTCCTCATAGGGCCTTGTTTCCAGTCCCTTTATCATCCTTGTTGCCCTCCTCTGAACCCTCTCCAGTTTGTCTACATCCTTCTTAAAGTGTGGTGCCCAGAACTGGACGCTGTACTCAAGATGAGGCCTAACCAGTGCCTGAGTAAAGGGGAATTATCACTTCCCGCGATTTGGAAGCTATACTTCTATTAATGCAGCCCAAAATAGCATTTGCCTTCTTTGCAGCCACATCGCATTGCTGGCTCATATTCAGTTTGTGATCTACCAGAAAGGGGTGAATGCGGATTCACAGCAGGCTCACTACTCAAGCCATGTCTGTCTGTCTTCACCCCTTGCTTCTAGTCCAGATAGAGGTTTGAACAGATGTACTTTCAAATACATAAAACCAGAAGAGTAAATGGTACATCCAGGCTCTTCCCCTCCTCATCTTAGCTATTTTACCAGAAAGAAGCAGCATCAATATTGGCTGCATCAGAGGGAGAGGTGAGACAGCAAGGTCCCTTCCATAAGCTTGGCTGGGACCAATTACCAGTTGCCGCCTCCTCTCCTAGAACTACCCCAATCTATGGCTGTTGCACCCAAGTGCATCGGGTCAGCTGGGGCCAACAACCACTGGGCTCTTCCCCACTCACAACTGTCTCCTGCAGTGACTGTTCCACCTGGTCATTATGTCAGTTAATTACGTCACCGTTTAAAAGAGTGGGTAGCTGAACGTACTTATTTTCCTGTGTCGCCCCCCCCCATTCCTTTTTCCTCTTGTATCCTGTGTCTAGTATACTGTCCATCATTATTTTAAAAAGTGAAGCACCTTGAGTGCTTTGGCAGAAATGTAGCAAATAAATAAAATAAGCCTTGGAGCAAAACATTTGCAATCAATCAAACCTCTGTGATGGTCTATTATTGTGTCATGATAAAATAGTTTCTCTGAATAGAAAGTTAAAAAGTTAATTAAAAAAAAGTTTTGCCACTTTGAGTGGGTGGTGAGACATCCGATGCTCTTGATAAACATTTGATCAGCAGATATAATTAATCGGGGGGAGGGGGTCTTAATAAGTGCCTTTTTTATCAGCCTCCTCTTCACAATGTTATTTTATGATCCCACAGAATCCCATTACCAGAAAGAACAACATATGGAAGAAATGTGATGCTGATTATAAGATCAGAAAGGAATTAATTAGTTTTTTCCCCTCACCATGATATTGGCATTACATTGCATGCATGCAGGTGGGAGAAAAGGAAGCCCTTGAAAGTTTCAGCTGCTTGCACAGGCCTATAGCTGGAAAACGTGTGGTAAGGGAACCTAACATTACACTCCGCAGTGGCAGTCCATATACCAGGAAGTAAGTCCCATTGAACAAAGTGGGATTTACTCCTGGGTAAACATGCATAGGGTCAGAATGCACACTTATTGAAGTTGGGTAACTTAAAAATGCTGGCTGGGGCATGCTGGGAGTTGTAAACCTTTCTTTTTCTGCCTAAACATGCATAGGATTGGGCCTTGAATCAATTAAACACATACGTGTTAAAATGAAATAAATTAAATAAATTAAAATATAATGTCAGTTTAACATCCTGCACTTAACTTTGTTCTCAGGCCTACCCAGTCAGCGAGGACAAAAATAATAGCAAAATGGCTGCTATTGCTAGACAAGGAAAGGCACCGCAGGTGTCCTGCCCCATTCTTTCCGTTGGTCAGTTGTAGATGCACTGAAGGAAATGATAGCTTCTGTCGCTTGTCAGTCATCCCAGCACATTTGAGGCATTGTCCCAAACAGGAGACAGCGGGTGCAGGTTTACATCTTAGTGAGCGATTTTCTATCAGCCTTCCCTAAGTTGATGTCCTCACAAAGTGTTGGACTAAAACTCCCAGCTTCCCCTGGTCAGCATGGCTGGAACAGAATATTGCATGCATGGATTTCTTTATATCTTTGAAAGTACAGAAGGACTAGAGACTTGAGACATTTTTAAAACAAAGAAAAGATGGAAGCGGAGAAATCAAGGAAGGGTCAAGGAATATCCTGGGGTGGGTAGGGCAAGCCCAAAAACAGATCCCCCTCTCCCTGGCTTCCTAAGCAGTTCTTGCATGGGGGCAGGGAGCTAGGAGGCTCTTTAGTGAAATCCAGAACCCCAACATGACTTTAGCCAAGTTATGTCTCCCTGTTTCCCCCTTGTTAATATTTATTTATTTATTATATTTATAGCCCACCCTTTTTCCTGCAAGGAACCCAAGGCAACCTACATAATCTACCGCCCCGTCTCCATTTTATTCTCACAACGACCCTGTGAGGTAGGCTAGGTTGAGAGTCAGTGACTGGCCCAAAGTCACCCAGTGAGCTTCACGGCCGAGTGGGGACTAGAACCCGGATCTCCTGAGTCCCAGTCCAACCACTCTAACCACTACGCCACACTGGCTAGTGACGACTTTTCTCTTTAAAGCGATGCTGTGTTCATTTCCGCCCTTTGTTTCATTAATATGGCATATAGGAAAACTTGCAGAAGACGGACAAACGGAGAGGAGGGTTTGCACAAGTGGGAAGGGGGGAAAAAACAAGGTTAAAAAGTGCTTTGGAGGAAGAGGGCAGTTCCAGCTGAAGGGGTAAAGAAGAGGTAAGCAAGCTGCTTACTCATGGCAGTCTGGATGGTGGAGATGAGAGATGTAAAGGATTTGCAGCTAAGTGGAGAGAGATTTATTGTCAATTGTAGGCTAAAGTGCATTTCAAAGGAAGGGAAGGGGAAATGAATCATTTCACGGAGAGGAAAATATTCCATTTGGTATTTATTAAAGGAGGTGCAGGGATATATATATATATCATCATCATCATCAGGCGATCACTCGTGACCGAGTAAGATTGTCTTCCGGGATAAAAGGAGGAAATTCTAAAGAAGATTGTGTAGACTCTAGCGATGGGTCCGTAAGTGACTGTGGAGGCCAATTCTAGATCCACACAGCTTCCCACAGTGAGGACACAGGTTACCAGATAGAAGATGGTCCTGTAAAGGATTCATTTGACGTGCTTTTCGCTTAGCACGTTTCTCCCTTTCACCTTGCACTCGGGCTTCTTCAAAGTCCATGGAACCTTTGTGAAAGGCCAACCTCCATTTAGATCGTTCATGGGCCAGAGCTTCCCAGTTTTCGATGTTTATATTGCATTTTTTTAGATTAGCCTTATGAACATCTTTAAACCTCTTATATTGACCACCGATATTCCGCTTTCCATCCTTGAGTTGGGAGTAAAGTAACTGCTTTGGGAGGCGGCAGTCAGGCATTCGAACAACATGACCGGTCCACTGAAGTTGGCGTTGAAGGATCATTTTTTCAATGCTAGTAGTCTTTGCTTCTTCCAGTACACTGACATTTGTTCGCCTATCTTCCCAAGTAATTTGCAGGATTTTCCGGAGGCAACGTTGATGAAACCTTTCAAGGAGGTGGAAGTGACGTTTATAGATAGTCCATGTTTCGCAGGCATACAATAAAGTTGGTAATACAATGGCTTCATAAACCAGTGTTTTGGTCTTCTTACAAATATCCCGATCCTCGAACACTCTATGTTTCATTCGAGAAAATGCGGCACTTGCGGAGCTCAGACGATGCTGGATTTCACTGTCGATGTTAGCTGTAACAGAAAGATAGCTGCCAAGATAGAGAAAATGATCGACATTTTCCAGTATTGTCCCGCCAAGCTGGATAGATGGCATCACCAAAGGGTTGGCTTGCACTTGCTGATGAAGCACTTTGGTTTTTTTGATGTTAAGTGAGAGACCAAGTTTTTTGTATGCTTCTGCAAAAGCATTTAGGATAGTTTGGAGATCGTCCTCTGAATGTGCGGAGACCACGTTATCATCAGCATACTGAAGTTCCACAACGGAGGTTGTAATTACCTTACTTTTTGCTTTCAGCCTGCTGAGATTAAAAAGCTTTCCATCTGTTCGATATATAATTCCCACACCGGTGGGAAGTTTCCCCTTGACAAGATGTAAAACCATGGCGATGAAAATGGCAAATAATGTTGGGGCGATAACACATCCCTGTTTAACACCTGATCCCACTTTAAATGGAGCACCATGAGAGCCGTTGTTGTCCAAAACCGTTGCCGTCATGTTGTCATGGAGAAGTCGCAAGATATTCACAAATTTATTGGGGCATCCAATTTTCATAAGGATAGTCCAGAGAGCTGATTGCAAGTAACTTGGTCTGAGAGCGTCTTGCAAGACAAGCAAATTTTTAAAATAAGTTTTGACTTGATAAACAAGCGGCGTCTTGCAAGACAAGCGTAGGGATGTAAACACTCGCCTCGAGCGGGCGTAGCGGGCTGAAATCGGCCCCGCTCACGCCCGCCAGAGACTCGCTTTGATATAAGAGTGTTTTGGATTACAAGCATGGTTCCGGAACGAATTATGCTCTCAATCCAAGGTATTGCTGTATATATATTCACTAGCACACTGCTTGTCAAATGTGCGGAGAGAAAGGCTGAATATTCCAAGCTCACATGGCGTGGAGTTCATCTGTGTGTGCTCTGAAAAGAGACATGTTGACCCAGTGAGTTCTTGTCAGTCAGACCAGAAGGCCAGTTTTGCTGTCACCATAACAGTGTCCTCAACTGGCCCAGTGAGAGGTTTGAGGTGGCCCCGGCAAGCTGCCCTCAATAGGGTGACCACTTATGGATCACCAAAAAAAAAAAGGAGAACAAAAGAAGACGCCGATATGCATAACATTTGAATACACTAGCACAGAGAGATGCAAATTTATACATAATTATTATAACTTAAATAGAAAGACATTCCATCTCACCTTTGGGTTGTATCCACTGACAGTCCTAATTTGAGTATACCCATTGCAATGAATGGGACTTAGGAGTAAATGGGAAACCACTCACCTCAATGGGAGGAAGTATGCAGACGGACCAATGGGGTGAGGGTGAAACTGGCACCTGCTGGCCTCACCAGCTGGGAATCCAGCCTGGATTTATTTGCATAGCCCCGCCTCTCAATAGGCCTAGTCCTATCCTGGCCTCAGTTTCTTGGTCACGCTAAGCCAGTGTTCTCCAGCCTTGGGTCCCCAGATGTTTTTGGCCTACAACTCCCAGCATGCCCCAGCCAGCATAGCTGCACACCTAAATGCCACTGCACACCTAAATGTAAAAAGTGTGTGTGAACATTAGAGATGGCTTCTTAGCTCCCGACTTCACCTCTTCTTCTTCTCTCCAGAACTCTGCCACCCAAACAATCCATGTGGCTTGCTGGCATGGTAACGTTAATCTCTCTTTACTTTACTGTCTTTCTGTTTCATTTTGCATCTGGTATACATTTCTTGGATGTATTCCATCCTTCCTCCTAGAAACTCATATCAGGTATGTATTCTTCTACCCTTCCTTCAAGAAATCTGCTGTCCAGGTACGAGCTGTAGATGGGCAACTTCAAGGCCCCCACCTGCTCTTCCCTGCTTGTGGTTCTTGAAAACAGACTTGAACTGGGCAGCCCTTCAAGTAGAGGACACTTTAAAAGAGAGGGCTGTCCTGTGTAAACTAGGACACATGGACACCCTGCAGTTATGATGGGATTAACCTTTTTTTTTTTCTTTTTTTTTTACATTTCCTTCTCTCTGTTCTCTTGTTTCCCAGGATGTTTCTTCCTGTATGTTGGCTCCCCGTCAAACAGGGTGTCCATGTGTCCTATTTTACACAGGACAGTCCTCACTTTTAAGGTGCCCTCAGCTTGAAGGGCTGCCTAGTTCAAGTCCAGTTTTAAGATAAAGAACCACAAGAAGAGAAAGAGAAGGCAGGGGCCTCGAAGTTGCCCATCTGCAGTTAGCACCTGGACAACAAATTGAGCAGGTAAACAGGTCACCTGGACATAAGCCTTCCCCACTATGGTAAATTGTGTTGTATTTCTGTTTCAATTATAGTAATCACTTCTAAATTTCTCTCTCTCTCCCTCTCTCTCTGCACATGCAAACTTTATGCAAAATTGTATCCTCTTTTTGTGAGTGCCTCTTACTCCAAACAATAAAACTGATAACCACTCCAGTCAAGCCTGAAAACTTACTCGAATTTCCTTGATGCAACAACTTTGCTGCTAAATGAAATATTATCATGCAGAAGACAAAGGCATGACTTCAGGAAATATCATGCAAAATAATAGAAACATTCATGAGAACCCGTCCCTGATTTTTGCTCCATGGAGGGACTATTCTTTCCCGCCCCTGATATAACAAAAGCTCTGCTTTCCTATGGCTAATCCTTGTGGCACCCATGTGGTTTGCGCATGGCTTAACTGAGAGTTGATCTCCGCATTCTGAAAAATCACATGGTATGGCTCTCTGGGGATTGTAGTACCACTTCAAAGTGCAGGCTGGGGCTGATCACCCATGGGGGGAAAAACTTACTTAGGGTGCAAGTAGATGAAATGTGGGAGATCCAAAATCAGCACGTTCACTGCTGCATTTTTTTTTTTTTAAAGTTAAGAACAGCTATTGGGGGAACCGCTGAATTGGACAGGGGCCATAGTGCTGGGGTGGTGGTGAGGTTAAACCAGTGTTTCTCAACCTTGGGTCCCCAGATGTTTTTGGCCTACAACTCCCAGCATGCCCCAGCCAGCATGTTTCGCGGATCGCCAGCCGTCTTTCGCCCTGTCGTCGGCTCATCAACGGAATCGGATTTTTTTTAAAAAAAGGATGTAGGAGAATTTTGTTCCATTTGTGCTACCGAAAGTGCTTAGTGCAGTGTTTCTCAACCTTGGGTCCCCAGATTGTTTTTGGCCTACAACTCCCAGCATTGCCCCAGGCCAGCAATGTTTTCGGACGGATCGCCAGCCGTTCTTTCGCCCTTTTGGTTTCGTCGGCTCATCAACGGAATCGGATTTTTTTTGGAAAAAAGGATGTAGGAGAATTTTGTTCCATTTGTGCTACCGAAAGTGCTTAGTGCAGTGTTCTCCAACCTTGGGTCCCCAGATGTTTTTGGCCTACAACTCCCAGCATGCCCCAGCCAGCTGGCTGGGGCATGCTGGGAGTTGTAGGCCAAAAACATCTGGGGACCCAAGGTTGAGAAACACTGGGTTAAACTCTTTTCTCCTGTATCATTCTCCTAATCTAAGTGGCACAATCCTATACTCAAATTCCACTGGCTGAGGTCCTATAGAATTTGCCAGACGGCCCACTATGGTGGCAAGTACATGAGATACACTCCTCGCTGTCTTGTTTGTGTAGGCTCCTCCTTCAGATCTTGGCTGAAGCGGCCAGGAAGGTTGGGGGAAGCTGGAGCTGGCAAAGATGCTCACATTGGGGGTGGGGCCAACAGGGACAGCCTGTCGTAAATCCGTCCAGTTCCGAGATAAGCCGTAGTCGTTATCACAGTCCGAGTGTCGAAGCCAAAATATATCAGTCCAAAACAGAGCAAACGGAAACCAGTTTGGGATCAGGCAAAGTCGTGGTCAGGGTCGTTCCAAGGTTCAAAGGTACAAGTCTGAGGTCGGGAATGTCAGGAGCGTCTGGCTGCAGCTGCGGTAACAAACAATTGCTTCCAGCCTCTGAGTATGTTTGGGACCTGCCTCTTGAGTAGGCACTGATTGGTAAGGCTGCCCAGCTGGGTCAGGCTGCACTTAGCCTGACCCCACCCCAGAGACACTCCGGCTGGTCTCTGTCTTGAGCCTACTGGAGGCACAACACAGCCCCACTTTCCCCAACACATGCATCTTATGACTGTGTGAAGCCAGTGCCAGCTCCAGGTTTCTGAGGGCCTTTGGGTAAGGCAACCTCAATAGGTCCCCTCCCTGAGTGAGTCTACCTTCTCACCACCATCCATCACCAACCTGCTCTTGCCCCTCGTCCTCTTTCTCATCATTGCTACCACTTGCTTGCTTGACAGGCAGAGAACCAGTGAGCAAGTAGGCAGTGGTTTCTCTGCTACTCCTCCTTCTCACCACCACCATTGTCTGGACCAGAGGGAGAGGCAGGTGAACAAGCAGGATTACAATATTTAGGAGGAGGAGGAACTCCAGGGGAGTCTTGTCAGTGAGCCCCTGCTGGATTGGGGGCCCTCGGCAGGTGCCCAGCTATGCCTACCCTTGACACTGGCCCTGTGTGGATCACTTGGATGTCCAGCCCTTTAGGACAACAGCCCCAAACAAACCAAGCTGAAGGGCCAAAATAGAAGGGCAATGGCTTCATCAATGCTGACTGGCTAGAGATTTAATCAAATAAATAAATAAATAAATAAATGGGATGATGTTACTGAGAGGGTGGGGCAAAACCAGCCAAAGTCTACATAAGGGAAACTATACTGTCTTTTGAAGGGTTATTAAGAGCTTCTTGCAGTAAATTCACAGGCTGTTCTGTAAGTCAAGAGACTGGGTTCAGACAACATGATAACCCACACTCGAGGGTTGAATATGGGTTGAATGTGGTTGTCGTTGAACTGTGGGTTATCATGTTGTCTGAACCCAGCCGAGATAACAAACCATGGTGAACAACCCACAGTTCACATCAACAACAAACCTGGGGTTCTCTTCATGGGTTGTTCATGGTTAACAAGCCATGGCATGTTGGCACAGCTGGGTTCAGCGGGGAAAGTAACAGAAAATAGCCTTGCCCAAAGGCTCTGCTGGTCACATAGATATGGTCAAATCTCTCTGTGTGTTGTATGTTTATATGTATATGGTCTTTATAACGTATCTTTAATCTTTGTAAAGGGCCCAGAGAGCTTTGGCTATTGGGTGGCACAGAAAAGTAATAAATGAAATGAAATCTAGCGATACCAATCTAATCAAAACTGTGAATATTCCATAGACTAAAGATAAATGAAATGCTAAACCTAATTATGTATTCACGAACCAGTCCAAAGTGATTTCCTGATGTTTAATCAATGTCCAGGTACAGATTGAAAAGTGTTCAGTGTTGCAACAAGAACTTAATTCCTTAATAGCTGCAGGCTCAGCATCCTCTTATGGAGTACATAGGCATACATAGGCAGTATGCCTCTGTACACCAATTGCTGGGGAATCATAGAATAGTAGAGCTGAAAGGGGCCTATAAGGCCATCGAGTCCAACCCCCTGCTCAATGCAGGAATCCAAGTCAATGCATCCTGGACAGATGGCTGTCCAGCTGCCTCTTGAATGCCTCCAGTGAGGGAGAACCCACTACCTCTCTAGTTAATTGGTTCCATTGTCGAATTGCTCTAACAGTCAGGAAGTTTTTCCTGATGTTCAGCCGGAATCTGGCTTCCTGTAACTTGAGCCCATGTGTCCAGCATGGGTGGGAGGGTGCTGTCGCACTCACGTCCTGCTCCTGGGATCCCGTGGGCAGCTGGTTGGCCACTGTGTGAACAGGATGCTGGAGTAGACGGACCTTGGTCTGATCCAGCAGGGCTCTTCTTATGTCCTCTTTTTTGAGCATCCATCACTGCCTCTTTTTACATTAGATGGCTTTGACAAGGAGTTCCCTCAGCCCCATCACTTTTGTTAGCCCGGAATGGCTTTTGTTGTCACCTAAAAATCTTCCAGCAACTTCTTTCTGGCTTTGTAACATCACACTTGTGACTCTTTTGTGTCTTTTGAAACTTTTGAGGAAAAGGGGATGAGAACCCTGCATTCCAAGCCCTTGTTGAATCATGCCGGCTTCAAAGATAGCTCTCATTCACAGCTGTTGGAACAGCACCATCTGGGTCCATGTTACTGAAAACCACCCTGGTCTCCTTGCCACCCCGCTGTTGGAGGGAGCACCACTTGGAATAGGACAAGTGTCCTATGGGTACAGACTCCAGAGTCCTGTGGGCAAGCCCAGAGAGGAGAAGAAAGGGCATGGGACACTGCGGTTCTGTCACCTCTCTGCCACTTTTTGCCCAGTCTCATCCGAACACACTTATGTTATGTTCTCCCCTCACCAGAGCCTGAGATCTGCTGCAACCCTTTAAAAAAGACAAACATCTTTTCCCTTCATCACTGATACTCAGGAGCTTCAATGCACCCCAGATTTCTGCTACAGGAACAGGTCCCACAGAATCTTTGAATTTTGACCTCTATTCTCAGGAGGTTCTTCTACAAATTGTAGCCTCCTATCCTGCACCCTGTTTTTTCTATCGTGTGTGTGTGTGTAAATCTGATCTGATTTGGATTCTATTTTGTTAGAACCAGTGGAGGCTGCTGGCTCCAATGTCAGCTGTGTATCTGCTCCGGAATTTACTCCAAACTTTTAAGGTGGTGCTGCTGAACCTGTTTCAGAGATAGGGTTCAGCACCATAGATAGCTCTTTCAAAGTCCCCACCCACTTAGTGCAGCCTTCCCTGGTCAACTAGTGGGAAGAAGGATTGCAGCTAGGTCTCCTTATTTCCTCCCTGTTGGCGCCATCATCATGACCAACATGGCTTCTTCAAAGAAGCAGGAGTGATGCACTGCGGCTTGGTCCCTTGTAAGGAGGAGCAAACAAGGTTGGAGATAGCACACAAAGTACTGTAAACTGGAATTAATACCGTAGGTAACCTCATTCCCCATCCCCTTTTGTTACTGTGACCATGCATCAGGACTAGCCCGATCACACCAGCGCTTGTTCAGACAAACCTCCTCAAATTCTTTTCCTCCTCCCCAGTCTCCTGATGCTCAGCCCAAACCTTTCTTTTTGTTTTCCAGGTATTAGGGATGCCAATTTACTTACTTATTTATTTATTTTTATTTTATTTAATACATTTTTATGCCGCCCAATAGCCGAAGCTCTCTGGGCGGTTCACAACAGTTAAAATCATAAAATACAATATAAAATATAAAAATTTAAAACCACAGATTAAAAACAAACAGCAGAGCTAGCAGCAGCAGTTACAATAACGGAATTAAAAACAATTACAAGATTAAAATGATTAAAATGCCTGGGAGAACAGAAAGGTTTTCACCTGGCGCCGGAAAGAATACAAAGTAGGCGCCAGGTGAACCTCTTTGGGGAGCTCATTCCATAACCGGGGTGCCACAGCAGAAAAGGCCCTCCTCCTGGTAGCCACCTGCCTCACTTCCTTTGGCAGGGGCTCTCGGAGAAGGGCCGCTGATGCAGATCTTAGTGTCCGGGCAGGTACATATGGGAGGAGACGATCCTTCAGATACCTGGCCCCAAGCCGTTTAGGGCTTTAAATGTTAGCACCAGCACTTTGAATCGGGCCCGGAAACAGACTGGCAGCAGCCAGTGCAGATGAGAAAGCACTGGCATAATATGTTCTTGTCGGCCAGTCCCAGTTAATAATCTCGCTGCCCTATTTTGGACCAGCTGAAGTTTCCGGACCGTTTTCAAAGGCAGCCCCATGTATAACGCATTGCAGTAATTCAAACGAGAGGTTACCAGAGCATGGATAACTGTAGCTAGGCTATCTCTGTCCAGATAAGGACGTAGTTGGTATTAGTATTATTATTATTATTATTATTATTATTATTATTATTATTATTATATTTATACCCCACCTTTTTTCCTGCAAGGAACCCAAGGCAGCTTACCCTCCTCCTCCTCCTCCTCCTCCTCCTCCTCCTCCTCCTCCTCCTCCTCCTCCTCCTCCATTTTATCCTCACAACAACCCTGTGAGGTAGGTTAGGCTAAGAGTCAGTGACTGGCCCAAAGTCGCCCAGTGAGTTTCATGGCCGAGCGGGGACTAGAACCTAGATCTCCTGAGTCCCAGCCCAACACTCTCACCACTACACCACACTGGCTGCTAAGCTGATAAAAGCCTAAGCTGATAAAAGGTGCTCCGTGCCACCGAGTTGACCTGTGCCTTGAGTGACAGTTGTGGATCCAGGAGCACCCCCAAACTACGAACCTGATCCTTCAGGGGGAGGGCAACCCAATCCAGAACTGGTTGAATATCACTTAGCCGGGCAGACGAACCACCCACTAACAGTACCTCTGTCTTATCTGGACTGAGTCTCAGTTTATTAGCCCTCATCCAGTCCATTACTGTGTCAAGGCACTGATTCAGAACAGCCACTGCCTCACCTGGATTAGATGAAAAGGAGAGATAGAGCTGGGTGTCATCTGCATATTGATGACACCTCGGCCCGCACCTCCGGATAACATCTCCCAGTGGTTTCATGTAGATGTTAAACAGCACAGGGGATAAAATAGAGCCTTAACCCCCACTTCTCAACCTATGCACACCCACAAGCCCATCCCTGAAGCCCGGACCTGTTCACAGATGTCTGCAACCTGGCTTTTAAGTACTGAAGAAATCTGATTCGGCCACCAAGAGAATGAAGCGATTTCCCCGCAATCTGCTGCTTCTCTCTACATCCGCGGCGGATTTTCTTGCATGTTTATGTACAATGATGCTTGTTTGATCCATGATTGCTCTACCAAGTGAATTTCCCCCGACTGAGTGTACATTTTAAATCCTTGTTTGTGTTGGATAAATCCAGCCATTACTGAAGAACGCCCCCCCCCCCCCCGTGTGTGTTTGTGTAGAGCAGTGTTCTCCAACCTTGGGTCCCCAGATGTTTCTGGCTGGGGCATGCTGGGAGTTGTAGGCCAAAAACATCTGGGGACCCAAGGTTGGAGAACACTGGTGTAGAGGGAAGGAGAGGGAGATAGACTGGGTTCACAAGACATGACAGCCCACCATGTCTTATAAGCCACCGTGGGTTGTTGTGTTGTGCAAACCTGGGATGGGTTTGCCAGGGTGGCTTACTTATTTTTGACTTGTAGTCGGATTTGTTTTGCCCACAACGATAGATAACATGACCCATCATGGGCCAAGCCCAACTACAAGCAAGCTGCTTGGCAAGCTGCTTGGCAAGAATGACAAAATCCCCTGGCCACTCTTGTCAAGCAGCTAGCGGGCGAGCACCACTGCCAGCCGCCCCCCAAGTGCCCAAGAGGCACTTGGGGGGCAGCTGTCAGAGGCTTCCCCCTCCCTTCTCATCACCACAGCTAGCCCTTTAACTGCTCACTGTGGCAGCAGGAAGGTGAGGGGGGGGGAAGACGCGTTCCTTCCGGGGTGCCCCTGGGATATCCGTGGGAGGACAGAGGGGGTGGAGGTGGGCACAGACCCACGATGTGCCCAATAATCTGTCAGGCACATTGTGGGTCCACAGGCGACGAACCCACACTGCATGGCTTGTGCCACAGTGTGGGGTAATGTGTCATCTGAACCCACCCATAGTTATTTGGTTCCTTCTACCAGATGTCTTATTGCCAAAGTCAAAAGGTCCCTTAACGAATGTGTCACTTGAAAACACGTGCAAAGTTGTACACGTGTCTAGAGGAGCACATTCAGTGACAGCATCAAATGGAAGTCAACATTAAACATAAATGTGAGGTCAATTCCGGTATTCAGCGAAGACCATCTCTGTTCTTCCAGGCAAAAATAATTGGCTAAAGTGAGTTGTACAACCAGGGTGAGATGCAAGGGTCCCTGCCCTGAGTAAGTGAATGCAACCCAGAGAGGAGTCCAAAATGGCCATTTAAGAAATCATTTAAATTTACACTTATCCAAATAATCCCTTTTTCTATAAAGTAATTGGGCACCGGCTTGCTCAGAGGCAACGGGCCAAGCAGCTTGCCACTGGCCCTGTGCCTCCAGTCGAACACAGATATATTTAGCCTGCAAAAATGATGGCCAACGTCCAGCTCATATTTTAAGATTAGCAAGTAACCCAGTGACCTAAAAAACAAATTATAAGGGAGAAGAGGCGTGATGCCCAATGCTGACAGGGCACTGGAAAGAAAGAGGACCACACTAGCTCAGCCTGCCGATCCCTCCCTCTCGTGAATGGATGGTGGTGCCGTGGTTTTATTTTGGATAAATACCGGTAAGCATCGGCACTCATACCTGAATGTCAGAAATGGAGGGAATGGGGACTAGAAGGATGGGGGTTTCTCCTTCAGCTTGGACTGCTATGGTTTCAGTATCCGTGCTTGTCCACCATACGTGGCAATTCAGCAGTGATGTGTAAAGCAAATTACCCCATCTATCAATGATTAAAATATGGACTGCACCCGAAAGTTCAGTGCTAGTGTTCAAGGTCTATCCCCACCATGTTTCTGTATGGAGCTTCATACACGTGGACAGAAACACTGTCATAAGAGAATGGCTGCACCAGTAGATTTTATATATATATATATATTTGCGATGGGTTGGAAAAGTCACAGTTAAGAGTTGAATGCTCAGCATGAGAGGCATCCATTTTTTGAGCGTAATAACCGATTCGAGGTCAGAATGCCGGCAATCTGTCCAGGAACGCCAAAAGAACGGCTTTCTGCTATTCTCAAGTCAGAATTACTCCACAGAGGTAATTTATGATCGGAAAAAAGGATAAAAAAATCAAATTGACTGCCCAGTCTCAGCCAGGTGCTCCTGGCTGCTTTCATGGTGGGGACCTCTTGAAATTATGCAGTAATAAGCCTGGAAACAAGAGCTCGCTACCTATACAGGCAGCGGTGGCGTGGGGCTGTCCAGTGCAGTCAGTTTCCGTAATAGCCCTATTGAGCATTTGTCACATGTGGGGGAAATTGCCGTTGTAAGGCCAGGGCTGATATGAACACATTACGTTAAGCATAAAGATTTGGAAAGTGAAAGCACTTCGTTGCCAAAGAGAAGTGTGGCTGTCAAAACTGGGAGTCAGAAAAATAATAGAATTAGGAGAAGGCAAGCCGATCCTGTGACAAAATGCCGGTGTACCCTCACCCTTTAACACTGGGGTGGGCAACCCACGGCCCTCATGTGGCCCCTGGAGGCCAGCTGTGTGGCCCCACATGGGTGCCCTCCCTCCCCATGCAGAGCTGGAGCAATCATGCTGAGGAAGAGGGTATGCAGGGAAGAGGGTGCGTCTGGCCGGCTGTCCGATTGAGTTGGAGAAAGGGGTACACATGGAGAATCATCTCCTTGCGCCCTCTTCCTCTGCACAGCTGGGATTGCTGCTAATAGCGGCAGAGACACGGCACTCCCAGTCGTGACTGCTAAGGGAGTGGGGAAGAGGCTTTAGATTCCACATCCCCCAAGAATCCCATCGTGTCTGTGTGCATGCATGTGTATGTATGCGCATGTGCGCACACACAAACATATTAGGGAGGGGCCGTAGCTCAGCGGTAGAGCACCTGCTTTGCATGCAGAAGGTCCCAGGTTCAATCCCTGGCATCTCCAGGTAGGGCTAGGAAAGAATCCTGCCTGAAACCCTGGAGAGCCGCTGCTGCCAGTCAGTGTTGACAACACTGGGCTAGATGGACCAAGGGTCTGACTCAGGGACTGGATTCACACAACACGATGAGCCATGGTGGTTTGTGAGCCATGTTTGTTTCAGAGTGGCGTGCCGTGTTGTCTGAACCCAGACAGAGTGGCTTGTGAGTGGTTAACAAATCACGTTGCTGGGTTCAGACAACACGACAAGCCACTCTGAAACAAACAGGGCTCACAAACCACCATGGCTTACTGTGTTGTGTGAATCCAGTCAGTGACTGGGTTCAGAGACAACACGATAACCCACACTCAAGGGTTGAGTATGGGTTGTCATTGAACTGTGGGTTATCATGTTGTCTGAACCCAGCCAAGATAACAAACCATGGTGAACAACCCACAGTTCATAACCCAACAACAAACCATGGGTTCTCTTCATGGGTTCTTTGTGGTTAACAAGCCACGGCTTGTTAGCGCAGCTGGGTTCAGACAAAACCATAACCCACTGTTCAACAACAAACCACACTCAACCCTTGAGTGTGGGTTATGGTGTTGTCTGAACCCAGTATAAGGCAGCTTCCTATGTCCCCCAACCCACAACCGGGCACCGAGTCAAAAACATTGCCCACTCCTGCCCTAACAGTAGTGCTCCTGTTTAGGATTCTATCCGTCCATGTCCGCTTCTCCAGCAGTCTTTCCCAAACTGGTGTCCTCTAGATATTTCGGAGTACAACTCCCAGCATTTGTGACCATTGGCCATGCTAGCTGGAGCTGATGGGAGATTATGCCCAAAACATCATGAGGGCACCAGGTTGGGGAAGGCTGCTATAAACTGTAAACTGCTCAATCTGGCCAATTCATTCTCTCCCCCGCCCCCACTCTCTCGATTGCTGGTTTTCCTTTCAATTTGTTTTTTAAACATACCCCAAGGTATGTTTTGTACATACCTTAGGGTTCACTCAAGAATGCAATATTTCTCATTAGCTCTGTTTGGGCAACGGTCCTGTTGGCACTCAACACAGGGCAGCTGTTGTAAACTGCCCAGAGAGCTTCGGCTATTGGGCGGTATAGAAATAATAATAATAATAATAATAATAATAATAATATAATAATAAATCAATAACCACTGTTTTGATATTAAAAAAAGGAATGTTAAATTTAAATTTAAATGATGCTTTTCAGGTCAACAGCAAAAACACAGGTACCGGTATGTACCCCCAAGGAGTTTACAATCCCAGATTCAACAGAAGGCAGACAACAGAGGGAAGAGAGCCAGTGTGGTGTAGTGGTGAGAGTGTTGGACTGGGACTCAGGAGATCCAGGTTCTAGTCCCCGCTCGGCCATGAAGCTCACTGGGTGACTTTGGGCCAGTCACTGACTCTCAGCCTAACCTACCTCACAGGGTTGTTGTGAGGATAAAATGGAGAGGAGGATTATGTAAGCCGCCTTGGATTCCTTGCAGGAAAAAAAGGCGGAGTATAAATATAATAAATAAATAAGAGGGGGATAGGGGCTGAGGATAAACAGGGGAAGAATACAAACTCAGATCAGTACAAATTTTTCCAAGTCAATTTATTTATAAAGTTTGTAAACGATTCTTCTATTCAGGTGAACTATAAAATAAAAAAAGCACAGCAAGACAATTTTTTTATTTGTATGTTTTAAATGCCATTTATTGTGTTTTTAAATTTTGTTAAGCCACCCTGGTAATTTTATTGTAGGGTGGGGTATAAATCCCCCAAACAAACAAACAAACAACATACACCAAGTGTAATATGGTGCTATTGATATCAGCTAATTCACCTCAACTCACACACACACCTTGGTGAAACAGAAAAATAAACATCAGAAAGACACAACATGATGTTAGAAGGATCAGCTGGAAAAACCACTCCCCCCCCACAAAGCTACAATCTTAAAAGCATGTCTTGCCTACTTCAAAGAAAATGCTATGGGAATAAAGGGAGCTTACTTCCAAGTAAATTTGGTTGGAGGATTGGGCTGTATACACCACTCAGCTCTCACCTGGAGCTCATTCACCGTTTAAAAATGACCAAAAAAATAACAATCTTTAAGAAATGATGGTGGATACAGTTGCTATTATAACAGCCAAAGAAGTAAGGCACCAGAATTACGGTAGATGGAAGTCCAGCAATCGCCTGCAAGCAGTCACACAGACACACACACACAAATAGGTATACCGGACTTATGAAACACCTGTGTGACCTATAACAGGCCAATATACACACAACACAACTGACTGCACCTATTACATAGGTACACAGATAAAGATTTTGTATCCCGCCCTTCCCTCTCCTCTGCAGCCAATAACAGATTGTCTGCCTGTTATTTTGGAGCCTGCCGAGAGCAGAGAAGTAGCATTGTATGTACGTCCTAGAAACAGCGAAAGGAGCTAGGACTGGCGACAGAGAGAGGGGTAAGTAGTGGGGGGAACTGTGTAAAGGGTGGAGAAGGGGATATTCTGGGGGCAGTGAAGGGGCCTGGGTCAGCCCCACTGTCTAATCTATCCTGGGGCCCCCAAATGATTCTTTAAAGGCCTGAATCCCATGTTACTGATAATTGACCGTGGAAACAGGGGCTGCTGGTGGTAGTTATTCTAGATTTATTCATCTGGAGTTCTGAAAAGTCATTCTTCCTCGTTTATGTAATATGTTTCCACGTGTACAATACCGATGTTGCAATTTATGCATCCTTTTGTAAATCACTTCTTTTCCTTTCTTCTTCTTCTTCTTTTTTTAAAGTATACTACAGTCTGTTTGATAAGCATTACCTCATTTTGCAGGATGGTTATCGGCTATTGTTCTCTATATTCCGAGCACTGTACAGAATGCTTTGCAAGCTATAACCTATAGTAGATCTCGTCGGATTTATTTCAACTGAGCTTGCCTGTGATATTTCTTTTCTCTTTTTTTAAAGAAGCCTTCCTCACCTCGTGCAGTTAGCATCATTTATAATTTCCACAGCACCTAAAGGAAACGCTTAAGTCATTGACACGATCCTGCCCCGCTTCCTACGTTATACTCTTCCCGCGTACAAAGTACTTTAACAAGCTTTTATTGGAAATAATAACCTACTTCCGCGTGTGATTTGCCGGCTCGGTGATCATCCGCTCTGATTTATTCGCCATCGTGTTTTATTACTGACGCTTCCAGATTTTTGGTTTGTTTGTTTGAACCCGCATGCATGTGCGGGTGTGCATCCCCCCCCCATTTATTTTTTTTTTAAACGGCCAGTCCGATCGCCTGCGGCAACAAGCGCCTGGCCGCCTTCAATGGGACTCGGGAGTGCGGGGCGAGCTGGCGCAGGCTTCGCTCGTTCGGCTCCTTCCTGCGCGAGGCCAACGCGCGCTTACTCCGAAGCAAGCCCCGCTGCGCGCAGTGAGATTTTACTCCCGAGTAAGCCTGTAGCGGGCGGCGGCGGCACCACGGTCCCTTTTCCAAAGAGCACAAACACCCCCAATACGCCTTCGCGTGCTTGCCGCCCCCATTTTATGTAACCCGGCTCTGGCACGGCGGGTGGGGGAGAATCTTGCACCAACCACGCTCGCCTCCGCTGCGGCTCGTCGCCCCTCCTCGCGCCGCCGCAGCCCCGCCCACTTTCCCTCTCCTCTCCCCCCCCCCGATCAGGCCAGCCAATGGAGCGCGCGATGGCATCGATGGCTCTTTTAAAAAACTGAAAAAGAAGAAGAGGCAAGCTGCGCTGCGGCGCCCTTCCTCGGCCGCTCGGCGCTCGGCAGCCCCGGCCCGGCCATTTCAGGCGCACAGCGACGCCTCCGGAGAGCCGAGAGCGAGACGCGGCGGCCGCTTGGGCGGCGCCGTGGAGTGCAGGGAGCGACGGGCCGGGCGGCTGGGCAGCGCGAGCGCAAGCGCGAGCAGGAAGACGAGGAGCCGCCGAGCTGGTGGGTGAGTGGTCTCCGAGGAGACGGGGATGCCTCCGCCCCTGGGACCTAGCGGCGGGCATCCCATAGTAAGCCCAGCCCCGGGACTTAGTGGCATGAACCCCTTAAACTCAGCCGCCTCAGCCCCGGGACCTAGTGGCACGAACCCCATACGCCCAGCCGCCTCAGCCCCGGGACCTAGTGGTATGGATCCCATAAGCCTAGCCGCCTCCGCCCCGGGACCTAGTGGCAGCCCATAACAAGCCCAGCCGGCTCAGCCCCGGGACTTAGTGGTATGAACTCCGTAAGCCTAGCCGCCTCAGCCCCGGGACCTAGGGGCATGGATCCCATAAGCCTAGCCGCCTCAGCCCCGGGACCTAGTGGCAGCCCATAACAAGCCAGCCGGCTCAGCCCCGGGACTTAGTGGTATGAACTCCGTAAGCCTAGCCGCCTCAGCCCCGGGACCTAGGGGCATGGATCCCATAAGCCTAGCCGCCTCAGCCCCGGGACCTAGTGGCAGCCCATAACAAGCCCAGCCGGCTCAGCCCCGGGACTTAGTGGTATGAACTCCGTAAGCCTAGCTGCCTCAGCCCCGGGACCTAGGGGCATGGATCCCATAACAAGCCCAGCCGCCTCAGCCCTGGGACCTAGTGGCAGCCCATAACAAGCCCAGCCGGCTCAGCCCCGGGACTTAGTGGTATGAACTCCGTAAGCCTAGCCGCCTCAGCCCCGGGACCTAGGGGCATGGATCCCATAAGCCTAGCCGCCTCAGTCCCGGGACCTAGGGGCATGGATCCCATAATAAGTCCAGCCGCCTCAGCCCCGGAACCAAGTGGCATCCCATAATAATCTCAGCCGCCGCAGCCCCCGGAATCTAGTGGCATCGTCCTCTACGGTCTCTTGGTGCCATCCTAGAACTGCTCCCACCCAAACTTCGCTTCGGTTTCCTTCCACACGTGATTTGTTCTTTCCTGGGGCTGCTCCCGCGAAACCCCGTTGGAAGGAAGTAACGAGAACGAGTTCTGTGATGAAAATGGAATACATGGTGATCATCTTTTTTTTCTTTTGGGGCTGTGTGAAAGGAGCATCCTCCTCCCACCCCCCAAGTTTCTTTAGAGAAATAAACGAAATAAACGAAATGGGGCGGGGGAGCCCTCTTCATTCCCCCCCCTCCTCCCTGCCAAGTTTTCCCTCGTTGAGCTCGCCGCCCTGAGGTTCATTCTGGCTCCTGCTGCTCGCCCTTGTAGCTCCTGCTGCTCCCCTCCTGCTGCTGGGCTGCTTTTCTTTTGGGGAGCGGGGATGCATCGCCTTCTCCACCATCCTTGGAAAGAGGAGGTGGTGCGGACCTCGATATACTTCCATCCCGGATGAGCCCCAGTTCCTTTTTGTCCCTCTAGACCAGTGTTCTCCAACCTTGGGTCCCCAGATGTTTTTGGCCTACAACTCCCAGCATGCCCAGCCAGCATGGCTAATGGCAAGGGATTCTGGGAGCTGTAGTCCAGCAACATCTGGGGACCCAAGGTTGGGAGAGCCCTGATTCTACTAAGTAGATTCTGCTTCAGGAGTGGGCAATTCTGTGGCTCTCCAGATGTTGGACTACAACACCCATCATCCATGACCATTTGGCTGGCTGGGGCATGCTGGGAGTTGTAGGCCAAAAACATCTGGGGACCCAAGGTTGGAGAACACTGCTCTAGACATTGCTTCCTTCCTGTAAATCCTGCCTTCCACTTTTTGTGTGAGACCCACCTGCTCTTTTTCTTTTCTTTTCTTTCCTTTTAAAAAATGTTTCTTATAATATCACTTATAAATATTGCTTATATACATTACTTACATAGCACCATCTGGGTACTTGTACATGATGCTTTGCAAAATATAAGAGGGTAGGTCCCCAAGGAGCTTACAATCTAAAATTTGACACAGGCAGAGAACGGAAGGAGAGAGGGAGTGGGAGCGGGAGTCGGGCTGATGTGTAGATCAAATAGCTTCATACAATACCGGAACTAAGCTCAAGTTATGTATAACTGACATTTTAGATTGTAACCGCCTTGGGGCAGGGTTTCTAGCACACTGATGGTGCTATAAAAATAGTAGCCACGGACATTTTTTAAATGGAAATGCAGGGTATAAATGTAACAAATTACAAAGTAAATGACTGTGGGGAAGCGGTGGCAGGAGCCAACGAAAGTTTAGCACTTTCGGCCTTAATGATTTCAGTGGGAGAGATTGAGTTAAATATGCATAACGATTTCATTTTAAGTCAATAAGGGCGCAATCCTATGGCCCTTCCGACCTTGCCTGGGGGGCATAGGATAGGGCATAGAAGCCTGCTGCGACCTCGGAAATCCTTTCCGAGGTCACAGACTGCAGGCGGCCCACGGAGCGCCCGCCCGCCCCACCTCATCGCCGGCAGGGTTCTTTCTGTGCCAGCAGGGAACCGAAGACTGTCTGGTTCCCCCATGGGAGGGGGTCCATTCCCCGGGGAGGGGAGGAACAAGGCACGGCTGGCTTCTGAGGAATCCAGGCGGTGCCTCAGCCTCTCCTCCTCGGGAGGAGGTGTAAAGCATTTAGATGGCTGAAATCGGCTGTCTAGATGTTTTTGAGGGCGAGGGGAGCGGTGGTGGAAATCCCAGTCCACGGTGCTTCTCCTGCCCTCGGTAGGATGCCCGTAAACGTTACGGCGGCACCCACATAAGATGGGGCTGCAAGATGTACAATGCTTATCTTTGGCTGGTTCAGTTCCCATAAGCGTGAGAACAGCTGAAACAGTGCTGCGATCAGGGAGGCTCTTGGATCCTTAGCAGGATTCAGTCACGGAAATGTGATTGGAAAAGTGGCTGGCAAAACAGAAATCGGAATAGAGCTATCTAAGGCACAATCCTATGCACGTTTAGACAGGGAAAAAAGGCTTACAGCTCCTCCTCATTAGTAGGGGAAAGGTTTCATTTGACCCTCCCCTCAGGTTTTTAAGTGTTGATGCTTAGCCTGAGAAGGGTTTATGTGCCTGGTCCTAAAGTGTAAGGGACCGTGTCGTGGCAGCCACCAATTTGGAGGGCTTTAAAAGGGGATTGGACAAATTCAAGGAGGAGAAGGCTATCAGTGGCTACTAGTCCTGATGGCTATATGCTACCTCCAGTGTCAGAGGCAGTATGCCTAGGTACACTAGTTGCTGGAGAACATGGGAGGGAGGGTGCTGTTGCACTCATGACCTTTTGTGGGTTTCCCGTGGGCAGCTGGTTGGCCACTATGTGAACAGAATGCTGGACTAGATGGACCTTTGGTCTGATCCAGCATGGCTCTTCTCATGGTTGTTGTTGTTGTTACGATGGCCCCAGGGCGTGGGGCTGGAGGCACATAATGTAGCAACTTTGTTAAAGCTAAACAAGCCTAGATCTGGTCAATACAGGGATGAGGAACCACTTGTGTGCTGCCTTGAGTTCTATCATGGGAGAAACATAGGATATAAATGAAATAAATAATAGATTAATGTATGTGGCACTGTACAGAGTCCCCTCCCCTGGAAAAAGCTCCAGGTCCCTGCCCCAAAGGAGCATACAGTGTAAATGTTGACAGCGGCAAAAGACAACAGAGGGAGGGAGAGATAAGGATAGTAAGGGATGAACGTGAGCAAATATTGCAGTGAAAACAAAGGGTTTAAACTAGTGTTGGGGTGACTTTTTTGGAGTTGGGGTGGCACATTGGCCCCCGTGGAACCCTGCGTGAGTGGGCAGGGCTGGTGGTGAGAGGGACCGTGGTGGATGGGGCCAGGACATACACACACGCACACGCACACACCCATTCACCACACAGAACCGTGCTGGGATCGCTGGAAGTAAAAAGGTTAAAGCCTCTTACCTATCCTTCCGTGATCCTGGTCAAGATCTGTCATGCCTGCAGAGATTGCTTGAGGGTGAGGTTGAAGTCTTCTGCTCCCCACACAATGATCTGGATCAAGATCACTGTTTCCCCACTGCTCTCTGTTTCCTGCCACTCAGCTGGTGGCTGAGCAGTGGAAAAAATGGCTGGGACTCCCTGGGTCGCACAGTGTCCAAGGGCCACATGTGGCCCAGGCCACATGCTGCGGACTACCCTCATGTGGTTTAAACCAAAGGAAACGTTCCTTTCTGTATCTGACACATGTTGTGTTAAAGACCATAAGTAAGTGTGGGTGTGCCATTTCTCTATTGTTGTGGTTAGTGGAACTGCTGCCACCTGCTGTAATCCTAGAGCATGTGAGGATTCAGTGCTGCCGTGGAGTTCCTGTGCCCAATGCCCGTCGGCTCAAAGCAGGGAGATGAAGATATTTAGAAATGACCAAGTTACTAGTGGTGAAATTCCCATGGGGTGAACATATTTCTCATTCATCGTTTTTGTCTCTGTATGACCTCTCTAACACAAATTCTTTGTCAGAGAAGCCAAACAGTTTGTAATCTAAGTAGCATAGAGTGTGCTCGAAATGCTTGTTTCCTTTTTCTTAAAACAAGAGGCTTGGCTAGGAGAAAGAACAGTCAGGCAAAGTAGCCTAAACTCTAAAGCTCATGCTTTTAAAAGTCTGGCTGATCTAAAAAATGGCATTGTCTCATTTGCTCTGCTCTGTATGCATCCAGTGACCCGTATTTGAGAATTGGATGTTCTTGTTGGGGCAGATCCAATCCCTGCACAGTCCGCACCATAAGGATAATGGACAGTGGTTGTGTGACCTTTGTGGGGTATGTAATCTGTGTGGCTGGCTTCCTTCTATTGGCGGCTCAGGCATGTTAAGGAAGGGAAGTGTGCCTGTGTTTTCTAGCAATATATTTTGCACTGCAATTTACCTACTGAGCCATAGGGAACTGAGGTGGCAATCCTATATCCATTTGCCTGGGAATAAGCTTTACTGAAATCCATGGGACTTACTTCTAGATAGATATGTACAAATTTATACTGTTAGTTGTAGTATTCTCCATCAAGCTATGCTCATGGGTTCAAACCAGGCTTTTGGGGCAATGATTTGGCTTAGATCAGGGCTGGATGGAAGGTAGACCATGATCTACTGGTAGTTGTCTGGATGATTTGCAGTATATCAGCAGTAGTGACAACAAAAAATCTTTTTACCTTCCTAAATTGGGCTGCTGAAATAAAGAAAGCTTGTGAGGCAGAGGAAACGGAGTAGATTTGTGCATGAAAGGATTTGTGTGAGAGCTCCAGTTTTGATACTAAAAACAAATTCCTGGGCTGAGCTTGTGCTCAAAGGCACCTTGTTCCGCAATTCTGTGTCTGCCTTCCTTCCCGAGCCACTGACCTGGTTCGCATGTAATGACAACCCAGAGTACGGGTTGAGTATGGGATGTTGTTGAATCATGGGTTGTTGTTTCATGCTAACCTTGCACTATGGTTTAACTATGGGTTGTTAACCATGAACAACCCAGAGTTCAAAACCCAACAACAAACCGTGAATTCTCTTCCTGGGTTGTTTGTGGTTAACAACCCATAGTTAAACCATAGTTCAGAGTATGCACGTAACAACAACCCATGATTCAACAACAACCCAAGTTTTAATGACAACCCATAGTCTTGAGTTGTCTTTACATGCGTATCAGTGCACTGTTTTGGTGGTCCTCAGGGTTCTAGTGAAAAACAAAGTAGATCCTGCAGGACTAAAGTCTGTCCATTCCTGGCTTAGATGGCTTTGGAAAAGGATTAGACAAATTCATGGAGGATAAGTCCATCAGTGGTTATTAACCATGTTAGCTGAATGAAACCTCCGTGTTCAGAAGAGTATTGGATGCTGGAGAGAAGCAATGCAAGATGGCCAATCATTGTCATGCTCTGCTTGTTCCCAGAGGCATTTCAGTGGTTGGTGTTAGAAAGACGTTCGCCTATCTCTGAACGCAATGAAGTTTAGTATCAGGAAGGTGACGGGCTAACATTTAGGTAGGGGTTTCATAGATTCGTGTATATTACCTGACCTGATCTGTACCTCCCAGACTAACGTGTAGATCTGAACTTAGATATTCACTGGCTTTTGCACTTTGCAAATGCCCCAGTTATAGTTCTTAGCCCCAAATACTATTGAAATATATATTTTAAAATGCATATTTTGGGAGAATAACATTTAGATGTATGTCTTTTGAGGGGAAAATACATTTAAAAATATAAACTTAAATACATATTTAAATGTGAATTTTTATGCAGATTTTTTTTTAACTCGAATGCAGAAATGGGACAGAATGGATGTATGGGTTAACACATGCAAAGATGACATGGATGAGAAATAGACTGATCATTCTTACCTTCAGGTGTACTGCCAGCCTTCGAAGGAGATCTTGAAAAACTTTCCCCCTCCATAAAAATCTGTTTTCCTAGAACGTTGCCATGCCCATTATCACATTGCCTTGGGTTCAGGTGATTTCTCCACACTACCATACTTTACAAAAAAAAGAAATCTGTATGGTGGAGCAGTTGTAGTTGGCCTCCAAGTGGTAGGTGTAATAAAAAACACCCCAGAAAGTTTAAGGTTTTGTTGTACGTGTTCCATCTTTCTAGGTGGTCAACATCTCAAGACCAGTAATTTCTTAGACTGCTGCATGTGTATTGTGAATTTGGACTGTGTTCTGAAACAAGTTTCCCATTCTGAATATGTCAAAATAAGTGACTTTGATGAATAGTCAATCTGAGAGCTAAAAATGTATTAAATAAATAAACTAGGTCTCAGACTGTATTCTGGGAAACACTGGTTCCTTAGAAATTTATCATGAAATTCTTCATGAGAAGATCAGTTGTGGTGGACAACTCTTCCTGCAAGTAACTTGCTTATAACTACCAAACTGGAACATGTTCTAGAACCCACTGAAACTTACAGAGTTTCTGTGGTAGATAAGTCAACATGGAATGTGTTCTCTGAAAGTTGAAAGGCTGAAAAACTTCTGACCCAGTTTATTAGTGAGAAACCTAGCTTATCATCCCAGTTTATCCAAGGGTGATTTTGGGCAAGTCATAGTCTGTCTCAGCCTACCCCTCCCTGGTAGACTAACATCAGAATACTTTACATGGAAGTTAGGTTCCATTAATTTCAGTAAAAGCTACTTCACTGTAATATGTGTTAAGTTCAAAGCACAAGAGAAGTCTCTGTGTTGCACTTATTGACTCATAAATTACTAACCTAGATAGAAATTTACTCTAATAGGAACAGAGACCATGATAATCAGTAGCAATCAGGCAATACTATTGTTTGAAGTCCCAAATCTAAAAGTAGCATTCACAGTTCCTTCAGAGTAAATGTACATTTGGCAGCAGATATGGGATGGCATTCAAATTAATTTCAAACTATTATGTTCCTAACTTAATTGCAGTCCTGTGTGTATGTGTCTCTGTCTTGGTTGTAATTTTACTTTTTTTAAATTTAATTGTGGTGGTCTGATTTAATTTTACTACAAACTGCTTTGAAATATCCTTTTGGGTGAAAAGTGTTATACAAATTTGCTAAATTTAAATTAGCAAGATGTAAGTAAATAGCCCTCTTTTTGTTACTTTCCCGTAAATGGATTTGAGTCTGCTTTGGTGACTACATTGGACCGTCCCCTGCCTACGAACATAATCTTTTGAGTTCATGGTGGAGTGGTTTTCAGTTACCGGTAGCTCATCCGGACTTTCAGCCACATTGTCATGGGCTGTGCTGATTGTGCATGCGCACCAAATGCCGTATTCTAAGCTCAGTCTCTACTGTTTCTTTTGACACCCGTTCACAACTATTCAGAAAGCTCTATTTGTAGCTGGTGTCAAAAGCCAATTCAGGCTGAACTGAGCAAGTGATGGGTGCCCCATTTGCACGACCAGCTCAGCCTGTGTTGCCACAGCTGGAAATCCCACTGAAAACCTCGACTCAAAGGACTGTGTGAATAGGCTGTTATATACAGTAATACCTTGGATTGCAAGCATAATTCGTTCCGGAACCGTGCTTGTAATCCAAAATACTCTTATATCACAGCGAGTCTCTGGCGGGTGTGAGCGGGGCCGAATTTGGCCTGCTACACCCACTCGAGGTGAGCGGTTACATCCCTACGTTGTATTGCAAGACGTCGCTTGTTTATCAACTCAAAATTTATTGAAAAAATTTGCTTGTCTTGCAAAACACTCTCAGACCAAGTTACTTGCAATCCAAGGTATTACTGTATAACAAATTTATATTGCACTCTACACCAGAGTGCAGTATGGTATACAAAATAACTCAAACAATAAACATTACAATTTAAACTAAAAATACATTAAAATACTTAAAAGGGGCCACAATCCAAGTAAATTTAAATTAACAACAACAAATAATTAAAACCGTCAAGCGATCAAACCAAAATCACAGCAATTAACCAGTTCTCACTAAGTCTAACACCTATGGCTCTGAGTTGAACAGATAGGTTTTCAGGTCATGCCTGAATTTACTCTGTGTCATGGAACTAGATAGAGACACAGTGCAAATTCAGGGAATCAGAAGCTACTTAACACCAGAGGTTCTGTTTAATAAAGTTGATATATCTGCTTGATTTTCAACAGGCCTACAGAAGATGACGGAATACAAGCTTGTCGTTGTTGGAGCTGGTGGCGTAGGCAAGAGCGCGTTGACGATACAGCTTATTCAGAATCATTTTGTAGATGAATATGATCCTACAATAGAGGTAAATGACTTCCTATGTGATCTCACAGTTGGGTTTTGATGTCCAGAAACTGAAGTAGGCTACTTCTTCTTAAGTGCTGGTAGTAATTTTAAAATGTCCAGAAACTGAAGTACCGTAGGCTACTTCTTCTTAAGTGCTGGTAGTAATTTTAAAATGATTGGGTTCTTTAAAAAAAAGAAGTAGTCCAAGGTCTATATCAGCCTTCCTCAACTTGGTGCTTCCAGATGTTTTGGACTTCAACTCGCATCAGCCCCAGCCAGTCTGGCCAGTGGTCAGGAATGCTGGGAGTTGTATTCCAAAATATCTGGAAGACACCAGGTGGTGGAAGCCTGGTCTACATGGCCTGCAGACATCAAAAACATAGTTGTCCCAAATTAACAGGGGTGGGGGCCAAGAAAGGGGGACATTGCAAGGGCAATTGGGTAAGATTAAGAAAGAACAGATTATTTCCTGGAAGGCTACTTGAAGTCTCAAATCCCAGCCTTCCTTGCTCAGTCCCCCTCGCAATATCTGACAAGTACAATAGCCCCCGCCCCAAAACACAACATTCTGTTTTTTCCCCCTTAAACCTACATTCTGTAACCAGCACAATCAAATCTTTGGTCTGCCTGAATTTGCAGTGAATTGTCGGTCCCATGATTGTTGTTGTAGATCTCCATGATAAGGTGTGCCGGCATTGCAAATGAAGCTGGTTCTCTGGCCAAGCATGAACTCTGATCGCTGCAACAGAAGAATGGTCTCTTTGCCCCTCTTCTGCCCCGGCATTGTCCCATTCCATTGGGCGTTGCGTATCATCAGAGCAGTCGATAAGAGAAAGTAATCAAGGAAATAAATCTTCACTCAGTGTGTGGAAGAGGTTCTTTCCTCATCTGTCCAAGATAGATGGTAGATGTCCCATTAGGCATGGACTGTGGGTGCAATCTGTTAAAAAAAATCACTGGTTGAGTTGGTCTTTCCCACTGGCTCATTTGCAGAAAAATTGGCTAAAGCCAGCAGTCTTCTCACATGAGCCATGTGACCTGCGATAAGGATACTTGTGGAAGTCCCTGGAGAACCTTCTGTGAGTAAGGCCTGAGCTTATGGGATCCTTATATGTTCTTTCTTTCTTTCTTTATTACATTTCTAATCTGCCCAATAACTAATGTTCTCTGAGCGGATTGCAGACAGTTGTGCTGTTCACATGAGTAGCTTTTTGCGCAAATGGACTGGTGGAAAGGCCAGCTGAACCATGGGAAGCAATGGCTCCATATTTGCCAGTCCCGGGTGTATGGGGCAGCTCCACCAGTGCATGTGCCTCTGCAGTGCTCTCTTCACCATTAAACGCACAGTGTTCAAATGTCCACATTTCTCAACTTCTTGCCAAACCTTTTGTGCTCCTGGCTGCCTGGTTTGCATCACGTGGACATTTGCATCACGTGGACTCTAGGTCAGTGTTCTCCAACCTTGGGTCCCCAGATGTTTTTGGCCGCTGCCTGGGGCATGCTGGGAGTTGTAGGCCAAAAACATCTGGGGACCCAAGGTTGGAGAACACTGCTCTGGGTGATTTCTAGGTGAAGACATTAAATGTGCATGCTTTGTTCATGTTTTTCACAATTGGCTGGCTGTTCTCTTTTTTCTTTTCTTTTTTTAAACTTTTGAGAAATACTGAGACCTGGTTGCTGACAGAAGAAAGTGTGTGCGTGTGCGTGTGCGCGTCCACATGAACCAAATGGAAGCATAGAAATGGCTGCTTGCGATGTAATCCAGCATCTGGCATAATATCCAGATGCTGCTGTGCTGTAAAGTCTAGTCTGTTTACCTGTCTTTCATGCATGTCTAACATGAGCTTCTGTACTTTGCTTGAGGATTCTGGGGTACGCTCAGTTTACACTAGCATACACATTCATCTTCTGTAAGGTGTTGGCCAGACCTGTTGGGTCTCACTGTTGCCCTGTGTGAACTGAGAGCCCACCCTAGACATATTCCCTGATCCTCCCGCAAGGGAAGATCCGTTGAGGCAGATGAGCTACCTTCCAGAGAAGCTTTTCTGCTGCTACGGACTTATTCATGGAGGAACCCCTGATGAACTTCAGAGGAACCTCAGAGCTTCACAGAACTCGGTTTGAAAGCTGCCAGTTTAAATGATTTATGGATTGCCATCTGTGAATTGGTTCCCAGCAAGAGAAGCTGCTGTGCTGAGTGTATGAAAGTGAAAGGGTTGGTGGAAAGCGCAGCTCTGTGTGGGGCAGAAATGCTATGTGTTTTCCAGGTAGGGATGGGTGACACTGAAGACTTGGCAGACTTTGGTGTACCTCGCTGACTTGAGAGCCAAAAGCAGGCCAAATTAGGTTTTTTTTTTTGCAGCTTCCGCTTTTAAAGTGGGCTGTAATTTGCTTCTTTTTCTTTCTTTTTTTAAGGCAGGGAAATTTGCATAAAATACAGCTGTAATTTGTGCAAATTGTGGCCATATTTCCCCAAACTGTGGCTGTATTTTGTGCAAATTGTGGCCGTATTTTACGCAAATTGCGCAGGTAGTAGCTGTATTTATGTAAATTGTGCAGGTTGCGGCCATCTTTTGCACACATTGTGGCCATATTTTGCACCAATTTCCCCGCCTTTAAAAAAACAAAAACAAAATCAAATCGCGTCCTGCTTTAAAAGCTGAAGATGGGCTGGAATCTGGAGAGCCGGGCTGGGCCAATCTGCCAGATTTTGACCTCCCCCCCCCAGTGGATTCCTCGCACATCCCTGGTTCCAGGCTTCTGCGATCGCACCACACCAGTGTGCTATTTAGTACTGAAAGCTTGCACTCGGTTTGCTTGCTTGCTTGCTTTGGAATTTGCTGCTGATTGGAGAAGAGAGCTTTTCTCTCTGGGACGGATGGGGCGGGGCCAAGGAAGGAACTGTTGGGTGATTTAGTCATACATAGGCATTTGCAGTGCATTCATTGCTAGGGATATATACAAATTCATGTATGTATATTTAAAAAAAAACCCTAATAAAATTAAAGAGTGATTCAATCCTGCTTCCTTCTGAGTAGTCATGCAGAAACTTGCCCTGCTTACTTTTAAGTAGACATGCTGCTTATGCTTACTGTTGAATAGACATGCAGAGGCTTTATATTTGGAATGCAGTTTGAGTGATTCAATCCTGCTTACTTCTGAGTAGACGTGCCACGGCTTGTCCTGCTCATTTGTCAATAGACATAAAGCAGTGTTCTCCAACCCTGGGTCCCCAGATGTTTTTGGCCTACAACTCCCAGCATGCCCCAGCCAGCATAGTTGGCTGGGGCATGCTGGGAGTTGTAGGCCAAAAACATCTGGGGACCCAAGGTTGGAGAACACTGACATAAAGGCACTGATGAGCCGAGTCTGATAATGTCAGCCTTCCCCAACCTAGTGCCGTCCAGATTTTTTGGACTGTAACTCCCACCTTTCTTGACCACTGCTCATGCTGGCTGGGGCTGATGGGCTTTGAAGTCCCAAACATCTAGAGGGCACTAGGTTGGGGAAGCCAGTATATGTAGTCATTAAGAGACTGAACTGTCAACCAGGAAGTTCCAAGTTCAAGTCTGGCCCTAGGCATCTTGGAGTAGGCTTTTGCATATGCTCTGACTGTTCCTATTTTCCAGGGACAGTCACTATTTTCTCAGTGGTGTCCCTGGTAAATCACTGCCCGTCTTCTTGCCTTTTAAATTTGTTAGCGTCATTTTTTAGTATTGTCAGCTCTTCAGGGCTTAGCTCTGTCAACCAGGAAGTTCCAAGTTCAGGTCTCGCCCCAGGCCATCTCACAAGGCCTACTCATTATGTGGTTTCAGGCAAGACAGACGCTCTTAGCTTGATCTTCAAATGCAGGAAAATGTGATGATAGAGTGGACTGCATATCGTACAATACAGCGGTCATTTGTCCTACTTTACATAGGCCTGTTCAAGTCCTGCTTAAAGATAAAGAACCGTAAGAAGGGAGAGCAGGAAAGCTGAATTTGTCCATCAGCAATTAGAGCCTGGACAGCAGACTGAGCAGGCACATGGGTCAGCTGGTCACTGCCTTCCCCACTATGGTGAGGTGTGTAACTTTCTATTTAAATTAAAGCAATTATTTCTACGTTTGCATCTGTGCATGTAAGTTAGCATATACAAATCTTATGCAGACCTGTGCCCTCTTCGGTTGTCTTGTTTTGGTGATGTATAGGCAGCCACCCTACCAGACAAAGGAACATTTCCTTCCCACCATCCTAGTTTGTTTGTCTGATTTGCACAATTTTGTAACAGCCGCTTGTGAGGCTGGCAGGCGAGCAAAAGAACTTACCAAGTTGGTGGGTGAAGAATTTATTTATTTATTATATTTATTAAGAAATAGATAAGAAAACGCACTCCTCTGAAGGTGAGAGAGGATGGCCGTTTTGCTCCTACACAATGCTTGTAAACCGCCCAGAGAGCTTTGGCTATTGGGTGGTATAGAAATGAAATAAATCAAATCAATCCTACATAGCCCGCTGCTAGGTAAATACAAGACGGCCTCTTTAATTAGGCATTTATAAAGTGGATCTAGAAATACAAATAAGTGGAGGATGATGATGCATAGATTTCATAGATCATAGAGTTGGAAGGAGCCTACAAGGCTATCGAGTCCAACCCCCTGCTCAATGCAGGAAACTAGAGGAGGGGTCTCCCATCCAAGTCATAACCAGGCCTGACCCTGCTTAGCTTTCAACGCTCAGACAAGCTGAGCCAGCGTGAGCCACAGGCCTGTATATACAGAAGTTGCCTTGCTAGGTCAGACCAGCAGAGCCTACCCTCAGTAGCCAGATGGATGCTTCAGGGCTGTTCATAAGCAGGGCATACTGGCTATCTCACCAGTGAAGCTTTGCATTTAGTAGTTAAGCGTATATTCACTCAGGACAGGGAGACTGTATGTCTGGCTGTCCCGGTGAACAGACAGTGATAAATCTATCCTTTTTTTTTTTTAACCATTTATGCTAGTTGCCATCATGGCATCCTAGGCCAATGAGTTCACAGGCTGATCATGTGACTGATAGCCGTGCAGTTGCAAAGCCTGTTAACCAAACTCATGTGTGTTTGCCTTGAGATAATGAAAAGACAAAGCTGTGAACAAATGCAATTGTGTTGATGCTTTGATTTATCTGATACCACAGATTTTATGATCTTCCAGATAGCCTTGAGCTGGAAGATTAAACAATGTGGTCTTGATAGCATAATCATCGTAGGACTTTTAAGTAATCCTCCTACCTCACTCTGGCTCAGCTTGTCTGAGCGTGGAAAGCTAAGCAGGGTCAAGGCTGGTTATTACTTGGATGGGAGACCCCTCCTCTAGTTTCCTGCATGGAGCAGGGCGTTGGACCCGATAGCCTTGTAGGCTCCTTCCAACTCTATGATCTATGAAATCTATAAGACTTGTCTGGGGGATGGGGAGTGTCTGCATTAATTCAGTACGTAAGCTAGCTAAGAATATGATGTTTGGCTTCAAACTGAGAGCTTTCTCCCTGATCAAGGCCCTCTCATTTTCTTCCTTTCTTTAATTTATATCCCATTGTTCTTCCAAGGAGTTCAAGGTGACATACATGGGGTTTATATCTCATTTTATTCTCACAACCACTCAAGATAGATCAGTGCTAAGAGGCAGTGGCTGGCCCCAAATCATTCAAAGTGTGGGGATTTGACCACAGTCCAAATCTTGGTTCATCACATCCCACTGACTCTTGAATGAAAACACCTCGAGTCCTTATATACCAACAGTGGTAAGAAAATATTTACGTATTCTTTATTTAGTACATTTATACCCCACCTTTCGGGGGGGGGGGAACCTCTCCCAAGACAGATTCCAAATAGCCCTGGTATTATATATTTTTTCTTCCTTTATTGGCTATGTGTACCCATCTAGAGAAAAAATTAGAGAAGTTATAATCCCACCTGAGGTATAATAGTATGATTACTACTGGTGGTATACAGCTGGTGAGAATGAGGAACTATTCATAGAGCCTCTTCCTTATAGGAGTCATATCAGAGGTATTGACCTGGTTTGCACATAACAATCGTGTGTTGTCGTTACATGTGAACCCAGAACTGTGGGTTAACTATGGGTTGTTAACCATGAACAACCCACTGAAGAGAACCCATGGTTTGTTGTTGGGTTGTGGACTGTGGGTTGTTTAAACTATGGGCTGTTGTTACATGCGAACCTGGAATCATGGGTTGTTTCGCCAGACTACAGAGGCAGCAGGAAAGAGCAGCCAAAACACCCAGATTCTTTACATGCCAGTACTGCAGTGCCTCAAAGGCATTTGTAATACAGGGAGGGAGCAGGCAAAGGAAAAGGGAAACAAACAACCCAGGGACTGAAAAAATAAGCCATGGTTTGTTTGACTGTATGCAAGGCAAACCCTGGGTAGGGCAAGAAACCATGGCTTAAATAAAACATGGGTTAGTGTTATAATATGTGAACCAGGCCATTGTAATACCAGCTATATTTTGACTGATTCCTTTTAGTGCTATAAGTCACTGGCAGGCGTGGGCAAGCTGTGGCCCTCCAGTGTTTTGGCTTAAAAGTTCCATCAGCTCTAACCAGCTTAGACAATGGTGAGGGATCATGGGAGTTGTAGGCCAAAACATCAGGAGGGCCACACATTGCCCACACCTGGATAGATGATCTGCCAAACCATGGTTAGAAGGAACCCTGGTTTGGCGGATTGGAAATGTGCTGTGGATTTGTACACTCACTCCTACCTTCTCAGGTGGCGATTTCCCCCTCCCAGGTTTCCTTTAACCATAGTTTGCCATGTCATCCACATTGGGCAAACTTTGGTTAGTGCTGAACTCCAAACCATGGTTTTAAATCATAGGTGGGACAACAGTGCCATAGAGGGCAGTCCTCCTTGGTAGTCTCTTAAGATCAAAGAAAGCTTAGAAGATGTACTCTGTGGCCCAGTCTCCGAGTAAAATCCCAATGGGATGGTGCTTTGAGCCTTGGGACCCCTGGGAGGCATGATAACAGCCCACTTGCTTGCTTTGTATCTCTCTTCTCCTTGCTGAAATGCAGGTTTCCCCATGCAGTGATCTATCAGACCTTAAAATCAATCAGGGTGGAAACCTCGCCCTGCCCTCTTCATGTTCATTTGAGAAAATAAGCCGACAGTGTTGCTCATGCGTCAAGGCATTGATTTAAGGGGGACTGTGAACAAAGCTTGTGTAATTGGATACAAAGCAAGGGCTGGGGGGATCCTATTTAGGCAGGGCTGCATGTATTCTGGGAACTGCAGTAGTTTGGCTTTCTGAAAAACCTGCTCCCACTTCCTATTGTTATCTCCTCCCATTTCCTCTCATGATCTGGGGATCTCGGAAGTAGGGTTCAAAGTGTCATCCCTTCCTCTGCAACAAGCTGAGAGAATAGCAGCTTGCTTACGGCCGCCTAGTAGGCTTGTGGCTGAGCTGAGAACCAGGGGCCTTCAACGTTGTACTACTAAATTCTATTCAGATGCTCTAAAAGCATCACACATGGAGGAAATAACGCTTGCCCTGGTACAACCATGCTGACAGGCGCCACTTCCTGCTGGCAGTTTGAGTGTAATGACCCATTGTACATTTTATCTGCCGTGCTCCTGAAAATCACTGCTACACGTGGCATTCATCCGCATGGTCATGCCAGGTTGGACATTCCCTTCCCTGCAGGGCTTCCCTGTGCAGAGAGTTTGAGAAAATCCGTTCTCACTGTCACACAACAATAGATAATTGTACCAGAGGTAGCCAGTGTTGGAGGCAGGGACCCAGTCTGACATTGAATCAGAGGCAAGGGGAGATGGCCACTCGGGCAGTGGACTTTAGGAACCATTAAGGGTGACGGAAAAGGAGAGAGATGGTTCTGCAGCTGGGGAAAGGGCAAGATAACTGCCCGGACAATCCCCCCCCCCATGCATCTTCAAAGTTGGGAGGAAGGCTGGCTGCTGCTCAGGCTTACCAGTGGGTGGTGCCATAGCAAGTGCAGCAAGTGATTTTTTTATTATTGTTGTTATTGTTATCGTCGTCGTCGTCGTCATCATCATCATCATCTTGTAGACCACTTAACCATATCCAAAAGACACCTCGAAGTGATTTCCATCAGTTAAAACATTTGAAAACAAACCACAAAACATCTCAGCTAAAAACTTTCAATCTTTATTTTAAAACCTTTAAAATAAAAAGGTACACAACATCCTCAATTAAAGGTGCAATCCTCTGCAAGTTTAGACGGGGGGGGGGAAGCCTACCACTCCCAGCATGCCCCAGCCAGCATAGCTGGCTAGGGCATGCTGGGAATGGTAGGCCTTTTTTCCCCTATCTAAACTTGCAGAGGATTGTGCCCTAAAACATTTCAAATTGAAGAAGCTGGTGTAGGCTGGCAAATTATTCCCAAAGCTCCCTCACTCCCTCTTTCTGTTTTTGGTCAAAGCCCTGTAGGATCATGTGCCCCAATGGAAGCGTCGTGTTTGGCTGTTAGGAGTTCTGCATCAGTGCACGCCCCTCAGGCCTGTGGCTCACGCTGGCTCAGCTTGTCTGGGTGTGGAAAGCTAAGCAGGGTCAGGCCTGGTTATTACTTGGATGGGAGACCCCTCCTCTAGTTTCCTGCATTGAGCAGGGGGTTGGACTCGATGACCTTGTAGGCCCCTGTGATCTATAAAATCTGTGTGTCCTGCGTTCGGATGAGTGGTCTGAGTATTCAGACAGGTAGAGGACTGTTGCTCTGACAACCCGTGCTCTGCATTTGCATTGCTTAGTTAATGGTGTAGCTTGCTGTCATTGAGCATATGCTCCAATAGCCGCTGTTCAGCGGGGGTCAGTTCTGATTTTCTGGTACCTGTCCCTTATTTTTTTTTTTTTAAAGTGACATTGTGTTACAACTAGTTCGTCATCCTTCAGGTTTGCCGTTTCCCCCAGGTCTCTAGAAGTTAAAACTCCACGCGTTGGGGGGGGGGGGGAGGGGAGCTGCATCTTGGTTCTAGTGCACACGTGTGTGTGTGTGTGTGTGTGAGTGTGTGTGTGTGTGAGAGAGAGAGAGAGAGAGAGAGATCACTAGAGCACAGCCTGTCATATTATGCACTGCAGCTGCTGAGGTTTATCTTGAACTGTTGATAGATTTTATATAGGATAATTGTCTTTTCCTAGTATAACTTTAACCACAAGAACACCGCCCCCTTCTTGAAGGATAGGCAGTTTCACTGTTAATGAATACAACATAAAGCAGGCGGGATGTAGAGCCTTCAGAAATGTGTGTGCCGTGGGCTTCAGGCAGCGATCTTCCTTTTCAGAACGGGTGTTTTATGGGTTCAAAAGCATCACTATTTCCATCTGTGAAATGTTGGAGGTATGTGTTTATGATCTCCAGAGGGGTACCATATTCGTCTGTTGCAGCAAAAACAACCAAGAGTCTTTTGGCACCTTAAAGATTAACACATTTATTTCGGACCTAAGCTTTCATGAACACTGTCCACTTCGTCAGATGCTCGAAGCCACCATTTATGATCTGTGATTAAGGCCTCCAGGCCTGCACAGACCTTCTTAGGGCTGCTCTGCCCCAGTGCTTTTAACAAAACCAAATCCCTAAAACAGAATGGGCTGTTTGTTTCTTCTTTGGGGTATTTATTTAATATGGTGAGATAGGATACAAGAAGTGAATGTTGACTTCATCTTCATTAAGGCGAGTGATTGACAAAATAATAATAACAACAACAACTACTACTACTAATAATAATATAATATAATAATAATAACGAAAGCTTTTGGAAATTAAATTTAGTGTCCACACTTCAGCCTTAGGCTGAAATGTAAAAAAAGATGGGATGCATCAAGGTGCAGTTGAAGTTAGAGGAGTGCCCTCTGCTGGTCAAAACAGCTACCTTGCTATATGTCCTGAAAAAGGGCCACATTTATCAGGCTGCAGGATGTGACTTGTTCCATCAGTTGATGAACTCAGCAGAAGTCTTTCTTGTGAAACTTTCATCTGTCTACGTCTTTAAAACAAAACAGAACAACCCAAAAATACCCCCCCCCCAATGTGGGCACAATCTAGGAGGAACTTGCCCTCCGTCATTTCAAAGAGCTGAGTGATGGGGCTTGCACCAGAGCATGAGTAAAATCTTTCCGAGTGCTGTGGAATGGGAACTGCCTCTGTCTTTCACTTCCTTCCTTGTGTAACCACAATGTTCTTGGCCTCAGGGATCCTCTGAGCATCTTCCATCTATCAGCTGGGCAGCTGAGCTAATGTCTCACTTGGAAGCCTTTAGAGCAGTGTTCTCCAACCTTGGGTCCCCAGATGTTTTTGGCCTACAACTCCCAGCATGCCCCAGCCAGAAACATCTGGCCAAAAACATCTGGGGACCCAAGGTTGGAGAACACTGCTTTAGGGCTTCACATGCCCCAGTTTCTGGATGACCACTCCTGACTGGAGGTTGGGTGAGCAAATCATAAAGGGAGACCCCGTATTGCAGTTGGGTGCAGGTGCTGGAAAAACGAAGTTGGAGCGGTTAATCTTCATAATGACATAATTATGGGCTTCTTCCCCCATTATACTAACAACATCCTGCAATGGCAGGGGTTGGAATGGATGATGTTTGACGGCCTTCCCAGCTCTGAGATTCTGTGAACACATCTACGGTAAGGTGCGCTGGGCAGGGGTTTAAGGGAAACGGAGGTGTGTGCACTGTCACCCCAAGACTAAATCTCTTCCTAGGCCACCCAAGTGCCCAGGAAGCAAGAGAACTAGAAAAAGCATAGAAAAGCCTACTTGCTACTGGGTCAGGTTTAAGGTTCTGGTATTAGTGTACAAAGCCCTGAACAACTTGGGACCAGGATACCTGAGAGAGCGCCCTCCTCCCTTACCAACCTGCCTGGTCACTGAAGTCATTGGAGGACATTCTCCTGGTGGTTCCGCATGGACCTATGGCCCGACTGGAGTCCACCAGGAGAAGAGCCTTCAGTGTGGCAGCTCTATTTCTATGGAACTCCCAGCTCTGGAGCTTGGTCAGGCACCAACACTGTTGTTCTCGTCCCCTGCTGAGGACATCTTTGTTCCGGGAAGTCTTTCTCACCGACCAGCCATGGTTTTAAATGTTAACCTGTTTTTAATGTATTATTTTTATTATTTTTATCTGTTTTATCTTTTTATTGTTCACCACTCCGGAATCTGCCTAGTTGTGGAGCGGTATACAAATATTGTAAATAAATAAATAAATACATAATGGGAAACCAAAATGATTCAGGGTTCGGAGCACCCGCTCCACAAGAAAAGGCTAAAGTGTTTGAGGGCCTTTTAGTTGAGAAAGATGGTGACTGGGTGGCGGCGGCAGGGAGATGGAACGATGACACATGATCAAGGTTATAATTTATTATTATTTCTAAACCACCCTTTTTGCCCAAAAGCCACGTAGGTGATGCACAAGAAATCTAAACTAAAACAAAAAAACCGTAAAAACAAAAAAACAAACAAAAAAATGAATAAAAACATTAAAATAATAGCAAACCGAAAATGTTTATATGGTGTGGGTGGAGATTTTTTTCTATAGCCCTCGCCTGTAATATAGACCTCAGGGCCACCTAATAAAATTGATTGGCCGTAGATTTGGGACAGGTAAAAGAAGTAATTCACACAATACCTAATTGACACATGGAATTCACTGCTGTAAATGTGGCGATGGCCACTACTAACTAGCTTAGGTGGTGTTTTCAAAAGGATTTAGACAAATTAAGGGAAGATAGACCTATCAGTGGCTATTAGCTATGATAGAACCTCCATGTTCAGAGGCAGTGTATCTCCGAATATCAGGTACTGCAGCCAAACAATGTAGGAGGATTGTTGCTGTCATTTATTTATTTATTATATTTATACCCCGCCTTTTTTCCTGCAAGGAACCCAAGGCGGCTTACATAATCCTCCTCCTCTCCATGTTATCCTCACAACAACCCTGTGAGGTAGGTGAGGCTGAGAGTCAGTGACTGGCCCAAAGTCACCCAGTGAGTTTCATGGCCGAGCAGGGACTAGAACACGGATCTCCCGAGTCCCAGTCCAACACTCACCACTACGCCACACTGACTCTCATGTCCTGCTTGCGGGCTTCCCGGAGACATCTGGCTTGCATCTGTTGGCAGCAGAATGCTAAACTAAATAGTCTGATCTAGCAATGTTCTTATACGCTCCTCAGTTCAGAGTGACACCTGTAGTGCTCCCCTCCCCTTTTAATTTCTGTACTTGAAATAGCCTTCCAGGAACGTTCGCTCTCCCCCGCTTTCTTGTCTCCTGCTTCCTTGTGCTTGTCCATTTCTGCAAAATCTATAGCTTAAAAAAAAAATAAGCTGCATGCAACGGAATAGTCTAAATGAGACTGATTATGTCATGCCCATGAAATGCGCAAAGAATTCTTGCAGGTGTGTCATGGTTGAAAGGACTCGGAAATCTTGGCGTTGCCGTTCTGATCTGCTTGCTCTCTGGTTTTATATAACTGCTCCTCCATTCTGGTTATGTAAGCAAGATACTTCGGGTACTAAGAAACCAAGATTAAAAATACTGCTTCCCTTGGCGCAACCGTGGGAAGAGAGGTGGCTGGAATGCCTTAGATCTTACAGGATACGATGACATTCAAATGCACTTTTTAAACAAATTAAGGGTACAGAGACAACGGGCTGTTTTGTACCTCACAGTAGCGTGTTGTGCAAAAGAAGTGAAATTAAATCCAGATATGCTGTTTTTCTTGTGTAACCTCTTTTACAAGCAGAAGCATGGAAACTGCTGTAGTAGAACCTGTCTGCCATAGCACCGAGTGAACTTGTGTTTCCAGAATGGCGTTAGTGGTTGTTTTCCTTCTGTTTTCCTGTTCTTTGGATCCAGCCCAATGTTATATCCCCCAGACACAGGGCCAGTTCTAGTATTGGCAGGCCCAATAATGGCTTGCGAGGGATGTGAGCGCCCACAGCCAGCGAAGCACATGGTAGGAGCCACCTCGAGTGCTGTTTTCTTGGTAGAAAGGTGGGGTATAAATAAAGAAAGAAAGAATGTGAGACCCGGCTGAACGCACGTTGCTGTGTACATGCAATTTGCCCAGCTCCCACTCTCCACAGGAGTGCCGAGATTAGGCAAATAGCCCTTTATGTCTGTCTGTCCCAGTCTTGCAATGTTGGGGGCGCATGGTCCTGAGGCTCGGTGCCATCACACCACATGTGGGTTCTAGTCTCCACTTGGCCATGGAGCTCGCTGGGTGACTTTGGGCCAGTCACGGGCTTTCAGCCTAACCTACCTCACAGGGTTGTTGTGAGGATAAAATGGAGAGGTGGAGGAGGATCATGTAAGCCACCCTGGGTTCCTTGCAAAAGGAAAAAAAAGGCAGAGCATAAATGTAATATTAATGATGTGTGCCGTAGCACTTCAACCTGTCTGTCGTGTCCTGTCCTTGATAGATGTGTACAGAGTTGAGGCAAGGCTTTTACTTTTCTGAATGTTGCTTTCAAGTGGCTGGCTCTTACGGCCGGCCGGGGTCCGTGAGTGCAGGTGTCTGCTGGGGGGGGGGGTCCTGCAACCTGGCTCTTGTTTTTGCCTGGGGCTCCTAAGGCAGTCCAGAGGCAGTGTGAGTTCCCCCTGTGCTGCCTCTGATTTTCTTGGGGCTACTTTGAAGGTGAAAGACACCCCCTTCCCCTAAATCTCCGGCTCATGCTGGAGGATGTGGAGGGGGCAGAACCAATCTCTCCCTTCATGGAGGACTCTGCACAAAGTCTTCTGGTTTTATGCAATGTGTTGGGAACTTCGGAAATGTGTGGGGCATATGGTGAAAAGTGAGAGATGTTCCCTGCTCCTTCATGACACGCAGAGAACCCCCGAGGAGGAGGATGGGAGTGGCGGAGTCCCATCTCTCACTCCCAGCCTTTGAAGATGGTCAGGAACAGTGGGAGTTTCATAGATTTCATAGATATAGAGTTGAAGGAGCCTACAAGGCTATCGAGTCCAACCCCCTGCTCAATGCAGGAAACTAGAGGAGGGGTCTCCCATCCAAGTAACAACCAGGCCTGACCCTGCTTAGCTTTCCACACTCAGACAAGCTGAGCCAGCGTGAGCCACAGGCTCACAGGCCTGATGTTTCTCTCTAGCTGATTCTGATCTTCTTTAATCTAGCAATAAAATGGAAGTCTCCATCCCTTGTGTGACTGAGATCCTCTTCTCCGCCCCGCCCCCCAGATTAAGGGGTTCACTGAGGGTGTTTTGGCTAAGGGCCCCCCAAATTCTGTTGTGTGCACTGCTGATGGCGTCAGCATTGCAGTAGTGCCCAGGAGGAACAAGGATTTTTTTTTTTTAAATTTAAAGACAAACATTCACAGAATGGATAACTGATAGTGAGTGTACAGTTTGGCGAGCTCTACAATAGCTCTAGAGCACATCTCTCCATCCTTGGGCCCCCAGAGGTTGCTGGACTACAGCTCCCAGCATACCCAGCCAGCATGGCTAATGGCAAGGGATTCTGGGAGCTGTAGTCCAGCAACATCTGGGGACCCAAGGTTGGAGAGCCCTACTCTGGAGGAAATTAGACAAGCCTGCAGGCAAATCTAGAATGAAATAGTGAGCGGGGGGGGGGATCAGGGATATGTAAGGTTAACAAGGCTTGCGAGGTCTCTTAAAATAGGGATCAGCGACTGGAGGGCCCCGCCCCCCATCAGCTCCTTGGGCAGAATCAGCTCCCCCAACTTCCAACTCAAGAGGCAAGAGAAGTGATGTACAGTCTGATGTACAGACAGAGCATGTGTGTGTAGCTGTCAGCAGCTTTTTAGGGCCAGATGGAACCTTACAGGGTCATGCCATGACAGGATCCCTGCTGGACTGAAAGCAGCAGTACCACCCCGAGCCATCTGAAGTGCTGCTTATGTGACGGATCCTTGGAATGTTATAGTATTGGTGCCAGTCCTGTGAAATATTGTGCACATGTGTAATCAATAATCTTAGAGCCAGTGTGGCGTAGTGGTGAGAGTGTTGGACTGGGACTCGGGAGATCCGGGTTCTATTCCCCACTCGGCCGTGAAGCTCACTGGGTGACTTTGGGCCAGTCACGGACTCTCAGCCTAACCTACCTCACAGGGCTGTTGTGAGGATAAAATTGGGAGGAGGAGGAGGAGGATTATGTAAGCCGCCTTGGGTTCCTTGCAGGAAAAAAGGCGGGGTATGAATATAATAAAATAATTAAATAAATAAATAAATCTTTCTCTCCCCCGTCCCCTCCCCTGTCCCAGGATTCATATAGGAAGCAAGTAGTAATTGATGGTGAAACCTGTCTCTTGGACATTCTGGATACAGCTGGTCAAGAAGAGTACAGTGCAATGCGGGACCAGTACATGAGGACGGGCGAGGGCTTTCTATGTGTATTTGCTATAAATAACACGAAATCCTTTGAAGATATTCATCATTATAGGTAAGCTTCACATGGTTAATGTTCGAAGTGTGCTTTGTGACTGCTACCATTCTGCAACCACAGGAGACGGTTGCCTCTAATACTCCTGACTCCTGGTCTATACATGTAGCAGAATGAGATGGTACAATCCTGAGATGATAAGGGTGGACCATACAACTTCAAGGCGCAGGTGGGGGTGCTGTCTTTTTTAATGTTCTCCCACATTAAAAACAAAAAGTTTCTGCAAATAAAAAAAACCCCAAACCTATTACAGCAGGGATAGGGGTTCTAGCCTAGTCTGTTCCCTGTTCTGCCGATTTTCTATTTACAGGGCAGGTTTTTGTTTTGTTTTGTTTTTGACTGCAGGGGGAGCACTCACAAATGGCATTCCACACCCTCGGTCTGAAGAGGTACAGTACAGTCCGTTCTGTCTGTCCTAACTGTGGCCATTTAAAGAGGATGATCAAACCATGGTTTACTAATCCTGGCTGGTTAACTCACCGCAGTTAGAACAAACCTCAGTTCCTCAGGTTCCAACAAAACAGGGTGCCATGGTAGTTCGGAAGCAGAAGTCTGAGCCTCTCTCCTCCATCTCACCTGTGAAGGAGAGAAAGGGAGGATGGAGTTGGTGAGCCCAAGGCTCGTTCCCATAATGACAAGCCAAGGTTTGTCGTTACATCTGAACCGGGCCAAACACTGTGGATTCCCCACACACAGGTGGGGAAAGGTGTAGAGCCGCTGAAAACATTACAGTTTTAGCGGGTACACAACGCGGGGTCATAACACGTTCTGATTAAAATTGTAGCACGTGAAGTGGGCCTTGGACGCCTGCTTTACACTCTTATCCAGGGGGAGGTAACCTTGTGCCCTCCAGATGTTTTGGACCACATGTTCCATAAGCCCTCAGCCAGCATGGGCAGTGGTCAGGGATTATGGAAATTGTAGTCCAAGACATCTGGAGGGCACCAGGTTGCTTACCTCTCTCTGCTCCAACCTATCGTGTTTCAGAGCGGTTCTAGGCAGAATGAAGTAAGCACACAAAAATATTATTCTCTGCCTGAGGCGGTACTTTGCAGAATCTTTGCACGATCTCCCATCTCCCACATAAAAAAATCCCTGCATGTGGTAAACTAGTGTGCTGGAGAGAGGGTGATTTACACTGATGAATGCTTTCTCCAGCTGTAGTCTGAAGTGGTACAGACCTAAATTCTTACTTTATTTTTTTACCACTGTGCATAATATGTAGACTGGCTCTAAGCAAATGCTTTCTATCCCCCTCCACCACCACCACCACCGCTGCCTTGAATACATGCTAATTAGGAGGCTGTTGAGACTAGAAATTGAGTACAGTTGTGATTTGCGTCACATAAAAGTCACCAAGCCCATAAAAACTAGCCATGTGATTGCAGCAAACCCCTCTTTAATGGTTCAGTCAAAAGCAGCCTTTGAGTTATTTTTATCTGGGCTCCAGAACGGGTCACAGGATTCGTGTGCTGTTAAAAGCCATACAAAGAGACAATGGGAAGGCGATGTGATTGTAGTTGTGTAACCACCCCTCCAATTACCGCAGCCTCTCCCCAAAGAAGATTGCAGGCTGAAGGCCAGAGCATGGGACAGGCCAGCTTGTTGCCAGCGATGTTGTGGCCTGAGACAACAGGGTTGCCAAACTGAATAGCCTTCAGGCAACGGATACCTGAAGGCTGTCTTTTTGGAGCGGCTCTTTGTGGTCAACTCGCCAGCAGTGTCTCTGCTATTAAAAATGGGATTCTGCAAAGGGAAACGATTTGCCTCACACGGTTCCTGGCACGTTCTGTGGTGCGGCCAATAAACTCGCATTTGTTTTGGTGATGTAGAAAGATCCAAGGAATATCATGTAGTTCGTCTGTGCAAATGTGCCCAAAAGAGTAATGTCCCTGCCTGACTGCACGTACTTATTGGGCACTTCTGCCGTAGTATGCTGTGCCATGCACTGCAATTTCGTTCCCCAGCGTTTGTGCGCGTATAGAGTGCAGCTTGTGGCATGGCTTCCCCACCGGAGCGGAACAGAGCCCTCCCCTCCTGCTGATATGCAGATCGCACCTGTCGAGCAGTGTGCTGCACTGCAGCCTTGCCCTTTCCCTCGAGTGGGGGCATTCTCCAGTGAACACGATGACTCAGCCGCCTGCTCATCTTCGGGCCGCACGTATTCTTGGGCCCGTCATGCACAAGCTGCTTTTGACAGAAGCCAGAGCTCACTGCAGCGATGCCCAGAGAGGCAGGGGTTCCTCTTGGCTCCTGTGGCAAGCCACTATGCAACTTGCTTTCTAAGCACGTGCTCGGGGAGCAGAATTGCACCCTAAAAGAAACCCTCTCTCGCTTTTTGGAGCCTCCCTGCCTGATTCCTTTGAAGTGATTCTGGTAAGCAACAGGGGCAAGTGGCTATTTCTATAGCAACTCTAGAGGAAGGGCCATAACTCAGTGGCAGAGTGTAGGCTTTGCATGCGGAAGATCCCAGGTTGAATCCTCGGCATCTGAAATCAGGCAGGAGGTGATGAGAACGACATTGGAGAGCTACGGACAGTCAGAGTAGGCAGTAGTAGGAAAGACTCTGCTTCCAGGCATTTGACAGTGACTGGGTTCAGACAACATGATAACCCAGACTCAAGGGTTGAGTGTGGATTGTCATTGAACCGTGGGTTGTTGTTGAAATGTGGGTGGTCGTGTTGTCTGAACCCAGCTGCACTAACAAGCCATGGCTTGTTAACCACAAACAACCCATGAAGAGAACCCCTGGTTTGCTGTTGGGTTGTGGACTGTGGATTGTAAGCTATGCCTTGTTAGTGCAGCTGGGATCATGACAACACTGATAACCCATGTTTCAACAACAACCCAGGGTTCCACAACAACCCAGACTCAGCCCTTGAGTGTGGGCTACTGCACTGTTTATGTGGTTCATGCTGGCTCAGCTTGTCTGAGTGTGGAAAGCTAAGCAGGGTCAGGCCTGGTTATTACTCGGATGGGAGACCCCTCCTCTAGTTTCCTGCATTGAGCAGGGGGTTGGACTCGATAGCCTTGTAGGCTCCTTCCAACTCTATGATCTATGAAATCTATGAAACATATAAAAAATGTTTTATATTGTATTTTTTAAGGTTTTAATCTTTTGTAAACTGCCCAGAGAGCTTTAGCTATTGGGTGGTATAAAAATGTAATAAATAAATAAATTTAGACAGACGACTAGCCTGACCTGCTATAGGGCAGCAGCTTCCTAATTTCCCATATGCTACCTCCAGTATCTTTGGCAGCATGCCTATGTATACCAGTTGCGGTGTATACCTGGCAGCTGGCTGGCCAGTGCAGTGAACAGAATGCTGGACTAGATGGACCCTAGGTGTGATTCAGCAGGGCTCTCCTGTGAGTTCTCCCCCCACCACGCGATTTTGTCACATCCGCACAACCAAGTGAGATGTTCGCTGCAGACACTGTGATGCAGCAGCTACACCCCACCAGCAATATACAGATTGGCCTTAAGTGTGGAACCAGAGATAGCAGCCATCCCTGTATTCGCTAATGAGAAAGTACAGTAATATGATCTTCTGTATGTGACGACATGCGTAGGCCACTGGTTTTCAAACCGCTGCCCCTCCGGGAGAACCCCGTCTCAATTTCTGTCTTCCGAAGACCCCCCTATGCATCTCAGAGGTAACAGGGATGCATGTTCCAGAATGCATGTTCAGATGGCGCTCGGCACCAATGGGGTCTATTAAGCCTCATTGGTGCCCTGTGTTAACAGAGTTGTGCAGTTTGGCCTGGATTGCACCCAGGAAGGCTTGCCACCCTTTTGACTAGTTCTGTTTAAGAACAGAAGAACATAAGAAGAGGCCTGCTGGATCAGGCCAAGGGTCCATCTAGTCCAGCATTCTGTTCACACAGTGGCCAACCAGCTGCCCACGGGATCCCACAAACAGGACATGAGAGTGACAGCTCCCTCCATGCCCATGTTCCCCAGCAACTGGTGTACATGGGCATACTGCCTCTGATACTGGAGGTAGCGTATAGCCAATCAGGACTAGTGGCCATTGATAGCCTTCTCCCCCAGGAATTTGTCCAATCCCCTTTTAAAGCCCTCCAGATTGGTGGCCATCACTACATCTTGTGGAAGTGAATCCCATAGTTTAACTATGTGCTGTGTGAAGAAGTCCTTCCTTTTATCTGTCCTGAACCTCCCACCAATCAGTTTCATGGGATGACCCCTTTGGGTTCTAGTATTATGAGAGAGGGAGGGAGTTTCTTGTACTGTGCAGCGTGTTATGCAGAAATTAAGGAGGTAAAGCTTTTCCTATCATGGAGACAAAAACATGCTGAGAAAAGCTTCACCAGGTTGATTTCTGCAAGTCAGGCTGAAAGGTGCAGGAACAAAGCCACCTGAAAAGGTGGCAGACTCACATTCCATAACTGTCCTCTGGCTGCACACTTACTGGGAAGATCGCAAACAGGAAACAAGCTGTTTCTTTCAGGAGAGCTTATGAACATATGAAGCTGCCTGTCAACAGAGTCCATCTAGCCCAGGGCTCTCCAACCTTGGGTCCCCAGATGTTGCTGGACTACGGCTCCCAGAATCCCTTGCCATTAGCCATGCTAGCTGGGTATGCTGGGAGCTGTAGGCCAGCAACATCTGAGGACCCAAGGTTGGAGAGCCCCTGATCTAGCCCAATCCTGTCTACTTTGACTGGCTAGCGGCTCTCTCTTAAAAGTCTCCAAGCAGATGAGGTGATAAAACTGTTCCTGGGACTGTACCACTTGGTTTGGGGGCTTGTGTGATGGAGGCCTTTCTCAGCCCTTCTGAATTGGAGATGACACACCTTGACCCTGGGACCTCCTGCATGTACAACACATGTGTTCTGCCATGGAGCTGTGCTCTGCCGTTTACTGACCTTGTCATGGGACACGGCTGAAAACGTTTGCGGGAGACAAAACAGATGGAATTAAAAGGACCTGTATCTTTTGCTCTTTAAAAAAAAATCTCTCCCTTTCATTTTTAAAATGTGTAATCCTACAGATGCCACAAAAATCCTCTCGCACCAAAGTTGGCCTCTCACTCCTTTCTTCTCTTTTTCCAGGGAACAAATAAAACGAGTGAAAGATTCTGAAGATGTCCCCATGGTGCTAGTAGGAAACAAATGTGACTTGCCTTCCAGGACTGTAGACACAAAGCAAGCTCAGGACTTAGCAAGAAGTTACGGAATTCCTTTCATCGAAACCTCTGCAAAAACAAGACAGGTAACACTGGTTGGGGTGTGTCTGTGCAGATGAGGGAGAGAGAATGAATTATTTCACCGGAGGTAAAGAACAGGATTTTCTGCTTGAATAACTGGTGTTTTGTAGGATTCCTAGTAGCAGCAATTGCTAATTCTTGGAGATGGTCCTTCTCTGAGGTTGCTGAGATGCAATTCAGTGCTCGAAGACTGGGTTGAGACAGACAGGTTCCATTTTATTGGCCTTTGAGAGCCAGTTTTGTATATCTGAGATGACTGAAGTCCTTGTGCAACCACTTGACTTCCTTAGGCCTGGCCACTTCAGGTGGGAGATCACATAAGTGAATGCATCCACCATGTTGTTTTTTGAAACAACAACAACAACAACATGCTACTTGCACACAGAAAACTAGATGGTGGGAGGAAAGGATTCTAAGCATAGTTTCCTCCCTGATGTGCTAGTTTTCTATGTGTAGTGATACATTTTTCCCCCAAGTGAGGGAGTAGTTAGACATGTAAGACACACACACGCACGCACGCACGCACCCCACCTCCACTGCCACGTGCAGTAGGAATTCATGTAGTCAAGGAACAGATTTGGCACCCGATCCTCTGTTGTGTAGACCGCAACTCTCAGCTGTTGTTCCAGGTCCACTTTCAACGTCAGGCAAGCTGCTTGGCTCCTGTCTTCTAAAAATGCACTTCCCACATGCACCGGGCTGCTCCATCTGGGGTGAGGTGGGGGTGACTTCACACAAATCCCTCATGGGAAATGGAGGCAGGACCGGCCCTGCACATGGACTTTACCGCCTCAGATACACGCCCCTGAACCTGAGCTCTATGAATAGAATTTGGGGCGGGGGGGGTGCGCACGCACATTCCAACCCCACAAGCAGAAATTCTTTAACAATCGGTACCCAAACAGAAACTTGTTGGGTTGCGTTCTGTAGTCTTCTCTACAAAACCAGAAGTGCATTGGGTTCAGAGGTCTGACTCAGCAACCCTCGTGCATTTTTTGGTGTTTTTTTTTTTTAAAAAATCACTGAAATAATTGTCTGGCGTCAGTTCATATGAACATCTGGCATATTTCAAGTGGCAGGATGTCACAGCTGCAGCTCTCCCTGAGTTATTTTTAGGAATTTTCATAACAGCAAGAGTAATGGCAGTGTTTCTCTCCAGCTGCCCAGATAAGTGGAGTGTAAGGAAAAGTAAGTTTTTTTAGATTAGCAATGCCATTGAACAAGCATAAGAACATGCTGAGTAATACTGGTATTGCCAACTGTCTGTGTGGGCTCTTTTAATGTTCGCTGTTCAAAAGATGTGAAGGTAAAAATGGAAATGCGGGAGAGAGAGCCGTAACAAGGGCCTGCTTTGAAACTGTGCTTAATTGTTTTCTCTTCCTAGACTCTGTAATTACTTGACCTTGATTCAGAAATCACTTTCATTTCTCTTCCTGTATTCCTTTTCACTGAAACTACGTAAATTGTCAAAAGGTGTTTTCAACTATGGCATATTGGGAATGTGTCCAAGGCTGAGTATGCACACTGCACAAGTGCAGAGTTTCATCTCTGAGTACAGGCTCGGAAGCGCGAGAACCAGCGGAAGCCTCTAGTCCTCATGGTTTTCGGAGAAGACTTGAAAACCCGTGGGCGATGTCTGATGTCTCGGAAATCAAAAGTGGGCCTTTTGTGCCTTGCACAACTGCATGCCCATAATCCAGGGATGCACGTGGCTAGATTTGTGGGCTTAGTGAGTCCCTCCCCCCCACCCCCCACCTTCTGTACCAACTAGGAAGCCCAGAAACAGTCTACAGTCATGCCTTGGATTGAGAGCATAATTCGTTCCGGAAACGTGCTTGTAATCCAAAACACTCTTATATCAAAACGAAATCCCCCCAAAAAAATTTGTACAGAGATTTTTAATTTAAGACATACTACAGTACTTGTATTGCAAGACGTCGCTTGTATATCAAGTAATATATATATATATATATATATATATATAAAAAAAATTTGCTTGTCTTGCAAAACACTCTCAAACCAAGGTACTTGCAATCCTAGGTATTACTGTATAGTGTGATACTGCAAATGCCCATATTAGGAAAAAATGGGGCTGGATTGCAATAGTTGCTCTGACTTCTCTCCAGGGTTCTGATGTGAGCAGAGAGCTCGCCTACCCCCAAGGGTTTTCCTGTTCACTACAGTAAGAGGAGACAAAGGGATGTTGGTATGGAATGGATGGGGGAATCCCATTTGCCCAGGAGCTCCTAATGTATAGGGGAGCACATACAGGACTCTGGTTCAGGGCACACAGCCTTTGCTCCTTGAATGTCCAGTCCTCTTCTCTTCCTTTACCCTCCTTCCTCCAAGTTCTGGTAAATAAAACGCAAACAAGTACACATAGAAAGCAAATTAATAAATTATTATCACCATCATCAATAATGACGGGCTACCAGCTAGATGGGCGATCTAGAAATACAATCAATCAATCAATCAAATAGTGTCATCGGTGTGCATGGCACTTTACAGAAGACAGAAGGACAGGTCCCTGCTCAGAGGGGCTTACAGTCTAAAGACTGACACCTACACTTCCTTACTTTGCATCATCTGTGCTGAATTCAGAGTTTTCAGGTTTGTTTGCAGTGCAGATACCAGCCCTGAATATATTTCATATGATTCTGGCTACCTAGCCGCTGTATGTTGCATTTTTTTCCATCATCATGGTGGGGGCTTAACGTAGAGCACAGCTTGCTGAAAAATTGTCAGTTGATTTTGCTCAGAATTAGAATCACCTTGCTCTGCTCTTCTAAGAATGTGTGATTTTCCCCCCCTCCCACATTCACTCTGTTTGAGGTTTCATTTCCTTCAGGGCCTTTTAAAGAGCTATGCCGTACATTTCATCTCTTAGCTTCAAAATAGCACTTGACCAGCTCAGTTGTATGTGAGTGAAGTTGCTTGCAATTTGCGACTGGCACAAAAAGAGATTCCCCGGGGCTGGTGCCAGATGCTGATGCCTGCCTGGGGTCCCCCTTGCCAGGCAACTATGAACCACTATTTAAAATCTTTCATGATGTGCTGGAGTGCCTAAGGAAGACATTCTGCTGAAATGTGATGGGACCTATGCTGTGTTCAATTAAACGATTTCCTGCACCCATTGGCAGGAATTTGTGGTGCTTTTTGTAAGGGGGCAGACTAATTATTATTATTGGCTCAGACTAACAATTCTTAGAACCTAGTATCCCGTCTCCAGTGGTGGCTAGCTCCTGAGATCTTGAAGAGACCATTTACTTGTCATCCTCTCCTACTTTCTAGCATTTAGAAATACCTTTAAGCAGGCAGTGAATGTCCTGGGCACACTGCCAAAGTGTGTTGGTAATGCTACTCCTGAATTTGTCTAACCTATTAAAAAGAACCAAACCACATACACAACTATGTCAGTTATGCTGTAGGCTGTAACTGGCTAGTGTTGCTCAATCATGGCTAATGCAATAAGGCACCGGCTGGGAGATCACACACTCCTTCCAGCCCCTTGCTTATGGAGCACAAATTCCACCCACCCACCCCAGCTTTAACTGCGCTTGCGGGTTTCAGTGGCACCGGTCTTAACCACAGTTAAGGCAAATCGGGATTCCCTCTTAATGTGGGTTTGAAACCAAGAGGGGAGCCCGGTTATCCTGAACTGTGGTTAATGTCTGCGCTGATGTCATGTTTTAACTATGAGTGTAAGCCAGCCGGGGAAATAGCGCAGCACAGAATGGAGGGGCACTGGCGGGCGTGAAATGCGCGCACTGGCTCCTATTTCTGGTGGCAGAGTCCACCACGGGCCGGAAGCATGATTTCACTGGCCCTCTGCTTTTCTGTGCACTACTGGAACAAACTGTTGATTCCTATTAATGTTTCCAGTCCTATATTGTAGGTCACAGCCTACATCAGCTGGACTTAAGGAGACAGAATCCATAGGAAAGATCCCCCTCCCCCCCATCCATTCCCTGATACGTGTATTAATTACTCTCTTCTGTGGCAAAGATCAGGTTGTCGTGCTGGTCGTCTGTGAGTCCAAGGGGGGGTTGAGATGTGCTTTCCCCCCCCAAACAGTCGTCCCCCCGCTCACTGCATAGCAAACTGTTTTTAAAACCATGAGACGGGGGTCACCTGTTGTTGTTGTTGTTTAAAAAAAAAGATTTAAAAACAAAATGTCACTGGGCATATGCAAGTTCTTGTCCATATCCAATTGTTCGTTGGTCCCCAGCCTATCTCTCTCCCTATTATTTTTGGCAGTGGTATGGCTAAGAAACCATCCTTCTGAAATGCAATTTCTGTTTAAAGGTGTCCAACATCGGAAGGTATGCGTTGTCTTACTCTGTGGGTCTGAAACAAACAACCGGTGGCACAGAGATGCTGCCGAAAGCAGGCGCCTTTGTATTGTTGAGTTCTTCCCTCTCTCACTAAGAATTTAATAATAACAATAATAAATATAAATATAAATAAATAATGCTGACCAGCAGCAGCCATGATCTGGTATGGGGGGAACCTGCAATGTAATGATGTCTCAGCGGTCAAGCAGTCCTGAATATTTTGGGGAGAGGAAAGGGAGAGAATTCCTCCTGGTTAAGGGGTAGTTTCAGCCTGTATCTTGTATTGGCGAGAATGCAGGCCCTCTCATATCGAGGCTAATGCCTTCAGCGGGGTGACTTCTACTATTTTGTGGGGGTTTGTGTGTGTTTCTTTAAACACCGTAAGGCTCCTTGTGTGAAAGAGCCCTCGTGTGGAGAAGACTGGAAGTTACTATGACAGAAAAAAAATGTAAGCGGGCATGGCTTTGAGGGATCCGGTAGAATGTGTGTCTGTGGACTTCCAGCAGAGCGTTTCAGAAACCTGAAGGCCCACTGTGTTCATCTACCAGTTGGAAGGAGGAAGGCAGACATGCCCTGCACCAAAGAATGGACCCATAGGACAGGAGGCAGCAAAGCATTTATTTATTTATTATTTATATTTATTTCTCGCCCATCTAGCCGGCAACCGGCCACCCTGGGCAATGTACGCAGATAAAAAAACACAAGACAAAAACAGGATAAAATACATTTAAAACAATATAAAATTTTAAAATCATTAGCCCACCCCATATAACTCCCAGCATGCCCCAGCCAGCCATGCTGGCTAGGGCATTCTGGGACGTAGCACTTTTTTTCCATCTAAACATGCATAGGATTTTGCCCTAAAGCATAGCTAGATAAGGCTTACCAAAATATTTAAGTAGCTTTCCCATATGTAAAGCCACCTCTTCTTTTACGGAGTGGCAAGACTGCTTTGTGGCTTTTATGATGAGGCGTTTTTATTTTGGAATTTTAATTTGCAATGGGGTTTTTTTGGGCGGGGTTCCTTATGTATTTGAGAGTCCAGGGTTTTAGGGGTTTTTTGGTGGGGGGTGAAGGGGAAGAAACAAAAATGCAAGTGTGTGCAGCTGGAAAGGGGATTTGAGGGGGGGGGGTTGTTTTTGTTTTTAATTATTAAAGAATTCCCATAATATAATGTTGGAGCCCTAAACTCCATTGACATATGAGGATGAAATCATCTTTGAGTGCTCCGTGCCTGTACATCTCAGCCCACTTTCACCACTGAGCGGGGAACACATAAGATAATTAATCCACTGGTCACCAGTACTGGAAATCCCAGATGTCGAAGCCTAGGTGGTGAATTGTACCTGCTAAACCTCCCCTATGTCATAATCGCCTCTAAGGGCGCAATCCTATGCGTGTTTAGGCAGAAAAAAAGTCCTATATTTCCCAGCATGCCCCAGCCAGCCATGCTGGCTAGGGCATTCTGGGATGTAGGACTTTTTCCCGTCTAAACATGCATAGGATTTTGCCCTAAATCTGCTGAAGTGTTGCCTTCCTTGAGAGCCTTTCTGTAAAGGAGTCGAAAATCAGCTGTCTGTATTGGAATGAATCCCATTCATGGCCCATCCTAGATTAGCTTGGCCTACCTGGAAGCAGCACAATGGAAGCGAACTCCCCCTTCCTTGGCATCTCCTCTGGGAAGAGGCTTTTGAGCCCATGAAAAATGCCGGGCAGGGCCCCCCACTCCCTTCTGCCACCCGCATTTTTCTTCCTCCCTGGGTAGTGCCAGGTTGCTCTTGCCAGTGCTCTGAATTGATCACTTGCAGAGAGCTTTTGAAATTAGGACAAGGGCCATCTGCAGTCCTTGAGCCACAGGGTGGCCACCCTTTGCTATTGTAATGTAACGTGACCTCTGCGGTTCCTGTGGAATCTCCCACAAATATAAGCAAGGTTTCAGCAATTGATGTAAATGCCTCCCTTTGGTGGCTGGTTCTTTAAAAGCCTTTCCCCAAACCCCGCTTCTTCCTGTGGTGGATGTCTTTGCCCCCCAAACGGGCTCTTCTCTGGTAGTTCTTTGGCTTTTTGTGGTGGTGGTGGTGGTGCTGATAATAGTATCTCTTTCTCCATCTTGTCTGCATTGCTGAAACAAAATCACAACTCCTCCTCTTGGTGATCAAGATGGTCCCAGTTGCCTTGAAGAGAACCCATTCAGATGAGTTGAAGGGTACACAGTCAATGAGAACCCCCCTCTCTATATTTTTTTTCAGTGGAGGCTTGGGAAGGAGATGATCCCAGATATTGTGCCCCTAGAAAGTGAATGAAATAGCATCTTGCATCATCATGGTGATCAAAGCAGATCCGTCAGGTGGGGTGGGGGGTTGTTTCTGCCATAGCAATGTTTATGAAAAACCTCCAGTACCTTGGGAACAAGAGTGATTTCAGCTCAGTGGCTTTGAAATGGTTTTCTGAGGTGCCCTTGGGTTCTTCGATATGAGATAGTAGACGAACGTCCCTGAAAGACAGCTTGTCTGTAGGTACCAATCCCTGCCCCCCACGATGTGCAACTAAAAGAGAAAGTCGGATCTATTCTAGGGCATATTTTGTGTTCACATAATGGTATGGACCCAACAGCTCTGGTGAGTGCCCTGCATTAGCTGTGAGTGTTTCCCCCTAGAACAGCCTTCCCCAACCTGGTGCCCTCTAGCTGTGTTGAACCATGACTCCTAACATCCCCAGCCAGCATGGCTGAGGAAGATGGAAGTTGCATTCCAACTCATCTAGAGGGTGCCAGGTTGGGGAAGACCGCCTGAGAACATGTCCCAGAACCTTTGGCGCGCACTCAAGTTCCTCAGCAGGGCAGATGATTGGATGTTGAAAGGGCTCCCTGGAGGGAGAAACTTTATAATAAAAAAAAACAACCCACCTCACTAGCTTATAAGGTGTTTGTGAGACTGGACATTGGTTGGCCTTTGCTCCGAATGCTGGGCACAGGCAAAGCTCTAAATCTCCATGAATTAATAAATATGTATCTTCTAAAGAAGTGTGACTATAAAAGATTAGATCCTTAAGAACTGGCGTCTTTTGCCATTGACTATAGTGAATATGGGACTGTACCTAAATTCTTCCTCCGTGTGAGGTTGGGTATCCCCCTGCGCCCCCCCACCATCAGCTGCTTTTCTCAAAGGCGTAGTGGCTAATTTCAGCTTTCTCATCGGGGACTCCTCTTCACCATCCTAGCTTACGAAAGCCGACTTTAAAGGAGTTGTGTTTTACAATGCAGAGAGTGGAGGATGCTTTTTATACATTGGTGCGAGAGATCCGTCAGTACAGATTGAGAAAAATCAGCACAGAAGAAAAGACTCCTGGGTGCGTGAGAATTAAAAAATGCCTTTTAATGTAACAGGGTAAGTTTGTTTTCGTTTAAGAAAAAAGAAAAGTGCTTTGGCAGAAAAATCTGATCACCGATACGAATCAAATCTAAGTTGCAACTTCTCTATGGTGATTCCACTAATCTCACAATGATTGTAAGTATGAGCTGATCTATTGTATTGCCGGCACCCTCCTGCAGGAATGTACAGGTTTCGCTGTGGTCGCTGTAGGAGATAACATTGTAACAGTTCATTGAGATTGTGTCTCTCTTTTCTCCCCGCCCTCCCCTCCCCTGCAAGAAAACTTCAGGAAAATCTGTGAAGTCAAGACATCCAGTTATTGTTCGACAAGGCTGCTCTCCAGAACAACAAAGAGCCTTGCAGCATCCAAAGACTAGCACATTTATTGTGTCATAACCTTCCTTGGACTAGAGTCCACTTCGTTCGGTGCAATAGACCAGCGTTCTCCCATGCTGGGAGTTGTAGGCCAAAAACATCTGGGGGCCCAAGGTTGGAGAACACTGCAATAGACTAGTTCACAAAAGCTTACTCCATCACAAATGTATCAGTCCTTAAGGCCTCCATCCTATAGCCAGTAGACTCTGTCTAGATGGCCGTAGGATAACTCGGAGTCTCAGCTCCGACCTCAGAAACTGGCTCCGAGGTCGGAGCTGGGACTCCAAATTCGGAGCGCCCTCCCTCCACCCTCGCAGCCAGCACGGAAAGAACCATGCCGGCTGCGGCTCCGAGGTTGCAAGACCAACCTCGGAGCCGGTGTGTGGTGGCATTCTGGGGGGCGGGGCAGGGAGGAGTGAGGCTATATCATATCCTGGCAGCGCCCCAGCCTGTCCTCCTCGCGAGCAGGCACAAAAGACTTACGACACCGTCTTAGACTCCTCTGTGCTCATTCCATTCTCGATAGGATGCCTATAATCTTCCAAGCCCAGAGGGTGACGGGCAGCCACATCGGATTGTGCTGTAAGATGCTCCAAGACCCCTTGGTGTTTTGCTGCAACAGGCTCTCACAGCTGCACATGTGGAAGTTTTGTTTCCAGAGCATGCAAATGCTCTCTTTCACATGATGCTTGAGCTGGCACCCCATGGGCTGCGTGTCTGGATTTGAACCTTGATCAGCTAATTTTCTCATATATGGACAGATTTATTGGTGTGCTTGCTCTACAACAGTGTTCTCCAGCCTTGGGTCCCCAGATGTTTTTGGCCTACAACTCCCAGCATGCCCCAGCCAGCGTAGCTGGCTGGGGCATGCTGGGAGTTGTAGGCCAAAAACATCTGGGGACCCAAGGCTGGAGAACACTGCTCTACAAGGTTGCCTCTAGCTATATGGTGAAGGCAGCTGTAGACTTGCCCCCGTGACCTTGGCACCTGAATTTCCCCAGTTCAAATGCCCCCTCCCTGCCAGAGATGCAACCAGTACTAAGTAACGAGCATTTGTTAATAAGTAGCTGCAGTGCTAGTCTTTGTGCTTCTGACAGAGCGCTTGTGAAATGACTTACCGGTACATGACTTCATCCTTGGTGACTCACAGCTGGATGTGTGAGCAGCCTGCGTGTGTTACTTTAGGCAACACCGAATTTCTCTGTGGTGGCTCTTTCACATGCAGACATTGCTGTTTGATTTGGCAGCCATCAAGCAATGAGCAACTATGCAGGAATGGGGCCTTCAGTCTGGGCACAGAATGATGTTGGGGTTCCATTCTGTTCTGTTGAGACTTGGGGTTGGGAAAGACTTTGGGGTGCACCCAAATGCCCCTCTTCTGTTCTTTCCACTTAGTTGCATGCAGAAAGGAGTACATTGAGATGTGCAGTTAAACATGGGCTGAAGTGAGCTTCAGCGGTGCCCCTGGTAATTCTGGAAAAGGTTAACTCACTCAGGATTCAAAGAACAAGTAACTTAACTTTTAAGTCTATCTATTACAATAGATAACGTGTGTACTCATTCTACCTTTGATGGGTATTTACTGATTAGCACCATTAACCAATCCAGCACAATAGTATGCAAGTGTTTTTTTCTGAAAGATTTCATGTAGAGGGACACTTCTAATCAAAGTAATGCAACCTCTCAACCTGTCAGATAATTCATGGCAGGCATCCATAATGGGTAAAAACATGCTAATGGCACCTAGGTAGATGCTCCCATAAGAATTTATGGAGAAGAATCTGCTCCAGAGAATGAGACCCAAATCACCCCTGTCCTAGTATGTAAACCTTTACTCTTCTGACAGTTTCAGGTTGAAAAATTGTAGCTACAGCCTGTGTTGGTGAAACTACCAGAATTCTTTGCTCCTAGTTTCCCTACTTCCTGCAAGTGGTGTACATCTGTTCTTTCCCCTCCCGTATTGCTATCAGCCAGGGAAAAGACTGAAGCAGCTGCTAACCTATTGCCTTTAAAAGTGGAATATAGAGAGCCAAACAAGGAGCGACAATGGGACGGTGAAAGGCAGATAGGTATAGTTAGGTGTCTATTCCTCAAAAAGGGAATTGAGCAAGAATGTATCCTAACAGCACAGGTGACTCCAAATTTAACCAGTTTTGCAACCAGCTAGGTAAAGCAGAGGCATATGTCACGACAGAGGGTGGGTAGGTTAGTGATGCAAGCAACACTTGCTGGCAAACTCTGCATTTCAGCATACTGTGTATTTTGTTTACAATGTTTGTTATGTGAACCAAATAATATATGCTATCCTATGTCTGCTTACTCAGAAGTAAATCCCACTAAGTTCAGTGGGGCTTACTCCCAGGTAACTGTGCATGGGATTGCAGCCTATATCCAGTTTCCTGGAAGTAAACCCCATTGAATTCATTGAGACTTACTTTTGAGTAGACATGTATGGGATTGCACTGTAAGGGTGCAAATCCTATGCATATTTAGACAGAAAAAAGGCCTATAACTCCCAGCATGCCCCAGGCAGCAGAGCTGCCTGGGACATGCCGGGAGTTGTAGGCTTCTTTCCTGTGTAAACATGCACAGGATTGCACCTTAAGTCTCCTGTCTTTTTGCTTGGTTCCTACCAAGTAAGGCCCACTGAACTCTGTGAGGCTTGCTTCTGAGTAAACTGAGTAAAGGTTTGTGCTGCATGAACCACTAGTATTGTCCACTTGCGAGGAAGGCAGATGTAGTTTGCATGATACATTGGATGAGGCATTTCCTAGGAAGATGGGCACTATTAACCTAGGAAGATGGGCACTCTACAAGGCAATTGGACCCCACTTTGTGCTCATATCTGGTCATCCATGTTCTGGAAAGCTGAAGACAGGAGCAAATACAAGGAAGGCTATTGGGATGGTTAGATAATGAGAGCAGACGCTGTATGGAGGAAAGTAGTTTAGCCTAACACATCTCTTGAGATGGTAAGATCAGGTGGGTAAGAGGCGAATATAGAGGTTGAAGAACATGAAGAACAAATTGATACAAACATAGAAATACTAGCTTTTTTTACCCAGCGTTGCACAGGTCGTCATTTTCCTATAGGCACTATTTGTTCGAAATTCCTTAAGGTAGCTGTCCGCTGTTTGGAATCCCTTGGAATCCCAGCTCCCCCGGGACTACCAGCTCCCCCAGGATTACACAATGAAATCCCAGCTCCCCCGGGACTGCCAGCTCCCCTGGGACTGCACAATGAAATCCCAGCTCCCCCGGGACTACACAATGAAGAATTCCCTGTCCCCGCCCCCCGGTACTACACAACGAAATCCCTCCCCCCCCCCCCCCCCGGGACTATGCAAACATGGAAGTATGATCCTGTTCCTTGCTATAATCAGCACTGTGCAATTTGTGAGAATTACTGGGTGGTGATTTTTGTTTGGGTAGTTGGTAGTGGATTAATGGGGCAATGGAAAAAGTGTTCCCTGCCCTTTCATGATTTTCCTCCGGGGTATCAGAAATGGCAACATCAGAAGAATGGGATATTGGAATGGGTGGACTTGGAAAGTGCTAAAAACTATAGTTTGTAGGACAGGTTCAAGAAGGGGTTGTACTTAATGAAAACTCTTGCTGGCACAAGTACTTTGGTATATTAGAAGACAAATGCAACTGTGTGTGGTTTTGCTTTTAGGTTTAACAGGCAGGGGGGAGGTGTCACTTTTTAGTGTTAAAAAACAGAAGAGAAAATAGTCTCAAGGGCCAGAAAAAGCTTTAATAAGCCCGACGTGTTTCGGAAAGATATTTACCGTACTTCCTTAGGGGCTGCAAATAAAATTTCATTGTAGCAAAGTTGTAACGATTAATTTTAACAACTGCATCCAAAGTTCCTTTCCGTGATAAACCATAACCATAAAAAATAGGAACTTTGGATACAGTTGTATAGATTAATTCTTACAACTTTGTAAATATTTTTACAGTTTTTACTTTGGCTTTTAAAATGTTAGTAATGTTTTACAGTGAAATTTTATTTGCAGCCCCTGAAGAAGGAAATACCTGAAACGCGTCAGGATTATTAAAACTTTTTCTGGCTCTTGAGAGCTTTTTCTTTTCTGTTTGTGCATACAATTGGTGCCTTTCCCTCTTCCTGGTTCTTTCACTTTTTAGTGTTAGCCTTCCTTTCATTTGCTTGTTTCTTCCATTACTGTAAATTAAATATGTTCTTTTTCTTTTAGACATTTGTTCTTGCTTGCTCTTTACTTGCAAGACACTACTCTGTTTAGGAGGATGGAATAGGATAGCATGATTATTTGGATATAGAGAATCCTACTTAACTGCCAAGGGTTAAACTGGATAGTCTTTAGCATAATTTCCAGCCTTACAACTTTATCTCCCTTCATCTAGTTAAAAACTAGGTCGAATACAGACTTGCTGCAGTTTTCTTCACAAATTCCTAGACCAGTGGAATGAATTGCTCCTTTGATTATTTGTTCAATATTCATTTTTTAGACGTGATATTGCCTAGAAGAAGAAAAAAAACACGGAGGCCGTTAAGCAAGTTTTCGTCAGTAATTATGTCCTATTTGAAAGTGTCCTTGATGCCGCCATGTTGTTTTGTGTTGTGTATGTGCAGTATGATTTCTGTACATGCCAGCAGTAGGCATTCATGGGACTAAAGGTCTTCCACCATCTGGGACCAAACAATCCAAGGTGGTAATGCTCATCTTGGATGGTACAGTGCTTGTAGTCACACAGTGGCTAATGTGTTGATGCAGAAATGTTACTTCTGTAGAGAGCTGGCTGATTGTTACAGAGAATCTGATAGCAGTCAGGCAGCGCAATCCAATGAGGTTGCCTGTAACCCCCTGAACTCAGAGGATTATGGGCAACCTATGGAGGTGGGAGGATCACGGAGGTGCAGGTTGCCTCCGTGCTTCTCCCACCCTGCAAAAGACTTAGACAGCCAATTTTGGCCATCTAAGTCTTTTGCCCCGGAGCGTGAGGAGCCGCGCCTGTCTCCTCTCTCCAAACCTCTGTGCCTCCAGAATGCCCACAAAACACTTGTCTCCGAGGTGGCTCTTTCAACCTCAGAGCGGCAGCCAGTGCAGCTCTTTCCATGCCAGCTGCAAGGGTGGAGGGAGGGTGCTCCAACTTCGGAGTCCCGACCTTGGAGCACATTTCTGAGGTCAGAGTCGGGACTCCAAATTGTCCTATGGCCGTCTAGACACTGTCTAGATCAGGGGTCCTCAAACTTTTTAAACAGGGGGCCAGTTCATTGTCCCTCAAGACTGTTGGGGGGCCGGACTATAGTTTGAAAAAAATAAAACAAATGGATCAAGTAAAAAAAAAAAAAAGGACCCGGGTCCTTTTTTTTAACTTGATAGGGGTGAATTTTTTCCCCCTTAAATGGAAAGTTATTTTATTTATTTATTTCATTTCATTTTTATACTGCCCAATAGCCGAAGCTCTCTGGGCGGTTTACAGCAATTAACAAGACAGTCCCTGCCCGCAGGCTTACAATCTAAAAAGACACGACACACAAGGAAAAAGGAATGGGGAGGGAAGAAGAGGGAATATTAATGAATACTCCTGGCAGGGCTGGTGGTATTTACATATATAGTTGCACAATGGTTTCACTAACACGAATATATTTGTTTTTGCCATCACACAAATGAGCATACTCTGCTTCAATCCAAAGTAGCATTTTTGAAACATTAGAAATCTGACTTAGCTACATCAGCTCATACATAAGAGGTAAAACACCACCACTAATTTTTCCATATTATGGAAAATAATTTAAAGAATCGGCGCTTGGAGAGAAAGAGTTTTTAAAAAGTCTGCTTCCGCCAATCGGCCGGCGGGCCGGATAAAAAGACAAGGCGGGCCGGATGTGGCCCGCGGGCCTTAGTTTGAAGACCCCTGGTCTAGATGGCCATAGCATTGCACCCTAAAAGAGATAACATTGGTTTTAAAATGTATAGTGGTCAAGCCAAAAGTCTGAGGTCAATAAACAATTTTATCCATAAGTAAAATTGGGGGGGGGGGATGCTCCTAATAGCAGGTTACACACATCTTGCACTTGCTACTTAGTGTTTTGTGGGTGTGATAATTCCACTAATTATTTGAATACATCAGGGGATCTCTTCTCATCATTTTGAGCCTCTTAGTCCCAAATTAGGTAAAGATTATGGAAGGTATAGCCCCAGACTCTCAAAGATGCAAAAAAAAAAAAAAATGTTTGTGGCCTTTCTAAAACTGCATCCTGACCATACAGCAGGATATCAAACTGTTGACATTTTAGCCTAAAGTGAGAAGGGCTATTGGCTACTTAAATCCTCGGAGAGAAGCAGACCTGTTGGGCAAGACCCACCCCCCTGTAAAATGAACTTTTTTGCTCTACGTTTTTCAGAAAACAAGTGTAATGAGAAGACTATAAAGCAGTTCACATGCCGAAAGTGCAGAAGTGAGCAATGTAATTGCTGTTGGTAAATTTCCCAGAGCTAATACAAGATGGTTGTCCTATCACAAAACTGCCCAATGAGCTAGCTAACATAATTTGGGGGAAATGCAGCCTCTTCAATTAAACTGTCTCGCTTGATAGTAAAGGTGCTATATATATTTCTTTGCAGGGTGTTGATGATGCCTTCTACACGTTAGTTCGGGAAATCCGAAAGCACAAAGAGAAGATGAGCAAAGATGGAAAAAAGAAGAAAAAGAAGTCAAAGACAAAGTGTATAATTATGTAAATGCATTTACCCTTTATCCTTAAGGTGTATGTCGGTAAACGTGATTAATTTTTGTACAATTACACTAAATTATTAGCACACATGTTTTTAAGCATTACTTTAAAACTTCCTCTCTGCTTTCTGAACCTGTCAGCCTTCTTTTCTGGATGCTTGCTTTAAATGACAGTGGAAGCTATTCCTCTTAAGTGCCAGTAATCCTTGAGTGTTGGTTCTTGAACCTAGCAATGCCTGTGAAAAACAAAAATACCTGAACACCTTGTCTTCAGGGGTATTTTGGTGCATGCAAACCTTGCTAATGTCTTCTGTCTTTGTTTGGTTTTTTTCTTCTTTAAAAGTTGTGATTGTCCTCTGCAGGACCAGCCTTATTAGGTGATGCTTCCTGGGCAATTCTTTCCCAGTGGCAGGATGGCATTTCAGTTGTAGTAGCAGATGGATTTTTTTTTCTCCTTTTGGCAGTGCTTTGGTGCATAAGGTTCCTGCATCCAGAAGCAAGAGGGCGTGTGTGAATGGAGGACTTTATGCTTATGGTGGAACTCCCGTGCTCTTCGCCAGGGCAGGGGGAACTCGCAGTCCCATACACCTGAGTAGAGGTTGGAGGAGGAGGTATCCCACTTGAGTTGTATGAAGCTTGGTGGGGGCTACACCAACAGGCAGCAGTGTCTACGCCCCGTACAGAGAGATAGTGGAGTGCTTGTGTAATTTTGGGAACCCTTTGAAGTGCAGCATTCATGAGATCCACGGAGCTCACAGGACCAGGGCTTCCTGAGCCAAGTAGGGACCAACCCGAGTGTGTGGGGGGGTAGGGACTAGGGCTGAGCAGCAGAGCCGAGAGGCAGCAGGCTGGTTTTCAGGACTGTGGGAGACCTGCTGCAGATCATGCAAAGGGCACAGGACCCCAGCAAGAGAGGGGCAGGACCAAGTGACAGGGCCACAGTTGAGTGTGACATGTCTAGGACCCCTCACTGCCTAAAGCTGGTCCTGAATGTTTGCATAAAGGTAAACTAATATCTCCAGTTCAGTTTCTGCTTACCATGTCCCTGAGGTGGTTCGGTTAAAACAGTGTTCTCCAACCTTGGGTCCCCAGATGTTTTTGGCCTACAACTCCCAGCATGCCCCAGCCAGCGTAGCTGGCTGGGGCATGCTGGGAGTTGTAGGCCAAAAACATCTGGGGACCCAAGGTTGGAGAACACTGGGTTAAAAGGACTGGTCAGCACAGAGATCTTGGTTTCAGACACACTTTTTTTTTAAAAAAAAAAGTTTTGGTTCTGATGATTGCAATATTGATATACCAGAAGCCTTTTTTTTTTTTTTTAAACAATTAAAGCCTTCCTATAATTTCTGCTCTTAGGCACCTTTTCTTGTAGCATTTCCAATCAACTTGAATGAATGTAAAAATAATAATAATAGTAATCATAGACTTTTCACAAAGATGGTTTTTTTTCCACAGCAGTTTGTCCCAGTTCACGGAAAGTAACTATTTTTTCTATTAAAAATGAAAATGTTAAAAAAAAAGATGAAAAAGCAAAATTTCTAATTGGCTTGCTTTGTTGTAATGAAGTACTTACGACTACACTCATGTGATTTATTGTTTGCAAGGGAAGCCATGGGGTGGGTGGGGGATAATCCAATTAGGAGGAAGTTGTACAAACCCAACTGGGAGAAGCTAGAGTTGCACTGGAGCGTGCTGCTCTTGTGCAGGTCCATTCATTTCAATGGGACATGCAAAGGAGAGATTCCTTGTGGATTATGCCCTTTGTTTCTCTTAATGCTAGGCAGCCTTAATAGTCTAGCATCTCAAAAAGGTTCATTCCTGTAGGGATAAAGACTTTATCATTTTATCATGTGTTTTATCATTTCTGGAACACTTCCATTCTTCAGTCCCATTCAATATCTTGACACCCATTTTGTTATGAGGGGGAAACATGTCTCTTGCTGCCCTAGTTTATCCTATTCCCCATCATTATGGAAAACACTTTTACTTTGGGGAGGGTGGAGAAGTAGCTGAAGGCCAAGCTGGACAGCGCTGTATACGGTAACTTTACTGTGCCATTCAAAGAAAACTCTGAAGGCTGGTTATGATTTCTTGTAACTGAATCACAATACAGATGGACCTCCCCCCGCCCAAGCCCTCCATCCTCCTTAGTAATACTGAAATCCAGTTTTCATTTCTATAATGTGGAGGGCTGCGTTTTTGCTGGGGCTTTATTTCTCAATCATTTTTATGCATTGACGATTGGGTCATTAAAAATGCCATTATGTGGCAAGCATTTCTTTTGAAGGTTAGAGCCCCATGGGGTTAGATCTTAGACATAAAGATCCACCGAAATCATGTCAGGCGCTCTCAGAGTTTGAATTGTTCACAAGAGGCCTTATCAAGAATGCATCTGAGAATGGGGCCTCAGCTGATCTTTTTATTTTTCCAAAACCTTTTCCTATTGATAAGTTTGACCTGTTGAATGTGAAAGAGTCACTCTGAAGTGAGCTTAGATAAGTGAAGACATTACCAACAGGATTTGCATGAAAGTACGTAAGCTTGTTACCAATTGGTGCTCGCAGCCTGCAGTCTAAATGGTCTACAGTGTACACCACTGTAAAGCTGTACTGGCTGGATGAAACCCCACAGATCTGATCTGTTTATGATGCTGCGCCAATAATACCAGCAAACTCTGCTGTGCCTGCAGGAAGAGGAGGTCAAACAGAAAAAGCAGTCCATTCCAAAGCTGGTGCTACCAAAAAAGCAAAACAAGAAAAAACCCCAATGTTCTTGGAATGGTGACACATCAACTGTTGTGTTACCATGCCCCAAAATATAGTGTTATGATTAGGCTGCAGTAATCTATAACAATGCAAACACTTAGGTGTAGGGTTCCTTTTTGCTTAAACTTTGATTTAACTCTCTGGTGGACAGGGCAGTAAAAAACAACACCTCACTACAGCTAAACACAGATCCTTCAATTTTCCATGTAGCAGATAGCAATGCCTTATTGTAGCTTTGCTTATTTCACCTCATTCTTTTTAAAGGTGAAAAGATAATTACTAAATATATTGCATTTTATATATGAAACGTTACAGATACCTACTTTACGTTCCACAGTATAAAGTAGGTTCTGAACAACGTCTGCCCGAGAAAGACTAATGTTCTGCACCGTCCATGGCTGCTGGGTTGTGTACTGTGGGCCACAAGTTGCGTAGGCCTAGTACGAAAACATTAGAATAGCTGACCTCAGCCTGGATTCTCCTCCATCTCTGCTGCATTTTTTAGGTGGTACGGTCATCTCAAGATGTCTTTTACCAGCATATGGAGCTGCCAGCTAAAACTCACCTCGTAGTGACTTTACCACATCAAAAGCTGGCGTGTGGAAACCCAGCCAAAAGTAGCAACGATTGGCTAATTCTCATACTTCAGGTTTGGTTCAGCAGTATATATACAGCAATACCCATTACCTTCAAAAGTTTTGCTTTTAAAATGATGACCCGTTTGGGAAGAAAGTTTAGTGGAAGGAGCATGAACGTAACACCTATATGGGAGAAATTCACAAAGCACTGACGTGACATGACTTCCTCTTCACTTTGCCTTGTAGACTACATCAAAATGAACAGCAGTAACCCAGTCTTAGTGTTTGGTGAACTCCACCCCTCTGTTTTATCTTTTAATAATGTAATTTCGATCTTGAATTTTTCTGTTGAAACAAAGTATTTTTCCCTTCCCCTCTTTCTCTCTGAGTGCCAAATCTCTTATTAGGACTATTTCTTAAAATGCAATGTGTTTACCTAGAATGTATTTTAACTATTTTTGTATAGTATAAACTAAACTTACATGTTTTGTACATTGTGCTCTTTGATTTTATTGTTTGAAGCACAAGATATGCAATGTGATTCAGGTGATTGTTTTTTTTGGGGGGGTCGTTTTATTTCAGTCAAGTGACCTCAGGATGTTGGTCACAGACATCAATGTTTGAAGAATGACCACTGTTCATTTAAGCCTTTACCAATGTTTTATTAGCAGCACGTGCTGTGAAGTGACATGAGACCTGTTACTTTGTCACAAACAATACTGCTCCTGTTGTAATTAATTAAAAAAAAAGTGTGTGTGTTTCTGTTTTGTTTTTTCCCCCTCAAAAGCAGAAATCAGTTTCCTACACTGTTGGCTCATAGCCACTTACAGTATTTTGGAGGTGGGCTTTCTGTGAAAGTAAGGTTGAAAATACAAGCAGATACATACCGGTACATGCATTCAGCTGTGCTTGGCCCAGAATGTGGCCGTTTCCTGTTTGACACACAACCAAACCTAGCCTGCAGCCCCATCCTTTTCCTAAATCCCTTCAAGTTATCCTAAAACTGCAATCTTACACACACCTGGATTCAATGGGAATGACTTCTTTTCCCCCCCTCAAAATAATTTTAATCATAAAGAAGACACAGAGATACATATACAACAAACAATAAACAAAATTAAAATGGACTTCCAATCTTCTCTACAGCATATAAGCAACCACGGTTATTCTTAGAAAATTTTCTATTAACCAAAGATCACTTCCAGTTATGGCAAAAAAGAACAAACACGAGGTCCACCCCAAATATAGATCTACTGTTTAATCTACTTTAAATTCAACATTTATGGATAAACAGAAAACTATCGTTTCATTTAATAGATAGAGCATATTGAAAATCCCGAAGATAAAGAGTAACTAAAACTATTTAGTAAATAAGCACATGACAAAGATTTTTTAATGCTACCCCCCCAAAAAACTCTAGTACCAAAACATCTAGCCAGCACATTTGTCTTATTACTCAAAACCTGCACAAAACATACTAAAAATTTCCAAACAGACCAAATACATTTATATCTTGATTATAATAATAATTTCTCTTACATCACCATTAATATTTAAAATCCAAGTAAGTCATATAAGCAATCCCTTTATCTTTGCCATTAATATTTAAAATCAATTTCTTTAATATTTCAAACTAGACAAGTAATTCAGTATACAACAACCCTTTTATCTTTTCCCAGTAAAAACCAATAGTCTCTTATTTAATACTGTTTCCAATTACAAGATAGAGCATATTGAAAACCCCAAGGATAAAAGTATAAACTATTTAGTAAATAACCACATGACAAAGGTTTTTAATACTTTCCCCCCTATCCTAGAGAAACTTAATTTTAAAAATTAATTTTAATTTTAAAAATTAAGAGATAAGTCACAGTTAACAAAAGAGGCATGTAAGCCATCTTTTTACTTTTTAAAAGACTCCCATTTAATGCTTCAAAGCCTGCACAAAACATACTGAAAGTTTAAAGCCCAAATAATCCCAAACAGACCTATAAGCAATCCCTTTATCCTTACCATTAATATTTAAAATAAAATAAAAATTATATTTCAAACTAGACAAGTAATTCAGTATACAACGACCCTTTATCTTTTCCCAGTAAAAAACATGTAAATAGTCTCATCACTTTCCTCTGTCAAACGGATAATCGTTAAGTTTCAATTTTAGAACGAGGAATAGAGTCAGTCTGTTCCGTTGCTTTGTGAATTCCTGCATTCCAGCTTGCAAGGCTAAAAACAGTGCGTCAGCCATCTTTTTTCTGAGAAGCTGCATCACAGTCATTTTCTGGATTCTTTTTCGAACAAGTTCAGTCCAATTAAAACTTCAAAGCCTCTGTGCAGATCTGGTAAATTTCCAAAATCGTTATTTACTTCTTTCTTCTTCTGTGACGGACCTGTGTAAGTATCCATTTTCTCTTGATCATGTTGTAATTCCAGTTGAAATTTAACACACCAAGTATCCATTTTCTACTCCATTCTGGTTACAAAGTCTTCTAGCTTGTCATCGAATTGCTGTAAGTTATCTCTTAGTCTCGTAAACATTTCCCACGAAAGCATCTTTTCTTGTAGATATTTTTCAAAGCACTCTCAGCCAGATTCCTTACTTCAAACCACTGTAGATAAGATTAGTGAACCTCCTTGCAGATATTCCATTAACTTTTTTTTTTGCATCCCAGTTCTATTTCTTGATTTACATTAAATTTCCAGTCCAATTATGCTGTAGAGAGATTCCTTGCCATTACAAATTCAGATGTTTCCTTTCATTTTGGGAGCAAGCACGGACTTCCCTAATGATCGGTGAACTGACCTCTGAAATACAACGTCACTTTCCCTCTATTTCAGATCACAAGCCGCAAATCTATCGGTCAAAAGGCAGACAGAAAGCAATTTATGACCCTTGAGACACTTTGAGGGTAACACCAATCTTACCTTCTTTCATAAGTAGATTTCCCAGTCAGAGAGCATCTCTGGCCAAAGAAATGTTGTATTCGTGCTCCCACAGAGCTCTGTGAGATGTTTAGAAAGCCATGTCTTACCCGGAAGTCCGGAAATGACTTCTGAGTAGATGTGCGTAGGATTACGTTGCATAACCATCCACATCCCAACCAAGTACCCCGTTTCCCCTCTCCATGTACGCTTCCTTGCCCCAATACTATTCTCTCATCCTATCCCCCTCCTTGGTTACTACATTTCTTGCCCGTCCTATTCCCTCCCAGAACAAAACCATGCCATTTAGGGTGTGTGTGTGTGTACGATTTTTTATTTTTATTTTTAATGAAGGTGTTTTAAAGCGGGGGGTGGTGGTGGTGGTGGTGTTGAACCTCTTTCAACCCAAAGGCTAAATTCCATTTTGGAGGGTGCATTCTAGTGGTGAGTGGGGCTACACAGGCCTGCTGCTGATACAATTAAATTCCACGAAACAAAACAAAAGCCCAGCAAATATCTCTCATGATTGTAGAAATGCAACTGTCACTGCTCCCAAAGGTCTCCCCCTTTTAAAGGAAGGGTTGTGTGCCGTTGGCCTGCCTCCCTCCTACAGTGGCCACCTAGGGCGTACAGCTGGTGAGCTGGCTGTGAAGGAGACCCTCGGCAATCATCACAAGGGAGCCTTGCCACTGCCCTTCCCCGTGCTCTCAAGCCAGGGACACACAGGAAGTCCCCAGGTTACGAACGAGCTCCGTTCTTAATGTCTTTTTTAAAGTCAAATTTGTATGTACTGTAAGTCGGAACGGCATAGCGTTCTATACGTTAAAACTGGCATTTACGCCAATTGCGTAGTATACTACGCCATGTACTCTACGTAAACGACGTCGCGCCGGGGAACCCAGAAGTCCGTTCTTAAGTACGGGCTGTCTGTAAGTTGGACGTTCTTAACTCGGGGACTGCCTGTATAATAGATGTTTTTAAAAAACAACAACTATGCACTGTGTACAGGCTTCAGATAGACATGTGCCGCCACCCCCCTCATAGTACTAGAACTTTGTGCCTTCCAGTGAAACTGAAGGGGAGATTCAGGACAGACACAAACGGCTTTGCACAGCCTATGATTAATATAGGGAATTTGCAGCCACAAGATGATGGGTGGGATCCAGCTTTAGGCACTCAACTTGCGGAAGACTTCCCCACCTCTTTTCCTCAAATGTAGCCCCGCCAACACCCCCCCACACACACACACACATGCTATTCAGATGGGGGAACCTTCTGAACAGGGTAGGGGGATCCCTGAAAATTGGGCTTTCTCTTGATTTATGGAAATTCCCCCTGCACCACAACCCACCCCATTCAGCAGGGTGCCTTAGGTTTCCATGTTGTTGTTTTTAATGGCTTCTATCAGTGGCTACTGGGCTTTGTCCAGAGGCAATCTGCTATTTTATACCACTTGCTGGAGTACTACAGTAGGAGAGGGCTATTAGCAGCAAGCTTTGCTTATGGGCTATCGAGAGGCATCTGGCTGGCCCCTCATCTCCCTACAGCGTGGATGCTGATCTCCAATTTTTCAAAAACTTACTTTCATTCCACACGCAAGGTTTTATTATTACAGATGAATCACCAACACTTTAACTAATTACTCCTGGGCAAGCATTTCAAACTGTACTGTAGATCACTTGCTATCATCCTCATAGTAACGTTGTTTCAGTGCTCGGTATTTTCGGAGGAAGTATAAAGCCTCCAGCTCTTTCATTACAAACTCCCCTCGGGAAATGAGTTGTCTGATTTTTTCAGGATCCTTCTCGTCCATGTTTTTTAAGAAAGCTTTTTTCAGTCGGATTCGAAAGTAGTCCGCCCCTTTGGGATATTCCTTTCCAAGATACAGCAGCTTCAAAACACACACACACACACACAAATTGAGCGCCACACATGTCACAGAAGATGGCAAAAAGTTTTGTTTGTATCTGGTCAACTCCTTAGAACTTACGTTTTTGTAAAGATTCAACACTTCATATCTTAAAGGACTGGCCATGTTCACAGTTCATGTACATATCTGCCTTATTCATATGTACCGGTATTTACCTGAAGAACAACAATTTTAACATTAGCTGCATCATGAGGTCCAACTTTAAACAGCTCCCTATTTTTTATTTATTGATGAGAATCGCTCACCAGGCATGCGTAGATTCCAATTCGTGTGCTTTCATTTTGTCATTCTTCCTTAGGCATTAGCAATTATTTCAAAGTCATAGATTGGGGCCCTCCTTCGAGTAAAGCAGTGGTTTCCAGTGTTGTGCAGTGGAACATTTTTCCACAACTATATTTTTCCGTGGAAAAATGTCAATTTCTAAAAATGCATTATTTCATGTAATTAATTAGTAACAATGAATGGATACAATAGCACTCAGTCAGACTGGGCAATTCCAAAATTGTTATTTGTAATTAACATTTTTCTGGTAACGAGCGTAAGGAAACAGCCCCACCCACCCACCCCCTATTGATTTGTAAACAGGTAAATTAAAACCAAAAGTACTCATAATCCAAAACCAAACATCAGTTTATGAACTCATCTGTGCTCACTTCGAGAAGAAGTCTCACTGAACTCAATGGGACTTACTTCCAAGTAGACATGCACAGAGCTTGCTCACTAAACATGCTTTGTTCTGGGTTTTTTGGCTTGGAAAGGACAGAAAGCTAACAGCGTACAGTAATACCTTGGATTGCAAGTAACTTGGTTTGAGAGCATTTTGCAAGACAAGCAAATTTTAAAATATTTAATTTTTTTTTACTTGATATACAAGCGATGTCTTGCAATACAAGTACTGTAGTATGGCTTAAATTAAAAATCTCTACAAATTTTTTTGGGGGGATTTCATTTTGATATAAGTGTTTTGGATTACAAGCACGTTTCCGGAACGAATAATGCTCTCAATCCAAGGCATGACTGTACTTAACAATTTGCCATTTCTGGGCAAGGTGATCAAGCGGGTGGTGGGGGCTCAGTTGAAGGCACACTTGGATGAAGCCGATTACTTAGATCCATGCCAGTCGGGCTTCAGGCCTGGACATGGGACGGAAACGGCCTTGGTCGCCTTGGTGGATGATATGAGGGCTTTGGACAGGGGCGAATGCTCTTTTCTAGTCCTCGATCTCTCAGCGGCTTTTGATACTGTTGACCACGGTATCCTCCTGGAACGTCTGGAGGGGTTGGGCATGGGAGGCACTGTATTGCAGTGGTTCCAGTCCTTCCTTTCTGGAAGGTACCAGAGGGTGGTTCTTGGGGAGGAGGCCTCAGACCCTCGGCTGCTCACTTGTGGGGTGCCGCAGGGTTCCATCCCCTCCCCAGTGTTATTTAACATCTACCTAAAGCTGCTGGGAGCTATCATGAGGAGGTTTGGGGTGCGGTGTCATCAGTATGTGGGTGACACACAGCTTTACTTCTCCTTCAAGTCCTCACCGAGGTTGGCCGTTGAGACCCTGTCCAAGTGCCTGGAGGCAGTGGGTGGCTGGATGGGAAGGAACATGATGAAACTGAACCCCGACAAGACCGAGGTACTTCTGGTGGGGGACAAGGGGAGGTTAGGGGATGTTGACCTGGTGCTGAATGGGGTACATTTGCCCCTGAAGGACCAGATTTGCAGCTAGGGGATCATTCTAGACTCCCAGCTGTCCATGGAGGCTCTGGTGTCATAGAATCATAGAAAAGTAGAGTTGGAAGGGGCCTACAAGGCCATCGAGTCCAACCCCCTGCTCAATGCAGGAATCTAGGTCAAAGCATCTCTGACAGATGTCTGTCCAGCTGCACCTTGAATGCCTCCAGAGTGGGAGAGCCCACGACCTCCCTAGGTAGTTGATTCCATTGTCTTATTGCTCTGACAGTCAGGAAATTTTTCCTGATGTTTAGGTGGAATCTAGGTTCCTGTAACTTGAGCCCATTATTCCGTGTCCTGCAAACTGGGATGAACGAGAAGAGATCCTTGCCCTCCTCTGTGTGACATCCCTTCAAATACTGGAAGAGTGCAATCATATCTCCCCTCAGTCTCCTCTTCTGAAGGCTAAACATGCCCAGTTCTTCCAGTCTCTCCTCATAGGGCCTTGTTTCCAGTCCCTTTATCATCCTTGTGGCCCTCCTCTGAACCCTCTCCAGTTTGTCTATGTCCTTCTTAAAGTGAGGTGCCCAGAACTGGACGTCAGCTGTAAGCCGAGCAACGCTGTATCAACTCCATCTGATACGGCAGCTGCGCCCCTACCTTCCTAATCATCTGCTCCCATCAGTGGTTCATGCCTTGGTCTCCTCTTGCCTAGACTACTGTAATGCGCTTTACGTGGGGTTACCCTTGAAGACGGTTCGGAAGCTACAGCTGGTACAGAATGCGGCGGCTCACCTGGTTAAAGGCAGCTGCCGGCGGGATCACATCACTCCAGTGCTCAAGGAGCTGCACTGGCTACCAGTTGCTTGCTGAGCCGAATTCAAGGTGTTGGTTTTGACCTTTAAAACCCTATAAGGCTCCAGTCCAGTTTATCTCAAGGAGTGTCTCCAGCAACACCAAGTAGGCCGCTCAACAAGATCTGCCACAGATGGCCTTCTCCTTGTCCCTTCAGCCAGAGCAGCTAGACCAGTGGGGACTAGGAAGAGGGCCTTTTCTGTGGTGGCCCCCATACTGTGGCTAAGATTTTAAAATTTTATACTGTTTTAAATGTATTTTATTCTGTATTTTATCATTTATTATTTGCATTTATTTATCGCCCATCTGGCCGGCAAACCGGGTTTTAAAATCTCAGCCCACCCCATATTCCCGCCTGAATAACCAAGTTTTTAATGAGTGGCGGAAGCTCAGCAGAGAGGGGGCATGGCGGAGGTCACTTGGGAGAGACATAGTACGGGGGCTGCCACAGAGAGGGCCCTCTTCCTCGTCCCGACCAGTCTAGCTGCTCTGGCTGAAGGGACAAGGAGAAGGCCGTCTGTGGCAGATCTTGTTGAGCGGCCCACTTGGTGTTGCTGGAGACGCTCCTTGAGATAGACTGGACCGGAGCTGTATAGGGTTTTAAAGGTCAAAACCAACACCTTGAATTCGGCTCGGCAAGCAACTGGTAGCCAGTGCAAATCCTTCAGCACTGGCATGATGTGATTCCGCCGGCGGCTGCCTTTAACCAGGCAAGCCGCCGCATTCTGTACCAGCTGTAGCTTCCGACCCGTCTTCAAGGGTAACCCCACGTAGAGCGCATTACAGTAGTCTAGGCGAGTAGTCATGTTGTACATCACCCAGAGTGGTCGGTTTGCCGGCCAGATGGGCAATCCATAAATGCAACAAATAAATAAATAACAAAAAAAGTTTGTTTATGAACTATAAGTCAAATAAACCTGCTAAATCAGATGTTAGAGCACTGCAAAAGAATTCCAGCAAACTCACATCACTGGTGTTTCCAAAACTGAGATGGAGTAGGAAAGAGGAGAATCTATGCTACCCATATAATATCAGCTTGTCCACTGCAATCCATTCAAGTTTCTAATCTGTCCTTTCTTAATTAAAACTAGCATTTTTATCAGCCCTTCACAACTGGTGCCCGCAATATGTTTTGGACTACAACTCCCAGCCAGAAATGCCCACCTGGCACCTACTTTAATATCTTTTTGGCACTAGGCAAAGACCTTCCCCACCACCACCCCAGGACTTTTAAATTATGTTCTGATTTTATCCTTAACAAAAACACCCACACACATACTGGTCACACAGTTTTGGCGCTCTGAATTTTTTTGTAAAACTCTTCCCTCAGTTTTAGATTGATTTGTTGCTGTAAGTTTTAATTCCTCTGTTCTGTTTTGAAGTGATGCTGTGATTTTACAGTGTTGTTGTGTTGGTTGTATTTTGTTGGTGCATTCTAATTTGTTTTACGGCGCAATCCTTTCCATGTTTAGGCAGGAAAAATTCCAACAATTCTCAGCATGCTGGCTGGGGCATGCTGGGAGTTGTAGGACTTTGTCCCTGTCTAAACTTAATATAGGATTGTGCCCTTAGCAATTAAGTAGATCTTCCCAAGACTGGGAACAGCCAACTCTTTGTTCTGTGGGGGGGCTCTATTGGAAAACTGCAGAACTTTTAACACTGAAGTCTTGCTACATGGAACTGTGGCAAATAGTCATAGCAGAAAAAATTGACATACCAACTAAAATTAGCTAAACGCAAAATTAAAATATCTGATTTTTTAAATACAATATGGCATTGTTTTATTTCATATACAAATCAGGGTCATATGTGGCGACATCTATCAAAGCTTTTTCTCAGATTAGCGAAGAGAGATGGAGAGAGCAATCCTATGCATGTTCAGACAGAAAAAAAGTCCTACAACTCCCAGCATGCCCCAGCCAGCATGGCTAGCTGGGGCATGCTGGGAGTTGTAGCACTTTCCCCCCCTGTCTAAACATACATAGGATCGTGTCCTTAAGAAATTAAGTAGATCCTCCAAAGGGACATTGTTGGCTCAGTCTTTTCCCTAGAAAAGGGAATGTCAGCATGCTGGCTGGGGAATATTGGGACTCGCAGGACTTTTTCCTGTCTAAACATGCATAGGATTGTGCCCTTAATCTTGAAACCATGCAGAGAACTTTGGTGACAGGGCGCCCTATTAATTGTATGTATGTGTAAAAAATTTTTGAAGTTGGCGTTCATGGACCGGTCATGTTGTTCGAATGCCTGACTGCCGTCTCCCAAAGCAGTTACTTTATTCCCAACTCAAAGTTTGAAAGCGGAATATCGGTGGTCAATATAAGAGGTTTAAAGATGTTCTTAAGGCTAATCTAAAAAAATGCAATATAAACATTGAGAACTGGGAAGCTCTGGCCCATGAACGATCTAACTGGAGGTTGGCCTTTCACAAAGGATACATGGACTTTGAAGAAGCCCGAGTGCAAGGTGAAAGGGAGAAACGTGCTAAGCGAAAAGCACGTCAAATGAATCCTTCACAGGACCATCTTCCATCTGGTAACCTGTGTCCTCACTGTGGGAAGCTGTGTGGATCTAGAATTGGCCTCCACAGTCAATTACGGACCCATCGCTAGAGTCTACACAATCTTCTTTAGAATTTCCTCCTTTAAAAAATTTTCTTTTTGTAATTTTGATCCTGGAAGTCAATCTTACTCGGTCACGAGTGATCCGCCTACTACTATGTGTAAATATATAAATCAGCAAGCGAAGTCCCTCCTCCCCCCTCCCCCAATCTTAAAGGTACAGGAACCCTTTTGCACTCCTTTCCCACCCTGATGCCCGCCAAACCTCTTGGGACTACAACTCCCATCATCCCCAGCCAGGAAGGCACTGGGAGTTCTAGTCCAACACACCTGCAGAAGGGCACCAGGCCGAAGGGAGGCTGCTGAGGGGGTAGAAACTGACAGACCACCACCGACTCTCCTCTCCCACTTCCTGCCTTAATCAGGCACTTCTGCGCAGGACGCCTGAGTCTGGGAGACGCGCTGCCTGCAACCCAGATCCCCGCTCTCCCTCTCTGCTCCAGACAATCAGGGATGGGCCAGCCCGCCCATGCAGAAGCTTGGGGGGGGGGGGGGAGTCAGTACCTCCACAGGCCACGACTTGCCAATGCCAACAGCTCCCCGACCTGCCCACCAGCTGTTCGAAGAGGCAGGGGCGTGGATGACGACTGCGGCTGCGCAAGATCAGATACGGGCAAGTGGGGGCGGAGCGGAGATCCGTAGTAGCTCACCGGCCCTTAGTGCGGCTGCGCAGGATTGCAGGCAGGGAGCAAGGCGGGTAGAGATAGGAAAAGGTTAGAGCGGTATGCGCCCGCTGACTTCTGAACCTTGTTTGGATCTCTCGGACTCTCTAACAGCGCGATCCGATGCGTGTTTACTCGGAAGAAGTCCCATACCCATTGCGTTCAATGTACACTGTGTGCACAGGATTGCAGCTTTACACTGTAATCCTCAGCCATGAAACTCACTGGGTGACTCTGCCTGGGCCAGTCACTGACTCTCAGCCTAACCTACCTCACAGGGTTGTTGTGAGGATAAAATGGAGAGGAGGAGGATTATGTAAGCCGCCTTGGGTTCCTTGAAGGAAAAAAGGGCAGGGTATAAAGATAATAAATAAATAAATAATCCTATAAGTGTCTACTCAGAAGTAAGCCCCATTGTGTTAAAGGGGATTTCCTCCAAGGGAAGTGTGTATACTGTATAGGACTGCAACCTTTAGAGCGCAAACTGTGTCTCATCATCAGGCGATCACTCGTGACCAAGTAAGACTGTCTTCCAGGATAAAAATGTACAAAAAGGAAATTTTAAAAGGAGGACATTCTAAAGAAAAATTGTGTAGACTCTAGCGATGGGTCCGTAAGTGACTGTGGAGGCCAATTCTAGATCCACACAGCTTCCCACAGTGAGGACACACAGGTTACCAGATGGAAGATGGTCCTGTGAAGGATTCGTTTGACGTGCTTTTCGCTTAGCACGTTTCTCCCTTTCACCTTTCACTCGGGCTTCTTCAAAGTCCATAGAACCTTTGTGAAAGGCCAACCTCCAGTTAGATCGTTCATGGGCCAGAGCTTCCCAGTTTTCGATGTTTATATTGCATTTTTTTAGATTAGCCTTAAGAACATCTTTAAACCTCTTATATTGACCACCGATATTCCGCTTTCCATCCTTGAGTTGGGAATAAAGTAACTGCTTTGGGAGACGGCAGTCAGGCATTCGAACAACATGACCGGTCCACTGAAGTTGGCGTTGAAGGATCATTTTTTCAACGCTAGTAGTCTTTGCTTCTTCCAGTACACTGACATTTGTTCGCCTATCTTCCCAAGTAATTCGCAGGATTTTCCGAAGGCAACGTTGATTAAATCTTTCAAGGAGGTGGAAGTGATGTTTATAGATAGTCCATGTTTCGCAGGCATACAATAAAGTTGGCAATACAATGGCTTCATAAACCAGTGTTTTGGTCTTCTTACAAATATCCCGATCCTCGAACACTCTATGTTTCATTTGAGAAAACGCGGCACTTGCAGAGCTCAAAAACGATGCTGGATTTCACTGTCGATGTTAGCTGTAACAGAAAGATAGCTGCCAAGATAGAGAAAATGATCGACATTTTCCGGTATTGTCCCGCCAAGCTGGATAGATGGCATCATCAAAGGGTTAGCTTGCACTTGCTGATGAAGCACTTTGGGTTTTTTTGATGTTAAGTGAGAGACCAAGTTTTTCGTATGCTTCTGCAAAAGCATTTAGGATAGTTTGGAGATCATCCTCTGAATGTGCGGAGACCACATTATCATCAGCATACTGAAGTTCCACAGTGGAGGTTTTAATTACCTTACTTTTTGCTTTCAGCCTGCTGAGATTAAAAAGCTTTCAATCTGTTCGATATATAATTCCCACCCAGAAGTTCAATGGTGCTTACTCCCAGGTAAGTGGGTGCAGCGTTGCAGCCTTACAGTGGTCAGACTCAGACCACCACATGTGTCTGTATGCAAGCCGTTGGAGCAGAGTGGTCCTAAATTCGTCAGCTCCTTGCAGAAGAAACATTGGACTACATTGCAAGGTTGTCGTTGTGAGAACTTCCCTCCCCTCCCAAACAGGCATAACATTTCTCAGCCTCGCACCACCCCTTTGCATATGAAGATATTGGACACTTTATTTCTCCCCTATTCTCAGAGGAAGCATTTGTAGTAGCATTTTTTTTTAAAAAAAAAAATCTCAACGAATTCACATTTCCTTCCACACAAGAAGACCTAAGTTTTAAAGAGAAGAAACGTCCGTCTTGGTTTTTACATTCTGGGGTGGAGTGGTGGGGAAAAGGACGCGATGCTGCCAAACCACTTACAATGCTAGAAGTGCTGGATGCCTCCATTGACAACGTTGCTACGCCTCTAAAGGAGAGGAAGCCTAGTAAAAACGACTAGGAACGCTGGGCTGTAGACAAAAGAACTTTGTCTCTTTGGTCTAACCATAGACTAAGCAAGGGTCGGAGCTATTTCTCTATAGCAGGTTAGGAGGAGCCAGTGCGCCTGCGCAGAGGCATAGTCTCGCGCAAACTCTCACAAAACCAGAAGCCAAAGATTGCAGGAAGTGGAAGAAATCATAGAGATAGGGATGAAATCACGCGCTACAGAAGCCTTATCACTTCTGGATTCCATTTGAAGGGCTCCACGTGCGGGGCATAATGCCAAATGGGAGGGAAGACTTTTTCTAAACCCGTCCCCTCCCAAATCGTTAGGCCGTCCTGTCGTACAGTATTTCTGTGCATGGGTTGCTTGCTCCTATAGATTTGTTTGTTAAATACAATAAATACCTTTATTAGGAGCACCCAAAATGCCACAAAAGAATGTGTTTTCCAGGACTCTTCATAGGTTGTACAAAAAGCAGGAGGGGGTGGGGGGTGCGATAGCAAAGTCCAAAACTTTGGCCAGATGCTGTAACCACGAGGTCTACAATTTAGATAGATAGACCTAAGGCGCAATCCTAGTTGTAGGTCTTTTTTTTCCTGTCTAAACATGCATAGGATTGAGGCCCCTAAAGTATCTTTATGGTTACTTTCCCACACATGTTTCATTTCGGAACCGGAAGTCTTTGTGCAGTTCCACTCGCTGCCCTTTCTTCTACAGGGCGAAATTTAAATAGACCCTGGGGGGGCGGGGGGAGTTCTGGAGCCCGGGGGCGGGGCGTGGGCCGTTGACTAGGAAACCGAGGGTGGCTTGTAAACAACTTTCCAGCCTGCAGCATCTGAGAGGGAAGCGGCGAGATGGTGAGCCGCGTGGTTTGCAACGTCTTCCTGACCCACCGCGCACCCCCCAGGTTCCCCCCCCTCCTCGGAGGGAGGGAAGGGGAAAGGGGCGGGTTGATTTGCATGCATCTGCACTTGCAATTTTTCCATATTTCTCATTTTGGGGGTTGCCTCCACACCCGCTAAAATGCTTCCAAAGGACAGTTTATTTTGGTGTGTTTTATTTTATATGAAATGCACAATTGTACCTCTTTTAATTTATAAGCATTCAAAATCAAATGCGTCTTTTAAGATTGGAAGTATGGGTATTTTATGTGAAATACATAATTGTATGTTAATTATGTATTAATGTTAAATTATGTATAAATGTTAAATTTTGGTTTTCATTCAGGAGCCCTGCAACTGGGGCATGCTGGGAGTTGCAGGGTTTTTCCCGCCTGCAGAAACTTGCATAGGATGGCGCCTTAAATGTATCAAATTCATTAATAAGGATACAGCGGGATAATTAACATATTGTTGGCTGGCCCATGCCCTTGAGATGTGGGCAGGCTATAAATTCAAATAATATATTATGTACAATATTATTATCTTTTCATCCTGCCCTTCCTCAGAAGTGCTCAGGGCAGAATATATGGTCTCTTCCCCCACACATTTTATCCTTACAACGGCCCTGTGAGGTAGGTTAGTGACAAACAGAGAGAGAGAGGTTTACTGGCCCTAAGGTTCCCAGTGAGATTTGAATCTGGGACTCTCTCAAGCCTTCCTCGGATACTCTAACCTCTGTACTGTTTGGGTTGCTAATGTTTAATTTAGGCTTGGACACCGAGACTCAAGGGAGGGCTGCCCGGGGATCTAGCTGAGCTGAGCTGGACCAGGGTGGATGACTCTTATCAGGAAGCAGGGACTGGTGCATCATGATGGAGCCTCTAAGCATAATAGAAAAAGCTGAGCAGAAAATAGCCTGTTGTCTTTGGCCTGTTCCTTTATCCCAGGGATGGGGAACCTGTGGCCGCCCAGATGTTGCTGGACTCCAGTGCCCACCATCCCCAGCCAGCATGTCCAGTGGTTAGGGGTGATGGGGACAGGAGTCCAAAAACATCCTGATGGCCATGGGCTTCCCATCCCTGCTTCATCCTGAGATTTTAGACCAGGAGTGGGCAACTTCCTGGGGTCAGGGAGGTGTATTGCACCCGCCTGCCACCCACTGGCTGCATCCCGCTGCTGTCCAGTTTGCTGCTGCAGCAAAATTTGAGGCATTTTTTGCAGGGGAACTATGTTTGTGGGTAGCACGCACCTCGCTTCCAAGCAGAATTACCCCTCTGGGGTTCAAGTGAATGCTATCTCTGACACGGGTAGGCAATGTGGTGCCTGTGGGCACCATTGCTCCCTTGGACACCCGCTGGTGCCCGCTGAGGTGCTTTACCTCTCCCACTTTTTAAAAAAATTACCCATTCTGAATTTTTAAAAAAGCAAACCCATTTTCTTAGCAGATGGGATCACTTCAAAGCAAGGTGAAGGCCTCCAGCTGTTGCTATCTTCGTTTCCCATGCCTCTGAGCCACACATGGGTGTGTGTCTGTGTGTGTGTGTGTGTGTGTGTGTGAGAGAGAGAGAGAGAGAGAGAGAGAGATATCATTCTATGGCTGGGGCATGCTGGGAGTTGTAGGCCAAAAACATCTGGGGGCCCAAGGTTGGAGAACACTGTTCTATGGGGCGTGAGCCAGAGTGAGAGAGAAAAGGAGATGGTGGGAATGGGTTGGCTGGCAGATGGGGGGAGAGAGAAAGTTTGTTTTCTGTGAAATAGGTTTATGTTGGCACTGAAAACTGTGGGTTCAAAACAGTTGTTTAGTGTGTTGGGGCTCAGACCTCCCCTGTGCCTTGTACTTAGTCTTTTGGGCAGGTTACTTGTCCTTCGTGGCTAGCCACGCCTCTCGCGGCAGCCATTTTGTGGTGGTGCCCAGGACAGTTTCCCAAATTACCAGATGTGCCCATGGGCCTAAAAGCATTGCCTACCCTTGCTCTGACAGAATAAATATGTGAAGTGTGAGGGTATTGCCCACTCAGACTCTGTATTCATTGCAGATCCCAGAGGCATGAACATGCCGACAATGAAAACTGCCCTCTAGGGCCTGTGTCTTCATTCTGCACCGATGTGCAATCAGTGCTCAGCCGGCTTGTGCTGTGGTGTGGATCTCATTAGTTGGTTGAGCATCACTTGCTGCATTGCCGCTCTCCAGCGCATGCTGACACAGCTTCGGTATACACCCCACATCCCACTTGTAGAAATGTTTTCCAATGTGATCCCTGATCAGACAAAGGCAGCAAAAATATCTACATGCACAGTTCTTGCCATGCACCTTTCTGGATATGTGATTTATGTCTCACTCATCTAGCAATCGGCGTCCTACCCTAAGCATCCGTGTCCTAGCACAGCAAGTGTCCGCAATGGAACAAAACAATGTTTTCATATGTCAAAGAATCAGCCTGTCGTGAACTGGTCTCTTTTCTCTTTTCTGAAGCTCTTAGGTACTGGCTGAATTTCTATAGCAAAGTTTCAAAATAAGCTTTTTCTTCAAGGCTTAAAACAGGGCGGGAAACTGGGGCCCCTCCAGATGTGTTAGCCTACAACTCCCCGGAGTCCAAGCCAGCATAGCCAATGATAAGGGATGATAGAAATTGTGGGCCAAAGCATCTGGAGGGACAGAAGTTTAGCTTTAAAAAATCCAGGTGCCTGATATTTTTGCAGTGGCACCTTGGAATTTGCTGCTGCCGCCACCATTGCCTTGATGATTTAATTATAACTATTGCACTTTTCTGACTTTCTCTGTTCTTTTTCCTTTCAACATTTAGGGGCCAAAAAAGAAAAAGGTAGGTAGGTAGGTAGGTAGACTAGTAGATCAGCTGTATACTCTGTCATAACTATTGTACACCAGTCCAAATGCTAAATACCGTTATTAATGTTCTTTCTTGAGTTTGTATCCCGCTTTTCTATAAGGAATTATATTCAAAGCAGTTTAGATGTTAGTGAACAATATATTTCCATCCAAGAACCACTGGGGTAAATATTGTGGTTATTCATAGATAGATAGAGTTGGAAGGGGCCTACTAGGCCATCGCGTCCAACCCCCTGCTCAATGCAGGAAACTAGAGGAGGGGGTCTCCCATCCAAGTAACAACCAGACCTGACCCTGCTTAGCTTTCCACGCTCAGACAAGCTGAGCCAGCGTGAGCCACAGGCCCAATAGGGTGGGACTCATTCTCAGCATAAACCATGGTTTACGCTGAGCAGGTTTGCTGCCGCCCCAGCTCCCAGTCCCATCAACCTGGCCCTAATAGACCTGACCTGGCCTCAGATCTTTGTTTTACCTGCACCTGGTGAGGGAAGATCCTCAATCCAAGACCACCTGTGGTTCCTTTCTAAGTGGGGCATTTCCGTAATTTGGGGTCTGATAAGAATGAGGTTATTGCCTGAAGTGATAACGGGCTGTGTGCTTCTTCTATATTTTTCTGAGCCTGTATTTTTCTCTGCTTTTCAGAGCTTTCCAGTTTGAAAGCGATGACTTGGAAGAATGCCTTTCATTGGCTCTAAAAAGCAGCTTGTCTTTCCCCCCTCCTTTTCCCCTTCGCTCTGGGAGGACTAGCTCCTTCCTCCCCATTCCCTTGTATTTTAGATCGAACACCCTCCATTATGCTGAAATTGGTTACTACTAGGTCCCAGTTCCTTATCTGCACGAGACTTTGAAACAGAGCTCCATCAATAAACTGAAGAAGGACCGACAGTTTATATGCCCCCCTGCACCCCAAAATACACTTAGGACTACCAGTATATCGTATCTCTCTGGGATCTGTAGACTGTCACCTTCAAAATCAACCATGATCCAGGATAAGTGATAGAACTGGTAGCCAACTTCAGCATTGCTTCAGCCCCCTCACCTGTCCTGTCCTCCCGCTCCCCGCTCTTGACCTGAGCTGTGAGTTCTTCAGCAGGTTCCCTCTGACCCACGTGGAAGCACTGGATCAAGAGTAGGGAACCTCTAGCCTGCCTTCCAGATGTGGCAGGGCTCCAACCCCTATCAGCCTGAGCCAGCAAGGTCAATGGTCAAGGATGATGGGAGTTGTGGTCCAACAGCATCTGGGGGCAGCAGTGGCTGATTGCTCCAATGTCAGTGGGGTGGGTTTCAGTCTGAACTTTAAAGGTGCTATCCGTGGTGCCAAACCCATTTTGGGGGTGGGGTTCAGCACCACGGATAGCTCCTTAGAAAGTTCAGGACTAAAAGCTGGTGTGGATACAGCGCCCCACTGATGTTGGAGCCACCAGCCCTCCACTGTCTGGAGGGCCACCAGTGAGTTCCCCATCTCTGCTCTAGGTGATGATGCCGTGAGAGATGCTTCTTTAGGCAACCCTTCTGCAGGAACTTTGGACCTCCGACTCCCCCTTCCGAGGTCAGGGCGCTGTCTCCGATGTCGGAACACTTGTCTCCAGCATCAGAGGGGTTTGACGAGCCATGGTCTCCCAGAGACCATAGGATGGCTCTCTAAATGCCTTTATTCCAACATTGTTATTCTGGGAATAATGTGTTGAGCCCCAGATGTCCTATTGATGTGTGTGTGTGTGTGTGTGTAATATTTATTTATTTCCTTTTAAATGTATTACCTGCGTTCAGTCTGCTGGTGGTAAGAAAATTAGCAAAGCGGAAAGACTGAGGTTGCAGAGAGAAGAAGAAGAGAGAAGGCTGCTAGAGGAAGGTAGGGCTTGCATTTCATGCCCTGCCCCTTATCCAGTAGACAGATTTACCGTCATTTTTTATTGCAGAGCCAAATGACCCATGGAGCAGGAAAGTCACGATCGGATCTTCCGGGGCGTTTTCATTTGACACCCCCCCCATCCCCATCCCACATATATGCATCCAATGCGTGGAGAGAGCAGCAGGGCCATGTGGGCTAGCCACGTCCCATCTATGCTGATGGGCTACACTCCCGGCAGCTGCGCCTTTGGAGTCAGTGTGAAGGGGCCTTAGAGGTGTACAGATGTACGCGTGTAGGACTCCCCCTCCATGTGAACAGGAGCCCTAATTGGCTGTTCCTGTGGGGCAGCCCTATGCGCGGACATCGGCATGCGCATAGCCCCCTTCCACTCTGACACTAAACTTGCAGCAGCCAGGTAGAAAGGCCAGCCTGCACTTCAGCTTGCCCATGCGATCCTGTTTCCCTTCCCACACATTAAACACATATAGGAGTTAAGCCTTTCCCCCATGCACTATTTCCCTGATCAAAATAGCCCCATCATCATCATCATCATCATCATCATCATCATCATCATCTACAGTATTTGTATACTGCTCCACATCAAGCAGATTCCAGAATGGTGAACAATAAAAAGACAAAAACAGATAATAGAAACAGAAACAATACACTGAAAACCAGGTAACATTACAATGGTGGTTGAAGAGCAGAGAAGGCTTCGCAGAACAAGGAGGTCTTCAGCAGGCGCCGAAAGCAGCACAATGTCGGAGACTGCCTGACCTCCAGAGGCAGGGAGCTCCACAGAAATGGAGCCGCCACACTGAAGGCTCTACTCCTGGTGGACTCTAGTCGGGCCAAAGGTCCATGAGGAACCACCAGGAGCAGGCCATCTGATGACCTCAGTGACCGGGCAGGTTGGTATGGGAGGCGGTGCTCTCTCAGGTAACCTGGTCCCAGGTTGTTTAAGGCTTTGTACACAAGTACCAGAACCTTAAACCTGACCCGGTAGCAAATTGGTAGCCAGTGCAGTTCCTTCAGCAAACGGGTTGCATGCTGAAAAGGGGCAGCTCCCGACAACAGCCGAGCTGCTGCATTCTGCACTAGCTCCAGCTTCCAAAGCAGCCTTAAGGGCAGCCCCACATAGAGTGCATTGCAGTAATCCAGTCTTGAGGTTACTAGCACCTGTATCACTGTGACGAAGCTATCCCTGTCCAGGAGAGGCCGTAGCTTTCCCAGTGGAGAAAAGAAGACAGGTACCCGTAGTGGGACGTTATTGCCCATGGCACTGAGCACGTGAGCCATTGCATAGGCTTGGCAGATGCCTGACAATGCAGAATACTGGCACCTGGCTGGGATAATCAATTTGCCAAGGGCTTCTCAAAAATTGGTCAGGATGCAAGCATGGCTGATGATGCGCCCACAGGGCATAGTTGCCGGTTTTCTGACCGATGCACAGAAATGCCAAATTGATCATGTTCCCCGTGTCCAGCATCCTTGGTTTTGATAGCTACAAAATGATGATGACAGTGAGCTCGTCATTGCAACAATTTGCCCGCATTATTTAACTAACTTTAGTTGCCTCGGTGGCAATCTCTCACTTTTCCAGAGCAAGCCCGATTACGCGCCGAGCTAGAAGAAGCGACAAGGCTTGAAAAGGAAAGGATTGAAAGAGAGAAGACAGAACGTCTGGAGGCCAAAGTTAGTTCACACACACCTTGCCAAACAGTCATTGCAAATAGTGGCCGTATTTCAAAATCTCTGTGCCCAATTCAGACAAAATGGGGAAGTCATGGTTTCCTGCTACATGTATGAGCCTGCACAAGCCTCAGGTTTGTATGTTTCCCCTCCGATCCCTTCTTGCATAGCTGCAAGGAGGAAAATTGGCTTTGCCTCCACATTTAAACAGACCACAGTTTCCTGTTATGTCTGAGCTTGGGGAACTGTGGTTTGTTAGAACAAGCCAGAATCCAACTGTGGTTTCAAATCCTGCCTTATCTTGAAATCAAACAAACCGTAGTTCCCCGAGTTCAGATGTAATCAGGAACTGTGGTTTGTTTAACAGCAAAAGTAGAAACTTCTCATTTCCTTCTCATAACCGCACAAGTTTATTTATTATTATTTATTATATTTATACCCCGCCTTTTTCCTTCAAGGAACCAGGGCCGGCGCTACCGCTAGGCAGACCCAGGCGGCTGCCTAGGGCGCGTGGCGGAAGAGGGCGCAGAGTTTCTGCGCCCCTTCCTCTCCTCCGGCGCGCTCCTGCCCTGCCTGCCGCCTCCGCCGCGCCTCCCCGCCCGCTTGCCGGCCGCCGCCGCTGCACCTCCCCCCCCGCGCGCCCGCCCGTGCGCCCGCCCGCCAACCACCTACCTACCTTCCCGTCGTAAAGCGCGGGGGTCCCATTGCGTCGGAGGAGGAGGTGGCGGCAGCAGCAGCAGCAGCCAGCAGCCAGCAGCGGGGGCGGGGGGAAGGTAGGTGGTGGTGGCGGCGGCGGCGGCGGCGGCGCGGGGGGGGGGTTGCAGAGCAGTGCTGCTTTGCTCCGGAGCCCCCCCACGGCACGAGGGGGGGCGCTAAATATATTTGGCCTAGGGCGCCAAACAGCCCTGCACCGTTCCTGCAAGGAACCCAAGGCGGCTTACATAATCCTCCTCCTCTCCGTTTTATCCTCACAACAACCCTGTGAGGTAGGTTAGGCTGAGAGTCAGTGACTGGCCCAAAGTCACCCAGTGAGTTTCATGGCCGAGCGGGGACTAGAACCCGGATCTCCTGAGTCCCAGTCCAACACTCTAACCACTACGCCACACTGGCTCTTGAAGGAGAAGATGCAGGAGTGTGTGAAGCTGAAGTTTGTGCAGGTTCATTTTTTAGTGGCAAACCGTGGTTCCTTGTTACATCTGAACTAGCCCTGTTACCCATTGTCAGCTCGCTGCAAGAACAGCATCTTCTCATTTTTCTTAGCCTCAATATTCAGTTCAGTTCAAAATTAATTTTGGTTGAAAACTGCTAGCTAGTCTCATCAGACAATTAGCTGGGTGATTCCGAAATGAAAGGCAGCTCCTACTAGAAGAGCTCTGCTGTCACCATAGCTAGTGGCAACAAGAAAGAAACCGCTTCTGCCTCCTCCATCAGTAAGCCCCCAAACCTTTTGAAAACGTGTTGCTGTCCCTCCTCAGATCCCTGAAATCCTTCCATATTTTGCTACACACAAATGGGGTGGTGAAGTTAGCATGCATTTTAGGTTTTTTTATTTATTATTATATTCATATCCCCCCTGTTTTCCTCTTGCAAGGAACCAAAGGCAGTTTACATATGGTCCTCCTCTCTATTTTATCTTCACAACAACCTTGTGAGGTAGGTTAGGCTGAGAGTCCGTGAATGGCCCAAAACTATCCAGTGAGCATCATGGCTGAGTGGGGACTAGAACCTCGATCTCCCCAGTTCTAGTCCAACGCTCTAACCACTATACCACACTGGCTCTTCATTTCACTCCTTAATGTGCTCGTTGTTGTTTTGAAGTCTAAGGGCACATGTTTAGACAGAAAAAGTCCTACAACTCCCAGCATCCCCCAGCCAGCATGGCTGGCTGGGGAATGCTGGGGCTTGCAGGACTTCTTTCTGTCTAAACATGCATAAGATGGCACCCTAAGCTACACTGATCGACAGAGGTGACATATAAAGAAAATAAACACAGCCATTGGGTGGAATTGTTAACCCTGATATAGAAAATACTCTTAACTAAAGACAATGAGAGCATTCTAGAGTAAGCAGGTTGTTTACTGGACCATAAATCACACTTTAGTCCTTAAACCGTTGCTGTTTACTGTCCAGATTAAAATAAAAACCAAACTACCTTGTTATGTCCCACACAGGATCAAGAACGCAGAGGGGTTGAACTTGCTGAACTTCATGTGCTAGAAGAAAACTTTTTGACTGCAAGTCGATGGAAGATGAAATCTAGAGCCCTTGCTAAGGTACACTTCATTTTCAAATCACCCTGTATTGATAGCCATAAAATGCTTATGCTTTGGCTTCTTTACGGAAAAAAAACAACAATAAAAAATGTATATATTTAAGTGCTGGGAACTATGAGCTTTTCTACATGAGGCTGTTAATCCACTGTGTCTACTTTCGGTTTCATCACAGAATTGAGTTCCGACGAGCACTGCATGAGGAGCATTTCCTTTCCTGCCTTTCTGCTACATAACCTCTAGGTGGTGGTGTGCTATAGAGGAATAGCACAAATACACAAGTGAAAAAGCGGTTTCTTTCGCTTTTACATTAAATGCTGCCTTTTCCCCACTAAAAAAAACTTGCCGAAAGTGCCGGTTAGACACAGAAGTGAAACTGGAGGGGTCACAATGTCATCTAAAGAACCCAGAAACAACTGTGAGTAGGGAATGACGAGCGCACGATAAATGCCTCGTATAGAAAAGCCCTCCCCAGCCTGGTGCCGTCCAGACTGCAACTCCCATCATTCCCAGCCAGCGTGGCCATTGTCCAACACCCCTGGAGGACACTAGATTGGGGAAGGATGCTATAAGGTTAGAGTGGTGGAAGTGAGTGCTCACATATGCTCAGTGTCAGAGAGGCTGAGGACAAGTCTCTGAGGCCCAATTCTAAGTAATTAACTTTTATTGTGCAAAAAAGATACAGGCGAGCCAGTCCCGCTTCAGGCTATGCAGTCGGTCATGTTACGAACAATGGCTATAAAAAGAGTCAAGTTGTTTTAGCCGTGGGAAAAGCCAGCTTCGGAATCTAAAGCAGCCATTAGAAAGTTGACGCCAAACTACTGGGAAATTGTTACGGTCCTCCCCTTCAGGCTAGCTGTGCTACCTAAGCCATGCCCTCAGTGCGGATCCTTTACTTGGGAAGTCTCTTGGGCAGCGAATCGCTTTGACCGGTGTACTATCCCTACATTGCCCCTCCCTCCTCATTTGATGTCCAATCCTGGGGGTCCCTAGTCCCTCCTCCTCCTCCTCCTCCTCCTCGCTCTGTATCTGCATTCCCCTGGTTTCAGAATGGCTTACAGGGCTACCAAAGACATTCCCACCTAACTCCAGCTGCTGTGGCCTTGAAGCCTCAGCCGCCTCCATCCCCTCCTCATCTGAGTCAGAATCAAATCCCACGTCCTCTCGAGGTGCCTCTGCAGAGGTGCTGGGCTGAACCCTTATAGTCTGGGAATGCATAAACCCCATTGATCAAATCTCCCTCCCTTCTTCTTTCTATATACTGCAGTGAGTGTTTTGTGTCTCCTTTCTTCCTAGTGGGAACATTACACCGGCTGTGATGGGAGTCCAGATCCAACACTTCCCCAAGAAATCAATACTTTCATGAGTTTGTGGCAAGAAGAAAAAAACAGCAATATCTCAGTTGTTGTTGAGAAGGGTAACAGGGTGTTGGAGGTAAGTTTCTGTCATGATACTGCACAGCATTCATGCTTTTTAAAAACTAGCTGTTGGCCAAATAGCTAGTGGAAATAGAAGGCAATCCAAGGGAATGTGTAAGTCAACTGGTTGTGAACCCAAGGAAGGTATTGTTTGGAAGAAATGGCACTGCTGTGTGTATAGATTTTACCCCACATTTCTCTGGATCTATGGGGCGTACTTTGACATAACGGATATATTTGATGGTGGGGCCACCGGTGGATGACTGGTTGAGGCTGGCATGGCTGAAGGTGAATCCAGACACAACTGAAGTTGAAACTTTCAGAATGGTTACCAAGCCTTGTGATTTGGGGAGGGGGGGAGGGAATTGTAAAGGGGGTGCTGGCTCTCCTGGTTGCTGAGATCAGGGTTGGAGTCTTAGGCATATTTCTGGGACCATTGTTGTGGCTGGGCCTTGGTCCAGCAGTGGCCAGAAGCCAACACCTCCTGGTAAGAAGGAACCTGGCACACACCCACCCCCAAGACTATTGTGGTGTTTTACAAGGCTTGGAGCAAACCAATTTGTTCCACTACTGGAAGAGGTATGGTTGGTGAATACATGGGACACAGGAGCTTCTCACTTGTGGAACCAGGACTATGGAACTTGTTGCCTTGTAAGGACTCATTTGGGCCCCTCTGTGCTGACATTTGGATCCAGGTTTGAGGGGGCCCTTGGAAAGAGCCCTTTGGTGCCCCACTCTCCTACACTCATGGACCCTGGCACTGATGGGCTTGCTATGTGTGTCAGGTCCGGGACATGAGTGGCAGAGGCTCTTGGCTGGAACACCGGGGCCAGGGGAGATGGAGGCACAAGAAGGGCCAGAGGCAGAAGCACAGTTCAGGAGCAGGCAGGGGGTCAGATACATACAAGGCATAGCAGGGCTAGAGGCAGGTGCGTAGTCCAAGAACAAGCAAGGGTCAGATACATGCAAGGTGCAGCGGGGCAAGAGGCAACATTGGTAGCAGAGAGTCAGGAACTGGCTGCAGACACCACGACTCACATTGCTGTGGCAAAGGCTTGAGGGAAGAGGAAGGCTTTATGCAGGACTTCCTGCAGCTCACAGCTGGTCTGCATTAACAAGCCTGGGAGCAGCTAGAGGTTTGGGGCTGAACCCTGCAAGTAGTGCAGCGTAGGCCGGGCTGCCTTCTGAAAAGCGGCCACCAGATGGAGCTGTGGTGCTGTGCTGGCTGAGCAAGATCCTGACAGTGTGGTTGCTGGGAGCAGTGGCATTGCTGCAATTGTGCTGGGCAGCTGAGAACTGCTGTTTAAATTTCCCACAATGCCTTGGAGTGAGTGGTACTGCTGACACTAGGCCTGAGTTATACTCCTGGTAAGGACCTTTTTGTCCGCTTTTGTTTTATTTTAAAGTAATTTTATTTGTTATGCTTTTAAATTCTGGTTGGGAGCTGCCTTTGTAGGATGGAAAGGCAAGATATAAATGTTTTGATGAATTAATTAATATTTTCCATTGGCTTGTTCTTTGTTTGCTATGTATTATGGCTAGTTGACTAATAAATCCTGATTGATTGATTGATTGATTGAATAAATAGAGGGTTCATTTTTGTTTATGGCATTTTCCATTTTAATTGGAATCTATTTAATTCATAATTTATTTATTTATTTATTATATTTATACCCCGCCTTTTTTCCTGCAAGGAACCCAAGGCGGCTTACATAATCCTCCTCCTCCTCCTCGCCATTTTATCCTCACAACAACCCTGTGAGGTAGGTTAGGCTGAGAGTCAGTGACTGGCCCAAAGTCACCCAGTGAATTTCATGGCCGAGCAGGGATTAGAACCCGGATCTCCTGAGTCCCAGTCCAACACTCTCACCACTACGCCACACTGGCATAAATAATTATGTTATTTATTTATTTATTATTTTTTATTTAAATTTTATTTAAAATTTTTCAAACAATACATAAAATAACTAAATAACAAACATACAACTTATATAGTGCTCCCGTCGCCACGGGACCATATAATACATTCTATCTCTATAATCTATAATTATTAATTATTCCAAAAATACAACGTATCTTCACACGGCATACTCCCTTTTCCCTTGTTTAACACAAAATCCAAAAATAAACTCCAAATATCCTTAAAATTATTTTTCTTTAATTGTCCCCTTTTGCATTTGATATTACAAGTTAACATATCATTTAAAGCCATATCCCACACTTCTTTATACCCGTCGGTGATAGAGAAAACTTGCTGAAATTTCCATTTTCTTGCTATCATTAATCTACCTGCCGATAACAAATTTACAAGTAATTCTTTAACATTTTGAGGACCAGCCACCTTTTCAGTTATTGATAACAATGCTAATTTAGGACAAACTTCTAAATCAACACCCACAATTTCTGATATTTCTTCAAAAATCATTTTCCAAAAATCCATTACATTTTTACAACTCCACCACATATGAGCATACGTACCCAGCTCCTGACAGCCTCTCCAACACATTGGAGAACATTTATTATCTATTTATTATCTATTTTGTTTATTCTCACCGGAATATTTATTTATTTATTTAAGATATATTTTAAAAAGACGTGTGTTCTGCCTTTCTGCAAAATGGAATTCAAGGCGGTTTAACAAGATTCCATTAAAAACATAAAACCATTTTAAAAGAGAACAGCAAACAAAATTAAAAAACACACACAATTGTATATAAAAATAATAGATAAAAGCAGCAGTCAACGAGCTTAGCAGTCGGTAAACCATCTGCAGACCAAATTGGGCAGACAAGCATAGTGAAGCAAACCAAGTGGTACAGTACAATGCGGGGCTCTCCAACCTTGGGTCCCCAGATGTTGCTGGCCTACAGCTCCCAGCATACCCAGCCAGCATGGCTAATAGCAAGGGATTCTGGGAGCTGTAGTCCAGCAACATCTGGGGACCCAAGGTTAACTTGGAGAGCCTGGTATTATAGGGATGTGCGAGGAATCCAGTTGAGAGGTCAGAATCCGGCGGAGTGGCCCAGCTTGCCCCCACTCCCAGATTCTGGCCTGTCAACCCAGTGTTGGCGCAAATCGCTCTGATGTGAGTCGAGCCAGCACATGGTCTTCCACTCTTAAAGCGGGCTGTGATTTGTGGGTGGGTTTTTTTTGCTTTTTTTAAAAGCCAGTGAAATTTATGTAAATTCTGGCTGCAATTCTTGCCCGGAATTTGCGCAAACCCCCCCCCCCAACTCGGCCCACTTTTGGCTCTCACGTTGGCATGGTGCCGAAAGTCCACTGAGCGCAAGTGGGTCAACTCTCTCAGTGTCACCCACCCCTAAAATTAAATTCGGCCACCAAATTAACTACGAAAAGCCCGAATAAGCAGGACAGAATTTCCAAGTCCCTGAAGGATAGTAATGAAGGTGCCAGGTGGAGTTTCACAGTTGGGGCACAAACACAGAGAAAGCCCTCCCTCTCTCCAGTGGCCACTCACGCAACCTCTGCAGGTGAGGGCACCTGGAGGCCAGTCTTCAAAGATGGTCTCAGCTGCAGGGGCAGATTCATGAAGGAGATGGCGATCCTTCATGCACCCTGGTCTCAGACCATTCAGGGCTTAAAAAGTCAAAAGCAGGGCTTTAAGTTGTGCCCTGAATCAAGATGAGAGCAAAGCTATCTCCTCTCCCTTAGTTATTGGGTTCAGACAACACGATAACCCACACTCAAGGGTTGAGTATGGGTTGACTGTAGGTTGTCACTGAACTGTGGGTTGTTGTTGAAACGTGAGTTATCGTGTTGTCTGAACCCAGCCAAGATAACAAACCCACAGTTCACAACCCAACAACAAACCATGGGTTCTCTTCATGGGCTGTTCGTGGTTAACAAACCATGGCTTGTAATCTCGACTAGGTTCAGATGACACGAAAACCCACAGTTCAACAGCAACCCACGGTTCAATGACAACCTACACTCAATCTTTGAGTACAGGTTACCACTTTGTCTGAACCCAGTCAATCTCTAACATAGAATATTGAATTCTTCAGGTTTAGTTTATCAACTAACAGAGAAAGTGTAATGTCTTCCAGTTAATTGAGAAGTTAGAGTTTTGCATACTGGACACACCTTTCCATGAGCTGTCTTCAAAAGAGGTTGCTCGTTACCAGGAAACCATTCTGAAACTGCAGGCTCTTCTTCATCACAAATACAATGAAGCAACAGAACAACTGCTGAAGGTAAACAGACATTGGTATAATTTCTAGACCTCAGATTATATTGAGGATTGATGGCTCCATCACCATTGGCTAGGGTCGTCATTATTTGTTCAGATCCAATAGTTAGTGGGAGGACTTACATGATACAGTTGAATATGGCAGCCCCATGTAGAGCTCTCCCTGCTTTCTTCCTCTTATTGACCCATGTTGTGATAAGGGATGTACTAGAAACCCTGAACATGAGCAGGGGCGCACGCTCTCCAAAAATGCTTACAAATTCCCCAACTTGCATTTTTACACTTTATGAGGGGAAAATGCATAATTTTTATAAGCTCTCTTAAAAATGTGCATTTTCCCAGCTCGCTTCTCACATTCGAATGAAATGGAAAAAGTGTGCAAATGAACACAGCAAACGAGGCTAGACATGCTTCAAAGTGGTTTTTAGGTTATCTAGGCAATCGTGATTTCCCCCACCCACACTCTGTATCCCCTGACTGCCACAGGTGGCAGGGCACAAACACAGAATATGATGACATCGCAATACATGTAACTATGCCTAAATGTTACGGGTGTTGGGAAGAATTTTGAAACAATGATGCACTTTTCAGTGGCAGCCCGATGCTGAGAGCAATGTTGAATTCTACCCCATGTTTACCATTGGTCTGCACATAAACCAGATTTGTGCTACTTTTACTTAGCTTAACACACGTTTGCCTCTCTGTTTCAATGCTCTTTGTAGCAAGCTAGTAGCTACGCTGAATCTGAAAGCGGGAACATGGAGGTGGTCATTAAAGAGAAGAACGTCACCTTATGCATTTGGGCAAATCTCAAGAAGAACCCAAGGTATGGCGTTTGAAGAGGTGGCTGTCTTGAGGCCTGTCGAAGCATGGGAGCCACTGTCACATGATCTGGTGGTATGATCAGGTGACATTTATACTAAAACCAAGAAGAAGTAGGATGCAACATTTGCCAGATGATGGGAAGTAATGCCAGCCAGCCTTCCAATTTGCAGTCCAACCCTCTTCTTTAAGGCTCCACGCTAACACCGCCTTGTGCTGGAAGGAATTTCCCCGTCACTAGTCCAGAACTGGATTTCATTATTGTTTTATTATTTTTTATCATAGTTTTATCATGCTTTGTGGTTTTAAATTTTGGATGTAAGAAACTGGCTTCCTCTCTAGGAATGCAGAAAATCTTGCCAAACCAAAGGAGCAAAGCTTTCTTGTTCTCTGCAGCTGTGAAGAATCACTGCATGGAAGTACAGAGAACCGAAAAGCTTTGCTTCTTTGGTTTTGCAAGATTTTCTGCATACCTAGAAAGCAAGCAAGTTTCTTACACCTGAAATTTTTGCATTTTTCCCCCTCTCGAAACTCCCGAGGAAGGAGTTTTTACTACGTTAAGGCTGCATTCCTATGCATGTTAACACAGAAAAAAAAATCCTGCAACTCCCAGCATGGGGGATGCTGGGAGTTTTAAGACTTTTTTCCTGTCTAAACATGCATAGGATTGCGCCCTTAAGGTTTCTACCATTACTCAGCACTGGAGTCATCTTCTCCTTTCTGATTTGCCGATTTGAGGTGTTGTTTTTCCTAACCTTCCTAACACATTTAAATTTTGTATGCAGCCTTGCTGCCTTGCCTGGGTCTTCCCTACAAGGCAGCTTCTACATCTTTAGAAAGAATAAATAAGCCATTTAAAGCTCTTGGGAATAGGACGTGTTGTTAGAATCTTTAAATACATAAGCACATATGCCATCAGTAGCGTTGCTTTTCCTAGAACATCATTTTGTTTTGATTCTACCCAACCAGGTTCAGAAACCAAGTCTTTTATGACAAAGAGAAGCAGCCATGCCATGGGTTTGAACTCCCCAAACCCATGGCCATTTGCGATGTTGCAGTACGCATCTTGCACACTCATTATGATCATGTATCCCCCTGTCGGACTTTCCCCAAAGAACCACCCAAGCTGGACCTCTCAGTGCCCAAAGCGGTGCGCCCTGTGAGCAGCGCAGAGAAGAAAAGGCAAAAAATTCAAAAGGCTTCAGAAGAAAGTACACTGGAAAGAATAACTGAGGAAACCACAGACATACCGACGGTAAGGTAGGGTAGAGGAAAAAGGCAGCATTAGCGCGGTATCATAGCTGAGCAATGTTGTAAAGCAGGGTTTATTTATTTATGTATTTATTATATTTATACCCTGCCTTTTTTCCTGCAAGGAACCCAAGGCGGCTTATATAATCCTCCTCCTCCTCTCCGTTTCATCCTCACAACAACCCTGTGAGGTAGGTTAGGCTGAGAGTCAGTGACTGGCCCAAAGTCACCCAGTGGGTTTCATGGCCAAGTGGGGACTAGAACCCAGATCTCCTGAGTCCCAGTCCAACACTATAACCACTACGCCACACTGTTGAAATTGAGGCCCGTGGGCCAAATCCGTCCCACCTGGGTTTCCAGTCGTGGCCTCCAGATGGCCACACCAGGTTACTTGAAGGACCATCTATACATACAAACCTGCCCGGTCATTAAGTTCAGCCTCTGAGGGCCTGCTCTGAGGCCCAGCAGTAGGGTTCATCAGGCTGGCAGGCACAAGAGACACAGTCTTTTTGTTAATGGCCACATCACTATGTAATATGCCGAGCCCCCTCATTGTGTGTGTGTGTGTGTGTGTGTGTGTGTGTGTTTTGAATGGGCTTTAAAGATCTCGTCTTCCACATCCACTTTTATCTCATTGATTTGAAGTTGGTGGGCTTTTAAATGAAATATATGTTTAATTGTTGCTGCTTTCCTAGATACACATTTATATTTTATTGTTAGTTTTGGATAATGTTGTTGAATTGTGAATATTGTGTTGTTTCTGTATTTATTTATTTTTTTGTCGTCCCCCCCCCCCTATGATTTTAGTGTGAAAACTGAAAAACAGCTTGAGAGGGCCGTATAGCCCTTAAAGGTGGTATATAAAAACTTGCAATAAACGTGCAGAAAACAATATATCTGTCCAGCTTTCATTACAGGATGTTTCCCCCATCTCCCTGTTTCTAGGTCAGCACTACCTTGTCCAACCAAGAAATGAAGAGCACCGTGCACGAGAACGAGAATGTAGAACATCCCTTCAGCAAGAGTTCCCTCATCATTGAATCCATTTCCAGAGGTACTCGGCTCAACTTTCTGTGCACTGACGGTTGAATAATGGCATCTGTCTAAAATCTTGTACTGCAAGCCATCTCCTCCCAGGGAAATGCAAGGGCATCCTCAAAGGGCCTCATCATGACGCTCTTTCCCTTTCCTCTTCCCCATCCCCTTCTCATGCTGGTTCCAGGGATGGGGACTCGGACTCGAGGACTCAACTCGTGAGTCGGACTGAGTCCCCCCTCGGACTCGACTCGGACTCGAGTCCCAATATTTTTAATGGGACTCGAGACTCGACTCGGGACTCGAGACCAAGGACTCTTCAACATCCCTGGGCTGTGCCAGAAGGAGTGGAGAGGAGCGTGATTGCCGGCGAAGAGCGCATGGAAGCGAGGTGCGCCGCTGCTCAGCCACTATGGACGGCTACCAGGAGTGCAGCCCCAACCGTGTGTCAAGATTTATTTTGATTGATGTGTTGCGTACTTGGGAGAGGCAGAAGAAGGACCTGAGATTACTCTGTGTGGCTGCTCTGAGTGTGTTTCTGGTTCCAGCAAGTTCATCACCAGTGGAGCGGGTGTTCAGTGAGGGTGGAATTGTGATGAGATCTCACCGTTCCAGAATGGGGGCCAAACATTTAGAAAAAATCATGTTCCTCAAATGCAACATGGATAAGTTTTAGGAAGTTTATTTTTTACAGCAAGTTTATTTTTTAAAATCATTTTTCTAAAATGCAACCTTTCAGACATTTTGGGTTTGGCTGCCTCTGCCTGCCTGTCTGGGGTTCCCAGCCTCCTCTGCCTGCCTGGTCTCTTCTTGACCAGTTCAACAGTTGAATTGTCCAAGACAAAGGCCTCTGCCTGCCTGCTTTGGGGTTCCCTGCCTCCTCTGCCTGTCTGGTTATTTTGGGTTTGTCTGCCTGGTCTGTTCTTGTCAAAATCAGTGGCAGAGTTTTGAGATAAAAAGGCACACTTGTGCCTAGAATTTATTTAAGCCACACATCTGAAGTAGCCTTATTTTGTTGGGAAAAAAACCCATTGATTTTAATAGGGACTCATGGAGTCAGCTTTGGGAGTGACTCGTGAGTCACCATTTTGGACCAAGGACTCGGACTCGAGACTCGGGTCCAAAGACTCATGACTCAAGACCAAGGACTCTTCAACATCCCTGGCTGGTTCATGGCCTGGTACTCATGGTAACAGGTGTACCCAGCCCTTATGGTGAATGGGAAATCTCTCCCTGTTATCCCAACCCAAGGGTTCTGGAGGCCTCTGAAATGGCTGTCCAGCTGTTTTGGACTACACCTCTGTTGTGAAATTTTCTCCTTTGATTTGGTCTGGAGGTCCACTGAAAAGGAAAAACCACTCTGTCTTTAGAGCAATCCAGTACTTTTTATCGTTAGTCTGATTAGAGGTAAATTCCTGGCACAGATACAAGGGAAGTACAGAGTCAGAATCGCAGCTCGGGGGGGGGGGGTTGTTGTTTATAGCATGGGCTACTACAAAAACAAGCAGGAGCTTTCTCTAGGAAGAGAGCAGGAAATGCAGTAATAAGCCTTTTTATCTTATTTGGGTATCTGGTCACACACACACACACACACACACACACACACACACAGAAAGACGGTGATAACGGTTTCATGGGCCTGCCACAAGAACACTGAATGGCTCTTCCCCTATTGGAGAGTGCAGACATACTGTCTTCTGCATGCTAGGATCTTTTCATGAGCTCCACAGACTTTCTGACTTCTGGATGAATATGTCGAGCTGACTGAGATCCTTCTTATCTCCCACATTTTTTTCACTCTAGCACAGTGTTCTCCAACCTTGGGTCCCCAGATGTTTTTGGCCTACAACTCCCAGCATGCCCCAGCCAGCATAGCTGGCTGGGTCATGCTGGGAGTTGTAGGCCAAAAACATCTGGTGACCCAAGGTTGGAGAACACTGCAGTAGAGCATGGGGATTATGCTTTCTTCCATGGTGATGGAGGAGCAGGAGATGCCACCGCCTACTTGCTCACCGGCTCTCTGCCTCTCAAGCAAGCAAGTGGTAGCGAGGAGGAGGAGGAGGAGGAGGAAGAGGAGCAAGAGCAGCCAGTGGCGATGGTGGTGAGAAGGTAGGCTCACTGGGGGAAAGGGGCCCACGGAGGGTGTCCGGCCCAAGGACCCTTGGGGAAACTGGAACCAGCACCGAGAAACAGTGTTAACGCACCGCATCTGGCTGCGTGTTTTTCAGTTCACGTGTCATCGTTGCGGATCACGGGCGAGACAGAATGGGAGCCGCTTGAAGAATATGTGGTGGATTTGCACCAATTCATGCCAGTGGGCGGTGTGTACCATTTTGATGCACTGAAGCTCCCGCCTCAAGACAAGCAAGTCAAAGGGTGGACCATGGTGGAGGTAATTATCATCTTAAATGGAGAATTGAGAAAAATGTATTTTACTTGCCAAAGGGGCTGTTCTTCCAAGCCATTTTTTTTTCCCCGGCATGGAAGGGCAGGAAAGCAGGCTGAGAAGCACAACATGTCTGTAAGCAATGGGGGACAACAAGCATGTGGTGTTTTGGTGCATAGTGGTGAGAGAGTGGTTGGACTGGGACTCCGGAGATCCGGGTTCTAGTCCCCACTCGGCCTGTAAAGCTCACTTTGGGCCAGGCACTGACTCTCAGCCTCACCTCCCTCACAGGGTTGTTGTGAGGATAAAATGGAGAGGATGATGATTATGTAAGTTGGCTTGGGTTCCTTGCAGGAAAAAAGGTGGGATATAAATATAATATATAAGATTACTGTAAGTCCCACCCAGACCACTTTTGTTTCTGAACTGTTAAACAGAGATGGCATGTACCTTCTTAAACTTTTATTGGAAACCATGAGGGCTAGAAACTTCCATTTGTCCTGAAGAATGCAGCATTATATAGCACACCCAGAGATCTGTAGCTTCCTAGACCAGGGAGGTCTAGACAATCTCTCTTGGCATATCTTATTCATGTATGGATTCTAGAGCAATGCATACAGGAGCTTTTCTTAATATTCTCGGCTAGCGGAAGAGTTTATTCTGTGATTCCACACATGCATGTGAAAGTGTGACTCCACAACTGCCAAATGTGGTGTTAGCGGCGGACGGAGGTTTCCCCTGGCAATCAGATTTCAGTATCAGTCCCACAATTACATCCAGTTACATACTCAATAGGCAGTGGAGCAAGAATCCTCCCCATTGCTGTTAAAGTTTTCAGAGAAATGTACTTTAAAGTTAGCCTAGCAACTGCGGCAATTGAAAATGCTGCTCTGATGGCAGTGCAATACAATGGAAACTATATAATGCCGTAATATCACAAGGTAAATTATAATGGAAACAGCACAAAAGGCCCTGAGTACAAAGATAAAGAGAATGTTTATTATATAATTATTTCAAAGGAAATGATAATAAAGTTTTCAATTTTGAAAAACAAACAACAATTTATGTAACTTATTAAACATAAGTACCACACAACATAAAGCAAAGTAAAAGTATCCAGAATCCGTGGTCCATAAAGAAACCAAAGTGTCCAAGGTCACTGAATGTAGTAACCACAGTATGAAGGTAGGGAAGATAAGACGACGTTTCTAGATATGTTTCGTCGTTTCGTAAACAATCTTCTTCAGTCAACAGTCAAAGTTTTACAAAGATTCATAGAGTTATAGTTCACAAGGGGCCTGTAGCCATGCCTTTCAAAAGGGATGGCAGTGCAGCAGTTCTGTAGTCAGTGGCTCGTAGCCACAAGAGCGTCTAGTCAGGATAGATTACACCCAGCGCAAGTCACTGGGCCATTTGAAAGATGCTCATGAATCCAGATATGCAAATATGCAGTAGCCTTCCTTTCCCCCCCTTTCCACTGGGAGAAGGAGTAAACCCCCACGTACTTGAAAACGGCTGCTTGTGGTGGAGTAGAGGGAGGTCTCTCTCTCTCCACTCTCAGGCATCGAGCAAGCATAGTGCTGCTCTCCTGCCACTGGAGCAGCAAGCCAAGTAATTGTGTAGGCAGGAAGGAGAGAATTATTGGGCAGAGAGTAGGGAGGACTCAAATTCTTCTCCAACTTGGATTAAAATCTTGAGCTGGAGAAGAATGGGGCTATAACCAGTGGAGGCTGGTGACGCCAATGTCCATTGGGCAGCTCATCTACTCTGGGCCGCATTCTGAATTTTTAAGACACTATCCTGGACAGCCATCTGTCAGGGATGCTTTGACCTGGATTCCTGCATTGAGCAGAGGGTTGGACTCGATGGCCTTGTAGGCCCCTTCCGACTCTACTTTTCTATGATTCTATCCATGGTGCCGAACCTAATTGGGGGGTTTAAGGTTCAGCACCATGGATAGTTCCTCCAAAGTTCAGACCGCAACCCGGAGTGGGTGCACTGCCCCACTGACATTGGAGCCGCCAGCCTCCGCTGGCTATAACATTCCGCTTGCATTTGACGTGAGCACTGCAGGCGGCTGGAATTCGTATTTCCCAGCCAGGAAATATGAAACTCAGTAACACGGTGACTTGTGCGTGTGAAGCAGGAGTGCGTCCGCATCGCCAGGTGAAATAGGCTCCACATTCAGAATGTGATTTATTTATTTATTTATTATATTTATACCCCGCCTTTTTTCCTGCAAGGAAACCAAGGCGGCTTACATAGTCCTCCTCTCCATGTTATCCTCACAACAACCCTGTGAGGTAGGTTAGGCTGAGAGTCAGTGACTGGCCCAAAGTCACCCAGTGAGTTTCATGGCTGAGCGGGGACTAGAACCCAGATCTCCTGAGTCCCAGTCCAACACTCTCACCACTACGCCACACTGATGAAATCAAAGACGAAAGCAAAGCGATGGCCTACGTTATTTCTATATGAACAAAACACACAAGGTCATATTTTCTCTCTACTCTTTGCCAAAAGGTGCTGGACACCGGGTTAGAGATCTGTCCCTATGTTGCAATATGCGAGGAAAGCGAGGATCCCTTTGCCATGACTGTAGGAATCACCGTTCAGCTTCTTGACAAAGTGATCTATTTTGAAGAGCCTCTGATTGCAAGATGGGATCCTGAAGGTGCGATACCTCTGCTGTAGCCTTTGCAACCAGTTGCGTGATTTTATTAATCTTTGTTTGCCTTGTGATGCTAATGGGAGGGGAGGGCAAGGGGCTTGCATGGGAGAACTGGGTTCCTTGCAGGAAAAAAGGTGGGATATCAATATAATCAGTTAATTAATTGATGGAAGGAGGGTTCCTTAACCCTCCCCTGCCCACCCTTTCTCCCCAGGCACCCCTTCCCTGACCATTATTTCCCTCAATTGACTCCCAAGACAGGAAATGTCTTGTTCAGCCTTCAGAAGAGAAGACGGAGGGGAGATTATGACAGCGCTCTTCCAGTACTTGAAAGGTTGTCGCACAGAGGAGGGCCAGGATCTCTTCTCCACCATCCCAGAGTGCAGGACACGGAATAATGGGCCCAAGTTACGGGAAGCCAGATTCCGCCTGGACATCAGGAAAAACTTCCTCACCGTTAGAGCAATAGGACAGTGGGTCCAACAACCTAGGGAGGTGGTGGGCTCTCCCACACTGGAGGCGTTCAAGGTGCAGCCGGGCAGCCATCTGTCAGGGATGCTTTAACTTGGATTCCTGCGTTGAGCAGGTGGCTGGACTCGAGGCCCCTTATAGGCCCCTTCCAACTCTACTATTCTACGAGTCTATGATTCTATGATATAAGCCCAGCTGGGGAAAATAAAGCCCTGGGGGGAAGAATTGTCAGGCACAATCAGAGTAATGCACCTGCCCACCAAATTTCCCCTGCAAATTTCCCCCTGCCCCACCACATTACAGTTAACCAGCAAACCTGCATTTGTCAAAGTAACACACAGTCCTACCCCAAGTTACAGTTGTACTTGAAGAATCAAGCAGGAAGAGTTCTGGAAGTAACCAGAAAGTTGGCTACTTGGTATCATCTGTGTGGTTTTTAAAAAAAAATTCCCCTTGACACTTGATATGACATAAAACAAGATGACTTCCTTCACAGACAGTTCAGTTCCAGAAGAGCATTTGCAGCTTCTGGTGTGACATGACGGATGTACTCTTTCCGAAAAAAGAAAAGTAAAGAAAGAAGCACTTCTTTATTGTTTACCAGTATTACATCTGCTCTGTCGTAGACCATTGGTCCATCTATTTATTTATTAATTATATTTCTATCCCGCCTTTTTTCCTGCAAGGAACCCAGGGTGGCTTACGTAATCCCCCTCCTCTCCATTTTATCCTCACAACAACCCTGTGAGGTAGGTTAGGCTGAGAGTCAGTGACTGGCAGAAAGTAACCCACGGTGAGTTTCATAGCCGAGAGGGGATTAGAACCTGGATCTCCCAAGGCCCAGTCCAACACTCTCACCACTACGCCACACTGGCTCTCAGTATCTAGCTCAGTATTGTCAACACTGGCTGGCAGCAGTGGCCCTCCAGGGTTTCAGGCAGGACTATCTCCAGCCCTACCTGGACATGCAGGGGATTGAACTGTGGGCCTTCTGCATGCAAAGCTCTTCCACTGGTCTGGGTTCAGGCGCTGGCCTCTCCAGGTAAAAAGGGTGAAGTAACAGGTGCTGGGAAAGACCTTTCTCTACTTGGGAGCCCGGAAAGCTGCTGCCAGTCAGAGCAGACAATAATGAACTAGATGGACGAATACGGCAGCTTCCCATGTTCCTCCTACTCCTTGTTCTTAAGTACACCAAATTAAACCCTTTTCCTTTTCCATTCCTCCATGGAAAAGGCAAATACTGGAGGACGGATGAGATTGGGGAAGTGGTCTACAACATGAAAGAGAAGGAGATCTCCTTCAAGATGAACGGCTTCTTCACCGTCACGTTGCTGCAAGATGCCCACCTCAACATGCCCTACCAGTCCTGGGAGCTGTGGCCCATCGCCACCGACGAAGCCGTTCTCAACATCCTCACTACCTTTGCTGAGGTGCAGATTAAAATCAAGGTATGCTTCTACAGGCTGGTCCTGCAAGCGGGTGGGGGTGGCCCTCACTTAAGGATTCGCCACCACCCCTCCTTGGCTTTTGAGCTTTCATTTTTTGAAAAGTGTCTCTTTAGCCCTTTTACTAGTGGGAAATACAAAACAAAATGTTTGGTAGAATTCGCCCTGCACTACTCAGCAAGAAGCGATATACAGTCATGCCTTGGATTGAGAGCATTATTCGTTCCGGAACTGTGCTTGTAATCCAAAACACTCATATCAAAGTGAGTCTCTGGCGGGCGTGAGCGGGGCCGATTTCGGCCCGCTACGCACGCTCGAGGTGAGCGGTTACATCCCTATTTTGTATTTGCAAGACGTCGCTTGTTTATCAAGTCAAAATTTATTTTAAAAATTCGCTTGTCTTGCAAAATGCTCTCAGACCAAGTTACTTGCAATGCAAGGTATTACTGTAGTTAAACAGTTTATTTCATTATGTATTATATCAACGTTCCCCAACCTGGTGCCCTCCTGATGTGTTGGACACCAACTCCTATCATCCTGAGCCAGCATAGCAAACATGCTGGCTCAGGATGATAGGAGTTGGAGTCCAACACATCTGGAGGGCACCAGTTTGAGGATACTGTATAATAATATATATTAAACATATTATAGGTTACCTCAAAAAAAGGGTTAAAAAACAACTCTTTTTCATGGGATTGTAGCAGCTTGAACAGTATATGTAGATCACTGGAAATCTAGTCGAGTATCAAGACTTAAGAGTATAGTACATTAAATTTTGGAACATGAGAACTCTAAATGAATTAACTTGGGATATCGAAGCCAGTCAAGGAGTGAGGTCTCATTTCAGGTTTGAACAAGAATGGAAGTGGCTTAACCCATTTTAAAACAACAGCAATTAGTCACCATTTTCACTTGCTGCAAGTGGGATGCTTTGTACTAACTATAATTTATAATTTATTATAATTAAATAAATAAAATATATCTTTAAAAAAATCATAAGAACATAAGAAGGGGCCTGCTGGATCAGACCAAGGGTCCATCTAGTGCAGCATTCTGTTCACACAGTGGCCAACCAGCTGCCTGTGGGAAACCCACAAGCAGGACATGAGTGCAACAGTATCCCCAGCTACTGCTTTACATAGGCCTACTGCCTCAGACACTGGAGGTAGTATATAGCCATCAGGACTAGTAGCCATTGATAGCCTTCTCCTCCATGGATTTATCCAATCCCCTTTCGAAGCCATCCAAATTGCTGGCCATCACTCCATCTTGTGGAAGTGAATTCCATAGTTTAACTCTGCACTGTGTGAAGAAGTCCTTCCTTTGATCTGTCCTGAATCTCCCACCAATCAGCTTCATGGAATGACCCCTTTGGGTTCTAGTACTAGGATTGGGAGAAAAATGTCTCCCTATCCACTTTCTCCACACTATGCATAATTCTGTACTTAGGTTCACGTTTCAGTGAAAGGGACACCACATCAGCTTGCATTTTTTCATTCAATTACTGCTGATACAGAGATGCAATAGAACTATTTGCATCTTTCCAATTCAGCAGCCATGCCCAACTGAATGACTCTTGGAGAAGCACAGGGCCTGGGTTCCTCTGTGGGTAGATATCTTTATTCTCACATCTTCCAAAACGTAAGCCCTCTCAGCTGTAAAGATGACGTGTCCCTCCATCTTTAATTTAGAGGCAGAAATGTGCCTCAGGTGCCAGGAGTTTAGGAAACCATGAAATGGATGTATAGCAGCTCACCTGTCCTTATATTGCTCTTGGAAACAGGACAATCAGTGCATGTTAGAAAGAGTCAGCACCATAGAAGATGCTGCTCACCTATCCGAGATAAGGGGGATATGGATGACTCCGCTGGCTCTTACGATGGCTCTGAAGCGGGCTGGAATGAACATCTTCCCGGCTGAATACTCTCCGAAATACGTCAGCATGAACAAAAAGGTAAGAGACCCGCAAACTATCTTCAGTCACGTCCATATTGTCTGTACCTTCCAGCCCTCCAGCAAGATGACAGTCTACTTATCCATGATCTTAAGGAGTGGGAGAAAGGTGCCCAGTGCTCTTCTGTGCCCAGAAGAGAGCTTGCCCAAACTGCTAGAACTAAATTCAGTGCAGTATTGTGAAGTGATTGGAAGTGTGTCCCCCATCATCAAGGCATCCTGCATTCTGGCCGCTATTGGAAACAGAATGCCGGATTGGCTGGACCTTTGGTACAACCTAAGTAGACTTAAGGTGCAATCCTAGGCAAGTTTAGACAGAAAAAATGGTCTACAACTCCCAGCATGCCCCAGCCAGCATAGCTGGGAGTTGTAAGCCTTTTTTTCTATCTAAACTTGTGTAGGATTGCACCCTTAATGGGCAAGTTGTTTTAAGCCTTATCCCTTGAAAGACCGTAGTTTTCTACGGAATCTGGGTTTCCCCCAAAAGTGTTTGCTTTTTCTGCCCCTTGCACCGGGATGCTCAAGGGATGTTCTGACCCCCTCTAAGGCTACAATCCTATGCATACTTTCAAGGAAGTAAGCCCCACTGAACTGAGTGGCTCTCACGTCTGAGTAACTTTTCATAGGATCAAGCTGTCCCCTCCTCTTTGCCTTTGGATCTTCTCGCTCTTAAGCCAGGGATCATCGTAAACATTGCAGGCCATTGCATTCATGTTATATTGGGGTGATGAGCCAGCAGTTATTTTTCTTGGTTTGGGGACAACAGCTATAAAAGAGCAGGAGATCCCCATCTTCAGACTGAGAGGATGCTGTTTTCAGGTGCAGTCACTATCAGCTTTGTTTTATCATCTTGCTTCTCTAGACACTTCTAGCAGAAATTACTGCTTACCAGGAAATGGCTCTCGTTGCATCAGCCTTTGCCTTCAGCTGGAGCAAGTGGAATTTGCAGAGCGGAGAAGACAATGTGGTCTTTAAGGTGTGAGTGGATTGAACCTAAAATCCCTGCTCTGCTCTGTCTCTGTGGGCCAAATGTAGCCCAGGGCTGGTGCCAGTGTTAGGCGTCATTGGGCATCTGCCAAGGCCCCCCTCCCATATGTACAGCAGCAACAAGGGCAAGGAGAAGGACTTGCAGCCTCCGCTTGCCTTGCCCTCTTCTTCTGAGCAAGCAGATGGGCAGTGGCAAAGGGGGCAGGTCCACTTAGAGAAACAGGTTCATCGAGGGTCGGTATTTTGCCCTCCCAGACACTGGAGCAGGCATGGAGCATAAGCCCAGTGTTGACGGCAAATGCCCAGTCTCTAACTCTGCTTAAGGCAGTGGTTCTCAATCTTTTTTGCCCCATGCACCCTTTTCACCGTATGTCAGAATGTCATTCCCCCCCCTTTCCAAGACTGTCTGACTTAATCTGTGCCATACAATAAGGTGTGATGTCCAGTAGATTATGTACAATCTGTAGAATTGTAATGTGTAGAAAGATCAGAGTCTGTGGTCCCAATTCCCCCCTGGTTGAGAACCCCTGGCTTAAGGGATTGGAACGACACTGTGGGGTTGTGCTGTGCCCTCCTCTCACCCCTGTGGTTTGCTTCTACCATGGTATCATGTTGCACCTGCATTAGCGCTACCCGTGATGGGTTGCTTGACTTGGGTGGTGGCCAGGAAGGCATCTTGCTTTTTATCCAGAGTTCCCCATAATTTACATTGGGGCGCAGAACTCTAATTAGGGGTGGGGGGGACACATTGTCCCTCATCAGGCCCACCATGGGCTGGATGATGTCTGGGGCCATGGCCCCGCCCCCTGACATCACCCCCCACATTTTCACTTTTTCTTCATGCTGGAAGGAGGCACAGAACTGTGCTTCCTTCCCGCATGGAGAAGGGAACCCAGGCCACCCTGCTTCCCCTGTTGCTACCTCCAATCTGCGGTGGGACGGTGGGACTCGGTTCCTGTGGGGAAGAGCAGCCACAAGCGAGTCCCAGTGCCTGCCACCCCCGCTACGATCTCCAAGTCTGCAGAAGGGAAACTCCTCCTCCTGCGCCAGCAGCTGGAGCTAGTGCAGAATAGCAACAACTTGGCTGTCGGGAGCTGCCCCCTTTGCAGCATGCAACTCCTTCAGCTGAGGGAACTGCACTGGCTGCCTATTTGAAGGTTCTAGGTTCTGGTACTCGTGCACAAGGCCCAAAAAAACTTGGGACCCCAGGTTACCGGAGAGAGCACCTCCTCCCATACCAACCTGCCTGGTCGCTGAGGTCATCAGAAGGTGTGCTCCTGGTGGTTCCTCATGGACCTTTGGCCTGATCGGAGTCCACCAGGAGAAGGGCCTTCAGTGTGGCGGCAACCATTTCTGTGGAACTCCCTGCCTCTGGAGGTCAGGCAGGCTCCGGCATTGTGCTGCTTTCGGCGCCTGCTGAAGACCTCGGTGGAGCCTTCCCCAGGGTTGAGGTCCCTAGCAGACCCATGGCTTCACCTGCCTGCAGAGCCAGCTCTGGTGAAAACGGGGTAAAAAAGGCAGGTTTAGGTACCCACCCATTAAACAACTAAAGGCGCAGCCCTATGCATGTTTAGACAGAAAAAAAAGGACCTATGATTCCCAGCATGCCCCAGCCAGCTATGCTGGCTGGGGCATGCTGGGAATCGTAGGTCCTTTTTTCTGTCTAAACATGCATAAGATCGCACCCTAAACTATGCTTCAAAGCCCAGCATGCTGTTGTCTGTTACTAGCCAGTATCTACTCTCCCCACATCCTGTTGCAGAGCTGTGAACACCTGACGCAAGAACCGGTCATGGATGAAGCCTGGGCCCTTTATATGTTCAACGGGCAGAGAGCTCAGAGGCTAGAAATCACAGAGGACAGCGATGCCTTCTCCAAGAACATCGCAGAAGACACAGAATTCCACTCCACCCTTTACCACCTGATCCGAGACGCCGGAAGTGATGCAGGGATGGAGAGAGTCGGTCGCACCCACTACCTTTTCATAGATGCGGTGTACCAGCTGCTCCTTGCTACCAGGGTCCTAACATACTCTTAGGATGTCACACGGGACACTTAAGAACTTTATTGAGTCGAAGATGCTCCCATCAATAAAATAAAGAGGTTGAAGTCTGCAATACGTTCACATTTCAGAGACACTTGGTTTTTTTTTTAAAGAAAACAAACAAAAATAAATACCTTACTCTTAGGCCATTTATGGACCAAGCTATATTCACTCCCAAAGATTTCTTAAAATATGTTTTCCACGATCTTCAGTAAGATGCGAGGGCAAAAGGACATTTTTAAAAAGTAGTAATTTTGAAGATACACTTGCTGTGCCAGGAAGGGCTGAACTGCATTTCCCAAAACTAACTACGAATGGCAAAGTCTAAAAAAATATATATGCTAAGATGTTGTGTCCCAAGGTTGGATTCTTCTATGTACAGGAACTTGAATCATATTGAAGGCAAGAAGCTTGAACTATCCATCTCTTTGCCATCAGCCTTTTCGAGAACCTACACCAAGCTGGTTCCCCAGACAGAGAGGTCCAGAGAAATCCATTTTGAACTCCACCAGTGAGTTATACAGGTGGTGGACCTTGGTGCTGGAGACCAGTATATGGCCATAGCAGCTGCAGTACTGAGGTCCAAGCATCCCCAGTCCCAACAGGAGCAGCTTCTGCAAATGTTTGGAACGACAAGCCCATGATGAACGTTGAAAGAACGGCAAGGAATACAACTGCGACGATGGAAATGTAGAGAGCCTTGCTGGCCCTGCAGAAGGAAGTCCTAACACACGAGGCCCAAGAAAAAACTCTGGTACACCTGTAAGAAAGAAAAGGCATGGAAGAAGTGGGTATTTGGTGTTCAACTCTACGATTCTCTTTTACTGGCAACATAGGCCAACAACAGGATATTCAATGGAGACGTCTAGCAACTTGGTATGAATGAAAGAAATCCAAACTACTTCACCGGGATTATGAAAAACCATGCATTGAGAACCTGCTAAAATGTGCTTTATTTCCATTTCTAAAATTCTGGGTTTTGAAAATTTTAGTCCGGTCGCTGTCAATTTTTTTCAAGTCCTGGAGGGGTTGGAAGAGAAGGGCCACAGTGGTAGGTTGACAGGGAATAGAAGCTCCAGGAAGGGGGACCAGAGTCTGTGTCTAGCATTGAAGTCCCACAATTTATCAGTTTAAAAATATCTCAGGGCACAATGCTGGCTAGGGAATGCTGGGAGTTGTAAGGACTTTTTTCTGTCCAAGCACGCATAGGATTACGCCCTGAACCTTTGGCTAACTCACCCGCTCCATAAGGTTGCAGGAATTATTATTTATTTAGAATAAAACATTTCTAACCTACCTTTCTCAAGACCACAAGTAATTTTAAACATACTTCCTGGGGGAGGCAGTTCCATAATCAGGACCATCCAGCAAGAAGTCCCGACTCCTCCTTGCATATGTCCTAATGTTAAGGGAACATGGAGTAGAACCCTCTTGTGATGATCTCTACAGGAAGGTCCATTGATATGGCGAGAGGCACTAAGACCCCTGCTGGAACTTAGTCCAGCATCTCATTTCCCACAGAGGCCAACCAGATGCCCCTGGGATGCCCACAAGCAGGACATGAAGGCAACAGCCTGCTCTTTTGTTGCTCCCCGGCAGCAAGCATTCAGTCACATACTGACCCGGTTTGCATGACATGCCGGGCTCACTGGGATTGTTTAAGCCATGATGAGCCACGGTATGAGCCGGGCAACATTTTGAATATGCAACCCCCAATCGGGGTTGCCATGTCGTGCATGGCCGCCGTGGGTTATTTGAGGGTTAAACAACCCTCACATAACCCTCAGTTTGTAGTAGGGTTATGCGAGGGTTCTTTAACCCACAAATAACCCACGGTGGCCGGATTCACTTGACATGGCAACCCCCTGATTGGGGGGTTGCATATTCAAAATGTCACCCAGCACACAGTGCAGCTCATTGTGGGTTAAACCACCCCCGATGAGCCCAGCGCATCGTGCAAACTGGGTCACTGCCTCGGATCCTGGAAGTAATATATAGCCATCATGACTAGTAGCTATGGATAGCTTATCCTCCATTAATTTGTCTAATCCCTTTTAAAGTCTACTCCTAGACACCAGTGGCCATCACAGCTAACTAGGCATGGCATGAAGAAGTACCTTCCTTTGGTTGGCCCTGGATCTCCTGCTATATCAGCTTCATGGGATGACCTTGAGTTCTGGGATTATGAGCGGGAGGAAAAGTTCTCCTCCTCCCAAACCTGCCTTATACACTAGCATTTGGCCTAAAATCCCCACGCTGCTTTCTGAACTGAGAAGAGCAGTTTTGCAGGGGGGCTGGGGAAGTTGAGTGGCAAGCTTTTGGAAAGGAAACTGGGAAAGGAAACTCTCAGGACACACACACCCCGTCTGGATCCCAGCCTCTGTGTCAGCTCATTCACCGGTCCCCAATTATTACTTCTCTCTAGAACTGTAATCTGCTAGCCCCGCTCCAGCAGATCTTTGCGGCTGCTTACAAGACCGATTGTACCAGATGGCGGGGAACTACACACCAATCAGGAGCTTCCTCTAATTTGTTGCTGCTGGCACCAAAGGCAGGAATTACAACAGCCAATTGCTTTCCTCCAATCAAAGCATGCACTTTGTTTCACCACTTACAGTGAGAGCAGCCGCCATTTTGATGGACTACTTTCCTTTTCACTCAGCTTCCGTGCCTTGCTTCCTCGTGTCTCTGGAGCTGGCAGGTCCAAAGGGGTGTTTCTGTAAGGGAAAGCTTGGTTCAAGGCTGCTGGAGAAGCCCATGGTCAGCTGATGTGCATATACACCAACCTTTTGGAATGGGGTTTGCTCTTTAACCCCTCTCAGGTGCTCTGCAGGTAAGAACATCAGAAGAGCCCTGCTGGATCAGATCAAGGACCTGCCAAGTCCAGTATCCCAACAGTGGCCAACCAGTTGCCTGTGGCTGCCGTTCCCCACCAGATGTTTCGGACTACGGCTCCCAGGATTCCTGACCAAGTGCTATGCTGGCTGAAGCTGATGGAAGCTAAAAACCAAAAGATGTGGAGGGCACCAGGTTGGGAAGACCACGAGAAGGGTGTGAGGGCAATAGCTTTCTCCCATGCTTGGTCTCCAGCAACTGGTATTAAGAGGCATGCTGGTAGAAAGGTAGAGTGTTAGGAAGAAAGTTGGGAGGGAAAGTTTAACCCTGGAACTACAACTAGCCATCAGTGGGCAATACCCAGGAGAAATGGTATAAACTGGAGCCCTGTCTTCTAGGGTTAGACGCTTGCATAGATGTGTCACACAAGCAGCAGACTTAAGGCACAATCCTGCGCATGTTTAGACAGAAAAAAGGCCTACAACTCCCAGCATGCCCCAGCCAGTGCAGCTGTGCTGGCTGGGGCATGCTGGGAGTTGTAGGCCTTTTCCCCCCTGTCTAAACATGCACAGGATGGAGCCCTGAAAGACTTACTCTGGTTCAGGCTGGTCTTCCTCCGACTCCGTCCAGGAAGCAGAGCTAATGTATCGCTGTAGCAAAGGCCGCGTCTCGCATTGTTTTGCTCCTATTAGGCCCCTGTTGGAAGAAGTTGCACGTGCTTTGCTTTTAGCTTTGCAGAGCAAACTGCCGCCTTATGTGTATAGAATGCCTTTGGGAATGTGTTTGGGTGGAGAATATAAAGCATTTGGGTTATCACATAATGCTATTATAGAGGATTTGGGGCCAGCTCCTAAGGGCCAAACTGCATACTGTAGGACAGCTAATCACAGGCTCCGCTCATCCTGTACACACACATACACACAACTTTCCCCAGCCCCAAAGGAAAGGAAAACACCTCCAGCCCCAAAAGGAAAGAAAAGGGGTTTCCTACCTTTTCCCCTACTCCTCCTGAAGTGGGGTTACCCATGACCTGTCTGAACCAGAATCCTCCTCAGGGTAGTGCAGAGCCTCAGAACCAAGGGTCGTGACAGATACTAGGGCAACGTTCCAGAAATAGATTTCAAACAGAGCTAACTACTCTACTGGGCTCTGCCGGTGTTTTTAAAACCCTGGAGCATTTGTATTCTAAACAGTTGCTTTAAAAAAAACAACAACAACCCATAATAGTATACAAAATTTACTTTATATCAACCTTCCCCAACCCGGTGCCCTCCAGATGTGCTGGACTACAACTCTCATTGTCCCCAACCAACATTGCCAGTGTTGGAGTTGCCCTCCAACACTTCTGGAGGGCACCAGATTGGGGGGGAAGGCCTCTGTATACTCATCTCTCGCCCTTGCACACAAAACTGCACGCACGTACATATCCACCTTACCAACTTGAGCGTCTGCTGAATTTGTCATTTCTCTGGCTTCCATCAGTGTCGTTTAACTGAGCCTTTGGAAAAAGGAGGGAGACGGAATTGCTCAGCGTGTATTTACCCTATTACATTTAGGGTAATGAACCATCGGTATCAGAAAAGACCTACATACCAGCGGCAAAAGAGCAACAGCACTTCCAGTATTCCTAGGCAAGGTTGCAATGCTAAGTCTGCGCAGGGATGATTGCTATATAAAATAAATATAAATATAAAATAAATATAAAATAAGAGATACCACTTGGCGGGTTATGCATGTGACAGCTTACAAGCCCTGCAGTTTCCTAGGCAAAAGTTGGCACTCGTATAAACAAAATGCAACTATCTAAACAATTATTTAGGAGGCCCATATACAATTCTTCAGATGTACAGGAGCGCATGATGTCACAAATGTGCATAAATAGGTAGATGCTCTTTGTTGAGCAGGACATCTCAGTAGAAATCCATGTAGGCCCAAAGTGGACATGATGTTTATCATGGCTCCAGCTCCCTTCCCTATAATTAGTAGCACTTGCCCATCTCAAGACATCACTGCGATGTCATGTCACAGATAAGTACGACTGGACATGAAAGAAAGGGAGACACACAGTGTGGTTGCTTTTTTCAAGCAGCAGCGTGTGGGGCTTATAGCAAACACTAGCAGAATCGAAGTGTCACCCAACCAACACAGAACAGTTCACACGAACACATAGGGAAGAACACATCTATGCTATTCTTGCCAGTTCAAAAAGCATCTCTTCCACCCAGTTCCTTGAAAGGGCTGCCTTGAGGATTCGGCAAGTACTTCCAAGATGCTGCCCAATAGTAAATTCTGCTACAGAAGTCCTTGAAAAGGTTTGGCTACCCTATCGCCACATTTGAAGGATTCATTGATAAAAAAACACACAAACCCCATCCATCCATTTAGAGTTAGAGACGAGAAGAACGGTCCTACATTCTGCACTTCAGAAACCCAAGTGCTTGTTACTTGCAATTAGATGTGTTAAGTTTCCATAATTTTGTCTGTAGTTAAGGGCGCCTCCCTCCCCAGAGAGATCTTTTTAAACAAGAAATTGGGTGGCAGATGGACAAGCAGCACAGAGGGAAGGTTCAAGCAAGGCACAGCAGCATTACCCGTTGATCGTAAGCACCCACACGTAGCACTCACTTGATTTTTTTTTGCCTACACAGTCATGCCTTGGATTGAGAGCATAATTCGTTCCGGAAACGTGCTTGTATCCAAAACACTCTTATATCAAAACGAAATGAGATTTTTAATTTAAGCCGTACTACAGTACTTGTATTGCAAGACATCGCTTGTATATCAAGTAAAAAAAAATTAAATAAATATTAAAATTTTGCTTGTCTTGCAGAACGCTCTCAAACCAAGTGACTTGCAATCCAAGGTATTACTGTACTTAACTAGGTTTATTTGAAAGTCCTCTATTATGCTGAGAAATGCATGCAATAAAAATAAATAAATGTCAAGCTACTCATGCAGTCGTCGTCCCCCGTCGTGTTTCAGCTCCCATTGATATCAATGGGAGCCGTCTTTTCCGGATTGCACCCACCAGTTGATGTCAATGGGAGCTGTCTTTTCCGGATTGCACCCACCAGTTGTACAATGTTCAAGTTTCTGTTGAACCACGAGGACTAGGGAAAATGAAATCACTGCAGGAACTGGCATTCTGTTCCAGGCCAGCATGTATGCTTCTACACATACTCCTCAGAACCCACAGCTTACGTTTTAGCTCTTAAACCCAGTACTGGAGCTCCTAACATTCTATTCTGCATATTCTACTTGGATACCACTTCATATGCATCCGCTCTATTTATTTCGCTTCAATCGGTTTGCAGGGAGGGGGCAAAGAGGGGCGGGGGAATGCAAGGCACTGATCCTTCTCACAACCCTCGATCACTCGAAATCCTGATCACCCCTTCCTCGCGTCTGAGATTTCGCCAGACATTGCCTGCAATTTCAAAACTGCTTTAAGAGCTAGAACTTGGAGCACGAAGGATACCAATTTGGGAGTTTGCACAGGGCAGCTAAAGAATACACAGAGAGAGCCTTGTTCAAGAGACACCACCATGGAAGAATTTGACTTCAACACTTCCTTTAAGGAAATCATGCCAGTTATCAGTCATGTCATTGGAGCTTTAGAGCACAGTCCTATGCAGCTTTAGACAGAAAAAGAAGTCCTACAACTCCCAGCATGCCCCAGCCAGCTACTGCTGGCTGGGGCATGCTGGGAGTTGTAGGGCTTCTTTTTCTGTCTAAACCTGCTATAGGATTGCACCCTGGATGTTTGCAGTTTGCAGCGTTGCCAGGGGCGGGAGGGAGAGCAGAGGAATGCGGGAAGCATCAGTAAAATCCAAGTTCAAGATCACAGCAGTGCACAGCACACAAAAGGGCACGTCATCAAGGGCCAAAGTATGCAGGAGGCGAAAATCTTAGACCGGCAACAGCAGCGCTTGTACCTTTAGAGAACCAGAGAGCTTTTTAATTGAAGATTCTTCTGTAAGAGCAATAGAAGTGGAAAAAGATGAACCCATGTGGCGCAGCAAAAGAAGCAATGGCCTCAGCAATTCTGCCCCTGCGCCCTGCCCTGTGTGAAGGCCGTAACTAGACAAGATGCTGGGAAACCCATGAAGTACCAGTATGCATGCACAGCCTGCTCCGCGCTTGGTCGGGTTGGGAGCTTGGGCAAGATGTCCAGACTGAGTGGGCCCACCTCCTTGCTCCTGTCACTGCTGCCCGTGTATGCTTGCCCTCTTCCTCTGGTCAGGGCCGGCGCTACCGCTAGGCAAACTAGGCGGTTGCCTAGGGCGCGCGGCTGAAGAGGGCGCGGAAACGCTGCGCTCCTCTTTGCTGCCGCTGCGCCGCCCCCGCCAGGCCTCCGCCTCCGCTGCGCCGCCCCCGCCAAGCCTCCGCCTCCCCACCCTCCCGCCCGCCGCCGCCGTGCCTCCCCCCGCTCGCCCCCCGGTGCGCCTCCCCCTGCCCGCCCGCTCGCTGCCGCTGCGCCTCCCGCCACCATCGCCACCCTCCCAACCCCCCCGTCACCTACCTTCTCCGCGTCGCGTCGCTTCCGGAGCCCCGCCCGCGTTGTTTTGGCGGGAGGAACCATGGCAACAGGGCTTAAACAGCCCTGTTGCCATGGTTTCCCCGGCAAAAAACAGCGCGGGGTCCCGTCGCGTCGCGTCACTTCAGGAGGAGGAGGAGGAAGGAGGCGGCAGCAGCAGCAGCCGCAGCCGCAGCCGCAGCCGCCGCCGCCGCAGCCAGGGCGGGGGGGAAGGTAGGTTGGTGGTGGTGGCGGCGCAGGGTTTTTTTTTTTTGCTGCTTTGGACGGGGGGGGGCGCTAAATATTATTTCGCCTGGGGCGCCAAACTGCCCTGCACCGGTCCTGCCTCTGGTCGCCACTGCCCAGAAGGAGACGGCAGCAAGTTAAGTGGAGCAGGCTGCTTCCTCTCCTTGCTCTTGTCACTCCTCACATGCTTGGACAGGGAAGGTGAACAGCAAGGAGGAAGCAGTCCAGAGAGCTTTGGGATTGGGAGTCAGCAGTGGGCCTTGGCAGATGCCCGACAATGCCAACCTTGGACACCAGCCCTGCCACTAGGGTACGTGTATGCAGGGCAAACTGTAGCTTGGGGATGGGTGGAGAGAGGAGGAAAAAACCCCAGAAAAAATATTAGGAAGAGTTAACCCATGCCACTTTATTTCATAGATCATATAGTTGGAAGGAGCCTACAAGGCTATCGAGTCCAACCCCCTGCTCAATGCAGGAAACTAGAGGAGGGGTCTCCCATCCAAGTAACAACCAGGCTTGACCCTGCTTAGCTTTCCACGCTCAGACATGCTGAGCCAGCGTAAGCCACAGGCCTGTACAGCCTGTTGTTATAACAAGCCATAATCCCAATCCAGTGCATTTCCAAGCCCAATTTAAAGTACTCATTTTGACCTTTCAAACCTTTAATGGTTTGGGACCAAATTACTTGAAGGACTGACTGCTTTCACCCACATCAGCCTACCCGCACTTTGAGAACAGCAACACAGGCACTTCTCACTTGCCCACCTTTGAGGGCAATTAGGTGGGAAAGTACACGAGAGAGGGCCTTTTCTGCAGTGGCCCCACACCTCTGGAATGGGTTGCCATCAAGGGCCCATCAGGCCCCAACATTGCAGGCTTTTAGGAAGGCTCTGAAAACATACCTGTTTACTCTGGCCTTCTCCTTGGTTATGTGTGTGTTTTGCTGCACACACATAATCAGGTGGTTGTTTTTATAAAATTGTATCAGTCTATTTTATTGTTGTAAGCTGCCTTGGGAGGGCTCCTACCCTGAAAGACGGCCTAGAAATATTTAAACCTTCATCCATCATCAACATGCACCCTAGCGTATGTTGAATCTGGGGTGCCCAAGTCATCCCAAGAACAAGTGCCTCAGGCAAGGCAAATTGTGCATATGAAAGGCTTTTGTCTGACTAAATATTTTCCCCAGGCTGTTACGATCAGAATAACAATGAATTTTGGGTTTCAGCTACTTAAGGTAAGTTCAGACTTAATCTTTCCTTCAGCGATATAAATGCAGGAAATCTACATAACAAAGGTGAAGCCTAGTCAGAGCTATTACGAGTCAATTAGCAGTTGAAAAGCCTGAGGCCTATAAAACTTTAAATCATCATAACAATGCTTTCCTTCAATGGATTTTTCTTCTGTTTGAAGGTGTTTTCTGCTCTTCCTATGTTTGGTTTATAGAAAGAAAATTGTAAAAGGCAGGTGGCTGAAATTTGGTAATATTATTTACTACACTGTTTTAGGCAAAGTCCTACCTGGGACAGGATTGTAGGTCTACTTATGTGTAAATTATGCCACAGAATGTTAGACTGGGGTAAGAAAAGCACCCCAAGATACAGTTAAAACAACTTAAATGGATAATTCTTCATTCCTAGATGGTTAGTCTAGTGATAACAACTATGAGAGAGGAAAGGACTCTTATATTCACACCATGGGAGAGACTCCCAACCAGTTGAGGTTGGTGGTTCAATTGTCAGTGAGGATGCGTCCACTTGGGATTTTGACAGAACTTTAAAGGAGCCATCCATGGTGCTGAAACCTACCCCCAAAATAGGTTCGGCACCATGGATAGCGACTTAAAAGTTTGGCATAAAATCCGGGCTGGATACAGCCCCGCTGACATGGGAGCCACCAGCCTCCACTGCTCCCAACCATTATTCCCCAGCATCAGCACCAGCACATGGCAGAAATGACGAACACCTCTCCCGCCCTGATTTAAGTACCACCAAGATGCTCAAGCATCTGAGGGATGTTAGGCAGCCATCCCTACACTGCAAGGAAGCCAGAATTTTGCAGCAGCCATCGCTGCTGCAGCCACCAGGACTCTGTCAGCATCTCCTCGGCCGTTACCTCGGTCGCCAAGAGAGCTGAAGGACTTTTCGTTCTGGAGCAGCGCCTCCTTCAGCTCCTCCAGCTTCCGCGTGCTCTCTCGTGTATGTACGTTTCAGGTTTTCCACGTGCTGAATCATCACCTCTACTGCCTTACTGACCCGGCTCTCCTAAGAAAGAAAAGTTAAGGATGGTCCAAGACCAGCCAGCGAATCCGTCAGTTATTTCACCGCAAGCGAGAAGTGGAATTAGAGAGAGAGGCGAGGCATGCCTTTGGGTTTCACCACACCTGTCTCTGGCAGATGTGCAGAAGGATTCAAAAGGGTGGTGCCAAAGCCACTCCTGAGTGCTCTCGTATTTATCTTTTTAAAACTCCAAGTAAGCTGGGACTTTGGAGAAGGCACTGTCCATACAATCTGAACTGGCTAAATCATGCAGGATTGGCAACCACCCTAAGGGGTTGGGAAGGAAGAGAGAGTGTGTGGCCTTCTCCAGCAACCATTGGATTCTACAACATGGTCTACACATGCGGCAAGAGACAGTGATAGATTCTATGATGGTAGAGTGGATCACACAACCTCAGATACCGTGGGAGGGGACATTTAAAGAGATACCCATCTACAAAGTCTCCCTGCAAATAAAATCGTGCACATCAGTCTGCTCTCTGCTGTGTCAGCTTTCTATTTTCAGGGGGAGGGAGGGAGAGTGGAAGTTTTACAGAGGGTGGCATGGGTGTTGTTATAGGTAGCACACCAGGGCATGTGTGGCGTAGCGGTGAGAGTGTTGGACTGGGACTCGAGAGATCCAGGTCCTAGTCCCCACTCAGCCATGAAGCTCACTGGGAGACTTTGGGCCAGTCACTGACCCTCAGCCTCACCTACCTCACAGGGTTGTTGTAAGGATAAAATCGAGGAGGAAGAGGCCTTGGGTTCCTTGCAGGAAAAAAGGTGGGATATAAATATAAATAAATAAATAAATAAAATGTGCCCCGGACCTTCTGTGCTGCCCCCAATAGCATCATTTGCCTTAATACAAGCCTGCCTTTCCCCTCTGAGCTCAGTGGACTAGCATTGTCTGTGAGATCTAGGGCTTACTCCCTTAGCAGACCAGTAAGGGGTGTTAGGATAAAGGCAGTGATGCCCTACACTATAGGAGTCACTGGCACCTTTCTTTCCAGCCTGCTCATTGTTTTCTCCTTATCTTTCTATCCTTACATACCCACTGCTGGGAGCTTGCCTGCAATGAACAATTGAAGAGGGAGCAGGAAGGGCAGGAATTGCTCCTTGTAAAATACCAGTACTTGTAGTTCCCACAGCTGTCTGATTTTACTGCCCCAAACTGGAACTTTTGGCTCCTGCAGAAACTCACTGGTTACAGAACAGCAAAGGAATTAATTAGCCTCTACAAACTTCTTTCTGCCCCTCCACTGTCAACTTCTGCCAAGCCTAGGAAAGCCCTCTGTTTAGACCAGCCTTCCCCAACCTGGTGCCCGCCAGATGTGTTGGACCTCAACTTCCAGCATTCCCCATGCTTGGAGTTGTAGTCCAGCACACCTGGAGGGCACCAGGTTGGGAAGGCTGGCCTCAGGTCTTGAAGAGCTGCTGCCGGCCAGAAGGAAACAAGATCCTAGGTGGCCCAGTGGTCTTACTCAGTAGTACAACATTATCAGCATGGGGGGCCAGAAGGAAAGCAGTGCATCACATTTTGACTGGGTTCAGACAACATGATAACCCACACTCAAGGGTTCAGTATGGGTTGTTGTTGAAATGTGGGATATTGTGTTGTCTGAACCCAGCTGTGCTAACAAGCCATGGCTTGTTAACCATGAACAGCCCATAAAGAGAACCCATGGTTTGTTGTTGGGTGGTGAACTGTGGGTTGTTCACCATGGTTTGATATCTTGGCTAGGTTCAGACAACACGATAACCCACATTTCAACAGCCCACACTCAAGCCTTGTGTTGTCTGAACCCACACTTTGTATCCACTTGCACACACGTGAAAGAGTCAAATGCTTTTCTCTCCACCCCCAAATGTATCTACTGGAAACCCCAAGACAGGACCCCAAATCCTCACAACTTCAGTTCATGCTAAGGTTTAGATGATGTCAACAACTCCTCCAAAAGCAAAATATAGAGATGACTAGCTCAACATCACACACAGGTACTAAGTAATCGTGACTGTCCCTGGTAGAGAGACAGAAAGATTAATAGATTCATACATCATAGAGTTGGATTGAACCTACCACCTGGACCAAGACACCCTGACTTAAGGAGAGGAAAAGAATGGGTGACCATCAGGGTAATCAACATGAGCAGCAATAAACCCTTTACACTCACAAGCCTTCATGCAGACTGCCTAAAGCAGCATGACAAAGATAAACTTCTAGATAAAAGTTTTAACACAGAGGTTGTACCCCTAAATGCAGCCATGGATTTATCAGAAACTTGCAAGCTCCTAGTCATGATGGCTATATATTGCCTCCAGTATCAGAGTCAAAATGCCTCTATATACCAGTTGCTGTGGAACATGAGTGGGAAGGTGCTATCCTGCACTCCTGTCCTGCTTGTGGGATTTCTGTCGGCAGCTGAATGGCCATTGCTGAAACAAAACGCTGGACTAGAGAGGCCTTTGGTCTGATCCAGCAGGGCTCTCCTTGCATTCTTATGTGTTCTTAATCAGTGTGAAGCCAGAAACACAAGACTCTTCCTGGCATTAGACCCTACATAAGGGTCCCCCTCCAGGTTCTTCTCCTTGACCCCCAATCCCAATGGTCTTATCAGCCACTGCCTTGCCACCCAACGTAGTCCCCCAGCTCCATTCACAGCAGAGTTTTCCAGGACAGAGCCAACTCCATCCACCTCCACCCTCCGTAGACCTTCTGCTTCTTTCACAAGTGCACCGCTTTTCAGCATTCCATAGCTGACCCTTCCTCCTCAGCCGTTCAAATGTCCATGGATTGGTACAAGCATCACCCCGAGTCAGCCAACAATAAGGGAAGAGCCCATTTTTTAGCAACGGTTTCCAGCTGAGAAAAGAAGCCACGTTTTAGGTCTTCAGGAATGAGGCAACTTACTTGATGAATGGCTCCCAGCATTTCTGCCTTGCTGGCAATCCTGGTGGCATGCTGGTTGAGGAGCTCCAAAGTCTTCTGCAGTTTCTTAGCTATCTCCTGTACCTGGTTGTCTTCACTTAGAGAAGCCAGAGACTGGAAAAGAACCATATTACACACACACACACACACACACACACGAGACAAAAATTGCAGTTATTACAAAAGAAGATGAAATACGAGGTACTTTGTTCGAATGGGATGCCATGAAAGGGACAATTATTATTTATTTATTATTTATTAATTATTATTACATTTTATTATTACATTTATGAATCGCCCATCTGGCCGGTCACATATTAAAGAAATTTAATAAATTTCTTAGCAACCTCTCAAAACTGTAGTCTTCCCAAGGCAGCTTACAATATAAAACAGTAAAATTCAACATCAACAATGTTTAAAATAAGCCAGTTAAAATAAAATAGAATAAAATTTTTAAAAAAAGAATGAAACAGAATGCTGTTAAAATATGTAGCATCCGCAAATATAATGAAACCTTTTTCAATTAAAAGCCAGAGAAAACAGGTATGGTTTTAAAGCCCTCTTAAAAATTAACCACAGAGAGAGTATGTCTCTTGGGAGGGAATATATCTCAGGCATTTATCTCTTGGGAGGGGATCATTACATAGGGTAGGGGGCCACCACTGAGAAGGCCGCCTCTCTAAGTGCCTGCTAGCCTTACTGAGCTGAGTGGCAGGCCAACAAACAATCCCGTGCCAAGCTCTTCCTCCTCTCCCCCCAAACTTGAGTTGTACTTAGGAAAACTCATCTCAGGGTGGTACTTTTCAGCAGCAAGCCTGTCTGCATCATCAACATCCAACCTTATTTAGTTAACAATTTAGGGCACAATCCAATGAGGCTGCCCGTAACCCCCCCGAACTCAGAGGACTAGTATGGGCATCCTATGCAGGGCGGGAGGAGCTCGGAGGCAAAGGTCACCCCCGCACTCCTCCCACCATGCAAAGCAGTTAAGACGGGTCGATTTCGGCTGCCTAGCTGCGACGCTTCAGAGGGAGAAGGAAGGAGGCCGAGGCGCCACGTCGTATCTTGGTGGTGCCAGTCTCCTCTTGTCCCCACCCCCCTGGAACGTTCCCAGAAGTCCTTCTGTCTCTGAGGGCTTTTACAGCCCTCGGAAAAGCAGCTGGCACAGTTCTTTCCGCACCGACTGCAGAGTGCCAGCTCCAATGTCGGAGCTCTTTTCTGATGTTGGAGCGGGGACTCTGAAAAATCCTATGGTCCTCTAGAGCATGGCTCTCCAACCTTGGGTCCCCAGATGTTGCTGGCCCACAGCTCCCAGCATACCCAGCCCGCATGGCCAGTCCTTTTTTTCTGGAGAAAAAGGTACCGGAACTCTTGGATTACGTTTCCTCGGGAGTAGATGGCGATTAAATTGTAATGGAATTGAAAGAAGAAAAGGTGCTGGAACTCAGTTCCAGTGAGTTCCACCAGAAAAAAAGCCCTCCGCATGGCTAACGGCAAGGGATTCTGGGAGCTGCAGTCCAGCAACATCTGGGGACCCAAGGTTGGAGAGCCCTGCTCTAGACGCTGTCTAGGGGGCCTTAGGATCTATCTGCCCTTCGGGGTTGTTTTTTTTTACCCTGCACCTCCAAGCAGAATGCAGCAGCGAGGGTGCTCACGGGGACACCCAGCTATGCTCATAGATCATAGAGTTGGAAGGAGCCTACAAGGCCATCGAGTCCAGCCCGCTGCTCAATGCAGGAAACTAGAGGAGGGGTCTCCCATCCAAGTAATCACCAGGCCTGACCCTGCTTAGCTTTCCACGCTCAGACAAGCTGAGCCAGCGTGAGCCACAGGCCTCACATATCATCTGTGTTAAAGGAACCACACTGGCCGCCTAGTAGCTACTGCCTACCGAGCCACGTTCAGGGTGATGTTATTGTCATACAAAGCCCTAAACAACTTGGGACTAGGATATCTAGCAGACCGCATTCCCTTATATATACCCAGCCGACCATTAAGATTGTCAGAAGAAGTCTTCTTGCTGGTCATTCCAAAATGTCGCCATGTATTACGTCGACTGTGGGCCTTCTCGGTAGCAGCGCCCACACACAAAATCCTGCCCCGTGCAGTTTGAGAGGCAGAAAAAGGGGCATGCTTCAAATGCCTCCTGAAAAAAACACACTTGTTCACCCAGGCTTTCCCTGGCTTGTAACTTGATTGTAACCATGCTGTTCCACCTTACTGCTCTGAACTACTCTGCTCTGAACTACTGTTGTAATTGTACCGTAATTGTTTTTAATAATGTATTTTACATGTGATTTTAATATTTATATGTGAACCACTTAGGGATTTTACTATATTAAGCAGTATAGAAGTATCACAGATAAAAGTCAATAATAGATAATTTTATCATCTTCGCCCTTTGAAGGCAAAGCCTAGAAAACTGTGAACGATGAAGGGACATAACACAACCCATCTTCCCCCTTCTTACATCAAGTAGTTTCAAGGCGCCGGCAATCTCCTTCCTCAGGTTTCCTTCAGCCAGATCCCGGGCCCGCTCTTCCAGCCTGACTCTCTTCTCCAAAGTAAAGAGGTCACATTTGAACCCCAGAGACAGCCGAAGAAATTCTGCCTGGTGAAGGGAAGAGATGCACATATGCCCCATGCAGTCTACCAGTGAACCAGGTTTCGTGATCAAAAGCCATTCAGCATTAATGGCTTTCACCAAGGGTATAGCCACTCCCCACAGATAGAAAGCAAGCACACCAGGGGGCTTCCCTTAAAAGGTACCTCCGTTGTTAATGTGCAGTAGTGATACAGTCTGGAAGGGGGGCAGCTTTGTGTGCTCAAATTACGGCGGGCGTCAAAAGCACTCAAATGTAAATTCATAAAAAGCCACATTCTGTATCTGGATCCTGCCCAGCTAGAGAGAGTCTCAGCGGGTCCCCACCGCCAAAAAGAGAAAGAGATAGAGAGAGGAGAGAAGCTCTCACTGCATAGGCAACAGTGGTCAAAATGGCTCTTGAGATATGTTTATAGTTCTTAGACACCCCTTAAGGGCGCAATCCAATCAAGATGCCCACAAGCCCCAAAACTCAGAGGATTATGGGCATCCTATGCAGAGTGAGAGGAGCGGTGGAGGTGAGCTGTGCCTGCCCGACGCTCCTGCTCTGCATTTGCACTAGGCAGCCATTTTCAGACGTCTAAGCTGGGACGCTGCAGAGGGGGAAGGAAGGAGGCTGGAGCGTCATCAGGATGCCTCGTATCCTGGCCACTCCAGTCTCCTCTCCTCACTGCCTCCCCTCTAGCCCCTCCCCGAGGTTGCTTTCCCAACCTCAGAGAGCAGCTGGCGCTGTGGGTAGGGGTCTGGAGCTCCGATTCCTAGCTCCAAGGTTGGAGTGCAGTCTCTGACCTCGGGTCTGGGAATCCAAAAAATCCTATGGCGTCTCAGACCATGTAGAGAGGCCATAGGACCGTTCCCTGAATCCATTGTGTTTTTATTTATGGAATTCATAATCCACTTTTCAACCTAAATTCTCAAAGTGGGGGGGAACACCGCTACCCAAAGTACGATGCAAAAATCAATGACGTCATGAGAGAGGAGAAAATCAAATTAGTGTAGCCCAGGGGCAGATCAGACAACATTAGGCCACTGAAAACCTATGTGAGCGAGTGAGTCTTTGATGCCCATTTGAAAGGGACCAAAATCCTGAATTGGGCAAAGGTCCAGCCAGTAGCTGGTTCCAATACTGGGGAAGTGCAAGTGTGAATGCGTGTTTGGCAATGGCCACCAGCTTAACAGATGGTGGAATCAGCCGAAGATTCTCCCCATCAGATCTTAGAGCAGGGCTCTCCAACCTTGGGTCCCCAGATGTTGCTGGACTACAGCTCCCAGAATCCCCTGCCATTAGCCATGCGGGCTGGGTATGCTGGGAGCTGTAGGCCAGCAACATCTGGGGACCCAAGGTTGAAGAGCCCTGTCTTAGAGCAACGAACACATACATGGGAATTTGCATATGGATAAGTAGAATGATAGGCACACCATGTTTTGTTTCACTTTTTAGCATTAACAGGGCAAAGTTTTGCTCCCCTTTCCCTGCATGGATGGGAAGTTTAGTACAGCCTCTACAAGGTGAGTTTTCCTCCAGAGAGAATGCACTGGATAGGCTTACAGCAGCTTTGCAAGGATCTATTCTTACTTACAAACATACAGGTTTAAGGTACAGAGATGTGTGAGGGCATATGACGGAAGATGATAGATAGTATCGTGCATGCAGGGTGAAGACAGGGGAACAATTAGTACTGCGCAGCTTACCTCCACTTCCTTCTCACTGGGAGACACGCTGAAACCAGAAACAAACAAACATATCAGCACACAACTATGAGAAGAAGCTAGCTCAGGGCACGTGTCTCTGTGTCTAAAAGTCTACCTTTCCACTGTTTAGAGAATTAACCCTTCCTGAAATGGGGTGGGGATGTGGGAGCAGGGGGAGAAGGGTCATGGCTCAGTGGTAGAGCAGCTGCTTTGCATTGCAGAAGGTCCCAGGTTTGATCCCCGGCATCTCCAGGTAGGGCTAGGAAAGAATCCTGCCTGAAACCCTGGAGAGCTGCTGCCAGTCAGTGTCAACAATACTGGGGCAGATGGACCATTGGTCTGACTCAGCACAAGGCAGCTTCCTCTATTGCTATGAAACAGGAATGACTGGGGGGTGGGATTATTCTGGTGCTACAGGAACCACTTCCTCCTGTGGCCAGAGGATAGACTCGCTGGCAATGATCGGAGTTGTAGTCCAACACATCTTGAAGGCACAAGGTTGGGGAAGGCTGTCATAGAGGGTGTTGACTGGAATATCCTCTATTGCAGTGTTCTCCAACCTTGGGTCCCCAGATGTTTTTGGCCTACAACTCCCAGCATGCCCCAGCCAGCATAGCTGGCTGGGGCATGCTGGGAGTTGTAGGCCAAAAACATCTGGGGACCCAAGGTTGGAGAACACTGCTCTATTGGATGGGAGGTGGGAGATCCAGGACAGATCGAAGGAAGGGCATTTTCAACCAGTGCATACTTAAACTATGGCATTCACTTCCACAAGATGTGGTGATGGCCACCAATTTGGAGGGCTTTAAAAGGGGATTGGACAAATTCATGGAGGAGAAGGCCTGGCCATTGGTGGCTACTAGTCCTGGTTGGCTATATGATACCTCCAGTATCAGAGGCAGTATGCCTACGTAAAGCAGTAGCTGGGGAACATGGGCAGGAGGGAGCTGTCGCACTCATGTCCTGCTTGTGGGCTTCCCGTGGGCAGAATGCTGGACTAGATGAATGCTTGCTTGGTCTGATCCAGCAGGGCTCTTCTGATGTTCTTAACTGCAAATACACTCTGTCCTCCTTCAAAGCCTTGGGCAATGAATATTCCAGACAAAATGGAAGCCCGAGACACAAGATGAAAATGCGGTGACAAAATGGGAGAGTGAGATGATGCTCTTTGGTAACAATGGCATCCACAGAACCTGGTACTCACTTGCCATTCTGCCTGTTTCTACACGCTGCAATATTAGACAGATCCTCAGTTGAAGAAGAACCTCCTGCTGAAATTCAGCAAACAGAAGGACATTTTTTAAAAAAAAATAAACAAACCCAAAATGCAGGCTGGCAGAGGATACACAACCTCATTCACTAGAATGAGTGTGTATTCACCAGTGTGGCGTAGTGGTGAGAGTGTTGGACTGGGACTCAGGAGATCCGAGTTCTAATCCCCGCTTGGCCATGAAACTCACTGGGTGACTTTGGGCCAGTCACTGCCTCTCAGCCTAACCTACCTCACAGGGTTGTTGTGAGGATCAAATGGAGAGGAGGAGGAGGATTATGTAAGCCGCCTTGGGTTCCTTGCAGGAAAAAAGGCGGGGTATAAATATAATAAATAAATAAATAAATAAACAGTTTGAACGCCACAGATCTATAACTAGAGACCTAGTTTCAAGATGCAAGACCAATGACTTATAAGGAGAGGTAGATTAAGAATTTGGGCATGCAGCTGCGATCTGCCTTGCCCAAGGTAACGTTGCTGCTCTCCCGGAAGTAGCCAGGACTGTAGGAGCTGTAAGCTTAATAAACAGAGGCATTAAAAATGCGGGGGAGCTAGGATACGAATGGCTGCTCTTCAGTGAGAGTGACTCAAAGATGCTCTTCTTGTCCTCCTGGCCTGCCTGACTCACACAGGGCATGAGGAGATCGCTCCCAAAGGGAGTGCAGGCATCTGAAAAACAGCAGCTACAGTACCAGCCATGTCGCATAACGTCTCCTCCTTAGCTTCCTCCTTCACAGCAGCAGCAGCTTCTTCCACTGACACTGAAGTCGCCTCACAAACCTTCTCCTCCGTGGGGTGCAGTAGTGTGGAATCCATATCTGTGGATGGGTGGAGGAGAGAGAGACAGAGAGAGAAGGAACGAACACGCACACAAAAACAGCATAGAAGAAAGTAACATGCGGTATCCATCAACCACGCCTTAAGACACAATCCTACGCATGTTTAGACAGAAAAAAAGTCCTACAACTCCCAGCATTCCCCAGCCTGCATATAGGGCATAGCCACCAATGCTGTCAAGCTTGCACGCAGCCCCCGCCCCTCGCATTGTAGGATTATTATAGGGTTGCCTGCCATATGAAGCTGCGTTAGGTCATTGGTCCATCAGGTCCACTATAGGCTGCTCCAGCTCACTGTGGTCCTCCAAAGTATCAGGCAGAGATCCTCCAACCTCTTGCTACCCAAGGACTCTTTTTTTTTTTTAACTGGACATGTTGGGGATTGAGCCTTGGGCTTTATGCATACAAGGCACATGCTCTACTATTGAGATGTGGGTGCAGACCCCTAACAGTGGTGCATCAGGCACGTGCATTCAAGGCAGGACACGCTCCCTGCACTTGAGTTGGATTAGAAGTCTGAGGCTCTTCCCAGGCGTACAATACGCACATCGGTTCCCCACTCCAAACTCCACTTGCACGGATTAGGAAGGAAATGCTCAAGCACCCACATAGGGCTTCTCTTACATGAGGCTTTGAACCCACCACTTTACTGAGGCTTCTGCTTCCAGAGTCTTTGCGGGATTAAGATCAGCTCCTTTACACATGTATGTTCCCCTCCGGGTTGTTTTCTTTCTCTGCCTTTCTATATGTTCCATTACACAACCACAAGGTGGTGCTGCGCTATAGCAGAATTGCGAAAATACACGAGCTTCTCCTTCCAGTTTATTCCTCCACTGGAAAATAATAACACACTTTCCTCGCTCTAAAAAGCGCCGCGGAAATGTTGCAAAGAACAGGAAAGGCTCTGGACGACGACGAGGTCATGTAAAGTACCCGCAAACTACCATGAGTGAGGAATCATGGGCACATGACAAATGCCTCGTGTAGAGAACCCCATACTGTATTATGTGATCCATTATCATACACCACCACTCTGTTTGCAGCTTACCATGTGATCCTTTAGTGCATTCTGAAGCAGGGGAAGAGACTTCCTGGGATGGAATCTGTTCCCTGCTAAGAGAACAAGGACCAATTTGAGAGTATCCCAACACCGGAAAATGGAGATGGGTTACGAAATGCATGCACACACGTTCCTACCTGGATAGGACATCTGTCAATGGCCCAGCATCACCCTGGTTGCAAAGAGATGAAACCGTTTAGCATTCATATTCAAACACAAAAAGGTGTGCACCTTTACAGTTTGAACGCTCAAGTCACATGGACTCTCCCAACTATCGACACGCTGTCTGGATCAATCCTAGAAGCATTTTAAGTCAGCAGCAGGGGTGCTTTTGGGAGAAGCATGATGAGACACCATTTCGACATGCAAATCTTTAGTGACTGAACTATATTTGCATTCTCTTTGCTTTGGAGGAAACTATGCTATTTTGTTTGGGCCATTTTAGCAGCAGCTGTTTCCTACAACACCAAGAACAGGTTACAAAAATAACCACAGATCTCTTTAGGAGGCCACACAGTTATCTCAAGAAGACGTGAGACCCCAGAAAAGAAAAGCCATTTTAAAAAAAGGAACCAGTTAACTTTCCCTTTCCCACTTTCACAGCTGTGTACAGCATTCATCATCAGATCCCAGGCCTTCATTATGTAGCTCCAAAGACTATTCCTCAAATCAAGAACACTCAAACCAGGGGTGGGAAACTTTAGGTGGTCTGGGGGCCAATTTCCAGCCCCCAGACTTCCCCAGGGGATACACTCCTGCTGCCACAACACCTGCAGTGGCAAATTGTTGGGGGTAGTTTGCTGCCAAAATCATGCAGCCCCCAGTTATGTGTTGCACACCCCTGCTTTAAAGTGACATTCCTTTCCTACTACCACCCCTAGACTCTTTCCATCACCACCACCACCAGCATGTACTATGCTCTTAGTACATTGAGGTGCTGTTCATTATCACCATCTTCATCATCCATCATAAACGTGGATTTCCCGAAGGAAACCCAAAGCATCTACTGGAAAGAAAAAAAAAGACCAATCCATACATCAGTGTCAAAATGACAGCCAATGTTGGTTTTTTTGTTTTTACATCAGAGGTCTTAAGTTTCCAGAACCGTCCTATGTTGTGTCTTATTATTCCCATCTTTAACGCATTTTGGATTTATATCGTGCATTAAGAGGGTTCAAAGCACTTCTCACACAAAGACACAACCTTGTAATCCTTACACCAACACTATAATAGGCGGGTCAACAATGGACAGAATCCCACAGGGTGCTTACACCCGCGCCAATTCTCTCACACCCCAACAATTCTGTTGTGCAAGCGGCCCCCGCTGCATGCGCAATGGCGATTTGGTGCTTCCGGGGCAATCCAAAATGAGCGGAGCCCCTTGTTTCTGGAAGGAGGCAGGTTGGTGGAGCTCACACAAGGGTATCTGAAGGAATGCCTCGTCCCATACATGCCTACCCAAGCCCTAAGATCCTCTTCGGAGGTCCTTCTCAGAGAGCCCCCTGTACAGGAAGTTAGGAGGGTGGCTACTAGGGGAAGGGCCTTCTCAATTGTGGCACCCCATTTGTGCAATCAGCTCCCCAAAGAGGTGTGCCTGGCGCCCACTCTGTATTCTTTTAGGCACCAGGTGAAAACATTATTTGCCCAATATTTTAATGGTTGATTTTTTATTCATTTTTATTATTCTACTGTACCTCCGGACTGATTCTTTTCAGCTGCTTGGTTTTATTGTGTGATTTTATATTGCTGTCTATTTTATTTTATGTTTCTTTTGTTTTAAGATGATTGTTTTTATCCTGTTTCTCTTTGTAAACCACCCAGGGAGCCTTTTGGCTGATGGGCGGTGAACAAATATACTAAATAAATAATAAAACTCCACTGACCTGCCTCCTTCCAGAAACAAGCATTTCTGCTGGTCCCAGGGCTTCCCCTAGGAAGCACTAGATCTCCCTTGCATAACCAGTGGGTCCTGCTTGCACAATGGAATTGGCAAGACCACAACTGCAGAAGGGATTCTGCAGGGTGGAAAAGAATCAGCTAGGCCAGGGTGTTACCACCCGGTTTGATTCTGCCCACTGTCTCCACGTTACAGATTAGGGGAAGCCAAGGTTGAGTGGGGAGGCTTGCCTAAGACCACCCATTGGGTTTAGGATGCATCCGCTGCTGCTGCCCCATTGACAAAACTGGCAGGAGGTGCCTCTGCCATAGCTCAAGAGGAAGCAAAGCTCTCTCTGCCTCGTAAACAGTAGTTGCCCAGAAGTGTAGCTAAAACAAAATGTCATCACTCCAGGTAGTTGTTTTTTTTCTGGAGAGGCTGCTGGACTGTAAGAGAGATAAAGAAAACTAACCTTGGTAAAGTCTGCATCCATCCTTGTGCCTGAAGCAAAGTCTGCATCAGTCTGGCTACCAACAGAGCGGTTATTGCACCTGACGACAGAAAGCTTTATTTGCATGCGGCAGCCAAAGCATTACATTTCACCATCCTTTCCCTTAAAGCAAGGCACTGGGGATATTTTTATCTGCAGCATTTACATAAGTGAACAAGTTCACCAGATGCAACACAGAAGCAGCTTTAGGAAAGCGGCTGTAGGCCGGAGTGGAAAACAGCCAGGCAGGCTTCTATTTTCAGGTGCCAGAACACAAGAATGAGGAGTTGGAGGTGCTTATATCCAAAAAGGCAGCTTCATTCAGGGAAGAAATGCCAAAACCTTAAGAGCAATTTACACACAGGCTTACATTAGTGAAGAACCCTAGGACATCTCAGTACCGAACCATAAAAATCTAAATCCAAAAGGATCTCTCCAAACTGGGAGAATGGGCATCAAAATGGCAAATGTGGTTCAGTGTAAGCAAGTGTAAAATGATGCACACTGGGGCAAAAAAAATCCCAACTATATGGGATCTGAGCTAGTGGTGACTGACCAAGAAAGAGATCTCGGGGTTGCAGTGGACAGCTCAATGAAAATGTCAATCCAGTGTGCGGTTGCTGTGAAAAAGGCAAACTCCATGTTAGGCATAATTAGGAAAGGAATTGAAAACAAAACTGCCAAGATCACAATGGACTTATACAAATCTATGGTGCAACCACACTTGGAATACTGTGTACAGTTCTGGTCACCGCACCTAAAAAAGGACATTGTAGAGTTGGAAAAAGTGCAGAAAAGGGCAACTAAAATGATCAAGGGGCTGGAGCAACTCCCCTATGAGGAAAGGTTACACAGCAGCTGGGATTGTTTAGCTTAATAGAGGTGTACAAAATTATGGATGGTGTGGAGAAAGTGGATAGGGAGACATTTTTCTCCCTCTCTCATAATACGAGAACCCAAGGGGGTCATCCCATGAAGCTGATTGGTGGGAGATTCAGGACAGATAAAAGGAAGGACTTCTTCACACAGCGCAGAGTTAAAATATGGGATTCACTTCCACAAGATGTAGTGATGGCCACCAATTTGGATGGCTTCAAAATGGGACTGGACAAATTCATGGAGGATAAGGCTATCTATGGTTACTAGTCCTGATGGCTATATGCTACCTCCAGGATCAGAGGCAGTATGCCTATGTACACCAGTTGCTGGGGAACATGGGTGGGAGGGTGTTGTTGCACTCATGTCCTGCTTGTGGGATCCTGTGGGCAGCTGGTTGGCCACTGCATGAACAGAATGTTGGACTAGATGGACCCTTGGTCTGATTCAGCAGGGCTCTTCTTACGTATGTTCTTAAAATAGTACTCCCCCAAAACTGCCACCTGAGGTAGGTTACCTCACCTTGTCTAGTAGTCCAATTGGCAGAGGAGACACACACCATGATCATATTTACCCAGTAGTCCAACAAGCCCTGCTTGAAGGTGCAACAAAACCATTATAGATGCCTCTTGGTTACTTTTGTCCCTGAAACAACTGCTTTCTTAAACATGATGCATGATAAAAGTTTACTGCTAAGCAGGTCAGGATCCATGATAAGACCTTCTGGGAGCAAGATGCCAGCCATTCAGAGTTCTTCAGAATAGTAGGATACTAAAAACAATGAACGGTTAAAATAGATCCTGTGAGATCACCTTACAGCAGGGGTCCCCAACGCGGCAGCCATGGGTACCTCCAATGATGCCCCGTGAAGGGGTTCCCAGTGTGGCACCTGTGGGCCCCCACAAAACTCCCCCCCCCATTTTTAAAAAATATACATTCATGGATTTGAATATACTCATAGCAATGAATACGTATGAAATGCTTACACATTTCTAGCAATTATACATAGGCTTCAACCAAAGCAGACCATATATCCAAATAAGTATCCATTTGAAGGTGGCATCTATATCCCACTCATATACAGAGTGGATACATCAGTGAATATAAAATACTGCTCCAGTATAAAATTTACCTGTGTAATAACCTCCTGCCAAAAAGAAGCAACTACTGGACATTACAAAAAACATGCTTAAAAGAAGCATTAGCTGTAGTATTACACCTCCAGCAATTGGCTGAATTGGACAATCGCTTATTAAAGAGACGTTGCAGTGTCCAATAGAAGAGGAAACAGAAGTTTTTGCTGAATGAGATGCAGCTTAAGATCCCTAGATGTGACAGGCAAACGCCAAAGCAGCGATCCACTGATTAGGCATTTTGTGGCGGCGCCCACAGCAGTTTCTTAAATGCCCAAATGTGTCCCCGGGTCCAAAAAGGTTGGGAACCCCTGCCTTACAGTTTGTAGATGCACCCCATCTCAGCTTATCCCTCAAAAGCATTTGTGGATGCTACTACAAAGAACAGCCCATAAAAATATAATAAGAGCCAGCCCCAACCAATACAAGATCTTACAACACTTCTAAAAGATGCTTGATGGAGAGGGCCGGCTCTCCCATGAGACAGGGTGAAACCACCACCCGAGGCGGAGGATCGCACGTGCCCCTGACTGCCATGAAGGCCATGTGCCCCACCATCACTCTATGCTTCACCCTGAGGACCTCTCATGGTGAAGCACAAGGTAGACGGCTGCTCCGGACAGCCCCACTGGCCGCTGTCCTGCTGTGGCAAATGCCACAGCGGGAAAGCAGACAGCAGCACAGCTCTTGCGAGTAGCCGCCACCACCCAGGGATGGGGACTCGGACTCGAGTCCCAATATTTTTAATGGGACTCGAGACTCGACTCGGGACTCGAGACCAAGGACTCGTCAACATCCCTGGGCTGTTGACGAGTCTTCTGGCTGTGCCAGAAGGAGCGCGATCACCGGTGAAGAGCGCATGGAAGCGAGGCGCACCGCTGCTCGGCCACTATGGACAGCTACCAGGAGCGCAGCCCCAACGATGTGTTGAGATTTATTTTGATTGATGTGTTGTTGTGGGGGGTTTGGGTTAGGGTCAGACATTTTGGGTTTGGCTGCCTCTGCCTGCCTGTCTGGGGTTCCCAGCCTCCTCTGCCTGCCTGGTCTCTTCTTGACCAGTTGAACAGTTGAATTGCCCAAGACAAAGGCCTCTGCCTGCCTGCTTTGGGGTTCCCTGCCTCCTCTGCCTGCCTGGTTATTTTGGGTTTGTCTGCCTGGTCTGTTCTTGCCAAAATCAGTGGCAGAGTTTTGAAATAAAAAGGCACACTTGTGCCTAGAATTTATTTAAGCCACACATCTGAAGCAGCCTTATTTTGTTGGGGGGAAACCCCATTGATTTTAATAGGGACTCGTGGAGTCAGTTTTGGGAGTGACTCGTGACTCGTGAGTCACCGTTTTGGACCAAGGACTCGGACTCGGACTCGAGACTCGGGTCCAAAGACTCGTGACTCGACTCGTGACTCGAGACCAAGGACTCTTCAATATCCCTGCCACCACCTCCCCTATGCCTCACTCTGAGAACTCCTCAGGGTAAGGCACAGGGCAGGTGGGCACCCCGGAGAGCCGCCGCGGGAGAGCCGCCGGCACAGTTCTCCAGGTAGCCCAGCTGAGCCACATGCCTTGCTCCGGTGGGGTTCTTCCTTTACTTTTTAACCATCATGTAGCTGTAGCAGGCACTACTTGGATTTTTCGGGCTCGGTTCTGAGATGTCCCGGGGTTCCCGCTCACTAACGTAAGCCCATGTGTAAATTGCTCTTAAGGTTTTGGCATGCATTTCTCCTCTGAATGAAGTTGCCATCTTGGATATAAGCGCCTCCAGCTTCTAGAGGCATTCTGGGTGAGGTGGCCCTGGAGCCCCTTCCGGCCAATGCCTCGCTCTGAGGAAGACGCCCTCAAAGTGAGGCACTGAGAGGGAGGGAGGGAGGGAGGGAGGGAGGCAGTTGGCCAGGCAGGGAGAGAGGAGGAAGAGAGCGGTGTGTCCTCCCACCTCCAGCAGCAGGAGGCCTTGCGGTGGCCCTGTTGACGGGTTTCCAGGGGGAAAGAGTTGCACAATTGTGGGTTAGCCTGCTTTCCTGACATGACATGAACAGTCCAAACAAGGAGCTGGAGGAGAAAGGTGGGCTTTTAGATGTCAGGCGCAAGTAAGTGTACAAGGTCTTCAGAGGCGAAGTCCAGCACCTTGAAGAAGGGTGCTTGTGGAATACAATAGGAAGCCAGTGCAGACACTGTGGCACTGATGCAATGGGTTCAAGCAACCCAGCCACCATGTTTTGCACGGGCCAAAGCACCAAGGAAGGCCTTGGGCAAGTTGTACATTATTGCTTCCTTGTTCAGAAACAACAGGGGGAGAAGAAGAACTCCAAGGAGCAAATGGTGAAGGTATTAGAAATGTAGTTCATCTACCTATGTGAAGGGGAGAGGGAACTTCATTTGCATGTAGCCTCCATCCACAATGGAGACCTTTGATTCCTTTTGCCCATGGAGCTAACGCTTTAAAAAATTCAGCCATTAGTCTTACCTGTGCTCCTCCAACATCACATCCAAGATGGATCCATTTCTTGGATGTGGCTCCTCAAAAGCAGATGAGGCTCTAGTATTTTCAGGGGCCCTGGGCACAGAGCTTCTCCGAACCAACTGGAGGGTGTCAAGCGCCAGCGCATCTGTCCAAAACAGGCAAAGCAGCGAGTGGCAGTGTTACGGCGGGAAGGGAATCTACAAGATGTAACCATGTGTTCCTGGAATCCCACAGAACAAGGCTGTTGAGCGGGGGCAGGCAATTTTTAGAGGCCTCCCAAAAGAATGTGAGATTGAACTATTCAAGTCGTGAGAGTTTCACTCAGGGCCAGAAACTACACGTAAGTTAGTATCACCTTTTTTAGAAGGGGGAGGAGGAGGAGGAGATTTTCAGCAGGAAACTGGTGTGTAGTACCCTCTGATCTGGCTTGGGAACACATTCCGGATCAGGGCCCATAGCTGCTTTCTCTTCAAAGTAAGAAGTGGCTCTTGAGCATGCTTTTTTATTATTATTTTAAGGATGTTTTCTCGTAAAACGTTGTTTGGACCTTACTGCTGGATGCAGTATAGTCAACCTCAGATCTTCTTCATCATCTGGTAGGAACTCCCTCAGAAAGAATAGACTTGCAAAAGGCCACTCAGAGAACTCATGGCCAACACGGACCTTTAATTCCTTAGGGCTGTGGCTCATGGGTAGAGCACCTGCTTTGCATGCAGAAGGTCCCAAGTTCAGTCCTGGCATCTCCAGGTAGGACTGTGTCAGGCCCGACCTTCTGACACTCTGGCATGCTGACACAGGTCACGAAACAGTGAAACACTTTAATATTGCAGATCAGGCTACAGAGGCCAGCTTTCCAGGATCATGGCCACGCTTACACGGTTACAGCCCCAATAAACCAAATAGCATAGGCAAGAGGCTATTGGCACATTGCTTTGTTCAAGAGAAAGTCCCAAGGCTAGAAGTTACACAGAGTCACAGTTAAAAGCCCAGTAATACATTCCTAGACAAAGTCTTTACAGTACAAGGCAAACAAGAGTCCAAGATTCACGATAAGTATGACATCTCTTTTGGCAAGGATGCATTTTGGGCATTCAAGACATTGTTCTTAGCAAAGGCTCCTGAGCCTGAGCGCTGGCTTCAGTACAGAGGAGGAGCTGCTAAAGCCCCACATCTGACAATCTCTCCTGACAGGGGAATCTGGCCCATAGACAAGCATTACAACACAGAGGGTTCTTCAGTCGATGTCTTAATCTGGGTGGCACCCCTGAGCCACCCTCCCCTGTGGAACCTTCCTCCTGATCAGTTCTCACAACCCCAGGCTGTAAATCAGAGGCCTCGTTCAAGGCCAACTCTTCCAGCTGTGGCTGATAGGGAGTATCACCCTCCTTGAGCCTGCAATCAGATGGAAGCAAGGTAGAGTCAGGCTCTCAGCCTTGAGCTTCCCACAACTGGACTCTGGGTTCTAAATCGTTCTGCTCTAAGGCCTGTGGCTCACGCTGGCTCAGCTTGTCTGAGTGTGGAAAGCTAAGCAGGGTCAAGCCTGGTTATTACTTGGATGGGAGACCCCTCCTCTAGTTTCCTGCACTGAGCAGGGGGTTGGACTCCATGGCCTTGTAGGCCCCTTCCAACTCTATGATCTATGAATCTAAGTCTGAATCAGATTCTGCTTCCAAAACCATAGGGCTCACGGTGGCACTGGAGCGACTGCCTGGAAGGGTGGAAACTCCTGCCTGAAACCCTAGAGAGTCGCTGCCAGTCAGTGTCAACAATACCGGGCTAGATGGACCAAGGGGCTGACTCAAGGCAGGGCAAGGCAGCTGCCTATGTCCCTAAGTCAGATCTCCATCTGGAAAGCCTGCCCCACCCCTGCTGCTGAACTGCACCATTCCAAAAGGGATGTCGTACTTCAGGCTTACCTAGTAGTGGAGTATATTGCGAGAACCAGCATCTTAAGATGGGAGACCGCGACAAACCAGAAGGCCGACTCTCATGGACTCCAAATTTTTGATAGCAGCAATTTTCCTCATTAGAGAAAAAGAACTTAAGTCATACAGTCTGTCCCCGCAGAACTCTCGGTGCCGTTATTAACTTATAGACCTTTTCTCGATGAAGCGCTTTCATAGACCTTTTGTCTACTGAAGTGATTTTCAGAACTGTTTGTCATCGCCACTTATGTTTGAATAATAGGGCATTAATGCAAAGACATCGCTAGTCTTAGAATAGGATGATGATGATGATGATGATGATGATGATGATGATGATGATGATGAAACCTCACATCATCATCATCATCATCATCAACAGTATTTGTATACTGCTCCACATCAAGCATATTCCAGAGCGGTGGACAATAAAAAGACAAAAACAATACATTGAAAACGAAGTAACAATTACATTGGTGGTTGGAGAGCACAGAAGGCTTGCCGGAACAAGGAGGTCTTCAGCAGGCGCCGAAAGCAGCACAATGTCGGAGCCTGCCTGACCTCCAGAGGCAGGGAGCTCCACAGAAATGGAGCCGCCACACTGAAGGCTCTTCTCCTGGTGGACTCCAGTCGGGCCAAAGGTCCATGAGGAACCACCAGGAGCAGGCCATTTCTCTCAGGGGGATAGGAAAGGTCTGTAAGCAAGCCCTGGGGATGCAGCATCTCCCCAAAGAGAAAAGGTTTAAACATTTGGGGCGCTACTTAGTTTAGAAAAAAGACAAGTAAGGGAGGACACGGAGGTTTATAATATCGTGCACGGTGTGGAGAAAGTGGGGAGGGGGAAGTTTTCCTCCCTCTCTCACAATCAGTGGTGTAGAGGAGGAGGAACACGGGGCAGTGCTGCCACAGAACTTTTTTCAGAACAGGAGCAGTGATGTCATATGCCAAAGCAACAGCCTAATTGATGGACCCTCTTTGCTCCGGCAAGTGAATGAGGTCTTCACGTTTTACTACGGTTGGTGACAGATTACCACAAAGGAAGTGAGAGAATGATGAGAATAACCACAGGGAGGCTGGAGACTTTTCCTTGTTTAATTTTTTGATGGGATTCCTACTTCACACTACCAGTTTTAGGAGGTAACACTTCTTCGCAAGATTGTTATAATTTCAGACGGCTGTAGAGGTCTTGTTAAAGCTCAGTGTGTGATTTACAAGCTCAGCCTCTGCAGTCAGAAGCAAGCCCCTCTGGGTTCAGCGAAGCTTTCTCCCATGGAACTATGCACAGGATTTTATCTGATAGTCATGCTGGCTGGGGATGCTGGGAATTGTAGTCCAAGACATCCAGAGGGCACCAGGTTGTGGAAGGCTGATATAGCAGTATATTAAGTGTTGTGTAGAAACTTTTTAAAATTCCACTACTGGCTTTCAGCAGTGCTAAAGGCCCTTGTGTAGAAGCAACCCTAAACTCCCCTATCAATGAGTCCGGCGTCTAGAGCCCAAAACATCTTTGTACATAGATGTTCAGCAATGTAACATCTTGGCCAAGGGACGTTACAATGGGAAGTGCGACAAATGAAAGTCAAACAAGAGGAAGTTACTTGTTCCGCTCCATTTCTCCTACAACACACATTTTCCTGGGCGAACGGTCCGAACTCGTCTGCACTTACCTTCTCTTCCGTTCTTATCTCTTCATTTACATCTGAGCCGGACAAAGGCCTCCCATTGCAATCCACACAGCTCTGTTTTAAATTTAACAGCAAGTTAGTCGTCTGGCCAATTGGTCCTGGCATCACAGGCAAAAACAAGCAGTCTTTTGGAAGCGTGGTCTTAGTACGGTGCTAAATGTAGGGATCGCCTTACCCTGTGTGTCCCTGCCCTGCCCGGTCTTGGTGATCCTCAGAAGGAGCACATCTGATGGTGCCACACGCTCCTGAGGTCTGCCTCAGGCGTACTAGCAAGTAGGACTTTTAGGGTGCAATCGTATGCATGTTTAGACAGAAAAAGGTCCTACAATTCCCAGCATTCCCCAGCCAGGTTACCCAAAAATGCATCTATTTGAAGTGGGCGTACAAAGAATGCACACATTTGGGAAAAAAAATGCATACAAAACTGCTTTTCTCAATGGGAATATGTGTAAATTTAATACATACTGATAACGGGAACATTTAGAAAGATGTGCACAGAAACACAGGGGGGGAGCTGGGATTTCATTGTTGGGTAGTCTGGGGGGGGGGGAGAGCAGGGATTTCATTGTGTGGTCCCGGGGGAGCAGGTAGTCCCGGGGGAACTAGGATTCCATTATGTAGTCCCAGGGGACCTTTCCTATGGAGCGATTCAAAACAGCGGTCAGCTACCTTAAGGAATTTTGAACAAATAGTGCCTATAGGAAAATGACGACCCGTGCAACGCCAGGTAAAAAAAAGCTAGTACAATATAAAATACACAATAAAACATTATTAAAAAATTAAAAACCAAATTTAAAACACAGTAATACCTTGGATTACAAGCATAATTCGTTCCGGAACCGTGCTTGTAATCCAAAACACGTATATCAAAGCGAAATTCCCCATAAGAAATTTGTACACATATTTTTAATTTAAGCTGCAATAAAGAATGATAGTGTAAAGTCTTCATTTTTCTTGACTGTACTACAGTACTTGTATTGAAAGACGTCGCTTGTTTATCAAGTCAAAATTTATTTTAAAAATTTGCTTGTCTTGCAAAACGCTCTCAGACCAACTTACTTGCAATCCAAGGTATTACTGTAACACAAATAGCTAAAAACAACTTAATACAACGTGACCAGTAGAGAAATTAAAAATAACCCACCTCCCACCATGCACTATTCCATATCTCCAGAAAGCCATTTTAAAAATTGGGATGAGATGGGGGGAGACTAGTTTTCTCTAAAGATAAAAATGGATAACATACCTGACAAAGAACTCCACACAACAGTCCGTTAAAATACTTCTCTCTGAGCGAGTCAAGAGCAGCTAATGAACAAAACATCAAAAGCGTTGATCACAAATTGTCCAAAATTATAGAAGTGTTTGTCTTCCTTAGCCAAAGTAAAGCCAAAATCTATCACACCAGAGCAAAAACAACAACAACCTGACAATCCCTACTAAACCCAAGACTGCTCTTCATGGGAGATTTTGTGTTCTGATACCCAAGATACCAGGAGCAAAATAATAATCATACAAAGATAACGAGGTAAATTATATTATGCGTATTTCAAATGCAGATACTTGTGCTATGGACAGTCAAAAAATGTGGAGTCCCATTATTGGGATGGAAAAAATAAGTTAAATTAAAAAGTGTGAAACTGAGGCTGAGCCGAGAGAGAGAGAGAGAGAGAGAGAGAGAGAGAGAGAGAATTGTGCGTGCATGTGTATGCAGTTTCCACAAACAATTTCATCATCTTCAAGAGGCACAACTTGGAGGGCAGAATTTGCTACAGAAGTGACAAAAAAGTGAATGCCTGCCCAGAAAGCATTGTCCTGGATAGGTTTCCTCTACTCTCACATTCCGGATTGGATGGGACCACATGTAAAAGCAGTCCAGGAAGCACATTGCCTTCACTCTGCAGTTCCCTTCATTGGCCTCTAGTGATGTTGTGGTGTAACCCCACAATTCAGTTCCCTGGTGTATGTCTGCATTAGTATGTTTAGTGAGTATAGCATGTTGAACTGAGTGGGTGTGGTTTGTGATGTCTTGGAAAGGGTGGGGGGAGGAGTATATAAGGAGTGTGTGAGTGATGTCAGGGGGAGTAGAGTGTTGAGTTAGTTGTAGTGTGAGTTGGGAAGTTAGGTTAGTTGGGTCGTTTCCTTTTTACAGTTATTTGTGTCTTGTCTGTCAGGAGTTTTGAGAGAAATCAGTGCTTGTCCTGAGAGTGAAAGTATTTAGAGTTATAGGGACTTAGGTTAATTACAAAGTGTTTGGTGTAGGCAGGTTTAAAGTTATTTTCTGGAACTAAGATTTTGAGAATTAAAATAAACTTATTTTTATTTTGTTTGCTACCCAAATCCTACGTGTCAGCTTGGTGTTATTAACCTGCATTATTGTTAATTCTCCACACCCACCTTTGTACCCACAGTATCATAGATTTAAAATAGATCCTTAATAACCTGTATTAATCTTTTCCTCATTGGTAGGGGAAAGGTTTCATCTGACCCTCCCCTCAGGTTTTTAAGTGTTGGTGCTTAGCCTGAGAAGGGTTTATGCGTCTGGTCCTAAAGTGTAAGGGACTGTGTCGTCCACACATGGCCAAATCCAATTGGTTATACATGGCATCATGTCATTCACTGTGTGATCTCCAGTTGGCTGGAGAGGGGAACCTTGCCAAAGCCATGGCAGAACTGGGGAGCCATGGAAGGGATCAGCACTGTAAATGCAGGAAATATGCATAACAAAGGCAGGCCTAATGGCTTTCAATTACAAAAGTCTGAAAAAGGCCTGAGGCCTGTAAACTTTAAACCGCCCACGGGAGCCTTTTGGCTGATGGGCATTGAACAAATATACTAAATAAATACATACATACATACATACATAAAATCAGCATAAAAAGCTTTCCCTCAATGGATTTATTTGCTGTTTGAAGGAGGTGTTTGCTATTGTTCTTAGCTATCAAAAGAAACTAAGATGACCTGTGGAAGGCCTCCTATTGCTCCCCCCTAATTGTTTCAGTTGTTTGGGATATCAAGTTCCCATAAAGTCTATTCTTATGCAGATTTCTGGGACATTTTATGTCCCAGGCATGCTTGGTTTATAGAAAGAAAACTGTAAAAGGCAGGGGGCTGAAATTTGGTAATATTGTTTACTACCCTGTTTTAGGCAAAGTCCTAAAAGGACAGGATTATAGGTTTACTTATGTGTAAATTACACCACAGAATGTGAGCCTGGGGTAAGGAAAGCACCCCAAGATGCAGAATGAAGGTTTAAACAATATAAGCTTCATGGATTTGATAAGCTGCATAAATAATCACCCCAAACACATCTTTCAACAAGTATGCATTTCTTACCCTTCTGTTCTCCTTCTCAAAAAAATTAGTCTGTCTAGATATGTTATATACACAGTGGAACAGAGAGGAAAGGCTGCTGCTGTTCTCTGAGTGTCTGTGATCTCCTTGCCCCGTTGCATTGCACAGGCTCCAGTCATGTGGTGTGGTGTAAGTGAGATGGGGCGATTTTGCAGATGTCTCATTTGCTGAGGGCTGACTCCCCTTTGCCCCTATGTCCATGAGATAGATGAATGGAGGGCAGGGGGAGAACAACCAATCAGTTTTTGCTCTCCAGCTCACAGCCAGAGGGCACTCTTGAGTAATCCAGGCTTTTGGCCAGCGAAGGTACAGGCAGCCCTGCCACCTCCCTGAAAGGCCTACTCTTCCCCTACAGGAATTTGCATAGAAAAAAAGTAGTTCCTTGGGGAATGTTCTGAGCATGTGCAACTTATCGCACATGCCCAGTGTTCCCCCTAGCCAAAGCAGGAAGTAAAGAAGAACAAACACTTGCACTGCTGCTGCCTGCCACTTTACATTGCATCCTATGGAGGGAAACAAGGTCTGGGACACAACCAATGAGAAGCAGGTTAGGTGGGGCTCTGCCCCCTTTATGACAAGCCTCCACTGGGTGGCGCTGTGCTATAGCCGTCATATAGGGGGATTGTGATCATACACAGGCTTCTCATAGCAATTTATTGCGAGATTAGGAAATAATACCTCACTTTCCTCACTCTAAAAAAAGCCTTGAAAATGGCTGTAAAACACGGGAGAGGCCCTGGAAGATGACGACACCGTGTAAAGTACCCGCAAACTACCGTGACTGAAGAATCAGGAGCGCACAATAAATGCCTCATGTAGAGAAGCCCGCAGAGAGCCAATGAGTAAACAGACAAGAGCATCTACTGCTCTACCTTCACACGACCACCACCACTTAGAGAGAGGAGGGTGAGCAAGCAGGTCGCAATGGTGAAGAGGAGGAGCAGGTCCAGAGGCCTCATCATCACTGGACCCCCCTGCTGGGGTCGGGTGCCCAACCATGGCAACCCTCCATGCCAAAAGACTACTTTCACGTCAAAGCACAAGAACAAACAAGCTTTGACTCGAGAGTGAGATTCGGAGTAAGTGCCCAAAGATACGGCAGTATTCTATTTACACTGTGTCAGAAAGTCTGCATCAATCTCTCCTCTTGCTCAAAAGCTTTACAGCACACACACATTTGGACAATTGTCAAAAGGTTCTCACCTCCAAGGAACCGTATTTGAGCCACTAGCTCCCCAAAATGTGTGTGTGTGCCACGTGAATTCCTTGTGTGCCATAATAATTAAACCAGCAAACAAAAGTAGAATCTCCTGTGAGCCCCAAGTACCCATCCGCACGGGAGTCCAGCCACCGCCCCTCTGCACAAACCGCTATAACGAGACAAGGCCAAAGCAACCTGCTAGGCGTATGAAAGGCGCCAGGTTATATTCAGCCTTGTCTCTGTACTGTGGCATGGTTTGATCTCTCAAATCACTCCCAATGCAGGGACACCAGACAATTTCTACCCACGCTCGGCAGCGTCCGTCTGCAAAAACGTCCGCTTTGGCCTTGCCCTCTTCCAATACCCCTCTGCTGCAGGCGGGCAATTCTGCTGGGTGTGTTTAGCTCACATAGGCACTTCCAGTACAGAGCTACCAAAACCTATCAGTGGCTTCTAGTCATGAGAGCTATATGCAGCCTCCAGGTTCCAGAGAGAGTACCGTATGTCTCCGAGTACCAGTTGCTGAGGAGAAACAATTAGGAGAGAGCTATTGCCTTGGTATGCTGCTTGTGGGCTACTTGGAGGCACCTTGGGTTGGGGTGTGGCGCTGCTGGAAACAAGATGGACTGCTGGTCTGATCCAGCAAGCATGAGTTGTGTAGGGGCACACACAACAGACAGTTATCTAGTTCAACATTAGCTACTAATCCTGGTGGCTATATGCTACCTCCAGTTTTAGAGGCTATATACACGCCAGTTGCGTGTATAGGCAGAGGCCTATACACACCAGTTTCTGGGGAACATGGGTGGGACTGGAGGTCTCTATTGCACTCATGTCTTACTCATGGGCTTCTCATAGGCATCTGGTTGGCCGCTGTAGAAACAGAATGCTGGACTAGATAGGCCTTTGGTCTGCTCCATCATGGCTCTTCTTATGTTCTTAGCATTCCACTTCCCAGATACCTCTGGGGAGCGCCAAACAAGACGTGAAAGGCAGTAGCCCTTCCCCACTTTTGAACCCCAGGAACTGGTATTCAGAGGCATCTGAACCTCAAGGAAAGAGATAGCTGTTATCATGAGTAGCTACTGATACCCTTATCCTCTGTGAGTGTGAAGTGACCCCCTGGAACTGGGTGAAGGGCACCTGCAGTTTTAATTCGGACAAAAAGAATGCATGTCAGCTGTCCCAAGTCAGGGAGACACTCACTTGAATGATAGAGATAACAAAAGCATCGGTGATACTTACTGCTCTGTTCTTTAACTTTCAGTTCCAGCAGCTGGCAAGTTTGTGTTAAATTTAGGTTTATACTCTGGAGGGTTCCTTGCTCGGCAACGCTCTCTTCTAGCTTCGTGTGCAAAGAACTTGCTTCCTCGCGGGCAGCGTGAAAATTGTCCTCCTGATCCTTAACCTGAGGGAGCAGCACCGGGTCAACGAATGTTTCAAGCGGCTCCTTCTGAAGCTCTCCATAGACTTCTCACCAATGGAACCAAAACACACATCTTTTCTCTTTCCGGAAGCCGTCAGCAGCTCCTGATACGCTTCTGCATTTTTACACTCATTTCTCAAACCAGATGTGTGTGTGTGTGTGTGCGCGCGCGCGCCAAGCAGTTTACTTTCCTGTGCAAAGCACTTGAAGCTGCCACCCCCACCTCTCAACTTAGACTTCCTCTGCAGTCAGACTTTTGCAAGTGACAGATAAACACTCAGGTTCTGCTTTTGCTAACACAGGATGCACTAGACTGGGGCTACCTTGCCAGTCACACCCTCCAACATTTTACGGATGGAAATAAGAACCCGTGGCCCCGTAGGGACGAGGGAATGTCCGTTCTCACTTTAATGTGCACCTACCTAATTTTGCACTTTCAATCTCACATCCTTCAAAAATTTGCACTTCTCTGAATTTTACAATGGAGTCGTCCAATCAAAAAATGCATACAGATATGGATATATGAGGGGAAATAACATTTTAAAAAATGCATTATATTAGGATATATATTGCTTGCAGGAAATGTGTACGTTAGGCAAAATGCATGTACTAGGAGAAATGGCACAAAAATGCTGATGAATTTTCACGTGAACTTAAAAAAAAAAAAAGAATCTCAAAGTCTGGCATGAACCGAACAAGACTGGAGGAATTCTCAGAGTTCAAGACAAACTGAACTTATAAGACTGGAAAAATGAAAAAAGCTGGAAGACACTGAGATTGACAGACTTGTCCATCCCCACCCAGGACTAATAGCATTTATTAAGGCTGGGGTCATGTGTTTTAGACTACAACTCCTAGCATCCCTGATCATTAGTCATGCTGGCTGGGGTTCATGGGAGTTATAGTCCAAAACATATGGAGGGCACTAGATCAGGCAAGGAGAACCTCCAGCCTGCCAAGATTCCCCATCTGGCCCATGCAGCCATCATGGAGTCCTGCTTGAGGAGTCCCCAGATGTTATCTCCAATCACAGACTGGAGATAACAGTGGGCACGGCTTTGCCTGCACAGCATGTGAGCAAAGTGACCATGGCTGAGTTGGCGGCTGAATTGCACCCTGGAACCCTTCCACAGATCAGATTATGTCAGGGGGTGGGGCTCTACCATGAAGCCCCTTCCCAACAACATCCAGTCCAACATCCATGCATTTTGCTTTTCTCTATGTAGAGAGGGGCACAGAGCTCTGTCCCTCTCTCTGCCTGGAGAAGTGGACTCGGCCAGCAGTTGGAGGAGCTGCTCCTCCAATCACCAGGTGAGTCCCTGGCTTCGTGCACCAGTCGCCATCCCAACTGGGGCCACAAGCAGCATGCAATGCTGAATTCCCACTGTTATCTCTGATCAGTTATTGGAGATAACAGAAGGGATTTCTTCTGTTAGGTGGGTGGGACTTGGAGCCCACAGAGGCTCTGCGGGCCAGAGGTTATCCATCCCTGCACTAAAGCCAGCATCTTTTAAGTATTGTAGAAGTAAAGGGGGGGGGGGAAGGAAAGACAGACCCATCAGTGCCACAGGAAGCCCTCTCCTACCCGAAACTCTTCTGAGGGAGTCAGATCAATGCTCCTGGAACTAGGCATTAAAGACAGGCCACAAATACCCCATTCAAGCTCAGTGAATGGGATGGCAGTTTTGGTTCTTGCCCAGGTGTTAGGCCTTCCTTTTTTGAGACTCCAGATAAGACGACAACATCCACGACTAGTTCACAGACTCCGTAGGCCAATCATTTTATTTATTATATTTATATCCCACTTTTTTTTACTCCAAGCCAAGGAACCCAAGACATCTTACGTAATCCTCCTCTCCATTTTATCCCCACAACAACCCTGTGAGGTAGGTTAGGCTAAGAGTCAGTGACTGGCCCAGAGTCACCCAATAATGAGCTTCATGGCCAAGTGGGGACTCGAACCCAGATCTGCCGATTCCCAGTCCAACACTCTCACCACTACGCCACCCTGGCTCTCATCCCACCTTCCTACATGCTCCATCTCAAAAAGGTGACACCGTTACACAACATACTGCACTTACCCTCTTGCTGGCATCCTCCAGTTGGCTGCTTGCCTCTTGAAGTGCTGATCTCAACATGTCGGCTTCTGCCACAGCATCTTCTTTGAGATGTTTGACTGATGCTAGCTCATACTGCCTGAGGGACATTAGGCAAGAGCTTGAGGGCTTGAGGGTACTGAGGGCTTTGCTCCAACTTTCAATTGCTCCCTCATCAAAGTTTACTAGATGATATGCACCCAAACACACACACACACACACACACACACCTAGTAACATCGTGAGCTATCATCTCCTGCACCTCCATGTGAAGGTCTACATTCCTTCCTTCAGCTCCCCTGTGACCCACGCCTCTCATCTAGGGTGGCCATCTATGTCCTACTGTCCAAATGACCGTCCTCTCTTTGAAGGAGTCTTCTATTTGAAGGGCTGTCCAGTCCAAGTCTGGTTTAAAGATAAAGCACCATCAGAAGGAAGAGCTAAAGGGCCTTGAAGTTGCCCATCAACAGCACCTGGACGGCAGAATAAGCAAGGCACACAGGTCCCCCGGTCATAGTCTTTCTTCCCCACGCTGGTGACGAGCCCTATGACATTTCCATTCAAATTGTAGAAAGTATTTTTCAAAACCTGCATCTATACTTATAAATTAGCATATGCAACTATGAGCCTTCTTTTTCTTGTGTGTGTGTGAAGCATACAGTAAGTGGCCACTCTAGTGGAGTGGGGGAAAGAATAGCAAGTTGTATTCCCTTGCCTTGCTTGAAATGTTGACTGCCAGAGGCAGCCTTCGCCAACCACGTGCAATCCAGATGTGTGGGACTACATCTCCCAGCGTCCCCCAGCCAGCATGGCTGGCTAGGGGATGCTGGGAGATGTAGTCCCACACATCTGGAAGGCATCAGGTTGGGGGAAGCTGCTTTGTGGGATAAGGAGAAAAAGAAGACCACGAAGGAGCGCAGAGTCACGTACAGTCATGCCCTTGGATTGAGAGCATAATTCGTTCCGGAAACGTGCTTGTAATCCAAAACACTCTTATATCAAAACGAGATCCCCCCCAAAAAAAATTTGTACAGAGATTTTTAATTTAAGCCGTACTACAGTGCTTGTATATCAAGTCAATTTTTTAAAAATAAATATTTAAAAATTTGCTTGTCTTGCAAAACGCTCTCAAACCAAGTTACTTGCAATCCAAGGTATTACTGTACAAATGTTTAAAGAAAACTCCTGTATGCCTGTTTTTGCAGTACTGCTTATGATCTGGCCTGGAATTATCTGTCACTGGTAATATCTGCACTACAAGCCTGAATTGATCTGACAGGCATACGCCCTACTCTGGTTGGCCTGACAAGACGTCCTGATTCAGAGAGGCAAAGGGATCTTTGACTCAGCGCCAGCCCTGGATTAACCACTAAGCAATATAAGCACGTGCTTAGGGCACCAAGGGAAGGGGGACACCACAGAGTGCCACAGATTTTTGCATTTGCATTTCCCCCCTTATAACAGTTTTATTAAAAAACTGCATAAAAGAGTGATGAAAACTTGTGTTTCTTTCTCTTGCCCTAGTTATAAGTAAGTACGGTAATTGGCTTATATTGCTTGCTGCTATTTAGTGCCAAATAAATATAATTTAAAAAAAACAACAGTTTATATTCAATCTAGTTGTGTGTTCTGGCGTGGGGGATGGCCTTGAAGAAAATTGAGTTTTTAATGTCTTATTTCACCTTCAGCACTTATTGAGTCTTCATGTCTTGCCAGCTAAGCAATGGAAGGGCCCAGGGGACACCCTTACTGGGCTGTGCTGAGGGCATCAGCGGGCCTTGATCCGGCCCTGCTCAGCACCCACAATGAATCTGCAACTCTGCGGATTCTTGGGGGGGGGGGAAGCCACGGCCGTTCAGCTGCCAGCAGGAAATCAAACACAGGTCTCTCCGCAGCAAAGATATGCTCGGTCAATAAACTGAAGACGTGAACAAGTCAGCCAGGTGAGGTGTCGTCAGCACCTTACTAGATGCACGAGACATCTGTGAGCAGATCTGATGTTTGTTTCCTTCCGTTAAAAGCCGCTGCGGGAGAGGTAGGGACTGCAAATATTGGGGGGAGGGCGGGGAGGAGAGCATTTAATCCTCTTCCCTGACTTTAAATATCCTCCAGAGCAGCTATAAGCCATGGAAAGGGGGGGAGAACAGGGGGCAAAGGGGCTGCTGATACACATTTTGGAATTCTCTTTTCCCTCCATGGTTAATAGCGGGGTGGTGGTGGTGGTGTTCATTTGCAGGAAGGGTTAAACACACTCTCTCCAGCACTACATCTCTCACTGTGTTTATTATTTATGTCATTTATTTACAGCATTTGTAGACCACTCCATATATAGACAGATTCCAGAGCAGTGAACAATAAAAAAAAAAGAAGAGAAAACAGATAAAAGAATAAAAACAATGCATTAAAGAACAGGATAACATTAAAACCGTGGCAGGTCAGCAAGGAAGGCTTCCCGGAACAAAGAGGTCTTCAGCAGGTGCTGAAAACACAACACAATATCGGAGCCTGCCTCACCTCCAGTCCAGAGGCAGGGGAGTTCCGTAGAACTGGAGCCACCACACTGAAGGCTCTTCTCCTGGTGGACTCCAATCGGGCCAGAGGTCCATGTGCAACCAACAGGAGAATGTCCTCTGATGACCTCAGTGACCGGGCAGGTTGGTAAGGGAGAAGCCAAGGTGTTCTCTCAGGTATCCTGGTCCCAAGTTGTTCAGGGCTTTGTACACTAGTACCAGAACCTTAAACGTGGCCCGGTAGCAAATAGGCAGCCGGTGCAGTTCCTTCAGCAAAGGAGTTGCATGCTGAAAAGGGGCAGCTCCCGACAACAGCCTGAGCTGCTGCATTCTGCACTAGCTCTGGCTTCTGGACCAGCCTTAGGGCAGCCCCACATTTTCCCTCTCCTTGCCGAGCATTTTCTCTACCCATCACTGATGCCTTCTTGGGCCATTTTAGCTCCCAGTGAGACATATCATCTGAGATATTATAGGCCAGTGTTCTCCAGCCTTGGGTCCCCAGATGTTTTTGGCCTACAACTCCCAGCATGCCCCAGCCAGCATAGCTGGCTGGGGCATGCTGGGAGTTGTAGACCAAAAACATCTGGGGACCCAAGGTTGGAGAACACTGTTATAGGCTATCAACAGCCTTTTGTCAAGTCTTAAGACGGTATTGCCTTGGGGCAACCCACACTGATAGTTCTACTCAGAGAACTCCGATTGGAAACCCATAACAATATAAACCACACCATAGGTCTGTGTGGCGTAGTGGTGAGAGTGTTGGACCGGGACTCAGGAGATCTGGGTTCGAGTCCCCGCTCGGCCATGAAGCTCACCGGGTGACTTTGGGCCAGTCGCTGACTCTCAGCCTAACCTACCTCACAGGGTTGTTGTGAGGATAAAACGGAGAGGAGGAGGAGGAGGAGGAGGATTATGTAAGCCGACTTGGGTTCCTTGCAGGAAAAAAGGTGGGGTATAAATATAATAAATAAATAAATAGTAGGTCGGGGTGGGGAACTTGGAGGGATCCAGGGGCCATTTTTGCCCCCCTCTCCAGATCTCCCCCATAAGCCACACTCCTCAAGGTGCTGGGGGGGGGGGAATGATGGTTTACCGCTGAAATTTGGCAGCAAACCGCTTTGTAGCACTCCGTAGTGCTAAAAGTGGGCTTTTCTACATGAAGCTTTTAACCTGCCACTTTCCCTGAGGCTTCTGCTTCCGAGTTCTTCATGGGATTAAGATTGGCTCCTTTACACGTGTTTTATTCCCCCGCTCCCCGGGTGATTTTCTCACACAACCACAAGGTGGCGCTGCAGTATAACAGAATTGCAAAAATGCAAGAGCTTCTCATAGCGTGATCTCCAGATAATAGCACACTTTCCTTGATTTGAAAAAAGCTGCGGAAGTGGTTGCAAAGCATGGGAGGAGAGGCCCTGGGGGAGGATGTCGTTGTGAGTGAGGACTCACGAGTGCACAATAAATGCCTTGTGCAGAGAAGCCCAGGGTTAAGTTGAGCTTGTTCTCAAGCGAAACGTGACCCTTTTAATGCTTTGTACTGCTAAAGGTGCCTTTTTTTTTGTTTAAATTCTTTTCCCGCCTCTGCCGAATTCGATGGCATGGGGTGGGCAACGGTAGAGGCTGCATGCAGCTCGTGTACTGCACGTTGCCTACCCTTGACATGGATAGATACTAAATATTCCTATACGCACACATATGGGAAGAATGGGATATATACCTGAATGACAGCGCTTTCTTCAAGTGCAGCTGTTCAGTCCGCATTCTCCTCGAGTTCCCTGCCAGTTTAACGAGCTCCTTGTCCAAAGATTCCTTTTGAGCTCGCAAGAGATCAAGCTTCTGAATCCAGAGAGATCTTTTATTCCCCAGGTCCTGCTGGAGATCCTGTATTGATATTTTAAACCAGGTGGAAGAACACAATAATTGCTTCCCTTGCTTAGACCACAAGATCCTTTTCATCCAGCAACACAGATACAAATCCATGCAGCTAGCTTAGGAACGAGCAACCTTTGTTCTGTCAAGGGCCACATTCGCTCAGACATAATCTTGGGGGGGGGGGACACATGCTGCTGGTGGGGAACAGGGCCACCCACAGATCGGGCGGCTGTGAATGACACATTTAACCCATGCTTCGGCACAAGCCACACAGTGAAGGTTACGTAATCGCCCGAGGCCCCCACGATGTGCCCTACAGACGATTGGGCACATCGGGGGTAGCGGGCCCTCGCCTCCCCCCTCGGTCCTCCCACGGGAATCCCATGGGACACTGTGGGAGGAATGAGTGTTTCTCCCCGCCCCCCCCGCCGGCTCCCCTCCCTAATTTATTTTTGGGGGGAGGTTCACCGAAGCCAGCTATCCAGCAGGCTTTAGCGATCCTCGTTCCCCCTCTTCCCTGCCACTTATAAGCCACGGTGGGTTGTCATAGAATCATAGAAAAATAGAAAATGCTATAAATAAATTGAAACAGGGGAAAACGCCAGGATTGGATGGTCTGGGGGCGGAATATTATAAAGTTTTTTAAAAAATGTTAATTCCAAAGTTAAAACGATTGTTTAATGATATTTTACAGGGGGGAGAGATCCCCCCGTCATGGAAACAGTCCTTGACTATTTTAATCCCGAAACCAAGGAAGGATTTAGCAGAACCAGGTTCTTATAGACCAATATCATTAATTAATCAAGATGCTAAATTATTGACAGCAATTTTAGCTAGAAGAATGAATAGTTTTCTAAATAAGTATATAGGGACAGATCAATGCGGTTTCATTCAAGGAAGACAAATGGCAGACTTAACAAGAAGGGTTCTGAATATAATATATTTAATAAAGAAAAATAATTTGAAAGCGGGGGTTCTTGCATTGGATATTTTTAAAGCCTTTGATTGTGTGGAATGGCCTGCACTAAAGATGTTAATAAAAACTATAGGGTTTGGAGAAAAAATTATAGGTATTACTAATCAATTATATACTCATAATGTTACGTCAGTAATTGTAAATGATGGAATAACAGAAACTATTAGCCTAGGCCGGGGAACTAGACAGGGTTGTCCCCTTTCCCCTGTATTATCTGTGTTAGTTATGGAATTGTTAGCGAATGCGATAAGACAGGAGAAGAAATTACTGGGGATAGGGATAGAGGTCAAATGTAAGATAAACCTTTTTGCAGATGATATATTGTTAACATTAGAAAGGCCTATGGAAAATTGGGATTGGATAGAGAAACATTTAGATGAATTTAGAGAAGTAACAGGGTTAAAAGTTAATTGGGATAAATCGGAGATAATGACATTTAATTATAGTAAACTGGAGGAAAGGGGATTTAAACAAAGGAAAGTGGATATAAAGATAAAAAATATAATTAAATATTTAGGTATTGATATATTAAAAGATATGGATAAAATAGGGGAATGGAATTTTAAAAAACTAAAAGATGAAGTTAAAATCAAATAGAGGATTATAAAAAATTGGGATTATCGTGGTTCGGTAGGATAGCTTTGATTAAAATGAAGATTTTACCGAAGTTTAATTTTCTATTTAGAATGATACCATATAAGATATCAGAGAAAGAAATCAAAGAGTGGCAAGTAATGTTAAATAGCTATTGCAATGGGGGGAAAAGATCAAGGATTACTAAGAATAGATGGTATAAAGCTCAAAAAATAGGGGGACTTGGTCTCCCTAATTTAAAATGGTATTATATAGCTAATCAACTTAGATATATTATGGATATTATTGCTAGAAAAGATTTTATGTGGTGGGAAATAGAAGCATTTGAATTGGGTAATAGGGTGGAGAAATTCTTATTTACAAAACAAGGACATATTATGACAAAAAGATTAGAAAATCCCTTTTTAAAAAATATGTTAGAAATTTGGGGTAGAAATAAGGAAATATTTTTACCAGGTATATCCCCGCTTACTCCAGTGGTGGTTATGGAAGATTTTCCCGAGAATGTTAGACATTTAGAACGAATTTTTAGAGAGAAAAAGGTGATAAGCTTAATGGATTGGCTGGAAAAAATGGAGACAAGACAGCAAATAATTGATAGGGTTGGGGCAGGAAGAATTTCTTGGTTAAATTTAATTCAATTAGTACAATGGGGTAAGAAATGGAAGAGGAGACATGAGCATGAAAGGGATTTCACCGCATTTGAGCAGTTGGTAATGTCCAGAGAACTCGTAGAAGGAAATGCATCAGCTAGGGGTCTTACAAAGATGTTATATAAAATGTTGCAGAAATCAGAAGAGCAAGCAGAAAATCTTAAAATAGTTTGGGATACAGAGTTTGAAGAGGAAATATCAAAGAATGAGTGGAACAAGATTTGGGATAGGCGAATATTGAAAAATATGTCTATAAGAATTAAAGAGAATTTTTATAAGCTAATTTGGAGATGGTATTTGACTCCAGTGAGATTAAATAGAATAGATAATAAATGTTCTCCAATGTGTTGGCGAGGATGTCAGGAGTTGGGTACATATGCTCATATGTGGTGGAGTTGTAAAAATGTAATGGATTTTTGGAAAATGATTTTTGAGGAAATATCAGAAATTGTTGGAGCTGATTTAGAGGTTTGTCCTAAACTAGCTTTGCTATCAATAACGGAAAAGGTGATTGGTCCTCAAAATGTTAAAGAATTAATTATAAACTTGTTAACGGCAGGTAGACTAATGATAGCAAGGAAATGGAAAATTCAGCAAGTTTTCACTATTACTGATTGGTATAAAGAATTATGGGGATATGGGCTTTGAATGATATGTTGGACTTGTAATATAATGCAAAAAGGGGTACAATTAAAGGAAAACAATATTTTCAAGGATATTTGGGGTTTATTTTGGAATAGTGTTTAAAAAGGGGAAAGGGAGCTACCCTGTCAAGATATGTTGTATTTTTGGAGATAATGAACAATTATAGAGTATGGATTATTTGGTCCCATGGTGATGGGAGCACAATATTAGTTATATGTGTGTGTTAGTTTCTTTTGTATTGTTAAAAAATTTAAATAAAATTAAAAAAAAAAAAAGAATCATAGAAAAGTAGAGTTGGAAGGCCATCGAGTCCAACCCCCTGCTCAATGCAGGAATCCAGGTCAAAGCATCCCTGACAGATGGCTGTCCAGCCGCACCTTGAATGCCTCCAGATTGGGAGAGCCCACGACCTCCCTAGGTAGTTGGTTCCATTGTCTTATTGCTGGGACAGTCAGGAAATTTTTCCTGATGTTTAGGTGGAATCTGGCTTCCTGTCACTTGAGCCCATGATTCCGTGTCCTGCAAACTGGGATGACCGAGAAGAGATCCTGGCCCTCCTCTGTGTGACAGCCGTTCAAGTCATGTCATGTGAACCCAGTCACTCACTCTTAAGATCAGCTCCATCCCATACTGTTTCGCTCTCTCTTATCTCAAGTGAGAGAGAGAGAGAGAGAGAGAGAGAGAGAGAAACAGTGTGGAGTAGTGATATTAAGGTCAGCCTCACTCCCTCCCATGCACACACACACACACACCTTTGGAAATTGTAATATTGCCTGCTTAAAATCAACAAACTGATGTAACCACTGATTAGAGTGGGAGGAATGGGTTCGCTAAAGAATCCCAGAGTGCAGGTCTTTTGTAACCTCTCCTCCCAACTTTCGGCCACTCTGGCCAGAGCTCTGCTTCTAGGGATATTACCCCAAATATCGGGGGGCTTGAGTGGGCTGAAATTGGGCCGCTTGTAGCCCCCCAATATTCGGGGTGACTTGCGGGCCTACCTGGACGCCTGCTTGGTCCGCCGCCCGGTCTGTTGAGCCGCGTCACCTGCGCGGGCTCCGGTCATGTCATTTCCAGAAGTGACGCGAATGGCCCTGCGCCGACGTGGCTGCGATGGCCGTTTTAAGCCCTGTTGCCCTGGTTTCTATGCCAAAACCACAGCAACAGGGTTCAGCTGCGTCGGCGCAGGGCCCGTCGCGTCACTTCCGACCAGCCGGAAAAATAGAGGATCGAGGGGGGCTGCAGCGCAGAGAGCCAAGAAGATTCGGGGGGGCCCCTTCAGGTACGAAATCCACCACTATCTGCTGCTCTCTATCTACTTCCTGCTTCTTTGTGGAAGCCAGGTGTCTGTCTGCTTTCCCCGCTCCCAACATGGAGGACACATATCCGGGCTGGCTTGTAGCCAGAGATCTTCTACAATGAAACTAATCTGTCTATATGCATCCTGCATGTATGTGAGTGATCTGTAAGTAAGAACTGATAAATGTCTTTATAGTTTTAAACCTTGTATGGACATTTCGTTCCTATTAATAGCCGTAAGAGACAAGAGTTTAGCAACTCATGTGGTGAAACCAGTTTCAATAAAGCAGGCTGTGCTAATAAGGAGGAGACTCTGCTTTGTCCTAATCAGTTTAGGACTGACTCCTTTTAACCATATCCTCCACACACAGCACACACAGCACACACAACACACACAACACACACAACACACACAACACACACAACACACACAACACACACAACACACACAACACACACAACACACCATCATCCATCCCTCCACACACACTTTGCCTGCCTGTAAGTCACTCTTCTTTTCAGCAGTGGCTGGACGGGGAGGAATGGGAGATGCATAAAACAAGGCCAGCCTTGGAGTTAGCTAGTCAGTGGAATACCATATGCAGAGATCGGAGGAAATAGCCTGGTCCTTTCAAACCAGACATCCAAAAGGGGCTGCCACACTCAAGTGTATTTACCTCCAGCTTCTTCTCATAGGCTTCTTGCGTATTTCTCTCGGAGTCTGCTCCCCACAGCGGCGGAGACAGAGCTGCTAATTCCACCGCTTGGCAAAGTTCTTCTTGCTGTAAAGAAGAGGAGGGAGGAGCAAGTCGACTGTCCATTACTGTCCAGCTCCTAATAAACCAGCCACCCACCAGATGAAAACCGAGAATTTATCAGTTGCCTTTGGGGCCCAATAGGGCCCCCTAGGCGACTTACAGCTAAAACTTTAAAACATCAACAAAATAAACACAGTTGATCGCTATGAAGTGGCAAAAAAAAGAAAGGAGGAGAAGCACCTTGCTCAAGTTTGGAAATGGGCAAAAGCTTTAGAAAAGATTCCAAGGTCTGCAGTGGAGGCGGGCGGCTCCAATGTCAGTGGGGCAGTGCATCCACTCCAGGTTTTAGTCTGAACTTTAAAGGAGCTATCCATGGTGCTGAGCCGCCACCCCCACCCCCCAAATAGGTTCACAGCACCATGGATACCTCTTTAAAAGTTCAGACTGCAACCCGAAGTGGATACACTGCATCACCAGCTGCCACTGAAGGTCTGTTTCACTCAGTATCCCCCAGCATCAGCGTTTTCCGTACCAGTTTTTGGACAGTAGCCTTAAACTGTTCTCCCACTCGCTCTGGCCCTTGCAGGAGCAGCAAGACCTCCCTGTCCAGCGACTCATCCAGCAAATTCCATCCGATTCCTGGGATCTTCAAAACAAAAGAGGAAAAGAGCCATTTGGCACAACTGACTACAGACACTGGGCTTAAAGTGTTGGCTTTCCGGTTGTGCTGAAAATGTAGGGAAGGTACTATTTGGAGCTAGCATACACTCTCTCCCCAAAATGCTATCTAGATGTAAACTGATAACTGGCACTGCCTGGGACAATCATGGTGCATGGTCCGTCCACAGTCACCAACACTGTGTCCCACATATTCCCTGACACAAAGCCTAACAGGTGTGTGGGGAAGGAAAATATAAAAAAGAAATAATAAGCCAGGACCCAGAAGGTAGCTGATTCCACACCCCCAACAGGTTGTCGCTCAAACAGCTACTGCCAACCTATGCTAAAACGAAGACAGAGGGCTTATCAGAAACAATTTGCCATGGGGTCTAGGAACATCAAACAAAAAGTCCTCAGAAGCTTTTAGAGTTGCCTCCAGTAGCTTTTTGATCCCAAACAGCTGAATGGTTTTAATGTAAGACACACCAGGAAGGTCTTGTGGCACCTTAAAGGTGAACACATTTATTATGGCATAAGACTACGGGCTTCTCTACACGAGGCTTTTATTGTGCGCTCATGATTCCTCATGCATGGTAGTTTGGGGGTGCTTTACACAACGTCGTCATCCTCCAGGGCCTCTCCCGTGCCTTCTGAGCATTTAGGACGAGGAGAATGAGCCATTAAAGGGATAGCACGCTATAAAACGCTATAAAACCGTCTTGTATTTTTGCAATTCTGCTACACCGCAGCGCCACCTTGTGGTTGTGTTTTGAAACATATACAAAGGCAGAGAAAGAAAAACCCTGGTGGAAAAGAAACATGTAAAGGAGCTGATCTTAATCCCTCAAAGAATCTGGAAGCAGAAGCCTCGGAAAAGTGACGGGTTAAAATGAGTTAAAAGCCTAATGTAGAGAAGCGCTACAGCCCATGTCCTCAGGTGCACCTTGAGTGGGCTCCACCCTTAAAGGCACCCTAAAAATAATTTTAAATGGATAAACAAACATGCCATAATACATGTGTTTGTCTTTAAGGTGCCCACAAGACCCTGTTGTTCTTGCTGCAACACAGTAACAGGGCTACCCCCCTGGAAATTGACAATACAGGGGAATGTTTACCTCTTACAGGCTGTTTTGTGCAATGGGTTTAACGTGGGAAAGACTGTTCCCCTGCCCCAAAAAGGGATGTTTCTCAAACAACCACCTCCCACCCAAATTGTTTGTTTTACATTCATGTTAGAGAATAAATTTCAAGTATAAGCCATTTAATGGTGAAGAGAGATGTAACATTTTAAGATTAGAAGAGCCTGGGAATTATTGGACTAGGAACAATTATTATTGGACTGGGAATGATTGGGAGGTGCAGTCCAACACATCTGGAGCATCCCAGGTTGAGGAAGGTTGGATTAGAACATGTTAGGCCAGCACGGAAGTGCCTTCACGACGCTTAATTCCAAGATGCCCATTCCTCTCAAGAGACAAGTTATGAAAAAATGTGCTCACAGCAGAAGGCACCGTAAGAAGGCACCCTAGAGAATTTATTTATTTATTTATTATATTTATCAATCGCCCATCTGGCCGGTCACCCGGCCACCCTGGGCGATGTACAATTAAAATACAATAAAACACACTAAAATATAACAATTAAAACAATATAAAAAATTCTCAATAAAAACCTAACCCACCCCATATTCCCGCCTGAACAGCCATGTTTTTAATGCACGGCGGAAGCTCATCACGGAGGGGGCATGGCGAAGGTCACTAGGGAGGGAGTTCCATAATGTGGGGGCCGCCACAGAGAAGGCCCTCTTCCTAGTCCCCACCAGCCTGGCTGCTCTGGCTGATGGGATAAGGAGAAGGCCGTCCGTGGCAGATCTTGTAGAGAAGCACCATAACTGCATTGAGTGCTTTAAAGAGTATGAGAGGATAGGTCCCTGACCCTAACCCCGACCCTAGCCTACCCTATAGGGTTGTTGAGAGGATAAAAATGGAGATGAGGACCGTGTAAGCTGCCTTGGGTTCCTTGCAAGAGGAAAATAGGTGGAATATAAATGTAATAAATAAATAAATAAATAAAAACCCACAAGCCAAATGAATAAACAAGGAGTGCTGAGGCAACGTTACATGTTCTGGGATGAATTTCACATTCCCGCGACAGAAGACATGCGCACGCTGCAGCCTAGATAAAACCTAATCCAGCCTCACCGCCCCCTGGTGCCGTCCAGATGTCTGGGACCAACTCCCATCCACCCCAGCCAGCACAGCCAAGACTGGCCTAGATACTGTACCAAGACCTGCTGTTGGCTCTGTTTTTATATATGTCATATCCACCTTTGCCCAAAGAGTCACATGTGAAACACACCCAAATTCAGGACCACTGCAGAGTGCAGCTCCTCCCTACTCCCAGCAGAGGAACCAGCTCTGGGGTAGCAAGAGAAGTTGTGGAAGGAAAGGAAGGAAAGAAAGAAAGGACTCCATTAGCACCACCCATTAAAGCAGTGTTTCTCAACCTTGGGTCCCCAGACGTTTTTGGCCTACAACTCCCAGCATGCCCCAGCCAGCTATGCTGGCTGGGGCATGCTGGGAGTTGTAGGCCAAAAACATCTGGGGACCCAAGGTTGAGAAACACTGCATTAAAGAAAAGAAAAAGCGATCACGGGGTTATCTTTGCGTTTCAAGTTTCCCCGTCTTCTGAATGCCATTTCCCCCACCTCCAATTGTTCTTCGGCAAGTTCCAGCTCGCAGTGCAATGAACTGGTCCCTTCACGGATGCTGCTGTTGAACTTGTACATTAAAGGAAAGTTGACGCCATTCCTAGCAAAAATAATAATAATAATAATAATAATAATAATAATAATAATAATATATTTTTGTTAAAGAGTTGACATCTTTGTAAGCTCAAAAAGCATGGCTATTAAGGGCGCTGAATCTTTTCCCCTTGGAGCCCAGAAATACTCACGAGATCAGCTCCTGCTGCATCTGCTGAATGTTGCTCACCAGTTTATTCTTCTCTACACGCAGAGTCTAGAATTCGCATCCAAAACAAGACTCTCTTAACGCGGGGTCTCCAGGCAAAGAACATGCAAGCCCTTCCTTCTTCCTACTCCCCCTGCCACAATGTATTACAACAAGTGTACCTCTATCACTGAGGTGTGTTCCTTAAGGGTAGACTTCAGTTCCTGGATATCCAAGTCCTTCTGCAAAGGATGAAGTGTTAGAAGTATAGGACCAGTCCATTTTCTGAAGCCGACCTAATCCACACACAGGACATTCCTAATCCACTTGGGCTGGATCATGCCCAGCATATTTAGGGCCCATCTGCCCGGAGGAACACGTGCCTGAACACTCTCCCTGAAATGTAATTTGGATGGTCCAAAGCAGTCTGCATAGGGCACGAGTGGCCATGCACACACGTAGAGGTGGGCTGACCATTGACCAGTCTATTTCCAGTCTGTCACCATCATATGTGTGCATTCATAAGCCTGTTCTGTCTTGTTTCCGCATCTTTTTAAAAAGGTGTATGAAAATTCACATTTTAAAACACATTTTTCACAAAATGTGCATTTTTATACTGATTTTCCTTAAAATACACATGTTTCTATGCATTTATCTTAAAAGACGCAGCACTGTACTCATTTCGGTGTGCTTTTTTTAAGCAGAGAACTGCATCACAGAGTTTGCAGTAGTGCAAAAAACAAAGGATAACTGTGTTCCAATCCATGTATTAGTCTGTGAAGCAGGCTTGTCCATTTAAAAATGTGGATCAAATTATATCCGGGAGGACCTGTGGTACAGAATCAAACCAATGATCCATCTAGCTCACTACCTATATCCACCCTCAATGCGCAAAATTTCTCTAAGGTCTCAGGGAAGCACGCACCCTACCCAGCCTTGCTTGCTTCTTGAAATCTTTGGGCAAGAGAAACCAGAATTGGGATCTTAGATGGGCAAAGCATGTGCCCTGCCAATAAGATGCGGCACTTTCCTATGCACCACGGATCAGATCGATGCAGCTGGATCCAAAGGACTACTGCTAGAGGCGGTGTTAGGGGGTGGCCCACTGGGGCTGGAGCCCCGAATCTTTCATTTGGAGCCCCGAATCTCTGGGAGGCCATCTGCCCCACCATCCTGCTGTCCTTGGGCACTTGCTGAAAGAAAGGTACAGGGGCCCTGATGATCTCTGTTGCATCTGATCCCCTTGGAGTACCTAGCTTTTTGCCCACATGTACTTTGCCTCCTGCTGCCCTCCCCTTGAATCTTTCTGCCTGAGTTTTTTTCTGAAATCAAATGCCCTCCTCTCCCCTGTCTATGCATCCCTTTTTACAAATAGGGGTGTCCTTAGGAGACAGGGTCCTTCACAGACACACACACACACAGACTTTAGAGAATATGTAAACTAGCATATGCAAATCCGTGCATTTTTTTGTTGTTGTGGGCCTGAGCCCCGGATCTTTTCAGTACCTAGCACCTCCCCTGGCCACTGCTCTGGGAAGCTCACAAGCAAGGTGTGAAGGCCATTGCCTTCCCTTCTTTGAAACCAGCATCTGATATTCAGGGGTAAAACTGCTCCTGAACGTGAAGGCTCCATTTAGCTACGGCAGCTTTACAGCCTTGCCCAACACATCCTCCACAATGCAGGAAATGCGCCCACTAGTACAAAAACAAGGGACAAAACAAGCAGGCAGCAAGCGTGGGCCATTTGGATGCACTCTAACGTGCAAGTTCAGTTCAGTGAAAGGTTTATTACCACAAAACAGGGTGCAGCAGTAAATAACGTTTCCACAGTGATGAAGTTGCTCATTTTTTCTTTTTTCTTTTTACATAAATTCAAATTTGCTGCAGGTGTTTGGAGCAGGGGCAAGGCAAACCTATGCAAAGCAGAGTCCACCAGAGGAAGGCTTCTGAAAACAGTACACGTTTGAAAAAGCCGACTCTTCCAAGGGCAACTTTGCCTGGAAGCTTCCCTGCCTGCATTTCCCAACTCAGCAGCGCTTCCTGCAGGAATCCGTAACCAAGAGAGAAGAACAGAATATAAAAGCTTGCGGTTTCCTGCAGCAGCCTGGCCCCTTCCTCCACATGGATTGCACAAACTCTGCCCAGTATTTGGCTCCCAACCCAATTCACAGCATGGGCCAAATGTAGATGCCATAGAAGAGTATAGGGGAAAGACAAGGAGGACCCGCAACAAAATGTTGCAGCGTGGACTCGTAGGGCCGATCAGAGACCACCTTCCTACTTTCTCTGACCCATTCTCGGGGTTGAGAAATCGGGGGGCGGGGAGGCACTTTCTCCACATTTGCAGGAGGTGTGGAGAAATTCAGCAGACTGACATTTTTTAGCAGACTAGCAGTCAGATGCTTCTTATTCTTGAACTTTTCTTTCTTTCTTTCTTTCTTCTTTTTATTGAAATAGTTCTTGCCACTACTTTTGTTTGTCTGTTTTTCAAAGGACTTCCATAACTGACAGGCTAAGTGGGTTCAGAATATTCACACACACAGTGTGGGCCAGTTTTGCATGACACGACAGTCCGTCGTGGCTTACGTTGACCCGTGAGGAAATGTGGCACATGCTGGCTTCCGTTATGAATATGCAAGCCCTGGATGGGGGTTGCTGGGGGTTGTTGTGTTGTCCAAACCTGGGCGGCGGTGGCGGTGGCGGTGGGGGGGGGGTTAGCTGAGCATGATACAGCCCTCACGTAACCCTAAAACAGACTGTGGGTTATGCGGGGGTTGTTTAACCCTCAAATAAACCCTGCTGCCCGGGTTTGGATGAGACGACAAGCTCCAGCTTCCCTCGACTAGGGCTTGCATATTCATAACCGCCCAGAAAGTTTCAGCTACTGGACAGTACAGAAATGTAATAAATAAATAAAAATAAGATAAGATAGTGGCAGATGGCATGTGTTGCAGCACTCCCCGAGGGTTAATTAACCCACGGTTGGCTGTTGTGTCATCCAAACCGGGTCACTGAGTTCCCGCTGTTCTTCCCTGGATAAATCCTTGGGATTCTAACTAAAACTAAAAGACAAACAAAGTGTGTGTGCAATGTATATAAGAACCTTTTGTTCCAACGGTTAATGCAGCCATTGCCACCAAATTAGTTCTGTATCCTCCCAATAACGCTAGAGAAGGAGATATGGGTATTTCACCAAAATCTGCTCCATTGCAAACCTAGAGAGCCAGTGTGGCATAGTGGTTAGAGTCCTGGACTGGGACTCCGGAGATCCGGATTCTAGCCCCCACTCGGTCATGAAGCTCACTGGGTGACTTTGGGCCAGTCACTGACTCTCAGCCTAACCTACCTCACAGGGTTGTTGCGAGGCTAAAATGGGGGGAGGGGGAGGGGGAGGAAGAGGAGGAGGAGAAGGAGAATTATGTAAGCCGCATGGGGTTCCTTGCAGGAAAAAATGCGGGGTATAAATATAATAAATAAATAAAGAGGGGATAGCACTGCAAGATGTAAATTGCTATCCTAGCTAGCCACACTAAGGGCGCAATCCTATGCATGTTTAGGACTTAATTAGAAGTTGTAGGACTTAATTCCCAGCATCCCAATGCCAGCCATGCTGGCTGGGGAAACCTGGGAGTTGCAGGACTTATTTCTGCCTAAACAAGCATAGAATTGCACCCTAAGTTGCTTTGGATAAGCTGCAGGTTCATAACCTTAGGGAAGGTTGCCAAACAGCCAGAATTTTGTCCTCATGGCCAGTTGCTAGAACAAGGTTTCTAAAATGAAGGATCACAAATGTTTTTTTCTGGGTAATTACCCTACTTTCTCTATATATACACATTAAGGGGTGTAGTGTGAGTGGGCACTTTGTATACGTGCTTAAAGGAACTAACATTACTTTTTTGTTCATGCTTTGGGTCAGGTGGGAAAGCGTTCCATGCATAGGCCGAGTGCCGCTGACCAAGGTACCAGAATTCTCAAAGACAGAAAAATGCCAACTTAAGCACAACTTTGCTAAAATGGAGCACGTGATGTCAACAAGTTGGGATAATCGTGTTCCCTTCTGGGAGCTGGTAACCCTGGTCAAAGTCAACCAGAAACATCAATAGGAACTTTTGGGAAGTCTGTGCCAGGGATGGGGACTCGGACTCGAGGACTTGACTCGTGAGTCGGACTGAGTCCCCCCTCTGACTTGACTCGGACTCCTCTGCCTGCCTGGTTATTTTGGGTTTTTCTGCCTGGTCTGTTCTTGCCAAAATCAGTTGCAGAGTTTTGAAATAAAAAGGCACACTTGTGCCTAGAATTTATTTAAGCCACACATCTGAAGTAGCCTTATTTTGTTGGGGAAAAAACCCATTGATTTTAATAGGGACTCGTGGAGTCAGCTTTGGGAGTGACTCGTGACTCGTGACTCGCGAGTCACCATTTTGGACCAAGGACTCGGACTCGGACTCGAGACTCGGGTCCAAAGACTCGTGACTCGAGACCAAGGACTCTTCAACATCCCTGGTCTGTGCCACCATCAAGGCCTTTTGGCTCTCAGTGGAATCACATCACCTACAGCTCACAAGCAGCTAGGGCAGAACGTGTGGAAGAAAGGACTGGACTTTAGGGAGCGTTACTATACTAACCACGGTCTCTCCTGAGGTTTCACCAGGGGCGGCGCTAGGTACCGAAAATATCTGGGGCTCAGGCCAACAGGACCAAAAAAAAAAATGCATACATTTGCATATGCTAATTTACATCTGCCCTAAAGTCTGTGTATGTGTGTGTCTTGGAAGGACCCTGTCTCCTAAGGACACCCCTATTTGTAAAAAGGCGTGTATGGACAGGGGAGGGCAGGGCATTGGATTTCAGAGAAAAACCTCAGGCAGAAAAAATTCAGTGGGGGGGACAGCAGGAAGGGAAGCACATGTAGGGAAAAGGCCAGCTCATCCAGGAGGATCAGATGCAACAGAGATCCTCAGGGCCCCTGGACCTTGATTTCACAAGTGCCCACATGGACAGCAGGGTGGTGGGGCAGAGGGCCTCCCAGAGATTCGGGGCTCCACACCTAGTGGGCCACCCCCTAACACTGCCTCTGGGTTTCACTGGCTTGGGCTTTTTTGGGGGGAGCGGGGTCTGGGGCGGAAATGTGAGAGAACCACAATTCCACCTGAAAAGTAACTCTGTTTAAATGCCAGTCAGCCACGTCCGTTTTGCGCCTGTTAAATCATACCGGCCTGTTCAGTCAGTGCTCTGATTGCTTCAACACAACCCTGTCGAGTTAGATGTTCTCACCCCCTTTTGCTTAAGGGAAACTGAGACCGAGAGAGGGAGAGTGTCTTGCCTCGCACTCATTCTGTTCTCTCTTGGGCCTAGGTGGGGCCGAGACCCAGCTCTTGTAGATCATCACAACCAAAACTCCTGCATGTATTTATGGCCAGGGACATAATTCCGGACAGCAGGGAGAAGTGCTCAGCCACACTTTGAGTAGAGCCCACTTAGAAGCATTCATGAAGTGTGTGATCACACCTGGTCTGTTTCGCGCAAATTGGGCAGGGCGGGTTAAAAAAACAAGAATGAGCGCAATTATTTGTACTCATTATTGTAACCATTTAAAAAGGGGGGAGGGCTGACCACAGGAAGCCCCTCCAAGGTAGCGCAGGGGGTCCTTGGAGGGGCACCTCATGGATGCCCCAGTGGGGATCACGAAAGCCAACTTGACAGCCAACTTTCACAATCTCTCCCCCGCCCAAAAAAGCCTGAAAAATAAAAGTCAAGCCACGGTGAGCCAAAAACGGCAGCGGGGGGACCTTGGGGCTCCCGCGGTGTCCCCTGGGATACCTGCGGGAGGACTGAGGCGGGAGGAGGGGGAGGAAGGAGGCACCCTACCCACAATGCACCTGATCATCTGTCAGGCGCATTTTGGGTAGGGTGGCTTTTAAGCCACACTGCATGGCTCGCTCCTCAGCATGGCTTATCGTGTTGCCCGAACCCGCCCAATGTGTCCGTCCGTCCACACCCTGCACACGCACACACCATTTTGACGGGAGGAAATGGCTGCCAGGGTTGCTGTGTGATATGTAGATAAATCGTAAATGAATATTGCCCCACCACCCTAGAGAATTTTAAAAGATTTGTTCTCACGTTCAGCCTGAGAAAGATTTGCCTTAACAAGAAGGTCTCTGCAGGGCCAGAACAGCCACTAACCTTTAGGAGGGATGCGTCTTTATTCCCCACCACGTTCTCATAAAGGTGCACTTGCATCTGTGAGGGGAGAGCAAAACAACAGCTACAGACGAGAGGCATTTCCTACCTTGGCGCAATGCCAGCCACATCTGAGGGTGAAGCAGCAAGGAGCAGCTGCCAAGCCAGCAAAAACAAGAGTAGACTCCCCATGTCAAAAAGAAGGAGCTGCTAGAGCAGGACTTAAAGGCTCCAGTCCCTCATATCAAGTGAGAGAGCTGGAACAAGTATCAGAGGCAAGAGCCAGTGTGGCGTAGTGGTGAGAGTGTTGGACTGGGACTCGGGAGATCCGGGTTCTAGTCCCCGCTCAGCCATGAAACTCACTGGGTGACTTTGGGCCAGCCACTGACTCTCAGCCTAACCTACCTCACAGGGTTGTTGTGAGGATAAAATGGAGAGGAGGAGGAGGATTATGTAAGCTGCCTTGGGTTCTTTGCAGGAAAAAAGGTGGGGTATAAATATAATAAATAAATAAAAAAATAAATATATGAACCAATTGCTGGGGCACATGGGCAGGTGGATGCTGTTGCACTCATGTCCTGCTTGTGGGTTTCCCGTGGGCAGCTGGTTGGCCACTGTGTGAACAGAATGCTGGACTAGATGGACCCTTGGTCTGATCCAGCAGGGCTCTTCTTAATGTGCTTAGGACATTCCATTAAGTTTCTTTCCAAAGAACATACCTTGCTGTTCTGTGGTGCCACATTGCCAAATCTCATAAGGGTTACACCCTTATGAGATTTCACAAAGGTTCCATGGACTTTGAAGAAGCCCAAGTGCAAGGTGAAAGGGAGAAACATGCTAAGCGAAAAGCACGTCAAACGAATCCTTCACAGGACCATCTTCTATCTGGTAACCTGTGTCCTCACTGTGGGAAGCTGTGTGGATCTAGAATTGGCCTCCACAGTCACTTACGGACCCATCGCTAGAGTCTACACAATCTTCTTTAGAATTTCCTCCTTTTATCCCGGAAGACAATCTTACTCGGTCACGAGTGATCGCCTGATGATGATGATGACATTTATAATTCTGACCCATTAAATTTGGCAAATTAGATTTTTAAAAACAGTGCTTACAGTTGAAGTTTATTTAAGATGTTGTTATTAAAGTGCCTCTTAAAGACCAGAATGTAAAATTAAACATGTTTTTGGAGTGTCACAGGTTTCAAGATTGCATGATACATTTCAGGCTTTGACCCCCCCCAACTCAGCCGTGCAGATGTTTAGACACTAGCATGCACGCATCCCCTTAGTCCAGTGGTTCCCCTTGGGTCCACAGATGTTGTTAGACTACAACCTCCATCTCCAGTCAGCATAGCCGATGGTCAGGGATAATAGGAGTTGTAGTCCAATAACATCCAGGGACCCAAGTAGGGAGACTTTAGGCCTGCTGCGGCCTTGATTATGGATGCTCAGGGATACATTTGGCACTGAAAGCATTGCATTGAACCCTTCCTTTACCACACTGAAGCAAGACAAAGAAAAGAAGTCACTTACTTGGAGTTCAGCCATATTTCTGGACAACTCTGCGATCTTCTTCTGGAAGCCATCTGAATCCAGAGCATTCCTAATGTTCTGGATTAAAGCACATACTACTTATTACGCGCATCAAAACTAGCAAACCTTGTCAGTGTATGAAACTGGCCACTGACAATTCAAACACAATTAGAGAGTCAGTGTGGCGTAGTGGTTAGCGTGTTGGACTGGGACTCGGGAGATCCGGGTTCAAGTCCCCACTCAGCCATGAAGCTCAGTGGGTGATGTTGGGCCAGTTGCTGACTCTCCACGTAACCTACCTCACAGGGTTGTTGTGAGGATAAGATGGAGAGGAGGATTATGCAAGCCACCTGGGGTTCCTTGCGGGGAAAAAGGCGGGGTATAAATATAATAAATAAATAAATAAATAAATAAATAAATCACTTACCTCTTCTTGTAGAGATGAGATCTTGAAAATGAGGGACTGATTCTCTTTTTCCTGATGAAAAAAAAAAAGGAAAGGCCGTGGTGGGGAGATAGTTTGAAGTGATATTGCCAGCACACACAGAGTTACTTAGGAAACAATCCTGTGCCCCTGTACATTGTCTGATGGGCCATACAATAGTTCAGATTCCTAACTCAGACCTCAGAGCTGGGAATCGGTGCTTCGACCCACGCTCCCTCTCGCAGCCAGTGCAGAAAGAACCGTACGGGCTACTCTCCAAGGTTGGAAAAATGACCTCAGAAAGGAGCTAAAGGGGGCGTTTTGGGAGGTGGGGAGAGGACTGGGGCAGCCAGGATATGAGGTATCCTGCAGCCGCTCCAGCCTCCTTCCCTCCCCCTCCAAGGCACCATCACTAGACGGCTGAAAACTGCTGTCTAGCAAAAATGCAGAGCATGAGGAGCGGGGAGGCAAACTGGATGACCGCAAGCCTCTGGGTCAGAGTTCACTCATCCGACGGTTGTGCCTTGAGGCATTATGCTCATTTCCCCAGAGTTGTGCCGCACCATCCCGACAGTCAATGTAGGCATCAAGGCAAACCCCAGGTGAGAAACACTGCTAGGTCAATTTACACTGCCACGGACTATCACTGCGCTATGTGTTGGTGGGTATAATGAAAAACTGGGAAGGACCATGGAATGGAGCAGGGCCGGTGCTACCTTTAGGCCAACTAGGCAGCTGCCTAGGGCGCAGAGCTAAAGGGGGCGCCAGAAATGCCTTGGGGGGAAAAATACAGCACTCTCAAGTGGGAAGGGGGGGGCGCTAAATATCTGATCTTGCCTATGGCATCAAACTGCCTTGCACCGGTCCTGGAATGGAGTATACTGGAAGAAGGCAAGGCAGGCTGGCAACCTGAACAGGCACACTTGTTGCGGGTTCCACAATGTATTCTGCAAATTTTGCTAGTATCATGGGGATGAGTGAGGGACTTTTCAACGTACCGCCCACTGGAAAATATTATTCAGCCAACTCTCTGGCTTCTGAAATTACAGCAGGTATTGTCCACATATTTTCAAGCATACATGCTTTTCAGCCATGAAGGCTAGACACTTAAAAAAAAGAAAAGAAAACAGAGTTTCTCCAGAAATTACACTGTGTACTCAACATCACATTCTGCATTTGTTTTCACACTCCTGGAGAACCTACTGGTACTGGAGAACCTACTGATCAGTATCTGGAATGGTTAGAGTCCACCTACTAGCTGTTTATTCTGGGCTGCCATCTTCAGACTTTTCTCTTCGGCAGTACTGAGGCTATTCTTTGATTCTTCCAATTCTTCCTTTAAAGTTTTCACGCGAGCCACGGACTGCTGGAAACTGGAGAGAGCCAAAGCCACACCGCCAACAGTGTTACGAGCAACACCGGGTTGTGTCATATGTCATTTAAAAAAACAAAACAAACGACAGGATGTTATTATTTAGAGCAGGGGTGCAGAACCTGAGGCCCAGGGCTGAATCTGGCCCACCAGGGGCTGAATCTGGCCCACCAGGGGCTGAATCTGGCCCACCAGGGGCTGAATCTGGCCCACCAGGGGCTGAATCTGGCCCACCAGGGGCTGAATCTGGCCCACCAGGGGCTGAATCCGGCCCATCAATCGTTTAGTGGTTTCCCAACTTTTGTGCAGGTTCCCCCCTCCCCATTCTAGAAGGTTGAAGTGCCTCTCCTAAGGCTTGGTTACTGAGAGTAAGAGCTTTACTCTAAAACAGTGCTCTCCAACCTTGGGTCCCCAGATGTTTTTGGCCTACAACTCCCACCATGCCCCAGCTGGCTGGGGCATGCTGGGAGTTGTAGGCCAAAAACATCTGGGGACCCAAGGTTGGAGAGCACTGCTCTAAAAAATGCCGGTATTTTGGGTAATTGTGGCTGGCCCCTTTTTGCCTCTGGCCCTGCCCACCGCTGGAATGCAGCCTCTGAAAGCGTCTTCAGAAAGGAATTTGGTCCTCAGGCTGAGAGAGGTTCTGCAGACCTGATTTAGAGTAACAGCGTCAAGTCTGCCAGGAGGAAGACTAGCTACATGGATGTCGCTTTCTTTACTGCTTCAGTGAGATTGCATGAGATCTGGTCGCCAAAATTCATTGTTGTGTCAGTCTACATCTCTGACGAGCACAACAGCAAATGTTAATCAGCAGTGTACACGCACAACAAGCCAGCTAACTGTAGGTATGCCTTAATGGAGGCAGAGCACAACCTATCAGCACCCGAGGCAGACTGCTGGAGCAGGAAACGGGGTGCTGGACTAGATAGACCTTTGCTCTGATCCAGCAAGGCTCATCTGATCTTAAAGAATATGCTCTACACTGAGCTTTGCTGGACCAGAGCAGAGCAAAGGTCTATCTAGTCCAGCACCCCGTCGTTTCCCCTACAGTGGCCAACCAGATGCCTTGAGGACACACAAAAGCAGGTCATGAAGGCAATTGACTGGGTTCAGACAAACGATAGCCCCCACTCAAGGGCTGAGTGTGGGTTGTTGAATTGTGGACTGTTGAACCATGGGTCATTGTGTTGTCTAGACCCAGCTGTGCTAACAAGCCATGGCTTGTTAACTAACCACGAACAACCCATGAAGAGAATCCATGGCTTGTTGTTGGGCTGTTCACCATGGTTTGTTATCTCGGCTGGGTTCAGACAACATGATAACCCACTGTTTCAACAACAACCCACAGTTCAACAACAACCACACTCGGCCCTCGAGTGTGGGCTATTGTGTTGTCTGAACCCATAGCTCCCTCCCCTGCTGTTGTGCCCCAGTGACTGGTACAGTAATACCTTGGATTGAGAGCATAATTCGTTCAGGAACCGTGCTTGTAATCCAAAACACTCTTAAATCAAAGCGAGTCTCTGGCGGGCGTGAGCGTGGCCGATTTCGGCCCGCTATGCCCGCTCGAGGTGAGCGGTTACATCCCTATGACTACTTGTCTTGCAAGACGTCGCTTGTTTATCAAGTCAAAATTTATTTAAAATTTTTGCTTGTCTTGCAAAACGCTCTCAGACCAAGTTACTTGCAATCCAAGGTATTACTGTAATTCAGAAGCATGCTGCCTCTGAACCTGGAGGTAGCATGTAACCATCTTTTCTAGCAGCTATATCTTCCATGAATTTGGCTGCAAAAGATCCCAGTTTCCCCAGATGAAAGGAGCTCAGCTAGCAGGCCTCTTATCTGAACCCTCGGGCAGCCATTGCCGGCAGAAGCAGGCAATACTGGGCTAGATGGACCAATGCCCTAACACCAAGGCAGCTTCACACATTTGCCCACCCGATCAAGACAAACGGTGTTGTTTCTTATCACTAGGATTCCATTTCCAGCACAGGTTCTTGTAAGTCAGGGATGTTGAACCTCTTTCAGTCCAAGGGCCAAATCCAATCTTGGAGAAGCTCATGGGGGCCACATCCCAGTGGTGGGAGTGGCCAAAGGCAAAAGAGGGTGGGGCCTAAATACCAGGATATTTTAGCTTAAAAGCTCTTTCTGCCAGTAACTGGGCTGAGCCAATGCCCCTGTTGTAAATGCTGCTGTCAGCTTACAAAGTCCTAGGCCCCTGTGCTTAAACCGAAGTACCTACTTCCAGGGTTGAGGTGGGATTTTCCTTGCCGCTGCCACAGTACGTGGCATTGGCCACTTACTTAGGGCCAAACCAGACATCACTTTAAAAAACAGATCTGGCCCATCGCAGCGGGGGAAAGGGTTAAAACTCCCTTAGCCGCATGCTAGGGTCCAGATCTGGATCAGGCCCCCTGTGCCTACTCTACAGTAAAAGCATAGCTAGCAGGCGCAGCTACTACCATGAAAGTAACATGCTTTGGCCCTTGGATGGCTTTAAAAGGAGGTAAGACACAGGCTCAATTCATGTGTTGTAGCAAGTGGCGAAACTCTCCCGGTGAGCTGGGATGGGGCACCGGGGTTCTGAACTGCATGGAAGCCTACGTGTGGACGGCTGTACGTGTGACGGCCTCCCCACTGCAGGCGTCTGCGCTGTACACATGGACACCTATGGGGAGGGCTGTGATGTCCGGGGTGGGGCCACACGGCGCAGCCCCATCCCAGCTCGCAGGGTGGGCGTCACCACCACTTAGAATCTTCCATGAATGTAGCCCTATTCATGCATTATAATATCAGTGGTGAGTATTCAAGGTTGCTAGATGAAACATCCATGTTCGGAGGGAGTCTGCCACTGAGTACCAGTTGCCGGGGAACTTGTGGACTTCCTGTAAGCATCTGCACTGCAAGTTATTTTTTAGTACCTTGAATGGTATATGAACTGAAAATGAATGGGCTCTGGCATGATTTGCTATCTAGTTTGAGCATTGCTGGGTTTGGTTTTTGGTAGAGAGAAAGTGAAATGATTTTGGGGGGAAAGAGACAGAATTCTCAAGACACTCAAATTTGGTCGATTTCATAGTCTGAGAGTTCATCATTAAACCAAATCCACTTAAAAGCCCAATGCTGTGGAATTCGGCAGAAAGAAGGGCACAACCATGAACTCCCGATCCCAAGCAGTCAAAAAAACTTAACTTAAATTCAAAGTGTTCAACCTTTTTATCCGATGGCGAAGTTCCCCGCCCTCTTCCGTCAGCCTGTTATTGGCCTCTTCCATGGCATCCAAAGCCAGCTTCAACTGGCCATTCTCCTCTTGAAGCTTTTGATTGTTGAACTGAAGATCCGCTATGCAAGTGATCAAGTCTGAGGTTTCTCTGGGCAGTACAAGGAATACAAAAGACCGTATCAGCTGCCCTTTCTGCATCCTCCACGTTTTGATGAAAGGGAAGCTCAAAGTGGTCAGCTTCACAGAATACCCTCCACCATCCAAAACCTGCGTGTCTCCCTTCTGCATCTTTCCTGCCCAAATCCCTTCGCCATCACCACCCCAAAATGCCAGCTTCCCCCTCGGGCTTTTGAGCACCCAACTGCTGTTCCCCTCCCCCAGTTCCCTCCCCCCATACATTACTGCTTGACCTCTAAAATCTTCTGAGATGCTAAAACAGTTGCCCCTCCAATCCTGCCAGAATGAACATAAGAAGAGCAATGCTGGATCAGGCCAAGGGTCCATCTAGCGCAGTGTTTCTCAACCTTGGGTCCCCAGATGTTTTTGGCCTACAACTCCCAGCATGCCCCAGCCAGCTTAAGCTGGCTGGGGCATGCTGGGAGTTGTAGGCCAAAAACATCTGGGGACCCAAGGTTGAGAAACACTGATCTAGCGCAACATTCTGTTCACACAATGTCCAACCAGCTGCCCACGGGAAGCCCACAAGCAGGACATAGAATCATAGGATACGTAGAGTTGGGAGGGGGGCCTATAAGGCCATCGAGTCCGTTCGACCCCCTGCTCAATGCAGGAATCCAAGTTACAGCATCCCTGACAGATGGCTGTCTAGCTGCATCTTGAACGCCTCCAGTGTGGGAGAGCCCACCACCTCCCTAGGTCATTGCTTCCATTGTTGTATTGCTCTAACACTCAGGAAGTTTTTCCTGATGTTCAGCCGGAGAATCTGGCTTCCTGTAACTTGAGCCCATTATTCTCTGCCCTGCACTCTGGGATGATCAGAAGGGATCCTGGCCCTCCTCTGTGTGACAACCTTTCAAGTACTTGAAGAGTGCTGTCATATCTCCCCTCGGTCTTCTCTTCTGAAGGCTAAACATGCCCAGTTCCTTCAGTCTCTCTCCTCACAGGGCCTTGTTTACAGTCCCCTAATCATCTTTGTTGCCCTCCTCTGAACCCTCTCCAGTTTGTCCTGCATCTTTCTTAAAGTGTGGTGCCCAGAACTGGACACAGTACTGGACATGAGTGCAACAGCAACCTCCTGCCCACGTTCCCCAGCAAAACTGGGGTACATAGGCATACTGTCTCTGATAGTGGAGGAAGCATCAGGACTAGTAGCCATTGATAGCCTTCTCCTCCAGAAATTTGTTCAATCCCCTTTAAAAGCCATCCAAATTGGTGGCCATCACTGCATCTTGTGGAAGTGAATTCCATAGTTGAACTATGCGCTGTGTGAAGAAGGACTTCCTTTTATCTGTCCCCATCCCCGTCACTAATGCCTCCTTTCCCCTAACAGCAAAAGACTGTCTTGCATTTCATGCTACAAATGCCAGCAAGCCTCAGACCACGCACTCTTTGATACCTGCATTGCTAATTTAAATGGAATGGAGAGGAGGCCGTTGATGTTGCAAACAGTAGCAGCTACTGGTAGCACACTGCCTTTGCCCCAACAAGGGCACCACCAGCTGGCTCTGGATAGCATATATGTGGTCAAGGTATCTTAGGGCACACTGGAGACCACTCAAAAGAATGAGGAAACCCTGCCCAGAGGGCTGTTGAAAGTAAACAGCCCTGTTTTGAAGGAAGAGGCAAAGCCATAGACCTAAAGTAATATATGGGTGCTTCCAGATGGAGTGCTTCTAGTGGGGATTGGACAAATTCATGGAGGAGAAGGCTATCCATGGCTACTAGTCCCGATTGGCTATATGCTTCCTCCAGTATCAGAGGCAGTATGCTGGGGAGCATGGGTGGGAGGGAGCTGTTGCATTCAGTGTCCTGCTTGTGGGTTCCCGTGGGCAGCTGGTTGGCCACTGTGTGAGCAGAATGCTGGACTAGATGGACCCTTGGTCTGATCCAGCAGGGCTCTTCTGATGTTCTTATGTTGTGCTGCCACTCAGAAGGCATTGGGCAGCTATTTCTCTTTAACTGGATTTTCTGTGGTAAGAAAAAACATAAACTGCCCACCCCTTCAAAGTCTGTGAATGAGGCAGGGCAATGGTACTTGAGAAACAATTTCTGAAAGCACCCTGTCATAGAGTCCTTAGAGCTTTCTGAAAATGCAGGTGTAGTTCCAGCATACTGTTTTCCATATACAGTAATACCTTGGATTACAAGTAACTTGGTTCGAGAGCGTTTTCAAATGCAAGACAAGCAAATTTTTAAATATTTATTTAATTTTTTTTGACTTGATATACAAGCGACGTCTTGCAATACAACTACCGTAGTACGGCTTAAATTAAAAATCTCTGTACAAATTTTTTTGGGGGAATTTCGTTTTGATATAAGAGTGTTTTGGATTACAAGCACGTTTCCGGAATGAATTATACTCTCAATCCAAGGCATGACTGTAACTAATTCTAAAGGCTTCGCCACAGACCTGCTCCTGAAAGGGACAATTTAGCATATTGTACCCAAGCTTTTAAATCAAGCGCGCACGCACACACCACCACCACCACCACCACCACCACCAAATAATTAAAAGCAGACTCACAAGTCTCCTCTGGACACATCTCCACCAAGTGCCTCTAAGCTTCCGGATGTTACATTCATCCCCGCAGGAGTCCTTTTCGCTGCAGAGAGAGGTTTCCAGTTAGAGGTCAAAGGACAGACGAGTCTTATTACCGCTGTACAAAGTATTTTAGGTTCTCTTAGTTGTAGTTGTTACCTTTACATGACTGACTCAGTTTACCCTTTCACCTTCGGACCTCCCCCCACATATTTAGGAATTCCGATAATATCCCTCGCAGTGCTTCCCAGCCTCTCGGAGCTAAATGATGAACATTTCCCTCCCCATCACTTCTCCAGCACTGTGGGTGAACAAAGCTCTTCATCCTTTCCTCTCCGCGCATTTCCTTTGCATCACCTTCACTAATTCTCTATACTTTTTGCACCAGTTATTTTAAAACCTTTTCAAGTAGAGCTAGACCAAATATATTTTGCTGCCTGAGGTGAAGAACACGATAAGGAGAAGGCTACCAAATGGCTACTAGTCCTGATGGCTATATGCTATCTCCAGTATCAGAGGCAGTATGCCTTTGTCTGCCACTTGCTGGGGCACATGGGCAGGTGGGTGCTGTTGCACTCATGTCCTGTCTGTGGGTTTCCTGGGGGCAGCTGCTGGCCACTGTGTGAACAGAATGCTGGACTAGATGGACCCTTGGTCTGGTCCAGCATCAGGGCTCTTCTGATGTTCTTATGGCACCCTCCCGTTCCAGGTACAAAAGTTGACAGGACGGGCATTTGAGCCTTTCTTCAACACGAGCCGTGGGACAGCATCCTCCACCACAACAGCAGGCTAACTTAAGGGTGCAGGGCAGGCTGGGTGGCACACAGCCCTTTCCACCAAAACCTTGCTGCCACCTCCGGGCACCTGCCACCTGAGGTGACTGCCTCACCCTGCTTAACAGTAGGGCCAGGCCTGTTTTTCAGCAACGTCAAAAGAATCTCTTTTAAACAATTTCTCCCACTGCTTCTTGCAAAATATTTTCATTATTGCCCTCAGTGATGTCAAGCAACCAGATCTAATTGGCTATGGGGGGGGGGAATCTCATAGGAGTGGGTTTTGAACTACTAGAGCAGGGCTCTCCAACCTTGGGTCCCCAGATGTTGCTGGACTACAGCTCCCAGAATCCCTTGCCATTAGCCATGCTGGCTGGGTATGCTGGGAGCTGCAGGCCAGCAACATCTGGGGACCCAAGGTTGGAGAACACTGTCCCAAGGCTTAGTAACCAACAGGAAGAGCTTTAAGCTAAAGTATGCTGGTATTTTGGGGGGGTTTGCTCCACCCTCTTTTACCTTCAGCCCCAACCACTGCTGGAATGTGGCCCCCGAGAGCTTCTTCAAAACAGAACGTGGCCCTTCGGCTGAAAGAAGTTCTGCACCTCTGGTAGAGTGGCTTCACCACTTTAGCAGTTCATCTCAATGAACGTAGAATACCAGTAAACACAGGAAGCTACTGAGACCAAGTTAGACCTTTGATCCACCTAGCTCATTATTAGCTACATTGACTGGCAAAGGCTGCCTAGGCAGGGATATTTCCCAGCTCTACCTGGAGATGCCAGGAATTGAACTTGGGACTTTCAGAATGCAAATCATGCGCTCTACATACTGAGATGTACATAGGCCCAGGGCCGGCGCTACCATTAGGCCAACTAGGCAGCTGCCTAGGGCGCCGGGCTAAAGGGGGCGCCAGGAGAATAGGGCTGGAGGGAGGGAGGGAGGGCTCAAGTGGGAAGGGGGGGGGCGCTAAATATCTGATCTTGCCTAGGGCACCAAACTGCCTTGCACTAGCCCTGCATAGGCCATAGGATATATTTTTTTCGGAGCAGAAAAAAGCTTTGACCTCGGAGTTGGGACTCCACACTCAGAGCACCCCCCCACACACACACAGCTGGTGCGGGGGGAAAACGCACTTGTTGGATCTCTGAGGTCATAAGAGTAACCTCGGAGAAGGGGTGAAGAGGGCATTCCTGGGGTGGGGAGGAGACTGAAGTCACCAGGATATGATGTATCATGGTGGTACCCGAGCCTCCTTCCCTCCCCATCTGAAGCACTGCAGCTAGATGGCTGAAATCAGCCATCTACCTGATTTGTAGGGCGGGAGGAGTAGTACGGAGGCAATCTTCATCTCCGCACTCCTGCCTTGCATAGGATGCCCAAAATCCTCTGAGTTCGGAGGTTTACAGGCATTCCCATTGGATTGCTCCCTAAGTGTGTACTATGCATGTTTAGACAGAAAAAAGTCCTACAACACCCAGCATTCCCCCAGCCAGCAATCTGGCTGGGGAATGCAGGGAGTTGTAGGACATTTTTCTGCCTAAACATGCATAGGATTGCAGTGCACGATAAGTCTTCTGTAATACAAAATGTATCTGATACCTGCTAGAGCGCCTTCTCTGGTTGTGTCCCAAGATGACTGTTCATTCCTGGGGGGAAAAATTGATTCCCTGTGTTCAGAATTTAAGAACATTAATAGAAATCAGTCAGTGGGCTTTTAAAAAATTATTATTAATGGTGAGACAAAGCTATGCACTTCTTTCCAACAGTACTGAAAGACTTTCCCTTTTTCTACAACATTTGGCACTGCTCGTCAAAATATTCGGAGCACCCCTACATTTCACTGCACAGAAGAAGGCCTAGTGAACAGGGCACATAGTTGTGATAACAGCTTCCATAATGTTCGCATACATGCGCTTATGCTAAAACAAAACAAAACATGATTATAACTGGTACGTGGATTTTCTCTGCCCTGTTTCTGGCTTCTGTGCTGTTGGATTTTTATTGTGTGTTTTGATGGTATTTTATGGATTTTATGTTTTAACTGGTTCAAATGTACGTTCCCCAGAGCTGAACTTCGGTTATTCAGGGCACAACCCTATATAGGGTTGCTGTCTGTTACAAGGAAGCTTCCAATATTGGAGTCTTCAGTATCCTATGCCCCACTGGGCTGCTGCCGACAATTGCAGGGGGTGTGACAGAGGCAATTTTTGTTTCTCTGCCCTTTCCCTTTCCCCCCCTTTTCCTTCTAGATTGGCCTCTGGACCTGTCTAGAGGAGTTGTGCTGCCAGAGGTTGGGCTGGGGCTAGAGAGGTCATAGTAGTTTGCATATTCTGGCCTCTCCTCTCCCCTCCCTGACCACTGGAACAACCCCCTCCTTTTTTTTTACTTCTACGAGGTCATCCGGTCATCCATCCAAAGCATCCTCAGAAAGTAGGCACTGTGGTTCTTTCCGCAGCAACTGCGAGAGGGCAGGGACCCAGTTGCTGCGGAAAGAACCACAGTGCCTACTTTCTGAGGATGCTTCGGATGGATGACCTCGTGCGTGTGTGTGGGGGGGGGGGGGCGGGACTGGTTCTTAAAGGCACCCTCACAAAGTCATAGCAGTGTCTATAGCCTGGGGAGGGGAATCTGAAAAATCCTATGGCCCTCAAGACGCTCTCCAGGGACTATAGGAATGCACCCTAAGTGACTAAAAGTGCAATCCTATGCAGGTTTAGACAGGAAAAAAGTCCTACAATTCCCAGGATGCCCCGGCCAGCTATGCTGGCCGGGGCATGTTGGGAGTTGTAGGACTTTTTTCTGTTTTAACTTGCATAAATATAAATAAATAAAAATGAAGCCCAGTTCAGGATTACATTTGGCCCACTGCCAAGATAAAAGATTGGAGAAAGCAACTTTGTACTGATTGCTTTACTCAAATATCACCCACCACCACGCCGTTTGAACGTTGGTCATTATAATCCTGCTTACACATACATCACACAAAGGGTTGTATCCAATGTTAGTCTGATTTAAGTCCCATTCATTGCAATGAGTCTACTTTAAGTAAGACCAACATTAGATACAACCCAAAGTTGAGAACCTTTGAGCCAACCTTTGAGGAAAGCTGGCTTCACACCCTCCTTTTGAGAGAAGCCTGTCAACGGGACGAGTTTCGCGAACTGAGAAAATCCAGTTCTTGAACATATCTTTTACACCATCTCTCTACTCTAAGGCCCTCAGCCTTGTAGGCTCCTTCTAACTCTATGATCTATGAACTATAAACCTCATCCCCAAATATGCTTATGGTTAAAAACAAGATCAAGGAAATTCATGTGTTGCCCGACAAGCTCTTAAAAAAATATTCTGAGCGCCTCTTCAGATAATTAAGAAGGCATAGCCAAACACAAAACAAGATACAGAATGCAGGAAATTACTGTCCCAAGGAAGTGAGATCACACCTCATTAAACGTATGGTGGAAGCATGCGCAAGATGTACACCAATGCTACTTGTATCATAAAAAGAAGGCAAGATTGGCCAGCTACCAGTTTCTTCTGCAGTCTTCAATCCATTCTTTCATGATGGCATGATACGTTTCCAAGTCCATGGAGATGTCCCTTTGATCAGGATCAAGCATGTTACATAACTCTTCCAGACGGCTGTCGTCTAAACTCCGGCTTGTTGTAAACCTGAGCAAGTCAACTAATCTGGAAACAGCCACTTTGCCTAAAGGTAACAGCGACAGCTAACATATAGTCAAGGCACCAGGCTTCAGTGTTTATAAAGAAACATGTATTATAAGGCTGACACATCTTGCTCTAAGGCAGGCTTCCCCAACCTGGTGGCTTCCAGATTTTTTTGGACTACAATGCCCAGAATTCCTGACTATTAGCCATGCTGGCTGGGGCAGATGGGAGTTAGAGTCCAAAGTATCTGAAAGGCACCAGGTACGGGAAGGCTGCTCTAAACTTGCATCTGTCTGTCAGGCAGTGAAGGCTGGTGGTTCCATTGTCTGCGGGGCTATATATCTGTATTTTTCTCCCTCTCTCATAATACGAGAACCCAGTGGGGCCATCCCATGAAGCTGATTGGTGGGAGATTCACACAGCGCAGAGTTAAACTGTGGTGGAATTCATTTCCACAAGGTGGAGTGATGGTCACCCAATCTGGAAGGCTTTAAAAGGGGTTTGGACAAATTCGTGGAGGAGAAGGCTATCAATGGCTACGAGTCCTGATGGATATATGCTACGTCCAGTCTCAGAGGCAGTATGCCTAAGTACTCCAGTTGCTGGGGAACATGGGCAGGAAGGTGCTGTTGCACTCATGACCTACTTGTGGGTTTCCCGTGGGCAGCTGGTTGGCCACTGTGTGGCCAACAACAGAATGCTGGACTAGATGGGACCTTAGTCTGATCCAGCAGGGCTCTTCTTATGTTCCGGTCTTCACTCTGAACTTTCAAGGAGCTATCCATGGTGCCGAACCTATTTTGGGGGATAGGGTTCAGAACCATGGATAGCTCCTTGAAAGTTCAGACTAAAATCCAGAGTGGATATACAGCCACGCTGATGTTGTAGCCACCAGCAGCCTCCACTGCTATCAGGTGATTTGGTAGACCTCGCTAAGGAAACATGAGCACTCACTAGGGGAAGCTCAAGCTCCTGTTTGGCTTCATCAAAAAATGCATCTTGACTGGGTAAGCAGTACGATGTCATCCCTTGCGTTGACCTTCAGTGGTACGGAAATGGGGCAATCATTTATTAATTCAGATCTTGTAGAGAGGGGAGCAGTAAGCCGAGGGGACAGAAAGTACTAGCCACTGAAGTGCAATGTAGAACTATCTAAAACACTGAGGTTCTATTCCGTAGAAGACCTGTCCATCCTTTTGTTAACTAATTCCACCTTTCGAGCCCTACTTTCCCCCTCTGCAATTAAAAAAAACAAACATGCAAGGATATCATACAAGAATGAACAAAATTATATTTGATTTCCTCCGGTGGAACAGCCAGGGGGCTGCCACTTCTGCCCCTTACCCAGGCGCAAGCATTTGCCACCTGAGACAGCCGCCTCACTCTGCCTAAAGGTAGGGCTGGCCCTGACAGTTACGGAAGGGGAAGAGAGATTGTTTACCTCTTCTTTCCACATCACATGCAGAGAACATAGTGGTCAACAGGTCTTCCTCACAGATCAGGCTGACTTCAGAGCTCTCGTCATCTTCGGCTTCCGTCGACAGTCTCCATCCTACAACAGGAAAGAACATTGGTAGCTGGTCTGTTTTCCACATACACTTAGGGTGCAGTGTTTAGACAGAAAAAAAAAGTCCTACAACTCCCAGCATTTCCCAGCCAGCAAACATGCCTAGGATTGCACCCTTAGAGGAACCGTTGCAAGGAGTTGGCCTCAGCATATGTTTTTATCAAGTTTTCTGCAATGTTTGTACGAGACCTGAAGCAAAAGAGACATATCCAGCACAGTTTTACATCAATTGAATTGTAAAGGACAGAACAACTCTGGGGGATACAGTAATAACTTGGATTGCAAGTAACTTGGTTTGAGAGCGTTTTGCAAGACAAGCAAATTTTTAAATATTTATTTATTTATTTATTTATTGACTTGATATACAAGCGACGTCTTGCAATACAAGTACGGTAGTACGGCTTAAATTAAAAATCTCCGTACAAATTTTTTTGGGGGATTTCGTTTTGATATAAGAGTGTTTTGGATTACAAGCACGTTTCCGGAACGAATTATGCTCTCAATCCAAGGCATGACTGTATTTTAAAAACAATATTTGTACCTTTCCCCAAGTCCACCCTTTCTTCTTTCTGTTTAGATTGTAAAGGTGCTATCTTATGCAAGTTTAGACAGAAAAAAGGCCTACAACTCCCAGCATGCCCCAGCCAGCTGGCTGGGGCATGCTGGGAGCTGTAGGCCTTTTTCCTGTCTAAACTTGTATAGGATTGCATCCTACATTCCATGGATCTGTGACCTATATTTTTATTTTATTTTTAATATTTGTACCCTGCCTTTGAGGATGACATTGTACACTGCTTAGAGAGGGTTTTTATCCTTAAAGACGGCTTAAAAAATAATCTTAAACACACAAACATCCTCATAAAGTAGATTCCAGTAACAGATAAAATAATAAGAATATGATCCACAATTTAAAATGGAAACACAACGTATAACGCCAGCATAAAGGAAATCCACCAGAAAAGGCTAAGCAAAACAAACAAGTCTTTAGAGCCCTTTTAAAAGCAACCAAAGAGAGATCTTGATGAAGATCTTTGCAGAGCAAGATCCACGATTGTGAGGCCACCACCAAAAAGACCGCCTCTTGTAGCCGCCAGCCTGACCTTTTCTGGAGGACCAGAGAACATAGCTTCCAAGTCTGATCTTACAGCCCAGGCAGTTTTGCAGTCCTTCATATAACCTGGTACCAAACAGCTAGTGCTATACCTTTTGCTTTCTAAACCATGGTAAGCACTGAAGTTGCTGCTACAGCAACAGAGCAAGCCTATATAGCAGTGTTCTCCAACCTAAGGTCCCCAGATGTTTTTGGCCTACAACTCCCAGCATGCCCCAGCCAGCTACGCTACGCTGGCTGGGGCATGCTGGGAGTTGTAGGCCAAAACATCTGGGGACCCCAGGTTGGAGAACACTGCTATATACTAACAGCAAATTCATTCTCACAAGTGCCAATCCTCACATAACCAAAACAGCACCATCCAAGCACAAGAAAAGGGTATCCGCAGCCTTGGGGGAACCCCAAGGTTGGCTGAAATACAAAAAGGAATATAGCGGCCGGGGGAATCCAAGGGATAAAAACCCAAAACAACACAATGAGTACTGAACATGCTCAGTGGGTAGAGAATGCTGGCAGGTCGTTGGGGAGAGGAAAACTGAAAACTAAGGGGAGGGGAATGAAATGGAGTATCGTGGAAGAGGGCGTGGCTGGCACCCAGAACAGGAGCACTCCACACCGCAACATTTTGTTGCAGGTCCCACTTGTACCATCTATTACAGACTGTGATGTGTTTGTGTTTTTTTCAGTAAGCTTGCATTTTGGGCCCAGGACCTGCCAACAACTAGTTTTGCCCAACCTATTAGAAAGAACCAGGCCATTTTTCAGGTCTTATGTTCACCAGCCTTACCCACAGAGAGTCTTTTGCTCACAGGAGACTGGAGCACATGCTGCACAGGCTTCAGTTCCCGGGCCAACAAATCAGGACTTGATGTCAAATAGCTACATTCCTGCGAAGGTGTACTCTTCTGCTCCATACTGGAGGTACTGCAGAGCTGACCGGTGGCGGCCAAATCCCCACGTTTGAAGAGATATGGCGAACAGCTCCCGGTTTGGCCTATCAGGAGCCACGATTTGCAGGCCTTGTCTTTATTTCTGCTGACTGAGAAAGTCTCCGAGCGGATATCAGAGACGCGCCTGTGACTCGGCGTCGTCATGGGCGGTCCCGGGGAGAAGACGTTGTCGCTGGAAGGGCTTAGCAAATTGGCGCCGCTGCCCGGCCCATTGCTGTCGTTGCTTGATTTCAGGGTCCTTTTCTTCAAGATCTCCTCCAGGTTTTTCTTCACGTTCCTTTGCGGGCTGTCGAAGTTCTTGGATTGGAACTTTGGAATCTGCAGTGCAGGATTCGAGGCCTGATCCATCATGTTGATCGTCTGGAGCTTCCTGCAAAGGCTGTCTACCGGGTGATGATGCCGTTTGCCACGAGTGCCGTCAGAGGACATCTTGCCCCTTCTTTTTGAAAGTTATCTGGAAGAAAAAAAAGGAGAGAAATGGGAAAAGCAAATTTGGGGATAGTGGATTTAATCCTCCTTTGTACGTTATCTAGTCTGGTATTGTGGCCAACTAGACCCAAATAGACTCTTACTTTAAAAAAAATGAGATGCATTTGCCAATGTTAAGAAGTAAAGAATTAAAAAAAAAAAAAAAAAAGGTATCTGAAGTTACCCACACAAGATTAGTTCCCTATAGGGTCTCTCAGACCCCAGAACCATATTGAGCACTCTCCGCAATTGCTTTGAAGTCTGAATAAAAAACAACAAATCTGAAAGGTAACACCTTCTTAACAACTGTGTCACCATAAAGTAGCTATTGTGCTGCTAAAGCCCTGCTGAGATAACAGAGACCCTTCAAGAATTTTCAGCCACCTTCAGTTTGTGGTGTTTCCCCCCCCCCCACTCCCCACAATGCCCTTTTAGTAAAATGCTCAAAGTAAAAACAAAACAGTTTTATGGTTTTGCCATAAACAACAGTTGATCCCTTTATTGTAGATTACAGGGAGTAAAATCCAAAAGCATATAAAGACTTATTTAAAAATCTAGTGGGTGACCTACTCTGAAGAGAAACTTATTGCTATTCTGAATATTAATCTTTGCATGAATAAGGTCCCAGGTCCAATCCTCAGCGTCTCCAGGTAGGGCTGGAAAACTCCTGCCTGAAACCCTGGAGAGCTGCTGCCGGTCAGCTGGGTAGAATTTATCATGCCATCTTTGCTCTGTTCCTTGTAAGAACTGAGAATCCCGAAAGGCTTGTCGCCTGGCCCCCATTTCACAGAGCAGTAGCTTATTTCACTATAACTCTAAACTGTAATGCCAAATACGGAATCAAGCCTAGCTGAGCCCCACAAGCTCTTCTAAAGAGAGACAGTGACGTAGGGACGGTGGTAAAGATGCAGCAGAGAACACAGATTGCATGACTACATTCAAACATTTCCCCTCGTCTACCACACATGCGGAGGGAGGTTAACTGCTTTCAGACACAGTCTTTGCAAGTAGTAGTTCAGAGCCACAGTTCTAGGAATATCAGCTGCTGGTTACTCACAGCAGGCTGTCGACCTATGCAAAGCTCTAAATATAATCATTGATGATGACGCTAACCTTCCCCAACTGAGTGCCCTCCATATGGGATGGACTACAATTCCCATCATCCCCAGCCAGTATGGCCAATGCTTTCTGGGGATGATGAGAGCTGCAGCGCAAGACATCCAGCTGGACAGCAGGTTGAGGAAGGCTGCTCTGCTCTGCTCCGTCTACTGTACTCCCGAGTTCATCCATGTTTCAATAATAGGTCTTGCGTCACTTTAAAAGCCAAAGAAGAATTCTTTCTATTATTATTATTTTTTTAATCTATTTTATTTTTCTCATTTCCCATTTTCATTGCCCATTACTTCCCATCCAAGATTTGTATACCACTTTACATCCAGTAAAATATCTGAGCGGCGAACAATTAAAAGGGAAGAACAACAGCAATAATGGAAATTCAGAGTTAAAACCTTTAAGATCAGATTGTACCAATAAAACTGTGGCTGGTTAGACAGGGAAGGCTTGTTTAAGGGGGGGGAAGTCTTCAGCAGGCACCAAAAACGGAACAACATTGGTGCCTGCCTGATATCAAGAGACATGGAGTTCCATAGAGAGGGAGCCAATACATTAAGCAGGGATCTCCAACACAGCACTGGCAGGGACCTCCAATGGCGCCCACAAAGCTCTCCTCTCCCTGCCCCCTTCAAAACAACTATTTTAAGAAAAACCTTGAGAAATGATGGGGCAGTCTTCTTTCTCTCCCTTTCTAGCCTCTAACCTTGCTCTTCCTCTCCCCTCTACCTTGCTATTTCCCCCTCCCTCCCAGGCCTAGCCTCACTATTTCTCCCCCCCACACACACACACACCTCTTTAGCTTACTTTGGACTTGCCAGGCCCCCATAGCAGCCATTATGCAACTAGCATCAAGCAGCAGGTTGGACTCGATAGCCTTGTAGGCTCCTTCCAACTCTATGATCTATGAAATCTAAGCCACATCCTCCACTGAGAGGCCATTTTGTGGTGGTGCCCACTGGCAGTTTCCTCAAATTCCCAAATGCCCACAGATCCAAAATGGTTGGGGACCCTGGCACAAGAGGCTGTCCTCTGGATTGGACTCCAAATGGACTGCAGGTCCATGAGGGTGAGAGAGACGCTAGAGGAACATAATAATGAGTCATAAGGCAGCATTAACCGTTCAAAGCAAGCTTCAGCTGCATGTGATGCGGAGATGGCAGGCTGTGCACAGCATGGGAGGAGCCACACCTTGTTGGCAGAGCAGCTACTTTGCCTGCAGAAGGTCCCAGGTTCGATTCCGGGCATTGCCAGTTTTGTTTTGTTTTTTAAGCATCTTGGGTAGCAGGTGATGGGAAAGGGACCTCTGCTGAAGACCCTGGAAAGTCACTAGTTGGACCAGACTAGGCTAGGAGAGCAATTAATATGACCCAGCCCAAGGCAACGTCCTATGTTCAGCTAAGCAGGGTCAGGCCTGGTTATTACTTGGACAGGAGACCCCTCCTCTAGTTTCCTGGATTGAGCAGGGGGTTGGACTTGATGGCCTTGTAGGCCCCATCCAACTCTATATCTCAGTATTAATGCATGTACCCTTAGAAGAAGAATGACAACTCTTGCAACCAACACATCCTACTAAGCACATTTTAACAGGGCATCCCAAAAAAGCTAAAATAGGGAGAAAGCAGAGGGAATTATTTGCTAGGGGTAGGGCCCAAATAAATAGGAACCACCCCTACAAGATTGGGACAGCTGGAGTAAAAAAAGATTATAAAAATGATCCAAAGAGTCTGCTTACAGCAATATGAACATTTTAAGAAGAATAATTATTATTTATGCATTAATTCTTGTATAGCACTTGATATAACAAAATCTGAAAGCAGGTTGCATGCCAAAGCATTAAAACTCACTGTTAAAATACTCAACTGATAAACAATTACTGCTACAACAAAAATAAATAAGTGACAAATAGGTTATTTAATATATTCCATATGGGTTGCGTGGCCAAAACAACACGACTTGCTTACAGTGCATCATGCCCAGAGCAACAAAGGAAAACAAACCTTCCCATTTACTCCAAGTAATATAATATAAAAATGAGACCTTTTAAAAAAAAACTTATCAGTATCATACCCAGAATGACATGAAAAGGAAGCCCCTTGTCAAACTTTCTCCTCCTCCTCCTCCTCCTTTTATTAAAAATAATAATAAGTAAAACCACTCAAGAAAAAACACTTTAATGTCTTTCATCCAAAGTGATGAGGCCTATATCTAATTTCTGGCAGGGTGTTCCTGGGAGCTTGGGGTAATTGCAGACCCAGCTGCGGAAGATCACATGACTCCAAAGCACCTGCGTTTGTTTTATGCTTAATAAGTGATCATTTCCTCCATTTCTGCCTGCAAATTCCCTTCTTCTTCAGTTGTTAGCTCTGCACAGAGGGTTTTTTTTTTTTTTTGGTCATTGCTTAGCCTTTGCTTTAAAAGAGAGAGAGAAAAGAAAAGAAAAATGTATTAAATGTATACTAAGGATATCAGTCAGACTTTGGAATAAATCTTGTTCACTCTTACTTTGGAGTAATCTTGCTTGTTTCAAGAGGACTGCTGCTTTTGGAGAAAGTGGTTTAAGGGCACAGTCGTAGAACTCCTAGAATTCCCCAGCCAACATAGCTGGGAGTTGTACTGTACAACTTTTTCCTGTGTAAACATGTGTAGGATTGTGCCCTAAGTCCCCTTTGCATGAAAAGCTCTACGGCAGAGCTGGGGCCAAATTGCAAAAATGGGGAAAGTTTCAGGGGTTACATCTGTGGGCAGGGCCAAATGTGATTATTACCATTTTAAGTCTACACAGGAGTAATCAGGATACGGCTTTGGCATGTCTACTCAGAAGTAAGCAGGACTGAATTACCTGGCAGCACTTTCAAATAGAATCTTAAATGTCAAGCTTCTGCATGTCAACTCACTAGTAAGCAGGACTTCTGCAAGCAAAATGCACAACTCAATATCTTTGCAGCAGTACCTCGGTTCTTTGCAGGGTATCTATAATTGCCTTTTAATCTCCTCCTCTTATCTCCAACCAGTGATAGAAGATAACAGCCAAAGAAGCTCGGGGGACCCCCTAGGGGGCCACATCAGCTTGCAGGCCAGGGGTTCTCCATCCCTGTTCTAATGAGTCTTGGATCTTTAAAGTAACAAACCCCCATTAGATCAAGCACTCAGAAGCATATTTCTCCTTGTTATAACAGGCCCCTTTTCCCAGTGATGTTCCTGTGCTTTTATCGTCTGTCTGATCTATAGGAAAATCCATCTTTGGATTTTCAGGCAACTGGGAAAACTGCATCTATTGAATTTCTGCCTGCCACACAACTGTTGAAGGCATAGGAAACCAGTGGTGATGAGGAGGCAATAAAAGTATTTCTATTTCCTGCTATGATCTCCTGGCAGGATTTCTGTCTCTCTCACAAAGGGGGAAACACTTATAGGGTTGTTGTTCTTAAAAATTAGAATATGTGCACATTTAAAATTGTCTATGGTTTCATAGATCATAGAGTTGGAAGGAGCCTACAAGGCTATCGAGTCCAACCCCCTGCTCAATGCAGGAAACTAGAGGAGGGGTCTCCCATCCAAGTAATAACCAGGCCTGACCCTAGCTTTCCACGCTCAGACAAGCTGAGCCAGCATAGCCTTTCAAAGGGACCCCGGTGGTTAAAATACTTGTTATCAAACCAATGGGGGGGGGGGATTAGGCAGCCACATTCCCTCCCACCCCCAGCAAGGTTCCTGACCTTGTAACGGCCTCATGGCAGGTTGAAATTCAGCAGGAGAAGCTTTTGCAATTACTGCTTGGGGGAAAGCTTCAGCTGTTGAATTTCTGCCTGTGATTATGATAAGTCTTGTTAAAAGAGAGGCGCCTTGCCCAAAATATGGAGGGAACCTAATTTGCATTGCAAGGGCAGGGCTGAGGAATCCCTTCGGTCCCACCACTAGAATGTGGCCCCGAGAGTTTCTCCAAAATGGAATTCAGCCCATGGACTGAAAGAGGTTCTGCAGCTCTGCATGATAGGGTTCCCCTAGAAATCTGATGGGGGGCAGGAATCTGTGGGAATGTTAATGCTGTGAACCCCCACCTCTTGCGCTCAGCCTGTATAGATGGGCAGATAAAGCTCGTGTCACAGAAACGCCAGAAGTCTCTAGTGATCGCCTTCTAAGGAAACGGAACCCTGAGTAAGTGCTGGGAGCCCTGAAACATCTCACCACTAGGACATTTTTCTCCCTCTCTCATAATACTGGAAGCCAAAGGGGTCATACCAGGAACCTGATTGGTGGGGGATTCAGGACAGATCGAGGGAAGGACTTCTTCACACAGCGCATAATTAAAATATGGGATTCATTTCCACAAGATCGTGGTGATGGCCACCAATTTGGAGGGCTGTAAAAGGGGATTGGACAAATTCATGGAGGAGAAGGCTAGCAATGGCTACTAGTCCTGATGACTGCATGCTACCTCCAGGACCAGAGGCAGTATGCCAGCGTACAGTCATGCCTTGGATTGAGAGCATTATTCGTTCCGGAAACGTGCTTGTAATCCAAAACACTCTTACCGTATATCAAAACGAAATCCCCCCAAAAAAATTTGTACAGAGATTTTTAATTTAAGCCGTACTACAGTACTTGTATTGCAAGACGTCGCTTGTATATCAAGTCAAAAAAAATATTAAATAAATATTTAAAAATTTGCTTGTCTTGCAAAATGCTCTCAAACCAAGTTACTCTCAAACCAAGGTATTACTGTACACCAGTTGCTGGAGAACACGGGTGGGAGGGTGCTGTTGCACTCATGTCCTGCTTGTGGGTTTCCCCGTGGGCAGCTGGCTGGCCACTGTGTGAACAGAATGCTGGACTAGATGGACCCTTGGTCTGATCCAGCAGAGCTCTCCTTATGTTCTTAGGTAGGGTGCGCACGCGTAACTATACAACGGTGAGGATGCCTGCCGTTTCCCCCTGAAACAAAACTTTGCCTTTCAGTGAAATGGAGGGGTCTGTAGTAGAACTCACCGTAGCTTGGGTTCACTGTTTGTTCGCAAGCATCTGCAGCACCTCCCCTCAATGGTACTGCTGGGTTTTTTTTACTGGCTCAGTGGATGAGGCCGCCTGACGCAGGCACGACTTAACTGGGGAAGGGGGGGGGGAAACCATGTTGTCTGTAGCGCTGAGCCTCATCCACGTCCCTTGAGGTGGCTGTGTCCTCCTTGAAAAGGGAAGCTCTTTGTTCTGCCAGGTTCACCGAGGCAGCAGAGAAGGTCAGAGGACGTCTAGCCCCAAGGAGGTCTGCCCATCGTAGAAATGAAGTCGAATGGAAAAGAGGAGAGGGAAATATCCACTGGTCTGGAGCGCCACATGCATTCCAGTGCCCACATGGAGCTCCTGCATATATTGGGGTCCCCACATTCTTTCCCTAGAGAGTACACAAGTCAGACCGCAGTTAAGGGGGAAAGTTTTAGCAACTGCAGGCCCGGTTCTCCTGTGTCCACAGAAGAACACTGTGGGATCACAGCAATAAAATCTAAGCCAAACGTACCTGGAATATTTTAAGTGTGGAGCTGAGATTAAATTGCCCCACAATTTCAGATTCATTTTTATTTTTATTTTTTCCAAAAGGGCCATAGAACATTCATTCATTTTTAACGGCTCTTTCAAAGTCAGTCCAATTTTCTTTCAAATATAGTGCTGTGTTACAAAAGGTTGGTGCTAGCTGCGGGATATTTAAATTGATTTAGGGTGCAATCCTATGCATGTTGAGACTAGAAAAAAAAAGTCCTACAACTTCCAGCATTCCCCAGCCAGACAATCCCCATGCTGGCTGGGGAATGCTGGGAGTTGTAGGACTTTTTCCTGTCTAAACTTGCATAGGACTGCACATTTAATAAAACCCTTTCTTTCCACTCCACCTGACCTACGTTGCTAGCCTGGGATGGTATTTATGAAAAACACACACATCTGGATGCATATAAAAATCTTGTATACAAGCACCCTAGCTGAGCACCTCTGTTCCATTATTTCCTTTGCTGCTCAAATAGTACAAAGAAGAAGTCTCCATTGATATTTTATTTATTTATTTATTTATTTATTATATTTATATCCTGCCTTTTTTCCTGCAAGGAACCCAAAGGCGGCTTACATAGTCCTCCTCCTCTCCATTTTATCCTCACAACAACCCTGTGAGGTAGGCTAGGCTGAGGGTCAGTGACTGGCCCAAAGTCACCCAATGAGCTTCATGGCCAAGTGGGGACTAGGACCCAGATCTCCCGAGTCCCAGTCCAACACTCTCACCACTACGCCACACTGCCTGTCTGATAGTAACTCTGATATCTCTCTGATATTAACAGCTCTGGTGGCACAAAGCACAGAAGACACAAGTTCTCTGAGGACCCATACCATTAAGATATCTTTAGGCCAAAACCAGAACCTTTAATTGTTCTTAGAAGATATTTAAGTGATAGTCACATAAACCCTAGGTGAGGAGAGTGGGTGTAGCACATGGCTCTTCGCTATTTCTCCCCGTTTAGCCATGAAGCTCCTTGGGTGGTCTTGGACCAGTCTCTCTCTCTCTCTCTCTCTCTCTCTCTCTCTCTCTCTCTCTCTCTCTCTCCCCCCCACCTACCTCAAAGGTTTGTTATGAGGATAAAGTGGGGGTAACCCATATCCATCTACACGATCCTGAGTCCTTTGGAGGAAAGGGTTGGGATGCAAATACTATTAATCAATCGGAATACCACAGTCAGGCCTCTTTTCCTACTTGCATCCTCCCACAATGCATTTCTGCCCACTCCCCTGTCGGGTGGCCCCTTATGAATCATCCAAAAAGGGGAAATGCATCACCAAAAAAGAGGACAGTGATTTGCATAAGATGCGCATGTACAGATTTATAAATGATTATTATAATTTAAATAGTAAACACAGTAAATCTCACCCTAGTGACCAAGTGACCTATATGCCTGCCTGTCTGACTTGCTGTTTTGGTACTAACTGCTGATGGGCAACAGTTCTCATGGGTCTTTATATTTCAAATGGAATTGGATCGGATGGCCCTTCAAACAGAGGCCGCCTTCAAATAGAGGACAATCCTCCGGCAGCCCTTCAAAGAGAGGACAGTTCTCTGTAAAAGAGGATGCATGGCCACCCTACCTGGCTAAATGAACATGAGGCAAAGCTGCAGCAAAGCATTGGGGTGGGTGGGGAGGGGTCACATCTCTATCAGAACGGTACTGGTTCAGTCTTTTGGTTTGACTTTTGGCCTCTTTGCCAGAAAGGTTGGCCTTCATTAGAGCAAGCCGGTAAATGTGAAGTCGGAAACAAGGAAGAACTCCCCCAAACAGATCACTCTGGCAGTTGAGAGACCATGTGATGGGTCATGTCAAGGTAGATGGACCACTGCCCTTTCCAGAGGTCTTTCAGTCAGAACAAAGCATGCGTAGAGCTTGCTTTAACAAGGGGCCCTGCTGCTCCAGTGATCTTCTCTTCTCAAGGCTGGTTTTGGTATTATTGATTATGTGACAAAGCTGACGCCTTGGCTATGTTGTATCTAATACTAAATGGCACATTTGATGTCATTTGCCTCCCCCCGCCCCCCCTCCTCCCGCCACTCAGAACTCATCAACATGAGCTATCGGGAAGAACTTGAAAGGGAAAAAAATGGGTTGGCTCTGGATTTAGTTATGCCTAGAGTAGACCCACTGAAATCAGAGAGACAAGTTAGTCATGACTAACTTAAATCCCATTGATTTCATAGAATCATAGAAAAGTAGAGTTGGGAGGGGCCTACAAGGCCATCGAGTCCAACCCCCTGTGCAATGCAGGAATCCAGGTCAAAGCATCCCCGACAGATGGCTGTCCAGCTGCACCTTGAATGCCTCCAGAGTGGGAGAGCCCACCACCTCCCTAGGTAGTTGGTTCCATTGTCTTATTGCTCTGACAGTCAGGAAATTTTTCAATGGGGTAGTATCCTATTGCATCTGCACTCTTGCAGAAGGGAGTTCCACTGACTTGTCCCGATCCAGAAATGAGTGTTTCTGCTGATTTCCAGGATTACTTTCAGAAGCACCAAAGCCCCATTGCACAAGCGGTTGGTCCCACAAGCCCCATTGCACAAGTCCTGTTGGATCCTGCCCACTGGGTCTTAAGGTTAGTCATGATTTAACCTAGTCATGACTAAGGATGTGTGAGGAACCTGGATGGGGAGGTGTCAAAATCCGGTGGATTGGTCCTGCTTGGCCCCACAGATTCCAGCCCATCAACACAGCGTTGGCATCAACTCGCTCAGACACAACTCGAGCCAGCATGCGGTCTTCCGCTTTTAAAGCGGGCTGTGATTTTGGCCGAAATCAACTGTCTAAGTGTTTTGCATGGTGGGACAAGTGCGGAGCCAACCTTTGCCTCTGTGCTCCTCCCGCCACACATAGGATGCCCGTAATCGTCGGAGTTCGGGCAGCCTCATTGGATTTTGCTGTTAATCATTTCAGAAGTTAACCACAGAAGGCGAACGAGCAAGAGTTATCATGCTGTGAGAAAATGTCTAGAATGGATTGGTCCGGAGTGTCCTAAGGAGGAGATTTTTTTTTTTAACTAGTTCCTGTTTGAGGGCTGAGATATTTGTGGCGTTCATGGCCAAATAGCTTTGAATCAGATTTTCCTCTGCATGGTTGGGGTCGTGATGAGGATGCTCCGTGATCCGCATGGTCACATTATGTGATCGCTTCCATCAACTGATGAGATAATTCCCCAAGTTAAGGTCATTCCTTTATACCTGCCATGGCGGTGGTGAGTCTTGATCTTTCAGCATCAGGATCAAAAGCTTTATTGCCGGGAACTGACGCTGATACATTCATCTAATATGGTGAGTGTACATATGTCAGAAGTTTGGGTAACTTCCCCTGCAGCTTTGCGAACATCTTCCCCCGTCTCCAGAAGACGTCAGCCGTTCCATGTCTTCTTGTCCGAGCTTGACAAGAGGTCCCTTTAGAATGCTCCACTCTTGCCTCTGAGGGGGAGGGCGCCTCCACCTTGAAGACTTAAATAGGGATTCCTGCATGATGGCCACATCACATTACATATTATATATCAGGCAGTCTACACCCTCCAAAGACTGGATCAGCAGGAGAGAAGAGAATGAAGGTATGTGAGAAGAATAATGATTTATTCTCAATTTCTAGTTGATCGAGTATATATTATTGCTAGGCATTGCAAGGGGTGTCATGTCATGTTCCCCCCCGCTACAGTTTAACTAGAAATATAGCAGTAATTGTTCATTGATAGTAAGTTCCTCGGTTAAATCATAAGTCTAGTGAGATCTAAGGCTGTGTTTAGAAGCCCCATTGAAATAAGTGAAAATCATTTGACTTCCACGCGATAGATTTGAGCATTGGGGTGCCAATAAAATGGGTCCAATACTTTCCTCAGCTGCCACATTTAAATAAATCATCTGTTGTCCAATTGATAAATGATTTTCAGTATAGAAAATGCAACATACAATATAGGATTTCTTTAGATCTCTACAGGAGTTGATGCGGGCGACTCTATCATGTCTCTGAATCGAAAGCTAAGCCTCTGAAATGATAAATAAAAATGAGCAACAAATCTATATCAGGGTCATCAACTGAAGCAAAGCTTTTTTAAATTGACTCTCTTTTTCAAAATTAAAATTGGCTAAAATGTATATAGAAGTAAAATGTTGAGTAAGATTTAATGAAGGCTGTGGTTTGAAATAAGGAAGTAAATGCCTAATTATTCGTGGATTTGATAGTCAGCCAAAACATTTTGCCAGAATCAACTGTGTGCCTAGATTTTGTCCTTCAGTTAAATGGCTATCATTTGAAGGGAGGGAGCCGTTATATATGAGAGCCAGTGTGGCATAATGGTTGGGGTGTTGGACAGGGACACAGCAGACCCCGGTTCTAGTCCTTGCTCAGCCATGAAGCTCACTGGGTGACTTTCAGCCAGTCACGGACTCTCAGCCTAACCTACCTCACAGGGTTGTTGTGAAGATACAATGGAGAGGAGAAGGACCATGTAAGCAGGCTTGGGTTCCTCAGAAGAGGAAAAGAGGAGGGATATAAATGTGGTGGTGGTGATGATGATGATGATGATGATGATGATTATGATGATTATGATTTAAATGGGGCACAATCCAGCCACAGTTAAGAACTTTTACGCATGCAGTCATATACATGTTTAGTCAGAAGTGAGTTCCAGTAGGGCTTAGTAGGTGTTTAGGATTGCAGCTGTGTACTGGCATCCTGTACATATATATTCAGAAATAACTGCCTTGAACTCAATTGGACTTACTCCCAAGAAAATGTGGATAACATTTCAGCCTAAGCCCTCACAATTTCTGTGGGAGAGTTGAACACATGGGCATAAAGCTACTTAGGGTGCAATCCTATGCATGTTTAGAGAGAGAGAAAAGTCCTACATGCTAGCTGGGGGAATGCTGGGAGTGGTAGGACTTTTTTCTGTTTAAACATGTATAGGATTGCACCCATGATGTATATATAACACACATGCACACATCACACATGTATTATATATAGACATAGATGCAAATATATAATTATAGCTATATATCGGGGTAGTAACCCCATTAAAGGAATGAAATCTGCTATCCTGCATGCATTTGCAAATAAGTAAAAACAAGTTTTTTTGAGGGGGTACATGATGCATAAACATCTCATAGCAGGTGTCATCTAAGAAGAGGTTTTCTCTGCTTTTCAAGGGAAGGGAGAATGCCTCTTATGAGATAGACCTGCCACCCATGATTTTTGCACTTTTATTAATGACCTTCAGTTTAAACAAAAAACAAAAAAACCCTCCTGCCTTATGCAACAGAGTTACCTTTTAATCAGGGATGGAGAACCTGGTGACCTCCAGATATTGCTGGACTTCAACTCCCATCACCCCATCCATTGGCTATGCTGCATAGGGCTGATGGGAGTTGCAGTCCGCAAACATTCCCCGCCCCTCTTGTAAGCCCCACTGAACACAGTGGGACTTACTTCTGAGGATCCCCTACTAGGGACACCGGCTGAAATTCCCTCTCCTCTTTTGCCTCTGGATACGTTACTTCTGAGTAAACCTGCACAGGGTTACACTGTTAATCATTAAACATGCAGTCCTATGCATGTTTACCCAGAAGTAAGTTCCATTATGTTCAATTGGAGCATGCCCTCAGATAAGCATGTAGAGGATTGCAACCTCAATCATTTAGGGTGCAATCCTTTGCAAGCATAGAGTCCTGCAACTCCCAGCATTCCCCAGCCAGCAATACTGGAAGTTGTAGCACTTTCTTCTGTCTAAGGATGTACAGGATTGCGTTCTTAGGGAGCAATCCAGTGAGGCTGTCTGTAACCATCCAAACTCAGAGGATTGTGGGCATCCTATGTAGGGCGAGAGGAGCATGGAGGCGAAGACTGCCTCCACACTCTTCCCGCCCTGCAAAGCAGCTAGATGGCTGATTCCGGCCGTCCAACTGCAACGCTTGGGAAGGGGGCTGAGGCACCGCCAGGATACATCATATCTTGGTAGCACCAGTGTCCTCCCCCCCTGCCCTCTCCTTGCCCCTTAAACCTCTTCTCCGAGGTCACTCTTATGACCTCAGAGATGCAGCCGACGCAGTTCTTTCTGAGCTGGTTGCGGGGGGGAGGGCGCTCCGAGCACGGACGGATCCCAAGCTCCGAGGTTGGAGCTGTTTTTCTGACCTCAGAGCTTGGAATCCGAAAAATCCTACGGGCCTCTAGATGTTGTCTAGGGGCCACAGGATTGCTCTGCCCATTGACTAAACCAGAGGTGGGGAACTTGTGGTCTTCCAGGTGTTGGACTCCAACTCCCATCAACCCCAGATAGCAGGGTCAGAGGTCAGTGGTGATGGGCAGATCTGGAGGGCCACAGGTTGTCCATCCTTGGACGAAGCATTATTGTGTGTGTGTGCACACACACGCACACACTCATAGAATCATGAGATACAATGTTGTTTTTCCTGTTGATTTATTTATTTCTTATATTTATATCCCAACTTTTTCCGTAAGGAACCAAAAGTGGTTTACATTAATCCTCCTCCTCCTCGTTTTATCCTCACAAAACAACCCTGTGAGATAGGTTAGGCTGAGAGTCAGAGACTGGCCCAAAGTCACCTAGTGAGCTTCAGGGTCAAGTGGGGACTAGAACCCGGATCTCCTGAGTCCCAGTCCAACACTCTAACCACTACGCCACACAAGCTCTCCGATGATGATAGTAAGAACAATAACCACCATTCATAGAACACCGAGTGCTGGTTCCCCTACCATTCCATTATTACTTGTAAACATGGAACTACAAGTTGTGCTAATGCTGTAGGAGGGCCCGGAATAATTTTCTTGAGCCATGTGGTACCTCTTTACAGATGGTATTGGAGTTGTCATAAAGAAAGAAAGAAAGAAAGAAAGACTAGAGTTAGAACACCACCAGAATTTCTAATACTAAAGTCAAGACCAGCATTGTCCAAGATCCCCTAAGGACAAATAGGCTGGCGTTGCTCTATCTTTCTCTCTTTCTCTGTAGCAAAAGCCCTGGATCCCTTACATTGGCAATTCGCAAGGCAGCCAGTTCCATTTCAGTCCCGGAAATGCCCAGTGAGGAAGGCGGTGGGATTGTGGAGAGTGGTGGGATCCACCAGCCCGGCCTGCCCCAACCTGGTGCACTCCAGATGTGTTGGACTACAACTCCCAGCATCCCGCCTGGCCAGCATGGAGGGCACCAGGTTAGGGCAGTCTAGCCCAGTCACATCTTCTTACCTTCCAGAGAAAGGTGTGTGTGGGGGGGGGAGCAGGGGCAGACCCATTGAAGAGCCCTGCCAGGTGAGGCAACAGAAGGTCCGTGAACTCCCATGAAGGAGCAGGCGGGTCGGATGCTGACCACGACAGGAGAAGCGCAGGAATGGCGGGGTGGGGTTAAGAAGCCAAACAGTTCTGGAAAGCAATGCAGGGTGTATGTTTTTAAATCCTTCTAGGATGGGGCAGAGTAGAGAGGATTTTCAGTAATGGAAACAATGTTGCCATGTCCTCCTGGCTGCTTTTCCCATTTCAGGGACTCCATGGGGGGACGGCCGCCGCCCTGGCCTTGTTGCTTTCAGCGTCGTTCATAACTTTTTCCTGGAGTGTTCCTCAGGTAAGCACAGGCTTGCCTTTGTTATTTACTTGGTTGTGCAGACTGAGGACCGGAAAAGAGATGTTACTTTAAATGCATGTCTAGCACCTATTTCTTTCTGTTTTTACTCTACAGTAGGTGCAGGGGGGCAATCTGGATCTTAAAAGCATCCCACCCCACCCCGATACTAGGGTCCCAGTCTAGACTGAGTTCTAGAGTAGGCACAGGGAACTTTAAAAATAAAGTTTTTATTTTTATTATTAAAAATATTATTTTTATTATTAATATAATAATAATAATAATAATAATAATAATAATAATTAATATTTATTATTTAAAATGGTGGTGGTGGGAAGATGGAGCTGTACAGTGGCCACTTATGTGTAGCCACAAAAGAGGAAATGCATCATCAAAAAAGAGGACACCAATTTGAATAAAATGTTGATACATATAGATGCAAACTTAAATATAATAACTATAGTTTAAATGGAAATATAATACAAGACTGGCTAGGTGAGCTGCGTGCTTTGCTCAGTCTGCTGTCCAGGTGCCTAACTGCGGATGGGCAACTTCAAGGCATTCTCCTTATGCTTCTTTGACATCAAGCCAGACTTGGACTAGACAGCCCATCAACTATCGGACAATTTCAAATAGAGGACTGTCTTCTGGCAGCTCTCCAAAATAGAAGACTGCCCTCTGTAAATTAGGCCACCCGGCCAGCCCTATGTAGTGTAAGGATCGGGCCCGTTGCTGCTGCAAAAGAGCCTTCAGGGGAAATGGGAACAGATTCTTGATTCAGATGAGGAGGAGCTGGTGGAACTTGCAGCTGAAATGCCAAGGACAGTTGAACTGGAGATACGTAGGGAGGTGGAAGAGAGTTGGTTAGCCCCAAATACTGTGGGAAACCAAAGCACGCCTGATGACGAGCAGGAGGGGCGACTGGGCGTGACTGATACTAGAGTGAGGTGTCAGTTGAGGGAGGAAGATCAGTGAAGGAAGGTAAGATATTCTAAGCAGTTGGGCTCTCGCCAACCTTGGGTCCCCAGATGTTGCTGGCCTACAGCTCCCACCATACCCGGCCAGCATGGCTAATGGCAAGGGATTCTGGGAGCTGTAGTCCAGCAACATCTGGGGACCCAAGGTTGGAGAGCCCTGCTCTAAAGCAACAGGAACTGCCTTAAAGGAGGGTTTTGACAACTTGAGGAGGGGCCCTCAGTCTGGGATCAACTTCTTTCCATGATGCGCATTTCCTTAATGTATTGATTATCTAGCATTCTAATTAAGCTTGCTTCATAGATTCATAGATAGAGTTGGAAGGGGCCTAACAAGGCTATTGAGTCCAACCCCCTGTTCAATGCAGGAAACTAGAGGAGGGGTCTCCCATCCAAGTAATAACCAGGCTTGACCCTGCTTAGCTTTCCACACCCAGACAAGCTGAGCCAGCATAAGCCACAGGCCTGTATCTTTTGTTATTGTTCTCTGCAATACACTTAATTTGTACTTTAAAGCTGGCCTTTCTGGTTTACATTACCATAATAAAGCTAATAGTGAAAAGGTCAGTGTTCCAGGCCCAGCTGCCTTCTAAAGGAGACAGGGAGAGAGGACCCTGACATGTAGCTGCTAGATGCACATTTATGCTGACTGAGCAGCTGGATGTTCCATAGATGTTTCATAGATCATATAGTTGGAAGGAGCCTACAAGGCTATCGAGTCCAACCCCCTGCTCAATGCAGGAAACTAGAGGAGGGGTCTCCCTCCCATCCAAGTAATAACCAGGCTTGACCCTGCTTAGCTTTCCACGCTCAGACAAGCTGAGCCAGCATAAGCCACAGGCCTGTGGTATCGAGCCAGCCTTTTAATTTCCCACAGTGCCCCAGACCTAGCGTCATATTGAGGCATGGTGGGGAATTAAAAGGCTGGCTCGACTCAGCTGTCTGTTTTGGCCCTGAAACTTGTCATCATGCAGAAGGAGCCCCACTGTTCCCTGTGCATGTCCTCTCTTAAGTTGTATTCATCGTCGCTGTTTTTCTTCTCGTTTTGGGTACAAAAAGGGTCACTTCCAAAGAAGAAACTGGACTCCGCAGGCTATGCTCTATTTAAAGGGTGCACGTAAGTCTCAATGCCCATTTCTTTCTTCTCTCTTTCTGGAGGCGAGCATGTGAGGAGTGGACCCACCTTCTCAGCGGGGATCCTCTTTGTGGGTTCTCTGTCTCGGTTTCTGTCAGGCCAACACTTCAGAGGAATATGTATGGCGCTTGGGACCGCCTCCAGATTTGAGGGTGCCCTCAGCCAAGTGGTGGGCCCCCTATTCTGTCTGTGGGCCCAGGTGGGCTTACCTGGCTGTGATGGAATGCCTCGGTATGACACTAGGCCAGGGGCATTGTGAGGAAAAAAAGGTGGGAGATAAATATAATAAATAAATAAATAAATAATAGTGTAAATATTAATAATGTGGGATTTAAAAAAAAGTTCAGTCTAGCAACCTAAGTAGCAGCCTTGGGAAGAGGTCACAGGCAGATCACCTGCTTTGCAGGTGGAAGGTGCCCTGTCCAATCTCTGGCGTCTTCAGTTAAAATGGCCTTCCCCAACCTGCTCTGCCGAGGTTATGGACTACAGTTCCCATCATCCCCAGCCAGCACAAACACTAGTCCGGGATGATGGGAGTGATAGTCCACAACATCTGGTTGGGGAAGGCCGAGTTGAAGGATATCTGGCAGCAGCTGATGGAAAAGACCTTTCTCTGATGGCCGTGATGGCGACGGGCATGATAGAAGGCAGCCTCCCCAGTTCCTATGTAGGTTTTACGTTAGCCTTACAGACTGGTTTTTAAAGCTCTGCTGGTGAAAATGCAATCAGCATTGTTTAGGGCCATGAACGTTGCCCAAGATGTGCTCGCTCGTTCAGCTTCCGTATCCTTGCATTTCAGAGGGTCGTCGTTTCATCTCGGAGGAAAGCCAGAGGAAGGATCTTTATGACAGGTTGCAGCTGGGTAAGCCGTTCTGTGCGTGAAATGGATGGCGATGGGGAGCCATCTTTAGCCAAGGTGTAAGAAGCCATTCTAAAAGCTCCAGCGGCTCGCCGTCTACAATAAAAATTAAAACATTCAAATCTTTCTACGGAACCGATACAAAAACAATTGCCATGGTGGAACCAGGGAAAGCAGCTTATTACATTTTCTTCTGGAAGAAAGAGAGCCCTTTCTATAGGTTTTATCAGCCTGATGGCCACCAACTTGGATGACTTTAAAGGGGGATTAGACGAATCCCGGAGGAGAAGGCTATCAGTGGCTAATAATAGTCCTGACAGCTATATGCTACCTCCAGTATCAGAGGCAGTGAGTGACCTGGTTTGCATAACACAACAACCCACCACGGGCAGCAAAGCATGGTGGGTTGTCGTCAGTGTTGTCTGAACCTGGAGCATTTTCTGCAGGCTGGCTTATTTTTCGGGAATAGGCTATGGCTTGTTGCAGGGTTGTTCTTGCTCCTGATGGGTTGACCAATTTTATCATGGGTTGCAGCGATCGGCTACAGAGCCTCTCGGCAAGAGCAGCAAAAAAGCCCGTGCCACTCGCTGTTTGCGATCTCACCAGTGACTGCCCTTCCACTGATACCAAAACAGCACTTTGGAAGGACCATCACTCCCCCCCCCCACTTTTTAATTATTATTTTTCAGAGCCTCAAAAATGCTGCAATTGGGGTCATATTTTTTGGGGGGGGGTCAGTCACAAGTGCATAAGGGCACTCTTTCCGCTGTCTGATAGGTGTAGTCTTGCCTGGTCAATTTCCTTGTCTGTTTCAGCTGTCAGTGGGGGAAATAAGCCAAGGGAGTAAGTGCACCAGAACAGGCGGGCGGAGGGAGACAATGTCTGTCTTCCCCTTGGCGATGTGATCCTCTCAATTTTAAGTGCTGAGCAGACACTTCTCAGTGTTCTCCACCTTTTCAACACTTCCCCGACTCTCCAGCTACTGCAGAAAGGGGAAATATTAACTCTCTCTCCTTTTTGAGGCTCCTTTTCGGAGCTGCTTACTGCTGTGGTTACTGTGGTTTCCTGACAGGAAAGATGGAGGAAGAAGGATGGGGAACACATCCAATGGTAAGAACATCAGAAGAGCCCTGCAACAGCACCCTCCCGCCCATGTTCCCCAGCAACTGGTGTACATGGGCATACTGCCTCTGATACTCGAGGTAGCATATAGCCAGTCAGGACTAGCAGCCATTGATAGCCTTTGCTAAGCCTGATTGTCTGTCAGGCATACCATGGGTTGTTCAGCAAACAACCCACCCACCATGGCTTATTCGCAGCAGGGTGGCTCAGCGTGACATGCGAACACACCCAGTGTGCCTATGTATACCAGTTGGTGGGAAACGCAAGTGGGAAGGTGCCATCGAGCTCATGTCCTACTTGGTGGTTGGCCCCAGAGAGGCAGCTGGTTGGCCACTGTGGGAACAGAATACTGGGCTAGATGGACCCTTGGTCTAATCCAGCAGGGCTCATCTTATGGTGTTGGACAGCAACGCCTGTCATTTCACGGCTTAGGGCCACAATTCCTGACAGAACGCCTCTCCCAGCCGCAATCTACCCGGACACTGCGCTCAACATCTGGGGCCCTCCTCCGACTGCCGCCTCCAAGGGAGTTTTGGTTGGTGGCAACAAGGAGGAGGGCCTTTTCCGTGGTGGCCCCCCAATTCTGGAATGAGCTCCCCACTGAGGCCCACCTGGCGCCAACCTTACTATCTTTTCAGCGCCAGGTTAAGACTTCCCTCTATGCCAAGGCATTTAATATTTAACTTTAAATAGCACATGGGTGTGTGTGTGTGCTTGTCACCGGTAGGCTTAGTTTTATTAACTTTTAGTATTGTCATTTTAAACTGTGTTTTAAAATTTGATTTTAAACTTTTAAACTAAATTGTATGCTTTTATTGTTGGTAGATGACTTATTGAATGAATTGTTGTGAACCGCTCAGAGAGCTTTGGCTGTGGGGCGGTATAGAAATGAAATAAATAAAATAAAATGAAATAAATTTCCAGCCAGTGGCAATACTGGCTGAGAAAGATGGGAGTTACAGGCCAACACAACTGGTGGACACCAGGTTGGGGAAGGCTGTGCTTCATGCTTCTAAGGAATGTGCATAGCAGCAGCGTTGGCTTGGCACTGTGGGGGCAGCTCCCTCCCCGACCCCGGCCTTACACACGCTCCCTAGAATGCCTGACCGCATGAGGGCTCTGCCCAGTTTTAAATGAATGCAGTTGGGTCAGGAGGAGGAGCTTGCTGCCTCCGACATATGTTCATTCTATGCACATCATCTCACATATACAAAGAGCCGCTGCCTGACTTCCTCCAGTATGTCTCGGGACGAGCGAATCAGCAACACTAGAGCTCGCCGAAGTTCTCCAGGTTCCATCTTCAGGCTCGTACCGACTTGAGTCCATTTCAGTGATGGCGAGCTTTTCTTTCTCTTTTTGTGTGAAAATCCATGCATACTTTTGTGCGTATTCCTCTAAATGTACGCATCAATTTGAAATATATGCATTCTTCTCCCATTGATTAAAGCGCACGTGTGCATTTTTTTTTGACGAGTACACATTTTTTTTCATGCACGTTTTTCAAATGTGTGCATGTTGTTGAACACATTCCCCCCCCCCCTTTTTGGTCCGCAAATCACATTGCAAGCTTGGAGATGTATAGCCTTTGTCCACAGATTGAGTCCGAGTGAGTCCGTGTTCATTCGGGAAGGTGCAAACTTGGTAAATCCTGATCAAAAGGAACTGAAATGAATTTCTCATACATCCCTATGACAGGGTAACTGTAGTAAGGTCCCTGCTTCTTTCTGTGAATGTGAAGAACATAAAGAGCCCTACTGGATCAGACCAAAAATCCATCTAGGCCAGCACTGTGTTTCCTACAGTGGCCAACCAAATCCCCATGAGAACCCCACAAGCAGGACATGAGGGCAATCGCCCTTGCCCTATCTGCCCCCCCCCCCGCCTCAGTGACTGGTATACAAAGGCATGCTTCCTCTGGAGGTGGTATCTTGCCATCAGGACTAGTAGCCATTGATAGCCTTATCCTCCATGAATTTGTCTAGTCAGCTAAAAGCCCCAATCGTCATAACCTTTCCTTGTAGGGCATTTGCTCCAGTTCCCTGATCATTTGGGTTGACCTTTTCTGCACTATCTTTGCCGTAGGAACTCACAGCGGTGCCCCAGCTGGCAGATTTTAAACATTAATGGTTGGGATGGGGGGGGTGTTACAGAGAAAGAGCCATTCCCTGAGATATCCAAGTCCCAAGCCGTGAAGAATTTGGAGCTGGACTGGTGACTGCGTGCTAAGAAGACCTCTATAGTGGAAGTGTGAGACGGATTTTTTTAGAAGCTAGCGGGCATCACCGCCCTCTAAAACAGGGGCGGTGAACTATGGCTCTAGTCCTAATTTCATGTCACCTTAATTTCATGCAGCCTGCAGCGATAGTGTGTGTGTGTGTGTGTGTGTGTGTGTGTGTGTGTGTGTCTGTCTGTCTGTCTGTGATGGGGTGGCACAAGACAGAGCTATGTAATCCTGTGCTATGCTATGTTGCAAACACCACCCACTGCTGGCTCTGACCCCACCCACCAACAGTATATGGCCCCCAAAAGATTACTCCTGAGGGAATGTGGCCCTTGAGAGAACAAAGGTTCCCCAACCCTGCTCCAAAATAACATACCCAAGAAATATTTTTATGGATTATGCTGAAGGTTAATGTAGCATAGGTGAGTCTTCCTTCCCCGCCCCCCTTTTGAATGTCCGTCTTTCTGTGGCAAGCATAAACTAGCTTCATTCTCATCTTCATTGGCTAATCATCTTCCACTGCTGTTTGCGATCAGAAAAATTTGTTTGTTTGTTTGTTCCCTTGCAGAAACACGCAGTCAAAATGTGAACCCTTTAACCCTTTCTGAAGCTGTGGCATTGTTTCTTTCCTCCCTGCGAAAAGCGCAAGATGAAGGTAAAGGCTTGTTTTGCCCCTCTAGTCCCTTTGCGATCTATTGTGAATGCAAAACCAATGGTAGTTTCATTATATTTATTTATTTAATTTGTAATTTTTTTGGGGGGGGGTCTGCTTTATTGTAGCCATCCTCAACCTGGTGCCCTCCAAATGTTTTGGGCCACAACTCCCAGAGTTCCTGACTACTGGCTGTGCTGGCTGGAGCTGATGGGAAATAGTTCCAAATCTCCTAAAAGCTCTGGGTTGGGGAATGCTGGATCAGAGCTATTGCATGAGTCATTGGGAAGGTCTTATACACCCTGTTCAGGCATTATTGTCTGACTCAATGGAGTGAGTGCACATAGAGTGAACCGATGTACCTCAACGTGCGAACCCTGGGGTCTCCAACATGCCCACAGGTACCTCTCTTGGAGCCCACCAGGCTCCCCACCCCTTTTGATTTAAATGTTATTTCTTAAGATTTGTTGAATAGTTTTTTTAAAAAAAACACTGGGAGGCTGGGCTGCTGCAAAGCAAAGTTCTGCCCTCCAGCACCTTCTGTATTTGGGTTCCAAAGAGTGTTTTTGTATTTCAGGCCCCAACTCTCCCTTGACCGTATGTTCTTGGGCAAGTTACTTTTCTTTTAGTCCCACCAGTTCACCTTCTCAGAAATGAGTGTTTTGTGACTGGCCATGCCCGCCATGGATGCCATGGAGCCCCTCATGGCAGCCATTTTGTGAGAGTGCTCGTGCCAATCTCTCAACATTCCAAATGTGTCTGCCAATGCAAAAATGTTGGGGACTCCTGGCCCCATTCCCAACATCCCTGTGTGTGTGGTCTCCACCTTTTCACATTGAGCATGGAAGTCTGACGGCTGAGCATGCTTAGAATCCACCCCACCATCAGGAACACTGCACAGTTCAGTTGGACTCAATGGCCTAAACAGCCACTTCCAACCACGTGATTCTACAACTATCACGAGTCATGAGAAACGGATGGTCCCACACACACATCCCAGCATCCACCATCTTAGGTGGTCATTCCACTCTAGCCTTGGTAAGGCCGGCTTCAAGGGTAGGCATAGCTGGGCACCTGCCAAGGCCCACACCCCAGCAGGGTCTCACTGACAAGAACACCCTGGATTTGTTCTTCTCCATCATCATCATAAGCTGCTTGTTCGCTTGCCTCTCACTCTGGCTCAGACAACGGTGTTGGTGAGAAGGAGGAGCAGGAGATGCCACAGGCCTGCTTGCTCACTGGCTCTCTGTCTATCAAGCAATGAAGAGAAAGAGGGTGAGGAGCAAGAGCAGTTGGTGACAATGGTGGCGAGAAGATAGTCTCACTGAGGGAGGGGGCCCATTGAGGGTGTCTTGCCCAAGAGCCCTCAAGAACCTGAAGCTGGCACTGGGGCTGGCCATGCAAATTGTTTTAGGTTTTCAAGGGTGTGTGTGGGTGTGTGTGGGTGTGGGTGTGTTAGTGCCAAGCCCTCTCCAGTTTGTGTTGCAACTCTCACAAACACTTCCTCTTGTTTTATTTTAGCAGATGAAGAAGAAACCGATGAGAAACCTGGATATGTTGCCGATGGCCTATTAAACTGGTGAAAGATTTTCGACCTTAGGAGGGAACATCCTATGGCATGCACTTAAAAAGAAAACATGTTCTGTATGAGAAAATATTGCCCATTCATGTTTAGCCTTCCCATCTCAGCTGCCCCTCTGTGTCTTCTGAACATGAATCACCCCGCGGGATCGACATTAAACAATTAAAGGCCATTTTTCAGCTTAGGAACCTATCCTTACATGTGGTTATTATTATAATGATGTTGAGCTTGAGCTCATATTGTATAATATCATGGGCCTTTAAGTTTTTCTGTGGCTTCACAAAAACAAACGAACTAAAGGACTAAGAACCATATATGCCTAGGTAAGTAAGCTGTTTCTGAAACAATGACAACTGAAAATTTGTAATGAAATGGTATTTTCACCATAAGAAGTCAGTTCTGGATCAGTTCCCCAGTTAGCTCTTTATCCTGTCTCCAGGATAAATTCCGAAAGCCACAGGCCATATTTTATTCACACAGTACGCATATACCAGTTTCATTCAACTTTAATTGCCATGGCCTCTCCCAAAGAATGATGGGATATGTAGTTTGGTGTGGGCCCTGAGAGCTCCCTGTCCCTCTTACAAAACTACAGCTCCCAAGGTGTTCTGGGGCAAGAGAATGACTGTTAAACCAAATGAATTTCTCTCTAAATGACCCCAGCATGGGGAAAATTCTAATTTAGCAACATAATATCGTTACGTTGATGCAGCAGTTAAAACGAGGAGTTGGTAATTGTTCAGTGTTGATCTTTATTCATATTTCCAGGAGGCATTGGACTGAAGGAGAACATGCAAACAAATTGACAGTGTAGGGGTCATTATAGACCCCAAAACACCATCCCTGTGAAGTTGCACCCCTGTACTATAAACAGGCAAATATATCTCATTGGTTGTTTAAAAACATATGATAAAATTAGGATCTATTTGAACCAAATAGCAGATTAATAAAGTGTTGCTAGTCCCCCCCCACACACACACAAACAGAAGGGTTTAAACAACAACAGTACAGTCCTTTGCATGTTTACTCAGAACTCCCACTGACTGCATTCATTCACACATACAGTAATATCTTGGATTGCAAGTACAGTCATGCCTTGGATTGAGAGCATAACTCGTTCCGGAAACATGCTTGTAATCCAAAACACTCTTATATCAAAACGAAATCCCCCCCAAAAAAATTTGTACAGAGATTTTTAATTTAAGCCGTACTACAGTACTTGTATTGCAAGATGTCGCTTGTATATCAAGTAAAAAAAAAATTAAATAAATATTTAAAAATTTGCTTGTCTTGCAAAACGCTCTCAAACCAAGTTACTTGTAATCCAAGGTATTACTGTAACTTGGTTTGAGAGCGTTTTGCAAGACAAGCAAATTTTAAAATATTTATTTAATTTTTTTTTACTTGATATACAAGCGATGTCTTGCAATACAAGTACTGTAGTACGGCTTAAATTAAAAATCTCTGTACAGATTTTTTGGGGGGGATTTCGTTTTGATATAAGAGTGTTTTGGATTACAAGCACGTTTCCGGAACGAATTATGCTCTCAATCCAAGGCATGACTGTAACACTAAGCCATGGTTTATGTTAACCATTTAATTCCATTATTGTAACTGCTGCTGCTGCTGCTGCTGCTAGCTCTGCTGTTTGCTTTTAATCTGTGGTTTTAAATTTTATATTGCATTTTATGATTTTAACTGTTGTAAACCGCCCAGAGAGCTTCGGCTATTGGGCGGTATAAAAATGTATAAAATAAAATAAATAAATAAATAAATAACCATGGTTTGTTGCTGTGTAACCATGTTTTTTTTGCAGACAAGCAAACAAACCATGGTTTGTTTCTCTGACACACATTTTGCCAGCCTTCAGAGCTGTTTTGTTTTCAGACTGCTCTTGCTTGGTGCCTCTGTTTCAAGGTAGCCACCAGCACAAACCCTGAGTGGTCATGACGTAGCAGGAGCAAGTGAGTGTGCTGCCTCCTGGCCATCCAGTCACTCCTGCTGTACATCAGAGGAGCTTAACAACCCAGAGATACTCCATCCCTGGGTTATTTATCATGATGTCTGAATACAGAACTCTGGGTTGTGTCCCTCCCCCAACAACCCAAAGTTCCATATTCAGATATCACTGTAGGGGCTGTAGCTCAGTGGAGAAAATCACAGGTTTGGTCCCAGGCATCTCCAGGTAGGGAAATGAAAGAATCCTGAAGAGATGCTGCCAATCAGTGACTGGGTTCAGAGAACAAGATAACCAACATTCAAGGGTTAGGGTTGGAGAACAGAACTACAACACCCTCTGATCAGTTCTTGCTAAAACTTCAGATGGAGCAACAATTGATTTACCCAAATTCAGATAAAGTCTTACTTAGTAATGCTGATTTGGTAACTGTAACTAGTCACACAAGAGTTCTAGATCGACCATCTTTACATCAGGGAAATTTTGTAATTAAGTTCTTATCATGGAACATTGCGGGATGGTTTACAAAAGTTAGAGACTCTTCATTTGTAGATTAAGTTGCCAAATTTGACATTTTGTTGTTTCAAGGGTTGAATGTGGGTTGTCGTCAAACTATGGGTTGTTGTTGAAATGTGGGTTATCATGTCTGAACCCAGCTGAGATAACAAACCATGGTGAACAACCCACAGTTCACAACCCAACAACAAACCATGGTTTCTCTTCATGGGTTGTTCGTGGTTAACAAGCCATGGCTTGTTAGCACAGCTGGGTTCAGACAACATGATAAACCACGTTTCAACAACAACCCACACTCAACCCTTGAATACGGGTTATTGTATTGCCTGAACCCAATCAGTGTCAACAATATTGGGCTTGGACCAGTGGTCTGACCTAGTATAAGGCAGGTTTCTATGTTGCTGTGATAAGCATCCCAGGGACATAGCCTCCAGCCAACATGCTCCCTTGCTCCTGCTCATTCATGACTAGCCGGGGTTTAAAACAACAACAACAACAACAAAAAAGTCATCTTGGTGATTGTGATGTGTGAACCAGGTCCATGGCTCGGCATTATGTGTGGATTGGGCCACTGTGTTCAGTGGGGCTTGTTCCCTAGGATGTTCACGATTGCAACCTAAATATCTAGTCTTGCAGAGAAACAGTTAAAATTTGCTAAGCAGCTTTAAAATAAGGGAGGTACTGGAAAAAGCTGCTTGTGTTTAGTGGTTGAAGCATATGTGCTCTGCATATCATTTCATCCTTCTCCCACGGTTATTTTTTGCTGGCTTCTGTCACTACATCTATTCTCAGTCTCTTTGGTCATTCCACATTTTCCCTTACTTTCTTCAAATACTAGATGTAAGATCAGCTGGTGGAGAAAGCATTGCTAGGGATGTACGAGAATTTCATTTCAGTTCGCAAATCATCTGAACTTGCCCCATTCTCAACCCTGAACATGAACAGGAGTGCATTTTTTCAGAAAATGTTTGCACATTCCCAAACTTGTGATTGTGTTTGAAAAAAAGCATTGTTATTTTTTTCAAAATGGGCACATGAAATGTATTTTTTTTAAAAAAATACACATTGGAAGAGTGTGCGCTTTTGAGAAATATGCATAGAAAAATGCACTTTTCCCATCTGAATGATCATTTTCGAACGTTTCTTGAATGAACTGAAAAACAGGAGTGAGCCAAACTGAGCTTCGAAGTGAAGTTCTCACATTCCTACTATTTGCTCTATAAATAGGACACCTCAAGCTTCCCCCCTCCGCCCCCATACACACACTTTATACCCGACTGGAGCAGACCTGGCTTTGGGTCTGCTGTTCTCATGTCTTCTCTGGCCCTAAGTAAATAAATACGAAGTTGCTTATCATGTGCATAATTTATTCTGCATTCAGAATCTGGACTTTATCGATGCAAAATTTGGAGTCTTTCGTATACATTTGGAGTCTCTTGTATACATTATTCTGATTAAGAGTGCACATGTTTTACTGGGATTATAGTTGAAAGTTCATTCTGCCTAGTTTAAAAGATGAACACTGTAAGCAGTACCGTTCATATGTGTACCTCTGAATGAGCAACTGCTTGGAAAGACGCCTGCCAGCAATTGTAATTGTTGCTGGTTCCCAGAGCCGCTAAAGGAATCTGTGTCTAGAGATAACCCTTCTTGCTCTCTCTTAGGCCTATGTTCCAGGTAAGGAGAGCATCCTGGCCTCCACTCAATTGGCTTTGCTGGGAGTGGGGAAAGGAAATCCCCCCTCCAGGTCTTTTCCTTCTTTCCGGTTGGGTTGGCTGATTTTCCCCGATTGTCTAAATGCTGGTAAGAGTAGCTGATGCCAGAGAGCACAAGAAGGAAGAAATTGGGGCATCAGTTTCCTTGTTCCTTCTGGCCAGAAACAATGAGGCATTGCCCTGTTCTCTCCTTGAGCAGAGCGTGGGCAAAGAGCAAGATGGAGGAAGGATCTGTAGGTGTTGCTGAGAACAGCTACATGGATACCAGCAACCACTACAAGCACTGATAGGCTTCTTTCAGTGTAGTGCCTCTTAAATAATGTGGGCTGGGTGGATGCAGGTAAAACTCTGATGCAGATAAAAGTGGCCAAGTGGTCCCTCTTCTTGTCCAACCTTGCAGGTCATGGTTTGGCAAAGAGTTAAGAGATCTCCCCCCCCCCCCCAGTTGCCTGTTAGAGTCAATGAGCACTCCTCTACTCATTTTAAGTCTCAAACACTTGCTGTGGATTCTATGCATCGAAACTTGTGTTCAGTTTCTTTGTTTCTGTTTTGTCTTGTTTTTTACTTTGGATGTTACTCTGCAGTCTCATTCTATATGACCGATGCTTCCGTATTTCTGGGTTTCTATTTTGCCTTTGTTACTTTTCGGCTCTTATCACTGCCTTGGTATTATTGATTCTGGTTAAGCATGAGTTGAACCAGAGCCTTCAGATGAGGGGGAATGATTATAACACCTAAGTGAAGGCTTTACGGTTACACCTCCATGGATGAATAATTTAATAAAAAGTTTGGAAACAACTGCATCTATTTCATTGGCCTTGCATTCCATCCTAACCAGAACAGTCAAGCATAGCTCAATTAGTTCCAAAGCCAAAAAGTATAAGCTCAAATTATGCATGGGTGTTGTTGTTGTTGTTGTTGTTGTTTTAAATCCTTCTAAGGGCCAAACCAAAGGCACACGCATGTTTATTATGGACGTGCTTACTGGTTGAGCTATAAAGTGGGAGGAACAAAAAATGAGCACGCCATCTCTGGAAATGCCACTGTTTTAAAATATTTCCTGCTTACTGGCTCACTTCCAGATTCAGGGGAATGATGCTTTAAAGCTGCCTGGTACCCTCCAGAAGTTTTGGGCTTCATCAGCCCCAGCCAGCATGGCCAATGGTCAGGAATGCTGGGAGTTGCAGGGAGACAAAACTAGGGAGTGGTGTTCGCTCCTATCCCCTGCATTCTTCCTGTTGGTGTTCAAAGTAAATCCTCCCACTGGTTTTTTATTGATGAACCAGGGAGCCTGTTTAAAGCTTAACACAAAAGTAGAGTAATCCCTAGACCAGGGGTGCAGAACCTCAGGCCCGGGGGCAAAATCCAGCCCACCTGGAGTTGCCCAGAAAGCCACGCCCACTTCCTCTTGCCCCGCCCCTTCCCCCAGACCACCAATCGCTTGGTGGTTTCCCAGCTTTTGTGCAGTTCTGCTTTCTAAAAGGTTGAAATGCTTCTCCTAAGGTTTAGCGACTGGCAATAAGCACTTCAAGCTAAAACATGCCGGTATTTTGGGTAGTTTGGCCCCGCCCCTTTTTGCCCTTTGTACCACCTACCACTGCAATGCAGCCCCTGAGAGCTTCTCCAAAATGGAGTTCAGCCCTTGGGCTGAAAGAGGGTCAACACCCCTGCCCTAGATACTGAACTTGGCCCTGGCTGCTGACCCAAGGGTGGCACACCTATTTAATAAAGACACGCATGTCTGGTTTGGCCTGAAGTAGAAACCCACTACAGTCTTGACAATTGAAGAGGTGGTGGGCTCTCCTCTGGTGGAGGTATTTATGCAGAGCTGGATGGCCCGCTCTCAGGGGTGCCGTACTTTGGCTTCAGGGGTGCTGTCCTTCAGGGATTGTTGACTTAGAAGGACGTCCCACTGTGTCCAATGGAACTACAGTAACTCCCTAGTAAGTGTGTTTTAGGATTGCAGTGTTAAAAAGGCCATGACCCTTCTGTGATACCTCTAATCATCATAACAAGATCTGGAACTAACACAACCGTTCCTCTCTGACCCTTTAATTCAGTCAATTCACACAAATCAGAAAGAAATAATAGTTTGTGGTTTATTGTGGCTTGGAGAAGCTCGGACTGTTAAACATTGTCTGAAATTGGATGCTGCCAATTAACAACAATATGTTTTATAGTCTGCTGGATTATAACAAAATATCCAGGACTGTTATATACTAGGTGGTGGTGGTTTTGGAATAAAGGATAAGCAGTGTGAAGCAGAGGCTTCTCCTTCAGCATTTTAGCTTAAATCCCCCTGTAAAGGGTTGCTCATGTGGAATAGTTTCTTCAGATATTCTTAAATTAAGTTTCTAGAGAGGCAGAAGCTGTGGGAAAGGAAGCCTATGTATGAAACTAAGAAAAAATCAAGAGGTTTCTTAAACAGCTCTGTTGGGATCACGTCCTTCATTTCAGAGTAAAGCCAATAAACGAGAGTGCCAGAATGCACACAACTACAATAAGTTAAATATTGATATATATATATATATATATACACACACAAAGGAACAAAGTCTCAAAATGTTAAACACAATAAACCAGGTAAGTAATTTATAATGAGAACAACATGTAATGAGTCAAAAAAATTGACTTCATTATAAACAATTGAATACAAAAAACAAGTTGAAAAAAAGAGAATTACAATGATTTTGGCCCTCTAAATCCAGAGGTGCAAAACAAATGAGGCTAGCAACAACAAAAAAAGCAGAATATAATATGATGTAAACTGGTGAACAAGTGTCATTAAATAATAACAGTGACAAACTGAGTACAAGGGTACAAGACATGGAGTGAACACATTTTAACAGGAATCCGGTAGTCAATCCTGTTTCATCATTCAAGTAATGACTTCATCAGAATACTCTTCTTTGAGTTTAGGTATAACACACTCGCCACTGCTTATGAGCAGTTCCCGTGGGAGTGAAGACAATGTCAGTTCCACATTTCTTTAATCAGCAAGAGTTTGCTTCCAAGTGTGAATGTATCCAACTATATACTCTGTCAGTTAAAATGTGTTCACTCCATGTCTTGTACCCTTGTACTCAGTTTGTCACTGTTATTTAATGACACTTGTTCACCAGTTTACATCATATTATATTCCGTTTTTTGTTGTTGTTGTTAGCCTCATTTGTTTTGCACCTCTGGATTTAGAGGGCCAAAATCATTGTAATTCTCTTTTTTTCAAATTGTTTTTTGTATTCAATTGTTTATAATGAAGTCAATTTTTTTTTTACTCATTACATGTTGTTCTCATTATAAATCACTTACCTGGTTTACTGTGTTTAACATTTTGGGACTTTGTTCCTTTGTGTGTATATATATATATATATATATATATATTTAACTTATTGGAGTTGTGTGCATTCTGGCACTCTCGTTTATTGGCTTTACTCATCAACTACAGCCTGTTGGTTTTTGGTTTCATTTCAGAGTAATTCACAGAAGTGGACAGTCATAATCATTTCCAAATGACTAGGAGAAGCCAAAGTTTTGTCGGGTTCATCATCCTCCCTGACTAGCAGCCTTTGGCCCTCCTAATGCACTGATCAATTCTCTTCTTGCTACCAACATGCTGCACTTAATGCATCACCAAAGAAGAAGAAAGGCATGATCAAAAAAAGGAGGACAAACAAGGGCACCGATCTGCAGAAACTTTGCATACGTTCATTTATATGCATAGATGCAAATTTAGAAATAATGACTACAGTTGACATAGAAGCACGATACACCTCACCCTAGTGGGGGAGAGTGTGACCGGGTGACTTTTGTGCCTGCTCAGTCCACTGTCCAGGTGCGAACTGTTGATGGGTAACTTCAAGGCCGCTGTTGCTCCCCTTTCTTATGATTCTTTATCTCTAAATGGACTTGAACTGGACGACTCTTCCAACAGAGGGCACCTTCAAGATAGTGGACTGTCTTCTCTAAAGTCGGACACTTGGCCACCCTACCTCTGCCCTTGGCTCTGTCCAAGGGTTTCCCTCTCCCGCCCGTTTTCTGTTTGGTCCCTTTTTACCGTGACTTCCTGCTTCTTCCATCCATCCCGGTTCTGCTTCCTCAAACGTTTCCCAAGTCCTGGCTTCTCAGCCTACTACTTACCCCTTTTCTGTCTCCTTCAATCTAGGGCTGTCCAGAAGGAAACCTCCCACATGTTCAGCGAACATATTGGGGGGGGGGGAACAGGGGAGACTGCGCCCATTACCCACACCTCTGGTGCAGATGCACCCGCAAGACATGGCCCTCCTGAAAAGGCTCTACGTCGGTGCTCTCCAACCTTGGGTCCCCAGATGTTGCTGGCCTACAGCCCCCGGCATACCCAGCCAGCATGGCTAATGGCAAGGGATTCTGGGAGCTGTAGGCCAGCAACATCTGGGGACCCAAGGTTGGAGAGCCCTGCTCTATGTACATGTAAATGTCTGTGAGGAAGACCCTTTCAGACGGATGCTGCCCCTACGCCTGTCTGCTGTAGGGACGTCTAGTGGCTGCATCATTGTCAGAGCAGAGTTACAGTCCTGCCCCCCTCACATGTTCACTGAATGCATGGGTGGCGTTTGTCTCAGAGCTTTCTTCCCACCAGTGGCGGCTGGTGGCTCCAATGTCGACGGGGCTACATATCCGCTCCGGATTGTATCCTGAACTTTAAGGGAGCTGTCTGTAGTGCTGAACCCTATCCCCAAAACAGGAACTGCAAGTTCCTACCTAGCTTGCCAACTGCAGGCTCCTTCTCTTCCTACTGCCGTGCTGTTTTCCTCCTACCTTCCTGCCAGTAGCAGTGCAACGTCTCCTACCCTTAGGCCCCGTGTGAGGGTTTTTTTGCCCTGCCCCTCTTCTCCATGGCCCTTCCTTCCCTCGGATCCCTTTCTCCTCTCCCCTTCCTTTGACAGTCAGGCTCTAACGGACGAGGCTTAGGTGCAGGATCCGATGGCCAGCGGATTGTCACCCACGGCTGGAAAATGACCTCTCTCCTAAGAGCCTATAATCATTGCATTAACTTTTTTGGGTCTCTTTACTTAAACATGCTCAGTTTTAATCTACACTATGTGGGAGAGTGGGGCGGGGAAGCTACCAGTTCATATTCGTTACGCTTAAGATGGCTGTGTGCTGGGTTTGGTATTTGCTTTTCATATTGTGTCGGTTTTGCTTTTTTCTACCTGGCGTATTAAATATTCTGTCTTATTTTTTTAAAAAATAATTATGTAGGAGCACAGTGGTTGTGCCTGTTTGACATGACTTTAGGAAAAGGGGAAAAAGTAATTTCTAGAAGTGGATCAATCCTGCAACCAATTTTAAAATAGTGTGTTAGACAGATATCAAGATGCTTGCATCTTACTGATTCACAGAGCGGGGAATCAAAATGGTTAAGGGACTTCCACAACAGACAGAAAGCTGAAATTTGTAGACCAACATACCTTGATTACAGTAAGTTTGGAAATTGCCCTTTTGGGCCCTCTTGCTCAAACTCTTCCCGATAACACTGGCCAGCACACCGAAAGATGCTTGAACCAGCCTTAGACTGATGTTTTTCTAGAGGCAGGCAGCTGCATCTCTGGGCTTGCAGAATACAAGCGGGATTTACTTGCATAGATAAAACTGTGAAATAACAGCAGGCTTTGGCTTAGCAGTGACTCTAACAACACTGGTTTTCTTTTCCTATAAGCCTGAAAGTTTGCAGGTCACAAGACACTCGATCCTTCCTCCTTTCTCCAAGGACAAGATATTAGGGATACAAATAGGAAAACCAGCACACAGCCTTGAACTTTAATATATTCTGTTAAATTCCTTCTACCTCCAAAAAAAGGGGGGAGGGAAGGGAAAACATACCATCAGAACTATTTATAATGGGGGCTGGTAGTAGCAGAAGGAATTCAAGATATTTCAGATGCTTAACTTACATCATATTCATTTACACTTCCCTTATGTCAGGTTGTAGCCACTTGATCTTTAAGGTGACATGTGTATAGCTAGATGGGGAGCACCCATGCGAGGCCACAAGCAAAGGGATATTCCATCAGTTCCTGTATTCTCCGTGCTGCTTCTTTTTCCCCTGTGGCAGCGCGCTGAGGGAGAAAGGAGACTTTATGTTTTGCCTGTCCCTCTCGGCCTCTTCCTCCTCGTCATATCTTTCATCCTCATCTTCAACCTCCTCCTCATCGCTTTGGTGGGGGCTGTTGTGCTGAGAAACAGAGGGCGAGGGGGGTACTGACGAAGGACGTGGGTACCGGAATCCTTCAGTCTGAAAGAGAAACAAAAGTGGAAATTTTATTTGGCCCCGCCCCTTTTGCCTTCAGCTCCACCCACCACTGGAATGCAGCCTCTAAGAGATTCTCCAAAATGGAATTTGGCCCTCGGGCTGAAAGAGGTTCTGCACCCCTGCTCCAGAGGCTGAGCATCCTTCACTGACACAAAGATGTTCCAAGCTGCAGTTCCGATTGCTCACCCCATGGAGCAGCTGCACAAAGAACTGAAGGTTCCTGGTTCAGTCCCTGGAAACTCCCGACACTGGGTGACAACAGAATTGGGGTCCCTCTAGCCCAGCCTTTCCGAACATACTGCCCTCTAGATGTTTTGAGCTACAGCCCCCCCCCCCAGCATTCCTGACCGTTGGCCATACTGAAAGGGGCTGATGGGAATTAAAGTCCAACACATCTGAAGAGCACCAGGTTGGGGAAGGCTACTCTAGCTCCTCGGCACCATGCTGCCTAGGGGGAGAGGAACCCTGACTAGCTTCTTTCCACCAAGAGCACTCTACAACCTGGAGCTGGCTCTGCATCCTAGGAATTGGGGCCTTGGAAGAACAAAGGAGCACTGTATTGCATAAACCCTAGGGGCAGAAGTGGTTCCAGCCAGGGAAAGGGAAGTCAGCTAGACAGGGGGTCAGGCAACAGCTGCAGGGAAAAGGAGCCCCGGGCATCTTTGTAAGTGAGACATGGCCTGATAAGTGAAGCCCCGTCCCCTGATATGAGAGGTGGAAACTGTAAAAGGGGGCCGAGGGTGCAGCAAACCCAACTTCTGCACTTAGGTCTTAGCTCTCAGACAGTGCCGGCTCTAGGTTTCTGAGGGCTCTTGCACAGGACATCCTCAATGGGCCCCCTCCCTCAGTGAGTCTACCTTCTCACTATTATTATTATTATTATTATTATTATTATTATTATTATTTCTATACCGCCCTCTCTGGGCATTTTACAACAATTAAAAAATACAATATAAAATACACAATAAAACAGTATAATTTTTTTTAAAAAACACCAAATTTAAAATAACACAAATAGCTGAAAAAAAGTTAATACAATGTGACCTGTAGAAAAGTTAAAAATAACCCACCTCCCACCATGCACTATTTAGAACTGTTAAAAGCCTCGACATAGAGGGCAGTCTTAACCTGGCGCCGAAAAGATCATAGAATCATAGAAAAGTAGAGTTGGAAGGAGCCTACCAGGCCATTGAGTCCAACCCCCCGCTCAATGCAGGAATCCAGGTCAAAGCATCCCCAACAGATGGCTGTCCAGCCGCACCTTGAATGCCTCCAGAGTGGGAGAGCCCACCACCTCCCTAGGTAGTTGGTTCCATTGTCTTATTGCTCTGACAGTCAGGAAATTTTTCCTGATGTTTAGGTGGAATCTGGGTTCCTGTAACTTGAACCCATTATTCCGTGTCCTGCAAGAGTTGGAGCCAGGAGGGCCTCAGGGGGGAGCTTGTTCCAGAGTTGGGGGGCTACCACAGCAAAGGCCCTTCCCCTTGTTGCCGCCCTCCGAGCCTCCCTCGGAGGTGGCAGTCGGAGGAAGGCCCCAGATGTTGAACATAGTATCCGGGTAGATTGTGGTCGGGAGAGGCGTTCTGTCAAAAGTATTGCGGTCCCAAGCCATGCAGGGCTTTACAGGTTAAGACCAGCACCTTCAATCGGGCTCGGAAGCATACAGGCAGCCAGTGCACGTGGGCCAGACCATTGTCACCACTGGCTATTACTCCTCACCTTTTTTCCCATAATTCCTCCCACTTGCTTGCCTGACAGGCAGAGAGCAGTGTCAGGTTGGCAGTGGCATCTGCGGTTCCTCCTTCTCACCACCACTGTTGTCTGTGCCAGAGCAAGAGGCAGGTGGCCAAGCACGTTGCAATGATGAAGGGGAGGAGCAAGTCCAGGGGGCTCTTGTCTGTGGGCCCTTGGCAAATGCCCAACCCTGCCTACCCTTGATGCTCATCCTGCTGGCTGCTAACAGATCTTCCATATGAGCTACAGTGTGCAGGTGGGTGTGTAAAAGAGAAGAGAGGGAACAGATAGCAGGTGGAATGGCACAAAAACAGTGCCAGGGGAAGCGCTAAACCCCCTTCTGCCAAGCAGATGGTGACATGTCCACTGTCACATCTAGTTTGTCTCTTGAAGTCTAGAAGTAAGAAAAGTTACCTTTGGTGGAGCGTTTGGTTCCATCTCAAATTTTTCAGGAAATGACCGACTAAGAGCCAGATGCCTGGCATGCATATAAAACTGTAAGAGAAGAGAGGGAGAGAGGGGGAGGGAGATCTGCAAGTTAAATGGTCTAAAAGAGAAAGAGCTCCATAACAAGAATCAAGAGAGAGGTTTTTTTTGTTCTTGGTAAGATAGCTTTAAGAGTTCAGCAAACTTGCACAATTTGTGACCTACCAAGAGGAATACAGTCATAGTCATAGTCATAGAGTCATAGTCATAGATTATAGAGTTGGAAGGAGCCTACAAGGCTATCGAGTACAACCCCCTGCTCAATGCAGGAAACTAGAGGAGGGGTCTCCCATCCAAGTAATAACCAGGCCTGACCCTGCTGGCTGCCAGGTGCTTTACCACTACCTTCCCATCTATTTTGAAGTCATGGGCAAGGAGAAAACCAGGTTTAATGAACCATCCTTGTAGCATCTCAAACCCTCTTGCAAGGAATCCAAAGAAGAAGAAGAAACGTAGGGTTCTAGATCTGTGCTTTTGTTTTGTAAAACAAAACAAAAAATCTGTGCTTTTTGTTTTGTGGACACACACAATAAACTTCCAAGTTATATAACAGGGGTGTTGAACCTCTTTCAGTCCGAGGGCCGGATTCCACTGTGGAGAAGCTCTTGGGGACCACATTCCAGTGATGACTGGGGCTGAAGGTAAAATGGATGGGATCAAAAACTGGCTTAAAAGGAGTTAGTTTGGGAGTAAACTGGACTATCCGTTCTTCTTCCTCTCGGTTTAAGCAGGAAAATAAAAATTAGTAGGCTGCAGAAAGTATTTACCCAGTGACCATTTCTAGGGCAGGAGTGTAATTACAATTTTGCAAGCAAAATTATCCAGGGACAGGGAAAGGTCAAGGGATTATGTACGGAGAGCAATAGGTAGGCCAGGGCGGGATGATGACCTTGCATCACATACCCGGTTTTGCTTCGAGTGTCAAGCCTAGCAAAAAGATTTATCCTGAACACTTCTGCAAGGAACAGAACAACAAATAGCTGGAACAACACCTTTTTTTCTTTTATTTTTTTACCAGGTACCATGTCAAAAGTAGTAGACTATGGGATGTTTGGTAACAAGTATCATAATGTTGTATGGCATTTTGCAAAGTAAGCACTGTCCTGCTCATGCACTAAGATCTATCAGAGGAGGTACTTCTTCGAATACCATCAGTGGGAGATGTTCACTACGCCTAGACTACTGTAATGCGCTCTACGTGGGGTTACCCTTGAAGACGGTTCGGAAGCTACAGCTGGTACAGAACGCGGCGGCTCGCCTGGTTAAAGGCAGCCGCTGGCGGGATCACATCACGCCAGTGCTGAAGAAGTTGCACTGGCTACCAGTTGCTTGCCGAGCCGAATTCAAGGTGTTGGTTTTGACCTTTAAAACCCTATACGGCTCCGGTCCAGTCTATCTCAAGGAGCGTCTCCAGCAACACCAAGTGGGCCGCTCAACAAGATCTGCCATGGACAGCCTTCTCCTTGTCCCTTCAGCCAGAGCAGCTAGACTGGTGGGGACAAGGAAGAGGGCCTTTTCTGTGGCGGCCCCTGTACTGTGGAACTCTCTCCCGAGTGACCTCCGCCATGCCCCCTCTCTGCTGAGCTTCCGCTGCTCATTAAAAACCTGGCTGTTCAGGCGGGAATATGGGGTGGGTTAAGATTTTAAAATTTTTATACTGTTTTAAATGTATGTTATTGTTTTTATTCTATGTACATCGCCCAGGGTGGCCGGTTGCCGGCCAGATGGGCGATTAATAAATGTAAATAATAATAATAATAATAATAATAATAATAATAATAATAAACAAAGGAACACTCGCCCCAAAGTGATACAGTTGGCAGGGCTGGTGCCAAGGGCAGGCATAGTTGGGCACCTGCTGAGGGTCTACATCACTCTGGCCCAGGCAATGGCGGCGGTGAGAAGGAGGACCAGTAGATGCCACTGCCTGTTTGCTTCCTGGCTCTCTGCCTGCCAAGCAAGCAACTGGTACCAATGATCAGAAAGATGAGGAGGAGCGAGAACAGCTGGTGGCAGGACCGGTGCAAGGCAGTTTGGTGCCCTAGGCAAGATCAGATATTTAGCGCCCCCCCTTCCCACTTGAGAGTGCTGTATTTTTTTAAGGCGTTTCTAGCGCCCCCTTTAGCCCTGCGCCCTAGGCAGCTGCCTAGTTGGCCTAATGGTAGCACCGGCCCTGGCTGGTGGCAATGATAGTGCGAAGGAAGTCTCACTGAGGGAGGGGGCCCATCTAGGCCCTAAATTTTAGGGTATCTTACTCAAGGGACCTCAAAAACCTGGAGCTGGCACTGATGATTGGCACTGATATTTTCTTTTTTTTCATATGAGATTAAAACCTTTCTTTTTGCCCAAGAATTTTAACATTTTAGAATTTAAAATTTAGAATTTAGAGCCAGTGTGGCATAGTGGTGAGAGTGTTGGGACCGGGACACGGGAGATCCGGGTTCTAGTCCCCGCTTGGCCATGAAACTCACTGGGTGACTTTGGACCAGTCACTGAATCTCAGCCTAACCTACCTCACAGGGTTGTTGTGAGGATAAAATGAGGAGGAGGAGGAGGATTATGTAAGCCGCCTTGAGTTCCTTGCAGGAAAAAAGGTGGGGTATAAATGTAATAAATAAATAAAAAACATTTTTGAATTTTACAATTAATTTTCTTAAATTTAATTTATTTTTTAAACTGAAATGATTGTTGCATTTTGGTTGTGGTTGAAGAGTTTCTGTTTTAATTTGTCTTCTAATGCGTAATGGTATGCTTTTTTTTTATCTTGGGGTTGTTTTGTTTTTAATGTTGTGTACACCACCCTAGGCTCTCTTGTGGATGAACAGATGTTTTATCAATTTTAGAAATAAATAAGTAAAAGAGGACAGATCCCTGCCCCAAGAGGCTTACATTCTAAAACTTGACACAGCAGAGACAACCAAGGAAGGGGAGAGAAATGGAGGAAGGAATATGCAGGGAAATAATATATGTTTGTTTAAGTTACACATCACTAGGGCAGGGGTCGCCAACTTTTTTGGACCCATGGGCACATGTGGAAATTTGAGAAACTGCTGTGGGCACCACCTCAAAATGCCTAATCAGTGGATTATTAAATTTACTGCTGGCTCTTTAATCTTTTTAATGTTTTAATAGGTTGGTATTTTTTTATTGTTGTATTTATTGTTTGAGGTTCTTTTTATGATTGTAAACCACCCTGTGGGCATATGGCAGTCGGGCAGTACATGAATTTAATAAATAAATAAATGAGCATAAATCATCATCTAAGCAGATATTTACATATGAGTATTATATGCTGTGTACATATCCCCCGAAGCTGCTCAGAAAAAAACCTAACACAACTGTGGGCTTGAATGGACACGCCTTAAGTATAACTGAACGTACCCTCCCTAGATATCTCCAGTCCAGCAAGTCCGAGAGCCTCTCTGTCCGGTTTCGCTGGACAATTCTTTGTCGACGTGATTGCTGGCAGAATCCGTAAAGGAACTGCGTCAGCTGATTACAGGACTCATCTGGGGATCGGAATCTCCTGTCCACGATGTAAATACCTGCGGGAGAAAAAGCAGGTTTGCTGGATACAAGGAGATGTGGATGCTCTTTTCACCTTTGAAGGCTTCTCTTGCATCTGTCATTACACACAATAACAACCTTTACAGAATTCCTTCTCTCATAATGTGGGGACATTCGTATGTGGTTTAGTCAATCGGTATTCTCCCCCCCTCTTCCTCCTTCCCCCCCCCCCCAACTGAAGTGGAACTTTGAGAAGCTCTAAAGCTTGTATTTTATCAGCCTGATCCCTAAAAGTTAGGGCACGTAGTGGCATCTTCTGGCCCTCCAGATGTGTTGGCCAACAACTCCCATCAGCTAGAAGGAAGTCTTCTTGACCTGCCATGGGTCTGTCCCACTTGGCAGGCAGTCAACGGTATCTTATTTGCAGCAAGACCATTGCTTTAGTAAATTGGTAGGATTAGGCAGAACTGCGCGGCATTTCCCCGGTCTCTGTTCTTGTCGGAATTTACACAGAAACTTTTCTTCAAAACATCCCATACCAGACTCAAACACTCTCAAACGCAGTGCTTTTCAATGGAGTCTGTTCCCACCTTTGGCTGAAAGTCGTCACCATTGACTTGCGTGCAGGACCGGTGCAAGGCAGTTTGGTGCCCTAGGCAAGACCAGATATTTAGTGCCCCCCCTTCCCACTTGAGAGCACCGTATTGTTTTTCAAGGCCTTTCTGGCGCCCTCTTTAGCCCTGCGCCCTAAGCAGCTGCCTAGTTGGCCTAATGGTAGCACCGGCCCTGCTTGCGTGTGGAATCAAGTGATGTGCGTGCCCGTGGGTGGGAAACCAGCCGCTCATGCATTTGTAATCAGTTTCAGCCAGGGCTAAAGGTTCTCACCGTATGCGGCTGGGTCAGCCACGTGCTCCTGCATGAAGCAGCCAAATCCTGAGAGGTTTGTGGTCACGCTGGGAATCCCCATGACGGTGCACTCAGCTGCCAAGGGACAAAGAGGGTTTAGGGACACTGTACAGCTTCGGAAGTGCTGCACCAGAAGCAGGAGATGTGCAGGCCACATTGATACTGCATGCCACCCCAGTGCACACAACCTGCATCCAGCAGCATTTGGTCTTCTTACACAGAGATGGACGAATCTGGCTGCTACACACTTTCTGCAATGATTGCATTTTGTCAAGCACAAGGACATTCTATCGGGTTTCTGCATCCGTTTGTGATTTTCTTCTTCTTTTTTTTAAGTCTGCAGGAAAATTCATGTGGATTTTTGTGTGCAATTTCCCCTAATATATGCAGTTTTTTTGCATGCACTTTCCCCTACTATAAGCCTTTTGGTACACAATTTTCCCTGACGTATGCATGTTTGTATGCATTTTTTTAAAAAAATAATAATCTGAAAACCGCATCAGAAAACCAAAGAATAATTGCACTCTGGGTTGTGTATTTGTTCTGGAAGTGCGAATTACATTGGTCCCTATTAAAATGCAGACCAAACAAATGTCACCCCATCCCTATTTACCTTCATTCATTCATATGTGGTGTGGTGCAGAGCATTAGAATGTGTTACAGCCAGTGTGGCATAATGGTTAGAGTGTTGGACTGGGACTCAGGAGATCTGGGTTCTAGTCCCCACTCAGCCATGAAGCTCACTGGGTAACTTTGGGCCAGTTGCTGACTCTCAGCCTAACCTACCTCACAGGGTTGTTGTGAGGATAAAATGGACAGGAGGAGGACTATGTAAGCCCCCTTCGGTTTCTTGTAAGAGGAAAAAAGGTGGGATATAAATGTAATAATAATAATAATAACAACAACAACAATTAATAAACCGTTTTTCTACAAGATTGTGTCCAAAGCAGCTTACAACATATCAAATGAACAAGAGCAATAGATATAATATAAGATGGCTACCTGATTTATACCTGCAGAGGAATCTGGAGAGGAAAGAGCTAAGAGGGCCAGAAGAACTATTTAAATTGTGAAAAGGCGCAATCCTATGCATGTTTAGACAGAAAAAAGGCCTTCAACTCCCAGCATAGCTGGCTGGGGCATGCTGGGAGTTGAAGGCCTTTTTTTCTGTCTAAACATGCATAGGATTGCCACCTTACTGGATAAACCTGTGTCAGCCAGCCTTGGCTGTGTCTTCCTTTTGTTAGAGAGATTCCTGGTTAGATGGCTAGTGGATATCCCTGAATTGTTCTGGATGAGGGCATATCTTTCCCCCACCCCAAGTATGGGTGATGTAATCTATGTCCCTGTTGTCTGTGAAAAGAAACTGTGCTTTTGACACAGAAACTAACAGTGAAATAACCTAGTATGTCCATGGCTTTTGCTGACAAAGATGTTGTCTCATAGTAGAGCTTCCTGCAGGTCTATCCAGTTTTATTGGCCATACAGATAGCCGGAAGCTATCATCAGGGTCCAGGAAGTTAACATTTAGAATGGAAAGATAAGATACCGTGACAGTAGGAAAAAATGGAGCACTTCTTTCCCAGTGTACCAAAGGCAGCTTTGGAATAATAGGAATGTAAGAAGAGCCCTCTTGGACCGGATCAGTGATTCATCTACTCAAATATTCTGGCTATTTATTGACTGATTTGACCCTGCCTTTCTACCCAGAAAAAATGGCACTCAATCCCATTGATTGCACCCTTCCTGTTCAGAAGTCTCCAAACCCGGAGGCTTCCGAGATTCCTATGCCCTACTGGGCTGAAGCCAGCAGGGCAGGAGGAGTGGCGGAGGCAATCTTCGCCTCCCCATCCTCCATCTTTGGTGATTTTCTTTAGACCGGCTTTTCAGCCCATCTAGCGAGGATTATTTATTTATTTATTTATTTATTATATTTATACCCCGCCTTTTTTCCTGCAAGGAACCCAAGGCGGCTTACATAATCCTCCTCCTCCTCTCCATTTTATCCTCACAACAACCCTGTGAGGTAGGTTAGGCTGAGAGTCGGTGACTGGCCCAAAGTCACCCAGTGAGTTTCATGGCCAAGCGGGGACTAGAACCCGGATCTCCCAAGTCCCAGGCCAATACTCTAACCACTACACTACACTGGCTCTCCCACACTGGAGTGGGAGGGAAGGAATCTGGAGGAGGCTCAGGATATCTCGTACCTTGGCCTCTCCAGTCTCATCCACTCCCCGCCCATTGGAACATCCCTTTCCCAGCTTTTCCAAACTCAGAGGGCAGCCGGTGTGGTTCTTTCTGCACCAGCTGCGATGGGTGGGTGGTTGGGTAGATCTGTGACTCCCTCTTCTGAGGTCAGAGCGATGTCTCCGACCTCGGAAGGGCTTTTCCGCGAGCAATCCTATGGTCCCTGGGACGCTCTTCCAGGGACCATAGGATTGCTCTTTTACAATCATAAATAAAACGTGATTAAAATAATAATAAAACAAATGCATTATAAAAACAATGAAAACACAACAATAATGGCATAAAAACAGCATGCAACCGAACAGACCTGCTTGCACACCAAAGGGCTGCTTGAATAAAGAGGTCTTTGCCTGCTGGCAGAAGGACAGCAGAGAAGGAGATAACTTAGCCTCCCTCGGAAGGGAGTTCCACAGTCTGGGAGTGGCCACTGAGAAGGCCCTCTCTCTTGAGAGACCACCAAACACACCTCTGAAGGGAACTAAGATATCAGCTCTCAGTTACCAGCATTCAGAAGTTATACTGCCTCTGAACTTGGAGGCTCTATTCTTTTATCATATCTAACAACCACCGATAGACATATCCTCGCTGAACGTTTGTATTCCTTTCTTTTTAAAAAAAAAAAACACCCTCATCTAAACTAGCCAGCCATGACCTCATCTTATCGCAGCAAGTTCCGCAAGTTTAACATGATCAGAAACCAGTGATAAAATAAATATATAAAAGCAAGGAAATCTCAAATTTGCTTACCAGGAGTGTAGCCCCAGGGCTCATAGTATGATGGGAATACACCAAGATGGCAACCTCTGACAAACTCTTCATAGTCCATCGGTAATAATGGACTAGTTGAAGAAAGGAATTCAGGGTGCAGTATCACCTGTGGAAGAGGAGGACGACAAGGAGGAGGAGATGCTCATCACTTTTCCCTTCAAGTATCTGAAGGGCTGTCACTGTTGCTCCCGAGGGCAGGACCAGCACCAAGGGGTGAAAATGACAGGAAAGCAGATTTTGGCGAAACCTTAGGAGAAAACGTCCTAAGATCTGTTTGACACTGGAACAGGCTGCCTGGGAAGTGGCGCGGGGGATCTCCTTTGCTGGAGGCATTTGAGCAGAGGCTGGAGGGCTACCTGCCAGGGATGCTGCCGTTGCGGGATTCCTGCCTTGAGCAGGAGGTTGAACTAGATGACCTCCAAAGTCCCTCCCAACTCTAAAGTTCTACGATCTAATTTCCGTGCTACAGCTCAGCGGTAGAGCAGGCCCTTGACGTTCAGATTCAGAAGGACCTGAGTTCACTCTCTGGCATCTCCGGTTAAAGGGAGCTCAGACTGCAGTGCTGGCAAAGACCGCCTGCCTCAGACACTGCAAGTCAGAGTCCAAAATACTGGGATAGATTCAGGGCCAGGTAGGTAGTCATGGCTGGGCACCTGCTGAGGGCCTACACCCCAGGAGGGTCCCACTGACAAGCCCTCTTTGGACTCTCTCCTCCTCTTCCCCATTGCAACCTGCTTGCTCGCCTGCCTCTTCCTCGGGCCCCAGACAACGGTGGTGGTGAGAAGGAGAAGCAGTAGATGCCAGCCGCCTGCTTGCTCACTGGCTCCCTGCCCATCAAGCAAGCAGGTGGCAGCAGGGATGACAAAATGGATGGAGAGCAAGAGCGGCTGGTGGCAACGGTGGTGAGAAGGTAGGGGCCCAATGAGTGCCTTGCCCAAGGCCCCAGAAACACCTGGAACTGGCACTGCCGGTCAGAGTCCCAAATACCGATGGGCTGACTTAGTTTAAGGCAGCTTCATAATGTTTTTAATTTTATTTTATTTTATTTATTTATTTATTCAATTTATATCCCGCCTATACACAAATGCCCTAGGGCAGTGTTCTCCAACCTTGGGTCCCCAGATGTTTTTGGCCTACAACTTCTAGCATGCCCCAGCCAGCTACGCTGGCTGGGGCATGCTGGGAGTTGTAGGCCAAAAACATCTGGGGACCCGAGGTTGGAGAACACTGGCCTAGGCGGTATGTTCCCTTCTGCCGTCAGAAAATAATGCATTGCTTTCTTATTGTACAAGTTGGCCAGAGCTGCTTGCTCTTGAGAGGAAGGGAAATATACAATCAAGCAGTGAGCGTTTTACCTTAACCCGATCTGTCCGGTTGTTGAAAAGGCCGATCCGCCTAATGGTGCTGAGGATCGGATCGCTGGAATCGTCAATCATGTTGTGGGTTGTCACCGGCGGGAGACTCTGTCGCTGAAAAAGGATGACATATGCCTTTATTTATTTATTTCATTACATTTATATCCCGCCTTTTTTCCTCTTGCAAGGAACCCAGGGCAGCTTACATAGTCCTCCTCCTCCTCTCCATTTTATCCTCACAACAACCCTGTGAGGTAGGTTAGGTGGAGAGTCAGTGACTGACCCAAAGTCACTCAGCGAGTTTCATGGCTGAGTGGGGACTAGAACCCAGATCTCCGGAGTCCCAGTCCAGCACCCTGATGACTGCACCACACTGGCTTTAGATATACAGCTTGCAAACAAAGAATAAAGGCAAGCTTTTAACCAATGAACTATATTCTAAAGTGGAGCAGGGACTTCTCTGTAGTGGCAACAGTCTTTATGGAACTCTCTTCCATGGGAAGCTTGATTGTTTAACTTTGTGGTTGCTTTTAGGAAACTGGCAACCCCTCCCCCCCCAGCAAGCATTGGGGGGAATGGGGGGAGAGAAAGAATGCTGTTAGTAGCTTGGTCTTTTATTGGCCCGCGCGCACACATTGTTTGGAAGAAAAATTGCCCCGTTTGTGTATTTGCAGATCAGCTCTTTCCCCCATTGTGCTAGTTACATTGTGCAAACATTGGTTTATGCTAGCACAACATCATTAGTGTTAGTGCCAGGACAACACTGGATGCTACCCAAACTGTGGACTCTGAACCATACCACTTCAGATTGCAGGTGTGGGCTCACATGACTGAATTGCTCCGCATACAATAAATAGATAAATACATAAATAAATCCTTGCATATAGAAAGCTAGATGCTAGAACCCTTTCCACTGACACGCTGGTTTTCTGTGTGGAAGGAATATTTTTGTGGGAGAAGTATTCAATCATGTGAGCCCCCCACCCCAGCCTGTACACATTGGTATAGCTGAAATATAGGTTTACTACACTATGGAGAGCTAGGCCTATAAAACCAGTTTTATGTTTTGGCATTTAAAAAAATATCACAGGAGGAATCTTTCCTCTAACCTGGGTTGAATAGATGGCTCGTTTCATGATGGTGAGGTCATCACGATCTATGATCTTGCTCATATCGGGGATTTCTCCTCTGTGGATGCAAGAGGGGAAACCTTTCAGTGAAAAAGGGAGATGCTCTCCAAATTCTAATTTAAATCTCACATCGAAGCCTGAACCTTTCGCTGGGACTGACAGTGCAATCCTATGCGCGTGTCTATGCAGAAGGGAACCCGGCTGAGTTAAAACGGGGCTTCCTCCCAGGTAAGTGTGCACTGCTGATATCCTAGGCACACTTCCTAAGTTGTAAGGGCGCGTCCAGATGAGGCTTTAATGCAGTGAAGGCTGGTGGATCCACTCTCAGCGGGGGGCCCTGTGTATCCGCTCTGGACTTCACTCTGAACTGTAAAGGAGCTCTCCATGGTTCTGAACATAGTTTGGTCATATGTTCATATATGGCCGACATATATTCAGCACCATGGATAGCTCTTCCAAGTTCAGGCTAAGATCCGAAACGGATGTAGAGCCCCACCGAAACTGGAGCCGCCACCAACCTCCGCTGCTTTGATGTGCAATTGCCCTGCCTCATTCGTGGAATGTCACAGGGAGTCCAGACGACATCTTCTTCAGCATGTAACACACCCGTGTCCATTGCAAACTGCCCAGGAAGGTGCAGGATACAAATAACAAAGGAAGGAAGGACGCAAAGAGTTACTGTATGCAGGACTACATACAATGATAACTGTGGTCAGCCCCCAAAGCACATGCGCTATATATGTACAAGGATTTAAACATGAATGTGTCAACAGACATGGTGAACTACTGTGCTGCACAGGGCCAGCCCAAAACATTGTGCTGCCTAAGGTGAAGGGCAAGGTGGTGCCATGTACGGGACCCAACCGGACTGGCAGTTGACTCTTTCTTCAACATAGCATCATAAGAACATAAGAAGAGCCATGCTGGATCAGACCAAGGGCCCACCTAGTCCAGCACTCTGTTCACACAGTGGCCAACCAGCTGCCCACGGGAAACCCACAAGCAGGACAGGAGTGCAACAGCACCTTCCTGCCCATGCTCCCCAGCAACTGGAGTACTTAGGCATATTGCCTCTGATACTGGAGGTGGCATATAGCCAATCAGGACTAGTAGCCACCGATGGCCTTCTCCTGCAGCACTGAGGGCAGCAGGAAGCTTACAAAGTGTAGGGCAGGCCATGTGGCACATACAGCTCTGTCCCCAAACGCCTCACCATTCCTCTCTCCTCATTGCCTGAGGCGGTTGCCTCACTCTGGGCCAGCCCTGGTGTGCTGCACATGAATTTCTACATGGAAGCACCTTCCAAATAGGGACAATTCCTTAGAATACATACAAGTAGAGCGAGTCTTTGGACGTGACGGGTGAGAAAATACTCATAAATACCTAACTGTAAAGCAGTCTTCATCAAGCTGGTGCCCTTCAGATGTTTTGGACCAATTCCCATCAGCCCCAGCCAGCATGGGCAATGCTCAGGAATGCTGGGGGTTGTAGTCCAAAACATCTGGAGGGCACCAAGTTGGGGAAGGCTGTTCTGGAGTAGGGCAAATTGAACAAATTCATGGAGGAGAAGGCTATCGATGGCTAGAAGTCCTGGTTGGCTATATGCTACCTCCAGTATTGGAGGCAGTGTGCCTGTGTACACCAGTTGCTGGGAACATGGGCGGGAGGGTGCTGTTGCACTTAGGTCCTGCTTGTGGGATCCTGTGGGCAGCTGCTTGGCCATTGTGTGAACAGCATGCTGGACTAGATGGACCCTTGGTCTGATCCAGCACAACTCTTCTTAAGTTCTCTTGGAGTGACACATGAGAAACTGAAACTCTCACCTTAATAGTGCTTCATAAAGCTTCTTGCCAAACTTTTCCTTCACAGAATGTGCAGTGTCCCTAAGAGACAGCAAAACAGATCATGAAAGGCTCTTCATTTTCTACCTTGGCCTCCCCGAGCTAGTGTTTTCTGTGTTCATTATTATATACTCTGATCATATCGTTACACACTTCCCCCAAGTTGTGAAAGATTACAGGGGCAGTGCTATCTGGATTTACGCTCCTTTAGAAGGAAAAAGCATGGGAGACGTATGGCATTTTTGTAATATTTGCTTTATTGACACATATACAAGCAGATCACAGGTGCAGGAAGACAGCTAAGCACTCCTAGCAGGCCACAGATCCAATGCCACACATCAGATTCCCCCCCAAAGGCACCCCAAGATCCTTTCAGCATTTAGTGCTCTCTCTCATTCCCCCCAAATGGCAGTTTCTTCCTACACAGGGAACATAACCATCCCCCTAGCTAGGGTGTGTGGAAGGAAATGGCTTTCATATCCCACATTCAACCAGGGGAGGCTGGTAATGCCAATGTCCTTATCCATTGTAGCCTTTCTTCTGAGCTTTATAGGATCTATCCATGGTGATGAACTCCAACCCCCCCCAATAGGTTCACCTCCATGGAGCACCATGGATAGCTCCTATAAAGCTCAGAATAAAAGCTGCAATGGATAAGGAGCCCCAGTGACGTAGGCGTTACCAGCCTCCCCACATTCAACTGTCAGTCCAATCAGTTTTCTGTATGAAGAATGAGGGTGGGGGTGTCATCTTTATCTGTCCCACTGAAGAAACATCAGCCATCTACCTGAAACCATTAACTAGTAATTCATTAATGAGAGAAAGGCCATAGGTCAGTGGTAGAGCACATGCGTTGCATGTAAAAGGACCCAGCTTCAGTTCCCAGTATCTCCAGGTAGGGATAGGAAAACTTGAAGACAATACTGAGCTAGATGGACCAAAACCTGGTCTGACTCGATGTATGTACAGCATCTTCCTATGCACCTAACCTGCTTAACGAAAGAGGAGGCTGTACCGTGCCAGCCATCGTAAGATATTGCACGTTTGGTCAGAGTGAAGTTATAGATTATTATTATTGCTGTGCTCGTGCAAAGCTCCCCGTGGTGATATTTGGCATCCTACATCAATTGGCATTGTTTTGTATTTCGTTCAGAATACAAAGGGTGCCATTGCTTTATCCGATCACTAGGTGGTGGTCTGTAAAACACAAAGTGCAGGTTGGACATGTGGTACAGATTTTGGAAGAGTTATCCCAAGGGTTCCATGAATAACAGGACCACATTGGCTTCTTGCCACATTTCTTCCCCATTTTATAGTTTCTCTGAACTAGTGATATGACCAATATGGAGTACTTTGCCTGCCACCAAATAATGCAGTGGTAGGCAAAACTGTGGCCACTACTGTGGCCCTGCATGCAATCAGTTCAGAAAGCGATGTATCCCTTCCCTGGCAGCTGGCTGGGCAGGAAGAAAGAGGAAGACAGAGAAAAGGGCATGGAGGAAACATGGATTGGATCTTCCTCTGGCATGGCTTCTGTGAAATGCATGGCTTCCTTTGACCAATGGAAAACCTACCAGCCGTACCTCTCTCCAGAAACAATAATAATTAACTCACTTGTTTCATCCCTCTGAAAGAGAAAGAAAGGTGTTTACCATAGCTGCTTTCGGACTGCCTGGCCTTTCAGGGTTTCCACGTTGAAATTGTTAGTACTTGCTGGCATTATGAAGAACACAACAACCGTGACGTCACTCCTGTGGACCTGAAAGAAAAGATAATTAGGAAAGGAATCGAAAATAAAACTTCCTTTATACAAATCTATGGTGCGACCACACACGGTATACTGTGTACAGTTCTGGTCACCACACATCAAATAAAAAAGGATATTGTAGAGCTGGAAAAGGTGCAGAAAAGGGCAACCAACATGATCAAGAGGCAGGAAGAATTCACACATGAAGGAAAGTTACGTTTGTGGATATTTAGCTTAGAAAAAAGGCATATAAGAGGGGACGTGATAGAGATGCATAAAATTATGTATGATGTGCAGAAAGGGGATAGGGAGAAGTTTTTCTCCCTCTTTCATAATACTAGAGCCTGTAGCTGGTGCATAACTAAACTGTGGAATGTGCTACCACATGATGTAGTGATGGATGGTCACCAACTTGGGGAGCTTTGAAAAGGGATTAGACAAATTCATGGAGGATAAGGCTGTCAGTGGCTCCTGGTTGTGATGGTTCATATTGCCTCCAGTATCAGAGGCAATACGCCTACGACTATGTAAACCAGTTGCTGGGGAGCACAATTGTGCTCATATCCTGCTTGTGAGCTTCCTGGCAGCATCTGCTTGGCCACCGTGAGAACAGAATGCTGGACCAGAAAGACCTTTGGTCTGATCCAGCATGGCTTTTCTTATCTTCTTATGATTGACTAAGGCAGCTTCATATATGGGATATTTGTGCTTACCCTCAGTAGGAAGTTTAATCTTGATAAGGCCTCTAGAAACATGTCAGCTCCTTTGTTCGAAAACTCGTATCTCCCAGCAATGAAGAAAAACAAGGTCCTTTCAAGGTTGAAATCAAGATGGCTGAAAGCAGAGCAAACGAATGTAAAAGTTTAGCGGATCAAACAGCACATGGAGTAGACCATGCCAAGTAAAAGTCACCAACATATAGCAACACAGAAAGTTACAGAAAACTTAGAAATCCTGGTTCTGTGCATAACCTGAATAGCCAACGGACCACCTGTTCTCCCACATGGGTCCATAGATAGCAATATAGAGAAAGAAGAAAGCCTGCAAGGCACAAGGCATAGAAGGATCCCCCAATTCACATAATCCTCATCAGAGAAAAGATATGTACAGTATTTTTCCATGTATAAGACTATACTTTTTCCTAAAATTGTTAGACTAAAAATTGAGGGTTGTCTTATACACGGAAGTAAGCCAAGGAGAGAACCGCGTGGTTGCGAAACTGCCCAGTGGGGGGCGTCTTATACATGGGGGCGTCTTATAGACGGAAAAATACGGTAGCTTCATGCATTCCATTGAAGGCTGCTTCAAACATTCCACTGAGCCAGGGGTGGACAACAAAAATTGGGTGGGAGCCAATTGTGATTGAAGATAACAAGGGGATTCCTCTTCTGCTTCCTCTCAAACTCCCTGGTAGCCTCCAGGCCACGGGGTGGGGCTTGGGGAGGGGAGGGGCCCGCAGAAGGAGCCCAAGCCTCAGTGGGCTGGATGGGCAAGGTCCATGGCCTGCATTGGCCCTGCGGACCAGAGTTCTGCCCTGCCAGCAGACTAAGTGTTCAGTGGCAAATACAGGTCTGGAAACCCAGGCTGCCGCATCTGCCCTGCAAAGTAAGGGAATGGGCACTATTTGCAGGGGAGAAGCAATGGATTGATTAATGATTCATCTGCTTATCATTTCCCCTGCAACACCCCTCCTACATATTTATCATTCCAAGAGGGGGAAAGTGAGCAGGGGAGTGACAGAAGACAGAGGGCACTGGAATGGCTAAACCACCACCACCACCCCTCTCACTCCTTCTCCCCTGCAAACCACAAATGTATATTTCTTAACCCCAGGTGTTTCCAGACAGGTTGGTTTTATTCTGGGTTTTTTTTTATTTATCATGCTGGCTTTGTACGTACTTTTGTACTTTATTGTATAGTCTTTTTTTTTAGAGCTTTGTATATTATTGTATTTTATTCTATTTTAAAATTGCATGATGTCTAGAGAATTTATTTTATAGGCAACTTATCACTTTATTTATTTATTTATTTATTATATTTATACCCCACCATTTTTCCTGCAAGGAACCCAAGGCGGTTTACATAATCTTCCTCCTCTCCCTTTTATCCTCACAACAACCCTGTGAGGTAGGTAGGTTAGGCTGAGAGTCGGTGACTGGCCCAAAGTCACCCAGTGAGTTTCATGGCCGAGCGGGGAATAGAACCCAGATCTCCTGGGTCCCAGTCCAACACTCTCACCACTACGCCACACTGGCTCTTTTTAAATTAATTTTTTAATTAATAAAATTTAAAAAATACACAAGTCTCTTTGCAGTGGAGAAGGGGCAAAATGATCAGAAATCGCTTGGCTTATTTGCTGAAGCCAACCAGAATGAATCTGGAAGATTGCTTGCACTCCTACTTTCTAGTGCAACAACTTCTCCATCCCATTTTAGAACCCAAACACAAGCTATTGGATACACTTATAGGAGCAAACAGAGTAATACTACTACTCAGATGATCTCCAGCTTCAGGGCCTCCAGTGTGGTGCCCATGGGCACCAATGTGCCCACAGACACCTCTCTTGGTGCCCATCAGGCTTCCTGCCCCTCATGCCTTCAATGATATTTCTTAAGGTTGAATTAATTTTTTTTAACTGGGAGGCTGGCATGCTGCTGAACACACTAGCCATGGGGTCTCCAACATGGTGCACTAATGTGCCCGCAGACACCTCTCTTGGAAGAACCCCCTAGGCTCCTTGCCCCTTTCCATTTTAATGTTATTTCTTAACATTTGTTGAATTATTCTTTTCTTAAAATGGGAGGCTGGCCTGCTGCAAAGCAAAGTTCTGCCCTCCAGCACCATCTGTATTTGGGTTCCAAAGAGTGTTTTTGTGTTTCGGAGCTCAGGCCCCCACCTCTGCCTTGTCCTTAGGTTCTTGAGCAAGTTACTTTTCTTTTAGTCTCAGCAGTTTGCCTTCTGGGAAATAAGTCTTTTTTGATCGGCCATGCCCACTACGGCAGCCGTTTCACAAATGGGCAACACCTACCCACCCCTGGCAGTCACTTTGTGAGAGTGCCCGTGGCATGCTCTCAAAATTCCAAATGTGTCCAGTGACCCCAAAAAGATATGGTGGGCTCCACCTCTTTGCCTACCTAACGCTCCTCCCCTGGCCCTGGCCAGATACCAGAATTTTAAAAATCAAATGTTGGTAATCCTCACAACGTGGAGTGAGGATGGAATCTTACACCCCTGTCAACTGTCATATAAAAATGCCCTCAAATTGTGGGGCAACCCATCCACCCTTTTTGAGCAGGAGAGGCTACCCGTAGAAATGGCCTCGAACGAACTCTTGGATCCTCGATTTGCAGGTGGCGTGCAAATTCTGGAACTCGTGCATGGCCGAGAATTTCTTAATGTTCAGGCCGTTCGGAGTGACGACATCTGGTAAAAGGAGAGGAAAGGCATGGATAGCTGAGAAGATCTTGAAGGGAGAGGAAAAAAGAAGGGACAGACAAGACTGCCTTCATTTCACAAGAAGCCTGGCTGGGGCAGGGGAACAAATGAGTTCTACCATTTGCAGAGCAGCATCTATCGGCCTGTGTTGATTACAAATTAAATGACCCAGCCGGAACAGGGAGCAGGAGCAGAAACTCAGTCCCTCAAGAATCGCAGTGTGGAAATACGCAAGCAGCTTTTTCTCACCCCTGTATGATGTGCTATGAGTGGAAGGGCCGTAGCTCAGCCGTAGATCTCATGCTTTACATGTGGAAGGTGCATAGTTCAATCCCCAGCATCTCCAGGTAGGGACTTATCCTGCCTGGAATCCTGCCTGAAACCATGGAGAGCTGCTGCCAGTCAATGTCAACAATACTGGGCTAGATGGACCAATGGTCTGACTCCAGTAGAAGGCACCTTCCTAAATTCCTACAGGTGGAGTTTGGCTACTTAGTCATGCCAACCACATGGACCATGCAGGGACAGAAGAGAGAAACTATCTAATAAATCTCAGTGTTAATCATGATCATACTACAATTTCGATGGATCAGAGTCAGGACTTGTTATAGCCATGGGAATTACAAACAGCCTACACTTGTATGGACTGAATAATTACAAACATTAGCAGTATCATTACTAGTCTACTTTGACTCACAGTTTCAGTGATTTGGGCGCAATCCTATGCATGTTTACACAGAAAAAAAGTCCTACAACTCCCAGCATGCCCCAGCCAGCTATGCTTTAGGGTGCAATCTTATGCTTGTTTAGACAGGGGGAAAAAGGCCTACAACTCCCAGCATGGCTGGCTTGGGCATGCTGGGAGTTGTAGGACTTCTTTCCATCCAAATATGCATAGGATTATGCCCCTAGCAAATCCTTAAAACTCAGGGACTTTTCCAAAGCAGTTCAAAGTTCAACGTTTTGGAGGAATGGGTTGCAATGAGGAGGATGGGGATCCTGGAATCGAAATCTGAATGATTGGTTGTCATCATGGTTGCCTCCTCCTGGAGTCAATTCTGCCACCAGCGTTGAGCGATGCTGGAGCAATGGCTCCAGAAACACGGTGGCTGACAATCTGCAGGTGCCAATATCCTGTATCTGGGAGGAGAGTCTTGCCCTGTTGCAAACTGACTGTTTTTGATCATGATGCCCTTGGGTACACTGCAAGCTTAATTATCTACTCTAGCAAAGATCATTGACCTATTTTGAGCAAGACACAAATTTCACAACTGGGCAGACTGACAAGCAGCACCAGGCATCTCTAATACAGGGGCCCTTCACAGGGTGGCAAGCTTTAATCAGTTGAAAAGGTAGATTAATGAACTATGGCTTTAGTTGGTTTAATCAGTGTGGCCCAATACTAATTGGTGTTGGGCAACAGAGGCAGTGTTAGGGGGTGGCCTACTGGAGCTTGAGCCCCGAATCTTTCATTTGGAGCCCTGAATCTCTGCGAGGCCATCTGCCCCACTACCCTGCTGTCCATTGGCATTTGCTGAAAGAAAAGTCCAGGGGCCCTGATGATCTCTGTTGCATCGGATCCCCCTGGATGAGCTGGCTTTTTGCCCACATGTGCTTCACCTCCTGCTGCCCCCCTCCTGAATCTTTCTGCCTGAGGTTTTTTTCCTGAATTCAAATGCCCTCCTCTCCCCTGTCCATACATCCCTTTTTACAAATAGGGGTGTCCTTAGGAGACAGGATCCTTTAAAGACACACATACACACAATCACACACACAAACTTTAGAGCACATGTAAATTAGCATATGCAAATTTGTGTGGTTTCTTTCTTTCTTTCTTTTTGTCCTGTGAGCCTGGGCCCCGGATCTTTTCGGTACCTAGCACCACCCGGGCAATTTTAAGTGGCGGGGCTGAAAGTTAAGAACACGCTTTTGCCAACCAGATATAAAGGAGGACACTGGTCTTGTATGTTTAATCTTTATTATGCACCATGAAGATGATTGTTATGATGGTTTCTATCCCGCTTTCCAACCGGGGTTTGGGGTGAGGGGGCGGTGGAATATACAAATCAATCAAAGAGTTCAAACTTCAAACTAAACTTCGAGATAATAAAGGTGTGTAGACTTCAGCAGGATCAAGTATTCTCATCACTTCATCGCAAGATATGGATTGTCCTGCTGTCCTCTTTTGGCTACCTCATGCAGAAAAATGAACTAAAGGCACAATCCTATGCATGCTTAGACAGAAAAGAAGTCCGGCAACTCCCAGCATTCCCCAGTCAGCCATGCTGTCTAAAAAAAGGATTGCACCCAAATCTCAGCAGCAAAATCAGCCAGGCAGTGGCTGCAATTTCAGCAGCAACAGCAGAAAGGGGATGTGCCCCCCTGCAGGTTTCAGGCAGGATGGGTCCCCAGCCCTGCTGAAGTTGTCCAACACTGCCTTATAGGCTCTCTCAATTCTTGCTGCTATTAATTAGGGTATTAAAGATCTTCTGGCAATCTTTATGCACCACATCGTTTCAGCGTGCAATCCTATGCACGTTTAGACAGAAAAAAAGTCCTACAACCCCCAGCATGCCCCAGCATAGCTGGCTGGGGCATGCTGGGAGTTGTAGGACTTTTTTTTTTCTGTCTAAACATGCATAGGATTGCACCCTTAGACAGGCTGATCTTACCGGCCGCTCTCTTGAGCATGTGTTCTGCCTCGATGGCTGTGATCTGGGAGACAGTGGTGAACACGTGAGCACAATGGACCGATGCCCGTTCCATGCAGTATCGGTGGTAGATCTGTCTTTCTCCTGCTTCTTTATCTATGTCGAACTGTTAAAACGGCAAAAAGAAAGAATGAAAAAAGAAATACTCTCGTAAGGTATACACTTGCAAGCAGTTACCCACGTATTTGCATTCACACACACGGTTCAAAAGCTAACTCCCAGTTCTATTCAATGAATGACTCTCAGCCTAACCTATATCACAGGGTTGTTGTGAGGATAAAATGGAGAGGAGGAGAAGGACTATGTAAGCCGCCTTGGGTTCCTTGCAGGAAAAAAAGGTGGGGTATAAATATAATAAAATAAATAAATAAATAAATAAATTTCATTGAAACCAATTGGAATGCCATCTACGTTCACTCCTCTCTTTTTTTTAAATGACCCTTTTCCTCTACCACTTTTCATATTTTGTCTTCTTAATTCTTCTCATATTCTTATTCCATCTTGTGAGGGTAGACAACTTAGGGGTGGGGTTCTGGGGGGCATTGAGTCCCCTGAACACACACACACACCGTGGGCCACAGACAATATCAGGTTTTAGGTGGGGAAACTGTGGGTCGTTGTCGTTGTTGTTAATTTTATTTCTATACCACCAAATATCCGAAGCTCTCTGGGCACTTTATAACAATTATAAAATACAGTGAAATACAATATAAAATACAAACAATAGAAACATCATAAAAATTTCACTTGTACACATTTAAAAACTGAATTTAAAAATGGCTGAAATAGTTAGAACAAGGTAATAAAACTATAGCAGTTGAAAAGGTGACACAACACACACACCCATGTACTATTTGGAGCTGTTAAATGCCTCAGCATAGAGGGCAGTCTTAACCTGGCACCGAAAGGATAGCAGAGTTGGCACCAGGCGGGCCTCAGACTCAGTAGGGAGCTTGTTCCAAATTTGGGGGGGCTACCACAGAAAAGGCCCTCCCCCTTTTTGCAGCCCTCCAAGCCTCCCTTGGAGGTGGCAGTCGGAAGAAGTCTCCAGATGTTGAGCATAGTGTCCAGGTAGATTGTGGTTGGGAGAGGCGTTCTAGCAGGTATTGTGGTCCCAAGCTGTGTAGGGCTTTATAGGTTAAGACCAGCATCTTGAATTGGGCTTGGAAGCATAGAGGCAGCCAGTGCAAGCGGGTCTTCACCTGGCACTGAAAAGGCCACAAAGGAGAGCCTTTCTGGGGAGGCTGTTCCACAACTGGGGTGCCACCACTGAAAAGGCCCTCTCCTTAGTAGCCACCTGTCCCACCTCATTTGGTGGGGGCATCCAGAGGAGTGCCTTTGATGAGATCCCCTGAACAAACCCTAAAGTTACTGAGCATCTGAAGATGGTTACCACTTAGAAATGAGTTCAGAATGAGCTTGGCCAAATCTATCTGGTTGACACAGAAAGTTCAAAAGGAGAGGGAAGGCAACAGTGCATGAAGATTAGCTGAACCACCTGGGAGGATCAGATGAAACCCAAACAGGGCCCGTGGAGCCCTTGATTAAAAGTTCAAATGGTCACCGCGGTTTTCCACTTACAAAAGCCAACTCTCTAGTCTCTACAATGTTAAGTTTAACCAATTCTTAACTCTAATTAGGTGTCAATGATTACACTTAAATTGCAATCCTCTTAAGTCTTAAATGATCTTTAACTGCTGAGAAACCAAGGTGGTTTTCTTCAAAGTCAAGGTCAGGGAGATGCTCTGCCAGACTATTATTCTTGTGTCTGGTGCATGTTAATAGCTGGCTTGAAGATCAACAGCACAGAGGCTCTTCATCTTCTCCAGTGCCACATGGAACCTGGCCCCTGGTGCCAAAGGTATTTCGCTTTTCTCTCCTAGGGCAGCAATGTTTAGTCAATTCATTGGTTAAAGGCACAATCCTATGCAAGTTTAGAAAGAAAAAAAGGGCTACAACTCCCAGCATGCCCCAGCCAGCATAGTTGGCTGGGACATACTGGGAGTTGTAGGCCTTTTTTCTGTCTAAACTTGCATAGGATTGAGCCAATAATAACAAACAACAACAACAACAATTATTATTATTATTCAAAAATGTTCCCCTGAATAAACTGAGAAGCAGTTTAAAAAAAAAAAACAAAATTATTTTTAATACAAGCTATTAATAACAGAGACCTGAAAGACTAACAGATTTATTGTTTATATCTTAATGTAATTGTGGTACTTAAAGCTCCAAAATGGTGATTATTATTTTTTAAAGGGGTGGCGAACCATGGACAGGCCCTCCAATGTGCCACTTGGGCAGTTCGGGGAGGCTGTCACTGGCTGTCAAAACGGGGATTGCAAAAAGTGATTCCCCCCCCCCCCCAGGATAGACTGGGGGGAAGCTGCGGTGAGCCAAAACGGCTCCTGATTGTGGCAGGGCCAGAGGTAAGCGATCCAGTGACAGTCACCCCACCATACCGCTTGGTGCATCGGTGGGGCGGCTGGCACTGGCTGTGGCTTGGATGAGCTCAGAAGAGTGGCAAGGGTTTTTTTTTGCCGCTCTTGCCAAGCGGCTCACTTGCCACTGCCCACAGCCCACGTTGGGGACAGTCATTCATACGGGTTCAGACAACCCACCAACCCACCATGGGTGAAACAAACCCTACTACAGACCATGGGTTCTCAGGGTGGCTTGTTGGGGGGAAAAAACCAGTCACCCTGAGAAAAGCGGTCTGGGTTCAGATGACATGACAACCCACCATGACTCGTGGCAACCCACCATGGGCAGCGTCATGCAAACGAGGTCACTATGTTCTTCCCTTCGTACCATGACATGAGAGTCCAACAGCTCTATGGGGCAGATTAAGTTGAGAGAGAGTCAGTGATTTGTCCAAGCAGTGGGTTGGGCTTCATAGCAAAGTGGAAATGTGAACCGGAATCTCCATGATCCAAGTCCAAAACTTTATCCACTACAGCATACTGGGACTGTTGTCAGGAAAAGGCTATGAATAATATTTAAATACTTAGATTTAAATATTAACAGGTGCATGTTTTCTATCCTGATATACAACCAAATTAAGCTGAAATACTGTGCGGTGCAAATCCAAGGCGTGTTTACTGAGGGGCAAATCCCAATGTGTTTCAGGGAAGAAAGCAACTACAAGAAACTACAGTAGCCCTGTGAGTTCAACTATCATGGCTGCAATTCTATGCACACTTACTTAGGAGTAAGCCTCCTTGAACTTCATGGGACTTTTATTCTGAGTAAACATGCATTGTAATGTGCTATTCAAGTAGCTTAGTAACTGAGGTGGTCAATGAAAATTTTAGAGAAGTGAATACAAAAGGAATTGCCTTGCTTAGAAAAATTCATTATATACTATTATATCACTGTACATAATGAGTTTCTCTCTCACTGTCTCCCTCCTTTCTCTCTCTAGAGTAATTTTTTTACTGTATTACCCACACGGACAATGTCCTTTATGTAGTACAGCTCCCATAGCTGTAATTCATAATTATTTTTGGGAGCTTAGAGACAAATAACTTTTGAAGGCTGCCTATTTTAATTTTCATTATTCTCTATATGATCTACATGATAAAATAAATTACATTTAACAGCTGCCTAAAATAAAAACCCAAAGAGGAAACTGTTATCTAACAGTGACACAGCTGTTTGGAGGGAGACAAGAATTTTGTTTGATATGAAGATTTCTCACTGATGCCAGATTAAAGGATAGGCGTACACACATGAACAGACATACACACTGGGCCCATTCACACATAATGGCAGCAAATCCTGGGTTAATTAACCCACGGTTTGCCATGGCATGTTTCACAGCCTTTTTGAATATTCAACTTCTGATTGGGCTGATCAGGGGTTGCTACATGAGGTCCAAACGCAGAGGTTAATCATGGGTTAAACAATACACAGTTAACCTACTAATTAATTGACCCATGATTTCCCACCATTACGTGCGAACCGGGTCACTAAAACCCAGTATAATTATCCCAGAACAAGGAAGAAATGTGGTCCAGGGCTTCTGGTTTCTTTCCTAGATTTTGTAGACCCAGATGTATTGTGTACAGATTGCCTCTTGAGATATCCAGTCTAGGGGTGGGCAACCTCTTTCAGGCTCATGGTGGAATTCATTTCAGAGAAACACTCAGAGGCCACGTTCCAGTGGCGGATGGAGACAAAGGGGTGGAGCCAAAGGTAAAAAGAGGTGGGGCCCAAATAGCAGCATGATGTAGCTTAAAGCGGGTGTGGCGTAGTGGTGAGAGTGTTGGGCTGGGACTCGGGAGATCCGGGTTCCAGTCCCCGCTTGGCCATGAAACTCACTGGGTGACTTTGGGCCAGTCACTGACTCTCAGCCTAGCCTACCTCACAGGGTTGTTGTGAGGATAAAATGGAGAGGAGGAGGAGGATTACGTAAGCTGCCTTGGGTTCCTTGCAGGAAGAAAGGCGGGGTATAAATAAATAAAATAAAATAAAATAAAATAAAGCCCTTCCTGCCAGTAACTAAGCCTTGGGAGAGGCATTTCAACCTTTTAGAATGTTGGGGAATCTGGACAAAACACAAGAAACCACCAAATAATCAATGGATGGGGGAAGGGAATGGGGCCAAGCGAAGAGAGCGTTGCCATCTGGGGAACCCCAGAGGTTTCCCCACCCTGAGGTTTCACATCAGAATAATAATGTGATACCTTAATAACAATGGCACAGTCTTCTGGGAAGCTCTAGAGCATGGTTGGCCACGCATTAAGGGCACAATCCCATGCATGTTCGGACAGAAAAAAGTCCTACAACTCCCAGCATTCCCCAACCGGAGTTGTAGGACTTTTTCTGTCTAAACATGCATAGGATTGTACCCTAAAAGGCTTACGGGGTCGATTTTGTTTTTCACTAGTACCCCAAGGTCCACCAGTGGGAGCCAGGTGCAAAATAGTAGCTCAGGAAGGCCAGATGGACATAGAATTGCAGAACAAGGTGTCTCTGAGCACATGCTCAGCCCAGGAATTTGTTTTCAGCACCAGAACTGGAGTTCACACACACACACATCCTTTCACCCACACAAATCTTCTCTTGGTTTCCCACAAGCTTTCTTGCTTTGAGCAGCCTAATTTGGAGGCGGAAAGAAGCCTTTTAGTTTCTGCTGTTGTTAAATCATCAGGAGTCACCTGGAGATGTACCAGGAGATCCTTATCTACCTTCTGCCCAGAAGATTCTCCTCACTGCTTAAGTGTAGTACAGTCATGCCTTGGATTGAGAGCATAATTCGTTCCGGAAACGTGCTTGTAATCCAAAACACTCTTAAATCAAAACGAAATTCCTCAAAAAAAATCTGTACAGAGATTTTTAATTTAAGCCGTACTACAGTACTTGTATTGCAAGACGTCGCTTGTATATCAAGTCAAAAAAATAATAATAAATATTTAAAAATTTGCTTGTCTTGCAAAACGCTCTCAAACCAAGTTACTTGCAATCCAAGGTATTACTGTATGAGCTTTCCTTGTCCCTCTTGGCTACAATCACTCCTGTTAGGAAGCTTATACTGTCAGACTGTTCATCCGTCCAGCTCAGTATTGCAGTGTGTGTTCTAACATTGAGTTCCGGCCCTTACTAGATAATCCTAAAACAGTTTTCAAGGGTGTTATGAAAAAAAATATATGTATTTAAGGGAATGATCCTATGGCCCCTAGACATTGTCTGAGGGACCATAGGATACAGTATTTTTCCATGTATAAGACTATACTTTTTCCTAAAATTGTTAGACTAAAAATTGAGGGTCGTCTTATACATGGAAGTAAGCCAAGGAGAGAACCGCGCAGTTGCGAAACTGCCCAGTGGGGGGCGTCTTATACATGGGGGCGTCTTATAGACAGAAAAATACGGTAGTTCAGCTCCCCAGCTCTGAGGTCAGAGACAGTGTTCCAACCATGGAGCTGGGAATCGGAGCTCTGACCCCCATTCACCCGCCCCCTCACAGCCGGCATAGAAAGAACTGCACCAGCTGCTCTCTGAGGTTGGGAAGCCGACCTTGGAGAGAGGGAAAGTGGGGAGTTTCGGGTGGCAGGGAGGGGAGGGAACTGGAGTGGCCAGGATACGAGCTATCCTGAACCTGTTCCAGTCTCCTTCCCTCTTCCTCTGAGATGCTGTCACTAGATGGCCAACGGAAATGCAGAACAGGAGGAGCAGGGAGGTGAAGATTGCCTCGGTTGCTCCTCCTGCTCCACACTGGGTGAGCATGAGCCTCCAAGGTCCGGAGGCTCACATTCATCTCCTCCACAGGACAGCGCCCTGAGTTTCTCTCATGCCACTTCTTCTGTTTTTACAAGACAGAATGGCCCATGCGCAAGTCTTACGTTTGCATTGATTGTAAATTTAAGCATGGACTGATTTAAGTCTCATGTGTGAAACTGCCCATCCAGGGTGATCCGATGCATGCTTACTTGAAAGTAAATCCCCATTGATTTTAACATGACTTACTCCCAAGTAAATGTGCATAGCTCCATTCTTTAAACAGGAACAACCTCTTTTCGCTAACACTTTGACACCCTAACTCAGTGTTCTCCAACCTTGGGTCCCCAGAGGTTTTTGGCCTACAACTCCCAGCATGCCCCAGCCAGCTACGCTGGCTGGGGCATGCTGGGAGTTGTAGGCCAAAAACCTCTGGGGACCCAAGGTTGGAGAACACTACTCTAACTCACTAACTCTAACTCTGACTCTCTAAACTCTGACACTCTAACCTCTAACTCTAAACCCTCTCTCACACACAGGCACATATATACAGAGCTCCCCCTCCCATCAGAGCTTTATACAGGTGAGCCCTGATAGGTTGCTGGGCGCATCCACTCTGCCTGGCAAAGCTATATGTTAACCCTTTCATCACAGTCCCCATTGTGACGTGCGCGGGCCCTCACTGTGCTGCACAGGAGGGGGCACGGGCAACTGGGCAGTCCACTTCAGCCATGAGGCGACAACAGCAGCGGCGGCGGCCACAGCGCGGATCGGGCCAGTGTTTCGGGGCGGAGGGCGGGTGGCGTGTCTCCCCGAGCTGACCGGGCCGCGCCCAGCACCAACAAGGGCAGGAAGAAGCCGCCCGCGTGCAGCTTGTCCGGCGCCGAGACCCAGCAGGAGATGGTGCGGCGAAGAAGCCCGAGCCGCTTCTCCCCGCCGCGAGGCTTCCCGGACGCCTACAGCTCGGAGCCTGAGGCGGCTGGCGGCGAGGGCAGCCTGGGGCGCCACACCCTGGCACAGATGTACCGCGACGAAGGCGGGATGCTGCCGCCAAGCAAGGGCAAGAGCAGGAACACCTCGTCGCCGCACCACAGGAAACCCCCCGCCGGCGCTGCTGCCGCCCACCCGCGCCGCCTCTCCGCCTGGCAGCAGCAGCACCTGGCCCCGGGGGGAGAAGGCTGCGCCACCCCGTGCACCACCTCGTGTACCTCTCTCTATGGTGGGGACTTCCACGGCCACGTCGAGTCCCCCAGCCGCTCCCCGGCGGGCCGGTGTACCCGCGTGGAGGAGCTGCTCCGCGACGACCAGTGGGCCAGCCCAGTGCCTCGGGCTCTGGAGTATGGCACGGATTTCCCCACCGACGCCAGCAAGCCCCCCTCTATCTCCCCCTCTTCCTTTTCTTTCTCCCAGTTCGACAACAAAGCCTCCCCCAACAAGCTTGAGAAGAAGGCGCTCAAAAGGAGGGAGTGGCAAGAGCCCTTTGGCAGCAGCAGCCCCAGCTTGGCTGATCTGATGCACTCTTTGAAGCAGTACCAGGAGGAAGAGCCACAGGCTTATCTCCGCCCTGACCAGAGTGCCCAACACCGTCATCACAATCACAGGTCCAGGAAGGGAGATACCCAGATCAGCCTCAAAGATCTGGCCAACAAGAGATATGAGGAGGATTTGATCCCGGAAAGGGACAAAAAGATTGCAGCTCTGATGCTGGCCAGGCATCAGGAGGAGGAAGAGATGAAGGACAGTCAGCTGCAGGTCTCTGAGGCTTGGGAGAAGATGAGGAGGAAGGAGAAGAAGCACAAAGCCAGGATCGAGAAGGAGAGGCAGTACCAGCTGGCCGACAGTCTGGACCAGTGGCAAAGGGAACGGGACCAAAGGAAAAACAAGCTCAGGTTAGAGGAACAGCAGCTATTGGCAGCCAGGGAGAGGGATATGATGCAGTGCGACAAGAACTGGAAAAAACTAGCCAAAGAGCAGGAGTGTAGGCGGAGGGAGAAATTCGAAAATGCCAAACTTCAAGCAGAGTATAGGAAACGTTGTCAGGAAAAGCAACTCTGGGACAAAAAGTTAAATGAGAGGAGTGCTAGAGAGAACAGCTCTCATCTGTACAAAGAGAAGATGCTGCAGGCCATGGAGAAGAGGCTGATGAAGGAAATGGAAAAGAAGAGAAGCAAAATAGATATGAATGACAACAAGAGAGCTCTCAAAGCTGATGAGCTGTACAAGAGGCTCTGCATTGAGCAAAAGCTTCAGAGGGCTCAAGAAATCCTTGAGCAGCTGCTTGAAGAGAGGAATAGAGAATTAAAAGAAAAGACTGTGAAGGAAGAAGAACAAGGCATGATAGCCAAGGTTAGAGCAGAAGAGAAGAGAAGGCGTAAGGAGATGTTGCTGCAGATAGCTGAGATGAAGATCCAGCAAGCCAGAGAAATGTGCAAAAATATCCAAGACAGAGCACCACATATGAGAGAAATTAACTGCATGAAAGAAAGGAACCACCATTACAGCAAGCAAAAGCGTGATTGTGAAGAAAAATTCTTTCTCTCAAGACAAACATCAGGCTGATGCTTGCCTTCCCCCCTTCCCCTTCTTCCTCTTCCTCCTCCTCTTTGCCTGTCTTTTTACTTACTGCACACACACACATACATTCCTTGTCTTTCCCTTATCAGCGTATTTCGTACACACACAGTTGGGGCCACCCCTCTTCCTGCTATTGTTCATCTTCTTGCTATGCCATCATGGCGGTCTGCCCTATTTCAGGGCACTCATTTTTCCAATGGCCAATCTTGCAGCACAGAGCATACTGTGCCATATTCTGCCTCCTTTCGAACGCGGCTTCCTCCCTCCCATCCATGTTTGCAGTGTAGGTTTTACTGGTCGCCTGTTTCCAGGGGCCGAGTAGGAATTTTGGTTCATTGTCCTAATTGGCCGGGGGCAGTGTTCGTGTTTCGCCTACTCTACACTGTATTTCAGGGTTTGGGTGCTTAGTGGCATTGTCAATTCGGTCACATTGGCGGTTAAGTGCGGGATTAGGCAGTTTTAGGGGCTCGGTGATCATCCTATGGCACCTTTCAGGTGAGAGGCGTGCCCAGGGCTCCTGCTGCCGAGTGCCTCATGGCTTGGTTGTGCCGAGATAAGGCACGCTTCTGAGGTCTTCCTAACTCGCCTGTACTGGTGCCACACGGCCAGTGCGAGGCTGACTGCGGGAAAGACCTTCCAGCACCGTGTGGTGTTAAGCAAGGAGGGGATGACCTGGTTGCCGTCCCTTGCTGGATGTTTCGCCCTATAGCCATGGTGACCGGCTGATAGCCGGTGTAATTAGTACCCGCACTTTTTGCCCTTCATATTGATGATTCAATAAATGTGGCCCATTACTTCTACCACAATTTGTACCCTTCAATGGTGTCCGAGTCGTTATTTCTCCTTTACGCGCGCAAATGTGAAGTCCTCTATAAAGAAAGTACAACACAGGTTGATTCCACCCAGCAGTATCAACTGCAACCCTGCTTGCATCTGACTTCCAATCGGAATCAAACTATTGATTTGGACTGACAGAGTCGAGGGATACCTCACTCTCCCATTAAATTTCTCTCATGGAATATCGCCGGGTGGAAATCCAAATACAGAAACCTTGATTTCTTGGCTTATCTATCTGGCTTTGATATAATTTTACTCCAAGAGACATGGTCCACTGATTGTATCTATGTAAATGGTTTTGTGACATTCTGCCTGCCTGCTCTGCCCTCTAGAGGGAAGGGCAGGGCCGGCCAAGGTCTGGGCTTCCTTATCTCCTCCGCTCTGGACATTTCAATTACAGAGCTACCCAGCTGCGAATCGTTTGTGTCAGCACTGGTTTTGGAAATAAGGGCTCACCACTTGTCACTACTTTTGCTTAACATGTACCTAGCCCCTGTGGCCTGTAAGGAGGATGCTAAGGCAAACTGGCTCAAAGTGGAATGCTATTTTATGGAGCTGCTTGCTAAATTTCCCTGTGCTTTGCCAATTCTTGCTGGTGACTTCAATGCAAGGATTGGGTCCCATTCTCAGGATCCCAATTTGCTTGGCTCCTGTTCTTCTGTCAATCTGGGCGAAAATATGGGTAGCTTGCGCCACTCCAAAGATAGACATTTTAATCCTGCTGGGATTGGTCTGCTTCAATTTGTTTCAAAATATGAATTGTGTATTCTGAATGGTGCTAATGCCAATGATGCTTGGGGTGAATATACATTTATCACCTCCAGAGGTTCGAGTGTTGTCGACTACTTTTTGGTTCAAAAGGAATTAGAGAATATGTGTTGTAATTTTAGAATTGGTGATTGCACTGATGGTGACATCTCCCACTGGAGCTATCCTTTGTGATTCCTAGTGCTATTAAGCTAAGTTTACAACACCTCTCTTCTAGCCTTTTTATTTCTGGTAGCTCAAAAAAGATTAAATGGTCCAGGTCTACAGTCGAGGCTTTTCAGAGGTTTATTGACTCCCCTCGCACAATAGCTGCTCTTAGACAAATTACTGTTGATTCTTCCCCTGAGGAGGGTATCCTAAATTTTGAGTCAGTAATTAAAAATATGCACTCTCATCTTCAAACTACTGTTTGCCCTTCGAACCACTTAAAACCTTCAAAAAGTTGGTTTGATGGAGAGTGTGCCAGTCTTCGGAGGAGAATCCATTCTGTGTATAGTTTCTATCGTGTAAACAACGAACGTCAAGTACCTCATTCCTATTATGAGTTAAAGAAAGAATATAAGAATCTCTTGGCACGGAAAAAAAGAGAGGCTGTTAAAGAATCTTGGCAGATGTTAATTTCAGCATCCCTTACCCGTAACTCCAGAACCTTTTGGAAATTGGTCTCTGGCGCTTGGATCTCCTGATTGTCATATCCCAGCTAATGTTTGGGAAGACCATTTTCGTTCAATTTTTAATAACACCAATTCTGTTGTTTCTAACTCCACCCCTCAGTTTAACATCTGACATCCCCGACTGGCCTTCAGTTGAGTCAAGCAGTGTAGAGGAACTGTTACTCCAACTAAAACCAGGCAAGGCGTTTCCAAAAACACAGATGGGAAGGCCTGTGGCTCATGCTGGCTCAGCTTGTCTGAGTGTGGAAAGCTAAGCAGGGTCAGGCCTGGTTATTACTTGGATGGGAGACCCCTCCTCTAGTTTCCTGCATTGAGCAGGGGGTTGGACTCGATGGCCTTCTAGGTCCCTTCCAACTCTATGATCTGTGAATCTATGAAAAGGCATCCTGCCTTCTCCCATGCACATGGAAAATGCCTCTTCTAAGGTGTTGTCTACTGTGATGTCTATGCATCATCAAAAAGAAAGAAAATGTTATTTTCATCATTTATTTAATGTATTTATTATATTTATTTCCCGCCTCTTTTCCTGTTGCAGGGACCCCAAGGTGGCTTACGTAATCCTCCTCTTCCTCTCCTCTCACAACAACCCTGTGAGGTAGGTTAGGCTGAGAGTCAGTGACTGGCCCAAAGTCGGCTTCATGGTGGCTGAGTGGGGACCAGAACCCAGATCTCCTGAGTCCCAGTCCACTCTAACCATTATGTCACATTGGCTCTCATAATGATGGCTTTGGCTCTGAAGCAAATTTATCCAGATTTCAATGAAAGCCATTTCAGTTAACTCAGGGGCTGGAAAAGATGCACCCACCATCACAGAAATGGCTTCTAGGCAGCCATGACTGCCTACATGGATTGGACTGGTCCTACATTAGGTCCTCTGCATGCTTGATCCAGCCCTCTCAAAGCCTGAATGTTGTTTTCAGTAGCAAGGCCCGATCTCACAATAAGGGTCAGTGTCTCTGAGAATGTGCAGACTGTGTGTTGCCCTCTTCTCTAAGTAACCAGAGAAGGAGGACTCTGCCAGTCTGACCTGGCTTCCAGGTTGGAAGATAGAACTTGTCCCAGTGTTCCCCAAACTCATAACCATCAGTGAATTGGCTTCCCATGGGCATCAGCCTGTAATGACCACCATCTGGCTTGCTTCAGCCAACATATTCAGGGTTGTGCTGTTCAATCACCACTTTCATACGGGATCAAGGCCAGCATGGCAATTGTCCCCTTAAGAGCTCCTTGCAGCAGCCCTGGGCTGAGGCAAGAATAGCCGAGGATGATGCCTCAGCCTCACACCCTGTGGCAACAAAGCTAAAGGGGAAAGGGTGTGACACAAGGGAGACATGGTGGGCTGCTGCTCCAGAGGCAGCCCTGCTAACTGCTCTCTCACTGAGGCAAAGCAAGCCCTTCTGGCTGGGGGAGTGGCACAATTCACCGCCCCTCCCACTCCGTCACTTGATCTGGCACCTCAGTTTGCCTCATGATAGGGCCGGCCCTGCCTGGTGGTGCCAGAAGTCTGTGGAGTCCTCAAGGCCAATGTTCTATCCAGGGGCCATATGCTTCTTCTGGGCAGACTTGCACAAGGTGCACCATCCTAATCCTATTTAACAGTAAGAAACAGATCACCAATTATAGACCAGACACTTCACCTCCTTCTGTTATTTGCCTTCCCTTATGAATTCCGGCTCTGTGACCATTTGCCAAGGCTGCACATGATATCTGGCCTTTGACTTGCAAGGTTGCGAGAGAAATCTCATTGTCTCCCTCTTGGCAGCCTGGCCTCAGGTTCTAATAGCCTTGAGTTGAGTTGAAGGCCAGCTTGACTGGAATTTATCTGATAGGACTGTACAACAGGGTGGACTTTTTGGTTGGTTCACTCCGTCACTCACTTGCAGCCTGTCACTATATTAAGTGCACCTTCTCTACCTACTTTTAGAATTAGACCAAAAAAAAAAAAAAAAAAAGCAGCCATGTTAAGCTGGACTTTGAATTCCATTCCATAGCAAATGAATTTGGGATCTTTCCACCAGATGTGTTGCTGAACCACTTCTGGTAGGAGTTGTCTTTCCTGCGGGTAGTTTCTGTTTTTAAAACCAAATATGGTCAAATTGCATTGATATGTCAGCAAAACAGCTAACTGGAGGAGGTTGTTACTTTCATCTCTCTGGCTGGATAGAATGGAACTCTACAGACCCTCTGTGTGTCAAAGCAGCAAATTTTCAAGAATTCTCTGGAAAATAAGGAGAATGAGCCCAGTCTGAATCAAGACTGAGGGGGTTCACCTAGCTGTACTTGAAAACAAATTTCTTCTCATTACAAGTCGAAACTCTGTAAATCCTCTCTGAGACATTCTGATGAAAATCCGTTAAGGCCAGCAAGGGCCAGGCTTTGCTGTTTTGTGAGTTGGATCCAGTCCTGCAGGTTGGTGATCCCTGGTTTAGATCCCTATACAGTCATGCCTTGGATTGAGAGCATAATTCGTTCCGGAAACGTGCTTGTAATCCAAAACACTCGTATATCAAAACGAAATCCCCCCAAAAAAATTTGTACAGAGATTTTTAATTTAAGCCATACCACAGTACGTGTATTGCAAGACGTCGCTTGTATATCAAGTAAAAAATAAATAAATAAATATTTAAACATTTGCTTGTCTTGCAAAATGCTCTCAAACCTAGTTACTTGCAATCCAAGGTATTCCTGAGAGTGGAAGACACAGTGGTAGGAAAAGGACGAGCAAATCTCCTGGCCATTCCCAACGAAGGCTACAGGCATTTTAGTTCTTGCAGTAGAAAATCCTAATGGTGACATACCCACCCTGGCAACCTGAGACCTTTTATACACAAAGCATGTGTGTTCTAATGCGTCCTCCTTCTCAGAGGCAAGTCTCCTGGTTTCTCAGACGAGTAAGCAAGTCTGAGTGTGAAGCTTGTATAGGGTTTGTGGGGCTGGGGGGGGGATAACTTGCTGTAGCCCAGGCATGAGCAATACATGGCTCATGGGGGGCATGCAGGGTCCCCCACCCCTGGAATGGTCCCTGCCCCACCTCACCCCACTGCCCTGCCCTGCCCTGCCCTGAAACTTAAAAAATAAATAAAAACAAAATGGTGCCCTGTAACAGCTAAGGTGTGCTAAGAGGTCAAATTTAGCTTGCACACAAGCTGAATTGAACCCTTTTAGTGCTACAGAGAGATTTGCTGCCAAATTTCGATGGCAAACTGGCAATTTTTATTTATTTCTTCTTTTATTATTTTCTACTCAGTTGGCTGGGGGTAAAAATGGCCCCCGGACCGTCTGCAGGCGCCCACCCACTACTCTAGCCTATTGGTGAGGTTTGGGCTGGTCTCCTTGCACTTCTGCCCCTTGGCCAGAGCCGGTTAGTGGTGCACAGGCCGAATCCCCAGTCAGAGAGCCAGTTCAAGACCTGCCACAGGCGGCGGGAGCCCTGCCCATAATCGTTGCCTTATTGGCTCACCACCTATTCTATTCTGCTTCCATCTGTAGCTAGCCAAATGCCTCTGGGAAGCCGATAAGCAGGACATAATAACCTTCCCTGGCAGTTTATCCCAGGCCTCTGCAAGAGAGGGCCTAGTTGGTTATCCTGGCTAAGAGGTAGTGACAGCAGAAGTAAGCTCCAATTTGCCTTTTTTCGCTCTCCTTTCCCTGAATGCGATTGCAGCATTCACCTCTTGCTTTCCGCGTTCCTTCTACAGGTTCCTCCTGGCTTAAACCACCGCTCAGAACTCTGAATCTTCACTCTCTGCAGGAGGTGTGTGTGTGTGGTGGGGGGAGAAACGGTAAGAAATGGAGTAATCCAGCAGATGCACTAAAGAGCTCTCAAAGTGTAATGGGCTTTAGCTCTTTAACAGCTCTGAACTGCTGACCTAGAAGTGAAAGGCTTATGATCCAATTACTAGTCCCCTGCAACCATGCCACTGAAGTCATTCTAAAGGGGGCTTTATAAAGCCGCCTGTAAACTAAACTAAAAATAAAAATGCCGCACCCTCAGCCCATTCAGAGAGAGCTGCTTCCAGAAATGTATTTTTTAAAAATGAGAGATCTACGGCAGAGCTGGTGCCACCTCAGGGCTAAGAACGTACGCCATAATCCAGGAAAGTCCCCTTTCAAATCTCATTGCAGCCATGAACTTTCTACTACCAGTGGCCTTTAAGCAAGCCACTGTCTTTATAACCCTGGCCCATCTGCAACGTTGGGATATTAATAATGGCTTTCCTTACCATGAGTATGTATGGGAAGCACTTTGAATGCTCGAAATGTGCTCTCAAAGCACAGCCAACCTGAAGGGTAGGCTTGGTCGGGCATCTGCCAAGGGCCCACATCCCAGGAGGGGCCCCACTCATAAGAATCCCCTGGACCTGCTCCTTCTCTTCATCGTTGCAGCCTGCTTGTTGACCTGCCTCTCACTCTGGTCCAGACAACAGAGGTGGTGAGAAGGAAGAGCAGTAGACGGTAGACGCCACTGCCAAGATGCTCACTGGTTCCCTGCCCGTCAAGCAAGCAAGTGGCAGCAATGATGAGAAAGCGGAGGAGGAGCAATAGTGGCTGGTGACCATGGCAGTGAGAAGGAAGACTCACTGAGGGAGGGCCCCCATTGAGGGTGTCTTGCCCAAGGGCCCTCAAAAACCTGGAGCTGGCACTGTCTAAATGCCAAGGCAGGCTTGATGTTGCTGCGTCCTAGGCGGAGGCCCACTATGAACGTCACTTCAGCAAAGGGCCATGGCTCAGTGGATGCAGGACCGGTGCAAGGCAGTTTGGTGCCCTAGGCAAGATCAGATGTTTAGCGCCCCCCCCCTTCCCACTTGAGAGCGCTGTATTTTTTTTCAAGGTGTTTCTGGCGCCCTCTTTAGCCCTGCGCCCTAGGCAGCTGCCTAGTTGGCCTAATGGTAGCACCGGCCCTGAGTGGATGGGCACCTGCTTTGCACGCAGAAGGTCCCAGGTTCAATCCACGGCATCTCCAGGTAGGGCTGGAGATATTCCTGCCTGAAACCCTGGACAGCTGCTGCCAGTCAGTGTCGACAATACTGGGCTAGATGGACCAACGGTCAGGACTCAGTATAAGGCAGTGTCCTCTGTTCCTCGATTTCACTTTTCTGACATTGTTCTGCCTGCCAGGGTCGAACTCAGCCTTCCCCAACCTGGCACCCTCCAGATGTGCTCGACTATAACCCCCATCGTCCCCAGCCGATGTGAGGAAGAAGGGTTGGGTTAGCTGTGGAGCTCATGGAATGATAAGTTCGGAGAGAGCTGCACCACAGCGAGGCTGCCAGACAGATCATCCATATGCTGGTTGCATCCCCTGCTCCCCACCACCACAAACAGACAGATAACCCCGAAGTCCCACCGAATGTAGATCAAAGGACAGTTTGGCCAACTTACGGCTTTTCTTTCATAAATGTTTCAGTATGACGTGTGACAAATACAGTGGTACCCAGCCGGATGCAGTGGAGGCTGGTGACTCCGATGTCAGTGGGGCTGTGTATCTGCTCCGGATTTTACTCTGAACTTTTAAGGAGCTACCTATGGTGCTGAGCCCTATCCCCAAAATACGGTTCGGCACCATGGATCGCTCCTTAAAAGTTCAACGTAAAATCTGGAGCTGATACACAGCCCCGCTAACATTGGATCTCCCAGCCTCCACTGCCCGGATGCCAAGTATTGCTTCATTAAGGAAAAAGGAGCATTAAAAAGAAGCCCCCCAAAGCAACTGTGTTGGGATTGGCCAAATCCCAACTAGAGTTTCACACTCCCTACCTCTTTTCTTCACGTCACAGTTACTTGGAAACTCACACAGGCACAGGCTACCCCGGCACGGATCAGCCTTTGGGTCACACACACAGATGTGAAGGCCCGGGAGGGATGGGGGGAAACAAAAAATTGAGAAAAATGTTTTTTCTGGAGGTTTTTAATAGAAAATTTGGGGGAAAGTAGGAGGGTGTTTCCAAATGTGTCTGCACCCCCCCATTTTTCCTGTTGTTCCCCCCCCCCCCTGGGCCTTCACATCTCTAGTCACATAATAGGGCAAAAACCTCAAACCACACCACATTGTGATCTTCAGTCCTGTTCAGACCCTGCTTACTTGTTTATAATATGTATTGCTTTTTCGTGATAACATAATCCTCTGTTTCTCCCCGTTTGAGGGCTGACTGAGAACGTGCACTTTTCAAGGAAGACCAATGCAAAGCCCCGGTTCTGAGTACTCGGCTTAAAAACAACCACAAGCGAAGAAGCTTGCAACGCATCTGTACTTCAGATGCAGGAAATCGAGAAGTGATTTGCCCTTTTGAAAGATCAAAACAAACTAGCTTGCCCAGGGGTCTGGGAGTCTTTTAGTACTCGACAAATCACTCACTTGACCTTAATGGTCTTCTACCAAGGGGAGGAAATCTCTTACAGATCTTCATTGTCTGTGTAATGAGTTGTCCTGGAGATCAACCCCCTCCCTCTCATTGAGCTTTTGGGCCAGGGTGACCTTTTCTCAGCCAAGGATGCCCTCATTAAGACAGCTGATCTCTTACTAAATATTAGCATTTGTTGGAAAGAGCTTTAATGCGCTGTAAGCGTCTGCAGAATGGCAACAACAAAAACAATCTGACATTGCCTGTATTAGTACCCTTTAAATGTCAGCCATTCCATGGGGATGCCAACCATGATCTGTAGAATCCTGTTAGCTTCCCCCACCCCTGTTAAAGTAGCCTTGATTGGATTAATAGTCCATTTTATACTTTAGAGTGGAATGGCCAACTTCAGAATTCTTGGAGGACCCTCTGTTCTTCAGACCAGTCATTCCAATAACTGTTGCCATCAGAGAATGGTTAGTGACATGACAGAAATAAATTGAGTAATGACAGCTTCCAGTGAAACATAAAGACATAAGAAGAGCCATGCTGGATCAGACCAAGGTCCATCTAGTCCAGCATTCTGTTCACACAATGGCCCACCAGCTGCCCACGGGAAACCCACAAGCAGGACATGAGTGCACATAGGTTTAGTGCCTCTGGTACTGGAGGAAGCCTATAACCATCAGGACTAGTAGCCACTGATAGCTTTATCCTCCATGAATTTGTCTTAACCCCCTTTTAAAGCCATCCAAGTTGGTGGCCATCACCAAATCGAGTTGCAAATTTCATCATTTTACTATGCACTGTATGAAGTAGTCCTTCCCTTGATCTGTCCTGAATCTCCCAGCAATCAGCTTCATGGGATGGCCCCCTTTAGGTTCTAGTATTATGAGAGAGGGAGAAAAATGTCTCCCCCTATCCACTTTCCCCACACCTTGCATAATTTTGTACCCCTCTATCATGTCTCCCCTTACTTGCCTCTTTTCTAAGCTAAGCAGTCCCAGATGTTGTAACCTTTCCTCAAAGGGAAGCTGCTCCAAAGCACTTATCCTACCTCCACCTCTGCATAACTCAGTCCTTGGTCCTCATATTCATCCAATCAAGCATTTGCAGGGGACAAGTTATTCTGCCACAATGTGTGATTGGATCATTCAACTATCCCCAATGCAGAGATGCAAGAGAATTATCTGCCAAAGCCTTCCCCAAACTAGCACCCTCTAGATGTGCTGGACTGCAGCTCCCATAATTCTCAGCCAGCATGGCCAATGGCCATACTGGCTGAGAATTATGGGAGTTGCAGGCTAACATATCTAGAGGGCAACAGGTTGGGGAAGGTTGATCTACACTAAGAGGGGTTTGTTTGTTTGTTTTATTTATTACATTTATTAATTGCCCCATAACAAAATGTTCTGTGAATGATGAGCAGTATTGAAATCACAAATCCAGTAAAATAATTAATTTTTAAATCATCAGGACCTGCAATAAAAACAAAAGAGCTAGTAACAGAGAGGAAAACACATTCAATCCTAAATACATTCAAGAGCCCCTTGTGTATCAGCAGATAAAATATTTGGAACTACCAAAGCTATATGTTGGAAGTGTAAAAGAGTTTGTGGATCCATTGTTTTATCTGCTAGAGCTGTAGGCAAGGTGCAAAAATATTGGAACGTATATTTCTATGTGCCACAAAGGCATTACTTTATTATTGACTTGCTAGGATATATGAAATCCCATATTCCTCAATAGCATCACAGATAATTAGCAGCAAATTTGCTACCTCCAGAAAGACTCCTTTTAGACGGAGTTGGCAACAAGATTCTCTACCAACACTGGAGGGATTGAAATGCCAAAATTGGAATTTAGCTTTAGTGTACAAGTTGACTTGTTTTAAACAGCTTTAGGAAGGAATAATTAGGATAGTTGTGAAATTACAGAGACAATGGACTCCATGACACATCAGATCAAGGTTTAGTCAAACTTAGAGTAGATCTACTGAAATCAATGGGTCTACTCCAAGTATGACTCAATGTGAATTCAACACCATATATTGATAAATGGAATGGACCAACCCTTTGGCAAATGTTCGACACAAAGTTCCGGCACTAATTTAGTAAAGGGACGGATAATTCTATAACACTATTCTTTATGTTGTTTTGCAGTTATTCTTTATTTCCTTTTGTGTTGTCTGTATTATGACATTATTTATTTTTTAAAATCTGAAATTCAAAGCAAAATGAATGAGTGGAACTGTGGCAGTATTTAATCGCACCTTGAACAAACTTTTGTAAGGCTGCCGGGCGCCAGATGCAAGTATTTTGAGTTAATCTCCCTGGTTTAGACCCTTAAAAGGGAAACAAAACAAAAAGATTTGCAAACCAAAAAGCCAAATGAAGCCAAATGAGGTAAAGTTATCATTCTACTGAGTCTGCTTTTTTAAAAACGTAGACATATATGAGTGTGATCAACTGCATTGTAGGTCAGCACCAGCATTTACTGGGAAACACAGATGACCATCATTTTTTTTATTGTTATTAGACAGATAATATTTCACATTTACCTCTACATAAAATTTGTTATGACTGTCAAATCAATCTGTTTTAATTGCGGATAATTAATTGCAGATTATTTTTCCTCTTTCTTTTTTTTTAAAAAGTATTGCTATGGTTGTTTTCATTGTGTTGGGTAACCTTTTAGTTTTACATTTTGCATTGATCTGCTGTCTTATGTGATTTATGTGAGTTCTGTTTCGATGTTGCCTGCTAAAAGTGTAACAAAAATGTGCAGAAACTTGTGGCGTTCACAAATATGCCAGAGCAGAGGTGAAGCTGAACTGGCAAAGTGGGAACAGCAGACCTAAAATGGTCTCATGGTTTTATATATCCCCCTAGAGAGTTGGTAGAATTTTCAGTACCATGCAGGCAGAAGGGAGAGCAAATCAATGCCACCTTCCTTACCTGGTCCAGGTGGTTGTAGAAGTCTATACTTGCTGCACATAGGTACCTCCCCAGCAGTGTAGCATGAGTTGTGAAGATGGTTGCAATGGGGATCTTCCTGGATCGACAAAGGATCAGCCCAGGTCCAGCTTGCCATTCATGGAAGTGGGCAATAATATTGGGCTTCTCTTCAAATTGATCGGCGAGCTGCAAAGAGTTTTTAAAAAATGGCACATTGTTTGATCTACTTGACTTCATATCTCACCTTTCTCCAAATTTAAAGAATCAAGGAGATTAGAGGCATACTGCATACATACTGTATATGCTAACCCTGTTTTATTAAGTCCTTCCCACCAGGGTTGCCACTAGCATGAGACAGAGAGATTTTAGGCATCACTAAATTGGCGATTATTGCCAGGAAGACCCAGTGACACCAATGCCTGTCCTCCATCACCATCCTGCACTGGGTGACTTGCTCTGTGAACCACCACTTTAAATTCCTCACAATGCCCCTGACATCGGAATCCAAGGAGTTGTGGGAAATTTAAATGGCTGCTCGCTGCTGCCACCAGGGAAGGTAGGAGGGGACCCACCAGAAGGCACTTTGCCAAGGACCCCTTCAGACTTGAAGCTAGCCCTACTGAAAAGGTCATCCCAGATGGCATTGATATCAAAAGCTTCAGTTAATAGGATGGACTTGGCCTGGTGCCTGAATCTAGCAATGAAGGCACCAGGCAAATATCCCTAGAGAGGGAATTCCAGAGACAGGATGCCACCACAGAAAAGGCCCTTTCTGCAGTAGATACCCAGCTTGCTTCTGAAGGGGGAAACTGGAGAAGTTATGTTCTGTCAATATGGAATGATGGGTTTGCATGGAACATGGTGGAATTATTGACAGAGTTCTAGAGGATTTGGAGGGAGGAGTTATGTGATGAGTTGTGGGGAGTGAAAGAAAATCAAGTTGGTAGATATGGCTGGTTATATTGTTGGGGCCCTCACTGGTTAAATTTAGTTTAACCCAATTCAATTCTGTTTATTACAGTCAATGACCAGTATAGTAGTTTAACCCCCAAGCGTGGGGAACCTCTTTCAGCCCGAGGGCTCAATTTGGTTTCGGAGAAGCTCCCGGGGGCCACTTTCCAGTGGTAGATCAGGCCAAAGCAAAGGCGTGGGGCTAAAATACAAAATAGCAGCATACAAAATACAATCAGCAGCATATTGTAGTTTAAAGATCTTACTGCCAGTAACTAAGCCTTAGGAGAGGCATTTTGTAGCTTTAAGGTGCAATCCTATGCATGTTTAGACAGAAAAAAGGCCTACAACTCCCAGCATTGCTGGCTGGGGCATGCTGGGAGTTGTAGGCCTTTTTTCCCTGTCTAAACTTGCATAGGATTGCACCTTAAAGCTCTTCCTGTCAGCAACTAAGCCTTAGGAGAGGCATTTCAACCTTTTCAACCTTTACCTCTTTCAAGAACCAGGCAGCTAACGATCCAAAGATGAGCGCATCATTTGCTTCTCGGTCATGGTAAGGGATCCCAATGTGGCTTGCATCCCAGAATTCCCCTTTCCATTTGTCCAAATTCCAAGCCGCCGATCCTATATCGAACAGCACCACGTACGGGCTCCCTTCTATCAGCCACCTGCCAAAATACACCTGTTAAAGGGAGGGCAGAAGCGTTAGGGCCAACCCGCCGGGTTGCTGTGACTGCACTCGCTGCTCAACCCACAGAAATCAGGATAACCAATTCCTTACCTCGGTGATTCCACAGTGATATGTCAGGAACCTGCCAAGGGTGGTTCAGACAATTTGGCTAAATTGTCAGCTTAGCAACAGTAAATGTGGAGTCCACCTATGTCTCTCGTGCCAGTATCAGAGGCAGTATGCCAATGTACACTAGTTGCCGGGGAACATGGGCAGGAGGGTGCTGTTGCACTCATGTCCTGCTTGTGGGATCTCATGCGCAGCTGGTTGGCCACAGTGTGAACAGAATGCTGGACTAGATGGACCTTTGGTCTGATCCAGTAGGGCTGTTCTTATATTCTTATGCCTTTAAAGACTCTACCCGTTTCCTCTTATGCCTGGGACTCCTGCCCAGATCACCTTTCTGATGCCACCTCTCTCTCTTCAAAACCTCCTCAAAGCCTACCTTTCTCACCAAACCTCTGGCTTAACCTCATAGTCCTCATCTCCAGCTGGAACAAAGTTTAAGAACATCAGTTTGTAGCTCAGTGGTAGAGCACATGCTTTGAATGCAAAATGTCCCATCCAGGTTCAATCCTGGGGCCTCCAGGGAGCTGGGATGAGGACGGACGTGTTCATGACCTCTGGGACGAATACGGATCAATTGAACAGCAATAGCTAATCAGAATAATTTAACTGCAGAGTGCCTGAAGGTCATCTATTCCCACCCCATCTCTTGACAGTAGGCAGGATCCTCTCTGGATACAAGAGGAAAGAATGTCTCAAAGATCATCCTGGATCTGGGAGGTTAATCTGTTGGGGTTATTTAATCCTGTGCACACAGTAGGGAGAGCTTGGAACTGGAGAATGAGCAACAGATTAAGGGAAGGGGTTATTTTTAAGCAGGGCCATGATGGAAAGATGAATGGAGAAGATGGGGTTGTAAGGAAATGACAGATAGCCTGGGGGGAACCTCACACAGGGCCTAGGGATGTACAGGGCAGCATGTTGTTGGCAGGAAAGGAGTGGACAGTCAAGAGGGAGATTGAGGCTGACTACTTACCTAGGGTTAGGGTTGCACGGCCACCCTATAATCGGGGGGGGGGGCTGGCGACTCCTATTTCGATGGGGCTCCGTTTCCATTGCAGGTTTTACCAATTTTATTTGGAGCTTCATAGGAGCTATCCATGGTGCTCCATGACGGTGAACCTATTTGGAGGATGAAGTTCAGCACCATGGATAGCTCATATGAAGCTCCCAAAAAACCTGCAATCCCTGCGATCGAAAAAGGAGCCCCACCGAAATAGGAGTCGCCAGACTCCCCTTTCTATAATGCCATTCTAAGGGAGCATCGTGCTGGTGGTAGTGGGGGAATTGCAGCTGCCTACAGCTGCCTGCCTACATGGTAAGCTGCTGTCCTACAACTAATTCTCACACATGCGCCCAAATGTGCAAGGTGGTTTTAGGAGGCCTTTAGCTCACCACCCAATGCCAGTGTTTGAGTTGAACATTTTCCTCAGAGAATTATCAGTTCAACTCTTGATTTAACAATATCCAAGAGCTGACTTGAAGTAGCATTTAGTAAATTCTGTTCTTCATTCATTCATTCCCTGAAGATATGAAACAGTAAAACCATCTGGATTTTAAATTTGAATGATGATTTAACACTATATATATATATATATATATAAAGTTTTATCGCCACCTCTTTTCAAAATAAATAAAAGTGGCTTACAAATTAAAAGCATACAATATATAAAAGTTTGTAAACACACAATATCAAACAACAATAATACATGAACAATGTTATCATAACAAGCCAAGTGGGGGGGGGGATCAACCAATAAAGGAAAATAATGATACAATTCATTTTCTCAAAATTGTGTTTTGGCTTCACAATAAACGTGTGTCAGTGTTGTTGTTTTGAAATACACTGCGGGTTTTTTTAAATTTTTTTTAATGTAGGTGGCGATCCTATAGACACGTACCAGGGAGTAAAGCCCATTGAACTCAGTAGGAATGGCTTCTGAGTAGACGTCTACAGGATTGCACTAAACTGTGAAATGGCACACTTGCTGGTAAAATTCTCTTTCCCCATTAACCCTTTCTTCTTGTTGCCCAACATTAGTTTTCCGTATTTACTTACTTATTTGGCACAAGGTGGCCAAATACAGAAATGACACAATAGTCCAGTCAGTCAGGTTAAGGTCATATTATGTCGATAAAACCTGACTGTATTATTTGGGGACTGGAAAACTAAGACTCAAATCCCATTAAGACGACTTGCAGATAAATGACTCTTAAAACATGTAATTGGATAAACAAGTTCCTTTCTTAAAAATAACCTGTAATGAATTGACTTTGCTGTATTAACACCTGTGCAAACTCCGGGGGTAGGCGGTTGAGTCTTGCCTGGAGCAAATTTGACGGAGACTAGTGTGTCCGGCAGAAAGACAAGAGCATTAATGGAACCAGTTAATCTCCTCAGAGCCAGCTTAGTTAGTTGCCTCAAGGAACAAAAGGAAGATCTCGTTTACCTGACACCCATCGGCCTTCATGGTGTCCATTGCTTTTTTCACCGCAGCACTGGGAGGCTCGCAGACTTCCACCTGGGTCTTCACATTTTGCTCGAAATAAGGGCCAATGAGGAAGTAGTTGTCCCCCCATTCGTCCAATGTGATTTTGGCTTTGGTCTGAATCACGGTGTAGATGCCGCCAACTGGGAGAGAAGAAGCACAACATATAAGTTCCCAAAGGAGTAACTCTTGTCCGTTTACCTCAGCCAAAAGGCGTCAGATGTAACTACACTTCAGACCCAGGGTGCTTCTAGATGAGGCTTTGGTTGCACCATCACCCTGCCTCATTCACAAACTTTTACAGGGAGCTGCGGGGGGGATGGGGGACAGGACGGGACGGGACAACACTATCTTCCTTCCATAAGCCTCCTATGTTTTTCCACCACGTTCCCATCTTTTTTTGTTTTTTACCACAGAAATTCCATTAAGGAGAAAAGATGGAATAGCTGCACAATGCCTTCCAATTGCCAGTGCTAGGAGCCCTGTGTCTGGAAGCACCCTGAAACTGGCTTAACTTTCATTTCCTCTCCCCAGGGAACTGAGCGTTCACAGCTGGAGAATATTAAAAAAAAATCCACATTTCCAAAGGAGATTTTTGGGAATAAGTTTTCAGCTCTAGTCAAGGTCATTTTACAGCTTTATTTGGTGATCTTCCAAGTTTTCTACTTGAGGGAACCCTTTGACTTATCTGCCAAAAAGGATGGGGGGGGTAATGTTCTAGGGTGGACGCGCAGAGAACTGGATGCATACGATGGCAGCAAAAGTGTGGGAGCCATTTCAGCTACTTTTGGGGTGAGGAGTGGGGCTAAAAGGTGGGGGTGACACAGAAAAAACCCGGATGTTCCTTCTCGCTCATGCATGCTGGTGACCACCATTAAAAACATCCCCATAGTGCCCTGGGATGGTGATACATCATGACATAGCAACTTTCCAGAACATTATGAGGATTTTATTAAAATGGCGGCCAGCAGGTTGGAGGAGTTGGGGGAATGCTGGCAAGTCTTGTGCCTTTGAAATTGACTGTGCCGCTCATGCAAAAGAGAGGACATGGCTATGCCCCTCCCCCAAACAGACTGAAAATATTTCACAGACTGAAAGTATACCCATAACAATAATAAAAATATTATTATTATTATTATTATTATTATTATTATTATTATTATTTATAACCTGCCTTTCCCTCAATACTGGGACTCAAGGTGGCTTCACAATTAAAACATATAAATAGAAAAATACAAAAGTTAAAAATATAATTAAATCAGAAATAGTATTAAAATTATATAAAATATCACAGCTAAAACAACAATAATTATAAGAACAGTGTGCAAATAGATCGCTTTCTCATAGGTCCAATTTTATTCCCCGAAGGCCTGTTGGAACAAGAACGTTTTTGCCTGCCTTTGAAAACATACCAAGGAGGGTGCCATTCTAGCTTCCCTGGGAAGGGAGTTCATGATTGGTACTAATGATGGACAAGATGTTTTTCAAGGAAGTTTGGTCTGCCACAACTGACCTTCTCACTGAAGAACTCCTAAAAAGTTTCCGAAGAACCCCGCAAAAACAGTCTGGGGCGGGGGGGGGGAACCCCAATCTACTATTAGTGAACTTATTATCTGAGTGCCTAATCCCAAAGAAAACCACCATCCAGGCATAAGAGGGTGGTATCAGAAGGCTTGGGAGTACCCCAATGTTTGCAGCAGTACAAATGTTTTTGTAGTGGGGGAACCCTAAGAGAGGAGCCCCCCACAACACAGCCCAATGAACATGCTTATTGGCCACAGAACACGGGGTGCTTGTTTAGGGGAGAAACAGAAAAGAGGGCAGAAGTGGAAGAGAAGGGAGTATCCTTGAAAAGGCATGTATCACTCCACATGGCAACTTTTTGTTGTAGGTCCCCACTTGTCAGAGTTGATAACCAGCACCCCCAATTTTGCTTGGAAGTGGATTGTCAGCCAGTGTAATTGAGGCTCCTGTGGATAGCAGAAATTCACACCAAATGAACTATCTTCAAGGGCTGGAAAACCAAGCCAGGTCACACTGTCACACCATCCAAGAATGGCATGCCAGAATATGGCAAATAGCTCTGTTGGGAAAATTGTCTCCCCACAATAAATGGGTCAGACGTATTGCCGAGCAAGATTGGTTCTTAGAAATTGGTTATCCATTTATATCCTTTGTGAATAAGGGGTGCAGTACTTTTAGAGCACAAATTCAATGGAGATCGTTCTGGAGGGATGCAATGCCCTGAAAAACAACAAGTTACCTTGGCGCTCCTATGTCTTCATAGCATTTTGACCTGTTTGCTGTAGAACAGCCTTCCCTAACCTGGTTCCCCCCAGATGTTTTGGACAACAGCCTCCATTTAGAGAGGGGAGCACCTGACATACTGATATACAGCTTATACCCCACCTGTCTCATGCCACACCTGTTGTGTCTTGCTGCATTTTCAGCAGCAGCAGTGCTTTATGGCACATTGCAGTGTTACAGCAGTTTTGCAGCACTGATCGAAAGTCATATGCAAACTGCTTTCAGGCAGTAGTTGTTGCCACATCCTTCCCTCCTGAGTGAGCTAGGCTGAAAGACAAACTAAGTCTTGGTTATGTTTTGTTTGCATCCGTCTTGTGTCACTGCCTTGGATTTTCCAGGTAACTTTGGTAACAAATACATTGTTCCTAGGGATGTCAGAGAAATCTGCAACAGATTCAAATGAGTTCTATTTATGAATCCGATCTGCGGATTCTGCAGCGGACCGGCTTTTTCCAAGTCGCATGGATTGTGTGGACCAGTTTTTCACTTCTGGGGAGGATTTGCCCTAATGCGCATCACCTCTAATGCGCACCTGTGCTAATGCAAAGAATGCAATTCTGGTTAAAAGAATCCAATTCCGTCAACGAGTGGACAACGGAGCGGAAGATGCCTGGCAAACTGAAACACAGATAGAACAAAATCCGTACATCCGTATTTTTAGTTAATCACTGAGTTGTTTTCATATTATTTATGATGTTGTTATACAGCACACCAGCAGCAGCAGAAAGCGGCCATTCCCGTCGGGAATGCTACCAACATGTTTACTTGCGGTGTCCCATTTTTTGAAACAGCAGATGTGAGGTGGCACTTTTAAACAGAAAGACTGGGTTCGCACCACACGATAAGCCATGGTGGCTTATAAGCCATGTTTGTTTCAGAGTGGCGTGTCATGTTGACCAAACCCAGCAGCAGGCTTTGTTAACCACGCACAAGCCACTCTGTCTGGGTTCAGACAACACGACAAGCCGCTCTGAAAGAAACATGGCTCACAACCCACTGTGGCTTATCGTGTTGTGTGAACCCAGTCATAGTCATAGATTTCATAGATCCTAGAGTTGGAAGGGGCCTACAAGGCCATCGAGTCCAGCCCCCTGATCAATGCAGGAAACTAGAGGAGGGGTCTCCCATCCAAGTAATAACCAGCCCTGACCCTGCTTAGCTTTCCACGCTCAGACAAGCTGAGCCAGCGTGAGTCACAGGCCTGTATGTGAGCCACAGTCCTCATAGACTGCCTTAACAATGAAGGTGCAACAGGGAGAGACAGTGTTGGAGGTAGGGATGTGTGTGGAGCTTGACTGGGTGTGTGTGGAAGTCCGGCAAACTCACTGGGCTTGACCCCTCCCCCAGCTCTGCTCGGCCTACCTGCTGCCCCGGCTCAACTCGCATTCTTGCGAGCCGAGCCAGGGAAGCGACTTCCGAGTTCCCGGCACTATGTTGTTTACATAGAAAATGGCGTAAGATACATTAAAAATGGCCGCGATTTGAGCATGTTATGCGAAGTATAAACAAACAAAGTAGCGCCAGGAACCTGGAAGTCTGGAGAGCGCCTCAACTGGTGCTCGTTTTCAGCCCAGCTCAGCAGGCGCGGTGGCAGCACTCACTGAGAGCGCCAAGAGTCGGATAGTGGGTGGATCGCCCACCCCTAGTTGTGGGCACACCTGGAAGACGAGGACAACAGAGTGCATGTATGAGTTGGAAGGTGAGGGTGCTATTACTTTGTATTATGGTCATCTCTCGCAATTCCTTTTATCCACCCTTGCCCCTGAACCTATTTTGCCACCCAGAAAGGGTCAGGTGTTACCAGGAGCCTTAGACAGAAGCTTATTAACCCCATTTGGAAATCCATATGCCACCAAGAGCAGATGCCAGCGGAGTGCACTGGAACTGCATCGTAATGCTCAGAACAAGATTACTGTGTCAAGATCTATTCCTGAAAGCTCAAGGTGGTGTCTCGGAAGCCAACGCTGGCCAGTTTTGAGCAGTGTGATCCTGGCTGAAAGCTGATGCTGAAGCCAGCAGACAGCCCTCGACAGTAAGTTGAATGCAGCTTGCAATGAATTGGGTTGGTTCTGGACCCTACTTCCTGGAGTGACTGTAATGGGAAGAGGAGGTCACTTCCACATCACCACACCCTGAGCTGATTCTTCCAGCAACAATGCAGGGTATGGGTCCCAGCAGAACAGGATTGGAGCTTGGGGGCAGGTTGCTGTGCAGCTATAACATGGCCCCTATGCAGAGCTGGGGATGCTGGATCATACCAAAGGTTCATCTAGTCCAGCATCCTGTCCCCACAGTGGCCAACCACAGAGGCGGTGTTAGGGGGCGGCCCACTAGGGCTGGATCTCCAAATCTTTCATTTGGAGCCCCCAATCTCTGGGAGGCCATCTGCCCCACCACCCTGCTGTCCATGGACACTTGCTAAAATAAAGGTCCAGGAGCCCTGATGACCTCTGTTGCATCCGATCCCCCTGGATTAGCTGGCCTTTTGCCCACATGTGCTTCACCTCCTGCTGCCCCCTCCCTTGAATCTTTCTGCCTGAGGTTTTTTTTTCTGAAATCAGATGCCCTCCTCTCCCCTGTCCATGCATCCCTTTTTACAGATAGGGGTGTCCTTGGGAGACAGGGTCCTTTCAAGACACATACCCAGCGAGAGAGACTTTAGAGCATATGTAAATTAGCATATGCAAATTTGTGAGGGGGGGGTTGTCCTGTGGGCCTGAGCCCTGGATCCTTTCAGTACCTAGCACTGCCCCTGGCCAACCAGAAGCTGGAAGCTCACAGGCAGAGAATAAAAGGCAACAGTGCAGCCCTGCTGCTTGCCCTCTATCAACCAGTATCCAGACTCCAGAGAACTAGTGCCTTTGAACCTCCTGGTCCATTGAGCTATCTTAGGGATGGAGGAATCTATCAATTTCAGTTTCTCATTTTTCCAGTGTTAAGTTCAGATTGTCTCATTTCCAATACATCAGTTTGGGATATATATATATTATATACACACACACACACGTTTGTATGCAATTTTTCCATGCCTTCCTCCTAATACAAGCATTTTTGCAAATAATTTCCCCTAATACAAAGCATTTTTAACTGTCTCCCACTAATAAACATGTTTTATTAGTATGCATTTTTTTTTTTAAATTGCAGAGCACCATCACAAAATTTGGAGAGGTGCGTATTTCAAAGGAGAACTGAATTTCAGTTTGCGTATAGGGGCAGCATCCAATGCTGCTCGCACGCTAGTGGGACCCACCTCTAGCACAAGAGGAAACTAGCACTTCATCAGGAAACCAGAAAGAGCAGAAATGCATGCTCATTTCTGGAGCGGAGCATGTCGGCGGAGCTCTCAGAAGGGCGCTCTGCTGACCTGCCCTGTTCCGGAAACAAGGGTTTCTGCTTGTTTCCGGGGGCTTGCTTTCAGAAGCGCTGTTGTGCTAGCAGTGGGTCCCATGGCTACAACAGAACTAGTGGAGGTGCAGCAGCAGTACTGGATACTGCCCCGTGCTTGAAAGTGTGGAATTAGGTACGTTCGCATTAAAATACAAGTCGGATGGATATTCCCTCATCCCTAAGTGGGATGGTTAATATTCATGCATAAACCTATCTCCGAGGAAGACAATTTACGTTATCATTCTTCCCAAGTCTGGTGCTCGACGATACAGAGAGCTGGGCAGACAGTTATGTCTGCTTCTATCTCACAGTGATTTTTCTGCTGATGCATTCCATTCCACACCCGCTGCGCCCGGTGGATCAGCTTCTGGCTTCTTATATAGCCACATGCCCGGCTTGCTGTAGTAATCCAAATGCAGCCACAGAGCTCAGCATCCCTAAGTTGATAAAAACCCGGCCCTGGCCACCCTAGCACGTGGAAAGAATGGGAAGGCTGGGAAAGGGTTGCATGTGCTTCAACTGCCCTCGTTTTCCAAATAGCTGTCTCCTGTTGCTCAGTAATCGTCCCCGTTAAAGCACTTTTGGCCCTATTTTTGTGGTTTGGGAGATCCGGGGGAATGCCTTTTATAGTACAAATGTTATTTATTTCATAAAATTTACATCCCACCCTTCATCACAAAATGTTCCGAGGCCAGGTCACAATACACAATATGTACCACATGTACCTGCCTGTATTGTAAGGTAATCCACAGAAACCCTCCACCAAGTGCCCCCTTATTCTGAGGTGCAGGCAGTGGTAACAAGAGAGGGCTTTTTCATTGGTGCCCTCCCACCCCCAGCTCTGGAATGCTTTCCCAAGGGACACTCACCTGCGGTTCACATTGCTATCTTTTCAGCACTAGGCTTTCCTGTTCTCCCAGGCTTTTAAAGTCTTTTAAGGTATTTTAAAACATTTTTTTGCATTTTATTGTACCTATTATCCTAATCTTGCAATGTGGTTTTACCTCCTGTACCTGATACTGGATTTTATGTTGTGGTGGCACATTTATTAGTTTTACATGGCTTGATTTTGTTGTGATTTTAGTTGTAGCATTATTGTTGTAAAATGCCTAGAGAAATGCATTTTATGAGGCATCTAATACATTCAATGCATAAATAAATAAATAAATAAATAAATAAAATATGTCATTAAAGCCAAGAAAAAAACAAGAAAAATGCACAACTGGTCAGTATGAAAATTTCCATATATACCATCCGTCAAGAATCTCGCTCTATGCCATAGGTCCAACCATCGAATCAAAAGGCCTATGGAAAAAGGATTGTTTTCACTTGGTGCCAAAAGCTGACCAATGTTGGCACCGATCTAATCTCCAGGGGGGAGCACATTCTACAGCTGAGGTGCCACCCCCAACAAGACCCTATTATGAGTTCCAGAATTCAGGACTTGGTCAGGTGATGGTTTAACCAAACGGGCCTTCCTGGTGAATATTATGCACATTTATGCCAGTCTGATATCTGCCTTTCTGGCCTTGCCAATCTAAGGACAGCCTAGATCAAGTCCCCAGCCTCAGTTCCTGACTAAAGCAATGCTGAGTTGGAGAATAATACCCACCCTGTGCCTGCTTCCAAGTTCATGTTTATTGGTCTTGGCAACAAGCCCCTAACAGGACTCTAAAGCATGTTCAAAACAACAACGGCTATATATGCAGAAACTGCAAATTCACATGAGAAACTGCAAAACAACCTTATTAAATCACCATTACAAAATGCTTCTTCCGCTATCAAGCTTGCTATCTATGGCTGAGGGTTTGTCTAAGTCGGGATAATTGCTGGAGGTGTAATAGAAGCTAATGCTTCTTTTAACCATATGTTTTGGCAATGCCCAATAGTTGCCTCTTTGGTGGGGGAGGTTACTATATGGATAAAGTTTGTATTGGAACACTCATTCATATTTACTGATGTACATGTCCTCTTAAATTGTCTACCTGGATGTTAATGCATCATCAGTGCAAATGGATTCTCCGTGCCCTTTTAACAGCTAAGGGTGCAATCTTATGCATATTTAGAAAGAAAAAATATGGTCAGAAATATGACACAGAAATATATAGTGGTAGATCTTGAAAATATATGCCTCCATTCCCACATATACAAAAACCCAAATTACAAGCAACATGTTTATACTGTCCAGAAATAACTTCGGATAGCAGGAACTAAAAACTAAGTTATCTAAAGGAGTCAGAGCAAGTGGAGGAAAAGAGGGTGAGGAGACACTGGGGAAAGAAGAGGACACAGGTGAGATCCAGAGTAGCTCAAAGAGCACATGAGCACTCCCCAAATCAAGCCAGTCAGAATCTGGAAGGGGGGGAAAAAAGCCTAAATATCGATATGTCTTGACCTGCACTATTCTAAAAGAATTTACTAGCTAAGTATGAATTGGAAGCTTTTGCCCCATAACACCAATTTTTGTTTGGTCATAAAATATAGAAAAGGAAACAAATGGGATCTGCAACAAAATGTTGCCAGCATGGATGGAGTGCTCCTGTTCACTGTTCCAGTCAGTCAGTCAGCCATGTCCTCTTCCAGGACCCTCCATTCCATTTCTCCTCTTCCAACAGTCGCTCAGCATTCCATGACCACTGAGCATGCTGTCTCCATTGGGCTGTTTTGGGGGTGGGAGGGGTTCCAGCCCCACCTAAAGATTTTTCTGTATATTTCTGCAAACTTTGGCTTTCTCCCAAGGCTGCTGCTACCTCTCTCATGTGCATGGATGGTGGCATTTTGGCTCTCGAAGATTCATACTCAGAAAATTTAGCATTTAACTAAGCAAAACAAAAGGACAAAAACTAGCCATGACAAGGCAAACACATATGCTTTATTCATCTGTCTGCCCTGTTCACACACAGAGTGGAGGGGTGTGTGTGAGGGTTTATTTAACTTTTTGTATGCTTTAACCTCTACTGTAAGATGCCTTGAGTCATAGAATCATAGAAAAGTAGAGTTGGAAGGGACCTATAAGGCCATCGAGTCCAACCCCCTGTGCAATTCAGGAATCCATCCAAGTCAAAGCATCCCTGACAGATGGCCGTCCAGCTGCACCTTGAATGCCTCCAGAGTGGGAGAGCCCACCATCTCCCTAGGTAGTTGGTTCCATTGTCTTATTGCTCTAACAGTCAGGATTTTTTCCCTGATGTTTAGGTGGAATCTGGGTTCCTGTAACTTGAGCCCATTATTCCATGTCCTGCAAACTGGGATGATCGAGAAGAGATCCTGGCCCTCCTCTGTGTGACAACCCTTCAAGTACTGGAAGAGTGCGATCATATCTCCCCTCAGTCTCCTCTTCTGAAGGCTAAACATGCCCAGTTCTTTCAGTCTCTCCTCATAGGGCCTTGTTTCCAGTCCCTTTATCATCCTTGTTGCCCTCCTCTGAACCCTCTCCAGTTTGTCTACATCCTTCTTAAAGTGTGGTGCCCAGAACTGGACGCAGTACTCAAGATGAGGCCTAACCAATGCTGAGTAAAGGGGAATTATCACTTCCCGCGATTTGGAAGCTATACTTCTATTAATGCAGCCCAAAGGAAAAAGGCAGATGATGATGATGATGATGATGATGATGATGATGATGATGATGATGATGATGTATACATGAAATGGAGCATGCAGGTGAGGGGAATTGGAATGCAAGACATGTTCCTGCCTGAGACAAAGGACAAGATGGCACCCCCATTCCATGTACAGAAGCTCAGGGCAGGCTGCAGAGTACACACAGTTCCAGTTTTCCAACACCTTGCTGCCGCTCCCCTTCTCCAGCATCGCTTCCCAAGGCAGGCAGCTGCCTCAGTCTTCCTAATGGCAGGGCTGGCCCTGCTGCCTTCCCCACCATGCCTCACTGCACCCTATTCTTCTCATAGCAGAACCGGGCTGGGCTGAGGAGAAAACTGTTCGAAGCGCAGCGAGGTGAGGTGCTCTCACCCCCCCGAGCGCCATTTCATGTAAAAAGTAGACCTCCACCCACCGCTTTCTATGTGAAGGGGGCCAGACACACATATGCGGCTGCCCCGGTCAGGTCTCTGTTGGTCTCTGAAACCAAACCAAATGAGTCCAACAAAGACCTGCACAATAATTAACCTGCATATGGAAAAACAATCCAATAAGTCAAACGGAACATCGAGAAGGCAACGCAAGAGAGAAAAATGCAAGTTTTTTGGGGTGCAATCCTATTATGAGGATCGTAAGCACCCGAACTTGGAGGCTTACCAGCATCCTATGCAGGGCGGGAAAAGCGGCGGAGGCAATCTTTGCCCCCCAGTTCTCCTGCCCTGCACTTTCGTTAGACGGGCCTTTTTGCCCATCAGTAAAAGTGTTTCGGGGGGGGGGAGAAGGAAAGAGGCTGGGAAGGCCTCAGGAGAGCTTGTATCCTGGCCTCTCCAGGCTCTTCCCCTCTCCACCCACTGAAACGCCCCCTTCACCCCTCTCCAAGGTTGTGTTCCCGACCTCGGAGAGAGCAGCCGGTGCAGTTCTTTCCACATTGGCTGTGGGGCAGGGGGCAGGAAGGCGGGGCTCCGATTCCCAGCTTCAGGATTGGAATGCTGCCTCCAAGCTCAGATCTGGGAATCCTCCGATGTATCCTATGGCCCCTCAGATGCTTTCTAAGAGTCCCTTATTTATTAAAGGAGGAGAAAGCAGAAGCCAGCTGGATATCTAAAGCAGGAGTGTTGTTGCACCTCCGTCAGCCCAAGAGCCGAACTCCATTTCGGAGACGCTCCCAGGGACCGCATTCCGGTGGTGGGCGGGGCTGAAGGCAAAAGGGGCGTGGCCAAAAAATACCAGCACATTGTAGCTCAAAGGTCTTACTGCCAATAACTAAGCCTTAAGAGAGGCATTTCAACCCCTCAGAAGGTGAGAAAAACTGTGCAAAAACTGGGAAACACCTAAATGATTGGTGGTCAGAGGAAAGGGGGTGGGGCCAGGAGAAGGGGGTGTGGCCATCTGGGGAACCTCAGGGGGCAGATTGGGACATTCGGAGGGCCAGATTTTGACCCCCAGCCTGAGGTTCTGCACCCCGGTTCTAAAGGGAGAGTTCCACGCAAAAGAGAGAGAAAACTACTACTAGTCCTGATTGGTTATATACTTCCTGCAGTATCAGAGGCTGTATGCCTATGTACGACAGTTGCTGGGGAACATGGGCAGGAGGGTGCTGTTGCACTCATGTCCTGCTTGTGGGTTTCCTGTGGGCAGCTGGTTGGCCACTGTGTGAACAGAACGCTGGACTAGATGGACCCTCGGTCTGATCCAGCAGGGCTCTTCTTACGTTCTTAAAACAAAGAGACAAGAAAGAGCACCAGGTTTAATAAGAAGATTCATGCTTGATGAATGAAGGGATCAAAGAATGGAATAGCGAGGCAATAAAGAAGAGGCAAGCCCATGGCAAAATGTAAAGGGCGGCAGAAGAAGTTCAAACTTAAACAAGCTAGTGAAGGAAGAGCTACATTTGAAGTCACATACTTAAAAGTTACGTGGGCAAGGATGGCTGCTTCCTTGTACAGCCGACGGCATCCTGGCCATGGCTGTTCTATGAAAATTATGGCATTTGCTGGGGATGGATTTACCTGTACAGGTTCTGAAACACTGGGAATGTGCCAGGTAAAAGGATGCCGCTGGAGAGGATGCGACAATCTGCACTGCAGGATCTGGCTGGGCTGTGGAACGACATGTGGCTGGTCCTGCCTGATGGAGAAGAGGCACAGCATGGGCTGCCGGTCTCTCCCAGCTTGTTATTTTAATAGGGCGCTTCTTTGGGTATCAGTGCGAAAAGCCTCTTATTTATGGCAAATAAACAGAAATAAATCCAAATTCCACAACCCAGGAAACATTTGCAGGCAGCAAAGACAATTATGCCTATGGCATAACCCTTTGGGATGTGCGGACCCGCCGAGTTCTGTTCCAATACGTTTTAGCAGGCCCCAGATAAACGCATGCCAGCCTTCCTCCCCGACATATGCTACTGTAGACTGACATGGCTCTTTCAGGCGAAGGCTGTCTGTGCGCTCCCTGCTCAATTCCTGCTCAGCCTATACATTGGAGGTGCTGACCCAATTTCAGCCTAAAGGCCCAAATTCCATTTCAGAGCAGCTCTTGGGGGTCGGGGGGGGGAGCATGTTCTAGTGCTGGGCGGGGCCAAAGACAGAATGGGCGGGAGCAAAATACCAAAAATGCCTGCATATTTTAGCTTGAAGCTCTTCCTGCCAGTAACTAAAGGCACAGGAGAGGCATTTCAACCTTTCAGAAAGGGAGAGAATGAAACTGCTCAAAAGCCAGGATACCACCAAATCATTGGTGGGGTGGTGGTGGTGGTTGTTGTTGTTGTTGTTGTTATTATTATTATTATTATTATTATTATATTATTATTATTATTATATTTCTATCCCACCTTTTTTTGCTCCTGCAAGGAATCCAAGGTGGCTTACATAGTCATCCTCCTCTCCATTTTATCCTCACAACAACCCTGCGAGGTAGGTTAGGCTGAGGTGGCTGGGAGAAAGGGAAATGGAGCGTGGCCATCTGGGGAATGCTGGTTGATCAGATTGGGGCCCCAGGAGGGCTGGATTTGTCTTCTTCCTCCTATACAAACTACTTCTTCTATTATCATTATCATCATCATCATCATCATCATCATCATCATCATCATCATCATCATATTTATATCCCACCTTTTTTCCTGTTGTCCTCTCCATTTTATCCTCACAACAACAACCCTGTGAGGTAGGTTAGGCTGAGAGTCTGTGACTGGCCCAAAGTCACCCAGTGAGCTTCTTAGCCGACTGGGGACTGGAACCCGGATCTCCTGAGTCCCAGTCCAACACTCTAACCACTGCACCACACTGGCTCTCAAATACACACACACAGCCTATTACGAAGGGCATCATAGGTCGCCAGTATTATTTCATGTCACACAAAACATGCACGCTGCAAAGAGGCTGCTCAGGCATATCCCTTTTCTGAGGACAATATCAAAACTCTGGTTTTCAGCCACTGTGATTTGAGGGGCCAACCTAATATATTTGTCCTCCTGAGGTTAAGATTTCAGTGATTACAAACTACTCTCCCAATCCCAACTAATCTTCTCTTTAGCTTTAGCCACACATAGAGAAAGAGAGGCGAGGTCAATCATTGACTTATCAGTAACTCATTGACGCTACTACAGAATGAGGGGATTTTGTTCCCTGGCTCAGCTTGGGCTGTTTTGTGGAATACAAACAGTTCCCTGGCCTTTAAAGTGTGCAGCTGCTCTATAAATGGGTGTATTGACCACATTTTTGAGGAGCTCCCCGCCTTTTATTCTCACAGCAACCCTGTGGGGTAGGTTAGGCTGACAGTGACTGGCCAAAGATTACCCAGTATCCTTTCTGGCCAAGTGGGGATTGGAATCCAAGTTTCCATCTGGTACATTAACCACTGCACCAGGTTTGTCCTGTCCAAGGCCTCCATTAAAAGAGAGAGAGAGAGAGAGAGAGAGAGAGGCAATGCTACTGTAATGGGGAGATGCAAAATTTCCCAGGGACAGAGAGCATCTGCATTATTGCAAGGATGCAAAACCAGGTTTGCCTCATTTCAAAGTTCCTGAAAATTGCTGAACTCTTAACCTCAGCGGAACAAATATTAGGTTAGCCTCTCAAATCGCAGTGGCTGAAAACCGGAGTGTTAATATTGTCCTCAGAAAAAAGGAAATGCCTTAGTAGCAGCCTTTTGCATGCACATTTTGTGTGCATGAAATGATATTAATAATATTTATTAATAATATTTATTAATAATAAATTCAACTTGTTGAAAGGAAAAACAAGCCGCTCAGATGTATGCTTCGTTCCCCATCATTTGTCAGAGAAATAGCAACCCCTTGCCCAATCTTCAGGCAGAAACAAGACCCCCCCCTCGCCTTTGGCGGGAGGAAAGGAGGGGAGAATGATAATTCCGCCCTTGACCCTTCGCTACCTGCTTCTTCAGGCTGTACTGGCCCTTTGGGTTTGCAAGAAAAGAAAACCAATATCAGTGAGGATCACAAAAGATTAGATGTAGGGCTGGAGAATGGAATTAAAAAAAAGGCAGCTACATGATGTAATGTTCCCAGTGTGCTTCGACTATGTCTTTATCCAGGGCAAAAAAAATCCTGAAAGATTTATCTGGAGGATTCCCTCTCCTGCTCCTATCAGAAATGAACTCATTTCATGAGTTCATTTCAGATAAGGAGCAGAGAGGGACTCCTCCAGATAAATCTTTCAGGATTTTTTTTCCTTTGCAAAAAAAAAAAAGAGCATACCTATAAACGAAGGGAGGAGAGCTTTTTTCTTCTTCTTCCTGTTGAGGTCTACATTCCCTTGGGGGTAATCTGTCAGGGGCTGCATGCCAGCAGGGGGTGGCGGCAAAGCCAAGGTGGGTGGGGCCAGAGCCAAACATGGGCGGGGCCACCCCACTTTCTCCCTCCCTCCCTCCCTCTCTTTCCGTGCAGTAGGGACATAGTCCTCTTGCCAGAGGTCTGAACTGGTTGCTTGCAGAGGGCTAATGCAATTAGGACGAGACTGCAGGGTCTTATTTGCGCACCTGTTTACCCATTTTCAATAACTACCACCCCATGCTTGCAGACTGAGAAGATAGTTCTCAGTCTGCTTTGAGACAGAGTTGAAACAAATTTGGTGGGGCAGGATCCTAAAGTCAATCTTCTCCCGATGTGAATTTCCCCCACATTCTCAATTACGGGCCCTGAGCTTTCTTTTTTTCAGGGAGGGAGGGAGAGGAGGAGATGAAAAACGAATGCACTTGACGTTGATTACCTTACATTTCATCGCCAAGACAAACATTGTTTCAAAGTTAAAACGCATCATGTCAAAGGTAAAACTTAAAAGAGGGGAAAAAACGTTCACAGTTCCAAAATGGGACAGTGCTTTACGAAGTTTTGCTGAGTTTCCTAATTTGCGCGCAGTTTTTCATTTCGCCTGTACTCTGTGCACATACAGTGTAGATTTCCCCCAAACTTCTGAGAACCCCGTGGATTTGGGTAAGCATTTCCAGGCTGGTTAGAACTCTTGGGTAGTTTTTCACTTTTACAAACTAGCAGACATCAAACACCTTATATACCCTGTTTGCATAAGCAACGGCAGACCAAAATTCAACACGGCCCAGAACAGCTCCATGCATCCAACTCATGCCGATAGAGTTTCCTTCAAGTCAGCAATGGTTTTTTAGACTTCCTACCTTTATGAGAACAACTGCCTGCTTTTAAACAAACGTCGTTTTTCTCCGATACTTAATTCATAATATTTCTACCTGTATCCCCACCTCCAATTGAAGGCACTAATGCTGCGAGAAAGAAAATGCCACCAGTAGCTTGTAGGCAAAAACAGGGTACAAACCTTTATTAGTGACTTCCCAAGCCACTTCAAACAGTAATAAATCCTCCACCGGGAGATCTTCATCTTCCCACTGGGGGAGACCATTGAGAGAGGTGACGGAGAGAGATCGTACCAGAGGCATTGGCGATTCTGATGTTTTCTCTTGTGCTGCACAAAGCAGTCCTTAAAACCTTAGGAAAGGTTATTGTTGTTGTTGTTGTTAAAAGTTGTTGTTTTCTCTCTCACTGCAGGCTGGTTGATCTCCTTGTTTGCACTAGAGAAGTAGAGAGAAAGACAGAGGTCCCCAAAGCCAGGAAATCTCAAGAAGAAGCAAAATTTGCCCGGGGAAACTCAACAGCAGATAGGTCCTTAAAATACAGCCTTCAAATTGCCTTCAGACTGGCCCAGCTAAATCCCACAGGCTGACTTGGAGAGGCTGCCGTTCTTCCGCTAGCTGAGAGACTGGAGAAATTCCAAGCGGAGGAAAGAGGCCTGGGATCAGTCGAAAATCAGTCAGGCTTGTCGCTCACAGCACTTGAAAGCCACCCCCCCCTCAGGAATAAGTGAAACAGTTCTCAGTTGCATTAGCCCAAATCCCCCATGGGGAGGATCCTGCCTTAATGCCACTTGGTTTATGCCCTGCCCATGGGCGTTGTTTAACCCTCACATAACCCTGGATATGCAATCTGGCGCCTGCGGGCACCGCAGCTTTTTGTGGGTTACATAACCCGCGACAACCCATGGCGCATTGTCCAAGCCAAGTCACTGAAAGATTCATCCAGGCTCCACCTGCTCACCCCACCTCCTAGTTTTATAAATGGCCACCATTTCCAGCCTCCATCATCTCCCCCCCCACCTCTAAGCTAAAAGACTCCAACTGGTTTAGCCGTTCTTTTTAAGGAAGATGATCCATCCTTCTAATTAAATGCAGGCCAGGGAAAGATCCGCTGGCCAATTAATCTGGTCTTATGGCTACACAATCAGCCTCCAGATAGGGTGGCCACATGGACCCTCTTTTACAGAGGTTAGTCCTCGCTGTTTGAAGGGCTGTCAGAGGACAGTCCCCCATTTGAAGGTGTCCTCTGTTTCAAGGGCTGCCGCCCAGTCCAAGTCTGCTGTAAAGAACAAGAAGCGGAAGAAGGAAGCACAAACACAGGGGCCTTGGAGTTGCCCAGCCCTCGTTCGCACCTGGACAGCAAATGGAGCAGACACGCAGGTCACCTGGTCACAGTCTTCCCCCACTATGGCGAGATGTGGCGTATTTCTATTTAAATGGCAGCAATTACTTCTAAATTTGGATCTACACATAGAAATCAGCATACCCAATTTATGCAAATCCATGTCCTTTTATTTGGGAAGGGTTTCCCCCTTTTTTTGAGATGCATAAGCGGCCAACTATTAAGTGGAGGTGGATGGGTTGTTCTGCCTGTTCCTATGAAAAATCATTGGACTGGGACTCGGGAGATCCGGGTTCTAGTCCCTGCTCAGCCATGAAACTCACTGGGTGACTTTGGGCCAGTCACTGACTCTCAGCCTAACCTACCTCACAGGGTTGTTGTGAGGATAAAATGGATGAGGAGGAGGACTATGTAAGCCACCTTGGGTTCCTTGCAGGAAAAAAGGCGGGGTATAAATATAATAAATAAATAAACAAAAATCAGGCTTGTCTAAGCCCGCAGATATCAATGGGTTTAGCTGGGCTTAATTCTGTGTATGCTTCCGTGTAATTCTGCGTAAGATCCCTGCACACTTTTAAAGCTGTCTTATTTATTTATTCATTCATTCATTCTATTTATACCCCGCCTTTTTTCCTGCAAGGAACCCAAGGCGGCTTACATAATCCTCCTCCTCCTCTCCATCTTATCCTCACAACAACCCTGTGAGGTAGGTTAGGCTGAGAGTCAGTGACTGGCCCAAAGTCACCCAGTGAGTTTCATGGCCGAGCAGGGACTAGAACCCGGATCTCCCGAGTCCCAGTCCAACACCCTATTTATTTAATTATTAAATTTATATCCCGCCATTCCACTACAAATAGCACTGAAGGTGGCTAACGACACTAAAATATCGTACAAAATTATAATAAAACATAATCACAAAAATTAATTAAATACTGTACAATCAATTAAATAGAAACAAAGAGCACCCGCTAGTTAAAATCTACTTCAGCAAACAGCTTAAAAACCAAGTCTGTCTGAATAAAAACACATTTACCTGCCGGCAGAAAGACATCAAATATGGAGTTAGCATGGCCTCCCTTGGCAGGGAGTTCCAGAGCCTGGAGCAGCCACTGAGAAGGCCCTGTCTCCTGTTCACACCAAATGTGCCTCTGATGGTGGCGGGACACCGTAGACTGGCCTCCTTTACACAATCTGCATTTACAGAATGGAATGCACTCACCTGTGATCTAGGAAGTGTTTATGCTTCCTAGATTTTTTTTCTGCAAAATTCTTGTATCCCGTAAAAGAGGGACAAGTCCTGTGCACATGGTCTGAGCAGAGTTCAAGCACCACCACCCCACCCCGGCCATTGTCTTTCTTCCTGGGACTTGCCTCTTCTCCCACATCAGAGTGTCTGGATCATACTTATCGAGATATCTGTGACCATAAGGAAACAATTGCACAGACTCAACGTTTGTTTAAAAGAAGACGAAGAATCAATTCTGTGAGAAGCTGTAAACACAAGAAGATTTGATCCAGGCAGTGAGTGAGGGACAAAAAATCGAAATGAAAATGAAATGCAACAAGAAGAGTACTGGTGGAGAAATACACTCTCTGTCCATGGCTGGAGAGCGAAGTGGAGAGGGGGGTCCCCCTAGTGGGCTATGGATGGAAACCTTAATTTCCTTGGACTCTCAGTAGATTACAGTGTTCTCCAACCTTGGGTCCCCAGATGTTTTTGGCCTACAACTCCCAGCATGCCCCAGCCAGCATGCTGGGAGTTGTAGGCCAAAAACATCTGGGGACCCAAGGTTGGAGAACACTGCAGTAGAATATCTAAGGTGAGTTTTTCTGGGTGTGTTTAGGACTGGAGAAGCAGCACTGGGGCTTGGGGGTAGTGCTAAACCTTTCTCCCCACGCCGTTTCCCCAGATGAGATCCCCGTATGGCCTGTTATCAATCCTGCTGGTGGGGGGACGGGACACAACACAGCCCTGCCCTCCAGCAGCGCTAATAGGAACTAGGTATGTCATAGGGTGGCCACGCGTCCTCTTCTACAGTCCTCTCTTTGAAGGGCTGCCCTGTCCAATTCCACTTTAAAGATAAAGAACCGTAAGTACTATTGCCCACCACCAGCAGTTTGCAGCTGAATGGCAGACTGAACAGACAGGCACACAGGTCACCTGATCCCAGTCTAATCCACACTATGGTGAGGTGCCCTGTATGTCTATTTAAATTATAATAACTATTTCTGAATTTGCACATCGCTGTCCTCTTTTTTGGTGATGCGATTCCCCCTTTTTCATCGAATCATAGAGCTGGAAGGGACCTCAGAGAGCATCTAGTCCAACCCCCTGCTCAGAGGCGGTGTTAGGGGGCTTGAATCCCGAATCGTTCATTTGGAGCCCAGAATCTCTGGGGGGGCCACCTGCCCCACCACCCTGCTGTCCCGTGGCCACTTGCTAAAATAAAAGTACAGGGGCCCTGAGGATCTCTGTTGCGTCTGATCCCCCTGGACGAGCTGGCTTTTTGCCCACATGTGCTTCACCTCCTGCTGCCCCCCACTTTTAATCTTTCTGCCTGAGGTTTCTTTCTGAGATAAAAGGCCCTCTGCTCCCCTGTCCATGCATCCCTTTTTTTTTTTTTACAGCTAGGGGTGTTCTTAGGAGACAGGGTGCCTTTACAGACTTTAGAGTATATGTAAATTAACATGTGCAAATCTGTGCATTTTTTTTCTGTCCTGTGGGCCTGACCTGAGCCCCAGATTTTTTCAGTACCTAGCACGGCCGCTGCCTCTGCTCAATGCAGGCTCTGCATTTTTGGCAATTCATAAGTGGCCACCATACAGGGTAGTGGGCAGCAGTGCATTGTGGGAGGATGCAAGTAGGAATGCAGGCCTGACTGTGGTATTCTGATTTATTAATCGTATTTGCATCCCAGTCCCTTCCTCCAAAGGGCTCAGGATTGTGTAGATGGAAATGGGTTACCTGCTCACTTTATGCTCAGATACATAGCATATGCAAATATTATGCAAATTGCTGTCCTCTGATGTCTTCTTTTTTGGTGATGTGCTTTCCCTTTTTTGGCAATTTGTAAATGGCCATCCTATTTTGAACAGAGAAATGGCATGGTAGGGGCTGAGAGGGGGGAGATTGAGAATGCACCCTCAATTCAATTCACACACACACCCCAGGTTGCTTTTAAGTTTTTTAAAAGTGCATCAGGAGACCATGGATCTCCTGTATCATGTGTACATAGGCCCAAGATTATTATTATTTTTTCTAATATTGCATATAAATGTGTTCATGTAGTTCTAAAGTATGTTATCTCCTCCGAGCAAAAACTGATTTAATGCTGGAAGGTGCACCCTTATTCAGAGCTGGGGTGAAAGAGAACTTTCTTGTGGAATTTTGAAGGGTCTTGAGGGGGCAAAAAGGCATCTTCAGGGGTGGGAGAAAAATTATGACATTTCCAGAAGGGTGGAGAGCCAAGGGAACGGCCATGATCCCCCACTCCCAACAATGCACCCAGAACTACGCTTCTTCTTCACTATGTAGCACTATTTGGGGGAAGCACTGCGGTGAATGGAGGAGGAGGAGGAGGAGGAGGAGGAGGAGGAGAAAAGTCTCTGTCATTGCTGCTGCTTTTCAGGTAAAGCTCTCTGCCCTTCTGAAAAAATTGATTTTTCCACCTCCAAAAATGCAACACTTGCCGCCGCCCCCCCCCTTTTGCAGCTTTCAAATGGGCCTACAAAGGTGGGAGGGCATTCTTGGCACATCACAGTGGATGCTGGTGGTTCCAAAGTCAGTGGGCCGGTGTATCCACTCCCGGTTGTAGTCTGGACTTTTAAGGAACTATCCACGGTGCTGAACCTATTTTGGGGATAGGGGCAAGGTTTCAGCTTCATGGATAGCTCCTTTAAAGTTCAGGCTAAAACCCAGAGTGGATACACCGCCCCACTGACATTGGAGTCACCAGCCTCCACTGGCACCTCGTTACCTTGATTAGGTCCTGGTTCTGTGGCCCTTGTTCTCCCACATAGCAGAGGAGGTGATAAGCCTGTTTCTGGACTGTACCACTTCAACGTACTGGTAAGAGCTTACATGACTGAGTTCTTCTCCATCTCCATCATCATCTCCATCATCATCATCATCATCATCATCATCATCATCATCATCATCATCATCCCAAAGAATGGAAAACTACATGTCAGGAAGAAGCCTTCTAGACTTGCCTTTCTATGTAAAGGGATCTTCTTGCTTGGGAGAGCAGTCCATCACGTGAGTCTCCACTTGCTGCCAAAGTGGTACGGACACAGGTTCACCACCTCATTGGCTGCTTCTGAGAAATAGGTCCAAAGTAAAGTAGCAATCAGCTTATCGGTTTCCGTGGTCTGCAAAAGGCACAGGAAAATACATCCAGTGTTTTCATCGCCTAGGTGTACCAGTAGAGGTCACCACACCCCAACTTAAATCAATTCCCTTGTAAATGTGGAGCCTTCAAACCTTTAGAACAGGGGTGGGAAATCTGTGACCCTCCAGATGTTGCTGGACTCCAATTCCCATCTGCCCCAGTCAATGGTCAGGTGTGGTGGGAGTTGTAGTCCTTTAACATCTGGAGGGCTACAGGTTCTGTATTCCTGCTGCAGCCCTCTAGATGATGTTGGGCTACAACTCCCATTGTCATGCGGACCGGGGCAGATAGGGGTTGGTGTTCAGCAACAACTGGCGGGCCACAGGTTCCCAGCCCCTGATGTAGATCTTAAATAGCATGTGAGACAAATGGATCTTTGTGCCACCCCATTATGCCAAAAGCTCCAGACTGCAAGCCTCTGTGTGATTGGGAACTCTGATGAAGCAATCTACGGAGGGAGGAAATAACCGCCATTGTTTCTTTGAGCTTTTCTACACAAGGCATTTATCATGCACTTGTCCTTTCCTACTCATGCTTGACTATGGGTTCTTTAGATGATCTTGTGACCCTCCAGTTTTGCTTCTGTGTCTAAAGGGCACTTATGGTGGGGGGGTTTTAGAGCAGGGGAAATGCGGTATTTATTTGTAAAAGCGAAAGAAAACACTTTTATCACTTGTGTATTTACACCATTCTGCTATACCACAGTGCCACTTAGAGGTTATGTAGCGGAAAAGCAGGAAAGGACATACTCATGTAGTGCTCATCGGATCTCAATTCTGCGACAGAACTAAACGTAGATACAGCAGATTAACAGCCTCGTGTGGAAAAGCTCTTTGTTCCAGTAGCCCTTGTTTGGTACAACTGAAACCAATTTCAGCCGTCTATGCGTATGTTGGTGGAGCCTGTCCCCTCCCCGCCACGCCCCACACCCTGTCCACAAACTCCACTTCCAGGGTCGCTCTTGGAACCTCTGACCTGCAGCCAGCGTGGTTTTTTCCACGCCGGCTGCAAGGGCGGAGGGAGAGCGCTCTGAGTTCAGACTCCCAGCTCCGACCTCGGGCTCGGAGCAAGTTTCCAGGGTTGGAGCTGGGACTCAGAATTATCCTATGGCTGTCTAGACTCTGTCTGGTGGCCACAGGATTTCACCCTAACAGATTTCATAGATCATAGAGTTGGAAGGAGCCTACAAGCAGGGATGGGGACTCGGACTCAAGGACTCGACTCGTGAGTCAGACTGAGTCCCCCCTCTGACTCGAGTCAGACTCGAGTCCCAATATTTTTAATGAGACTCGAGACTCGACTCGGGACTCGAGACCAAGGACTCGACTCGGGACTTGAGACCAAGGACTCGACTCAGGACTCGAGACCAAGGACTCGACTCAGGACTCGAGACCAAGGACTCGACTCGAGACTCATGTTCCAAAATCGTGTTCTTCAAATGCAACATGGATAGGTTTTAGGAAGTACAGCAAGTTTATTTTTTAAAATCATTTTCCTAAAATGCAACCTTTCAGACATTTTGGGTTTGGCTGCCTCTGCCTGCCTGTTTGGGGTTCCCAGCCTCCTCTGCCTGCCTGGTCTCTTCTTAACCAGTCCCACAGTTTGAATTGTTCAAGACAAAGACCTCTGCCTGCCTGCTTTGGGGTTCCCTGCCTCCTCTGTCTGCCTGGTTATTTTGGGTTTGGCTGCCTGGTCTGTTCTTGTCAAAATCAGTTGCAGAGTTTTGAAATAAAAAGGCACACTTGTGCCTAGAATTTATTTAAGCCACACATCTGAAATAGCCTTATTCTGTTGGGAAAACCCCCCATTGATTTTAATAGGGACTCGTGGAGTCAGCTTTGGGAGTGACTCGTGACTCGTGAGTCACCATTTTGGACCAGGGACTCGGACTCGAGACTTGGGTCCAAAGACTCGTGACTCGACTCGTGACTCGAGACCAAGGACTCTTCAACATCCCTGCCTACAAGCCCATCGAGTCCAACCCCCTGCTCAATGCAGGAAACTAGAGGAGGGGTCTCCCATCCAAGTAATAACCAGGCCTGACCCTGCTTAACTTTCCACGCTCAGACAAGCTGAGCCAGGGTAAGCCACAGGCCTAAAACAATAGAAACTGAAAGACTAAAATGCCTGGGGAAATACACATGTGTGTTGCTTTCAATTAATGCATTGCTATGCTGAGTTTATTGTTCTGAGCAGTGAGACGTTTTTGGCAGTGCAGTGTTTACTCAGCTTTGGTTTCTTTTGGGAGAAGGTAACTGGAGGCATACTGGTGTTTTGTAACATTTGGGTTTCATGAGCATCTTTCAGCACATTTGGCCCAAGATGCCTTTTTGTATGCATTTTGCCTAATATAAACATTTTTTGCAACCAATTTTCCTACTAGAATGCATTTTTGAATGTTATTTCCTGTAATATATGCATTTTCACGCGAATTTTTACATTATTATTGAAGAACTCCTTTAGAAAATTCAGAGAAATGTGAATTTCAAAAGATATCTGAGTTCCGGTTCGCACAGTGGTTTGGAAGTATGGAATGAGGTAGAGGTAAATGGGTGGACTGGACAAATGTCTCCCCCATCACACACCCGAGAGTTTCGCTGCACTGTGAATGCTGCTCACCAGGTGGCACTGTTGGCATTACTGTAACTGATGGATGCTTGATTGTTTTGGGGGAGCAAAAGAGGGTGCTACTTTATTCTTGTTTTTAAATTGTGGTTGGCGTGTGAACCTCGCAATTTTATGAAGCCTACAAAAAGAGGATGAGCAAAACAGAGTCTTCTTCACAGAGGGGAGTTACTTCTGTTTCGGGTTGCCTGAGACCAAGAAGGAGAGAGAGAGAGAGAGAGTAATCCAACGCAGGATAATTTACTAAGGTGAGTTTTGGGCATCTGAAGTGTCGGGAATCTCCCATCCACAAGGATCAACTGTTAACATTCTCAAGCCTGAGTTAGTTCCTGTATTTTATCTTCTGTATTCACTGAATTTGCTTTAGGAGTTTATACAATGGCTCTAGAGGCAAAAGTGGAAATCCTGGGATTGTAGATGATCTTCACATTACAAATACCACATTTCCCCCTAACTTTACTAGGGTTTCCCTTTTTTAAAATAGGACTTTTGATTACAATCTCTTCTGTCATTCTTTCCTTCCTTGAATGTCCTTATTGCTCATTATTTACCTCTCTATTGCATGCTATTTACCTCTTGTCTTTGTCTTTTTTCCCTAGCTTTATAATGATTTCATTTCATAGTCTATTCAGTTTGAAAGGGTCCAGTTGCTCAGTTTCCCTTTGTTCCCCAAGATTTGAACTGGACCCATAACAGTAGAGCCCCCACCCTCTCCGGAAGCTGGAATGGCAGAAGCATTTTTGCCCATGGCCTGTGGCCTACATGCTCATGCCAAGGTAGACTTCCCTTCACAGATTTGTTCAGGTGTGTGTGTGTGTGTGTGTAGGTGATATGCTTGAAAGACCTGAAAATTTTGTTTGGTCAGAGATGATAGCAGGATGGAAGGAAGGCAGGAAAGAATGCTTCTATCGTACCACCAGAGTTCATGTTTGAAGAGTCATAGCACCTGCATGCAAAAGGTCCAGGTTCCATCCATAACATCTCAGTGGATCTCCAATAACACGATTGAGGGTGGGGGGATTGAGATCTTGAAAACCTGCTGTCAGCCGGAGTAGACCCTATTAGGCTACATCAGTCTTCCACATCCTGGTGCCCTCCAGATGTGTTGGACTACAAATCCCATCATTCCTAGCCAGCATGGTCAGTGGTGAAGGCTGGACTAGGTGGATAAATGGTTTGACTCAATATGAGGCAGATTCATATGGTCACCTGCAGTTCTGGATTTTATTTTCATATATTTCATAGATCATAGAGTTGGAAGGAGCCTACAAGGCTATCGAGTCCAACCCCCTGCTGAATGCAGGAAACTAGAGGAGGGGTCTCCAAGTAACAACCAGGCTTGACCCTGCTTAGCTTTCCACGCTCAGACAAGCTGAGCCAGCATAAGCCACATGGTTGTTGTTGCTCGTTCTCAGCCTTTCTTATGTCATGATTATCTCTATTAATTGTAAGGTTTCTCACACATAAGAGTTTAAGGAGTGTCAGAAACCTCCTCTTGTGGCAGAAAGCAGAGACAGGAGAACTTTTTTTAAAAAAATAGAAACTTGTTTCAGAGATCAACAAACATGCATTATTGAGGGGTAGAGAAGTCTCCTGTGTTTTTATTTTTCCTTTTCAGTTATGCAAAATAGCACAAGATGCTAACTGCAATAGCCGTGTGTGTGTGTGTGTGTGTGTGTGTGTGTGTGTTTTAAGGGGTTAGTTATATGGTTTTAGGCAAGGTTGTATTATAGAAATAATAACACACAATTTGGGCTGTATAATTTGCCCAAGCAATTTTCCATATCACTTTGCTGCTCGTAAGAAGTGAATGCTAAATACTTATCGAAGGGGATAGCCGCAAGGATGAATGAGATAGACATGAAGAGGCATTTTGCATGATAAAACTGCTGTACATATAGTTCGTTATGTTCCAGTTTATAACCTGCTTTTTAACAGACATTTTCTTTAACTAAACATGGTTAGTAGTAACCAGTTACCTTTTCAATAATATTTAACAGGTGTTGGAAAAGTTTTGAACATGTATGAGTGCTAGAGTAGTATTGTGGCTGAAGTAGAAGACTTGGCTTGAAGAGACCTATGACCTTCAGGCAGTCACTCTCTGTCAGGCTGACCTACCTTGCAGGGTCATTGTGAGGATAGAATGGGGCGTGAGGGAGTTCCCCACGTACACTGCTCTGACTGAGCTCCTTGGTTGAAGATCAGAATGCCAATGTAGTGCATTGCAGCAGCTTGTCACTAACTGATCTTCTGTCTCCTCTTCTCCCACCCACCCCCTGGTGATTAGAACATGATTAGGCTTTTGCTCTTGTCACTCTTGCTGATGCTCATTGATCAAAATCGGACTTTCGGAAAACCTGTTCATGGGGACTTCAGATCCATCCTGCAGGTTGATTTTCCAGGTATGGTTTGTATTCTATCCTTCCGTCTGCCTGCCTGCCATGCTTCTTTGCTACTCTCCTGAGTTATTCCAGGGTTGCTGATGTTCTTTTCTCAAGACCCTTTGGGGACACGGCAGCCACAAGAGAAAAGCCACTTTGTGTGCTGACCTCCTGTCACTACAGCTTATGGCAAAATGGTCATGAGCTGCATTCTCTGGGGGAGTGGCTTTGGGCATACCCCACCCCCAGGCCATACCCTCCAACATTTCACAGATGAAAATAGGGACACACATGTGGATTTGTAAGAGGTGTGGTTAAGCAACATGAAGGTGTGATCAAGAGGGCGTGGCCAGGCAACATGAGGGCGTGGCCAAGGGTATGGCCAGGCAACCAAAGGGCATGGTCAAGTACAAAAGTTATTACAGGAAACACAACATCTTATATATTATAATTATTACATTATTATATTATATATTGTTTTATGATATTTTATTAGTCACTTTGGTAAATTTTTTTAACCTTACTTAAAACTTTAATTGTTGATATCTGGTGTTTTTCATGGGTAGGGGGGGTCAGTGCTTGCAGGGCAATCTCTTTCTTTTTGTTTTAAAATTGTCAGGATTGGTCCCGCATTTTCAGGGCAGTTGGGGAAGGAGAAGAAAAGAAGGAAATGCGGAGAAGGGGAGCTTTTGGGTAGGGAAAAATACAAAAAGACAGATTGGGGTTTTGAGCCCCTTCAGCATTTTGCTCCAGCATCTCTACAGCTCTGGTTTTTAAGCACAAGGAGTAACTTTGAGGGGCTGAACAGCTTTGTTGTTGTTTGTTAGTGTGGAAAGGCCCCAGTTTAAAGCACTTTTTGTGTTCTATTCACACAATTTAGATTTAAAGAAACACTTAAACTGGCATAATTGTAGAGAATTTAAGTAATTTGAATTAAGTTAAAACAAACAGTGCAATCCTATGCACAGTTACTTGGAAGTACCGTGAGTGCAAATGTCTTCAATGGGTCTTTCTTACCCCGGGGGTCTGGTCAGAGGCAGGGGTCATGGGCAAAATCACAGATAAGCTAAATAGGATAGGATCATAGAGTTGGAAGGGGCCTTCAAGGCCATCGAGTCCAACCCCCTGCTCAATGCAGGAAACTAGAGGAGGGGGTCTCCCATCCAAGTAACAACCAGGCTTGACCCTGCTTAGCTTTCCATGCTCAGACAAGTTGAGCCAGTGTAAGCCACAGGCCTGTATATATTTCAAGTTTCTTACTGTCCATGCCACCCTTCTCCAACCTGGTGCCCTGCAGATATGTTGAACTACAACTCCCATGATCCTCAGCCAGCATGCTGGCTGAGGATCGTGGGAGTTGCAGTTCAACACATCTGCAGGGCACCAGGTTGAAGTCTGGTCAACATGTTTCTAGATGTTACTCCCACCATGTTTTATTGTTCTCTTGTTGTAATGGGTATTTCTTAAATTATTTGTTATTTTATCTTGTTCTTATAGTTTTATATTGTATTTTTAATGTGAGCCACTTAGGGATTTTAGCATATTCAGTGGTATAAAAGTATAATTAATTGATTGATTAATGAAATATTTCCATGCAGTGTCTTACATTGCTCTGATTGTGGACTTTCTCCAAGACTTTGCAGACCCAGCTAACGACTTGCAAGCCAAGAGAAATTCCTATCACACCGCCCAGGACTCTGCGGTTCCCAACCCGGCAGACCCATCTAGCCTTTGCTACTTCATCCAAGAGAGCGAGACAGAGAGTCAGATCTCGTGCAGGCTCCGTTCCACCAGGAGCGAGTTTAATTTCAACCCATTTGGACTGCGTTTCGGGAAGCGGCAGGAGGGCATCTCGGCTGGTGACGGAAACCTGGGCTCCCGGAGTAGTAGCAGCAAAATACTGCAGGCTCTCCTGAAGCCCAAACTGGACAGAATGATGGATCAGTGTGGGGATGCTTGGGGAGGAGATTGTTAAATTTTTTGAAAGCGAGTTCCAAAGGCATGTGTGGCCAGCATCTGTAATACCGATTCCAAACAATTGGGTTGGGGAAATTATATATATACAGGGCTTTTTTTCCTGGTGGAACTCACCGGAACTGAGTTCCAGCACCTTTTCTTCTATTAATTGCATTACAATTTAATCGCCATCTACTCCCGAGGAAATGTAATCCAAGAGTTCCGGTACCTTTTTTTCCAGAAAAAAAGCACTGTATATATATATATATATATATATCATACACACAGCCTTGATGTTCAGTACATCTCCAAACCAAATCCTCTTGGTTTTCTCTCCTTCTGGGGGGGTCCAGAAACTAAGGTTATCTCAAAATCATGAGTTTCTTTTGAACTAGTAAACCTGTGTGGATGTTGTGTATTAATTCTGAGACAAAACAGGAGCTCCTTTTTGTGCAAAATGTTTTGCCCCGCACAAAACAGGGGTCCCCATTTCAAATATCTTCCTTTCAGGGCCTGGGACACAAACAAAGGCGAATATGTTAGCCTCCTTTAAAATGGCAGCTGCCATTTGCACTGCAAACCTCCACCTCTCTGAGTGGAGAATGAGGATCACATTGCCTCTTTTAAGGATGCAGTCCTATACACACATATACCTGGGGAGTAAATCCCATTGAACTCAATGGGACTGACTTCTGAGTAGGTGTGTATAGGATCGCACTGTTAATGTGGTTGCAGCAGATGAACAGGGTTAGAAAATGTTCATCTACTTTAAAGGATGTCAGAGAAATCCGCGACGACAGACTCAAATGAGTTTGAATTTCTAAGAATCCAACCTGCGGATTCTGCAGTGGTCTGGCTTTTCCTACGTTGCACAGATTCTGCGGACTTGCGGACCGTGTTTAAAAAATAAATAAATCTGTAATTTTACACAAATCTAGTCATAGAAAAATACCCCCAAAAATTAAAAAACAAAAACAAAACACTGACCAAAAGTGTGCATTTCCCCCATAGGCTAAAGTGTGGAAATATGCGTATTTTGGGGATTTGCGTATTTTAGGGGGATTTGAGCATTTTTGAGTGTGCAAATTTGTGCAAGTGCGTATGAATGCATTTACGCAAAATCCAGTAACATCAGTGAGCGGGGAGCGGAATGAAAGGCGCCTGACAATCTGGGAAACGTAGATGGAATGTATTCTACAACATCCCTAAATTGTGGAATGCCCTTCCCAGAGAGACTTGCCTGGTGCCTATTATATGGTCTTTTTATTTCCCCAGGAATTTAAAGAACTGTTCTTAGTGCTTTTAGACCACTGTACTGCTATTGCTGCTGGTTTTTTTACTTTGGTTGTATGTGCTGGAGCGTTTTTACTCTTTGCTGCTGGTTTTATCTTGGTTGTATTATGTCATGTTTTTAATTCATTGTTTAATTGTCTGTACTCTTGTGTTCTGAACGTATCGTACACTGCCCAGAGAACCTGGGTTATTGGGTGGTTTAAAAGTGTAATAAATAAATAAATAAATAAATAAAAACATACATTTGCAGCACTGTGCAGAACATGATCCTTCTGCTCTCTCTGCAACTGTTTTGCCAAGAGAGGGGATTACTATTTCATAACAACATCTGTAATTTTTCTCCTCGGGGGTTTGCTGTTGTCTCAGACAAAACATTGTCAATTGACAAAAATTGTGTTTGCACAACATGCGCTCGGTTGATGCGATTCATGGCCACAGGAACTTGTTAAATCAGTCACAGGCCTCAGATAGCTCACCTGCAAAGTCGTTCAGTAAACACCTCACAGGATCCACAAACCATGAAACAGGCACTTGTTCTCCTCAGGTAGAATGCCAACCTCTGTTTCCAAAAATTCTTGTATTTCTGCTTGGTACCTCTCCTCATTAAAGGAACAGTCATCCTTTCAATGAAAAGGGACTTAAAAGCAATATCCCTCTAATCATGTTTCCTGTGCCTTTTAAAATGGGGACGATCGTGTTTTTAAAACAGGCCCATGATGAACATTGCCCCTGATGGAGATATTCTTGGTGCCGCTTTTAAGAAGAAAAAAAACAAAACCACTTCTGAATATACTTTTCTATGCTAACCTTGTGTGTGTTAACTCCAAAAATACACATGTCTGTCTACCTTTCAGGTAACCAGTTCTGACAACAAAGCAGGAGAATGAAATTCTGGCTAGTTGGTAACTATGAAGCCATGTGTGGCCTGGAGCAGTGTTCTCCAACCTTGGGTCCCCAGATGTTTTTGGCCTACAACTACCAGCATGCCCCAGCCAGCGTAGCTGGCTGGGGCATGCTGGGAGTTGAAGGCCAAAAACATCTGGGGACCCAAGGTTGGAGAACACTGGCCTGGAGGATGTGTGACTGAGAACCCTGGCAGCTGTTAACCTGCTCTGGTGAATCAGGCCTTGACTCAGGGCCCAGTTGTGAGCAGAGCCAGCCCAGCCATCAGTCTGAGTGAGGCAGTCGCTTCAGGTGGCAGATGCTGGTGGGCAGGAGCAAGGGGTGGGAGGAGAAAGCTGTGTGCCACACGGCTTGCACAGCACCCCCTAAATTAGTCTGCTGCCTTCAAGGGCAGTGCAGGTCATTAATAGAAGTCTAGCTTCTAAATCGCGTGAAGTGACTAGTTGCCCTCTACTCAGCACTGGTTAGGCCTCATCTTGAGCACTGCGTCCAGTTCTGGGCACCACACTTTTAAGAAGGACACAGACATACTGGAAAGGGTTCAGAGGAGGGCAACAAAGATGAACAGGGGACTGGAAACAAAGCCCTATGAGGAGTGACTGAAGGAACTGGGCATGTTTAGCCTTCAGAAGAGAAGACTGAGGGGAGATATGATCGCACTCTTCCAGTACTTGAAAGGTTGTCACACAGAGGAGGGCCAGGATCTCTTCTCCACCATCCCAGATTGCAGGACACGAAATAATGGGCTCAAGTTACAGGAAGCCAGATTCAGGCTGAACATCAGGAAAAACTTCCTGAGTGTTAAGAGCAATACAACAATGGAACCAACTACCTAGGGAGGTGGTGGGCTCTCCCACACTGGAGGCAGATGCAGCTGGACAGCCATCTCTCTGGGATGCTTTAACTTGGGATTCCTGCATTGAGCAGGGGGTTGGACTCGAAGGCCTTATAGGCCCCTTCGAACTCTACTTCTATGACCTAATGGAGCATTCAATGTTTGGCTGGGTGATATTTAGCCGCCACCTGCGGATGGATATTTGGTCTACCTTTTCTGAAGCGTATGCATAACTATTTCTATTGATAGCTGTATCATCACATACTTACATATGCTTACACAGACATACATTTCATACACACCTATTGTGATTTTATTTTCTGTAAGAAAATTATTATTTATTTTATTTTGGTGAACTTCACACAAGAACTGCTGGTTCTGGCCCGGAATGTACATTGCAACTAGTAGCAAATGACACATCCAGCCAGTTCAGTCAATTACTTGTGTGGAAAGCTGCTTGTGCACACACATCTCCTTCCCTGGACTGGGATGATGGGGCAATAAATCTGGGGAGAAACCTGCCACTAATAGGAATTCAAAAGATGCTTGTAGTGAGTGTTTGGGAGCCACGGTCATAATACAGGCCTGTGGCTTACGCTGGCTCAGCTTGTCTGAGCGTGGAAAGCTAAGCAGGGTCAAGCCTGGTTGTTACTTGGATGCGAGACCCCTCCCCTAGTTTCCTGCATTGAGCAGGGGGTTGGACTCGACAGCCTTGTAGGCTCCTTCCAACTCTATGATCTATGAAATCTATGAAATCTTGTACACACCAACTCGCCTACCTGCAACACAAGATGCAGATTTCTTTGTAAAAAGTTGCCGGGAACGACATACAGAGGGGGAAAGCTAGGATGGTAGAATGTAGGTAGCAAGCTTGATTTGTGCCAAGGAAAAATGAGTAACAATAATGTTGTTCCAGTCTTGTATATGTTCCCCGCTACCACTACCTTCAAGAAGCAAGAGAGAAAATCCCAGACTGTAACAAAATTAAGTTCCATGTTGTTCTGTTCATTATTTGATACAGCACTGCAAAGGAAGCCCGTTTCTGCAGAAGGAACTGAAAAAGCGAGATGCAATTTAGAAATTAAGCTATCAGAGGTTTCTATGCAGTCTTTCTCGTTTCTCTCATTAAATGGGGTTTTATGAAAGCAGCCCCTCTAGTTCTGCCCTTCATTTTCTTTCTCCTTCTCCCCACACCGTTTCTGGTTGTTGTTTTTCTTTTTCTGTGCATTAATGTGACTTCTAAACAAATAATGAGTCTTTGAGCACAGTGAAAGAAAAACTTTCTGTATCAATGCAAATTTGTGGCTGGCGATTCTACACGAACAAATCATAGCAGCATTGTACTCAACAGCACTGGTCAAGTCTCGTACGGGACCTGCATGTTCAGCTTTGAATAACAAGTTGCTAACAAATGGGAAAGTGTAGCAGAAATTTAGGACATTGTGCAGCATGGACTATTAATAGCACTGTGCAATATATGAAGGGGGTGAAAAGAGAGCCAGTGTGGCGTAGTGGTGAGAGTGTTGGACTGGGACTCAGGAGATCCGGGTTCTAGTCCCTGCTCGGCCATGAAACTCACTGGGTGACTTTGGGCCAGTCACTGCCTCTCAGCGTAACCTACCTCACAGGGTTGTTGTGAGGATAAAATGGAGAGGATTATGTAAGTTGTCTTGGGTTCCTTTCAGGAAAAAAGGCGGGGTATAAATGTAATAAATAAATAAATAAAATCACACCCAAATTACTCACACAGGGGTGGGGAAACTCGGGCCCCGAGAGACAAATTTGGTCCTCAGGCTGAAAAAGGTTCCCCATCCTGGTCTGAAATATTAGGGGATATTTACCAAATAACTGGAGTTCATTTGAGGCTTGATTAATCTGAACTATTTGGATGACAAGCACAATCCCCGAGTTAGTAAGGGCACAATCCAATGGGGGGGATGTCTGAACTTGGGAGGATTACAAGCATCCTATTGCAGGGCGGGAAGAGCGTGGAGGTGATCTCCGCCGTCCTGCTCCCCCTGACCTGCAAGTCAGCTAGACGGCCGATTTTGACCAGTTAACACGCTTCGGACAGGGAGGGAAGGAAGCTGGAGCGCCTCCGGGATACCTCGCATCCTGGTGGCCTCGGTCTCCTCCCCTCCCCATCATGCCCTCTTTATCCCTTCTCCGAGGTCGGTCCTACGACCTCGAAGCAGCCAACGCCATTCTTTCCATGGGGATCCACGAACGGGGATCCAAGCGCGGATCCCCAGTTACAAGGTTGGAGCTCTTTTCTGACCACGGATGTGGGAATCCGAAAAACCCTATTGGCCCTCTAGCCGCTGTCTTAGAGGGCCACAGGATCGGTCTATGTGACGTCTTTTCAATCTTTTATTAGTAGCTTCAATTATATTTTCCCAGTGCTGGAAAATAGCAGCAATTCCTTCAACCAAGTAGCGGCTAATCACAATTTTAGACATTTCCGAAATGAACAAGACAAGGGTCACTGAAGAACTGGATTTAGTCTCCCAGTTCAACAAGGAGAAAAAACTGACTCTTGTTTATTCTACACTGGAATGGACATTGTGGTTAGTAGTATCCAGCTGTGTCATTCCATTAGTGCAAATGATGTTGAGCTAGCGAAAACTAGGTTCCGAACTATGTGCAAGTTACGTTTGCATCCGCACAGTTGTGCAAACAGTTGTGCATTATGCTCGCGCAACCCACTGTGCAACCACTTGCGCACCACTCTTGTGCATTCCGCTTGTGTAACTTGTTGTGCAATCACTTGCACAAGGGAAAGATTCAGAGGAGCTCTGCTGGTGCTATTTGAGTATGCAGAATGACACCTTTGGATACCGCCCCCGTGACTATGTAAAGGTGCAAAACGAGCATCTACTTGCAATATTCTTCTTCTGGATAATAATAATAATAAAGGAAAAAGGAATCTGTCACGTCACAGAAGCTTGGAGGATCCTGCTTCTCCTCCTCATATAGGCAGAAAACCCCCATGACTGAAAAACGACGAAGACTCACGAGTATTGAGCACACGCAAAAGAGCTGGTTTTATTTGTTCGAAAGGTCTGCGTTAAGCACACATCTTAGCCACGGTGGATGAAAGCTTGTACCGGTTGGGGAAGGTTCTTAGAAGCTCAGCTACGGAGTTACACTAGAGAGGCTCACGCAAAAGTGTAGGGTGGACTTTGAACATTGGTTGTCTTCTTCTCGTTGCTGAACAGGAAACATTCCTACGATGCCTACAGGTCTTTGAGATCCTTCTGGACGTTCCACAACGTAGTGGCACTGTGCTGGAGCTGAGCCACTTCGTTATCCTTCAGCTTCTGATTGATTACGCTGGTCAAGCCAACAGATCCCAGCACGCACGGGAGGCTCAGGAACACTTCGTTTTCAATGCCGTACATCCCCTGCAACAGGGAGTTAGAGAAGTTGGAAAATAGGATACTCCTCCCACCCACCCACAAAATGAAACAGCTGATGCTCGTTACAGCTCTTCTCCTTATGCTCAAAAGCACAAAACTATTCCCCCAAATTCCATTCCATTATAGTATATTCCGTCGAGATGGATGCAACTTTTGTTTCATCCCGTTTCTGCATCACATTGCAAAAGTATTGTTTTTTTAAAGTTCAAACAGAAATTTGTACATATTTTCATGCACCTTTCCCCTAATATATCCTTTTTTTTTCCTTTCCCGTTTCTGCGAATGTATGCGTTTTTGCAAGCCATTTCCCCAAATATAATGTGTTTTTGCGTGTTATTTTCACGGCTATATCCATTTTTGGGCACACTTTCCCCTAATGTACACTTTTTGACTGAACTGCATCATAATAATTGGAAAAACCAAGCAGGGAGGTTAAAAAAAGTGGGGGAAAGCCTCCACTGATTGCTGGGGGACCAGATAATGAGAAAATTTCCTTTCATTAATTTCTTTAAGTTATCCAAGCCCAAGATATTTTTTAAATCTATTTTATAAAATAGAATAGATATTTTTGTTCTATTTTTATTTTGAAATGGGATGGGCATTCTTTCCGGCTATGCAGTTATTACAACCTACAATATTTTGGCAAGTAGAACATGGTTGGCATACCAGCCCCACCCCGAAGATCTATTGCGGCGAGCACCTAAATTTGGGACAAGAAACCACCATTCATCTCTATTTCTGTATTTCCCACCTGAAACCAGGGGGAAAAGGAAAGGAAAGAGCTGAAAACACAAGTGACCAAACAATGGCCCTTACCTTTACCATGGTGGATACAGGATGAACTCGGCAAAGGTTCTTCAGGATGGTCTCCAGGAGGTCGCCAACACTTAAACCAATGGCCCAGTTAGTGTAGCCTTTCAGCTTGATCACCTCATAGGCACTGTCGAAAACACGACAAAAAGCCCAGTGAGGCATGGCAAAGTGGAAGAGAAAGGCAAGAAGAGCATCGGCCTGGACAAATGGGCAACGCGGTCATAGCAAAGGGAGAGAAAGAAAGGGGATGCTACCAAAGGCATTTTGAATCCTAGGGAGACACGGCACCGGTAAAGGCCCATCGAGGCAGGAGAAAGTTGAAGCTCTAATACAGGGCTAGGCCAGGGGCATTGTGGGAAATTAAAATGGTGGCTTCCACACAGCTGGTGCCGTTTCTGCCCCACTGCCAGGGCCTCTCAAATTAGGACCTCCCCTAAAGGTCACGACAGCAAGGGCCCCCTCAAACCTGAGAGCTGGGCCTGGGCTTGCTTGAAATGTTTGCACCTTGTTAACTTGTCCTCGCCCCAAAGGCCTTATGTTGGGGATGGTGGTGGTGGGGGACGATGACAAGAAGCAGGGGGGGTTCACTTCCACCCTGAAAGGTCCAGGAGGCGGGTGGGGTGGGGGACAGGCAGGGAAAGGAGACACTTCACCCATTTGGGCTTTCAGAAAACTTCCATCAAACACTTTTTTAAATGGGTTACGGAATCAGGCCTTGCTTGACGAATGCGTGAGCCTGAGCAAAGACGGGAAATTGCACAACAAGCATAAAAAAGTTGCCCTTATAAGTAACTGCTAATATGGAGAATAACGATTCGAAAGTCCAGCCATCCCTGAACAGAGTTTTGAACAGAATTCTTTAACGCTGTCCTGCATAGACAGTTTTCCAAACATCGATTCTCCTCCCTGCCTATCCAGTAACCTGTGTGTTTTGCCCAAGGCAAGAGAGACAGATCTGAGCTCAACCATTGCTTTTCTCTCTCAGAATGCTAGGTGTCATCTGATACCCACAGCACCTACCAGTGACCAATTCATCGTCTCCCATTCTGGTGCCCTTGACATGCTGGACTACAGCTCCCATAATTCCGAGTCGGCATGGCCAATGGCGTCCAACCCACCTGAAGGATACCAGGTCAGTCTGCAATCTCCATCCCAAGACTGAAACTAAACTGTAGACCAGGGGAGGCCAACCTTTGGCCCGCAGGCGTAATCCGGCCTGCGCTGGGGCTCAAGCCAGCCCATGGAGGGTTGAGCACCCTCTGTGGGCCCCTCCCTCTCTCCAAGCCTTGCCCCCTTTTCTTATCTCCAATCAGGGAATCCCTTTCTCATCACCGATCAGAGATAAAATGGAGATTACCCTGCACCACTTCCAGTGCCGGCCGCTCCCCAATTGGGACACGTGAAGCATCGGAAGGTGCAGCTCATCTCTTACCATTTTTAAGTGGGTGGGGTGGATGATGTCATAGGAGGGGGTGGGGCTTCAGGGCGAGGCCCCGCCCCTTGGTGTCATCAGGCCTGCCCTCCCCTGCTGTAGACCTCATGGCCACAACATCTGCCTTAATTTGGGGACTTTTCCATTTCTTCCCCCATCTTTTTGTACCACCTAGCCCGACTAAGAGTTCTCAGAAGCTTGCACATTCTTGTGCCGTTTTTGGTTGGTCTTAATAAACGTACTGCCCGATTGTGGCGTCTTTCTTTATGAAACGGAGTGGCTTGGGTTTTTTTGTCGGTTTTAGCAGGTTTCCCCAGAAACCTGACACACACACACACACACACACACACACACACATTCACGAAAAGCAAACTTCATAAAAGGTTCCTACCTGTCAACCACCTGCTTGTGGACTTGCCTCCAGCCCTCTGGATCATGGTCAGACCCCATGGCAGGGTTGAGCTCTTGGAGGGAGACACCGGCCACATTGACGCCACTCCAAACAGCCACTGGAACAGAGATCAAAGAGGGCCCATATGGAGCAGTGGTGTAACATCGGCCTGCAGCGTTCCATTGGTTTGACATAACCAATCACTCATTTTCATTCGTCAGTGAAAACCAGCTATGTGAATTTAGGAATTTGGAGTGGGGAGTTACAGGCTCGGCACAAAATGCTGCCCCAGGCAAAAAGGTGCTGTTATTAACACAGACAGCAACTTCCAGATCACCCGAGAAGCTGACTTTGAGTGATTTTACAATGTTGGGATATGAACATATGTAGATGTAGATGTATAAGTGCATGTGTGTGTATACACACATACACACACCTGTACAACATGGCTGAACTTTACTTCTACAATACATCAAGGGTGTTGAACTGTGGGTGAAATTCAGCCTACCTGGGGGGGTTTCACACTCCAGTCCTCTGGGGTTTCCTAGATGGCCCTGTCTGCTTTCTGCCAACCTCCAATTGTCTCTTGGCTTCAGCACAGTTTCCCCCCTTCCATTCTAACAGGTTGAAATGCCTCTCTTAAGGCTTAGTTACGGACAATAAGAGCGTTAAGCTACAATAGGCTGGTATCTTTTGCCTTCCACCCCATCCCCTTTTGAAATGTGGCCCACGAAAGCATCGCCAAAACTGAATCTGGCCCTCAGGCTGAAAGAGATACACATAAACACACACACACACAGTCCAGATAGTAATCACTGCTTGGAAAGCAGCCATAACTCAAGCAATAGAACGGTTCTCACATTAAAGCTGATTTTATCTGCTGCTCCTGCGCGTGCCTTTAATTGTTTTTATAATGGGTTTAAAAAAAAAAAAAGTTATTTGTTGATGTTAACTGCTCTGGGCCTCTGAATTTGAAACAGAAAGGCAGGATACGAGTGTTCTAAAGAAATAAATATAGGAAGCTCTCTTATACCAGCTCAAGTTATTTCTCCACTGAGCTCAGCACTGCCTACTCCGACTGGCAGCAGGGGTCTTTCCCATCGCTGGCTCTCCGGTATCCTTTCAAGTGGAGGTGCCAAGCGTGGGACCACTGAGCTACGGTCCTTTTCCAGAAAATGAAAATAAACCGAGAGAGTGGTGAGAGTGTTGGACTGGGGCTCGGGAGATCCGGGTTCTAGTCCCTACTTGGCCATGAAACTCACTGGGTGACTTTGGGCCAGTCACTGACTCTCAGCCTAACCTACCTCACAGGGTTGTTGTGAGGATAAGATGGAGAGGATTATGTAAGCCGCCTTGGGTTCCTTGCAGGAAAAAAGGCGGGGTATAAATATAATAAATAAAATAAATAAAAATAAATAAATATTCATGCAAAAGGCCCCAGCTTCAATCCCTGGCTTCTCCAGGCCAAACGGCATTTATACTCGTCGCAGGGCTGGGAAAGGCATCTGCCCGAGAGTCAATCATGTCTCACCTATCGTGTAGCGGAGACGTCTCTCTCTCTCTCTCTTTTTAAACTCCCGTGTAAGTGCGCGTGGACCCAATTCGGACTGGGGACCACTGTGCTCCAGGAGCGGTAAGATCAAACCTTTTCCCCCTGCCCATTTCCCCCCTGAAATCTAACCCCACTCACCAAAGCGCCCCCCCCCCCCAAAAAAAGAAAAGAAAATCTACACTGGACTCAATAGAGGCTTTCCTTCCATTTTTTCTTTTTTATGGCCCACGGTTGGGGAGGGATGTGCGCGTGGAATTTTGTAGGAAAAAACAATGGGTGAGGAAAAGGTTAGATCCTCCCCTGCAGGGGGCACAGCAGTCCCAATCCTAATCATGGCTGTGCGCACTTACATGAGAATCAAGACAATTATGCTATGCGTTAACTTGTTGTTTGGCCCTGGGGCTGCGGGAATCGACAGCGCAAGCCCAAAAGGTTTAGTGCTCTGACTTGGTGTAAGGCAGCTCTGACATTCCTACAGGATTGTTTTGTTTGTTTGTTTATACAGTAATACCTTGGATTGCAAGTAACTTGGTTTGAGAGCGTTTTGCAAGACAAGCAAATTTTTAAATATTTATTTATTTATTTTTTACTTGATATACAAGCGACGTCTTGCACTACAAGTACTGTAGTACGGCTTAAATTAAAGATCTCTGTACAAATTTTTTGGGGGGGATTTTGTTTTGATATAAGAGTGTTTTGGATTACAAGCACGTTTTTGGAACTGAATTATGCTCTCAGTCCAAGGCATGACTGTAATCCATAATTGTTGAGAGTAATGACGCCGCTTACCGCTGGAATCGCCGTGCTCTCCCAAGATCCAACCATGGCAGCTGGAGGGGTGGATGCCCAACTTCTCTGCCATCAGAAAGCGAAAGCGGGCCGAATCCAGGTTGCAACCGCTGCCGATCACACGATGCTTAGGGAGCCCGCTCAGTTTCCACGTGACGTAGGTCAGGATATCCACTGGGGATGGGGAAAAAGACAGGCTGAAGGCTGGTGCACTCGGGGCTTGGACCGGTCTGCTTGCTGGCCGACCAGATGTTGGACAAACCTGCGTCTTTGACTCTCTGCCTGTGGCCAGCAGCTTGTGCGCAGGCATACGCAGGACTGAACTTTTCGCACACTGCCACAAACCCTACCTCCCTGTTTGGTTTGTTCGCATATACCAGCCAGTGGGAGCCAGTGTGGCGTAGTGGTGAGTGGTGGACTGGGACTCGGGAGATCTGGGTTCTAGTCCCCGCTCGGCCATGAAACTCACTGGGTGACTTTGGGCCAGTCACTGCCTCTCAGCCTAACCTACCTCACAGGGTTGTTGTGAGGATAACATGGAGAGGAGGATTATGTAAGCCGCCTCGGGTTCCTTGCAGGAGAAAAGGCGGGGTATAAATATAGTAAATGCCGGCAAACTCTGGAGTAGCTTGCTGGGCAGACAGCTGTTACCGCATGGAGGTAACATGGCCCCTCTCCGAATGGGGATTGGAGACACGGAGACTCTTCATATGATGGTGGCCATCCACACGGTAAGCCAGGCTTAAAGCAGCCTCGAGTGTTTTGCTCACCACAGAGCATGCTGTACACCCTGGCCCACCAAGAATGCGCCAAAACTACAAAGCCACTTAGAAGACTGCAGAACACGTAGCAATTACTATTACTGTCTCTCTATCACATAATCAAATCTCTATCACTTGAGGGTTGTAATCTTGGGAAGTGTTCACCATTGAACCTAATGCGATTTACTTCCGATTAAACATGCACTGGATTGTGCTGAGAAATTGTAGAATAGCAGAGCTGGAAGGGGCCTATAAGGCCATCGAGTACAACCCCCAGCTCAACGCAGGAATCCAAGTCAAAGCATCCCAGACAGATGGCTGTCCAGCTGCACCTTGAATGCCTCCAGACTGAGAGAGCCCACTACCTCTCTAGGTAGTTGGTTCCCTTGTCGTATTGCTCATAACAGGAAATTTTTCCTGATGTTTAGGCGGAATCTGGCTTCCTGTAACTTGAGCCCATTATTCCACTGTCCTGCACCCTGGGGTGGTTGAGAAGAGATCCACTGGCCATGCTGGCTGGGAATTCTGGGAGTGGCAGTCCCAACACATCTCAAGGGGGCCATGCTGGGGAAAGCTGAGGCAGTCTATCAAGCGGCAAATTAAATTAAAAAATACCAGAGGACAAAACCACCACCCTCGTCACCACCTTGTCTATGTAGGCCATGTCGATTCTGAAAACGAACTGGAAGTCCCAATGTACCTGGGTTCGAAACAACCAGGATGATGCAGTTGGGGCTATACTTCACAACCTGCGGGATAATAAACTTGAAGACGTTCACGTTCCTCTGGACCAGGTCAAGGCGGCTCTCTCCTTCCTGCTGGCGGACTCCAGCGGTGACCACGACAATCTTAGAGTTCGCGGTGACAGAGTAATCTGCAGGCAACGCAAGGACGAGGGAAGTCATGGAGAGCCAGAGGGGTGTTGCGGTTAAGAGTGTCCAAGCAGAACGAGGGGAGACCCGGATTAGAACCTAAGAAGAGCCCTGCTGGATCAGGCCAAGGGTCCATCTAGTCCAGAATTCTGCTCACACAGTGGCCAACCAGCTACCCACGGGAAACCCACAAGCAGGACAGGAGTGCAACAGCACCCTCCCGCCCATGTTCCCCAGCAACTGCTGTACACAGGCATATACTGCCTCTGATCCTGGAGGCAGAATATAGCCATCCAGAGGACTAGTAGCCATTGATAGCCTTATATACCAAGAATTTGTCCAATCACCAGTTAAAGGCGTCCATCACCGATCGGTTCAAATCCCCAGTCAGCCATAATGCTCACCGGCTCACCTGGCCACTTCCTTTCGGCCTAACCCACCTCACAGGGTTGTCATGAGGATACAAATGGAAAGTGGGGAGGAACCGCGTATGGCATCCTGAACTCCGTGGAGGGGGGATGGTACAAAAATGTAATCTATATCAGTGTTCTCCAACCTTGGGTCCCCAGATGTTTTTGGCCTACAACTCCCAGCATGCCCCAGCCAGCTACGCTGGCTGGGGCATGCTGGGAGTTGTAGGCCAAAAACATCTGGGGACCCAAGGTTGGAGAACACTGATCTATATTGTCAGGAAGGAGGACCTCCCCGCTTCGCTCTCTCACCTCCCCCCACCCCCAAGCCTGTTCGTGTGGAAAACTGGGACAGGGAACTGAAGCACTGCATCTTGGGGGGAATCAGAGTTAGCTGTATCCTGCCATGTAGGTTGATATTTACAACCCTTCCATCAGCCTTGTAAATACGCCCCACAAAGGCAAATAGCCTGCAATTTTAACTAGCCTGCTAAAAGGTTAGTGGCCTGCAGCAGACCCACACTGGCCATGGAGAAGGGAAAAGCTTCTCCTCCACAGCCAGCAAGGAAATACAGGCTACCAGACTCTTAATCGGGTCAGTTAAACAAAACAAAACAAACCAAAAAAGCCTTTTACCTGGTGGGGGACGGACAGGGTAATCCATCCCCTGGGCTAGCCTGCTGCGTTTCCCCACGGTTTGTGGAGGAACAGACTGCCTTTCTTCCGCAGCTAGCAAACAAACCAAGCGGGCTGGAGCAGACGTCCCTCCTACGTCTGCCCGCCCACTCGCCTGGTTTGAATTTCCGGTCGCCTATGGTGACCAGGGAAGTTGTTAAATACAAGGCTGCCTTCCATCCGTAAGGGCGCTGGAAAGAGAGCATTCGCCCTCCGTTTCCAATTATCTTCCAATGAAATCTGATTAATCACGAGGGTCTCTTTTGGGTGGTGGTAAGATGCGATCCAAACCTTACCCTTGCCTGCTACAATCTTGTGTGTCTTAAGAAATAAGCTTCCATGTTGCAGGTCCATCATTTCTCCCTTCAGTTTGTCTTCCAGGACATCAACCAGCGCGAGTTCATCAGCAGAGACCCTGATAGTGAAGAAAAGCTGTGAGACTTAACCATAAAGAGAGCAGATCACAAGGGGCGCCTTGAATATTTCTAATCGTAGGCCTGCCTGTCATTGAGGCAGCTCGACGTATTTCCGCAAAACCACGATGCCCTCTCGTATTACAGCCGAGAGCAAGGCTGCATCTAACTCCCGGGCGGATGTATCAGGCAAGGGAGGCATTCGCCAGTTTGATTCTATTCGTTCAGGGCTCGACTAAACTCAGGGTTTGCTCTCCCACTACAGCTGTTCACCCTTTTCCCAGCTATGCCAACTTACCACCACTTACAGCTGTTGTGAATGGTCACTGTGCTTATCTTGCATACTTTTGAGCTCCGTATAAAATGTCACAGAACGAACCTCTTGGCATTTCAAGGCCTTCTGAGCCCCAGCTTACAATTAAAGTCAGTCTTCCCCAACCTGGGAATTTCCAGATGTGTTCCAATGGCCATGCCGGCTGGGAATTATGGGAGTTGCCGTCCAACACATCTGGAAAGCCCCAGGTTGGGGAAGGCAGATTTAAGTGTGTGTGCGTAGGGATGTGTGGCTGAACCCTTTCACACATTAAAAGTATACATGAGACACTTGTGGGGGCTAGCGACGTCCCCACTATGGCCACATATTCAGCCAGTTTTGAGACAGGGCCCCATGCACATACCGACGTACACCAATCAGGAGCTGGCCCCCCTCTCCATGAACTGGATGCACACAGGGCCCCTTCTCACATTGATCCAACGGCAAAAGGGGGGGGGGGAGTGCCCAGTCCACAGGGGTGTCAGCAATGGGGCGGGGGTGACCCCCCCACTCTTCAACATGGGAGGGGGTGTTTGTTAGGCAGCACCAACTGAGTACAATACTTCATGCATCTGATGATGTGGTTCTAATCCAGGGGTGGGCCACTCTTGGGTCCTCCAGGTGTTTCGGCCCCACAGCTCCCATCAGCCCTAGCCAGCATAACCAACGGTGAGGCATGATGGGAACTGTAGTCCGACACATCTGGAGGGCCACACGTTGCCCACTCCAGTCCTAGTCCATGAACGCTTATGCTGTTCCATCGTTAAGGGACCACAAAAGACGTGTATTTTCCTTTTCTTGTGAACAGGCGAGCAGCTTTCCTCAATGCGGTGCCCTCCAGAGCGGACTACAGCTCCCATTATCCCCAGCCAGCACAATGAAGCTGTAGTCCAGCACATCTAGAGGACACCAGGTTGAAGGAAGGCTGGACCAAAGGTTACCTCTCTGACAAATGCCACTGATCTCCTCCCCCATCGACCATCCTCTTAACCAAACCACTTTTGTGCGCGCGCACATGTGCTTATCGCTGCTGGTTGCTGAAGTGTGCTTACCCTTTCCAGGACGCTGATAGCGCAGGCCATGCCAACCTGACCAACCCCAACAACCGTCACCTTGTTGTCTGGCTGGGTTGCCGGCGGTGCGACCGGGGTGATCAGTTTGTCCTTGAGTGAAGCCATTGCTTTCTGTGGAAGAGAGAACAGCCGGATCAAAACAACGGCGGTTTTTGCCTTCTTCAGAAGAAAAGCCAGGCAAGACTCGTCAAGAGTTTCGGAATAGACCGTCGTGCCAAACATTGGCAATACACAGCTGAGAAATAACCGGGTGCGGTGCTTTTACATTTTTAAGCTATGGATTTCCCCATTTTATTATTGCTTTAACTATTTAATAGCCCAACCCTGTGCATGCTTACACAGAAGTAAGGCCCACTGTGTTCTCTAGAGCAGCCTTCCCCAATCTGGTGCTCTCCAGATGTTTTGGACTACAACTCCCAGCATTCCTGACCATTAACATGCTGGCTGGGGCTGATGCAAGTTGAAGTCCAAAACATCTGAAGGCCGCCAGGTTGGAGAAGAATCCTCTAGAGCTCATTCCCAGGAACTTTCTTTGTCTGGGTTCAGTAACTGATGTTCTGGTAATCTCTACATTAGATTACTGCAATGTACTCTACATGGGGCTGCCCTTGAAGACTGTTCAGAAGCTGCAGCTTGGGCAAAATGCAACAGCCAGATTAATAACCGGGACCAGAAGGTCTGAACATGTAAGACCAATTCTGGCCCGCTTGCATTGGCTGCCTGTAAGCTTCTGAGCCTGATTCAAGGTGCTGGGAGCAGAGTTTGCAGCCTTTGCAGAGTTTGTAGCTGGAAGCAGCCCCAAGCCCCCTGGAAAGGGACAGGGTAAGAATTCAAATGAACAAAATAACCGCCCACAAAAACCTCTCACAGTGCTTCTCAGAAACTACTGGTGTGTTAGATGCATTCACACACACATTGTCAAGCAAGGATTCGCACATCTGCAGTGGCCCTTACAGATCAAAACACCATAGATGGAACATTTGTTATCATCTCAAGACAGGATGCTTTCCAGTAGAGGCATTTCACACATTCAGTGATGAGTCTTTCGAGTGGCAAGTTATCGAATGTGGATCTGCTAAGCTGCTACTTCACCAGTCTAGGAATCTCTCCTGAGTGAGACCAGGAAGAGGGACCCAAGCCCTCATGCTTTCTCAAGTCACCGGGTCATGCTTTCCTCACTGCTGGGAAAGGTGAACAAATACACCTTTGTATATACAAACCAGGAAAATCTTGCACTGATTGGACCCATGGGACCTCCTTCTATCTGGAAGATTAGCAGGAGACCAGCATCAGGACGAAGTGGTCTGCCACACCATTAAGTATCACTGAGATCTTCAAGACAGGCTCAGGAACACTCTCTTAAAGGTGCAATCCTATGCACTTTTAGACAGAAAAAAGTCCTACAATTGCCAGCATGGCTGGCTGGGGAACGCTGGGAATTGTAGGACTTTTTTTCTGTCTAAACATGCATAGGATTGTGCCCTAAATGTACCATCTATGTAGCGATGCAGGTTCACTAGTAAATATGAGGGGAAAGTGAGGAAAACCCATCCCCCCCCTTTTCCAAAAATCCCTGGAAAAATTTGCTTTGTTGTTGTTGTTTTCAGTTCCCCCCCCCATTTTATTCATGTCCCCCCCCCAGGCCTTCACATCTCCTCTCTGTGGCTGTCCCTCAACTTTGCAACTGCCACACCCTGGAAACTCAAAGTCCAAGCCTGTATGTCTACTGGGAATAAGATTGAAATGTTCTTCTTCAAACTGTTGGTGGTCAATGGATAGAATACTTTTTTCTTGTCTTGATTCCACCCTTCTCCCGAGACTGTGAATATATGGTTCTTCCCCCAACTCCATTGTATCCTCACAACAACCCTGTGAGGTAGGTAAGGGACAATGGCCCACCTGCCCATGGTCAGACACTGAGCTTCATGGCTGAGTGAGGATTTGAAGCTATGCCTGCCCAGTCCTGGTCTGGCACTAGTTAACTGGCATATATTGGTCCTTGCTTCAAAACCATAGAGCACAGAGGATCCCTGGTTCAATCCCAGGCGTCTCCAGTAAAAAGGTTCATGCGATGAAAAAGACCGGTTTCCCTGTTCATTTGCTCACTTCTCCCCATAGCGAGTGTGTGTGTAAGTCCTGTGGCTCATTCCTAATACAGTAATAGATTGAACTGCAAGCATAATTCGTTCCAGAACCGTGCTTGTAATCCAAAACATTCTTATATCAAAGTGAGTCTCTGGCAGGTGTGAGCGGGGCCGATTTCGGCCCGCTATGCCCGCTCGAGGCGAGCGGTTACATCCCTATGACTAGTTGTCTTACAAGACCTTGCTTATCAAGTCAAAAATTTTAAAACATTTTTGCTTGTCTTGCAAAACGCTCTCAGACCAAGTTACTTACAATCCAAGGTATTACTGTATATCCCCATGTAAAATTCCAGGCACAAAGTGCAGGCAGAGCATGCGTGTCCCTTAAATAATATACATACAAGAGCAAAACAGCCTCCAGGCCCATGTCCAGAGAAAGCAAGTTTCACAGTTGGGAGCTTCACCCGTCTCTCTGCCCTTGCTCTCCAAATCTGGACATGTTCTCAGTGAACCTTTACACACAAGATGGCAAAGTCAAGAGGGTCCTCCCGGCCAATTTCAGAGATCAAGACAGACTGATCTCTCTCCCTCTCTTCTTTTTTAAGGAAACAAATCTATGCAGTCTGCTCAAAATGTTTATATCACTTCCAGCAGGTCTGATCCATCAATCCCTTTTAACACTCATGCGCATTTACCCTTAACGTCAAGGTCATGTAGTCTACATTCAAACACCTGTTGGTACTTAAGGAAATAATTCGAGGAATATCCACCACGCTGGATTTGTCTAGGCTTTCTTCTGCCCTCATCTGTTCCATTAGATCTCCCCAAAAGGTCATTAACTTTAGACTCCCAAATATCGAAGTGTGGAATCATATGCATGTGTAGACACAAAAAAAAGTCATACAATTCTCAGCTTTCTCCAGCCAGCAGTGCTGGCTGGGGAAGGCTGGAAACTGTAGGACTTTTCCCCATCTAAACATGCATAGGATTGCACCGTAAAAGTCTCGCAATGTCCAGAATCTATATAATCCTCACCCCACTTTTTTTAGGTTTCAAATTGCTGGATCTCCCACTTTGAGAACACTTTCCACCACAGGTATTTTTCCTCTTTGGTCCAGGAAGATCTCAGTTCATCACCCAAAGGGTGAGCCCTTTCTAAGGGATAGATTTCCACTTCATCACTACGACGCCACCTGAAGTTGTAGCCCAACACAACTAGAGGTTGGGGAACACCACTCTACAACATCTTCCCTGAAGATTTTATTTATTTATTTATTTATTATATTTATACCCCGCCTTTTTTCCTGCAAGGAACCCAAGGCGGCTTACATAATCCTCTTCCTCACAACAACCCTGTGAGGTAGGTTAGATATCCATTATTAATTTATTTTTATACCGCCCTTCATCCAATAATCACAGGGCGGTTTACAATTATAAATACACAATAGTTACAATGATTATATACCTCTCTGCCGCTCAAGGTCAGCTATTTCAGCTTCAAGGGAACAGACTCCTTCCCTGAGAGCCAGGAGATCACTGTAGCAAGCACACAGACTGGTAGGTCTGCCCAGGAAGCTGGCTATCACACATGGGGATGCTCTGCGAAATGCCACATGGGCCCTACCCTGCCGCTGACCTTCTGCCTTAATTGCTTTTATCAGCTTGCAGGTTTGTTTAAGTTGGGTTTTACCGTATATGGTTTAATGAGGATGTTTGTTTTTGCAGTTAGGTATGACTGCATAAATCTTTACTCCCCTTATGCTCATGGAGAAGGCGGCTATCAATGGCTACTAGCCCTGATGGCTATATGCTACCTCCAGCATCAGTGGCAGTATGCCTAGGGACACCAGTCGCTGGGGAACACGGGCGGGAGGGTGCTCTTGCACTCGTGTCCTGCTTGTGGAATCCTGTGGGCAGCTGGCTGGCCACTGTGTGAACAGAATGCTGGTCTAGATGGACCCTTAGTCTGATCCAGCAGGGCTCTTCTTATGTTTTTATGTTCAGGTGTCCTACTTTACAAACTATGGAATTCACTTCCACAAGATGTAGTGATGGCCACCAATCTGAATGGCTTTAAAAGGGGATTGGACAAATTCATGGAGAAGGCTATCAATAGCTACTAGTCCTGATGGCTGTATGCTACCTCTAGTGCCACAGGCAGTATACCTGTATAAACCAGTTGCTGGGGAACATGGGCTGGGAGGGTGCTGTTGCACTCATGTCCGGCTTGTGGGTTTCCCGTGGGCAGCTGGTTGGCCACTGTGTGAACAGCATGCTGGACTAGATGGACCCTTGGTCTGATCCAGCAGGGCTCTTCTTATGTTCTTACGCTACACTCTCCTGCTTACCTTTTCTTCAACACTCCGATAAGGGGGCCATCTGCTGCTACTGCCGCCGTTCGTAGACTCCGAGTTGTAAAAAAGAATGAACATGAAGTCGCTCATAGTGAACTTCTACTGCTTTACAGCAGCAACGGCAGGCCGGCAACACAGAACTGACATGGTCCCTGCCCCAAAAAAAGGCTTACAGTCTACAAGAACAGACAAAACAAGAATGGAGGAGTTGGAGAAGTCAAGGCCACATTGCCCTCCTCCACTGCCATGCTCATTTGCAGCCAAGGAGAAGCTACCGGCGAATCCAAACGACCCGACTGCTCTTTGGGGTCCGATGCAATTCAGTGGGAAGAGCCACGGCTCAACAACAGAGCATCTGCTTTGCATGCGGAAGGTCCCTGGTTCAATCCCCAGCATCTCCAGGTAGAGCTAGGAAAGAATCAGGCCCAAAACCCTGGAGAGCTGTTGCTAGTGTCTACAATTGTGGGCCACATGGACTAGGGGTCCAACTCAGTATAAGGCAGCTTCCTACGTTCCTATCACCATCATGTTATTTGGAGGGCCATAGTTCGATGGTAGAGCACCTGTTTTGCATACAGAAGGTAGCCACTTCAATCCCCGGCATCTCGAGGTAGGGCAGGGAAAGACTCCAGCCTGAAACCCTGGAGAGCTGTTGACAGTCAGCAAAATAGGACAGGCCTGTGGCTCCTGCTGGCTCAGCTTGTCCGAGTGTGGAAAGCTAAGCCGGGTCAGGCCTGGTTATTACTTGGATGGGAGACCCCTCCTCTAGTTCCCTGCACTGAACAGGGGGTTGGACTCAATGGCCTTGTAGGCCCCTTCCAACTCTATTATCTATGAACAAAGGCCAGCCTAACCCAAACCAAAACCCTCCAGATGTGTTGAACTACAATTCCCATCATCCCCAACCAGTTCGCTGGGGGGTGATGGGAGTTGTAGTCCAACACATCTGGAAGGCGCCAAGTTGGGGAAGGCTGGCAAAACCAATACTGAACTCGATGAGCCACTGGTCTGATTCTGTATCACGACGCAGCTTCCTACATTCAGTGTTTATGAGGCATAAGGACTATGGGCGGATCCACACATGCGCTCAACGCACTTCCGACGTGGTCCATCGGCGACTCTCAGTGGTATGTGTGCGCAACCTCCACGGAAAAGCACTGTGCCCCAAGGGGATGTGAGGCAATACAAAAGCTATGTCTGTGTTGGGTGTTTGATCTGGGATTCTCATTTCACACATGAAAGTTGCCCCACCAAGGTTGCATGTGTGAACTCACCTCTCAATGCGCTTCCAACCCCTTTCCAGATTCACGCACATATGCCCTTTGTCATACTCAAATACTACTCTCAGGGCAGGTTTAAGATTAATTGCCCCCCACGCCACCTTCCAGCAGAGAGGGTACTGAATGACACACACCCCTGCAGTGGTCCAGTCCACTCTACTACCTACCTGTTTTGAGCAAGCCCAGCTTAGGCAGAACAAGATGGTAGATATTTAAGTGGTGAAATTCTGGACTGTACCACAAATGTGGAGGGCTCTTCCTCTTTTTTAATACTTGCCCCATGTTAAAAGCTCCAAGCATGTAGCAAAAGAGCTGCATCAGGGAGGGAGACCATGGTAATCGGGGGGGGGGGGGGATGTGCTAGTTTACTACATGCAGTGAGTTTCTGTTACACGGGGGAGCGTTCAGGTGGTGTCAACGATGACACCACCTGCGGCCTTAAGTGGTGTGGTCCAGATTCTCACCACTTCATTCAGAATCATGGAGTGCTCAGGCCATTGCTTTATACACGTGGCCAGCAGTTATGTCTCCTTTCCTCTAGAGTAGGCACCGGCCCCAGATCCAGATCTTCAAAAAAAAACCCTACACCCCACATTGGGGTCCCGATTGGGGGGCCCGTGCCTACTCTAGAGTAAAAAAAAAATATCAGAAGGAAAAGACGTAGCTGCTGGACACATTTAAAGTAACGTCTATTTTGGGGGGGGCGGACGGCGACGACTGGCGCGAATTAAGAGTTTGTGCCTGGCAGCCTGAATCGTGGAGGCTTCTGCGTTCCAGCGTGTCAGGGCCTCATCCTGGCACGATCAAGCCGAGCAGGATGTCGTGGTGTGGTCTGGGCGTGACCAGGAAGCAACACTCCCCCTCCTCTCTCACCCAATTCCGCTACAGAGGCCAAGGAATGTGCGCATTTCTCGGTGCCGGCCAATACACGCGATGCTCCCCCCCCCCCCGTGACGGCCCTCCGCGGCTTGCAAAACGCATCAGGAGCCTGCCTGGATGGGGACTTCCTCTTTAAACACCCCCCCCCCCCGCGCGCGCCCTTCAGTCTCGGCAAAGCCATTCCAAACCCCGGAGAGTCTGCAAGCAAGCGCAGCAGAGAAGATGCTGCTTTTGCAAATTCATCCCCCCCCCACCAACCAAAAAAAAAAAAAAATCCCCTTTCCTGTCCCGCCTTTCTGCAGAGCGCATGCTACACACAATTCCTCCCCCGCACCCACCCAATGATTGGCAGCTGCTCCGCTCAGGCCTCCATTCAACCGGGCCCAGGATGAGCAACAAGTTCCTCCCGCGCGCCACACACATGCACGCACACACACTTCCATGATGGTGACCTCGGCAGCCCCATCCCACGCGACCGTGGGCCATCGCAGGCCACAAATCTTTCCGTTCTCCTTATCCGGGGCGGTGGGGGTGGGGAATGCAACCCAGAAGGCGAGGTGTGGAGGAGTGCGATCATAGAGAAAAAGGGGGAAATGGGCAGGCGCCTCTAACCACTAGGCAAACCGCTCCTCTCCCGTTCTGGGAAGGGAGAAAAAACAAAAGCAACCCCCCCACACATACGTTCTTTTGATGGGAACCCCTTTGCAATGCAAAACTAAAATAAAAGGGGGGGCACCCATCCAACACTCCTTCGCTCAATTGCACCATTTTTTTTAAAGAGTTCTCTTGCAACTTACAAAGGCCCAGGAGAAATGGCAATTTCATTATTATTTTTTGGACCCGAGTTGACCTTTAAAATAAGCGGACGCCACGAGGCAAAGGGGAGAAAGAGATCGGGGGTTGCGGGGAGGGGGCGATACGCGGGAAAGGGTGATCGCCGGATCCCAGTCCCCGCCCGGAGGCCAAAAGAGCCGCCTTCCCATATCTGTTCTCACACGCGCCTTCCAGACAACTGCGATGCAAGGGGGGGGGGCGGTCCTTCCCTAGCAAAATCCAGTCGTTTGAAGGACTCCCGAGTCCATACTGCACGGCTAAAGGCTTTTCTTTGGTGGGTGGATCTGCAAAAGAGATGGGATCGGGGCATTTGCTGTGATGAGAGATACCCACCTCTGGGGTTGTCCGCCTGGGCCCGGCTTAGCAGCAGCAGCAGCAGCAAAACAGAGACGCAGCTTAGCAGCAGCCTGGAGATGGAGGGAATGGAAGGGGGAGGGGAAAGAAAGGCGAAAGACAATGTCAAGCCCGGCAAGGGGAAACAGGAGGGGGCGGATCCGGAGCCGCTCGGCACCGCTTTGCTCGGGTTACACTTTGGTGATTGGAAACCGGAGCGCCGCCCTCCCCTTCGGCTCGCGCAATCCCCTTCAAGGACGCCGCGCCAAGGGTGAGCCCTCCGCCGCCGCCTCCTCTTCCTCCGGCTTTCCTTTCGAGCATCTACTTCCTCCTTCCACCTGCCTGTTGCCAAAAAGGTCGTGAGATGGCTAGTTGCAGTCAGGAGAGGGAAAAATATTGGGCCTGACCTCCATCCATCCATCTCCTCTGACCACAGCATACAATGCGGCATTGTTTCTCTAGCCAATTTCTTTTATTTTTTCCTTTCTCAGCTTGCAAGCCAGACTGTGCAGCCTGCAACACGCTTGCTAAGGGATGATGAAAATAACCCAGAATCTTTTAGCGCCTTAAAACACATTTATTAGGGCATAAGCTTTCATGGGCTGCAGCCGATGAAGAGGATTCTACTAGTGCAGAAAAGCTAAGGCCATCATCATATGTGTCCTGCAGGATTCTTGCTTTTTGCTGAAACTAACAGGGTGGCTAGTCCCTCTTGAAGTAGGAATCACAGTCTTGCTGCGCCTTTAAAAGCTTAAGAAATTTGCCGTGGAATAAACTTTGATGGATATACGGCAATAAATATCTTCAGGCACTGTCTGGGGAACGCTGGGAGTTGTAAGATTTTTTCTGTCTAAACATGCATAGGAATGCGCCTTTGGTCTTTAAGATGCCACAGGACGCTTGAGGGTTTTTTTGCTGCAACAAGCCACGGCTGGGCTTTTGCTAAGGCCCCAAGACCAGAAGAGGGCCTCTCACCCTTTAAGAACACAAGGAGAGCTGGACCCCATCAGCCCAAGGCTATGAAGACCAGCATTCTGGTCCTACAGTGTCCCAACTAGATGCCTACAGGAATCCCACAAGTAGGACATGAGTGCAGTAGCACCCTCCTACCCATATTCCCTAGCAATTGCTTGCTATTGAGAAGCAAACTGCCTCCGATATTGGAGGTAATATATATAGCCATTGTAAATAGTAGCCATTGATAGCTTTATGCTCCATGATTTTGCCAAATCCCCTTTTAAAGCCTTGTTGGTGGCCATCACTACATCTTGTGGTAGCAAATTCCATAATTTAACTATGTGCTGTGTCTGAAGAAGTTCTTTTTTTCCTTTTATCTGTCCTGAACTTCCCACTATTCTCCTACTATTCAGCTTCTTGGGATGACCCCAGGTCCTAGCATGAGAAGGAGAAAAACATCTCCCTATCCACTTTCTCCACACCATACATAATGTTGTACACCATTATCATATCTGCCCTTAAGACGCAATCCTGTGCATCTTTAGACAGAAAAAAGGCCTACAACTCCCAGTATGCCCTCTGTCATATCTCCCCTTAAGGCCCAATCGAGTTGTAGGCCTTTTTTCTGTCTAAACATGCATAGGATTGCACATTTACGGTACCTTTTTCCCCTAAGCTAAAGCGCCCCAAACGTTGTAACCATTCCTCACAGGAGAGTTGCTTTAGCTCCTTGACCATTTTCGTTGCCCTTTTCTGCACCTCTGCAACTCTACAATATCCAGTTTGAGGTGCAGTGACTAGTAGAACTGTGTACAGTATTGTCACTGACACCATCGATTTCTAACTATAGATGCACATTTAACAAGAATTACCAGAATTTGCTTAAATTTCAGAAGTGGGAAAGCTAGTCAATTCATTTCTCATCCAAATAAGCTCAAATAAAATGAATTCTTCAATTAATTTGCAGCCTGGCCCGGATCATCCTAAACCAATGAAGGGGGGGGGGAGAGATTTTTTTCTAAGTTTAATTGCCATGCAGGTGAAGATTTGGGGTGGGGTGGGGTGTTTCAGCATGCGGACAGGGGGGAAATAATCCTTCCCTCCCCAGCGGCAACCTGCCTTGAAAATTGCCCCCTGCCCTGCATGACAGTTAAGCAGACAAAAAAACCCTGGGAAATAGATTTGGAATCTGGGGCCATGTGTGCCCAGTCCTAGCAATGTCCCTGATCCAAGATCAGATGCAAGCCAGGAGATCTCAGTTTCCATGTCCTGCTTCTAGGTTAAGGGAGGAGGGGTGCTCTGACATTTCCACGACCGAGGGCCCTCCCAAATCCTGGAGCCAGCACTGTTTCAGGATATTAGTTTATCTATTTGTTTGTGAAATTTCTGTCCCGCAAGCATCAGCATGCAGCATGCTCTCAGGCCAGGGCCAGTGTGGCGTAGTGGTGAGAGTGTTGGACTGGGACTCGGGAGATCCGGGTTCGAGTCCCCGCTCAGCCATGAAGCTCACTGGGTGACTTTGGGCCAGTCACTGACTCTCAGCCTAACCTACCTCACAGGGTTGTTGTGAGGATGAAATGGAGAGGAGAGGAGGGGGAGGATTATGTAAGCCCGCCTTAGGTTCCTTGAAGGAAAAAAGGCGGGGTATAAATATAATAAATAAATAATGCTAAAAAAAAACCCTAAAAATCACTACATTCACATCAGGAAAAAGAGAAGCTGCAAGAATGGAATGGAGGAGGAGGATTATGTAAGCCGCCTTGGGTTCCTTGCAGGAAAAAAGGTGGGGTATAAATATAATAAATAAATAAATAAGAAAATGTAGACAACATAAAAGAGGAAGAGCAGAGAAAAAACAAACATGTCTACAGTGGCATACAAGGTTAAACATTTTTAAAGTCTGCCTGGGAGAATTACCAAGAATACCAGGTGAGTCACAGTGAGGTAGGCATGACAGGCATTGGGCTAGATCCAGTTGTGAGGGGGAGTTGGGTTCCCCGATGGTGGGGATCCCCATAAAAGTTCTCAGGGATGTGGCACCCAGCCCAGGTCAGCATAGGGGCTGCAAGCTGGCCACATCCTGGGTGGCTGGCGTTCGCATTAGCAGCCTGTACCGTTTTGAGCCCCAACACTCTTGCCATGTAGGCCAGGGAGGGGGAATTGGACGCAGGAGGACACACACGCTATGCCTCCGCCAATCCTATTCAGACGAAAGTCAATAAAGTTGTGGCCAGACGTAAGTTTCACGCTGGGGAACAGGCTAATCAACCGGAGCTTGGCTGGAGCCCTACTCACAGCGGTAATGGTATGGAATACCAGTATAAGCCAAACACCCAGGAGTTCCACCATAGGCCTTAAAAAATGGTTGTGTGTGTTTTCAAATCATTTGCACTCTTCTGGTCCAGCACTTAATTTTTGTAATCGAGAATTCATGTAACTCGGGTTTGTGTGAGAACTGGAGAACTCCCGAAATTTGCTCTACTCCTTAATGTAAAGTGTGTAGTAGCGACAAGCAGCAGATGTTCAGTGGTGAGGCCAAAGGCGCTCTGTGTATGCCCAGATGTGCTTTTTCTTTTTTGTACCTATCCATAGGTTCTTATGTGAAAGCAGCATAGCCTCAGATAATAGAAGACCAACAGTACTTGCAACAGCTTTTGGTTTTGTTGCTGTTTTTTACTCACACCACTATGTGCCCTGAAGAGTCCTCAGCATCGTGGTGAATCCAGCTCCAGCATGTGCTACAAGCAGAGAGTCAGAGTCAATATGGTGCATCAAGCCGAGGTGCATGCATGCAGAAGACTCCAGCGAGCAAGTACAACGGGGAAGGCAAAAGCTTCAGGGTGGGGTGGGGATAACTAAGCATTTTGACTCAGATGGGTAATTCCTTCCAAGTGACAACTACGGCAATCAGTCAGATCCTGAGCAAAAGCAAAAGCCATGCACTGAGTCATCCAAGGGAATTTGGGGGTATACACATTCAAACCACCATGATGTCACGGCTTGTGGCATTTCTGGTGCTGCTAGGCCAGCTTTCCCCAACTTGGTGCCCTCCAGATGTTTTAGACCACAACTCCCATCAGACCCTGCCAGCATGACCGGTGGTCAGGGATTATGGGAGTTGCAGTCCAAAACATCTGGAGGACGCCAGATTGGGAGAGGCTGGGTTAGGCTCTATCGCCCCCGCCTTGATCAGCCCATACTGTGAGCAAGGGTTCAGCTGAATATTGGTCCAAGTTAGGCAAGAAGACCAGGCCTTGCTTTATAAAGCAGACGAGCATCAGAACAGCTAGTTTTTGCCAGAGCCATGTAATCCATCTTGTTCAGTATGTTGTTGTTAATTTTATTTCTATACCGCCTCATAGCCAAAGCTCTCTGGGCAGTTTACAACAATTCATAGAAACAATTATACTCATAAAATACAAATAACAATAAAAACATACAATGTCATCACAAAAGTTTAAAACCAAATTTAAAAACCCAGTTTAAATGGCAAATACTGAACAAGTTAATAAACTAAGTCTGTAGCCGACATACACCACCACCCCCATGACCTATTTTGAGCTGTTAAAATATTAAATGCCTTGGCATAGAGGGAAGTCTTAACCTGGCGCCGAAAAGATAGTAAAGCTGGCGCCAGGTGAACCTCAGTGTGGAGCGTATTCCATAATTGGGGGGGGGGGGACCACCACTGAGAAGGCCCTCCCCCTTGTTGCCACCAACTGAGCCTCCCTCTGAGGTGGCAGTCGGAGGAGGGCCCCAGATGTTGAGCGCAGTGCCAGGTAGATCGCGGTTGGGAGAGGCGTTCCGTCGAGTCTTAAGAATATAAGAAGAGCCCTGCTGGATCAGACCAAAGGCCTAACTAGTCCACAGCCTAGAAAGCTGCCTTACACTGAGTCCGGCCGTTGGTCATCTAGCCTAGTATTGTCGACATTGACTGGCAGTGGCTCTCCAGGGTTTCAGGATGGAAGGATTCTTTCCTAGCCCTACCTGGAGATGCCGGGGATCAAACCTGGGACTCTCTGCATGCAAAGCAGGTGTTCTACCTCTGAGCTATGGTCCCTCCCCTCTTGCTTTCCACAGTGGCCAAACAGATGTCCATGTGAAGCCCACAAGTAGGACATGAGTGCAATAGCACCCTTGCATGATTCGTGTTCCCCAGCAATTGGTGTACATAGGTGTACTACCTCTGATACTGGAGGTAGCATTTAGCCATCAGGACTAGTAGCCATTGATAGCCGTATCCTCCAGGAACTTGTCCAATCCCCTTTTAAAGCCATCCACGTTGGTGGCCACCACCACATCTTGTGGAAATGAATCCCATAGTTTTAATTATGTGCGGTGTGAAGAATTACTTCTTTTTTTATCTTTCCTGAATCTCCCACCATTCAACTTCATTGGATGGCTCACTCTTTCTGCTATTATGAGAGAGGGAGAAAAATATGTTTCTCTATCCACTTTCTCCACACCACCATCCATCCATAATTTTATAGGCCTCTATCACATCTCCCCTTAGTCACCTTTTTTCTAAGCTAAACAGTCCCCGCTGTTGTAACCTTTTCTTATAGGGCAGTTGCTCCAGCATTTTGGTCGCCTTTTTCTGCACCTTCAGCTTAGGACCGAACATGATGTTATGAGGGAAATGCATCAGGGGTCCCCAGCCCCAAATTCCCCTCATAAGGTTATTATGGGTCTGAAGGGCACCTGCAGGAGATGGCTGATGGGTGGGGGCAGTGCTTTTTTTCTGGAGAAAAAGGTACCGGAACTCTTGGATTACATTTCCTCGGGATGGCGATTAAATTGTAATGCAATTAATAGAAGAAAAGGTGCTGGAACTCAGTTCCGGTGAGTTCCACCAGAAAAAAAGCCCTGGGTGGGGGAAGGGTTAAGTACACCTGCAAATGCCCTCCTCCCAGCAGTTTCAGAAATAAAATTCTCCCATCTGGGCTCTGAAACCTGAAGTGAGCCCAGCTAGTTGTGGGAGGGGGGGAGGGATTGGGAATGAGGACTAGATATTAAGCACCCCTCCTTCCTGCCTCTGCTGAACTTCCCCTGGGACATTAGCCCTGAACCCCTGGGCTGGTTTCCAAGGACTATGGATTTGCTTAGGTAGGGTAAGGTAAGGTCTGGTTCTATTCTTTAGTTCACAGGTGGGCAACTTCTGGCCAATCCAGATGTTGCTTGCCACCTCATCAGTTGTTTTTGAGAAGTTGGCTGTCGTGCAGGGGTACGTAACGTGGGCCAAAACAGTCGGGAGGGCCACAATACTCCCATGATCCCTCACCACTGGCTCTGTTGGCTAAGGCTGATGGAAGTTGCAGTCCAATGACATTGGGTCGAGGGCCACAAGTGGCCCACCTCTGCTTTAGCCACAGCTAATCTATGGAGAAACAACCAACGGAGCAACCGAAGGATATACAACGCTATAAAAGCAACAAATGAGCGATAGATCTTTAAGTAGCTTGGGTAAGTTTATGGGTCACAATAACTAGCTAACTGGCCCACCTCTTTTTCTTTTTTTCCCTTCTCTCTCTCTCTCTCTCTCTCTCTCTCCTTGCCTTCACACTAAGCCAGCTTGTGCCTCGACTGGACATGGTCTTTGGTAGCTGCTTTGTGATGCGTGTCAGGCAATGACAATGCCCCCTGCCACATCACAATAGCTGGGAGTAAGCAGTGTGGTCTTGCAGTTTCCCTGGTGCATGGAGATTATAGCCTGGGCCTTTCAATTTGCAAATAATGACACAGGAGGGGCAAACAGGAGCTGGTAATAAAGTCTGTTAATGGCATCTCTGGAAGAAGGGCGCCAACCCAAGGTTCTGATGGCAACGATTAGGCCTCCTTTCACATGTGATCCACTCCTCGGTTGTTCCTAGACCTGCCAGTATCAAGGCCTAGAAGGGATCCCTATGGTCAAAGGTCACTCCTGTTGTACCTGGATGGATTCGCATGATGTGACCAAAATGGTCTCAACCCTGGGATCCCCAACATGATGCCTGTGTGGGCACCACAGTGTGCCTGCAGACACCTCCCTTGGCGCCTGCCAGGCTTCCTGCCCCTCCTGATTTAAAAACCATAAATTGTTAGGGTATTTGTGAAGAAGAGAGCCTTTGAGGGTTCATACACACACACACACACACACACACTCATGTGTGAACCGGCTAAAGGCTGGGGGTGGGGTGTGCATAGTTCCTCTAGAAGGGATGGTGCCTGGAAGTCTGGAGGAGCCAGGCTGAGGGCTTTCATATGCAGATGTAGTTCAGGCCCAGTAAGCCATGAGGCATGACTCATGAGCCTCCCTCATCCTGCCTGGCCAGGTGAAGTGCATTATGATTGGCTAAGAGGCAGCAGAGCTACAGGGAGGAGGGGGGGGAAGGTATATTTCCCAAAGTGTGGGTTTTGGTCTTTGTTCTACCCGGCTGTGGTAATGGCGGTAAGCCAAGGACCCCAGGCAGCTCCTGGTGAAATTAGCTGGATTGAGGGCTCTAGTAAAGGCAAGCCTTGTGGGAGTTTTACCCATCTCGGACCTTCGGGTAGGTGTGGTAATCTCCCTCGGGCAGCAAGGCTGTGCTGGATTTAACCCTTGAAGAGAACACCCTCAGGTAACAGGTGTGTGCCTGAGAGATCTTAAGGAATCAGGTTTTATTGTTTTGCAGCTTTACTGTGTACTAACGTGTCTCTCTCTTTATTTTGTGTGCTTCTCTCATTTCCCTAATCTTGTTGTAAAATGCTACCAGAATAAACCTTGTCCTGGTTTTACCCCACATGGGTTTTGTAGTCACTCTGCTTGGTTCAGTAGCTAAATCCAGGTTACAGAAATTGAAGGCGAGTCCCTGAACAGAGATCCAAGTAGGGTTGCAGACAGCTGAGGCTGGCAATCTGGTACCTTGAGATCTCTGGGGGTCTTGGTTCCTTTGGAATAGGAAAGGGTGCGGGTGTGGCGGGCCAGCCAGCCCCCCCTTCCTCCACAGTATTTTTTTTAATTTTGAAAAGTTTTAACTGGGAGCATCACTAGTTTGCTTTCCTGTGAAATTGGTACTTTCTTTGTTGTGCTCTGTGGGGACAAATATATGATTTGGCCTTTAGGCACAGACGCCACCTCTGCCTTATAGGCAGTTTCTTGGCCAAATTACTTGTCCCAAAGCCTTGTCACTTTGCTTTCTGTTAAATCGGTGTTGTAGCCGAAAACTAGGGTGGTTTTTAATTATTATTATAAAAAAGAGTGGTTTTGTGTTTTGGGAGCTCAGACCCCCCCCCCCTCTCTGCCTTGTATTTAGATTCTGGGTCAAGTTACTTTTCTTCTAGCCTCATCACTTTGCCTTCTGGGAAATTGGTGTTTTGTTTCTGGCCACACCCACCATGACAGCCATTTTGTGAACAGGCAAGCCCCTCCCATGTCAGCCATTTTGTGAGACCGCCTACACAAAACATACTCAAAATTCCAAATGTGTCCACTGGCCCAAAACATTTCCGGGGAGAGGGGCTGTGTCTGTTTGGCCAGACCCACAGCACATTCCCAAAGCTCAACCACCCCAACAAAGGGGGCGGGGAGTTTCTGGCAAGTTAGCCAACAAAAGGGGGGGGAAAAGAAAACGTTTCTGGCAAGTTGGCCGACTCTTGTTTCTCCAAGCCCCCCAAGGGCCATGGTATATAATCAACAGAATCAAGTGGTAAAGCTCTTTCTGGACTTTACCACTTGAGACTCACGGTGGGGGGGGGCATTGCATATTTGAATACTCCCCCATGGAAAAAAACACACACATCCATGCTGCATTTAAGGGCATTTAATACTAAATGTGGTGTTACCAATGCTTTCTCTATATAAGGCAACTCTGCTGTAAAACACACACACCAGACTGGACTTTCACCCATTTCACGCATTTAATTTCATTCATTTCATTTCTACACCGCCAATAGCCGAAGCTCTCTGGGGTGGGGGGGCGGGGGGTTGCCACAAAAAATACACATCACAATACAAGATAATAAAAAACGTAATATAAAATCTCTTAACATACCAAATTTAAGACAATTTAGGGTACAGCCCTGTCACGTTCATCGTACACCCCTGAAGGCGGAGGTGTGCGGTCATCCTGTGTGGAGCGGGAGGAGCGGTGGTGATGTTCGCCTCCCTGTCCTCCCACCCTGCATTTTTTGCCCATCTAGCAACAGCGTTTTTTTGGGGGGGGGGAAGAGGCTGGATAGGCATCAGGGTAGCTCATAAAGATTTCATAGATCATAGAGTTGGAAGGAGCCTACAAGCCCATCGAGTCCAACCCCCTGCTCAGTGCAGGAAACTAGAGGAGGGGTCTCCCATCGAAGTAATAACCAGGCCTGACCCTGCTTAGCTTTCCACACTCAGACAAGCTGAGCCAGCGTGAGCCACACAGGCCTGGCCTCTCCAGTCTCCTCCCTCCCACACCCTCGAAATGCCCCCTTTCCCACGCTCCAAGGTGGCTTTCCCGACCTCAGAGAGCAGCCAGTGCGGTTCTTTCCGCGCTGGCCGCGAGGGTGGAGCTCCAGTTCCCAGCTCCGAGGTTGGAGCACTGTCTCTGACCTTGGATCTGGGGATCCAGACGACCTTGTGGCCCCTCAGATGCTTTCCAGGCCAGGGGCCATAGATCATGGAATCATGGAATTATAGAATATTATTTATTTTATGGAGGAATTATAGAAATTTATTTATTTATTATATTTTATATCCCGCCTTTTTTTCCTGGAAGGAACCCACAGCAGCTTACATATTTTGGTCTAGCCCTAAATTTAATATCAGGAACCTGGCCTACCGTCCAATGTATGCTCAGGAGCATAAGATGAGCCCTGTTGCATCAGACCAAAAGGTCTAACTAGTCCAGCATCCTGTTTCCCACAGTCACCAGCCTGCTAGAATCACAGACTTGCAAAGGACCTTGTTGGCGGTCATCTTGTTCAACCTCCACTCAGGGCAGGATCTGCAGTGCAGGAATATTTATTTATTATTATTTATTACTCCATTTATATCCTGCCTTTCCCCCCTCTTGCAAGGAAGCCAAGGCGGCTTACATGGTTCTCCTCCTCTCCATCTTATCCTCACAACAACCCTGTGAGGTAGGTTAGGCTGAGAGTCAGTGTCTGGCCCAAAGTCACCCAGTGAGCTTCATGGCCGAGTGGGGACTAGAGCGTCAGAAGGGGCCTATAAGGCCATCGAGTCCAACTCCCTGCTCAACGCAGGAATCTTAAGTTAAAGCATCCCTGACAGATGGCTGTCCAGCCACATCTTGAACGCCTCCAGCATGGGAGTAGTAGAGTGTGGGCGTAGATTACTCCCTCCAACAGTGGGGGGGGGGGCAGCGGGAGAAGGTTATTGCCTCCAAGTCCTATTGGTGGGCTTACTGGAGGCATCTGGCTTAGCCCCTGTGGGATGCAGAATGATAGACTTGATGGACCTTTGGTCTGATTCAGCAGCAGGCCTCTTCTTACTGTTTAAAAGCAGTGTTCTCCAACCCTGGGTCTCCAGATGTTTTTGGCCTACAACTCCCAGCATGCTATGCTGGCGGGGGCTTGCTGGGAGTTGTAGGCCAAAAACATCTGGGGACCCAAGGTTGGAGAACACTGTTTAAAAGCATCCGTCTCCCAATATTGTATTTTGCCCCCGTTTTCTTCTCCGACGGCCTTATTTACTCGTGGCCCAGTGTGCTCAAAGGTCACACAGTGCCCCAGATAACTGCCCCGTAGTGACCGCTTTACATGTCAGTTAAACAAACATTGCAAATATACGAAAGAAAGAAAGAAAGAAAGGAGGAAGGAAGGACAGGACGAAATTCGGAACAGCGAGCACAACAGGGGAGACACAATCAAGAGTGGAACTTGTAGTTGCGGATTGACTTAACAAAATTACCGTCTGAAAGTCATCCCTGCATCTGAAACATTGTGTGGTGATGGTTAATGTCACTGAGTTTGTCAGGTCAGACCACTGGTCCATCTAGCCCAGTACTGTAGACCCTGAACTGGCAGTGGCTCGCCATGATCTCAGGTAGAACGCTTCCCATCACCTGCTCCTTGATCCTTTTAACTGGGGTTGCCAGGGGTTGAACTTGTGACTTTCTGAATGCACAGAGCACGCTCTACCACCGTAGTGAACTTGAGGCCTGTGGGGCAAATCTGGCCTACATGTGGTCTCTCAAACTGGCCCTCCAGGGCTCCCAGGATGGCTTGTTCCCTTCCCTTGGCCTCCCCCGTTTCCCCATGACTGCAGATCTTTGAGTGGCTCAAAGAACACCTAGCTGAGAAGGAGCCAAAATGCATGTCTACTCAGAAGTAAACCACATCCTCTTCAATGGCCTTACTCCGAAGTAAATCAGGTTGATTTCAATGGCCGCCATTGTTCTTGCTTTTGGGTGGACAGAATGGGGGTACTGATCCTGCTGGCTTCACCCCATGGGAGGTTGGCGGCGGCGGCGGCGGCGGCGGCGGCGGCGGCAGCAGCAGCAGCATCCCCCTCGTCTCTTCCCATCTCCTTTTCCTTCTCCATGACTTTTTTTTGTGAGGAGCTGTCCAGTTTTTTCTTTCTTTTTAAAAAAATCCTAGTTCGCTCCTTCGCATAGATCAGTGTTCTCCAACCTTGGGTCCCCAGATGTTTTTGGCCTACAACTCCCAGCATGCCCCAGCCAGCATAGCTGGCTGGGGCATGCTGGGAGTTGTAGGCCAAAAACTTCTGGGGACCCAAGGTTGGAGAACACTGGCATAGATGAACAGAAGAACAACCAAAAAAATAAACAAACCCTTTTTCTTAAAGGGCCATTTCCCCTGCACACATCACCTTTCAAACTCCTCCTACTTCTCCGGCAGTTGCATTTGTATGTGACACAAGACCACGTTTTCAACACGCTGTATTCATTCATTAACATGCGCCACGACAGCAGTGAATGCGTTTTGCATGAATACCACAACAAGGCTCCCTGATTAATGAAAGGGGCTCTCGTGTAGATTTGTCCCAGAAGTGCGTTGTACCTGCTTAGGCTGGTACTCCAGCTGCGGCCCTATCTGGAGAGAATGGACCTTGCCTCGGTTATCCATGCACTAGTGACATCCAGGCTGGACTACTGTAATGCTCTGTACATGGGGCTGCCTTTGAAGACGGTTCAGAAACTTCAGCTGGTGCAGAATACGGCCGCCCAAGTGTTGGTGGGGCCAATTCAATCATACAGTGCCACACTGCGCCAGCTGCACTGGTTATGGGTGTGTTTCCGAGCCCAGTTTAAAGTGCTGGTTTTGACCTTTAAAGCCTTAGGGCGCAATCCTATGCTTGTTTAGACAGAAAGAAAGTCCTACAACTCCCAGCATTCCCCTGCTACCATGGCTGACTAGGGAATGCTGGAAGCTGTAGGGCTTTTTACTGTCTAAACATGCATAGGATTGCACTCTTAAATGGATTGGGACCAAATTACTTGAAGGACCATCTTCACTCATTTCAGCCTGCCCACACTTTAAGATCAGCAGGAGGGGCCCTTCTCATTTGCTCACTTGTGAGAGCAGTGAGGTGAGTGACCACACCTGAGAGGGCCTTCTCTGCAGTGGCCCCACATCCTCTAGAATAAGTTGCCATTGGGGGCTCCAGCATGTTCCATCATTGCAGGCTTTTAAGAAGGCCTTAAAGACATATTATTTTACTCTGCTTTTCTCCTGATATGATCGCTGTGGTTGTTAGTTTTATTGCTGTATTTATTGCTTTTAATAGCATACCAGTTTTATGTGTTTTATTGCTGTACGCCACCTTGGGAGGTGTTCAGCCCTGAAAGGCAGCCAAGTAATATTTGAAATAAATAAATATATAGCCATCATGACTAGTTGCCAGCCTTAACCTTTTCCTTCTTTCCTTCCTTCTTCCTTCTTCCAATGGTAGATAATATGGAATGTCTCTTTAAGCTCTTTGAATGTTTGTTGTACTTTGGCAGCCCAATTCCACATATGCCCGCTCAGGAGCAGCAAGCCCCATTGAACTCATTGGGACTTACTTTTGCGTAAACATGCAGAGGATTGCGCTGCCAGCTTTCGAGATGTTTGGGTCATTTTGTAAATGATCAGCCTGTTTTCAGTATTATTTGTACGATAACAATAATAGAGACAGTGGAATGGGGAGATAAAAGGTTTCGAGATCTGGTAAAACTGATATGATGGCTTTAGGGTCAAGGTTAGCATTGCAAAACTGGGCCAGGCATAATCTGGAGCGCGGGCCGAAATCCAGATGAAATTTATGGGATAAACAATGCTGCACCTAGGAAGGAACCATGCAAGTTACAGATGGGGGACACTGGCTCAACATACTACAAGAAGGATCTGAATTGTGTAGATCAAAAACTGAAATGACAGCATGCATGTGCTGCAGAGCAGCATTTTGCTGTTTAATAGAAGTAAGCTTAACGCGGAAGTGATAATTCCCCTTTACTCGGCACTGGTTAGGCCTCATCTTGAGTACTGCGTCCAGTTCTGGGCACCTCACTTTAAGAAGGACATAGACAAACTGGAGAGGGTTCAGAGGAGGGCAACAAGGATGATAAAGGGACTGGAAACAAGGCCCTATGAGGAGAGACTGAAAGAACTGGGCATGTTTAGCCTTCAGAAGAGGAGACTGAGGGGAGATATGATCGCACTCTTCCAGTATTTGAAGGGATGTCACACAGAGGAGGGCAAAGATCTCTTCTCGTTCATCCCAGTTTGCAGGACACGGAATAATGGGCTCAAGTTACAGGAACCTAGATTCCACCTAAACATCAGGAAAAATTTCCTGACTGTCAGAGCAATAAGACAATGGAATCAACTACCTAGGGAGGTCGTGGGCTCTCCCACTCTGGAGGCATTCAAGGTGCAGCTGGACAGACATCTGTCAGAGATGCTTTGACCTAGATTCCTGCATTGAGCAGGGGGTTGGAAAACTTGTTACTCTCTCCACCACTCACTGGCTGCTGTTGCATAAATGTTCACATGGGATAACCAATGTGACTTTTAGGTTAGATTTGTTTTCTGCTCTTGCTCAGCCCTCTTCTCACCCAGCTGGTATTTTTTTCTGGCAGACCTAACAGAGAAAAGAATGAATGAAACCCAGAAGGAGAGCTGCACCGATCAAGAACAACAACAACGACGACGACAAAAACACCAAGTAGCAAAGCTGAACGGTGCCAAAATGTAATATCGCTTGGAAAAGATGCTTATATTTTTATATGGAACTCACTTCCAGGAAATGGCCATTCGCTTAGATGGCTTTCAAAGAGGATTCTATAAATAGGATCTATCTATGGCTATTAGCCATGATGGTTATGTGGAACTCCATGTTCAAAGGCAGTATACCTTTGAATACCAGTTCTTGGGGATTAAAAGTGGTTATTTATTTATTTATTATATTTATACCCCGCCTTTTTTCCTGCAAGGAGCCCAAGGCAGCTTATATAATCCTCCTCCTCCTCTCTGTTTTATCCTCACAACAACCCTGTGAGGTAGGTTAGGCTGAGAGTCAGTGACTGGCCCAAAGTCACCCAGTGAGTTTCATGGCCGAGTGGGCTTCACACACTCACACAGGCATCTGGTTGGCCATAGCTGAAGCAGGATGCTAGAATAGATGGGCCGTCGGTCTGATCCGATCCAGCAGGGGTCTTCTTCTGTTCTTCAAAGTATTTATCCTGATACGTTGCCAATCCGCTGTTTTCTTTTTCAGAGGATGCACTAAAATGTCCTCCTCCTCCTCCTCACCCACCAACACCATTGTCTGGGCCGGAGCGAGAGGCAGGTCAACAAGCAGGTTGCAATGGTGAAGAGGAACAGCAGCACCGGGGGCTCTTGTCAGCGGGGCCCCTGTTGGGGTGTGGGCCCTCGACAGCTGCCCGACCATGCCTACCCGTGACGCCAGCCCAGCTTTCCACCCCAAAAGGCATAGCCAGCACCAAAGGGTCATCTAGTTTCAGGGGACCCACCTGCTGCTACCAACACATCTTTTAATTCCTTCTGCTGCTAATATTTATCTTAACCCCATATCCTTGTTGATGCAGGGGAGAAAGTTCACGGGTGGCATTTGTGAACCAAATGAATATTCTAGGTCACCGCATGTGTTTTAGGAACATTAACTACACACCTCAATGAAGCAAGTGTGATTCCTTCCTCTGAAACTTGTGCCTTGCTCCGGATCGCTGCTCTTCTGCCCTCTTTCCTGTCTCTGCCTAGATCATAAGAGTTGAAAGGAGCCTACAAGGCTATCGAATCCAACCCCCTGCTCAATGCAGGAAACTAGAGGAGGGGTCTCCCATCCAAGGAATAACCAGGCCTGGCCCTGCTTAGCTTTCCACACTCGGACAAGCTGAGCCAGCGTATGGAATTGATACTTCCAGTGCTTGAATTGAAAACAGAAGTCGCAGGGGGCCTAGCCCTCTTACTAGAGATGTAAAGGCTCAGGGGGGAAACAGGGGGAAAAAACCTAGAAAAATGTGGGGGGAAACCCCTAGGGGCTTTTTCATCCTTGTGGGAAAAAACAAAGGGTTCCCCCCCCCTTTTTTCTTTTTTGTTCCTTTTCCTCCATTTCCCCCCCAGGCCTTTACATCTCTACCCTTTAGCTCTTTTGATAGCCTCCTTGGCTCCTGTTTTTAGAAGGCTATGAGGAGCATGGTTGGCTAACATTGGCAAGGGTGGAGCCAGACAGTGTGGCTTCTGGATTTCATTCAGGTCCTGCTGTCTTTCCCCCACGCCCCATAATCTGAGCACTAGATTTTTCAGTTGCAAACTTCTGCTCCTGTGCTCCAGATGGACTCACCCCATGGCTGTTGACCATGTCTCGTCCCTTACCGTAAGAGCCTGACCTTAAGAAAATAAGAATAGCCCTGCTGGATCAGACCAAAGGCCTATCTATTCCAGCATCTTGTTTCCCATAGTGGTTGACTAGATGCTGATGGGAAGTCTACAAGCAGGACAGGAATGCAACAGCATCCTCCCACCATTGTTTTATTTATTTATTTATTATATTTATACCCCGCCTTTTTTTCCTGCAAGGAACCCAAGGCGGCTTACATAATCCTCCTCCTCCTCTCCACTTTATCCTCACAACAACCCTGTGAGGTAGGTTAGGCTGAGAGTCAGTGACTGGCCCAAAGTCACCCAGTGAGTTTCATGGCTTGAGCGGGGACTAGCACCCGGATCTCCCGAGTCCCAGTCCAACACTCTCACCACTACGCCACACTGGCTCTCAGCAACTGGCTCACAAAGGCATACTGGTCTATGACTAGTAGCTGTAGATAGCTTTATCCTCCATGAATTTGTCCGATCCCATTTTTAAAGTCATCTAAGTTAGTGGCCGTCACCGCGCCTTGTGGCAGGGAGTTCCACACTTTAACTGTGCACTGTGCCTGTGACCCGGTCCTGTTCCTGCATCTTGATCCTAAGATCCATCCTGCCACCGTGCACAGCGGTAAACGTCCAGCACAGGAGACGTCCCTTCAATTCCTGGTTCATGAAACGTCCCTTCGATTCCTGCCCTCATTTCCCTGTAAACTGGATGCACAGTCCAGGCACTTAAAATTCCTGTGACCATTGATAATTGAAATGCTGCTATTAATACTGTCGGAGGAATTTGACCTTGGCTGCCGAAGCTGTGGCTCGACACAATACTCTTCGGGAACAGTTGTAGGGCATACCACAATTGTGTGCTCCAACTTTCTACACCAGGCTTGCTCGACCCGGCGCCCTCCACACGAGCTGGACTGCAATTCCCATCAACCCCAGCCAGCCTGCTGGCTGGGGTTGATGGGATTCATAGATCATAGAGTTGGAAGGGGCCTACAAGGCCATCGAGTCCAACCCCCTGCTCAATGCAGGAAACTAGAGGAGGGGTCTCCCATCCAAGTAATCACCAGGCCTGACCCTGACCCTGCTTAGCTTTCCACACTCAGACAAGCGGAGCCAGCATTGCAGTCCAACATGTGTGGAGGGCGCCGGGATGGGGGTAAGGCCGCTCTACCTGCTGTCAAACACATCTGTGGCTCTGTCCTGCGTTGCTCCGTAGCTCACAAGTTCTGTAAAATAATAACTTTTGGAGGGCCAAACGAAACAACACAAGGCAGTTGCATGCAATGTTAGGCCAGCGGCTCCTTCTCTCCTTTAAAAATGCCTTCAGCGAGGGGGTGGGATTTTCAGTGTAGAAGGGGAAGGGGGAAAGGGGGAGGGGTACATAACCCTTCCCCTGCCAGCCCATATCCCCCTGAAATTCTTTCCCACCGCAAAGCTGCTCCCCAGAAACTTTGCAAACTGAAGTCATGATTTTTCTATCTCTTTGTCAGATGCTCATATTTTATATTTGATAGTAAAAGGCCTATGTGAGCTCCTGAATTGGCTGGTCTGCGCCTGACCTAAAGATTTACAAAAGAATGATGTAGTTAGAGATCTTGTCAAGCATACAAGATCCCATTGTCTATCTACCTAAGCAGAAGCTGGGGTACTGAACACTAACAGGCAGCCAGCAGTTAGATGTAGTACAGGCGGAATCAACAGGCTGCAAGCCTGGCAAGTCGACAACCCGGTTCACAGTGTAATGGCGGCAAATCGTGGGTTAATTACACAGTGAATTGACCCACGATTTGCCCCTGAGTGCACCGGGTACATTCCGTGGCCATTTTGCATATTCAACCTGCCATTTTGGGAGGTTGCTACATCGTGGGTTAATCGTGGGTTAAACAACCCAGACAGGGTTAACTTAAAATTACTAGTTACATGCAAACGGGCCCTACTTGTGCAAATAGAAATGCATAGAGGCATTTGGGGACAAAGATGTGACTTTACCATCAAGTCAGGGTTTTCCCCACTCCACTATCCCCCCACTTTTTTTTTTTATAGCATCTTGCCTGAAGAAGAGATCTGGTGGTCTTGAAAGCTTGCACATTTTTTGTGATCTTTTGGTTGGTCTGATAAAGATATTACACTTGCAATCAATCACAGAAACACAGCATTGTCATCCAGTTCAACCCCCAATCCTGTAACACAGTGAGGGGTGTTTCCTTTCCTGCTTTTCCACTACATAACCTCTAGGTGGCACTGTGGTATAGCAAAATAGCACAAATACACAAGAGAAAATTGTGCTTTCTTTCACTTTCAGAATTAAATACCGCATTTCCCCCACTCTGAAAAAAAATGTCTGTAAGTGCCAGTTAGACAGAACAGAAGCAAAACTGGAGGGTTGGGATGTCATCTAAAGAACCTGTAAACAACCGTGAGTAGGGAATGACAGAGCACGATCAATGCCTCGGGTAGAAAAGCCCTATGATCACTCCGCCAAACACATGAATGACCAGACCAGTGTCTTGTAACAGATACATTGTTATGAAATGGCCTGGGGAAGTGACGAGGAACTGGTTAGGAAGCAAATAATTACCGGAGCATCAGATGCAGGAGTCCAAGCCAACTGTTCACATGATCTTACTTGAATTCATTTTGTTTGTTTAAGCCCCATCTGGTAACAATGATTAGGTTTGACAGCTCTTTTCCTTGGCATGATAAACAGAGATTCAATTGAAGCTTTTCCCACCACGGAGATGCAGTGATGGGGAAAGCTTTGTGGAAGTGCTGTAGCTCAACCGTAGAGCACCTGCTTTGCATGCAGAAGGTCCCAGGTTCAATCCCCAAGATCTCCAGGTAGGGCTAGAAAAGAATCCTGTCTGAAACCCTGGAGAGCTGGTACAGCCAGTGCCAACAATACTGGGCTAGATGGACCCATGGACCGGGTTCAGACAACACGGTAACCCACATTCAAGGGTTGAGTGTGGGTTGTCGTTGAACCATAGGTTGCCGTTGAAACGTGGATTATTGTGTTGTCTGAACCCAGCTGCGCTAACGAGCCATGGCTTGTTAACCACAAACAACCTATGAAGAGAACCCACCATGGTTTGTTGGGTGGTGAACTCTGGGTTCATAGATTTCATAGATCATAGAGTTGGAAGGAACCTACAAGGCTATCAAGTCCAACCTCCTGCTCAATGCAGGAAACTAGAGGAGGGGTCTCCCATCCAAGTAACAATCAGGCCTGACCCTGCTTGGCTTTCCACACTCAGACAAGCTGAGCCAGCGTAAGCCACAGGCCTGTTTTGTTCACTATGGTTTGTTATCTCAGCTGGGTTCAGACAACAGAATAACCCACATTTCAACAACAACCCACGGTTCAATGACAACCCACACTCAACCCTTGGGTGTGGGTAATCATGTTGTCTGAACCCAGTCGTGGCAGCTTCTTATGTTCCTATCTGATGGATTTCCACTTCTCACAGCAGTTGGGGAGCTCTGATCAGGAACGTTAGCATTGAATCAAAACTAAACCACAAAGTTAGTAAGCACTGCACACATTGTTTTGGGTTCCCAGAAATGTACCAGGGAAAATTCACACCCCTGTCATTAAGCAACTTATGCTTTATTACTAAAGCAGTACAAGCCATGCAGAAAAAAAATATTTTCCATGTTCTGAGGGGAGGAAAACTGTCTGTTTCAAATTTTAATAAGTGTTACAAAATCCCCTTCACTCTCCAAATGAATTTCACAACTAGTATGTTTTTGTTCTTTCCTTTCTCCAGATTCAAAGCAATCTGAATTTTTCCTTTCACTATGAAAGCAGAGAATGGGGGCAAGAACAGCCTGATCCTGGCCATGTTTATTCAGAAGTAAGCCTCTCGGTATTCTTTGGAAGATCTTAGACTTATCCCATGTGAATATGCATAGGATTGCAACCAGGCAGCCAGGTCTATGTACATATATATTTATTTTTAGTGAAAATGTTTGTTAACCAGCCTTCACTGAAAGGATTCCAAGGTGGTGTACAAAAGTATGAATAAAAGAATCAAGACAAACATATAAATACAATGGGCAGTTGTGGCGTAACCCCACAATTCAGTTCCCTGGTGTATGTCTGAATTAGTATGTTTAGTGAGTATAGCATGTTGAACTGAGTGGGTGTGGTTTGTGATGTCTTGGAAAGGGTGGGGGGAGGAGTATATAAGGAGTGTGTAAGTGATGTCAGAGCAGTTGAGTTAGTGTGTTACGGGAGTGAGAGTGGAGTTGGTTGGGAGTTAGTGTGTTTGTAGTATTGGGAGTGGTGTGTTGATGTTGAGAGGGTGTAGGGAGTTTTTACAGTCTTACAGTGATTCTTACAATTATTCGTGTCTTGTCTGTCAGGAGTTTTGAGAGAAATCAGTGCTTGTCTGAAGTGTGAAAGTATTTAGAGTTATAGGGACTTAGGTTAATTACAAAGTGTTTGGTGTAGGCAGGTTTAAAGTTATTTTCTGGAACTAAGATTTTGAGAATTAATATAAACTTATTTTTATTTTGTTTGCTACCCATATCCTACGTGTCAGCCTGGCGTTATTAACCTGCATTACTTTTAAATCTACACACACACACACCTTTGTACCTACAGTATCATAAATTTAAAATAGATCCTTAATTACCTGTATTAATCTTTTCCCTCATTGGTAGGGGAAAGGTTTCATTTGACCCTCCCCTCAGGTTTTTAAGTGTTGGTGCTTAGCCTGAGAAGGGTTTATGTGGCTGGATCTAGTGTGAGAGGACTGTGTCGTCGCAGCAGTATCCAAGCCTGCTTCTGCACTGCTACCCAATGACCTGGTTTGCATGATCACCCAGCCCACCATGGCTTCTTTAAGCTACGGTGGGTTGCTGCCTATGCCGGTGCATGCTGGGCAAATTTGCATATTCAAGCCACAACCACGGCTGGTCGTCGTGTGGTCCAAACCCAGCGAGAGTGGGTTGTCGGCACAGTTAACAAACCATCCAGAACCCATTGGACTGTTTTAGGGTTGTGGGTGGTTTGTTAACCATGCCGACAGCCCACCCTTGCCGGGTTTAGACCACACGACAAGCCGTGGTCGTGGCTTGAATATTCAAAATGGCCGCACGTGCATGCCACAGCCCGCCATAGCTTAAATACTGGGCTGCTTGATCATGCAAAATGGCCTGGTATGTTGTGCAAGCGGGACCCACCACTCATGCAGCGGGAACTAGTGGTTGGAAAAGCAACCCTCAAAACAAGCGGAAACACTTTTTCCAGATCGAGACAGGGTGGTGGAACTTCCTTCTGCAAACTCCGCTGACCTGCCTCATTCTGCAAACGAGTGTTTCTCCACTTGTTTTGGGTTGGATTTTTTTTTCTTTCAACTGCGTGCTCCTTGCTGTTCTAGTAGAGGGTCCCGCTAGTGCGCAGGCAGCGTCGGATCCTGTCCAATCTAATTAAAAACAACAAATGACCGTAATGACAGCAACCAATTAAGCAGAATAAAAGCAGATTAACACGACAATCCCATATATGTCTACTCAGAAGTGAGTCCCATTGAGCTCAATGGGTCTTAATCCCAGGTTAGTAGGTATAGGATTGCAGCCCAAACCGTTAAAACCAGAGCAAAAGTTCCTCTAAAATACCTGGACAAATGGGAAGGTCATAACCTGCTGCCAAAAATATTGCACTGTCAGTGCCAGTTGAGGCTCTTTGGGGAGGGCATTCCATCCTGTGCATCGTGGCCCGCATGAAGGGTAGGCATGGTTGGGCAGCTGCCGAGGGCCCACAGCCAAGCATGGGCCCACTGAGAAGAGCCCCCCCCCCCGAGTTGCTCCTCCTCCTCACCATTGCAAGCAGCGTGTTCACCTGCCTCTCGCTCTGGCCCAGACGAACAGAGTTGGTGAGAAGCAGGAGATGCCACTGCCTACTTGCTCACGGGCTCTCTGCCAGTGGCAAGCAAGCAAGCGGGTAGCCATGACGAGGAAGAGGTCGAGGAGCAACAGCAACTGGTGACAATGCTGGTGAGAAGATTGACTCACTGAAGGAGGGGGCCCATTGAGGGTGTCTTGTGGCACCCTCAAGCCCCCCCCCGCCCCCAAAACCTGGAGCCAGCACTGCTGTGCGCCTGTTTACTCAAACATAAGTCTGACTAAGATTGCCAACTCTGGCACTTGCCCCTGCTCTTCTGTCTCCAGTAGCAGTTTGAATTGCACAGGCATGAAAAGCTTTAGCCATTGATTTCTATAAACCAAGCGGCTGTGAAAGGCACAAGAGCAAGTCAGCTATTTAAACTGGCTCCTGAAGTCCTACTGTGTTCAGCGAAGCTTTCCCCCCCAAGTTAAGCGTGCTTAGGATTCCAGCCTTAATGTGTATCTTTCGACGAACATTCTTATTTTGTGAACAGTTGGCACAACCCAACCAAAATTGAGCACTTTTCAGTCCCATTGATTTCAGTGGGATAGTTAACATGATGCTTCAGGATGCAGTCCCAAACCCACTTACCAGGGAGGAAGTCCAACTGAACAGAGCGGGGCTTATATCTGAGTAAACATGCATTGGATTGCCCTGTATGGTTGCAATCCTATGCTACCATACCTGGATGCAAGCCTCATCGAACGCGGTGGGATTTACTGCCGAGTAAACACGCACTAGGATTGCACTGCGCATGGCTTAACCTGAAAACGATGGAGTTTAAAAGTACTTGGATACAGCTGGAATGTGCTGTTTATTAGTTCCAGTTCAATCCTGAGCGATAGATCCCATTTGCAGTAGCTGAGCTCCCACTATGGGTCACTTGTTGCCTGTGGTCTGCTCTGCATCGTCTTCCATGTGTCATGAATGGCAAACATGAGCACAGGAAGTAGTATGTCTGTGATGGAGGCAGCGGGATCCTGGTTTCTTGCCAAGAAGGGTGCCTTCATGTGTGCACGACTGAGCACACCCAAGATAACCGGATTTGCCAGCTCTGATCCAGCATCTGAGCTGATTTGACTCTTGGAGGTTAAAAAAACACACCCAACAACCCCCCCCCCTCCTTTCGGCACAGAGAAAGGCAGGCGTATAAAGGCGCTCGCTTTCTCATTTATGAGTCATTGTTTGTTCCGCCAGAATAGAAGGTGCTCAAAATGATGTACATCAGGAAAAAAAAGGTGGGGTATAAATATAATAAATAAATAAATAAATAAATTATAGGGCGCAATCCAATCTGGATGCCCGTAACCCTCCGAACCTGGAGGATTATGGGAATCTTGGGAGGGAGGAACGTGGAGGCGAAGGTTGCCTCTGTGCTCCTCCCTCCCTGCTAAACTCTTAGACGGCCGATTTCAGCTGTCTAAGTGTCGCCCCTCAGATCCCTCCCCTCCCTGCCCCCTCACAACACCCACGAACAAAACCCCTTCTCCGAGAGGCAGCCAGCGTGGTTCTTTCCTCACTGGCTGTGAGCAGTGGGGGGAGGCACTCCGAGCTCTGAGCCCCAGCTCCGATGTTGGGAATGACTTTCCGAGGTCGGAGCTGGGAGTCCGAATAATCCTATGGCCGTCTAGACCAGTGTTCTCCAACCTTGGGTCCCCAGATGTTTTTGGCCTACAACTCCCAGCATGCTCCAGCCAGTGTTGGAGAACACTGGTATAGGTGTTAAGCCCGTGTGCGCCTAATGTCTCTCCTTCTTTGGGGGAAGGATGCTATATACCAGTGTTCTCCAACCTTGGGTCCCCAGATGTTTTCGGCCTACAACTCCCACCATGTTGGCTGGCTGGGGCATGCTGGGAGTTGTAGGCCAAAAACATCTGGGGACCCAAGGTTGGAGAACACTGGTCTAGACACTGTCTAGCGGCCATAGGATTGTGCTGCCCAAGTATGAAGTTGATAAAATAACCTTTAAAATAGCAACATCGCCCTAAAAACAGCAAAGAAATGGAAACAACAGCAAGCAGACGGGAAGACCTCGCATCAGCAAATGTATTTCCAGTATCAGAGGTGGTATGCCATTCAACACCAGTGGCTGGGGAACACATGTGGGAGGGCGGTAATATTGCACGCATGTCCTGCTTTGGGGTTTCCCACAGGCAGCTGGTTGGTCACTGTGGGGGCAGAACTAGCTAGGCCTTTGGTCTGACCCAGCCTGGCTCTTCTTACATCCATATAATATAACCAGAGCTGTCACCCAATTTAAGAAATCTTAGGGCGCAATCCTGTGCATACTTAGACCGAAAAAAGCCTACAATTCCCAGCATGTCCCCAGCCAGCTATGCTATGCTGGCTGGGGCATGCTGGGAGTTGTAGCCCCACCCCCCTGGACTAAACATGCATAGGATTGCATCAAGTACAGTAAAACCTTGGATTGCAAGCATAATTCGTTCTGGAAACGTGCTTGTAATCCAAAGCACTAGTATATCAAAGCTAATTTCCCCGTACTTGTATTGCAAGACCTCGCTCAATTTATCAAGTTAAATTGTATTTAAAAAATTTGCTTGTCTTGCAAAACACTCGCAGACCAGGTTACTCGCAATCCAAGCTTTTACTGAAGTTATATGAGTTTTGTCCCTGACCCAGAGATGGTGTTAAGGGGTGGCCCACTAGGGCTGGAGCCCCAAATCTTTTAAATAATAATAATAATAATAATAATAATAATAATAATAATAATAATAATAATAATAATAATAATTTGGAGCCCCACATCTCTGGGAGGCCATCTGCCACACCACCCTGCTTGCTGAAATGAAGGTACAGGGGCCCTGAGGATCTGAACATCTGAACCCCCTGGATTAGCAGGCCTTTTGACCACATGTGCTTCACCTCCTGCTGCCCCCCCCCCTTGAATCATTCTGCCTGAAGTTTTTTTCTGAAATCAAATGCCCCCCTATCCAGTGTCCATTCATCCCTTTTTACAAATAGGAGACAGGGTCCTTTACAGACACACACACACAAAGAGAGACTTTAGAGCATATGTAAATCAGCATATGCAAATTTGTGCTTTTTTTTTTGGTCTCGTGGGCCTGAGACCCGGAACTTTTCAGTACCTAGCACCGCCCTTGCCCTGACTGTTAGTTTTCTATGCAGAGGAGTTTGTTTTGTTTGGAGGAGCATTCAACCACGGGAGCCTTTGCAAGCACCGACCCGAGTTTATCCTCTCACTCAGTGAGAACTCGCCCTGAGTGAAGCTCTGGGCCATGTCTTTACAATGGGTAGTATCCAATGCTGTCACAGCGCTGGCACTAATGACGTTGTGCTAGCGGAAAGCAATGCTGGCGCAACGTCATCAGCACTTGCCAGGCAACAGGAAAAAGGCAGCGATTAGCCACCTTCCCCCTTTGCCTAGCAAACGTGAATGACGTTGCCCTAGCATTGGTTTACAGTAGCATGGCGACAGCATTGGATAATGGCATTTTATTAGTCTGGGGAAGTGCGAGAAAAAATTTCAAAGTCTTCCCCCCCCCCCTTCTGCAGCACAGTATTCCGTATCCTTAAGCAGCACGTCGACTGCACTTGCGTAATAGAAATCAAGTCTGTCATCCCTAAGCCGCTTTCCAAGAAGGTATTATCTGACACTGCCCTCATGCAAACAAGGGTTGCCATGGCACTGATCCTTCAGATATTTTGCAAAGCGCTTTGCCTGATGATTATATATGGCTGCATTTCAGGGCCACGGGAATAAATCTATTAGGCTGCCACTTCAAATGAATATGAAACGCAGTCTGGCAATACAGCAAGGCAATAGAGGCCCGGTGCAGATTGACAGCCTTTTGTTTTTGTTTTTGTTAAAGTAAATTCAAAAATTAGCTAATGCAGCCATTCTTGCAATTTCAACATTTCCTGAAATGGTCAATTTGCATGTCGGATTTGATGCGACTTTGTCACCCTAATCTTGCTGATTATGGCAAGAGATTCAACAAGCACTGTTTTCAGTCAATTAAATGGCTGAGCGTATCATTATCTAAAGGTTACCGATAGGGCCGTTTGGCTGTTTGTGGGTCATGCCGTGGTACTCACATGTTGCTCCGGTACCAACTTCCTGAGCATTGGTGCAGCTCTGAAGTAGGGTAGCCATGTGTCCTCTTTTACAGAGGAATGTCCTCTATTGGAAGGGCTGCCAAAGGACTGTCCACTGTTCTGAAGTCATCCTCTGTTTGATGGGCTGTCTGATCCAAGTCTGGTTTAAAGATCAAGAACCATCCAAAGGGAGAGCAGCAGAGGCCTTGACGCTGTCCATGAACAGCACCTGGACAGCAGACCAAACAAGGCACACAGGACACTGGATCATAATCTTCCACGCTATAGTGAGATGCCCTGTCTTTCTATATAAATTATAGTAACGATTTCTAGATTTACACCCAGACATGTAAAATGAACACATGCAAATTTTAGCAAATGCGTGTCCTCTTTTTTGGGTGATGCATTTCCTCTTTTGGGGCGACTCATACGAGGCCCTTTATGCTATCTTGCCCCCTCTAATCTTGTTCAGCGAACAGTGTTTTCAGTCAGTTAATGGCTAAGGGCGCAATCCTATGCATGTTTGGACAGAAAAAGCCCTACAACTCCCAGCATTCTCCAGCCAGCATATGGGAGTTGTAGGGCTTTTTTTCTGTCTAAGCATGCGTAGGATTGCACCCTAAGTGTATCATTATCTAAAGGTTACCAATAGGCCAGCTCTCAAAAATGGCTGTTTTCGACGTGTGCCGTGGCACGCACACGTTTTTCCAATATCAGCTACTCAAAGCATCAGTGCAGGTTTGAACATCTTCCAAATATTTGTTATGGGCAAGGAAAGAACTGGCCCAAAGTCACACAGCAGGCTTTAGGTGTGTGTGTAGGAATTTGAAATCCAATTCTCTTCTGACTATTTTTGGAAAAGCTTGAGAGTCTCTGACCACATGATGCAGGGTCATTAATGCGCTGCAGTGGAGAAAATTGCAGATAGAAAAGGCAGAACGCTAATCTAAAGCTGGGGAGGGGAACTGAGTCGGGGTGGGGGATAGATCGCGGGTCCTATTCCGTCTCGTAGACCTTCCCCATCCAGCCTACACAGGCTCTGATCAATGACTGGAGATCATAGGGGGATTCCCGCCCCCTTCCCAAACCTCTGATAGACTCCTGGGGTGGGGCTTCAGCAGGGGGCATGGCCCACAGAGGGGGCCAAAGCCTTCACAGGCCGGATGGGGAATGTCTGGGGGCCAGAGGTTGGTGCTCTCCACTGATCTAAAGGGCAACTAAAATGAGAGCCAGTGTGGCGCAGTGGTTAGAGTGTTGGACTGGGACTTAGAAGATCCGGGTTCTAGTCCCCACGCAGCCATGAAACTCACTGGGTGACTTTGGGCCAGACACTGACTCTCAGCTTAACCTCCCTCACAGGGTTGTTGTGAAGATAAATGGAAAGGAGGAGGAGGAGGATTATATAAGTTGCCTTCGGTTCCTTGTGAATAAATAAATAAATAAATAAACTAAAGGACCCAATCTTTGGTTTCTTGTGACTTTCTGCTCAATGGACACTACTCAGTCATGTATAGTTTTTGCCTGAGTTTGTTTGTTTTTAATAGACTGCAGAGATAGGAGGCTGGAAACTCTACAGTGTTCTCCAACCTAGGGTCCCCAGATGTTATTGCCTTACAACTGGCTGGGGCATGCTGGGAGTTGTAGGCCAAAAACATCTGGGGACCCATGGTTGGAGAACACTGCTCTAGTAGAACCCTAATGTCTTCGGTGGGGGGCTGTTTAATATCCCCCCCACTGTTCATTCTCAATCATCCCCACTCTTGGAGAAATATGGGGACCCAGGGCTGGTGCAAGGCAGTTTGGTGCCCTAGGCAAGATCAGATATTTAGCGCCCCCCCTTCCCACTTGAGCCCTCCCTCCCTCCCTCCAGTCCTATGCCCATTATGAAATAAATTTCCCTCCCTGGGAACTGCCAAGCCCCATAGAAAAACTTTGTGGACTTTGAGACTTTTCCTTTGTGTTCACGCGGAAAGCAAAGAGGCAACATCAGCCCAGCTATGCCAGGAATTCGCAAGGGCCTTCTCCTATTCCATATATATGTAAAAGCCTGTCTCCTCCTGCGGGCAGCAAAAGGGATATGAAAAAAGGATGTGAGAGAGGTGTGGTGGCGCTACCTGTGAGGAATAGAGACAAAAGGGCATCTTGTAGCCTGTCCTACCTCGCAGGGTGGAGGTGCAGAGACACCAGTTTGACTCATACACCTTCTGGGTTGCGGCGGGGGGGATGCAAGTAGTAGAAACATAGCAAAGAGAGAGCCCATGGATCATCTGGTTCAAATTTCTGCTTCCCCTCCTCTATCACTTTGTTGTTGCAATATTTCTTTATCAGAATACTGTATATTATCCTGACTTTCCCTTTACCAGCCTAGTGCTCAAGGCAGACAACAATATTCAAAGTACAGTAAAGCAAACATCAACAGCTCTGGGCACAACCCTAAACACGCTGAGGCAGAAAAAAGCCCCGCAACTCCCAGCATTCCCCAGCCAGCATGGCTGGCTGTTGGAATGCTGGGAGTTGTGGGGCTTTTTTCTGCCTCAATGTGTTTAGGGTTGCGCATGGCTGGCTGGGGAATGCTGGGAGTTATAGGACTCCCCCCCCTCCAAACACGCGTAGGATTGCATCCTAAAAGCATTTAAAACCAAAACACAGAAACAGCATGGTAAATACTTAAAACATTGGAGCCCCAGCTAGCTTAAAATACCTTTCCCTCCCTCCCTGGTTGCTGGAAATAACTGCTTTCAGGGGACGTTGAGCTGAGGAACCTGAGGAGGGAAGGCGAAGGAGGTGTTTGCAGGTGCATCCTTCCCGCCGCCCACCAGCCTCCCATCATTGGCCCCTGCCCGCCTCCGCCTCCTGCCTGCAGCTTCAGCGGCGCCAGCAGCAGGAGCTGCTGCTCCTGGTAACGCGAGGCTTGGAGACTGAGCCCTGAGGTAGAGGAGAGAGAGGGAGGGGCGCGCTTCTTTCGCCTCCCCTTCCCCACCACAGGACGGTAAATGATTGGTAAAACAAACTTGGTAAAATACGCATTTTAGCGCTGTATTTTTTCCCCAAGGCGTTTCTGCTGCCCCCTTAGGCCCGGCGCCCTAGGCAGCTGCCTAGTTGGCCTAATGGTAGCACCGGCCCTGTGGGGACCTATATTGTTCCATGCTAGGAGAAAAACATCTTGAGGGGAGCGATTTCTGTCTGATATTCATTAAAAATAAAAGAATTAATGGAACTTTGCACGCAACCCAATATTCATGTTAATCACACAATTTCACGTTCCTATTTCTACCAGCTGGTCTGCCCAGCAAAGTACCTGGTATGCCTCCAAAATACCCTCATCATGTACCATCCTACCTTGCAACTCTTGTTCAGGGGGAATGTATGTCATCCTGGCAGGCACACGTCAAACCTCCCCTGAGGCACCTTCTAATATATCACAGCGACCCCGTCGGCGGTGCAAAGGCCTCGTCCATTAGCTGCGCGCATTAGGACTGAAATTTCCAGTTATACTGACCTTTCTGAACTGAATTCGGTGGAGCAAGGACATGAGCAACATGTTGTCTAGATAATGCTAAAAGCCAAAGTCGAGTGGGGAGGGCGAAGCCGACGTTTCCATGGGCAGAGTAAGAAATGACGCATGAGGAGGGCGTGATGAGTTGACAAAGTTACCAGTATCTAAATCAGTGTTCTCCAACCTTGGGTCCCCAGATGTTTTTGGCCTACAACTCCCAGCATGCCCCAGCCAGCTATGCTGGCTGGGGCATGCTGGGAGTTGTAGGCCAAAAACATCTGGGGACCCAAGGTTGGAGAACACTGATCTAAATTGTTGGGGAAGCAAAGGGGAGGGAGAATGGGATAGCAGACAAATAAAAGTGGACTAGGAAAACAACAACCGGTGCCGGTTCCAGGTTTTCGAGGGCCCTTGGGCAAGATCCTCTCAGTGGCCCCCCCTCCCTCAGTGAGCCTACCTTCTCACCGCCATTGTCACCAGTCGCTATGCTTCTCCTCCTCTTTCTCATCCGTGCTACCACTTGCTTGCTTGACAGGCAGAGAGGCAGTGAGTAAGTCCACATCTCCTCCTCCTCTCTCCCCGCCACCGTTGCTTGGGCCAGAGCGACAGGCAGGCAGGTGGACGAGCACGCCGTAATGGTGTAGAGGAGGAGCAAGTCCAGGGGGCTCTTGCCAGGGGTTTAGTGGGCGGGGCAGGGCGGGAAGGGGAGGAGACCGGCGCCACCAAGATATGAGGTATCCTATCCTGGCGGCGCCTCTGCCTCCTTCCCTCTCCCTCCTAAGCGCGGCAGTCGGACAGCCGAGATCGCCCATCTAGCTGCTTTGCAACCTTCACCTGCGTACTCCTCCCTCCTTGCATAGGATGCTCATAATCCTCAGAGTTCAGAGAGTTATGGGCCTCCTCCCCATAGGATTGCGCCTTAAGGAGTGGGATAAAAATACTTTTTTGGGTGCAATCCAATCGGGATGCCCGTGAGCCTCCAAAAGCGTTCTTCGCCTCCCCACTCCTCCTGCTCTGCATTTTTGCTAGACGACTGTTTTCAGTCACCTAGCTGGGGCACTTTGGAGGAGGAGGAGGAGGAGGAGGAGGGAAGGAGGCCGGTGCATCATCAGGATATGTCACATTCTGGCTGCTCCAGTCCCCTCCCTTCCCCGCGCCCTGAACCGCTTCCCTGACCTTGGACAGTAGGTGGTGCGGTGCTTTCTGTGCTGGCTGTGAGGGGAGCGGGATCGGAGCCCCAATTCCCAGCTCCGAAGAGTTGGAGTGCTGCTGTCTCCGACCTCGGAGTTGGGAATCCAAACAGTCCTATGTGTCCCCCCCCCCCAGATGATGTCTAAGGGCCATAGGATTGTTCCCTTAATTAATGAATTAAGGAGTGGGGGGGGGAATACTTTAAATTAATTAAGAAGTGGGATAAAATACTTTTAAACAATTAATTAAGGAGGAAGAAAAATACTTTAATTACAAGCATTTTTATCACACTCCTTAGCTAAAAAATCTCCCAGAGTGGCTCATATATAATCAGTAAAACAAGACAGTTCCTGCCTGCAGCAGGCTTACAATCTAAAAAGACACAGACACAACACACAAGGAAAAAGGAATGGGGAGGGAAGAGGATTAAGACCAACTTTTAGGGCGGTAGTGATTTCAATTTCAGAGGCTATTTCCATTTCCAATCCTTTTCACCTAAGACCTACACAGTGTTGGGTTCTTAGAAACTAGGTTCCAGTATTAGGAGCAGAGGAGCTGCTGGTCGGTATACTTAGCATGGGAATATTGTACCTACTACATTGCTACAACTGGAAGGTATTTATTAACATTTCATCCTTTTGTTTGCAGTACATCCTCAGTTTCCATGCTGTACAAGACATAATAACCTTCCCCACCCATCGAGGGAATCACCTGGGAGTAAGTAGCAGCTGTTGCTAGCATGTCACACGCATGCCCCTGTGTGTTGCAGAAACACACTCTCCATTGCTACTTCAAACCAGTCTTTGTTTGCAGAGCTTTAACACTGAAGAGAGAGGATGGATGAGTTTTCCTATTTCATTATACTGCAATTATGGCTCCCGCCAGAAAGCCATTTATATCACTTTAATCTTCTGTTCTAACACCTGTAAGTGTTCAGCAAACATTTCATTACTTTGGTGGTTCACAACAACTCTTGAGCTGCAGCCATTGCTGCCATAATCAAAAGAGGCGTGAAGAGCACATCTAGAATGATTTGCAAAGCAAAAGGGAGAAGCATTCATTCAAATGCAATGTGGCTGGCCCTAACATTAGGTTAAGTGAGGTGGTTGCCTCAGGCGGCAGATCCTGGAGGTCAGAGAGTGGCAGAGGGATGTCGGAGGACAGAGCCGCTTGTGCCATGTGGTTTCCCCTAGAACATAAGAAGAGCCCTGCTGGATCAGACCAAGGGTCCATCTAGTCCAAGTATTCTGTTCACACAGTGGCCAACCAGCTGCCCACGGGAAACCCACACACAGGACATGAGTGCAACAGCACCCTCCTGCCCATGTTCCCCAGCAACTGCTTTTCATAGGCATACTGCCTCTGACACTGGAGGTATCATACAGCCATCAGGACTAGTAGCCACTAATAGCCTTCCCCGCCATGAATTTGTCCAATCCCTTTTTAAAGCAACCCAAATGGGTGGTCATCACTACCTCTTGTGGTAGTGAATTCCGTAGTTTAAACTCTGCACTGTGTGAAGAAGTACTTCCTATATCTGTCCTGAATCTCCCACCAATCAGCTATGATGGGATGGCCCATGAGTCGCTAAGCTAGCCAGTTGCACCTTGGTGCAGTGGGAGACGTTGGCCCACCACCAGTGTTGATGTTGAAGTAAGATTCAGCTGCCACTCTGGTCAGCTTCTGTATGTAGAAGGGGAGGGGGCACCATCTTTTCCTTTGCCTCAGACAGAGTGCTGAATTCTGAATTGCAGGTGCACCCCCATAGCCATCCACCATCACCACCACTACAGGCCTGTGGCTGATGCTGGCTCAGCTGGTCTGAGTGTGGAAAGCTAAGCAGGGTCAGGCCTGGTTATGACTTGGATGGGAGACCCCTCCTCTAGTTTCCTGCACTGAGCAGGGGGTTGGACTCGGCAGCCTTGTAGGCTCCTTCCAACTCTATGATCTATGAAATCTATGAATCTATAAAGCCCACCACCACCACCACCCCACCCAAGGAGAGTCTAAAGTTGCAGGCAGCTGAGCTGATGCATATCAACAAACCACTTCTAGAAGTCTTCACCTGCTAGGAGCTGAACTTTTGTAAAGCAAATGGGTCTTAATTGCTCATTCAAGGCCAGGCCAGCCCCAAATACTTTAGGACAGTGTTTCTCAACCTTGGGTCCCCAGATGTTTTTGGCCTACAACTCCAGCATGCCCCAGCCAGCATAGCTGGCTGGGGCATGCTGGGAGTTGTAGGCCAAAACATCTGGGGATCCAAGGTTGAGAAACACTGCTTTAGGATAAGAAACAATATATTGCTGCTGGGAAAATCCATTTCCCCCGCAGCTACTGTGAGGATTACAGCTAAGCTGAGAGGGAAGAAGGAAGCGTGTGGGGTGGGGTGGCAGATGGCGTCAGTGTCCCTGCTCATAAAAAGTGGCCGGTGCTGCCTCCCTGCAAGTCCTGGTGGTTCCACTACTACATCACTGCTCAGGCAGCAAACTGCCTTGGGCCAGCCCTGTTCAAATGTCTCGCAATGCTTCTTTCATAGAACATCGGGAGCTAACTTTCTGTCTATCTAGCCCAGTATTCTCTATGCCAGAGTTGGGCAGACTTCCGACTTGCGGGATCTACTCTGTGGGTTTTTCTCCAGAAACCCAGAGATCCACCAACCAAGGCTAGGTGCAATATAGTGGTTTGGGAGGGGTGGGAACGTACTCTTAGAACTAAGGAACAAGGGTGCATCTGGGCACATGTTCAGCCCGGGATTGATTCCCCCCACCCCCCGCCAGTACCAGAACTGAGCTCCCAGTCCAGCCACACAAAAATCCACTCCTGGTCAGGCACTGCCCCACCCACCCACCCACCCCGTCCCCACACGAGCTTTATTCCATCTCTGCAGCCTAACTTTTAAAGAAAATAGGGTGGCTTTTTGTTGCTGCTCCTGTTAAAGCAGTGTTCTCCAACCTTGGGTCCCCAGATGTTTTTGGCCTACAACTCCCAGCATGCCCCAGCCAGCTATGCTGGCTGGGGCATGCTGGGAGTTGTAGGCCAAAAAACATCTGACCCAAGGTTGGAGAACATTGTGTTAAAGCATTTGGGAATGAGGAATCCTTGGTTATTTAAAGATAAAGAACCCCGAGAAGGGAAAGCAGGCAGGAGCCTTGAAGCTGCCCATCGCCAGGTAGCACTTAAGACAGCCGCCTGAGCAAGACACACAGGTTGCTCGGACACAGTCTTCTACACTATGGCGAGCTGTGTTCTATTTCTGTCTAAATTCTAGTCACGACTGCTAAATGTGCATCTATAGACGTATACATTAGCATATGCAAATATTATGCAAACCTGTGCCCCCTTTTTTTTGGTCCTCTTTTCTTGGCAAAGCATAACCGGCCGTCCTTTCTCAAAAAAGGGGCTGCCTAGTGCCTACCCTACACTGGTGCAGCTGTACATACTGACAGTCGTCTCTACCTGTGATAGGGAACCCCTTTCGCGCTGGGTTGTTAATCTGAAACGGGACCCTATATGCTGATAGCCACACATGTAGGGTCTCCTACATGTTTCGCTGTCCGCATATAGGGTCCCCTTCCAGACATGCTAAACCAGGAGGGTCTCTGGTGCTGGATGGGAGGCCCCCTGGGGGAGCACACACACACACACACACACACGCACACACACACACACTTCACCACCCCTCCCCCCACCCACCACACACACACACTCACACGCTTTTCTACATGAGGCTTTTAGCCCGCCACTTTACCCAGGCTTCTGCTTCCGGATTCTTTGCAGGATTAAGATCAGCTCCTTCACACGTGTTTTTTTTTTTCTTCCTGGGGCTTTTCTTTCTCTACCTTTCTACACTGTTCCATTACACAACCACTGTGGTGTAGCGGAATTGCGCAAATCCGTGAGGGTTTCATGCCGCCATTTCCAAATAATACCAGGTTTTCCTTGGTCTAAGAGAAGCCACGGAAATGGTTGCAAAGAAAGGGAGAGGCCCTGGAGGATGACGACATTGTGTAGAGCCAAGTGTGGCGTAGTGGTGAGAGTGTTGGACTGGGACTCGGGAGATCCGGGTTCTAGTCCCCGCTCGGCCATGAAACTCACTGGGTGACTTTGGGCCAGTCACTGACTCTCAGCCTAACCTACCTCACAGGGTTGTTGTGAGGATAAACTGGAGAGGAGGAGGATTGTGTAAGCTGCCTTGGGTTCCTTTCATGAAAAAAGGCGGGGTATAGATGTAATAAATAAATAAATAAATGAAGCACCTGCAAACTACTGTGAGTGAGGAATCACAAGCAGCACCAAAAAAGCCTCATGTAGAAAGGTTCATATCTATATATTCTCGGCCCAGCCCCAGACAGAGTTTTATCTTTGCTAGCTCGGGCAAGGTAAACCCCAGGCTTTCCCTAGCTAGAGGCTATCCCTAGTGAGGGAAACCCTTCTCTTATTTCCAATCTCTGATAATCGATCAGAGATACAGGAAGAGTTTCCCTTCCTGGTGATGGCTCTAGTGTTGCCAAGGGAAACCCCAGAGATTGGAGATAAGGGGAGGAGGGTTTCCCTTGCTGGATGCTCATCTCTGATCTCTGGGGTGAGGTCCCCCCCACAGCTCTGCGGGCTACACTGGGAGTGGACAGGGGCCGAATGTGGCCCATGGGTTCTGTACCCCTCCGCTAAACCAAGAGACACCAGTGGATGGGGCTGAGAGGTGCGTAGAGGTTGCAGGCAGGGCTGACGGTGTGGTCCTGCTTCCCCCTCTACTTGCGGGCGCGTGTTGTAGAGGTGGTCCATTTGATTCAAAATATCTGTTTCGATGGCTAAAAGTATGAGGGTTACCTTTTGTGCTGCTGTGGGTGACAGCCAGTGATCTGAGCAGGGCAGCGCACACAGTGCCGTGACTGTCTCACCATGTGATGTATTTCCCTAAATGGCATGAGGAAGGGGGGGGGGCCGGGCAGAGAGACCGGAGCGGTGCCAGATGCTCTCCAAACATCTAGTTCAGCCCTCAGAGAAACAATTGGACTTCCAATTCGTCACGAAATAGATTAGAGATTGCGCCGTTCTTGGGCTTTTATTTATTTTGGGTCCACTTTCTATTGTTTCCCGGCCCACTGAATTTCTGCACAATGACTATCCTCTTGTTCCTGGGCACATGCAATCCCATATCAAACGGCTGCAGGAAAGGAGGTTCGAAAGGACGGCAAAAGGCCACAAACAAACCGAGGTGAATCATCTCAAGCCATCTTTTGTGTGGAAGAAAACCCGGCAAAACAATGAGCGTGTCTGAGATTGTGTTTTTTTTTTTTGTTTTTTTTGAAAGGGCAAAAGCCTCGAAGAGTTATTGGGCTCATTATCTGTCACTGTCCTGGTCGATGACCTTTCAGGACCTCCCCGCTCCTCCCAACACACATGCCACCCATAATGCACATCTGTCCATGTGTTTAGATTCTATGGCATCAAAACGGAAGGCTGTCTGCCCCTGGGGGCATCCTGAAGATGGACTCGAACTTCATGCAACGGAGGGTGCTGTGTATCCTCCAATGAACCTTGCTGCACTCATCAGGAGATACCCTCCTGGTGGTACCCAAGATTTCGGAGGCCCAGTCCACGATTGCTCAGAATACAGCCTTTAGCATCATAGCACCCACTCTCTGGAACGCCAAACCAATGCAAATTAGGCAGGCACCAACCCGTCTGCGTTCTTGTTACCTACTGAACGCACACTTTCCCCAACAAGCCTTCCCAGCAAGGAAATCTTGTCCTCTGTATACAGTAATAATATACAGTACTTAATTATGATCTGTACTTTTATACATCGCTTAGAAATCTCTTTTAATGTAAGTGATCCATAAAACTAGCTAAATAAGGGTGCAGTGTTATTGTGATGCTCCCAAACTCGGAGGGTTACGGGCATCCAATGCAGCAGAGCAGGAGGAGCGGCGGGAGGTGATCTTTGCCTCCCCATCTTCCCGCCCTGCATTTGCCAGTAGATGGTCGTTTTCGCCCGTCTGGCAGGAGCATCTCAGAGGGGAGGAAAGGAGGCTGGAGCGGCTGCAGGCAGGGATGTTGAAGAGTCCTTGGTCTCGAGTCACGAGTCGAGTCACGAGTCTTTGGACCCGAGTCTCGAGTCCGAGTCCTGAGTCCCTCCCAAAGCTGACTCCACGAGTCCCTATTAAAATCAGTGGGGGTTTCCCCCAACAAAATAAGGCTATTTCAGATGTGTGGCTTAAATAAATTCTAGGCACAAGTGTGCCTTTTTATTTCAAAACTCTGCAACTGATTTTGACAAGAACAGACCAGGCAGACAAACCCAAAATAACCAGGCAGGCAGAGGAGGCAGGGAACCCCAAAGCAGGCAGGCAGAGGTCTTTGTCTTGGACAATTCAAACTGTGGGACTGGTTAAGAAGAGACCAGGCAGGCAGAGGAGGCTGGGAACCCCAAACAGGCAGGCAGAGGCAGCCAAACCCAAAATGTCTGAAAGGTTGCATTTTAGGAAAATGATTTTAAAAAATAAACTTGCTGTACTTCCTAAAACCTATCCAAGTTGCATTTGAGGAACACGAGTCCTTGGTCTCGAGTCTCGAGTCCCATTAAAAATATTGGGACTCGAGTCTGACTCGAGTCAGAGGGGGGACTCAGTCCGACTCACGAGTTGAGTCCTCGAGTCCGAGTCCCCATCCCTGGCTGCAGGATACCTTGTATCCTGGCCTCTCCAGTCTCATCGCCTCCCTGCAAAATGCCGTCTTGTGTCCGAGGTTGCTTTCCCGACCTCGGAGAGCAGCTGGTGTGGTTTTTTCCCCTGACCTCAGAGAACAGCCAGCGGGCTGTGAGGGGGCGGGAGAGGGAGGGTGAAGCTCCGATTCCCAGCTCCGAGGTCAGAGTACGGTCTAGGGGCCATAGGATTGTTCCCCAGATGAATAAATGAACCTCATAAAATGTGGAGAAGACCACACATCGCTAAACAGAATCCAAAAGAGAGATCTCCCCCCCCCCAAAAAAAACATTCTAGTGTGGATTCTTTCTTTCTTACAACTTGAAAACATTGTTCTTCTCCTCTGGAGTAAAAGTACGGGCAAACACTTACTCCTCAAACACAAGCTGATTAGATTAAAATTTGGTAGGGCCAGGTTAAAAATATATATATCTTCAGATGCCTTACTTGTGTCATAGCGCACCAGCTACACATCGCTGGTCCAGAGCATACGCAACTGTGGTAACATCAGCCTAGATGTGTGGTTGCATCTTTTACTTTTTATATGTTGAACCTTCCCCTTTGAAAGAACTATATGCAAGGAAGAGTTCTGTGTGACTCAAAAGCTCACGGTCAGCATTTTGAACATTAGTTGATTGGAGAAAAGGGGTGGCTGCAGCCGGTGTTACCTACTACAAATGTCTGTTATATACATTTGTACATTTACATTGTTGTACAGTCATGCTTTGGATTGAGAGCATAATTCATTCCGGAAACGTGCTTGTAATCCAAAACACTCATATCAAAACGAAATCCCCCCAAAAAATTTGTACAGAGATTTTTAATTTAAGCCGTACTACAGTACTTGTATTGCAAGACATCGCTTGTATATCAAGTAAATTTTTTAAAATAAATATTTAAAAATTTGCTTGTCTTGCAAAACGCTCTCAAACCAAGTTACTTGCAATCCAAGGTATTACTGTACATTCAAGTAGCTCTTGAATCTATGGCAATTTGGTAGTTATTGGGGGATATTATGACCTCTAGTGGTGATAATGAGTACTGGTGGTGATAATGAGTACTGGTGTGATAAAGTTAACACTTTTGTTTCTCAGAAGGAAATTAAAGGCTCAATCCTATGCGTGTTTAGACAGAAAAAAAGTCATACAACTCCCAGCATTCCCCAGCCAGAATGCTGGGAGCTGTAGGATTTTTTTCTGCCTAAACACGCATAGGATTGCGCCCCCAGTTATTGATGCTTTAAACACACACAAAAAGTGCTTAAAGGTGGCCGCTTTTATTTGGTGGGGAGGAGGAGTCATGAGGGCCAATCCAGAGTGTGCTCTCCATCCAGATCAGGGTACTGTGCTGATTCCCTGCTGAAAATCAACTTCCCAGCTGTTATTTGTCCCCGAGGGTGTTGTTTTCAAAGGGCAGCTGGGGGGCGGGACAATTTTCGTCAGGAGCCAGGCATAGAGGTGCCCAGCTGGCAGCATGCTCCAGATTTTTCTTCCGAACAGAAGTGGCTAGATTAAACATTCTTTATAAAAATAGAATCATAGAATCGTAGAGCTGGAAGGGCCTGGGGCCTATAAGGCATCGAGTCCAACCCCCTGCTCAATGCAGGAATCCAAGTCAAAGCATCCCTGACAGATGGTTTTCCAGCTGCACCTTGAATGCCTCCAGAGTGGGAGAGCCCACCACCTCCCTAGGTAGTTGGTTCCATTGTCTTATTGCTCGGACAGTCAGGAAATTTTTCCTGATGTCCAGGCGGAATCTGGCTTCCTGTCACTTGAGCCCATGATTCCGTGTCCTGCAATCTGGGATGGTGGAGAAGAGATACTGCCCCCCCTCTGTGTGACAACCTTTCAAGTACTGGAAGAGTGCGATCATATCTCCCCTCAGTCTTCTCTTCTGAAGGCTAAACATGCCCAGTTCCTTCAGCCTCTCCTCATAGGGCTTTGCTTCCAGTCCCTTTATCATCTTTGTTGCCCTCCTCTGAACCCTTTCCAGTTTGTCTGCATCCTTCTTAAAGTGTGGTGCTCAGAACTGGCCACAGTACTCAAGATGAGACCTAACCAGTGCTGAGTAGAGGGCAACTAGTACTTCATGCAATTTGGAAGCCTATACTTCTATTAATGGAGCCCAATATAGCATTTGCCTTTTTTGCAGCCACATCACATTGCTGGCTCATATTCAGCTTGTGATCTACAACAATTCCAAAAAACACAAACAATTCTTACTTGTAGTATTGCTGAGCCAAGTATCCCCCATCCTGTAACTGTGCATTTGGTTTCTTTTTCCTAGGTGCAGCACTTGGCACTTACCCTATTAAATGTCATTCTGTTATTTTCAGCCCAGTGCTCCAGCCTATCAAGATCACTTTGAATTTTGTTTGTGTCTTGCAGAGTTTTAGCTATTCCACCCAATTTTGTGTCATCTGCAAATCTGATAAGCATTCAACTTGCCCCAGAGTCTGAAAAAGGACTTACTTGCATTGATTACATCTTTTAGACTTCGTTTTCCGTTATGGAGCTCAAGGTAGCATGATTGGGGTTCCCAAGCACTGGAGGCTCTAGGGATGGCTGGGTGGCCTCTTTTACAAAGGGTTGTCCCCTATTTGAAGGGCTGCCCTCTGTTTTGAAGACATCCTCTATTTTGAAGGGCTGTCCAGTCCATGTCTGGTATAAAGATGGTGAACCATCGGAAGAGAGAGCTGGGCTAGGAAGCTGCCCATCAAGAGCACCTGGACAGCAGACTGAGCGGACACAGGCCACCTGGCCACAGCCTTCCACACTATGGTGAGATGCACTGTACAGTAATGCCTTGGACTGCAAGTAACTTGGTTTGAGAGCGTTTTGCAAGACAAGCAAATTTTTAAATATTTATTTATTTTTTTACTTGATATACAAGCGACGTCTTGCAATACAAGTACTGTAGTACGGCTTAAATTAAAAATCTCTGTACAAATTTTTTTGGGGGGATTTCGTTTTGATATAAGAGTGTTTTGGATTACAAGCACGTTTCCAGAACGAATTATGCTCTCAATCCAAGGCATGACTGTATTTCAAAATGATGTCAAAAAATGTGCATCTATACACACGAATTAGCATATGCACATTTTATGCACATCTACACCCTCTTTTTGGTGTGTGTCCTAATGGAGTTGGACAGGTGAAAAGTGGGGGATTGTCCACCACTTCCAAAGACCTGCCAGCTTGTGCTAGCTAGGGCAGGAGTTATCTGTGGGGAGGAGTGTGGAATTACCCACATGTTTGTTTGTTTTGCTTTTCAACCTTCCTCATTGGCTCTGATGGGGCAAAACAAAATTAATTACAGCAGTGCTAGCTTGGTGTGAGTGTGGGGGTATGGGCAATCCTGGGGCCTCTTCAGTGAATCTAACCCTCAACCCATTCCTGGAACACTGTTTTCAGGGCCTACCTGTACCATTTCTGTGATATATCTTGGGTTGCAGGGATCTGCTATGGCTCAGGTTTTGAGCAGCAGTCAGGTTGGGTCAGGTTTCTCAGGAAGCAAGGTGGAAAGAGATCAGCACCACAGAAAGCTCCAAGTGGGACTGGGGCTGGCTACCAGACAGAGTTGTCTGTATGTTGCTCCAACAAGGAGCAGAGCAAGACTGAGATGTAAATAGGAGCGTAGCTGCATTTAGGGTGGTTGGCCCCACCTCCATTCTGACTGAGGCGTGGTTTCTTAAAGGGGCCTGACCTGTTTTAACAATCTCAGCCTGGGATGACATGGGATGATGGGAGATGCTAGTGTCCGCATGGCCTGGGTCCTCGAAGTCTGAGGACAATAGTGCAACCTCCTCTGGACACAAGGAGGCCGGCCCCTGGGGTCTTTCTAGTGAGCTGGGTCCCGGGGAGGTGGAAGCCTCATGACACATTTCCATGCCCGAGTCATCTCCATGGACCATTAACTCTGGAGTCTCCTCAGAGGACAAGGGCTCCATGTCCTCTGAGGAAGAGGGTTCAGGGTCTGGGTTCATGACAGTTCTGCTGGTGGAGCCTACCACCGGCAAGTCCCAAAAATCAGGTGGAGGCAACTTCTCTGAGTGGAGCTACGCTCATAGAAGGTTCCTCAGCCTGATTTTGGGGGTTCCCACCACACCACTGCCCATCCCCATTCAACAGTGTCCCCCCCAACCCTCTGTGTAGCATCTGGGAGGGGTACTGGAGGGGCTGCCATGGGGAAACGTGGGTGGGGAAATCTATTTCTGCCTGCCCAGTTGCACATGCTTAAATCTGGACCCAGCTCTGCATTACTGGTTTCCAAATGTCACCTCTTCTTCTTCTTTTTTTGTGTGTATTTTACTGACTTCCTAGAAAAGGGCAAATGTGTTTTATTAATAAGATAATTTGGGGGTTTATGCTGTTTCTATATTTAAAAAAAACAATCATAACGGTTTTAAGGCTACTCTTTTTGCAAGTTGTTGTAAACCAGTTGGTGAAAATCAGGGATAAAGATTGATTTGGCCAGCCACCACTTGAGGGCAGTAGTCAGACATGTCATTTCATATTTTGCAGGGGAAACAGAACAGAATTAAAACAGGCTGTCCCTGTGCGCAAGTGCTATGTGAATTACTCCAAAGTGCTAATAGCGATGATTGTGAATGTATTTCCAATATTTGATAAAACCACCAGATTAATTGTTCAGGGAGGACGGAGAGAGTGTAGCTACAAAGGTGGCTCAAAGCGGAGGTCAGCAACTAGCAGGCTCTGGGCCAATTCCCAGACCACCGCCATGTGGCCTCCTAATTTGTTAACCAGAATGCAGTGGTGTAGTGGTTGGTACATTTGGAAATGCAGGTGCCCATCCTGACAGTCCCCAAAGCCCCGCCCCCAAGGAGATTCCAAAAATGCAGGCAGTTGCATTGATCCGTTGAGCCAGACAGTGCAGCATAGTGGTGAGAGTGCTGGACTGGGACTCGGGAGGTCCGGGCTCTAGTCCCCAGTCGGCCACTGAAGCTCACTGGGTGGCTTTGGGCCAGTCACTGAATCTCAGCCTATCCTACCTCACAGGGTTGTTGTGAGGATAAAATGGAGAGGAGGAGGAGGATTATGTAAGCCGCCTTGGGTTCCTTTCAAAATGAAAAAAGGCAGAATATAAACATCATCATCATCATCATCATCATCATCATGACGATTACATTGTGGAGTTGGAAAAAGTGCAGAAAAGGGCAACAAAAATGAATCAAGGGGCTGGAGCAGCTCCCCTATGAGGAAAGGTTAAAGCAGCTGGGATTGTTTAGCTTAGAAAAAGGCGAGACATGACTAGAGGAGGTATACAGAATTATGGTTGGTGTGGAGAAAGCAGACAGGGAGACATTTTTCTCCCTCTCTCATAATGCTAGAACCCAAAGGGGTCACCCCATGAAGCTGATTGGTGGGAGATTAAGGACAGATCAAAGGAAGTCCTTCTTCACACAGTGACAGCGCATAGTTAAACTGTGGAATTCACTTCCACAAGATGTAGTGATGGCCGCCAATTTGGACAGCTTTAAAAGGGGTTTGGACAAATTCATGGAGGAGAAGGCTATCCATGGCTACTAGTCCTGATTGGCTATGTGCTTCCTCCTGTTTCAGAGGCAGTATGCCTAGGTACTCCAGTTGCTGGGGAACATGGGCAGGAAGGTGCTGTTGCACTCGTGTCCTGCTTGTGGGATCCGTGGGCAGCTGGTTGGCCAGTGTGTGAACAGAATGCTGGACTAGATGGACCCTTGGTCTGATCCAGCATGGCTCTTCCTACTGTATGTTCTTAAATGTAATCATCATCATCATCATCATCATCATCATCATCATCATCATCATCATCATCTCTCTCCTGCTAGTCCTATTCAGGCGTTCTGAACCTGAATAGGGCAAACACGTGAGAAGGAGCACTCCAGCTGCCCCTCTCCCTTGTCACAATTGTCACCCTCAAGCCTCAACACTTGGAGGGCGACAGCCTGAAGTGGAGATCCTCCTGTATCCATGGAGGCTCTCCTCTTCAGACTGTCACCCTTCCCGAGTTGAGGGAGACAACTGCAATGAGGGAGAGGGACGGGGCTGGCATTCACCTTCTCATGTGTTTTCCCTATTCAGGTTCAGAATGCCTGAACAGGGCTTCTGTGTATATATAGCATATACTATGTCGTCTTTTGTAGATCGTTTGTAAAGCTAATGATGGGTCTTAATTACCCACTGGAGGCCAAGCTACCCCAAAATACTTTACATTATAATAGGGGATAGCTCACAAAAATATAATGTTGCTGGGGAAATCCATCTCCCCCCCCCACCCCCAGCTACTTTGAGGATTGCAGCTGAGCTCGGAGGAAACAAGGAAGCCTGAAGAGGGTGGCAGATGTTGTCATTAATCAAAGAGTCATGGTGCTTCAACACCCTACGAGCCCTGGGCCCACTACAGCACTGTTAGAAACAGACGTTGTTCCTTCACCATAACCCTGGAGCTCACTCTCACAACGTGGTTGCCGTGGGGGTGGCCATTTTTAAAATGGCAGCCATGGGGGGGGGCATGGCCGGGCACCAAACACTCATTTCCCAGAAGGAAAAATCAGTGAAACTAAGAAAAGAGCAATTTGTCCAAGAGCATAAGTACAAAGCAGAGGTGGGGCCTGGAGCTCCAAAACACTAAAACCACTCTTTTGAACCCAAATAAAGATGGCTCTAGAGGACAGCCTTTTGCTTTGCAGCATGTCAGTCCTTCCAGCTTGTGTGTTTGTGTGTGTGTGTGTGTGTGTGTGTGTGTGTATACACATATACATATATGTATAATTTATTTATTACATTTACATATAGCCTTTTCCCTCCTGCAAGCAACCCAGGCAGGCGGCTTACATGGGGCTCCTCCTCCTCTCCATTTCATCCTCACAACAACCCTGTGAGGTCGTTTGGGCTGAGAGTCAGTGACTGGCCCAAAGTCACCCAGTGAGCTTCATGGCCAAGTAGGGCCTAGAACCTGGATCTCCCCAGTTCCAGTCCAACACTCGAACCACGACACCTGCACTGCTCTCCAGTAGTGGAGAGCACTCAGTAAAAATCAGGAGAAGCAGGGAACCTGATGGGTGCCAAGAGAGGTGACCGTGGGCACCATGTTGGAGACCCTCGCAATAGACTGATACTGGACAGACAAATAGCTTGACTTGATATACATAAGGTAGTTCTCTATGTATTCTCCACTGAACTCTTTGTGTGATCTGTTTTTGTAGAGATCTTGGCTTCCTCTGAAGGGGCAACCCCCCCCCCCCCCCCGAGGTACGTATATCGCTCCCTTGAGACTGATGGCACATTGGATTGGCTCAGCCCGCTTGCCAAGTAGTTCATGGAAATGTAGATCACAGTGTGTGGCCGCCCCCACGAACTGATAAGGTGTCATGTCAAAAGGCCTCTCTCCCCTGCTGGCAGGCCAGGCTGAAATGTTCCATCACGCTCGCTGGGAAGACGTCTGGAATTTCTGCCTGCCAGCATTTCTTAATAACGTCAAAGCAGACTTACAGTAAAGCGTTTGCAACTCTTCTGCAGCTCCAGGGCAGGGGAAGGTGGGGAAAGCACACGCGCACACGCACAATTTTTTTATTAGCTGATGATTGTACAAAACATAATTCCATTGACCCAGAACACTTGCAACACAGCTAATCGGGAACAATGAGAGTCAGATGGATTTCCAAACACAAAATGCGTTGCATGGTTTGCTTTAAGGGACAAAGGGCTTGTGACAAGATAGTACAGGGCAATTATAACAGACGCACACACACCTCTGGCCAGGATTGCAAATTTAGGAACCTGTATTTGATATATCAAATGATATCCATAATGAATATGGATGGATCCGATCTGTATGATATCTTACATCAGGTTCTTAAGAAACAAAACAGAAGTTTTCAGCTACACGCTGGTGACTGTACAAGGAGGCAGTTTAATTTCCTAACTCACTACGCCAACTCTCTGGCATACAGTTGGGAACTTTTAAAGGAACTGTATATACACTGGTAAGAATTGTTTGTGTAACTGTAGCTAGGTAATTTCCATTGTGTTTGATGCCTGGCGTTACCTTTGGTGTGATATTCCCCCCCTTCCTCCTGTGGAAACATTTAACGTAGATCACTCCCTCCTAACAGCAAACTCAGCTGGGGAGTGCCAACAGGATTGTAGGCAAAACAGGGCCAGTGAGAATCTAGAGCAGGGCTCTCCAACCTTGGGTCCCCAGATGTTGCTGGACTACAGCTCCCAGAATCCCTTGCCATTAGCCATGCTCTGTAGACAGCTCTGTAACCCTGCGCCTTGGAAATGGAAGGAATGGTGTTCTCTATTCAGAACTGCTAATAGCTGTTCTTTCCTCTGCTGCCTCCTGAGGCCCTGCCCCACTGAACCTTCTGGGGCCTGCCTTCCTCCGACTCAAAACAGAGGTATCCTAAAAGTTATATAGTCTCAAATCCAACCTGTCATCCAAACCAGTAAACTATCCCACAAGGCTGTTGTGAAGACAAGTTCAGTAAATAATGTGAACGGCACTGTAGACGGTGGCCATGTGTCCTCTTTTATAGAGGCCAGTCCTCCATTTGAAGATATCCTCTATATGAAGGGCTGTTCTGTACAATTCCGGTTTAAAGTTAAAGAACCATCAGAAAGAAGAGCTGGGCCTTGAAGCTGCCCATCACCAGTGAGAAGCTGGGCAGCACACCGAACAGGCAAACACAATATCCCACACTATGGTGAGATGTACTGTATGTATTTCTATTCAAATTATAATATTTCCACATTTGCAACTGTACATATAAATTAGCATATGCAAATCTGCATCCCCTTGTTTTGGTTATACATTTCCTCTTTGAGGGCAATTCATACGTGGCACCCCCCTTAGATACACAGCTGTATCCAGTGACGCTTTTCACAGCATGGAGATACGTTTCCATCACTGACTTATGTCTACATCATCACAAGCTGCCGTTAAAGGCCCAGCTACATTGGCCAATTGAAACGGCTCCAGAAGCGAGTTCCTTGCCCTTTGCTCAAAACGAGCAGAAGTGGCAAAGAAAAAGCCCATCTTAAAAACACCCAGAACTATAAATGGCCATAAAAATAATAATAAATAAAGACCTTTGGCTCAAACAATAACTCTACCATATTTACTCAGCACTCACAGTCCTGCAGCCTCCCTATATTTCCATGAGGTTCATTATAGTGGTCATATTGTTTATATTGTGATGTCATGACTTCTGGGAACAAATCTATAAAAGGCTGCCTTGACTTACTGCCTTAACTGTGGTGGTTCAACCTTTTCTTCTTGCTGATCATCTGCAGAGATATTTGGAAGGTTTTGAAAAAGCCCAAGGCACAGCAATTTATGGAGGCAAGTACCCCTGGGGGGCCAGCACTTAAAGGCCATAAGGCAATAGCAATGAACAAATAAACCCAGCTGGAAGCCAGCAAATTGCTAAAGTACTGCCCCCCCCACCATTAGGTTGCCAGGCCCAGGTCACAATCTAAGACACCTCCTGCTGCCCTGCTTTTCCGCTGGGTCCTTCACCTACCCTCACCTCCTGCCGGGCTGGCTCTAGGTCTGAGGGGGCCAATGGCAAAAATACCCTCTGGTTCCCCCACCAATATAAGGATCCTTGGCAGGCTTCCCTGATGGCAGTGCCGGGCAGCAGAACTGCTGCAGTCAAGAATGGGAGGCTGGTCCTGGAATCTGCCGTTTAAATTCCCACAATGCCCCGGGTGCTACATCAAGGGCATTGTGGGACATTTAAATAGCAGCTCCCAGTCCCAGCCACCCAGTCTTGGTTGGATCGTTGGAACACCAGAACTTTTTCTAAAGGAGGCCCCGGGGCAGGCATCTGAGCCAGGCCTTGATGGGGTGTGGCCCCCTGACTGCTGTCCAGGGACTTCACATGCTGACACCAGGCCTAGCTTCCTGCCTGCCGATGCAAGTAGGATTCTTAATTTGTACCACAGAAGTTAGGAAGATAGGGCAGCCACCAAGAAAGAGGAAGTGCTTCACCCCCCAAAAAAGAGAGGGTGCCAATTTGCATAGCATTTGCATATGCAAATTTATACACAGAGGCGCAAATTTAGAAATAATGATTATAATTTAAATAGAAATGCAGATTGACCTGGTTCGCAGGGCACACCTAAGTGACCCATTTGCAAACCAAGAGAAGAAAAGCGGGACAATGAAGTATAATCAATACGTTAGTCCTAGAAACATTTACCTGGAAGTATGATCCATTCATTTTGGGATTCACTCCCAAGTAAGGCCCAGTTCATCACTATACCCTGACGAGTAGCTGCTGCTTGGAAATGCAACCCCACGGAGGAACTGTTTTCATAAGGCCGAAATTCGGTGGCTGAGTCTTTTCCTAGCATGGAGATGGAGTGATGGAGTAAAACTTCACCTGTTAGGCTAGTGCTAAACTTTAAAATGGGTGAGTGAGAGCAGAACCAAAAGTGGGTGGGGCCACCCCTTCTCTCTCTCTCTCTCTCTCTCTCTCTGCCACCCCTTCTCTCTCTCTCTCTCTGCCCCCCTCTTCTCTCTCTCTCTCTCCCCCCCTCTCTCTCTCTGCCACCCCTTCCTGTGTGTGTGGGTGCACGCGCGCCACCCTCTCTCTCTCTCTCTCTCTCTCTGCCACTCCTTCTCTGTGTGTTTGTGCTGCCCTTTCTCTCTCTCCTCTCTCTCTCTGCCGCCCCTTCTCTCTCTCTCTCTCTCTGACACCCTTTCCCCCACTTCTTCCCTGCTCAACCACCTACTGAGGGACAGATCACTCATGACAGAGTTCTGAATTGCTCTGAAATATTTTGGCTCCCCCACCCCCTGCCTTGCTGGAGTCTGAAAGGGCTTGTCCTTCTAGCACTACATAGAGTTTAGCTTCCATTTTCCACACCCACCCTCCTTCTCTCACCCTGGGCTCCCCACACCTGTATGCAATTAGTCTGAGGGCCGTATGCGGACTGAGGGCCGCATGTTGCCCACCCTTGTGTTAAAAGCACAGGAGCCCTTCTTCAAAACACACACACTAAGCTCTGAGTGGCTGAGCCACACAGGCACCATTGTGCGGGTAGGGGCAATGTTCTTCCTGAGGCTGGTGACTCCTATTTTGGTGGGGGCTCCTAATCCATTGCAGGTTGTATTTGGCGCTTTATAGGAGCTATCCAGATATCCATGGCACTGAACCCCATACCCAAAATAGGCTCACCACCATGGAGCACCATGGACAACTCCTATAAAAACCCTGATAAAGTCTGCAATGGATTAAGAGCTCCACCGAAATAGGAGTCACCAGCCTCCAAAGTTCCTTTCCCTACTGAAGGCAACCCCAGGGTTGTGGCGAAGGGGCAATGTGTTTCTACCAGTGGTGCGGTGGAGCCAGGGTGTGCAGGGCTGAAGCAGTGGAACATACTCAGAGAGTAATACATACTCTGGAAGACAGAAACAAAATTCAAAGCGATCTCGATAGGCTGGAGCACTGGGCTGAAAACAACAGAATGAAATTTAATAGGGATAAATGCCAAGTGCTGCACCTAGGGAGAGGAAACCAAATGCAGAGTTACAGGATGGAGGACACTTGGCTCAACAATACTACAAGTGAGAAGGATCTTGGAATTGTTGTAGATCACAAGCTGAATATGAGCCAGCAATGTGATGTGGCTGCAAAGAAGGCAAATGCTATTTTGGCTGCATTAATAGAAGCATAGCTTTCAAATCGCGGGAAGTGATAATTTCGGCACTGGTTAGGCCTCATCTTGAGTACTGTGTCCAGTTCTGGGCACCACACTTTAAGAAGGGTGTAGACAAACTGGAGAGGGTTCAGAGGAGGGCAACAAAGATGATAAAGGGACTGGAAACAAGGCCCTATGAGGAGAGACTGAAAGAACTGGGTATGTTTAGCCTTCAGAAGAGGAGACTGAGGGGAGATATGATCGCACTCTTCCAGTACTTGAAAGGTTGTCACACAGAGGAGGCCACCAGGATCTCTTTTCGATCATCCCAGTTTGCAGGACACGGAATAATGGGCTTGAGTTACAGAAACCCAGATTCCACCAAATTTTCCTGACTGTTAGAGCAATAAGACAATGGAACCAACTACCTAGGGAGGTGGTGGGCTCTCCCACTCTGGAGGCATTCAAGGTGCGGCTGGACAGCCATCTGTCAGGGATGCTTTGACCTGGATTCCTGCATTAAGCAGGGGGCTGGACTCGATGGCCCTGTAAGCCCCTTCCAACTCTACTTTTCTATGATTCTATGATTCATTTTGATCAGCAGGGACAATGACGTCATCGGCCACTTCTCTTAGTCTTCCTCGTTCACTCTGAATTTAGCTGCAGTCCTTGCAGAGGCTGGGATGTGGGGAAGGGGTTGGATGTTCTAATCAACAAAATTGTGTTGTGAGATGTCCCAATTGTTTAGGGGTGGTCTGCTCTTGAATAGGCAATTAACACCCATTAGCCCTTATAAAAGACCTGCTCCTCCTGAAGAGGAAAATCCCTCCAGGTCTGTTGATATGGAGATCAACAGACTGCCTGAATTGTTGGACTCTCCTTGGGGATGCGGCTTTGGGGACAGTCATGATGAGATCCTGCACTTCAGATTTTACCACTACACCATTGGTTTCTAGCACACCTCCCCGCTCCCCCCAGGAGTCAGACTGGGAGGAGGAAATGTAGTTTCCTAGGTTGGGAGGTGCGTGTTCCTCACCTTGTTCTCAGAGCCTAGAGGTCGTGTTTAGTTTGTGGGGAAAGGGATACGGCAAGATCTTGAAAGGCAAGATTTATCCACATGCACATGAGAGCCAGTGTGGCGTAATGGTTAAGAGTGTTGGACTGGGTGACTTTGGGCCGGTCACGGACTCTCAGCCTAACCTACCTCACAGGGTTGTTGTGAGGATAAAATGGAGAGGAGGAGGAGGATTAAGTAAGCTGCCTTGGGTTCCTTACAGGAAAAAAGGTGGGGTATAAATATAATAAATAACTAAATAAGAACATAAGAAGAGGCCTGCTGGATCAGACCAAGGGTCCATCTAGTCCAGCATGGTGTTCACACAGTGGCCAACCAGCTGCCCACGAGATCCCACAAGCAGGACATGAGTTCAACAGCAACCCTCCCACCCATGCTCCCCAGCACCTGGTGTACATAGGCATACTGCCTCTGATACTGGAGGTAGCATATAGCCAATCTGGACTAGTAGCCGTTGATAGCCTTCTCCTCTATGAATTTGTCCAATCCCATTTTGAATCTTGTGGAAGTGAGTTCCATAGTTTAACTATGTGCAGTGTGAAAAAGTCCTTCCTTTCATCTGTCCTGAATCTCCCACCAATCCTGCCCCATATTCCGTCCTAGGCAATTGCCATGCCTCTGAGCTGCCAAATTTGATGAGTGAATAAAAACATGGGAGCTTTAAAATGGGAGCCAGCGTGGTTTAATGGTTAGAGTGTTGGACTGGGGACTCAGGAGATCCAGGTTCTAGTCCCCGCTCGGCCATGAAGCTCACTGGGTGACTTTGGGCTAGATACTGACTCTCAGCCTAACCTACCTCACAGGGTTGTTGTGAGGATAAAATGAAGACAAGGAGGGCCATGTAAGCTGCCTTGGGTTCCATGCAAGAGGGGGAAAGGCAGGATATAAATGTAGTAATAAAAATAAATACATACACAAATAATTCCTTTCCGTATCTCCCAATTCCTTTCCATGCTCTACTGGTTCTTCGTTCTCCACATGCACGTACACAGCACCAGCCCAGTTTTTGTGTGAACTACATAATGTTATGACAGATGTAGCAGAGCTCCTGGGTAGGATGTGAATGCTCCTTGGATTCCTGGAGGTCCTTCAGCACTTAACGCAGGGTCTGGTTCACAATAGTTTGCCCTCCACTTGGGAAACAAGGACCCTGGGAAACAGGAGGAACCCAAGGAAAGAGGAAGTGGGATTTGGTCCCAAGAGGAAGATAGAGGAAGATAGTAAAAGAAGATGTCATTCTTCAAACTCTCCTCTGTGATAATGAGTTCTGAGGTCACAGCAGAGGCTGAGGCCGTCTCCGCAGGGCCTGAAGTTTGCTGTTTATATTAGCAGAGCTGGTCCTGGGGAGGCACCAATACCACAGCTTCCGCCTATGCTTACAAACTGTTATGACTCTATACTGTACAAGGTACGAGAGAGCAGGTTCATGCCCTGAGGAGCTTACAATCTCAACATGTGGGAGACAAGTCCACGGTCTGAAATTACCTAGCTGCACCACTGGTGGGGCCTTGGGGCCTTGGAGGGCTTTGAAGTTAAGGACATAGAGCTTGTACTGGACCTGGAAGTGGCTGAGAAGCCAATGTATAGATTTAAGGTGGAGCATCATGATGGCAGAGCATAATAGCAGCAGCAGAGTTCTCCCAACACACACACAACACAACACACACACACACACACACACACACACACACACAGGCTTGTTTCTAAAGTAGATGCTCTTAAAAGTAAACAACAGAAGTAACATATGATTTCTCAGATACTATAAGCTTGATGGTTACAGACTTTGTAAGTACAGTTTCTTATATGTTGCATATACTGTGCGGTAAGGAAAACACACAGAACTCGTCTCCTTGCTAAACCCTAGCAAGTGTCAGTTAAGTCAGTTAACTGTAGGACCAGCTTAACTGTCAGAGAGAGGAAAAATGGAATTTCTAACTGTGAAGAGAAAGCCAGGTCAGGCACACGCACACGCACACCCCACCACACTTGTTTTCCTGCCCTTCAATGAGGCTCACAATGGGACACATCTGCATACCCCCGGGCAGCTTCCCCTCCCCTGGCAGCCAAATGAGCTGTGAAGCATCCCCAAACAGGTTATTCCTGACTCAGTTCAAGCAATCAACGCAGGAGGGAGGGGGAGCCAAGAAGAGGGTATAAAGAAAAGTTGTTGGTCTTGGGCAGCAAGCTGCGCGAAGGTCCAGGGCTTCAGTCTGACCTCAGGATCCAGCCCCGGGCAGCTCCTGGTGAAACTAGCTGAATTTGCCTAGCTGCTGAGTTACGTGGCTGTCGAGGAATCAGGGTCATTCCAGGTAAACCTTGTGTGTACTGTTACTGCGACTCGCTCTATACCCATGTCAATTGCAGGCGCGTGCTTTGCGTACTGCCTTTTTGTGTATGTTTTGATACACTCAATTAAACTCTGTTTACCTATAAACAGTGTAGTGGCTCCCATTCATAAGACTGCTTCTTTCACTGTCCTAGCGTTAAAATTGGCCGCGGCTTTTGCCTAGGTGCCTCAGACAGTGTGTAAAAGACTAACCCTGGTCGGTTAACCCCTTGGTACCCGAACCTGCGCAAAGGACCAGCTTTGGTCCTTTTCATACTAACTTACTTATTGCTAGGCAACATCCAGTTTTCCCTCCCCTGATTCAATCAAGTGGTTTGCTCCACTGAACCCTGACCCTTGACTTCTCAGAGAAGTTTGGTTTCTGCCTTTGCCCATTAACTAGACTATAACAGTCTATCTTAACCTTTTACTGGGCAGTCAACTTAAAAAAAACCCTTCCTGCAGAGTTGACATCTTCTTGTCGCATACTGCAACCCATCATGTGGTCAGAGTGATGAGAAAGTTGTGGTGTCAGAGCAAACAGCTTCCTAAGAATCTTGCCGTGCTACTCAAATCTCTGTTGCTTCCTGACCCAAAATATAAAATGGCACCCCTAGAAACCGTGAGCGTTACAAGAGCAGACCCACGTGGCATCATCAGCTGATTTGGTCCTGAATGCGTGCATTTTGACATCTACCACAGCCCAGTGACGTGGTGATCAGCTTGTGCTCACAGTGGCTACTGTGGGAACTGGGAGCATAAGAAGCAGTGTTTGTTTCAACATGAAGTCCCTACCTCTTGCACTGCAGGGGAGGCCGGTGACTCCTATTTTGGTGGGGCTCCTAATCCAATGCAGATTTTATTTGGAGTTTTATAGGAGCTAATCCATGGTGCTGAACTCCACCCCCAAAATAGGTTCACCACCATGGAGTACCACAGATAGCTTCTATAAAGCTCCAAATAAAAGCTGTAATGGACTAGGGGCCCCTCCGAAATAGTCACCACCCTCCAATGATTACCAGTGCTCTATAGTTCCATTGCAACCTTGGTAGAAGGCCTCTTCTAGGCTGCAGACAGTACCAGGCTGCCTGAGCACTCAAAGTCAGCTGACCCTAAATGCCAATCCCTTCCCACCAGGCCGCCCCGCGTCAAGCCATAGTCTCAAAAACACGCTCCTCATTCTGAGCAATGTGCTTTTTGGGTGAGGATGCTCCTTGTCCCTTTGCCATGAATGCTGCTGTCTTGGATGTCGACCCACACCTGTTTTGGGCCCAGGGACAGCGTCAAAGGTAGGTATGGTTGGGTGCCTGCCAAGGGCCCACACCCGGCAGGGGCCCACTGACTAGAGCTCCCTGGAGTTGCTCCACCTCTTCTTCACTGCCACCTGCTTGTTCACCTGCCTCTCACCCTGGCTCAGACAACAGTCATAGTGAGGAGGAGGAGGAGGAGGAAGAAGAGGAGGGGGAGGAGGAGGAACAGTAGAAGTCCCTGCCAACTTGCTCCCTGGCTCTATGCTTGTCAAGCACGCAAGTGGCAGCAGTGATGAGAAAGAGGATATAAAAGGAGCAACAGCAGTTGGTGACCATGGTGGCGAGAAAGTAAATTCACTAAGGTAGGGGTCCCACTGAGGGTGGCTTACCCATGCCCCCCCCAAAAAACCTGGGGCTGGCACTGATTGGACCACAATTGGATTGCCTCCCAGCTCCACCAACACCACTCCCATCCTGGAGCCCAACTGTCTGAGCTTCACCATTGCTATGGCCTGACAAGCAATCCGCTCGCCCCCTACCCAAAAGCATTGCCTGGAAGCCTTTGGAATATCAGGCTTTCCCCATCAACCCACAGTTGCGGCGTACCTTGCCCTCTGCACACATAGATCAGGGGTAGGCAATGTGGTGCCAATGGGCACCAATGTACCCCCAGACACCTTTCTTGGCATCCGCCAAGGTGCGTTCACCCTGGCCCCATTTTTTTTTAAAAAAAAATTAAAACTTTTTCTTACTGGCAGCTAGGATTGCTGTAAAACCGGTTTCTGTTGGTGCTGAAAACTATGGATTCAACAGATTTGTTTAATAAGTTGGGGTTTAAACCCCACCTCTGCCTGTACTCAGTTTCTTGGGCTGGTTTCATGTCCTGTGCCATACCTCCCATGGCAGCCATTTTGTGGTGGTTCCCAGGACACACTTTATCAAATTGCAAAATGTGCCCATGGGCATGGCCCAGAAAAGGTTGCCTACCCCTGAGCAGGAGGGTCGTGCCAATTATGGGTCCATTTGAGTCAAAACGGTGAATGCTTCGCAAATTGTAATAATACGTATCCTACCGTTTATTATCCACTGGGAAACTGGAAGACAGACTTTCTCTCTTTTTTAAAAAAGCAATTTTTGAAAGCTTTCAACATAAACACCCTCAAAAAGATCCCCTTTCCCATAGTTCTTAACTTTGCTGTTGCTGGTAGCTTCCCCCCACCCCCTGGTCACCATTTAGCATTGTGCTGTATTTATTTTCAAGTGGAGAGATTCTTGTGGCTGTTGACAACAGTTGTCCAACTTCCATAATACAAAACATCTGTGAACCTGCCTCACAGTGTTCCCTATAGGTCATGGGAAAGCTTTATCTTCCTCAGAGTAGACTGACCCACTATACACAGTCTAGCCCAGCTGACCGAGACCAGCAGTATGTCTTCTCCGGTGATGAATGCTTCCCTCCACATCTCTGAGGAGTGAAGGTTTAGCCTTCAGTCCTCAAGCCATTTGTAGAGCAATCACGCTGAGCCATCGTCATGGGGAGTTGGCGGCTTGCTCCTTCTGTAGTCGGTGAGAACCTTTTTACCAGAGCTGTATGTCGTTTGATTTATATGCATGCAAAATCCCCCAAAGCAACAGGTCAGCGACCCTGAGAAATTAATGCCTCGAAATACTCAGGAATTAAGAGAAATTATTCACTAATTTGCTCCTTGAAGTTACATTGCTTACAGACAAAGGAAAAAGATGAACATCCGTCTCTCTAGAATAGATCAGTCAGATTGTGTTTATTTGAAGGGATGTCTCTTATCCCAGAACAGCCATTCTTCTACTTAGTCACAGTGGTCCACTCCATATTCATCAAGAAAATATAATCACAGCTCTTCTTGCCTTGTTGTAAAATATTTATAGTTCAGTTTACAATGCCCATTCCTAGAGCATAGGAACATAACAATCGCCTTTGCAGATCCGACTCAGGTCAATCTAGTCCAACATTATGTTCAAAAAGAGACTAGATGGCTCTGGGACAGGGATGGCCGAATATTGCTGCCTGAGGTGAAGAACAAGATGGCGCCCCCCTCACATTCCATGTACAAAAGCTAACTGGACTGGCAGATACATCTGTCTTTGACACTATGGGGCAGCATCTTCAACTGCACCTGAAGGCAGCAGACTAAGTTAGGGGGCACAGAGCAGGCAGGCTGCATGGCACACAGGTCTCTCTGTACCTTGCTGTCACCTCCCAGCATCTGCCGCCTGAAGCAAATGTTTCACACTGCTTCAGGGTAGGGCCGGCCCTACCCTGAGAACATAAACAGAGGATATTATAATAATCATTGTTATTATACAATTTAATTATGCATCCTCAGTTTAGATTTCTTGGCTATTTCCCCCCATGCAATTATGTTTCTCCTTGTTCTCTGTCACAATGACTGTCTTAAAAATTGTTGACACACAACTATTTCCATAGTCTACACATGGATGAAGTAGGATAGGACATTGAATATGCCACAGTATTCTTGCTTTCTTCCAACCTATCCTTTAGTAACCAAACTGCTCTCATTACCAGAAGAAAGAGCTTTAAAAACATGACGTTTCAATCATTTTTATTCAGCACTGAAATAAAGAGCCTGGGTAAGAAAATCGCATTTGTGTGATTACTGACATGTTGTTTTTTGCATTTATGCAGCCTGAGTAATTTTCTATTAAAATACACACACCCTACAATGTACTTTCCCTCTAAAGAGGTAAATTAAATCTAAAACTTCCCTTTCTAAAGGGGAGGTGGGGTGGGATCCTATATCAGATGCAAAGCATTTTGTTTTCTTCAGTGTTGGTCTCAGTTTTGCTCAGGAGAGGCTGTCCCACTGTATAAAGTTCTACAGCAGTGCTGGCTGGGGCATGCTGGGAGTTGTAGGCCAAAAACATCTGGGGACCCAAGGTTGGAGAACACTGTTCTACAGGGATGCATTGCAGAACCTCAGAGCCAGGTTTCCCTTGGCTCCACCCCCTTTTCCCCGACCACTGATCATGTGGTGGTTTCCTGGCTTTTGCGCAGTCCCCCCCCCCCCAATTCTAAAAGGGTGCAATGCCGCTCCTAAGGCTTAGTTACTGGGAGGAAGAGCTTTAAGATAAAATACACTGGTATTTTTGGCCACACCCCCTTTTGCCTCTGGCCCCGCCCACCACTGGAATGTGGCCCCCGAGAGCTTCTCTGAAATGGAATTCGGCCCTCGGGCCGAGAGAGGATCTGCACCTCCACCTATGAGCTTCGCTCCTCCAGCTCCACCATCCTCAGAGGTCCAAAGGGCTCCTGCTTCCTCCATAACTGGCCCCTTGTTTTGTTTTGTTTTTAAATTTTATTTATTACATTTCACCAATTTATACATTGCTTCCCAACAAAATTATGGAAGCGGTGAACATAATGACAACATCAACACTAAAATACAGCAATAAAATACAACAATGAAACAATCGCTGATCGGCTATAAAACCATAACTGTAACAGACTGGGTCACACGTTAGGGAAAGCCTGTACGAAGATGTATGTCTTGAGCTGCCTCCCAAAATGCCTCAGAGAATAGCAGTGCAACTCTATGCATGTCTGCTTAGAAGTCCCATTAAGTTCGATGGGCTTTACTCCCAAGTAAGTGGGTGCAGAACTGTAACTGAAATAATTACTTGTTCCTTCCTATTTATCCCTGCTACAATTTCCCTCTCTTCTGTTTCCCCTGTGTCAAATGTTAGATTGCAAGCTCCTCCTATACTTAAAAGTGTCATGGATATTAATGGGTAATAACAGTAGTAAGAAAGAGAAGGAGAAACAATAAATACTGTCATTCACTACTACCTATTTCACTTTACCCAGAATTTGCTAGCAGCCTATGTATGTGTGGAACACCCCAGAGAAATGTCTCTTGTCTTATCAAAACTCGTTTTGCTTTCTGAGACATTTCTCAGATGTTTCACCTGAGGAAAAACTCTCATAATTCATTCCATATTTTACTTCAGGGAAAATGTGGATGGCAACTCAAGTTCATACAGTTTTTGCTCCCTGTTTCTGAGGCAATCCAGTGTGGTCATACCTGGCACCTAAAGTTTGGTTGCACCTCACTGCAGGGGGGGTGGGAAGGACAGAAAAGTTGGCTTGCCAGGAGTAGATTGAATGAGCCACCATTGCCTGGGCAAGCTGTTCAGCCATTTTGAAGTCTTTAAAGGTAGTGATGCTTGTGAATTCTGGCTCTGCGTCAGGGGAAAAACCAGGTTCCAAAAATGAAGGCCAAATGTATGCTGACGCGTTGAACAGGTGGGCGAGACACTGTGCCAGCTCCAGGTTTTGGGGGCCTCTTCTGGGCAAGACACCCTCAAAGGGCCCACTCCCTCAATGAGTCTACCTTCTCACCACCATCGTCACTAGCTGCTTCTGTTCCTCATCCTCTTTCCCATAATTGCTACCACTTGCTTGCTTGCTTGACAGGCAGGGAGCCAGTAGGCAAGCGGGCCGTGGCATCTACTCCTCCTCCTCCTCACCACCGTTGTCCGGGCCAGAGAAAGAGGCAGGTGAACAAGTGGTTAGAGTGTTGGATTGGGGACTCGGAAGATCTGGGTTCGAGTCCCCACTCGGCCATGAAACTCACTGGGTGACTTTGGGCCAGTCACTGACTCTCAGCCTAACCTACCTCACAGGGTTGTTGTGAGGATAAAATGGAGAGGAGGAGGAGGAGGAGGAGGATTATGTAAGCCGCCTTGGGTTCCTTTCAGGAAAAAAGGTGGGGTATAAATATAATAAAATAAATAAATAAAAATAAATGGTGAGGAGAAGCAACTCCAGGTGGCTCTTGTCTATGGGCCCCTGCTGGGGTGTGGACCCTCAGCAGGTGCCCAACCATGCCTACCTTTGACACCGGCCCTGCTGAGACATTACAGAACAACCCGTATATCAAGGCGGATCAAAATCAAATAAAACCATGTAACTGTCAGAACCAAATATAAGGAGGAAATACCATCAGTTGTCAATAAATGGATGGTATTTGGGGAAGTGGCAGAACACATGCTTTGCATGCAAAGGTCCCAAGTTTAATCCCCAGCATCTCCAGCAAGGGCAAGGAAGACCCCTGTTTAAAACCCTGGAGAGCCTGCTGCCAATCAGTACTGAGAACACTGAACTAGATGGACCAGTGATATTGCTTGAGAGTGGCCTTTTTCTTTTCTTCTGGTGTCTCGGTTCAGTTCTCTGTAGCACTTGGCAGGAAGATGCAGACAACCAAGTTACTGCCACGGGAGAAGACTCAGCCCAGGATACCATGGTCATCATCTGTATGTGCTCTGTGTTTGGATACCGGGAAATTAAGATGGCCTTTGATCTTCTGGATTAAAAAACCTCTTTCTTTCCCGTTTTCAAACTTTTTCACTCTGTGAAGCTTTTAACCTTAATTCTTAGTTTTAGAAGACTTTCCAAAATCTCTTGTAGTCACAGAAAAACATCTTTACTCCCAGTAAGAAGAGTCAGCTTTGTTGTCGAGAAAACCTCTCTTCATTCCTAAACAGTTAAGTAAATATTAAAGAAATGGGGGTAGGCAGACCTTAAAGACCATTCAGATCTCCAACACAGCATTCGAGCAGGATGTAAATCCTTCATTCCTGGGCACCTCCCACGAGAAAAACTGCGGGGACAGCAGATGACTCATGAAGAAGCGACCTTTAGAATATGAAAGGCATATCTCAAAGAATCTTCCCTTATCCAGGAAGATATATGCCGACTGGAATCACTCCCAGCCGATTTTTACACCGGGTTGTGCCCTCAGCTATTGCTGAAGATGTCAGATCGCCATTTTCCCCACCAGAAGTCCGATCTTCTGGTGGACTCTGTTGGCCAGAGGCCTAGTCAAAAGTGACAAAAATCTTTTCACCTATTTATTATTTATATATTTAATATATTTATTCTCCACCCATCAGCCAAAAGGCTCCCTGGGTGGTTTACAAAACAAAGCAACACTAAAACAAAAACATCATCAACAACAACAATAATAATAATAATAATAATAATAATAATAATATAAAAACACAGACATATAAAAATGTAACAAGAAAAAACCAAGCAGCCAAAATAAATTGAATCCAGGGGTACAGTGGCAATAATAAAATGAATAAAATCAACCATCAAAATGTTGGGCAAATAAAAAGGTCTTTACCTGGCACCTGAAAGAATAGAGCAGGGCTCTCCAACCTTGGGTCCCCAGATGTTGCTGGCCTACAGCTCCCAGCATACCCAGCTAGCATGGCTAATGGCAAGGGAGCTGTAGTCCAGCAACATCGGGGACCCAAGGTTGGGGAGCCCTGGAATAGAGGGTAGGCGCCAGGCGCACCTAGCTCCGGCCATGCAGAGAACTTCCTTCTTTGGGTTATATCAGGCCCAAGAAAATTGTTGATTTTAAAATATACACATAGCTTAGTGAAGGTTAAGGAATTTACTGCAATATTAACAGATCTGTGCTGAAAATGGAGTTGGAAAGTATTTCCTAAATATACAACTACACTGTTTGAAAAATGAAATCTTTAAAGAACAGCCAGCAGTTACCTTATAAATGAGCATCATTTAGATTAAAAACCGTAAGCATGCCCTGAGGACAGAAAAGTGGGGAGGAAATTTGTTTATCATAAATTATTGAATCTAAACTGCTGGGATTTAGTCTCTCTTAGACCCAGTTTAGAAACAATTGTATATGACAGAGCAGTTGAAACAGTTTTATAGTATTTATTGTGTCATCTTTTGGAAAATAAACATGGAATCTAAAAATGTCTACCCAAGTGAATACTGGTAAGCAAAGTAAATTTTGGATTACAATCATAATTCTGCTGATTCTGGCAACACTCCTGAGTGGTGCTTATTTTCTGAAAAGAAGAGCAATATGCCAGGATGCTGCTATTCCCAGACATGCATGAATGGCTCTCTGCCATTGCTCAGTTAAGAGGAGAAAGCACCTACATATGCTCAGAGGCAGTCTCCTTATTATGATTAATATATACACTTTGGAGCAAAGGTCTAGCACAAGGAATGGATTCCAGGGCTGACTTCTTCTGAGCAATGGGTAGTAGCCAGTGATGGCATTCCACACTAGCGCTAATGATGTGCTGGCAGAAACCAATGCTGCTGCAACGGGAAGAGTAAGGCATAGAGTGGGCTGGTGGCCACTCTGGAGAGCCAATGCCTCATCCTGTGAGTTCTCGGATCGAAGCATTGGCCCACCATAGTGTTAGACATATGGGTAACTTTGTATGCATAGGGTCACTAGGATAGGAATATATATATATATATATATATATAAGCAAAAGCCCTGACTCACTGACTCATCAATATATCTCCTATTTCTTGTTCAGCTAGAAAGCTGAAATTTGACATGGTTGTTGCTTACAGATCACTAATAAAAACTGTGTTGTGAAAACTTTCTTAAACCTTCATCTTCGGGAGCTTTTCTTACCCCAGGCTCACATTCTGTGGTGAAATTTACACATAAATAGACCTACAATCCTGTCCTGGTTAGGACTTTGCATAAAACAGGGTAGTAAACAATATTACCAAATTTCAGCCACCTGCCTTTTACAATTTTCTTGCTATAACCAAACATGCCTGGCACATAAAATGAACCAAAAAAAATCTGCATAACAATGCTGTATCTGGGGTGTTTCTGTGTCCACAGGCAGTGGGGAGACAGTAGAAGCCATCCACAAGTCATTTTAGTATCTTTTAATTTCCAGGAAGAGCAGAAAACACCTCCTTCAAAAAGTAAAGAAATCCATTGAGGGAAAGGATTGTTATGATGATTTAAGGTTTTTCAACTGCTAATTGACTCCTAATAGCTCTGACTAGGCCTTGCCTTTGTTATGCAGATTTCCTGCATTTACATTGCTGAAGGAAAGATTAAGTCTGAACTCACCTTAAGTAGCTGAAAGCTGAAATCCATTCTTATTCTGATCCTAACAGCCTGGGGGAGATAGAGTATGCTTTGCAAGGACTATCAATAAGTCCAGGGACAATCCTTAAAAGAGGCTGGCATCAATGTAAGGCAAAATTGCTTCTCTCACGGGCAATTTTATGTAGTGTGTTCGATGGTTAGTAAACCAAGTAACTTGGTGATATTAGTGTGGGAGGGTAAAACTTCGAACATAGTGTACCAAGAAGTACTAGCCACATAGCTACGCAATTCATTAAATCTTAGATGTTATGCCGCCAATGGGGTAGAAAGTAATCAGTTTTTTTAATCCATTTGAAGAATGGGTACTTCACTTCAGCTAGTGGGTTAATGGGAACTATCCTGCCTAGCCACACCCACTTCCTCCCACACCTGGGAATCTTAGAGGAAATTCCCTCTCTCTTTTCCGGGCCTTCACAAAGCAACATGTACCTGGCTGGCTCTCTTCCAGCCATGCTGATTTCCAACAGACTCTAAGCTGTGCCTGCATGGTGGGCTAACAAGCATGCCAGAACACCAGATGTTGTGAATACAATAAACCTGCTGTTTTGTTTGCTATAACTAGTCTGGATTGTCTTTTAATCCTAAATAGCCTTTCTGGGTCAGGCCACATGGTGAGCACTGCCTTGTAGTTTTGAGTAAGTTAGTGGTAACGTTTTCCACATACCTCCGCTACGATATACCAATTCCCTTTCCCTAACACATAGTGCCTGATCTGGCTCTCCAAAGAAGCACCCAGACCAAATGCCTCCCCCAATGGGTCCTTCCTCAGAGTGAGGCATTATGGGTGAGGCAGCTTTGGAGATCGCCAGTGCGATCTCCAAGGCCAGCTCCCCACCGATGCCTCGCTCTGAGGAAGAATCCCTCAGGGGGAGGTTCATTCATAGATCATGGAGTTGGAAGGGGCCTACAAGGCCATCAAGTCCAACCCCCTGTTCAGTGCAGGAAACTAGAGGAGGGGTCTCCCATCCAAGTAACAACCAGGCCTGACCCGGCTTAGCTTTCCACACTCAGAGAAGCTGAGCCAGCGTGAGCCACAGGCCTCTATAGGTGATGGCAGCCAAAAAAGCAAAACTCAGGCACCTGGTCTTCGTTTCAAAGTTCTCATAGGTGTTCCTTCTGGCAGGGAAGGGCAAAGCAAGCTCCCTGCAGCTGTTCCTTCTCTGCAGGTAAAGCCTACTCAGTCTCCATTCGCAATGCATTACTGATCATTAGAACTACCTATTGTGCCAAAACAAAGTATTTGAAAATATTCAGTTCAGTCAAGGAAGCCTATTTGAAATTATGTAAATTCCTTGTCACCATAATACATCGTTATAGTAGATTCAGAAGTTGGAGGTTACAAAACTACCTACCTATTTTGAAGTACAGTTGATTATGAGGAAGCGGAAGAAAATTGTCTGGCTCTTTATTTATTATATTTATATGCTACCCTATAACAAAAAGTTTGCAGAGTGGCTCACGCAATAATCTAATTATTAGTATCCAATGTTTCCTTCCAAAAACTCATTTTCAGCTCTTAAAATACTGACTGCTCTTAAGGGAAAAGTATTTTCTGAAGAATATTAGTTTTGTCCACTTTCCCACATATTAATTTGTCATGTACCAGTAGTAGCATTTTTAATGTTGCTGTGAGATTGCAGCATTGAGACACGCGCTCTGAAGCAGTCCCATAAGTCTTAGTAGAATATTGGATCGAAGCCTAATAGCTGTATATCAATGATAAGGAACAGTTAGCAACTTCGAAGTTGCTTTCAGAGCCCACCATTTTAGGACATGTGTAAAGAAAAACAGAGAAAGGTGTCTGATATCAGTGGTGGTTATGTAAGGGACTGTACAAGTCCTATGAGGAACAGTTGAAAGAGCGGGGTATGTTTAGCCTGGAGAAGAGAAGATTAAGAGGCGACATGACAGCAGTCTTCAATTATCTGTCACTGTCTTATCAATTATCTGTCACGTCAAGCTGGAGCAGCCTTGTTCTCTCTTGCTCGAGGGGGCAGGGCTAATCCTAATGAGTGGAAATGGCAAGGAAGCAGATTTGGGGGAATACTGTGGTAATAGGAAATGATAAAGTTGGAGAGCCAGCGTGGCATAGTGTTTAGACTAGAGTGTTGGACTGGGACCCAGAAGATCCGGATTCTAGTCCCCGCTTGGCCATGAAGCTCACTGGGTGACTTTGGGCCAGTCACTGACTCTCAGCCTAACCTACCTCCCAGGGTTGTTGTGAGGATAAGAGGGGAGAGGGGAGGGGGATTATGTAAGCCACCTTGGATTCCTTGCAGGAAAAAAGGTGGGATATAAATATAATAAATAAATAAATGTAGTTAAATTTTATGTCTTCACTATATTTAGTTGGAGGTAAAGGGTGCTTCCAGGCAAACCTTTTGTTGTGATGTTATCATCTTCTTCAACTCATAATCCTGCAGCATGTTCTCCCACCACTCCTTCCATCTTTTCTCTTACTGCAGATATAAGAAAGAAAAGCTGGAACAGCTGCACAATGCCTTCTGATTGGTAGCACTAGGAGCCCTCTGTCTGGAAGCACCCAAAGACTTGACCTTCAGACTGTTCTTGTGTTTTACTTTCATTTTCCTCTTTAGTTATGTTTGCTTGCTCATCAATAAAACTGCTTATGATCAGGCCCTCTCAGAGATCGAAAGAGGCCCGGACCACTTCCATTTATTGAGGCCCTCCTGTTACATTAAAAAATGAAGAAATGCCAAAACAGGGTTACAAAAATTGTTAAATGTTAAATGTTTACAATTAACAAATTAATGCTAACACAAAAAAGATGCAATGCAATAATCTGTAATGTTCCTTTTTTATTTAACAAGTGCTTTTCTAGCTTTTTTTCTGTGCAAATTTACCAATTAGTGTGGAAAAAAATAGTTTTCATCTAATGTCACATTTTATGTTAAACATAGCATGGCCATGCAAACGATCTTGTCCCATAGATCTTGAATGGTAGTAATTCTTGACCTGCTTCAGCACATTGAAAGACCGGTCACCTGAAGCTACTGATGCAGGTACGATAGTCTGAAAAAAATCTTCAATGCAACGGTGACATTAGGAAACATACTGGTCAGCAAGTACAAGTTTTAGTATTCCTTGAAGCAATTCCTTTGGCTTACAATCCAGTTTAAAGTTCATGGAATGTATCCGCTTGAGGAAAAGGACCTCATCATACAGATAGGCTGATAATTCTCTGGTGTACTTCCTTTGGAATTGTTTTGCTGATAGATGTTCACTACTCAGGCTATTCAATTGCCAACGAAACCCAAACAGGTTACAAATTACATTGCGAGATTCAAACCACCTTCTAAGACCCGACATAATGGCATCAACAATAACAAAGAAGACACTGATTCTATAATGTTGTTCAATGACAGACTCATTACAAATCTGGAGACTGTAGGTAAATTCAAATGAAATGCTAATATTCTTACTCTGAACTACTAATATGGTCTCACTCATGATTGCATGCATCCCATTGTAAGGTCTACCAGGACCGGTGCAAGGCAGTTTGGTGCCCTAGGCAAGATCAGATATTTAGCGCCCCCCCTTCCCACTTGAGAGCGCTGTATTTTTTTTCAAGGCGTTTCTGGTGCCCCCTTTAGTCCTGCGCCCTAGGCAGCTGCCTAGTTGGCCTAATGGTAGCACCGGCCCTGAGGTCTACTGAACTTGATGGGACTTACTTCTGAGCAGAAAGGTTTATGATTGCACTCTAAATTAAATTAGTTAGGCTTATGGATAATACTTGATATTTTCCCATTGTGAGGTAGAAGAAGATTTGGGACACAACTCCAAGCTACATCGATTGCTCTCACTCTAGTCTAGAAAGTGAGGAACAGATGTGGGGAGATTAAAGGCCGGAGCCTGAGGCCTGGTGCAGCTGAGCCTCTGGGTTAGGGCCAGTGAAGACTGAGCGGACTTTGAAAGGGAAGATTGCAGCTGGGCAAGCCCTACCTAGGCTTTTATTTGCTTTTTGCCTCTTCTCCAATTCCTTTCCTTAAGTTTCCCTATTGATTATTTGTTCTAAAATAAATCTTGGTTGTGCTTTAGGAAGATGACTAGACCTTCTTTTTAGGACCCCTGAACAGAGCTGCTGCCCGTCTCCCCTTTGGTTGCTCAAGTCCCTATTACCCTTTTCACGTGCACGCCCAGGCATGGGAGGCCCCCTTCCTGGTGTTCCCCTTTCCCCCTCCCTGGTGGCAGGTGAATGATAGCAATGTGTCACTCATAATCAATAGACTTAATTCTGCTTTAAATGTTCCACCACAGATGTCAATGTCCTACAATATAAATGTGCTATCCACACCGCATCTTCTTCTTTCAATCCTGCCAGTGTATCTCTTTGTCTGTATGTATCAGGGATGGGGACTCAGACTCGAGGACTCGACTCGTGAGTCGGACTGAGTCCCCCCTCGGACTCGACTCGGACTCGAGTCCCAATATTTTTAATGGACTCGAGACTCGACTCGGGACTCGAGACCAAGGACTCGTCAACATCCCTGCTTGATGCACCCTGCAGGTGCTGCCTGGACCCAGTTGCAGTAACAATCCAAGTTTATTTTTTAAAATCATTTTCCTAATGCACCTTTCAGACATTTTGGGTTTGGCTGCTCTGCTGCTGTTGGGGTTCCCAGCCTCCTCTGCCTGGCCTGTCTCTTCTTAACCAGTTCCACAGTTTGAATTGTCCAAGACAATGCCTCTGCCTGCCTGGTTGGGGTTCCCCGCCTCCTCTGCCTGCCTGGTTATTTTGGGTTTGTCTGCCTGGTCTTTCTTGTCAAAATCAGTGGCAGAGTTTTGAGATAAAAAGGCACACTTGTGCCTAGAATTATTTAAGCCACACATCTGAAGTAGCCTTATTTTGTTGGGGAAGAACCCCATTGATTTTAATAGGGACTCGTGAGTCAGCTTTGGGAGTGACCGGGACTCGTGAGTCACCATTTTGGACCAAGGACTTGGACTCGGACTCGAGACTCGGGTCCAAAGACTCGTGACTCGACTCGTGACTCAAGACCAAGGACTCTTCAACATCCCTGGTATGTATAACCTCATTTGGAGATAATGTCAAAAAAAAAGTCTGTGAATGTGAGGCCCGGGCCCTGCTTATGATTTAGGTTTACAAACAGAACGTGGATTTTTGCCTTCTTTAAAAGTGAGGAACTTCACAGGAACTTTAGGAGAAACTTCCTAATAGTAAGAATAATTTGACGACGTGAACAGACTACCTTGGGCTGTGGAGGGCCCTCTTTTGCTGGATGTGTAGAGGCAGAGGTGGTGCTAGGTACCGAAAGGTTCTGGGGCTCAGGCACACGGGGTGGTGGTGGGGGGAATGCACACATATGCATATGCAGTGCTTTTTTTCTGGAGAAAAGGGTACCGGAACTCTTGGATTACATTTCCTCGGGAGTAGATGGCGATTAAATTGTAATGCAATTAATAGAAGAAAAGGTGCTGGAAGTCAGTTCCGGTGAGTTCCACCAGAAAAAAAGCCCTGTGCATATGCTAATTTACATATGCTGTAAAGCAGGGGTTCTTAACCTGTGGGGTATGCCTCCCCAGGGGAGGTTTGGACTGACTCCAGGGGAGGCGTGAGTAGCCCCTCAACTATAAATTGTTTATTTTACAAGTACATAGCAGTGCAGCTTGGCGGTTGGCCCAACTTTATTTCTTTCTACTAATCCTGGGAGCTACGCGGTTCATTTAATTGAATATGCCTTTTTTTTTTAGTCTAGAGACAGAGCATAAACTAAAAAATGCAAACTCGTCCTGCCTAAGCCTAAATTTTGGGCCGTTAACACATGGGAGGCATGGCTCATAAGATTTTTCACAAGGGAGGTGTGACACCAAAAAGGTTAAGAACCACTGCTCTAAAGTCTCTCTCGTGTGTGTGTCTTTAAAGGGCCCTGTCTCCTAAGGACACCCCTATTTGTAAAAAGGGATGTATGGACAGGGGAGAGGAGGGCAGCTGATTTCAGAAAAAAAATCCTCAGGCAGAAAGATTCGGGGTGGGGGGGGCAGCAGGAGGTGAAGCACATGTGGGCCAAAAGCCAACTAATCCAGGGGGATCAGATGCAACAGAGATCCTCAGGAGCCTCTGTTCCTTTATTTCAGCAAGTGCCCATGGACAGCAGGGTGGTGGGGCAGATGGCCTCCCAGGAGATTCGGGGCTCCACATGAAAGATTCGGGGCTCCAGCCTTAGTGGGCTGCCCCCTAACACTGCCTCTGAGTAGAGGCTGGATGGCCATACACTAGGGATGCTTTATTTGCAAAATTCTGGCATTGAGCAGGGGGTAGGATTAGATCCCTTCCAACTCTAAAAATCTGTGATTCTGTATCATACCTTGAAAGGCCTGTTTTTAACCCAGGAGCCCTTTCATAACTTAGCTACCCGTCTCCCCCTTTTGATGAATGACATATTTTATAGACTGTCCTCACAACTGGTCAGTGAATACTGTTGCCCTGGATGCAAAAAAAGACCACAATCAGGTCCCAAGCAAGGGGAGAGAGGGAAATGGGCCCAGGCTACAAGCCCTTTCCGAAGAAGCAGCAGAAGCAAAAGATGATGATGAAGAAAAAGCCACCACAGTGCAGATCATGCTCGAGAATGTGCATGAATACTTATTTCCCTCTTTCTGCATATCTATATGGAGTGTCCAGATTTTGTATAATTGGTTGGAGACAGTCAGAAGCAATGTTAGAACAGGGGAAACAAAGCTCCAACAGGAGCTACTGGTCCAGGCAATGCAGTTCTCTGATTTAAAAAAAGTCTAAAAAAATGCATACATTAGAGGAAATTGTCTATGAGAATGTGTGTATCAGGGAAAATTAGGTGTATAAAAAGGCAGATATTGCAAAAATGCACATATTTGGGGAAATCGCATTCAAAAACGCATACACATTTTTGTGTGCATATGAAAGTGCACATTAAAATGTATGTGGATGTTCATGCTGACTTAAAAAACGAAAACATTCACAAGCTGATGAAGAAACAGGATGGGATGAACGTGTGCTTGAAAAAAACCATGAACGTTGTAGAAAACGAAACAGACAGCTTTGTCAAACTCTAAACAGGGATGTTGATGCCAGCCAACCAGCCGGCACTCCTCTAATATACTCCATTCCACCCTCCACTCCATTTTTTTGGTGTTTCTTTTCCAAATGATGGTCAACATACTGTGGTTATTGAGCACGCTTCAGCCCTCATTTGGTAATTTGGGCCTTCTCACCCACCCACCCCCGTCTTTCTTTTTTTAAAAAAAAAAGATTTTTTTTGTACTTCTGCAAACTTTAGTGTTCCCCTTAGCATGCTGATACTTCCTTCTTTTTTCTTATATGGCCCCCTTTGGACTCTGTTTCTGTCAGCAGTCAATCACTTGAGTTTGCTGTTACTGGGGAGTGAAGAGAGGCCAGGGATGTTGAAGAGTCCTTGGTCTCGAGTCACAAGTCTTTGGACCTGAGTCTTGAGTCCGAGTCCTTGGTCCAAAATGGTGACTCACGAGTCCCGAAGTCCCGAGTCACTCCCAAAACTTGACTCCACGAGTCCCTATTAAAATCAATGGGGTTTTCCCCCAACAAAATAAGGCTATTTCAGATGTGTGGCTTAAATAAATTCTAGTCACAAGTGTGCCTTTTTATTTCAAAACTCTGCCACTGATTTTGGCAAGAACAGACCAGGCAGACAAACCCAAAATAACCAGGCAGGCAGAGGAGGCAGGGAACCCCAAAGCAGGCAGGCACAGGCCTTTGTCTTGGACAATTCAAACTGTGGAACTGGTCAAGAAGAGACCAGGCAGGCAGAGGAGGCTGGGAACCCCAAACAGGCAGGCAGAGGCAGCCAAACCCAAAATGTCTGACCCTAACCCTAACCCCCCACAACAACACATCAATCAAAATAAATCTCAACACATTGTTGGGGCTGCGCTCCTGCTAGCTGTCCATAGTGGCCGAGCAGCGGCGCGCCTCGCTTCCATGCCTCGCTTCACCGGTGATCGCGCTCCTCTCCACTCCTGGCATGGTCCAGGGATGTTGACGAGTCCTTGGTCTCGAGTCCCGAGTCAAGTCTCGAGTCCCATGAAAAATATTGGGACTCAAGTCAGACTCAAGTCAGAGGGGGGACTCAGTCCGACTCACGAGTCGAGTCCTTGAGTCCGAGTCCCCATCCCTGGGAGAGGCCACCATGCCTGGTTATAAATACAAACCAGGCAGCCAGAACCTTAAGGAACTTAAACAAAGGGAACTAAAAGAAGTGAAAGGAAACCAATAAATTCTCTGTTTTTAATTTTTGTTTAAAGGACAAGGGTTGTTGTCTTTCCACTTCCAAAAAACAGGAAAAGAATGGCAGGGGAGGCATGTTACAGAGAAGCAAGTGCTTCTTGTTATCGTCTTTTGCACACATATAAGCCCAGATCCCTCTGATTCCACAGTACCATATATCCACCGGACAGAGATAAGCATAGGCCAAGTTTCGTGCCCTTAGCCTCAAACACACACCACAACAAAGAAAGGAAGAAAGAAAGAAAGAAAGAAAGAAAGTGTGTGTGGGGTGGGTGGAGGAACTTTATTGAAAAATGTCATCTTTGTGAAGCAGGACAACTAGTAGTCCTACAGAAGATATGCTGAGATTCTTAATATAGTTCTCCCAGGTACATTTTTAAAAAAACATTAAAAAATGATTTGGATGGCTACACCCATGTGGTATCTGGTGGTAAACTCACCACATACTGCAAGCAGCCATGCAGTGGGACAGGGAGCTAGTTATCTGTGGAGGCTTACATCGCAGCAAAGCAAATTTCACCTCACCTCTCTTATTTATTTATTATTTAATTTATATCCCACCATTTTTCCTGCAAGGAACCCAAGGCAGCTTACCCTCCTCCTCCTCCTCCTCCTCCTCCTCCTTCATCATTTTATCCTCACAACAACCCTGTGAGGTAGGTTAGGCTGAGAGTCAGTGACTGGCCCAAAGTCACCCAGTGAGTTTCGTGGCCAAGTGGGGACTAGAACTCAGATCTCTCCACTTCCAGTCCAACACTCTCACCACTATGCCACAGTGGCTCGTCTGATCCCTGCAGGGGCATGGTAAAATCGACCTGAGCATGAAACTCGAGCCCTACTCAGGCACTCATTACTGAGCATGGGAAGGAGCCAATGGGAACATGCAGGGCCAGCCTCGCCCCCTTGACGATGACATGCATGCTGGCAATGTTCCACAGCTGAGTCTGTGATTGGCTCAGTCTGAAGGGAGCTGCTTCAATGCGTGCATGTTCCCCCTACATCAGGGGTTGGCAACATCTGGAGGTTGGGGCAGTTGCATTGTCCCCACCAGGGGCCACATCCCTGGCTCCCAGTGCTGTACTGCCAAATTTGGCGTTGAAATTCAGCAGCATGGTGGCAAAAGAATCCCTGCAATTTAGCTTCCAAACAAGGCATGATGGGAGTCCACACACCTTGTTTGGAAGCAAAATCAAAGGTTTTTTTTGGGGGGGGAGGAATGCCACCACAGCAAATTTGGCAGTGGTGGCAGTGAGGGCCACAAAAAAGGCCAGGGAAGGTCACATTCCCCCACCCCCGCTTTACAGGGATGGGAGCCCCCTAGCCAATCACATGTGTAGAAGCAGCTTCCTTCACATTGAGCCAATCATGCATCAGCTGGGGAACATGACCAGCACACGTGTCACCGTCTCCATTATGCATGGTGTGGAGAAAGTGGATAGGGAGACATTTTTCTCCCTCTCTCATAATATTAGAACCCAAAGGGGTCATCTCATGAAGCTGATTGGTGGGAGGGTCAGACTCAGAACAGATCAAAGGAAGGACTTCTTCACATCGCACATAGTTAAACTATGGAACTCGCTTCCACAAGATGTAGTGATGGCCACCAATTTGGACAGCTTTAAAAGGGGATGCCTAGGTACCCCACTTGCTGGGGAACATGGGTGGGATGGTGCTGTTGTACTCATGTCCTGCTTGTGGGATTCCATGGGCAGCTGTTTGGCCACTGTGTGAACAGAATGTTGGACTAGATGGACCCTTGGTCTGATCCAGCAGGGCTCTTCTTATGTTCTTTTGTCAGAGGGGTGGGCCTAGTTGGTCCCTTCACAAATTCAGTAGCCCTGGGCACCTAATGTCTGAATAGGACATGGATGCTACAGACAACTATCTCTAAACATGGTTGTTACATGCCATGTGGTATGTTTATTAGTAGATACCATACACCAAGGGGGTGGATTATGCCTTTACACGTACTTATTTAGCTAAAATATTTCTCACTTCTTTCCCATTTGACAATATAATTTTCAAGGGGGCTAACCACTAGACTTTAAAAATACAGTTCAACAATAAAATAAAACATTTTAAAAAATAAACAGAACTAAAATTAGCAATAAAATAAAATAGATAAAGCAGCAGTAGAATTAAACAGAGATAGCATGAAAAACAATTCCAAATGACATCCTGCCAAAAGCTCATGGAAACAACACAGATTTGAGTTGGCACCAAAAAATGAACACAGAAAAGAAAAAAAAAGAGGGGTCGTCAAGCAAATTCTTGAGGGAAGGGATACTCCACAATCTGGACGCCACTGAGGAAAAGGCCCTATTCTCCATTTGCTCCCCTCCCAATCTCTGATGTCACTCAGAGCATGGCCTCTGATGATGACCACAGCAAATGGGCAGGTTCACATTGGAGAGGGCAGCCCTTCAGATTCCCAGGTTCTAGGTCAGTGTTCTCCAACCTCAGGTCCCCAGATGTTTTTGGCCTACAACTCCCAGCATGCCCCAGCCAGCTACGCTGGCTGGGGCATGCTGGGAGTTGTAGGCCAAAAACATCTGGGGACCCAAGGTTGGAGAACACTGTTCTAGGTGGTTCAGATATCCTGGTTCTCTAGACCACAGGACTAGCTCTGACAAGGTTATCTTTTATTTCTTTTCCAGGATGGGATGCAGCCAGCACAGCAATTGAGCTACTTATAAAGTGGAAAGCCATCCTGATTTATAATACTACACTGAGGCCTAGTCCTCGCCTAGTCCTCGCCGACGTGTCTGTAGTCTAGAGTGCGGACAGGCTTACCCAACCCAGGGCTCTCCAGATGTCTTGGACTGCAATGCCTAGCATTGGCCAATGGCCATGCAGGCTAGGAATGATGGGAGTTGTAGTCCAACACATTTGGAGGGCACAAGGTCTGTGGCTCATGCTGGCTCAGCTTGTCTGAGCATGGAAAGCTAAGCAGGGTCAGGCCTGGTTATTACTTGGATGGGAGACTCCTCCTCTCTAGTTTCCTGCATTGAGCAGGGGGTTGGACTCGATGGCCTTGTAGGCCCCTTCCAACTCTATGATCTGTGAAATCTATGAAGGTTGGTGAAGGCTGGCCTAAACTACACCATTTCAGATTAATTGAATGTTCCTACACAGCATCCCTCCCACATAGAAACTAAGGCATATTAAAGGAAAGGTCCTGGCTAGGGCAGCTGCATGATCTACTTTACACAGGGCAGTGCTATATTTGAAGGGTTGTCTGATTTATAGCTAAGGAACCATAAGAAGGGATATCAGGGGCCTTGAAGTTGCTGCCCATCAATGGTTACCACCTGGACAACAGGCTGACACAGGTCACCTGGTCACACAGTTCCTCTCCACTAGGGCGAGATGTATTGCAAGCTTATTTAAATTATAGTAATTATTTCTAAATTTGCTTCTATACATATAAATTGGCATATGTAAATGTTTGCAAATTTGTGTCCTCTTTTGTCCTTTTCTTTGTGTGATGCATTTCCTCCTTTTTGATGATCTGAAAATGTGCCTGCCCCGGTTCTGGCCCCAGTTTTTGCCCTAGCATGCTAATTTTCTACATGAAGGAAATGTTTTAGTATGGAGGCGCATGCAGTCACGTGCGCCTCCACCTGTGGTCTAGAATGGCCCAGACACTAGTAGACCACCTCCATGACAACTCAGCTCAAGTTACAGGGTCTCTCTCTTTTTGCTTTGACCTTGTGTTTGCATGTAATAAATAGCTCCCAGTTCCATTAAATGTTTATACCAAGTTAATGTTAATGTTTTATTAACACAAATAAAAAATAACATTTCTATTTCTACGAAAGAGCTACAGTATGTGTGGTTGCTTCCAATCTGTCATGTCTCCAATGTGTTCTGGTTCCCTTCAGGTGTTATGAACTGGACTTTGGGCACAATGAAGGAAGAGTTATTCCTTCTCATGGAATTATTCCTCCGTATGGAGTTATTCCTCCGCATGGAATTACGTTTCCTCAAAGAGTTCTGATGGGACAGCTCACTTTTCTGGAGCGTCTGGATTAGGATGGATGGCTTCTCATCCAGCTCTTTGGCACTGCAGCGGGGCGCTGCCACTTTGCTTGTATTGCCGAACTTGGAGTAGTCAACTGCGTAGGTCCCTTCTTCTTCCGTTACAATGGGTACGAAGCGATGGCCCCAAAGGATCTCTTCGGATATGTAGGATGTTCTTGCTTGGGTGGTGATTCCAGTGGTTTCCACCACACCTTCCAGTATCACGATAATCTCTAAGTCTTGGGTGGCCAAGTCAGTGGCGGAGATGTCGTAAAGGGGACTCCGCTTATCAATGACATGGCAAATAATCAAAGGAGCCACTAGGAAAATATTGTTGCTTTCAATGGGATTGTCAACCGGAACATCTAGTTGGTGGATTGGGATGACTTCTCCTTCAGGGGTAGTGGTCTTCCTTACAACCTGGATTCTCACCGAGGCACTGATGATCATGCTTTTCCGCAGGTCCCCCACGCGAAACATGAAGCAGAGTCTGCCGTTACGAATGGTGATGATGGCATTTCGGCTGAAGATCAGTGTCTCTGCTCTCCGATGCGCCTGGGCTGTTTTCATGAAGATGCAACCAAGCATGACAGCATTGATAATCAAGCCCACGATGTTCTGGAAGATCAAGACACCAATAGCTATGGGGCATTGTTCAGTCATCATCCTGCCTCCAAAGCCAATGGTCACCTGGACCTCAATAGAGAAGAGGAAAGCAGAGATGAAGGACCTATAGGGTAGGGGGGGAAAGTTGCATACCATTATGAAGTGTGATGGAACAGTCAATTTATCAATTGCTGAAGCATATGTGTAATAGGACTGAGGACCAGGACCATCAGCCAAATCAAGGGTAAAAACTTTCCTGGACTGTAGCAGTTCAGTTTATAGAGGGTGGCATGTTTGAATTAGGGTGAATGGTCAACAGCAAAAAAACAAAACAAAACAAAACAAAAAAGCCCTACAAACAACCCCCACGACCCCATCCCTGCATAAAGAAATATAGCATGTCAGGAAGCAGGGTAGGCAGACCCCCTTTCTTACTGGCATGCTAGCTTTCTATGTACATGGATTTAATTTAATCTGGGGGAGCCATCAAACACAGAAATCATCTCCTTGCAACCTGACATGGTATAAAGTTCAGGAAAAAACTTTACCACTTGATTTGCTAATGGTATAAAACTAGCCCAGGTATTAGGTTGTTAATGACCCCCTTTCTGCGTTTCTCATACGAAAGGGTAAAGCAGGTAGAAAGGGGCTACTTCTGCCTGCCCCCATGGTGCTCAGCTCGTACAGTCCCACCCCTGCTATCCACAGGTTAGCGTAGACATCTGAAGTGGGAAAGACTTTATGTGTTGACCTCTATGCAAGTGGACTTGCTCTGATTCTGGAACCCTGATTGTGCAGGGTTCCAGAATCTGGAGATACCTACCCACATAGTAGATGTCAGAGACAAGGAGGAGCATCATCCAGGGCATGGCCAGAGGCATGACTCCAGAGCTCCATTGCACTCGTTGCCCCTTCACACGAGTAATGCATGAAGGGGGCTAATGCAAACAGCAGATATATGGGAATCACTCATCTCTGCTAATGTAGGAGACCCCTGATGTCTGTGGATCTCGCTCGAGATCAAATCCGTGTCCTGAAAGGTAGTCTGGAGCACATGGACATGAATTGGGTGGGATCCATGCTGATAGTGCACCTCATACTATTGTAGTGCACCTCATTGTATGGGAGAAGGGATTGCCTTCTCCCATACAATCCACCCCGCACACTCAGGTCCTCTGGGAAGAATTTACTTCAGTCAGCCAAAACTAGGCTGACAGGTACTACCCAGAGGAGCTTTTCTTCTGCTGCTTCCCAGATTATGTTGGAATGGCCTGCCGGAGGAGATTCGTCAGCTCACCAGTCTTTTGGAATTTAAAAAAGCCATAAAGACTGATCTCTTCTGGCAGGCCTATCCGGCGGAATTTTAGGTTGCCTTTTAAGATGTTTTAAAGATATTTTAAGATGTTTTAATGATGTTTTTTATGATGGTTTTAATGATGTTTTTTATGATGTTTTAAAGATGTTTTAATAGTATGTATTGTGTTTAGTTTAGTTTATGTATTTTATATTTTTGCTGTTCCCCGCCTCGATCTAGACGGAGAGGCGGGTAAGAAATAATAATAATAATAATAATAATAATAATAATAATAATTATTATTATTATTATTATTATTATTATTATTATTATTATTATTATTCTGTTAATCTTTTATAAATGTATGCCCATAGAATTTCCTGTAAAAGCTGGTGTTTCATCCAGGAGCAAAATTTCTCAGAAACAATGTCAGGGCTGGCGTCAAAGCTAGGCATGGTTGTGCACCTGCCAAGGGCCCACACCCCAGCAGGGCCCCACTGACAAGACAAGAGCCCCCTGGAGTTGCTCCTCCTCTTCACCATTGGAATCTGCTTGTTTACCTGCCTCTTCCTCTGGCCCAGACAACGGTGGTGGTGAGGAGGAGGAGCAGTAGATGCTGCTGCCGGCTTGCTTATTGGCCCTCTGCCTGTTAAGCAAGCAAGTGGTAGCAAATGATGAGAAAGAAGATGAGAAGTAACAGCAGCTAGTGACAATGGTGGTGAGAAGGTGGGCTCACCGAGGAAGGGGGCCCATTGAATGTGTCCTGTCCAAGGGCCCCAAAAACCTGGAGTCGGCACTGATCTCAGATTTCAGGGATTGTTTATATCTCTAGCCATCACAGTTCTGGAGGTATGTTTGAAAACATATTGGAAAAGTCTGTGAATGACTACCGTCTTCTAGAGGCAGAACATCTTCACTTGCCACGCCTACATCACAGCCTCTTCCTGATGTTCTCCTAGCAATACCCTTCCTATTGTTGTCACCTTTGCCGAAAAAGGTCCACATTTTTATTTTAAAAATCCAAATGGATAAATAAATATGGGACTTTGGAATATAGCACGAATATCGAGCAACTTAGTTCAAATAAAAATTTCATCCATTATATTGATATGAATATTAATTTTAGGGGGCACATGATTTGCTCTGGGTGCGGAATTTGGTAGAGAACATGACCAATCCAAGCAAATATCTTTTCAAGAATAAATGTCTTGAGACTTTTATCTGATGGTGAAAGGTGGGGTGGAGTGGCCAGAAAGGAAGGAAGTAATGCTCACAATCACAATACAAGACCTGGATTTCTGTCACTCATAGAAGCCCAGTTGACTTCTATGAGTTTAGGCCTACATCTAAAGTCAGCCTTTACATCCTACATCTAAATCAGCCCAGTTTAGGCCTACATCTAAAACAGCCTTTCCCAACATGGTGCCCTCAAAATGTTTTGGATTTCAACTCCCATCAGCCCCAACCAGCACGGTCAATATTCAGGACGACTGGGAATTGTAGTCTAAAACATCTTGAGGACATCGGTTTGGGAAAGGCTGATCTAAATGATGTAATGGCTTCAGTGATGTTGTGGAGCTGGGGCTCGCAGGAATGCAGCACTTTTTTATTAGCAGGGACTCTGACATCATCTGCCACCACCCCCATCCTAAGAATCCCCTGTTCCTATCAGCTTAGCTGCAATTCTCTCAGTAGCTGGGGGGGGGAAATGAATTTTCCCAACAACAATATATCGTTCCCTGTTGTAATGCAAAATATTTTGTGGTGGCTTGGTCCTGGAATGGGCAGTTAAGACCCATTTGCTGTACAAAAGAACTGCTCCTAGCAAATGAAAACTGCTAGAACTGGTTTGTTGATACAGATCAACACAGCTGCCTGAATTTTGGGACTCCCCTTCAGGGCTGTCATGATGAGAGCCTGCACTTCAACATTTACCACAACACCACTGATTGGCTTCGAAACAAACCATTCACTGCCTGGAGACACCCAAATGCATTACAGTACTGGGCAGCGACATGCAACACAGTTGCCACAAGTGGTGTAGGCCACATGTATTTGTAGCATGTGGACTAGACACGCAACCCAAGGTGAGTACTTTACTATGCATACTTGAGTGGTATGGACTCGTATCCTGACTCATAGCACCAAAGTTGGCCACCACTATACCCTCAGTTCTTACAACCGCACTTTACCTGATACAAGTGATGCATGGGCTCATCCCACTGGGGTCTTCATTAGTTGTGCATGGCTTGTCCATGTCTCCATGAGCAAAGGCCACCAGCCACCACATCATGGCAAAGAACAGCCAGCTGCACATAAAGGACATGGTGAAGATCACCAACGTGTGGCGCCACTTCAGGTCCACCAAGGTGGTGAAGATGTCTTGCAAGAAGCGCCCTTGCTCACGAATGTTCTTGTGAGCCAGATTGCAAGCCCCGTTCTTGGCAATGAAGCGGGCTTTGCGCGGGCGGTCCCGGATACGTGGCTTGCCCAGGTTCTCAGCTGCAATCCGTGCAAGGACATATTCTTCAGGGATAATGCTCTTCCTGGCCAACATCGTCCTGTCACCATAGTACACCAATCAGCCAAAAAGGGGTGAGGGCGGAGAGCCCAAAAAGACCCTGCAGAGATCTTCTCCCTTGTATTCTTGTTACAAGAATAAAGAAGAGATTAGTTTCCGCCAGCTTTCTCATTCCATGCAGGGCTGGCATCAAGGGTCGGCATCATTGGGCAGTTGTCAAGGGCCCACACTGTAGCAGGGGGCCCACTGGCAAGAGCCCCTGCAACTTGCTTGCTCACCTGCCTCTCACTCTGGCCCAGACAATAGTGGTCATGTGAAGGTGGAGCGGTTGATGCCACTGGCTGCTTGCTCATTGCCTCCCTTCCTTGCAAGCAAGAAAGTAGTAGCAATAATGAGGAAGAGCAGCAGCAGCAGCTGATGACCGTGCTGGTGAGCAGGTAGACTCACTGAGGGAGAGGGGCCCATTGAGAAAGTCTTGCCCAACTTGGGCCCTCCAAAACCTGGAGCCGCCATGGATTATATAACTGCTAGGAAAGACCTTCCAAGCAGAGTGGCCAGGCATGTGAGAATTCTCCTCTGAGGATGAACAGCCTCCCTCCAAGTTATGAGACCTCATAGGAACACAGGAAGCTGCCTTATACTGAGTCAGACCCTTGGTCCATCTAGCCCAGTATTGTCGACACTGGCTGGCAGCAGCGGCTCTCCAGGGTTTCAGGGAGGATCCTTTCCTAGCCCTACCTGGAGATTCCGGGGATTGAACCTGGGACCTTCTGTATGCAAAGCATGTGCTGTATCACACTGAGCGATGGTCCCTCCCATCAATGGGTAGTATTCATCCATGTGAGTGCTCACCTGCTGTCTGAAGTGGTGGTACAACCCAGACACAGATCTCTCTCTCTCTTTCCCTACCTGATAAAACTAGGCCAACAGTTGGATTAGGTGAAGAACTGAACAAATTACAGAAAAGATGATTAAAATTGGGAGAGTACTATCTCTTTGGCTGGGAATGTGTCATAATCATTCCTCTGACTGCTGGAGAGTTCAAATGTTCTATCTCGCCCCATCCCCTTTGTTTAGTAAGAATCCACCATGCTGAAAGATTTCAAATGGGTTGGCTCACACTAGAGAAGCCACTGAATTTTGCCCCACAGAGTCCTGCCTGGACAAGATGTTCAAGGAATTTCAAGGCAAATAAAAATGGCAAGGATAGCAAAATTTCTCGTAGACCTTTGGCACATCCCTACCTAGGACCCTCGGAAAGCTTTTGCCTAGGTTGTCAGTCAAATTGTGTTGTGGGGGAGCCATTGCCTCTCACGACCAGCACGTGTCCTGGGTCAGCCTTCTCCGACCTGGCACTGCTCCAGATGTGTTGGACTACAACTCCCAATGGTCATGCTGGCTGGGGCTGATGGGAGTTGTAGTCCAACACATCTGGAGCATGCCAGGTCAGGAGAAGGCTGCACTGGTAGGGAATCTGGGGTTCCTGAAGAAACTCTTCTCCAGCTAGGAAGAAAACATTGAGAAAAACAGAGTTGCCAAACTTTGCCTTATACTGTGGCTGCAGCTCCCCAAGCTCTGAAACAAAGGTCTTTCCAGTTTCCACCAGTCCTGATATGAGAGTTCCTTTAATTGGAGATACCAGGGACTTTCTGCATGCAAAGCATGTGCTCAACCACACTGAGCTAGGAAGACATGTGCATTGACATTGCAAAAACAACAACAACCCTAAGACAAGATTATCAATATTTCTCAGTGGGGTTCTACACACTATATTCCAGATAGCAGCATGCAGGAACCAGAGAGCAGGACTGAGCCAGAATATGGGGGGAAATCCACCGGGAAGTTCTCCTGAAGATGTCTCAACCATCAAAATGGATGCAAGAATACAGTAATTTACTACAATCTCTAAAAGGATCCTGCAAGGGAGCTCTGATCTAGGAATGCAGAGAGAGAGAGAGAGAGAGAGAGAGAGAGAGAGAGAGAGAGAAACCCCAAACAAGCAAAAAGCCACCCAGATTCTCCAACCAAATACATTGAACATCATCCAAAAACAGTTTGGGTTGAATTAATCCTTTTCTGGGCAATGTGAAAGGGTTAGACGCAGTGTTGAACTCCTTTCCAACTTAGTATTTACACATTTCTAGTAAATGAAATGCAATGAAACATAAATGAAATGCAACAAGATATTGTTATCTTGTTATATGGTACTTTTCCAAATAAAGTCTGAGTGCTGAAGCACGAAATACCAGCAAAATACTCTGTCCCAAAGTCTGCTGTAGGGAGTGCTGTGGAGCTGGAAAAATGGCTTTTCGAGTGGGGTGGGGTGGGCAACCTTACCAGCACGTTTAGGGTCTAAACAGGATTTAATTTGAGCAGGGGCACATGAGGGTTTAGCTCTGGAACCTTGTCCCTTCTCCTTAATACCAACCCTGAGACATGTGAAGAAGTGATCTTCTGAGCATATCCAAAGTACCTTTCTCGAATCCATAATTCATTACAGCCAAACCCAGTGCTGGGACTAGGGGGGAAATGGTTCCAGGCCAGAGGAGAGAATCACTGATAGATTTGAGCTGTCTCTCACATTAGAAAATTCAGCACTGGCACAATTGCTTAAAAGAGGTGGGGTGAGAACATATTTAGGTGCTGATGGTGGGGAAAACATACAGATATATGAAGGGGAAATCTCAACATCTGCAAACACCTGGACTTTCATTGTGAGGAGTCGGGGGGGGAGGAGATCTTGCCTGAGAAAGTGCAGACAGACGGAAGAAGGAAAATGGAAACTTACAAAGATTCCACGACAGCAGAACAGAAGCACTCCGGAGCAGACAGGGGTCAGCCTGGCCAGATCCTCTGGACTTCATGGCAGATGGATTCCCAAGATGCAAAACAGGCAGGGTGAAGATGCAGGTAGCGGTCTCCTCGCTCTCTGCTCTGCTCCGCTCTGGAATTCTTGTGCTGCTTGGCCTCCAAACTGGACCGTGATGGTCAGGGAGCTGGCAGAGCCATGATTTTGTACGCCTTATCCCGGGAGCTGTTCTTCAGCAAGGGGGAGGAGGGAAAGGACAGCAGAGGAGATCACGAAGCAGTTCGGGAAGGACAGCCGAGCCGAGCTGTAGATGGGACTAGGTAGAAGAGAATAATCTCAACTGTGGGAAGTAGCCCCACGAGATCCCTCCTTCCTGCTAGATATACAAATCCTTTACAAAGTTCCAAACATTTCCCCGGAGTTTGCGGATGGGAGGGAGAAAGGAGAGGGAAGGCTGTTGGCCAGAGTCCAAAACTCCATTGACGCAAAGAGAGAGAGAGAGAGAGAGAATGAGTTAGATTCTAACTTCTGCACTAAAGAGAGATCTCTGATACAGGGGACCCCCATCTTCAGGGTCTTCCAGGACAAACGGTTCGGTTGTTGACTGGTTTCCATAATGAATGGAGGTCAGCAAGATGTGACCTTCTTTGACCCTGCATGGGCCATGCTTCTCTCTGAGGAGGGGTCAGCCCTAAATGCATTGCTCCCCTGAAGCGGTTGTAACTGTGCAATTCAAGAAGAGTGCCCTGGGATCCATGGCAAAATGTCACGGAAGATACCAGAATGCCGCTACTGCATCATACTCAGCAGAGAGTTGTGATGTCAGAACATGGGGTACGGGGGCGGGGAGAGAACTGTTCGTAGTAGCAACTGTGCATAGTTACATCCTCTGGACCAGGGCTCTCCAACCTTGGGTCCCCAGATGTTGCTGGCCTACAGCTCCCAGCATACCCAGCCAGCATGGCTAATGGCGAGGGGTTCTGGGAGCTGTAGTCCAGCAACATCTGGGGACCCACGGTTGGAGAGCCCTGCTCTGGACAAAAGGAGCCTCATGGACTTCCAACAGCCAGCCTCCAGCACCTGACCGTCCATGCCATCAGCAGTATCCTCACCAAACCAGACAGGTGAAACTCAGTGACTCAAGGGCGCCCCCTTGGCTTCAGTACCAGCTTGGATACTGTCAGCTGATCCCACAAGCCAATCAAGACCAACTGGCTCTTGTAAAGCCTTAACATCTCCGTTGTCTGAGCAACTTGTAATTTGGAGATGGGGCCAGCCCAAGACATTTTGCTGCCGGAGGCAAAGGATAAAATGACAGCCCCCCACCCACTCCACATGCAGAAGTCAACCACGGTGATATAGTTGAATCTTTCTTCACACCGATGGTGGGATAGCATCATCCTCTACCACACCTGAGGACAGAAAGGTAACTTTAAAGGTGTATAACAGGCTGCTATAGCTCTGTCCTCCAACACCTCACTGCCACTCCCTTAGCATTTGCCACTTGAGGGTCGGTTGCCTCACTTTGCCTGATGGCAGGGCCGGCCCTGTTGGGAGAAGCTGCTGAACAGCCTTGTCCTCCTCGTTTGCTGTTGAGTTGACCATCAGCTCAACTTCCATGACATTATCTGCCTCTGGCCCTTTGGACCTTCATCTGCCTGTGCCGGCACTGGAGCCCTGCCCTTCTCTGAGATGTGGCAAGGCCTGACACCTCCCTTCTTAGGCTCAACCAGCATACAAGCACTGGATCAGGCCAAAGGTCCATCCAGTTCTCCCCTTTTATTCCAATAGTGGCCCAGCTAGTTGCCTCTGGGAACCTCAGAAGCATGGCACAATAGAGATGGCCGTCCTCTGATGTTCATCTCCAGAATTTGGGATTCAGCATTTCACTGCTCCTGAACACGGAGGCTCGATCAGCAGTCATTGTGACCAATAGCCCTTGGTAAACTTTAAGCTGTAATCCTCTACCCCAGGGAGGTTGAATCTCTTTCAGCCTGAGGGCCAATTTCAGAGAAGCTCTTGGGGGGGTGGGTGCACTTCATTGGTGGGCAGGACCAAAGGCAAAGGGGTGGAGCTAAAGGCAAAGGGGGTGGAGCTAAAGGGGGTGGAGCTAAAATACTAAGAATACCAGTATATTTTAGCTTAAAGCTCTTCCTGCCACCACTAAGCCTCAGGAGAGGCATTTCAACCTTTTAGAACGTGGGGGAAACCCACACAAAATCCGGGAAACTGTACTGATTGCTCGGTGGTTGGGCAAAAGGCTAGACATACATAGGATTGTGCTGTTAGTCACTAATAACTAAGTCCTGTTCGCTTGCCTTCAACAGGACTTGGTTGTGACTAATTTTGACTGGATGGTGCCCAAGTAGCTTTATTTTATCCCCTGCAGCTGTTGCCAGCACGACAAGGTAAACAACAATGTGGATCACTTTAATCTAAAATGCAGCTTCTTACCGTTTGAAAGCTGGCAGAATATCCCATATAAACCGTCGGCCTCGTAAAAGATCTCTTTCTTTACCTCTCCTAATATCTCTCTCTCCTCCACAGAGAGAGCATCCTGAGAAATATGCAGCGGAGACGGCAAAAAATATGTGCGCCAAATAATCATTTCAAAACAAAGCAAAGCTAATCAGTGCAGAGCAAAAAAAAAAAGAAAGAAAGGAAAGTTTGTGATGCTTTCCCAGTGCTCTGACTTGATGAAGTGCATAATCCTGGCACTCGAGGTCTTCTGTTTAATGGAAACTTACATTCTTGGAAATCTGATTCCACTCTCTGCCTGCCCCCCCCCCCCCCTAATAGTGGCAAACTGTTAGGGTTTCTAATAGGAGGGACACGCACTGCAGCCGCTTTATACAACTCTGTTTAGAGAGGGGCACCTGATTGTCTTTAATGTTAACCTAAAGCTCGTGAAATACTCTGCCGTGGTAGTGATTGGATAGGCAGTGCGGTGTAGTGGTTGGTGTAGACCAGTGTTCTCCAACCTTGGGTCCCCAGATGTTTTGGCCTACAACTCCCAGCATGCCCCAGCCTAGCGTAGCTGGCTAGGGGCATGCTGGGAGTTGTAGGCCAAAAACATCTGGGGACCCAAGGTTGGTGCGTGTGAGCAGAGTATGCGAGTTGGGAGATTTATAATCCTGTCTGTGTGCTAGCAGACGCCTGAAATTCCACACACAGATCTTCCAGATCTCACCTCCCCCCGCGCAGCGTGCAGCGTGTTGTGCCAGTTAACCAGCCCAGTCTGCCCTGTAATCAGACTTGTTTCCAGCTTCCCCGTTGCAGATTAATCCATGGAGTCAGGAAAGACTCTGTAACACCACAGGTCTAATTCTACCTGTTTATTCACTTAGCAAGTAAAGTTCTACAGAGTATACATTTCCTAGTTACAGTCCATCTGCAGAGTATAAATGCATAGCAAGCATTACATCCAGTGGAATAAGTTGAGCTTCACTCCACCTCAGCAAAGACGTTACATTGTTGCAGTAACAAAGTCTAGCAAGCAGAACCAAGAAGAGAGAAAGCAGTCCAGCTTCTCTCTAAGATGGCTTCAGACAGAAAAACAAGTTAGCACGTCATCAGAACATACAAACCATGTGACCAGCTCATATTGTTTCTCACAGTCTAGTTTCCCATGTGAAAACACGAGATTCCAGAAAGACATAACAAACCTGTTTACCTCGCCATTCTGTCCCTTCCATGTGTAAACAATGTGCTACAGCTGGTAAAGTGATACATATCACAACACCCAAGGTTGGAGAACACTGGTGTAGACTGTGGAGATCCAGGTTCAACCCCCCAAATCATGGATCTCTCTCTCTCTCTCTCTCTGTATAACCTAAGGAAGGGCCGTAGCTCCGTGGTAGAGCACTTGCTTTGCACACAGAAGTTTCCAGGTTCGATTCCCGGCATGTCCAGATAAAACTAGAAAAGGATCTTGCCTGAAACCCCGGAGAGCTGCTGCCAGTCAATGTTGACAGTACTGGGCTAGATGGACCCAGGGTGGGTGGGTGTCTGACTCCGGGCTTCTCTACACGAGACATTTATGATACACTCGTGCTTTACACGATGTTGTCATCCTCCAGGCAGGGGAGGCCGGTGACTCCGGTGTCAGTGGGGCTCCTCATCCATTGCAGCTTTTATTCTGAGCTTGATGGGTGCTATCCATGGTGCTGAACTCCATCCCCCAAAATAGGTTCGCCACCATGGGGCACCATGGATAGCTCCTATATAGCTCAGAGTAGAAGCTGCAGTGGATAAGAAGTACAGGAGCCACCAGCCTCTTCTGCTTCCAGGGCCTCTCCCGCGCTTTCCAAGCATTTCTGCATTTTTTTTTCGATTGAGGAAAGTGCAGTGTTATGTGGAAATGGCAGAATGAGCTGCAATGAGAAGCTCATGTATTTGCACAATTTCGCTATACTGCAGCACCACCTAGTGGCTGTGTAATGGAACATATAGAAAGGCAAAGAAAGAAAATCCCCCGAAAAGAAACATGTGTTCTGGCTGGGGCATGCTGGGAGTTGTAGGCCAAAAACATCTGGGGACCCGAGGTTGGAGAACACTGCTCCGGAGGTTCCCAAGTGGCCAGGGATTCTCCTGTTGTTTGCCCTGAGCATCCCTATCAATGGCTAGCAGCCTCGATAGACCTTTCCCCCCCCCCCCCTGAAGGGATCTAATATTAAACGGCAACGGGCATTGTCTTTCAACCCAAGTCCTCAAGGCTGTTCACAACAAGCATGCTAATAAAACACTGACATAAAAACAGGTCATAATAACAACCACCCCACCAATGAAATGCAGTACAGATGGAAAACAGCAACGGGGCGGGGAGGGGAAGAAACACAATATAACCTTTACAGAAAACAGGATCTGTGTTTTTCAAATGAACTCCCTGGAAAAAATAATTTTTACTTGCGTTGACTTCAACCATTGCCCCATGTAGTTTATTGATGTGTCCACTCCCTGGTTTGATCAAATTCCGAGACATCAAGTGATCTGGCCTTTCATGGAGTTTGGACTGATTAATAATAATTAACAGCACAATCCTATACAGGTCTGCTCAGAAGTAAGCCCCATGGTGGTTCAATGGGGCTTAATTCCAGGTAAGTGAGCATAGGATTGCAGCATTAGTGATTTTTTCACCTTGCTCTCTGTTGAGAGCAGGATGTTTCTTTATTGAACAGACTGGGTGCTACTTGATTATCCCCCCTCTCCTTTCAGGCTATTCGCTAGTGATGGGCAAACCCACCCTAAATGAATTTGTTATTTTCTTAGGAAGTAATGGATTCCTCTGTGTAATCTCAGATGAGAGTTCTCCTTTAATTCAAGATCCCATTCCGTGTATATGAGTTTTTGCGCAAGCGCAATATCAAACTGCATCTTGGGAGCTGTAGTTCGGAATCGTGTAATGCGTCATCATGACATCATGCATCTCCACACTATGTGTACCCCTTCCTGATTGATTTGTTTCCATGTGGCCTTGCTACATAATGTTTACTTGCTGTTGCCAATTGATATGTGGAGGAGAGATCAAATTGGTTTGTGAAAAGAGTACAGATGCCAACCTGTCCCTAAAGGGTTAAAGTGACATCATCACATTTCCTCCTGAAAGAAAAGGGTTAAACCAACGAACTCAGCACATGTGCAGAAATGCCATAGTTTAGATGCAAGGTGCACATGCTCCAAAGCTCGCAATCAATTCCAAAATTAATAACCAATTTGTAAGTAAGCGACCCAAGATTGCTACAATGGTGAGCATTACGAACGCACATGTTTTACCAATGAGCTAACTCATTACAAAATTCGGCAGCATCACTACATTAGCTGGTGCATCTTCCAAACAATTCCTCCTGGAAACCTGTGCTTCTCCTTCTGGTTCCATGTTGGTCATTGTAACAATGTGTTGTTTGAGGCCCTTTCTTAAGTTAAAATAACAGCAACAGTAAACTACAATCTATAAAACAAAAACTGGGGATCCATTAATTTAAAAGCAGACTGGAATATCCTGGTCTTTAAGGCCTGCTTAAAAACAGTCAGTGGGGGAGCCACACATACATCCCATGGTAGGTCATTCACGTGCCACCAACCGATTTATAGATTTCCCTTCTAATACTCCGCACCTTCTTGCAACTCCAGGATTTGAATATAAGGCCTTGCCCACAGCTGAAAGTATCCTCATCAAAGTCAAACAAATCAAATCAACGTCATTAGCAGTAACTACAACCTGCAATCAAAACCAAAAAAATCCCTGAAATTTTCTTCCAAAGAAACCATTTCTGTGCTGCTTTGGGGGCCAAGAACCACACACTAGGAACATTTGCCTTCTATCACAGTCATAGATCAGAGCAGGATGGGGAAACAAAGGCACGGAACCACATGCCTTATGGGTTTCTCTATGCAAGGGGCACTATCTCATCCAATAATGTTCAAATCAGAATGGCAATACAGTCCCAGATAAAGATTTGGTGATCAATCCCTACTCTAGGGGAAATGACACAAATCCATTGTGCCATTCAAAAGTTATAGATCGATAGATAGATAGATAGATAGATAGATAGATAGATAGAGATCCATTTCAAGGGTAAACCCACTGATATTTAATTTTCCTTCTCCTGCAATATGGAGATGGCCATTTTTAATAAACTACACTTCCTTAACATTTTGGATGATAAATCTGACAGAACAGTATGTGAATTTAGGATTAACTAATAATCAAGTTAGACTTCTGCTCTATAACACACTGTATCAACTTCTCTAAACCATTGTCTAACACTTTTATGAGAATGGATATGTGATGATTATCTGGACCTATTTAAGCTTTAGTTTATATCTTAACTCCATCTCTGTTCCAAGGGCTTGTCATTGTTTGACCTGGATAATTTGAGTTTAATCCATTTGTCCCATCATGGAAATCTGCATGCCAGACGCCCGGCAAGTAAAGATTTGGATCTAATGATATTTGGACATAAGTCGATGTGGTGCGCCAGAAGGCTTTAAAAAAAGCATTCTGCTCAAATACTACCTTATGCTCATTTCGACTGAATTTCCCCCAGAGGGATGGCTGCTGTCACTCAGCATCCCAGGCAAGGGTCCACTGTTGAGCTTATCATACCCTGCCCATCTGAATCATCTAGACCAGCCTTCCTCAACCTGGTGGCGTTCAGATGAGTTGGACTACAACTCTCACCACCCCCAGCCAACATGCCCACTTGCCACACTGGCTGGACATAATTGGAGTTGGAATCCAACATGTCGGGAGGACCATCGAGGTTGGGGAAAGCTGGTCTAGTTCTTGAAGCTAGTGGCCTTGCTTTACCTTTGTAGCTAAGAACCACAGCTGTCATCTTTCCTTTGTCTCCGCACGCACATCAGTTATAATCTGGAAGCATTTTCAACTCTGGAGCACCTCCTTCCTAGCTCAACATACCTCACTTCTGATGTAGACACAGTTCACTCCTTTCTTTGTTGTTTTTGTCCCAGCAATTTTCCGAGAAACTGCGATTATGGGAGTTGCTGCCAATGTACTGGTTTGTCCTGATTCAATAACATGCTTCCAAATGGATACAACACATGCCCTTTCCCTGCTTCGTTGAGCAGTCCGATCCAGGGGCCTGTCAGTGACCTTGTTTGCATGTCAAAAACAACCCACGGTTTATTAACCTTGGGCTGTTGATAACAAAATGGAATCAACCGAGTGTACTGTCTCCCAAATATCTGACTGCTCCCACTGAGTTAAATAACCCAGGGATGCTACATTCCTGGGTTGTTTATTGTGATGTCCGAACCCAGAATTGGAAGTTGCTAAGGGAGGAAAAACCCAGACTTGTAACCCAAGAACAAACCATGGGTTACAAGTCTGGCTTGTTCTTCCCCTAACAGCCTGCCCACTCTTCCTGGAAGCTGCTGGAAGGATCTCAAAGCGAAGGCAGCCTGGGAAACTGTGTGTATAGTCCCGAAAACGACCATGGTGATTCTTTATTTCATTTCATTTCCCCAAGAAGTGGAGTATCCTATTTGGCACTAGCACCATCATCATCAGGCGATCACTCGTGACCGAGTAAGATTGTCTTCCGGGATAAAAGGAGGAAATTCTAAAGAAGATTGTGTAGACTCTAGCGATGGGTCCGTAAGTGACTGTGGAGGCCAATTCTAGATCCACACAGCTTCCCACAGTGAGTACACAGGTTACCAGATAGAAGATGGTCCTGTAAAGGATTCATTTGACGTGCTTTTCGCTTAGCACGTTTCTCCCTTTCACCTTGCACTCGGGCTTCTTCAAAGTCCATGGAACCTTTGTGAAAGGCCAACCTCCATTTAGATCGTTCATGGGCCAGAGCTTCCCAGTTTTCGATGTTTATATTGCATTTTTTTAGATTAGCCTTATGAACATCTTTAAACCTCTTATATTGACCACCGATATTCCGCTTTCCATCCTTGAGTTGGGAGTAAAGTAACTGCTTTGGGAGACGGCAGTCAGGCATTCGAACAACATGACTGGTCCTGCGCTAGCATAAGCTACTTCTAGCACGATGCCAACAGTGTTTGCTGGCACAACTGGAAATCTGTCATGCTAGCAAATGCTACAGTTGCGCTAGAGGTAGCTTACGTTTGTGCAGTTTAATTTATGCTAGTGCTCGTGCTGAAGAAAATGCTGCCCACCGGTATTATCCTAGTTTATCCCTAGAACAAGACTGTGAAATCAGGTAGAGGCAAGGAGTTCATGGATACTTAGCATCAACGGCAGCCAGGTTCTGTTGGGGCTAGAATAGGGAAACCTGGGATCTGTCTTCAGCTGCCCTGCATGGTGAATCACCTGGGGTCACAGGTCAGACAATTACCTAGTTATGCTGTGCTCTCAGGCTCTAACCTGACTCCTCCTTCCTACCCAGGCAGCCCATTAGCTTCCCCTGATCTGGTTGGGCCATCAAGATGTCCAAGTCAGGCTGGGAAATTGTGTGGGCAGCTAGCACTCATCATGGATGTGTCTGCGACAGCTGAGAGCTCTGGAATGGCTTTGTTGCCTGCTAAGTGCAGGATTGTTACCTTCCCCTGTATACACTGTGCCTCCTGCTCTGCCCATGGTCAGCATACTGACCAGTGGCTCCCTACTTGAAGGGTGTCACAAAAGAGAGCAGGGGGTTGGACTCGTAGGCTCCTTGTAGGCTCCTTCCAACTCTATGATCTATGAAATCTATAAGAGGAGGGCCAGGATCTCTTCTTGATCATCCCAGTTTGCAGGACACGGAATAATGGGCTCAAGTTACAAGAACCCAGATTCCGCCGAAACATCAGAAAAAAAATTCCTGACTGTTAGAGCAATAAGACAATGGAACCAACCATCTAGGGAGGTGGTGGGCTCTCCCACTCTGGAGGCGTTCAAGGTGCAGCTGGACAGCCATCTGTCAGGGATGCTTTGACTTGGATTCCTGCGTTGCGCAGGGGGTTGGACTTGATGGCCTTATAGGCCCCTTCCAGCTCTACTATTCTATGATTCTATGAGTCTATGATTCCCTCTGAGTTCTCCTTTTTGCCATTCTGAGTGGGCCCCTTCCACCCCCCAGTGGACCTCAACCAAGGCTTAATGGGCCAATGCCCTATTCACCAACCATGACCAAAATGTACCATGTGAACCAGACAGTAGCTTGCCTCAATACTTAACTCCTTGGATGTAGTAGTGATTCTCATTCTGGCTCTTTATGTTTGTAAGAGTCAAAGTCCTCTTATCTCATAACAAATGTTCATTTAATTGCCTCAGCTTTAGTGAGTGCTAAATCTTGGCAAAGAGAACCCAGGCAAATAACAAAGCAATGTTAGGAATTAATTGTGGCAGTTCTTGGATGGGTTGTGGAGGATTGATTTGCAGCAGCTGAGCTTTTAGGTCAAGTTCTGCTTTTGGTGCAGATATTAAACTGGTCTTTTCCCAAAGGAAATACAAGAAGGTTTCTGCTTTCACTTCATCTGGAGGAGGTGGCAGGTTGTTACATCCAAGATGTTTGCTTTTTGCCCGTAGTTTTCAATGGTGGCTTTTGAGATTATGTAGGAACTAAGGGCTCTTCCACACCAGGCTTGGGTCACATGGCTCCCACTTGATGGCTGCCTATAGCTTAACTCTGACCCCATTCATGTTCAACATGTCTACATGGTTAGCATCTGCAGCTGCCCAATAGTATCCCACCACTACCTTGTCTTCCTGCACCTAACTGCCACTTCAGTACCATCTCTCTGCTCTCAGTTGGCACTCTTTTCTTAGGCTACAGTCTAATTCTCACTTTCCTGGGAGTAAGCATCATTGAACTTGGTGGGACTTACTTTTGAGTAGACATGCCTAGGATTGTGCTGTCAGCCTTGTCTGTCAAATATCTGGTGCAACTGGCTGCGAGAAGGTCTGAAAATAGAGATTTGGGTGGAGCCCTGTGCTTATGGATGAAAAATTTCTGGTGCAGAGAACAGCCCCAAAGGTATCAACGGAGATGATAGAATTGCACTGCAACAGCAGTGGCTTTAGGCTTTTTTGGGGCAACATTGCTGGCAACAGTTTTCCAAATGTTAGCTATTAGTAATGGACAACCTTGTCTTTCACCCGCACCTCTGTGTATTTTTCTGTTGATGTAATCCATGGGAAGTAGCATGTCTATGCGTGGTACATACATAGGTGCTAGTCAGAAGACCCTAATCCACACACAAAGCTTTGGGGGAGAGGGGCCAATGGGTACAATCCCACTCCCCCATTCACCTGTCCATTGAACATACATTTATTGTCTGAACAGGGCAGACAATAAACAGGGCAGGTCTTTTAGAATGCAGAATGTTTTGGATCAAGGGAAACAGAAATAGGGAAGGGGCAATTGTTTATCATGAGCGCACATCACAATTTTTCATACTTCTGGTTTACCCACATTGGGAAAGTTTGTACTAGTACCATTCAAAATCATACTATCTGCTCATAATGGATATGTTTGCCATGTTTATGGAGCTCAAAAATAAAGAAATGCAGGGTAGCTGCATTTGCAGAGTAGTTGAGTAAACAGCACCTGATTCTAATGGAAGTCGAGAAAACGACTCTCCTGCGGTAGTTACTGCTATTTTATTTTGTACATGGAAGCCTTTTGCATGCTCAGCTCAGTGTGATACTTCCTACAGGCCAAGGTCTGTACTTTTAGAATGCTTCCAAATGTAAGGATGCAAGACATAATTCAGGAAAAATTAGTTGCATCTAAGTACCATTGAAAGCAATGGAATTTGTTAGTACTGATTAAGGCTGCAATCCTATGCACATTTACTTGGGAGTAAGCTCCATTGCATTCAGTGAGTCTTACTTCTGAATAAAGATGCATAGGATCAGGCTGCATATCCTCCTCCATTGCTCTCAACAGGAGTTAGTAGCAATAGAGACTGCATTCCGATGGACGGCATCCCAGAGGCCACGGGATACTATAGATCTGACGTCCCACTCCGAAGGTGGAGAAAAAGAGGTCCGTTCTCAGAGGGGGAGATCCAACCTTGGATACCCACTCCCGTCTCCCAGGCCTTGCAGAAACATTTGCAGACCTTGTCCCCCCCCAGAGCCCTGATATCGGGAGAAGCGAAAGCAGAATGGAAGGTATGGCATGGGTGGATTGGGGGGGGGGGAGCTTTGGGATCTGCTGGATCCAAAACCCACCCAGTCATGCCCCCAAACAGGGAGAAATGGATGCTAGCTCTGGAGCTGGCATAATTTCCCTCCCACTGGTTGCAGTGAGGTCAGAAGACCCCGTGCGCGCGTGCACACACCTAAACAGGATGGAAGGAAGGGGGCCAGCAGAGGCGGGTGGCTCCAATGTCAGTCAGGCAGTGTATCCACTGTGGGTCTTGGTCTGAACTCTTAAGGAGCTATCCATGGTGCTGAATATAAAAATGGGGGGGGAGAGAGATAGGGCTCAGCACCATGGACAGCTCCTTTAAAGTTCAGACTAAACCCCGGAGTGGATACACCGCCCCACTGACATTGGAGCCACCAGCATCCACTGGAAATGCCACTCCTCCCTCCCTTACTCCTCCCTGACAGGGCCTTTGGATGTGGTGGTTTGTCCACCTTCAGAGCTTGTCCTCTGTGCTCCGTGCTCCGTAGGACTGCAGAACCAGTTGTGCTGGATTGTACCAAACCCTTCCCCATTTCTCCCCCAGACAAAAATGTCTCCCTGCCTTTTCTCCCCTCTACAAAGAGCTCCATCCCAGAATTTTGCTACTATTCTTGGGCAGAAAATTATTTTGCTCACCGAAAGGGGAACGGTTTCAACGCTAATTTACCTCAAGAAAATGCCCAACCCTGTTCATGCCAAGAGATCAGATTGTTACGGAAATGTACAGAAGGATTGCCCAGAATTTTGTGAAGAAGAATTTATCGCTTCGAAGCATACATAATAGGTTTCAGTTTTTATAAAAGTTACAAATGCAAAAATCCTTGGCAAAATTCGCAGTGATGCTACAATATATAGAAAAGATGTCTCCCCCATTTCCTGGAAAAAATCAGGCATTAAAGAAGCCAACAACATGCAGTTTAGTGGCTCCTTCACATGTCAGCCCGAACAAAAGATGCAAAGATGCTGTCTTCTTGAGCCAGGAGGTTCTCAGGTGTGTCGTTTTCCAAAATGATCCCTCGTTTCATCACAATGACCAGGTCTGCAGTCAGGATGGTGTGGACCCGGTGCTGCGATAAAAAAACAAAAACAAAACACCTTTCTGTCTTCCACTATATCATTATAACAGGCCTGTGGCTCACGCTGGCTCAGCTTGTCTGAGTGTGGAAAGCTAAGCAGGGTCAGGCCTGGTTATTACTTGGATGGGAGACCGCTCCTCTAGTTTCCTGCATTGAGCAGGGGGTTGGACTCAATGGCCTTGTAGGCCCCTTCCAACTCTAGGATCTATGAAATCTATGAAAATCTATTTATATCAGCCTTCCCCAACCTGGTGCTCGCCAGATACGCTGAACTCCCAGCATCCCCCAGCCAGCCATAGGGAAGGCTAGTTTACATCATCAGAATCTTAGACCTGGGTTCATACAACTATCAGGCCACTGATGCATGTTGGACGATCACATGGGCTGTTCCACACAAGCGCCAAAAAGAACACGAGACACAGATGCGCCATACAGAGGGGCCTGTCTGTGTGAAGACCCAATTTTTACATCCCTTCTCTTAATTTGAGGGAGGAGAATAATTTGAACCATGCTTTTGGCTCTTTGTGTGGGGTGCCCGCGTCACATATTTGTTTACATGCCTCACCACCCAGGAAATCATGCGAACTGGGCCTTAGGGATCGTCTGTACATGCATGTAGATCACCTTTCTTTCTTTCTTTCTTTCTTATCTCTCGATGAGACTCTGCCAAATGTGGGAACTGACTCCATTAAAAAGCAGTGTGTCTGAGGTAACACTGAGTGATATGAAAGGGCTTTCAGAGCAGGTGTCATTGGTTTAGAGAACAGTTTGGGGTGAATCAGGTCTTAAGGATTAAGAGTGTGTATAACCCGTGGCCTGACAAACAGTCACAACAGCAAAAGCCAAGTGGGGGTTGAAAGCTAGGGTTTACTTTTTCAGAGCACACCGTACATTTTCAAGTTACACTTAAAAGTATCTTAGGTGTACACTTTTAAAGAAAGCAATGTGTGAATCAGCCCACAGCAAACCCTAGTGAAACAGTAACAGAAAGGAAGACAAGTGAATAGCCTGAGAAGGGGAGTTCCAAAGCTCTGGAGCAATTGCGGAAAAGGCTCTGCTGGAAACAAACCTGGCATTCGCAAAAGTTTGTACAGGCAGAACGGCCTCGTTAGCTGACCTCAAATTTCAGGGTTGGGGTGGGGGTCATATGGGAGGAGGTGCTCCCGGAGATAACTAAGACTAAAACTATTTAGGGCTTAGTTGTAGGAACTACGGTACTCTAGAAAATAGGTGTGCATCTTTTCCATATAAAAGTGAAGCATGCCTCCCCCTTTAATTCAGAAAAAAATGTGCCTTCATATTAAATGTTTGCGAAACACTGATCTCAACTGTCAGAATGCCCTAGGCAAAAAAGATAACAAGACCAGCTGCTCAGAGCTTGAACCAAGAAGAGGAGCAGATAGAACTAAAAGCAGTAATACCAGAAAGCCAGAAATCTTGCAGGAATCCTGGGTCGGGAGTATCTATTTGTGCGTCTTTACCAAAGTGGTGAAAAGTCCGTCCTCTTGAGGAGCAAATTTGCAGCTGTGTCGCACTCGACAAGTATACCCTCAGAGAACACTAAGACAAGGTCTGCATCCAGGATTTGAGAGACCCGGTGCTGGAAGGAAGAAAAGAAAGAGGGAGAGGGGGAGAAAGAAAGAAAGAAAGAAAGAAAGAAAGAAAAGAAAGAGAAAGAAAGATGGAAACAAAAGGCAAATAACAGAAAAAGAATGCCATGTGAAGAACAGGAAAGCTCAATAGAAATACAGACCATTTTTACTGAGAATTGAGAGAACCACAGAGAGTGAACACACAAGTAAAAAAATCAGCACAATGTCCATATAGGAACCCTGCAAAGTTGTATTTATTCACTCCCATAATCACCTCCTTTAGTTTATTGGATGTATGCTGTCCACCAACCACACACAGTCACTCCTAATTCATCAGGATGCTCCAGACCTCGGTGACTTGAAAGTTGTGAATATTATATATGAGATCATCACATGTGATAATCCTACATGCATATCAATAGCTCTGTGCATACACACTGAGAAGCTGAATTGTCTGCAGGCAGCCTCCCTAATGCATGTAGTTGCAGCAATTTGGATGGCCTCAGGATCATCACATGTGATGATCTACATGCTGGATCTGCACAGCTGCTTATGCGAAACAGACTTCTTTATATGGATTCTGAAACCACTAAACATTTTGGAGTAATACCAACTTATGATTTAAATCTATTTTGTTTCCATCAGACCTATCATGCTACGTAAAACAAGTTTATCACCAACTGGGAAGATGTGGAGAGGAGATCCGCTGTTGAATCACATACTTACAGCTATCGTTACCACTGTGCGGTCTGCAAAGGCGGTCATCACAACCTTCTGTCAAAATGTTTTCCTAGCAAAGAAGGGATGCAACAACAGTTATTTAATGACCTTGTGAATGGAGCTCCATATGGTACGCCTTTTCCATGAGTTGCTTTCCATGTAGTATGAAAGGATTTGGACCACACCAACAGAATCCTCTATTTCCAGGACTTTGCATTGCTGTGGTTAAAATTCGCCCAAGGTGTACAAGGAGACACTCATCCAAACCACCCATACAGTTACATCATGCGTGTCCCCTGTGTGGGTCACTGCATGTATGAATCAGGCCTGAAATAGGAGCTGGAATTAAAAGTAGGTTGGCAAAGACAAAATCTCCTTGTTTCCATTAGAACAGGGAGGGATGGGGAAGCTTTTTCATAGGAAGGGCCATTGACCCATTGGAAAAATCAATTGGGGGCTGCAGCCGATGGCGGGAGAAGCCAGATCCAAAGGTGGGTGGAGACAGAGACAAAAGTAGGTGGGGCCAAAGCCCAAAGTGGCCAGAATTTGCAGCATTACAGGATTGTTTCTCTCTTTGTGCCACTCCATCCCTCTTCTACCTCTTGTAAACACACACACAAAGCAGAAAAGGAAGTGCTTCCCAGAGGGGTTGTCCAGAGAGGAAGGGTGGGCCTAGAACATTTGGAGGGCTGGATGACACTGAGGGCCATGTGTGGCCCTTGAGACACAGGTTCCCCACCCCAGCCTTAGAAAAGTCCTTGGGAACCCTACCAACCAAGGCCTCTCATTGAAACACAGAGCTGTAAGGGACTTAGGGAGCCAATTAATCCAACCTCTCCTCCCTCCCCACATTGCCAAAAGCAGAGGTGGCCAAAATCTCAAATTCAGAGGCTGTCTTTTATGGCCAAGCTCTGCAGGGGACAGATGGCCCTCTTGTCTGGCACTGAGGTCATCAGGGCAGAGTACCACCTCTTCTGACCTGGGAGAAGCATCCTGCAAGAATACTTCACCATTTGACTCTTGAGTGAATTGGTCTGGTCTGAGTTTTGGATATTAATATAATACAATGCTTCATGATTCCCTACTCCCTGAACTTGGAGGGGAAAATGTGTCCTCTGCTTGTACTTTGGAACAGTGCCTTCAGAAAAGTGTATTATTATTTGTTTTAAAAAAAGAAAGCCTTGTTGCCTAGAGCAATGTGGACGGACAAAGCAGCAGGAGGGCAGCACCAAACGCTTACTCACTGTGGCCATATCGATGGACGCTGTAGCTTCATCCATGATGAGGATGCTGCTCTTGCGTACAAAGGCTCTGGCCAAGCAGAAGAGCTGCCGCTGGCCCACACTAAAGTTCTCTCCTCCTTCAGTCACTACAGCATCTGGACAGGAGAGTTGAGAGTCAAGGATTAGAGCACCGAGCAGCACTGAATACACTTTGAGCCAATTCACATGTTATTGGGTCGGGTCATTTTACATGATCACCAAACATTCCTGAGTTGTATACCCAAAACTGTAATGTGTGGATGAGACAAACAGGAGACCAGAAACTCATGGACCACACAAGCACACTCATCAGATAGCCAGGATTGGCTGCAAGTGTTTATTGAGTACACAATCAGTCACAAACTGAGTTTTGCCATAGTGCAAGGTGTGAAAACGCCCTCTGTACCATCAAGCAGCCAAACCATTGCTTGGCATGGCAGACACTTGTTTTAATTGAATGTGTTGGTGGCTCGAAATTTAGTATCATACCTTCATTCGTATATACGCACCTAGACCCCCTGGCAAAGACTTGACCATGTTCTTCAACTGGGCGATCTCCAGAGCTTCCCAAAGTGTATCGTCTGTACATGTGCACTCAGGATCCAGATTAAAGCTAAGGAAAAGATATGCAGAAATGCTCAGTGGTTGCTATTGAGTATGCTGTGCACCCTTGTCTACTGCAAGCCCAGTTGGAAGTATGTTTCCTAGTTAAATTCATCCATTCAGGAAACACTTTGCTCTTGGGAGTTCTACCCCGAGGAAGACTGGGAACAGGGCCTCCCTGCTCATGCTCACGCCGGCTCAGCTTGTCTGAGCGTGGAAAGCTAAGCAGGGTCAAGCCTGGTTATTACTTGGATGGGAGACCCCCTCCTCTAGTTTATTTATTTATTTATTATATTTATGAATCGCCCATCTGGCCAGACATCCGGCCACTCTGAGCGATGTACAATGCAATAAAATACAGGGGGCGGGGAACACACACACACACACACACACACAGAGTATAAAACACAATTAAAAATCCTAACCCACCCCATATTCCCACCTGAAAAGCCACGTTTTTAATGCCCGGCAGAAGCTAATCAAGGAAGGGGCATGGCGGAGGTCACTGGGGAGAGAGTTCCATAAATTGGGGGCTGCCACAGAAAAGGCCCTCCTCCTAGTCCCCACCAGCCTGGTTTCTCTGGCTGATGGGACAGGGAGAAGGCCATCCTGTGGCGGATCTTGTTGAGCGTCCTACTTGATGTTGCTGGAGGCGCTCCTTGAGATATACTGGACCGGAGCCGTACAGGGTTTTAAAGGTCAATGCCAACACCTTGAATTCGGCTCGGCAAACAACTGGTAGCCTAGTAGCCAGGTAACAACTGGTAGTTTCCTGCATTGAGCAGGGGGTTGGACTCGATGGCCTTGTAGGCCCCTTCCAACTCTATGATCTATGAAATCTACTACTGGGATGTGAATGGATGAAGTGTGGTGGACCACAAGTTTATCTGAATCTGGGGGTCTCCTGATTCACTTGGTATATTCTCTCCAAGTGGAGAGCATTAGGGGAGAGGTGGGGAAGGAGGGGAGAGCACTAATAAACCTGAGGCCTATTCTTGACCCCTCCCAAAGGTGAAATGTGACCTGAACATGCCCAAAGGCATCGGACACCTCTTATCTGCTGCACTGCGGGGAGCCTCCTTTCCCCCCCAACAACTCCCTGCCACTCTGGAGAGTCGTATCGATAGAAAGAGTATGGAACAAAATTACTCGCATCCTGCACCACAATAAACACACTTTATGCCCAAATAGTCAAACCACGACCCAGACTGAGAGCTCTGAATAATTTGTAGAAAGGCTTACTTGGCACGGATCTTGCTCTGCATACATTCCCCACCCACCCACCCTGAAGCTGACGTCTGCATATTCTCCTCCAACTTCTCCAGTGGCATTCAGTAAGATTCTCTAATTTCACCCCAACCAACATTCTGTCTGCCTGTGGCAGAGATTTAAAGACCAGAGCTAGACAATTTAGGGCTGGCCTGAAATGCTCCCCAGTTTTGCAGCCCCTCTCGCAAGCCAAGAAAGTGTGTATATGGGGGGGGGGCATTTTCAGGGGTAGGGGGCAACATTTGGGTGTGGGGGCTGCAACTCACTGCCACTGCTTCTCCCAGTGGCTGCAAGCTGGCAGCCACCATTTCTCCCCAATCCCCCAGAACAAAATCATGATGATACCATGTTGCTCTGACAAGGGCTTTTGGCATTCGAGGCTGTCACCAACTGGTAGTCACCATGAGGGGCTCGAGCAGCAGTGGTGAATTTTGCCCATCACCTTGGCTTTTGACCCCACACCACTAAAACCTGACCGGGGCGGGGGGAGGTTGGCTCCTGTTTCACACACCCACGCCTGGCCCCATTCTTATGAGAACTTTTGGCTCAGCCCAAGAAATATTGGGGTAACATCAGATCCTAGAATCTGAAGCTGTAAGGTTCCAAATCTGAGGTGAGGACAACCATGCAGTGAGACAGAAGTCCTCTTTGGTTCCCACCCCAGCCTATTGAAGAGCTGGTACAGTGTGGTGGTAAAGAGTATCGGCAATGATGATCAGGGTTGTCCTTGATTCAGTTCTTCACTCTGTCAAGCACTTGTCAGATGACCTTAGCAAACTGCTCTCTCTGAGCCTGAGGTCCATATAGGTAATGGGATAATATAGGGCCCATAAAGGTAATGGGAATCCATGGCATGATGCTTTATGATGTGCAATACTTTGGTATCCCTGGGAATGCTCCAACATGTGGCTCTGCTCCCTGATCTGATCCATTTCCCCTAAAGACGAGGTCAAGAATATAAACCCTGTTAGGCAAATAGATGGTCTATTTCTTTGTATTGGGCACTTTCAGGTGGATAATATTTTAGGTACTAGGTATGCTGATTCAGGCTGGCAAGACGTAGGGTTGTGATGATCCTCACTAGTTTAAACTGCAGACCAGGGGCTCCGTGGAGTCAGTGTGAGGGGTACAATTCAAACAAGGCATTCTTATGAGCAAGCTTGTGTCTGCACTTTGTGGCTACTGCTTCCATGTTTAGCAGTCAGATCTGCAAGTAACAGTGTACAAAGCTAACATCTGAATGTGCCCTTAGCTGTCCTCAGTTGGATGAGTTATTCATTACGCCACGAATATTTGAAAATCCCTGCTATACAAAATTTCCAGCTCCACAAAACTGCAGGGGAAGAACCCGGCCTAATGAGCTACAAGAGGTAGAGATTGGGGAGAATTTCATTTGGTCTGCATTTTTAAGCAAACCCACCTAATCTGCACTTCCTGGACTAATATATGCATTGGAACACAGTTATTACACACTTCTCTGAATTTTGCAATGCAGTTCTCAGCTCAAATCTTGTGTACAAAAGTGCATACATTACGGAAAGTTGTGTACAAAATACATATGTTAGGGAAAATTGCATGTGAAAATAAATGTGAATTTTCATGTGGTTTAAAAGACCCTGTAGACTGATGTGGAAATTGCATGGAAGAGACTTATGACTGAATACATGGAAATAGAATGATTTGTCCATCCCTAACAAGAAAAGGCATCCGTACTTACCGAATGGAACCACTGAACAATATGGGATCCTGGAGGATTATGGACAGCCTGGAGCGCAACATATCGAGGGGCAGCTTTGAAATGTCAATCCCGTCGATAACGATCCTCCCTGTTCAAAACAGTGCAGAGCAAGACCACTGAGACGCAAGTAAAGCATGCAGAAAGATTCAACAGCATCTGAAAACATGGCTGGGATCCATTCAAGAACAGCCCTAAAAGTCCATGGTGCCAACAGCACAGGACTTTGGGGCAGAAGCCCGGGGCCCCAGTGAGCAGGATGAGCAGGAGGGCCCCTAACAAGAGTGGGGGCAATCCCTCGACTGATTGCTATAAATGAAAACAACAGTAAAAGAGTTTGGTTTAAACTACCCTTTCAGGATAGGGCTTGTTTCCTTCTTATTTCCCAAACGGTGTGTGTGTGTGTGTTGCTGTGTTACTTCTGCAGTAGGCAGGTTGTTAGAGTACTTATTATCACCATCATTGTTGCCAGGTGAGAAGCCTGTGGAGGAATACATTGTACCAGAGGGCCACATCATCCAGTGTTAGGGCTTGAGGGCATGTTTTGACCTCACTGAAACTGTTCCTCCGAAGTATCGTGCTTTACTTTGTCTCCCCAAAGGAGTGGATGGCAACAGTTCAGATGGGAGAAATGTAAAAGACGAGTTGATTTGGTGATGGAATTTAAATGCTATCTGCGTCTACCAATTCCAACCATTGAAAAATCTATAAATGCATGGAGGGGCGGGTGTGGAAACAGGATTATACCCATTGACCCTGCTTCTGACATCCACATGTACATCTGAAGGTCTGAACAGAGATTACACATGTAACGAAATTGAATTGTGCATAGAATCTCCCTGCGCAACTGGGTCTCTGATTATATGCACAAAGCTATGTTCTACGTTCTATTCTGTTTCTCGGCCCGGCTAGAGTGTGATGGAATGTTAGCAACTAGCTTTTACATAAATAGATTTTACAATCCAGATCTTTCTTGTGTCTGCTGCTTCATAGATTTAGCACTCTACCGTTGAACTGCAATATTTAGTCTCCTGTACCACATCCAAATGCACACCCCAAGATCTGCATACATTTTTGCTTTCTTGTGTCTCTCATCTCCATACTTATTATCAGGGCCGGTGCAAGGCAGTTTGGTGCCCTAGGCAAGATCAGATATTTAGTGCCCCCCCTTCCCACTTGAGCCCTCTCTCCCTATTTCTGGCACCTCCTTTAGCCCTGCGCCCTAGGCAGCTGCCTAGTTGGCCTAATGGTAGCACTGGCCCTGCTTATTGTACTTTCTGGCGTAGAAGTAATAGTTCAACACCAAGTAAAAAAAAACAGGTATGTGAAGGTGGAAGAAAGATAAAAATAGCAATTGATTAACCCTTAAAAGGCAATGGACACTGGAGGCAAATAACATATTGGCTGGGAACATGTCCAGTAGCAACAATGCTGAATATCCCTTCACAAAGGTATGGATGAAGCTCAATTGAATGAGTTTTTCTTTGCTTGTGCTCCACATGCTCTCACTTGAGCAATTGTACTTTTGTGGTCACAATATTGTTACCCATGAACTCGATATACAAGGCCAACAACTTTTCTGGTCCATCAGCTTGCTTCTTGAATCTGCAATTCAAGCTCTACTCAGTTAAACACAGCAGTGAATTAGCCCTAATGAACATAGCAGGGGAAAAAACTGAACATTTAAAGAGAAGGAACAACAGACACCTCCAAAGCCAGAACCTTGCTCAGCCAAAAGGGCAGACGACTCCGTCTTTACTGATTCATCCCAGACTAGAATAGAATTGACTGATGGCCTTTTTCATTTTTTTTCTTCTTCCATTTTCTTTTGCTCTTCCCGTAAAGGAAATATTTTGATTCTACAGTGCTTGATTAATGGTGCTACTCAAGGGATAATTTATTATGTGTTGGACATGGGAGCAGAGAAGGAGCAGCAGCTAGCGTAGCTGTTGTGATCTGAGGCTGATCTAACTCAGCCATGAAATAGGATCTGGCCCTTTTGTTTCTCGACTGTTTCACCTCTTCCTTTCAGATGACTGACTGTGTAAGCCTGTAGTAGCTGATAAATTGGTACTAAAAAAAAAGAAGCTCAGCAGTAGTCGTAGAGCTTAGGTGATGAGATGGAAAAGGCAGAGAACGATCCTGGAAGGCAAGGCAGGCACCACTTGCCAAGTCGGCCCCGTGGGCAGCAAAAACGAGATTGATCGAGCCCCTGGTGGGTTGTATATGGCCTGCTGGTTCACAAATTGTCCAAGCTGATCCTAAGTAGCAAATACTTTCAGGTACTTACCATCAAATATGTCTACCATTCTGAAGAAAGCCAAGGACAGTGACGATTTTCCACTTCCAGTGCGACCACAGATCCCAACCTGCAAGATAAGGCTCATTATAGCTTTTTGACCATTGCTGGGGTGGGCAAGGAATGGCGAAACTCATAGTTTTTAACTAGAGCTGGAGAAATATTTCATACAACTCAAACTGTGTTGAACTTTGGCAATGGAGTGGCCAGTGAAACTAGCTTTTGACATTGGATATACAAGTAAAAAAATAAAAATAATGGTAGGCTTTGCTGGAAATAGATGGAAAGTAAAAGAAGGGAGCAGAAGTCAGTATCCCATAAAACACTAATGCTGACGTAAATTACATTGCACTGGCATAAGTGACCTCTAGCACAATGCCAGCAGCATTTGCTGGCATGCTGGGAAAGCCCGTGGCATCAGCAAACACTGTTGACATTGCGCTAGAGGTCACTTATGCTAGGGCAACATAATTAGTGTTGAATTGGATACTGCCCACAGATGCCTCCTCATGCTAAGTCACAACAGATCATATTGCTGCTAGGGCTGTGTCCAGGAGTACAAGGGGATATAGCACTGTGTAATCCTGTAAGGGTTGTTCATGTCTTACTTCTGCACTGATCACACACTAAACTGGGGAAGGATTATTACTCAGTAGTAGAGCTTATGTGCTTAGCATGTACAAGGCTCCACCAGGACCAGCCCCTGTTGTCTCAAGTTAAGTTCTTTCTTTAGATTTATTATGGTCATATGACCCAAATAAAACAAACAAACAAAGCAAAAACCAACCACAACGTTTACACATTGGTCACAAAGTATACATAAAAATAGGGATAGAACAGCTCTCAATTATTACCCAGTAAAAGAGCCCTCCTTTGCATAACAGCTAAAAAGAATTTAGCAACGTGGGTGGTAACAGTCAGGGCCGGATTAAGAGCATTATGGGCCTGGTGCTGAGGATTTTGGTGGGCCTTTTTATGGAAATAAATAAAATGAAGACGCAATTTTATATTAAAACAAATTAAATATTTTAATTACCATTAAAGTGCCAAAACTCAAAAACTCCTGCAGCTCATCAGTAAGGGTTTTCCCAATTTCCCCCAAATTTATTTATTAAAAAAGAAAAAGCAGCCACAACAAAAAGCCAGGAAGCTTTGCTTGACCAAGAATAATTGTGTTGTTCTTGTTGCTTTGTTTCGTTTTCGTTTTTGTTTTTTTGTTAAACTAGCATTTGAACAATTGAGCTGCGAATCAGAAAGATCTTTTGCTCGAGGCTGGAGAGAGAGGTCCCTTCTAAATCTGAATATTACAGACCCTAGCAAGCCCCCATGTGCTTCAAAGAAATGTAGTAACAGTGATTGAAATGCAAAAACCTACCATGCTAATTTGAGAACAACAGTTCTTGCTAGGTCTTGCCTCAAGCCTGTAATGCAGATGTGCTTAGAACACCTTTCTAATCTTGAAAAAATCATTAATTATGCTGAATGATAACGATCAGAGCTAACTCAAATCGTGCCGCGTGTCCCTATATTGTGGGCCTATTGTCTGCTTTGGGCCTGGAGCGGCCGCTCCAATCGCCCCTATGTTAATCCGGCCCTGGTAACAGTTGTATTCTGATCGCATAAACAGTAAGTAACCAACCACTTATCCGGTAAACCTTGAAACATGCTCAATACAGGAAGAATTATATTGTCCCTCAGCTCTGCATAAAATCTGCAGTAAAGTAGGATGTGGGTCAAGGATTCAGGGCCCCCGACCATGCATGGCTCCAGTTAAGTTGAGAACAGAGTATAGCTCAATGGCAGAGCGCATGATTGGTATGGAGAAAGTTCCCTATGGGGATGTGGGAGAACTCTGCAACGCATTCAAACGCGTTTGGATTTCTATGGATCCGACCTGTGGATCCTGCAGCAGACCAGCTTCTTCCTAGTCATGGGGATTCTTCGGACTTACGGACCAGTTTTTCACTCTTGGGGAGGATTTGCGCCAATTTGCATTAGCTCAAATTTGCACTTGTGCAAGTGTGCATCAGTTAATTTGCATTTGCACAAGTGCACATTAACACAAGTGCATTGGCAGAGGTAGAACAAAATTTCGGTAGGAAAAAAAATCGATTCCATCAAGGAACAGACGACAGAACGAAAGAAGCCTGACAATCCGTGAAACACAGACGGAATGGATTTAACAAAAATCTGTGCATCCCTAGTCCCAAAATCAATCCCTGGCATAAAGGTTCAGACCTCTGCCTGAGACCCTGGAGAGCTGTAACCAATTGGAGTAGATAGCACTGAGCAAGGCAGACCAATGGGACCGTATTCTCCCCTACGCGCCTGCCCGTACTTTGAGATCCTCAGGGGAGGCCTTTCTCTTGGTTCCACCACCATCTCAGGCACGCCTCGTGAGAACACGGGAGAGGGCCTTCTCAGTGGCTGCCCCAGCACTCTGGAATTCCCTCCCCAGGGAGGCTAGAGTGGCGCCCTCCCTGGTAAGCTTTCGGAGGCAGGCAAATACCTTCCTGTTCCGGCAGGCATTTGGAACTAGCCTGTGTGATGCAATGGAATGCTGTATTTTATATTATGTATATTGTATTGTTTTATATATATATATATATATATATATATATATAATTTTTAATATTATTGATGGTTTAATTCTATTTTTCACTTTTGTATTTTTCTATTTCTGTTTTAACTGTATGAGTTTTAAAGGTTGTGAGCTACCTTGGGTCCCAGTGTTGGAAAAAAGCGGGATACAAATAAATATAATGATGATGATGATGATGATGATGATGATGATGATGATGATGATGATGGTGGTGGTGGTCTGGCTTATTTTAAGGCCACTTCTTATGTTCTTTATGTGTACAGGGTTACATTCCCTAACTCCTGCTCCATAGAGGGGATCATATTTAGTGAAATCACATGAGAGCATTCTAGAAACGGCTAGAACAGAACTTGAAATCAAAGGAATTATGAACCATGCCAAGCCAGCATTCAGAGATGGCCCATAAATTGTATTGCTATGCAGATAAGCAGAGATGACTGAATTCTGTTCCTTGAGTGAGTCACACACTGTTAGGGGGTTTGGTCTACTTAAATCAGATTTTAACCTCTTTTCTATACCATGCCATCTGCGACAATGGTTATCCCTTCATTTTCTTCATGGTAAGAAATCCTATAAAGGGAGTAAGATTATTTAAGTTTGTGGAACCTTCTGGCCTGGTTTGATGTAAGCTTTGACATGCTTGAGAACTGGCTTCAGATTGTTTTCATATCGGACACACAGATTTTCAATCTTGATTTCCCCTTCTTGCGGCCAGTCCTTGGGGACTTGAGAAATATCTGAAAGATGAACAAAGGCGTTGAAAGTAAATGCTAGGAAATCTTATTATTTACGTAATGCAGTTAAGCATGCAGGAACAATCTTGCGTCACTCTCTGGTCTGTATACATCATAAAAAACACTCGTCAGAATCCGAGGGGAGCAAAATGTGAGGCAAAGAGCCCCCAGTTAATTAGAGGTTCTCGCCCCAGCTATGTTTCATCTCAGGATAGAGTGACAGTGTAGGACTGTACGTGTGTGTGTAGGTGATCACTTGTGACCGAGTAAGATTGTCTTCCAGGATAAAATTAAAATTACAAAAAGAAAATTATATAAAGAGGAAATTGTATAAAATTGTGTAGACTCTAGCAATGGGTCCGTAAGTGACTGTGGAGGCCAATTCTAGATCCACACAGCTTCGCACAGTGAGGACACAGGTTACCAGATGGAAGATGGTCCTGTAAAGGATTCGTTTGATGTGCTTTTTGCTTAGCGCGTTTCTCCCTTTCACCTTGCACTCGGGCTTCTTCAAAGTCCATAGCACCTTTGTGAAAGGCCAACCTCCAGTTAGACCATTCATGGGCCAGAGCTTTCCCAGTTTATATTGCATTTTTTTAGATTAGCCTTAAGAACATCTTTAAACCTCTTATACTGACCACCGATATTCCGCTTTCCATCCTTGAGTTGGGAATAAAGCAACTGTTTTGGGAGACGGCAGTCACGTACATATTATGAGGAATGCAGATGGCAGGGAGTGCGATCATTCCAACTGGCTCCCCTCTCGCATGCACATTGAGCATAACTTCTGAAAGTTAGTATAGGCTCTGAAAGTGCAGGCTCTCCACACACAATTGAAGTTCCTGTTTGGTCAAACAATGCCTAAGTACATATAGATTGTACGCATCTATGCTTTTCCATGCTGAATGCATCTAGGAAGGCAGGAGTGAGGCCAGTCGGCATGATTCTGCAATATCCCCTCTATTTTGGAGCTGAGTGTTCTTTCTGGTGCCGGGTGGGGCAAACTGCTGCTCCTCTGGCCAATGGATGAGGCCAGGTTGGTCTTTCCCTTGCCAGGATGTTCTTCCTGGCAGGCAGGGGTCTCCGTGGCCCTGACTGGTGGCAGACGCCAGAGCGTGCTTCCCTGCAGCCCTGCAGTTCCAATGCAACAGAACTATGAATGGAAATAGAAGCCACCCCTGCCACCGCTGCTAAAGGAATAGGGCCAATGTCAGCGTGCAACACTCTTATAAAAAAACTGGAGAAATGTCCCCACAAATGGGGCTGTGATATTTGGGTTGCCATTTGAGTGCACCTCAGTATACAGAAGAGTATGCACTGCCACTGTCTAAAATAGTGCAGTCCCATCTGGGACCAGTCTGTCTGTGTGAATTAGACTTTAAGTCAAGAGTGATCTTATGCAGCTTTCCCCCAAACTGGTTCCCTCCAGATGTGTTGGACTACAACTCCCAGCATCCCCCAGGCAGCCATGGGAATGCTGGAAGTTGTAGTCCAACACATCTGGAGGGCACCAGGTTGGGGGATGCTGATTTTATTACTGGAGTGGAGATGGAACAGAAGGACAACAAAGATTTAAAATTAGATACATGCTTTTGTGCAGTTTAATTATTTATTTATTTTAAAAAAAGGATTCTGACATCCTACCCATAGTGCCATCGTAGTTCTCAGACTCCATGTTGAGAAAACTGTTCACTTTCTTCACTGCACCAATTTGCACTTCCAGGTCAGCCAAATTTCTCACCACCCAGTTCAAATAATTTGTGATCTGCAATATAATAGTAAAAATGGGAAAAGAATGAAGACAAGACAGTGACATCCCTTGTTGCTATTTTTTGGGGGGGATAGTAATGGATTGCTGGTTGTGCCATGTGACACATTCACTCACTCACTCACAAACTGTCACTTTTCAAAGTGTGTACAGTACTAGTAGCATTGTAATAAACTATGTAGGCAGGCTTTTGGCATTTAGGCTGATTTGTGGCTGAAGGGGTTTTTAACTGGTTGGCGCTGTTTCTTTCTTTTACTATTGTGTTTTTAATCTATTTGTTTTTATATCACTGCATGATTGGCGGGAGGGGGAGCAAGCTGGTGGGGTGTGGGCCTTGGCAGCTGCACAATTTGCTGCCCCCCCCCCCGATGCCTACCCTGTGTGTGTGTGTGTGTGTGTGTGTGTGTTTCTCTTGGGAATTTTATTTTCTAATTATAAGATGCCTTGAATGTATGGATCAAAACCAAGAAAGAAAAGGAAAAAAAGAAAAAGAAAGAGGGAAGGGAAAGAATAAATGGAAGGAGATATATATATATATATATATATATATATATATATATTGCTTTCCAAAATGAGGACCTGGTTTTAGCACAGAGGGGAGATGGAATAGAAAAACGAGATCAGATGAGAGTCCACGTAATGGGGTGGGGAGAAAACCAAAAGAAAGCAAGAATCCCTATAATGGCCGTGAGTAACTATGCACAATATGACTGAGTTTGACATCACTTTGGAAACAATACTCCTTCCCGTGTCCCAAATCTGTTACCTCCTCCCTCTCCCTTGATGTGTGGCATACAAGATCCTCTTCCTTTCCATTTTATCCTCACAACCACCCTGTGAGGTAGGCTAGGCATTGGAGTCTAACTCTCTATAGCAGGGGTACAGCCCAAGGGCCAAATACCATTTCAGAGAAGCTCTCAGGGGGCGCATTCCAGTGGTAGCTGGGACTGAAGGTAAAAGGGGCAAGGCCAAAGGCCAAAAAAAGAAAAAAGAAAAAAAAAAGGCAGGGCCAAAAATTCCAAGCATATCAGTATACTTTAGCTTAAAGCTCTTAGTTATCCTTGGGAGAAACATTTCAACCTTTTAGAATGTAGAATATACTGCAGAAAAGCCAGGTAACCACCCAACAATCTGTGGTTGGGAGAAAGGGGTGGGGCCAGAGGAAGGGGCATGGCCACCCGGGGACCCCCAGAGGGCTGGATTTGGCCAGCAGGCTGGTGGTTCTGCACCCCTGCTCTACAGACAGCACTGTTTAGAGTCTGGACTGCGGATACTACGTTTTGTGGCAAATTAGGATGCAATCCAATGGGGATGCCTGTAAGCCTCCAAACTCAGAGGATTACGAACATCCTACATAGGGTGGGAGGAGCGTGGAGGCGATCATCTCCTCTGCACTCCTCCCGCCCTGCAAGTCAGCTGGACAGCCGAATGGAGGGAAGGAAGGAGGCTGGACAGCCTTTCATAGACTTTCATAGATCATAGAGTTGGAAGGGGCCTACAAGGCCATCGAGTCCAACCCGCTGCTCAAAGCAGGAAACTAGAGGAGGGGTCTCTCATCCAAGTAATAACCAGGCCTGACCCTGCTTAGCTTTCCACACTCAGACAAGCTGAGCCAGCGTGAGCCGCAGGCCTGTATAGCCACCAGGATATGTTGTATCCTGGTGGCCTCAGTCTCCTCCCCTCCTTGCCCCCTTCACCAAGGTTGCTCTTACAACCTCAGAGAAGCAGCCAGTGTGGTTCTTTCTGCACTGGCTGTGAGGGGCGGGGAGGGGGATCCGAGTGCAGATCCCCAGCTCCGAGGTCGGAGCTGGGAGTCCGAAAAATCCTATGGCGCTCTAGATGCTTTCATAGGATCGCTCTGTTAGTCTTCAACTGATGGATCAAGACCCACAACTGGGTAGTATCCTCACCTAAGATAGATCACCCAAGTGATGCTGTGTCCATCTTTTGGAGAGAGAGAGAAGGAGAAAGACACAGAAAGAGAGAAAGCTGCCTGGCCTCTTCTGATATTGACCTTCCCTCTTGAAATTTAGCTGTCCTCAGGGCAGGGACTTGTTTTTTTTTTGCCAGGAAAGCACCATATGCAGTGATGGTGTAATAGTAATAATAATAACCATAACAAAGAAAAAGATAAGAAAATATAGATAGATAGATAGATAGACAGACAGAGGCAAAATTTATTAGTTAACTATTAATTTATATTAAAATATCCAGTCTGTCTTTCAATCCATGTTGTCCTTTCAAGACAGCTTACAACAATATAGCAATATAAGAGAGAAAATGAAAAGGGGGTCCCTTGTTGAAGGGGCCCTGAATTTGGGAAGGTTGAAGGCCACTGATGTAGTATTACACAGTACACTGAAGTCCTTGTATGCACTTTTGTCTCTCTTTCCTTGGGAGCACTCAGGGCCTGGGAATTGTAGAGACTTTTATTATTATTTTTTTCAATTGGCTCATGAAACCTGAAGCTGCTCCAAGTTGTTCCGAACTCCCTCAGCCCTGGCTTGAATCCATGACTTGCAAGATTGTTTCTTTCAATAAGTGAGAAAGTCAAGAAGGGAACCGTGCATTCTGGAATTCCAATGGTGGCCAGGAACCCAGCAGATTGGTTTCAGAGGGCATAATCCACTGGGAAATTCTCCTGCACATGCCCCACCAAAGTGAGTGGGAGCTGCATGAGAGGACGCCGTTGATTCTTGTTCAACTCTCACTAATTTTGATGCAGTTTGTGCATGAGAACTTCCCAGTGGATTGTGCCCAAGGATCATAAGCTTTGTCTCTGTACGTACCGTCAATGCATAGAGGAGACCCAATCCTACGAGGCCAGAAGTAGGACCGCGAGAAATGGAGGCCACGGCTGCAGTGAGAACAATGAAAGCACCCAGATAATCCTGAAGAGAAAAAACACACACACAAAAAAGTGAAATGATTTGTACTGCAAAACAAAGCAGATGAAATACCAATAATATACAGTAGATCCAACACATTCACCTCACATTTTTCTTAGTGTTCCAGTGTAACACACCTCCTCTGCTCCAAATTCCTCTGTGTGGAATGCTGCCAGAGCCCAGACTGATCTTCTGGCTTTGGGGACCCACGTGCAAGGTGGAAATTGGGAGCCCTCAATATTGTTATACACATCCACCCCATGTCTGAGAAGTGAGAAATGTCAGGGGTACAGTGCTTCACCCAGTTTCCTTAGGTGAAGGGGGGCGGGTTACAAGATATGGAATTTCTGTGAGATAAGGTTTTATTTACACATATACAAGCTGAACATGAGATGGATGCACACAGCATTAGCACTCCAACAAATTCCTGTGCCCTACCAGTTTTCTAGGGGAACCCGTAGCATTTCCTGCAGAGAGACAAAGTCAGCTCTCTGCCTCCTCAATAAGACCTAGTTCCAGCTCGAACTGCTTTAAATGACAGACTAGGCTAGCTCCCTCTCCTTGGCCTAGGAGGATAAAGGATGAATCATCTTCCATTCAGGTGACTCTCAGAGACATATCTGGACACATCACATTCCTTAGGGGGCAGGACAGGAGGGCGAGGCTCCCTATTATTCCAGAACAGTCTGAGGTCATCTCTGGGGACAGCTACCGCTCAGCTAATCTCCATGACAGTAGGGAATCTGCCAGGCTAACCTTGCACAACTGGGTTGGCCCATTTTAGCAATCTCGTTTCACAACCACAGACTTACAGAACTGGCGGGTGGGAACTTAAAGTACATCCCTCAAACTTACAACAGTATATTAGTAAAGAGAAGGTTGAAATTTATTTATGTAGGTAATAAAAGGATAATCCATCTACTTCATGGAACACTAGATACATGGCACAGTATCAAAGCTGCCTCTCCCTTAATCTCATCCCTAGTTACGTGTAAGTTTGCGCTTGCTGTATATCATAGGTATGTTTTACTTGGATTCTCTGCGTTAGGCGTGGGTGCCTTATACTGAGTCAGACCATTGGTCCATCTAGCCCAGTACTGTCTATTTCAAGAGGCAATTGCCCTTCAAGGGTCTCAGGCATAGGACTTCCCTAGCCCTGGTACCCAAAAACTTTTTTTTTTTCCATTTTAATATTTTATTTATTTTTCAAAGCAAATTATAACACAGAAAATATATTTAGCAAAATACAAAATTATCACACAAATATAACATAATCAACATACAATAAATCATAAAGTGCTCCCCCCCACCCTTCAAGGGACCAATTAATATACTTCTATCCTCTTGATCAAATAAAGTCTAAATTCCAAAAATATAACATATCCTGACAAGGCATGTTACCCTTCCCCTTTATTAATACATAGTCTAGTAATTGATTCCATATCTCCATAAAATTATTCTTCTTTAGCAATCCTTTTTTGCATTTGATACTACTAGTTAGTTTATCATTTAGGGCTATGTCCCAAACTTCCTTATACCAGTCTGTTATTAGGAAAACATGTTGTACTTTCCAATTTCTCGTTATCATTAGCCTGGCCGCAGTTAACAAGTTTACAATTAACTCCTTCGTATTTTGAAAAAACTTTTTAACTAGATATACCAGGAATTGAAATTGGGGCTTGCCCAGTCCTGGCAAGGAAGAGCCCATGGTAAAGTATGGAAGAAGAAGCAGGCCAGGCAGGAATCTGGATAGCCAGAGCAAGGGACCAACAAGCAAGGAGTTGGTGTCCATGAAGGTCACAAGTCAGAAAGCAAGAGTGGCCAAAGGCAGGTCCCCGGGAAGAGCCGACTTGTTCCAACAGACAGGGCTGGTTGCTGACTGAGCACTCATGATCCTCAGCCTGAATACCCCTCCCAGGCCCTGCTCCCCTTGCTGGAGAATGCAGATCCTTAAAGTGACAGCCCTCTGGCCTGGAGCCTGGTGCTTGCTGGGCATGTTGCCTGTGATGGTGTGCCGGTCTGGCACAGGAAGCCCTTTGGGAGAGAATGGCTCCTCAGTGAAGCAAGGCTCAGAGGCTCCATTACCCTGACTCATAGAGTCTTGGATTCAGATGGCCCCTGGTTGCTGGACTTGGGCTCAGGGTCAGGGCCCACCTCTGGTGCTTCTGTGGGTAGTGCTAATGACCCCCCCCCCCCGTCTCTTCATCAGTGTCCAAGTCACCACTGGCAGTCTGGGTCAAGACAGGGCTGTCTTCATGAAAAACATGTGTTCTTCCCCTGAGTTATGACCCTTCCTGTGGACTTTCAGAAAGGTGATGCTGGGAAGAGACTGTTTGGCAGGGATGGGGACTCGGACTCAGGGACTCGACTCGTGAGTCGGACTGAGTCCCCCCTCTGACTCGACTCGGACTCGAGTCCCAATATTTTTAATGGGACTCGAGACTCGACTCGGGACTCGAGACCAAGGACTCGTCAACATCCCTGGGCTGTGCCAGAAGGAGTGGAGAGGAGCGTGATTGCCAGCAAAGAGCGCATGGAAGCGAGGTGTGCCGCTGCTCGGCCACTATGGACGGCTACCAAGAGTGCAGCCCCAACAGTGTGTCAAGATTTATTTTGATTGATGTGTTGCGTACTTGGGAGAGGCAGAAGAAGGACCTGAGATTACTCTGTGTGGCTGCTCTGAGTGTGAAGTAGCCTTATTTTGTTGGGAAAAAACCCCATTGATTTTAATAGGGACTTGTGGAGTCAGCTTTGGGAGTGACTCATGACTCGTGACTCGTGAGTCACCATTTTGGACCAAGGACTCGGACTCGAACTCGAGACTCGGGTCCAAAGACTCGTGACTCGACTCGTGACTCGAGACCAAGGACTCTTCAACATCCCTGCTGTTTGGGGACCCTTCTAATGTTCCAATCAATAATCCTCCATGTGGATTGGCCCCCATGAGTACAACCATGTGAAGGAAGCAACATAGGAGCCAGCGTGACCACATGGACTGGTTCTATGAGACACCATACTCTGGCAAATTACCACTGGCAAGCAGTGCTTGTCAACATGGTCATGCAACTCATGCAACTGTTACTTCCGCACGGTGGTATTCCTAGGGTATCTCCTTGTGTGGAGTATTTTTTAGAGCAGCCGTCCCCAACTTGGTGCCCTCCATACGTGCTGTTCTGTAACTCCCATACGGCTGGGAATTACGCAAGTTGCACTCTCCAACACACAGGGAGGGCACCGGGCCACAGATACTCAGTTGTGCATGTTGTACATTCAGGCATTATATTTTCAAGAACATGCAGACATGGGAATCACTTGGAAACATAATCTGTTATAGGAAGCATACTGTGTGAATCAGCCTTCAAGGACAGGACTTTGGGTTTGGACAGCCAAGAGGGACTCTACTGAATGTGACCTTTGCGCACCGAAGCAAATGCATCCTATGTTTTTTCAGCAGAGGGAGTGAGAAAGTCCTTGTCCTCTAATTTGGCAGCATGTTATCAAGTTTACTTTAAAGTGGTTTTGCAATCCCAAGACAGCCCAAAGACAAAACAGTGTGTTTGGGGGGCTTGTGGAAGTTGCACTAACATAACCAGGTACAGTAATACCTTGGATTGCAAGTAACTTGCTTTGAGAGCGTTTTGCAAGACAAGCAAATTTTTAAATATTTATCTTAAACAATTTGACTTGATATACAAGCGACGTCTTGCAATACAAGTACTGTAGTATGGCCTAAATTAAAAATCTCTGTACAAATTTTTTTTGGGGAATTTCATTTTGATATACAAGTGTTTTGGATTACAAGCACGTTTCCGGAACGAATTATGCTCTCAATCCAAGGCATGACTGTATATAGAAGCAGTTGTAAAGCATGGAATGGTAGTTGGAGGTAGGGAGAAGAGAAATGTTAGTTGTGTGCTTTACAACTGAAATAATTCATATGGCCGTCTAAAGACACCCCATCACCACCCCCTGGAAGTCCAGGTCCTAAAATCACCTAGCTGTATGAAGGCTGAATCTGGATAGGCACAAGGATCGGTCTTGCAAACACCGGCTGTCTAGTGGACAGTTAGGAGAATAAGGCTCTGCGCTCTGGTATGTGAGGAGGTTTAAAACATTTGAAATGTGCCCTATAAATGTCAAAAATATTGTTATTAGTCTAATCACTCTGGCTATCTTCACATACCTGATGGCTCTCCCATCTTGTTTTTCAGGAAACCACATGCTATGACAGCTTAGGCTCTAATTGGCTGCTCGCCAATGCTCCTGAAAGAATTTGTGTAGGGATGCAAGGTCCCCCTCCCCATGAAGAATTTACGTGATATTTCTCAAACGTTTTGTCCGAGACTCCAATTTTGCATTGGGCCAAATTCAGTGGCAGCCTAAGGAGGCGTGAAACTCCTCCGATAAATTCCTCTAGGCTGCTCAAAACTCTTTAGCATGTCCCAGATTGCACAGACACCTCCAAATTCACCTTGAAGTTTGCTTGAGTTGAAATTCAGTGGCAAGTCTAGATTTGTCAGCCCTGGGGTGGGGGGGTGGGGAGAAATAGATCAGAATTTCCCCAAATTAGCATGAGATGGTGGGAGGCAGTCCCATTGCCAGGCAGGTCAGGCTGTGGAGCTGTGGATCCCTCCACACGGTCTTGTCCCTTGACACTTGGAAGCTCTTGTCACAGGCCTGCCACCCACACGTTGCCAATGCTTCTTCTTAGAGGAGTGGATTGGATGATACCTCCCCACAATCCTGTGAGCAAGAGCATGCCTGCCTTCCACATTCATCCAGTATGGGGGACCATGGGTCAGTAGTAGAGCACATGCTTTGCTTGAAGAAGGTGCTGGGTTCAATCCCTGGCATCCAGGTAGGGCTGGGAAAGACTCCTGTCTAAAACCCTGGGGAGCCACTGAGATAACAAACCATGGTGAACAACCCCACAGTTCACAACCCAACAACAAACCATGGGTTGTCTTCATGGGTTGTTCGTGGTTAACAAGCCATGGCTTGTTAGCGCAGCTGGGTTCAGACAACACGATAACCCACGTTTCAACAACAACCCACGGTTCAATGACAATCCACACTCAACCCATACTCAACCGTTGAGTGTGGGTTATCGGGTTGTCTGAACCCAGTCAGTGGAGACAATACTGAGCTAGTTGGACCTATGGTCTGAGTCAGTAAAGGCCAGCATCCTATGTTCCATGGACCCCACCTCTGCCATCCCTGGACATCCACATGAGACCACACCGCTTGAATACTGACTAGATACATAGAATCTGATATGTGCAGGCCAATTCCATGTCCCAGGTTTTATCCAGGAAATCAATCCTGCAAAACCAATCATGCAATCATTGGATTCTATGTACATAGGCCATATGCAAACATGTGACCCAACATGGATGTCTGGGGACAGTGATGGTGGGGCCTGCTCACCAGGTGGGCTGAGAGGTGAGATATTTTTATAGGGATGGGAGAACCAGGGATGCTTTTGCTTGCTGGAATTCTCTGAACTTTACTTCAAATCCTGGTTCAGCTGGCTCCCATTATCATGTGCAACCTGTTTTTTGGTTGGTTTGAACGGGAAAAGTTGTGTATTTTAAGAAAGTTGAGAAAGTTGTGCATTTTGAAAAACTTGTGCATTCTTCAAGTGAACCATATGCGAACACGAACGCAAGTTCAGGAATTTGCGAACATTTTCAGAGAACACGCTTTCCCGTTTGGGGTTGCGAATGGGGCGTTTTTGAGAATTTTGAGAACTGAAACAAAATGCTCATACATCCCTATAAAATTGCTTTCTCTCTGTGCCTGGCTGGACTGGGGAAAAGTACTGTCTGATCCAGCCCTGAATCTATTCTAAATGACAATCACCAGAGCAACAGCAAATGAAGAAGTTTCTTGGCTTCACCGAGAAAAAAACCTTAACAGAAAGAACGGTGAGCTATTTTAAGTATTGCCATATATGAAACGGTTGTGTTTCATTGCCAGATGTGTCCCAGTGAAAGCTGTTTGCCCGGCATCCTGCATCAAACAAAGTAACTGTTGGGTTCTAAGGTTTCAAAAACCATGGCAGAGACTAAGCTGTACGTACCGTCCTGACCTCCAGCCATCTGTTGGCAGCTGACAGAAACAAGTATGCAATGTTGTTCGTGTCCGTCAGTTCCAGCATACGCTGTTTAAATCTGGGTTCATGCCTGCCAAGGATGAAACAATTCTTACGTTAACAACTGTGCGACTCACAATTCTGATGCTGCAACGTGCAGAGTAGATTGCAGAATCTTGGCAGTTCAGGACCTACTGATCAACTACATTCAAGTAATTTTGTAGCAACTTGCCAAGTACTTTTAAAGAACCAGGTGCTGGTGGAGTGAGGATGTCCAAATTGTTTGCTCACATCCATTCCTTGTTACCTTAGCCCACCCTTCCCCAACCAGCTGCCCTCCAGCTGTGTTGGCCTACAACTCCCAGCATGCTCCAGCTATTTTGTTACCCTTGCCTCCTCTCTTTCCCTTCCTCCATTGCCTTCTTCTCCAACTCCAAGTCAAATAGGTTTCTCACTCAGTTCAGTGGGACATTTCCTCGTAAATAGGTTTAGAATTCACTCTGTGCCACCTTATCCATGTTTACTCAGATGTAAGGTAGAGGATCCCCATCTCCTATTGCACTGGTCTTCAACTGGTGAGTTGCGTGCTGCTCTAAGGTGGGCCACAGCCTCCTTGTTATTTCCTTCCCCTCTCCCTCCATCTCTTTTGTCTCTTTGTGTGGGTTTCTTTTAAAGACAAGGAAGGAAGGAAAGTAATATAGGATGACAACATGCAAATGAGGGCAGAGGTCCTTTATTTTTTTAATAGTTGTGAAGAAAAATATATACCGGTAGGTTTGGCTTTTTCACCCCTGCATGACAAGCTGAGCCTGCAAAAAATATGTACTGTCTTCTTTACAACCATGACAAAAATGGGGGCTTCCCAGAAGCATCTAGCTGGCCACTGCTGGAAACAAGATACTGGACTAGATGGACATTTGGTCCAATCCAGCAACGTTCTTCTTAGGTACTTATATTAATCAAAACCATGCAACAACCAGCATCAGTTTAAAAAGCAACGGTCCAGTAGAACTTTGGAAGAATAAGATAGTCTTCACCCAAGAACTAAAACAGAAGAATAGACACCAGGTGGACCTCTTTGGGAAGGGTGTTCCCAAAGGTACAAGGTGCCACCACAGGAGAGGCCTTGCTCCTATTTGCCACCCACCTAATCTCTGTAGGCAGAGCCACCCAGAACGCTTTGGGTCTGAAGACATGCAACAGAGCTGGGCTGGGGAACTTGTGCCCCCCTAGAGGTTGTTGGACTACAAGTCCCCTCAACCCCAGTCAGCATGGCTAATGACCAGGGGCTGATGGGACTTGTAGTACAACAACATCTGGAGGACCCCATGCTCCTCTGCCCCTGCAACAGAGACTACTCCACTATCTATTGCATTTGGTTGTCCTATCTGACCCTCCTGGTGGGCATTGCTAATGAAACATCCCAAAATTTCACACTTATTGCTGCTGCCACACTACAGGTAGAGAAGAACTCAGCCTTGGCTCACCTCCCCATCGACACGCCCTCCCCTAGTCTGTCCCTGTCCTGCCCAATGCACTGGCTCTGACACAGGACAATCACAAAACGTCATTGCCCTGGAGCATGGAAGGAGTAGGGCCCGGGTTTCATGTTTTACCCCCCAACACTTTGTAAGTGGTGCTGTCAGACCAGCAGCACACTTTTAATGTTTTTCTCTTTTCCACAAGCTCACTGACCATCGTACAACTGTAGCCAGGTTTTTACATAACTGCCAAATCTTCCCCCCTCCTGAAAATCAGCTCAGATAAATTTAATCACGATGCATACATTTCTCTGTTAGGGGGCGCGGGAACACAGTCTCGCTTCAGCTTGGACTGCAGGGGCTCCTGCCACAGTGTTGTTTAGAAAACTGTAAATACTGGCAGAAGGCCGACGACACTGTATAAATGTCAGCACTGTTGTGCTTCTGCATTTGGTAGAAGAATGAACAACTCTTTGCTGCTTTATTATACATTTCAAGAATACGGTGCTTGCAGTTTGGTTTAGTTTGGTTTGTGCACTAGTAGAAAGAGATGAGTAACTCTTTACCGGTTTATTATACATTGCAAGAAAGCAGTGCTTGTGGCTTCATTTGGTTTCATTACATTTTGCGTTGCTTTTTATGAACCAGGGAGCCATTTTACAAATCAGGAATGGTTTTACCAAAAGCAAGGCCCAACCAATTACCCTTCCATTTTGGAGCATGGTGGAACACATACCAATGATATGCTGTGCTGTGTTGGCTGTAGGAGCCCTAGGGTCAAATTTCAGCTTAGCCACAATGACCTTGGACTCAGGTCATATTCTTTGTGTCTGTTCACATCATCTGTAGAATGGGAATTATAGTGGTGCCCTACCTCACAGGGATGTCATGAGGATAAACAGAAACAGTGACAGGGTTGAGGGGGCCCTCAGCAGAGCACTATATGATAGCCCCCTAGAGACTGTGGTTGAAGCTACCACCTTAGTTTCCCCCAAATGCAATGCCCTACAAATTATATCATTCCATGGAATTATTGGTAAAAACAAACAAACAAACAACATAATGGCCACCACAAGAAACTTTAGGTAGGGAGGTGATCAGGCCCCAAAGGGCTTCCGGTCCCTGTGCCCTCTGAGCTATCCCCTGAGAGGCTGGCTTAGGGAAGGCCTCTTCACTCTTCAAACGATGTCTCCCTTTTTACCTGCACTGATTTTTTTCAGTTGTGACCTATTAGGCCAAATCAGTGGAACCTTAGCCCAACACCCCAAATGTCTCTGTGTGTAGGGATACCCAATAATGCAGAGTGGAGTAGGCACAAACAAACAAACAACCTTGACCTCAAGCCAATATGGGTCCAAGTGAAGGATGAAGGAAGTTTTACTCGAACACCAAGAAGCAATCGGTTAATCCAACTTCAGCAACAAATTGGGCGGGTGCCAAACTACTGACAACTGTGCTATGGAGGCTGGGCATACTCCTCAAGTACCTGGCTGCTTCTGGTCTCTGGTTGATTGGTCTTCCAGTGACTTGCCTCTCATCCCCTTTCCCTAGTGGGTGGGCACATGACCCCGCCACCTTGCCCTGGCAGTTGCGCAGAAAAAAAAAAAAGGGGGGGAGAAACAAAGAGGATTCTGGCCCCAAATACCCAAAATCTAAAAGTCATATGATTATATGAAGCATACATTGCCACACATTTTCACACACCCAACAGGCTACTGTGTTGGATAGACCTGGAGGTAAGTGGTTTCAAATTCTACCTCATAGAGACACCTATGAACTCACTGGGTTGCTTTGAGAGAGTCAATGTGGCGTAGTGGTGAGAGTGTTGGACTGGGACTCGGAGATCCTGGGTTCTTATTACCATTCCGTTCCCTCCCGCTCGGCCATGAAACTCACTGGGTGACTTTGGGCCAGTCACTCACTCTCAGCCTAACCTACCTCACAGGGTTGTTGTGAGGATAACATGGAGAGCAGGAGGAGAAGGATTATGTAAGCCGCCTTGGGTTCCTTGCAGGAAAAAAGGCGGGGTATAACTTCATCCATGAGTTGAATATGCATGAGTTGCTACGTTTCTCTCTTCATGTGATGCTGCTCCAATTCCCTGACATGCAGATAGTAGTAGTAGTAGTAACTTTATTTTTTGCTGGTCTTTGACATGCAGATAGGTGTACGTGCAAGACACACTGTCATAGTGATATGCTTCTACATACCATACAGGCAAAAATATGTTTACACTATGTGAGCGTGATGATAACGCTTTACACAAAATTATTGTCTGCCTCCAACCTTGGACTGTTTCTCTCTGGCAGCTGCACTTCTTTTCCCCTCCCCCCCCCCCACTCCACTATGGAAACTCTGACACACTCAATCTGCATCTTTTCATCCCCATCCAGATCTTCTACTGGATATTCTTGGGCTTTTTATCCTGTTCAGATGACGAACAAAAAGGTCACACAAATCCCACTCCAATTGGACTGTGCTACTTTGAGGTTAACTAGTCAAGGAAGTTAATACTGCTTGATGGGTACATAATGAACTCAGAACAAAGGGAAACAACTACCAGGCTTAATCCAGTAAACTTTAGTTTTCTAACAAAACCCTGAGGCAGAAGAATATGGGGTTAGCTGCTGAAGAGGCAGGAAAAGGTAGGTGAAGCTGAAGGATGCGAGTGGATAACAAGGCAAATTAAAGGGACACACAGATTATAGAGATGTAGAATATTTTAGAAATTTGTGATTCACAACCTAGCCTGTGTTAATACTGGCCAGAATCCAAGGAATTCCACAATTAGCTCTGTACACCCAAGGAGGCTTTGAGTTTGTGTTTCTGGAGGCCTGTGGCTTATGCTGGCTCAGCTTGTCTGAGCGTGGAAAGCTAAACAGGGTCAGGCCTGGCTATTATTTGGATGAGAGACCCCTCCTCTAGTTTACTGCATTGAGCAGGGGGTTGGACTCGATAGCCTTGTAGGCTCCTTCCAACTCTATTATGAAATCTATGAAACCAGCACACACACATACACACACACGGCAAACCAATTGTGAAATGGAGGGAATTAGGGCTGGGTCAATTCTCCCCTCCCCAATTAACAGTTCTATTCACAGGCTGCAAAGGAGGGGCATTTATGATATTTTCAGGGGTAGGGTACACAATTTTTAGGGGTGAGACTTACTCACTGGTGGCCCAATACTATACTGCCCAATAGCCAAAGCTCTCTGAGCAGTTCACAACAATTAAAACCATAAAACACAACATAAGATACAATATGAAAGTTTAAAACTACAGAATAAAACAAAAATAAAAACCAAAATAAAACCCAGCAGCAATGCAAAGATTTAAAATACGGTATTTTTCTCCTAAATACCCCCATTTCAAGGGGACATTCTGAAAAATAGCAGCCGCCAGAAGGGGGTGCACCATTCTTTTATGGTACCTCCCATTTCCCGCTGCAGAATATCTCTCGGAATAGGAAATTTGGCAGTAAAAATATGATGCCTGCCTGCCTGCTGCTTGGAGCTACAAGGGAATTCTGGTAAATTTCATCCTGCCCCCGCACCCCTGAATTATGGGCTTCCCACCCGAAATGCAAAAGAGGGGAGGCAGTTTTCCCCCGAACCTCCCAAAATTTGACAGTTCAAATGTTTGACCCAGCCTTGGTCAGAATGCTTGGTAACTCGGGTGGTCTGCTCTGTGCTTCGCTTTGTGCTGCCGGCAGACTGCCTTCGCCCCGGCCTTGATGGAAGTCTGGACTGAAAATGGCTCGCAGTACAACTGAACTGAGTCAGATTGCCAGAGGGGCAATCCGTAGCCTGCATCTAGCACTAATTTGAAGGGAAGTCCTCATTTACAAACCTGAATGCTCTGATGGTGGTGAGGCCTTCCGCTGTCTCTGAAAAGTGGCAGAGGAGAGGTAGCTGTGTGCTGTCGTCAAGCTCCTGAAGGTCCCTGCCATAGAGGGCAAGAGGGCATGTAAGTGGCAAGGAAAAAAAATATAGGCAAACAGAAAACAACACACTTATTTTAACCTCATTCGTTTAAAACTTGCTTTCCCTAAATTTTGAGAGCCAGTGTGGCGTAGTGGTGAGAGTGTTGGACTGGGACTCGGGAGATCCGGGTTCTATTCCCTGCTCGGCATGGGAAACTCACCGGGTGACTTTGGGCCAGTCACGGACTCTCAGCCTAACCTACCTCACAGGGTTGTTGTGAGGATAAAATGGAGAGGAGGAGGAGGATTAGGTAAGCCGCCTTGGGTTCCTTCCAGGAAAAGGGGGCATCATCATCATCATCATCATCATCATAATAATAATAATAATAAATATCAGGTGTGCACAACCTGAGCCCCAGGGGCCAAATGCAGCCCTCCAGGTGGCCAAATCCAGCCTCCCAGGGTTCCCCAGATGGCCACGCCTCTTCTCCTGGCCCCACCCCTATGACCTCTAACCCAGTGTTCTCCAACCTTGGGTCCCCAGATGTTTTTGGCCTACAACTCCCAGCATGCTCCAGCCAGCTATGCTGGCTGGGGCATGCTGGGAGTTGTAGGCCAAAAACATCTGGGAACCCAAGGTTGGAGAACACTGCTCTAACCACTGATCATGTGGTGGTTTCCCGGCTGTTATTCAATTTCCCCCTGTTCTAAAAGGTTGAAATGCCCCTCCTAACGCTTAGGTATTGGCAGTAAGAGCTTTAAGTTAAAATATACAGATACTTTTGGTGTTTTTTGCCCTTGGCCCTGTCCACCGCTGGAATGCAGCCCCTGAGAAATTATCCAAAATGGAATTTGGCCCTCAGGCTGTCAGAGGTACTGCACCCCTGCCCCAAACAAACAATTGGTGGCTAACATCAGAATTATAATGGAATACATTGATAGCCATGGACCAGGAAGACCTTTGTCCCATTTTGAAAAAGAAAAAAAGAAAGAAAGAAACCTACTTGGATGCAACTCGGAAGTATTTCTGGATGAAATAAAAGGCTATCCCAAGGGGCACGAGAGCAAGCAGAAATACCGGGGTGGCGTATGAAATCATCCCAATGGCAGACAGGCAGAGCAAGGTAGATCGTGAGAGGGACTCCAGGGTTGGTGGAATGTGCTGCACCAAAGATAATTCATAAATGTTATATCAAGGCAGATTTCAGATCCTTATAGCTGTTAGTGCAATTGGAGTTAATTGGAATTTCCCCCTATCTTGGATGCAGAAAGAGAGAAAACTTGTCCGCAAACAAATGCAGGAAGAACTATTTTATACTTTTCAGAGGCAGGCAGGCATAGCAACAGCATCAGTTAGGAACAACACTGTGATTGGCTATTTGAGGAGAAGAGTGTGGTCTCGTTCTAATCTTGTTTCCTCATGCTTTCCATGGCCCCAAACAAGAAAGCTATATCTTCATTCAGCTTGTACTGGCTCAAGTCAGTTTTGCAGTTACACCGTCAGCTAAATTAAGGCCGTTCATTCATGTGCAGCCTTTAATTGCTTCCTACTGACAACAAGCAACACATATTTTTGCCTTCACAGTTCCCCCCTTTTGTACTGTCAGTACAACTCACACCTATGGCTCTGCTCATGGCCCCTTTGGGTCATCATGAGAAGTGTCCAACTTGGTGTCTAGGGGAACAGGCTCCATTTCTATTGCCATCAGGTTTAAAACCTCATTTTCAATTCCTTTTTGTTGCACAGCTTCTTGTGATATCATAAGCCTTATCTGTTTCTCACTGACCACTTCCTCTGTTTTCTTAATGCAGAGCGCAATGCAACATTTGGCAAACAAGAATAGCAAGTAAATCAGAACAATTATTATAGTCATGTGAGCAGACATAGCTAAACATTAATTTATTTACTATTTTATTTATTACATTTGTAACCCTGCCTTTCTTCCATCATGGAACTCAAGGCGGTACACTTATTTATTTTGAACTTTTCTATGTCTTCTCCCCCCCCCCCCAAGAAAAACGCTCAAGGTAGCATACAACAAAACCACGGTAGTCCTACATGGTCTCCCATCCAACACTGACCAGACCCAGAGCTGCTTAGCTTCAGCAAGATTGCTACTGCAATTATCTCCAGAAGATCAATGCTCTGGGACCTCAAAAGGCTTGGAAAGTAAAGCTGTCCTAAATTTTTGTGGGCAAATTTCCATTTTCATCACCATCCTCTTAATGTATACTCAATCTTGGTTACATTATTGAGGTTAGCTGTGCTTAGACACCATCAAGTAGGTGTAGGATAGTTATCAAGTAGGATAGACTAAAAATAAACTATTTTTAGAGCTAAACATTTTGGCTTCTGCCCTCATCAGTAGCTGTGATGTTAAATGGATACCAAGAGTGGCAGTTTGGAACGCTGGGAGAAGAACATTCCCAAGGAGAAAAAAGCAGGTATGAGTGGTATAAAACTTGGGAATTGTCCTCTAGGTTAAGGCCTAAGAGTTCTGAGTCTGTAGATCCAGAAGTTTTCCTTTCTGTCAAGCATGTCAGTGTCCTTTGTTTGTTCAATTGGAAGCAATTGTAAATCTGAGAAACTATGCACAGGTGAGGTAAAATGCCTTCCAGCAGGGAAAACTATAATGGAACTAAGAACAAGATTCCATAACCACAAATCTGGGATTTTTACCAACACCCCCCCCCCTGCAAAAAAAAAAACCTAGAGCAGCCCGTTGGAAGACACTTTAACTCACCTTTCTGGTCCTAGAAACTAAGCATCAAGACATACACAAGATACGTTAAAACCAAATAATCCAGGTCTGCTCAGGACAGATGAAGAAGAAACCAGTAAGATGGGATGAAAAATTAAACACAGACTTATTTCCAAATGCACATCCTTATGACTGAAGGGTAAGTCATTTTGAATTTGCAGGGGTGCAGACAGAGTTAAAGGAGCAACCCTTCATATATATTTTTAGTTATTGAAAGGAAAAAAAATGTTTAACAAAATGACTTCATAGGCTACATGAAAATGCATTCAACCATGTTTTACTGATATCAGAACTACATTGCTTTGGGTGGGGGATACTAGTAAAAAACTAGGTACAGTAATACCTTGGATTGCAAGTAACTTGGTTTGAGAGCGTTTTGCAAGACAAGCAATTTTTAAATTTTTTTTAAATTTTTTTAACTTGATATACAAGCGACGTCTTGCAGTACAAGTACTGTAGTACGGCTTAAATTAAAAATCTCTGTACAAATTTTTTTGGGGGGATTTCATTTTGATATAAGAGTGTTTGGGATTACAAGCATGTTTCCGGAACAAATTATGCTCTCAATCCAAGGCATGACTGTAATCCGAATTGAAGATATGGGTTATTAAGTTTGGCAGCTGCAGGGGGAGTTCAATAAAATGGGAGAGGGACTCCTAAAATGCTTACCAGGAGGGGATCTGCACCCATGTGAGTATGATCCAACTCCATGTTGACATGTAAGACTGGCTGACCCAAGGGAAATTAAATTTGATCTAGCGTGGATATGACTTAAATGTTAGTCCAGCACAATCATTTGTATCATGATGACCAGCGTTCATATAATATTTTAAAATTCAATTGTTATAAAGCATTTTGTTTATGGGGAGCCTATCTGGACAATTGGGAAATACACTCCAAAATGACACCATTTATAGGGTCACTGTATTCTCTGAGAAAGGCTGTGTCAAATCAATGAGCTCACCTGATCAATAATATTTGTATCGGCAGAAAATCGATTGAGAATCAGCCCCAAGGGTGTTGTGTCAAAGAATCTGTTAGATGGGAAGAGAAAGTAGAAGCTTTTATTGGAAAAGAATGCGTATCCTTTTGCATCCGGAATGATATCTTTGTAGGGCAGCATGGCTACCGGCAGGGGGGAGGCTGATGACTCCTGTCCTGTGTCAGTGGGGCTCCTTGTCCATTGTGGCTTTCTTTTGAGCTTTATAGGAGCTATCCATGGTGCTGAACTCCATCCCCAAAATAGGTTCGCCACCATGGAGCACCATGGGTTAGCTGCTATAAAGCTCAGAATAAAAGCTGCAATGGACAAGGAGCCCCACTGACATAGGACCAGCCTCCCCTGGCTACAGGACTCGAGATGAGGACCCTACAGCAAGGCCCAGGAACCTTATTACCTATACCAGGGGATGTTGAACAGGGTCAAAATATGAAAAAAATACCAGCATTAATGAGAGATAAATATCAAAGCAGCTGAAATATGGAAAAGGACAATTTTAAAATGGAGCTTTGAACATATCACTAAAAGTAAAGCCAGAAGCAGCTACAAATGGACCTGGGAGAATAAAAAAGGTCTTTGCCTAGTGCTGGGAAGTCGACGAAGTAGGCAACAGGCAAAGCTCTCTAGGGAGGGTGTTCCACAATTTGGGGGCCACCGCAGAAAAGGCCCGCTCCTGAATAGAACCTGCCGGATCTCAGTATGTGGGAGCATTCCAAGCAGCCGGGCCTCAGATGATGATCGCAGGGCATGGGCAGGAACGTATGGGAAGAGGCGGTCCTTCAGATACTGTAGCCCCAAGTAGTGTGGTCTCTAGCCCGTCTGGGGCCTCACAGCGCATCAGCCACGCTCCCCTTCCCCATATAACCCCAATCAATGAACCAATGGAGGGGAGGACAAGCCCAGACAACTGCCTTCCTTTTAAAGAAGTCACGGCAGACTTGAAATGTTCACAGGTTTACATACACCATAACAATGTGAAGAAGAGCTGAAGAAGATGATGCTGTGGGGAGGATTTTGCACTGGGCCTCGGACAATACAAGTTCAGCAAAATATGGGTGAGCATTAAGATTGTATGTGATCCAGAAGAAGTGTGTGGGGCTGAGCACTCCTTTGCATTGCTCTTGGTTAACTTATGGGATGCTACAGGGAGCGTTGATGGCCACCAGCTTAGATGGCTTTAAAAGGGGTGTATTATGGAAGACAGACCTATCAGCCATGACAGCTAAAGGGAACCTCCAAGACCAGAGGCAATATGCCTCTGCATTACCAGTTGCTGAGGGAAAACCATGGGAAAGGGCTGTTGCCTTCATGCCTTACTGGTAGGCTTCCCAGGAACAACTGGGAAACACTGGATGATGGACTAGAAATGGACTGTTTGTCTTCTCCAGCAGGGCTCCTCTTCCATTCACTTGTTCAAAAGTCACACCATGCTGAACCTGCAGCTGCCCTTTGGGTTGCCAGATCTCAAGATGTGGCCAGAAAAGTCAGGGCTTTAGCCTTGTTTTCATCACCTCCAAGGAAAGGGATTACATATTTGGGCAAGGGACCAGAAACAAGGGGATGGACTACTTTGTGCTTGGCTTCGGTTCGGAGCTTGCAATATCATTCTCTCTGCTCCTCAGCCATGCCCATTAGGCACAGCCAAGCTTCTTGCCCAACTTGCCAGGTGTCATCCTCTGCTCCCTCCTGGCACCAGAAGGCTCTACCCTATCCCATCAGGTCCTAACCAATGGCTGCTAGACACCGCACCATTTGCTCCCAGGCTCTATCCCCTGCATCTCATCATGCTTTGGACTTCAGTTGTTCTGGCAGCCCTGGGTTTCCTGTGGATACTAAAGGCACATTAGTGAAGCGACTCATTTCGTTTTACTGTACCTGATTGGTCCAAGGATGATCTTGTTGAGCAGATCATGGTGAAGGTTCTTAGCTGCCGTGAGGCCCATCCATTCAACCGTCAAAGATGTGACAAGGCAAAGGACAATTCCTGCACCACTAAGGGTGGTGAACACTGCTACGTTGCAAGTCTATTTAAAACAAGAGTAAAAAAGACATACTATTTCAAATCCGGGGAAGTAATAGTATTTTCCTTTGATTATGAAACACCCCCAAAGACATGTTTATATCTACTGTGCAGGCCAGCTGGTGGGTCATAGTTCCAAAAAAGACTTCTGTTTTAGTGCTCTGTGCACTTCCTATTTAAATTAACTGGATGTTTTAATAGCACTTCGGGGCAGCGGGGAGAAGTTTACTGATCTGGGTGTGTGCCTGTGGGAGTACTGCTGAGATAGAAAACTGAATTATAATTTTAGTGCTGAAATTAGCTTGGAAGGAATGTTGCCAAACAGTGGGATTACTCGGATCACAAAGCAGGTTTAACACACCAGTTGTGATCCCAAGTGCGTCTCTTTATTTAGGCTGCAATCCTATGACCATTATCCTGGGAGTAAGTGAATGGTTCCTTGTGGGGGCGGGGAGCAGCCCGGTTCCTGAGCTTGTCTGACCAAGCTCTGGGAAGCTTCCCAATAGCATAGACAAAGACTTTTATTAGAGGCAATGCAGAATGTCCCCATAGCCTACGTATTCTTGACCTCGTTTGTTTATAATGAGAAGAAAGAAAAAACCCTTCTGTCCCAGATGTTTCAGCGTTCAATGCAAATTACAGCATATTTCCTCCCAAGAGTTGTCCAAAGATACTCATAATTGGGGACACATCTCCAGACCAAGCTGAGGAGAATTTGCCCATCACTAGTCCCTATGCCACTGAAAGGGTTGAGCAAAATTTGCTACCTAAATTTGCTACCCAGTTTGTAAGTGATTAATTTTGCCAATTTGAGGAGGAGAGAGAATTTTTCAAAGGTTCAGGACTAGGGGTGGGCATACCATTGATTGGAGACAGGGCAGTGATGGTCTCTCTCACTCAACTTCAATGTTTGCTCTCATCTGTGACAGTGGCAATGACAGTGGGCCTGTTCACACATCACGACAAGTCACCGTGGGTTAATTCACCTACAGGGCTCCGTGATGCGCACTGACTGCCATTTCGCATATGCAAGCCACGACGGGAGCACGCTGTGGCATGTCAAGTCATGCACACCTGGCCAGGGTTGGTTGTTGGTGCGGTTAACAAGCCACCCACAACAACCCTAAATTGCCCATGGGTTGTGGGTGGTTTGTTAGCCACACCAACAACCCACCCTCGCCAGGTTCGCACAACACGAGAAGCTGCAGCATGCCTGCACCCCAGCTTGCATATGCAAAATGGCAACCAGCGCACAGCATGGAGCTCCGGCAGGTGAATGAACCCACGGTGGCTTCCTGTGTCATGAGAACCAGGTCAGAGACACCGAGAACACATTTCTTGCAGGCTACTGCCTGCCAGTTTTTTCCCATCAGAATGCCCCAGACTCAGCATCGCTCTAGGGCAGGGATGGGAAACTGCAGGAAGTCTGGGGACCATTTATGCCCCCAGGACCCCCCCCCCACATGCCACACTGGGGAGAATTAAAAAAAAATCAGCAGCAAACCAATGCATAGCACCCAGTAGAGCTAAAACAAGTCTCTCCAACCTTGGGTCCCCAGATGTTGCTGGCCTACAGCTCCCAGCATACCCAGCCAGCATGGCTAATGGCAAGGGATTCTGGGAGCTGTAGGCCAGCAACATCTAGGGACCCAAGGTTGGAGAGCCCTGAGCTAAAAGGACTAAATATTTTGCTATCAAGCTAAATTTGACCCTTTTAGAGCTCTACAGCCATTACAGAGCATCCTTCAGCATCCTAAATGTGTCCCTTTTGACACTCCTTAGCTGCTACAGTGGGTCATTTTGTTTCTAAAAAAAATTATTTGGATCACATTGGGGCCACACCAGGGGGCATCAGGAGCCACATGAGGCCCACGGGCTGTGGCTTGCCCACCCCCTGTTCTAGGACATTATAGGGGAAATAGTGGCTAATTCTTGGTGTCAGCCGCCACTGCCATTCTCCTCCTCAGTCCAAATGCTAAGGACATAAGAAGAGCTAAACCGCATCAGACCAAAGGTCTATCTGCTCCAGCATTGTGGCAACCAGATGCCTGTGGGAAACCCACAAGTAGGACATGAGTGTAATAGCACTCTCCCGCTCGTGTTCTGCAGCAACTGGCGTACATAGCCACACTGCCTCTGATCCCGGAGGTAATATATAGCCATTTTGGCTAGTAGCCACTGATAGCCTTCTCCTCCATGAATTTGTCTAATCCCCCTTTAAAGCTGTCTAAGTTGGTGGCCATGACTACATCTTGTGGAAATGAATTCCCTAGATTAATTACGCTGCAGAGTAACTGGGGACGTGGAATGAACAAGGCAGCGAGAGGAGTCCTGTCATCGTCATAGTTGTTGCTGCTGCTGCCTGTGGTGGTGGTGGCAAAAATTAAAATCAAGAAAAATCCTGCTGCTGCCTCATCATTAATGGGAAGCTCCCCTCTCCTTGAAATCATCCCCAGTTTCTTCTCACCCCACCCCCAATTTGAGTCGAATGTTTTCCATACACAACTTTTAACAGCTCAGTCTTAAAAACCATGCACAGCATTAGGCTGATGCCACTGATGAGCAGGGGGAAGCTCCATTTGACCCATTGCCTGGGACCTTTACAACCCCGCACAGCTGGGACCCACATAACATTAAGGACCACCTCTTCCTGTATGAGCCTAGTGGACATTGTTCACTGGCAGCTAGGAGCAGGGCCTCCACAGCGATTGCTTCAAAGCTTTGAAACGTCTTCCTGAAGGCATTCGAAAATCTGCATCTGTGTAGGGGTCCTGGAAAGAGTGCAAAACCTTTCCTTTCCAGTGGGCATGTGGATCTTTTGATTTGTCTTATAGCTGTTCTTTTGCAGCTTGATCCATTTTCGGTTGCTATTCTTTCTTCTAAGTGGTTTTATTCTTGTTCATTTATTTCCTTTTAGCTGCTTTAGCTTTCACACTTTGGCCTACCTTCCAGGTTTGCTCGTCGGTGGGACACAAGGCATGGCTTTCATTCTTCGACGTCCACTGAGCCAGCCAATAATCAATGGCAACAATGACAGAGTGCTTCAAGAGTTTGGAGAAGATCATCAGGGAGAGTAAGAGGAACCCTCCCGAGGTGAGATATAGCCAGCAGGTTTTCCACGGCATCTTTGTCCTGAGGCGCATTACTGTCGACATGTTGTCATCTTCCTCCTCTTCCTCTTCTTCCTCTGACAGGTCACAAATTTAACACAGTTGGTTAATTGTCCTACATATCTTAGTTGCAAGTAACACCTATAATCATGGGAAGGATTTACTCCTGGATCTGGCTGTTTTTGGATAGACACTGGCATGCTGAGAATCTAAGGGCTGGTTCAATATCCATCACTTGAAGACTGCAACACATTCAGTGATGGTTTGCATGTGCGAATGGGTTACCACAGATATAACATCGCAGAGAGTCCTTTCCTACTACTTGCTTCCAATTCATTGAGTCAGTTCACACATTCAGTCACCATCGTTACGTGTACGTTAAACGCACAGAGATCAACCATTGATCCTTCCCACATTGTAAGTTTCATGTCATTGCCTTGCTTGAAAATCCCCTTGAACAATCATCTACCTTGGGTCTATGTGTAAAGAGAAAGGTAGCGAATTACTCATCATCAGCGGGGAACTGTCATAGCCCACCAGCCCTTGGACCTTCCCATGTGGAGCAAAGGATTCTGATGAGGATGAGGCACAGGTTGCTTCCTCGGTGATAGGATAGTCACCTCCTGGCCAGAGGACACGGCCCCGTTATCATCCTCTGGGTCAGAGGATGAGTCCCCAGTGGAACCCACCATCTCCCCAGTCTCACAGAAGTGTCATCAGGCTACAGAATCTGGTAAGGGCCCTTTTACAGTCGTGTCAGCTCCTCCAGGAAGGGTGGAAGAGCTGGCCACACTACATAAGGCCTCCTCAGCTGATTTTGGCTCCCTGCTGAGATAACATCCTCCTATTGTTTTACTAGGAGAGAATACCAGCTGGCAGGACCAACTTGGAGCTATGAGGTCCTGCTTGCTTCCTGCCTTAATCGGATTGCTATCAGATGCTACCAGCTTCCCCTGCGAGCCTCAAGGAACCACGGAACAGAACAGTAACATGTATCATGGTCATAGCAGACTGCTGCTTCCACCATTTTGTACACCACAATCTCTTTCGTAATCCCTCACATTCCTCCTGAGTAGACCTAATGCACCAAGTTTGTCTGGAGAAGGCATATATACTGAGTGAGGTGTACTCGGCGGCTGCTCCACAGACATGGAGCTCCACCTGAAGAGGCAGCCAAGCCTAAGCCTCTTTCTTTTTAAAGCCTGCAACATTTCTCTATTTGGCGGCTGTTTTTCACATTACACAAAGCCGGTCACCCAGGGGCATTGCTAGGCACTTAAAAGATTCTGGGCTCAGGCCCATAGGACAGAAATCTGCATAAAATTTGCATATGCTAATTAATACCTATACATGCAAATTTAGAAAGAATTACTAGGATTTATTTAAATTTTAAGCAAGGGAAAAGAAAATACAGACAATTTTTATCATTACCTTCATCCTCATCCACCAGCTGTGCTTTAGATTCTCTTGGGTACATAGCTCTTCGGAGAGTCTTCCTTTCCAGAGTGGTTTGATCAGCTTCCAAATCCTGCCATCAAGATTTTAAAATTGCAACTTTTGGTGCAAGAAAGGATTTGGTTGATGAAATTGTGGTAGCATCTTGTGCCTGATCTCATACAGTTAACTGTCTGCTCAGAACACAGTGATCCAGTTCAGGTGATCAACATGAGCTTTGCTCCTCCCTTTGAGTGAGCAGGAAACAAGCTTGGTGAGAGTGTTGGACTGGGACCCGGGAGATCTGGGTTCTAGTCCCCACTCAGCCATGAAACTCACTGGGTGACTTTGGGCCAGTCACTGACTCTCAGCCAAACCTACCTCACAGGGTTGTTGTGAGGATAAAATGGAGAGGAGGAGGAGGAGGAGGAGGAGGATTATGTAAGCTGCCTTGGGTTCCTTGCAGGAAAAAAGGCGGGGTATAAATATAATATAATTAAATAAATAGATAGATAGCTTCTCATTTTGTCAGAACCAGGAAATTATAGTTAATGGCTTCCAAACAAGCCAGGATATGAAACCTTGTTATAAGTTGGTTTCCGAATCCTGGCTTGTTTGGAAATGATTAGCTATCATTCCTGGTTCAGATGAAATGGGAAGCTGTGGTTAACTGTGACTTCCTGGCTTGTTTGCTCACTCATGCAAAGAGAATTAAGCCAGGATTTGATCACCTGAACATAGCCATTGCTATCAAAATGGAGGAGTGTGGAGAAATCACAGGGGAAAGATCAGGGAAGGTAGTAGTGGCTCTCAGGATATGGTGAGACATGGGGAGATAGCAAAATATCTCATGATTGGGAGAAGAAATATGGGAAGAAGAAGCAGTCTGAAAGAAGATGTCAGGCTGGTGGTCTAGAGGCAAGCTGGGAGCAGCTCAAACTATGCCTGAGCAACCGATTGCTCAGGCTAAGCTGTGTCAATTAGTAGGTTAACAGGCCCAGGTGTAACCCTATTAACCCCTTCAAGTACCTGTTCCCCACTGAGCTGAGATAGCTGCAATAACACCTTTTGGCTATTTGTGGTGGTTGCACTGAAACATTTCATTTCATTTCATTTATTTCATTTATATACCGCCCCATAGCCGAAGCTCTCTGGGCGGTTCACAACGCTCTATACATAAAAACAACATTAAAACATACAAAACAGTTTAAAAAATTAAAAACCAAATTTAAAAACACAGTTTAAAATAACAATACAAAAGCCAATAAAACTGAGCCTACAGGTGACAATCCCCCCCGTGCTATTCCAAGCTCCTAACTAAATGCCTTGGCATAGAGGGAAGTCTTAACCTGGCGCCGAAAAGATAGTAAGGTTGGCACCAGGCGGGTCTCAGTGGGGAGCTGATTCCATAACTGGGGGCCTACCACCGAGAAGGCCCTCCTCCTCGTTGCCACCAACCGAGCCTCTCTTGGAGGTGGCAGTCGGAGGAGGGCCCCAGATGTTGAGCGTAGTGTCACAGTAGACACAGTAGAGAGGATGAGCACAATGCCTTCTTTTGGCAAGCTGCCAGAATGCCAGAGAGAGTAAAGTGACTGGGTCTTGCTGCTCAAGTCTCTGGTCCTACACCCGTAGGTCCTTACATAAAAGGAATAAGTAGTGAGAGAGGGTCAAAACAGAAGAGAACAAAAGGAGACAGGTTGAGGGTAGCTGATCCCCAACAAAGGGACCAAAGAGATACTGAGTATTCCAACAAGTTCGTGTTTAGCTGCCCTACTCTGCCAGCCAGTTTACAAATGGACTACTAGTGCCCATTTGATCGAACATCTGTAAATTCTAATTTGCATGCATCCTTCTTGAAATGAGGTGACCAAGTGTGGACAGAACACTACAACTGATCATCTGCTGAGAATCCCTACATGGAAGCTTCACGTGTGTGAAGCAAGCATGAATCTCATGGTTCTATAGGCAAATGGGAACATAGCCCAACTCTCCTTGAGGAGAGACAGTCCCAACTATTAGTACAATGCACAAAATATGGACCAGTGGCTTGCTTTGCTTGCAGCCCTTTGGTTTGCAGTTACCTTTTCTAATTCCTGATCTTGGCGATTCATCAGTGTTTTCCAGTGTTCATATAGCTCAACATCTTTATTCTGGATGTCTTTCAGTGTCCCTTCTCTAAGCACTGTCCCATCCTTCATGGCAATGATCTAAGGAAGAGGAGAATTAAGGAAGCTATGCTATAACAACACAAAGTTATTGCTTTGGAAATTTGACAAACATGTGTAATCGGGTTGATTGGCAAATTTCCCGTTATACACATTAGCACAGCAATAGAAATGCAGGAAGTAGTAGCTGAAAAAAAGCTGTGTGGTATATTACGTGCCCTTTCCCCAACTGGATTGTGCTATCAGGGCTGACCTTGCTGACCCTAGGATTCCAGGATCTATCAGGATTCCAGACTACCAGGAGATTAGCATGGCCTGTGTATGGGTTACGTGTAGCCTGCTGAGGCTGGATGTGCTAAATCAACACAGCAGAGCCCTGTAGTAACCCTGAGATGACTTGTCCTGAAGCCAGCATCATTTTTGTTCAATGGATGGTCTTCCTAGTTGTTTCCCTGCAAGTTATCTGGCCAACACAGAAGAGACTCTATCTAACTCTGAAACCTTTAACTGAAGGATGAATTTGAGCAACATATATAGGAGTTGGGGGTAGGCAACCTAGTGCTTTCCAGATGTTTTGGACTAATACTCCCATAATCCCCGACCATTGGCCATGCTGGCTGGGGATTATGCGAGTTGTAGTCCAAAACAACTTCAGGGTTCCAGGTTGCATACCCCTGATCTATGGCTTCTGCATAGCCCATTACCACAGCTGTGTGGTATCATCCAGGCCAAAGGGGCATCATAATGGAAACCAAGCTATTTTTATCTGGTTGTTCAGGTGAAAGGTTTGCTCCCATCTTGTTTCTACATTTGACTTGCAACCTAGCTAACCGCCATGAAATGTGAGGCCAGTTCATTGGTTATGAATCTGCCTTAACATGCGTAGTTAACCAGTCACATGAGTGGTAGGTTTAAAGATGTTCATAAGGCTAATCTAAAAAAATGCAATATAAACATCAAAAACTGGGAAGCTCTGGCCCATGAACGATCTAACTGGAGGTTGGCCTTTCACAAAGGTTCTATGGACTTTGAAGAAGCTCGAGTGCAAGGTGAAAGGGAGAAACGTGCTAAGCGAAAAGCACATCAAATAAATCCTTTACAGGACCATCTTCCATCTGGTAACCTGTGTCCTCACTGTGGGAAGCTGTGTGGATCTAGAATTGGCCTCCACAGTCACTTACGGACCCATCACTAGAGTCTACACAATTTTCTTTAGAATTTTCCTCCTTTTAAAATCTCCTTTTTGTAAATTTTCTTTTTTTTATCCTGGAAGACAATCTTACTCGGTCACGAGTGATCGCCTGACTGACTGACTATCAGAGGACAGCCATGGGGGGCACTGCAGGGATGGCTGTGGGCAAAAAATTTTTGAAAATGCAGGCATTGGGGTGGGAGAATATCCCCCTTTCATCTCAAAAAGGAGTGTTTGAGAACACTTGGGTGTTCGTGAGCATTACCTTTGAGTACTTGCAAAACCTCAATGACTTTTGTAAGGACTCAAAGAGAAGGCTAGCAGAAAATGATAGTTTCCCAGTTTCCCACCATGCAAGCCAACAGAGATATGTCTCTGTTGGTTTGCATAGAAGAGCTCCAGCCTGGAAAACTGTTGATGCGGACAAAAGCTCACCCACCTCAGGGAACCCTTGGGGTAAGAGAGTCCCCTGAGAGGGGTGGGCTTTTGCTCAGTGGCAGCTATTTTCCTGACAGCAGTCCTTCATAGCAGTCCTCTATACAAATCGATGGAGAAGCAAACCAACGGAGATATTTCTCTGTTGGTTTGCACAGGGAATGGGGTGGGAGGAGGGGCCCCTGCCTGCTCGAGGTGGATTTGTACCCACCTTGATCCTGCTTGAAACAATTCAAGCAGGAGTTTTCACATGCTCAAACACCCCTGCCTGGAATTCTGACCCCATCTCTATAAAAACAGACATCCCTTTTCATGAGTGTGTCTACATGGTCTTCCATGAGGATTTTCGTCCAACATCAGATGAGCATACACTCATGTGAGTGGCCAAACATGCAAGTTATGGCCAATTTATAACATTTTTTTAAAAGCCAGAGAAAGAGATGAAAGAGAAAAATTATGATTGCTGTAGAATGAAACAGTTGAGAGGAATTATTCTGTCAATTTCAATACACTTGGAGGCATTCAGTGAAATGGTCATAGGCTGAGGACAAAACAAAATAGTACCGTATGTCATGCAATGTATAACTAACTTGCAAAATCCATTGCCACAAGCTCTGATACTAGCCATTACTTTAGCCAGGGGTCTCCAACCTTGGGTCCCCAGATGTTGCTGGCTAATGGCAAGGGATTCTGGGAGCTGTAGTCCAGCAACATCTGAGGACCCAAGGTTGGAGAGCCCTGCTTTAGATGCTTTTGAAAGAGAAGCCAGCAAGTTTGGACAGAGCAAGTCTATCATTAGGTACTAAGAATGGGAGGGGTCTCCCATCCAAGTCATAACCAGGCCTGACCCTGCTTAGCTTTCCACGCTCAGACAAGCTGAGCCAGCGTAAGCAGATGGACCTTCTTTGGTCTGATCCTGTAGCCTTATGAACATCTTTAAACCTACCACTCATGTGACTGGTTAACTACGCTTGTTAAGGCAGATTCATAACCATAAAATGTACTGCTTTTGAACATGGACACCTGATTACTAGATAATGATTGATCTGATTGAAAACATGAACATCTGAATGCATGAACATAATGAACACATGGACATCTGAATACTAGATGCTGGGGACAAACAACTAAACAGGGGGTGTCATGCGCTGTTTGTGAGCTTTGCATGTGTATCCGGGTGATCAGTGCTAGCATCAGAGTACTAGGTTTCATAGATTTCATAGATCATAGAGTTGGAAGGAGCCTACAAGGCTATCGAGTCCAACCCCCTGCTCAATGCAGGAAACTAGAGGAGGGGTCTCCCATCCAAGTCATAACCAGGCCTGACCCTGCTTAGCTTTCCACGCTCAGACAAGCTGAGCCAGCGTAAGCAGATGGACCTTCTTTGGTCTGATCCTGTAAAGCAGGGGTCGACAGCTTGTGACCCTCCAGAGGTTTTGGCCTACAACTCCCATAATCCCTTACCATTGGCTATGATGGCTAGAGATGCTGGGAAATATAGGCCAAAACCTTTGGAGGGCCACCCCTGCTGTAAGGCAATTCTGCAGTGGGGAAAAAAATATATGTCTGCATCTCTTACCCAGTCAGCATGTGGCAGGTACTGCAATTTATGAGTCACTAATACAAGTGTCCTTTTGTCATCCTTAAGGAACTTCAGGATACCTTCTTGCATCAGGTGATCACTCAGGTGAATATCCAAGGCAGAAAATGGGTCATCCTGGAATTATGTATATGGAAAAAGAGCATTATGAACCCAGTCATTACATTTTCAGCAATTAGCATTTGACAATTAGCATATACCTATCTCAAATTTCCAGGTTTATGTGATCAGGGGCTTCCATTTGTTACAGTAAGGAAGAGACATTAAGGGCTAAACTACATTAAATACACAGCATGTAGGTGTTCATAACTAGAGATGTGATGGCCTGGAAAAAATCAGGAAAAAAAAATCTTCACATCTCTAACTTACAACTTTTTATTTTACTTGCCTGCAAGCACGCAGGGCCCTGATCTTGACCAGGACCGCCATGTTTGTGTGCGTGTGTGGGTTTTTTTTTAAATCCTCCCACCCAGCCCCTTTTTTTCATTAAATCTTCCACCCACCCTCCACACAGGGGCCTAAGAAAAGAAACCCTCTGTTGGCACCAATTACACGAAAGTAAAATTAAAAATTGTGATTACCTACACGCTACACATTTAACATAGTGAGTAATTTAGCCCTTAGACAATGATTACATCTACATCCCCTACATTGTTTTCAACTAAATCATGGGCCTTTTGAAAGTCATCTGACAAAGGCTGTCCATTCCTATCAGCGCCTTAGCCAGTCTAATGGCGAAGGTGTGATGTGTCCTACCAGTGGGACCAATTAGGCTGAACATCTAGCACCATGTAGATCAGGGGTAGGCAACCTTTTTGGGCCTGCAATCACATTTGACATTTTGAAAAAGTGTCCTGGACACCACCACAAATTGCTGTGGGGTGTATAATGTTGGAAGTCCCTTTCTGGATTCTCACTTTTCTTATCTCCCCCCGCACTCTCTGGATTCTCACTTGTTGTCTTATCCCCCTTTTTCTGGATTCTCACTTTTCTTGCCCCCCCCCTTCTCTAGATTCTCACTTTTCTTAACCACCCAGGTGGTTTTTGGGAGGGACTTTTGTCCCCACCTCTATTCAAGTCAATGGAGCGAGATGCCAACATCTAAACATATAATCTCTTTCAGCAAATTCCAAGTGGAGTTCTGACTTTTAAATTCATTCCAACTCTGATTAATAGCTGGAAATGTAAATACAAAAGCGGCTTCACATTTTGTTACTTTTAAAATATAAGTCTTACCAGGAAGACGATGCTGGCGTTTTGGTAGAGCGCTCGAGCGACACAGATGCGTTGCCGTTGGCCTCCACTTAAGTTAATTCCCTATTGGGTGTAACAGACCATAAATTTCAGTGTACTAAATAAACACCATGACATCCGTATTGACAGTACCTTGAAAAATGCCAGCTTCTTAAAACTGACTCCAAAATCAAACATCACTCAAGTTTATCTAACATCATGTTATGTTAAATGTCAGGGCTGTTGATCGTCAAACCCGGAGTGTGTCTCGGTAATTAATTAAGGAATAAAATATCCCAAATAACTTGTACGCTATAAATACCATATTATGGTAAAACATGATTGTAGATGAGTGGGCCTGTCAGTGAATATATACGTCACTGCTCTACCAAGGCATGTAAAAAAACACCAAAGGTCCAGGGGGGGGGGAATCCAAAATTCAGAGTTGGGAAGTACTTTTATTAGGACCAACCAAAATGCCGCAAAAGTGTGCAAGCTTTCAAGTTCTCCAGAATGCTTCATCAGGCTAGGTGGTACAAAAAGCAGCAGATGGGGGACAAAAGAGAAAAGTTAAAAAAGAAAAAAAAAAAAGATCCAGATGCAGTGTCCATGAGTTTTGCAGTTTTAAAATAGAGATTTGCAGACTGAGGGCGCAGTCCTATCAATTGCAGCCTCCGTGATCAGAAGCCCCCAGACTTGGAGGCGTCCAATCATCCAATGCAGGCTGGGAGGGGCGACGGAGGCATCTTCGCCCCCCCCCCGGTCCTCCCACCCTGCAGATTTCTCTAGGTGGGCTTTTTTGCCCATCTAGCAAGGGCGCTTCAGAGGTGGAGGAAAGGAGGCTGGAAGAAGCTCAGGATAACTCATATCCTAGCCTCTCTGGTCTCCTCTGCTCCCCGCCCACCAGAACGAGAGCCAGTGTGGCGTAGTGGTTAGAAGTGTTGGACTGGGACTTGGGAGATCTGGGTTCTAGTCCCGGCTCGGCCATGAAGCTCACTGGGTGACTTTGGGCCAGTCACTGACTCTCAGTCTAACCTACCTCACAGGGTTGTTGTGAAGATAAATTATGGAGAGGAGGAGGATTATGTAAGCCGCCTTGGGTTCCTTGCAGGAAAAAAGGCGGGGTATAAATATAATAAATAAATAAAAATGAAATAAACACCCCCTTTCCTCCTCCTCCTCCTCCTCCTCCTCCTCCTCCAAGGTTGCTTTTCCTGACCTTGGAGGGCAACCGATGTGGTTCTTTCCACACCAGTTATGAGGGGGCAGTGGAGGAGGGTCCGATCTCTGACTCCCCCTTCTGAGGTTGGTGTGCTGTTTCCAACCTCGAAGGGGGAATCCAAACAATCCTATGGCCCTTGGGATGCTCGCACAGGGACCACAGGATTGCTCTCTGAATGAATTAGTCATTGGTAGATGTTGCAGCTATCAGATTACACATTGCAATGAATTCTGGAACAGGGAAGCAATGGCCGAACTCCATTTCTGACTAGATTTGCCTCTTGCCCTACTAGGTTTCCTCAGCAATGGCCCCCTGCCGTGCAAAGACATAGGAGGCATGTCCCAAAACTGTCAGAGGCCAGGAGACCCTATTGGCAGTGGCAACTCTAGGCCACATGCTAGGGAAGCACATGCTGTCAAGAGTGGGGAGACTTGCAGCTGTCGTGGTTATAGGGGGAATGAGGGCAAGGGTAATCGCTTAGTCTGGTCTGGAAGGTGGGAGCCCCAAGTCAGGCAAGCACAATAGTTATGGGCATCGAGGAGGCTTCTACAGAAAAGCTAATCTAGGCAGCAGCCTCAACACTTAAGATGGTTGCATTAGACCAGACTACAACAGTGATTGCCTCATTGCCCTTAAAGGTGGCTTAAAAATAATTTTAAATGAAATTTGAATAAATAAAATTCTTAATTTACCCTTTCTCCGATTTCTGTCTGATCTCCAAATGGCAACAGGTCAATATCAGGCTGCAGAGAACACGCATCTGTGACCGCTTTGTACCTGGTTGAATGTGGGAAAACAATATGGTGCAAAATTGTATTGGATCCAGCGTGGGTTGCTAGCTTTCCATTGCAAAAAATAAAATAAAATAAAAATCTGGTCTCTGAGCAGGGCCGGTGGAAAAATCCAGGGGGCAGAGCCTGGCAGTCATAAGCAGGAGCAGCGCTGATAGCAAGATTTTGTCCTATCTTTTGTGGCTGGTGCAGGCAGATACTGTACCCTTTGAGCTTAACTGCAGTCCTCCTGGACACCACCACAAATTGCTGTTGCTTGTATAATGTTGGAAGTCCCTTTCTGGATTCTCACTTTTCTTATCTCCCCCCACACTCTCTGGATTCTCACTTGTCTTATTCCCCGCTTTCTGGATTCTCGCTTTTCTTGCCCCCATTCTCTAGTCATTCTCACCTTTCTTAACCACCCAGGTGGTTTTTGGGAGGGACTTTTGTCCCCACCTCTATAATGGAGTGAGATGCCAACATCTAAACATATAATCTCTTTCAGCAAATTCCAAGTGGAGTTCTGACTGGTGGGGGGGGGGATGCATTTTCCTAGCAACAATATATTGTTCCGTGCTGTAGAGCAAATTATTTTGAAGTGGATTCCCTGTCAGCTTTACAAAAGACCTGCTCTGCTCCTGGTGGAGATGAAAACTACCAGGTTTGTTGATATGGATCAACACAGCTGCCTGAATTTTTGGACTCTCCTTGGGGGCAAGGCTACGGGGACTGTCATGATGTGGAGCAGTATACAAATACTGTAAATAATAATAATAATAATAATAATAATAATAATGAGTGCATGCACTTCAAAAAGTACCACTACACCACTGGTACTGGAATGAGAAGATTTCCTGATGCACTGAACCCATTCCCTACAGATGGGCCATTCCCTACAAAATGCTACGTGCTTTTCATGCTAAAAATCCCCTTTTTGAAGTTTTATGGGTTTTCTCCCCACCATGCCTTTATCTGAGAGAAAAGCAGGAAAGTCTGAGATGTTTGGCTGTTAGAAGCATAAAGACATTGTTCATTACCTCTGTTTATTAAATGGACTCCCGAAGGTAATGTTTTCCTCCACGGTAGCATTCAGGAGCCAGGGCTTCTGGGCTGCATAAGCCACTGAATATCGGTTCCTGAAGGAAGATGCAGATGTAAATGCATTAGAGGCAGAACAAGTGAGCAAGCAACATCTTCTGTATCGGAATTAGCAAACTGTGCATTGAAACTGGTAAAAGACAAAGAAGCACACCAAAGAAAAGCGGCTGTTATAATCAGAGAGAGGGGGGAAAGTTTTAAAGGAAAGGGTTACGTTAGAGGAGCACCCACTCTCTGCCATGGCTTTTTGTGTGTATATGATACACTTTCTCAACTTGGAGTTTATCATGTGTGCCCTACTCTAAGTCAGTGGAGCTGATGTGCATTGGGCAAGCAGAATTGCATCCCCTACTCTGGGCATGCCTGTCCCATCTTTGCCCCTTCCCCCTTGTGTCAAGGAGTCTTGACGTGGAATTGTGGCTACACACCCATGTGTCACAGTGCGATGGACACAGGCTCAATCAGTGTGGTTTTTTAATGTGTTGAACTCCATGTGCATTGCTGAAATTGTTTTTAAAATTGTATTTTAAATGTAATTTTAATACTAACATTTTAAATGTGATTTTAATATGTATATGTAAGCTGCTTAGGGTTTTTTTTTAAAAAAAATACTTAGCGGTATAAAAATATTACAAATGAAACATACGACTCCATTGTCTATGCACAGAGATCAGGCCCTGTAGCATTGCAGTGCACACATGTTGCAGCCCTATACAAAGATGGAGGAATTCAGTGGCAATTTGGAAATAAATTCTTGGTGCTTCACTGGTACATTGGCTCTAGCAGATATGTGTAACTATGCTGACTGAGAATGCCAAGCTCGATACAAAATGCATGTCTGTACGAGCCTTCCTTCTCTAGCGACAGATTGCATAAGATCGTGTCTCTGAGATAACTGTAGTAATACGTAAGGAAGTAAATGTATGGATTGCTATTAGAGCAGTATTCTCCAACCTTGGGTCCCCAGATGTTTTTGGCCTACAACTCCCAGCATGCCCCAGCCAGCTATGCTGGCTGGGGCATGCTGGGAGTTGTAGGCCAAAAACATCTGGGGACCCAAGGTTGGAGAACACTGTATTAGAGCCTAAATGAATTTGCTTCTGAAAAGTCCTTCTCAAAGCATGTGGCTTACGCTGGCTCAGCTTGTCGGAGCGTGGAAAGCTAAGCAGGGTCAAGCCTGGTTGTTACTTGGATGGGAGACCCCCTCCTCTAGTTTCCTGCATTGAGCAGCGGGTTGGACTCGATAGCCTTGTAGGCTCCTTCCAACTCTATGATCTATGAAATCTATGAAATTCTGTTGCAAATATTGATATATATTCATCGGCTGTTCTCTGAAATTCAGAGGTGAGTGAATGGGGCCAAGGCACAGAGCCCCATCCATTCAGGTTCAGGATCGCCGGATTAAACCCTCTTCTTCCCACCCCACAGAAGCAGGGGGAAAGTGATCTTGCCTGCAGCAGGGATTGTGAAGGGTGGGTGGGGTGAGGTTAAAGCCTCTCCCTCAAGCAATCCTGATCAGGGTCATGGGGCAAGGAGGGGGCAAGAGGCTTTAACTGAGCACCCAGCCCACAAGCCATCCCAACACTGGTAAGATTGCTGTTTCCCTAATGAAATAGCAATCTTGATGAGTATTTCTGTGGGGGGGGCTTTACATTTCTCCCCCTTGCCCAGCAATCCTGATGAAGATGGCTGTTTCCCGGCTGCTAATAGCAGGAGGGAGACAGCTATCTCTGGGGAGTGGCTGGGCTGTGGGGAATAGTGGGTGGGGCTTTGCATGTAGCCCGCAGGTTGGCCACATGTGCTCTGAATGGCTGCATTCTTGCTGCATATTCAGTATCTGACACCCAATCAGATTTCATTTCAGTGTTTTATATCTGACGGTTGTTATTCATTTATTTATTTATATTTATTTATTACATTTATACCCCCCGCCTTTTTTCCTGCAAGGAACTAAAGGCGGCTTACATAATCTTCCTCCTCCTCTCCATTTTATCCTCACAACAACCCTGTGAGGTAGGTTAGGCTGAGAGGCAGTGACTGGCCCAAAGTCACCCAGTGAGTTTCATGTCGGGACTAGAACCCGGATTTCCCGAGTCCCAGTCCAACACTCTCACCACTAATGGCTGCATTCTTGCTGAATATTCAGTATCTGACACCCAATCATATTTCATTTCAGTGTTTTATATCTGATGGTTGTTATTTATTTATTTTTATTTATTTATTACATTTATACCCCCCGCCTTTTTTCCTGCAAGGAACTCAAGGCGGCTTACATAATCTTCCTTCTCCTCTCCATTTTATCCTCACAAAGTATTGCCTCATATGCAATGGTATAGCACAGTAGATTTCCAACTTTCTCCTTTCAGGGAACACTTTCCACATCAACCTGTCTGTCAAGGAACCCCTGAAGTCTCTGTTCAGAAGGCAGGAATATTCCGTTCATGAGGGACACTGTTGTGCCACACTGTGAAACGAGCATGTGCCCTTTTTATTTATCACTCCTTCTAACAGTGAACTCAGGTGGTTGAATGGCAACAGGATTGCAGCCAAAATGGGACCACAGAGAAAAAGGAGGGAAGTATTAGCATGTTTGGGGGAACCCCGAGGGTTGCAGAAGTACAACCCCCCCCCAACTTTTTTAAAAAGTCCAAAGTGGGCAAACCCCTAAAAATACAGCCCAATGAGGACTGAGCAAGCTGATGGTTGAGTGTCAGTTGAAAAAGAGAAATACAAAACTGGTGGTGGAATACCCTACTTGGTGGGAATGGCTGCCCTGAACCTTGAACAAGAGCAGTCCCGTTAGGAGGGACAATGCAATGCAACATATTTTTTTTGCAGGTCTCATGTGTTACATTAATATTCCACCCTTCCTCCAGAATGGATAGAACTCAAGGCTAGGCATATAGCATTCCTATGTGGTCTCCCATCCAGGTATTGATCAGAACCACACCTTCTTAGCGTCAATAAAATTCTAGTTTCATATGCTTTCAGACCATGCCTTATAACGCAATATTCCCCTGTGGCTATATATTGCGTAGGAAGATCAGAATGGTAGGCAGGCTGTCTTTTGGGGGAAGCTTAACCATGATTATTGATCTTCTCACTGAAGAATTCCTGATAAGCTTCCAAGGTACCCAGGATTTTGCAAATGACAATTCGAAAAACCACTGGAATATCATATTTGATGGTGTATAATGAGGAGTGTGCAATAGATTTTAATATCTGATGGTATTTAATAGTTGACACATAAAGCTATTCTTTATATGCCAGCATTTGATAGATACATGCATTGGTATTTAGTATATGCCAGCATCCTAATAGATTATATACAATAATAATTAGTATTTGACTGTTGAGAGATTTTGAGATTTCTTATCTGATGTCTGCCAAAATCAATACTGAGATTTCTTATCTGATGTCTGCCAAAATCAATACTGTCAAAAGTTGCCAGCAAGTTAAAATTTGAATGTCAAGGTTTAAGCGTCACATTCAAAATGCAAATTCAAATCTGGATTTTGAAATTCCTCACTCCATATTTACATGGTGAATATGAAAAAAATGTAGCAATCTGAATTTTTTTTGTTGTTGCAAGGATTCAATTGAGCTCTAACTGACATTCATGTGTGTGTGTGCGTGCGTGTGCGTGCGTGCTGGTGTGTTTTATCAAAATAGGCTCTTTGTATATTTTACCAGTAGCTATCTGCAGTTTGAAAAAAACGAGCAAACAAGAGAGAGAGATGGGTGCTGTGAAATATCAAACGTTGGTTAGAAGGATTCGATGTAACTCCAGAAGTTTCTATATTTAAAGAGTTTAGAAGGAACAAAAAAATGTATTGTACTATGTTAATTTCCCTCATGTTATCAAGTATCTCATAACACAGTGGTTCCCAGACACTGCCACACGTGCTTGCTACTAGTTAAAGCTGAAATGAGACTTCATCTTAGTGCAACAAACATCTCAGCACTTGAATCACTCAAATTTGGATTGAAATTTAAAGAACCACGAAAGTTTAACTAACCTCTGATACTAGCAATGGGTTTTGTCATTTAGGATTTGACCAATGAGATGTTGACATTTGCCATTTGGATTGCAGTTGGCCATCAAAATGTGAGTTTTGCAACAAATCATGAAGCTTGGCGGTTCAAATTCTAGGCATTACAGTTTAGCAAAATAATCCATACCGTTAGAATTTGTGGGCTAAAGCCTACAGCTCATAGTACAAATTCATTTCTGCTCTGCTACTAGCTTTGTGGCAAGTACCTTTTTCATTTATTTTTCCCACCACCCCACATTGCTCTGTGATCTCTACATTCTAGTCTGTCGTTAAACTTCCAAGCGGGTTTCACTGATATGAAAATTTTATGAGCTATTGTTTTTCCTGCCTGTTATCAGTATATGATCTCTTTTGTGGTGGAACCTCCAGTCCACAGTAGGCCTTGGAGCAATCTAAGTTAAGAGCAAATGAGGACCAATATGTACAGGCCATATTTAAGAGAGAGTAAGGGTGCAATCCTACGTCCCTCAGACCTTGTCTGGGGGGGGCATGTGATTGGGCATAGAAGACACTGCGACCTCAGAAATCCCTTCTGAGGTTGCAGAGCCACGGTGCACCCCCCCCCACCTTGTAGCCGGCGTGGTTCTTTCTGCGCCGGCAGGGAACCAAACATGGAAGACTGTGTTTGGTTCCCCCATGGGGGGGGGCGTTCCTGGGGAGACAAGGAGGGGAGGAGCAAGGCACCGCCAGATCCCGAGGAATCCACGTGGTGTCTCAGCCTCTCCTCCTCATGAGGGGAGGAAAAACATCTAGATGGCCAAAATCAGCCATCTAGATCAGTGTTCTCCAACCTTGGGTCCCCAAGCTCTTACTGCCAATACCTAAGCGTTAGGAGGAGCATTTAAACCTTTTGGAACAGGGGGAAATTGAATAACAGCCAGAAAACCACCACATGATCAGTGGTTAGAGCAGTGTCCTCCAACCTTGGGTCCCCAGATGTTTTTGGCCTACAACTCCCAGCATGCCCCAGCCAGCATAGCTGGCTGGGGCATGCTGGGAATTGTAGGCCAAAAACATCTGGGGACCCAAGGTTGGAGGGCACTGATCTAGATGTTTTTGAGGGCAAGCGGAGTGCGGTGGATATCCTGTCCGCCACACTCTTCCCACCCCAACAGTTCGTAGGGTTATGGGCACCCTCATTGGATCGCGCTGCCCATGACAAGATCAACTCCCTAGTTCCCATGCCCTATTACAACTAAGCCTATAACCCAGCCTAAGCATGCATATTCCATACCTGTTTAGCCCTGCCTCCACTTCCCCCTTTTATTTATCTATTTATTTAAAACATTTCTATCCTTCCTTCCCTTTAAAAAGCTTGAGTCAGCTAACAATGTTTTTTAAAAAATATCAAACCAAACTTACAATATTAGTAAAAGCTTTTCCTCTGTTGCTTCCCCTGTGCTGAATTTTAGATTTAAGCTCCTTGGGGCAGAGACCTGTCCTCTTGCACTCTGTAAAGCACCATGCAAACTGATGGAGCTATACTACTAATACTAATAATAGGTCTGCCTAGTTTAGACAGTTACAAGCTAACCAGTTTCTTCCCATGATGGAGGAAGGTGCAACCCTTCCACACCCAGATAATTTATTTATTGCACATATACCCGGCCGTTCTTTTTCTAAACTGCCCTGGGAAAGTGGGAATATGACTGAAGGGTGGTATAAAAATACTTATAACAAATAAAATAAATTCTTCCATCATTGAACAATGTACATGCAGTTTCTGGTGTTCTTCCATCCAAACAGTGACCAAACCCAAGCTTGCTTAAGTTTCAGAAAGTATGATGCATCGTGCGCCTTCAGACTAAACCTTGGGATATGTCACATATGATGTGGATGCTTCATGTGAACACATAATTTGAAAAATGCATCCCCTCAAAAGAGAGGGTAATAGATTTCACAAAATGGATGTTGATATGGACCACTTGCATCATATGCCACACTATCTATGTGAAGAAGGATACGGGCAGGGTGGAGGTGCAGACTGTTCCTCAAGTCACTGGCTGCTGATGTAACATTCTGCACTGGGGCTTAAAGGTCTTCGTGGTGCGTGTACAGAAATGTACTTGATCAGGACTTTAGATGGATAAACTCATTACTCCCAAAAGATTGGGAACCACTGCGTTGAAGAAGTCTACGAGTTAATACATTGTAATTGGGGTCAGTAAATTATTGTAATGGGGGTAAGGAAACAAAGTGTTGATTGTAGAGTGAAAAAGGTAGAGATTCAAGAAGATTCAAGAATAGTACCTCCGATTTGCTTCAATAGAAGGCTCAGTTTCATTTACACTGCAAGTTATGGTAAACAATATTTTAGTAGTAGTTGGGGGAAAGATAACAGCAACTTGGCAAATAAATTTAACATTCTTGTAAGGGGGGTGATATTAAAAAAATAATGCAAAATCCTGATATTGAAGCATAGAAAGAAAACCCACATTCTGTTACAGATAACTGAACATCACTCCATTGCAACTGTACAGGATACTGATGGAAAACCTGACCAGTTTCGCCCAGTCATAATTTTGGAGTCACCGTCAGCTCCTAGTACAACTAACCCCAACATGGTGCACACCTGACTGGCTTTTATATCCCCCCTTTTCTTTTTGTAACATCCCATGACATTTGAGATCTTTTGAATCTTCATGAGATGTCATATAAATTACTGAAGGATTCCATGCCCTCTGGCCCTCTACCTGGAAATCTCAGAGTCAGATGTCTCCAAACCACGTGGGATCTCATGAGAATGACTTCAGGTGTCCCTATCTGCAGATATCTTCTAAGCCCTCCAACACCTTGCAAGACTTTGGAGTCTGGATCAATATCCTCCATAATGGGCAGACCTCGCTCATTCTCTGGAAGTTGTTGCTACAGGGGATAGGCTGGCTCCTTGCAAGGTTGCATGTAATTAACTTTGTTTCTCTTTAGCCCTACTGTAATTCATTATTTCTGTGGTACTGTAAGATTGATCACACAACCCTGTCATTTAGTTTCTTTATGAATACAATTGATAACAGCATGCCCGCTTGTGAATTTCATTCTGTGATGTGCCCCATTGGCAATTTAACCCTATTTCAAAGCTCCATCCCAAACTTTTGAACACCTGTTGGAAAATAAACTTAGGGTGCAATCCTATGACCGCTAGACAGAGTCTAGATGGCCGTAGGATAATTTGGAGTCTCAGCCCTGACCTGGGAAACTTGCTCTGGGGTTGGAGCTGAGACCCAGAACTTGGAGCGCCCTCCCCCCGACCTCGCACTGTCGGCATGGAAAGAACTGCACTGGTTGTGGCTCCGAGCCAGGCTTTGGGGGGGCGGGAGGGAAGGAGACAGGCTCCGCCAGCATGTACAGTATCCTGGCAGCACCTCAGGCTCCTCTCCTCGTGCTCTGAGATGCCACATTTGGATGGCCGAAATCGGCTTTCTAAGAGTTTTGCATGACGGGAGGCACATGAAGGTGACCTTTGCCCCATACTGCTCCCGCCATGCATAGGATGCCCGTAATGCTCCAGGTTCGGAGGGTTACAGGCAGTCTCATTGGACCATACTGCCCCTGTGTACGCTCAGCCTCCCCCGCAACCTCTTGTCCTTCTTCCCGTTCCCCACAAGATTCCAAATTCCTTCAAGGACATGTAAAAAGCACAGACATGCAAATGACAAGGGTGGTAATTTGGGCAGGCAGCTTAATATCAATGAGAGTGAATACTTCACTGCAACAAGCTACCCCAGCTGAAGTTGTCATGCAAGCAAGCTACCCCAGCTGAAATTCCCTCTTCCCCTACACAACTCTTAAAGGTGCAGGAGCACCGTCCTTTTTGGCATCTGGCCACCCTATGTTTTGCATATACACATTCATTAACTCTAGGCCGGCACTATGGCAGGGGTGGTGCTAGGTACTAACAAGGTCTGGGGCTCAGGTCCTCGGGACAAAAAAATGCACAGATTTGCATATGCTAATTTACATATGCTCTAATGCAGGGGAGGCTGGTGACTCCTGTGTCAGTGGGTCTCCTTATCCATTGCACCTTTTGTTTGAACTTTATCAGAGCTATCCATTCCCAAAACAGGTTCGACACCAGCACCATGGATAGCCCCTATAAAGCTCAAACAACAAAAAGTTGCAATGGATAAAGAACCCCACTGACACAGGCGTCACCAGCCTCCACCGCTCCAATGTCTGTAAAGGACCGTGTCTCCTAAGGATTTGTAAAAGGGATCTATGGACAGGGGAGAGGAGGGCATTTGTTTCAGGGAAGCACATGTGGGCAAGAACCCAGCTAACCCAGGGGGATCAGATGCCACAGAGATCATCAGGGACCCTGTACCTTCATTTAAGCAAGTACCCATGGACAGCAGAGTGGTGGGGCAGATGGTCTCCTAGAAATTCGGGGCTCCAAATGAAAGATTCGGGGGGCCAGCCCTAGAGGGCCACCCCCTAACACCGCCTCTGCACTATGGTGATGAAATATTATCCAAGCTAGGACAATTGCATGCAACAATGCAATGTAGATTAGCTGTGGCCATTTCAGACATGGTCCACCTCCTATGCAATTTCCCCTCCCTCCTGAAGTCAGCTGTGATGAGTCTGCCTGAATCTACAAAGACTGGACCTTGGCTTGAGGCCACCAACTGCCTACCATTTAGGGTTGCCACCCATTTATCATTGCTACAACTGATTCATATTTTGGAATCTTTGTCCACAATTACTAGAAATATTTGAACCAAATCCACCCTTCCTGCATGTGGGGATCCTCATGGGGTCCTTTTCTTCTGGCCTGCCCTCAACTGGTTGTACGTAGTAGTGGTTGTAATGCAATGTGTTCAGCCACTACCTTTAATGGGGAGCCTGTCCAGGACCTTCCATGAAAGTGGAGCATTCCTTCCCAGGATCCTGGTATACAGACTACTCTTATTAGGAGTGTAAATAGTCTTTGCTGTTTTGTCCATCTTTTCTAAAAATTGCATGTCCGAACAAACATTAATGAGCACTGCCTTCAGTTTCGTGACTGTTTTTTGAGAAAAGGGGGCCAAGCACCAACCAAGGGAAGCAGCAAGTAGACTTAAGATTTTTTTTTAAATAAGGATAAGTTGCTTTGGGGATATAAAATGCATATAGTGATGATGTTATTATTATCTTTTATCAACTCCACTCTGGAAACTGAAATTGCAGTATAGAATAATAAGGGCTGTGTGTTTAATAATTAAAATAAACAACATTATTAGATTCCCATGATTACACTTGATCATACGTAAGACCAGCCTTTAAGTTGTATGCTGCTTTGCTGTACTAGCTGGACCGTCCATGATTTTTCAGCTTAAAAGGTGACAACTCTGTAACTACTGGATCTAAAACTGAGATCCCTGTTCCATTTTTCAGAACCCCTTTTTAAAGTCAACAAACTACTTGAAAACATACCGGCTCCAACGAACTTTGCCTTCCAAAGTTTGCATCTCACCAAGGATAGCAAGAAGGAGAGACGATTTGCCACAGCCAACCTGGCCGACAATCATTGTCATTTGGCCTACAAAATAACAACAAACTAAAATCAGAACAGAACTAAAAAAAAAACTAAACTAAAAATTAAAGTAAAACTAGAACAGAATGCTGATGGTTCCTTTGATTGCTACAATGTATTATATGAATGATAAATTCTTGCATATGCGAATTAGGCGCATATAATATAGATTGGCTGCTGTTTTATATATTTGTAGTTGTCAGCTAGTTACTACTTTTTCATCTGCTACTTCATTTGTTTTTGTTTTATTTCTATCATTCTTGTATTAATTTTGTTAGGCACCTTGAGGCTTATGCTGTAGTTAGGACATGTATTCATTAATTAGGCAAGCAAACAGACAGACAAACAGCATCATTTATTTTGGAGAAAGAAAGGTCCTAGTTTTCTCCCATGCATTTCAGTGTAAGGTATTTACAGTGCAATTAAATGTAGGTCTACTTTGAAGTAAGTGCCACTGAATTCAATAGCACTTACTCTAAAGTAAGTTTAGCATATGCTTAATTCCCTTTGGCATTGGTGGGACTTAAAAGACTACATAATTTTCCTATAGTTGACCTACGTATAACTGATCCTTTTAATGCTCAAAACCACCCAGAGATTACAGAAGATAAGCCACACAAATTATGTTGAATATGGAAGGTCATTAATCCTACCTGTTGGGATTCTGATATCAATGTTGGATAAGGTAGCTAAACCACTTCCCCATGAGAAGTATCCATTGGTTACCTGCAAAATATAATACCTTAGAACCGCAAACGAACACATGCAACAACTGTACTGAAGCTAACACACACACACACACACACACACACCTATATCTCTTACAAACTAGTGTGAGACTCAATTAAAAGAAAGAAAGAAAGAAAGAAAGATGCCACAACAGTAAGAATTACAAAGAAAGGGGGGGGGAACTAATGTGTATTTCACTTTAAACATTGTTTTCTAAACTTTTTCAATATTAACAGTTTCATACAGTACATAATAACCCCTTTCAACAAGGATGCAAAACAACCACCACCCAAGGCTAGCCTTAACTGGGGAAAGATATTTAAGAACATAAGAACACAAGAAGAGCCATGCTGGGTCAGACCAAAGATCTATCTAATACAGCATTCCGTTCACGTAGTAGCCAAGAAGCTGCCAGTGGACACACCATAGGTAGGATACAAGTGAAATAACACTATCTCATGCTCCCCAGCAACTGATGGTATATTATGGAGGCATTCGTTGTTGTTGTTGTTGTTGTTGTTGTTGTTATTATTATTATTATTAGTGCCCAAGTGACATCTGTGGCAGAGAGCTTTGGCTATTGGGCGGTATATAAATAAAATTATTATTATTATTATTATTATTATTATTATTATTATTAATAATAATAATAATAATAATAATAATTTTATTTATATACCGCCCAATAGCCAAAGCTCTCTGCCACAGATGTCACTTGGGCACTGAAGGACAGAGTCAAATCTAACAATGCCCCCAAGCAGAAAAACTGCACCTCCATCCAGAACAGGATAAAGACCACTTTCCTGGTCAGATGAAGCAACTAACAATAGTACGTCTGTCTTATCTAGATTAGGCTTGCCAGCAATTCATTGATTGATTATGGAAGGCAATTAATTGGTGGACGTAAACGCAATTGGTTGGCTGCCCTACTTAAAATACAAAGTACCTTGATAGCACAGTCATCTATGTCTATTCGATGAGTCGGTACCCTTAGTGGCTGCTCATAGCTGTCCAGTTGCTGTCTCAGGGGCTGCTTCCGATTTATGGCTTTGGGGTGCTACGTAGATTGACAGCAAGGGAGAAGAAAAAAGAGAAGTTTTATTCCCTGCACGGTTACAGAATAAAATAACAAGTAAGATGAAAAGTGTATACATTTTTGCTGGGAACGGTCAGTTTTGTCCACTCCTCTTCATCATGGCAACCTACTGGTTTGCCTGCCTCTTGCCCTGGCCCAGACACTGGTGGTGGTGAGAAGGAGGAGGAGCAGATGCCACTGCCTACTTGTTGCTCCATGGCTCTCTGCCTGTCAAGCAAGCAGTGATGGGAAAGAGGAGCAATACCAGCTGGTGACAACGGTGGTGAGAAGGTAGGCCCACTGTGGAAGGGGGCCCATTGAGGGGAACTTGCCCAAGGGCCCTCTAAGACCTGAGGCCAGTAGTGCTTCCATTAGTTTTTTGTTTTTTTTCCTGGCCCACCACTCTGACCAGTGGCAGGTGGCTAGGTGTAGCCACCATTTTCTTTTTCCACAACACCCCTGACATAGTCGCTCTGAGGCATTGTGGAAAATTAAAATGGTGGCTAGACCCAGATGCCCAGCGCTGCTTGGAGTGTTGCCGCCACCTCCAGGGCAGCCCTCCAGGGCCCATTGACTGAGGAGGGGACTCATCAACAGTTTGCCCAGGGGGGCCCCTCAAGCCTGAAGCCAGCCCAGAGTCTTCCATATTACATTTCTCCACAACAAGCACAGAAGTATTGTCCCCTTCACTTCCGTCTTTCCTGCAAGGAAACCCTGCCCGTTTAGATATGCATACACCATTCCACTGTGGTCAATGACCCCTTTTTGCAGTCGAGTTAAAAAGGGAATGCATTGAACAGCTCATCAGTGTGCCCCTGCCTAGAGATCGCAGGTTATCAGGGATGTTGAAGAGTCCTTGATCTCGAGTCATGAGTCGAGTCACGAGTCTTTGGACTCGAGTCTCGAGTCCAAGTCTGAGTTCTTGGTCCAAAATGGTGACTCACGAGTCCCGAGTCATGCGTCACTCCCAAAGCTGACTCCACGAGTCCCTGTTAAAATCAATGGGGGGTTTTCCCAACAAAATAAGGCTACTTCAGATGTGTAGCTTAAATAAATTCTAGGCACAAGTGTGCCTTTTTATTTCAAAACTCTGCCACTGATTTTGACAAGAACAGACCAGGCAGACAAACCCAAAATAACCAGGCAGGCAGAGGAGGCAGGGAACCCCAAAGCAGGCAGGCAGAGGTGTTTGTCTTGGACAATTCAAACTGTGGAACTGATTAAGAAGAGACCAGGCAGGCAGAGGAGGCAGGGAACCCCCAAACAGGCAGGCAGAGGCAGCCAAACCCAAAATGTCTGAAAGGTTGCATTTTAGAAAAATGATTTTAAAAAATAAAATCTTCGCCAGCGATCGCACTTTTCTCCACTCCTTCTGGCACAGCCCAGGGATGTTGAAGAGTCCTTGGTCTCGAGTCCCGAGTCGAGTCTCGAGTCCCATTAAAAATATTGGGACTCGAGTCAGACGGGGGACTCAGTCCGACTCACGAGTCGAGTCCTGGAGTCCGAGTCCCCATCCCTGTTTGTATTTGAAACTCTAAAGGAGAGATAAGCCCTTACAACTCCACCGTGCTTCTTGCAAGACTCGTATGCTAAGGCGCTCTCCCCGTTTCTCCAGCTGTCATCTCCAATCTCATCACTGATGAGGAATTCATTCAGTTTTTGCACACTAGAAACAGAGACATAGACAAGTCATTACTGCTCAGAATAAGGCACTGTGAAGTTGCGGAGTAAGTATTAAAACACCTTCATGGCATCCATTGTATACATAATGGTTCTTAGCATAGCAACAGATGCTCTCCTCTGGCATAGCGTAAGGAACCTGTGGCCCTCCAGGTGTTGTTGAACTACATCTCCCATCATCCTTTCGTTCAGTGGCCATGCTGGCTGGGAATGCTGGGAGTTGGAGTCCAACAACATCTGGAGGGCCGCAGGCTCCTAACCACTGCTCTAGACAAACAGCTCATGAAATTGCAAAATTGTTCCTGGACTGTACCATTTCCAACTGAGGGTGGCAGTGGGTGGGGAAATCACATACGGTAATCCTTTGCTCTCCAGCAAGAAAATAAAATCGCTACACTTCGAAGGGGAAGGGTTCTGGCCTTGCCATCATCCTAACATTCTAGTTTTCTATTTGTAGGATTTTCCCTCCATGGGAGAACATTCAAATGCAAACCGTCCACCCCCCCCTCACCTGCAATTTGAAATGGTACAATCTAGGAACAGTTTTATCTATTGATGGGCAAACTCTCCTCAGCATGATTTAGAAAGGGTCACCAGTCATATTCAGTTATGAATATCTTTGGAGAACACTTAGGAAATGCTTGTTCTAAACTGAGAGTTCTAAATTGACTCATAATGTTGGTTGCTATATTAAATGGGTTTAAAATTGCATCTATTTTTTGTCCATGTTCCAGAAACTAATCTCAGCTCAACAGAGCTGATTAAACACCCACAAAGGGGGATTTTTAAGGCTCCAGGGTCTGATGAACAAGCTCAAAGCTCTCTCATTTCAGTTCCAAGAACTTTTGGGGCTGTAATCTCACCTTGTAACTGAGGCATTACAAGCTGCCAAGATTTGTATTTCTGAGCCAGGAAATGTGAAACTTGGCAACATCATTAGATTTACTACAGGATAAGTTGATTATCGAGTGAGCCTCTCACAAGACCATCCTGTTAGAGAGGTTTACTTGAACAAGGGTTGCAAATTCCTTCTTTAGCGGACTGCAGTGGTGCATTCAAAATTCGAACAAGATTGATTCACAGTAAACCATAAAAGGTTCCTTCAGCAGTGCAGCCAGGCTACTCCATATAATGAAATGAAGGGGTTAGCACTTAATTATTACCCTGGGAACAGGGCACTTAATTCTATAAGCCAATTTGATGGATGATAATAGGGGAAGAGTATGCATGATTAGCCTGACACCTCTTCACTGGGAATTGCTTTGGCTGTAAGAGGAAATAAGGCTTCTAAATGGTTGAGACATGTCTTGGCAAATACAGTATAGGATCTTTGAATGGCCCAAATGCCCAGGGCAAGGCAGAAACGCTCTTCTGGTGTTACTGTGCTAAATATAGTTCACAGAGAGAGGGAGTCTGAACATTTAAACAAAGAGGAGTTTTTTTAAATTTAATTTTTGTTCATTGGAAAGAAATACAGCAAGATGCCATGTTTAGGATTAGAAAGAGACTTTCCTCCAGATCCTTTGTTGTGCATCTTCCCCTTACCCATGTAGATGATTTTGTGCAGTTAAGAAACAATAATCAAAAATTCTGCGACAAAGATAACCAAAAGCTGTGTCAAGGAAAGCTTAGTTCTTTAATCTGCATTAATTCTGCTCATGTTTTTTGCTCATGCTAATCATGCTGGGGGTCAGGGGGAAAAATTACACAGGACAAAACTGGTTCAAAAGCATATAACCATATGGCAAGAGGCAACGGCTCAGTGGTAGAGCAGATGTTTTGCATTCAGAAGGTCCCAGGTTCAATCACCAGCATCTCCAGGTAGGGCTGGGAAGGACTCCTGTCTGAGCCACGACCATTCAGTGAAGACAACACTGAGCAAGATGGACCAATGGTTTGACTCAGTATAAGACAGTTTCCTATGTTCCTGTTTTTGGCTAATGCAAAAATAACAGATATTGCCCTATGAAGCCTGAACAGCCCCCTTCCCTAGGGCTGCTGAAAGTTGTGCTGAGTGACCTTCCCCCTTCAGCATGTGACATTTCATCAGCCCATGCACCTTCACGGTTATCTTCACAGCCTTGAAGGCAGACCTGTCAGTACCCAACATGGTGGGGCAAATGCTGAGCCCCAGAAAGCCCCCCACTGCTGACATGGCCTCCTTTAAACATTTTTTAAATTCCATATCTGTATGCCCCTGGTGCTCCAAAGAGTAATGCTAGCTGAGGTGGTTGCAGCTGCAGCTATCTTAATTTCCCCAGAATGCCTTTGGGCCGAGGCATTCTGGGGAAATGAAGATGGCGGCAGCTGCAGCTGCCTCACCCGGTATTTCTCTTCGGAGCACTAGACTGTGCACTGTTGCCCATCCCCATGCTGCTTGATGCACCACTGCCCACCCTACCACACCCTAGTAAGTTTGTGGTGGGGGGCACTATAGTGGTGCTGAGGGGCCACCAGAGCTGAGCTGGGGCCCCTCAAGCCTGGTGCCACCCCTGCTTGAGGGCTAAAAACTTAACAACACTTTTATAAAGATGATTCTCAAGATGCTGAATTCTGCATTTCGTACCTATTTCCGTACATGTGCAGGGCAATTGTACAGTACACATAGCCTAACCAGGAAGGACATGGTGGTAATAGGTTATGCCTATTGACAGATATAGATGGCATATGCCAGCATTGACAAATATAGTCGCATCCCCCTCCCCATCTTCCCCCACCAGCACCATTCCAGCTATCCCATAAATCATGAAATCTTCTACAGTGCAAGGAATAGGTTGTGCTACTACTGCCTCTGAGCCATGCTCATAATACTGACCACACTATATTAAATTGGTTTAAAATCCCACGTGATGTTGTGTTTTTTTAGTCCAAGACTTGGACACTAATCTTAGCTCACAGATATCTCCTTCAGGCAAAACTTGTGCTCTCTGACTCGAAGCTATGGGCCGTCCCATGGACTCTGTCTCTCCAGAAGAGAAAGCCCCATAACTAATGTTGAGCTGAAAGTTCTCCAGGCAGAACTTTGGGCATGACGTTTGGGAAGGTGGGATAAAACTGAGGACTAGTTGAAGCTGAGGACTAGTTTTTTTGGGGGGGAGGGGATATTAATGGGTTTGTGGGGTAGGTGGGCTTTCCAGCATTGGTAGTGCAACAGAAGCTTTTCTCTCTCTTTTTAATCATTTTTAAAACAAGAACAAGGATAAGCTTCCTCTTGACTGCCGCCATTTCCCCCCAGAATGCCCCACACCCTGAGGGTTTGTTTTTTTTACACAAGGTATTTATTGTGGTGTTAATCACTGTATCTACTTTCAGTTTCGTCACAGCATTGAGATCCGAGCTTTACACAAAGAGCTCTTTTCCCCTTGCTTTTCTGCTACACAACCTCTAGGTGGTGCTGTGCTATAGCAGTAATGTGCAAATACACCAGGAGATAGAGCGTCATTTTCCCTGTCGTAATTTAATAGCTTATTTTCCCCATTCTAAAAAGAGAGAGAGAGAGAAACTGAAAAAAACAGAAGCGAAACTGGAGGATCACGACATCATCTAAAGAGCCCGTAAATAACCGTGAGTGAGGAATCACGAGCACCCAATAAATGCCTCATGAAGAAAAGCCCCCTGTGTCATTCTAGAACATTCTGGAGGCAGGAGGGGAATAGCAGCCACCATTAAACAACAGCCATTTCTCAGCTCAAACAGAACCAAGGAAAAAGCAAAACAAATTGTAGTCTCTGAACTGGCCAAATCCTAAGGAACTACCCAAATCAAACAGCCAATACCATGTGCAAAAACTTTATTCCGGGCTTTGCTGGAATATCCCACCTAGCTAGGTGTACACATTTGTTTCGGAACAATCTGACTTGGTATAAGGCAGGTTTATATGTTCATATGAATCAAACCACATACCTAATGATGGCCTTGACAGCAAATCTAACGACAGTGGAGAGCAGGAACAGTGGAGTGACCAGGATGTGAAATAGCGACAGAGATGCAAAGGCCTGGGCTGTAGTTAGTTTATCTATTTCGGTATATGTGTAGGTCACAAAGGTCTGTCAATTCAGGTAAAGAGGAAGTTAGTAAGAAAAGCACGTGGCAGAACAAGACCAAGAATACATTGGACTCCAGTTCTACTCAGCTCAAACAGGTGAACAAGACAAATAGCGGATCCTCAGTTTTAGAGATGTGCAAAAGTTGCCTCTAAATCTCAGTGGAGTTTTCAGCTTTTCAATCCTTTGGTCTCTTACATCTAGGGAAACTCCATAGACTATCTCACACACCCTTCCTTTTCAGATGTGCATCAGAATACACACTGGAAGGCACAACTAAATGTGGAGGTTGTCCTTAGTTTTCATTGGATTGTCCTATCTTGTGCAATCAATGGACTGCTGCATTGGCATCTATCTATCTATCTCAGAAGAGTTAAAATGGATTTCAGGTTATGTCTAATTCAGCAAAAAAAATATGTTTTGGGTATACTGGACGCCACAATGTCCTTTTAATAAAGGTTTGTCAAAATCAGCTAACTGTTGGAGGTGTAATACAGCTAATGCTTCTCTTGCCCATATGTTTTGGCAATGCCCAATGGCTGCCTCTTTTTGGGAGGAGGTAATAACATGGATAAACTTTGTAAGGAAAAGCTCATTAATATTTACTGATGTGCACGTTCTTCTCAATTATTTACCTGCTTCTTGGAACTTTAATGCAAGGTCAACACAAATGGATTCTACACACCCTTTCAACAGCAAAAAGACTAATTCTACAACACTGGAAGGACAAATGGCCACTATTGATAATATTACAGTGGGTTGAGGACTTAACGATGCTCTCAATTTTTGAACGGGTGGTCTTTATGCGTAATCTACAAATGGATAAATACATGGATATTTGGTCTGCCTTTGTTAAAGTCTATGCATAATTATGCCTAAGAATAGCAGTTTATCTTGTCATATAAAAATAGATTGGGATACACATTGCATATGTATGTATGTATTGTAATGGATATATTCAAATCCCATTTAAGGAAAATGTAATACTTTATTTTATTTTGTTTTGTTTTGTTTTGCTTTGCTTTGATATAATAAAATTCAGAATAAAATATAAAAAATACCAAAAGAAAAGAAAAGAGAAAAGGATAGCTTGCAAAGAACTTTGTGCAGCCAGTCACTAACTGCATCCCCGCCACAAATTGGGTGGAAAGTAAAACAGACGGAATTGGCCAGAATGGCTAATTATCTGCACCAATGGAATTACAAGATCCATTCTGGACACTGAACTGCCAGATTACCGTGCTCTGTTTAATAGTGTGATGGGGACGAGGGACAATGGGAGATGTCGTTCTTCTAAGGCAGTGGTTCCCAACCTTGGGTCCCCAGATGTTACTGGCCTACAGCTCCCAGCATACCCAGCCAGCATAGCTAATGGCAAGGGTTGCTGGGAACTGTAGTCCAGCAACATCTGGGGACCCAAGGTTGGGGACCAATGTTCTAAGGGCTCCTACTGGCTACTAGCATGCGGGACTATTTGCTCCATGATATCCCCTTCCCCCCAAAAGAATTCTTACCGCAAGAACAGCTGCAATTGGTATAGCTGCATTCATAAAAACTGTGGAAATAAGCACAACCATAAATGCATTTTAGACATCAACATTTATCAGAGACTGGGCAGCACCATGAACTTTCGTTTTAATATTATTTCCTGCCCAGAATCAAAATATCAGACAACCCCTTAATGGTGGGGAATAAATGCTTCTTATGTCAAACAAAAATGTGGTAGGAAACATTATGGATTGTGTATTTTATTAAGCTGGAGAACATATTCCCAGAAGAATTGAAGAGTTGTATATTCAGTTAAAATGTTGCTCTGTGGGGAAGGGGGAATTATTTAAAATGCTGGGGTTATGTTAACCTTTATGTTATGGGTTTTTTTAAAGACCAGGGTGGTCTTTAAAAAAAACCAAATTCACTCTCGTTTATCAGACATCCATAGATGCATGTGGTCTCGGTACTTATTAGTGTAAACCAACTGATGTCATAACGCTTAATAAGAAACTTCAGATGATTATTTGGAGAGCTGTTGTCACGCTTGTCCTGGAGTATGAGAAAGGCAAAAAGAGGTCAGAAGATCATTTTTATTGGATGTTTCCTCCCCAAGTTGTCATAAACTTGCAAGCTTCACAGAGCTTTTTCCCATCCTAGCAGGAAGTGTCTGAAAAAGAAGGAGAGGATATAGAGATGCTGGAAACTCATATTTTGGGGAACGTGACCTATTTCATTGCATGCGTTCTCTCTCTGCTCAAGTTGGGAACGGAGAGATCGAATCCTGGGAAGGAGCAGGAGGTGAAGGACAATTGCCTCTTTGGGGATTTCCCTCTCAGTCTCTGTGCTGTGGGCTTTAAAATGGGGGTCAGAAGTGGTATGGTATGATACTTTAGTTGTCTGCTCCTTGATCTCGATGAGTAACTAAAAATGCTTTAATTGGTGGACTTATCTTTCAACATTTCACAGATGAGAACAAGGACAGCCCTGTGAAAGCATTCGCCTCCTCCTGCGAATGGCAAAAGTGGGGAGGGGGACGTAGGCACGCATGTAAGCCCCGCCCCCCCTGTGTGCGCACGCATCCAGCTGCCAGTTAGATCTTCATGCACTGAGTACGAAGGTCTGAAAAGTACTCTGTAGGCACGCGCAGTGGGCTGTGCTTACAGAGCTCCTGTGATCAGAATCCCTGACACAGCACGTTCAGCCGAATGTGCTGAGAGAGCCTTTTTCAGACCTTCATGCTCAACACGCAAAGGTCTAATTGGCAGCCAGGCATGCGTGGACATTGTGGGTGGGGCTTATGTGCGTGCACACATATCCCCTCCGCATTTTTGCCCTACTACACGACAGCAAGCAAATGCCTGCATGGGACTCCTGTGCTTATGTTATCCAGAGCATTTCTGTCAAAACACTCGGTGGACACAGGTAGCTATAGTGGCAGGTATTGGCCCTAATGGTTCCAGATCATTTACAGACCTACAAGTACAGCAGTGTTTCTCAACCTTGGGTCCCCAGATGTTTTTGGCCTACAACTCCCAGCATGCCCCAGCCAGCTATGCTGGCTGGGGCATGCTGGGAGTTGTAGGCCAAAAACATCTGGGGACCCAAGGTTGAGAAACACTGAAGTACAGCAAGGTATTCTACCCTGCTGTAGCTCAGGTAACCAAATTAGGCTGCCAGGCCTTTAAGAAGCTACCCAGCAGTGGTGGCCGCACGTACCCCATTATGTGTAATTAGGGCCCCCAGAAGTAGCCCTTTCTTGACTTATGTTTTAAAAGGTCTAGGATCTGAAATCATATCAGTAGATACAGCATTACTGATATACCTCAGGATATGGTTCAAGTGTCTGACCACAAGTGGAAGTCCACACACAGAGCACAACAGAACTCTTGAGGGTGGCTCTGTCAGGTTGGGTCAGGTCGGAGCTGCAAAACCTTGGATAGCGCCAAGCACACACACAACAATTTGCTCCAATGAAGTCTGGAGCGCAACTGAGCCCTTCTTCTGCAACCTGGTGACCTCTGGGTGTTTTGGACTTCCATTCCCATCAGCCCCGGCCAGCATAGCCAATGATCAGGAATTCTGGGAATTGTGGTCCAAAATATCTGGCGGGCACCAGGTTGGGGGAAAGGCTGCTCTGGGGCCAGACTATCTCGCCCAGGCTCCACCCGCTTCCTGAAGAGTGGAGAGCCTTAAAGGGGTAGTCCTTTGGCCCGGGGACTAGCACTCTCTCACTTGTAAGTCAGCCCCCACTTTGTGCATTGTGTGCAGGTGAGTGGGCACTGTGGGGTGTAAGGCCTCTGGTTTAAAGGGGGTGGTTCCAGGACCGGTGCAGGGCAGTTTGGCGCCCTAGGCTAAATTATATTTAGCGCGCCCCCCTCTCATGCCGTGGCAAAGCAGCCCTGCTCTGCAAACCCCCCCGCCACTGCCGCCGCCCCCCCACCTACCTTCCCCCCACCCTCCCCACCTACCTTCCCCCCGCCCTGGACGCCGCCTCCTCCGAAGAGGAAGTGACACGATGGGACCCCCGCGCTCTGTTTTTGCCCGGGGGAAACCAGGGCAACAGGGCTGTTTAAACCCTGTTGCCCTGGTTTTTCCCGCCAAAACAGAGTGCGGGCGGGGCTCCGGAAGCGGCGTGGAGAAGGTAGGTGGTGGGGGTCCGACGGCGGTGGCGGCGGGGTGGGGACAGGGGGGCGCCCAGGCTCAGCCCCACCACTACCTCCGGGCGTAATCCCCCCGCACTGACCTGGCTTTGTCGGCGAGGCGGGCGGGCGGGGCAGGAGCGCGCCGGCAGCGAAGAGGAGCGCAGCATTTCTGCGCCCTCTTCAGCTACGCGCCCTAGGCAACAGACTAGTTTGCCTAGCGGTAGCGCCAGCCCTGGGTGGTTCCTCAGGGGGAGCTGTCTCAGAGGTGCTGCCTCCAGGGATCTGTCTGGGGCTGCCAGGGGCTGCTCAGGTTCTGTGCGGGGATCTGGAATCAGCAGCTCTGTGGCTTGCGCACACCACTGACCGTCCTAGTCCAGCGGGCTCCTCCACCCTGTGTCAGAGTCACTGGCTGCTGCCAGGGTTGGGGTCGTGCCACCACGTGATGGATTCCTGATCTTTACATCTTACAGCTGCTACAATTGTTGCTACCTTTCAAAAGCATTCGGAAGCTTCAGCTTGTGCAAAAATGCTGCCGCCAGGTTGTTGACTGTGTTTGGGCAGATCAGAGCACATTACTCCGATCTCGTGTGATCTGTTTCGGGACTCAATTTAAGCAGGGGCGGCTGGTGACTCCTATCTTGGTATTGCAGGTGTTGCAGCTTTTATTTGGAGCTTCATAGGAGCTATCCCCAGTGTTCTCCAACCTTGGGTCCCCAGATGTTTTTGGCCTACAACTCCCAGCATGCCCCAGCCAGCTATGCTGGCTGGGGCATGCTGGGAGTTGTAGGCCAAAAACATCTGGGGACCCAAGGTTGGAGAACACTGAGCTATCCAATGGTGCTCCATGGGGGTGAACCAATTTTGAGGATGGCGTTCAGCACCATGGATAGCTCCCATGAGCTCCTGCAAGACCTGAAATAGAAAAGGAGCCCCACCGAAATAGGAGGAGTCGCCAGCCCCCCCTGAATTTAAGGTGTGTTAGTTTTGACTTTTAAAGCCCTATGTGGACAGGGTATCCCTAAGACAGTCTTCTTCTACATATGTCCCTGCAGACACTCCATTCAACATCGGAGGCCTGGCGCTGGGTCCCATTTATTTTATTTTATTTATTTATTATATTTATCAATCGCCCATCTGGCCAGTCACCCGGCCACCCTGGGCGATGTACAATTAAAATACAACAAAACAACACAATAAAGTATAACAATTAAAACAATATTAAAAATTCTCATTAAAAACCTAACCCACCCATATTCCCGCCTGAACAGCCATGTTTTTAATGCACGGCGGAAGCTCATCACGGAGGGGGCATGGCGAAGGTCACTAGGGAGGGAGTTCCATAATGTGGGGGCCGCCACAGAGAAGGCCCTCTTCCTAGTCCCCACCAGCCTGGCTGCTCTGGCTGATGCTGCTGAATGAAGCTCAGCAGGCATCCATTAGGAGCAGGTCTTTTTCAGCGGCTGTGCCAGCTTTGTAGGATGCCCTTCTCCAAAGCCGTTCATCAGCCAGCCCAGCTACACTCTGTTCTTTTAGACATCTGGTTCTTTCAGAAAGCCTTTGGATGATTTGGTTGTGCTTTTAGATTTTAACCTGATATTTCGTAGTGCTTTTGGTATGGTAGTCTGTCGTGCTTGTTGCTGCTGTGGAATGAATGGTCTTTTCTGTGCCCGTTGTTACTTTGATTGCTGTGGCTTTTCAAGTCTGTAGTGTGTGTTACTTATGTGGTTTTTTTTTTAAAAAAAGCTGATTTTAACGTGCGAGCCACTTTTGAGTGTGTGCCTTTGGAGAAGGGATAGCAAGATATAGAGGATTAAATAAGTAGATAAAACAAGGCTTACCAATCAACCTGTCACATGTGGGGCACAATTTACTTACTGGAGAGAGATGTGTAAAGAGCAAAGGTTTTGAGACTCGTAAGCTCCTTCATTCTTGTGTCCTCCACGCTTCTACAAAATATGTTTTCCCAAGCATACAGCTTTAACAGTTTGATGCCTTTCAGTATTTCGTTGGTTTTCTTCAGCCTCTCTGTAGAATAGTCCTTTTCCATTAAAGTAAAATGGGTGCAGAGAAAGAAAACTACATTAAATCATACTTTTAAAAAATTAAGCAAATGAAAGGAGGGAGGGGAAGAGAGGTGGAGAAAGCCATTCTGCTTCCAGTTTGGAGGGCAAAGGGTGCCATAGCTCGGCAGTTCCAACATCACAGTAAGTTACTTGTAGTGCTGAACTACAAACTGAAAGTGAAAGCCAGAGGGGAGAGGAGAAGGGAGCCTGCATCTTCTTCCTGATCCTCCAATCCACTGGACTGAAGAATCATCTGAACTGAGCTGATGTCATCAGTCAGTGGTTTTTTTTAAACGTCATTGCCAAGTAAATAAATTCCATTTAAACGAAAGCATTCCATTTAAATAAATGGAATGCTTTTTTCATGCAAAAAATAATGATATTTTTTGCATGAAAAAAGAAATTTCTTCTCGCTCTAGCTGATATGAAACCAGTGTGCCGTGATTGAGCCTAAATAGAGATCTTAAGCAGCATGTGCACAAGCAAACCATGGCCAGGAATAGAACGCCAGCGATTCCATTCTAGTCACCAGCGCTAACTCGCTACAGGTGTCATGCGTGGGAATGACTCACAAGGGTGCTCTTCTGAGCCTCAGCCAACTTTGTCGCTATGAAATATTGTATTGGAGCCAGCAGTACAATGACAGCAGCACCGACCAAGGCACTCTCTCCTAGCAAGTAGTAGAGCAGGATCACACCCATGATGATCTACAAAAACGGGGGAAGAAATAAAGAGACTTAGGAAATGTTATACTGGTTCCAGAATTCAGTGCACAAACATGTATAGATGATCTACGGGTCACTTCACCTGTTAGGTTTTGTACTTGTGTAAGGCCACCAAAATCAAATTATGTACGCACAACTTTCAGCTGTGATGGGTGTGCACATACTTTGGATACAATAACAACAGCAGGTATCCCTACGATGAACTCTTGATGATAATTAAAGTTGTGGTAGTGATTATGATCAATCAATTGATTGGCAGCATAATTTATAGGGGGTCCTGTTTTGTGTTCTCTTGTTTGTAGAGATACAGATGGCAACTGTTCCAAGTTCAGGCCTTTTTCCATGGTGGCACCGTACCTGTGGAACTCCCTGCCTGGAGAAGCCTGCCTGGCCACACCTCTTCCAGCATTTAGAGGATTAAAATATTTTTGTTTAGGAAAGGTAGAATGGTGGTAGTTCCTTGACATTTATACTTGTTATGGATTCCATTGCTATATATTGCTTTATGGCACAACCCTAACGGGTTGCCGCCTGCCAGACAGAAGCCTCCAATCTTGGAGGCTTCTGATTATTCAGTGCCAGGTCGGCTGCTGCTGGCAGGGTGGGATGAGCAACAAGAGTCATTTTCACCTCTCCCTCCTCCATGTAATTTTCCCCCCACTTGATGGACCACTCAGCCCCATTACTCTGCAGTGTGCTTTTCACTAGGTTGCTAAACCTGTGTCTGAGCTATACCACTTTGTACTGCAAAGTACCACTTTGTACTTTGAAGCATGCCCCCCACCATACCTAAAAAATAATAATCACTGCATATAGATATCTCAGTGTCATGGAGGCTACCCTGAAACTATTCCTGACACCTACTTTTCCTATGTGGAGGGGGAAATGTTAAATGGTGGAGTATTCAGCCATGTGAGCCCCCACCATCAGTCTGAAGTGGTACCATTCAGACACAGATTCACTACCTCAGTTAGAACGGGCTCTGCCTCTGGCCCACAGGAGATTACTCAAATGCAGCCCATAATACCCTCTCTCCTACAGGGAAAATGGAGGGTTGGGGTGGTCACCACCACCCTTCCTACGTCAACTCTGGGGGCAAAAAAAAACCCGGCCTCTTTCCCCCAAATGCTATGTCTCCTTGAATAACGTGGCAAGACAACATCGACCGGAGGCAGTGGTACATTCGGGTGTAGACATGGAGAGAGAAGTCCTGGGCACTGCACAACAGAATGAGCGGGAAGACACACACACCCCAACGCAGCAGTGCTGGCGTATCACATTTTGAAGTAAGTGAAATAATCCACACTGCCATTTAAAGAGCCCTCCCCTAAGTCCTCACAGTTCTTTAAGATTCAGTAATGTATGCTTTTTGCAAATAAATCTGTTGTGTCTTCCAAAAATTAGGCCCTTACTTCAATGCTGTACCTGAACGGGCATAGCCCATAGGTTGGGACACAGGAACAAGAACCACATGAGTTGATTTGTTTCTATGGCAACCAAGTTATTGATCTGCCCCAGGGTCATCTCCCCCATAGACAAGTTGGATGTGGAAAGTCTCAGGATCTTATTATAGATCATCGCCTGGGAAAAGAAGAAAGCAAAAAGTCAACGGGGGCAGTATGCATTTCACCCACAGAGGCAGCTAGCTTAGCACAAGCCCACTGCAACAGAATCATGATGCGCCGTACAAAATAACTCATTTCTGTATGCCCCCTAGTATAACTCTGGCCCCATTGGGCCTATAGCAAACTAAGTCAGTTGTGATCATTTCAGTTACAGTACTAGGAAGAAATGCATCCTATAGATTTCTGGACATATGAAACTTGTGCTTTAGGACCTGTGTGCACAGTTTCTTTCTACGTTCAGAAAATGCTATGGGTTGTCTACAGTCAGAATACACAGCAGCCCTGCCCATTTGTGCTTCCAGAATGAAATGGGCCATACAATCTTGTCACTGAGGTGGTTTTGTGCTTGGCTTAAAAGAGCTTCCCTTCACTGGGAGGCCTAGGCACTGAAGCTCTCCCTATCTCCAGTGGTGACATAGCATCTTTCCCAGAAGCATGGGAATGGGCCAGGAACCTGGTACAGCTGCTTTGAAGAGCGAAGCTGCCGCCTGAAGTGCTTCTAAGCCCTTGTTTTCAGTTTCTTTTAAAAAGAATAAAAAGGTACCTTCTGCCACCTTGTCAAGATGTAAGCACGCCACCCACTGAAACAGGTGTGACATTTGTCCCCCCCCCAAAAAAAGTCACCAATATCCCCCCACACGTTGTGAAGGCTCCTCTTCCCTCAACAGTCACCACCACCAACCATTCTAGGAAGCTGTAATATAGGGTGATGGGAGGGGAAGCGGGGTCGTCATTCCACAAGCCCTGATGAAAGATTACTTAATGTTTTCCTCTTCCCTTCCCATCCCTCTTTCCTTGTGTGTCATGTCTTTTTAGATTGTAAGCCTGTGGGCAAGGGCCTCTTGTTTTACTGGTTGTATGGAAGCTGCTCCGGGAGCCTTTTTGGCTGAGGAGTGGGATAAAAATTGCACCCGGCCAGAGTGGAAAGCCCTGGCACTTGGAAGGGCAACATCCATGCATGAAGAATGCATACAATTGCCCCACACCCTCATGATACTGGGGTCTTTAAACATTACGGCAGCAGTCTGGGAATAAGCAACAAATAAACCGGTCCCGCACCACAGCTATAATGCATCAGCGGTACTGGAGAGTTACTACTTAATGCAGGCCAACCAATTAATGGAGTTTGTTTAGTCCTGTGTCTAAACAGTTTTATCAGATCTGTCTTGTATCCTACTCCGGCTTTGCTTGTAGTTTTCTATAAAAAGCAAATTAAGCGAAAGAATGAATAGTTTAATGCCCTTATCAAGACATTTCACAGTGTGCAAGTCAATGAAGTAATGCCTTTATTCACCAGTAAAGCCCCGCGTAGGTTGATGCCTGTTTCTATGGTAACATAGTAGGAGGCCTGGAGAAATGTCCTCTGCAAGATGAGGGCCAGGAAAAGGAGAACCGCCAGGACGTAATTGGTTTTGAGGAAATTGCTCGAGGTGACGAAGTGTTGTGTAGTGAACTTGGGAACGAAAGGAAAGAGATAATTTCAGAGAGCTTTTGGAGCTCTAGCCCAGAAGCCAAGAAATAATAATAATTATGACTGTCACCCAATTAAAGAAATCTTAAGGCACAATCTTATGCATGTTTAGACAGAAAAAAAGGCCTACAGCTGTTAGCATGCCCCAGGCAGCTGGGAATTGTAGGTCTTTTTTCTGTCTAAACATGCATAGGATTGCACCCCTACTCAATTTACAGTGCAATCCTATACATACCTACTTGAAAGTAAGCCCATTGAGTTCAATGGGGCTTACTCCTGAGTAAGCTGGTATAGGAATTAAGCTAAAATCTGCATAAACTTTCATAGGAATACGATTGTGAACTATTGTTTAGTATTGTTAACAACAGTATTAAATTGTTGTTAACTGCCCAGAGAGCTTTGGCTATTGGGCAGTATATAAATTAAAGAAAGAAAGAAAATACAATTGTTATTAAGAAAAATGCATTATTTCTTTGTTTTAATATGGTGCAAGACAATAATCAAAATACAGTGTTTGCGGGTGACCCACTAGGGCTGGAGCCCCAAATCTCTGGGAGGCATCTGCCCCACCACCCTGCTGTCCAGGGGCACTTGCTGAAATAAAGGTGCAGGGGCCCTGAGGATCTGTGTGGAGTGCTGTTTGGGAGTCTGTGAAGCTGACTGGAGAGAGAGTTGAGCGATTATATTAGGATTGTTAAGAGTTTAGCTAGTGAGTGCAGGGATTGACATTGGGAACAGTTGTTGAGGGAGGATTGGTCCTAGGATAAGATAGTACATTACTTAGGACTAACTGAAACTTACACATGAAACTTATTCCCAGAATTTTACCATATTTTAAAATAAACTTTTCTTTGTTCTTTGAAACAGCCTGTGTGGGAAGCTGTGCTTGTTGTACTGGTCAAAGAGGTATAAGGTAGGGATTAGACATCTCAAAGGCAGTGTGAGACGTGTAAGGGTAAGGGTTAGAGCAGGGCTCTCCAACCTTGGGTCCCCAGATGTTGCTGGACTACAGCTCCCAGAATCCCTTGCCATTAGCCATGCTGGCAGGGTATGCTGGGAGCTGCCTGTAGGCCAGCATCATCTGGGGACCCAAGGTTGGAGAGCCCTGGGTGAGAGGAAAAGAAACCCCCAACTTTACGTGCGCTCACCCAGATATCCCAATAAGGAGGGCAAGCTTGAGGCCCTATTGAGTGGTGGGGTGTGACAGAGTCCTTTAAAGACACACATACACACAGAGAGAGACTTTAGAGCATATGTAAATTAGCATATGCAAATTTGTGCTGCTTTTTTTTTTTGCCCTGTGGGCCTGAGCAGCCCCGGGTCTTTTCAGTACCTAGCACCACCCCTGCTTGGTCTACTGCAGTGTTCTCCAACCTTGGGTCCCCAGATGTTTTTGGCCTACAACTCCCAGCATGCCCCAGCCAGCAGTAGCCAAAAACATCTGGGGACCCAAGGTTGGATAACACTGGTCTACTGGCATCAAGTCCCATATAGCACTAATATTTCTATTGCCAAAAAACCTTGTTATATAGTCCAAAATGGGGCAGGATTTCTCTTCAGCATTTATAGATGTATTTTGATGTGACACCTTGACAGTAAATGACATTTGCACTTTTTTTCTTTTAGCTTTTATGTTCTGCTTTCCCAACCTACCGTATTTTTCGCGCCATAAGACGCACCTTACCCCCCCCCAAAAAAACTAGGTGGAAATGTCTGTGCGTCCTATGGAGTGAATAGAGTAAAAAAAATATATTATTTTTTACTTTCCTCTGCTGGTCCAGGAAGAGCGGAGGACTCCTGGGTGGGGCGGGGGAAGCCCCCGCCTCTCAGCTGATATAAAAAAAAAAAAAAAAATTTGTACCATACAGTAAGTGCATCTTATGGTCCGGTGCGTCTTATGGAGCGAAAAATACGGTACCTAAGTAAGTCCATGGCTGAGGGGGAAAAAACAAGGCCCAACTGTAGCCCACTGACTCACAAGTTAAAGTCTGACTGGCTTCTACAGCAGTCTAAGATAAATAACCCAAATATTGTAAGAACGGGACAGCTGAACCTATACTGCAAACAGGATTTTCCACCCCTCAAGTTGAATGTGAAAGAGCAGAGGGCTCCCTTGCTTATTTTGTTTATTTTATCTTCGGAAGCAAGAACCTTCTCTTTGTGCACAGTTAATTTTGTACCAAAACACAGATGGGTGGGGCGGGGGCGGAGAGGTATTTCCAGTCCAGTTGGCAGCAGTTACAGGAAAACCTACTTCCCTCGTGAAATTTCAGTTCTGGTGGTGCCCACATCAAAGGTGGGTGGAAAAAGAAGATTGACAACAGCATCATGGCTCAAATCCAGAGACAGTTAAGTTAGTCATGCTTAGGCCCCATTGATATCACCAGATAAGAAATCAATTGTGGCTGATTTATGTCCCATTAATTCCAGTGGGCCTTTAGTGTGACTAACATCCTTTGGATTCGAGCCTTGTTCCCTCCAGGCTGGCTTGGGGTAGTTCCACAACATAGGATTCCGTGCAACTACCATGCCTAAAGAGGACTCTCACCAACACACAGACTGGGTTCACATGACACGATAAGCCATGGTGGCTTATAAACCAAGTTTGTTTCAGGTTGGCTTGTTGTGTTGTCTGAACCCAGCCACAGTGGCTTGTGCGTGGTTAACAAACCATGCTGCTGGGTTCAGACAACACAATAAGCCACTCTTTTGAGTCTGAAACAAACATGGCTTACAAGCCACCACCATGGCTTATCATGTTGTGTGAACCCAGTCACTGTTTTTATTGACTTAGGTCAGCCTTCCTGAATTTGTGCCGTATTAACTCTTATTAAACTGGTTGAATGTGCAGAACAGTTGTTTGGTTCTCTGAGGGAGCTCCCAAACTGGCACAATGGCAAGTCTGTGCCTGTAAGCCTAGTCATGAAAAGAAAGATGCACAGAGACTGGGGGAGAAATACGGAAAATACCATCCACGTTGATACAGTGGGCGTTGCCATCGTCGTGACTTACGTTAGATTCGCTGGAATTGGAATCGTTAGCATTGAACTGGGTCTCATTGGAGAAACTATGAATGATGCCAGAAATACAGAGTGGTCCAGCAAACCCCAAAAGGTCAGCTAAATAACGGAACGTGCTGCTGAGAAGGATCGGCCGCCCGAAAGCCCGATACATGGCTAGCCAGATGGAGGGGACACGATTCGGGTGGTCAGCCACTTTTTTCTGGAAAAGGAAGCAGGCGGATAAAAATAAATTGAATAAAATAAAGGTGCAATCCTATGCAAGTTTAGACAGAAAAAAGTCCTACAGCTCCCAGCGTTCCCCAGCCAGCTATGCTTTTTTTCTGTACCCTAATCTTGCTCCCTAAATGTGTCTTCTTCTTAAAAAAAAAATTGTAAATATTTTCTCCTTAAAAATTAACTTGCTTACAGGTATTTTTTATTAATTTATTTCATTTCATTTCTATACCGCCCGATAGCCAAAGCTCTCTGGGCGGTTAACAACAGTTCATACAAAACAATAAAATACAATACAAAACGTAATGCTTAAAATTAAATAATCTGCATATAAGCATGTTACCCCTACTGGATGCCCTCTTCCAGATTTATTGTCCCAGTCTACATATCACAAGCAGTGTGCTAATAAATGTTGTCCAATTGTTCCTGTTGCAAGTGGGAAAGGCTAAACAGACCACGGACCTTCCGTCCTTCGGTTTGTTTAGCACAGTGTTCTCCAACCTTGGGTACCCAGATGTTTTTGGCCTACAACTCCCAATGCTGGCTGGGGCATGCTGGGAGTTGTAGGCCAAAACACATCTGGGGACCCAAGGTTGGAGAACACTGGACTTTAGCATGATGTGTGAACCAGAAACTCTGGCTTGTTTAGTGTGATGTGTGAACCAGGAACCCTGACAAGGCAGAGAAATAAAGCAAGAATAAAATAAGTGATCCGCAAGGGTCCCCTAGAACTCTAGCTTATCGTGATGGGTAAACTAAGCCACAGAGTTAAAGGATGCTTTTCTGTGCAAAAAGGATGAACCAATTTGATTGTTTCTCAGATATGAATATTTGTGCTCTACCTCAGGGGTGAGCAACTTCGGGGGCTCCAAGGAGGGCCAATTTCAACACCCCCAGGGACCGCACCACTGCCGCCACCGAACGTGCACTTCTGTGTGTATACCCACCCACACTCATAAATATACATACGTGCACGCACGCGCACGCACACCCACACCCACACCCACCTTCCCTAATTCCAGCAACTTGGACACCTGTTCCTGAGACCTTCAGCAGTGCAATGCTGAAGTGCCAACTGATTATGCTATACTGAAAGTAAAACTGTTAAGCAAGCACAAGCTTGATAATCCAACACAGGCCACATAGGCGAACTCCGAGGACTGCATGCAGGCCATGTGCTGCCCGCACCTGCTCTATCTGATTTGCAAGTCTTGGATTTGCACCATTGTTTAGGAAATATATATATCAACCTGGAGGAGTATCAGTGGGAAACTAGATTTAAATCAGTTATTTAAACTGGCCTTTTTTTCTTGCTGATCTCTAACCACTGAAATCAAACCACTCTGGGGGAAAAAAAGTATACTCAATAACAGCATGTGAAGGCTCCCTTACGAATATGTAAATATGAATATTTATTAGTATAGTTCTAACACGTTTTGCTTTTCTCAAAAGCCCTTTCCAGGCCTTCATTCCCCACACAGAATGAATATGGAACAGACAGCAGGATCTCCTCCTCTGTTCATTTGAATGCTTGAAGAGACCCCCTGTATGCTCCGGTGGTGGGAACACTGTTCAGGCACTCAAACGAACACGTGTAGATTGGGGTGCCACCTGCCCCCCTATATGCATTCATTCTCTGCATAAAATAGATGCCTGAAAAGGGCTATTTTCACCATGATTATTAGCTTAGGCCAAATGCACATTTTTATAGGTTTTAGTGATATCTTGTGTATTATGACCCACCTTGGGATTGTTTTGTAATGAAGGGATGGATATACATTTTATAAGTAAATCTGGTGGCAATTTTGTCACACATATACACATACACCTCAGTCTTTCCATATGCAATATGGGTATAATAATACCGACATGCTGTGCAAGGCTGTCGTAAAGATTACAATTAGCTAATCCATGTGAAAACTTGAACACACTTTACAACTCTATTATTATTATTATTATTAATATTAATATTAATATTGTTGTTGTTGTTGTTACTTCTGCTACTTCCACCACTACTTGAAAAGCATGAGAAAGGAAGTCAAATGAGAGTTTGACAATGTTCATCTTGATTTTGAAGCAATAAACTGCCCCTTCTCAAATGTTTAATAATGAATAGAAAGCAACTTCTTTTTAAGTCTATTTCCTTTCTCTTACCCATTTGCAACTTGGCCATTATAGCCATTTCCCATAATTTTTCATCTGTTTGTTTTTTTATGAGAGTGGCTCTGGGGTTCCAGTAAAACGCACACACACGCACACGGAGACACACAAAGGAGATCCCACAATCCTGTTTTTTGCTCATCACTGACCTAAATTATGTGACTGTCTCCAAAGGGAAGGGTGTGTGTCTGGCCCTGTCTTTGCTTGATTTTTAACAGGCTCTTAGTCTTAAGGCTTTGTGGTGGGCATTTTTAAAAACGAGAGTTGATTATATTTTTATTTGATGTTCCTCTTGTGCTGTTTTGTTACTACTGTGGATTTCTTGCTATTGTTTTGAGAACTGCATTTTTGTTGGGTTTTTTGTTATATTTTTCTCATACTCAAAGGCCCCGAGTATGCCTTTGACATAGACAATTAGGGTATAAATACAAAAATAAACAAACATGCCAGGCAGAGGTCCCTGTCCTGTCCTAGTCCTGCTACCTAAGAACTCTACAGCTGGAGGTGCCAGGGCTTGAACCTGGGACATTCATAGCATGTACACGGCTCTTAAAGCTATGGTCTCCTGTTAAGTTATCTCAGACGTAATGTTGCGATGGGGAGCTTAGTCAGCCTCATGTTCAACGTCTTTCACTAAAGTGTGATAAGAGGCTTTGGGGAAGAACAGACTCCTATGTTCGACGTGGGGAAGGAATGCACTCAAGACAGTCTCTGTCCTGTTTCAGACAGGAACACTTTGATTTAATCCTGCTCTTCACAGGAACCTTATGAGCCAGCTAAGCATGAATAATAGCTGGCCAGATCCCTACAATCGAGTCTACAGCACTAGCATAAACAATGACGTGTTAACAGCTTTCTCAGGTCTCAAGCTGTGATATATCATAATTGCAGAACTTTCCTAAATCTACGACTGGTCTTTTCTTCTTTTTTTAAACTGAACATGCAAGGACTGAACTAATATGAGCTTGAAGCCTACTGGCCACTATTTTAGTATAGCCCTGGAACAATGCTACATCAGGGGTATAGTGGGAAATTAAAACGGCAGCCACCCATTTCTGATCTGAGTAGCACTGCTGCTGCCACCATCGCTGGGTGAGCAAAGCCTGCTGGGAGGCACTGGGGTAGTAGTGGGCGCCCTCAGTCCTGAGGCTGGCACTGCCCTACAATAATGCAAGAAAGATGAGAGCGCGATAAAACAAGATTATTCATATAAACACCTTTAAAGGACTTCCATGTGAATAATAACATTGTTTTCTTGCATTCTTAGGACTTGTTGCCTCTTCTTTCTCCCACATGAACTAAAGCAGCACCGCAGAATGTGACCATGAACTGAGGCCAAACTGAGCTAGACTGACAATGGCTACACTTGGGATAAAGCAGATATCTATGTTCACATAATTGACTTCCAAGGAATGTAGACATGGTCCAAGACTTTTGGGTGCATGTGGCAAAAAACCTAAATAGTCCCTCTGTCCATGGTGGTAAGTGTGTGTGTGTGTGTGTGTGTGTGTGTGTAATTTACATTTTGCTGCCCTTTAGGGGTACCTCAATGAATGTCACTGACTCACTGTGCTTAACAGTAAGGCCAAATTTGAAAGCACAATACAGTTTCTAGTGGAATGCAGTTGGTAAACCACTGCCCTATGCTTAAGGGTAAGAAGCTGCATCAGTTCAACCCTGGTACCTTTTGCTCCTCAGTATGCATCTTTCAAGCAGACGTAGTTTGTAAGTGCTCGCATTGCTATCGGCAGCTTCCCGAATTGTCTTCAGGTCGATTGGCTTCCGGTGAGCTGATATGATCAGTGTGTTCATCCACCAATATGTAGCCTTGGAGAGCAAGTTGACAAAGGGCTGGAGGAACCTCACGCCCAGATCCTGAAGATCTTCAGGAGGCTTTACTTTTTGAGGGTTCGGGAAGAAAACATATCTCTGGGGATAAAACAGCACACAACATATTAAGCGCATGTGATTTACCTCACAGTAGCTCATGGTGGCATACTGTAGTTCTCTCTCACACACGCTCATTATATCCTCACAACAATTAGGCTTTGACTATCATCAGACTTTGATGATGGTGCTCTGACAACCCGTTTTCAGTCGATGGGCAAATTTGGAATTTTTATTGCGTGTCATGGGCGCTCTCACAAAATGGCTGCCATGGGGGGGGCTTGTCCATTCATGACATTACTGCCTTGGGTGGGCATGGCCAGTCACAAAATACTGAAAGAAAAGGAACTTGCCCAAGAACCTAAATACAAGGCCGAGGTGGGGTATGACACAAAAACACTCTTTTCAACCCAAATAGAGATGGCACTGAAGGGCGCCCCTTCACTTTGCAGCAATGTCCCAGTTAACAAATAATAATACTTTAAAACGTTAAGAAATAAAATAAAAATCAGGAAGGGTGCCATGAGTGGTGTCAGTGGGCACCATGTTGGAGACCTCAGCATCAGAGCAACATCTGCCTTCCTTCTCTGGAAACTCCTCCTGGGAGCATTTCCCTGTCCTACAAAACTGCTACCTTTCCCTACTACCTGAAAAATAGCTGCTCTCCATTACTGGATGACTTCTGCTCCAAGTCATCCCCATCCAAGGCTTCTTCTCAGTGCCCTGCAGGCCATCAGCTCAACAGGAACAGGAGATACACTATCCACTATTGGGCAAACTAATCTTCAAAACAGCAGAAGCAAGTTTTTGAATTACATCAAACTTTTCTTTTGATACAGAGGGTGTGTGCAGGGCCGGTGCTACCATTAGGCCAACTAGGCAGCTGCCTAGGGCACAGAGCTAAAGGGGGCACCAGAAATGCCTTGAAAAAAAAATACAGTGCTCTCAAGTGGGAAGGGGGCGCTAAATAAATAAATAAATATCTGATCTTGCCTAGGGCACCAAACTGCCTTGCACCGGTCCTGGGTGTGTGTGTGTGTGTGTGTGTGTGTGTGTGTGTGTGTGATATTACTTGTCCAAAATGATGCTCCCCTAGTAAAAGCCAATGTACTTTAAAACAAAGGGCAGCAAGTTTTGAATCGGAAGTACCATGAGTGTATTACACAAGTCTTCTGCTCCTGTTAGAGGAAGTGGATTATTTAAAGCCTCCCCCATTCACCCCATAATAATACAAGGTGGGGGGGAGAGGAAGCCAACAAAATGGTTGGGTAAAAAAAAACTCAAGCCATTTTTCAGATCCAAAGTGTTTTTCCCCCCCACAAACTCAGCTACAAAAAAAGAAAAACCCACACAATAAAAATGATACTCTGCTCCTGCATGAAAATTAGTCCATTATTATTGGTACAATTTCGCATCTTACATTTGTGAATAAAAACTCATTCTGAAACTAAGGAATGGGGGTGGTAGATTTTCCATGAGAACAAGAGGAAGGAGAAATTAATGTTCCTCAGCTGCAGCACAAAATTCCCCTTGGTTCCCAGCCTTTAAGGGCTGGAAGACCATGCAACAGAGTTGGGTACGTGTTCCAACAGGTGAACAGTCTTGTATGGTGTGAAAGAGGCAGGTATCAAAGGGAACAAACACGATGAAATTGCTAGTAGTGTGTATGTGAAGTGGGACAGGCGTGGGGGATTGATCTCTATCCTCATTCAAAATATTGCACAGTGCACCTGTAATTTTTATTTTATGGGGTCCTAAATCTATAAGCTAGAATTTAAAAAAGAAACTCTCCAAGAACCGAAAGAGAGAGGAAAAGAGCGTTGGGAGAAATGAACAGCGGCATAGAAGTGTTTAAAATAAATAAATTGGCTTTAACAAGGACAAAACTACCCCACTTGCCAGTGGCGTGTGAATAACACTATAAGGTTGCTAGCAATAGATCTCAAGAAACACATACCCGGACGCGTATGACATTGATCTCCACTGCCATTAACAGCCCATAGAGCACAACCATAATTCCGGTGATGCAGAAACGCAGCTGACCAAAAGGGATCCCTTCTTGGCAATATCTGACCAGCTTGATAGTTTTGGTGACAAAGGCCATGATCCAGTACAGAAAGAGAGCTTTGGCATGAAACAAATAAATAACAGTTGCATACAGGCATCGTTTACTCCTCTAATCAATCAAGCAATCGATCCAAAATTTAGAGCAGGGGTGCAGAGCCCCTGGCCAGAAGGCCGAATCCAGGCCACCTGCATCCAGGCCACCTGCATCCAGGCCACCCTCTACCCCGTTGCCCCACACCTTTCCCCCAACTACCAACTGTTTGGTGGTTTTCCCGGCTTTTGTGCAACTTCCCCCCCCCCCATTCTAAAAGGCTGCAATGTTTCTCCTAAGGCTTAGTTCCTGGCAGTAAGAGCTTTAAGCGACAATGTGCTGGCCTTTTGGCCCCGCCCCTTTTGCATTTGGCCACGCCTACTGTGGCGTAACCCCACAATTCAGTTCCCTGGTGTATGTCTGCATTAGTATGTTTAATGTGTCTAGAATGTTGAACCGAGTGGGTGTGGTTGATGATGTCTTGGAAAGGGTGGGGGGAGGAGTATATATAAGGAGTGTTTGGGTGATGTCAGAGTAGTTGAGTGTTGAGTGTGTTGGGAGTGTTAGAGGGTTTGGGGGTTAGGTTAGTTGGGTTATTCATGTCTTGTCAGGAGTTTTGAGAGAAATCAGTCCTTGTCTGAGGAGTGAAAGTATTTCGAATTATAGGGACTTAGGTTAATGACAAAGTGTTTGGGGTAGGCAGGTTTAAAGTTATTTTCTGGAACTAAGATTTTGAGAATTAAAATAAACTTATTTTTATTTTGTTTGCTACCCAAATCCTACGTGTCAGCTTGGCGTTATTAACCTGCATTACTGTTCAATCTACACACACACACACACACACACACCTTTGTACCCACAGTATCATAAATTTAAGCTTGATCCTTAATAACCAGTATTAATCTTTTCCCTCATTAGTAGGGGAAAGGTTTCATTTGACCCTCCCCTCAGGTTTTGAAGTGTTGGTGCTTAGCCTGAGAAGGGTTTATGCGCCTGGTCCTAAAGTGTAAGGGACCGTGTCGTCGCAGCTACTACTGGAATTTGGGCCACGGTTGCTTTTCTGAAATGGAATTCAGCCCTCTGGACCCCGATTTGGAGAATGTCACCAGCAGCACGTGGCCCCTGACCTGCTGCCCATGCCACATGTGGGCCAATGTTGCCAATCCCTTTAGGAGAAGGAGAACATGCACAGCTTTCTTAGGTTATCCACCACATTGTTTCCAGAAAAAGGAAAGAAAAAAGGCCTAATGGACTGTGTTAACAGCTTTCTGAAAATATAATACACATTTTAAAAATGAACTACTTACCCAGAAGTAGTTTTGGGAAATTTGATGTCTCAATGTTGTGGTAATACACTATAGATGTTGTAGCAGCTACAAATCCCATTATAGCAGGAAGGAAGAGATGCAGATGACGAGACTCTAACTGTCTACATGAGAACAAAGGTGACACCAGAAGTATGACTAGATTGTGAAGCAGAGCAGCTAAAGCAGTGTTCTCCAGCCTTGGGTCCCCAGATGTTTTTGGCCTACAACTGCCAGCATGCCCCAGCCACTGTAGCTGGCTGGGGCATGCTGGGAGTTGTAGGCCAAAAACATCTGGGGACCCAAGGTTGGAGAACACTGGGCTAAAGGGATGAAGTATAAGCTGGAAAGTCCCTGATTCAAATCTCAACTCTGCAATTGAATTTACCAGCCAGACTTAGGCAAGCCACTGTACCTCAACCCTTCCTTCTGCAACATAGGACAACAATACTGGCCAATCTTACTGCAAGCTTTTACATAGCCATGAACCCATTCACCTATGGTGATTAAGAAGAGCTCCCAGGTGACCAGACAGGGCTCAGTGTGCTTTTTTAAAAAAATTGGGAAAGAGTTGATACTTTCCCCCCTTCAGGATGTTGATAAAGCAAAAAACAAGTCATATAATTGTATGCAGCCAGCCAGGCAGAATAATACAACATTCCAAATGGAGGGGTATCACCACCAGTCCTTGAGCGGCTTCATTCTGCACCAGCTGAAGTTTCCAAACCGTCTTTACAGGCAGCCCATGTAGATAGAACTCATTACAGTCGTCCAGCCTGGACATCACTGGTGCATGAATCACCAAGGCAATGTCAGAACTGCAGTACGGTCTGTCACAAGAGTATTATAATAACATTGATATTGTAACAAATCAGTTATGTTCCTTCAGGCTGGCGAGGAGATGCTTACATCGTTAAACCAGCCCGCCCTCTCCTTACTGTGTTTGTACTTTACAAGGTATGAACACCCAGGGGAACAGCTTATGGAACACCCTTATTTAAGAGAGCAACAGAGAAGGTATGATGGGATGCATTTCCAATGGCTTACATATACTGTATGCTTTTGGAGGGGTCGGAATGGTTAAAAATGAACCCACATTTTTACTTTGAAAATATAACATCAGTGTGCCCAAGATGTGGTTCCCAGGGTTCCCTCTGTTTGTCACGCACTAACGTGACCAAGAAATAAAACCCGTGGCAATGCTACACAGCTAGGATAAGGCTTGATTCTCAATGGATGCCCAGAAAGGGACACCCCCCTCCCCAGTCCTCCTCCATTATAATGGTGGGCATTTTGTCAGTTTGGGACAGGCGTCCCCACCCAACCTGGCACCCTCCAGATATTTTGGATTACAAGACCCATCACCCCCGCCAATGGGCATGTTTGCTCAGGCCGGCTGGGAGTTGAAGTTCAAAACATCTCTGGAGGGCACCAAGTTCAGAACATAGACGTATTCTGTTAGCACAGGGGTGCAGAACCCTGGGACCAACTCTGGCCCTCCTATGTGGAGGGCCAGACCTCTGGGGTTTCCTCTGGGACCTCTGGGGTTTCCCAGATGGCCCTACTCCCCCTACCCTGGCCTCACTCCCTTTCCCTCAACCACCAATCATTTGGTGGTTTCCTGGCCTTTGTGCAGTTTCCCCCCCCATCCTAAAAGGCTGAAATGCAACTCCTAAGGCTTAGTTACTGGCGGCAGGAAGAGCTTTAAGCTTAAATACGCTGGCCCTTTTGCCTTCAGCCTCACCCACCACTAGAAAGTGCCCCCTGAGAGCTTCTCCAAAATGGAGTTTGGCCCTTCGGCTGAAAGAAGTTCAACAGCCATGTGCAAGCAGGTCAAAAAGGACAACATTTCAACAGAGAGAAGATCAGGCAGCATTAGGAATGGACAAACCCATCTATATCCAGTCCTTAAAGTTTTCAGTCATAAGTCCAATCCATTCCATTTCTGCATCAGTCTGTAAACTTAAAACAACAAACAAACCACGAACAAAAACTTGCATACAAAATTTATTTCCATACACAACTTTTCCTAATATATGCATTTTTGTATGCAATGTTCCCTAACATATGCATTTTTGTAATGCAACTTTCCCCAATATACATATTTTTGTATGTAACTTTCCCTAATATATACATTTTTTGTATGCTATTTTTGAGCTGAGAACTGCATTGCAAAATTAGGAGAAGTGTGCATTCCAAAGGATAACTGTGTTCCAATCTGCATATTAGACCAGGGATTTCAAATCAGGCTGGTTCACTTAAAATGTGGACCAAACAAAATTCTCCCCAGTTCCTAGACAGCATGCAAAATGAACCACCTGTTGCTGGCCTTTTCATCTTGTCATCAACGTTAAATACAATGGTAATGCCTTTTCCCATTGGATGCAAAGATGCTTTTGAAGGAGGAGGAAGTTGTGACCCTTTGGGAAATGCTTGGATTTCATGAATAGCTTTGCATTATTGATGATGATGATGATGATGATGATGATATCCTGCCTTTTTTCCTTTTGCAAGGAAAACAAGGCGGCTTACATAATCATCCACGCACCATTTTATCCTCACAAGAACCCTGTGAGGTAGGTTAGGCTGAGAGTCAGAGACTGGCCCAAAGTCACTCAGTGAGCTTCACGGCTGAGTGGGGAATAGAACCCAGATCTCCCGAGTCCCAGTCCAACACTCTAACCTAGCGCTCTCCAACCTTGGGTCCCCAGATGTTGCTGGACTACAGCTCCCAGAATCCCTTGCCATTAGCCATGCTGGCTGGATATGCTGGGAGCTGTAGGCCAGCAACATCTGGGAACCCAAGGTTGGAGAGCCCTGCTTTAACCACTATGCCACACTGGCTCTCTATTGCATATTTGCACATTTGAATTACCGTAGATCTGGATTTTAGGTATTTATTAATATTTTCCCCCTAGAAAGATGTATTTATTATTACATTTATTACCCACTTTTTTTCCTCTTATAGGGAATCCAAGGCAACCTAAATGGTCCTTCTCCTCCTCCTCTCCATTTTTAACCTCACAACAACCCTGTGAGGTAGGCTAGGGTGATAGTCAGCGAGTGGCCCAAAGTCACCCAGTGAGCTTCATGGCTGAGTTGGGACTTGAACCTGGGTCTCTTGAGTCCCAATCCAACACTCTAACCACTATACCACACTGGCTCATTACACAGTTAGTAAGGCTTTTTTGTTCTTGTTGTTGTTCTACTCCCAAGCACTTACGTATCTGAAACTATGCCCTCTCCGATTTCACAGACATGCACAAACAGGAGAGTGAATGTCAGGATCCAACGCAGATTGTGTCCGGGGAAGTGCAGCCATGTGTTGTGATGGATCTGAACTTTAGAGCTTTGGCTTCCCCATCCTGAAAACAAATATATACATCAAATCAGCATTGAAAGGCAGTGCTTGAGGCATGGGTAGTACTAATTCATGCACTTGCATCCCAATTCTCTGTCAGAAAATTCAGAACCGGTTTACATAGGTCTTAACCAAAACCTGACCTAAGTTTGCCATGATTTCTAAGGTTTGGCCAACTTGACATTATTAGGCTCCATTTTAAGAGATCAAAATCCCATTATGGAAGCTGGTGATGCTTGTGAAGCAGTCATTTGTACTGGCTAGGTATATATGTGAAATATCTCCTTTTTAATCCTGTCGCCTGCAGGAGGAGTACGGAGAGAGGTTAACATAAGAACATAAGAAGAGCCCTGCTGGATCACACCAAGGGTCCATCTAGTCCAGCATTCTGTTCACACAGTGGTCAACCAGCTGCCCACGGGAAACCCACAAGCAGGACATGAGTGCAAAAGCACCCTCCCACCCGTGTTCCCCAGCCACTGGTGTACATAAGCATACTGCCTCTGATACTGGAGGTATCATACAGTCTAAATGTGCAGACCATAATCTCACTATTACAAACATTGGTGGCCATCACTACATCTTGTGGAAGTGAGTTCCATAGTTGAACTATGCACTGTGTGAAGAAGTCCTTCCTCTGATCTGTCCGGAATCTCCCACCAATCAGCTTCATGGGATGACCCCTTCGGGTTCTAGTATTATGAGAAATTAAGAAAAATGTCTCCCTATCCACTTTCTCCACACCATGCATAATGTTGTACACCTCTCTCATGTCACCCCTTATCAAATCTTTTCTAAGCTAAACAATCAACAGAGGCTGTGACTTCCTGATAGTCACAAGGACCAGCCAATCAGTAGTTGCACATTTGGCTTCTACAAAACAGGATTCTCTGGGGAAAGTTATACCTCAGTCAAATGTTGTACCCTGCCCCCCTTCTTCCCTCCCATTCCTTTTTCCTTGTGAGTCGTGTCTTTTTAGATTGTAAGCCCGAGGGCAGGGACTGTCGTTATGGATTATATGTAAGCCGCTCTGGGAGCCTTTTTGGCTGAAGAGCGGCATTAAAATGTTTCAAATAAATAAAATAAATAAGAACTGGTGCCTGAATTTTGCTTTCTTCCTCCTCCCTCCCAATCCCTTTTCCTTTTGTGTCATGTCTTTTAGATTGTGAGCCTGAGGGCAGGGACTGTCTTATTATTAATCTTTGTAAGCCACTCTGGGAGCCTTTTCTGGCTGAAGAGCGGGGTATAAATGCAATAAATAAATAAATAAAAAGGAGTGAGTGTGGATCCACGGCTGGCCGGCTCACTGCTCAATCTATGTACATCTCCGTACAGCCTTATTTTATAAGGTGCTATGGGCATTGAAGGTCCTTAATAATAATAATAATAATAATAATAATAATAATAATAACAACAACAACACATAGGACTTCCAGCAAAACGTTGCAGGCTATCTTCATTTTCTAGCAGGAGTGCTTCTGTTCAGGTTCCAGACAGACTATGAGCCATTTCCTCTTCCAGGTTACTCTATTCCATCCTCCTCCCAGTGACTCTCAACACTGAGCATGCTCAGTCCTCATTGGGCTGTTTGGGCTTCTCTTATGATGCTTTTTAAAAATATATATTTTTTGTACTTCTGCAGACCTCAGGGTTGTTCCAGTTCTGCTAATACCTCTTTCGTATTAGTCGTTGGCCCTATTTTGGCTCCATTTCTATTGGCACTCACCACCTGAATTTGCTTTTAGAGGGAGTGATAATAACCAGAATGCGGCATTGCTGGGTCCAGAATGTGGGTTAACATGGTTCAGAATTCTCATTTGTATGTTTTAAAATAGTGCATATACACAGTCCTGTGCAGCATGGACCACAAGCTTCAGAAGTGTGTGTGTGTGTGTCAGGGATGTTGAAGAGTCCTTGGTCTCGAGTCATGAGTCGAGTCACGAGTCTTTGGACCCGAGTCTCGAGTCCGAGTCCGAGTCCTTGGTCCAAAATGGTGACTCACGAGTCCCGAGTCCCGAGTCACTCCCAAAGCTGACTCCACAAGTCCCTATTAAAATCAATGGGGTTTCCCCCCAACAAAATAAGGCTGCTTCAGCTGTGTGGCTTAAATAAATTCTAGGCACAAGTGTGCCTTTTTATTTCAAAACTCTGCAACTGATTTTGGCAAGAATAGACCAGGCAGACAAACCCAAAATAACCAGGCAGGCAGAGGAGGCAGGGAACCCCAAACAGGCAGGCAGGCAGAGGCATTTGTCTTGGACAATTCAAACTGTGGAACTGGTTAAGAAGAGACCAGGCAGGCAGAGGAGGCTGGGAACCCCAAACAGGCAGACAGAGGCAGCCAAAATCAAAATGTCTGAGCCCAACCCTAACCCCCCACAACAACACATCAATCAAAATAAATCTCAACACATTGTTGGGGTTGTGCTCCTGGTAGCTGTCCATAGTGGCCGAGCAGCGGTGCGTCTCACTTCCATGCGCTCTTCACCGGTGATTGCGCTCCTCTCCACTCCTTCTGGCACAGCCCAGGGATGTTGACGAGTCCTTGGTCTTGAGTCCCGAGTCCTTGGTCTCGAGTCCCGAGTCGAGTCTCGAGTCCCATTAAAAATATTGGGACTCGAGTCAGACTCGAGTCAGAGGGGGGACTCAGTCCGACTCACGAGTCGAGTCCTCGAGTCCGAGTCCCCATCCCTGGTGTGTGTGTGTGCATGTATTCAGTATTCCATGCATGTTATATGAGGGAATATGATAAATATTTTAAAAAAGAAATGCTATAAGCAACAATCCATCTTTTTTGTGGGGGGATACTTTCAAGACTTATTGTGGCATAAGTTTTGTGGACTAAAGCCCACTTTGTTTTGTTTTGTTTTTGTTTGTTTTTGTATATGTTTTATTATTTTTTTTCCAATCTTACAACTACTAATGAATAAAACAAAAATATAACATAAACATTGTGCACACACACACACACACACCTCTTGGGACCAAGTTATATTTCTTCCCATATATATATATATATATATATATCAGATATTATTCTATATTCCAAAAATGTAACAAATCTTGACAAGGTTCGTTCCCCCTCCCCTTCACCAACACAGAATCCAAAAATTTACCCCCCAAATGTTCATAAAAGTGTCTTTCTCCAATTGTCCTTTTTGACACTTAATATTACAGGTTAATTTATCATTTAGTGCGATATCCCATACCTCTTTATACCATTCAGTAATTGAAAAGACATGTTGAACCTTCCATTTCCTAGCTATCATTAATTTAGCTGCTGGTAACAAATAGTGCGTATACACAATCCTGTGTAGCATGGACCACCACAAGCTTCAGAAGTGTGTGTGTGTGTGCATGTATTCAGTATTCCCAGAGGCGTAGCGTGGGGGGTGCAGGGGGTGCCGGCCGCACCGGGCGCAACATCTTGGGGGGCGCCGCCGAGTGGGCGGAACGTCCGTCATTCCATCCCTCGCACGGCCAATTGGACGTTGAATGAATCAAGGGAGGCTCAGGCAACGCAACGCTATTCCCGACGCAGGGAGAGAGGGAGTTGGTGGCGGCGCGTGGCGCAGTTAGCGTCGCGCAGGCGCGCGCCGCGCAGGCGCGCACCACGCGCCGCGCAGGCGGCCGAAACGGTGGAGAAAGGGGAGGGGCGAAACGGACGGTAGAGGAGGAGGCGATGTTGGTGGCGCCGGCGGTGGGTGTTTGCTCCTGACTCTGAGCCCTAGACAGCCTGGAGGGGATAAACAGAGGAGGGGGCCGAGGAGGACTCAGGTCCCAGCCAGGCCGGGGCTGCGCAACCTGGTCAGCTGCTCAGGCTGCCGCCCAGACGGTAGAGGAGGAGGCGATGTTGGTTGCGCCGGCGGTGGGTGTTTGCTCCTGACTCTGAGCCCTAGACAGCCTGGAGGGGATAAACAGAGGAGGGGGCCGAGGAGGACTCGGGTCCCAGCCAGGCCGGGGCTGCGCAACCTGGTCAGCTGCTCAGGCTGCCGCCCAGGCGCCCAGCCACTCACCTCCTGGAGGGGCCCCTGCCCTGGCACAGGGGTCGGGCCGCCCCCCTGCATGGAAGTTCAAGGGCTTCGTCCAGTCCACTGGCTGCTGCGGCTGCTGAGCCTGCCCTGAGGAGGCCTGACAGGTAACTCTCCCCTCCCAATCCCCCCCCCCATCTTTGTGAGGGAACTTGCCTCCCCCCTGATCCTTTTTGTAGGCCAAAAACATCTGGGGACACAAGGTTGGAGAACACTGTTCTTGTCTATCTCTTCCCCTACCTCTGTTGTCTTCTCCACTGGCAACATTTAGATGGTTTTTTCTTCACTTGCAAGCTTTTTTTTTTTGGCACCTGCAAGCTTTTTTCCCCACTTGCAGAACTCTGTAAAGTGCCTAATGATAACAAGAACAATAACCATAGGCAATATACAGGCCCTCCTACTGCATGCATTTTGCTAAGGAGTGTAATCTTAGGGTGCAATCCTATCCATGTTTAGACAGAAAAAAGTCCAACAACTCCCAGCATTGGGAGCTGTAGGACTTTTTCCTTGTCTAAATCTTCATAGGTAGGTAGCACTGTTGCCCCTTTAATAATAGCCATGCAGAAGAGGGAATTCCAACAAGCGTGGTCTTCCCATCCGTGTATGACAAGCCACACTTGCCAAAATACTGAATTCTACATAACTCTAAAATATACAGTAGGATGGATGTGGCTTAAATCAGGGGTGGTGTCAGTCAGGGGATGGCCCAGTAGGTGTGGAGCCCCAAATCTTTCATTTGGATCCCCGAATCTCTGGGACAGAGGAGAGAGGGAGCCAGTGGTGACAGACAGTGGGTCTAGCTACCTTTAATTAATTTATTTTTTTTTATTTTTTTTGCTGAAAGAGTAAGGCAATAGGCATGAGGGTGAATAAACATTATGTTAAGAGTAAAGAAATGGTTATACAATGAAGGGGTGCTAAAAGTGCAGCAAGGCAAGAAAGTGATTTTCTTTTTTTTCTTTTTTTAGAATTTAGAATTTTAGCAGAATACTACGCCTATATCATGCCAAACAAAAAAGAATCTGGTGCACAAGGCAGGAAAAGGAGAAAGATAGAGACAGAGCAACAAGCTAAGTTAGCTGGAAGCCTTCACCGGTTTTTGGTGAGTACTGCTGAAATTACAGCAGGACCATCAGCAGCACCACAGGAGACTCATAATCCTGATCCTGTGTCGGTAGATATTCCTGTTCCTGCATTAGAAACAGAGACAGTTTCATCTAAGGATGTTTATACTCAGCCAAATCTGCCAGAAAATATTGACCAAAAAGTTTTTACTGATATTGGCTATTGGCCTGAAACCATGGATGAAACCTTGAAAACTGAACTTGTCAGGCGAGGGACAGAGGAACTGCAGAATAAGGATGCATGGTTTCCAAGAGACAGTAATGGCAGGTCATTTTCCAAGGATTGGTTCTACCTACATTTGGAGAATGGTGAGACTATGTTAAGGACATGGTTGGTGTTTTCTCCTGTAAACAATGCTGCATATTGCTTTCCTTGCATGCTTTTTCAGAAGGCTAAAGGGAAAAGTTCATTTGGAAAGTCAAGTGGATTTAATGCATGGAGAAAGTTAAGCCCTAGATTACTAGAGCATGAGCGCAGTTCATATCACTTGAGTGCATTTACAATATGGAAAGAATTAGAAATGCGGCTGCATAAACAGGAGACTACTGATGCTGCTGCCCAGCTTGCACAACAGAGGTCATTTGAAAAATGGAAGGCAATCTTAGTCAGAATACTTGATTGTGTTCTGTATCTAGCCAGGCAAACCTTACCCTTACGTGGTCACTCTGAAGATTTAAATACAGATGGTAACTGTGGAAATTTCTTAGAAACTTTCAAGTTACTCGCCAAATATGACCCAGTTGCCAAACAACATCTTCACAGAGTACAACGCACAGATGGTTACATTGTGTCCTATCTCTCTCCACAGAGCCAGAATGAGTTTATTAGCCTGCTCGGCGATCACATTCGAACAGTCATTTTTCAAAATATCATAAAGGCCAAGTATTTTGCTATAATGTTTGATAGCACTCCTGATATTTCACACACTGACCAAATGTCCCAAGTGATTCGATATGTGCATATTGAAGATTCAGGAGTCCATGTGACAGAGTCTTTCATTGACTTTATTAAGTTATATGGGAAATCAGCTGCTGTCATTACAAAACAAATTTGTGACAAGTTGCAAGCTGATGGCCTTAAACTAGAGCATTGCTACGGCCAGGGATACGACAATGCTGCGACTATGGCTGGACACATTAGTGGTGTACAAAAACGTATTTTGGATATGAATCCCAAAGCAATGTTTGTGCCATGTAACAATCACTCGCTCAATCTTGCTGGGATGCATGCAGTTGGTGTTGGGACAAAGTCTGTTACTTTCTTTGGCACTGTGGAAAAGGTGTATTCATTTTTCTCAAGCTCCACCCACAGGTGGGATATCCTTAAGAAACATGTACCAATTCGTGTAAAGCGATCGTGTAACACAAGATGGAGTTCGACGCATGAAGCTGTATGCGTACTTGCTGAACACACTGAGAAAATAATAGACGCTTTGGAAGCGTTGAGAGATGGGCCGGAAGAAACCTCTGAAACCAGGGGTGATGCAGGAAGTCTTTTAGTTTGCATAATGACATATGTTTTTTTCTCTTTCTTGCATTTTTGGAACCCAGTACTAACCGAAGTAAATGATACTCAGATCTACCTGCAGCAAGAAGGACTTGCGCTTGATCAATGCGTGCAAAAGTTAAAAGCATTGACTTTATTTTGTCATGAAAAACGTGATAGTCTAGTGTCAAAGGCAACTGAGAAAGCTCTGCAGGTATGCAAAACCTATTGCATACCTACAGAGAGAAGAGTTGGAAGACGCAAGAAGATGGATGGTGAGAGCAGTCGCGATGCTGGCTTGACCTTAATACAGGAAACAAGCAGAGAACAACTGGAAGCAATTGATCAGCTTCAGGCAGAAATTAAAAAACGTACTAAGCAGATGAATACGCTGCACCAGCGATTTGCTTTTTTGCAAATCCAAACATTGTTGGATACTGGAAAAGATGATTTTATTAAGAAACAAATTCAGCACACGTGTGCTCAGTACACAGAATTGAATGCTGCATCTATGCTCACCGAAATAACTCGACTTCGGCACCACATTATCTTGTATAAGGAGGTCAATCCTGATGAGCAGGTTGCAAACTGGTCAGCTTTAGATTTGCTTCGCTGGGTGTATAAGTGGAAGCTGCAAGAAAGTTTAACTAACTTTGTTGTCACATTAAGAATCTTTCTTACTATCACTGTTTCTACAGCGAGTTGTGAAAGAAGTTTCTCAAAACTTAAACTAATTAAAACATATCAGAGATCTACAATGAGCCAAGAAAGACTGAGTAATCTAGCAATACTGTCCATTGAGAGAGACTTTAATGTAGATTTCAATTCCGTTGTTGAAAAATTTGCGCTAATTAAAAGCAGGCGAATTTAAATTAATCTGTATATTATATGCAGATTGATATCTTGCACTTCTATTAAAGAATTACAATTAGAGGTACAGGATTGAGGAAGTTGGCTCCATCTAGCCCAGTCTTGGATCATCTCCAGGGTATGGTTCCATTTTGATGTTTAGTTTTTGTTCTTGATATTTTTTGTCGTTTACGATGGTTGTGAGACGACATATAATAGCATGGCCCATGCTAGGTTACTACATTTGTAGATTTGTATTCATAGACCTGCTGAAAATGTGGAGAATGTGTAATGCATGTTTGCACTCAATAAAGTGTTTGAAAATAAACTTGTATTTAGATGCATTTTACTTTAATTACATCAGTATTTTCATAACAAACAATACATGTGCTTAGGGGGTAAGGGTTTCTTTAACTAATCTAGTGGAAGAGACTCGAGTGCTAAAATCCACGGGTTAGGGGGCGCAAATTACTTGCCTTGCCCCGGGTGCTGACAACCCACGCTACGCCACTGAGTATTCCATGCATGTTATATGAGGGAATATGATAAATATTTTAAAAAAAGAAATGCTATAAGCAACAATCTAGATATTAGCATGCTGAAACTGAACCCGGACAAGACCGAGGTACTTCTGGTGGGGGACAAGGGAAGGTTAGGGGATGTTGACCTGGTGCTGAATGGGGTACATCTACCCCTGAAGGACCAGGTCCGCAGCTTGGGGGTCATTCTAGACTCCCAGCTGTCCATGGAGGCTCAGGTGGCAGCTGTGAGCCGGGCGGCGCTGTATCAACTCCATCTGATACGGCAGCTGCGCCCCTACCTTCCTAATCATCTGCTCCCATCAGTGGTTCATGCCTTGGTCTCCTCTCGCCTAGACTACTGTAATGCGCTCTACGTGGGGTTACCCTTGAAGACGGTCCGGAAGCTTCAGCTGGTACAGAACGCGGCGGCTCGCCTGATTAAGGGCAGCCGCCGGCGTGATCACATCACGCCAGTGCTTAATGAGTTGCACTGGCTACCAGTTGCTTGCCGAGCCGAATTCAAGGTGTTGGTTTTGACCTTTAAAACCCTACACGGCTCCGGCCCAGTTTATCTCAAGGAGCGCCTCCAGCAACATCAAGTAGGCCGCTCAACAAGGTCTGCCACGGACGGCCTTCTCCTTATCCCATCAGCCAGAGCAGCCAGGCTGGTGGGGACTAGGAAGAGGGCCTTCTCTGTGGCGGCCCCCACATTATGGAACTCCCTCCCTAGTGACCTTCGCCATGCCCCCTCCGTGATGAGCTTCCGCCGTGCATTAAAAACATGGCTGTTCAGGCGGGAATATGGGGTGGGTTAGGTTTTTAATGAGAATTTTTTAATATTGTTTTAATTATTATGTTTTATTGTGTTTTATTGTATTTTAATTGTACATCGCCCAGGGTGGCCGGGTGACCGGCCAGATGGGCGATTGATAAATATAATAAATAAATAAATAAATAGCAGGGCCAGAAGCTGGCAACTGGATTACTTACCGATGAATAATATAGGAAAGGTAATAAACAAGAGGAAAACATGAGGCACCAAGTTGAGGGCATCCAGAAAGCAGACATTTCTTAAGAAGCCAGCACTGATGTCATAGGCCGATTTGTTGTTGCCACAGAATGCGAATTTTTGCATTGCTTCCACTGGGACAGATGCGCTACCAAAAGCAAGACAAACAACAATGTGCGATGAAAGCAGGGAAAGTTGCTTATATATGTTTTTCCTTAGCCAAAAATACGACAGTCTTTGACTCAGCTAGCAAAACCATTAATCCTTTGGGAATCATATAGGACTGGAGGAGTCTCTGGGAACAAGGCCTACAAGGAGCAGTAGTACCAACTTGTGTAGCTAGATAGGTGAAATTCTAGAGTGGAGCTGAAATCTCTCAGAAGATATATTTTTTTTTTTTTGAGGAAATTTCTGAGGATTTTCTTTTTCGCCCCCTCCCTGAAAAAAAGGCTTCTCCAAGGCTGGAAAATCAGAGGAGGAGAAAAGGGGGTGTTCTAGCGGGCAGGGATGAGAGGAGACCAGAATACGAGTTATCCTGAGCCTCCTCCAGCCTCCTTCCCTTTCCCTCCGAAAGCGCCCTCGCTTCAAGTTCGGGGGACAGCCCGGCCCAGAGGATTGTGCCCTAACAGTGTAATCCTAACTGTGTTTGCTCAGAACTAAGCTCCACTCCATACAATGAGCTTGAGCCTGGCTGGTAAGCAGGGGGGGCTGGTGCTGACTCCTGGGTCAGTGAGGCTCCTTGTGCATTGCAGCTTTTATTCTGAGCTGCATGAGAACGCTCCGTGGTGCTGTACTCCACCCCCCAAAATAGGTTCACCACCGTGGAGAGCTCCTATAAAGCTCAAAATAAAAGCTGCGAGGGATAAGGAGCCCCACTGACACAGGCGTTACCAGCCCTCCCCTGTTGGTAAGCGTGTTTAGAATAGCAGCCTTATGGCCCAATCCTATAACATATCGTCTCAGAGAAGTAAGTCCCATTGAGGTCAACGAGACAAGAGGGTAGAGCAGTGATGGCAAACCTTTTTGAGCCCGAGTGCCCAAACTGCAACACAAAACCAACTTATTTATTTCAAAGTGCCAAAACACTGCAATTAAACCTGAATACCGAGGTTTTAGTTTTAGAAAAACAACTCATAAAGTTGTCCGAACTAATTAACATCTTTTGTCTTTAAAGAAAAACACAGTAACAGAGCTTTCAATGATACAAACAGTTTTTTGTTGGAAAAAAAAAATCAACTCAAAAAATTATTATAGTACTACATTGTACACATAGCCTGAAGGGAATTTATACAAACTTTTTAAATAATTAGGCACATGTATTTTTGGATAAGGGATTCTCAGCTTATAATATGATTATATGCCAGACTGAAATTGTATGGGGCAAGCTTTACCCCGGGTCCTTTCCCTGCTTCTACAGGTGTCGGATTAGTAAAAGTACAAGTAAACCTGTACTAGGATGAGCAAGATAAACAAGAAAACTAAACGTGCTTAACACATTTTAAACACTTTATGTCTTGGACTGCAAACACTGCATTAGGTAAAAGTTTGCATTGGGCATGCTTTTGCACAATTAATGTGATTTTTGCTATTGCATGCATGCTGATAATTTGTCAATTATTGGCTCATACTCCGTTAGTTTGAGAGCAACACATGCAGCACTCAGGTCAACTGTTAGGGCTTTACATCCAAGCCATGCTCTGTGCATCATTCTTCAAAATCTTTTAAATGTAATAACGATGTAGAAAAGAATTCTGTAACAGGAATTCTAGAATAAAATCATTCTGTTCCACACTGTGAGAAAGAACAAGATCATTAGTGTTTTGCAGAAGGGGATGGTCTTTTTGCGATCTGGTGACCAATGGCTCGAGTGCCCACAGAGAGGTCCCTGTGTGCCAGCTGTGGCACCCGTGCCATAGGTTCGCCATCACTGGGGTAGAGGATCACCACCTTTGCCTTATTTTATGCCACCGCATAGCTGCCACCCATCCTGGTTGGTGAATACACCAAGCGATTGCCTAGGATTGCAGGAGCAGCTCACTGCATCCTTCCCCAACTGTGCCACGCTCTAGATGTATCAGTCTACAACTCCCATGATCCTCAGCCCTCAGGGCATGCTGGCTGGGAGTGATGGGAATTGTAGTCTGACATATCTGGAGGATACCAGGTTTGGGGAAGGGTGGTCTGTTGCTAGAATAGATAGGGCTTTCCTCTTTTGACCCAGTGAACTTTAAAGGAGCTGTTGACGATGCAGACACCACATTCCCCTCTCACTCGAGGACGAATATTTGCGGAGCTCAGCGTGATTGCAAAGGATTCCCCCCCTGACCAGGCAGGAACGTTGTCTTCCTCTCCTCTGAGGAGGATGCCACAACAAGGCACCTCCTGGGGTCTTCTGGGCACACCCACGTATCCCGTTTCAGGAGAGTAACGGATTGCGCTGGGACTTTTGACGTGTTTCCTTATCCCACATGTTTGGCACGCGGCCCTGCTAAAACAGAACCTCACGGGGGCTTGGGTTCCCAGCACCGTTGAAAGAGTCAAATGCTGTCGGAAGCAATCAACCACTCACTGCAGGAGGTGGGCAAGTCTTCAACACCGTTACAGGAACTGCAGTTGAGGGATGCAGCTCGGATAGGCCAAAACAGCTTTTGGGAGCAATCCTATGCAAGCTTAGACAGGAAAAAAAGTCCTTCAACTCTCAGCATTCCCCAGCCAGCTTGGCTGGCTGGGGAATGCTGAGAGTTGTAGGACCTTTTTTCTGTCTAAACATGCATAGGATTGCATCCGTTATGACTTAGTGCCTTCGTACTGACCCAATGCCTGAGCTTACTTGTGCCAGTTTTTCTCTCTGTGTGTGTTTTACCCTAGAGCAGGGCTCTCTCACCTTGGGTCCCCAGATGTTGCTGGCCTACAGCTCCCAGCCTACAGCTCCCAGCCAGCATGGCGAATGGCAAGGGATTCTGGGAGCTGTAGTAGAGGCTTCTATTGTGCAATCACCCTGCCGCGTTCATGAAATATTACTGTGGAGAAATCCTGACACGAGTATACATGCACACGCACACACCAGTCTCCTTCCAAGGGGGAGGGGGGCGAGGAAGGGAGATTGGGTTACAGGGAAGCAGCCAGACGGACCAGCATCCCAACAATGGAGAGTATCGGTTAGAATCTACCAAACCTAGGAAAGGACCATCAAGACCATCAAACTAACAGGGCAGTCTCAAAGAGCTGTAAAGTCCCCAACACGTCACCTTCTTCTCAGGCAGGAATAAGTCCACCTGACCCTTGAGGGCGGGGAGAGCGGGAAACCTAGGGGTAGAAAACCCCTCTCCCCTCCTTTTGTTGGTTGTTGGGAACACAGGGTGCTTTTGATCAAGATCCATCCTCCAGCAGCGGCTGGAGTAAGCTGTTCTCCTCCCCGGATCAGACAGACCCGGAGCCAGGCTGAAATTGACTAGCGTGAAGTCTTTAGTCTAAGCTAACTGACTAATCCCAATGCGCTTGCCTAGGAGCCTGTTCATTGATAAACTTGGGGGTCACGTCAGGTCATATTGACGTTGTAGTATTCCTAGAAAGCTGTTAGTTCCGCTCCATATATTGTGTAAATAAATAAAGCCTTATTTAGTCATTCAAAGGGCTCTAGTTTCCTCTTGTGTGTGCAAACCTCCTAGTCGGTTCCACTTGCTTGTACGGGCTGTAACTCAGTGCCAGTTAACCCATTAAGCGCCGAACTCACACATAGGACCCGGGTGCTGGTCCTTCACAATTACGCTGGGGGGGGGGGGATGTCATCTTCTACTTGTAGCCCTCCCATGTTTCCCCATCACATCTTCCAGTTTTTGTCTTTCCACACAAACACACAAAAAATCCATTCAGGTGGACAGTATCTTTTGACCGCTGGTGCCAGAAGCCCTCCATTTGGAAGCATTCCAAGTCTTGCGGGTTTTTCTATTGTTTGTTTGTGTTGGAGTATTTAGCATGACGCTTTTCGGGCCAAAGGAACTCCCAGAGCGCCTTACAGCAAATTTAAAACAAACCATGACCTCTGAGCTGAAATGACTAGCCATTCCTGCTCACCCAGTTCACAGGTGGCAAAAATAAGGGGAGGCATTTTGGCATTTTCAGGGGATATGAAAGTTAAGGGAGGGGCTTATTGGTGGTAGGAATAATAGAATAGTAGAGTTGGAAGGGGCCTATAAGGCCATCGAGTCCAACCCCCTGCCCAATGCAGGAATCCAAGTGAAAGCATCCCTGACAGATGGCTGTCCAGCTACATACCCTCCAACATTTCACAGATTAAAATAGGGACACACATGTGAATTTGTAAGAGGTGGTTAAGCAACATGAAGGTGTGATCAAGAGGGCATGGCCAGGCAACATGAGGGCATGGCCAAGGGTATGGCCAGGCAACCAAAGGGCATGGTCAAGTACAAAAGTTATTAGAGGAAACACACAAAATCTTATATATTATAATTATTACATTATTATATTATATATTATTTTATAATATTTTATAAGTGGCTTTTGTAATTCTTTTTAACCTTACTAACTTAAACACTTCTGGTGTTTTTTCATGGGGTGTGTGTGTCAGTGCTTGCAGGGCAATCTCTTTCTTTTTGTTTTAAAATGGTCAGGATTGGCACAAATTCAACAGGTGAAGTTTACCCATCCACCCCACACCCCCAAACATTGAGCTTCAGAGAGAAGGGGAAGTTTCTTGCATTTCCTTCTGACACTGTAAACTCACTTGTTAGAGGCAAATAGTCAGCTCTCTTAGGAAATAAAATCTTTGGCAATATAAAGATAGGAATCATGTGATAAATTCCCTCATCCACCTCTCCCTCGGTCCAGGCTTTCACCCAGCTAATCCTTTTCCCACAGCAACGTACAGAGGCAGCAGGTAGAGCGTATGCACACATGCGCGCACACACACACACACACACACATCCTTGCCTGGCCCTCCCAGCTTAGCAGTTCAAGCCTAAGCAGAACTATCTTAAAGGGGCCATGGGCAAAATGGCAGCTAAGCTAAGACTGCAAGCTTAGCTGCAATTTTGCCCATGGCCCCTTTAAGTAAAGTAGCTTGCAGTTGCAGGAGGCAGGGGAATTTGGGACTCTGCATGAGAAAGTGAGAAGTCGTGATGGCATTTTCGGGGCAACTGGAGACTATGCAGCTGCACCTTGAATGCCTCCAGTGTGGGAGAGCCCACCACCTCCCTAGGTCATTGGTTCCATTGTTGTATTGCTCTTAACACTCAGGAAGTTTTTCCTGATGTTCAGCCTGAATCTGGCTTCCTGTAACTTGAGCCCATTATTTCGTGTCCTGCAATCTGGGATGATGGAGAAGAGATCCTGGCCCTCCTCTGTGTGACAACCTTTCAAGTACTTGTAGAGTGCTATCCTATCTCCCCTCAGTCTTCTCTTCTGAAGGCTAAACATGCCAAGTTCCTTCAGTCTCTCCTCACAGGGCTTTGTTTCCAGTCCCCTGATCATCTTTGTTGCCCTCCTCTGAACCCTTTCCAGTTTGTCTGCATCCTTCTTACAAGTGTGGTGCCCAGAACTGGACGCAGCAAGATGTCCAAGACATCTTCATCCAAGGAGTCCAAGACAGCTATACCTTTTTATCCTCAGAAGAACCCTGTGAGGTAGGTTAGAGTGAGAGATACGTGTCTTGCCCAGGGCCACACGACATGGCACATCAAGATTTGAAACCACGTCCCTGCAACCAGAGTCCAACCACATTCGTTCCCTGTGCTTTGCTTTCTCCCAGCTCTCAACTCCTTTTTCCCCTGCTACTGAGATAATTCACTATCAAAAGATCAATAATATTTCTGAATATTGTAGTGGCATAAGGACTGTGGTGAAATCTAACCAAGAGTAAGGTTGCAATCTTACACATACTTACCTAGAAATAAGTCCCACTGAGCATAGTGAGGCTTACTTCTGAGTAAACATGCCAAGGATTGCACTGTTAAATTCTAAAGTCAAAACATTTACTTAGGTGTCGTGTAGGACAAGGTTTGGCTTGTGATCTTTTTTTTCATTTTATTTGCTACTGCAAACCTTTTCTTAATAATGCCTTATTTTTTACAACACAACCTGAGCAAGCCATCCTTATCTGTTCAGAGGCCTGATTAAATAATATTTCATAGCGTAACAATTTGCATTTTCCAGATAGATAATTCCATCTATGTTATATACTGCTCTGGACAATTTAAATTTGACAGTTCTAGATATTATTTCAGGCACAGATATCATAAACTATTCTTATCTGCCCCCACCCAACAAGCATTAACAGCTTACTCTTAATGTGCATGTCCAAAATCCACTGAAATGGATGCAAAACACATTGGATTGGATCCAGACTTAGTAATACTTACAGTTCTTCCATTGCAACCGATGGCACTACTCGCAGTATGACTAGGTCTGGATTTAACCCATTGTTTTTCCTTTCACTGATTTCTCAGGAGTTCGGATCATGTTCCTCAGACCTGCATAATCTAGGACCTGATCCTGCCAAAACTGAGCTCTCTTCTCGCCTGCTGATTTCAGTGAAAGAGGTGAAATGTCTGTTGAAGCCATTTCCATTGATATGAATAGATGTAAATGCTGCAACTGCAATCTTATCTATGTACACTCATTAAGGAGCAGTCCTATTGAAGTAAGTGGGTCTTACTTCCAAGTAAACATGCTTAGGATAGTGTTGTATATATGCTTCACTTCTTTGGCTGGATTGCGCTATAGCTAGATAGAGAAAGTTCATGTATCTAGTGGAACTGCTAAGAAAAATACACAGAATTACAACCACAGCTGCATCTTTGCTTAATATAAAAAGACACTAAAAAAAACATTTTCAACTACATAAAAAGGTCCTTTGCTTCTTTTACTCTCTCTTTTAAAAAAAAGCCTTTTAATACGGCCACTTATGCTGTTGCCAATGTCATTGTGCAGTACTACACTGAAAAGTTATTGCGATAATTTGAAGAAGAAGAAGAAGAAGAAGAAGAAGAAGAAGAAGAAGAAGAAGAAGAAGAAGAAGAAGAAGAAGAATCCGCCCCCCCTGTCTAAGCAATGCAGGATGGCAATGTTATCTGTACAGAGTTAGTGAAGAAAATGCCAAAGTAGTTTTCAGTGTCAATCTAGAGAAGCACAAAGCCAGGGTAAGGGGTAGATACTTTGTCCCAGAAGGTATTAGGGAGACGAGGGTTAGGATTAATGGGGACTGCATTTTCAAGCCCAGATCAAACTTTGTAGAGTGTCTTACCTTCAGAGATACGCACCCGCACACAAAATGCTGAGCAACACTTCTCTGGGTGTGACGGATATCATTCAGACGACAGCGATGGATCTGCTCCGCTAGAAGAAACCGACACAAGACCCAGGGTGGATTATTTTTAGGCTGGTGATGGGAAGATCAGCTGCTGCCTCCTATCGGGTTTCTGAAGTGTACAGATTCTTCTGCTCTTTCTCACACATGCACTCAAGAGGGCAGGAAAAAACTAAGGAGAGACCAGCAAACTAAAATCTCCTTTTGTTTTGTTTTTTAAAAAATATTTCTTTAAATGATTGTTTGGGTATCCCCACCTTGGCAATTTTTCTGGGGAGGAGGGTGCAAATTCCTGATAAACTTTCTGCGAGCAGTGGCAGGAGCAGCTTTTCTCCCTTTTATTTTTAAAACCCTTCATTTCCTGCCGTCACATGGGGTGATGTCTCTCCTCCTATGCGCCCATCTCCCCGTGCCCCCCCCCCAACAATGGCTAATAATGCAGGATTGGGCAACTTGTGGCCCTCCAAATGTTTTGGCCTACAATTCCCATGATTGCTAACCATTGGGTGTCCTGGCAGCTGCTGAGAGTTGTAGGTTAAAATGTCTTGAGGGTCACAAGTGGCTCATTGCTGGCCTAATGGAATGGTGCTACGTCACGGCATAGCATTGTTCCAGGAGTGTTGTTGTTGTGGGGGGGGGGGAGATGGCAGCCCCTACTGGCCTGTAAAATTAAATTTAAAAAAGTAAGATGTGTTATGTGCATATTTGAAATCATAGAATCATAGAATAGTAGAGTTGGAAGGGACCTATAAGGCCATCAAGTCCAACCCCCTGCTCATAAAATGAGAATGGACCCTATATAGATACCATACACGTAAGGTAGCCATATACCTTATTTTAGAGGACAGTTGTCTATTTGAAAGGCTATCATAGGACAGTCCTCTATCTGAAGCCATCTTCTATTTCAGTGTTCTCCAACCTTGGGTCCCCAGATGTTTTTGGCCTACAACTCCCAGCATGCCCCAGCCAGCTACGCTGGCTGGGGCATGCTGGGAGTTGTAGGCCAAAAACATCTGGGGACCCAAGGTTGGAGAACACTGTTCTATTTGAAGGGCTGTCCAGTTTAAAGATAAAGAACCTTAAGAAAGGGGGAGAACAGGCAGAAACCTTGAAATTGCCCATCAATAATTAGCATCTGGACAGATTTTGTTATTGTAATCTGGACTGCTGCTGCTAGCTTTGCTGTTTGTTTTCAATCTGTGGTTTTAAATTTTATATTTATATTGTATTATTGTATTTTATGGTTTTAACTGTTGTAAACCACCCAGAGAGCTTTGGCTATTGGGCGGTATAAAAATGTATTAAATAAATAAATAAATAAATAAATAAAAATAGGGCTGCTACAAGACATTTTGCTGCCTGAAGAGAAGGATAAGATGGCGTCTCTCCCGTTCCATGTACAGAAGCCCACCGGACTGGCAGGCGAATCTTCCTTCAACACGGGTGTCAGGACAGAGTCCTCCTCCCCCCGCACTTGAGGGCAGCAGCAGGCTAGCTTGGGGGCGTGCAGGGCAGGCCACATAGCACACCCATCATCTTCCCCAACCAGGTGCCCGCCAGATGTTTTGGACTACAACTCTCTGAATTTCTAACCATCGGCCACACTAACTGGGGCTGATGAGAGCTGAAATCCAGAACACCGGGAGAGCACCAGATTGGGGAAGGCCACGGCCCACACACACAGCTCTGTCCTCCCACCGAGAGGAATGGCCAAGGGGCTCAGGAGAAGTGGCTGGAGGGGAACTGCTGCCCCCCTTGTAGCCCAGCATCAGCCGCCTGAGGCAGCCGTGTCACTCTGCCTGATGGCAGGCCTGGGCCCACTCCCAGCCAACCTGTTTGGCCTTGCTCTGAGTCCCCACACCCCGGTCATCTGAAGAAGGATGGCCACTTATGCATAACGCCCCCCCCCAAAAAAAGGGGGGTAGAAAAAGAGGACAAAAGGGGACACAGATTTGCATAGAATATGCATGTGCTAATTTATATGTATAGATGCAAATTTAGAAATAATTACTGCCTGCTCCCCCTTCTTGTGCCCCTTTATTTTTAAACCAGACCTGGATGTGGCAGCCCTTCGGATAAAATAGGGGTAGGCAAAAGGATATATCTCCAGCCGTTTTGGACTTCAACTTCCAGAAGCCCCTGCCAGCATTGCCAGCCAATGTTCATTGATGCTGGGAGCTGAAGTCCAAAACTTCTGGAGATCTACTTCCTGCCCAGCCCTGATTAATAGAGATCTCCTTCAAACAGAGGACTGTCCTCTGTAAAGTAGGAAGCATGGCCACTCTAATCTGAAGTGCAGTGTTATCACTGCATTACAGGCAGCAGCACAAAGAGCTCCCCATCCAAACTACCCTGTGGCTAGCCCTGGTTGGTTATTTCATTCATTCATTGTATTTATGTCCCGCCTTTTTTCCTGCAAGGAGCCCAAGGAGGCTGACATAATCCTCCTCCTCCTCTCCATGTTATCCTCACAACAACAAGGAGGTAGGTTAGGCTGAGAGTCAGTGACTGGCCCAAAGTCACCCAGTGGGTTTCATGGCTGAGCGGGGACTAGAACCCAGATCTCCCGAGTCCCAGTCCAACACTCTCACCACTACGCCACACTGGCTCTAAATTCTAAATTTTAAATTCTAAAGCAGACCATATATCCAAATAAGTATCCATTTGAAAGTGGCATCTATATCCCACTCATATACAGAGCGGTGGATACATCAGTGAATATTAAATACTGCTCCAGTATAAAATTTACCTGTGTAATAACCTCCTGCCAAAAAGAAGCAACTACTGGACATTGCAAAACAAACAAACAAACATGTGTTTAAAAGAAGCATTAGCTGTATTACCCAGCCAGCAATTAGCTGAATTAGACAATCTCTTATTAAAGAGATGTTGCAGTGTCCAATAGACAGGAAACAAAAGTCTCTCCATAGAGAGAGCTGGCTCTCCATATATACTCCATATAGTCTCCTACAAGAAAGGAACTGATTGTTTCATGGCAGCTTTCCCCAACCTGCTGCCTTCCAGATGTGTTGGACCGCAACTCCCAGCCATATGAGAGTTACAGTTCAGCAGCACATCTGGAGGCCACCAAATTGGGAAAGACTGCTATAAAACAATAATCCTTAATGCAATTTATGTTTACACTAAATCTGGAGTCAATGGGTAGTAGCTAATGTTAGTTCTACTTAGAGTAGACCCATTGAAATGAATGGGAATTAAGTTTATCTTGATGACTAACTTAACTCCCATTCATTTCAATGGGTCTACTGTAAGTTGGACTAACATTAGATACATGCCATGGTCAGAGAGGGAGAGAGAGAGAGAGAGAGGATTTTAAAAACTAATCAAATTTGGGTCCATTCGACTAGACTTTGGTGAAAAAAATAATTTTTATTTTCTTTCTGGCCTCCAATTACAAAGACTGATTTCTCGCATCATGTGCAAATATGCTGTTACTATGTGGCACTTTAAAGTTGGCTACTCCCACTGTAATTAACAAACTATCCTGCTGTTTTATGAATGTGCCTGACAGCGCATATTCCTGTGCATGCATACTCAGAAGTAAATCTCATTTATTTCAATGGGGCTTGATCCCCAGGTAAGTGGATACAGGATTCCCACCGCATTTTCTTCTCTGTAGTCCCTCTGTAGAGCTTGGCTACGGGAGCCTGGACAAACCAGGAGTCTTTTCCAGAACGACTGACGCACGTGGAGAATGCAGTCGGCATCAGAGAGAGCTACTTCCCATATCCTCATCATCTCTTCTTAGGGCCAGGCTGCATTGTTTGAAGCATATTACATAACACTCACGCTATAGGACAGCTTCCCAATTATGATCTACAGGGTTTTTTTTTTCTCCCTTCCCGCTCCTGCTTTGCCCAATCATCCCCCATTTGGCTGACGAAAAAAACTTACCGGCATCTATTGCGGTAATCCGAGGAAGCTGGGTGGATGCAGGGAATGCTCCCCAGGGATGCCACATTACAGTATCGCAGTCTGGAGTTTGCGGAGCAGAGTGCATTCGTTGCTGCCTCTGGCTCGGAGCAGGCAAAGGAGATAACAGCAACCAGCCAAAGCCGCAATATACGTGCCTGCGAGGAAAATGCATTGCACATTAATGTGCAAGCTTTATGCCTCAGCCATCTGACATCTGCCGGGGTGAGGTGAGGGCATTATTTCTCCCTCTCTGGTTAAAATTGCTGCCCGCAGAGCTGAAGCAGACCCATCTGCATGGCTGTTATTCTCTGGGTACAGAACCGCTTGCCACATGTGTAAACCCTCTTTCTCATGTACACCTAAAGAGATTGTGTGAGTTTATGTATTCGTTTATTTATCATTTCTATGATGCCCTTCAATCGAGGGTTGTTGTTACATGTGAAACCTGCACTATAGTTTAACTATGGGTTTATTATAGGGATGTTACCGCTCATCTCGGGGGACCGTAATGAGCCGAAATCGGCCCCACTCGCGTGCCCCCCAGACTCGCGGGCCTTACCCGGGTCCCCGCTTGCCTCTCTGTGCGAACCGCTGCGCCGCCAGCACGAGGTCCCATCGCACCATTTCCAGCTGGATGGAAGAGACGCGACAGGACCCTGCGCCAACGCAACGGGACCCCGTGCCGTGTCTTTTGCGTAGAAAACAGGGCAACAGGGCTTAAAATGGCCATTTTAAGCCCTGTTGACCTGGTTTCTATGCAGAAGACATGGTGCGGGGTCCCGTTGCGTCAGCGCAGGGTCCCGTCGCATCACTTCCAGCCAGCTGGAAATGATGCGACAGGACCCTGCACTGCCTGTGTGGCTGCTCGAGCGGCGCGGAGAATCGCTCTGCACCGCGGAGAATCCGGGCATTGGGGGGGCCTGCGAGGAGAGGAGAGGCGAGGAGAGATGGCTCCCCCCAAAGGTACGATACACACACTCCTAACCACGAACAACCCAGAGTTCACAGTCCAACAACAAACCATGGATTCTTTTCCTGGGCTGTTCATGGTTAACAACCATAGTTAAACCATAGTGCAGGGTTTGCACATAATGACGACCCACGATTCAATGACAACCCATACTCAACCCATACCCTGGGTTGTCGTTCTGTGTGCACCAGGCCGTTGTGTTGATGGTTTTATCGTATTTTATGATATATTTGTAATTTTGGAGTCAAGATTTTAATGTTTGCTAATGCGACGTATTGTGTTATTAGCTGCCTTGGGCTCTTTGTGAAGAAGGGTAAGATATAAATCAAATAAATAAGTAAATAAATAAAATAAAGCATGTTAAGGTGCAATCCTATGCAAGTTTAGACAGAAAAAAGGCCTATAACTCCCAGCATTACCCAGTGCTGACTGGGACATACTGGGAGTTATAGGCTTTTTTTCTGTCTAAACTTGCATAGGATTGTGCCCTTAAGCACTTTGAACACTCAGAAACAATCTATAAAATAATAATTATTTATTCTATGTATTTATTATTATATTTATATCCCACTTTTTCCCCTCTTGCAAAGAACCCAAGGTGGGTTACATAGCCCTTCGCCTCTCCATGTTATCCTCTCAACAACCCTGAGAGGTAGGTTTTAATGTGAATTTTGCCAAAAGAAATAAAACCATATAAAAGAAAGGAACAAAAATATAATTTTCTTGCTGGAAAATAAATCACTTACAAATAGTGTGTATGAAATGTATATCCATAAATAAATGTAAGTATATGATCATATAGCTATTAATAGAAACAGTTATGCATAAGCTTCAGAAAAGGCAGACCAAATATCCATATATTTATCCATCCGCAGGTGGCATCTAAATACCACCCATTCAAATATTGAAAGCGTTGTTAGGTCCTCAATCCATTGTATTATAAGAGGTGGACATTTATCTTTCCAATGTTGTAATATCAGTCTTTTAGCTGTCAAAAGGGTGTGGAAAATCCACTTACATTGTCCTTGTGATAAGTTCCATACAGCAGGTAAATAATTTAAAAGAATGTGTGCATGAGTAAATATTAAAGAGCATTCTAATACTAAGTTTATCCGTACTATAACCTCCACCCAAAAAGAAGCAACCACAGGGCATTGCCAAAACATGTGGGTAAGTGAAGCATTAGCAGTATTACACCTCCAGCAGTTAGCTGGCTTATTTATTTATTTAATTTAATGTATACCCCACCTTTTTTCCTGCAAGGAACCCAAGGCAGCTTACATAGTCCTCCTCCTCTCCATTTTATCCTCACAACAACCCTGTGAGGTAGGTTAGGCTGAAATTCAGTGACTGGCCCAAAGTCACCCAGTGAGTTTCATGGCCGAGTGAGGACTAGAACCCGGATCCCCCGAGCTCCAGTCCAACACTCTCACCACTACACCATACTGGCTCTCATACTGGCTTAGACAAACCCTTATTAAAAAGACATTGTGGCATCGAATAGACACGAAACAAAAGTTTTTGCTGAATAAGATGTCACCTAAGATCCATAGACCTTTCTGACAAAGATGCAAAAACAATGTTCCATTGTTTACCAAAATAGGACAATCTAATTCTCTATTCCAGTGATGGCGAACCCATGGCACGCGTGCCACAGCTGGCACGCAGGGACCTCTCTGTGGACATGCGAGCGGAGCGAGATGCCGCCGCCCGATCCAGCTAATCAGCTAGCAGGCGATCAGGCAGGGGTCCCGGGCACCTCCTGCCATGAGGATTCCCCCGAGGGGCGGGAGAGCAAGCGGAGAGAGGCAGGGAGGGCAACTCTGGCTCCGCCGACGTGCCTCCCGGTCGTGATCCTCTTCCTGCCGCGCTCAGCACTGGGCGAAGGGGTGGCTGGGCGGCCGCTTTAAATGCTCGGTCGGCTCCTCTCCGCGTCCCGCGCTCACTCTCTGCCCACCTCCTTCTCACGCGCCCCCCTCCTCCTCCAGCCTTGCCTGCCTGCCTGCGCATCATTATGCAGAGATGCGGGCTGAGGTAACCACCGCCGCGAGGCAAGCCAAGGCAAGGCGAGGAGAGGGGAGCGGGCAACGTCGGAATGGATTGCGACCGGCACAGGAGGGGAGGGATGTCTTTGTGTATGAAGGTGAAAACTGTTTGTATCATTGAAAGCTCTGTTATTGTGTTTTTCTTTTAAGACAAAAGATGTCAATTAGTTCGGACAACTGTATGAGTTGTTTTTCTTTTTCTTTTTTTCTTTTTTTCTTCTTCTTCTTTTTATTTATTTAAAATAATGAATACAACAACAAAAAATACAACATAAACATTGTGCACTCCCCCACCTCTTGGGACCAAGTTATATTTCTCACCCCAAATTTTTTTTTTTTTTTTTGTATGTGTATATATACAAGCTATTATTCTATATTCCAAAAATATAACAAATCTTGACAAGGTTTGTTCCCCCTCCCCTTTACCAACACATAATCCAAAAATTTGCCCCAAATGTTCACAAAGGTGTCTTTCTCCAATTGTGTCTTTCTCCAATTGTGTTCACAAAGGTGTCTTTCTCCAATTTTTGACACTTAATATTACAAGTTAATTTATCATTTAACGCGATATCCCATACCTCTGTATACCATTCATTAATTGAAAACACATGTTGAACCTTCCAATTCCTAGCTATCATTAATTTTGCTGCTGTTAACAAATTCACAATCGATTCTTTTGTATTTTTTAAACAAACTAACTTTTCTGTTGTTTTTCTAAACTAAAACCTCGGTATTCAGGTTTAATTGCAGTGTTGGCACTTTGAAATACGTACGTTGGTTTTGTGTTGCAGTTTGGGCACTCGGGCTCAAAAAGGTTTGCCATCATTGCTCTATTCCATTCACATCTGAAATGCTGTGTATCACACTTACTCAAACAAAGACAATAAGTATTTATAAATGTGGATCGCGGCTCGATATAATTGCTCAGCCTCACTTAATGCTTCCAGTAGCAAAGGGGACTCTGGAGCTAGGGCTGTGGGGACCCTGGGAAGTCCAACTTCTTTGAGCTCGACAGACTTCCTGCCCGCTTCTGATCCAATGATCGGAAGCGGGCCAAGTCGGGTGGGTTTCCGTGGACTTCCATCTCTATGACAGGCCGTGGTTTGCACATTTCTTTAAATGTTAGGGAAATTTGCGCAAATGGCGCAATGTTTGCAGCTTTACACAGATTATGTAAATCACGGTATTTTGCATGTTTTTTTTGCAAACGAGCAGCCGAAAAGCACATGGATCTAGCATGATTTGAGTAAAATCGGCCAATCGTGCTAGATCCATGTGCTTTTTGGGTGCTGATTTGCGAAAAACACGCAAAACACCACAATTTACGCAAATTGCGTAAAGTTATGCGAATTGCGCAGATTTCCCTAGCGTTTAAAAGAAATGCACAAACCATGGCCCATCTTAGAGACAGAAGTCTGCGAGCTGACTTGACTTGCATTATAGCAAGTTGGCACCAGTGCAGGGCTGGCGGACTGGAATCCAGGGGGCCAAATCATGAAAGTCCATCGGATTTTCACCCCCCCCATTGGATTCCTCATACATCCCTATCTGAAGCTGTAAAAGCAGTGGGGCCAAACCTAGATTCTAAGAAATGTTGCAATTGCAAGTATTGCCATTCAACCGAATTTTTAATTCAAAAAATAAATTATTTATAATAATAATAATAATAATTATTATTATTATTATTATTATTATTATTATTATTATTATTAAAAAAACACCTTGTGAGGTAGGTTAGGCTGAGAGTCAGTGACTGGCCCAAAGTCACCCAGTGAGCTTTGTGGCCAAGTGGGGACTGGAACCCAGGTCTCTACACACACTGAAGGCACAATCCTATGCAAGTTTAGACAGAAAAAAAGGCATACAACTCCCAGCATAGCTGGCTGGTGCATGCTGGGAGTTGTAGGCCTTTTTTCTGTCTAAACTTGCATAGGATTGAGCCCTAAGTAGGACCAGTGCTTTTTTTCTGGAGAAAAGGGTACCGGAACTCTTGGATTACATTTCCTCGGGAGTAGATGGCGATTAAATTGTAATGCAATTAATAGAAGAAAAGGTGCTGGAACTCAGTTCCGGTGAGTTCCACCAGAAAAAAAAGCCCTGAGTAGGACTAACAGTAAATACTACCATATATATATATATATATATATAATTAAAAACAAATTTAAGCAAATCTGGGTCTATTTGACTTTGGCAACTTTAGGCCAAAAGAGATAATTTTAATTTTCTTCCTGCCCTCTAATTACAAAGATTAATTTCTAGCATCATGTGCAAATGTGGCAGTTAATATATGGCACTTTAAAGTCTGCTATTCCCATTGCAATTAACAAACTACCCTGCTGGGACCTAAATTATGCAAAGTTCTCCCAAGAAAAGGTGTGCCTTGCTCACAACCCACTACACCACACTGGCTCAGTATTATAATCATAGAATCATAGAATAGTAGAGTTGGAAGGGGCCTATAAGGCCATCGAGTCCAACCCTCCTGCTCAATGCATCCTCATCACCACCACTACCACCAAAGTTATGGAGACCCATGCGGTCCACAATTTTGAGTATAGGAGGCATGGTACCTTGTCTGTCTCAAGTTCTAAATGCCAGCCAGAGCATGATGCTGTGCTTTTGGTCAATTTCTAGCACCATTAATCCAGACCTAACTGCCAATTCCACAGCTGCCATTTAATAAACCAAAAAAAAGGGGGGGGGAATTAAGTTTCTCCCTCCTTCCGCTATGTGACTCGTTCCAAAGACGTGTTAGAATACTACATCCATCCCTGCATGAGAATCTCAATCTCTCTTTGATAATATTCCCTCGTTGCGACATCTGAATTCCATTAAGAGCTGACCTGAGCCAACGTTCCGCTGAATGTCTGGAGGCAAAATGATTACTCAGCAAATCAATGTAATAATAATGCATCATTAGGACTAATTAGATTATTTGGGGGGTGGGGGGTGGCATTTCTGGGAATGGTGGCTATTTCCCAAGAGATAAGTGGTGGGAAGAGATTTCCCAATTCTCAGCACTACACTGGGAATGTCTCGTGGAAAATGAATGGTTTTTTCATTGCATTTATGATTTATGACAGCTAATTACTGCTGTAATTTCCCATGGTTTTTTTTTGGTTTTTTTGTAGCAGGAGATGCTGGAGTTCCCCCTGAGTACTGCTGATGCTCAGAGGCCCACAGCTTTGAGAATGTTGAACCCATCTTAGAAATGCCTTGACACACATACTCTCAAAACATCCCATGATCCTCTTTCACACTACATACACACAGTGCAAAAGAAGTTGGACGGCACAACAGCATAAATACCTTCCACACAAGCAGTCACATTGGAACTAAAACGTCTTTAGTGATGCTAGTGAATGAAATTTTATTGTTACAACACCACCACCACAGGGAATATATATAAATATAGATATATAAACAATAAAAATACAATATGACAAAAACAATAAAAACACATCAAAAGCAACTGTTCATAATCAGCAATATTTAGGGTGTAATCCTCTGCAAGTTTAGATGGGGAAAAGGCCTACAACTCCCAGCATGTCCTAGCCAACCATGCTGGACTCCCCCCCCCCATCTAAACATGCCTAGGATTGCACCCTTACAGTATAATACTATCTGTGTTTATTCTGAAGTAAGTCTAAGGTGGCCATGTGCCTTTCTTTACAGACAGTCCTCTGGAGGGCTGTCAGAAGACAGTCCTCTATTTAGACTGGCTGGAGCAGAGCATGCCGGGAGTTGTAGGCCTTTTTTCTGTCTAAACTTGCATCGGATTGCGCCTTTACTCATCATTCCTCATAGAAAGTTAAAAATTGTCTCAACATTTAGTTGCTATAAGAACAAAGTCTGCCACTACCAATAAAATTGCCTCATTATGAGATACAAGCATCAACAACATTAAAAACAAACAAATGATTTCCTCCATATCAGACCAAGCATTTTCCCCTGCGAGGGCGGGATCTAACAACTTTGTTCAAAGTCAAACTGTAGAGAAAATAGGACAGGTAGGGCACAATCCTATGCATGTCTAGAAAAAAGGCCTACAACTCCCAGCATGCCCCAGCCAGCACTGCTGGCTGGGGCATGCTGGTAGTTGTAGGACTTCTGTCTAGACATGCATAGGATTGCACGCAGCCTTATACAAATAATTAAGTCCTCCACCAACCCACTGCCACGTGGGCACAATCTGGAATCACATGATATTTTGTTAAAACACCTTTCTAAATTGACAGTTAATATCAGTTGCATCCTGCGTCTGGTTAGGGCATTTCTTTCTTTCTTTTTTTCTGCAGTTTTTTAAATTTCATCAACAAACAATAGAACATGAAAATATAACTGACACCAAGCATGAAATAACCTATCAACAGTGACCCTAGATACAGCGATACAGCTATAAAAACTGTAGGGTTAAACTTCCTCTGGTGGGTCCACTGATCTAGATTTAGCTAGGGAGTATTCATTAGGTCTTTCCAGATGGTTACATGTGATTGTGGAGGATTCACACACACACACACACACACACACACACCCATCCATCGCTCTAGTTGGCTAAAGAAATCCAGGGTTGCCAGCTTGCATAAAAGCCATTGTCAATCGCATAATATTGCACATGGCCCTTAGCTCTTTGGTTAATTTTTCTAGTAAGGCAATATCCCAAAGTCTGCTTTCCCAGCTTTCAATTGATGGCTCACTTGTTGATTTCCAGACTGATGTTATTTATTTATTTTATTTTATTTTATTATATTTGTTAATCGCCCATCTGGCTGTTCACCCGGCCACCCTGGGCGATGTACAATTAAAACTGTACAATAAAACATGACAATTAAAACAGTATAAAAATTCTTTTAAAATCCTAACCCACCCCATATTCCCGCCTGAAATATTTAATATCTCTGGTTAGGGCATTTCTGAGGGTAGGATTGGAGACAAGCTTCAGATAGTGAGGCTAGTGGATCAGAGTGGGCCTCAGTGACTCTTTTGTCACAGAAAGGGCTGGCCATTGCCCTTTCCATTTGTTCATTACCATGAAGCAGGAAAATAAATTTAAAAGAGTGCGTACAACAGTGAATATTAAAGGCTGTTCTAGTACAAAATCTATCTGTATAATAACCTTCTGCCAAAAAAGAAGCAACTACTGGACAATTGCCAAAACGTATGTTTTTAAAAAAGCATTAGCTGTATTACACCACCAGCAATTAGCTGAATTAGACAGTCCCTCATTAAGGAGACACTGATATGTCCAATAGACATGAAACAAACGTTTTTGCTGAATAAGACACAGCCTAAGATCCATAGATGCGGCAGGCAGACACCAAAGTGGCTGATCCACTGGTTAGGCATTTTGCAGTGGTAACCACAGCAGTTTCTCAAATTCCTAAATGTGCCCACAGGTCCAAAAAGAATGGGGGGCGGGGCTGGCCTACTTGCTTACTCGCTCTTTACTTGCCAAGCAAGCAAGTAGTAGCAATGAAGAGAGAGAGGATGAGGAGGAATAGAAGCTAGTGGCAATGGTGGTGAGAAGGTAGACTCACTGAAGAAGGAGGTTCATTGAGGGTGCCTTGTGCAACAACCCTCCAAAACCTGGAGTTGGCTCTGTCCTTGCTGCTACTTATTTTAAAAACTGGGGTGTAGGGGGACACGACACATGCTGGGGTCCACTCAGAGCTGCACGGAAACCTGGATTTCTCCATTGATTTCTAGAGGCACCTAACCCTCCCCACCTCCTGCATGGGGAGAGAGAGAGAGAAAAGAAAAAGAAAGTCCTATTGAAAATGGCTCTGTCTGAATATTATTCTTTTAGGTATCATTACTAGTCGAGGTCTTTTTTGCTGGAGCTCCCCCTTCTGGATGCAAGACTGTCTTGTCAGATGTGTGGATAACAGTTGAGATTTTTACCCACTGAGGAGAGAGATGCACTTTGCCCATGCTCAGAGTCACTCCTCTCTCTTTTTTTTTTATTACTTCACCCTTTCTAAGGCTTCATGGAATAACAAGCTCTACTGCAAGGAAAGGGCTGCAGCTCAATGGCAGAGCATATGGCTTGCATGTATAATGTCCCCGTTTCAATCCATGCATCCCCTGTTTGGACTAGAAAACACTGCCACTGGGAAATACTTAGCCAGCTGGACCGAGGCCGACATAAGCCCTGGCTCAGACTAAACTCCAACCAGCCTCTGAGGATTCTCTGGAGCACCTTTTTAAAAAGCAAAATTACAACCAGGGACTGATGTTTATCCAAACTGACAAAACTAGAGATAATTTGCAGATATGTTATTCTAGGACTGGCATCGTGGGCCGTTGTCCAAGGATGAGAATGGTGCGGCTCTAAATCACAACCCTTCCCTTCCCCCATCCATCTTGACTTGAAGCCTAAAGTAAGGGTAGGGAATATAAATTCTTTTTTAAAAAAATTTTGGCCTGTCCTACAGTAGGAAATGGAGGTGAGCCGACACCTATTCTAAATACAAAAATTCTGTTTAATGGAGTGAGAGCCAAATAATAAACTCTGTAACATACTTTAAAACAGGCGTCCAGTACTTCGGTCCCAGAGCCTTTCTACACGAGGCATTTCTTGTGCGCTTGTGATTCCTCACTCACTGTAGTATCATACGCAGGTGTTTTACACAACGTCGTCATCCTCCAGAGCCTTTCCCGTTCTTTGCAACCATTTCTGCAGCTTTTCGTAGATCGCGGAAAGTGTGGTATGGGGCTTCCCTACATGAGGTCTTTAACCTGTCAGTTTACCGAAGCTTCTACTTCCGGATTCTTTACGGGATTAAGATCGGTTCCTTTACACGTGGATTTTGTGTGTGTGGTTTTTTCTTTCTCTGCTTTTCTATATGTTCCACTACATAGCCACAAGCAGGCGTTATGGTATAACGGAACGGCAAAAATGCACGAGCTTCTCATTCCAGTTCATCCCACCATTTCTGGATAACACTGCACTTTCCTTGCTCTAAAAAAAAAATCCCGATGGAAATGTTTGCAAAGCACGGGAGAGTCCCTGGAGGATGACGACGTCATGTAAAGCACCCGCAAACTTCGCGGGCAAACAATAAATGCCTCTTGTAGAGAAGCCTCTGTGAACGGCGGGATGAAACACTTGTCTATTTGCACAGTTCCACTATCCCACAGCACCATCTGGCAGTTGTTTAATGGATCGTATAGAAAGGCAGAGAAAGAAAAGCCCGGGGGGGGGGAGGGAACATGCATAAAGGAGCCCATCTTAATCCCGCAAAGAATCCAGAAGCAGAAGCCTCGGTAAAGTGGCGGTAAAGTGGCGGGTTAAAAGCCTCATGTAGAAAAGCCCCCAGGGGCCAAGCCCAGTCCTCCACGGGCCATGCCCCCTTACCCTAGGCAAACCACCTTTTCTCCAACCAATTATTTGGTGGTTTCCCTGGCTTTTGTGCGGTTTCTTCCCCATTTTAAAAGTTTGAAATGCCTCTCCTGAGGCTTAGTTACTGGCAGGAAGAGATTTCAGTTAAAATATGCTGGTATTTTGTGGCCCACCTCTTTTGCCTTTTGCCTCGCCCACCACTGAAAGCTTTTCCGAAACGGAATGTATCTCTTGGGCTGAAGGAGCTTCTGTACCCCTGCTTAATTCAGGTCCTGTGATCAAGGGGGTGTGGCCAGGCAGCATGAGGGCATGACCAAAGGTACGGCCAGGCAACCAAAGGGCATGGTCGGGTACAGAAGTTATTAGAGGAAACACACAAAACTGCAGTATTTTAAGCACAGAAATCTTTGACTTTATGACTTTGTGTTTTCAGTGAGATAGTCATATCGGATCGTGCAGCATAGCAGGGTGAGGTTCATCTTGAGACAGAACCAGGGTGGATTCTGCAAAGTCGTGGTTGTTGTGGCCTGGCGGGTCGTGGAACTTTTTATTCATTATTATTTATTCAATTTATATCGCGCCTATATCTAGAAATACCCTAGGCGGCCTACAAGATTATAACCAATTTACACCAAACAAATATACAATAAGGACACGACAAATACCAGTAAGCATAAAAACCAAGATGAAAATTCCATAAAAATCAATATTTATTTATTTATTTATTATATTTATCAATCGCCCATCTGGCCGGTCACCCGGCCACCCTGGGTGATGTACAATTAAAATACAGCAACAACACAATAAAATATAACAATTAAAACAATATAAAAAATTCTCATTAAAAACCTAACCCACCCCATATTCCCGCCTGAACAGCCATGTTTTAAATGCACGGCGGAAGCTCATCACGGAGGGGGCATGGCGAAGGTCACTAGGGAGGGAGTTCCATAATGTGGGGGCTGCCACAGAGAAGGCCCTCTTCCTAGTCCCCACCAGCCTGGCTGCTCTGGCTGATGGGATAAGGAGAAGGCCGTCCGTGGCAGACCTTGTTAAGCGGCCTACTTGATGTTGCTGGAGGCGCTCCTTGAGATAAGCTGGGCCAGAGCCGTGTAGGGTTTTAAAGGTCAAAACCAACACCTTGAATTCAGCTCGGCAAGCAACTGGTAGCCAGTGAAACTCATTAAGCACTGGCGTGATGTGATCACGCCGGCGGCTGCCCTTAATCAGGCGAGCCGCCGCGTTCTGTACCAGCTGAAGCTTCCGGACCGTCTTCAAGGGTAACCCCACGTAGAGCGCATTACAGTAGTCTAGGCGAGAGGAGACCAAGGCATGAACCACTGATGGGAGCAGGTGATTAGGAAGGTAGGGGCGCAGCTGCCGTATCAGATGGAGTTGATACAGCGCCGCCCGGCTCACAGCTGCCACCTGAGCCTCCATGGACAGCTGGGAGTCTAGAATGACCCCCAAGCTGCGGACCTGGTCCTTCAGGGGTAGATGTACCCCATTCAGCACCAGGTCAACATCCCCTAGCCTTCCCTTGTCCCCCACCAGAAGTACCTCAGTCTTGTCGGGGTTCAGTTTCAGCATGTTCCTTCCCAGCCAGCCAGCCACTGACTCCAGGCACTTGGACAGGGTCTCAACGGCCAACCTCGGTGAGGACTTAAAACAGAGGTAGAGCTGCGTGTCATCCGCATACTGATGACACTGCACCCCAAACCTCCTGATGATAGCTCCCAGCGGCTTGAGGTAGATGTTGAATAACATCGGGGAGAGGATGGAACCCTGCGGCACTCCACAAGTGAGCAGCCGAGGGTCCGAAGCCTCCTCCCCGAGAACTACCCTCTGATACCTTCCAGAGAGGAAGGACCGGAACCACTGCAATACAGTGCCTCCCAAGCCCAAGCCCTCCAGACGGTCCAGGAGGATACCGTGGTCAACGGTATCAAAAGCCGCTGAGAGATCGAGGAGGACTAGAAAGGAGCATTCGCCCCTATCCAAAGCCCTCCTCATATCATCCACCAAGGCGACCAAGGCCGTCTCCGTCCCATGTCCAGACCTGAAGCCCGACTGGCACGGATCTAAATAATCGGCTTCATCCAAGTGTGCCTTCAACTGAGCACCCACCACCCGCTCGATCACCTTGCCCAGAAATGGTAAATTGGAGACTGGGCGAAAGTTGTTTAAATCCTGGGGATCCAAGGAGGGCTTCTTTAGAAGCGGTCTTATTACTGCCTCCTTGAGGGCTGATGGCATCACTCCCTCCTCGAGGGAGGCATTCACCACCGCCTTGATCCCCGCACCCAGTCTCTCCCTGCAGCTCATGATGAGCCAGGACGGGCAAGGATCAAGCAAGCAGGTGGTCGGCCTCACAGATGAAAGCACCTTGTCCACTTCATCAGAAGGAAGAAGCCGAAACCGATCCCACAAAACCGGTCTGCCATTGGCCTCCTCCCGCTCACTCCCTGTGTCCACGACGTACGATATCCCACTCCTAATCCGATCGATTCCAAACATTCCAAAAGTGTGATAAAAAAAACACTATGAAAGGAAGGCTTGCCGAAATAGTAAGGTCTTTGGTGCCCACTTTAAAACATTCAAAGAAGTCAATAGACGCATTTCAATCGGCAAATCATTCCACAACTGAGGGGCAGGAAAAGAAAAGATCCTCCGACGTACAGCTGCCAGTCTGCCATTAGGCAGTTGCGACAGTTTGGCCTCAGAGGACCGTAAGTGGCGTGGTGGAACATAGGGGAGGAGGCGCTCCCTAAGGTACCTTGGGCCTAGACCATGAAGGGCTTGAAAGGTAAGAACCAGCACTTTATATTTTGTCCTGCTAAGTTCAACTTAGCAGGAACTTACCAGTCCAGGGTTGCCTGAGACTCACACAGGGCTGGCCCTACCACTAGGCAAAGTGAAGTGGCCGCCTCAGGCAGCAGAAACTGTGGGGTGAGGAGTGGTGGTGAGGTGTTGGAGGACAAGGCTGTGTCTCCCATGCAGCCTGCCCTGCATCCCCTTGTGACGATAACGTGGCCGGTTATTTAATTTTATTTCTCTCACTACCACCTGGCTGTTAGTTGACTGTCTTCAATAACCCAGGGGCTGAGATATGGTAGCTCCAGGGTATTAGTTGTTCACCCTATTTTGAAACTATCCCTGTTCCAACTCTGGCACAGTTCTTCACTCACTCCCAGACAAACCCGAGCGGACAATCTGTCTGTGGGAGATAAACTCTGTTAAAATACCATTATTGGTTATTGTGGTGTTTTTGCTGGGTAGATATTGTGTATCTTTCTCTTAGCAGCTCTACCAAGTGACTAGGTGTGTGAGCTTTGGGATGGTAACAGTTACCAATCAGTCTCTTCCTTAACCTAGAAAAAGTTCTTTATTTTCTTAAGTAAAACATTTCTTTAAACCGGAACAACTTCTTTTCAATAGAGGCAATAGCTTATGTTGAATTAACTTTATGACTCTTATCTGACCGACTGACTAGATTCCCCCTAACTCACTTCCACCATCTCATTTATTTATTTATGTATTTATTCTATTTATACCCCACCTTTTTTCCTGCAAGGAACCCAAGGCGGCTTACATAATCCTCCTCCTCCTCTCCATTTTATCCTCACAACAACCCTATGAGGTAGGTTAGGCTGAGAGTCAGTGACTGGTCCAAAGTCACCCAGTGAGTTTCATGGCTGAGCGGGGACTAGAACCCAGATCTCCCGAGTCCCAGTCCAACACTCTCACAACTACACCACACTGGCTCACTTCTCTCATCTCACTCACTCTCTCTCTAACTCACTTCTCTAATATCTCTCTCTCTCTCTCTCTCTCTCACACACACACACACACACACACACAGAGCTCCCCCCCCCATCAGAACTTTTTACAGGCAAGCCCTGATAGGTTGCCAGGCACGACCACTCTGCCTGGCAACGCTAGATGTTAACCCTTTCATCACACCCCTAAAGCAGGAGGTGGGCAGAAAGTAGATCTCCAGATGTTTTGGACTTCAACTCCCAGCATTCCTGACCATTGGCCATGCTAGCAGGGACTTCTGGGCGTTGACGTCCAAGACATCTGTCCCATTGCAAGTGTTGAAGCAAGATCCAACTGCCACTCCAGTTGGTTTCTCTATGTGGAACATATATGCGCCATGTTGTTCTTCACCTCAGGTAGCAAATTGTTTTGGACCGGCCCTGGAGGAGAGGGGGACTCCCATTTCTGCTCACAAGCCACACCACCACCCTTGGGGGGGGGGGCGGTTAGAAGCAAGTGACCTGGGGAAACACACAGGTCCAATGTGGGATTGCAGGGCTGGGGTGATCTCCCTGCCAGCCCATCCAGTCCAGTATTTTGTCTCCAATAATGGTCAGCCCAATGCTGGCTGGGGGATTCTGGGAGTTGCAGTCCAACACCTCTGGAGGTTGGGGAAGGCTGCCTTAGGGAGTTCACAAAAAGGAGCCCATGAGATTCCATTTCTCAAGAGAGAGAGAGAGGAGGGGAGAATATAACATGGTTTCACCCATGTGACCAGGCTGCACTCTGCTGGAATTAAAAATTACTGCAGGAGTAAAAAAAATTGATAGGATAAGGCAGGCTTGCTTCTCACAGTTGCAAAGCTGTTGCTGTGATTTGCAGAAGCAATGTGGCTCTTGTGCGGGGAACAAAATTCGGTAACACCTCGTGTTGTAGAGACACAGTGCATTCACTCTGCATTGTCTCCTTAAGTGCTACCCAGCTTCCAGATTCCCCTGCCCTCACTCCTTTCCCTTGGACTAGGAGAAGCCCTGCTGCTGCAGGCTTGTACTAAGTGCCCTGCCAGGGACCTGTATATATAACCCCCTTTAATAAATCTGACTGTTACGTTCCCAACAGCTTTGCGCAGCCTGAAGGAGCAGACAAGGTTCAACGGGCAATCAATCAATCACCCCCTTTGAAGAAAGGACAAATGTGGAAAATAATAATAAACTAGCAAAACGCCTGTCATTATGACAGGGGGTGCAGATGCGGAGCGAGCGAGCGAGAGCTAGTCTATTGCAAGTCGAAAACAAAAATATTACACTGGTGGTGCATGAGTAAAAAGAAATCAAAATCCAGGGGAAATATGCAAAGTTCACAGTTTGGCAATCCCTTTATAAGGACCAACCAAAATGCCATTTTCCAACCCAGACAGAAAGCAGAAGAGACAGGCATGCAGGAGGAGGCAGTATTATCTCTCTCTCTCTCTCTGCCATGCAGCCCAACTGACTAGTTTATTTAACCCAGAGTTAGCATTTACATGCAAACAATGCCTGCTCCTTTCCACTCTCCTGGATTGCTTCATGGTCATGTAGCAAAACGTTGGGCCAAAAGTAAGCTTGGCATAGAAATGTCACACCGTAGAGCTCTTGCATTTAATGTATTGCTTTTAATTAATAGTCTTTAATTAATAAACGATCGGTTATTTAACCCAGAGTTCGCAGTTATATGCAATGTCGGCTCTCCTGGATAGTTTCGTGGTCTTGTAGCAAAACGTTGGGCCAAAAGTAAGCTTGGCATAGAAATGTCACGCAGTAGAGCTCTTGCTCTACTTATATTGCTTAGCCAACTTCAGTGGACCGGTCATGTTGTTCGAATGCCTGACTGCAGTTACTTTATTCCCAACTCAAGGATGGAAAGCGGAATATCAGTGGTCAATATAAGAGGTTTAAAGATGTTCATAAGGCTAATCTAAAAAAATGCAATATAAACATCGAAAACTGGGAAGCTCTGGCCCATGAATGATCTAAATGGAGGTTGGCCTTTCACAAAGGTTCCATGGACTTTGAAGAAGCCCGCATGCAAGGTGAAAGGGAGAAACGTGCAAAGCGAAAAGCACGTCAAATGAATCCTTTACAGGACCATCTTCCATCTGGTAACCTGTGTCCTCACTGTGGGAAGCTGTGTGGATCTAGAATTGGCCTCCACAGTAACACTTACGGACCCATCGCTAGAGTCTACACAATTTTCTTTAGAATTTCCTCCTTTAAAAATCTCCTTTTTGTACATTTTTATCCTGGAAGACAATCTTACTCGGTCACGAGTGATCGCCTGATGATGATGAGCCATGAATGAATAAATGCCTGGGCGGCAGCATCCGAAAACAGCTGCTCGAACCGCGCTTGCTGCGAGAGCAGCAGAGGCAGAGCGCTCCCGCCGCCTGCCTGTTGCCAAAACTACATCTCCCAGCATGCTCCTTGGCGTGCGTGCTGCCGCCGCCGCCGTGGCCATGAAGCCGGGGCGAAGCCTAGGACGTGTCAGGTAGTGAATATCATGGCTGCTGCGGCGGTGGCGGCGGCCGACTCCTCGTTCGCCGCCTCTTCCCGGCCGTCGGGAGACGCCGCCCGGCCGCCCCCTCATGTGGCTGCGCTGCTGTTGGCCCGCGGCGGCAGCAAAGGAATCCCGCTGAAGAACATTAAGCTCCTCGCCGGGGTGCCGCTGATCGGCTGGGTGCTGAGGGCAGCCCTCGACTCGGGCGTCTTCCAGAGGTGTGCGCGCGCGCTCGCTTTCTCCCTCTCCCTCTCCCCCCTCCCCCCTCCCTTTTTTCAAAGGTGTCACGGTTCTTTTGTTTCCAGAGAGGATTTCCGGGTTCTTTTTTGAAGCTCTTTGATTCTCATAGGAATCTGAAATCATGGTTTGAAGTTGGCTTTTGAATCTCTGCCTGCGTTAACGCACTGCCCTGGCTTAATCCTAGTTTGTTATGGCACACTGCCCGGCTTAATACAGATGCGAGGCAAGAGCAGTTAGAAAACGAAAGCACTCATGCAGCTGACAGTTTCTCTGGTGCTTTTCCAGGCCTTGCCCTCCCTTTTCACTCTGCCTGGCAACAGGTTCTTTTCCTTGCTCACCTTCTTACTGACAAGCCAGAAGCCATGCTGGATCAGACCAAGGGTCCATCTAGTCCAGAATTCTCTTCACACAGAATTCTCTTCACAGCCAACCAGCTGCCCACGGGAAACCCACAAGCAGGACATGAGTGCAACAGCAACCTACGGCCCATGCTCCCCAGCAACTGGTGTACATAGACAGACTGCCTCTGATACTGGAGGTAGCATATAGCCATCAGGATTAGTAGCCATTGATAGCCTTCTCCTCCAGGAACTTGCCCAATCCCTTTTTAAAGCCATCCAAATGGGTGGCCATCACAGCGTTTTGTGGTTGGGTTGCAACCAGTGACAGCAGTGGTGTAGAAGCACAGTGCTGGAAGGAAAGACGGAAATTCATGCCACTTCTCTTAAGGTGCAATCCTATGCGTGTTTGCACAGAAAAGAAAAGAAAAAGTCCTACAGCTTCCAGCAAACCAGACTTGGCCCTTCAAATAGAGGACTGTTTTCTGACAGCCCTTCAGAGAACTCTCCTCTGTAAAGGAAGGCACATGGCCAACCTAAACTTACTTCAGAATAAACACACATAGGATTATAATGTAAGGGTTCAATCCTAGGCATGTTTAAACAGGGGGGGGGGGATCCTACAACTCCCAGCATATCCCAGCCAGTGCCCTTAATTTATTTTCTTTCTTCCCTCCCCATTCTTTTTTCCTTGTGTGTTGTGTTGTCTTAGATTGTTAGCCTGTGGACAGGCACTGTTGCCTTTTGCTGATTATTTGTAAGCAGCTCTGGGAGCCTTTTTTGATCGAGGAATGGGAGAAAAATACTTTAAATACGCAATTCTATGCAAGTTTAGACAGGGAAAAAAGTTCTACAAACTCCCAGCATGCACCAGCCAGAGTTGTAGTCCTTTTTCTGTCTAAACTTGTGCCCTTAATGAATAAATAAATACCCTGTGCTAGAAAGTAGAAATAAATTATCTAGGATTATTGTTCCCGTGTTGCAGATAGGGAAGGAGCTGAAGTCGCGGGGTCATGCCTTACGACGAATCTGGTAATGTAGTACAGTATTGTTATTTCTAGTTAAGCAACTACCAGCTTCCACAGATGTTAAGCATGCTTTCTGAGACAAGAGTATAAAGTCTAGGATCCTGATAGGAAATGATGGTTTCAGAACTTTTAGATCATGCACTGTTTTCATGAGGACTAGGAACATAGTTCTGAAAATCAAAATATCATTGCCCTGCTTTTTTTTTTAACAGTTACTAGCTACTTAGCTGCCTTGAACATTTGATGGAAAGGTTAGGGTATAAATGTTTGAAATCAAATAATACTTTGGAATAGTCTAATTGCAGTGCCCCTTATTTTTATTTTATTTATTTATTATTATATTTATACCCCACCGTTTTTCCTGCAAGGAACCCAAGGCAGCTTACATAATCCTCCTCCTTATGGCTGCGATCCTTATGACTGCGATCCTGTAGCCACTAATTTAGGAACATGTCTTATTGATTTCAGTGGGGTTTACTTCTGTGTGAAGATGCATAGAATTGGGCTGCATGTTCTCTGGTGTATTAAACTCCTTCCTTTGATGTAGAAATCTCCATCTTGTCAGTCTTCCTTGCCCAGGCCTCTAGGGATGATTCTCCTCTCACAACAGGAAACCAGTTGATCAGCTGTTACAAACTTGTTGTGCGAGGAAGACCCCTGCTATTCCCATTTTACAGATTAGAAAACTGAGGCTGAGCTATGGTGACTCATCAGTGAGGCCTTGGCTGAGCAGAACAATTGCTGCTACCTCTTTCTAAAGGTGTGAAAGAAAATGGGCCAGTGAAAATATCACCCAAATGCTTTAAACTTGCTATGTTAAGGTCTCCTAGAACAGCAGCCCACAGGTAACAAATAAGAAAGTAGCTCCGTTCCTTCTTGCCTGTCTGGGCAAGGACATAATGCTGCTGCCTTTTGTCTGCCAACAGCGTGTGGGTTTCGACAGACCACGATGAAATTGAAAAAGTGGCCAAGCAGTTTGGGGCGCAGGTCCACCGAAGGAGCTCGGAAGTGTCTAAGGACTCCAGTACCTCCTGGGATGCCATCATGGAGTTCCTTCAGTATCACGATGGTGCGGTGACTGTTGTCGTTTATTACCTATTTGCTAAAACATATTTACGAACCCGCCTTTCCGTTCTTCAGAAAGCGCTCAAGGCAGCCTTTGAAAACAAAATATAAACGTAAGAGCCATCTTTAAAATAAAGGGAAGAGGCAGTTCAGAGTACAGTTAAGGAGTTGGTGAAATCTCTCAGGGCAGCGGATTTCCACAGACCGCGATGAAACTGAGAAAGTGGCCAAGCGGTTTGGAGCACAGGTACATCGGAGGGGCTCGGAAGTGTCTAAAGACTTCTATCCCTCTTTGGACGCCATTGTGGAGTTCCACTGTGGAGTTGCTGCCAGAAAAGGAACAACTGGGTGGTGGGAGGTCATCAGAGAGGGGGCGAGGTGAGCCTCCTTAGGCAGGGAATTCCCATTACATTGGTGCAGCCACAGAGAAGGCTCTCTCCTGTCCCCATTTCAGTCATGCCTTGACCACTGATGCAAAGAGGAGACTTCTCTGCAGATAAGAACATAAGAAGAGCCCTGCTGGATCAGACCAAGGGTCCATCTAGTCCAGCATTCTGTTCACACAGTGGACCAACCAGCTGCCCACGGGAAACCCACAAGCCAGACATGAGTGCAACAGCACCCTCCTTCCCATGTTGCCCGACAACTGGTGTACATGGGCATACTGCCTCTGGTCCTGGAGGTGGCATATAGCCATCTGGACTAGTAGCCATTGTTAGCCTTCTCCTCCATGAATTTGTCCAATCCCATTTTAAAGCCGTCCAAATTGGTAGCCATCGCTACATCTTGTGGAAGTGAATTCCATAGTTTTAACTATGCGCTGTGTGAAGAAGAACTTCCTTTGATCTGTCCTGAATCTCCCACCAATCAGCTTCATTGGATGACCCCTTTGGGTTCTAGTATTATGGGAGAGGGAGAAAAATGTCTCCCTGTCCACTTTCTCCACACCATGCATAATTTTGTATACCTCTATCATGTCTCCCCTTACTCTTCCTTTTTCTGAGCTAAACAATCCCAGCTGCCACCTTTCCTCATAGGGGAGTTGCTCCAGCCCCTTGATCATTTTAGTTGCTCTTTTCTGCACTTTTCCCAACTCTACAATGTCCTTTTTTAGGTGTGGTGACCAGAACTGGACACAGTATTCCAAGTGTGGTGGCACCATAGATTTGTATATGGGAGTATACAATGGGAGTATGATACTGGCAGTTTTATTTTCAATTCCTTTCCTAATAATGCCTAACATGGAGTTTGCCTTTTTCACAGCAGCTGCACACTGGGTCGACATTTTCATCGAGCTGTCCGCCACAAGCGCCAAGATTTCTTTCTTGGTCAGTCACTGCTAGCTCAGATCCCATCAGCTTATACTTGAAGTCATGATTTTTTGCCCCAACCTGCGTCACTTTACACTTGCTTATACTGAACCGCATTTGCCATTTTGATTCCCAGTTCTCCCAGTTTGGAGAGATCCTTTTGGAGCTCTGCACAATCCTTTCTGTTTTAACCACCCAAAATAATTTGGTATCATCAGCAAACTTGGCCAGTTGGCTGTTCACAAACGAGCAGAAACATTCATTTCCAGAACGGGGCAAGTCAGCAAAGCTGCCAAAATGGAGCTCTTCTGGCCTGACCAGTTCCAGAAACTAGCATTTCCACTCATTTCCGGGGTTGTTTCAGGAACCGCTAGTTGGCAGACTGAAACAGCGGAGGCCCAGTGGCAGTATAGGAGACTGCATAAAAGCCAACCAACTTTCACACCTCTTTCTAATACTTACTGGCACACAGTAGCTTGCTACTCTGTGACTTTTTGTTCAGCCTTGTAAATAAGCCTACAAAAGTTATTAGCCTGCAAAATAAAGAATTGCTAACCTGTTTGGGGCTGTCAGAGGGGCAACAGGTTAGTGTTCTAATGTGTCTGCCCGCATTTTTTTATTAAAAAAACTTGCAAATGCTTATGATGCGTTTTGTATAATATCACACATTTTAACCTGGACATCCAGTATTTTTTATAGGATTTGTCTCCTCTATGTTGTTCTCTCCTCCCCAGAGGTTGACATCGTAGGAAATATTCAAGCGACCTCGCCTTGTTTGCACCCCACTGATCTGATCCGGGTGGCCAAGATGATCCACGAGGATGGCTTTGACTCGGTCTTCTCTGTCGTGAGGCGCCATCAGTTTAGATGGAGTGAAATCAAAAAAGGAGGTAGGGGTGTGTATGCATTTCCAGTTGGCATCGCTGCTTAGAACAGTGGCAGAAATGTATGGACTTGGACCACTGGTCCATCTAGCCCAAGGATCTTGGCTATTTTTCAAGCAAGAGCTACTTTGACTCCAGGTACCATCACCGAAGCTTTATGGGATCTTTCCCAGGCTGTGGTGGCCCTCCCCGCCCCCGGTCACCACTGGTTTTTATTCTGTGATATGTTTGTAAAACTTGGCTTCAGAAAGGTACTTTAGAAATATAATCAATCGGTCAATAGTTGTACCCCACACTGAGCTGGTGGTTGGACTAGATGATTCTATGTCTATACTGACCAGTGGCGTAGAGTGGAGGGATATCACAGCCCTGCTACCCAGGAACCTTTTAGCCGTAGATGCCTGGACTTGAACCGGGGACCACCTGGCCACTGTGGGGAATGGGATGCTCGACAAGAGAGGCCTTTGGACGAATCCACCAGGGGCTCTTCTTCCATTCTTACGGCCTTCTGCCTGCAAAGCTTGTGCCCTGCCACTGAACCACGCCCACACCCCTTTCGAAAGATCAGTGAGACATAAACAAAATGTCAATAGAACAGGATTGCACTTAAAGCGTGGAGCCTTTTGGGAGCAAGTGTCAATGTGGCTTTTCTGCCTCTTCTCCTCCCACCCCCCTCTCTTTGCAGTGTGTGATGTGACTGTACCTCAAAATCTGAATCCGGCCAAGCGCCCCCGGCGGCAGGACTGGGACGGGGAACTCTATGAAAACGGGTCATTTTACTTTGCCAAAAGGCCCCTGATTGAAAGGGGTTATTTGCAGGTTGGTGCTGGTGTTGAGCTGGACTCTTTTTTTTTTAAGCCATCCCTTTTTCTCTTCTTTCATCGTGGAGTTCTGAGCTGGATTTGAGACTGGGGTGGGGTGGGGGGGCGTCGATCGTATGAGGCAGGCTCCATTTCTTCCTTTCTGGAGAGTTGGACAGCAGTGTTTTGCTTCTGGAGGAGAGGTTGGGTAGAGCTTCCTGCTGCTCTCTGCATGCTTGCATGAGCCTCATGGATCGTTTATGGGAAGCCCCCCCCCCCTTGCCATGCAGTCTCTCCCCTCCTCTTGTGCTTCACTAAAGTTGGCCGATGCGTGTTCTTTTTCTTTGTTCAGGGTGGGAAAATGGCTTATTACGAAATGCGTGCTGAGCATAGTGTGGATATAGATGTTGACATTGACTGGCCTATCGCGGAGCAAAGAGTCCTGAGGTAAAAACAAAAAACTGGGTTTCTCCATTTGTGGCCCTGACATTTCTTCCCTTTTACAACTCCTCAGTCCCACTTTATACAATTGGCAGAATTAAGTGGTACAGCTTTTCCGGGACTGTACCACTTAAGGCCACAGATAGGATATTTGCTTGTTTGAATATTACACGTACGTGTATACACATACACACACACACACACACACACATACACCATGCATCCATCTTCCCCCACATAGAAAGCTAGCATGCTAGCGGGAAGGGTTCTGTCTTATTTATTTACGGGGATTTATAAACCACTTACATCTAAAGATGTCAAAGTGGCGTATGCAGTTCAAAGAAATATAAAAAAATGAAGACCAATATGTAGAATATACAGTAATACCTTGAACTGCGAGCATAATTCGTTCCGGAACCGTGCTTGTAATCCAAAACACTCCTATATCAAAGCAAGTCTCTGGCAGGCGTGAGCGGTCGGCCCGCTACGCCCACTCAAGGTGAGTGACTTGTCTTGCAAGACCTTGCTTGTTTTTGAAGTCAAAATTTAAAATTATTTTTTGGTTGTCTTGCAAAACGCTCTCAGACCAAGTTACTTGCAATCCAAGGTATTACTGTATTGTATTTGCATAAGATGGTATGCTATACTTGTCCTGTCCAGCTGATTATACAAGGGAAAATAAATGGGGGGGGAGGGAAGGTATAGGAAGAAGACGAAGGTCTTGGCTGGAAAACCTTAAAGCATGGGTTGAGGGCAATACAATATCATCGTTTAGAGCAGCCATATCTGAAGACTGTTTAGCCGTGATGACGTCCAACCTCCAGTGGGAGAAGAATGAGAAGAAGACGTCCTGCTTAAACATTTTATGGATATACCTTAAAAACACAGGGCTCAAGCTAAAACTAGTTGCGGCTACTTCCTACAGAAAGCAATAGAATATGGCTTAAGGTGCAGTCCTATGCATGTTTAGAGAGAGAGAAAGTCCTACAACTCCCAGCATTCCCCAGCCAGCATAGCTGGCTGGGTAGGACTTTTTCTCTCTCTAAACATGCATAGGATTGTGCCCTTAGTCGTGGCTCCCTGATGTCCCGTTGATTTCCATGGGGCTTGGATGCGACTAGCTCCTCTTGGATCGCATCCTGCGCTACGTGTGAAATGACCCAAAGATGTTGTGTATGGGAGGAGGCCATCGCCCAGTGGTAGAGCACCTGCTTTGCATGCAAAACGTCCCTGGTTCGATCCCTGGCATCTCCAGGTAGGGCTGCAAAAGACCCCTGTCTGAAACCCTGGAGAGCCATTGCTGCCAGTCAGTGTTGACAACACTGGGCTAGATGGACCAAGCGGTGCAGACATCAGGCAGCTTTTTATGTTTTTATATCCCACTCAATCCCAGAGGCTTTGTGTGGGTTACTCTCGATTTTAAACCGATAACAACAGAAAGCAAAATAAAATTAGACATCCCCATCTCCTCTTCCGACCTGTCTCCTCTTACGCGCTCCGTGCACATTCCTCTGGGTTGGAGCGCCCTCTCCCTGGTCCGAAACCACATACAGTATCGTAGACACACACGCGCCTACGCTATGGCCTAGTTCTCTCTGAGGTTGTAAGGAAACCTGTGTCTGAGTTGAACCACTTTAGCCTGCAGGTGCGGGGCTCACATAATTGGATGCTTCCTCCATCTGAAAATTCCGTTCACCTAGAAAACTAAGAGGTCCGGTAGAAACCCTGGCTCGAATCCTTCTCCCTGCCATCAGGAAATCGTTTGTACGGGAGGAAATTCCATCATGTTGAGCTGCCACCTGAAGTCTGAATTAGTGCAGCCCTGATGGGAACTAAGCCTATAATTCTCCCTTTGTTTTGCCCAACCCCATTCTTGTTCTTGCTTGTTGGACACAGCGCTTGCAAACATATTTTCCCCTTTCTGTCCATGATTGCTGCATCCGTATTTCCAGGTACGGATACTTCGGCAAAGATGCCTTGAAGGAAGTGAAGCTGCTGGTCTGCACTGTCGACGGATGCCTCACCACTGGGCACATCTTTGTCTCGGAAGATGCAAGAGAGATTGTTTCCTACGACGTCAGGGATGGCGTTGGGATTAACTTGCTTCAGAAGAGAGGCGTGGAGGTACATTTTAGCTTCTTTCCATTTTGGATGGATCTGCTTCAAACTGTTTCAAACTAGAAGCCCTGAGACGACTCAAGCTCACCGGGGCTTCTTTGATGGGAGGATCAGCAGTGGTGCAGACATTCCCTTGAAAACCAGTGGAGGAGTGGTCTTATCAGTGGCTGCCTATCATGGTGGTTACATTCCTAGAGGCATCTCATTGGCTACTGCGGGAAGCAGGATGTTGGACTAGATTCAGGGTGGGGAACCTCCTGCAGCCTGAGGGCTGGATTCAGTTTTGGAGAAGCTCTTGGGGGCTACATTCCTGTGGTGGGCGGGGCTGAAGGCAAAGGGGATGTGGCCAAAAATACAAAAAGAACCAGCACATTGTAGTTTAAAGGCACAATCCTATGCATGTCTAGACGGAGAAAAGGCCTACAGCTCCCAGCATGCTGGCTGGGGCATGCTGGGAGTTGTAGGCTATTTTTCTGCCTTAACTTGCATAGGATTGCGCCCCAAAGCTCTTACCATCAGTAGCTAAGCCTTAGGGGAAGCATTTCTGCCTTTTACAATGGGGGGGAAACATGCTGGAGAAGCCACCAAAATGATTGACGGTTAGGGAAAAGGGGATGGGGTGAGAGGAAGAGGGGGTATTGCCCTCTGGGGAAACCCAGGAGGGCCTGATTTGGCCCCCAGGAGAGCCTGAGGTTCCCCACCCCTGTAGTGACTAGATGGACCATTGCTCTGATCCAGCACAACTCTTATGTTCTGATCCAGCAGCGCTTTAAAAAAAGTTAATGTTCCAGAGCTTCCCAGGTCGGCTAACCCTTGATGAGAGTACTTGTGATAGGGAAAGACAGTTTCAACATATACGGTCTTCCACAGCGCAGTATTTTCTTTTAAAGAAAAACTTTAGCTAGGCTGCGTTCTCCGAAATGTTTGCTTGATCGATTTGTTTGGCTGCCCAGCTTCCGGCTGTTCCCCTAATGTCATTTGGTTTGACCAGGTGCGGCTGATCTCCGAGAGGGACTGCTCGTCCAGGACGCTTTCCGCCATGAAGTTGGGATGTGCCACGGAAGTCAACGTGACTGACAAGCTGCACATAGTCGAGAAATGGAGGAAGGAAATGGGACTGTGTTGGAAGGAAGTGGCATACTTAGGTTAGGCCCTCTCTTCAAATAGAAGCCCGGAGTCTATTCTTTTAATTTATTCTGTATTGCTGAATAGACAGTTCAGCTAAAGTGTCTGTGACCATGCTGGACAAAGTTTGGGTCATCAAGTGTGTGTTGTTGTTTTTGTTTGTTTGGGCTTTCACTCCATCTTGCCTAGAATCATACAGGCAGGTAATGATGCTTATCAAGCACAGACTTCAAGGCCCATGTTGGGGATCGTTAGGAAAGGAGTCGAAAATAAATTTGCCAATATCATGCAAATCTATGATGTGACCACACTTGGAACTGTGTACGGTTCTGGTCACTGTACTTCAAGACTGGGGCTCCTTGCACTCGGAGAGCACATAGTTATACTATGGAATTCACTAGCACAAGATGTAATGATGGTCACCTACTTGGTCAGCTTTAAAAAGGGAATTAGACATGCAGGAGGAGAAGGCTCTCAAGGGCTGTTAGTCATAATGGCTATATATATATATATATATATATATATATATATATATTTCTGGAGGCACTACGCCTCTGAATACCATTTGCTGGAGAATGCAAGCTGGAGGGTGCTGTTGCACTTCCCATAGGCATCTGGTTCGCCACTGTGGGAACAGAATGTTGGACTAAATCAGCCTTTGGTCAGATCCAGCAGGGCTCTTCTTATGTTCCTGGGCCCAATTTACTGGGAAGTTCTCCTGCACAAACCCTTTATGCTGTGTTTACTCTTAAGTTTGTTGTATATGGCTGTGAGCATCCCAAGTGCCTTGGAAATGCAACTCAGAAGTTTAACAAATAAATGGTTGGATTTGTGGCATTCTACAAGTGACGTGCTTTTTTGCTTTTTTAAATCCTGATCTAATGTGTACTGATGTCTCTCCCACTGCAGGAAACGAAGAATCTGATGTTGAGTGCCTGAAGAAAGCCGGCATGAGCGCTACCCCTGCTGATGGCTGCCCGGCTGCACAGAAAGCTGCGAGCTACATTTGCAAATGTAATGGTGGCCGTGGTGCAATCCGGGAATTTGCAGAGCACATATTCCTCCTAATGGAAAAGGTGAATTCGGCTGGAAAGAAACGATGATGATAATGCCCTGAAGCCACCAACAGCGCTCTTGGGGAAGAGGACTCCTAGTTCATTCTGCTGATTTCTTTTGTTGTGTACTCATTGCTTGGTTTTTTTATATTTTGGGAATCCAAAGGGCATTGTCGTTAAATTTTAAGAGCGTGCGTTTTAAAGCCAATTGTTACTTTCCTGTTGCAGCCCCCGTGCTGGTGGAAAAGCCAGCCAAGTCGAGCCAACTGCAGTCAATATTGCTCGACGGGTCTTATTAAAACGTTAAAAAGTTTGCGGCATGAATGCCTGCCTTTTTAGCGGCCTGGTTTTTGATAAACCATGTTTCAAAAGGAGAACTAGTAGGAGGAGAATTTTGGTTTCTTTAAACAGACAATTGTAGGATTGTGCCAGTGACGGAATGCTACTGTGCACAGGACTGGTTTGATGAAATCAAGTGGGCATTGTTTAGAACTGGATTGTTTAGAACTGAATTTCCTTGCAGAGAGAGTGGTCTTCTAGACTCAAACGTTTGCCCTCTCCTGCTGCATAGGAATATAGGCTCTCCATTCTGGCATCTCTCAAGGATTGTGTATCTGCAGCAAGGTATATTCTACAGACTTCCCAAGGTTGGGAGAGGCCAAATCCCACCACGGTTCCAGATTAGACTTCTTGTGAAGGTGAGAGGCCATAGCTCAGGAGTAGAGCACATGCTTTGCATGCATGGGATCCCAGTTAAAACAGGGGCAGGGAACCTGTGCCCCTCTAGATGTCACTGGACTCTAACCAACATCTGTCCCAGCCAGCACAGCCAAAGGTAAGAGAAGATGGGATATGTAGTCTTGACAACATCTGAAAGGCCAAAAGCTCCATGCCCTTGAGTTTAAAGCAGGTGTTGGGGAATAAGAGGCCCTCCAGATGTTTTAGCCTGCCGCTCAAATCATGCCTCACCATTGGCTAGGGCCAATGGCAGTTGTCGGCCAAAACAGCTGGATGGACACAAGTTGCCCACCCCTGGTTTAAAGGAACAGGTTGATGGTAATGTGGAAGAACACAAGACCCTGAAGAGCTGCTAGTGAGTCAGTCAACAATACTGGGCTAGATGGAAAAATAATTTGGTTTAAGCCAGTGTTACACTGACCCAGCTCATCAGCTGCTGTTGATACCCCCTGAGCGGATTCATTCCCAAGATCGGCCCTTCACCTTTTGGGCTTTGCATCCAAACCTCTGCTGCTGATGTTGCTTGTTCCTGCCGCCAGGCCATAGACCGCCATGTGTTTTGCGCCTGGTCTTCCGATCTGATGCTGTGCTTTTGGTCCGGCCTGCCTTGCCCTGAGAGAAGAGCCAGGCCATACAGTCCGTGGAATGAAAGGGTTAAAAAAAAATCTGTCCATTGTGGTGAGGGTTGCATATTAGGATGCTGCTCTTCAAAAGAAACCTCCTGCGTATAGGAAAAAAACACACCTTGCCTGTTAAGGAAAGTCTGGGTTGAACTCTTCTCCCTGACTGCTAGTTTTGAGTGTGTGCGCGGATGCGTGTGTGTGTAAATAAAACACGAGAGCATTCAAACATGCAACCCCCACCTGTAACCAGAATTGGTACCATCTTGGAAATTGTTCCCCTCCTGTCCACAGGGCTGACTTAAATAGGGTGAGCACTCAAATATCCTTGTGCGAGATGCAGCACAACTGGGTGCTTTGTGTTTAAAAGATTCTTTTACATCTGCGGTATGTAAAAGGCTTGCACCGTGCTGACGTGAAAATGGTGCACCCATAGGGACAGGCATGCAGATTAAGAACCCTTTGCATGAGGCACTCTGCAGGAGTAAGTGATATCTGCACAGCCAGTGTATTACTTATAGCCAGTGGAGGCTGGTAGTGATGAACCCTATCCCTAGCTTATGTTCAGCACCATGGATAGCGCCTTTAAAGTTCAGACTGAAATGCGGGCGGAGTGGATACCCATTACTTAATGGGGTCCAAAGGTTGGTTCCCATTTATACCTGGATCCAACCTGCATTGGATTAAGCCTCTGCCTTGGGATCCCCTACCTTTTTTTGTAAAGTAGCCTTCAGGCAAGACTAGCTATATGGACATAGGAAACTTGCCTTCTACTGTCAGACGATTGGTCCATCTAGTCCAGTATCTTCTACTCAGCAGTAGGCAATAGACTGCATCCTGACCTGGGAGATAGTGTAGAATGGGGGTAGGCAGCCTTTTGGCACCTGTGGGCACGTGAAGCAACCTGAGAAACTGTCCTGAGCACCACCACAAAATGGCTGCCATGGGAGGTGTGGCAAAGGACAAGCAACCTGTCCAAAAGACTGAGTACACAAGGCAGAGCTGGGTGCTGAGCCCCAACACATGAAACAACTCCTTTGAACCCACAGCTGATAAGAAAGCGTGTTAATCTTTTAAAAGGGCGGGGAGGAGCACCAGGAAAGGTGTCCGTGGGTGCACTTGGGTCCGCGGGCACCAGATTACCTGCCCTTGGTGTAGAAGCAGCACATAGAAACCATGGAGTTTTCTCTGGAGGTAGCTCTCCCTACCTGCACAGCATTGCAGTGACTTATATGTGGCAGCTTTACCGAAAGAAATGCCCTTTTCTGCAAAGACAACAGTTGCTGCATGTTAAGTGTTTCCATGAATACAATGGTTGTGCTGTTTCGTTATTTTAAATCTGTGATGAATATTGATCATAGCTTCTTTTTCCTATTTGCTTTGCAATGTGCTTCGGGATGTCTGTTCCCCCCCCCCTCCAAGTGTTCGGAAGATGGCTACGCACCTTGCTGAGCTTCTTCTTCTTTTTTTTTTTTTATGGCCTTTGAGTAGGCTTTTTGAAATAGCCAACATTTTCTAGTAATCCGGGGCTGGATGGAAAGGAACAACGTGTTTAACTTTCTTCCATCATCTGTACGCAGCACCATTTAGGCCTGCGTTTCACCAACGTCAGATGATGGTAACGAACATGTATCTAGTCTGTACCACTTCAGGCTACTGGTTTTGGGGGCCCGCATTATAGGATGCTTCCCTACGGAGAAAAAACACACACACACCACATTCCTGTATATATAGGAAAAAGAAAATGTTGGGAAGAATGTTAGGCTAAAATCCTTCTCTCTGAACTTCTGCTGTCCTACGTGGAGGAAGACATGTTGATGGAGGAATGTTCCGTCCCATGAGCCTCCACCTATAGAAGTGCAGTCCAGGTATAAGCTTGCTACCTCATGAGTTGTTTTTAACAGGTTGGCCATAGTGCCCGGATAAGCAGCCTGTGGCCCTCCAGATGTTTTGGCCCACAACTCCCATGATCCCTCACCATTGGCTATGCCGGCCAGGGCTGATGGGAGTTCTTGGCCAAAACATCTGGAGAGCCACAAGTTGCCCACTCCTGCCCTAGTATTTGCTCCTGTAAGGCTATTCTACAAGCCCGGTTCACCTGTTCTGCAGCAAGCGTGTTTACTGTTTACCATCGATATGCCTGCATTTGCAGCAGTAAGAATAGCAAAATGTGAAGTGGGGCGACGTTTGTAAATCCATGGTGGGATGTGCACGCTGAAAAGTAAAGATAGTGAATTGGCACTTGCTTTCAATAATAACTCTTCAATGGTGTATGTACAAATTCTGTCCTGCTCATTTCCTTCCAGCATAAGCTCAGCCTTAACTGTCTCTTCTTTGTCTTGAAGTCATCTCGCAATTTCCACCGTGGACCAAAATCCTTTCTTCCTCTTGCCCCACTCCCATCTTTCACCTCATTCTTCGCTCTTCCTTTCTCCTTCTGGGCTTTCAACAGTTAAAACTTGTCACCTGTCTAGAGATGATTTTGTGTACGCTGCGCTGGAAGAAACCCCAAGGACTGTGATCAGAATATAGGCAAACTGGTTTGCCTAAGTTCTGTTTCTAGCCATTTTAGGTTCTTCCAAGGCATCTGGAACATCCTGGTATGTACAGCAGGGAGGGATAGGAGAAGATTAGAGATGTCTATTTATTTCCAAGGAGCGGGCTTCCTTTGTCCTTAGTCCTCAGCACTTAACTTTGGGACTTGGATTATCAGTTGATAACTCCGCTAGCGGAAAGGCGGACAAGAGATTGCCTTGAATTATTTGTGAATGGAAAGTAGTGCTGTTTTTCAGGGTTGTATTCAGGAATATAGGATACCTGTTCCAGCTGCCCAGGCCTGATCATGTCATTTTTTATTTGTGGGTTCCTGGGGGCTAAAAATGAAGGATTTCTACTGCTCAGATGCCCTGCTGGGCTATACGGCTATCAAAGATTTTTTTACTGATTTGTTCTTGTTGATTATTTAAGGTGCAACCCCATACATGTTTAGACAGAAAAAAGGCCTACAACTCAAGCATGCCCCAGCCAGCACAGCTGGTTGGGGCATGCTGGGAATCGTAGCCCCCCCCCCCCCGTCTAAACATGCATAGGATTGCGCCCTTATAAGTGCAGATAATGTGCTACCACTGTTTTAAAAGAAATCATAGTCAAAGTAGGCTTCATTTTTCTGTTCAAGAATAAAAGGTAAAAACCTACTGTTTCCCCCCCTTTTGTGAATGTAAATGAACACAGAGATACTGGAAGAAAAAAAAAAGAACTTGCCTTCACCGTGTGTCTTTCTATGACTTAGCTTCATATTCCTGGTGGCTGCTCAGGCATGGAGACTTGCACTATGAAAGTCACATGTTAGATGTTGGGGACTCTGGAACTTGAACTGGCAACTTAGGGATATGAGGTTGGGGTATGAATACTAGGAGCCAAGACTTCTGCATTTGCCTGATCAACAGAGTAGTAAGTCATGACTCCTACAAGGCTGGTTCTGCCTCAAGCCACTGACCTGAAGGAACCTACAACTGGAAAGTCCAGATCTAATTAGTGCCACTAATCGGTCCAACCTAATCCTGCCAGTGCATACTTGCAGGTAGGTTCATGGCAAATGAAAGAATGTTCGTCACAGAATCTGAATTTGCCACAGTACAAGGTTATGGCCTCTAGCCTAGATAAATTCATAGAGGGTAGATCTCGCAGGAGCTATTATCCCTGATGGCCAATGCAATGTTAGCATGCAGAGTTTGTGTATCCTAACATAGCTCTCTTCTGCTTGTGGGTATCTGTGGTCATATGATGGAGTAGATTTCATAGATCATAGAGTTGGAAGGGGCCTACAAGGCCATCGAGTCCAACCCCCTGCTCAATGCAGGAAACTAGAGGAGGAGTCTCCCATCCGAGTAATAACCAGGCCTGATCCTGCTTAGCTTTCCACGCTCAGACAAGCTGGGCCAGCGTAAGCCACAGGCCTGTACAGAGTGACCCTTGGTCTTAAGTTTTAGGTAAATGTGAATAATCCTAAACGCTAATAGCAATCTCATTCTCCAAGTGCATATGCTTATATAGCAAAAATGGCAACCATTCACACAGAAGAGGGAAGGATCAACACTCGGAGGTACCACATAGTTTGTGGAAGTACAAAAACATATGGGGGGGGAACCAATGGGGGAGGAACACCTGCCCCACACACACACACACACACACACACCACACACACACACCAGCCACCCAATGAGGACAGCCTTCCATAGGCACAGAATGCTGACTGGTATTCTGTTGGGGGTGAATGGAGTATCCTAGAAAAGTTCATGGCTGGATGTTTGCAACATGCTCTAAGCTGGGACCCTCCAGACTGCAGCATTTGTTAGTACAGTCAGCATTGGATTGAGAGCATAATTTCATCCAGAAACGTGCTTGTAATCCAAAACACTCTTATATCAACTAATCCCCCCAAAAAATTTTGTACATAGGTTTAATTTAAGCCGTACTACATCCTTGTATTGCAACGACGCTTGTATATCAATTAAAAAATAAATAAATATTTAAATTTGCTTGTCTTGCAAAGCTATCAACCAGTCTTGTATGCCGTATTTTACTGTAGTAAAATGATGATGTTTCAGTGTGAGCCCCAGAGATCCTTTGAGGGGGGGCAGTGTCCCCATGGCAGCCATTTGCATGGAGTAATGCAGTGCAATCTTCAACACAAGTGTATTCATGGAACCTGAACCTCCTAGAATCATAGAAAAGTTTCGGCCACTAGGTGCTGCATTCTTTAAAGTCAGCCTAGAATGAAACTGATGGGGAAAAGCCAACCAGCCAAGTCTGACATTGCATCATCTGGCTCTTTCATTTACCCATTCTGATATCCTTTGCGTCATAAGAAATGGCTAAAGGGTTACAGGGTGCTCATCAAAGGACTGTACAGTTCAAAGAATGAACTGAATAGTCTGCCCTGGACCAGCTTCTTCTTGTTTTGTACTAGAACCCTGACATCCACCAACCAGAACCTAGGGCAAAACTTGGAATGGCACTGCTGGTATATTTTGTTGCAGGTCTTACTTGTACACATTCTATTTTCCTCTTTAGAAGAAATCTAGGACATGAATCTGGAAAGTACAAGCCCTTTTAACATCTACTGACCCACAGCAAACACATTTCTGAACAGTCAATTTCTGCTGTTTGCCTTCAAATCAGCATTCATAAACAAGATGTTCTGCCACTTCGCTGAATGACATTTTCTTGTTAAATGTCTCTTCAAACATCCGGTTCTGTTTGAGAGTGAAATGATTTTTCCAGTCACCGACAGCACCTAGAGAATTAACAGTGAAAAATGAAGAGCTACAGGGCCACCAAAGCTGTTATTATCAAAAGAATACCATCTGTCTCTCGACGGATACAACTTGCGCATAAGAGCACAGTGTGTATCTCATGCTCATCATCATCCCCTAAAACCAGGGTCTCCAATGTGGTACTCGTGGGCACCAATGCGCCTGACACAGACCCACTTCTTGGTGCAGTGCCTGCCAGGCTCCTGCCTCTTAGGACTTTTTATCTGATTTCTTAAGATTTTTTTAATTTAAAAAAATTAAAGGGGGACGGGGCGGACATATTACAAAGCGAAGTGCTGTCCTCCAGCACCATGTTTATTTGGGTTCAAAAGAGAAGGCTGTTGTGTTCTGGAGATCAGATACCACCTCTGCCTTGTGCTTAGGTTCTTGAGGAAGTTACTTTTCTTTTAGTTGCACCGCTTTGCCTTCTGGGAAATGAGTGTTTTTCGACTGGCCATGTCTACCATGGCAGCTATTTCATGAATGGCCAAGGGGGCTTGTAGGCCCCTTCCAACTCTATGATCTATGAATCTATGAACACTCTCAACATCACCCACAACACTCAACATTCCTTGTCCTAAAATGGGTGGGGAACGTGTAGCCTTCCAGATGTTGGTGGATGGCAATCCCAACAACCCTAGCCAGCATAGTCAAATGGACAGGTGTATGACAAGTCACCAATAACAACAACAACAATGTCAATTGACCCGCACATAGTAAATACAGTTTAAAAGCAATTTAGGAACAGCTGTGGCACAATAAAACAGCTATGCAATGTAAACCAATAAAGGACAACAGCTTCCATAATAAATAAATAACCATTGTTTAAAATAAAATGACCACTAAAATAACTTTAGCTAGTAGACATGGTGAGTTGTTCTCTAAGTCTAACAGCTATATTGACAGATATCTTGCCACTGTCAGGGACACCCTGGGGTTTTTGTCTTCCAGTAAATATTTAACATAAAAACAAATTGACCTCCCTGGTATATTAGCCAATAATTGACTGATCATATGTTGTCGAACTTCCGTTTAAAATTTACAAAATAAAAACATGTTCGATTGAATCAATCTCTTGGCTATTACAGGGGCATAATCTTAGGGAAAAAGCAGTACCAGCAAATCTGCCACTAAGTACTTGAGAGGGTAGAGAATTAAATACCGTAACAAGTCACCTGGGATGTCCTCACACAGTGGGAAACCTCAACTGTCCTTTGTGTCCTTATTGCCTCCCAAACCATCAAGCCAATGCAACAGAATCACATGATGCTTTTTTCTGCACAGTACCACTTCAGACGTGTGTGTGTGTGTTGGATATCTCATCTTTGAATGTTCCCCATGGAGTGGGGAGAACCCTCTCTTTGCAGATAGAAAACCAGGATGTCAGGGAAATCAGTTCTTAGATAATAAGCAAGTCTCGTCCCATCTATTTCTCCCCCATTCATACGTTCCAAACCCTTTCGCATCTGGAGCCCTATGGGACTGTTCGGAAAGCGTGGATTACCCAACACTTTTAGTGGGTTGGGGAAGTAGGATCATGCTTGCTGCCTCTAGCTCTTTTCACTGCCCATGCAGAGCGGTGGGGTAGGATCATGCCCCCTGGCTCTGCTCCTGACCTCTGTGCATTCAGCAGAAGATGTGAAAGGGGCTCTGTGAACATGCATACACAATTGTATGCTCATAGTGACCAGGGACCCTTGATAACTGGGGCCTTATTCAGGTGCAGCCCCTTTCACAATACACAAAGGCTAGGGGGGCAGGTTGAAGCCAGCAGGTCCTGCAGTGGTGTCCGGCTATATGCTACCTCCAGGATCAGAGACAGTAGGCCTATGTACACCAGTTGCTGGGGCACATGGGCAGGTGGGCACTGTTGCACTCATGTCCTGCTTGTGGGTTTCCCGTGGGCAGCTGGTTGGCCACTGTGTGAACAGAATGCTGGACTAGATGGACCCTTGATCTGATCCAGCAGGGCTCTTCTTATGTTCTTATGTTCATCCACCTCTGTGCATTTAGTATCCACACGACTGAAAATGCAAAGCGAGTTTCTGTTTCAGGTGATCTCAAGTGGGTACTTGTCTTTAAAGGATATGTGGGGAGATGCCCTATTTATAACAAGGTCTAACTGTTGGTCCATCTAGCTCCATGCTGAGTACCCCCTTGCCCTCCAGCCCCAGAGATCATTTCATCCCAGTGGGGATGGGCAAGAATTTAGTCAGGTTCGAATTCTGATACAAACTTACCAAATTTGCACGCCCCAAACCCGAACGCAGATTACTGACAAAATCTGTACATTTCTGAAGTTTGTGATGCAGTTTGCAAAAAAGGAAAAAAAGAAAAAAAGAGAGATGTGCACAAAAAAGCATACATCTCAAAAAAATGTGCCCCAAAACGTGTGTATTTCAAAAAAATATATGCACAAAAATACTTTATTAATTGGAAATCACTTTTTTTAAAAATGTGTAGAATTGCGAAAGTGCACATGAGATAGCACAGATTTTTTAAATTAAAAATCTGTACAAAAATGTGGATTTTTTCAAAGACTGCAGAAAAAGATCTGTACAAATGTTCATGCGATGATTTTTATTTTTATTTGAAATCCAACATGGAAAATGAAAAAAAAAAAAAAAAGGGAACCCAAGCAAAGCTGAGCTTGGCAGATTCATGCATCCCAACATTTGGGCCGTGCTGCCAGATCACCTTTTACCTGGAGATACCAGGGACTGAACTTGGGACTTCTATGCATCACCCTTGAGCTGCAGTTTTTCTCCTCTTTGCAAGCTGCCATCCAGTCGTTTCTGATGTGCGAGTAAGGCACATTCTTTTCCTCATTTCAAAACGACAGATAAGGCAAACGGCTACTGCAACTCCTTGCACAAAGCAATAGTGTGTCTGGTCTCTGTTTGGTTTCAGATAAGCCCAGCAACTTTGTCCTGCAATACCAGGTGTACGATAAAGATAAGGAAAGTCAGGGAAAGAGGGAGGCTGCGAGCGATGCTGGTTAACTGGGAAAATTTAGCCCCTGGCTGCGAGTAACCCAAAGGCCTCGTCCAGGGACTCCTCAGTATCCCACCAGTCGTATCCCATTCCCTGTCCTAACTGGGAGAGATGAAAGATCGGTGCAGATGGGGTTATGGGCAGGCTATTCCATATTCTGCAAACTAACCTTGTGGAAAAGTCACAGCCTTCCACTTTCTCCGAATCTCAGTTTTCATTCCCGTTTCTTTAAAAAGGTGACATTCTACTCCGTATAGGTCAGTGTTCTCCAACCTTGGGTCCCCAGATGTTTTTTGACCTATAACTCCCAGCATGCCCCAGCCAGCGTAGCTGGGAGTTGTAGGCCAAAAACATCTGGGGACCCAAGGTTGGAGAACACTGGTATAGGTGGTGAAAATGTGAAAGGGCTCATTCGTTTAACCCTCCAGGCAGCTTACCTTTTCGGAATATCAGCTTCCGGTTGGATGTGAGCGTGCAGACTGTATGATTTGGGTCATGGTTCTCTTTCTCCGTGTTGGTTTTCATCTCGCTGAATGAAGATCTTTTGCAGATTTCATGAATCCCGCTCTCGCTGGTGTTGACCCCCAGAAAGGTGCTTACTTTCTTCACAACCATAGGAAGATCCTGAGATATGTGAACGATAGATGACATGGATTCCTTGTATGCCTGCTCATCTGTCTGTTCTGCTCGGACCCCACTGAAAGTCAGTGGGGGGTGCTCAAAATCACAGCAATTTTCATACTTTTCACGGGGTATTGGGCAGGACTATGAGTTTTTCAAAGCCTGAATTATGGAAGGGCCTAAGGCTGCCTGAAATCCTAAACACATATACTAGGGCAGTCTTCTCCAAGCTTGGGTCCCCAGATGTTTTTGTCCTACAACTCCCAGCATGCCCCAGCCAGCGTAGTTGTAGGACAAAAACATCTGGGGACCCAAGCTTGGAGAACACTGTACTAGGGAGAAGACCTCTACTGAACACAGTAGGAGCTACTTAGGGTGGCAGCTCTTCCATTGCCAGAAAATGTATTAAAAGAGGGCAAAAGAAGATGCTGAATTTCATTCAAATTGCTTATGCTAATCGATATGTACAGGTGCACGTTGAGAAATAATTTCTAGAGGTTAAACAGAAATGCAACTCATCTCACCATAGTGGGGGAAGACTGTGTGACCAAGGGGCAAATCTACACGAGGGTCCCTTTCATTAATCCGGGGAGCTCTGTCCCTGTATTTATGCAAAAACACATTTGGTGCTGTTGGGGCACATGCTAATGAATACCGTGGGTTGAAAAACGTGATCTTGTGCCACACACACAAATGCAATTACGGGAGAAGTAGGAGGCTTACGAAAGGAGATGTGTGCGGGGGTGGTGGTGGTGGTGGCCCTTTTTTTTAAAAAAAAAGTTGGGTTCCCCCCCCCCTCCATCTATATGCAGGTGCAAAGGAGCATCCTTTTTAAAAAGGGGGGGGGACTGAATTGACAGCTCCTCCTGCTCCCTCACAAAAAATGATGGAGAAGGAGAAGTGGATGAAAAGAGACGAAGGGTGTGTGTGTGTGTGTTGGGTTGGCTGTTCCCATCCTCCTACCTCCCTTGGGGTGAAGCCAGCAGCATCAGTACCCCCATTCCCATCCACGCAAAAGCAATCACACCCCCCCCCAAAGTGCAGCCCTTTCTCCCGTGCTGGCTTTCCCAAGAGTAAGCGCCATTGAAATCAATGTGATTTACTTCTGAGTAAGGCTATTGAAGATAATGTGTTCCTTCTGAATAGACATGCATTTCGGCTTGTTTTCAGCTAGTTCTTCCTTCGGGCAAGAGGGGATCTTCCAAACTTTATTTTTTCAAAGGGGAGGGCAGGGGGGGGAAGCAGCCTTGCATTTGCACTTCAGTTCACTGGGCAAGTTAGAGAGAGAGAGAGAGAGAGAGAAGCCAAGGGGGGGGGGGCGGAGGCGGGAAAGCAACTGAAGTATCTCCTTCTCAGAGTTGCTGCTATTTTGCAGAAACCCGATTGGACACTTCCTCTCCCCCCCCCGCCCCCCACAAGCCCCCTGAAGCCCCTCCTCCTGGCCCCAGAACAGTACTGCAGGTTTAGCACACGCTGAAGTGCTACATACCTGGCAGAAACCGCAACATGTGAAACATGTGATATAACTGGTCTGAAGACATCTCGGGCTTTAATGGAAGAAATAGCACGAGGGGGACAGTTTGGGGGTGAACGTCATGTGACACGCCAGTGAGTCAGGCATCACCATGCCGGAGCTGTAGGACTTTTTTTTTTTCTGTCTGTCTAAACATGTATAAGATTGCACCCTTACAATATAATCCTGTGTGTGTTTATTTTGAAGTACGTCTTTTTTAAATTTTTATTTAATTTTTGCAAAACAACATATAACAAAAACACAAAATTTAAACGTATACTCCATATACACTAAATCCTACTCAGCCACACAAAGCTCACTGGGTAACCTTGGATCTAACCTACCTCGCAAGGTTGTTGAGAGGATAAACGGGGGTGCGGTGAGGACCACATTTGCTGCTGCTCTGAACTCTTAACAGGAAGGGTGAGATAAATGCTTTAAACTATTTGATGTTTAAGATTCAAGTGTGTGTATAGATAGATAGATAGATAGATAGATAGATAGATCTGTGTACATATATTTACCGTTTTCATGTCTTCGAAGAACAAGAACAGGATGTTTTTGTCATTTATGTGTTTCTCCCAGCTTAAAACATGATCAAACCAGGATCCGTAGACAACTGTAAAAAGATGGCAAAATTGAGGTTTGAATAAATCCTCCAGAGTCCGAATAGTTCCAGATGATGTTTGCAGCCAATCAAGAATCAGGAAGGAGTTTATCTATTTTATTTATTTATTTATTATATTTATGCCCCTGCTTTTTTCCCTGCAAGGAACCCGAGGCGGCTTACATCATCTTCCTCCTCCGCTCCCTTTTATCCTCACAAACCACCCTGTGAGGTAGGTTAGGCGGAGAGTCAGTGAATGGCCCAAAGTCACCCAGTGAGCTTCATGGCCAAGTGGGGATTTGAACCCGGTTCTCTCAAGTCCCAGTCCAACACTCTCACCACTACGTCACCCTGGTTCCACTTAGTTCCACATACATTGATGCCAGAGGGATCCCTGGCTTAGACTGCTGTATCAAGTTCTGGGTAAACATCTCCGAACAAGGATAATCTCACACAGCTAACCACTGCGTAGCGTGGCCTCTGGCCATCTGTCCTCTTTTAGAGAGGACAGTCCTCCATTTGAAGGGCTGACCGAGGACTGTCCTCTATTTTGAAGACATCCTCCATTCGAAGGGCAGTCCAGTCCAAGTCTGGTACAAAGATAAAGAACCATCAGAAAGAAGAGCTTGGCCCTGAAGCTGCCCATCACCAATTCCCACCGGGACAGCAGACCGAGCAAGGCACACAGATCACCCGATGACACTCTTCCACACTATGATGAGATGTTGCCCATCACCAATTCCCACCGGGACAGCAGACTGAGCAAGGCACACAGGTCACCCGATGACACTCTTCCACACTATGGTGAGATGTCCCGTAGTTCTGTTTTCAATGAGAATAATTATTCCTCAGTTTGCATTGATGCATCTACATCAGCACATGCACATTTCATGCACATTGCTGTCCTCTTTTGACCTCTTCTTTGGAGATGCATAAGTGGCCACTCCGCGTAGTGGTGGTGAGAGTGTTGGACTGGGACTCGGGGAGATCCGGGTTCTAGTCCCCGCTCAGCCATGAAACTCACTGGGTGACCTTGGGCCAGTCACTGACTCTCAGCCTAGCCGACCTCACAGGGTTGTTGTGAGGATAAAATGGAGAGGAGGAGGAGGAGGATTAGGTAAGCCGCCTTGGGTTCCTTGCAGGAAAAAAAGCGGGGTATAAATACAATAAATAAATAAATAAATATGCTACCTATACTGAACAAAGACCATTGGTCCACCTAAGGTGCAATCCTATGCATGTTTAGGCAGCAAAAAAGGCCTACAGCTCCCAGCATGCCCCAGCCAGCATAGCTGGCTGGGGCATGCTGGGAGTTGTAGGCCTTTTTTGCTGCCTAAACATGCATAGGACTGCACCTGTAGTTAATATTGTCTACCCAATGCCTGGTAGCAGCTCTTCAGGCTTTCAAACAGGGGTTCCCCCCTCCCCCTCAGCCCTACCTGGAGATACCAGGGATTGAACCCTGGACCTTCCACATGCAAAGCAGGTGCCCTGCCTCCGAGCTTTACATTTCCTAGCTGAAGCTCCATTGAGGCACTCACACAGCTCCCGAAGAAGAGGGCAAAAGAGGGTTGCAGATCTGCCTCAAATGTGGGTAGTCTAATTGATACGCATAGGTGCAAATTGAGAAAAGAATGGCTATAATTTCAATAGATTATACGGTACAGCTCAACACCAGCGTGGGGAGGCCTGTGACCAAATGGCCTGTGTGTCTGCTCCGTCTGTGGTCCAGGCGCGGACTGTTAATTGATGGGCGACTTCAGGGCCCTGTTGTCCCTTCTTAGGGCTCTTTATCTTCCATTTGGACTTGGACTGGATCGTCCTTCAAATGGAGGAGTACCCTCTCATAGCCATTCACAGAGAGGACCGTTCTCGCTAAAGCAGGACACATGGCCACCTTCGCTCAAAAGCATGTAATGCGGGAGGAGAAGGGTAAAAGGAGCGAGGGGAGGGGACTCTCTTTTCCTTCCACCACAAGGATTTCACAGTTCCCCACCTACTAAAGCGCTGTCTCCTTTTCTGGAGCATGGAATGTATAGTTCCCTCTGTCTTCTGAATTTGAACCAGAAGGCCCAAGAAACAACAGACTCCATACTCCCCTACAGGAAATGATGCTGTTGAAGTTCGTTCAGTAGAGTAGATCAGCTTTCCCCAACACTGGGCCCTCCAGATGTGTTGGACCACCACAACTCCTATCATTACCACGGTGGCTAGGGATGATGGGAGTTGTAGTCTAACACTCCCGGAGGACACACGGTTGGGGAAGGCTGTGGTAGAGGATTGCAACTCAGCCTCCCTGTCCCTCCACCTCAGATGTTTAGCTGCCTCAGGCGAAGGACAAGATGGCGCCCGCTCCCCATTCCCCATACAGAAGTGAAACTGGATTGGCAGCTGGATTTTACTTCGGCACTCACATCTTCCACCATGCCTGAAGCCAGCAGGCGAGTTTATGAGGTGCAAGATAGGCTGTGTAGCACATAAAGGTCTGTCCTTCAGATGCCTGAGGGTTGGGGTCCGGAGAAATGACCAGAGAGCTACTATTGCTGCTCCGCAGCATCTGCTGCTCGAGGTGGTTGCCTCACGCTGCCTAACGATAAGAGCTGGCCCTGCTCTAGCTGCAGCCTATGCCGACACCTTGATACTTTTGGTTGCCCCTTTCTGCCCCTTTTGCAGCTCTGCAGTATCCATTTTGAAATGGGCCGATCCAAGTGCGCACAGCATTCTAAATGTGGCCACACCATCGATGTATAAAATGGCATGATGATGCCGGTGGCTTCATTTTCAATCTCTTTTCTAATCATCGCTGACATAAAATTTGTCATTTTCAGCTACCATACGGCGAGCTGATATTTTGACTGATTCGTCAGCCCCAGAACCCTAACTGGTCACTTTCTTTGTTCATGAACGCCACGTCAGACCGGACCCCACCAGTGTAATCCGTGAAGTTACACTTACTTGCGCTGATGTCACTTTGTTGTCCATTCACCCAGTTCCTGAGAGATAATTTTGGAGCTCCTTGCAACTCTCTTGGGTATTCACCACCCAGAATAATTTGGCATCATCCACAAACTAGAAGAGCCCCCCACCAATTTGGCCAATTCACTCCAGATCATTCACGAACAAGCTATATAGCGCCTGTCCCGGGACAGATCCTTGGGGAATTCCTCTTCCTACCTAGCTCCATTTTGGAAACTGTCCATTTACTCCTCTCCCTTTGTTGCTATTTAACCAGTAAACCAACCTTCCCCAATCTAGTGCCCGCCAGGTGTTTTGGACTTCAACTGCCATCAGCCCCAGCCAGCATGGCAGGTGATCAGGAGTGCTGGGAGTTGTAGTCCAAAACATTGGAGGGAAGGCCCCAAGTTGGGAAAGGCTACAGTGAACTATTCCATGAGAAGACACATCCTCTTATCCTATGGCAACTGCTTACTCATTTCATGTAAGCCACATCAAGTTTATAAAGGGAAAGAAAAAAGGGAAGGAAGACATCTCAGGTCCCATGATAACAGATTAGTATTTCATTCTTCCACGTTAGACATAGTAACATCACTTGGTTTTGCATTGTTATTGACACCAATTCTATTTTTTGCTTGGTTGATCTTTGGCTCGCCAGTTCCAGAACAAATTTTTACAGCCATACAATAAATCAGCGTGATTTATTTACTTAGCGTGAATGGTGTTTAGATAACAAGAACGAGACCCTCAGGGATTAAAACTGCTGCCATAAAAGTGGGCCATCCAGTCTGCGTGACTCGGATTTGACAGTCCAAGATAACCAACAACGTGGCTACAACAAGGCAGGAGGCGTTCAGACTGAAGGTCCAGTGTCCACATATATGCACGTCCAAAACATCTATGAGTTTAGGGTTTCTAGCAGAACCTCAGGCCCAGGGGCCAGATCCGGCCCTCCAGATGGCCATGCCCGTTCCCCCTGGCCCCACCCCTTTCCCCTGGCCCTCCAGGTGGCCACGCCCCTTCTCCCCGGCCCATCCCCTGATCACCAATGGTTTGGTGTTTTCCCAGCTTTTGTATGCTTTCCCCCCTATTCGAAAAGGTCAAATTCCTTTTCTAAGGCTTAGTTACTAGCAGTAAGAGCTGTATGATAAAATATGCTGATATGTTTTGGTCTTTTGGCCCTGCCCCTTTGCTTCGGCCCTGCCCACCACCAGAATGCAGCCCCCGAGAGCTTCTCCAAAATGGAATTTGGCCCTTGGGCTGAAAGAGGTTCAACACCTCTGTTCTAGCTAGAGACTGGGACACCAGAAGGGAGAAAATGTATCTAGTAGGAAGTTGATGATCTCTTTGCAAAACAGTGGATGGTGCCACGGGGTGGCATTGTTGGGGACCTGCCCACTCCAGAGTAGGGGGTCCACTGCCAACCTCCAGAGCCCCGGCCCTGCTGCTGGTGTTGCTGCTCTTGCACTTCAAGGTTTTCGTGATGTACTAGAATTTACAAGGTGTGTGTGTGTGTGTGTGTGTGTGTGTGTGTGTGTGTGTGAGAGAGAGAGAGAGAGAGAGAGATTAAATCTTACCATCTCCTTTTAAAAACATCTCCAGGAAATTAGGCCAGGAATCTACGGTGGGGAGGTTAGGATTTGCTCTATAATAATGGTACATGGAAACGGCAATGTCTTTTGGATTTCGGATAATGTAGATAGCCTACAAATGGAGACAACACATTACTAAGGTAAGAACGTAGGAAGTTGACTTATCGCATCATAGGTCCACCTAGCTCAGTCTCGTCTACAACATTGACTGGAACTTGTTCTGCAGGTTTTCCCATCCTTACTTGGAGATTCCAGGGGATAATCCTGGGGTTTTCTCCATACAAAAGCATGCACTCTGCCACCAAGCTAATTCCCCAAACCATGGTCAGGATAAGGCCTTCTGCCAACATAGCACTTTGGGATCAAGATCTTGCTACATAAGCAGGCCAGCATGGCATAGTGGTGAGAGTGTTGGACTGGGACTCAGGAGATCCGGGTTCTAGTCCCCACTGGGCCATGAAGCTCACTGGGTGACTTTGGGCCAGTCACTGACTCTCAGCCTAACCTACCTCAGAGGGTTGTTGTGAGGATAAAATGGAGAGGAGGAGGAGGAGGAGGGTTATGTAAGCCACCTTGGCTTCCTTGCAGGAAAAAAAGGTGGGATATAAATATAAGGAACGAATGAATGAATGAATAAATAAATAAAATAAGCAGGGCTAGCCACAAGGTGGTTTGGGTGGGGGGGCTCTTCTAGAACCCTTTGTGAACCCTCTCTGTAGCACTGTCCGCTCAGTGGCACCCGCCCTCTGGAATGCTCTCCCATGTATGGTCTGAGATGTGGAAACTGCGGCAAACTTTAGATACCTCTTGAAGATGTGTCTGCTTACTCAGGCTTTCCCTGAGATGTAATTGCACCACTCTTTTGGCTTCTGTAATGTTTTTAATGTACTGTATGAATGCTTTTATATTGGCTTTTATATTGTATTTTATGTATTGCTTATGTAAACCACTTAGAGATCTTAAGATATCAAGCAGCATCTAAGCAGTTTAAAGAAATAAAAAGCATACATACATAAAATAAATATTTGCACATAGAAGCAGACTTCTGCATGCATTGCTGTACCTGAAAGAGGAAGCAAGCAGACAAATGCAAGGCTCCTACCATTCAAAGGTTCTACCTATCAGCCAGCATGATGCACACGCAGCCCCACTGATAACTGGTCCTAGTGCTGAGTCTGCTGACGGTCCTTTTGCAGGGCAGAGACGTAGAAGAGGGGATTGAATTCGGCCTCTTCCCTCCCCCCAGCACAGACACATGCACACAACTTCCCTCTCTGAATAGGTGATTGGTGCTTTCACCAATCATCCAAAAGCTCAACTACAGGTGACGCTAAACGCACTGCTGCAAGTACTACTATCAATTTTTTTTCTTTTCTTTTTTTAAAGATCTACGTAAATAGCAGGCCCACCCCCAGATCAGGACTGCAGAGAGAGGGAGTATAACCAGGGGAAGCTGGTGACTCCTGTGTCAGTGGGGCCCCTTATCCATTGCATCTTTTTTGCGTGAGCTTTATAGGAGCTGTCCGTGGTGCTGAACACCCCCCCAAAAAAATAGGTTCACCAGCATGGATAGCTCCTATAAAGTTCAAACAAAAAGATGCAATGGATAAGGAGCCCCACTGACGCAGGAATCACCGGCCTCCGAAGGGTATAACCCTTTCCTTCCCCATAATCCTGAAAAAAACCCACACCCACCCCAAGCTGCTATGGCCCTGGTGGAGAAGCATCCATTGGCAAGTGCATGGTGCATTAGCTTCCTTCTCAGGGCTAATAGCAGCTTTGGGGGGGGGGGATATTTTTATCAGGACCACTGTAGTGAAGGAAAGGGTTAAATCCCCTGCAGATGCACCATAGTCCCAATCCTGATTGCAGGGGAGGGGAGACTTACTAGTTATCATTAATTAAAAAAAGATTCAAAGAGGGTTCAGTGACGCATTTAGCATCACATGTAGTTGGAAGTAGAACGTGCCCTGGCTATTAGATGGAGCTTTTGGTTGCAGCAATTTTCTACTGTGTGCATATACAGTTAGATTAGAGCCATAGTGTGTGTGTGTGTGTTTATAATTTATATGATCATTTGCATATTGTAAACAGCACAATATTTGGATTGTTGTGGTGCACAGGTCAGATTTTTAAAAACCATTTTTTAAAAAGAGACTATGCGTGTCAGTCTTCAAGAAATAAATTCATGAAATGATGCCTACTGAAATAATGAAAGCTGTCGGTATATCTTACCTTGCATTGCTTGAGCTTGAACGCAGGGTGGCAGCATGTTGCCGTCCAAATGGGTCGGGATGATTCTCTTGCTTGACAGACGGTTCAGTTGGTCCAGCTTGGAAACATCTCCAAATTCAATTGGAGAAGTTAAAGCCACTTTGGAGGCATAAAGGTGCATTAAGACTTCTGCCAGCCAGTGAGTGCCTACAGTGGAGGAGAGAAGAAAGAGGCATAATATCAGCAAAACGCTGCTTAATAAACTGGGATACAGGGGCTGTGTACAGGGGAGGATCATAAATAATGACCTCTCGCCTGATCGCCAGTGGTAAGGAAGCGTTGCCTCCAGGTGACAAGGCAGGCGTAAAACTTGAGGACTAGTAACTTTAGTGGGCTTATTTTCAAGATGGGTCCAGAGTACAGACACTCGGTTCTGAAGAGCAAATAAGGCTGACTTCCCCCTTACAGGAAGCTTGACCAAGGTAATGCAGGAGCAGGGAGCGGTGAGATCAGCCTGTAATTGTGTGATTGACTAGCCCAGATCAGAAGCAGCTTTGGGGGTAGTCAATTTCATTTCCTGACAGAAGGAAGGAAAGCGAGTGGGTGGTGCCGCTCTCTGGAGAGCCATGCTGTCTGCTCTCCTGTTGCAGCATGTGCTGCAGCAGGAAAGCCCGGTGGTGGGACTCTCTAGAGATCCCGCTGGCCAAGTCTTTGTTCCAAGGATCTGGTGCCTGGCCTCTTTCCAGAGTGTTAATCCACTATGTGAAGAGGAAAACAAAAGAGAGAGAAAAAATTCTCAGGTGCCTGGAAAGAATATTTATTTTGCCCAATGTGTTTAGGAAATAATCTTTTTCCTTTGTGTCTTTTTTCGGATATATGGAGAAAAGAGTCCCTCCAGTTTCTCTTCTGCATTAAAATGCTCTCAAGCAGGCCCCTGGCGAAGGAAAAAGATGGTTTCGAAAATGCGTTGGGCAAAATAAATATTCATTCTAGGCACCTGTGGATTTTATCCTCTCTTTTGTTTTTGTGATATGCAAGTGCCTTCCCCTCTCATTGCTTTACTGTGAAGAGGTCCTTCCTTTGGTCTGTCCTGGCTGAATCTCCTACCATTCAGCTTCATTCGAGGTCCCCAGATTCTAGTACTGTATTATGAAAGAAGAAGAAAAACAATGCTCATCCACTTTCTCCACTCCACGCATATTGTTATATGCCTCTATCTTGTCTCCCCCCTTTTTTTTCTAAGCTAAAAAAGCCCCAAACATTTTAACCTTTCCCCATTTGGGAGTTGCTCCAGCACCTCGATCCTTAGTTTCAACTGCCCTTTTCTGCCCCCTTACCAGCTCTACAATATCCTTTTTGAGGACGGATTTGTTATAAAGGCATTTTGAAGACAGCTTTGTCCATTATGATATTGGCAGTTACAAAGGTCTCCGCAGATTAGTCTGGGAATTGCCCCTTGGAAGTCCATTGGTCTTTCTTGAGGCAGCATAAAATCCAAACATCCTGTGGATTACAGAGTTAAGATTGCAGATCTCAGGCCCACCGACCTCTTTTTCCTCTCTCTTGCATGCAACAATTTCTCTTCCCTTCACCAGGGGCACAATCCTATGGCTGCTAGACAGAGTTTAGATGGCCATAGGAGAAGTCAGAGTCCCAGCTCCAACATCGGAAATGCGCTCCGTGGCCGGAGCTGGGACTCTGACTTAGGACGAGTGCCCTCCCTCCGCCCTCAGCAGCCGGCATGGGAAGAACTGCACCAGCTGCGGCTCTGAGGTTGGAAGACTGACCTCGGAGCCAACATTGTGGGTGTTCCAGGGGGCGAGGAGGGTAGGAGTAAGGCTCCATCAGCATACGATGTGGCCAGAGAACCAAGGGCCACCGGGAGGCTGCACCCCATGCCTCCCAGGATTAACAACGTGGCAAGGGGGAGACCAGCTTGGCCCCATACATTGGCCAAAGAAGGAACAGCTTCAGGGAATTGTTTTGCCCTTCCCTGCCACAAAAAAAGGGGGGAAGGGCAGGATCTATAAGAACCTTGTAATGAAGAGCTTACTGCTGGCTCAGCTTGTCTGAGCGTCGGAAAGCTAAGCAGGGTCAGGCCTGGTTATTACTTGGTTGGGAGACCCCTCCTCTAGTTTCCTGCATTGAGCAGGGGGTTGAACTCTATGGCCTTGTAGGCTCCTTCCAACTCTATGAGCTATATCTATGAAATCTAGCTGAGCTATAAGAACTGGTGCCTGAGTTTTGCTTTCTTCCTCCTCCCTCCCAATCGCTTTTCCTTTTGTGTCATGTCTATTCGATTGTAAGTCGCAGGGCAGAGACTGTCTAATATTAATCTTTGTAAGCCACTCTGGGAGCCTTTTCTGGCTGAAAAGTGGGATTAAAATGCTGTAAATAAATAAATAAATACATACATACATACATACAATGTATCTGGGGACACCTCACCCTCCCCTCCTCGCGAGCCAGGGCAAAAGACTTAGATGGCCAAAATCAGTCGTCTGCGACTTTTGCAGGGTGGCAGGAGCACGGAGGTGACCTTCTCCTCCGCATTCCTTCCGCCCTCCATTGGTTGCCCGTATCCGGAGGGTTATGGGCAGCCACCTTGGATGGCACAGGAAGCCTGGAATGAAAGATAGCACTCCCAAAGCTGACTCCACGAGTCCCTATTAAAATCAATGGGGTTTTTCCCCAACAAAATAAGGCTACTTCAGATGTGTGGCTTAAATAAATTCTAGGCACAAGTGTGCCTTTTTATCTCAAAACTCTGCCACTGATTTTGACAAGAACAGACCAGGCAGACAAACCCAAAATAACCAGGCAGGCAGAGGAGGCAGGGAACCCCAAAGCAGGCAGGCAGAGGCATTTGTCTTGGACAATTCAAACTGTGGAACTAGTTAAGAAGAGACCAGGCAGGCAGAGGAGGCAGGGAACCCCAAACAGGCAGGCAGAGGCAGCCAAACCCAAAATGTCTGAAAGGTTGCATTAGGAAAATGATTTAAAAAAAATAAACTTGGATTGTTACTGCAACTGGGTCCAGGCAGCACCTGCAGGTGGCATCAAGCAGGGATGTTGACGAGTCCTTGGTCTCGAGTCCCGAGTCGAGTCTTGAGTCCCATTAAAAATATTGGGACTCGAGTCCGTTCCACACAAAATTTCAAGCAAGACTTTACCAGACTTTGGATAGGAAACCAAAAGAACATCTTCTTCTCTAGCATCAAAGGTAACCAGGGATTTTAAAAGCTCTGGCGATGATCTCGTAGTGAACGTAATGCCGTTGAATGTGTGGATGAGCCCATGGTCTCCTCTCTGCGACATTTGTAATATTGCCTCCGGGAGCTCAGCTGATCAGATATTGGCTCCACAGTGAGAGGAGTGGGAAGCTGGTTGCTTGCCAAGCAATTGTTAGCAGCCGACTGAGAGGCTGGAATAGAAGAAAGGACTGTATTTATGCACCTTGTAACATCTTGAAAAGGTATTTCGGGCCTTATCTTTATGGATTACAAGGAATGGAAAGCAATATAAAGGTTATCCAGATAAGCAGCAATTACCAAAAGAAAAAGAAAAAAAATCTGGTCCACGGGGGACCTGGCTTTGCGGAGAAAAACCAAGAGTGGAAAAATACCCAGGACTGTAATTAAGCAGGCATTTGCAAGCATGCTTGTTAACAAATGATGCTGTTAGGATGAGTGACGCATTGTCTCGGGGTGGGTTAATGAGTTCCTAAGGAACGTGTGTGCTTAAGAGTGCTGTGGGAAAATGCACTCTTTTGTTTTAACCACAGCAGATCTTCCAACATTTGTCAGATACTGACTAATTTTCTTTTATTGGTTACATTTTTATCCCCCAAGGGCAGCCTACACCTGGGTGGGCAAACTTCAGTTTGCGGGATCTATCGCATGGGTGGTTTTTTTTTTTTTTTACTAGAACCTTGAGGTCACCAACTGGACCCTGCGGGGTTTATTCTAATGTGCAGCTGGACACATTTTGTGCAGCTGGGGGGGAAAAAAAAATGTGAGCAGCAGAAACTATGTTTTGGTGCAGTTGGGAAGATGGACTTTAATAAAGAACAAGCTGTTTCTTAAAAGAAATAGATAAGGAAAGAAGATAAAGAAACAGAACATTAACAGCACCATTCAATGTGGCTGCCCATAACCCTCCGGTCTCAGAGGATTATGGGCATCCAATCGAGGATGTCTCCTGCGCTTCTTCCGCCCCGTAAAACACTTTGACGGCTGATTTCGGCCATCTAAGTGTTTTGCCCCTGCTCACAAGGAGGAGGGGCTGAGGTACCACCAGGATATGTCATATCATATCTCGGTGGAGCCTCACTCCCCCCCCCCCGCCAATGCAGGCTCCAGAGTCGGTCTTGTGACTTTGGAGCTACAGCCGGCACGGAAAGAACCATGCCGGCTGCAAGGGCAGAGGGACAGGCCCTCCGAGGTTAACTTATGTGCCTATTAACTCACTGTACATATCGACAGTATATGTAGGTATACAACGGTGGCACATAGCAGTTCAAACACAAAGAAGGCGGCTACATAATTGTGTCATGCGCCATACCTGCTATCACACTGTACCTATCACATCAAAAATTTCCTCCTTTTTAAAGATACGGATGATTTGTTTTGATTACCAGACCTTGAACGAAACTCACAGTCCTTCCACACAAAATCCCACTCCTGGTTACTCCAAGCTTTTAGCAGTATAGTTTAATGTTGGGGAGAAGGGGCATTATTTTGTCAGCTACTATTTTGTCCCACGTTTATTTTATAACCTATCTTCTGTCTCCTTGTAGGCATGGTGGGCTGGGTCAGCGGCCAGAATGCTACATGTTGAAACTTGGATCATCTTGGGATGTCTCAGGCCTATATCAGTACAGAAAAAGGGAGAAAGTGATGAAAACAAAAACGTTATGGTGTTGCTCAGTATTCTGTTGCTGTTGTTGTTGTAACTGGGACTATCTTTTGTCAAAAACATGTTAAAAGGAAGTAGCTTGTCTCAGGCATAAGAGAGGTGCATACCCACAATTTTTATTTTAATTTTTAAAGCATGGTTCAGTGTTAGACGCTCGGGAAACACTGGCCTAGTGCAACTCTATTGCACTTTATATGCACAGTTCATCACCATTGCCATCAACTTGAAACAGAAGTTTATGCAGTTCACTTGAGGTGTAATTGCCCTGCTATTTAAAGGCCCACTCCTAGTTATCTTGGATTTCTGACGCATTTTTTCCCTATTAGGAAATTGTGCAAGCTAATGAGAATAGGGTGGTAGATTTACAGCGGCAGATTAATCAGGCTCTAATTATTAATTCTAATACATCTAGATGCCCTTACATCATTTCACTTGATCTCCAACCTTTTGAACTTGGACCCTCTTTCTAAACCTACGCTATGTTCCACAGGTGAATGTGCAGAGATGCAAGCTCGTTCCTGGGTTGTTTGATGTCAAGTCCAAAACTGGAACTCTGAGTTTTAAGCCAGCAACAAACCCTGGGTGATTGTCGAGTTAAACTCTGTGTTTAACCCTAAACAAACAGAGTTCTGGGCTTCAGGCATCACATCGAACAACCCAGGACTGGGGCATTCCTGGGTTATTGATTAAAGCTGATTGAAAGCGGAAACCGCCAAGCATGTGGGAGGGAGGCAGCACGCTTGCTCACGGCTCTGCCAATTCATTGGTTAAGCAGCCTATGAATTGGCATCATGTGCAAACCAGGATACCCTCTCATATGTTAATCAGCTCATCACTCAATGACATGTTGTGGATGGCAACTGTCAAGAACTCCATTTTCTTTTTGTGCTCAAGCTGTGTGTCCGACTTCCTTTGACTAGGCTGAGAAGTGGAATGTAGTGTTGCAACCACCTGTGTGTCTGTTATCTCAAGAGGCCTCTGGCCCTCAAAGCCAGAGTAAGACTCAGTTAATTGGACTGAATGATCTCAGCTGTGGTCCTGTGGGAACTTTTATGCTCCCTATGGGGTTTGGGAATACTGCTTCAGTCGACTTGTGATTGGCTAACTAAGATCTTCCTTGAGTTGTCAGGGGTTTGAGCATACAAAGTGGGGGGGGGGAAGCTTAGAGCTGCCCATAGTCTTTGTCTTCATGCGTCCACTTGCTTTCAGGCTTGTGATTCTCTGGATCTGGATATCTGTATGTTTTTCCTTTCCCCACCTTACCCTAGAAACAAACTTAATCTTACTAAGAGTTGCATGCTTCCTTCTATGTAATATGTACATATCCGAGTATAAATTCTGCTGTTAATGGCTGTTTAAGCAGGCTCATAGATCTAGAATCATGAAAGTAAGTTGGAAGGGCCTACAAGGCATAGAGTCCACCCTGTCATGCAGGAATCTAGGTCAAGCATCCTGACAGATGGCGTCAGCTGCACCTTGAATGCCCAGAGTGGGAGCCACACCCCCTAGGTAGTTTCATTGTTTATTCTCGACGTCAGGAATTTTTCCTGTGTTTAGTTCTAGGTCCTGTAATTGAGCCCATATTCCTGTCCTGAAACGGGATATCGAGAAAGATCTGCCTCTCTGTGTGACATCCTTCAAAACGGAAAGTCATTTATCCCTCAGTACCTCTCTGAAGCTAAACAGCATGTTCTTGCTCAGGCCTTCAGTCCCTTTACATCCTTTGCCTCCTCTGAACCTCTCAGTTGTCTATGTCTTCTTAAGTGAGTGCAGAACTGGACGCGTACTCAAGATGAGGCCTAGCCAGTGCGATAAAGGGGAATATCATTCCGCGATTTGGAGCTACTTCTATAATACAGCCCAAATGCATTTGCTTCTTGCAGCCACATCGCATTGCTGCTATTCAGTTGTGATCTAACCTCGGTCCCAGATGTTGCTGAACTACAGCTCCCGGAATCCCTTGCCATTAGCCATGCTGGCTGGGTATGCTGGGAGCTGTAGGCCAGCAACATCTGGGGACCCAAGGTTGGAGAGCCCTGGCTTAAAGTTTCAGGTCTAGGGCTTAAAACAGAGGGTGCCAGTTTGGACTCCCATTTCTAGGCTCTAGGGATGTCCAGTAAGGTCTGAGAGCCCCCCCGGCTCAGGCTGAGGTGGATATAAGGGCCTACCTTAGTAATTGTTTGGTCCCTGCCTACACTGCAGGGAGCTTGGGCAACTGTCACGATCTTGGACCTGCGGACACCCCCCCCCTGGCATTCCGACGCAGAAGATTCTGGGTCAGACTCTTTTATTAAAGGAATCTCACAACAAAAGCTTAATGGTTAAAGCAGTGTTCTCCAACCTTGGGTCCCCAGATGTTTTTGGCCTACAACTCCCAGCATGCCGCAGCCAGCGTAGCTGGGAGTTGTCGGCCAAAAACATCTGGGGACCCACGGTTGGAGAACACTGGGTTACAGTCTTCAAGAACCCATACAGCAGGTAACAGTTGCTATAGGCGTTAACTGAATACTCATCACATTTCAAGGCTAATAACTACAGCTGAGACAGAGGCCCAGACAACAGTTTCCCAGTTGTAATCTCTGTGGCTCAGGTCAGGGGCAGAATGATTCCCGAGCTCATCCATCTCAGGCAATCAAAGACCAGGGTTCAAGAGAAAAAACCGAACTAATCTGCACACCCACACAGAGGTCAGTACCAACTTTGCCCACCGCATTGGAACTTCTGTGTTGTGTGAGTTCAGGCTTAACAGATCCAAGAGTTCCAAACAAGTTCAGTAGCAAATCAAAGACAATTCCTACACGCAGAGATTTCAGCTGCTAAAGCCTCCACCTTGGGATCTCTACATTGCCTAGGTCCAGGCATAGGAAAGTCCAAGAGTCAAGACTGAGTCCAGCCCAGCCAGGGCACACCACAGGCACATAATCTACAGTCCACAAAAAGTCACAGGTGTATGAAAAGCATGACAGTCTTTTCACGGCAGGTTCTTCACAAAGTCCAGAGAGAAGTAAAGGGTCCAAATAAGTAGAATTCATTCATTTGTAGAGTGCTTCAGCAGGCCCAAGTGTTGATAAGTCCAAACAGAGAGGATGCAGGCAAAGAAAGACGAGATTGTTCCAAGCCATGCTTCCACGGCTGGGCATCCACTTTGAAGCTAGGATGGATGTGCCTACGGTAGCCTTCCTACCACACAACTAACTGGCAGGGGATTTAGCCCATCGTGAGGCCTCTATCCAGCCCGGGTACCTCCCTTCTACTAAGTTCTCAGAGAAGCTGCCGGCTTCTCATGTTTGCGAAGCTCGACTCCTGCTTGCTCTTGCCCGAGAACACTGACAGAGGACTGATCCGGCGCTAGAGTCCCTTCTGTTAATCAAGGAGCTCTGTTGCGGGATTTAGGCAAAACACATTTACCACTGCTGGGGCACATGCTAAAGAATACAGTGCAGTTTCCACTGTGTTGAAAGCGTGATCTTGTGTGCCACACACAAATGTAATCACGGGAGAAGGAGGAGGAGTTTGAAAGCTGATGTGTGCAGGGGAAATGGCCCTTTAAGAAAAAGTTGGTTTCTTCCCCCCCATCCTTGTGCAGGTGCAAAGGAGCGAACAAGTGGAGATATTTTTTTTTTAAAAAAGGAAAAAATTGACAGCTCCTCCCGCCCCCTCCCACAAAAAGGCTGTGGTGCTGCCGCCGCTATCCTCCCATCTCCCGTGGGGTGAAGCCAGCGGGATCGGTACCCCCATTCCCCTCCACCTAAAAGCAATTCCTGAAAGCAAGTGCAGCCTCTCTCCAGTGCTGACTTTCCCAAGAATAATTGAAGGTGAATAATTGAATTTACTTCTGAGTAAGGCCATTGAAGATAATATGATTTACTTCTGAGTAGACATGCCTTTTAGCTCATTTTCAGCTAGTCGTTCCTTGAGGCAAGGAGACAAAGGGGGCATTCCAAACTTTATTTTTTCCAAACGGGAGGGCAGGTGGGAAGCAGCATTACATTTACCCTCCAGTTCACTGGGCAAGTCAGAGAGAGAGAGAGAGAGAGAGAAGCCGTGGCGAGGAGGACGGACAGACGAGGGAGGTGGGAAAGCAACTGGAGGATCTCCTTCTCAGACTTGCTGCTGTTTTGCTGAGGCCTGATAGGACAATTCCTCTTCCACACCAGCCCACTGAAGCCACTCCTCCTGGGCCCAGAACAGTACCGCACGTTTAGCACACGCTGAGATATATATACCAGGGAGAAACTGCAACATATAAACTAAGCTGTGATATAAGTGATCTGAAGAAATCCAGGATATAATGAAAGAAATAACGCGAGGAGAATGGTTTGGGGCGAGTGTTCTGTGACATGCCAGTGAGTCTGGCATTACAATGCTGGTAAAAACGCTCAGTGTAGAGCAGTGTTCTCCAACCTTGGGTCCCCGGATGTTTTTGGCCTACAACTCCCAGCATGCCCCAGCCAGCTATGCTGGCTGGGGCATGCTGGGAGTTGTAGGCCAAAAACATCTGGGGACCCAAGGTTGGAGAACACTGGTGTAGATCCACTCAGAGTTCCCCTCGCACAGGCCTTGACATTCCATAGGCTTCCTAGGCTTAAACCCTGCCAGACCACTTCTGATCGAAATTCTAACGAAAACTAATAGGCCCATGGCAACGCTGAGGCTGGGCAACCCCTGACAGCAACCCCCTTTCTCCCTTCACAACAACCATTAATGTAATTGTCACCGTCCGTACTTCTTGCATTTCAGTTCCCTCTGACAGTACAGGTTACACCTCACTAACACACCCTGCCCAGCATATGTACATAAACCTGCCAATTTGAGGTTAACACTTCGTGCAACTGAGGAAGGGGACACTGTCCACGAAAGCTTATGCCAGAACAAACGTGCTGGTCCTTAAGGTGCCACAAGACTCTTTGTTGTTGTTTTTACACCCGGACCAGAGTGGGGAAAACTGAGAAGGTGGCAGCAGCAGCCGCCACCGCCATACTGGTGAAGTGTGGAGCTTCAGTGACAGCTGGCTGGAGTAGGAGCAAGTGGTTCTGGACCAGCGCCTGAGGGAGTGAACACATTTCTGGCTGCAGCAAACTCTAACTCACCCAGTTCAACTGGCATCTGGCGTTACCTTATGGACTGACTTATCACCTAATTTGCATTATGCATTATTGCATTATTGCATTATACACACCAACCAAAGCAATCAGTAGTCATTAAAACATAAACAAATAAAATCATAAAATTGTAATGCAGGATCATCATGCATTAAAACAGTTTGGCAAATGTTCAAAGTAACCTGTGAACACTGATTGGTATTAGGTTGTTCAGTTGTCTGGGAGAGGCACTCTGTCGGACCTTTCCAGAGATGTCATTCCATGGGTGAATGATGGATTACTTGGCCGCGATTTAAATGACGCAGGGTTGGATCACACCACAGCTCACCCCATTCAGCAGGGTCTCCTGACTGTGCAGAATTTTCTGGGAGCTGGAGGGGCTGTTGAGGGGAGCAAGGAGTGGGGAACTCATAGGAACATAGGAAGCTGCCTTATACTGAGTCAGACCACTGGTCCATGTAGCCCAGTATTGTTGACACTGACTGGCAGCAGCTCCCCAGTGTTATCACCCAACAACATTTTGTGGATGGCAACGGTTACGGTAATTATCACTGTCTGTACTGTGCTTTCTAGAATTCTTTCCTAGCCCTACCTGGAGAACCCGGGGATCGAACCTGGGCTCTTCTGCATGCAAAGCAGGTGCTCTACCACTGAGCTACGTCCCCACCCCAAAGTCCGCTTCTGTCAGTGCAGTTGATCCAGCATAAATCTCGATCCAACCCTTTCATTGTGGGTTTTCTTTATTGTAATTATTTATCATTTGTATTTATAATTCTAAAACTAGAAAAAAAATATTTTTATTCTGCATTTCAGAATGACAAATTCAAGGGAAAGAACAACTGAACCTTCAAACAGACTGAACAATAACAAAAGCAGTACGTTAGATAAGTAGTATAAGAAGAGACTCATACATAAAAGTATAGTAATTAGATGATCTTCTTGAATATTATGAAGGGAGAACATCCTTCCAGAATGTGGTGCGAGTCTGAGCCGAAAAAATCTGCATGCCACGGTCACATCCCTGTCAGCATAAGATGTGGATGGGAAATTGGGAATCAGTGCTTGCTAAAGTGATCAATTCCCTTTCACAAGATAAAGGTACATCCAATGGCTGCATAAGTACGTATGTCTGTGAGAGTGAACTTCCACATTTTTTGACACACCATTGAGAAACAGAGAAGGTGATTCCGTATTTTTTCACTGTTTAGAGATCTCTAGCCTAGCTGCTAATAGACGGTGACTGGGTTCAGACAACACGATAACCCACACTCAAGGGTTGCGTATGGATTGAGTGTGGCTTGTCATTGAACCGTGGGTTGTTGTTGAAGCGTGGGTTATCATGTTGTCTGAACCCAGCTGCGCTAACGAGCCATGGCTTGTTAACCATGAACAACCCATGAAGAGAACCCATGGATTGTGAACTGTGGGTTGTTCACCATGGCTTGTTAACCCCCTTCTCCCTGGTTTTCCATTGTCGTCCCCCCCCGCCCTCCAATTGTCAGTCAGCATTCCATGTCCGCTGAGCAGACAGAGACCTCCTTGGGCTGTGTGTGTCCCCCTCCTCACTAAGTTTGGCCCTCAGTTTTGCCATTAACAAGCAGCAAGAATGAACTTTGGGAGAACAAAGGAACTAACAGGTGATGGAGCGGTGTACAAGTGGGGGAGTGAATGGCTCCTAGGAGGGAAGGAGGGTTTACTTTACTGTGGAAGTGGCGATAACTGTTCCTAGTCCCTCTCTTTTCCTTTTATGTGCCTGTCATGTGCTTGCTCCACCGTTGTCTGGGCCAGAGTGAGAGGCAGGTGAATAATTGCAGTGGTGAGGAGGAGGAAGAGGAGAACTCCAGGGGGGCCCTTGCCAGTTGTTGGCGTGTGGGCCTTTGGCAGGTGTCCAACCGTACCTATTCTTAACACCGGGCCTGGCTCTGTATTCTATAGCATAGCAATGGGGAGACAAAATGTGGACGGGAACAGGTTGTAATTCCAGGATGGAGCACGTGCCTTATGTGCAGAAGGTCCCAGGTCTCTTCCCTGAAATCTCCCAGTAAGGCTGGGAAAGACCCTCAGCTGAAACCCTGGGGAGCTGCTGCCCGTCCGTCACTGTAGACCAGGGCTCTCCAACCTTGGGTCCCCAGATGTTGCTGGCCTACAGCTCCCAGCATACCCAGCCAGCATGGCTAATGGCAAGGGATTCTGGGAGCTGTAGTCCAGCAACATCTGGGGACCCAAGGTTGGAGAGCCCTGCTGTAGACTGATAGTGACCTAGATAAACCGATGGTCTGACACAATATAAGGCAGCCTTCTATGGAGACTTTCTCTGACTGTATCACAAAGGCTCTCTTTAATTTGCTGGCGAATTAGCTTTATGATGGATGAAATGTAATTATCCCAGGCTAGGTACGACAAGTGCTTCCCTCTTCTCTTCACATTCAAGTGTTTGCACTGCCACCTACTGGCGCTTTGGATACCGGTATGTGTCTATTTTATCACGTTAGACTGAATCGCAGCTTCATCAAGCTACCAGAAGGAGGATGTCGTCTGCCACCTAGTGCCCAACTGCTTGACACTGTTGTTTTCATCTTAAACCACGAGGGCTGTGCTTGCAGTTGTGTCTAGTCTTTCTCTGTCCCATCACACTCCGCCTGTCACAAATAGTCCTCTTGAATGGCGAGGAGGACACATTTGGTGCACTGCTAGACTGAAGAGAGTCGAGGTCCAGCACTGATGCAAAGCAATGGACAGTTTCAGTCACCTGTTTGTTTCATTACTCTTGGTTTAGTGTAGCTTCACCTCATTCTATCCTTTGAATGGCCTTGGTGGGAAAGAGAGCCCACCTGCCTGAGGTCACAAAGCAAAGCATGGATGGGCAGTCATGGTTGGGTCTCCTATTGTCCAATCCAAGATGGAGTCCATCCATAGCATGTTGAGCCTCATGAAACAAGATGGCCATAAAATGAAGAGATGGGCCCCGGTTTGGATAGCTTTAAAAAGGGGATTAGACAAATTCATGGAGAATTCATGGCTATTAATGGCTACTAGTCATGATGGCTCTATGCTACCTCCATGACTGGAGGCAGTTTGCCTGTCAATACAAATTGCTGTGGAATACGAGCAGGAGGGTGCTGTTGCGTTCATGTCCTACTTGTGGGCTTCCCATTGGGGCATCTGGTTGACCACTGCAGGAACACAATGCTGGGCTAGACATGACTCTTCTTATGTTCTCTCTCTCTCTCTCTCTCTCTCTCTCTCTCAACTTGGCTTCTTTTTGTTGTTAATTGTGTAATTGTTTTTAACTTTGCAATAAAAGTTTGTTTTTTAAAAAAAATGCTGGCTGGTGGATTATGGGAGTAGTCCAGTGCTTCTCAATTATTTTCTGTCATGCCCCCCCTAGGAAGAAGAAAACATTTTGCGCGCCCCGCGCGACTGTAAATAGTATCATTTGTCTATAAAATTGTTATAAGTACACCTCTGCATAACACTGTATCCTTATTAACGTATAAGAGAATAAAAAAAGAAAGAAATGTGGATCAATTTACAACAAAGAATAGCTTTATTAACTGTAGCAGAAAAGATTTAAAGGAGCACAGGATTTAAAGGAACACAATATTAAAAAAAACTTTTAACTGAGGTCAAACGAGCCCCCCTTTACGGAGCCTCGCGCCCCCCCTGGGGGGCCCGCCCCACTATTTGAGAAGCACTGGAGTAGTCCAACACATCCAGAGGGCACTAGGTTGGGGAAGACAGCAAAATGGGGATGGGCGGATTAGCCATAAGGAGTGAGTCTTAGTGATGAAAAATGAGTCAAGTTAAACGGGAAACCTGGCATGAGTGTGGAGCCCCTTGAGTTTCCCCCTTTTCTTTCACTTGTTCAAAGGCAAACCACTTGAAATTGGCAACATGTGACTGACCTGATGCCAAAGACTGAGCACAATTAACACGTGCATGCCTTCCTCCCCCCCCCCCCCATTCTTTCTGCTGGGTGAAATTGCAGCTGTTGAAGGCGAGCCACCAATTTCACTCCCGTAAGCAAGCGAGGCCAGTCAATCAATCAAGCAGCTTCTTCCTCTGTGCCAATCAATCAGTGCCAGGGTCTGCGACATTCCTTGCAGGGTGTCAAGCAATCAATGGCCGTGAGGGAGGTCAAGGAAATGCAGTGGACCGAATCTGTATTTTGCCTTGCGCCCCTCTGACAAAAAGAGTTGGGACAGAGACAACTGCATGACATTGTTCTCCCTTTCTTCCCCAGTTGCCCAACCTCCCACTATGCCATCTCTTCCTTCTGGATATTGCAGTGCAGAAAACCCAGTGAGAGGGTTTTTCTGACAACCTTGACTGTGCGTCATGTTCCCCATGCTGTCTGGGGAATGCTGGGAGTTGTGGGACTTTTTTCAGTTTAAACATGCATAGGACTGCACCCTTCAATTAATTAGAGTGCAATCCTATGCATGTTTAGACAGAAAAAAAGTCCTACAACTCCCAGCATTCCCCAGTCAGTCATGTTGGCTTGGGAATGCTGGGAGTTGTAGGACATTTTTTTCTGTCTAAACAGGTATAGGATTGTGCCCTTAATGTGTTTTAAAAACAAAACAACCCTGAAGTGTATACCCCTAGGATTCCTTTAGTAGGCATGCCAAGTTCCACGTGTCTTTGTGTCATGGTCTTGGAACTATGGCCCTGATGGATGGACAGATAGACACACATCCTTTTTTATTATTATAGGCAACACATGGAATCATCACCTTCTGGTAGCACAGCAAAGCAGCACATGTAGATGTCCACAGGTTCCGGCTATACAGAGAGAGAGAGAGAGAGAGAGAGAGAGAGATTGTGTTCAGGCAACATGATAACCCACATTCAAGGGTTGAGTATGGGTTGAGTGTGGGTTGTCATTGAACTGTGGGTTGTTGAAATATGGATTATCCGTGCTGTCTGAACCCAGCCGAGATAACAAACCATGGCGAACAACCCATAGTTTAGACAGAAAAAACCCAATAACAAACCATGGGTTCTCTTCATGGGTTGCTCATGGTTAGCAAGCCATGGCTTGTTAGCACAACTGGATTCAGACAGCATGATAATCCATGTTTCAACAACAGCCCAGCTTCTTCTGCCATTGGCTGGGCTGCTCAGATTCCAGAAAGGGTATCTCTTTGGGGGTTGAAGGACCTGGTGGGGGGTGGGAAAGGAACCCTTGAGTGTGGGTTATCATGTTGTCTGAACCCAGTCAGAGAGAGCCAACCCAGTGGGACTAAACCACACCAAGCAAGTTTCTGATGGAAAACTACTCTGGACTGTTCCATTCCAGCCCCTTACTATACATTCTATATACCACATTCCTGCCCTGTATTCATAGATAGATAGATCATAGAGTTGGAAGGAGCCTACAAGGCTATCGAGTCCAACCCCCTGCTCAATGCAGGAAACTAGAGGAGGGGTCTCCCAACCAAGTAATAACCAGGCCTGACCCTGCTTAGCTTTCCACGCTCAGACAAGCTGAGCCAGCGTAAGCCACCGGCCTGTATATATTCGTTTTAATTAGACATGGCAGGGATTGAAGCTTGGGTTCTTCACAGGCCTCAAACACCATCTCAGAGTTCTTGCCTCTTCTGCCTTTGGCTGGGCTGCTCAGATCCCAGAAAGGGTAACTCTTTGGGGGTTGAAGGACCTGGTTGGGGGGTGGGAAAGGAAATGAGGCAGGGGGCCAAGAAGGCAGCAGACCAGGGCAGCAGCAGGACGTAGGAAAGGAGGATTGGAACAAGGAGTGCTCCAAAGAAATGAGGCTCAGGGGAGAAGGCCTGATGGAGGAGCTTTATTTATTTATTTATTATATTTTTAAATTGCCCATCTGATCGGTCACCCAGCCACCCTGGGCGATGCACAATCATGGTAAAATACAATAAAACACAATTAAAACACCATTAAAACACAATTAACACAATTAGAACAAGATCAGTGTTTTTAAAAATCCTAACCCACCCCATATTCCCGCCTGAAAAGCCATGTTTTTAGTGAGTGGTGGAAGTTCATCAGGGAGGGGGCATGGCGAAGGTCGCTAGGGAGGGAGTTCCATAACTTGGGGGCCACCACAGAGAAGGCCCTCTTCCTAGTCCCCACCAGCCTGGCTGCTCTGGCTGATGGGACAAGGAGAAGGCCGTACATGGCAGACCTTGTTGAGCGGCCTACATGATGCTGCTGGAGGCGCTCCTTGAGCTTGAGAGGGAAAGGCTGGCTGAAAGAGAGAATCGGCAGAGAGAAGAGGTGTGTGTGGGCAGGAGCTGCAGAAGCGAGGCTAATTTTCATGTATTGACTTCAAGCTGCCCGCCCGCTTTTTGGCTGCAGGACTTTGGCACCGTTAACGGCACTGGTGCGGTTCAGCAGAGCTATGAGTCATCATGGCAGGACAGGAAGTATCTTGCTGGCCCTGTAGGTCTCCTTCATCTAGTCCTCATCCTTTCATCCTTTTCTTTCCTGCAGCTCTTGCCACAAACGTTTCCGACCATTAAATTTGTTACAAACACTCGATTGCAAGAGGGCCGGGATGTTGAAGGTCCCCTTGGTCTCGATCACGAGTCTAGTCACAGTCTTGGGACCCGGTCTCAGAGCCGAGTCCAGTCTTTTGGGCCAAATGGTTTCTCATGATCCAGAGTCACTCCCAAAGCTGACTCACGAGTCCTATTAAAATCAATGGGGTTTTTTCCCAACAAAATAAGGCTACTTCAGATGTGTGGCTTAAATAAATTCTAGGCACAAGTGTGCCTTTTTATCTCAAAACTCTGCCACTGATTTTGACAAGAACAGACCAGGCAGACAAACCCAAAATAACCAGGCAGGCAGAGGAGGCAGGGAACCCCAAAGCAGGCAGGCAGAGGCCTTTGTCTTGGACAATTCAACTGTTCAACTGGTCAAGAAGAGACCAGGCAGGCAGAGGAGGCTGGGAACCCCAAACAGGCAAGCAGAGGCAGCCAAACCCAAAATGTCTGAAAGGTTGCATTAGGAAATGATTTAAAAAAATAAACTTGGATTGTTACTGCAACTAGGTCCAGACAGCACCTGCAGGTGGCATCAAGCAGGGATGTTGACGAGTCCTTGGTCTCGAGTCCCGAGTCGAGTCTCGAGTCCCATTCAAAATATTGGGACTCGAGTGCAACTCAAGTCAGAGGGGGGACTCAGTCCAACTCACGAGTCAAGTCCCCATCCCTGCAAGAGGCAAAAGAGATGAAATGTTACCTGTTTGCCCTATCATTTGGCCTTTGTTTGAGTTCCCTGGGCCTCTGAAATATGGCATTCAGGATCATGATACCGCTCCTCTGCTTCAGCATCCTGTGTGGCAGGTTCTTTAATCCCGGGAAGAAGAATTAACTGCTGAACTGAAGCACGGTTCTCCCCCGTTAAAAAAAAACCCAACAACTAAAAAATGCAGCAGCGTGCCTGAAATCGAGAGCTGTACCATTAACAACATAGAAGTCCTTCAGGAAAAACAATAGAGTCAATGCTTTGATGCCTGGCGCTGCTATGGGCTATTTATGATCCATTTTAGCAGCTTAATGTACAGTTTTGTGGGCGGCTGGGATAGGAGGGAGCATTAGGCATTTTCCTCTATAGAAACAGGGAATCAGGAGGAATTGAAAGGTTGCACACTCCCAGTATGCGAGTTTTATTTTTTATTTCTTTTTAGCCTAGACAATGCTCAAACATGCGCCATGTCACCTAGTCGTGGTAGGCTGCGCCTGCCTGGGTTACCGAACTCATGGTTTCACTTGAAAAGGGACTAAGTAAGTGGTGGGGTGGTGGTGAGTTGACCAAAGGAGCACTGTGCACTGCAACCATTTCCTTTAGAGATGATTGAATTCTCTTATTCTCCGACAAGCGTGCAGGCATAGCAAGGCCCCCCTGTTGCGGTGGGGGCTCGAGGCCCCCGCACCTCTGCCCACCCCAAGCCTCCTCCCCCCTGTGGGGGAAACAGAGACGGCAACTCTTTCTTGTATTGAAGATGGCTGTGTAGCTTAGCCAGGGCGGGCGTTGGGAGGATAGGCTGCTAGGCGCGTGGGGGGGAGGGGAAATTAGGCGAAGCGAGGCGATGGGAGCGGCGCGGAGGCGAGGCAAGTAGGTGGGGAGCCAGGCTGCTCCACCTACAGGGCGCACTTACTCTTTTGAGAGGAGGGCGGGGGAGCAGTGACGCGCCGGCAGCGAAGAGGAGTTCTCTTGGCCTCTTCCGCTCCCCTAGCACCGCCTAGTGCTAGCGGTACGCCGCCTTGCTTACAACCTCTACGCTGAGATGGGATTTCAGGGGCAAGGAAGCAAGCAGAGACAATACTAAATCCAATACAAACGTTGTTGTTTGTTGAATATATTTGTTTCTTTGTTTGTTGCTGTCATCATCATCTATATCTCACCTTATTTGCTGAAAAGCCATCAAGGCATCATACAATAATTTAAAACTATTCAAAACTAATAAACTTTAACACAATAATAATAATAAAAAGAACATTTAAATACAGTAAGGGCACAATCCTATGCATGTTTAGACAGGAAAAAAGTCCTACAACTCCCAGCATTCCCCAGCCAGCTATGCTTGGACTTGTAGGACTTTTTTTTCTGTCTGAATATGCATAGGATTGCACCCTAAAATATTAAAACAGCAACATCATTTAAAAAGCTACTAGTTACTAGAAGTCTGTCATTTGGGTCGGGGGGGACGGACATGCACTATTCTGTGTGACTGTCCTCTCTGTCAGCTCCATAATAGAGCCCCCAATGAGGCTAACAACCTCGGTAAAGACCATTTCTGTTTTCTGGATGGCTGGAAGCAGACACGCGCCAATTTCATCTTTTGGGAATGCTTCTGGGGCCCATGTGGGGCATCAAAATTAGAAGTAAAGATGGTACTGGAGGCCAGGACTTCATTTGACAGCATGCCCACTCCTCTCAGTTAAAGAACTTTAAAATATATATTACTAGTTGTTGCCCGCGGCTTCGCTCACGTGGATTTTAGGAGTTGGTACAATTGTTTTTAAAAGAAACACTGATGGAATCCCAGCTCCCCCGGGAATCTCAGCTCCCCTGGGATTACACAATGAAATCCCAGCTCCCCCAGGACTACCAGCTCCCCTGGGACTGCACAATGAAATCCCTGCTCCCCACCACCCCAGGACTACACAATGAAATCCCTGTTCCCTTTCCCCCGGGATTGCACCCTGTTCCCCTGGGACTACACAGTGAAATCCGTGCTCCCCCCCCCCAGGACTACACAACAGTGAATTCCCAGCTCCCCGCCCCCGGGATTGTACAATGAAATCCCTGCTTTCCTCCCCCGCCCCCAGGACTACACAATTAAATCTCTGTCTGCCCCCCGGGACTGCACAATGAAATCCCTGCTTCCCCCCCCCAAGGACTTCACAATGAAATCCCTGCTCTCCCCCCCCCCAGGACTATGCAACAATGAAATCCCACCCCCACCCCCGTGTAGGCCCTGGCAGCAGCGCATATGAACATTCTGTTTTGATGTAGGAGAGATTTGCATATTCGCTCCTGATTGGGCCCCCGTGGCGGCAGTTCATACGAGCATTCTAAATGTCGTTGGAGTGATTTGCATATCCGCTCCTGAATGGCCCCTGTGAACATTCCAAGTGACACCATTGGCTATCATCTATTTTGGGCCGTACAGATGCAGTGATGACTTTTTCAGAGATTGGAACCTGCCAGTCTTTGTCCTTGGGTGATGGAGAGTATGCGTGCCAGGTTTGGGGCGGATCCGTCCAACCGTGTAGGAGCCTATGCGATGCACACAAACGCCCATACACAGAGACACACAGGATTTGGGTCGCCCCACATGCAACAGTCATTCTCTGATTGAAAGTGTAATGTTTAGGCTGGGTGCTGGCAGCAGAAAACTTTTCTGACAGAAATATCTGTTCTTAAAGAAAAATCAGGTTAATCCTGAGAGTCTACAGGTGATGAAGAGTGACCGTGCCAAGTTTGGGGTAGATCCGTCAAAATGCGATGGCGTGGAGCCTATGCGATGACGCCCCACACACAACAGTCATTCAGTGATTTTAAAAGTTTCCCTCCCTTTTCACCCCCTCAGACAACATTCTAAATGGCCTAGGGGAGATTTGCATACCCAGCCCTATTGGCCCCTGCAGGAATACATATGAACATTCTAAGTGTCCTATGGGCTATTTGCATAACTGCTCCTATTGGCTCCTGCAGCAATTCTGAGGTGAGGCCGATTTGCAGAACTGCTCCCCTGTTGTTTTGCCCATAGGAGATATGAGAGTGGGGCGATTTCCCTCCCCTTTTTCACCCCCTTAGGGATGGAATTTCCCAAAATCCTTCCTAAGTGGGGGGGTCTATGTCATAAAAGCAATGTCCCTTCAAAATTTCACGTTCCTAGATTAAACGGTTTGAGCTGGGCGTTGATGAGTCAGTCAGTCAGTCAGTCAATCAGGACACCTTCATATATATATATATATATATATATAATATCTAAAAAATGAAATAAGGATCAGGAGGGTGCGGGAAGCCTGGTGGGCAACAAGGGCAGTGCCCACGGGCACATTGGCGCCCATGGACACCACACTGGAGACCCCAGAAGTAGATTCATAGACTCCCACACTGACAAGAGGCAACACTGCACTGTCACACTCAAGGACAAATAACACACCTACCCTGTTTGGCCGTGCGGAAGGCAGATGTATTATTCAACCCATGCCGTCCATCTCCACCTTCTGAATGCCACAGAAATTGAGAGGAAGGGATGGATTGTCACAATGTGGATATGGGGAGAAAGCAGGTAAAAAACTTATTCTGAACTACACACATCCTTGAAGTATCAAATGCTTTCTTTCTTTCTTTCTTTCTTTCTTTCTTTCTCTCTCTCTCCTTTCTGTTCCATTCCGTTCCTCCCTCCACCAATCATTAAAAGCAGTTTGGTGCAGAGCATGCTTGGAATCAATCCAATCTTTTCTCCGTCTTCTGGACATCAGAATCCCTGGTGAACTTTGGAAGGGCACTATCGCATCTGCAATGTGTCAGCGTGCATTACACCCAATTATGCATTGACAAAGGAAGTGTTCTTGGCTTAAATTCAGAATGAGGTGGCCTGCCCTTAATCTCGATGAAACTGAAGTCAAGCAAGGTGGGAGGGGGAACAACAATACACTTAGTTTTTTCCCCCCAGTGTTTGTTGGCTATCCCATGAGTTGGTGCATTTGCTAATGAACACTGCAGCATAGACAACGCGGAACGAGGTGTCAAAAACAGAGAATGGGCAGGCAGCTCTCATTTCATTTAAGCCAAACACTTCCAGGAGGAGCAATATTGCCACTTTGTGGCGTGATTGCCACTCGATATATTGTGTCTCTCTTTGCCTTGCGCAAGAAAAGAGTGTCCACCAGATGACATCATGCTCAGCCTCGTGTAGTCCAAGCGTGTAATTCCGCACCACGTTTTTTTTCACAGGCAATGCATGGAAAAACTATTTCTAGGCAGTCTCCAGGGTCAGCCCAAATGAAAAATCAGTGCAGTGGAGAGGAGATATTAGGTATGAGGGGATGGGTCTTTCTGTGGAGCTCCCATCACATTGAGGATGTAGTCATCGCCCAGGGTGGCCGGCCAGATGGGCGATTAACAAATATAATAAATAAATAAAATAAATAAATAGTCCAGTGGTACACTGATAATCCCACATTTTCTGATTCAGGACTACCAGACAGTAATAGTGGGTGAATCTAGTGACTGTTTCAGGCAATACACAGAAATAACTAAGAGTATTCCCTTCAAAAAGGGATCTACAGTCATTTAACAAGTGTACTTGTTTGGGCTGAGCCAAAATAGCCCCCTTAATTTTACCACCCCATTGTGGCAGGCTCTGTTCCATATTTACCTTTTTTGCCACCCTGTTGTGAAGTTCAGGGGGGTTATTTTGGAGATTTGGACGGGGCAGGGGTGGAAAGGGACAAAACCGGCAGCGAAATTTTGACTGCCCGTAATAGTGCTCCTGGGAGTCCTAGCGGCAACTATTTTTCCTCTCCGGAGTCCCTAGAGTGATGGGAGGAAGCATTGCCCTCACTCTGGCTCCATGACAATGCTACATCATCACCTAGCAGTGTCATGAGAGCCAGTGTGGCGTAGTGGTGAGAGTGTTGGACTGGGACTCGGGGGATCCGGGTTCTATTCCCCGCTCGGCCATGAAACTCACTGGGTGACTTTGGGCCAGTCACTGACTCTCAGCCTAACCTACCTCACAGGGTTGTTGTGAGGATGAAATGGAGAGGAGGAGGAGGATTATGTAAGCCACCTTGGGTTCTTGAAGGAAAAAAGGCGGGGTATAATAAATATAATAAATAAATAAATAAATAAATAAAATCAGAATCGAGGCAATGCTTTCTGACATCCAAGGGAGGCTGGTGACTTCTGTGTCAGTGGGGCTCCTTATCCATTGCAGCTTTTATTCTGAGCTTTATAGGAGCTATCCATGGTGCTGAACTCCACCCCCAAAATAGGTTCACCACCGTGGATGGCTCCTATACAGCTCAGAATAAAAGCTGCAATGGATAAGGCGCCCCACTGACACAGGGGTCACCACCAGCCTCCGCTGCCACCATCACTCTACAGCAGGGGTGTTGAACCACCTTCAGCCGGAGGAATACGTTCAATTCCAGAGAAGCTCTCGGGGGCCACATTCCAGTGGTGGGAGGAGCCAAAGGCAAAAGGGGTGGGCCCAAAATACCCCCAAAATACCCGCATATTTTAGCATAGTAACTGGTAGTAAGAGCCTTAAGCTAAAATATGCTGGTATTTGGGGGTATTTTGGGCCTGCCCCTTTTGCCGCTGGCCCTGCCCACCCCTGGAATGTGGCCCCCGAGGGCTTCTCTGGAATGGCATTTGTTCCTGAGGTTCTGCACCCCTGCCTTACAGGTTTGTGGTGGCGGTAAATGGCTGTCGTCAGCTGCCTGGACTTGTGAGCGCTCGGTCATCGCCAGGACGGCGAAACAGGCAGCCACTGCATCAAAAGTTTCAGGCGACAATTTCGGGAAGCCTTTCACCTGCTCAAAGGGCCCCTCTCCCCGACACATTTAAAACCAAAAGTCATTCTAAGAGAACTTACTGGTCCGCTCTAGAACTTCTATAATACATGTCATGTTGGAGTAGGGGGGGGATTCAATCCATCCCGCCCATGTCATTTTCCTGCTCTAAATTACCCCTCCTAAAGCTGCTACTAGCCCCACAATAGGACAAAATACAGCTGCCTGTACTTTCCCCACTGCTGAGTTAATAGCAGCTTTGAGGGGGTGGGATTTACAGTGGGACAATGCCTCTCTCTCATCTCTCTCTCTCTCTCTCTGCCTGCACTACTGCCTCTGATCAAGGCTGGCTCGAGTTACGTCAGGGCCCTGGCCAAAGAGATTCTGATGGGCCCCCTCCTCTGTCAGTGGGCCCGGCAGGGCTTGTATGGCTGTGATGGCAGCACTGAGTAGTGTTGGGCAGCTGCATCTAGCCACCTTTTCGATTTCCCACAATGCCCCAGTGTGGCGCTAGGTCAGAGGCATTGTGGGAAATTGAAAGGATGGCTAGATTCAGAGTGCCCAAGCCAGAAAAAGAATTAAGGGGGGCCCAGGCAGGCACCAGCAGTGTGCCTGTTGATGGCAGAGCGCAAAAGCAGCAGCAGACTTCTCTAAGACAAACACATACACACACAGGACTTGTGTCTTAAGTAGATGATGTGAAAAGATAAGCAACTGTAACAAGATTACTCAAGTACTAAAGCTTGATGGTTACAGTTGTGCAGTTTCTTAAACGTTACTTCTTCTGTGAGGTAAGGAAAAACAACACAGGTCAATCAATCCTCCTTCATTGCTAGACCCTAGAAAGCTAAGTCAGTTAACACTAGACTAGTCTAACTGTTAGAGGAGTGTTAGAAGAATGGAATTCAAACCTGTTGCTAAGCAACCTCCAGCTTTCCCTCCCCTAATTCAGTCAAGTGGTTCAGTCCACTGAACCCTGCCCCCTGACTACACAGAGAAGCATGGTTCCTCCCTTTGCCCTTCAACCAGACTCTACACAGTCTGCCTTAACCCTTTAATGGGTAGTTATCTTAAAAAAAAACCCTCCCTTCATAGCTGACATCTTCTCGTCGCATATTCCAACATCTGCCAGGCTGTCGGGGCGTTGGCACCTGGTTGCCCAAGGATTCCAGGTGCTGGCGCCTGTTGTGACTGATGATCAAAATATGAGCTCACCTCTGCCGAACCCACAGCTGCTTTAAAGCTGGTGAGGGGAGGAAGTGTTCTGGAGATCTGATCACGAATTTTCTGCATCACATCTCCTTCATGCCTCCATCGGTATATTCCTAAAATAATATCATGTGTGCAGCAGTCCTTGGAAAGTCCTTCCAATAATCCCTGTGCTTATAAACACACACAAATAAAACCAACAACACAAAACCCAGAGCTTTTCCTGTGCTCCTTCAAAATCTCAGTGCCAGCTTTTTGTGTTAGATTTCACTTAATTGGCTTGGATGCCAAACTAATTGGAAGCCACACAGTGGAAAGGTTAAAAGTGACAGCAGCGCTTTCAGCGGCGGAGACTTATTTGTCACGAGGCTGTAGCAAAGTGGCTTGTTTGGACCGCAGCCTGATGGATGCTTCTCTCCTCTGGCTTCCTCCGTCTCCGCATCCTTGATGAGATGGAAGATTTCTTCCTACGGAGGACCTCTGAATAGACCCACACAGCACCTTGCCCTCAGCCAGCCTCTGACAGTTTCAGGGTTTGAGTTACCAAAGGTGGGATTAATCGCTGCTCCCCACAAATGAAAAGACATTGAGAAAGGGGGCCCTTCAGGAAAGATCCATCACAGGGACAGCAAAACCGCCGGTCGCATCATTTAGCCTTTTTTTTCTTGACTCATCATCTCTCAACGCTCGAGGACATCATTTTTCTTTTGGAAAGCAAAGAAAGGAGCTGTTTTTAACTGTGTTGTGCAGTGAAGGGTGAAAAATGCAAGAACAAAAACGGATTTCCTTCTTCCCCTTCCCACCAGCTATAGAGCCATTTTTTATTTTTATTTTTGAACGGAAGCCTCAGATTAAGGACATAAAAAGAGCCCTGCTGGATTTGAGTAAGGGTCCATCCAGGATAGCATCCTATTTCTCAGGGCCAAAATGGACACAGTTTTAAATTTTATTCTTACATCATTCTGGAAGGTCTCGAATCCTCTGGAGCAGAAGGAGCAGAGACCTGAGAGTGCCCCGTTCCATGAGCAGAACTTCATTCACAGAACTCTGGATCCAACTGCTGAACAGCAACATTCAACGCTTTTCTATGTTGTTTCTTTTCTATTTTGTAAGCTGGTTTTCTTTTCTATGAGCTTTTCTACATGAGGCTGTTAATCCGCTTTATCTACTTTCGGTTTCATCACAGAATTGAGATCTGTGCACTACACGAAGATTGTTTCCTTTCCCGTTTTTCCACTACATAAACTCTAGGTGGCACTGTTGTAGAGTGGACTAGCACAATTCCACAAGTGGAAAAAGCATTTTCTTTCTCTTTCGCAAATAATACCACATTTTCCCGGCTTTTTTTTTTTTTAAGCCTCACTGAAAGTGCTATTTAAAAACAGAAGCAAAACTGGAGGGTAAAGATGCTGTAAATAACTGTGAGTAGAGAATGACAAGCACACAATCAATGCTTCGTGCAGAAAAGCTCTATGTTGTAGGCTCTTTCTTTTCTATGTTGTATGCTATTTTTACCAGATACAAACATTAAATGGGGTGGAGTGGGGTGTACTAGAACAGCCTTTCCCAACCTGGTGCCCTGCAGGTGGTGTTGAACTATAATTCCCAGCATCCCCCAGCCAATCTGGCTGGGGGATGCTGGAAATTGTAGTCCAACACATCTGGAAGGCTCCATGCTGGGGAAGGCTGTACCAGAGAGCTCTATAATTATAGCTGAGAAACTATTCTCTCATGTATATGTAAAAATTATGAAAAGATATTTGTCATAGTATATCCTGCTATTGTGTGCAAACACTGCTCCAAATGTCACGTTCCACACATTTCCCACTGTTTCAAGCCTTGAAATGTTCCGAGGCATGCTGGGGTGAATTTTAATTAGGTTTATACAAAAAAGAAAGGGGGGGGGAGCCATAATTGGACCTGCCTTTCTATGCGTGAAGCATTTCAAAATTAAAACACTGACAAGTTTGAGTGCATGGAGGGGGGAAGAGAGGGAACATTTCTGCTCCCATTCAGTGACTTCAACTGCAATTATGAAGATTAAGCGGCGGGGGGGGGGGGGGATGTAGGGTAGCTCTGACTTGTTATTCCAGGAAATGCTTCCATCAGTTATGAAGCAGAATTCCTGCAGTAAACCTGGTAAAGGTGACACGCTTAATACGTCAGTAATGAGGCGGCTGGATATTCCCAAGGCACTATAAAGGAAAGAAACGTAATCTGGCCTTGATGAAGTAGTAGCGTTGGGCCAAAAAAGAAAGAAAGAAAGCTATTTAAAAAATAAATAAATGAAGGCTGTGGAAAGGTTCTGAGTTAATCACCCTGGAAACATCAGTTATTTGAAGCGAAATTGTCAGAACATGCCTCTCTGTGGGCACGGTCTCCCTATGGATAAGTCTGAGCTTATCTTGCCATGACTGATGAGCAGTTCTACATGGCTTAACGTATCATCCCTTTTATCCATGATATAGCATTGGGGGCAAGCGTTGCAGAGCGGGAAGTGCGCAGGGCTTTGGCCACGTTTGTTTATTTGTTTGTTTATTAGGGAATGTTTACATTCTGGCCTTCCTCCATCCAAATACTGTGCAGGGCGGCACGCATACACCATTTAGTGATGAAACAAGACACAATATTTTATAATAAAAGTGTGTGTGTGTGTGTGTGTGTGTGCGTATGAGCACCATAGTTCAAAGACCATGAGACCTAGAACCCTGAAACTTGGCATGCATATTAAGGGGACCTTAAGGGTGTGCACCTTGCGGTGATTTGGTGGTTAAAAAGCATTAAACAATTGTAAGTAATTTAAATGAATCCAGTCCTACCTGCAAGGTCAATGTCAGAGAATAACACCGAGCCAATGGAGGCTGGTGACTCCAACGTCAGTGGGCCAGTGTATCCACTCTGGATTTTAGTCTGAACTTCTAAGGAGCTATCTGTAGTGCTGAACTCTACCCCCCCCCCCAATAGGTTGGGATAGCACCTTTAAAGTTCAGACTGCAACCCGGAGCGGATACACGGCCCCACTGACATTGGAGTCACCAGCCTCCACTGCACGGGGCAACTTACCCGGCCCCTTGGCAACTGAGCTACAGGGGCTCCACAGGGTACCATCTTGTCCCCAGTGATGTTGAACATCTATCTGAGGCCGAGGAAGGGAGCTCCATCATTTAGGTGTGGCCACAGACGAGGCTTTCTCATGCACCCCAAACAGCCTTGCATCAGCCATGGTTGGGAGGCAGAGAGGAACCTCCCCATCAGATTTTAGGAGGTAGATGGGACGATATGCAAGGTGGACGCCCTTTCAGGTAACCTGGACCTGGAACCGGGAACAGGAGGATCCCACTGCTAGGATCATGGAACCTTTAGGCGAGCCAGCGTGGCGTAGTGGTTAGAGTGTTGGACTGGGACTCGGGAGATCCGGGTTCTAGTCCCCACTCGGTCATGAAGCTCACTGGGTGACTTTGGGCCAGCCACTGCCTCTCAGCTTAACCTACCTCACAGGGTTGTTGTGAGGATAAAATGGAGAGGAGGATTATGATTATGTAAGCTGCCTTGGGTTCCTTGCAGGAAAAAAGGTGAGATACAAATAAATAGTAAATAAATAAATAAATAAATAAAGTGTGTGTGTGTGTGTGTGTGTGTGTGTGTGAGAGAGAGAGAGAGAGAGAGAGAGAGATGGCTACCAGGAGGCCAGATGTGAGCAGGTCCAGCAGAACACACACACTTTTGAGGAGGTCTTTTTGGAGAAGCCACTGGAGATGAGGTTCTCTGCCCAGATTAGAAATCACTAGCTACTGGTGAGCTCGTCCATCCCCTCCTTCATATAAAAAAGAAGAAGACACATCCAGACCTGGGAACGTAGTACATGACTCTGCTTACCTGCATCTCATCCGTGTGGCATTTCTTGCTGACCGTGGTCCCCTTCAAGATGGATCTCAGGTACCATTCACAAAGGGTCATTCTCACCCATCTCTTAAGCTCTGTAAGAGACCAATTCCTTAGAGATAAAAGGTTGGATCCAGACATAGTCATACTTAAAGTAGAACCATTGAAATCAGTGGGACTTCAGTTAGTCATGCCTAATTTATGTCCCTCAGATTTCAATTCAATGGGCTTACTCCAAGTATGACTAAATCTGGACCCAACCCAAATACTTCACTCTTATCATGTGAATCTTGTTATACAGACAGCCCCTGCAAATTTGCAGTTAATTGTCTTTGGGAACGGATTTGTGGCAATTTTAGGAAATATTACTTGCCTCTCTCATGTCATTTAATTATTTGCCAATCTCAACAGCAAGATGAATGCTGAACAGAACCACCATGAATGCTATTGATTAGTGACTCACCATAATCAGCTCTGTTCCACTTGGTAATTTGATTATTAGCTCATTTCTGAAGGACGTTGCACATAACTGAGAAACATTGACAGGAGATGATTAAAAGCAAAGTTTTCACTAAGATATTGGTTTGCTTGCAATTTTCCGCTGGCGCTGTGAGTTCAGCCACCGATCAAGATGGAACAGCTGAAGGCTTGCGATATGTGTGTGCGTGTTTTCCCTGCGAGGCATTTCTATTACCTTAGAAAATTACATCTCTCTCTACATTATTGCACTCTGTGACACTTTAAATAAACAGGTTGTCTCATGCACAGATACTAGGCAAAACAGAGGATGCTTAAAGACATCTTTTAAAAACCAGCACAAAAGCAAGTTTGCACCCACCCCTCTCCAAATCCTCTATTGTGGATTCTAGCATCCAATATGTAGCACCATAACAAGCTACGGTAATAGGATTTGACAATACAACGTAGTGATCGATTTTAAAAAAACAAACTCAGAACAGAACAGAATTATGGGAAGAGACAGAGTGATGGGCCCTTTTTGCTTGGGGTCCAACCCAATGCCTGGCTTTGCCACTTTGCAGTTCACTCTACAAACAGGGGGGCAACTTTGGGGGGTACAGGGGCCATTGTCACTCCCCCACATGCCACTCCTTGTAGGCCAGATTTCTGCTGTCACCTTGCAGAATTCCACGGGGCAGTGGCGAACCCCCCCCCCCCAGATTTACCACTGATACTTGGTTGCAAACTGCTACGTACTGCTACAATGGCCAAACATAACTTGAAAGCAAGCTAGGTTTGGCCATTGTAGCATTTCGTACCAGTTTGCTGCTGATTTTTTTGCCAGTACTGCAGATTTCAGTGCAGTGGTGGTGGCGGTGGCAGGGAGACACCATCTCCAGGCCGCCTGTCGCACATCCCTGCTCTACAGAGTTCTCCGTTAACTCAAAAGCCCCCTTCCTGTGTTTTGAACATTGGTTGATCCACAAAAGACATTGCATGTGTTTCTTGAGGACGATACCAGATTTCCTGAACTATTCAGAAACCAAAAAGGAAAGGAAACCGCAGTCTTCTGCACTGAAATCTCATGGATTTTTGGCCTCTGCCTCACAATTTTGAATATGCACATTTGGCAACACAAGGGCTCTTATTTAAGCGAAATAGCTGGAAAACTCATACAGGGAAGGAGGCGTTTGGGCCACTTCTCAGCTTGGAAATCCTGATTCCCTTGGTATTCAGAGGGGCTGGTTTGGTTATGCAATAAGATAAACTGCAAGTTGGGTGGGGGGAATCATTGGCACTCAGCACCGGCACCTCTGAGTCTCAGCGGCGGAATTAATGTTTTGCAAAACCGCATGGTGGAAATTGCTGCAACAAAAATCACATTGATTTACACTTCAGCAAAATGAGATTCCTCTCAGCAGGCAGCAAACACATAATTTCAATACAGAGAATAACCAGTTATTCATGGTTGTTTCTGTTACACCTCACAATGCCACCTCCAGGATTTTGAGATGCCTGGAGAAAGCACCTGCAGTTGGCGCCCGTAACCAGGAAGAAGGCAGGACGTGTACCCTGCCAAATCCACACATTACTTAGTTCAAGCATCTTTACCCCCTTTGTGGCTCTAAAATCATAAAGTTGCTTCTAGAAAAAAGAAAAGAAAAGAAAACTAGACAGACCAAATATTAAAACACTGGGTATGTTATCACAATTTGTGGAAATAATAGCTTGTAACATATCGACCTGGCTTGCATGTAATGGCAAATAATTCATGGGTTGTTTAACCCATGTATTGTTGGGCCATGTGGGAGCACAGAGCCCACCGTCCATTTGCCACTTACACTTTGTACCCAGTTTCTCAAACAACCCAGAGTTTTAACCCAACAACAAACCATGGGTTCAAACTCTGGATTGTTTTTCACTCAACAACCTAGAATTCTGCATTTGGACATTGCAACCTGGGGCGTTCGTGGGTTGTTTGAGAAACCAAATGCAAAGCAGAAGTGCAGAGCGGGTGGCAGGCAGTGCGTTCTTCATAGATTTCTATGCGTTGTCATTATGTGCAAGCTGGGCCATATTCAGCAAACACTAAATTTCCATTTTCTTCAGTACCCCTCCAAGAGGGTATACTTCATATACACACAGAAGAGAAAGAGGCACAAAATGCTATGGAAGTCCTCAGCCACAACTCTTCTCCCTGTGGGATGCTGAAGACGGTTCCTCTTGCAGGTGCTACAGTTTGGGCATGTAATCTATAAAATCAGGGACAAATCTCAGTCGGTAACGACTCCTTTATATGTGTTTTTTTGCCGGGTTGTTTTCTTTCTCTGCCTTTCTATATGTTCCATTACACAATCACAAGGTGGCACTGCGGTATAGTGGAATTGCAAAAATACATGCACTTTCATTCTGTTTTATTCTGCCATTTTTAGATAATACCAGACTTTCCTAGTTCTAAAAAAAAATATTAAAAAAAGCTGCGGAAATGCTTGGAAATGCACGAGAGGATGACGATGTTATGTGAAACAGCCACAAACTACCGTGAGTGAGGAATCATGGCCACACAATACATGCCTCATGTAGAAAAGCCCTCAATCCCAGGCCACCATGGGTCTTCTTCCTTAGGTGTACTGCTTCTTCTGCTAACTGGACTGACTGAGGTGTTTTGCCCACCTCCACCCCTTGCAGGTGATGACATGGAAGCAGCTTCAGCAGGATTACATGTAGACACCAGATAGGGATGTATGAAAATTTCATTTTGATTCTTTTTTGACCAGAACTTGCCCCATTTGCACCTGCAAACTCAAGCGCATTTGTCAGGCAAAGCTTGCCTATTCCCGAGTGTGTGATCAAGTTCAGAAAGCGCATTCATTAGAAAAAGGTACATTCTTTGGATGAAGAAGCAGAGGAAGAGAGCCAGCATAATGGGCCCCAACCAGAACCAGGTGAGGAACTAGAGGCTTTGGCCAACAGCCCTCCCCTGGAGCCATTGGAAGAGCAACCTGGCCCATCCTGTGCCATGCTTGAACTCCCCCAAATGCAGGAATCAGAGTCTGAGATAATTCATCCCTCTGAACCGCATAGGCTCAGACACAAGCAGCAAAGGAACAAAGGGAACCTCCAGCATGGGCCCCCCCTTAAAAGCGACCAGCGATAAATTGGCCCAGTTGAGGTCAGCCTGTCGCTGCAGACAACAGTGTTCAAACCTTGGTGCTTCACCTTGTTACATTGGACCAGACAGATTCCTAGACTCTTTGCTGCTCCCTTGGATTACACTTTTGGACTTCCCCTGCTGGCCTTGATGCTTGACTCAACTGACTCCTGTGCACTGAACTCTGGAGCGCCTTGGACTTGCCTCTGTCCTCTCCTGCCAAGTACACTGGAACTCTCATGTAAGACTCTGGACTGACCTGGTTGCTCTCTTTTGTTATTCCCTGAACCTATCCAAGCCGTGACTGGGCACTTGCCGGCCTGGGAACAGGACAGCAGGGCTGTATATCCACTTTGGATTTTACTCTGAACTTTTAAGGAGCTATCCATGGTACCGGACCTATTTTGGGGGTAGGGTTAAGCACCATGGGCAGCTCCTTAAAAGTTCAGAGTAAAATCCAGAGTGCATACACAGCCCTACTGACATTGGAGCTGCCAGCCTCCACTGCCCTGCACCTACTCCAGAGTAAAAAATAAGGCTGGGGGGGGGGATACATAGGTGCTAGATACAGATTTAAAGTAATGTCTGTATTACAGGACCATGCAATCCTTCAGTTCATTACAATATACATTTATGGGATGCTTGTTTTGATATGCAAAATCCCACCTGGCTTCATAAAAACACTGGAAATGGAGAATATAATTGCCAGAGAGCTGAATTGCTTTCTTCCACTGCTTCCATCCATGTCTTTTGCCAGTGTTTTGTCATCAGGAAACGTGCTCGCTTTGGACCGGCACGGCAAACTAAAAGATCGGCGTTACCTCATTGACGACAAAGAGATCTGACACAACAGATTGTAACAGCTCCTTGAGAGATGCTTACCCTCTCTTTCCTCTGTTCAGACACACATTTAGGCTCTCCTAAATGTACATGTTGGCATTTTGTGAGTGCATATTGAGTCGATGGAATGAAACTCAGTTCAAGCTCTCATGGCCGAACATGTACACAGATGTGCAAACTGCCCTGCGTTGAAGGTTCTTGAATGGTAAACGCTCCATCTGGCAAACTTCATGAATAGCATTATAGGCCCTGGGGAGCCTAGGGTTAAAAGCCCTGCTCAGCCTAGAGTGATTGCATTGCTTCAGTAAGTTGATTATTTTTTCCACAGTGCTGATCGACACCGTCAGAATCATCATTAGGAAAATGAAATAAAAGTGCCCGTATTGTAATGCCTTTATGCAAAATCCATGCTGTGGCCAGTGCCACCACTGGGAACCTGTAGTGAATAATCAACCTTTTAAATTGATTTCTGCATAATTGTTCAGCATATGCGATGTGGAAATTAGGCAGGGCTCCAAGAGAAAAGAAAACCTGCAGAGAAAATGGCAACTTCACACGAACAGCGGCCGTAGCGTTGGGGTATGGAGGGAGGAGAGAATTCTTAGAGCCTTGGATGCACAACAGAATCAAACACATTCGTTTGTACAATACATTGGTTCAGAACACATTCAACACAATATCCAGTGCATTCATTCATTCATACATACATACATAGCTCAGAAGTGTCAAATAGAAAAATAACACCACCCGCTAAGAAAGCAAAAAGTTGCTGGCAAGGGAATTATGAACAAAGGAAGTTAGACAGAGGGAAACAAAGGATTTAAGCCAATTACCGTATGTTGAAGTAGCTATCATAGAAAATCATTGCTACTTAGCACAAAATAACAAGTTCCCCATCTTGAGAAGGTCAGATGAGAAACTCAGACTCCCAACAAAGATGAGAAACAAAACGCTTGACAAACAAAGGGCTCAGAGGAAAGGCCAAAAAAGGAATTCTGTCACTGTTGGGAACCGTTTATTTGTGGCTTTCATGCTGCAATCCTGAGGTCCCTGGGAAGGCATCCCAGGGGATAAAGGATAGAATGGTTCTCCCCTGCCAAGGGCGAACAGAGAGGTCTAAACTCAGAGAGCGAAGTCTGAACATGGAACCCCCTCCCAGCCCCCGTGGAAACCTCCATAGCCCTAGATGACTTTAAAAGGGGATTGGACAAATTCATGGAGGAAAAGGCTATCAGTGGCTAGTACTCTGGATGACTATGCAGATGTGGTGTTAGGGGGCAGCCCGCTAGGGCTTGAGCCGCAAATCTGCCCCCACCACCCTGCTGTCCACGGGCACTTGCTGAAATCAAGGTACAGTGGCCCTGACGATCTCTGTTGTTGCATCTGATCCCCCTGGATGAGCTGGCTTTTTCCCCACATGTGCTTCACCTCCTGCTGCCCCCCCTTGAATATTTCTGCCCAAGGTGTTTTTCTGAAATCAGTGCCCTCCTCCCCCTGTCCATACATTTATTTATTACATTTATACCCCCACCTTTTTTCCTGCAAGGAACTCAAGGCAGCTTACATGATCCTCCTCCTCCTCTCCATTTTATCCTCACAACAACCCTGTGAGGTAGGTTAGGCTGAGAGGCAGTGAGTGGCTCAAAGTCACCCAGTGAGTTTCATGGCCGAGCGGGGACTAGAAACCCGGATCTCCCGAGTCCCAGCCCAACACTCTCACCACCACGCCACACTGGCGTATTTTTACAAATAGGGGTGTCCTCAGGAGACACACACAGAGACTTTACAGCATATGCAAATTAGCATATGCAAATTTGTGCTCTCTTTTTTTTTGTCCCGTGGGCCTGAGCCCTGGATCGTTTCAGTACCTAGCACCACCCCGTGGCTATATGCTACCTCCAGTGTCAGAGTCAGTCTGCCTATGCACACCAGTTGCTGGGGAACATGGGCGAGATGGTGCTGTTGCACTCATGTCCTGCTTGTGGGTTTCCCGTGGGCAGCTGGTTGGCCACTGTGAGAACACAATGCAGGACTAGATGGACCCTTGGCCTGATCCAGCAGGGCTCTTCTGATGTTCTTACGTTCTGGATCTGCAGCTTCCAAAGCCTTTCTAGTCCCAAGACAAGTCCCCAACATAGGGGGATTCATGACAGCCCTGGAACTGATGTAAATAATTTCCCCCACATTGCTTGCAATGGGAGGAAAATAGTTAAAAAAAAAAAAAAGTACTTCAGGGCATGTTCCTGGCTGCTGAAGCTCTTGCAGCTGAGAGGCACTGCTGATGCCCTGCTTATTTACGGTAAGTCCATCTCTACGGCCATGAAACTCACTGGGTGACTTTGGGCCAGTCACTGACTCTCAGCCTAACCTACCTCACAGGGTTGTTGTGAGGATAAAATGGAGAGGAGGACAATGTAAGCCGCCTTGGGTTCCTTGCAGGAAAAAAGGCGGGGTATAAATATAATAAATAAATAAATAAATAAAATAATACAACAATAAAATACCACAGTAGAAACTAAATGCAGCAGGAAAATTGTAACTAAAAAGTTAAAACTGTGGTTCAGATGAGCTGAAATTAAAACCTTCATGGAATTAGCAGTTTAAAAAGCTGGGATAATTTTTTAAAAAGACTTTAACTGGGGCTGAAAATATAGGAAGTTGTCTAATGCGGAGTTTGATGAACTAGCTCCATATTTTCTCACCAGTTTGCCTTCTGGGGAATAAGAGGTTTGTGAGCAGCCAGCCTGCCAGCTGTTTTGTGAATGGGCAAGTCCCCTCCCCACCATGGCAGCCATTTTGTGAGAGCATCCATCACAACACTCTCTCAAAATTCCAAACATGCCCACCAATCCAAAAAGGCTGGGACTGGCAGCAGCTTCCCCCCCCCTGGGGTTTTCCCCCCCTAGGGGTCTTTCCCAGTTCTGCCTGGAGATGCCGGGTATTGAACCTGGGGCCTTCTGCATGCAAGATATGTACTCTACCATTGAGCTACAGCACTTCTATAGTAAAGTAGGTGTCTGGATAGCCCCCTTTGGGAGAGAATTCTATAAACGGTGTGCCACATTACTCCATGTGTGGGGAAGGGAACTGTGATGAGGCCATCCCGATCTACATCATTGCTGTGGTCTTCGCGCTACAAACCGCCGCAGCGTTGCAGATTCCAGCAGCCACATGTTCACATTTCTCTGCGATTAATCTTCATGATGATCAATAAGTCATCTCATTATGACGCATGTTGCCATGTACTGCCAGAGGCTGTATGGAGAACAGAACGATGGTGCATCTTGGAAATGAATCAGAAGATGAGAGATGACATAGTACATGCCAGGTGAGGATGTAACACCAACACAGAAGTTGACAAATATGATGTCGTGCTGCTATTAACCGGAGAATCATGAATAAAACAAGGTAGGCAGTTAGGAGCTCTCCTTGGTCCTGAAGCAGAATAGCCCGGAATGCTAAGTGCCTGCATTCAATCTGTGCGCTTGGATTTATTTGACAAGGAGAGAGAGTAAGACAATTGGAAAATAATTAGCAAATAAAATAGCATCTAGGGCTAGGCAATGTGCGTCCTTTGAGGGAACAGGAAAACACACCTCCACTGAGCTGAAGAGTGAGAGGAAATTATATAAGCTTTTTTTTTTAACAAGAAATCAAAATCAATGTTTGATGGAGATCAAAAGCCAATTATTTTCCTTAGCCAAGCAAACAGGCATGGGTGATACCGCCTCCACCTGCTATAATGCTCTTTTTCTGGGCTGAGAGAGGCAGCACTGCACAGGCAACCACAATAATACCACGAATGGGAAAGTTGGACGAATTTGGCCTTTGCAAATTCCTGTATGAAATGGCCTGATCAGCACCTCTTGGACAAATGTACAGGTGAAGAGCTTAACATAGAGGTAGCCAGCCTGGTGCCCTCCTTATGCTTTATTTATTTATTTATTATATTTATACCCCGCCTTTTTTCCTGCAAGGAACCCAAGGCGGCTTACATAATCCTCCTCCTCCTCTCCATTTTATCCTCACAACAACCCTGTGAGGTAGGTTAGACTGAGAGGCCCAAAGTCACCCAGTGGGTTTCATGGCTGAGCGGGGACTAGAACCCGGATCTCCCGAGTCCCAAACCAACACTCTCGCCACTACGCCACACTGGCTTTGGACTATAACTCTCATAATCAACGACTATTGACCATGCTGGATGGGGTTAATGGGAGTTGTAGTCCAAGTTCAGTTTGTCCTGAACTTGGAGAATTTCTTTTTTAAAAGTTTGCATGGAAATTCAAAAGCATTTTGGTGCACATTTCTTCAAATACATGCATGCACTTTACCTCATTTACACAATTTGTTTTGCAAGCTATTTTATCTATTTATATTTGTAGACCACTGAACATATTTTTAAAAATCTCCAAGTGGTTCACAATCCCGCCCCCTAGTTTTCCTATAGTTTTCCTAATATAATGCATATTTGAACATCATTTACTGCTATTGTACTGCTCTGTCTTCTTCTTATCATTGTAAATTTATTGTTGTAAATGAATTATTGTTGTTGTTGTTGTTGTAGTAAATGAATTGTTTTTAAAATTGTATTTTAAGTGTGATTTTAATGTTTATTTATTTATTTATTATATTTATACCCCGCCTTTTTTCCTGCAAGGAACCCAAGGCGGCTTACATAATCCTCCTCCTCCTCTCCATTTTATCCTCACAACAACCCTGTGAGGTCGGTTAGGCTGAGAGTCAGTGACTGGCCCAGTCACCCAGTGAGTTTCATGGCCGAGTGGGGACTAGGACCCGGATCTCCCGAGTCCCAGTCCAACACTCTCACCACTACGCCATGGATTTTTAAAAAATAGCAGCATAGAAATAGTACAAATAATAAATAGTAATTATTATTTTCTCTAATATATGCATTTTGTATGCATTTTTTTGATTGGAGAACTCCATCGCAGCATTCTGAAAACTGCGGATTTCAAAGGATAACTGAGTTTCAGGTCGCACAGTGGTTTGAAAGTGCAAAATTAGGTACGCATGCATTAAAAAGTGAACTGAATGAATTTCTCCCCCATCCTTGGCTATGTTGCATTGTTGCAATGGCCACGGCAGCCACCAGGTCAGGCCACCGAAATGAAAAGGAAAGGGAGCTGGAAGGATAATGCTTGGAGAACTTCTTGGGAGGCATTTGGAGACCTGATGATGTCACCAGAAGTGCAAAGGGGTTTCCAGATTTGAAATTGGGCTCAGAAAAATCAAGCTCATGCCCCAATCTTTCAAGAGGTGTCAGGGTCTGTCCTGCAGCGCTGGTGGAATTAATATTGGTATCCTCAGAACTTTGCTCAGATTGCCTTTTGGTGTTCCATTACATTCCATTTATGTATGTATGTATGACTGTGTCTGAATCCAATCTTTTATCTCTAAGGAATCGGTCTCTTAAGCTCAGAGCGTAAGTGATGGGTGAGAATGACTCTGGTGTGAGCCATACCTGAGATCCATCTTCTAAGGGACCACGGTCAGCAAGAAATGCCACACGGATGAGATGCAGGTAAGTAGTCATGTACTACGTTCCCAGGTCTGGGTGTGTCTTCTTCTTTTTTATATGAAGGAGGGGGTGGACGAACTACTCACCAGTAGCTAGTGATTTCTAATCTGGACAGAGAACCTCATCTCCTAGTGGCTCCTCCAAACAGACCTCCTCAAAAGTGGTCTGTCCTGCTGGACCTGCTCATATCTGGCCTCTTGGTAGTCACCCCTCCCTCCCTCCCCCCCTATTACTTATTTATTTATTTATTCATTCATTCATTATATTTATATCCTGCCTTTTTTCCTGCAAGGAACCCAAGGTGGCTTACAAGGTGGCTCCTCCTCTGCATTGTATCCTCACAACAACCCTGTGAGGTAGGCTAGGCTGAGCCCAAAGTGACTGGCCCAAAGTCACCCAGTGAGCTTCATGACTGTGTGGGGACTAGAACCCAGATCTCCCGAGTCCCAGCCCAACACTCTAACCACTACATCACACTGGCTCTCCACAAATAGCGAGGCAAGTATGTGCAAGTAGCGGTGGTTATACCTTTTCATCCAGCTGCCCCCCCCCAAATTTGTCCACACACCCCCATGTGTGGGGGCTAAAGAAAGAGAAAAAAAAACTTCAATTGGTACCAGTTGAGAGTGGCTGATGAGAGAATATAAGAGAAAGAGAAAGTGGCTGGCTGAGAGAATATAACCCTCGCTACTTGTGCGTGGTGGTCCAATCCAGTTCAGGCCCCATGCATTTACACTTGAATGAAAATAATAAAAGGATTGCCAAGAGCAGGGGTCCCCAGCCGTTCTGGGCCCATGGGCACATCTGGGGACTTGAGAAACTGCTGTGGGCACTGCCACAAAATGGCTCCCACGGAGAATGTGGCTAGTCACATAATGGCTGCCGTGGGGGGCCTGGCTTGTCAAATGTAAACTGACATGCTGATGGGGGAGAAACAGTGAGGCTAGATGCAGGGAGGGCGGGGGGAAACAACAAGGCAAAGGGGTAGAGGGGAGAGAAAGAGCAAGGCTGGAAAGGGAGAGAAAGAAGACTATCCTAACGTTTTCCAAGGTTATTATTATTTTTTAAAAAAGAAAAGATTGTAGCGAGAGGGAAGTGAAAGCTTTGAGGGCCCTGTTGGAGTTCCCCTGACCTGGAATCTAGGCTTTTAAGGTAGCATCTAGTTCAGTCCTCAGGGAGCAGAGCATGCAATGTGGCTGTGAGAGGCGAGGCAATCAGGGCAATTTGCAGAATTATTCTCAAGAGGAAAAAAGCAGGTGTGTGTGTGTGTGAGAGAGAGAGAGAGAGAGAGAGAGAGAGAGAGAGAGCCCATTTGCATAGTCTCCAACTGCCCTGAAAAATGGGATCCTCCCGAAAAAAAACCCTTAAACCATCACAGCTTCTCACTTTGTCATGCAGAGTCCCGAATTCTCCTGCCTCCCGCAACTGCAAGCTACTTAAAGGGCCCATGGGCAAAATTGCAGCTAAGCTTGCAGTTTTAGCTTAGCTGCAGTTTTGCCCATGGCCCCTTTAAGATAGCTCTGCTTAGGCTCAAATGGCTGCCCAGGGAGAGAAAGAGAACAGGGAAGGAACAGACAAGAGATGTGTGTTTCCTGTCTAAACTTGCATAGGATTGTGCCCGTAGTTTAGATTATTATGACATATGAATAAGGCTGCCTTTCAGGGAGTCCGTCCATGTCAGTGTACAATAATTAAGAAACAACAACAACGACATCCATAAAAAAACGGTGAATAGTGGTTTTTTTTGATTAGTTATAATTACTGCCTGATTGAAAACAACCCCTGAGCCGATATCGATTTCATGAGTATTGTTAAAACTAATGAACCTCAGTCTCAACCAGAGAGAAATCATGCTTTTAATAAAAAATAAAAACCCCACATCTTTAAAATAGCAAAACAACAACAACAAAACCAGCAACTAGGAACACCCTCAAAGCAAGTAAACATGTTTTTACTGGTAGTGGTTGTTGTGCTGGCCTGGCTGTAGTCCTCAGGATAGCAAATGCTACAAAAAGCAGGTGCACACAAACACACACCAAATGCATACCCTCCAACATTTTACAGATGAAAATAGGGACACAGATGTGAATTTGTAAGAGGAATGGTTAAGCAACATGAAGTGTGATCAAGACGGTATGGCCAGGCAACCAAAGGGCATGGTCAAGTACTAAAGTTATTAGAGAAAACACTCAAAATCTTATATATTATAATTATTACATTATTACATTATATATTATTTTATAATATTTTATAAATGGCTTTTGTAATTTTTTAAACCTTACTTAAACCCTTAATTGTTGTTATCTTGTGGTTTGGGGTGTGTGTGTGTCAGTGCTTGCAGGCAATCTCTTTTTGTTTTAAAATGGTCAGGACTGGCACAAATTCAACAGGTGAAGCTTACCCACCCCACACCCTCAAGCATGGAGCTTCAGAGAGAAGGGGAAGTTTCTTGCATTTCCTTCTGACACTGTAAACTCACCTGTTAGAGGCAGTCAGCTCTGTTAGGAAATAACATCTTTGGCAATATAAAGATAGGAATCATGTGATAAATGCCCTCATTCACCTCTCCCTCTGCGCGTGCGCACATCCTCGCATCTGTTCCTTCCCTGCTCTCTTTCTCTCCCTGGGCAGCCATTTGAACCTAAGAAGAGCTATCTTAAAGGGGCCATGGGCAAAACTGCAGCTAAGCTAAAAGTTTTAAGTAGCTTGCAGTTGCGGGATGGCCCCTTTAAGTAGCTTGCAGTTGCGGGAGGCAGGGAAGTTCGGGACTCTGCATAACCCATGGTGGACCCATGATTCGTCATCCTATTCAAAGTTTGTCTGGAACATGATCAAATGACGTTTCTCATGTGGTGTTGTTCCTTCTTCTTTGCCACTCCTCCCATAGCCCAATTCCTTCTGATTCAGTCAGTTTTACTTTTGCAACCTTAACTGTTGAAAGCCACGCTGATCAACAATTCCATCTCAAATGAATTCATGATCACCTGCCAATTCCATTCTATGAATTCCAACCTGCCGATTCCATTTTTAACTTGGGGGGGGATTTGTGCAAATTTGCACATGCACAAGTGTGCATGAGCACTAATGCACCTTACTGCAAGTGGAATGAAATTCCTGTACATTCTAAAGAGAATGTACAAGAATTTCATTCCACTTGCAATGAGTGGACAGTGGAATGTAAGATGCCTGATAATCCCCAAAATACAGACAGAGTGGACTTAACACAATCCAAACATCTCTAGTGATAACCAATGAACAACCCACGATTCTGGGTTCACAAGTAACAACAACCCATGGTTTAAACAACCCAGAGTTCACAACGCAGCAATAAACAAGTGGGTTCTCTTTCTGGATTGCTCATGGTTAACAAACCATGGTTTGTTAGTGCAGCTGGGTGAACACAACACAACAACCCAGAATTCAGCAACCAATACCATAGGTTAGTGTTATCTGTGAACCAAGCTAATGCCTCTTTCTCTCTTCCAGAGTCTTTTGTAATAAGACATGTGTAAAAACTCCAGCAGAATATTGGCATACAAACACACGTGTCCATGATTAGTGAAATAAGAGTTCACATGGCTCTTAAAGTGAAATGAATGACTCAAATAAAATGGGTGTGACAGCTTTCAAACTGAGCCTCCTGTCTGCGTGTTGAGAGCATGCTCAGTTTTCTGTCCTGGAAAGCCTCCAGGTCTGACGTTTTGGAATAAAAGGGATGAGCAGCAAGATTTTGCAAAAATAAAGAAATCGCACAACACCACTAAAAATAGAAGTCTGGCTGGTTCGTGCAGAGTTCAAAAGAAACCCAAAGGGAAATAAACAACAGTATCACTTCTAATTCAACCTGAAAGTACGGAAGAGAGGCTTGAATTTTGCTCAGTCCCCTTGCTTTTAAAAGGGTTTGCTTCTAGATTTTAAGAACAAGTAGGAAACAAAGCCTCTCAGATGGGAAGGGAGTCCAGCTAATGTTTTTTTTTTTTTTAAAGGAAATACAGATGTCTACATGACTGATTGCATCCAGAGTCTGCAGTTGTCTTCCCTTGAATCCCAGTGTTCATTTTCCCAGCAGTCATGACAAAAACAGAAGCTTGCTGATTAAACTTCATCCTTCCTTCAGTCAGCGCCCATATTACTATTTGGGATACCAACTCAGGCATCTGACTGGACAGTGCCTATGACATGACCAAGCAAAAGACACAATCCTGCCCTGCATACACTCACACAAACAGAGACCCCCATATTTATTGCACACTTTTGTTTTGTTTTTAAAACTATTCAGGGCGAGTGCTTCTCCAACAACTTTGTCAAGGAAAACTAAAACTAGACAGAATTCTGCTAACTGAAAATGCTACCAGTCTTTGGCCTGACACACTGGTGGCATTCAGACATTGTGCTAAACCATGGTTTACTCATGAGCAGCCTTGAGCCCACCTTCTCTGCTTCCCCCACCTTCCTTACTTCATGGGCAGAGATTAGAAGCTTCTATTCCTGATTTGCAGCAAACCATTTTGTCCGAACCTGGCAAACCTCCAGGATTCCTGACCATTGGTCATGCTGACTGGGGCTGATGGAAATCCAAAACATTTGGAGGGCACCCGGTTGGGGAAGCCTTGGTTGAGCCATAGCCACAGACCATGAGTACTGTGGGAGCTGAGACGATGAAGTTCCTAATTAGATGTCCAACGTTCCTGGTAAGTGCTCTCTTCTTTATTACTATTTCACATGTTCCTCAGTTGCGTTTGTTCTCAGGCTGAGGCTGAGCCCTGTATCAAAGGAAACCGTATCTATGACAGATACATGTTTTAAAGACCTGTCTGTAGAACTGAGGCTCCTGATTGGGTGGAGGAGCCTACACATGCCCTGCTTAATAGACTCCCTACTCAGACCTTCTGCTGCATGTGCCTTACGCTGGCTCAGCTTGTCTGAGCGTGGAAAGCTAAGCAGGGTCATGCCTGGTTGTTACTTGGATGGGAGACCCCTCCTCTAGTTTCCTAAATTGAGCAGGGGGCTGGACTCGATAGCCTTGTAGGCTCCTTCCAACTCTATGATCTATGAAATCTATGTGCAGAGATTAGGGCAGTGCCAGCTCCAGGTTTTTGAGGACCATCAGGCAAGACACACTCAATGAGCCCTCTCTCTCAGTGAGTTCACCTTCTCACTGCCATTGTCACATACGAATATAAGAAGAGGCATGCTGGATCAGACCAAGGGTCCATTAGTCCAGCATTCTGTTCACACAATGGCCAACTAGCTGCCCGCGGGACCCCAAAAGCCGGAAGAATTGCAATCCTCTCCTCCCACCCAATGTTCTCCAGAACCTGGATGTTCATAGGCATTATGCCTTGGTATGCAGGTAGAAACAACCACAAGACTCGTAGCAATTGATGCTTTATACGCAAGGATTGCAATTCCCCCTATAAAGCCATCCAAATAGGGGCCACCAGTTCAATCTGTGTAAGGGAATTCAACTACGTGCGGTGAAAGTCCTTCTTTATATCTGTCTGATCTCACACCAATTAGCTTCAGGGATGACCCCCTGTTGGGTTACTCTATTTTATGAGAGAGGGAGAAAATGCCTCCCTATCATTTCTCAACACATGCATAACTGCACATTCTGAAAAACATGTCACAGCTGCTGTTGCGCCTCATCCTCTTTCTCCTCACTGTGAAAACTTGCTTGCTTGACAGGCAGAGAGCCACTGCGCAAGTAGGCAGTGGCATCTCCTGCTCCTCCAGTGTCTGGGTCAGAGCAAGAGGCAGGCGGACAACAAGCAGATTGCAAAGGTGAAGAGGAAGAGCAACTCCGGGGAGCTCTTGTCAGTTGGCCCCTGCTGGAACATAGCCCTTGGCAAGAACCCAACAATGATGCCAGCTCTGGATTAGGGGGTTGAGCATGTAAAGTTTGGGATGAGGTCAGGGCCGTGCACCCTATTCCACATGTTCAGTGAATGTGTGAAGGGCTACCTGAAAACTAAAAGCCCTAAAGAAAAAAAAAACATTTATACACCCAATAAGACCATTTATGACCCAAAATATTAGATAACAAAATAAGACTATCGTTTCTGAAAATGGAGATCTTTATTGGTTTGGATAATGAACAAGAAATAATAATAATAAATAGCATAAATTTTCCCTTTCAGTCATTGCAGAAAAATTAAACAAAGCACTGAATTTATCCCTTCCGGTTGTGTGCATCATTTGAGAAACAAGAAAAGACAGGGTTAAAAATGCAAAAGGTAGATCCAATATTGTCCACTTCCATGAACATATAAACTGTGCTTGATAAGTTTCACACCAAATGTTTACGACAATATGTCTACATAAGTAAGCTGAACAACAGCAACACAGTCTTGGCTAGCTTAAGACGCCCAAAGCAATGTTTGGATGGAGTGACAAGAGGCATCTCAACACAAGGGATTCACTACGTAGGGATGGATGGCGAGAACAAAAAATTATTATTGTCAGACAAAGCACAGTAAACTCAAATACATATAACAGTTCGAACTGTCAACCAATGGGCTCAATCTAGCCAAAGTTAAGCACTTTTATAGTTGATTGACCAGAAAGGGGGGGAGGAAATAAGGCTGCAGTCATATGCATACTTACTAGAGAGAGGTAAGGGGGCTTGACAGGGGACTGAAGACAGCCAACCACCACCATCTCTACCACTGAAAGCCTTATTCAGCCACTCCTGTGGCTTCTGACATTTCAGCAGGCATTGTCCACATATACTTCAGGGGCAGTCCTATGCAAGATTAGGCAGAAAAACAGCCTACAACTCCCAGCATGCCCCAGCCGGGACACACTGGGAGTTGTGTTGGCCATTTTTCTGTCTAAACTTTCATAGGACTGCGCCCGAAGTACATTTTTGCAGCCGTAAGGGCTAGAAACACATTTCTTCCTTTTGAACCAAAGGTGAGCTTCTCAGGAAGCTGAACTGGAATTTGCCCAATGCCACATATTTGTGCTTTTCCACAAATATGTGTGCGCTACATGACCCCTGCAGAGTCATGTAGCGCACACACGCAGCTCTGATGATGCCAAGTGGGTTGGTTAAGGAGTTTCAGCTTCGGCAGTGAAACTCGGGAGTCAAATGACATGCTACTTTGAAGCAGGGGTGGGCTTGTGGCCCTCCAGATGTTTTGGGCCAACAACTCTCATCAGGTTTATTTACTCCAGGCTGCAGTCTGAACTTTTAAGCTGAACTTAATTTGGGGGGGGGGGGGGCTAGGGTTCAGCACCATGGACAGCTCCTTTAAATTTCAGACTAAAATCCTCCAGTGGCCCTAGACAGCATAGCCAATAGCGAGGGATGATGGGAGTTGTAGGCTAAAACTGAAGGGGTAGAAATTGCCCACCCCTGCTCTAAAAGCATCTTCCAATCCCAAGCAGGGATTGAAGCTGTTTGCCTGCTGAAAATCATTCTCCCAAAGCGGTTACTTGCTGCCTGAAGCTACTAATAGCAGCAAATAATTACAGAGGAGGGATTGACAGCAAGGAATGGCTTGTTGTGGTTCCATTCTGGATTTGGGGGCGTTCATGGCTCTTTTGGGTTAAAGAAAAAGACGTAGGGAATCTCAAGCATGGGACTGAAAGATGTCTTGAAAGTCAGGTGTCATTTGACCCACTGGCAATACAGGTTGCGCTGCTCATAAAACAAGCTGCAAATATATTGTTGTGTGCCACAAGAGTCGCTGAATCACAGGCATATCCCATCAAAAATTCAGATTGGTTTGACACAGCATCCAATTTGTAAAGCTTATGTACTGTGTATTATAAATGATACCACAAATATTAAGTGGGATAGGACCAGAATCCTAAGAACTGAGTTGTGTCCCAAGGGCAGAATGGGTTCCTTATTTCTGTAATAATATACCATCTGAAGAGTAAATTGAAACAACAACCAGGTACTTACTTGATTTATCTGAATGTTCTGGACAGCATCCCATGTGTACAGATAAGTTAGGCATTTGGATCAAGATGGGTGCACTTTAGATATGGTGTGTGGGGCTCACTATGCTGTGTGGGGTGCCTATGCTGTGGTCTTTTTTTGGCAGGTGATGACTTTTCCATTTCCCCTACCTTTTTAGTTAGATGTTTTTGTGTACTTTTAGAATCTTAGTACTAATTATGTATCCCTGTGCTGTTTTTAGGCTGGTCTTTTAAGATTAATTTTATGCTGGTTTTGATGTCTTTTGTTGGTTGAATACATACTGTTTTTAATATATTGTTAATATTGTTTTTAATACATTTTGATGTTATGATAATACATTTGTATTTTAATGATCCATAACTTCTGTACACTTCGTTGTTGATGGGTGGCACAAAAATATTGCAAATAAATTAATTCATAATTGATGGGCTTTATTCATATTTAGAACAGACCCATTTAAATCAATGGAACTTTATTGTCCATTACTCTCCGATGTCCTGATCTAGATTAGGGACCCATGCTTACATTTGAGTAAAAAACACAACGTAAGTGATCGGCATACTACGTAAGTATTTAATGAGACATGTAGTTTGACTTTTAATCAAGAGTTTGTCTTCATCTTGATCTGTGACGTGCATAACACCCAGCGCATTTTTCACATTGGCATATCTGTATTAGTGTCTCAGCCATAGGAAGGGCTTGAAGTACATGTGAACCTCAAGTTGAGCTGCCTAATGAACTCTGATACTTAGGGCGCAATCCCATGGCTGCTAGACAGAGTCTACTCTAGATGGCCATAGGATTATTCAGAGTCCCAGCTCCAACCTTGGAAACTTGCTCTGAGGTTGGAGCTGGGACTCCGAACTTAGGAGTGCCCTCCCTCTGCCCTCGGAAGGACCATGCAAGCTGCAACTCCAAGGTCATAAGAGTGACCTCAGAAACAGGCTTTTGGGGGGTGTTCCAGGGGGTGGGGAGGGGAGAGGCTCCACCACCATATGTGGTGCTTCAGCCCCCTCTCCTTGCGCTCCAGGGCAAAACACTTAGATGGGCAAAAATGGCCATTTAAGGGTTTTGTAGGGCAGGAGAAGCTTGGAGGTGACCTTCATCTCTGTGCTCCTTCCACCCCCACCCCCAATAGGATGCCCATAATCTCTCCGAGTTTGGAGGGTTACGGGCAGCCTCACTGGATTGCGCTGTTATTATTTGAAAAAAAAAAGGCTCCAAATTCACAATCTCCCTAAACATCTGGGGAAGCTGTTATGAAATGGCCTTACAATGGTACCTAAGTATGTAAAATCGACAACACTGGGAGACAGAAACTGTAGATTTTGCATAAATGCCTAAAGCACTTGTCCATGTTCTTGGAGCATCCAGGCTAGATTATTGTAATGTTCCATTATGAACTGGAATCTTCAGCTGGTTCAGAATGCAACAGATAGACAGTTGATGGGCATCCATTGTTTTGAACGTATAAATGGCTAATCTGAAAAAAAAAAAAATCTATGCTGGCTTCAAGTGCATTTCCAGGCTCAATTCAAGGTGCCAGTTTTGACCTTTAAACCCCTTAGAGTGCAATTCTACAGGATCGGTGCTCGTAGGATGGAGTGCTCAGAGCAGAGGAACGACAGAACAGCATTTAATGCCTCACAAACAGCATTTAACGTTAGACTGGCCTCTGAGCCCATCTAATGCATTTACCTTGCTGTGGGCGGGGACAGAAGCTGAGAGGTCTGTGGATCCAGTAGATCCAGTGTCTCTCCTCTCTGCTCTTCACCCACTGACACACTCCCTTTCCTCCCTCCCCAACTTCTTCCAAAGTTGTGATTCTGACTTTGGAACCACCCACCATGGATTTTCCGCTTGAATCTCACTCCCCCCCCCATGTCATAGCTCTGTCTATGGACTTGGGGGGGGGCTCCTCAGAAGCGATTTAGGGGGCTATAGAATTACTCTCTAAATGGCTTGGAACCAGGGTACCGAAAGAATCACCTTCCTCACTACAACTCTGCCTGAAATTTAAGATGTACATCAGATGCCTTCCTCTCGGTGTCCCCGTTGTGCGAGGTCAGGTGTGCGGTGATGGGGGAGCTGACTTTTTGGTACCCTACTTGTTGAATGCTCTTCCCTGACAGGTAAGGGAGGCTGCAATGCTTTTATAATTTTGAAGACAACAAGTCAAGATTTACTTGTTCTGCAAGGCTTTCAGGAACGCTTTGTGGTTTTATCGGTAGCGTCTTCCTGCTTATATTATTTTTTTAAAATGTGTTTTATTGATTGCCTCTGATTTAGTGTTTCAGGCAAACCTACTTACTGTAAGTTCATTGCTTCTGTCTGCTGCTTTATTTTTTATTGATTTATCTGATTGATACGCCACCCTTCAGCAGGTTCCCAGGGCAGCACAATATTGTTTTAAATTGTTTTTTTATATATATTCTGTAAACCTCTCTCCCTCTGTGTGTGTTTTAAATTTTAAAAAGGTCCAAAAAATTTAAATAAAAAGAAATAAATAAAATAAAGCAGGGTGGATTGGTGTTGTTTTTTTTTAAAAAAAATAGCTTTGGTGGAAATGTAACAGAGCCATTAAGCTTAGGAAAATTGTGACGTCACTGGCTAAAATTAGTTCCAGATTCAGTAATTTGCCATCTCAGTTTGGTTAAGGGTACAATCTTTTGCATGTTTAGGGTTTTTTTTTTAGGATTCGATTTACAGAATTTACAGGCAGAATTTTAGGATTCTGTCTAAACATGCATATTTATTTATTTTTATTTATTATATTTATACCCTGCCTTTTTTCCTGCAAGGAACCCAAGGCGGTTTACATAATCCTAATCCTCCTCTCCATTTTATCCTCACAACAACCTTTAAGGGCTCAACCCTATGCATGTTTAGACAGAAAAAAAAGTCCTACAACTCCCAGCATGCCCCGGCCAGAATGGCTAGCTGGGGCATGCTGGGAGTTGTAGGGCTTTTTTCCGTCTCACTATGCATAGGGTTGCGCTTTAAAAGATTATTTCTCCAATGACACATGAGCCTCTTTTGTATCAGGTTTGATCCTGGTATAAGATCAAAATGTCCATTTACTGGTTAGTAAATGGACATTAAGCCAAAGTGTCCCATTTCAAATACAATTTACATTTCAAATACAATCTGATTTAATACAGTCAGGATCATTACGTTGAAGCTGGTGCACAATGGGAGGAGGAGATGGGAGAAGGAGGAGCATGCAAACCCAACACTTGTTCTCTACTTGGGTCTGCTTATAACTATGAATGATGTGCTATGTATATTTGTTACTTGCATTTTGTCTATCTATGTATAACTGAGCAATCCTATGTGTGCTCACTCAGAAGTTAATGCCACTGGGTTGAATGGAGCTTGCTCCCATATAAGTGTGCATAGGAATGTACCCTGTGTTTTTAAATGAATCTTACTTCAAAAAACAAAAATAAAACAACAGCGATGAATTAACAGTGTACAGTCACGCCTTGGATTGAGAGCATAATTTGTTCCGGAAACGTGCTTGTAATCCAAAACACTCTTATATCAAAATGAAATCCCCCCCAAAAAAAATTGTACAGAGATTTTTAATTTAAGCCGTACTACAGTACTTGTATTGCAAGACGTCGCTTGTATATCAAGTAATAAATAAATAAATAAATATTTAAAAATTTGCTTGTCTTGCAAAACGCTCTCAAACCAAGCTACTTGAAATCCAAGGTATTACTGTAATCCTATACACGTCTTTTTAGAACTAAGTGTTATTGAATTCACCCCCTTCAAAATGGCACTGCAATTTTTTTGGGGTGGGATTCAGTCTGGCACTAGTGAATTTTAATCACCCAGATTTGTTAACTGAAGTGCTTATTTGCTGTATTCTCTCTTTTTGTATTTTATTGGTGGGTTTAACTCGTTTATTAGTTTGTAAGCTGCCCTGAGAATTTCTTTTAATGGAAAATTGGAACAAAATATTACGTGTGTGCGCCGAGAGAAAGGGAGAGTGAGTTATCACTGAAATTTCAGGTAAAGCAAAATTTGAAGAAAACTTGGTGGTTCCCCCTCTAAGTGAAACATTTGAGGAATTTCAAGGGCAGACAAAACAAAGGTTTCAGGACGTAGCATGTGACATTTCTCATGGGGTTCTGTCTGGACATCACTAGGCTGTCACCTGACGAGTTGCATTTGAAGCAAATGTGGAAATACTTCCTGGGGCATACTTTAGGAGGAATTTTAGGGAAATGGAAAAGTAGGTATGTATGTGGGTATGCACAGATCTAAATGGAGACATGCATACTGTTTTTGTTTGTTTGTTTGTAAGGAAATGCTTCTGTATTCAAATACCACGAATTCTCATTTAAAGAGAACCTAGAGGGGAAAGTAGGAAGTTTGATGAAAATAAAAATATAAACACAAAAGAAGAGGTTCACATTCTCCAAGTTGCTCTCTACTTTGCTATTTCCACAAAATGAGGATCTGGGGAACAATTCCCAGATCTGAACGCAATAATACTATAATCACATGCAATTGTATACATTCATAATTCACATGCTATATTAGGCTATCACTGCAGCCTGACAATTTGTCTCTTTAATTTTGGGGGGCAGGGCAGGGGGAGAAACATACTTTATAAATCAGTACGCACCTTTTATCATGTTCATCCGTTTGTTTATATTGGAGTTAGCTCTGATATAATTGCTCCCACGCATGAGGAAGTTCTCAGGAAATGATGTTAAGTGGTGGGAATTTATACCACAATAAACTATCTTTGGGGGAGGTTTGATGGATTCAGTACTTGCTACTTGGCTTGGCAAGAATTCAGAAGAATTCTCAGGTGCACTGATAGCTTTTACCCAATTACCTCAGTATAATTATTATACCAGTGACCCAAACAACCTCCATCCCCTCCAAGAAATGTTGTTTAAAACTCTTAAACTGACCATCTAATATTTTTAAATATTGTTTTTCTCCTTGAAATCCTCTAATAGCTGAAAAAATGTTACCGGCTTCAGGTTGCAATCCTATACCCAGTTATGTTGGAGTAGACATGCTTTCTACTGCGTTATGCTTTCTTCTGAGAAGACATGTATTGGATTGCATGGTAAAGAGCATTAAATTGATAGGAATATGTTAATGTTGACATCCTGGGTGCCTCTAATCACATTAGAACATTCTAATTTCTATATTTTGGTTCCAAACATTTCTTGACGGCCATCTCTAAAGTAGACAGCAATGAAATATTCTGCAACATCTTATAAAAGAGAATATTTTTATTTTGAAATGTAAATTTACGTTAAATGAAATGAGGTTGACTATTCAATTCCGAACATCGATTTACTCAACTGATGCTGCAGGAAAGAGTCAGATCCAATCAGGTTGTGGAGATGGCATGCAAATCCATGCTCAGTCCTAGCGTTATGCGGGTAACCTTAGGCAACTGATTCGCTCTTATCCTTTTACTTCCCCATCTGTAAAATGGGGACAATCGTAATGTGCCTCAAAAGGTTGCTCTCAGGACAGTTTTTCACAATAAAATGTTGTATGAAATAAATAATATATTATTAATAACAACTCTCAAATGGCCCTTGGCAGGCCCCACTGTTTTGGAAGTTTCTTCCAAGGGCCTGTTGAATGATAAGTTCACATTTAACAAGGGCCAAGTATATCCAGACATAATCAATCAATCAATCAATCAAGACTCTTACACTGTTGATAAGCTGACTAAGTAAAACGTACTATTTTGTATCGTTTATGTGGACCAAAAAGGTAGCACTTCTGACATAGGACCAATTCTGATATTATTTTTGTTTTATACTCCCAAACTCTGTTCCAGTTATTCCCTGCAGGCACAGGAGCTCTGATGCACATATGCAACTCTTCTGCCTGCAAGGATTGTCTCGTTCATTTCTATAGAGGGAGCTCCATGCGTGCTAAGATACATGCGCACAAGAAGCAGGGGTCCACTTACATGGTCTCCTATTGCAGATATTGCTCTGGGATTCTCTGAGTTGTAGTTCCTTTACCTGAATGTATGGAATGGCCCGGTGGTATGGGCGGGATCAATGCAACTATTTGAACAGGAGTCTTCTAAAATCAAATTGGCTCCTTCTCTGAATGGAATAGGTATGGCTGCAAACTTATGTACAACACAGCAAGCATGGAACTCTGATGGCATGATGGATTTTGTAGTTTCATTTTGCCCTGATTTTTCTGGAGTACACATGGCCCCTTTAATTCCTTCCCTGTAGAGATCAAAGAATTGGCCATCAAAGGCTCCATAGTGGGTTAATTCTAGACAAACTCTGCTGCTAGTGAGAATACCAAAGGTATCAGCCTTCCCAAACCTGGAGCTAGTTGGATTGCAACTCCCATAATTCCCAGACACCATGGCCATAGGCTGAGGATTATGGATATTGCAGTCCATCACATTTGGAAGGCATCAGGTTGGGGAAGGCTGCATTAGATGCTTAGAATGTGTGTATAAACCTGCCAAAATAATTACGGGGAGACAAGAGCCAGGATCAAAGAGGCAAATAAAGCACTTCGCTCAGGTACAGGGCATGTGCATGTTTTCCCTTCCAGCAACAGTCACTTGGGAACACTACTCTAGAGGCATTTCTGGCCTTCAGAGCTACCTGATAATCTTCTGTGAACACATTACACCATGCACAGCCCTTAGGATTCTGTCCAAGAGCCACAATAAAGACTGTTAATCCAATTGTGCCCCTTCCCATAACATATACTTCCTTTAAAAGAAAAAAGAAAAGAAAAAGCTTGCATTTCTGAGTACTTTAGGACTATCCAGTTCCTGAATAATACCGGTAGTTAAAAATAAAACAGTCCTTTAAGCACCAAGAAACCCAGAGCAGCCCTGAAACGGAGATCCTTATGTAATTTGTTGATTGCAAAGAAAGTGGGCTACCGTACATTACGTAAGCCTCCAAGATTTCATTTCATATTTTTTTTTATTTTTACATCTCACTTGCCCTGTAATTTTTAAAGAGCAGCCCTCAAGGGCTGTTTTATGTTTCTAACAATGTCTTGGACCAAAAAAGAAGATCCCAAGGAAGGCAATTGATAATGAAAGAGCATTAAACATTGCAATTAAAAAAAAAAAAGATTTCTCAAGTAGGAGAGGAGGGAAAGAATCTTCTTGGCTTTGACAACATTTGGCCTTCATTCAACACACTAAACCACGTGCTGCATCATGGCATGATCATTCTATATTCAATAACATAACTACAAAAAAAGTATTACAAAAACTGGCCCTCTGGCTTCCAGGTATATATGAATGAATGGCAGAGCATATGGGCACCAATTACCATTGAGGGTTACCTACAGGTTCAGGATAAGGGTGTGGCACAGTCCTCCTAGGTGGCACAGTCCTCCTAGGACTGTGCCACTTTGAAATGCACATAGTGCATCATATGTCTGAATGCTCCTCCTGACCAAAATCTCTCCATTCCTAGAAAGCTAGCATTCAAAGAGAAAGGGTTCTAAATTAGATTGCTCCCTGACCTGCTAGCTTTAAATATGCAGTGAGTATTTGACATGGGGAAGCAATCGAAGATGTGACACACACACACCTGCATTCTGAAGTAGTAAAATCTTAGGAACACTGTAACATGTGCTTTTCCTGAACATGTAGATGGACTTTGAATAATTTCTTAAGTATGCAGAGTTGCTGAAACAGAAATAAGATGGATGGGTATTTCCACTTGCTCCAGTGGCTGACCAAGAGCAATATGAATCATCCCCCACTCCCAGAACCACATACTTTTTGAATATGTGTGGCTATTTGGGGGACATTTCACACACAACATGGTAACAAAAGCAAGCTTGCCACTCTGCCACTTACTGTACACTCTGCAGAAGTTGCATCTAATCCTGGCTCCCTAGCAAATGTGCCTGCAGGATAAATTTGTTTTCAAACATTTGTTTGGCTCATTGACATTTTATATCTTTAGGCATGCATTAAAAAACAAGAGCTTAAAATGATGTTTATCTATTTCTTGGACTTTAATACTGCTTCTTAGCAATGTGTTCAAGGTGGCCTTTTGAGTGAAAAGGCCCTCAATGGCCTATTTATGTTTCTACATAAAACCCAATTTCACAATGGGCACATTTCAAACTGTCTGTACAAGTCAGCAAGCAACTGAAAACATATTACTGTAATGCTGTATTGAATGTTCTCCAGGGGATATTTTTGGCACAAAATTGAGGTTCTCTGAGTTGGAATATCCCCCAGTTTACTTTTTTGCATCTGTTCTCCAGTATCCACAACCCTTTTCAGCTGCTGCTATAGCATAATTTCCCCCCTTAACTACATCTTCTTGTTCTTGGGACTAAGCTAATCAGGGTTGACTTTGTGTATGTTAAGGCATCATGATGCCATTTAATTATATCTGGCTACAAAGCAATGCCACAAAGCCAGTTCAGAGTGAGGGCAATGCTTCTTGCCATCACTCTGAAATGACTTTCAATGGTGCCACACAGCCAATCAGATCTGGCTATGTGTTGATTTCAAGAAGACAGTTCAGAGTCAAGGCAGAAAGCACATTGACATCACTCTTAACAGGTGCCAGTGAGGCAGCCATGCTGCTAACATTTTCACTTATATTTGCAGCTCCCCTGAAAATCACTGAAAAGGTGTGTATGTTTCATGGAAGGAAATACTCGCAGGATGTGCCTCCTGCATCTTGGCTTGGCATTATTCTGGTGGGCTCAGATCGAGTTTGATCACAGAAAGTGTAACATTGTGAGGTTGTTCGCTATGTTATTTCACTGATAACTCCAATTATCAGTGGAGAACTTGAATGCATAAAACCACTACCATTAATAAACAGATGACCAAACATCCTATATCACTGCTTATGTAAGAAAATTATCCCAAAGTGGGAGCCAAACTTGGGAAGAGTTAACACTTTGGCCACTGCAACTAGTACTATTCCCAAAGGCAAGATACCCCAGACTACAGCTAAAATGAATACAAGTATTTAAAACTCAAAATTACCTATTGTCCATTTCAAATATTGAATGCAACATTTCGTATCTGAAAACTGCACTCACATTCTAAATATGAAGTTTTTACCTCAAATTTTGAAATATGAGTGCTTCCAAACAAGTTGGTGTCTGAACTGATTTTGGCAGGCATCAAAGACACAATCTTGTAAGCCGCCAACTGTCAAAGACTGTAAAACACTAATGTCATCTTCTGAACATACCAGGGATGTTGAAGAGTCCTTGGCCTCGAGTCACGAGTCGAGTCACGAGTCTTTGGACCCGAGTCTCGAGTCGAGTCTCGAGTCCAAGGTCCAAAATGGTGACTCGAGTCGAGTCCCGAGTCCCGAGTCACTCCCAAAGCGGCGGCCCATGGAGGGAGCGGGAGGGTCTCCGTGAGAGGAAGAGGTGCCCTTCCTCCCGCGGAGACCCTCCCGCTCCCTCCATGGGCCACCGCCGCCGCCCCCACTTACCATAGGCGGGTCCTTCCCTCGTCCCTGCTCCTGCCGCCGCTGCTGCCACACCAGGGACGCATTACGAACCCTCCCTGGGTTTGTAGTTCTCCGCGGTGGCAGCGCGGCCCGATCTCGCTCTTCTGAGCGGCGCAGAGAGTGTTCTCCGTGCCGCTCGAGTTGCCGCCGTCGCCGCTGTCGCCGCCTCCCGCTCACCGCCATCTCCCTCGCCGCCACCCACTCGCAGCAGCCGCCATTGTATGCCACGCCGCCGCCATCGCACGCCACGCCGCCGCCATCACACGCAGCCGCACGCACCCGCGGCGGAAGTGACGCGCCGGGACCCTGTTCCGGCGCGCTTGGCTGCCGCCGCTCTGTTTAAAGCGGCGGCGTGGCGTGCGATGGCGGCGGCCTGGCATACGATGGCGGCTGCTGCGTGATGACGGGACCGGCGCGGGCGGCTGCGGCGTGATGGCGGCATGGCGTGCGATGGCGGCGGCGGTAGCTGCGAGCGGGTGGCGGCGAGGGAGACAGCGACGGCGGTGACATGAGTGGTGGCGGCGGTGGCGGAGTCATTGGGCTCGAGTCCCGAGTCGAGTCTCGAGTCCCATTGAAAAAATTGGGACTCGAGTGGGACTCGAGTCAAAGGGGGGACTCAGTCGGACTCACGAGTCGAGTCGTCGAGTCCGAGTCCCCATCCCTGGAACATACCAACCATCAAATTCTGAAAAACATCACATGTTGAACTCAAACATCATCAGATGTCAAGTAATAAATATCAGAGCTTTGACTTTTGATTAATTGGTTAGAGTAAACTGATTTTTAAGATGAAAAAAGCATCCCCGATTAATCGGTCAATACAATAACACACAAAGTTAATTACGTATTTTAAATGCACGTACTTATAAAAACTGAAAATAGGCATTTCCCCTTCACTTTCACAATCGGGGCAATGCCACTTCTGAGATGGGACCTACTGCAACATACACATGCCCCATCTAAAAACGAATGAGGTATGTCCCCCCCCCCTGTTGGAACCATTCTTTTGTTCACATGTTAATTCATGCAGATTTAATCAGTCCAGTATAACTAAATACTTAGTTGATTAATAAAATTAGTTTTGACACATTAAATCTGCATACTTTTGCATATAAATAAAACAATGGTTTTGCTAAGAAAAAAACATTCTTGCTTTGTTATTATTTATTAGGGTGACCGTCATAATAAACGTTCAGTGAATACTCAGCAAATATGCAGGTATCCAGAGAGTATGTGGAGGATATTCAATATCAAAATTCACCAAGGAGAAACAGGAGAAGAATTGGGGGGAGCATTTCTGCCCCCAACTCCAGCGGTTTGTGGGAAATAAGCCCTTAGCACTGTCTTACCCTTTGTTCATGATAGGGATTGGGTTGGTTTACTGAACCCTTGATGTGGCTGTGTCTCCATGGTGGACAATTCACTTGATAACTTCTTCTGCGCAAGCTCCACTGAAATGAATGGTAGGTGCGCATGGGCTCTTCAACTGGAATTGCACAGGTGACATCACTGACATGTTTTGTCCAGTCGATAACAGTGCAATGTCTTTCAAATAGGAAACCACGGATCTCGGCCTATAGCTTCTCAGTGTACCTACACAGTTCACAGCTAGAGATTAAAACCAAACTGATAACCCCTGCCATTTTTGGAGGGAGGTGAGATTGACAATGGTTAAGCACAAAATAGGCTGAAAATCAAGACAACATTGGCCTGGATCAAGGCCAGTTACAATCACAAAGTGAAGTTTGCACAAATGAAGCTGTTGCATACCGCACCAGGCCATCTACCTCAGTATTGCCTACTCTCACTGGAAGCAGCTCCCCAATGTTTTTGGCAAGGTCTTTCCCAACTGCTACTTAAGACTCTCTTTTCTGGAGATACCAGGGAGAATCTGTATGCTAAACATGTGCTCTGTCACTGAGCTCTGGCCCCTTCCGAAAGTCTGAATATCATAAGTGCAATGTATGGCCTTGTTGATGAGCCCTGGAATGTGACGGAATGTAGGGTGAAGTCCATATCACAATCATAGCACGTAACTTTCAGACATAACAAAATTGGCTCAAGTTAGCTTCTACAAAAGCCAGGGCTGACAGCCATGGGCCTATCAGACAGCCTGATTCTCGTTTATCCTTGAGCAAGTAGTTGACATTTTGACATTGCGAGACCAGCTCAGAATTGTGCCCAGTTCCATATTGCAGGATCACATGGGATTGGCTTTTTGGCCAGGAGCAATCTTGACTACCCAACAGCAACTGTACTTTACAGCAGTAGGGCCTACGTGGAAAAAATTGGGCGACTGTTTCATAAAAAATAAATATTTCGCTAGAAAACATTCACATTTCTTTAAAAAAACAAACCATTTTCCAGTTTGTGCTACAAGAACTGCAGAATGCTGCTACTGAAATAAGTTATTAGTTATTTTTTTTTAAAAAAAAAAGGAGAGAAAATTGGCACTGTTCCACTACTAGTTCAATGCTTCTTGAAAGAAACAGGAATGGGTGACTCCAGGCACCTTTCAAGGTCCAGCTTTGGAAACAAACGAATGAATGAAAGAAACATATCCTCAATTGTATGGGTTTCAGTCTTAAATCTGAATAACAAGAAATATTCAGCACTGTCACTGAAAGCCCTTTGTAGTCCTACCCTCCTTGAAACCTTTAATACTCTCTCGAACTGCAACCTTGGCAATGCACAGTCGAATTCCGCCATTTTTGCTGAATAACATCCACCGAGGACTTCACAAAACACTGCACAAAAGGACTCTAATCCCTCTGTTCACCTTCAAGTTATCGATGGCATTAATTATTATTGTAGCAGCCCATGCAAATCCATTAAAGATTGGGTTGGGGGGGGGGTTCCTCCCCCTTTTCCAGTTTGTTCTTGTCGTAGAATATGAAACAGCCAAGCTCCCTCTCAGACCTTCCCCAAGGTTATGCTGCAGAATGAAATACAGAGTCCCCGCAATGTTCCAGCTGCATTCTCAACACGCCTCTTTTGTGAAGAAACCAAAGCTGTAAGAATTCCTCTGGCATGGCATGGAAGCCTGAATCCGGCAATACGTTATCGTAGTAATGATGACTGATAAACTTTCCATGCAGGTCCACTGAAAAAGGCCAGAAGCCATAAATCGTTACTTCTTCACATAAACCAAGGGCTGCACTGACCAAGAAGAGGCCTGTGGAAAGTCTCTTTGCATGGATTCCTTTGCTCTTCCAGAACTTTCCGATGTCACGCAGGAAGTTTGGGTTGGCGAAGATCACCTTTTGCCTGGCAGCAAAGTCTGCTAGGGTATAGTAGACCCGGAGAGAAGGCTCTGTCCCTGTTTTCATGGAGAAGGCCGGCATATAGATGTAGCTCTGGTTGTAGACTTTAACACTGTCCACAAATGCTTTTCGAGACCAAAGAAGATTCTGGAACCTGTTCAAAAAGGGGGGGGGGGCAGGAGGGAGGGAAGAATGACAAGTTAATGCCTTACCATCAATTCAAAGCTTAGTTCGAAAAGGTCTTGCAAATACTGTCCGAAAAGGCTTTTTGAGACTGAAGGGAATTCTGAGACCTGTTCAAAACTAGAATAAAAAATGTATTACCTTAAATACAAAACCTAGTTTGAAAGGAATTTGCACAGACTGATGGCTATGACTGAAATGTTTCGACTTTACCAAACAGGATTGGGTTTCTGTTTTCCTTGTTCCTTCATTCTGCGTACACTGAAATCTGCTTCGTTCTTTTTGGCAGCCTATGTTGCTCGATCTATTGGCTTGCTTCCCTGTTATCCTATGTGGAATTTTGCCTGACCTCTTTACATAGGGAAAGAAGGAAGGCCAAATTTATATTAAAAATTCTTACTATTTTATGGCTAACCTGAACAATAGTCATTATTTTAATCTCGTGTCTTACTTTCTGCTAACTTTGTAGAAATGGAGACAGCTGATCCCTTAGTTCTCTTCTCTTTCCTGGCACTGGGCATTATTATACCGCCTTTGGGAGTTATGAGCTTTGGCATTAATGAATCCCCCATGGATCACCACAGATTCTTGCCCTGTCTTTTCAGACAATCTGACATCCTGGCAGATGAATCTCAAGAGATGCAGCTATGTGTGAAGCAGATGCAAATGCCAACAAGTCAGTAAAAGCACGCAAAAGGACCCTGCAGAAGGGATGGCATTTTAATTCTCATCTACAAAATGCAACGAAGCAATTTTTCAACAGGCAGCAAGAAACCCAATGGCCATAAGAACAGGCAGCTAAGAAGCCATGAGATTATGGACCATAAAAAGCTAAAAGGCCTATCCTGGCCCCGCACAGTTATAGACAAGGGAATATCAGAAGTGAGTGATTGAAATGGTCCCCCTCTGCCCACCACTTCTGTTATATAAAAGATCATGGAGGCAAAGATTATACAGAACTACTTAGGGTGCAATTGTGACTCAAAATCACAAATAGTGCCTGCTTGTTTTGTGCCAGGCCCCACGATGTTTCGAAGATGAACTCTTCCCTCGGGGGCTAACCTGCAGTAGGCAAAAGCCTCTCTGTCGCTGCACTGCTTTTTGGTGATGTGGTACCTTCCTGTTTTTGGCTGCATATTATGATCGCCACAGAAAGCAATATGTAAATCTGCAATCTGGTTTGAAGGATACCACAAAGGGAGAAATTTCACCCCCACGCACACATTCCATTTGCATCCCGTTCCACTTGCATTTCTGCATCTCTATTAAATTGTCCCAGATCCCTGCAAGAGTATTTCCAAGTCCACCCATCCCCTTCTCTTGAACTGCATCACTACCAGACAGCCAGTGTGGCGTAGTTAGTGGTGAGAGTGTTGGACTGGGATTCGGGAGATCCAGATTCTAGCATCCACTTGGCCATGAAGCTCACTGGGTGACTTGGGGTCAGTCACTGACTCTCAGCCTAACCTACCTCACAGGGTTGTCGTGAGGCTAAAATGGAGAAGAGGAGGATCGTGTATGCCACCTCAGGCTCCTTGGAGGAAAAGGCGGGATATAAATGCAAAAAAATAAATACTGGGGGCAGGAAAAGTTCTGTTAGAAAACTGAGAGGGAGGGGAAGGCAATACACACTGCATCTTTTTGTACAGAAGAGAGAGAGACCCCCTCAGATGCTCTTGACATTGTGAGGGTGGGATTTTCTTTTCTCCTAGGAACTGCAGTAAGGAAAAGGCTCTTTCAATGCAGAGATAAGGGCTGCTGTGACCGCAGCATCCTTCTCCCTCTGCCCTCAACTCCATTTGCACGCTTCACAATCCCACCCTCACAATGTCAAGAGCGGTCATGATGCAGAACTCAAAACACTCCAGTTCCAACATTTCTGCTCATTATGCAGCTATAGAAGAAACAACGGACGTGCCAGGATTTATTTATTTTTTTTAGAAAAAGTGACAGCCTTACAGGAAAAGACAGGAATGTGAGGAAAAACCAACTAGGCAAACAGCATTGGAGCCGGCACTCACCCACTCACTTACCTCTAGACCCAATTTATGGCTAACGTTTTGCCTCCATTTGATGAACAACTGGGGTTGGCTTGGGTGGGGGTCCTGCTAGTCTGTGACTTACTAGGCACAGTGATACAAGTCTCCCAGGTTCCATTTTGGACCCAAAACATCTAACTGGAGGTTGGCCTCTCACAAAGGTTCTATGGACTTTGAAGAAGCCCGAGTGCAAGGTGAAAGGGAGAAACGTGCTAGGCGAAAAGCACGTCAAACGAATCCTTTACAGGACCATCTTCCATCTGGTAACCTGTGTCCTCACTGTGGGAAGCTGTGTGGATCTAGAATTGGCCTCCACAGTCACTTACGGACCCATCGCTAGAGTCTACACAATTTTCTTTAGAATTTCCTCCTTTTAAAAATTTCCTTTTTGTAAAAAAATTTTATCCTGGAAGACAATCTTACTCGGTCACGAGTGATCGTCTGATGATGATGATGATGATGATGCCGCTGGGTCCTAGGGGCTACTTCTATGACTCACCTCCTCAATTAGCCCTCATGCTTAGAATTATGCTCTGCCCTGAGCATGGCCTTAATCCTGGAGGAACTATCAACGTCCTCTCAAGGCATGGCGCTGAGGAGGCACCTGTTGCGGTCACCTCTCCTTCCCCTTTGGAATTAAGCACAGGAGCTGTTCTTCTAATCACAGGCGTTTACTATGCAAAACTATGCAAGCAAGGAAGCTGGCTGCAGCTTGCAGATTAAGCGTTTTGCAGAAATCAATAACAAAAGGAACGAGCTATGTTAGCTTTCTATAGAATCAGTTCATTAACGCAACGGGACTTGGTTGAAAGTTGATTTCAGACTAATTAGACTTAACTAATTCCCTCCCCTTCCCAGTAACTGAAATCCCCCAAAACCAAACCCTCAAGGTGGTTCCTTATTTCTCAGAGCCAACCGCTTAGAATGTCTCATTCCACATTGTTGGTCTTCCCTCCTTGACTGATGCCTCACCCTTGGATCTGTCACACCCATTTCCCCTCCTGTTCCTCTTCAGAAGGGCTTGGTTTTCCATGGTTTCAGGAGCAGCTTCACTCCCTCCCTCCTCCCTTATCTCTGTTCTTTCTGTCCTTGGCTCTTCATTCTCCACTTCCTGCTCCCCCTCTTCATCTGAATCAGAATATATTCCCATAACCTTTTGAGACTCCTCTGCAGAGCGAGTGGGCTCAGTCCCTACAGCACCTCCCTAAGCAGGGTCATCCACCCTTTGAGATTCAACATCTTCTCAAACTGCTCTGCTGACAGATGCATGCTGGGTAAGTACACGTGATAGGGCCATTTTGGTGATGGCACCCAGATTGTGGAACGGCTTCCAAAGAGAGGTATGCCTGGCCCCATTGTAGCCTATCCATGATTGTAGATCAGTTGAAACCTGGGTGAGTCACTGCCAATCACTGTAGGCAATACTGAGCTAGATGGATGAATGGTCTAACTAAGCTTCCTATTATGAAATGATGATACTAGTTGATCATTCATAAAGAGTGGTTTATTCTATCATGCCAAAACAAAAGACAGCTGCACCAATGTTTATAGTTCCCGATGCATTTTGAGATTCTTCTCTTTACCAAGGGCAATTGATTTCTTCAAAACTTCCAGATAATGCTTAGCATTCCTGGCTTGTAATTCACTGATGGAAGACTCTTAACAAGGCATCGCAGGCAAGGAAGCCTCCTAGTGGCTGTAATGGCTGCCAGCCCCCAAAGTAGCTACAGGCAGCCATGCCTCAAGATTCTCTGTCTGGCTTTCTCTTTACATTGTTTTCTGGATAAGGAGAGGGCTGTTGCTATCCCTAAAATGGCAGTGCATTGACTTGCTGGCTTTTGCTAGAGCGACCAAGGAAATTGCTGATCCAGCTGAATTTATCTAGCAAAAACAGAGAGGTACCGTATTGCCATGAAACTGAGCAAGTGCCCATGCTGTCTCTCTCCTTGCCTAGAGTGCAGGGAAGGAGCCTCAAGGCATGGCTGCCTGCAGCTGCTATGGGGAACAGCCATTATTATGGCGGTCTCATTCATTCATTCATTCATTCATATGAACTTGGACAAAGGCTCTCCATTTGTAAAACAATAGAGTCAGTCTCAAGTGCCTGTATAGGGCTCTCTCCTGTGGATTACTATCTGTCTAATATTCATGCACTGCCTTTCAATGGAATGCTCCCAAAGTGCATTTAAAAGCAACTGAACAGTTAAACATAAAAGCTTACCGATGAAAAACTTACAATATTTGTGAAGAAAAGAGCCTTTGGGGGGGTTCACACACACACACACACACACACACACACCCCTCATGTGTGAACCGGCTGGGGTGGGGTGTGCATAGTTAGCGTGTGGAGAAAGGGGCCCTTGGGGGTTCCTGCATGCATGCACACACACACACGCCTCCTCATGTGTAAGCCAAGTGGGGCCAGTTGAGGGGGCTGGGAGGAAACGAAAGCCTCGGATAGGGCTTTCATATGTAAATAGTTCAAGCCATGAGGCATGACTCATGAGCCTCCCTCATCCTGACTGGCCAGGTGAAGTTCAATCTAATTGGCTGAGAGGCAGCAGAGTTACAAGGAGGAGGGGAGGGGGGGAAAGGTATATTTCCCAAAGCGTGGGTTTTGGTCTATGTTCTACCTGGCTGTGGTAATGGCGGTAAGCCAAGGACTCCAGGCAGCTCCTGGTGAAATTAGCTGGATTGAGGGCTCTAGTAAAGGCAAGCCTTGTGGGAGTTTTACCCATCTCGGACCTTCGGGTAGGTGTGGTAATCTCCCTCGGGCAGCGAGGCTGTGCTGGATTTAACCCTTGAAGAGAACACCCTCAGGTAACAGGTGTGTGCCTGAGAGATCTTAAGGAATCAGGTTTTATTGTTTTGCAGCTTTACTGTGTACTAACGTGTCTCTCTCTTTATTTTGTGTGCTTCTCTCATTTCCCTAATCTTGTTGTAAAATGCTACCAGAATAAACCTTGTCCTGGTTTTACCCCACATGGTGCTTGTGGATTGCTCTGTGGCTTCAGTAACTAAATCCAGGTTACAGAATTAAAGGCGAGTCCCTGAACAGAGATCCAAGTAGGATTGCAGACAGCTGAGGCTGGCAATCTGGTACCTTGAGATCTCTGGGGGTCTTGGTTCCTTTGGAGTAGGAAAGGGTGGGGGTGTGGCGGGCCAGCCAGCCCCCCCCCTTCCTCCACAATATTAATTACCAAATTGGGATTAAAACTTTTTTTCCCCCTCACAAGAAACAAGTATTTTTGTTCCATATATTCATTGCATAGCAGCTTTCTGTCTTCTGGCAGTGAGGCAAATATCTTGACCGGGCTAACTGGGATGGAGCATTGATGAGGCCCAAACGACACATAACCAGGAATAGGCGGCTATCACCATTCACCACACACATCCCCTCCTCGGTCTCTTCTTTAGTTAAAGAAGACATGTGATGTGTGACGTGCCCTTCGTTTCCTCACTGAATTTCCTTCCTGATTCATTGATTGCTGCTTTTTTTTTTTAAGGGGGTGGGTGGGAATGTTGAGCGCCATGATGCCACGGCTCGCGTCTTCTTTAATTAAACTTTGACAGGGTCCCAGTGGAGGAGACATAGCTTAGGGTTTGCTGCGCAGTTGCCGTAGCATGTCGTTTGACCCTCACTTTGCACACCAAATTTGACTGCTGGCTGGCATCTATCATCGAAAGGACCTAAGGAGGCTGTGTGTAAGTCGCCAAAAAAGAGGACAGAAGTGGATACCGATTTACACAAAATTTGCATATGTTAATCCACATGTATAGATGCAAACTTAGAAATAATTATTATAATTTAAATAGAAATACAGTCCATTGCACCAGAATGTGGAAGACGGTGACCGCACAAGGTAAAAAACATGCCAGTTTATATAGCGCCTTGTGGTCACCTGTGTGCCTTGCTCAGTCTCCTGCTCAGGTGCTGTTGATGGGCAGCTTCAAGGCCCAGCTCTTCCTTCTGATGGTTCTTTATCTTTATACTAGATTAAACTGGACAGCCCTTCAAATGGAGGATGCCTTCAAGACAGAGGACAACTAAAGGGCAACTGAACTGATCAAGGGGCTGGAGCAACTCCCCAATGAGGAAAGGTTACAACAGCCGGGATTGTTTAGCTTAGAAAAAAGGCGAGTAAGGGGAGACATGATTGAGGTGTACGACATTATGTATGGTATGGAGAAAGTGGATAGGGAGACATTTTTCTCCCTCTCTCATACTACTAGAATCCAAAGGGGTCATTCCATGAAGCTGACTGGTGGGGAGATTCAGGACAGATCAAAAGACTTTTTCACACAGCGCATAGTTCAACTATGGAATTCACTTCCACAAGATGTAGTGATGGCCATCAATTTGGAAAGCTTTAAAAAGGGATTGGACAAGTTCATGGAGGAGAAGGCAATCAATGGCTACTAGTCCTGATGGGTATATGCTACCTCCAGGATCAGAGGCAGTATGCCTATGTACACCAGTTGCTGGGGAACATGGGTGGGAGGGTGTTGTTACACTCATGTCCTGCTTGTGGGTTTCCCATGGGCAGCTGGTTGGCCACTGTGTGAACGGAATGCTGGACTAGATGGACCCTTGGTCTGATCCAGCAGGGCTCTTCTTATGTTCTTATGATAGTCCTCTGTCAGCCCTTCAAACAGAGGACTGTCCTCTGTACAAGAGGACACATGGCCATCCTAAGAGGACCTCAAGTAGCAGGGCAGACAAAGACCTCTGCCTGAGAGCCATTTTTATTATTCTTTATTTATCCAAATGTTTTTGAACCGGCACCCTTCCTCAAGTAGGACGGTGTACTAAGTCTAACTAAAAATGATCATACAATATGACAACAGCAGTAAAATACAAGCATTTTACTTTTAAGAAGGCTCTTTTCTTTTAAGAAGGCAGCAAAAGTCCAGTTAAAAAAAATGTCTCAGCAAAGATAAATGTTTTAACCTAGCACAAAAAGATTGCAAGGTCGGAACCAGTCGCATTTCTCGGGGGAAGGTATAACGGAGGCCGTAGCAGAGTCATTGACTGTATTGTGCTAGATCAGTGTTCTCCAACCGGGGCATGCTGGAAGTCGTAGGCCAAAAACATCTGGGGACCCAAGGTTGGAGAACACTGTGCTAGATGGATGATTGGGAATGACACAGTGCAAGGCAGCTCTGTGTACCAGAAAACACTGCTGTGCATCCAGTCTTTCTCACTTTCCCCCCTGCCTATCATAATCAAATGTCTTCAAGTAAACACAAACAGTGTTAATCCGCTTATCCGCCCACCTCTCTGCTTCTGGCTCTCCCAGTTGCTCTGCCTAAGGGATTATCACAGAACATTTATTTACTACAGAAACTGATAGCATTGCCGTATGTGGGTTTGATTTCCGCTTGTTTTGTCTAACAGGAGGAACTTTTCCACCAGAACCGCCTCTTCAGTATTCTAATTCGCCTCCATTCCTTGGCATCCTTACACACAGTAGCACACTCTGGAGTGTTGTTCCGACCCACTCACTGTACTTCATAGTAGAGAAAACCTGATCAATTCTGCGGTACCTCAGCAAAATGACACCCTCTGGCAGGAGACGCATTTCCCGCCCAGTTATAACATCCCAACAGGTCAGAAGAGCAGTACAACAAAAGTACAGTAAACAACAATACAACAATGCATAGTGCCCAAATAAGTAGTATAAATAACATTTCAATATCAGAAAATCTTTTTAAAATCTTTTAATAGCTCAGTGGTAGGGTATGACTGGGTTCAGATAACACAATAAACCACACTCAAGAGTTGAGTGTGGGTTGTTGTTGAACCATGGGTTATCGTGTTGTCTGAACCCACCAAGATAACAAACCACGTTGAACAACCGACAGTTCACAACCCAACAACAAACCATGGCATGGCTTCTCTTCATGGGTTTTCCGTAGTTAACAAGCCATGGCTTGTTAGCACAGCTGGGTTCAGACAACACGATAACCCACGTTTCAACAACAACCCACACTCAACCCATACGCAACCCGTGAGTGTGGGTTATCATGTTGGCTGAACCCAGTCTGTGTTCTTGGTATGCAAGTCCCAAGTTCCCATCCTGACTAAATGTCAGAATGAGCTGAGGCTGGCAAGGGATGCTGAGAGCAAAACAAAGGGATATTTCAGGTAGGTTCAGAACAAGCAGAAGTAAACGATAGGTCCACAGCTCCATACGGATTGTGAAGTGTTAAAGGGTGACAAAGAGAAGGTGGAACTGCCCAAATCCTATTATGACACCTTCGCATACGTTAACTGGTGAAGGGTCAGGATTACAGTCAGGGCCGGCGCTACCGTTAGGCAGACCCAGGCGGCTGCCTAGGGCGCGTGGCGGAAGAGGGCGCAGAAACGCTGCCCTCCTTCCTCGCCGCTGGCGCGCTCCTGCCCCGCCTGCCGCCTCTGCCGCGCCTCCCCGCCCGCCCGCTGCCGCACCTTCCCCCCCAAGCGCGCGCCCACCCGCCCGCCACCTACCTACCTTTGCGTCGTTTCCGGAGCCCCGCCGGCGTTGTTTTGGCGGGAGGAACCAGGGCAACAGGGCTTAAACAGCCCTGTTGCCCTGGTTTCCCCGGCAAAAAAAAAAAAGTGCGGGGGTCCCGTCGCGTCGGAGGAGGCGGCAGCAGCGGCGGCGGCAGCAGCAGCAGCCAGCATCGGGGGGGGGAAGGTAGGTGGCGGCGGCGGCGGTGGCGCGGGGGGGGGTTGCAGAGCAGGGCTGCTTTGCTCCGGAGTCCCCCCCACGGCACAAGAGGGGGGGCGCTAAATATAATTTGGCCTAGGGCGCCAAACAGCCCTGCACTGTTCCTGATTACAGTTCAAGACAAGGAGTTGGTCAACAAATGCCCGGCTACCTTAAATGAGTTCATGCTTTCAGGGCCAGATGACAGTATGCTGGGGCATTAAAGAAACTTTAATGCTCTCAGTACTCTCAGAACTTATATATATATATTATATATATATATATATATATATATATGGGTTACTAGCTTTAGTGGATTGTGAGAATGCTCTAGATGTAATTTATCTTGATGTCAGCAAAGCAGCTCCCATAATATTTTGTTTAGCGAACTAGTTAAATGTGAGCTAGATGGTAATACCATGAGGTAGACTCAGTGAAGGCTCAGCAATGGTTCCTTCCTCATCAAACCGGAGGTGGTTTTCAGTGGGGTACTGCAGGGCTCTGTCCTGAGCTTGGTACTTGTCAACATTTTTTATCAATGGCTTAGATGAAGGGGTGGAGGGAATCCTTAGCAAATTTGCAGATGACACAAAACTGGCGAAGATTGTCCTGCCCCAATTGGCCATTATTTTATTTTGTTATGTTGCCCCCTATTTATTTATTTATTTAATACATTTTTATCCCCCCCCCCCAATAGACAAAGCTCTCTGGGCGGTTTACAACAGTTAAAACCATAAAATACAATATAATGTAAATATAAGATTTAAAACCACGGATTAAAAAACAAACAGCAAGGCCTTGCCTTTATAATTGTTCGAGTTTATTCTCTATGTCTCTGTGAGCAACTCATCAGACCTTCATGCCATGCCTTGATTAGTTGTCCCTAGGAAGAATTCTATCCAGTTTGTAACAGCTCTTCCTCAGTTTGGAAGAAACCTCCCTCTGGTCTGGTTCTCTGCTGCTGCTCTAGATTGCAACCTGAAGGCCTGGCCTTGCATTGTTTTTTCACCTCATCATTCCACTTCATTTTATCTCATCTCATCCCATCATACCTCATCTCATCCATCCAGCTCATCTATCCATCAACCTCAGTTACTAAGTATTGATTCTGTATTTATTAGTTGTTTATTGTTTATGTTGGGTTTCAATAAAGATAAAGTTTTGAGTCACACATAAGTGCATTGCATTTGAGTTTAACTGCCTGGATAGACACACAGCCCCATGTCTGTTGAACCAGAACAAGATATGTCTGGTGTGGAGGAAGTGGACAGGGAGATATTTTCCTCCCTCTCTCAGAATTCTAGAACCCAGTGGGGTCACCCCATGAAGCAGATTGGTGGGAGATTCAGGACCGATAAAAGGAAGTCCTTCTTCACAGAGCACATAGCTGAACTATGGAATTCACTTCCACAAGATTTAGTGATGGCCACCAATTTGGATGGCTTTAAAAGGGAATTGGACTAATTCATGGAGGATAATGTACACCAGTTGCTGGGGAACATGGGTGGGAGGGTGCTGTTGTACTCGTGCCCTGGTTGTGGACTTCCCACAGGCAGCTGGTTGGCCACTGTGTGAACAGAATGCTGGACTGGATGGACCTTTGGTCTGATTCAGCATGGCTCTTCTTATGTTCTTAAGATAGCTAGCACCATCCCAGTAAACAGATTGCTAAGTAGAAATAAAATTCAAGTTTACCTTCTGGAGATCTTCAGTTCTGGATACTGCATGTTAAGAAAGGGGTAGACGAATTGGGACAGTTTCACAGGAGGGAAACCAAGATAGTCAGTGGTATAGAAAATAAGTCCTATGATTAAAGGTTGAAGGAACTGGGTATGTTTCATCTCGAGAAGAGAAGACTGTGGGGTGCATGATAGTATTCTTCAAATGCCTGAAGGGCTGTGTGAGTGTGACCATCAAACTCCTATATTCTGATGTAACTCAACAGTGCCCCCTAGAGTTATCTGGTAAACTGGCAGTATACCGGGAAGCCTGAATAGGCCAGAAATTATCTTTTGTTCTCCAATAAACATTTGCATGCTGAGCTCTTTTTAAAAAATATATAATAGCCAACCTGGTTGGAATTGGCCAGCAATTTTATAACTCAAGTGTAGGGTTGTTAAGAAGGTGGGTCCAGCCACTAAGCAATTTTCTGATTTGCTGCCTAGACTACTGACATCAGAAACAGAGGGAATCACGCTATTGGACAAAGCAATAGGCTCCGCTAAGAGGCTGGCTCTCACTGATCTCAAATGCTCATAAATACGCGGCACTGCTCTCAGTTGGCATCTTCCTAACAACATCTAACCAGGAGGCTAAGATGCTCTCCCTCAGACCATGCCTTCTGCAATGAACTCTGTATTTACTCTGAAACCCAAGATCCCACTCAAGCAGGTAAACATTGCTAGATAAGGGAGCAGTCCTAGACATTGTCTCAGGGGCCTTAGGATTTTTCAGATTCCCATCTCTAAGGTCGGAGACTGCGCTCTGGCCTTGGCCCTGGTGATCGGATCTCTGATCCCACCCTGCCCCCGCCACCTCACAGCCAGTGCATAAAGAAAGAACCACACTGGCTGCTCTCCAAGATCAGGAAAGAGAGGGGTAGAAGGCGGCAGGGGCGGGGCGGGGCGGGGCGGGGCGGGGAGGAGACTGGAGTGGCCAGGATACGAGGTATCCTGAAGCTGCTCCAGCCTCCTTCCCTCCCCTTCCGAGACACTCCGGCTGAAAGGGGAAAAATGGCGATCTAGAGAAAACGGCGACCTAGAGAAAGCGTAGAGCTGCAGGAGTGGGGAAGCGACTGCTCCTCCTGCTCTGTATTGGATGCGTGTGAGTTTCTGAGTTCGGGGGCTTACGCTCGTCTCCAAAGGATTGCCATAGTCACCTCTCCCCTTCCATGGTGGTAGAAATACAAGAACAAGAAGGTAAATAACCATTTGCTGCCCTTTTATGACACTCAAAAATTTACTGCCTCACTCTGCCTCATGGTAGGGCCGGCCCTGGCTGGACAGACTAGAGCAGTGTTCTCCAACCTTGGGTCCCCAGATGTTTTTGGCCTACAACTCCCAGCATGCCCCAGCCAGCGAAGCTGGCTGGGGCATGCTGGGAGTTGTAGGCCAAAAACATCTGGGGACCCAAGGTTGGAGAACACTGGACTAGAGTGTTCAGGTGAGGAATCGTTTGTGGTGGCAGTCTATCAGTAATTCTTTTGGGGGGGGGACCCTTGTAAAGGAGGGCTCCACCAGCTGGGAAAGTCATCTTCTCTCCAAGACCCATAACAGGCTGTCATATGGGGGGAAAAAACCCCAAAACTTCCTCTCTGTTGCCCCAGCAGCCAGGGTTAGAAGCAGTGAGCTTAAGTTACAGGAGGGTAGTTTTTGGGACTGAACTTTAAGATAAATTTCTTAACAGTAACAGCAGTTTGCCAGTAGAACCTAGGGGCGAGAGAACTCTCTCTCACTGGAGGTCTTCCAGCAGAAGCTGGTCCACCATCGGTTGCTTCTAGTTCTGGGTTTCCTGAATCGAGCAGCCCCCTCTAGAATCTATGATTTAATCATTCTATTTGGGGGCTGCCGTTTTATTTCCTTCTGAAATCCGCATCTTTTCAGGTTTGTGCTCTTTTGTTGGCCTCCTTTATAAAGACCCTTGTTATCTTGGCTGATGCTGAGTGTTACTTCTTCTTTTTCATCACTCTGCTGACAGCTGTATCTTCCTCCCCCCCCCCAGTAGTTTGGGGAGCTGCTACCCTAACCCCTGCTTCCCCCCCCCTCTGTAATTATCCCATGTGATATGCTGAATTCACAGAAAGGCCCAAACTGGATGTGACGTTACTCACGTTCTTTAGGCCTGGTGTGCATACAAGCAAGCAAGAAAGCGAGAGATGGCATGGGAAAGGGCCGCGCTGGATCAGGTGGGCTTTAATAATAATAATAATAATAATAATAATAATAATTATTATTATTATATTTATTATATTTATTTATTTATTACCCGCCTCTCCATCTAGATCGAGGCGGGGAACAACAGAATATAAAATACATAAGACTTTGCCCCTGCCATGGCCCTGGCAGGGAGGGGTGAAGCGAGCTCCCTGCAGCTGCTTCCTCTCAGGCTGGTCTCCCCCTTGCCATGGTGTTAATCTTGGGAGGCATGGGGTGCAGAATTGCCTTCAGGCTTATAGACACAACACAACCTACACCGGGGGATCTGCCCTACTGCAGCCCTGGTGACTACGAGCAACAAAAAAAGAAAACACAAGGTTTCTGCATCCAGCCCCAAGAGCTCCCAGGGAAGTTCTGGTGTGTAGGCATTTTATTTGTTGATCTCAACGTAATTGTGCAATACCTAGGATCCCACATGATGTTCTGTATGCTTAAAATCTCCAGTTGACTTCAAACCACTGCCATTCCTTCCTCTGTTCTGAATGTAAAGCCTTCTGTGCCTAGCTCATTGAACAGAGTCTTACAACCAGTCAGCTGATGCGTCATTATAGAAACCATGCTTCATTATGAGAGAAAGTTAAATATTGGTTACAATGAGCTATGTTAGATTAAAGTTACAATGTGAAGAGGGAAAGTGAGAGAGAGGGAGGGAGGTCATCTATATGAGCTGGTCCTTGTTGCTCTTTGAAAAGGGGAAACTCGGGTCCAGATTAAAATCCACGTTCACACAAAAGGTTATGTCAGTTTATACTAAATCTTGAAAGTCCTTAGGATATGTTCGCAGCCAGACTGCTCATACTGAGTTGGCTGCATAAGCTACAAGAAGCAGTGAAAAGCAGATGCACAAAGCTTCTATTTTGTTTTTATTTTTTGCACCAAGTATAATGTTGAAAGAAGATGCCCCTCCCACCCCCATGGCAAGATGTAAAAAATTCCAGATATGGCGGCAGAAGGTGGATATTTTCACAATGTGTGTGGGTATCCCCACATTAGCTTTTTTTTTTTTACTTCACAATCTTTTCAGAATATTACCTGCAGATATGCGACCTATGTGGGGGTGGGGAGACGTGACATAGCATTCTTAGTCTGCCATTACCTGGTTCAGAATATGAATTTGACTAGCCTGTGTTGCTCAAGTACGTTACAAATCGAATGGCAATTTGGAGATCTTAAGAACGACAACCTTTTTTTAAAAAGTGTTCTCCAATAATGTTCATAATTGCTGATCCAACTATGAACTGAGCTGAGGGGAGTTCATCCATCACTAAGGGAATTCAAGTGCTTCATATTATATATATATATATATATATATAGGATCATTCCTATGAAAAACTGTGAGGCAGCATTTTCTAGAAACTGATCACGCACAGGGCTCCCCCTTCACAGCTGTTGCAAGATTTCTCATGAACCAGCTTGCCACACAGCATGTTCTGAAATGTAATTGTGCTGCCTTCGGAGATTTTCGCTCCTTGGGATTGAAAAATAGCAAAAAACGTTTGTAAAGCCACGACGGAATGAGAAATTGTGGTGTTTCAGGGGCTGCTCTGAATTAGTTCATGCGGACAGAATCAGAAGACAGCAAGGCTAGCCAAATCGGTGCATGTGTGCACGCGCACACAAAAATATGGAGCGCACCAAGGATCCTTGCCCCTGTCAGAAAAAATGACTTGCAAGGAAATAATGAAAACGGCCATCAATTGTAGTCATATCTCCATTCCTTGCAATGCAGTTGCGGGTGCGTAGTTTACTGGTTGCTATAGCAACAGAGCAAGGAAAAGGGAGGGTTGCTGATGTGCATTTATATTTCAAAGTTTATAATATGTTACGTTCTAGGCATATATTGATGGATGAGAATTAGCAGTGTGCAATTCATATTATTATTATTATTATTATTATTATTATTATTATTAATATTTATTTATCGCCCATCTGGCCGGCAACCGGCCACCCTGGGCGATGCACACACAATAAAATACATAAATACAATAAAATACATTAAAACAATATAAAAATACATTAAAACAATATAAAAATATATAGAGTTGATAGAGTTGGAAGGGGCCTACAAGGCCATCGAGTCCAACCCCCTGCTCAATGCAGGAAACTAGAGGAGGGGTCTCTCATCCAAGTAACAACCAGGCTTGACCCTGCTTCGTACGCATGTCTTGGTTCTAACAACCACGCATACATAGGATCCATCCATCCATCTTTTGTTTTTTTTCTTTTTACAACCAGAGCCATAATTAAGGCTAATCGTGTACCTTTTAAAATATGACATGCATCATTAACATGCATTGTTAATTATTAAGAATTTTAGAAACACGTTTCATTTTTAATGCTCAGCAATAAATAGAAGAGAAGGATTTGCTGCAGGAAATACGAAAGCCAGAAAAGGTTAGTAGGTTAACAGGAATGGAAAGCTCATTATGGCACTGCTAAAAAAAGAAAGAAAGAAATGAAAGTGGAGGAATCTCAGAAGGGAAGAGTTGGTGACCTGGCTCACTGACCATGGTGTTTACGCCTTACACAAGCTTGCCAGGATCAGATTTTGCAGAATCAAAACTACAGTTTTGGACAGACACTGCATTCAGATGTCATGCTAAGCAAGACATGGATGAGCCTGGCCTCCTTCCAGACTTGTGTGTTCCCCCCCTCCTCCTTTCACCCACATGGCCAAGAGGAGCAATTTGGAAGCTCTTGCTTTTAGTTAACTCTGGTTTTATTGTGCTGTCTGGATCGACAAACTGTGGTTGATGTTAACTATGGTTAGTGTGGCGTAGTGGTGAGAGTGTTGGACTGGGACTCGGGAGATCCGGGTTCTAGTCCCCGCTCAGCCATGAAACTCACTGGGTGACTTTGGGCCAGTCACTGCCTCTCAGCCTAACCTACCTCACAGGGTTGTTGTGAGGATAAAATGGAGAGGAGGATGAGGAGGATTATGTAAGCCGCCTTGAGTTCCTTGTAGGAAAAAAGGCAGGGTATAAATGTAATAAATACAATAAAATAAATATGGTGAGCTTAAAACAAACCAACTTCAGACTGTGGTTTCTGCAGCGAGTTTGTTCAAACTAACCTTTGTTAACGTTAACCACAGCTCCCAGGTCGGATGACACAGGAAGCCATGGTTGACTAAAAGCAGAAGTGAATGTTTACAAACCCCTCCCCTGGGATGCATCATCATCATCAGGCGATCACTTGTGACCGAGTAAGATTGTCTTCCGGGATAAAAGGAGGAAATTCTAAAGAAGATTGTGTAGACTCTAGCGATGGGTCCGTAAGTGACTGTGGAGGCCAATTCTAGATCCACACAGCTTCCCACAGTGAGGACACAGGTTACCAGATAGAAGATGGTCCTGTAAAGGATTCATTTGACGTGCATTCTCGCTTAGCACGTTTCTCCCTTTCACCTTGCACTCGGGCTTCTTCAAAGTCCATGGAACCTTTGTGAAAGGCCAACCTCCATTTAGATCGTTCATGGGCCAGAGCTTCCCAGTTTTCGATGTTTATATTGCATTTTTTTAGATTAGCCTTATGAACATCTTTAAACCTCTTATATTGACCACCGATATTCCGTTTTCCATCCTTGAGTTGGGAGTAAAGTAACTGCTTTGGGAGACGGCAGTCAGGCATTCGAACAACATGACCGGTCCACTGAAGTTGGCGTTGAAGGATCATTTTTTCAATGCTAGTAGTCTTTGCTTCTTCCAGTACACTGACATTTGTTCGTCTATCTTCCCAAGTAATTCGCAGGATTTTCCGGAGGCAACGTTGATGAAACCTTTCAAGGAGGTGGAAGTGACGTTTATAGATAGTCCATGTTTCGCAGGCATACAATAAAGTTGGTAATACAATGGCTTCATAAACCAGTGTTTTGGTCTTCTTACAAATATCCCGATCCTCGAACACTCTATGTTTCATTCGAGAAAATGCGGCACTTGCGGAGCTCAAACGATGCTGGATTTCACTGTCGATGTTAGCTGTAACAGAAAGATAGCTGCCAAGATAGAGAAAATGATCGACATTTTCCAGTATTGTCCCGCCAAGCTGGATAGATGGCATCACCAAAGGGTTAGCTTGCACTTGCTGATGAAGCACTTTGGTCTTTTTGATGTTAAGTGAGAGACCAAGTTTTTCGTATGCTTCTGCAAAAGCATTTAGGATAGTTTGGAGATCAGCCTCTGAATGTGCGGAGACCACATTATCATCAGCATACTGAAGTTCCACAACGGAGGTTGTAATTACCTTACTTTTTGCTTTCAGCCTGCTGAGATTAAAAAGCTTTCCATCTGTTCGATATATAATTCCCACACCAGTGGGAAGTTTCCCCTCAACAAGATGTAAAACCATGGCGATGAAAATGGCAAATAATGTTGGGGCGATAACACATCCCTGTTTAACACCTGATCCCACTTTAAATGGAGCACCATGAGAGCCGTTGTTGTCCAAAACCGTTGCCGTCATGTTGTCATGGAGAAGTCGCAAGATATTCACAAATTTATTGGGGCATCCAATTTTCATAAGGATAGTCCAGAGAGCTGTACGGTCTACAGTATCAAAGGCCTTAGCCAAATCGATAAATGCCATATAAAGGGGTTGATTTTGCTCCCAGCATTTTTCTTGGAGCTGACGTGCAGTAAAAATCATGTCTACTGTCCCTCTAGAGGGGCGGAAACCATATTGAGTTTCAGGGAGGATCTCTTCTGAAATAGATAGAAGACGGTTTGCACTCAAGCTCTGGAGGCGGCAGAGGGGATTCGTGTCATCAAGGCTGCTTCCCGATTTGCAACGCATGGTTTGCAAAGAGCCAATATTACGTCTGCACCGAATCACAACAGAAAGAGAGGGAAAGGAAGAACCCTTCCCACCATTCATAAAGGACCATGAGCTTTTCTACATTTATTGAGCACTTCTCTTTCTTTACCCACAGTTGTTTATGGGTTCTTTAGATGACATTGTAGCCCTCCAGTTTCACCTCTGTTTTTTAAGAGCACTTTCCAGGTTCTTTTCTTTCTTTTTTTTTTAGAGCAGGGGAAATGGAGTATTATTCCTGGAAGCGAAAGAAAAGGTGTTTCCGTACTTGTGTAACTGCGTTATTCTGCTATAGTACAGCGCCACCTAGAGCTCATGTAGCAGAAAAACAGGAAAGGAAAAACTCTTTGTATAGACCTCGGATCTGTATTCTCTGACAAAACCAAAAGTAGATACAGCAGATTATCAGCCTCGTGTAGAAAAGCCCTCTACTAAGAGGGGCACTGGCAAGGTCTTCATATTGCCGGTCTCTAAATACAGTCAAATCCTCTGTTAACGGTCCAAGGGTAGAATACAGTGTATCATTCAAACTTTCACAAAATAAAGCCAAGAGAGTTTAACCAGGAATCATTTTAGCCCTCACATGGCCCTCTGGAGGGCAGGGGGAATCGTTGTGAATGACATCTTTTATGGGAGTCGGGAAATGCCTGACAAAATAAATTACACTTGAGAGGCACAAATCTGCTATTATAAATAGTGCGCTACTGTTAAATCTGAAAGATTTCTGAAGAAAAGAAAAATAATGCTCACCGCTGCACCTCTACTGCTTTGTACTGCTATTTTACACCACACTTTACATTTATTTCGCAGTAGTTGGTAGTGTGGTAGTCAAGTGACGTGGTTCTCATCCAGAGAGTTTAGAATGGGTGGCAGTTATTGGAGTTCACTGGGGCGAACCCAGCCTTCTGAGAGGCTCCCCTGAAGAGGCTGTGTCCTGGGACCGCCCACTAGGGCTAGAGCCCCAATCTTTCATGTGGAGCCCCGAATCTCTGGGAGGCCACCTGCCCCACCACCCTGCTGTCCATGGGCACTTGCTGAAATAAAGGTGCAGGGGCCCTGATGATCTCTGCTGCATCTGATCCCCCTGGATTAGCTGGCCTTTTGCCCACATGTGCTTCACCTCCTGCTGCCCCCCTGCCCATTGAATCTTTCTGCCTGAGTTTTTCTTCTGAAATCAAATGCCCTCCTCTCCCCTGTCCAAGCATCCCTTTTTTTACAAATAGGGGTATCCTTAGGAGACAAGGCCCTTTATACACACACACAGAGAGACATTAGAGCAGGGCTCCCCAACCTTGGGTCCCCAGATGTCGCTGGCCTACAGCTCCCAGCATACCCAGCCAGCATGGCTAATGGCAAGGGATTCTGGGAGCTGTAGTCCAGCAACATCTGGGGACCCAAGGTTGGAGAGCCCTGCTTTAGAGCATATGTAAATTAGCATATGCAAGTTTGCACTTTTTTTTGTTGTCCTGTGGGCCTTTTCAGCACCTAGCACCGCCCCAGTGCCCCTGTACCGCCCCCACACTGCCAAGCTTACAAATCAATTGTTAAATGTGGAAGAAGTGCCATCAGTTGCAGCAGAACTTGCTGGCCAGCTACTTTAGAAGGACAGGAGCTGAGACTCCTGGCCCACCATCCCTCACTCCCATCTCTGAGGCATCCTAGCAACACTTATTGCTAGATGAATGACAGCCAGAACTATCACTGACCAAGCTCCTTCAGAAGTAAAGCACCCCTAGCTGCCTGCGACAATGATCACGATGATTTAAAAAGAAGTATGCTCTGCTCTCAGGGTGGCTGGTAGTCAAAAAATAAATAAAAAGCAGTTAAAACAATAAAACAGTATGAAGAGGATGACTATGACTACAGGTAGTACTACAAGTGGAAACTGCAACAAAATGTTGCCGTGCGAGCTACTCCTGTTCAGGGTTCTAGTCAGCTAGCCATGCCCTCTTCCAGAACAGTCTGCTCCATTCCTTCTCCCCCCACCCCAGTTTTCAGGCAGGAGAGGGGATCATCTAACTGCTCCTTGGCATTCCACAGCCACTGAGCATGCTCAGTCCTCATTTGGCTGTTTTAGGAGTTTTTCACCAATAGGTTTCCCCAGTGGAGGCTGGTGACTCCTATTTCGGTGGGGCTCCTAATCCATTGCTGCTTTTATTTGGAGTTTTATAGGAGCTATCCATGGTGCTCCATGGTGGTGAACCTATTTTGGGGGTGGAGTTCAGCACCATAAATTGTTGTGATATGTATCACTTCACCAGCTGTAGCACACTGTTTACACATGGAAAGAACAGAATGGCTGTAAACAAGTTTGTTATGTCTTTCTGGGTTCTCGTGTTTTTCGCATGGGAAGCCTAGAGCGTGGGAGCATTATGAGCTAGTCACATGGTTTGTATGTTCTGATGACGTGCTAACTTGTTTTCTGTCTGAAGCCATCTTAGAGAGAGGCAGGACTGCTTTCTCTCTTCTCCTTTGTTCTTCTTGCTGGACTTTTGTCACTGCAACAATGTAACTTCTTTGCTGAGGTGGAGTGAAGCTCAACTTACTCCACTGGATGTAATGCTTGCTATGCATTTATACTCTGCACATGGACTGTAACTAGGAAATGTATACTCTGTAGAACTTTACTTGCTAAGTGAATAAACAGATAGAATTAGACCTGTGGTGTTACAGAGTGTTTCCTGACTCCATGGATTAATCTGCAAACGGGGAAGCTGGAAGCAAGTTGGATTACAGGCAGGCTGGGCTGGCATCTTCACAACACGCTGCACGCTGCGAAAAGGGGGGAGCTGAGATCTGGAAGATCTGTGTGTGGAATAACAGGCCTCTGCTAGCACACAGACAGGATTTTAAATCTCCCATGCGCACACGCACTCTGCTGCTCACGCACACGCGCACCAACATAAATAGCTCCTATTAATAAATAGCTCCAAATAAAAGCTGCAAAGGATTAGGAGCCCCACTGAAATAGGAGTCACCAGCCTCCCCTGGATTTCCCACTCCTGCGTCCAAAGATCTGATGGACCTGTGCAAAGCTAGGAGTTCCCTCAAGCATACTGATAGTTCCCTCTTGTTTCTCAGTGGCCTGTTTTGGCTCAAAGCTGTTGGCACTCTGCCTCCAAGTTGGCTATTAGTGGGAGTGATGATTTCCAAGGTGTCTTTTTTTAAAAAAAATATTTTTACTGTAAGTTTCAACAAAACAAAACCATAAAAAAGGAGAAATATACATGTAACTACTATAGATTTGAATATATAAATTATACATAAGCTTCAACAAAAGCAGACAAAATATCCATGTATGCATCCATTCGAGAGTGGCGTCTGTATGCCATCTGTTCAAATGTTGAAAGTGTTATTAGGCTCTCAATCCATTGCATCATAGGAGGTGAGCATTTATCCTTCCAATGTTGTAATATTCGTCTTTTAGCTGTCAAAAGGCCGTGGAAAACCCATTTATGTTGACCATGCGTTAACTTCCAAGAAACAGATCGACAGATCAAGAACGTGCGCATCAGTAAAGAGTGTTCCAATACCAAGTTTATCCATATTATAATCTCGTCCCAAAAAGAGGAAACTACTGGACATTGCCAAAACAGATGATTAAAGCTTAGCATATTACCTCCAGCGTTAGCACTTGACACTCTTTTAAAGACAGTGTCTCAATCATGGTTGAGATGGAACAGGACAACATTGATTCCCCTCCCATTTCATTCCGTTAAGACACTGTGGACATGATAACTATTTTAACAGGGTGAGGTTGGTGATTCCCAGGTGTTGCAGCAAAGACACACGTGGGGCAGAGGAAGAGAGGTGTTAGGATATGAGAGGAAAAGCAGCCTAAAAAAACCTACTATACCAACACAGCGGGTGTTAAAGTCCGTGTATAGACGCTCGAGTCAGAGCTTTGGACCAGTCTCGATCCGAGTCTGATCCTTGAAAAAGGTGAATCCATCACGATTCGAGCACTCAAAACGATCCACGAGTCCTATTCAATCATGGGGTTCCCCAACAAATAGACTTAAGATGTGTGTAAATAAATTCTGCACAAGTGTCCTTTTATTCAAAACTAATGATTTTGGCAAGACAGACAGCAAAACCCAAATAACAGGCAGGCTAGGAGCAGGGAACTCCCCAGGTGGCAGGAGCAACCAAATGTCTGACCTAACCACCCCCCCACAACAGCACATCACAATAAATGCAACACGTCGTTGGGCTGGCAGTAGTGTAATGCCGAGCAGCGGCGCCGCTTCATAGTCTTCACCGGACGCGCTCTTCTGGACAGCAGAGACTCGTCAAGCCCAATGTGACGATCTTGCTCGAGTCCCGTCGAAAAAAAATGGAACGAGTCGAGTTGAGGGGACTCATCGATCACATCTCCTAGCCGACCATCCGCACAGCAGTGGCTTGTACATGGTTCACTGGCAAGGTTCTGCCACGGAATGGGGGAGGACGTCCCCATGGCCTTACCAGAGGGAGTCATGAGGAAGGAGCACATGACTTGCTACTTCAGCTTCGTACAGGCTTGAGTGAAAGGGTTGGCCAAAGACATTTTGCTGCCTGAGGAGAAGGATGGCATGGTGACACACACACACCCCACACACCTATTTCACATACAGAAGCCGACATCAGTGGTCCTTGCTGGGAACTGCTGGTCCATCCAGCAGCTGTAAACCTGAACAGTGTGGAAATAGCAGCCTCCCCCAGCGCCTGTGTCATCACCACGGATCGTCCTTTGGTAATTCCCCCCCACTCCCGCATTCATCATTGCTCAGCGTCGGAAGCTGGTCCTCCACTCTGCCAACTGCTGCTGGGCAGAAAAAAGCCAAAACCGGCCAAATAGCACTCCGCAGGCCTCTCGTTTTGCTACGCCCACTCATCTCTGCTTCCATAAACATGGCTGAAGGCTGTAGAGAAGCAGCAACCCCATCCATCTGGGTTCATATGTAAGCAAAGTGGGATCATAAGATAAGTCTCAAGTACTTGTTCTTCTGGGGAACGGAGCTCTTTATGGCTTACCCGAGGTCTTTAATTATACATTTTAAGCCAGATGCTGCATTTTCTTTTTCTTTTTTTAAGTGGCCCCTTGATAAAGAACAATTTATAACCTTCAGAATGCTGAAATTCACATCTCTGAAAAAGCGAGCTGCGTTGTAATTGTCTCGCCAAGAACCCTTTCTCACCGAACAGGCTCCGGAGAGAATAGGCAGCAAATATACTCTCCCTGGAATTTATCTGAACAAAACAGAGATCGCAGATAATAGAAAGTGGACCCTAAGAGAAACAGACACACAGACAACGACAATAAGAGCCACGCTCAAAGAACTAAATTATATCCCTGCGCAATGTTTTGACAAAGAAAATGCCCTGCATTTGGCAAGAATAAAGTACTTATGTGCCGGGAGGGAAACGGTACTGCATCTTAGAAGAAATGTCATCATTATTTTGATCATCTTAAGTATCCCCTCTCCCCCAAGACAAGAGAAACCTATTTTATTCTTTGCTGTATTTTTATAGAAACTTTCTGCCAATGAACTTAAGGTGGTTCACAGTTTAAAATAATGGCTCACAATAGTCACGACACAAAAGGGAAGGGGAGGGAAGAGAAAAATAAGAAGATCCAGGTGCGGCTGCATTGCATAATGGCCAGATGGAATGGCCAGGGCAGGAGAGAGTTCTGGGTGGGGAGGGGCAAAAAGGCAGTTTGTACCAGCCAAGCCGATGGAGGGGGGCTGACTGTCACATACATACCTCTCCACCTGGAGCAGCTCGGTGGAATGGCTGCAGATGGAGGCAGGTCTAGGAGGGAAGAAGCCAAGTGACAATAGGTCCCAGCTGAGCAGGGCCAATGGAGGAGTCCTTGCTGTCTCACCTCTCCCTCTGAGGCAACCAGGTGGAAGGAGAAGAGCCAGACAGCAGTTGGACCCAGACAGGATGGTGGAAGGGCTACACAAGCCTATGCTTGCTTATTTGTGAGTAAGCCCTATTAAACTCTTTAGGATGTATAGGCCAGTATCATAGAATCATAGAATAGTACAGTTGGAAGGGGCCTACAAGGCCATCGAGTCCAACCCCCTGCTCAATGCAGGAGAACAGATGTGGGTATCCCAGGTAGTCACTCATCCAAGCACTGGCCCGGCTCATACCTGCTTAGCTTCAGCATGTGGCCTGCTTTATGTACTATTGACGTCACCTGCAGGAGTATCTAACAGGGTGTTGACACCCCGGCCGATTCTCCTGTGCCCTTCAGATCTATGGAATACTACAGAATACTGTGTACAGTTCTGGTCACCACACCTTAAAAAGGATATTGTAGAGTTGAAAAAAGTGCAGAAAAGGGTAACTAAAATGATCAAGGGGCTGGAGCAACTCCCCTATGAGGAGAGTTACAACAGCTGGGATTGTTTAGCTTAGAAAAATGGTGAGTAAGGAGAGACATGATAGTGGTGTAAAAAATTATGCATGGTGTGGAGAAAGTGGATAGGGAGACATTTTCCTCCCTCTCTCATAATACTAGAACCCAATGGGAGATACTAGAACCCAGTGGGAAGCTGATTGGTGGCAGATTCAGGACAGATAAAAGGAAGTCCTTCTTCACCCAGTGCAGAGTTCAGCTATGGAATTCACTTCCACAAGATGGAGTGATGACCACCAACTTGGTTGGAGGGCTTTAAAAGGGGATTGGACAAATTCCTGGAGGATAAGGCTATCAGTGACTACTAGTCCTGATGGCTATATGCTACCTCCAGTGTCAGAGGCAGTATGCCCATGTACTCCAGTTGCTGGGGAACATGGGCAGGAGGGTGCTGTTGCACTCATGTTCTGCTTGTGTGTTTCCTGTGGGCAGCTGGTTGGCCACTGTGTGAACAGAATGCTGGACTAGACGGACCCTTGGCCAGTTCAAGTATGGCTCTTGTTACGTTTTTATATTGTTATGATTCCATTGTGCAAGCGGCCCCCACAATGACAATTTAGCACTTCTGGGGGCAGCCCAAAATGAGTGGAAATGCTTGTTTCTAGAAGGAGGCAGATCAGTGGAGCTTCCTTTCAGAAATGAGTGTTTCTGCTCATTTGGGGGCTTTCTCTAGGACAGTGTTCTCCAACCTTGGGTCCCCAGAAGCCCAGATGTTTTTGGCCTACAACTCCCAGGATGCCCCAGCCATTGGTTGGCTTAATCCTACCACCCCACTAATTATGCACTAACTAAGCCCTGATTCTCCTTTGCCTATGACTCTGCAAAAATAAAAATAAAAATGAAAATGGAATGAGTCACCTTTGGACAATCACGTCCAAGCAGTTTATATAAGTTGTAAAGATTGATGCAGAAAATCCCCTGATCAAAACTGCAGTAATACAAAGCACCTATAATCTTCGATCTGCTGTAGACTCCAACCAAAGCAAACACAGACATGGAACGAAGCTATTCAAGGACTAAAAGCAGGTGGTGACTTCAGTAGCTAGATGAAGCCTATACTTATCGTGCCAACCACCGCTTATAAAAATAGATGGTTTCAGCTTTTGAGAACCAGGAGTATCCAGGTGGGGCCTGCAACAAAACATCCCTGCTTCTGATTCCAGCCACTTCACTCTGTTCTATTCCCCTTCCTCCCCCAACCTTGGTTTTCTGTGTCCTCCCCTCAAAAGACAGTCAGCATTGCATGGCCACTGAGCATGCTCAGTCCTCATAGGGCTGGTTTGGAGTTCCTCCACCATCTCCCCCCCCCAAAGATATTTTGTGCTTCTGAAAACCTTGGGGTTCCCACAAACCTGTTGGTATCTCCCCCTTGTGCATGGCTGGTGCCCTTTGGGATACATAAATAATTGTATTCACAGTCTGAGCATTGGAAATAGAGGAAATAATTCTTAAGATGATCATTCCAAGTGAACGAAAATTTACTTTTTCATAGCGGCATCAGTCAATGGAACACCCTGCCTAGGGAACCTCATCTGCCCCCTTCACTATCCTCTTTCTGGGTGCCTTTAGGATGGCACTTCCCTCCCAAGTCCTGTAGTAGAAAATGTGCTCTGCTGTTCTGTGATTCCAATGTGGTGTTATGATTTTGAGCTTTCCTACATGAGGCATTTATTGTGCACTCATCACTGCTTACTCATGGTTGTATATGGGTTCTTTAGATGGCATCATGACCCTCCAATTTTGATTCTGTTTTTTAAGAGCACTTTCCAATTAAAAAAAAGAAAGAAATTAGAGCTGGCAAAATGGAGTATTATTTCTGAAAGTGAAAGAAAACTTATTTCCCTACTTGTGTAATTGCCTTATTCCACTGCAGTACAGTGCCACCTATAGGTTATGTAGCAGAAAAGTAGGAAAGGAAAAACTCTATGGGTAGAGCATGGATTTCAATTCTGCGATGAAACCGAAAGTAGATTCAGCGGATTAACAGCCTCATGTAGAAAAGCTCTTTGTGATCATAGCCAGGGAGATTTATGAATGTTTTAAATTGTATGGATGAATTTTATCTATCTTTTGTCCATCATTGTTTCCTTTTTTAAAGTAAATTCAAGGAAATTACCAGAAACTGAGTTAGGAATTAAATAAAATACTAATAACAAATATAAATAACCGGTATACTAATTATAGTAAAAGTGACTTAAATCCCAGTCCATAACAACTGCTGTGAGTAGCCTAGCTTCTCAAGGGCCACTGTCTTCTCCAGACAGTAATCAGGAAGCAGAACAACGAACATATTTATTTATTTGAAATATGTATAAACTGCTTCTGATTTTTAAAAAATCCTGAAGCGGTTTACAATGGATTATAAAAGAATAAAACATTATTAAAGACACAACAACAAACACATGCTTGAAAGTCCACGTGTGCTGCTGGACCTTTACCTGGAAGAAACATAAAAACCTAAGTAGAGCCCTGCAGGATTAGACCAAAGTTCCATCTTTGGTTCAGCAGCCAAAAAGGCCTCCTGGAAACTTACAAGCAGGGTGCAATCTTCCCCAGTTGTATCTGGTACTTCAAGATATACTGCCTTTGTTCATGGAGGTTCCATTCTCATATAACAATCCAGCGTTCTCACAGATGGGTCAAGCACTGTGGTATAATAGTTTCCTCACTTAGCAATATGGACTTTAGCAATAAGGGCACATAAGCTCAGATGGTATGAGGTCATTAACTGGGGCAGGAGGGTTCCACTGTTTTATTTATTTATTTACAGCGTTTGTATACCGCTCCACATCTAGACAGATTCCAAAGCGGTTAACAATAAAAAGGTAAAACAGGTAAGAGAAGAGAATAAAAACAATGCATTAAAAAACAGGATAACATTAAAACCGTGGCTGGTCAGCAAGGAAGGCTTCCCGGAACAAAGACTTCTTCAGCAGGAGCTGAAAACAACACAGTGTCGGAGCCTGCCTGACCTCTAGAGGCAGGGAGTTCCAGAGAAGTGGAGCCACCACACTGAAGGCTCTTCTCCTGGTGGACTCCAGTCAGGACATAGGTCCATATGGAACCACCAGGAGAATGTCCTCCGATGATCCTCACTGACTGGACAGGACAGGACAGTAAGGGAGAAGGCTCACTCTCAGGTATCCTGGTCCCAAGTTGTTAGGGCTTTGTACACTAGTACCAGAACCTTAAACCTGGCCCGGTAGCAAATAGGCAGCCAGGCTATGGAATGCATGCGCTTCCTGAAAGAGCCCCTTCAGAGGCAGTTGGGCAGTGGTCCTTTGAACAAATGAAGCTGCCTTAAAATGAGCCGGACTAGGCCCGTATTTCTCTACTCTGACAGGCTCTCCAAGGTCCCAAGCAAAGATCTTTCACACTCCTCTTGATGGAGATCTTCTTCTAGAGATGCTAAAGATTGAACCTGGGACCTTCTGCATGCAAGTCACATGCAGTGAAGACCCTCTTTAAGTTTCCAGAATGGGCACGAGATAGCAATACCGTAAAAATGTATATGAAATATATCCTTCTTTTCCTTAAAGGGTACGAGCAAATATTTTTACCATACCTTGGCTAAAATTTAATAAGACCCCTACAGTTTTGGGGAGCTGGATCCAGAGGTATGTGATTCAGTCTTCACATAGGCTTCTGCCACTTCAGAACACGTGTGTGCTCCGAGTCCTATATGCACTCTGCTGTGGCGCAGGCCCCACAAGAAGGACTACACCAGAACATCTGAATCATCTTTAAGTAGAGACAATAGCTGCCGCTGGATAGGTCATGCATGGCTAATGAAGTAATAATAAGTATTTCTTGGTGATTCAGCACGGAAACACATTTTCCGTCTATAGGACCGTCCATCACATGTTTGCAAGAGGCATGCTCGATTTAAATTATTAGCATTAAGTAGAGAATTTTCTACTAGACTTTGTAGAGTGCCTCAGACAGACAGCTATGACAAAAAAAATTTTTTTTTGCTTTGGGGCTGATCGGATAATTTTGGAAGTTAGGAAGAAGTCAAGAAAATATTTCAGTAAGATGAAAGGCACCATTAAATGAGATAAAGGAACACTGTGAAGAACCCAGTGTGGGGCCACACAGAACTGACCTAGAAGTGGGATGATCAAGTTGACCGAGAAATGTGGTGAAAATTAATAAAACTAACTGCGTATGTACCATTTAATCGCAGTATTAGAAGTGGTATGGGGAGGGGGTAGAATATTAGCCAGTTATACGCGGAGAAATAAATTCTCTGAAGGAAGCTTTCTACTGTACTAGACTGTGTCAATAATACTTAGAGAGCACCTTTTCCATTACCAACCTGCTCAGTCACTGAGGTCATTGGAGGTCATTCTCCTGGTGGTTCCTCATGGACCTTTGGCCCAACCGGAGTCCACCAGGAGAAGAGCCTTCAATGTGGTGGCTCCACTTCTCTGGAACGCCCTGCCTCTGGAGGTCAGGCAGGCACCTCCTGAAAACATCTTTATTTCAGGAAGCCTTCCTTGACTGACCAGCCACGGTTTTGATTGATTCTGTTTTAACATATTATTTTATTCTTTTTCTCTGTTTTTATCTTTTTATTGTTCACCGCTCAGGCATCTGTTTAGATGTGGAGCGGTATATAAGTGTTGTAAATAAATACACAAACAATTGCCACCGTCTCTCCCAAGTAATCACCATCTAAGTAAGAACCTTTACCACAAGAGACAGACTAAGGAGTTGATTCAGCAACCCCAAATCATTGCCCTTAAAATATCCCTGTATCCAGTAGATTACATTACAATGAATTTATAAAGGAGAGCTGGCATGTGTACAGATGGAACAAACTACATATTTCATCACCGCCGTTGATCTGAAATGCAGCTGCTACTGAGACGCATAATTTTATTCATAGGGAAAACTTGTCAGCACCAGCAGAAACAGTAATTATTGTGCACAGAAAATAACAATCTATCACAATGGAGATGCTGAAGTTGAAATTTTGAAATGGGTATATGTCCCTGGATAACTTTAAAGGAGGATTTATTTTTTATTTATTTTTTAAAGGGACGTCTCAGTGTTTAGTCTTTTGCATAGTTCAAGAAGGGTTAGGAAAGACCTCTCCCGGAGTCCCAAGCAAGGCCAGCCCTAGACATTTTGCTGCCTGAGGCAAAAGACAAGATGGTGCCCCCTCCAATTCCATGAATAGAAACCAACTGGACTGACAGCTGAATATTACTTCAAAACCTATGACAGGACAGTGTCCTCCACCGCACCTGAGGGCAGCAGGCCAGTTTAGGCAGTGCAAGGAAGGCCGTGTGCCACACACAGCTCTGTCCTCCAACACCTTAAGGCAGTGTTCTCCAACCTTGGGTCCCCAGATGTTTTTGGCCTACAACTCCCAGCATGCCCCAGCCAGCGTAGCTGGGAGTTGTAGGCCAAAAACATCTGGGGACCCAAGGTTGGAGAACACTGCCTTAAGTGGTAGGGCACCTGTTCTGCATGCAGAAGGTCCCAGGTTCGATCCCCGGCATCTCCAGGTAAGACTAGAAAGAATCCTGCCTGAAACCCTGGAGAGCTGCTGCCAGTCAGTGCCGACAATACTGGGCCAGATGGACCAATGGCCTGAATGAGTACAAGGCGACATCCTATGTTCCTACCTCCCCACCACGCTTCACTCCTCAGCTTCAGACCACCACCTCACTCTGCCTAATGGCAGGGCCAGTCCTGGTCCCAGCCACAGTAGTCAGTCTTGGACTAGATGGACCAATGGTCTGATCCAATATTAGGCAGCTTCATGTATCCAGCTGTTATGTTGCCTCTCTTTCATTCATTCATTCATTCATTCACACTCATGCACACACACAATCAATTATTTGGGGGAGGGGCACAGCTCATGCCTTTGTATACATTTAGCCCCAGGTTCAGTTCCAGGCATTTCCAGGGAGGGTCAGTGGAGGTTGGTGGCTCCGATGTCAGTGGGGTGGTGTATCCACTCTGGGTTTTAGTCTGAACTTTAAAGGAGCTATCCATGGTTCTGAACCCAGGCCGCCGGCCGCCCCGCCCCCAAATGTTAAGTTTAGCTCCATGGATATCCCCTTAAAAGTCCAGACTGCAGCCTGGAGTAAATAAACTGGTCCACTGACCCAGCTCACATCCCGTCTAGGCTAGCCCAGTATTGTCCACTTCAGCCTACCCCAACCTGGTATCCTCCAGATGTTTTGCACTTCAGCTCCCATCAGCCCCAGCCAGCGTGGCGAATGCTCACTGAATGCTGGAAGTTGTGGCCCCAAACATCTGGAGACCAGTTTGGCACTCTAAGTGGCAACGGCTTTATTTATTTATTTATTTATTATATTTATACCCCGCCTTTTTTCCTGCAAGGAACCCAAGACGGCTTACACAGTCCTCCTCCTCCTCCTCCTCTCCGTTTTATCCTCACAACAACCCTGTGAGGTAGGTGAGGCTGAGAGTCAGTGACTGGCCCAAAGTCAGCCAGTGAGTTTCATGGCCGAGCGGGGACTACTTTCATGGGGGCTTTGCAGGGTCTCAGGCTGTGAATGACATTTCCCACCACTTGTAGCTCATCCCCTTTTCTCAGTCAGAGATGCCAGACACTGAACTGGGGACCTTCCGTCCGCATGCAAGTGACGCCCTCTGTCACGGAGCTATGAGGATGCTGCGCTCCCTCTTGGAGGGGGTAACATGTGCAACGGCCCTGGGATTCTCCGAGAATACGAGCGCGGAAGTGCCCAGATGCTCCCCAATTGGCATTCTTCACCACACTCATTTTAATCTATGAATCGAAGAGTGGATCACAGCGCTTAACCCCCCATCAGTATTCAAACGGCCACTCGCAAGGATGTGGTTACGCTAATTAACGCTGATTATACAGCAGGAGAATATCTCGCTTTTGTATTTGCCGGCAAACATGGAGAAGTAATTACTAGTATCCCCAGACCTTGCTGCCCTGATAAGCAGATGAGACCTCTAAAAGGTGAACTTTCTGACTGAAGCTTGCGGGTGGAGGACACATTCGGTGGGGGGGGGCGCAGTGACTGCTATGTCAGTGGGGCTCTTCATCCATTGCCACTTTTCTGCTGAGCTTTATAGGAGCTATCCATGGTGCCGTACTTCACCCCCAAAATAGGTTCGCCACCATGGAGAGCTTCCTATAGCTTTCTTCCTCCTCCCTCCCAACCCCTTTTCCTTTTGTGTCATGTCTTTTAGATTGTAAGCCTGAGGACAGGGGCTGTCTAATGTTAATCTTTGTAAGCCACTCTGGGAGCCCAAAGGTGCCGTCCAAAATATTGTAAACTGACCATTATTTCTGAGGGAAAAGAAAGAGAAACAAGCAGAGCCCTTAACCCTCTCACTCTTCTAAGCAGAGCTGGCCCTACCGTTATGCAGCCTGAGGCAGCGACCTCAGGTGGCAGATGCTGGGGTGGCGAGGTGTTGGGAGGACAAAGTTACATGGGTTGTGTAGCCTGCCCTGTGCCCCCTAAGCTAGCCTGTTGCCCCCTGGTGTGGGGGAGGTCATTTGTGACCCCGCAGAGTCTCCCTCCCCACGGGCTGCACTACACGGGGTGCTTAACAGTCTGTGAGGTGCACCCCCAAAATGTTTTTTTAAAAAGAAAAAAAAAAACACCGGTTTGCTGCAAAATTCAGTGGCAAACCACCCTGTAGTGTTACAGAGTAATGCAAGGGTTAAATTTAGCTTGCTTGCCAAGCTAAATTTGACCCTTGTAGTGCTCCATAGTTCTACAGATGCCTTTTTACTTTTAATTGTTAGAAAATCATTTTTTTATTGGAGGGCATGACGAGGAGCAATGGGGGTCATGGTGGTGGTGGAGGTCGTATCAGGGGCAGGCAATGGCCACATACGCCTGTGGGCCACGTATTGTCCACCTCTGCTCAGCACCCTTACCTTGCCTAGGAGTAAGTCTCATTGAACTCAATGGAATTCACTTCTAGGTAGACATGCATAAGATTGCACTGTAAGAGGTCATAACCAGCATTTTGAATTCTGCTTGGAACTAAACTAGTATTCAGGGTACCTAGATCTTTAAGCACTGGCAAAATATGTTGGATTGATAGATTCAGAGGAGGTAGAGGGAATGCTGATCAAATTTGCAGATGACACAAAGTTGGGTGGAACAGCTAATACTCTGGAAGACAGAAACAAAATTCAAAGCGACCTCGACAGGCTGGAGCGCTGGGCCGAAAACAACAGAATGAAATTTAATAGGCATAAATGCCAAGTGCTGCACCTAGGGAGAGGAAACCAAATGCAGAGTTACAAATGGGGGACACTTGGCTCCACAATACTACGAGTGAGAAGGATCTTGGAATTGTGGTGGATCACAATTCTCCTGGTAGAAACCAATCTCTGTTCTCGTATTTTAACTTTTTATTTCTATTAAAAAAAACTAAAAACAAACAACATATAACAATAATTAACAATTAGCCAAACTAAAATGGACCTCTGAATCTTTCCACAGCAAATATAGGTAACAAATAATTTCTCTACTCGATAATCAAAGAAAAGAAAAGCTCTCTTTTTTCTATTGTCACAAATTAATCTTATTATTCTTTTTTTTCTATTGTCAATTTATCCTCTTATTATTCCACAAAACCACAGATAAACAAATCATTGTTTTCTAAACCCTGCAAAAAGTCAATTAGAGGTTTCCACTCAGCAGTAAACGTAGATGGTGACTTCTCTCTAATTAATGACGTACGTTTGGCCATCTCTGCCAGCTCCACCACCAATCTCTGTCCTCATAAAGATGGCAGGTGGAGAACATTGTCAGCAGCTGGTCTTAACGCCCTGGAGGGTGGATCATAAAAACTTGTGAAGGGGCTTCATAATACATTACTGATAGGGATGTGCGGCACTAAAGAACTTGTTTTGATCTTGATGGACTTTTGACACATTTCTGACCCGCCGACCAAAAGTGGGCCAAGGTGGGGGGGGGGGGTGGCTTCTGCGAAATTGCTTGAAATATGAGTGCAAATTTGGAGCTGAGAACTACATATCTCTAGTGCAATTTGTGCAAATCGCAATTTCCACAGATCGGGGCCAACTCATTAGACTATTGATTAGAACCATTGTTGTTCTTGTAGTTGTTCTTGTTGTAGCATTTAACATGAGGAGTATGGAAGCATCCTCCTCTCACTGCATATGCACACACTCCACCTTGGCCACCTTGAATTTTCCAAGAGTTAATTTCAGATTTGTGCAAAATTCAGACCTCCGCTCCGCAATTTGCGCAAATTTGAGGAGCGGAAGCCTGAATTTTGTGCAAATTTCCCTGGCTTTAAAAAAAACAACTCAAATCATGGCCCATTTTAAAAATGGAAGTCCACATGCTGGCTCAACTCACATCAGATTGACTTGGTACCAGCGCAGAATTGACGGAGCGGAATCCATGGAGCCAAGTCAAGAAAATCAGTTGGATTTTCTCCCCCTATCGGATTCCTCACACATCCCTAATTACATAGCACAGGGTTGGACAACCCGTGGCTCTCCAAATGTTTTGGCCTACAATTCCCATCAGTCTTAGCCAACATAGCCAATGGCGAGGGATCATGGGAGTTGTAGGCCAAAACATCTGGAAGGCCCCATGTTGCTCACCCGATTGTAGCATATAACCTATTGTAACAGAGAGTTGCAATGTATGCTTTATGAAACTCTAGGGCAGTGTTCTCCAACCTTGGGCCCCCAGATGTTTTTGGCCTACAACTCCCAGCATCTCTTCTCGATCATCCCAGTTTGCAGGACATGGAATAATGGGCTCAAGTTACAGGAACCCAGATTCCGCCTAAACTTTAGGAAAAATTTCCTGACTGTTAGAGCAAAAAGACAATGGAACCAACTACCTAGGGAGGTGGTGGGCTCTCCCACTCTGGAGGCATTCAAGGTGCAGCTGGACAGCCATCTGTCAGGAATGCTTTGTCTCGGATTCCTGCATTGAGCAGGGGGTTGGACTCGATGGCCTTGTAGGCCCCTTCCAACTCTACTTTTCTATGATTCTATGGTTCATTTGTTTAGAATCTGATCTCTAGCACTCTGAGCCATTAAAAGCACATTCAGTCTAAAATTGTTCTCTGCTAATTAAATAAGATGGGGATAACTGAATTAAACTCTATTATTTGTGCATCTTGCACTTTGGGCTCTTAACTCAATTTTGTTTTGTTTTGCTGTTTATTACATTTCTAATCCGCCCAATAACTAATGTTCTCTGGGTGGATTACAACCAGTTAAAAAAGTAATTGTTTTTTAAAACCAATTAAAAATATAAAGTTTTTAAAAGAATAAAACTAGGCATTTGGACTGCTTGGGCATCCAGAATATTGACAGAGACATTGTGGATGTGATTGCCGTCTGAGTGATTTACAAATGGAGGATGAGGTAATCAGAGCTAGACACTGGGAAGGATTTACTTTATAAGATCTGCCACATGCCTGTCTCTTATCTGAACTGGGGTGGTGGGAGGATATTAGATTTGTTGGTGAAAGTGGGGGGGGGGGGAAGGACATCGAGCAGTTTCTAAAGACCAAATTGAATGGGACATAGATGATCACCAGTATGGAAAGCAAGGCCTATGACGAAAGGCTTAGTGGGACACATTTTGCTTACATGGCTGGCACCTGCCAAGGGGTGGAGAACATGTAGCCCTCCAAACACTGGCGGCCTGAAGATCCCATCAGCCCTAGCCAGCATGGCCAATGGTGAGGGGTGAGGGGACATGGAGTCCAACTACATCTGGAGACTACACGTTCCCCATCCCTGCTGTATAATAAGATATAACTACTCTAGAATCTTTGCACCATCTGCTTTAAAACATGGTTTTACACGACAAAGCATAGTTGTGTCATTCTACCATTTAATGCAATGGAAGCCTTTTGTCCAGTTCTAGTCAACTGATTTAAGGTGCAATCCTATGCGAGTTTAGACAGGAAAATAAAGGCTTACAGCTCCCAGCATGCCCCAGCCAACTATTCTGGCTAGGGCATGCTGGGAGTTGTAGGCCTTTTTTTCCTGTCTAAACTAGCATAGGATTGTGCCCTTACTATTTTAGCTGCTCTCCTTGGTTTCTTACCAGCCCACAGAAAATCCAGAATAAGATTTTGTCATTTTGTGATTATTGATGTAGACACTCCCAGGTAAGTGGGTATAGGATTGCAGCCTAAAATACCCTAGACATGTGGATGCATGCAAAGAAGACAATAAAAGGCAGTTTAATATACCAGCTTATGGCCAAACTAACGTGGTTTGCCCTACCCCTGCTGTGGGCCTGATTCAGATGGGGGGCAGCATGCATAGGGGGAAAAAACTCCCATTCAATTCAATGGGAGTTTTATTAATTTCCTTAAAATATTATACACCTACAATTGCATGAGTATAAATTCAAAATCAATACACAATGAATTACACAAAATATGCAATATATCCAATACCTTTTTAACATCATAGTGAAGCTAACTCACCATATTACAACCTCATCATTATTTATTATTATTACATTTATATCCCACATTATTTTTCCTCCTGCAAGGAACCCAAGGAGGCTTACATGGTCCTCCTCCTCTCCATTTAATCCTCACAACAACCCTGTGAGGTTGGTTAGGCTGAGAGTCAGTGACTGGCCCAAAGTCACCCACTGAGCTTCAGTGGCCGAGCGGGGACTAGAACCCAGATCTCCCGAGTCCCAGTCCAACACTCTCACCACTACGCCACACTGGCTCTCCATTATTAACTTCTAATACAATGTTTCTTCTGAAATACTGGAAAAAATGTATCCAACATATTTCTAAAAGAAAAAAAAAACATGTACAGCTTGCCTTCCTTCTTATATTTGTAGTAAGTATGCACATTTTAAAATTTTATTTGAGGACCAGCATTTCAATAACCATTGTTGAATTGATGGAGCATCAACATTCTTCCAGTATTGGGTAATTAGCATTCTTCTTGCCATTAACACATAGTAACAAATATGCAGATTATTTTGCATATTTTTTCTGGCTGTGCTAGTTATTGGGAAGGGCAAAGAGCTACATAGAGCACTGAGTTCCAGTCCCAACTTAAGGATACCTTATTTAGCCACCCCTATGCCTTCTGAAACTATACACACCATCAAGCATATCTTCCTAGTTTTAAGGACTAGAAACTTGCTTTAAAATAAAATAAAATAAATACAAATTCAAAACTTGACATTCTCAGAAGCTGGGTTCTGGGCTCAATACTACATTTGATGTAGTACTCTACGTTCTAACAGGATTCCAGCTCATATGCAACTCTAACTGTCATATCCCTCCACCACAGCCTTCTTCAACGTGGTGAGCTCCAGATGTTTTGGATCTCAACTCCCATCAGACCCAGCTAGCATGGCCAATGGGAGTTGTAGTCCAAAACATCAGGAGGGCACCAGGCTGGGAAAGGCTGCTCTTCCATAATGTGCTCAGCTCCTTTCTGCAAAATTTTGCTGCAAACCAATTTCACGTCCATTGAAGTGTGGCACAACACCGCTAAGATTTATTAACCCATCTAGTTAGAAACTGTTGTTGACTTAAGCCTATTCTGCACTTCCAGCACTGCCTGGTAGATAGAATTTCCCCCTCTCAGCACTATGACCATGAAGACCTACACTTTTTTCCTTTGCTCGGCATGCCTGTCCCTTTCACGAGAAACGAAACAAACCATCCGTTTCCTACCTTTTCTCAATAATGCTGGGATTTGCGGTTACCAGCTGAGTTTTGGACCCGACATCTTTGCTGTATTCACTGGTGAGAGGAGGAAGGTTGCATCTGAAAGAAACACAACCATACAGGATAATTTTAACTTCTATTCTTCTTATTTTGTATTTATTTTTCCTTTGCATTACTGAAAAAGAAAAAGAAAATTCTTCTTCTTCTGTATTTATTTATTTTTGCATCATTTAAAAAGAAAAGAAAATTCCCTATTTTCTTTTAGGAAATTTTTCTGGGTATGTGCACTCAGTGCCGTGCCCAGCACCAAAGATTGACAAGACCAGGCAGTTGCTAAGAACCATAACCAGGGCTAAACTACAAAGTACATTAAATATATAGCATGCAGCAGATCCTCGCTTTCTTTTTTTACCTCAGAGTAAGCTCATGAGCCCCTGATCTGAATCAGGACCACTGCATGCGGGTAGTGAATTATTATATCTTCTCATTCAGCTACCTCCAGCACTAAATCCCCCCACCCAAGCAGTAGCTCAAAAAAGAGAGAGAAACCTTCAATTGGCAGCAATGGCACCAATCCTTCCCTACCTGCGTGTGGTGGTCCTGATCTGAATTGGGACCCGCATGCTTACTTCATTTATTTATTTGCTGTGCTTTGAAACTGCTCAATAACCAAAATTCTTTGGCTGGTGTACAATACACTAGAAACATAAATACAAGCATTAAAAATAAAAACAAAAACAGCCCAGAATAAAAACCAAGATAAAACCTGCAGCAAAGAATAAAACCAACTCAGCACATACAGTAAAACCAAATTAAAACCACCAGCAGAATAAAATCAAGCACTAAAAATAGTTCTTAAAATGCCTGGGAGAATAAAAACGTCTTCACCTGGTGTCGGAAAGACCATAATGTAGGCACCACCTGAGCCTCTCTGTGAAGCATGTTCCACAAATGGGTGTCCAGAAGATAAAAAGTCAAGGATGAAAAATATCTAAGAGGTGTACTCAATAAAAATTTCAAAAAGCGGCACAATGTTAAATTTAAAATGTTTATTACAAAAGATTTATATTACAATATAGTAAACATAATATAAAGAAATATAATATACAAGGAAATAAATCATATACCTACAGAAAGAACACAACATTTACAAGCCTCGTTGGTTCAATCTTGTAACAAACTTTTGGCTGACTCCAAAGCTCTTAATTGACAATGAGTAGTTTTATATGCAGATGTTGTTGCTTGAATTTCATGAGCTGGGTCACCATAGCTTTGTTACATTCTTCCTTTCTCTTTTCAAAAGCCAAACGTGTTTCAGCACAAACGGCCTTCCTCAGTGGCTTGGAAACAATAATAAAAACAGTCCTTAAAAGCCGAAACGCGTTTGGCTTTTGAAAAAAGTCAGAGAAAAGTTTTTTACAAGATTGAACCAACGAGGCTTGTAAATTTTGTGTTCTTTTTGTAGATATACAGTAATACCTTGGATTGCAAGTAACTTGGTTTGAAAGCGTTTTGCAAGACAAGCAAAATTTAAATATTTATTTATTTATTTTTTACTTGATATACAAGTGACGTCTTGCAATACAAGTACTGTAGTATGGCTTAAATTAAAAAGCTCTGTACAATTTTTTTGGGGGGGATTTCGTTTTATATAAGAGTGTTTTGGATTACAAGCATGTTTCCGGAACGAATTATGCTCTCAATCCAAGTCATGACTGTATTTCTTTTATATTATGTTTACTATTTTGTAATATAGATCTTTTGTAATACACATTTTAAATTTAACATTGTGCCGCTTTTTGAATTTTTATTAAGTACACCTCTTAGATATTTTTCATCCTTGACTTTTTATCTTCTGGATTTTCCTTTGGTCAGGATTAGTATCATTGTCCCTATTTTGAAGTTTCCACAAATGGGTGTCACCACTGAAAAGGTCCTATCTCTTGTAGCCACCTGCTTTGCCTCATTTGATGGAGGCACCTGAAGAGCCTCAAATGATGTTCTTAAATGTCCATGTAGGCAATCCCAGACATTAAAGGTGCAATCCTATGCATGTTTAGATTAGAAAAATGTCCTACAACTCCCAACATGGCTGGCTGGGGAACGCTGAGAGTTGTAGGACTTTTTTCTGTCTAAACATGCATAGGATTGTGCCCTAAGATCGTTAAAAGTCTATCCCAGGCCTTTATACTAGAGCCCAGGATCATCCAATGAAGCTAGTGAGATCTGGGACAGCGAAAAGAGATTACCTCGCACAGCACATCGTCAACCCATGAAATTTGGTACTACAAGATGTGGCTATAGCTGTCAACATGGATGGCTTTAAAAGAGGATTAGACAAATTCATGGAGGATAAGGCTATCAATGGCTACTAGTCGTGATGGCTACATATTACCTCCACTATCGGAGACAGTATACCTCTTTGACTACCAGTTCCTGGGAACATGGGTGGGTGGTCTCTATCGTGTTCAAGTTGTGCTTGTGTCCTTCCTCCAGGCACTTGGTTGGCCACTGTGGGAACAGAATGCTGGACAAGATTGGTCTGAGCCCGCACAGCTCTTATGTTCTTATGGAGTCAGGAGTTTCCCAGTGCAGTTCCGTTCTTGTTTGAGAGAGGCAGCTTATAAGGACAGACCACCGGCTGAGCTTTGGCACTAGAACTGCACCACCTGTCTTCTCTGGAGCATTGCTGGACTGTCCTTCCCCTTTTATAATACAGTCATACCTTGGATTGCAAGCATAATTCGTTCCGGAAACGTGCTTGTAATCCAAAGCACTTGTATATCAAAGCGAAATTCCCCATAAGAAATTTGTACACATATTTTTAATTTAAGCTGCAATAAAGAATGATAGTGTAGTAAAGTCTTCATTTTTCTTGACCGTACTACAGTACTTGTATTGCAAGACGTCAGTTGTTTATCAAGTTATATTTTAAAAAAATTTGCTTGTCTTGCAAAACACTTGCAGACCAAGTTACTTGCAATCCAAGGTTTTACTGTATTGCTCAATTGAATTAAAAAAAAAACACCTACATTTTAAATCTGGTATTTATATATTGTTCTTTAAGGAAGTCCACCTCCTGTGTACGTACACACACACACACACACACACACACACACATTCCATCAGGCTGCAGAAGAGGGAGAGAAGGAAAGCACTAGCCACCATCGCTTCTTCTGAGAAGCCAGATTCATCAGACTTTGCCTCTCCCCCAACAGTCATCCAGCAGCCATTCCATCAGGCTGCAGCAGAGGGAGTGAAAGAAAGTGGGGCCACTCCATCGGCTCAGCTGAGAGACCAGACGTTTTTGGCTCTTCCTCTCTTTGAGTTGTTTCCATTCCAGTTGGTTGTGATAAGAACAACAATCTATGGCTGCATTAGATGGTCCGTCAAAGAGCCATAAAACACAAACAACTGGTGCTTGAGTTTCCATGTTTTCCTTTCCCCTCCCCGTTCCTTTTTCCTTTTGTGCTCTTTTTAGATGGTAAGCCTGAGGGTAGCGACGGTCCTTTCATTGTACTATAAGTGGTTTGGAAGCCTTTCTGGCTGAGAAGCAGGGTATAAATGATTTAAATAAACATGTATTTACTGTTTGAAAGTTGGATATTTATTATTTGTTCTAGCACCTTGCATTCATTTTAATAGCCTTTTATTTTATTTTATGTTATTCTATTTTATTTTTATTTATTTATTTATTTATTTGAGATGTCATCTGCTCTAGTGTTCCTGAGGAAGGCCTTTGGTTGAAATGAATGGGCAATCTCCACAAAAGAAATTGCTATTACACAAGCACCCTTCACTCTCATGACTTACAATTGCCCATCTTTCACATAGTAGGGAGGTGTCCACCCAAATGGTGAGGGTGTATTGAAAATGTGGCCATAAACATGAAAGACATTTTGAAATGCCCCCCCCCCCACATACACACACACACGCACATACACACAAGATCCATCCGATTCCTTCTCTTCCCACATTTAGGTTTGTCTTTGAAAACCCACTTCTGTACACGGCAGTTTCATAATTTTTAGGATTTGCTGAAAGATGGCTTCATTTATTTAAAGTATATATATTTTTTTTAATCCCACACCTCAGTCAAAAAGATTCCCACAGAGCAGCTTACATATAATCATAAACGGGACAGTCCCTGCCTGCAAGTTTACAATAAAAAAAATACATGACATACAAGGAAAAACGGATGGGGAGGGAAGAGGGGAAAAATTACCCGTATTTTTCCGTCTATAAGACGCCCCCATGTATAAGACGCCCCCCACTGGGCAGTTTCGCAACCGCGCGGTTCTCTCCTTGGCTTACTTCCGTGTATAAGACGACCCTCAATTTTTAGTCTAACAATTTTAGGAAAAAGTATAGTCTTATACATGGAAAAATACTGTAAGTCGTGCAGCAGGGCTGGTGGAATGGCCCCGCCTCCCCTTCTTATCTCCCTAGCTGCAGCCTGCTGGTGGTGACAGTTTTATTCAGATGCTGCAGCCGCTTTATTGCTCTTGTGGGTTTTTATTGTATTTACCGGCTTAATTGAAGCCTTGACGCTGTGTTTTTGAGGCATTTTGTAGTTAGATTGTTTACTCTTGTGTTTACTCTTTGTGCTGCTGCTGCACCCTGCTTGGATGACGAATAATCATGGGATGCAGCTAAGTGGGAGGGCGAAGGCCTGCCCGTTCTCAGCTGGCTTCACCCCACCTGTCTTTACCATGGCATTTGCATTCTCTAGAGCTGTCCACATCTTCTCTGGCAGGGCCTCTAAACAACGGCAGGGCAACCAGAAATGAAACAGCTGCAGGTTTCCAGATCATTGCATTTTTATGTTTGGAAACGCAGTAAGCTGTTTCACTGCTGCCTGTCAGCATTTCAAGACTTTTTCCTTTCTCTTACTGGCTTTCCTAGGGAGGTGGGATATGGGTGTGTGTGTGTGTGTGTGTGTGTGTGTGTGTGTGTGTGTGTGTGTCTTCCAGGTGCGATTCAGGCAATTAAGTCAAGCGAGGCCGTTTCATCTTTCCTAGGGGGACTCATTCTTAGCCAGGCTGCTTAGCCTTAGGAGAAGCAGGCTATAGAGCTGTGCCAAGTTTTCTAGGGAAGAACAAGCTACCGGATGCTCCCGTAGAAGAAGCTCAGAAAGGGCCTCCCTTAATCTGAATTTGTCTTGCCGTGACAGGAGTGGGACAACCGTTGCCATCCCAAGCAAAGTGGAGGCATGGTGAGGGACAGGAGAGTTGTAATAGAGGCCAGTGGAAACTGCTCAACACCCTACTCCAGTGTTCTCCAACCTTGGGTCCCCAGATGTTTTTGGCCTACAACTCCCAGCATGCCCCAGCCAGCGTAGCTGGCTGGGGCATGCTGGGAGTTGTAGGCCAAAAACATCTGGGGACCCAAGGTTGGAGAACACTGCCCTACTCCGTGCAGGTTGTGTCCAACTGATCAAGATTCACAGCTGGTTTAAACTAGGAGTGGAGAACCTTCTTTGGCACGGGGGGGCTGGACTGCCATCTGGAAAACCGTGCCAGGGGGCCGCATGGCCTAGGGATGGGTGAGAATTTCATTTCAGTTTGGTTTTGATCAGAATTGACCACAATTTGCAAAGTTCTCCATATTTGGGACCATGCTGTCCTTACTCCAGAAGGGTCATCTCGTGACTCATCCATATAATTACACTATCCACACGCACGCACGCACGCACGCACGCACGCGCACACACGCACGGGAACTGTCTTAAAGCCAGCGTAGTGAAGATTGGGTTAAACGTCGGCCTTGTTCCTTCAGATTCTAGGAAACTGCTATTCTCTTCCTAAGAGCACCAAGTCCAACGTTCTTCTTTATAATGAAGGCAGACGGATCACATTCAGAGCCCCTTCCATCGCTCTCCGGCTTTCGCTTCGATTAAAGCACTGTCACTCAACCGTCTCCGGCTTCCTCTCAAAGGCTAAAGGCCTGCACTGTAAGAAAAGGGGAGACGCGGCTGTCACCTTCCCCCGCTCCCCCCCCCCCGGCTCCTATAAATCACTCCAGGAAAGAAAGGAACCCAGTTACTGTCGATTAGTCATAAACACAGAGAAAACAAACCAAGAAACAAAAAATGCTCGGAAAACGCCGCGGAATGAGGTGGTGGTGGGGGAAGGCAGTGCTGCAGCCGGGCCGCCGTCTTACCGCAAGACAAAGTCGGCTTGATCGATTTGCCTGCCACAGTTGCTCTTCTTCAGAATGCCGCCGTTTCCTACCACCGAGCATTTCTTCAATGGCAGCTGGAATGGGGTTGCCTGGCAACAGAAAACAAGGCCGGTTTTTATGGACGACTCCATTACGGCTTCATTTCAGAGAGCCAGCTTCACTTCGGGGGTTGAAGGAGAAGGGGTTTGGGAAAGCACAGTGGGGCAGGCAAATAGGTACGGGGAGAGATCAGACTATCAGCTGAATGAATATTAGAGGTCTTTTCTTCTTCTTCTTCTCTGTGAAATAAATAACCCAAGGCGCAATCCTAGGTTATCCCAGCAGCGCTGGCTGGAGCATGCTGGGAGTTGTAGGACTTTTTTCTGTCTAAACATGCATAGGATTGCGCCCCTAATTCATATTTCCTTGCGCAAAGGAAAACTTAGGCTGCATCCAAACAATTATTTTATTTAGGAGCCATGGTAGCAGTTTCTTCTGTTCAATCTTTATTCTCTTTAGAGTACTTATTAGTTGCCCTTCAGCCGGAGCGGCTTACAGAATCAAATGACTGAACAATAATATCACAAATTCATTAAACGACAGAATGACAAAACCACATTAAAAGCGAAAGCAGTGCAGCAGGTTTAAAAGGCCAGCATAGAACCACATATCCATACTGAAACAAGGGGAAAAGCCAGGATGAGTATAAAAAGGTTTTCATCTGGCACCACAAAGAAAATACAGATGGTGCCAGATAAAGCTTCCTGGGGAGAGAATTGTAGAGGTAGGGAGCCACAACCAAACAGGCCCTGCTTTCTGACACCCATTTCAGAGGATGGAGGGACGCAGAACAGGGGCTCACAGGCTGATCTTAATATCCAGGCAAGTTCATGCAGGAACAGGTAATCCTTTATATCCGTCTTTCCCAACCTGGTGGACTCCAGGCTTCTGCGGGGGGGGGGGGGCACAGGAGGTTGTAAGGGGAGGGGGGAGGGGAAACTTTTCTTCCATGAAGTTCCTTAAGGATGCAATCATAGGCATGTTTAGACGGGGGGGGGGGAGTCCTACAAATCCCAGCATGCTGGCTGGGGCATGCTGGGAATTGTAGGACTTTTTTTTCTATCTAAACATGCGTAGGATTGCGCCCTAAGTTACTTTATCTTAGGATCAAGCCACTGAATTGAATCAGAAGGCATAGGAAAGTATCACTCGCCTGCACCCCTGCCTAAAATGATACTCTTGAACACGCTTATAGTATCCAAGCCATTAGATCAACAATCATTAAAATGTCCTAGTTTAGGCTTGTATTATTTTCCAGATATTGCAGATGGGGGGGGCAGCAGCTGTGAGAACAAGGGCTTGCCCAAGACCACATAGTATGCTGGGGATATGGTGAGAATGAAAGGTTCTTCAGTTCACACTCAAACCTATTTTGCTGCACCACATTATCCTCTGTGGAAGGTCTACATCTTTAATTCTGTTCATTTGCCACGGAGACTGGCAATATTGTATGAAAAATATACATAATATTTGCACTACTATGAACGGGCTGATCGATATTTGAGGTACTTTGTCGCCTCGGGCAGCTAAACATTAATTCCGGCACCCAAGAATGTAGGTAAATATCTTCTGGGTTCTTTAGGAACTTGCTTCCTTTAAAAAAAAAAAAATGTTACGCTGCTGACTAAGAAAATGAACGGTTCTTTCAAGCCTGTTAAATGATCAGCACAATATAATTCCGTCTGCATTGCAATCATTATAATGAGCAGCGGTGATATCAGTAACAGAGTTATGGGAAAGAGGAGACTGCATGAGTATATAAAGCTGCCTTCTCCCAAATCAGAATATTGGTCCATCGAGCCCTGCGCTGTCTACAGCAGGGGTCCCCAATGCGCCGCCGCCCACGGGCACCTCCAGTGGCACCTGCGAAGTGGTCCCCAACGTGGTACCTGCGGGCACCGCCATCTCCTCCCCTCCCTCATTTTTTAAATACCGTATTTTTCCGTCTATAAGACGCCCCCGTGTATAAGACGCCCCCCACTGGGCAGTTTTGCAACTGCACGGTTCTCTCCTTGGCTTACTTCCGTGTATAAGACGACCCTCAATTTTTAGTCTAGCGATTTTAGGGAAAAGTATAGTCTTATACATGGAAAAATACTGTATACGTTACATAGATTTGTATGGAATGCATACAACTTTCCAGCAATTATACACAGGCTTCAACAAAAGCAGGCCAAATATCCAAAGAAGTATCCGTTTGAAGTTGGTGTCTATCTATATGCCACCCATTCATATATCGAAAGCATTGTAAGGTCTTCAATCCATTGCATTATTGGAGGCGAGTGTTTATCCTTCCAGTTTTGTAATATCAGTCGTTTAGCTGTCAAAAGGGCACAGAGAATCCATTTCCCCTTCCATGTGTTCATTTCCATGAAGCAGGTAAATAATTTAAAAGAGCGGGTACATCAGTGAATATTAAAGAGTGGTCCAGTACAAAATTTATCTCTGTAATAACCTTCTCTGCACCCACCCCCCACCCAGTAATTCTTTCGCACAAATCGGGGCTGACTCAATTTAGAGTTGAGTTGTCGTTCTTGTTGTCGTTCTTGTTCTTGTTGTAGCATTTAACATGAGAAGTATGGAAGCATCCTCCTCTCACTGCATATTGCTGGCTCAGCTTGTCTGAGTGTGGAAAGCTAAGCAGGGTCGGGCCTGGTTATTACTCGGATGGGAGACCCCTCCTCTAGTTTCCTGCATTGAGCAGGGGGTTGGACTCGATAGCCTTGTAGGCTCCTTCCAACTCTATTAAATCTATGAAATCTATGAAATCCACCTTGGCCACCTTGAATTTTCTGACAGTTAATTTCAGATTTGTGCAAACTTCAGGCCTCCACTCCACAATTTGTGCAGATTTGTGTAATTTGTGCAAATTGCAGAGCAGAGGCCCAAATTTTGCACAAATTTCTCTAGCTTTTAAGAAAAGAAATCACGGAAATGGAAATCACGGCCCATTTCAAAAAATGGAAGTCCGCACGCTGGCTTGACTTGCATCAGATCGAGTCGGCACCAGCACAGGGTTGACAGAACAAAATCCATGGGGACGAGTCAAGAAAATCTGTTGGATTTTCACCCTTTCATCAGATTCTTCGCTCATCCCTAAAATAGCATGTCCGTTCCTGCTTGATTCTCAACAACCTACAGTTTAACGAACCACGGATTGTTGTGACGTACACACTAGGTCAGTACTGAGCTAGATGGAGCAAAGGATCGACCCAGTATAATTGCACTGGTGATATGCAATTCCCAGCTCCAAATCTGCGCAAATATTGGAAGCCGTCCCCCGCCTCGACTCAGCCCGCTTCTGGCCATCGAGTCAGAAATGTGTCAAAAGTCTGTTGAACCTCAAACAAGAATGAATCCTCCAGTGTCGCACTTCCCTATGCTAGTTCTTGACACCCGATCGCTCCCACTGCAGCCGGTCAGAGCTGAATGTTCAAAACACGGGTTACACAAGTCTGGGTTGTTTCTCCCACAACAACCTACAATTCTGGGTTCGGACATCACGATAAACAACCCAAGGACCTGGATCGTTTAGCTCACTGGGTGACTTTGGGCCAGTCACTGACTCTCAGCCTAGCCTACCTCACAGGGTTGTTGTGAGGATAAGATGGAGAGGAGGATTATGTAAGCCGCCTTGGGTTCCTTGCGGGGAAAAAGGTGGGGTATAAATATAATAAATAAATAAATAAATAAATAGCTCAGCAGGAGCAGGTGGGCAGCCAGGAGCCAGTACCCTTGCTTGCTCCTGCTCATTTTGTGGCTACCCAGGTTTTAAAGAAACCCAGAAACCCTCGGTAGACGTGATGCGCAAACCAAGCCTGTTGTCTACTGCCCTAATTGGCAGCCACCCTGCAGGGTTTCAGATAAGGGTCTTTCCTAGCCCTGCCTGGAGATGGCAGAGATTGTGCCAGGGACCTCAGGCCCCAAATGCCACAGCAGTCACCCACTAACACCCCCCACACACACACACACACATGCACACCACCAACACACACACACCACCACACACACACACACACACACACACATCAAGGAAAGAGGCAGCTTTCTTTTGATCTTCCAATATATTTTTCATCTACATTAAAGAACTCTGGATAAATCACTAACTATCAGAGAAGCCACTTCTCTGTGGTTTCCTTTGAAGGTTTTCTTTAGGGGAGATAAGATGCTTCCAAGGCCTTCCTACTATGATCCCCCCCCCACTCTTTGCTCACATAAAGATGGACCCAGGAGAGCCCAGTAACTGGGTTTTGATAGCACCCCTAATCACGTCTCTCAGCTTCAGCTCCCCGCAGTGCTTCTCACTCCCGCAGGCAGCTACGAGAGAGATGCATGCAGCTCGCCTCTCTGGGTGCAGGCAGGTGGCCTAGGAAGTTAAGAGCCAGAAACACGCCTGCAAGATAGCAGGGGTTCGCATTCTCCGTGGCAACCCGGAGTCATCGCAGTTTACCGCCTCTGTGGTGCACGGCACTCTCAGCCTCCAGAGTTCACTTTAAGGCCCATAGCCCAGGCTGCAGTAATTCATGGATGAACAGTCTGGCAGGACTTAGGGTTGGAAACGGCCAAACTGCTTGGCAGTTTGGAAAGGACGAGTTACAGCATCCGTTCTGAAACGATGCCGTATTTGCAGCATGCTGTTTCAGCGTGCCTATTCTTTGCTGGCTGCCAGATTTCCTTATCTTGTGGTCAGCGCATCTTCAAAGGGGATGAGTCAGAGCTCAGTGGCAGAACACAGGCTCTGCATGCAGAAAGGCTCGGGTTTCAACCCCCAGTATTTATTTATATTTATATACTGCTTTTCCTCTAAGGCAGGAGTGAGACACATATTATGGGTGGGGGGAGGCAGATGACCACACACACACACACACACACACCTGGTCTTCCGCAGGCTGGCTGATGTCAGGGAACATGACCTAGGCCAGGGGCATTTGGCCGCTTTGCCCATGCCACATTCTGCCGGTGGTACTGCAGCATGACTGAAGCCGCCCTGACTGAGAGAGTGGCTGGAATGCTCTGGCCACCGCCTTGACTAGGGATGCCTTGTTTCGGTCACGCCATGTCCAGCCCAGTGGGTGAAGGCGTGGCTTGGACAAAGCACTGAGCACACTGCTACCCTTCCTAATTGGGAGGATGCACAACAAGCTAAGTCAGGGGAATCCCCCTATTATCTCCAATCAATGATTGGAGCCAGCGTGGCGTAGTGGTTAGCGTGTTGGACTGGGACTCGGGAGATCCAGGTTCTAGTCCCCGCTCGACCATGAAGCTCAGGGGGCGACTTTGGGCCAGTCACTGATGCTCAGTCTAACCTACTTCACAGGGTTGTTGTGAGGATAAAATGGAGAGGAGGAGGACCGTGTAAGCCACCTTGGCTTCCTTGCAAAGAGGGGGAAAAGAAGAAGAAGGATATAAATGTGATGATGATGATGATGATGATGATGATGATGATGATGATGATGATATGATGGGATTCCGCTCCCCAAGCCCCTGTTAGCCTCCAGGGGGTGAGGTTTGGGAAGGGGAGTAGAAAGGGGCCACGGAGGGATCCAAAGTATCCAAGGCCGAATGGCTAATCTCTGCAGGCTGGATTAAGCCCATGGGCTGGAATGTCCCCATCTCTGCTCTGAGGAGTTCATGGCAGCATACATGGTTTTTACTCCCCATTCCACAATTTTATCCTCACAACCATCCTGCGAGGTAGGTTAGACTGAGGGCTAGAGATTGGCCAAAGATCACCCAGTCGGATTCACGCTGAGTGGGGATTTGAAGCCAAATCTCCCACGTCCTAGTCCAACACTCTAACTCAGCTGCCCCCATCCACGTGCCCTACAGATGAGTTGGACTGCAGCACCCATCATTCTGCACCAACATGATGGCGATGCTGGCTGGAAATGATGGGAACTGCAGTCCAACTCATCTGAAGGGCACGTGGATGGGGGAAGGCAGCTCCGATTCCTAAAGCACTGAAAGGGACGTCGCATCGCGGGGATGGAAAAAGGCCCCCCGGCTGAATCCTTGGGGAGCGGAAGCCAGACAGGGTAGACAGCGCCGGGCTGGATGGGCCATTGGTCTGACGCAGCTGAAGGCAGATTCCCATGCTCAAAGGCTCTTCAATTAGCACAAACTTTCTTTGGAGTACTTGTAGTGGATGTGTGAAGCCAAGGGAAAGCGTTCTGGACTAAGCGGCAGGCGCGGCCAGGCTTGTGCAAGCTCTATGCCACGGGGCCATTTCTCTGCCGAATCGATGCATTCAACACAGTTGCACAGCAGTGCAGGGGTGTGCAGGATTTTTGATCATTTGTTTAGCGATTACCCATTGTCAAGGTTCCACTACTGCAAGGACCCCTTGATCTGCCCTTTGGGAGATCTCTGCCTCTTCCCAAAGACCCAGTCCTTTGCCTGCTTCCTCCAGTAACGTGGGTGAAGGCTTTAGGCGTGGTGAATAAGTCACTCCAAACTCCAGGGTACACAACAAACTTTACTTATAGTAGTAGGGAAATTACTTGATAGAGTGGTTTTAAATCAAAAGCAGGTATGATAAAATAAAACAAACAAACAAACAATGTTCTCTAGTTTCACTTCAGTCTACCTAATTCCTGTGCAGTCAGCCAGCCAGTTTCTCTTTCTCTCTCTCTCTCTCTGCTTCTCTCTCTGCTGTTTCTCTCTGCTGCTCAGCACACACTCTCCGACTGCTAGCTGACCACACCCCACATATATAGTCTTCCCAGGACTGGAAGGTTATGACCATGTGACCTTGCACTGGAGAACTGATTCTAAACATCTATTGGGTAACTTAAAACTCTCAAACTCCCCCTCCCATCGTGGAGTGTTTGGGCCTTCAGGCTTCAACAAACTGAAGCCTGTGTAGGCCTCAACAAACCCAATCCTGTGTAGGCCTCAAACCCTCACACCCATTCATTGTTGTTATCACCAATCTCAGTCATTTAGGGCAGGGGTCCCTAACCCCCGGTCCGCGGCCTGTTAAGAACTGGGCCGCGCGGCGCCTGGCCGCTGCACCGCCCGGCCTTACGAAAATGCTCGTCGAGAGGCGAGCAGAGGGACGAGTGCCAAGGGGTGCTTGCCAGCGCTCACGAGCACCCCACGCCACTCGTCCCTCTGCTCGCCTCCTGACAAGCATTTTCGTAACGCCAGAAGTGTCGCGACGGGAGACCCGTCACGTAACTTCCTGGTTCTCCGCCCGGGCCTGCCCGGGCCACATAGCAGGAGGTGAGCGGTGGGCGACACCCCTCCCCTGGTCCATGGAAAAATTTATTTCACGGAACCCAGTCCCCGGTGCCAGAAAGGTTATGATTTTTCAAACATGGTATGTCTGTAACCCTTAGGGCAGTGTTCTCCAACCTTGGGTCCCCAGATGTTTTTGGCCTACAACTCCTAGCATGCCCCAGCCAGCGCAGCTGGGAGTTGAAGGCCAAAAACATCTGGGGACCCAAGGTTGGAGAACACTGATTTAGGGCACAATCTAATCGGGATGCCCGCAAGCCTCCAAACTCAGAGGGGTGACAGGCATCCTATGCAGGGCAGAGGAAGTGGCAGAGGGTGATCTCTGCCTCCTTGTTCCTCCCACCCCGCAAGTCAACTAGATGGCCAATTTTGGCCGTCTAGCTGCGGCGCTTTGGATGGGGAGGGAAGGAGGCTGGAGCACCATCAGGACACATCATATCCTGGTGGCCCCAATCCCCTCCCCTCCCCACCCTCCCGGAACGCCCCCTTTCCCTCTTCTCCAAGGCTGCTGTCGGAGAAGCAGCCAGTGCAGTTCTTTCCATACCGGCTGTAGGGGGGAGGGGGAACCGAGTGCAGATCTCCAGCTCCAAGGTCGGAGCTCTATCTCCCACCTTGGATCTGGGAATCCTTAGAATCCTATGGCCTCCTAGCCACTGTCTAGGGGGCCATAGGATCACTCTGCCCATTGTTCATTCGTTAAACTCAAATTCATTGAAATCACTATTTCATTCATTTTCATGGTTCCCATTTGTTTTTGCTTGCCATTGCTTTCAAGGGGAGACCCAGCTGCTTTCTGCTGCCTGTAACTTCTGTGTTTTCCATCCCATAGTAGCAGCTGCAGTAGTTGCGGGGGAGGATGATCTGGATCAGGACCACAATGGGGCAAAGAGTTATATCCTTTCTTCCCTAATGCCATGGTCCCAATCTGAATCAGGGGTTCTGCAACTTCTTCTATTTAGTAAATAAAAAACAGGCATTCAAGAGACAATGACATGCTTAGCATTGGATCTAGTTTGGCCCTCGGATTGTGGAGGAACCTTGAGCAGGGCTTTCAAGGATGAGCTCAACAAAGCACTGGGAAAATTTTGGAGCAGATTATAAAGAAGGCAGTTTGCAAGCACCTTGAAAACAATGCAGTGATTACTAGAAGCCAGCAAGGATTTGTCAAGAACAAATCCTGCCAGACTAATCTGATCTCATTTTTTGATCGGGTAACCTCCCTTGTGGACTGTGGGAATGCTGTGGACATAATATATCTGAACTTCAGCAAAGCTTTCGACAAAGTGCCTCATGATATCCTGATTAGCAAGCTAGCTAAAAGTGGGCTAGATGGAACAACTATCAGGTGGATCCACAATTAGCTACAGAATCGGACTCAAAGAGTGCTTATCAATGGTACCTTCTCAAACTGGGGAGAGGTAACGAGCGGGGTACCACAGGGCTCGGTCCTGGGCCCAGTGCTCTTCAACATTTTTATTAATGACTTGGATGAGGAGGTGCAGGGAATGCTTATCAAATTTGCAGATGACACAAAGTTGGGTGGAACAGCGAATACTCTGGAAGACAGAAACGAAATTCAAAGCGATCTCAATAGGCTGGAGCACTGGACTGAAAACAACAGAATGAAATTTAATAGGGATAAATGCCAAGTGCTGCACCTAGGGAAAGGAAACCAAATGCAGCATTAAAGAATGGGGGACACTTGGCTCAACAATACCACCAGTGAGAAGGATCTTGGAATTGTTGTAGATCATAAACTGAATATGAGCCAGCAATGCGATGTGGCTGCAAAGAAGGCAAATGCTATTTTGGGCATATATAGCTTCCAAATCGCGGGAAGTGATAATTCCCCTTTACTTAGCACTGGTTAGGCCTCATCTTGAGTACTGCGTCCAGTTCTGGGCACCACACTTTAAGAAGGATGTAGACAAACTGGAGAGGGATCAGAGGAGGGCAACAAGGATGATAAAGGGACTGGAAACAAGGCCCTATGAGGAGAGACTGAAAGAACTGGGCATGTGTAGCCTTCAGAAGAGGAGAGTGAGGGGAGATATGATAGCGCTCTTCCAGTACTTGAAGGGTTGTCACACAGAGGAGGGCCAGGATCTCTTCTTGGTCATCCCAGTTTGCAGTTCACGGAATAATGGGCTCAAGTTACAGGAAGTCAGATTCCGCCTGGACATCAGGAAAAACTTCCTGACTGTCAGAGCAATAAGACAATGGAACCAACTACCTAGGGAGGTGGTGGGCTCTCCCGCTCTGGAGGCATTCAAGGTGCAGCTGGACAGCCATCTGTCAGGGATGCTTTGACCTGGATTCCTGCATTGAGCAGGGGGTTGGACTCGATGGCCTTGTAGGCCCCTTCCAACTCTACTTTTCTATGATTCTATGAAATGGATATGGGAGGAGGTGGTCCTTTGGGTACCTTTGGACCCAGGCCTTTTAGGGCTTTAAAGATTAGCACCCACACTTTAAACTGGTCCCAGAAACCAACCAGGGGCCAATGGCGCTGTTTGAAGATTGGTACCATATGTTCTCTTTGTGCTCCTCCCCCCAGTTGGCAATATGGCTGCCACAAGTCCTTCCCAGTGATGTGGGGAAATTCCCAGCCTCCTTTCCTCCTCATCTGAAGCACCAGAGCAAGATGGCCAAAATCGGGTGTCTAGCTTAGGAGTGCGGAGGCGAAGATTGCCTCTGTGTTCCTCCCGCCCTGCATTGGATGCCCATAATCCTCCCATTTCGGAGGGTTACAGGCCGCCCCATCGGATTGTGCCCCAAAGAACTGTGCATGATATGCGGACAGCCACTCATCTGTTTCAACTGAGTCCAGCTCCCTTTCACTAAAGTTGTTGGGACACCTTCAGTTTTGCTGTCACTACTCACACGTTCAATTTTACCCTGACCCATATATATATATGTATTTTAATGACATATATGTATTCTCTTACATACTGGCTAGGGATCATCACCTGAAAAACATTAATTACCACTTTGAAACTGTCAAGTTTGACTCATACCGTAATTGCAATTGGCAATTGGCAAACATTCATCGTTACTAACAAACCTATGAGACGGAAAATTTTCCGCAGAAAAATAAAGCACCAGAAAATTTTCCACCCCACGTCACCGGTCCTTCCTCTGCACTTGCCCCACGCATCGTAATGATGGGCTTTTAGCTAGTAAAATAATAACAACAGAGAGCTCAAATTAATCCCCAGACCTGTGTAATACATTATTCCAGAAGGTTCAAATCTAGAGATGGCACTTAAATACGACGGTGTTTGATGAATGGTCTACTTTATCTGGTCACACTGCAATTATATGGCAAGTGTCAAACCTTTTAATGGGAAGCCTGCCTGGTTGGTCGTGACAAAAGAAAAGAAGGAAAATAAACGGCAGTCGTAACACAAGACTTCAATAAAGATTTGTATTGACACACATAAAACCAAGCATTAACTCCCTGGACTCAAGGGTACTCTTTAGCAATGTCCCCAAAATGTAGCCCTGAGCAGAAAGGTTGTGTTTTAGGCAGGGGGGGGGGGCTGGTCTGGTGATTCCTATGTCAGTGGGGCTCCTTATCCATTGCAGCTTTTATTCTGAGCTTTATAGGAGCTATCCATGGTGCCGTACCCCATCCCTCAAATAGGTACACCACCATGGAGCACCATGGGGAGCTCCTATAAAGCTCAGAATAAAAACTGCAATGGACAGGGAGCCCCGGTGACATAAGGAGTTACCAGCCTCCCCTGGTTTTAGGGTGCAATCCTATGCCTGTTTAGACAGAAAAAAAGTCCTACAACTCCCAGCATGCCCCAGCCAGCCATGCTGGTTGGGGCATGCAGGGAGTTGTAGGACTTTTTTTCTGTCTAAACATGCATAGGATTGCACCCTTAAATGCTGTTTTTGTATTAGAGAAGCATATGGTGTTGGCCATAAACTCTTACGCTCAATGACTAATTGAAATGATGCTGGAGTGATATTTTATCATTGTAAAAGGAGAAATGGATTCCACTCAGCTTTTCCATTCTACACAGAGATTGTTGCAGCCCCATGTCGCATCTAAATGCCTGAAGGGTTTTTGTGTGTCGTGTATCGATTCCTCAGATTTTTATCCTGCAACTACTCAAGTAAATGGTTTTTGGTGCGGATAACAGTTTTGTGGAAGTGGTGTCTAAAGAGAGGGCTTATTTACACATCATGATAGCAAAGTGGGAGCTGCTGGGAACAGCCACAGAGCTGCAAATGCTCCATGCATCAGCTAGAACGTGGAGAGGCACTCCGTGGCTATTAATCAGAACAGATGGGACCGGCAACAAAATGTTGCAGTCTGGAGTGCTCCTGTTCAGGGTTCCTGCCAGTCAGCCAAGTATGCCCTTTTCCAGGTCACTCCATTCCATTCCACCCTATAGTTTTCCGATCCTCCAGCCCCAAACAGTCAGCATGGCGTGCCCAGTGTTTAAGTGTACAGTTTTGTTGTCCAGGGTTAAATATGCTCACTTACAGTTACTAATATGTAAGAGAGTCTTCCACGGTGGGGGCCCTGCCCCAGTCCAGGGGAAGCTATTGCCTGTGACACCGATTCTGAGTCAGAGGGGAGAGCTGTGGAGCCAGGGCCAGTGGTGGGAAGCCAGACGCCTGAGAACTCTGTTCTACCAGGCCTCCCACTGTCTGGCGAGCCGGGATGGGATGAGGCACAGGATGCTGCTACAGCCTATCTTCCACAGCTGGGAGGCCTGACCTTGACGGAGGAGGCCCCTGCGTCTTGACCAAGGATGTCTTCCATGGGAGCAGGGCAGCAAGAGGAGGTCTCTGCGGGAGAGCATGTTTCAGGGGTGTCGCCTTTGGTGCATCGTCAACTAAGGAGGGCAGGACAGAGGCGCTGGTGAGGCACAGCAACTGCCTTAGAGCCAGGTTTCCCTGCTGCCAGGATCGGATGTCCGATAGTAATCTTTAGCGGCCACTCCTTTGTTTTTAAGCCAGAGCAACTGTACAATAGAGTTTACTGGAAACGATGCATTGGTAACTTGGAAGGCGTCCTGCTTTCTCTGGAACTGTGTGAACTTACTGGGACTTGTTCTGCGTTCTGAACCCAGGGAAAGTTGGGTCTTTTGTTGTGATGCCCGGGAACGGATACTTGTCTGGCAACTTTGTTGTGATCTGTTAACTGTGGATCTTTATCGGGACTGTAAAGGCTTATAGCTAATTACTGGAAATACGGCAATAAAAAGTTTTATTGAGACTTCTGCCTCGGCTTCAGGAATTCCGGTTCTGACACCCAGCCAAACAAACTCTCACCCTAATGGCTGGGTATTATTATTATTATTATTATTATTATTATTATTATTATTATTATTATTATTTCTATACCACCCAATAGCCGAAGCTCTCGGCTATGCATAGAGGGTAATGCAATATACTTGCCCGAACAACTATCAAGAGATATTGATCACTTCTATCATGACCAAGTACATCATCCTGTTGGCTATGAGTAGTTAAACTTATCTGTGTAGCTTGGAATCTCAGAGCTATTAATTGACCTAACAAGCACTCACAAATGAATACCAAACTGAATGAACAGTGAGCTGATCAGGTAGTTGCCTTTTTAAATCACCATGCACTGGGAACGGAATGTAAATAAATTGTTTGAAGAAATCCAACAACCCTTAAGCCTTCAAGGGTGGCCAACTTGTGGCCCTCCAGATGTTTTGGCCTACAACTCCCATCAGCCCTAGCCAGCATAGCCAATGGTGAGGGATCATGGGAGTTGTAGGCCAAAATGTCTGGAGGGCCACAAGTTGCCCTAGACTATTGTTCCCTGCCAAACAAAGATGGCTGCAGAGTCTTTTATGTGTTGGATCGCTTCAGGCAACTTGGTTACAATTGATTCTCGCCACTTGGCAATTGCAGAGGTCCATGCTTATTAGGAGGGTTTGGTTTTCTGAAACAGCTCCAAGACAAAGTAGAAGATGAGAGTTGGTATGGCTCAGAGTCTGAGCTATAAATCAGGAAATCCCCATTTCGAACCTTGCCTCTGCCGTGACCTCACCAGATGGTGTCAGGCGAGCCGCTCCCTCTCTCAGCTTCACTCTCCACATCTGCCATCAGGGGGGTTATAATACCGACTTATGTAAGGCTTGCAATAGTTAAGGCAGGTGAAGCACTTTGAGCACTTTAAAGAGCTATACATATATTAAGTGTTGACATTCCCTCTGGTAACAAGTACAGGTTGAGTGCCAACAGAAATGAAGCCCAAACAGGTTTACTGATAAACAAGAGTGAGGTTTCAGCATGCTCGTGGAAACCCTAAGGCGGTGTTCTCCAACCTTGGGTCCCCAGATGTTTTTGGCCTACCACTCCCAGCATGCCCCAGCCAGCGTAGCGTAGCTGGCTGGGGCATGCTGGGAGTTGTAGGCCAAAAACATCTGGGGACCCAAGGTTGGAGAACACTGCCCTAAGGGTTACAGACATACCATGTTTAAAAAATCATAACAGTGATTTTTTTTTAAAAAAAAAGGTCCAATGATGACTGTACATGTTCCGTAGCCACGCAATGTTGAACGTTGGTTGGAAAAGAAGACTGGGGGACGAGGGAGTGAAATGGAGTATTCCCAAAAACAGCATAACTGGTTAGCTGGCAACCTGCACAGGAGCACTGTCATTAGGAAGAGGATAATACTCTGCAAGATTTTGTTGCACGTCCCACTTATTATGATAGACAGATTTTTTTTCACTCAGCAACGTTGGATTTTGTCCAGATCCTGAAAGCAAGAAGGCCAAAGGAAAATTGGGGTTGGGGCAGTGGGTGGGACAATGCCTGGGAGCTTGGTACTGCAGGTTGACTTATAAATTCACTGAGAGCAATCCTATGGTCCCTGGGAGAGTGTCCCTGAGACTATAGGATTGCTCGTAAAATCCTTCCGAGGTCGGGGACGGCGCTCCGACCTCAGAAGGGGGAGTTGGGGATCCGACCCCCTTCGCTGCCCCCTCACAGCTGGCGCGGAGAGAACTTCACTGGCTGCTTCTCAGAGGTCAGAGACTCTACCTTGGAGAGGGGGGAAAGGCGGCATTCCAGTGGGTGGGGAGGGAAGAAGATTGGAGAGGCCAGGATATGAGTTATCCTGAGCCTCTCCCAGCCTCCTTCCCTCCCCCTCGGAAGTGCCCTCCTTAGATGGGCTAAAATCCCTCATCTTACGAGATCTGCAGGGCTGGAGGACAAGATCACCTCCACGGCTCCTACCGCCCTGCACTGGATGATCAGATGCTTCCAGGTTTGGGGGTTTGCGATCACCAAGGGTGCAATCGATCGGATTGTGCCCTAACAGTACAATCCTAGGCATGTTTATTCAGAAGTAAGCCCCACTATGCTCAATGGGGCTTACTCCAAGGTAAGTGTGGATAGGATTGCGGCCTGAATGAATGAATGAATGAATGAATGAATGAATGAATGGCTACATGAGATCACAGCCAACCTTACAGACCCTGCTCATCCTTGGAATCATTCACTCCTTCCCAGGGCCAATTAATATGGTGGCAGATTGTCTGGCAACTGCATCCAAGGATGCTTCTGAGCAAATACTATATTCTCCATGCAACTGCAGCCCCAGGAACAACTCAACTGTTTTGAACGGAGGAATTACTCACCTCTGAGTAACATACGTAAAGTTTGTACACTTTTTAAATGCTATTTTCTTTCCCTAAGATTTATAATAGGCAGTTGCACAAAGAAATAAATAACGGAACTTTTTTTTTTTTAACCTTATGTTAACATTTTCATTCTCAGTACAAAGTCTCACTGACCGCACACAACAATTCTCAGCTATCATCCTTCCTATTACTATTCTAGCAAAGGACTTGTATTCTTGGGGGAATGAGCTAGAAGGTACACACACGCACAAAAGCTGCTATTGATTCAAAGACTAATTAAAGATGTGACAGTCGGAGGTCTACTTCAAAAGCTCAACTCTCAGCTTTCGGAAATCTCGTTCTTCTAGTGAAGAGGCATTGTAATTCAGTGCCAGCCAATGTATGTCCCAACAACATGTAGAGTGCTTTGAACACACAACTGGTGTGTGTGTGGGGGGGGCTAATCCACAAGCCCCAGCTTGACTCCTACAAAATTTAGCTAATTCTCTCTCTCATACACACACACACACACACACACACCCCAACATTCCCTCTATTTCCAGTGTCCAGGGGCGATTGCCGATCTTTACATAGCCAAAAGAACCCACCAATTGTGCACAAGAAGGATGTCTCTGCTAGGAATCTGTGAGGAATCCAATAGGGGGGGTGAAAATTCAATGGATTATCACAATTCAGCCACTAGATTCAAGTTCCCCAGCCCTGCACTGGAGCTGACTCACTATGATGGCAGTCGAGCCAGCTCGTGGACTTCTGTTCTCTAAGAAGGGCCGCAGTTTGCACATTTTATTAAAACGCCAAGGAAATTTGTGCAAATGGCCCTATTTGAATAACTTCACACAATTTACGTAACTTTACACAAATTACATAAATTATGGTATTTTGCATGTTTTGCGCAAATTGGCAACCATAAAGCATGTGGATCTAGCACCATTTCCTCAAGTCGGCCAATTTTACGCAAATCGCTAGATCCATGTGCAATTTGCGTAAAGTTATGCAAATTGCTGCCAATTTCCTTAGCGGTTTTTTTTTTTAAATGCACAAATTGTGGCCCATCTTAGAGATGGAAGTCTGCGGAAATCCCCTCCCCCAACTCAGCCCACTTCTGATAATTGGATCAGAAGCGGGCAGGAAGTCTGTCAAGCACAAGTGAGCCAGACTTAGAATCATAGAATAGTAGAGTTGGGAGGGGCCAATAAGGCCATGGAGTCCAACCCCCTGCTCAATGCAGGAATCCAAGTTAAAACATCCCTGACAGATGGCTGTGCAGCTGCATCTTGAATGCCTCCAGTGTGGGGCACCCCACCACCTCCCTAGGTCATTGGTTCCATTGTTGTATTGCTCTAACAGTCAGGAAGTTTTTCCTGATGTCCAGCCAGAATCTGGCTTCCTGTAACTTGGGCCCATTATTCCGTGTCCTGCATTCTGGGATGGCCGAGAAGAGATCCTGGCCCTCCTCTGTGTGATTACCTTTCAAGTACTCAAAGAGCGCTATTATATCTCCCCTCAGTCTTCTCTTCTGAAGGCTAAACCTGCCCAGTTCTTTCAGTTTCTCCTCACAGGGCTTTGTTTCCAGTCCCCTGATCATCTTTGTTGCCCTCCTCTGAACCCTTTCCAGTTTGTCTGCATGCTTCTTAAAGTGTGGTGCCCAGAACTGGACTCAGTACTCAAGATCAGGCCTAACCAGTGCTGAGTAGAGGCAGGGCCGGCGCTACCGCTAGGCCAACTAGGCTGTTGCCTAGGGCGCGTAGCAGAAGAGGGAGCAGAAACGCTGCGCTCCTCTTCGCTGCTGGCGCGCTCCTGCCCCACCTGCCCGCCCGCCTCGCCAACAAAGCCAGGTCAGTGCGGGGGATTGCGCCCGGAGTAGTGGTGGGGCCGAGCCTGGGCGCCTCCCCCCCACCCCGCGCCGCCTCCCCCCCCCACACCTACCTTCTCCATGCCGTTTCCAGAGCCCCGCCCGCGCTCCGTTTTGGCGGGAGGAACCAGGGCAGCAGGGCTTAAACAGCCCTGTTACCCTGGTTTCCCCCAGCCAAAAACAGAGCGCGGGGGTCCCGTCGCATCACTTCCTTTTCGGAGGAGGCGGGGGAAGGTAGGTGGGGGGCGGCGGCGGCATGCGCTGGGGTCCGGCGGCGGCGGCATGCGGGGGGGTCCAGCGCCAGCGGCGGGGGGAGGTTTGCAGAGCAAGGCTGCTTTGCTCTGGAGCCCCCCCACGGCACGAGAGGGGGGGCGCTAAATATAATTTAGCCTAGGGCGCCAAACTGCCCTGCACCGGTCCTGAGTAGAGGGCAACTAGGACTTCACGCAATTTGGAAACTATACTTCTATTAATGCAGCAATTCCAGGATCCTTCTCGCTTGTAGTACTGTTGAGCCAAGTATCCCACATAATGTAACTGTGCATTTGGTTTCCTTTCCTAGGTGCAGAATTGGCATTTATCCCTATTAAATTTCATTCTGTTGTTTTCGGCCCAGCGCTCCAGCCTATCGCGGTCACTTTGAATTTTGTTTCTGTCTTCCAGAGTATTAGCTGTTCCACCCAACTTTGTGTCATCTGCAAATTTGATAAGCTTTCCCTGTACCTCCTCATCCAAGTCATTAATAAAAATGTTGAAGAGCACCGAGCCCTGTGGTACCCCGCTTGTTACCTCTCCCCAGTTTGAGAAGGAACCATTGATCAGCACTCTTTGAGTCCGATTCTGTAGCCAACTGTGGATCTACCTGATGGTTGTTCCATCTAGCCCATTTTTAGCTAGTTTGCTAATCAGGATATCATGAGACACTTTGTTGAAAGCTTTGCTGAAGTCAAGATATATTATGTCCATAGCATGCCCACAGTCCGCAAGGGAGGTTACCTGATCAAAAAATGAGATCAGCTTAGTCTGGCAGGATTTGTTCTTGACAAATCCATGTTGGCTCCTAGTAATCACTGCATTGTTTTCAAGGTGCTTGCAGACTGACTGCTTTATAATCTGCTCAGAATTTTCCCAGGGATTGATGTCAGGCTGACTCATCTGTAGTTCCCAGGATCCTCCTTTTTGCCCTTTTTGAAGATAGGAACGACATTAGCCCTCCTCCAGTCATCTGGCACGTCACCTGTCCTCCATGATTTCTCAAAGATAATAGACAGTGGTTCTGAGGGAGAATCACGGTAATTACTATTAATTAAACAAAGCCAAGGCCACCGTGATCACGGTAGCCTTGGCTTTGTTTAAATAATAGTTCCTTCCCAGCATCAGCACATCCCTAGGACTCTCTGCATGCTCGGGGGACCTTTGAGGTATGCACAAGTACAAAGCATCTTTATATGGGGGGGGGGGGAACAGGGTTAAAAAGACCCCCCAAAAAACATTAAAAGGAAAGGTGTGCATGTGAGTACTCATGCGGGGGGAGGGGGAAGGAACAGGAGTGAACACAGAGGCGAGGAAGCCGGTCTGCAAAGTTGCCCGCTCAGCACATTTTATTTATTTATTATATTTTATTTTGTTTTGACAGCTAAGGCCAAGCAACTGCTGGCACTTGGCTTTGTATGCAGGGAGGGGGAAGAAGCGAGGAGGAGGAGGAGGAGGAGGAGGAGGAGGAGGAGGTGGTGGTAGGATGAGGAGAGGGCTGATACAGGAAGGGGGCAGCGAGAGGCGAGCAAAGGGTCAGGAAGGAGACAAAAACAGAGGAGGAGGAGAAGGGGGGGGGAAGAAAGTGGTGAGTGAGCCAAGAGGAGAAATGGGGAGAGGAGGGAAACGGGAGCCAAAGAAAGAAATGGAGTGCATGGGGCATCCCAGAGACACAGCGTCTTCATTTCATTTATTACATTTGGTACCCCCCCGCCCCATAGCCAAAGCTCTCTGGGCGGTTTACAAAGATTAAAAACCTTAGAAATCCATGATACATAGTATAAAAACCATGTACATACAAACATATAAACAGAGCACACACAGAGATATCTAAACAATGTTAAGCAATCAACAATCAGAGAGATCCAAGACTCGATTAAGACCCCATCCTCATACACTGCCAAATGCCTGAAGGAAGAGCACCTCCTTGGTTTGCCTGCTTGACAGCCGCTCACAACCTGCACCAGACTTCCCCTCCAGATGTGTCGGACACATCTGGGTTGGCTGGGAATACTGAGAGGGAGCCAGGCGGGCCCAAACGAGCAAGAGTAAATCCCCCCGATTTTCCTCGCAGGACTCCCTGAGCCCCATGCCTAGCTGGGGATCCCTCCGGGCTGCCCTCTATCCTCCCTGGCAAATGTCTGGGGGTCAAGATATAGCTCAGAAGGCATCTGAGTCCCCTATCTCTCTCCACCCAAGCAGCTTGGATGGCCCCAATCCATTTTGCCCGGTGTTGCTCCCTCCACCCCGCCTCTATCACTCATCCCCACCGGAAGTCCTCACTATCGTCCCCCCCAGCCCAGTATCAGAGCAGCTGCACACTGGGGGCCAGTTGCCAGGACAGGATAATTTCCCTGCCGGACTTGCCCCAGCTCCCTGCCATCTCTGCTTCTTCAACTGCTTACAGCAGTGTTCTCCAACCTTGGGTCCCCAGATGTTTTTGGCCTACAACTCCCAGCATGCCCCAGCCAGCATGTTTTTGGCCTACAACTCCCAGCATGCCCCAGCCAGCTATGCTGGCTGGGGCATGCTGGGAGTTGTAGGCCAAAAACATCTGGGGACCCAAGGTTGGAGAACACTGGCTTACAACTTTTGTTATCACAGAGGAGGAGTTTTGTTGCAGTTTCCACCCGTAGCCTCCTAAGGGCAGTAGCTAAGGGGACCAACCTCAAAGACAGAGGGGCTCCCTTCTCTTGTGATTCAGGCACGTGATTCAGGCATGGTCTTAAAAACGTATTTACACACACGTTTGCCGCCAGAGAGTTTAAAATCCACTGCATTGCATCGTGTTCTCTTTGCGTGCCTTCTTCCTTTTTGAAATAGATTTGAAAAACAAACCCTGGTAAAGATTGACCTTTCATTTCTTTGGATCTCTCCCTAGCTAAAATAACTCCTAAAATACCCATGTAAAGTAGTACCTACCTAAAATGAACTCCTTCGCTCTTTCCAACCTTTTAACACTCTGCTGATTTAGTTCCACTACTGCTACCACTGCCCTGGTCTTCTGCTCACACAGCACCCAGAATGGCTCAGATCAGCCACCGCTAGAGATGCGCTGGACCACAACTCCCATCATCCCCACTAGCATGGTTCAAGTCCAACTGAAAACAAAATACATAACCAGTACAAAAATGGTTAACAATGATTGCAATGCAATCTAAAGCAACCCCCTGGATGTGCAGATTAAAAGCAGCACGTTACACATCCAAAGCCTGTCGAAATAAGCACGTGCTGTCTCCGTCGCAAAGAGTAGAGCGGGATTGTTATTGTTCCGCTAATGTTTTTTTACTCTTCCCATAATTCTAATGACTCACTCGGACAGCTCATTCCCCACAATGTGTGCAACAGCTGAGAGGCCAGGCGTGCAGAAAGTGGGTTCCTATAGCCACATGGGCAGATAAGACGCTTAACCTGGGCCCGCAACTGCTACGGGCATTATGTTAGTGGGCTGCGGTGCCAACCCAGGCCACGGAGCTCTGCCACGCTCATGCCGCCTGCGCAGGTGAGCTGGCCCGATTGAATGTGACACAGTGGGTTTGTGGAACACTGTATGGGCAGGTTTTTCTTGCATGCTCAGCGCTGCATTGAAATCAGGCCTTAGTGTGTGTTTTTTTGGCGGTCATACAATAGGCAGAATCAAGAGGTAAAGCTTTCCCTGGACACTTCAGGGTGTGTGGTGGGCGAATGTCTACATGGGAAACAAGAATGCTAAGAATATAGCCCTAGCCTTCTCCTTTAGGGACTCACAGGGCCAGCCCAAGACATTTTGCTGCCTGAGATGGAAGATTCCGCACACCGTCTCATGCACAGAAGCCAACCAGACGAGCAGTTCTAGCTTACTTCAAGAGTGACCACAGGACAGCATCCTCCACTGCATCTGAGGGCAGTAGGGTAGCCTACAGGGAGTCGGATGGGCTGTGTGGCACATGCAGCTCCAGCGCCAGGGGTCGGCACGGTCGGGCACTTGCCAAGGGCCCACACCCTGGCAGGCGGCCCACTGACAAGAGCCCCCTAGACCTGCTCCTCCTCTTCGCCATTGCAACCTGCTTGTTCACTTGCCTCTTGCTCTGGCCCAGGCAACGGTGGAGGCGAGAAAGAGAAGAGGGAGATGCCGCTACCTGCTTGCTCCCTGGCTCTCTGCTTGGCAAGCAAGAAAGCGGTAGCAATGCTGAGTGAGAAGATGAGGAGCAAGAGCAGCCAAGAGTCTCCCAAGAGACTCGGGTTCTAGTCCCCTGCTCAGCCATGAAACTCACTGGGTGACTTTGGGCCAGTCACTGACTCTCTGCCTAACCTACCTCACAGGGTTGTTGTGAGGATAAAGTGGAGAGGAGGAGGAGGAGAATTATGTAAGCCGCCTTGGGTTCCTTGCAGGAAAAAAGGCGGGGTATAAATATAATAAATAAATAAGGGGCTGGAGCAACTCCGCTGTGAGGGAAGATTACAAAAGCTGGGATGGTTTAGCTTAGAAAAAAGGCAAGTAAGGGGAGACAAGATAGAGGCGCACAGAATTACGCATGGTGTGGAGAAAGTGGATAGGCAGACATCTTTCTCCCTCTCTCATGATACTAGAACCCAGTGGGGTCATCCCATGAAGCTGATTGGTGGGAGATTCAGGACAGATCAAAGGAAGTCCTTCTTCACACAGCACATAGTTAAACTATGGGATTCACTTCCACGAGATGTAGTGATGGCCGCTAATTTGGACAGCTTGAAAAGGGGATTGGACACATTCATGCAGGAGAAGGCTAATCAATGCCTACTGAGTCCTGATTGGCTATATGCTACCTCCAGTATCAGAGGCAGTATGCCCATGTACTACAGTTGCTGGGGAACATGGGCAGGAGGGTTGCTGGGGAACATGGGCTGTTGCCTGTTGCACTCCTGTCCTGCTTGTGGGTTTCCCGCGGGCAGCTGGTTGGCCACTGTGTGGACAGAATGCTGGACTAGATGGACCCTTGGCCTGATCCAGCAGGGCTCTTTTTAGGTTCTTACGTTAGCTGGCAGCCACCTGTCAGCCGGATTTGGCTCCCTGAGCTGCCGCTTGCCAGCACCGCTGTACACGTGAAGCCGGAGCATCTGCAGAAAGGAACCTTCTGATCATCACTTTGTCGCTTGTTTATGCCGGGTCAAAGCAGGCACCTGTTGCAAATCAGTGATCAAAAGGAGCTGTGACAAACACTCTCTCCAGGCGCGAGACACTATGAAATCCAACTCACACCTTGGAAATGGTGTGTGAGACACAGAATGCGGATGCACAATCGTATCCTCAAGAACAAATGCCCACGGAGGAGTTTGCTAAAGGCTCAGCCCCTGTTTGACCCTCAGCTGCTCGCTTTTTCGCTGAAATCATGGCTCTTCGCCTTTCTCTCGCGTTGGTCTCCTCCTGATCTGGCCAGCCACTCATCTAAAGTAATTATGTGCAGAGTAAAAGGTTTAAAAAAGAAGAAACTTTCTACCTAGCCAGGAGGTACAAGGGGATGGCGGCAAGCTTGGAATAAATAGCATTTGCTTCTTTACAGTTGTCCAGAGAGTATACCGTCAGGAGACCTTTTCAACCGTCTCCAATTTGTTTTATCATCAGAAGATGAATAGAGTAAAGAAATGATCTCTTTTTCCAGTGCATAAAGGGACATTCTCTAGACTACATATCTAGAGTACCCAATCTAATTACAGTGATGTAATATAGGTTAGCGACATATTTGATTACTGGTTCTGATTTAATATGCTATCATTTGCCAGTACGTCCATTCTGTCTTTACCAAGCAAATGGTTATATCCATTCTTGTGGCTTCCCTTCCTGGATTGCCGGCTTGTACGCCGGCAAGCCGCCAAATGCACGCACATCGTTGTCCTCTTCTGTATGGCTGAGCCCTGAACTAGTTCTCACTGACGTGGCAGGCCGGTGTGCTACAGCCTGCTGGGGTGGGGAGCCAGGGTGCTCGCTCAAGGTGCTCGCTCAAGGTGCTGCTCATTCCAGAACTTTGCAGTCCCTACCAAAAAGTCTGGGTGTCACTGACTCTCAGCCTAACCTACCTCACAGGGTTGTTGTGAGGATATAGTGGAGAGGAGGAGGAGGAGGATTATGTAAGCCGCCTTGGGTTCCTTGCAGGAAAAAAGGCGGGGTATAAATATAATAAATAAATAAATGAGAAGAAGTCCTGCTTGCAACATACAGAAGCAAAAAGCCATGCTTAATAAATGTGTCTTTTCCCCCCAGAACAGGATGTGATGTTGCAAACGCAGAAGGCTGTCATTTGATCCGTCTCTTCTCATGAACAAAGCTGACTCTTTCCAGTCAGTTTTCTGGCCTGAAAGAGCCCCCCCTCCTTGGGAAAAGGCTCCCCAAGTCCAGCGGATATTGAAGCATTTGAATAAGGGCAGAAAGTGCCACTTACGTAGTTCTTGGAAAAGTTCATAGAATGATGGCCCAAAGTACAGAATGGCTGAATGGGTTTATTTCAACATCTTTATGTCAGATTCAGAGCTGACGAGTGTCACTCATGCCTTGTTAGCCTTGAGGCTAGATCACTGTTAATGTTGCCGGTAGGGCTGCCCTTAATGATTGTTTGGAAGCTTCAGCTGGGGGGAAATGTGCTGGCCGTCCTCCTCACAGGCTAGGCCAGTGTTTCTCAACCTTGGGTCCCCAGATGTTTTTGGCCTACAACTCCCAGCATGCCCCAGCCAGCTATGCTGGCTGGGGCATGCTGGGAGTTGTAGGCCAAAAACATCTGGGGACCCAAGGTTGAGAAACACTGGGCTAGGCTCACAGGCTATATATTGGAAGCACCTACTGTTCGGCCCCTGCTCTTTCAAGATGTAGGCAAGCTGCCAAGATGCTTTATTTATTTTTCAGTTTCACCTATCTTTTAAGTTGGTTTGAACGTAAGAAGAGCCCTGCTGGATGAGACCAAGGCTCCATCTAGTCCAGCATTCTGTTCACACAGTGGCCAACCAGCTGCCAGTGGGAAACCCACAAGCAGGAGTGCAACAGCACCCTCCTGCCCATGTTCCCCAGCAACTGTAGTACATGGGCATACTGCCTCTGATACTGGAGGTAGCATATAGCCAATCAGGACTCGTAGGCATTGATAGCCTTCTCCTGCATGAATGTGTCCAATCCCCTTTTAAAGCTGTCCAAATTAGCGGCCATCACTACATCTTGTGGAAGTGAATCCCATAGTTTAACTATGTGCTGCGTGAAGATGGACTTCCTTTGATCTGTCCTGAATCTCCCGCCAATCAGCTTCATGGGATGACCCCACTGGGTTCTAGACTAGTATCATGAGAGAGGGAGAAAAATGTCCGCCTATCTACTTTCTCCATACCGTGCATAATTTTGTACACCTCTATCATGTCTCCCCTTACTCGCCATTTTTCTAAGCGAAACAATCCCAGATGTTGTAACCTTTGAATTTTGGTCTCCTCCTTGCCTACTGCATTTTGGCTAATATAGTATACAGCAAGGATGGTCAAAGGCCTACAGATGTTGTCAGACTGCAACTGCGATCATCCCTATACAGCAGGGGTGGGCAACGTACACCCCGCTGGATTTTTTTTTTTTTTGGCCTACAGCTCCCTTCCATCATCCCTCACCATTTTCTATCCTGCTGAGGCTGATGGGAGTTGTAGTCCAACAACATCTGGAGGGCCACAAGTTGTTGTACACAGAATGAGCTGATCACAAGCCTCTGGTGCAGAGGTGGAGAAGCTCAGGTCCCAATCCTGCTCTCTGGGGCTCCTCAGGTGGCCACGCTCCCTTCTCCTTCCCGACCCTCCCACCTTCCCCCAACCACCAATCATTTGGTGCTTTCCCAGATTTTGTGCCTTCTAAAAAGTTGAAATGCCTCTCCTAAGGCTTACTTATTGACAGTAAGAGCTTTAAGCAACGATATGCTGGTATTTTTTTGTATGTTGGCTCCGCCCCCTTTGTCTCTGGCCCCGCCCACCACTGGAATGGAAGCCCCAAGAGCTTCTCCGAAAGGGAACTCAGCCCTCGGGCTGAACGAGGTTCCCCACCCCTCCTATCGTGTGATGCTTCGAGACAGTGGCTAAAATACTTTTTTGGTCGCATTAACATAGGCTCTCTGTGCTCACTTTGCTGCTTCATGTGTTGAGGTCAGGGTAGAGTCATCAGGCCTGACCCTAACCTTCATTCTCCATGCATTATGCACTTTCAGACTTCTGAAAGGGGCTTGTGTGAGCAACGTATAAAACAGCCCTATAGAAGTGGGAGAATGGCACAATCCTACAAGTTCAGACTGCATCCCTATTCAAGGTGGCTGGTGATGGAGAATTACTTATCTGGAAAGAAATATTGCTCTGATTAGATCAGCCAAGCTGCAAACCTTTTTACACCCTTGCAATCTGTCGTCTGAGCATTTCAAAGTGCGACTTATTTTTAGAAGTGGGTACAAAAGCTTCTGAACATTTTTTCTGAAAGGAAATACTTATCTTCCCCCCAAATTCCCTGCTCACTGCTGTGCTCAGGTGGTGGCACTAATAGGTGTCATTCTTCAGTACAGAGTTTTGAAGTGCTTAATCCACTTTCTTTAAAAAAAAAAAAATGAAATATGAACAGGGAGCCAGGCAAGAACCACAATATTTCAATTCCATGCAAATAAGCCTTCCAAGCCTTTTTGGATCGGTGGGGTTTCATGTCATAAAAAGGTTATGAAATTCCACTGCGATAAAACATACAGGAGCTTTAAGAATCATGTAATAATTATAGGGTGATCCCTCCCAAATATAGATCTGCTACTTTTGTTCGCTCTGTGAACTACTCTGCCACGGGGGCGAAAAAGCTGTATTTTGCAGAATACTTATACTTCATATAATTGTTCAAGCCTAGCTATATGCAGAATCTGTAGCCCTTTTCTGAGGACAGAATCACCACCAGAACCAGGAGTTTCAAATCCTGGCTTGGAGGGTGTCCTTAAACCACAGTTTCCTGGTTTGTACAGGTTAAAGAAACTAAGGGTGCAATCCTATGCATGTTTAGACAGAAAGAAGTCCTACAACTCCCAGCATTCCCCAGCAGGCATTGCTGGCTGGGGAATGCTAGGAGTTGTAAGACTTTTTTCTGTCTAAACATATATAAGGAGCACTGCACCATAAGAGATCTTTGCTGAAGCCAGGAGCACAAGGTATGGAGGGAAAACAAACAGAAGAACCTAAGAAGAACCATGCTGGATGAGACCAAGGTCCCATCTGGTCCAGCATTCTGTTCATACAGTGGCCAACCAGCTGGCCCACGGGAAACCCACAAGCAGCACATGAGTGCAATAGCACCCTCCTGCCCATGTTCCCCAGCAACTGGTGTACATAGGCATACTGCCTCCAAAACTGGAGGTGGCATATAGCTATCAGGACTAGTTGCCATGGACTAGTAGCCTTCTGTCCAATCCCCTTTTAACGCCGTCCAAATTGGTGGCGATCGCTACATCCTGTGGAAGTGAACTCCATAGTTTAACTACCGTTATGTGCTGTGTGAAGAAAGGGCAAGAAGGAAGCACACAGGCCCATGGCTCATTCCCAGGCCAATAAACCATTGTTCCGTGTACACTCTAGAGACTGCCCGCCTGTTGATCGGCCTCCTTTTACCACTCTCCAACATCAGAGCTCTGACGCAGAGGTAAGGGCTGTGGATGTTTCTGCAGGGACCAGGCTGGATCGCCCCCTCAGAGATCAGACCTCTCTCTCTCTCTCTCCACCCTCCGAGGTGAAGAGCTTTCCCATAGCCCAGGGGTGCAGAACCTCCGGCCCGGGGGGGGGCCAAATCTGGCCTACCTGGGGTCCCAATCCTGGCCCTCTGGGGTTTCCCTGAAGGCCCCACCCCCTTTCCCCTGGCCCCACCCTTTCCCCCCCAACCACCAATCGTTTGGCTGATTCCTGGCATTTGCGCAGTCTCCCCTCCCCCCCCCCCCATGAAATGTCTCTCCTAAGGCTTTGTTAGTGGCAGTTAGAACTTTAAGTTAAAACATTCTGGTATTCTGGATCCTGCTCCTTTTGCCTTTGCCCCTGCCCACCACTGGAATGCAGCCCCCGAGAGCTTCTCTGAAGTGGAATTCGGCCCTTGGGTTCAACACCCCTGCTATAGTTCCCGGGACACCCTCCCAGTGACCGTAGTTTTGCACTGTAACATGACGACTAAGCATCGGTGTTGAAATCGGCTCTCTCTGATCCAAATCACCACTGCATCACACTGGCATTAGTTTAGCTGCATTGTAAGACAACAGTACTTTCATAGTTTGTTTGTTTTTTTCCTTTTTCTTTCTCATACATTCTGTTTTGGACTTTTGCAGAGCATTACCCACGGTTTGAGCAGCTGGGTTGTGCCTGACTCATTCTGTAGCATTTCACCCTGGCATGTGGTACGGAATTTCCACTAGGCCAATGCTTGAAGAGTTGCTTGCGGCCCTATTGCCCCTTCAGCCAGGAATTATACAATACTTTTTTTGTTAAGCTCTCGGACAACTCAGCATACGACTGACGGTGCGATCCTATCCATGTCTACTCGGAAGTAAGTCTAGGGTGGACGCTTAAGCATCACCACAAAAGAGGACACAAATGTGCACATATTAATTTATAGGTATAAATTATAATAATACAGATTAATAATATAATATAATATAACATAGGTAGATGCACATTTAGAAAGACTTCGTATAAATTAAATAAAAATTACAATACGATTCACCAGGGTGGGGAAGGCTGCGACCTGGTGACCTGGGTGCTCGCTCAGTCTGCTGTCCAGGTGCTAATTGCGCATGGGCGAGTTCAAGGCTCCTGCCTGATCTCCCTTCTGATGGTTGTCTTTAAACCGGACTAACCCTTCAAATAAGAGACACCTTCGCAGTGTTCTCCAACCTTGGGTCCCCAGATGTTTTTGGCCTACAACTCCCAGCATAGCTGGCTGGGGCATGCTGGGAGTTGTAGGCCAAAAACAACTGGGGACCCACAGTTGGAGAACACTGAAACAGAGGATTGTGCTCTGCTAGCTCTTCAAATAGAGGACAATCCTCAGTAAAGTAGGACACATGGCAACACTCTTGAGTTCAGTGAGGCCCAGGTAGATGTGCATCCTAATTATATTAAACAGAAACACACACCCCACCCGTGCTTTTTGCCCCCATTCCCAGCTCGCACCTGGACACAGGTCACCTGGTCGCATTCTTCCCCACTCTGGCGAGGTGCATTTCTGTATTTCATTCTTTCTAAATGTGCATCTCTACCTATAAATCAGCACATGCAAATTGCTGTCCTCTTTTGCAGGGGCCCGCTAAGCTTCTGGCCACTATTATTGGGCACCAGCGCCGAGACCCTGCCTGAGGGCTTCCCAGAGGGATCTGGTTGGCCCCTGTGTGAACAGAGTGCTGGACCAGAGAAGCCTTAGCTCTGATCCAGCATGGATACTCTTAAGTTCTTATAATGGCAATGTTTGTCGATAACAACACTCTATTGATGTGCTACACATATGAGCACAAAGGGATTGTTCCTTCTCCGCAGATGTTAGCCGACAGCTTGATTGGGGGGGTGGAAGTCCAGCAAACTCGCAAGGCTCGACACACACACACACCCGGAGTACAAGCTTTAAAATCTGCTCCATGCAACGATCTGAACTTGCAACTTGGGATTTTGGCACGTTGCTTCTCCATTCGGTATCTGCAACACTGTGAGCTTCGTTCATTAAGCCAAGGCCATCTGCAACCATGATGACAGGGGCTGAATGCAAGATGTCACGTAAGGAAGATGACAAAAGGCATCGCTGGGCCCCTCTGAAGCACGTCCAGGCTGCGATCCTAGGCACATTTATTTGAAAAGAAGCCCACAATGACCTCAGCGCATACTTGACAGTAAGCATACATAGCATCGGCCTGTAGGCCCCATCGATCTTTGCAGGAGGGCGCTTCGCTCAGCCGAGTTGAACAATCAATGCCAATTTTAAAAGTGCTTAACTCTGGCTGGGTGGTCCATTCTTATCGAACACAGATTATAATAAGCAGGATGCAGAGCAGAAAAAGGGGCCACTCAAGTCTAGAACCAACCAAAAAATAAATAAGGAAATCCCCAACACTTTTAGTTGTGGGTATTCTTTAATGGACTAGAGAAAATGGGAATCGTGATTTATTTGCACTGGCCAAGGTTAATCACTTTTAAGTCCAATTGAACTGGTGTAGCATGGTCACTAAGAGACTGCACAGAATCAGGAGACCCCAGTTGGAATCCCACCGCTGACACACACTCGCCACGTGGTTTTAGTCAAACCACAAACTCTTAGGGTGCAATCCTATGCACTTTAGTCAGAAAAAAAGGCCTACAACTCCCAGCATGCCCCAGCCAGCAGAGAGCCATGCTGGGAGTTGTAGGCCTTTTTTCTGTTTAAACATGAATAGGATTGGGCCTTTAGCTTGCTTCCCCATGGCCATCTGCAATGTGGGGGTAATAATACTCACCTACCTTTCAGGTAGGGATGTGTGTGGAGCTTGATTGGGGGGGTGGAAGTCCAGCAAACTCGCAAGGCTCGACACACACACACACCCGAGCTCCGCTCAGCCTACCTGCTTCCCCGGCTCGAGCTGCATTCTTGAAAGCCGAGACGGGGAAGCGACTTCCAGGTTCCTGGCACTTAGTACGCTTTTTACATGAAAAATAGTGTAAGATCCATTAAAAACGGCCTGCGATTTGCACAAGTTACACAAGTCGCGGCCACTTTTAACGTATCTGACTCCATTTTCTACATAAACAGCGTACCACCAGGGGGGGGGAGACTGGAAGCCTGGTGAGTGCCTCGGCGGGCGCTCACTTTCGGCCCGGCGCAACAGGCACAGCGGCAGTGCTCACTGAGCGCCCAGCGAGTCAGGTGGTGAGCAGATCGCCCACCCCTACGTAAGTGACACGGATGTTGTAAAGCAGGCTTCCCCAACGCAGGTACCCTCTAGATCAGTGTTCTCCAACCTTGGGTCCCCAGATGTTTTTGGCCTACAACTCCCAGCACGCCCCAGCCAGCGCAGCTGGGAGTTGTAGGCCAAAAACATCTGGGGACCCAAGGTTGGAGAACACTGATTTAGGGCACAATCTAATCGGGATGCCCGCAAGCCTCCAAACTCAGAGGGGTGACAGGCATCCTATGCAGGGCAGAGGAAGTGGCAGAGGGTGATCTCTGCCTCCTTGTTCCTCCCACCCCGCAAGTCAACTAGATGGCCAATTTTGGCCGTCTAGCTGCGGCGCTTTGGATGGGGAGGGAAGGAGGCTGGAGCACCATCAGGACACATCATATCCTGGCTGGGGCATGCTGGGAGTTGTAGGCCAAAAACATCTGGGGACCCAAGGTTGGAGAACACTGATCAAGATGTTTTGGTCTACAACTCCCAGCATTCCGGACCATTGGCCATGCTGGCTGGGTCTGGTGGGAGATGGAAGTCCAAAACATCTGAAGGGCATCGGGTTTGGGGAAAGCTGTTCTAAAGGCTGCAACAAGGTAACACACATGAAGCTCTTAGTACCAAAATCAATGGAACATCAACCACTTGACTTGGGTTGTATCATACCCTGTGTCATCTCACGCTACGTGCCACCTTACATGGAGCTGATGTTGTCCTTGCTGCAGCTGGCTCTGGCTGAATGTACGAGGCACGCACTGTCGGAGATCACAAACGGAGGAATGACTCAAACCCCAAATTGCAAGTTGAGATCATTTTCGCAGGAAGCAGATGCACATATGCTCTCTCGCTCTCGCTCTCACTCTCTCTCTCTTAGGCTAGAATGACATGCTGTTCATTTTTGAGGGTTCACATTTGCCTCCACTGTGAAGAGTTGTGTGGGTGGGATGGTGGCGGTAGACGTTTCCTTAACAGTTGGAAAATATACAGAGATCCTATCTGGAATACGAAAGGTATCACAGCTCCAGGAAGGTGGCATACCTCCCTGTCCACAGCTAAGGGGAGAGGGCTAAAATATGTGTGGGAGAGTAACAAAAGGAAGTAGTTTTGAGGGGCAGAGAGAGGCAGAGGCAGAGGCTGGATTCAGACAACACGATAACCCGCACTCAAAAGTTGAGTATGGGTTGAGTGTGAGTTGTCGTTGAATCGTGGGTGGTTGTTGAACCATGGGTTATCGTGTTGTCTGAACCCAGCCGAGATAACAAACCATGGTGAACAACCCACAGTTCACAACCCAACAACAAACCATGGGCTGTCTTCATGGGTTGTTTGTGGTTAATAAGCCATGGCTTGTTAGCACGGCTGGGTTCAGACAACACGATAACCCACGTTTCAGCAACAACCCATGGTTCAACAACAATCCATACTCTACCCTTGAGTGTGGGTTATCGTGTTGTCTGAATCTAGCTGCACTAACCAGCCATGGCTTGTTAACCACAAACAACCCATGAAGAGAACCCATGGTTTGTTGTTGGGTTGTGAACTGTGGGTTGTTCACCATGGTTTGTTATCTCGGCTGGGGTCGGACAACACCATAACCCACGTTTCAGCAACAACCCACGGTTCAATGACAACCCACACTTAACCCTTGAGTGTGGGTTATCATGTTGTCTGAACTCAGTCAGAGAGAACATGCTATGAGTGACCTAGGGCTGGGCATGAACGGCCGCTCAAAATTATCCACCCTATTTCTGGCTAGAAAAATATATGTGGGGCAGGGGGGGAATGTGTGTGAGCATTCCACCGAATTTCTCCAGGAAGAGGAGAAATTCTCCAGCAGTTCCTCAGAGCAGGGCTTGCCCTTAGGAGTGGCAGTAGCACAGCTTTCTTCGTTGTTCCTAGGGGTTTCGTTTGCTTGTCTTTGCACTGCCGTTGTAAGTGGTGGCATCAGCAGCTGTGTTGGCAGCCAGGCCACCATTTTGTATCCTCCCACAATGCCCCAGACATAGCATCATGTTGGGGCATTTTGTGTATGTGTGTGTTCAGGGAAGGAAATGGCAAACCCCAACTGCCTTCCCCCCCCCCCCAAAAAAAAGTAGTGGAGAATATCCTACAAAATGGCCTTTTTTAGAGGAGAGCAGCGGAGGAGAAAAAGGCATCCTCTCAGAAAAAGATGTCTTCTAGAGCGAACAGCTGAAAGCATCTTCGGGTGCAGGGTGCCTCTCTCTGGGTACCTGATGTGCTGCCCGATAGGTGTGCTATGCTGCTTGCCTCCACCTATGCTCTACTTGTATATTTGTAAATAAACCAGATATTAGAAAATGCCATTCATCTCCAACATGGAGAGATCCTCTTCACAGTTCCAGCCAGCCAGCCATGCCCTTTTCCAAGAAACTCCATTCCATTCAGACTCTCCTCTCCTTCCCCCCCTGACCCTGCAGTTTTCTGTCAGCTCCAACAGTCAGTCAACATTCCACATTCAGGGTTGTCGGGAAGGGGGGGGGGAGTTGGTACTTCTGCAAACTGAAAATTGATATTTTACACACTGATTTTAAATTATTTTGATGAGGATGATGATGGGACCTAGAAGATGTTATTTGTGAAGCTACTTGTTGCAGGAAAAAATGTACTGGCCCAGCACTGAAGATGCATGTCTCTGTGCTAAAAGGGTTATTCAAAGAAGAACAAAGTTTTAAAATTAAGGGGACAAAAACTTAAGAAATCCACCACCACCCCTAGCTGCCATGGTAAGCCGTCTCCTCACCCCTCTCCACCCAAAATGGCACAAATCGATTCACACCACTCTCTTGTTCCCCTTCTTTTGTTTCAGGATTTGCCCCAAAACAATCAGGCAAACCCCAAAACAAAACTGAAGGAGATCAGCTCTAGGATCTGCTCATTTTCTTTTGGGAGGTGGGAGGCAAGGGTTAAACTTTTCATAAATAAAAAAAAATGCAAGACAAGCAACATTGGATATAGTTTAGGAGGCACTAGATGAGGATTTGCCCATTTAACTTCACCCCCCCCTAAACTTTAAAAAAAACCCAATCCTTCCCCCCCTTTTTAAAGTAGTAGTAGTAATCCTCTTCTTTCACTGTAATAGTGCTTCCAATATTTACTATTGGGAGTGTGCCAATGGAGACAAAAAGTCATTGGCACGCATGTTTCATTGATCAGACATTTATTGTATGTTTTCTTGATTAAACATATTGATTAAACATTACTCCTTGACTAAATATGTTGGCATCATCTTTTTTTCTCTCTGTTAAAATCCCCATGCTTGGAAAAGCTCCTGGAAAACGGGTAGTTAATGGTCACAACACACACCGTCCTAAAAGCAAGTTGATATAACGTTTCTTCGGGGACACCTTAGAGAATCCTGAAATCCCCAGAATGGACTCTCCAATATTCACCAGAAAATAGATATTGTCTATTTATTTACTTAGGGTACAATCCTATGCATGCTTAGACAGAGTAGAGTCCTACAACTCCCAGCATTCCCCATGCTGCCTGGGGAATGCTGGGAATTGTAGGACTTTTAACATGCATAGGATTGCGCTCTTACTGTATTTATATAGACTGTCCTTCTGCGCTCATGGTTTAAAACCATTGGTTACAATTTAATGGATGCAATACCAAAATGATAACCTCCCACGATGATCCCCAGATTCTCAGTTTCCATTAAAAAAAAAGAAGAAGGAAAAAAGCAACTCTCTAGGCCAGTGTTCTCCAACCTTGGGTCCCCAGATGTTTTTGGCCTACAACTCCCAGCATGCCGAGTTGTAGGCCAAAAACATCTGGGGACCCAAGGTTGGAGAACACTGCTCTAGGCTCAGAGGTCCCCAACGTTTTTGGACCCGTGGGCACATTTGGCAATTTGAGAAACCACTGTGGGCACCACCACAAAATGCCTAGTCAGTGGATCACCGCTTTGGAGTCTACCTGTAGCGTCTGTGGATCTTAGGCTGCATCTCATTCAGCAAAAACCTTTGATTCGTATCTAGTTGGACATCGCTACGTCTCTTTAATGAGGGATTGTCTAATTCAGCTAATTGCTGGCAGTGCAATACAGCTAATGCTTCTTTTAAACATCTGTTTTGACAATGTCCAGTAGTTGCTTCTTTTGGGGGAGGAGGTTATTACACAGATAAATTTTATACTGGAGCAGTCTTGAATATTCACTGATGTACACACTCTTAAATTATTTACCTGCTTCATGGAAATTAACATATGGTCAGCATACATGGATTCTCTGCTCCCTTTTGACAGCTAAAAGACTGATATTACAAAATTGGAAGGATAAACACTCGCCTCCTATAATGCAATGGATTGAGGACCGTGCTTTCGATATATGAACGGGTGGCATATAGACACCAACTTCAAATAGATACTTATTAGGATATTTGGTCCCCTTTTGCTGAAGCCTATGTATATTTGCTAGAAAGCTTGTATGCATTTTATACAAATCCATGTATGTATATTAAGAACAGATTTTAAACAAAATTAAAATGTCAATAAAAAAATTTCAGGTGCTTGTGGGGACCCCTTTGCTGGGGCCTTGGAGATACCCATGGGTGCCATGGCACCCATGGGTACCATGCTAGGGATCCCTGCTTTGGCTGCTCTATGAGCTTTTCTATATGAAGCATTTATTGTGCACTCATCATTCTGTACTCACGGTCATTTATGGATTCTTTAGGTGATGCCGTGACCCTCCAGTTTCACTTCTGTGTCTAATGAGCACTTTCGGCTAGATATTTTAGAACAGGGAAAATGAGGCATTTAATTGTGAAAGCGTAAGAAGGCACGATTTCCTCTTGCATATTTGCGCTCTTCCGCTATACCACACTGCCACCTAGAGGTTATGTAGTGGAAAAGCAGGAAAGGAAACGCTCCTTGTGTAGTGTTCGGATCTCAATTCTGCGACGAAACCAAAACCAGATTAACAACAGCTGATTCACAGCTTCATGTGGAAAAGCGCTAGAACCCACGATGTGAGGCAAAATGTGCAGGCATTATTCCTCCACGAGACAACAGAGGGGTAGACTTGGTATACACATTTCTCAGAGACCAGGTCTACCCATCACTAGAGACTTGGCACCTCGTGACTTCTCAGTTGCCTGGTCTATGAAAAACGGTAGACCAGCTTTCCCTATTCTGGTGCCCTCCAGATGTGTTGGACTACAACTAAACTGGCTGGGGGGATTATGGGAGTTATAGTCTAACACCTCTGGAAGGCACAAAGTTGGGGAAGGCTGTAGTAGACCGTGTTCCCTGACACTCCGTATCTATGATATATACTTTGCACCTTCACCCCGCCGGAAAAATTCCTGCGGATCCCCATGTATGGTATGTACCCTATGAAATTGGAAAATCCACCCAGCAGAGCAGAACAAGATTGTTACTAACCTTCGGGAAAAGTGAGACGGTTTCGTTGTCAATTGTGAAGGAATACAGAAATTCACCATCGTACCAGAGATTCTTTCCCACCGGAGAATTCTCCTTTGTCATCGCAAAGAGCTGACCGGGGTCACAACACTCTTTCAGTAGTTTCCTGATAACGAGAAGGGGGAGAGGATGAAAGACAACTGAGCTGGATAAATTGCCCAAGGGGCAGCGGCTTTGTATAAGGAATTCATCTGAAAAGGGGGACCGGCAACGGAACTGCATCAGCAGCAGAATCGCCTGCTGCGAACCCCTTGGCTCCTGTCCTGGCAGCAATCCTGACGCTGCACTTACTGTAATTCCAGCTGAGGCATCCAAGGCTGCATTTAGCCAGATATTACCGGATCGGTGTCAGGTTTTGCGGCCTCGGGACAGGGACAATGTGTTTGCCAGCATCACGCATTGACCACAGCTGCACGGCGGAGGAACGGGGCACCCACCGCTCTTCCCCCGCGTGAAGGTTCATGCTGCCTGCTGAATGCGGGAAAAGGGGGACTAATCGATTTCTCTAAAAACGGCTATACTCTGCCAAGCAGTTTTAAATCAAAAGGTGCTTATGTCAATACGGCTTTTCTGCAGACCACGTGAGCACCCCAGGGAACGCGAGTCTTTGCCGCACCCCCTCCATTCTTTCAACTTCTGAACGCCTTGTTGTTGATATTATTATTATTATTATTATTATTATTATTATTATTATTATTATTATTAGCATTGGTAGCCCAATGCAAGATGACACATTCACCTCCATGGATCTTATCACATTCACGATCACGCACCAATTTGTCGAATGGGAACTGATGTCCATTTCCCCAAGAATTTGCTTTGTTGGGGTTTTTTTTAGATGTTAAAGCAACCCTGGCTGCGCGAGCCGGTGTTTCCAACTTTAAAAGTGAAAGCGAACTCATTTGGACCCTTTGTTTCAGCCGCTGAATGTATAGTTGAGTAGATAAGCCCATGACAGGCACCTGCCCTGAGCTTGGTGCAGCCCAAAAAGTTGCCAGGATCACCAGCATCTAAAGCTGGCCCTGTTTATTTATTATCGCGTTACCCTGCTGCTTCTGCCAAGAAGCCTAGGGCAGCAGGCGTGCTTCCTCCTCTCCCACTTTAGCCCAAAGTTGAGTCCAACGAGCTTCATGGCCAAGCAGGGGTTCGAACCGATCTCTCGAGTCAAAGACCAATGGAACCCCTATGGCTCTCCAAAAGGCGATGGCATGGTTTTGCGCCCTATAAGTGATACAGGTCTCTTGGGTGACAAATGCAGCATGGCATTGCCCCGCCAGGCCGAGCAGTGGTCTGGGGTTTGTGAACAAAAGAGGCCTGGCCCAGGTCTGATCTGGTCATCTGGACCAAAAAATAGAGGGCTCCTACAACAGGGGTGTGGAACCCCTAGCACAGTGTTCTCCAACCTTGGGTCCCCAGATGTTTTTGGCCTACAACTCCCAGCATGCCCCAGCCAGCCCAAGGTTGGAGAACACTGGCCTAGCAAGTGGGTCAAATCTGGCCAAGCTGGGAGTGGAATCTAACCTGGGTCCCCAATCCAGCCCTCTGGGGTTCCCCTTCACATGGCCCTACTGCCTTTTCCTCCGATCTGCCAATGGTTTGGTCGTTTCCTGGCTTTTGCTCACTGTCTTTTCCACTTTCTGAAAGGTTGAACTGCCTCTCGTAAGGCTTGGTTACTGGCAACAAGGGCTTTAAGCTAAAATACGCCAGTGTTTTCTGTGTTTTTGCCCCACCCATCACTGGAATAGAGCCGCAAGAGTTTCTCCGAAACTGAATTCAGCCCTTGGGCTGAAAGAGGGTTCAACACCCCTGCAGGCACACCAAGCTTCTCCAACCTGGTGCACTCCAGATATTTTGGATGACAACTCCCAGCATTCCTGACTATTGCCCATGCTGGATGGGGCTGATGGAAGCTGGACGTCCAAAACGTCTGGAAGGCGCCAGGATGGGGAAAGCTGCTGTACACCACGGGATACAAGATCACCTTTAAAGTTGCCAACTTTTTTTTTTAATGGCTATGCTCTTGGGCCTTTAAAAGCACCCAGGCATTGCAGCATCGTATCATGTGAAACTTCTCCCTCATCTGATCTGCACTTCGGAAGTTTCACATTTCTGTGTATCAAGACAGAGATGGAGTTCACACAACACGATAAGCCGTGGTGGCTTATAAGCCATGTTTGTTTCAGAGTGGCTTGTTGTGTTGTCTGAACCTGGCCAGAGTGGCTTGTGTGTGGTGAACAAACCATGCCGCTGGGTTTGGACAACATGACAAGCCACTCCGAAACAAACATGGCTTATAAGCCACCATGTCTTATCCTGTAGTGCAAACTCAGAGAGAGAGAGAGAGAGAGAGAGAGACTGAGCAGGACATCAGGACACCCCTGGTTTGAATCTCACCTCTGCCACATGAGTCCACTAGGTGGCCTTAGGGGAGCCACTCTCTTTCAGCCTCAGTGCCCACCCTCCTCTACAATGTGCGGGGTTAATAATACTGTCCTACAAGAAGCGCTTTGAATACTTGAAAGCACTATACAAAGGTGAAGTATTTATCTATTTATTTACCGGTATTACTATTGTTATTCAGTTATCTTTATTGCATTTCAAATGGTTTCCATTATGTGGGCTTTATTTAAAATTGTCGGAAGTGGCCTTGAGTTGGCACTTGCTTAGAAAGACAGAAGTGGTTAGAATCTCAGGTGACGGGGCTGAAAAAGATGGTTGCTTGTGTGACCGCACAGAACTGCTGCTACCCTCAGTTCGAATTCCTGGTCAAAATCCAATGTTCAGAGTGGGAACAGATTGTTTTTTTGGGGGGGGGGGTGTCTTTTACTTGTACTGTTTTCTTTCTGTTTCACTCTTCCTCCATGGTAGGAGCTCAAGGGGGTGTGCGTGGTTCTCCCCCCCCCCTTTAAAAAAAAATTCCTTGCAGCAACTCTTTGAGTTAGGTTAGACTGAGCAATAGTGACTGGCACGCAAGGTCACCCGGTGAGCTTACACGCTTGAGCAGTGGTGGGGATTTTAAATTGTTTCCCTGGCCCTAGAAATATTTCTGCTCTGAGAATCAGGATGCGTTGTAGTGATTTCCAGGCCCAATCCAGAAATAGCGGGTGTGATGTTTGCTTGGAGGACAAGGAGGGGGCAACAGCATAACTTTAGCTGTGCCTGGGATGGATTCCGGCATCCATTCTATGCTCCATCAAAATCTTTTGGTGCAGAACCAAGCATTCTGCTTATCTCTACCACCAGATGGAGTGGAGAGAGGTTAATACTTAATAAATCTGTGACAGCATCCATGCCATCCGATCGCAGCAGAGGGAGGAAAGGGAGCTCTATCAGCAGCAATGCTGAGAAGCCAGCTCAATTTGGTTCCTCCCTTAACTTTTTGCATCCCAGCTGGTCACTCGAAGAACCACTGCCTGAGTTTGCTGGTTTTCCTTTTCCCTCCTCATCCCGTCTTCCTTTTGCGTTGTGCTTTTTTAGCTTCTAAGCCTGTGGGCAGGGGCCATCCCCCCATTTTTAATTCTTTCGTCAGCGGCTCCGGGAGCCGTTTGGGCCAAAGAGTGGTGTGAAATGCTGCCAATATAACCATAGTCAAAACGATAATTGAAAAGGGAGTTGGATAAGGCAACGTCCTAAGACTTTTCCTAATTTCATTGTGTGCGATCTCGTCAGTGTGGTCCCCCGTACAGTAGGGGATCACTTGCATCCATTTTAAAAGCTCAAGAGGGCTTCCCCCCGCCCTGCTTTTCTTTTCTTGCTCAGTTCTGTTCCGGCTCTGATGGCAACATGCTAGGAATTCTAAGGAACCTTGCTGGGAAGCTCAGTTGCCATCGAACTATTCCAGTTCCTGCCATCTGCTGCTGGCCTTGGTATATCACCTCTCCCCCGCCCCTCCCTTCCTCTCTCTTGCAGTTCTCCCCATGCATCATCACCCCCAACCCATTGAAACAGCCCGGCTGTGGCTAATGGAATTACTTCATCATGAAATAAATATATTTCTGGGCTGGGGGGGGCAGTTCCCCCTTTCCTTTCTCTTCTTGCTTCTAGGCTTCCCAACGCTATGGTAATCATTTTTTTAATATTTGCTTTAAAAGAAAGGATTTATTTTAAAGCACCTGGAGAGAAAACCAGAAATACCGCAGCGGGAACCACCGCAGGGGAGATCGGCACCAGGTGGATGATTCACTTACGAGAAAGAAGGACGCTTACCTCGCAACGTCGCTGGAAACAGTGACTGTAGAGAACTATGAACTACTGAAGAACAATCCTGAACTAAAACAATCCTCTGCATCTCTACTCAGAGGCCCCATTGTGTCCAATGGGGCTTACTCCTAGGTAAGCGGGTAGAGGATCGCAGCCTACGTCTGAACATTGTGACATGCATTAATACGCCCAGACGTACCACAGGCTGTCACCTTCCTCGCCTCCTGCTGCTCAAACCCCACCCCACCCCCGATCAAAGATCTCGTAAATTTTAACGAGCTTCCCTGCTTTAGCTTTGCCACCCCCGCTAAAAGTCATGAAAATAGGTATCAAAAGCTGTTTTATTGGAATCCAGGAAGCAAGCTAATTATCTGCGGTGCTGTAAGAACACAGAGGGCAAGGGTGCTACCAAACGGCTGGATTTGTCAGGGCGGTCTAGAAAAACCATCTTCCCCCTTCCGTTGATTCATCCATTCTTCCCCTCCTGCTTCGACTTGTCAGTATTGCTATAAGGCAGTGTTCTCCAACCTTGGGTCCCCAGATGTTTTTGGCCTACAACTCCCAGCATGCCCCAGCCAGCTACGCTACGCTGGGGCATGCTGGGAGTTGTAGGCCAAAAACATCTGGGGACCCAAGGTTGGAGAACACTGCTATAAGGGCAGAAGAAGAGCCCTGCTGGACCAAAGACAGTATTCCGACTTCGGAAGGGGGACTTGGAGATCCTCGCCACAGCCGACGCAGAGAGAACCACGCCGGCTGCCTCTCCATGGTCAGAAAATCAACCTCAGAGAGGGGGGGAAGGGGGCGTGCCGGTGGGTGGGGAGGAGACCGGAGAGGCCAGGATATGATTTATATCCAAAGCACCATTGCTAGATGGGCTCAAGAGCCCGCCTAAGTGAAAAACTCAAAGATCGGAAGGACGGGGAGGCGAAGATCACCTCCGCCACCACTCCCACCCTGGTGGCTTCAGCCCAGCAGGGCAGAGGGATCTCGGAAGACCTCCGAGTTGGTTGGATCGTGCAAACTGAACAGCTTATCAAGGACTGGTGGTTAAATCTGGCTCATCGCTTGCAACCCGATCCTGGTCGCTCGGGCTGCCAGGGATTGAACCTGGGGCCGTCGGCATGCAAAGCAAGTGCTCTGCCAGTGAGCTGGGGTCCCTCCCTGAAGGGGTTAGCTTGCACCCGGTTCCTGCTCCAGCATTTCCCCACGTCGGCTCTGCTGCTCCACTAAAGCCTCGTCGGGATCTTCTTCGACCTGTGGAGTGAGCCCTTCCGCTCTTGGTATCCATTTAACATCACAGCTACTGATGAGGACAGAAGCCGAGATGAATATTAGGGAGGCTGCAGACTCCTATGCCAGAGGAGCACCTTATCCATTGCAGTCTTTATTTTGAGCTTTATAGGAGCTATCCATGGTGGTGAACCTATTTTGGGGATGGAGTTCGGCACCAATGGAAGCACCTATATAAAGCTCACAAGACAAGCTGCAATGGATAATGAGCCCCACTGACATAGGAGTCACTGGCCTCCTCCTAGATATATTTTGAAATTACTCTGTTGTTGCTCTATCTGTCTCTGTTTCCTCTTGCACAGGCTCCTGCCCATCCTCCCGAAAACCTGTGGGGCTTCTGAGCCCTGTGATGATGTGGGAACAAGCCCCATCACCCTTTCAACTGAGCCATTACCCCATTACTCAGTTCCTTGTTGTAGGCTCAGGGTGCAGAACCTTAAACCTGGGGGCCAAATCTGGCTGTCTAGAGTACCCCAGAAGACCATGTCCACTTCCCCTGGCCTTTCCCCCTCAACCACCAATAGTTTGGTGGTTTCCCAGCTTTTGCCCAGTTTTCCCCCCCCCCCTATTCCCAAAAGTTGAAATGTCTCTCCTAAGGCTGAGTCACTAGCAGAAATAGTTTCAAGCTAAAATATGCTTGTATCTTTGGTGTTTTAGCCCCGCCCCCTTTCGCCTTTGGCCCTGCCCGCCCACTGGCATGTGGTCCCCAGAGAGCTTCTCCAAAATGGAATATTGACCCTCTGGCTGAAAGGGGTTCAACATCCCTGCCATAGGCCCTGCACATACCAGTTTATTTCCAATATGTGGAGGTGAAGAAGGGCTTGGAGAGGTGGCGGGGTTGCGTGGCTGAGCTGCCCCACCACGCCACGAGCCCTGCATCTGGACCCCAACGTTGCCCTGAGGATTCAGACGAATCACGGGCCACCCCACAGAAAGGGGAGACCTCGACACCCCTTTCTATGCCCTCCCAGCCAGAGGACGTGGTTCTCCCTTCACCCTCCAAGAAGTAATCAATTCTCAAAGATGATGGCTACTGACCCTACTGTGCGACCGACCCCCAGCAATTCCTGCACTTTCTCCTCCCCAATATACATATGCCTGCAACGCCTGGGAGTCTGCACAGAATTGCCCAGGTCCAATAAACAGTCAGATGACCTAATGGATCTGCCGCCCCAATGAATGTATCCGATCACATCATGACCTGATCAACCTCCCTTTAATGACTTAATTCTCAGAATTCATTACAGCTTTTAGTCACCTTGGCTGGAATGATCAGTGGCCCTAACTGCCCGTCTTATTGATTATGCCGTCTTTTTTTCTCAGCTCTTGATTGAACCGTTCTAAGACAAATTGAGTCCCTGACAGACTGGCTTTTCCCATTGGGGAACGTGCAAACTGTGAAGACACATCACCGTGTCTTCTGCGTTCAAGGGCAGGCCTTCATTTTTGCCAGGCCTGCTGGCAGCGTACTGCATTTCTGGGCAGCTGCTAGAGACTCAGCACCCCAGCAGCACCAACCATTACTGATGCCAGCCCTACCCTTCCCAACTCCACCCCACCCCCTCAGACATTTTGTCCAGCATCTTCATGAGCACCATTTTAATCTTCCACAATGCTCCAAATGTGGCATTGCACAAGGGCAGGGATGCAAAAAGTGCAACTCATGGGCCGCAGGTGCCCACCCCCACAAGCCTTGTCTGGCAGCCCCCAGACTCTCAGTGACAGCTGCCACCGGGGAAAAAGGGGGGGAAGCAAAAAAAAAAAACACACTCTAGGAACAGGCTCTATGGTTCCTGTCACAGCAGCCGCATTCCTAGAGTGTCCCTGGAGTGTCCTACGAAGCCGTGCTTGAAGGTTCCTGCCAGCTTCCTAGGATGCTCTGGGGACACTCTAGAAACAAGGGCTCTATGGCAGGAACCATTCATCCCTTTCCGAAAGTGGTGTGTGTGTGTGTGTGTGTGTGTGTGTGTGCGGCCACCACCACCCCAGCAGGCACTCAGTGCGGCCCTCGGGACTGAAAAGGATGTGCACCCCTGCTCTATGACTGGAGAAATCCAGTCAAGAGGTTATCTTGGCTGCTCTAAGGCATTGCGGGAAATTTAAGCAGTGGCTCCACTTGAATGCTGCTGTGGCACGCCAATGCCGCTGCCACCAGCTGGTAACCCTACCGGGGCGATCGGAAGAATTGCAAGGTTATGGCAAAGTGCCAGCTGGTGAGCCCCTCAAAATTGTGGTGTGTGGTGTCCTACACTTTGAATGCTTCCATCTTTGCCTAAACTCATCACTTTCTGTTTTAGCCTTCAACTATGCACCGTACAAACCACTTACCGGTAGTTTGGGGAAAGGGTATTTTCATCTAGAGCATAAAGGATTCACTTCTTCTATGATGACTCACAAGATATGTAGGGTTCACCAAAGCCTCATCAGATACAACAAAAAGATCATCAAGAGGAAGTGTGGTGACTTCCGGGTGGAGCTTAATGCCGGACTGAAGCTCCCTTGAAATCGAAGGGAGACCAGCACGGCGAGAAATCCAGTCAAGAGGTTATCTTGGCTGCTTAATCTCCTCGGAATAAGAGGATGATCTAAGAGTGATTCCCAGCATATCTCTTAACTGCTCTCTGTGAGTTTTTTTGCAGTTGCTTGCGCATCTGCAGATTCTCTTGGGGAGGGGTAGAGTGTGGGAGAAGCCATCATCGCTCAACGCCGCGTTTGGAGTTCTTTTTTTTAAGAACCTGAAGAACGACAACTCCATTTCTTAAAGATTTATTGACAATTGGTAATAAAGAGGAATTTTATCCACAATCAGGATTAAATAACCTCATCTGGAATACTAAAAAGAAAATGTGCTTTAAAAACTTCATACTGGGAGATCAACAAATGTGTTTTGAAACGAGAAAGAAAGAGGTACTGTAACTCCTTTTACTTTGAATTCTGTAAGAGTTTAAAGTAGCTGTAAATTCTTACTGCGTCACAGACAAGATGGCTACTTGTGATTTATTGCTGCAATTGGCTGGAGAGCTGATGGAACTGTTTCAAGCATTCCAAAATAAATTGTTGGGGGGGACTGGTGAGGTCAGAAGTGCAGAGCAGGGAGGACGAGGCGAAGATTGATATACTGGGAGAGATAACAACTGGACCTTTGAAGAGAGACAGCAGAAAAGGGAGTGATGACAGCGAAACGGACAGTGAAAATGTTTTCGGGAAGCCATACAGGGAGAACTGGAAAGTTGATCGCTGCCGGGCTACTTGGAGGAAGACAGCTATGGAGGCTCACATGGGGGAGAAAAGTCTTTTCTGGAACATGAGCCTGAAAAAGATGTATATCATGAATACTGTGTTTGATCGGGGAAAATGATTTGCTGATTATTGGATGGGATAAATGGTTTGACCTGTGTTAAGATAAAAATGGTTTGCTGATTATTTGATGGAATAAATGGTTGGACTTATATTATGATAATTGTTGAATATTGGGGGAAGTGGGAGGTCTTTATGAAAGGAGTAAGTTCAGCTTCCCAAATGGATTGGTGAGAGAAATTCAAATGGGATAAACCAAAATGGATTGCTGATAGTGATCCAAAGAAAATATATATAGATCTTAACCTAAAGGGGCTAGTGAGAGGAACCCCTTTGAGAGAAAAGGAGAACTTCTCCAGTTTGAGGTGGTTGTTATTGGTAAAAATGTATTGAGTCTAGATGAAACATAGCATAGAGAATAACTAATGGAAAGGAACCAACTAAATATGGAATAGAATTGGAGATGTGAAGTATTGTGGAAATGTGAAACTATTTTAAAAATAAAATAAAAGCTAGGTTGTCTGTTTATAAATAGAGGGAAAGAAGATAGAGAGATTTTTATTAAACATAAATAGAAATATGGAATATTGTTTAACTAGAAGGATTATTATATGTGCTTAGGAGTAAATTGCTGTAAGGTTTCAAGGTTTTGTGAACTTGTGAGGTTGATGAATAAGAGAGGGGGGAAATCTTTCGTTTGATTTTTTTTTGTTTGTTTAAGGGAAAAAAGGAAGCAATTTCTTTATAATTATTATATAGAATATCTGATATTACTTATACTTGGTTGTGGAGAAATTGGAAGTACTTTTTAGTTTAATGTTGTTTTGTTTCTGTAGTGTATGCCTCTTTGGTTTTTGGTTTGTCTTGTTCTTGGTATTTTGTTTTTATGGATTCTAAAATTCAAAATAAAAATAATAATAATTAAAAAAAGAGGAAGTGTGGTAAAACCAGACAGAGCAGTGGTTTTCAAACTGCCTTCCAGGGGATTTCTCCTAAAACACTCAGTTTTCAATGCAGTTATAAATAATGGCAGGATTAGGTACTTATACTACCGAACTTCCCCTGCAATGTGTAGCCAGCCACAGGGGGGAAAGATCCATGTGTAGGCACAGGGGAAAGTTCACATATTTCTTAAAAAATGGTGCAGATCTGATCATTATATGTTGGTGTTATATTTGAGCAGAGTGTGTGCGAGTTGGGAGAATTAAAATCCTGTCTCTGTGTGCTAGCAGAGCCTGAAATTCCACACACAGATCTTCCAGATCTCACCTCCCCCTGCGCAGCGTGCAGCGTGTTGTGCCAGCAAGACCAGCCCAGTCGGCCTTGTCAGACTGCTTCCAGCTTCCCCGTTGCAGATTAATCCATGGAGTCAGGAAACACTCTGTAACACCACAGGTCTAATTCTACCTGTTTATTCACTTAGCAAGTAAAGTTCTACAGAGTATACATTTCCTAGTTACAGTCCATGTGCAGAGTATAAATGCAAAGCAAGCATTACATCCAGTGGAGTAAGTTGAGCTTCACTCCACCTCAGCAAAGATGTTACATTGTTGCAGTAACAAAGTCCAGCAAGAAGAAAAACAAAAGAGAAGAGAGAAAGCAGTCCTGCTTCTCTCTAAGATGGCTTCAGACAGAAAACAAGTTAGCACGTCATCAGAACATACAAAACCATGTGACTATCTCATATTGCTCCCACGGTCTAGCTTCCCATGCGAAAAACATGGGAATCTAGAAAGACATAACAAACTTGTTTACAGCCATTCTGTTCCTTTCCATGTGTAAACAATGTGCTTCAGCTGGTGAAGTGATACATATCACAACATCCCCCCCACAAGCTGAGTATATCTTGTTTCACATTTGCTCAATGAGGCCTAGCGCCATCATTAGCTTCCTGTGTCTTACTACAGGCAATGGTTTTGTGAAAAGATCTGCCACCATGTCCCCTGTTGCACAGTATTTGAGTGTTACCCACCCTTTCTGCACACAGTCCTTTACATGAGAGTAACGAACATCAATGTGCTTGGTTCTTGGCCTACACTTTTCATTTTGTGCCATGCTTATGCAAGCCTGGTTGTCTTCAAAAATTGTAACAGCCTTGTCTACTGGTATTTGCAAATCAGTAAACAGTTGTTTGAACCATTCAATATCATTGCATGCTTGAGATAAACTGATGAATTCAGATTCTGCACTAGATACAGCCACACAAGATTGTTTTCGTGTATACCAGTCAATTAAACTTTTATCATACAAGATCACAGTCCCACTTGTGGACTTTCTATCTGTTGCAGCTCCCCAATCAGCATCAGTGTACACACAAAAACCTCCCTCTGTGTGTGATGACAATTTTAGTTTGCAATTCATGGAACCTTTTAAATATCTTAACACACGTTTTACAGCTAGCCAATCATACATAGAAGGTTTTTGCGTTTTCCTGCTAAGTATGTTCACAGCATTGCTGATGTCTGGCCTACTCACATTTGCCAAATATAGCAGGCTTCCAATAACACTTTGATATTTTCCAATATCCTCAAATTCAGTGTTATCTGTGTGTTTTTGATATTCAAGAGTCATTGGAGTGGTAACTGGGTTACAATTCTCCAATCCATGAATTTCCAGCAATTTCTGAATTTTTCCATGGCAGCAAAGCCAGGTTTGTGGCCTAGGGGGGACTCTACAGGGAGCTGCTGCCATTGCTGGCCCTCCAACGAGCGCTCCTCCTTTGTCTCATTTCCACACGATATCAACCTTCCCCAACCCTCCAGATGTTGTGGACGTCAACTCCCATCAGCCCCAGCCAGCAGGGTCAATAGTCAGGAATGCTGGGAGTTGTAGTCCAAAACGTCTGGAAGGCGCCAGGTTAACAAAGGCTGCACGACATTTTTCAAGTGTGGAATTTGATCCCTTTTCAAATCTCCGATTTTTTCATAGGAAGCTGCCTTAAACCAGTTCAGACCACTGGTCCAATCTGGCCCAGTATTCTCTACAGTGGTGGGCAGAGGCTCTCTGTGGTTTCAGGAAGGGGGCTTTTGCAGCCCAATCTGGAGATGCCAGGGATCAGTGCTGGTGTGTGTGTGTGTGTGTGTGTGCGTGCGTGCGTGCGTGCATGTGTTGCCGGGAGGGGGATGCTGCATAGAAAACATGTGTTCTGTCTCTTAACGACAGCCCTTCACTTAAATCCTGTTTCTATTGTAACATGAAGCCATTAGGTCAATTCCTTGAACCCATCTTATCTTGCATCGTTTGCCTTTAGAAACACTTTGCTTCTCCATCTTCCAAAATATCCTTGAAGGGAGGTGGAGGGAACAACTCAAAATATTCCCCTTGAAAACAGCTTCTGGTCTGAGCGGCTCACACAATCTGCAGAGCGGCCACGACTTTCCCTTGAAATGCACTGCCAGAGAGGTCCCCGTTACGTAACCGTCAGTGACGGCATCAGACGAGAGAGAAGTGACAGGCGGGGGCTGCAGAAATCTCTCTCTCGGACTTGCCGCTGACACTGTTACTGCAAGCTCTCAAAGAGGGTGGCTGCTTGATGCGGCTAGCAAAGCCTTACGTGGGAAAAGGAATATCTATTTTCGTAACAGTTGTACAGGTATGGGTGTCTGGGGATTGCATGCATGCGTTTTATTATAATCTATTGTAAACCACCTCGAAGAGCATTCAGTTGAAAGGCAGGATACAAATCTTCTAAATAATGAATAAGTAAATAAACAGACTTTGCATTGCTTTGCAACACAACCGTAATGACTTCCCAAAAAGGTCACAGTGTTCTACCCTATGGGGTGCCGGAGTTCTGCTCAGCTGCCTCTTGCTGCGGCCCAGACAACGGTGGCGGTGAGGAGCAGGAGCAGGAGCAGGAGATGCCCCACTGCCTGCTCGCTCACCGGCTCTCTGACTGTTAAGCAAGCGACCTGGTAGCAATGATGAGGAAGGGGAGGGAGGAGGAAGAGCAGCTGGTGGCCATGGCGGTGAGAAGGTAGGCTCGCCGAGGGAGGGGGCCCATTGGGGGTGTCTTGTGCAAAGGCCCTCAAGAACCTGGAGCCGGCACTGACTGGTCACGAGCTATCTCCTCAACGATCCACTCAACAGCTAAAGCAAATGGTGTCAACGGCTCATCCTCACTTGCCAAGCTAACAACACTGATCCGCGTGACCAGCGATCACATTGGTTTTTCTTTGAGAAACAAGAAAAAGACCACATCAGTGCCCATTCTACAAACTGGGTGTGCATCCGAGTGATTGGGGCCTGCTCCGTCAGTCCAAATGTATTGTCTATGATTGTCTAAGACCCACAAAAAAGAGAACGTAAGTAAAAATGCTGGGATTTATGGTGGTTGACTGTTTTGGAAATATGTTTGGTAACACAACAAATGTTTTTGTATTATAGAGGGTAATGAAACCGATATAAGCCCGTGACTATCCTTGAAACCCTTGAGAAAGGCAAATATTGCACAAAACAAGAATTCCAAACCGGTTTCTTGTTGGGGGAAAAAACAAGTGGGGATACGGAGAATATCAGGCTTCTGGAAACCATTCCAAGGAGAAATAATGCTTTAAGCCACTCAGAAAGAAAAAACGGAGAGGAAGGCTCACTTGAAGGCCATCTCAAAAAATAAGAGTAAAGGCTGCAGCAACTGCCATGAAGACAAAGAAAAAACAAGGGAAGGTTTTCATTAACTCTATAAAAATACAGCAAGTTGGGTGGATGCTAAGCCCCTGAAAGATAAGGGGGTGATTACCATTGAATATAATTATACATGATGTATACTCTGTGTCACAGCATGATTAGTGAACAGTTTGTAAAGTTTGATTATTGAAATGTTTTTAAAGTTTATATAAATATTAAATCAATATGTGTTGTAAAAAAATGTTAAAAATTCCAAGAATAGATAAAAGAAAGTTTAAATATAATGATTGAACATGTATTGTTAAAAAGTTTTTTAAAAAATTTAAAAAATAGATAAAAGAAAGTTCTATCACAGTGGTGTTTTCACACTTTCTTTGATATACTCATATTTCCGTGATTCTCCTTTGTTATCAGCTAGTTAAGTGAGTGGAGTCGTTTATAGTTTTTACTTGGCAGGATAAGATATCAGCAGACAACTCCCTAATGTTGTGAGCTTGGAGTGTAATTTTTGAACAATGGGGTTACATGCATTATCACTCACTCAGCATTATAATGTATTAATGGACACATAAGGGTTATATGCATCACCCTTTACAAACCATTTGATTTAATAGTAAATATACCTCCAGAGTTGGAAAATTAAAATGTAAATTATAAATATCAAGATGCAAATTGTATTAAGGGGGATATTTATTGTAATTTTTTTTCTGTTTAACAGGTTTGTATGCATTGCCCTTTATTTAATATAAAAGCTGTGTGATTGTGTAAGGGTTGAGGACTTGAAACCACCCAGTACATGTTAAATTTAGGGTAACCAAGCAAAATATGATAAATCAAGGGTGGGTAAATCCTCATGAATATCTTTATGATATAGTGCAGGATAACTCCCAATAATACTTAATTAATTGTAATAGCCCAGAGGGAGTACCAATTGGCTCTGCTGGAATGATTTACAGCTGTCCATAGAGTATATACATGCATGCAACAGTATGGCCACTAGAGGATGTAAATGGAATAGCAACCCACAAAAAAGAGAACATACCGCCGGTAAGTAAAAATGCTGGGATTTATGGTGGTTGACTGTTCTGGAAATATGTTTGGCAACACAACAAATGTTTTTGTATTATAGCAGGGATGGGGACTCGGACTCTAGGACTCGACTCGTGAGTCGGACTGAGTCCCCCCTCTGACTCGACTCGGACTCGAGTCCCAATATTTTTAATAGGACTCGAGACTCAACTCGGGACTCGAGACCAAGGACTCTTCAACATCCCTGGGCTGTGCCAGAAGGAGTGGAGAGAAGTGCGATTGCCGGCGAAGATTTTATTTTTAAAAATAATTTTCCTAAAATGCAACCTTTCAGACATTTTGGGTTTGGCTGCCTCTGCCTGCCTGTTTGGGGTTCCCTGCCTCCTCTGCCTGCCTGGTCTCTTCTTAACCAGTTCCACAGTTTGAACTGTCCAAGACAAATGCCTCTGCTTGCCTGCTTTGGTGTTCCCTGCCTCCTCTGCCTGCCTGGTTATTTTTATTTTGGGTTTGTCTGCCTGGTCTGTTCTTGTCAAAATCAGTTGCAGAGTTTTGAAATAAAAAGGCACACTTGTGCCTAGAATTTATTTAAGCCACACATCTGAAGTAGCCTTATTTTGTTGGGGAAAACCCCCCATTGATTTTAATAGGGACTCGTGGAGTCAGCTTTGGGAGTGACTCGTGACTCGTGAGTCACCATTTTGGACCAAGGACTCGGACTCGAGACGGGTCCAAAGACTCGTGACTTGACTCGGGACTCGGGACCAAGGACTCTTCAACATCCCTGTATTATAGAGGGTAATGAAACCGATATAAGTCCGTGACTATCCTTGAAACCCTTGAGAAAGGCAAATATTGCACGAAACAAGAATTCCAAACCGGTTTCTTGTTGGGGGAAAAAACAAGTGGGGATACGGAGAATATCAGGCTTCTGGAAACCATTCCAAGGAGAAATAATGCCTTAAGCCACTCAGAAAGAAAAAACGGAGAGGAAGGCTCACTTGAAGGCCATCTCAAAAAATAAGAGTAAAGGCTGCAGCAACTCCATGAAGACAAAGAAAAACAAAGGAAGGTTTTCATTAACTCTATAAAAATACAGCAAGTTGGGTGGATGCTAAACCCCTGAAAGATAAGGGGGTGATTACCATTGAATATAATTATACATGATGTATACTCTGTGTCACAGCATGATTAGTGAACAGTTTGTAAAGTTTGATTATTGAAAAGTTTTTAAAGTGTATATAAATATTAAATCAATATGTGTTGTAAAAAAATGTTAAAAATTCCAAGAATAGATAAAAGAAAGTTTAAATATAATGATTGAACATGTATTGTCAAAAAGTTTCTTTAAAAATTTAAAAAATAGATAAAAGAAAGTTCTATCACAGTGGTGTTTTCACACTTTCTTTGATATACTCATATTTCCGTGATTCTCCTTTGTTATCAGCTAGTTAAGTGAGTGGAGTCGTTTATAGTTTTTACTTGGCAGGATAAGATATCAGCAGACAACTCCCTAATGTTGTGAGCTTGGAGTGTAATTTTTGAACAATGGGGTTACATGCATTATCACTCACTCAGCATTATAATGTATTAATGGACACATAGGGTTATATGCATCACCCTTTACAAACCATTTGATTTAATAGTAAATATACCTCCAGAGTTGGAAAATTAAAATGTAAATTATAAATATCAAGATGCAGATTGTATTAAGGGGGATATTTATTGTAATTTTTTTTTTCTGTTTAACGGGTTTGTATGCATTGCCCTTTATTTAATATAAAAGCTGTGTGATTGTGTAAGGGTTGAGGACTTGAAACCACCCAGTACATGTTAAATTTAGGGTAACCAAGCAATATATGATAAATCAAGGGTGGGTAAATCCTCATGAATATCTTTATGATATAGTGCAGGATAACTCCCAATAATACTTAATTAATTGTAATAGCCCAGAGGGAGTACCAATTGGCTCTGCTGGAATGATTTACAGCTGTCCATAGAGTATATACATGCATGCAACAGTAAAAGAAAGTTTAAATATAATGATTGAACATGTATTGTTAAAAAGTTTCTTTAAAAATTTAAAAAATAGATAAAAGAAAGTTCTATCACGGTGGTGTTTTCACACTTTCTTTGATATACTTATATTTCTGTGATTCTCCTTTGTTATCAGCTGGTCACAGGTAGAGTCAGCCGCATTGTGAGGCAATGGTTATTATGGTGTGGTTCAGATCAGGGGCACCGCCAGGCTTGGGTGGTCTCTTGGCATGGCGCCGCCGATGTCCCGCACACCCAGTATCAACCAGGCTCCTGCACTGATATCCACAAACATCCCACTGACCCAATTATCCCCCACCATCCTGAGTGGCGGTGCTCATGCAACTGGCACCACCCTACTTGGTGCGCAGCTTAAAGACGTATGGATTTTGTGAGACCCATTCCGTCCATGTCTCACAGATTGTCAGGCGTCTTTTGTTCTGTCATCCACTCATTGACGGAATTCTCTGTTGTTGTTTTTAGCAGAATTTTGTTCTACTCGTGCTCATTCACAATAACAAATGTGCATTAGCGCAAATCCCCCGCAAAAGTTTTTTTAAAAAACGGTACGCGAGACTGCGCAAACCGTGTGACTCAGAAAAAGCTGGTCCCCGGCGGAATCCACAGGTCAAATTCATAGAAATCCGAACTGATCTGAATCGGTTCCGGAGTTCTCCGACATCTGCAGCTCAGCTCCCTCCTTTCAGCCGATTATGCCGCTGCCCATCTGCCCACCCTGAGGGTACACTACCACGTATGCATGACCAGTGGTGCAGTGGTAACTTTTGAAGTGCAGGTACTGATTGTGACCGTACACATAGCCATGCTCTTAAGGAGAGTCAAAAAATGCAGTCGGCTGCGGTGATCCATACATATCAACAAATCAGTTCTAGCAGTTCCCATCTCCACCAGGAGCAGGTCTTTTGTAAAGATTAACTGCCCATACAAGACGAGGCCGCCCCAAAATAGTTTGCAGTACAACAGGGAAAGCAACCCACAACCACCTGATCTTGCTGGGAATATGCATTTTTGCCCCCAGCTACCGTGAAGATTGCCGCTAAGCTCAGAGAGAACAGAGAAGTCCGATGGGGTGGCTGATGGCATCCTCATTCCTGCTAATCAAAGAGTCCTGGTGGTTTGACCCTGCGAACCCTGGCTCCACTACAACGCTCTGCAAGACGGCCCGCTGGCCCAGCGAGAGGGGGAGGCTGGCACCTGCAGTAGCAGAGACCCGCTCCCGAGCACCTGGGCCATCGGCAACTGCCTGACAGTACCAACCCCTGACGCCAGGCCTGGTTCAGGTGTTTCCAGGTACCAGCAGGCTCTGCGTGCTGGAAGGGCAGCATGGGCACCTGAAATAATGTATTTCAAATGCCTTCTCCTTCTCCTTGTTAAAAGGACCTTTAACAACAACAAAACAAAACCAAAAATGCCTCGCTCAGCTTTCAGGCACTCAACTGGCAGCAGCACTGGAAAGCCCCAAGGGAGGAAGTCCTGGTTAAGTCCTCTGGTGCAGTGTTCTCCAACCTTGGGCCCCCAGATGTTTTTGGCCTACAACTCCCAGCATGCCCCCAGCCAGCATAGCTGGCTGGGGGCATGCTGGGAGTTGTAGGCCAAAAACATCTGGGGACCCAAGGTTGGAGAACACTGCTCTGGTGGACTTCAGCTCAAGCAGCCGGAGAGGCTGCAAGGACAGAACAGGGTAAATATGGTAAAATGAAGAGCACACACGAACCCCCACGGCCACCTCCTTACAAGTAAGGCGAGCGCCGAAGCCCTGCACCCGGAGAAATTTCTCTGGAATTCTCGTCATCCCAACCACTGCCCCTTTCGCAGAGAAACGGAGCGGTTGTGAGAAGGCAGGTGGGGTTTCGGCACAGCACTAAACAAACCTCCACAAGGAATTTCCAGATTATTTATTTATTTATTATATTTATGAATCGCCCTTCTGGCCAGACATCCGGCCACTCTGAGCGATGTACAGTCCAATGAAACACAAGAGGGGGGGAACACACACACACACACACACAGTATAAAACACAATTAAAAACAGTACAAAACTTTAAAATCCTAACCCACCCCATACTCCCCATAATGGGAGTCCTTTAGGAACACGGGGGAGGGAAGCGGCTTGCGTGTTGCTGCCCCTCTGCTACATCAGGCCCATCTCCTCCTGATAAACAGCTCCACGAAGACTACGTCTCCAACACAGCATTCTCTGATGTGAGGGGCTGTTGCAGGAGGACTCTAGTTGCCTCCCATTGTAGCCAGAGGCTACAGACCACCGGTTTTCTATATGCGAATATAGTATGTGTTTAAACGGGCCGCTACACAGCAAATTTCAAATCTGCCCGAAATTGGGACCGAGGAAGGAAAAGAAGGAATAAGGCCTCTTTATTTGTGGGCTGCTCTTTTATATTGACGTGTGCATCTGGCTTTCGTTTCGCATGCCATTCTCCCACTAGAATTAAATGTAACGAGAAAGGACCAGTGTATAATTTCCTTTAGCAATGGATTGCATCTTTTTTTTTTTAAGAAGTTGGGAGGAGGGAGAGTGGAAGGATGAAGTGAAGAGTGCTCATCTGCAGGCATTTAGGGGGGTTCTGACGGAAGCCAGTTTTTTTCACACACACACACACACACACACAAATCCACTCCTGGTTTCCACCCTCACCCAAGCTTTCTTCCATCTCAGCAGCCTAATGTAGAAATGGAGGGGGGCCTTTTTGTTGTTGCTAGTCAAGAGTCAGGAATCCTTGCTGATCTACTGCAAATCATCCAGAGATCAACCAGTAGGTCCCAATGTACCGTCTGGCCATGGCCACCCCTGCTTTAGCTTATGATGCTGTACGGTTTGGGGCGAAGCGTTCTCTGGAAGTTGTTTTGCCTTGACGCAAACCGAAACTCAGTGGTCCTTTGAAATTTGCACTTCTCCGAATTTTGCAATGGAATTCTCCAGTCGAAAAAGGCATGTGAGTCAAAATAACCTCCAAAAATGCATTGTATTCAGAAAATTGCTTGCAAAAATTATGGATATTAGCCAAAAATCCAAGCAAAAATGCACATAATGGTGAGAGTGTTGGACTGGGACTCGGGAGATCCGCTCGGCATGAAACTCACTGGGTGACTTTGGCCCAGTCACTGACTCTCAGCCTAACCTACCTCACAGGGTTGTTGTGAGGATAAAATGGAGAGGAGGAGGATAATGTAAGCCGCCTTGGGTTCCTTGCAGGAAAAAAAGGCGGGGTATAAATATAATAAATAAATAAATAAATATTAGGAGACAGGTGCACAAAAATGCATACAGGCTTTCATGTGAACTGGTGTTTTGTTTTTGTTTTTAAAAAGAGAGAGTTCAGGATGAACTGAATTGAAGATTGAAAACATTCTCAAAGTTTGGGAACAATGGAACGTATGACTGGAAAAATGAGAAACGGAGAGAAACGGAAATTGACAGGCTCGTCTATCCGTGCTTAACGGAAGCTTGACCTGCAAAATTCAGCAGGGAATGTTTATCTCCATGCTGTGAAAGCTATGATCCACCTATGCCAGACTTACCTGACTGGTGCCCTCCAGATGTTTTGAACTTCAAATCCCATCAGCCCCAGCCAACATGGCCAATGGTCAGGGATGCCGAGAACTGGAGGGCACCAGGCTGTGGAAGGCTCCAATAGCCTATGATTACATTTCTGTTTTCAGCAGTTTGGGCTGATTGAGTGCAGGAAGACTTAATCCAATCCGCATCACTCCGGCCGTAGTCCAGCCATCCTTTCCGTGGACTCTTGGACTTGCCGGCTTACCCCACAGTCAGCCTCCCCTGTCAGAGACCAAGCTGGTGTACCAGAGCAACTCTCGTCCACCCGACACCACTGGGATTCCTTAATAGCGTGCCACAATTCCTCTTCTCTGATCTCCTTCATAAACTGTGTACGGTTAGGTGAGCTGTCCCCAAACTGGCGCCTTCCAGATATTTAGGACTACAACTCCCAGGATTCCTGACCATTGCCCTTGCTGACTGGGGATGATGATGATGATGATGATGATGATGATGATGATGATGATGATTTATACCCCACCTTTTTTCCTGCAAGGAACCCAAGGTGGCTTACATAAACCTAATCCTCCTCCTCTCCCTGTGAGGTAGGTTAGGCTGAGAGTCAGTGACTGGCCCAAAGTCACCCAGTGAGTTTCATGGCTGAGCGGGGACTTGAACCCAGATCTCCCGAGTCCCAGTCCAACACTCTCACCACTGATGGGCATTGCAGTCCAAAGCACCTGGAGGGGGACCAGGTTGGGGACGGCTGGTCTAGTAGATTCACCCCCAAAAATAACACACGGTGGGTAATCTCTTTTTCACCATTGGCACAGGAGCCAGAAGACCCCTGCTCTGTAGAAGCTACCAAAATCCTGGTCTGTAAAGTGGGTTCTAGCTCCTTCAGGACACAGCTCTCTCAGCTCCTGGCCCAGGCAAGATCAGCAATCTCTTTCCTCCAGAAGGCAAAGCAATAAATCTCAGCTCTCGACGGAACAAGAGCAACCTGCCAGTTCCTCCTTGCAATATGCAGTCAGCACTCTGTCCATTTTAGCTCCTCTTGATTCAAAAAACCCTTGAACAAGAACTACTGTCCACACCAGAGCGCTCACGCTTTCTCTCGCAATATGCCCTCATTCAGTCTTGATCAGGGCGAGCACACACCGGCAATGACCCCTATATATACAATAACACACACCCCTCCAAACTATGGCACAATACCATCCAACATTTCTCCAGGTGATACATTCACCTTTATACTTTGAGAAGTATAATGTTTTAACTCTTACAAGTCTCACCAATTTGCCTTCTGGGAAATGAGTCTTTTGTGACTGGTTGTGCCCACCACAGCAGCCATTGTGTAAGAGTGCCCATGACACTCTCAACATTCCAAACGTGACCACCAACACAAAAAGGTTGGAGGCCCCAGTTGCAAGGGATGAGATAGGAAAGGGTGAATCATTGGCAGGGATGGGGACTCGGACTCCAGGACTCGACTCGTGAGTCGGACTGAGTCCCCCCTCTGACTCGAGTTGGACTGGGGTCCCAATATTTTTAATGGGACTCGAGACTCGAGACCAAGGACTCATCAACATCCCTGCTTGATGCCACCTGCAGGTGCTGTCTGGACCTAGTTGCAGTAACAATCCAAGTTTATTTTTTAAAATCATTTTCCTAAAATGCAAGCTTTCAGACATTTTGGGTTTGGCTGCCTCTGCCTGCCTGTTTGGGGTTCCCTGCCTCCTCTGCCTGCCTGGTCTCTTCTTGACCAGTTCAACAGTTGAATTGTCCAAGACAAAGGCCTCTGCTTGCCTGCTTTGGGGTTCCCTGCGTCCTCTGCCTGCCTGGTTGTTTTGGGTTTTTCTGCCTGGTCTGTTCTTGCCAAAATCAGTTGCAGAGTTTTGAGATAAAAAGGCACACTTGTGCCTAGAATTTATTTAAGCCACACATCTGAAGTAGCCTTATTTTGTTGGGGAAAACCCCCATTAATTTTAATAGGGACTCGTGGAGTCAGCTTTGGGAGTGACTCATGACTCGTGAGTCACCATTTTGGACCAAGGACTCGGACTCGAGACTCGGGTCCAAAGACTCGTGACTTGACTTGTGACTCGAGACCAAGGACTCTTCAACATCCCTGAATTAGACAGGTGTTGCTGCTTGTTCCACTGGCAAACCTTCACATAATTGCATGTTGTGGGAAAGCAAAACTGTGGTTTCTTTGGGTGGGGTGTGACGGGGTGGGGGCTGTCCCCCTGGGCAATATTCCAGACCCCTCCCTACATTTTCAGTTCTCATTTTAAAAAGGAACTCTCTAACAGCTGCCTTTTTTGTTCTTGTGGATATATTTTTTAAAGCATGCAGGCAGAATTTTCTTAATTTCTCATGAAGGAATAATACAAGTCAATCTCTTTTAAACATATTAGGCTACCAATCACATTTATTTATGTTATCAAATCATTCATATTCTGCTTTTTGGCCCAAACAGAGGCCAACCCAAAGTGGCTTACATTTTTTAAATAAAACAACAAGAAATGCTAGCTAAAATAAAACAAAAAACCAAGGGCAGAATAAAACTGCAATCAGCAAGAGATGACATTTTCTAAAACTGCAAGTTAGGGGAAACAAGTCTTAACAGACTAAAGCTAAAACGGGAGGGAATCGCCAAACCTCTCATGGGAAAGGGTTCCACAGCCCGGGTTTAGCAATAGATAAGGGTCTACCTTGCACCCCAACCAGCCAAATATCTGAATGATCTCAGATTTCGGTGGCAATTTGTGGGTTAATTAAGCGAGCTGCTTCCAGTTTCCAGCAACAACCTACGAATGCGGCATTCATAGGTTGTTTCTGTGACATTCGATCCCCGGGCACTTTGGGTTGTTCTTGGGTTAAACAACCCCAAGTTAACCCATAGTTTGTTCTTGGGTTAGCTTGGGGTTGTTTATCCCACGAACCAACCCCAAGTGCCCAGGTTCAGATGCTGCGGAAGCAACCTATCAATGCCGCATTCGTAAGTTGTTGATGGAAACCAGAAGCGGCTCACCCGCAGTACGCATTTGTTAATTAACACACGAAACTGCCACTGAGTGTTGCTGTTACATCCGAACATGGTTGTTGAGTCACTTACGGACCCATCGCTAGAGTCTACACAATTTTCTTTAGAATTTCCTCCTTTTAAAATCTCCTTTTTGTAAATTTTTATCCTGGAAGACAATCTTACTGGGTCACGAGTGATCGCCTGATGATGATGATGATGATGATTCTGCAGTGATCTGCTGTCTCCACCACAACATTTCTGGCTACCAGACTATTTCCTCCATCACTCACCCCATCCCCATGACCTTATGACCTTCCCCATCCTTCACACATGCACGGTTAGGGACCTCACTCAAGGATATAGTGAACTAAAACGATTTGTAACCGGAGATGAGCAGAAAACCCCAAAGAAAAGAAGAATTTAGAAACAGCAGCTGCTGCTAACTCTCCGTCTGCGCCTAAGTAGCTCAGGGAAGGAAGTCCAAATGGCTGGGTCAATATTATATTTCTGCTTTCTGTTTATTACATTTATATTTCGCCTTCCCTCCAAGGACCTCAAGGCATCCGACATGGTTCTCCCCCATTCTGTTCTCACAACAACTTACCTGTCAGGTAAGTCGGGCTGAAAAATAGTGACTGGCCCGGGGTCACCCAGTGAGCTTTGTGGACGAGTGGTGACTGGAACCTGGGACTCCCCAGTCCTAGTCCTAGTCCGACACTCTAACCCAGTGTTCTCCAACCTTGGGTCCCCAGATGTTTTTGGGCCTACAATTCCCAGCATGCCGGGAGTTGTAGGCCAAAAACATCTGGGGACCCAAGGTTGGAGAACACTGCTCTAACCAATATTGATAAAACAGTAGCCAAAAGGATTGCTTGGGCAGCGCATGCAGGATCTTCTGCAAACGGACACCTTTAAAACACACACACAAACAGGGATGGTCAAATCAAGTTCAATCTCATTCAGGTTCCCGGTTTTCCACTGCTAGGCTTGTTCCAAACCAGTTCTATATGAGCTTTTTCTCTCTACACAGATATTTGAACGTATTTTGTGTGCATTTTTCTCTGCATTTTAGCAGTGTCCGTATTTTCGTTTGTTCATTTTTCAAATGTGCCCATGTTGTCAAATCTTCTGTGTGTGTGTGTGTGTGTGAGAGAGAGAGAGAGAGAGAGAGAGAGAGACGCATTGCAAACTCAGAAATGTACAGATTTCCAACTGCAAATTGCATTCAGGTCCATGTTCTCGTCTGGAAGGAGTGATTTGGGTAATCTCACATTAAAATGCAAAGCCAATTAATTCCTCACCCAACCCTATAAAAAAACAAGAAACTGAAATTCTTCAAGGCCTCCTTCAGAATCTTCGCTCTGAACATCCCTTTCGTGGGTGGAGGAGACAGAACTGAGGCATCCTCTCAGCTGATGGACCGCAAGAATCTAAGAAGAGCTATGCTGGAGCAGACCGAAGGTCTATTTCACGGATGGGGAAGCTATTCCAGCCCGTTCTCACCAACGGGGGCTTTTCAAACGCCTCACTTACAGCTAGGGATTTGCGTGGAGCTCGATTGGGGTGTGTGTGGAAGTCCTGCGAACTCGCTGGGATCGACACCACCACCCCGAGCTCCACTCACCCTACCTTTTCCACGGCGTGACTCGTGTTCTCATAAGCCAAGTTGGGGAAAGCGACTTCAGGGTTCCGGTGCTATGTTGTTTACATAGAAAATTTGCACGAAAAACGGCCAAATCTGTGCAAATTACGGCCAAATCTGCGCAAATTACGGCCAAATCTGAGCAAATTACGGCCAAATTTGCGCAAATTAGGCCATTTTCTATGTGAACAATGTAGAGCTGGGGACCCAGAAGTCCGGCGAGCGCCTCAGCCGGCACCCGCGCTCGGCTCACGTGCCACGAGTCGAGTGCTGGGCAGGTCATCCATCCCTACTTACAGCATGGGATGAAGGAGGAGAATTCCCTTATCTCCAGTCTTCGGATGGGAGGCCCCCATCCAGCCCCTGCCCTTATCTCCAGTTGGGCTGCATGGGGACTGGATTAAGTTCCCATCCAGTGCTTCACTGCAGACAAACAGTGGTCTAGGGTTTCTACCGCACCCCTAGGTACAAGAAAGATACAGCTAGGTTCAGCAGCATCTTGATGACCCCCATGGCCCAAATCTCTGGATGACGTCACCCAGCAGTTTCACATTAAACAGTACAGGGGACAACTGTAGCGATGGGCCAATGTACCCTGAGTGAGTTCGTTATTTACTAAAATAAAAAATAACAAACTCACCCATGTAGAGTTTGGACGAGAGTTCTTCCTCAAAGTGAACTCTCATTCTGTGTACACAAGCTTCTGCACATGCAAAAATATCAAAGGGCATCTTGGGAGCTGTAGTTTGGAATCGTGCAGTGCCTCCTCGGAGCCAGAGTTGCAGCGGCGGTGACGACGACGAGGGAGGCTGCTAAGGAGACTGTAGGACAGTGATGGCGAACCTATGGCACGGGTGCCACAGCTGGCACGCAGGGACCTCTCTGTGGGCACTCGAGCCATTGGTCACCAGATCATGAAAAGACTGTCCCCTTCTGCAAAACACGAATGATTTTGTTCTTTCTCACAGTGTGGAACAGAATTTTATTCTAGAATTCCTGTTATAGAATTCTTTTCTACATTGTTATCACATTTAAAAGATTTTGAAGAATGATGCACAGAGCACCCTAACAGAGCACCCTAACAGTTGACCTGAGTGCTGCATGTGTTGCTCTCAAACTAACGGAGTATGAGCCAAGGTTTGACAAATTATCAGCATGCATGCAATAGCAAAAATCACATTAATTGTGCAAAAGCGTGCCCAATGCAAACTTTTACCTAATGCAGTGTTTGCAGTCCAAGACATAAAGTGTTTAAAATGTGTTAAGCACGTTTAGTTTTCTTGTTTATCTTGCTCATCCTAGTACAGGTTGACTTTTACTAATCTGACACTTGTAGAAGCAGAGAAAGGACCCAGGGTAAAGCTTGCCCCATACAATTTTAGTCTGGCATATAATCATATTACAAGTTGAGAATCCCTTATCCAAAAATACATGTGCCTAATTATTTTAAAAGTTTGTATAAATTCCCTTCAGGCTATGTGTACAATGTAGTACTATAATAATTTTTTGAGTTGATTTTTTTCCCAACAAAAAACTGTTTGCATCATTGAAAACTCTATTGTTGTGTTAGACAAAAGATGTTAATTAGTTCGGACAACTGTATGAGTTGTTTTTCTAAAACTAAAACCTTGGTATTCAGGTTTAATTGCAGTGTTGGCACTTTGAAATAAATACGTTGGTTTTGTGTTGCAGTTTGGGCACTCGGGCTCAAAAAGGTTCGCCATCACTGCTCTAGTGTGAAAGACTGGCTGGGTAACCTATGAGCCTGACCAATTCAGAGTGCTGTCCAGGTGCTGCTGTGCTGTCAGATGGGCAAAGGGTCTGGTGCAGTGATGGCGAACCTATGGCACGGGTGCCACAGCTGGCACGCAGGGACCTCTCGGTGGGCACTCGAGCCATTGATCACCAGATCGCGAAAAGACTGTCCCCTTCTGCAAAACACTAATGATTTTATTCTTTCTCACAGTGTGGAACAGAATGATTTTATTCTAGAATTCCTGTTACAGAATTCTTTTCTACATTGTTATCACATTTAAAAGATTTTGAAGAATGATGCACAGAGCATGGCTTGGATGTAAAGCCCTAACAGTTGACCTGAGTGCTGCATGTGTTGCTCTCAAACTAACGGAGTATGAGCCAAGGTTTGACAAATGATCAGCATGCATGCAATAGCAAAATCACATTAATTGTGCAAAAGCGTGCCCAATGCAAACTTTTACCTAATGCAGTGTTTGCAGTCCAAGACATAAAGTGTTTAAAATGTGTTAAGCGTGTTTAGTTTGCTTGTTTATCTTGCTCATCCTAGTACAGGTTGACTTTTACTTTTACTAATCCAACACCTGTAGAAGCAGGGAAAGGGCCCGGGGTAAAGCTTGCCCCATACAATTTCAGTCTGACATATAATCATATTACAAGTTGAGAATCCCTTATCCAAAAATACATGTGCCTAATTATTTTAAAAGTTTGTGTAAATTCCCTTCAGGCTATGTGTACAATGTAGTCCTATAATAATTTTTTGAGTTGATTGTTTTTTCAACAAAAAACTGTTTGTATCATTGAAAGCTCTGTTATTGTGTTTTTCTTTTAAGACAAAATATGTTAATTAGTTGGGACACCTGTATGAGTTGTTTTTCTAAAACTAAAACCTCGGTACAGTATTCAGGTTTAATTGCAGTGTTGGCACTTTGAAATAAATAAGTTGGTTTTGTGTTGCAGTTTGGGCACTCGGGCTCAAAAAGGTTCGCCATCACTGCTGTAGGATGTCTACCAATTTTGGGGGGAGGCAGGTGCTGCCCAGTCCTCCTCCTTCTCACGGAGCCAGAGTAGCGGCAGCGGTGGCGGCGAGGAGGGAAGCTGCGCTACATTAGGCAATCAAATGGTTAATCCAACCGTCACAGCGCATGCACAGAAATGGCATTGCTTAGATACATGCTGTGCATGCTCGGAAGTGATGAATTCTGAACGGAATAGCAAAATTCGTAGACTGCCGGTCCAGGCTTGTTTAAAAGGTGAGCGTTATGAACAGGCAAGATTCAACCATCAAGCAGACTCCTTAAGGGCGCAATCCTACGCATGTTTAGACCAGAAAAAGTCCTACAGCTCCCAGTATTCCCCAGCCAGCTGTGCTGGCTGGGGAATGCTGGGAGCTGTAGGACTTTTTCCCGCCTAAACATGCGTAGGATTGCGCTGTAAGAGATTTGGCAGCATCACTGGGGACAAGATGGAACTTTTCAGAACCCAAAAGGCTCCCAGTCAAGGAGACGAACAGAAGTCCCGCACAGTGCCCCGCCTTCAGGGTCCTACCCTCCAGGAATGAGCGAAGCCAGTTCTACACCATGTCCACAATACCCGTCCTCGGAAGGTGAGCCAGAAGCAATACCATAAATTTACCAAATCCCCCCCAAAAGCCATCTAAGTTCAGCGGTCTTCAGGCTGGTGGCTCCAATATCAGTGGGGCGGTGTATCCACTCCGGGCTTTAGTCTGAACTGTAAAGGAGCTATCTATGGCGCCGAACCCTAGCCCCCAAATGGGCTCAGCCCCATGGATAACTCCTTAAAAGTTCAGACTACAACATGGAGTGGATACACCGCCCCTCTGGTGCTAAAGCCACCAGCCTCCACTGGTGGTCTCCATCACGCTCGTGGAAGCGAGTTCTCTTGATTGTGTTGTGTGAAAAGGTGCTTCCTTGGATCTGTCCTGAATTTTTTTTTTTTTTTTTTTTTAAGTTAAGGTCAGCTACTGCTACACACATTTAACTGGCTGAGAGCCAGTGTGGCGCAGTGGTGAGAGTGTTGGACTGGGACCTGGGAGACCCGGGTTCGAGTCCCCACTCGGCCATGGAGCTCACTGGGTGACTTTGGGCCAGTCACTGACTTCTCAGCCTCACCTACCTCACAGGGTTGTTGTGAGGATAAAGTGGAGAGGAGCAGGAGGAGGATTATGTAAGCCGCCTTGGGTTCCTTGCAGGAAAAAAGGCAGGGGTATCAATATAATAATAATAATAATAATAATAATAATAATGTAACATGTTGTTTAGCCCTCGTTTTAAAATCGGTGTGCTTAATTTTGGGGTTCTGTGTGTTTAATTTTGTCGCTACGTTTTATGGCGCTTTTGATTGTCTGCTTTGGTGTTCTGCTTAGTATTTATTTTTTATTTTTTAATGTTTGTTTATCGTAAGTCACCCAGAGAACTCCGTCATGGGGAAGCATGGAAGAGTTGCAGATGACTCACTAAAAACAGAGCAGGAAGGCTCCCACCACCGAACCACACATGCGTTCATCAGGCGTAGTTCCAACACGCAAGCGGTAGACAACTGTTTCCTCCGAGAAAGCAGCATCCTCACAGCAAATGTACCAAGTGCGAACAGCCCTTAGGAATCTGATCTTTCTTCACATGTGTGAACAGCAGAGCAGCCAAATCACAGAGTTGGAAGGGGCCATTTAGGCCAGTGTTCTCCGACCTTGGGCCCCCAGATGTTTTTGGCCTACAACTCCCAGCATGCCCCAGCCAGCATAGCTGGCTGGGGCATGCTGGGAGTTGTAGGCCAAAAACATCTGGGGGCCCAAGGTTGGAGAACACTGATTTAGGCCATTGAGCCCAACTCCCTGTTCAGTGCAGGAATCCAGTTTAAAGCAGCCCTGGCATGTGGCTGTCTAGTCTCTGCTTGAATACCTGCAGTGATGGATTGCCCAGCACCTCCCTAGGCAATTGGTTCCATTGTCTGACTGCCAGGAAGTTTTTCCTGACGTTCAACTGAAATCTGTCTTCCTGCCTTAAAAAAAAATCTAATACCACTGATAGCCTTCTGCTCCATGAGTTTGTCCAATCCCCTTTTAAAGCCATCCAAATTGGTGGCCATCACTACACCTTGTGGAAGTGAACCCCACAGTTTAACTATGCGCTGTGCGAAGAAGGACTTCCTTTGATCTGTCCTGAAATGTGAGTTATCATGAGTTATCGGTTGTTGTTGAAACATGAGTTATCGTGTTGCCTGAACCCAGTTGAGATAACAAACCACGGTGAACAACCCACAGTTCACCACCCAACAACAAACTTCATGGGTTGTTCGTGGTTGACAAGCCAGGGTTTGTTAGCGCAGCTGGGTTCAGACAACACGATAACCCACGTTTCAACAACAACTCATGGTTCAACGGCAACCCACACTCAATCCATGCGCAACCCTTGAGTGTGGGTTATCGTATTGTCTGAACCCAGTCTGTGTTTCAGAAAACTAGATCTTGGGACCACCCAATAAAGTTGTTCTGCAGCAAGTTCAGGGACACCCCCACCAAAAAAGGTACTATGTTTTAACATAGGGAATTCAGTAGCACAAGATGCTGCGATTTTAATTCAGGCTGTATCAGACAATTACAAATGAAGTCTCTTGTTAACCATCTAAGGGCGCAAACCTTCGACCTCCCGACACTTGTCTGGGGGGGGGCCACAGGATTATTCGGAGCCCCAGCTCCAAGGCCATGCAGCCTCGGAGCTTGGACTCCAAATGTCGAGTCGCCGCCCCTGTCCCCCTCGCAGCCGGCGTGGAAAGAACCACGCCGGCTGCCTCTCCGAGGTCGGGAATCAGCCTCCGAGAGGAGGAAGAGGGGCATGCCGGAGGAAGAGGGGCGGGGAAGGGAGGAGGCTGAGGCCAACGTCTTACGCTGTCCCAAATGGCACTCCAGCCTCCTTCCCTCCCCCTCTATGGTGCTTCCTCTTGGCAGCCAAAAACAGCCGTCTAGATGAAATGCAGGGCATGATGAGGTATGGCGGTGGCCATCACCGCTGCCACGCCTCGTTCCCTGCATTGGATGCACGTAAGTCTCTGTGTTCCAGAGGCTTATGTGCATCAAGCATGGAGGGCATGGAATTGCGCTCTAAATTGTTCAGACATGCTCGAACTGGAACATATCAAAGTTGGAACGGATGGCGTAAGTGTGTGAACATCCAAGCAGACATTTTTGGGAGCCATTCCTGCAGCCTCTTGTAGAAGATAAGTACGTAACTGGCCCTTACAAGAAATCCTGCTTTCATTTTAAGGCAATGTCAGATCTGCACAGATTTGTTCAAGGCTCTGGGAGCTTTGCTGCCGACTTTAGGACTCTCTCATATGCATGTAAGTTGTAGAATCGTTACCGATATTGCAGAATATTGATGGGGTATGAATGCACAGTATAAAATATGAATAAGTAAGTCAATTCTTGAGATCAAAACCAAGAAAAAAGAAAGAGACCAGTTGACTAGGTTTGTTGTTGTTTTTAAAAAGGATTCAATACATCCGTGAAGGATAGGTCTTTTACGGTGCAATCCTATGCATGTTTAGACAGAAAAAAGTCCTACAACTCCCTAGAAAGCTGCTGGCTTTTAGAAAAAGTCCTACAAGCCAGCAGCACTGGCTGGGGAATGCTGGGAATTGTAGGCCTTTTTTTCTGTCTAAACATGCATAGGATTGTGCCTTTAATTATTATTAGCCATGGTAGTTAAATAGAACCTCCAAGTTCACATGCAGTATATCTCAAAGTACAAGATTCTGGAACAAAGACTGCCGCTGGCATCACCTTGTGAATTTCCCCCAAGGCCCTGTGGCTGGACGCAGAATAGGACACTTGATAGACGCCTCATCGGATCCACAAAGGCAATTCTGATTGCCAGCTTACCCCTAGCTCTGATATTTGGATTTGACACACAGACTATATTAGGATGAGATGTGTGTGTGTGTGTGTGTGTGTGCCATCACACGATACTTTGTACAAATATTCAGGCTGCACAGAACTTCCTTGTAGGCCAAAAACATCTGGGGACCCAAGGTTGGAGAACACTGATTTAGGCTATCGAGCCCAACTCCCTGCTCAGTGCAGGAATCCAGTTTGGCAACTCTCAACTCCCTCCTTCTGCCAATAAATTATACTTGAATTTGTATTGTGGGTATGCATGTGTGTTTCCATAGAGGTGACTTTTAAAAAGCACACACACACACACACACACACACCACAAAACTTGGTCCTACCAAACTTTGACCTGCCATGCATATTTGGAAATCGATAGCCAGTGAAGCTCAGAAAGAACTGATGGAGAAAGAATCAGAAAGAACTTAGGGAAACCACTTAGGGTTTTTTTTTCTTAATATTTAGCAGTATAGACATAGTACAAATAAATAAATAAATACACTTTGCAGATGAAAAGTGTCATATGTGGAATCCAGTCTTAATAACAATAACAATAACAATAGAGCGTGAGGAAGGGGCAGCAGGATGCAGGGCAAATCATCATGAGGACTAGGACAATGAATGACGACCTTCTGTGAGTGAGAAGGCAGATGCCACCGGAGTAGTGCTGCTGCTGCTGCTGCTGCCCTGCGTGCCCCTGGCCAACCTTGGGCTGCCCACCCCACGACGCAGCCCCACGACGGAGAAGGGAAGGAAATGGAGGGGGGGGCTCGCTCACCTGAAGGCGGCCACTGCGGTGAGGTTCTCCGCCAGGCTTTGCCCTGCTGCAGCAGGACTCCTTGCACGATCTCCTTCTCGTCGGGCAGCCGGTAGACGGGGAAGATGTAGAGCCAGCAAAGGACAAAGAAGCCCAAGGCGCTGGCGCCGACCGGCAGCCGGGTGCGGGGGCCTTTGCAGAGGAACAGCCCCGCCGCAGCCATCCTCCGCTTTCGGGTCCCCCCGGCCGGCTTGTAGTCACTCATCGGGATCCAGGGGGGAGCCCCCAGCGCCGGCGCCGCCACCTCCTCCTCCTCCTCCTCCTTCTCCTCCAGCGGCTGGCAGTCAGGGAGGCGGGCAGCCCAAGTGCCCCCATGCAACTACGCCCCGCGCCGCCGGCCGCCACCTCCTCTTCCCCCGCGATGCTCCCGAGGAAACGCCGCCGCCGCCGCCGCCGCCGCTGCTGCTAAAGGCGCGGGGGATTGGGGCGGGGGAGGGGGCGGAGGGGAAGGGGAGGGCGATCCGGCAAGTCGCCGGCGGGCCCCATCGCTCCTCCCGCCTTGCAAGCGGATCAGTCGCCTCCCCGCGACGCCTAGGGAAAGGAAAAAGGGGGGGGGGAGGAGAAAGAGGTGGCGGGATCGCAGCTTCAGCGAAGGGGAACGGCAGCACCGGGGCGGCTCTTGTGCCGATGGATGGCGAGGCGCTCGCAGCCTCCGCGTGGGGTCCCCTTCGGCGCTTCCGCGCCGGCCGCGCTTTGCAAGCTGCCCGGCAGCCCAGACAAAACAATCCGGTCGGATTCTCGCTCGCTCTTGCTCGCTCTCTCCTAGCGGGGCTGCCGGTGAGGCGGCGGCGGCAGCTCCTCGTCCGTTTCCATCCTTGTGATGACTGGAGAGGACGCGAGGAGGAATGGGGGGGGGGGTGAAAAGGCAACGTTAAAGGGGGGGGGGAGAGCCTTCTGGCTACGATGCTTGGATGGATGCTCCAGTTTTCTCTCCCCGCCATACACCCCCCCCACACACACACCCAATCGCCTTTATTCCCCAACACACACACACACACACACACTCCCAGATCAGAGCTGCAATTATCCTGCCCCTCCGTTTCTTCGGCCAGCTTTCTCCTGAACTTCCAGCCGCAGCAAAGAAAGACAGACAGAGGAGATCAGAGGCCAAGCAGAGGAGAGAGAGACGGCCGATCAATATTCCCTCTTAAAGAAAGGGGAGAAAAGGAACGGAAGCAACAGAAATTAAACGCTCCGATTGATTTCTTTCAGGGAAGAAAAAGGTCGAATTGATATGTAAATAAACGCGGGGGCACCCAATGTAGCCTCTTCTCTAGTATTTGGAGTAGGGTCCCTACTGTAGGGATGGAATCCATGCCATGGATTCCATGGGGGGGGGGAGATTCAATCCCCACTCACCCCAAACACACACCAATTTTGCTGTGATGAAACCGCGGTGAATTAACATCAGCTATGCTAGACCAGTGGTTCTCAAACTTTGTCCCAAGGGATCATTTAATACACTTTTTTGTTGTTGTTGTTCTACAAATCAAAGCATCTGCATAACACATATTTTAATTTTAATTAAAATCCTCAGCAGGAGCAGCCAAACCAGCACCATATGATAAAAATCATGGGTCCAAGGTTGAGAAGGGCCCCATTAGCTAGTAATGCTTGCCCCGGGGGCCAGGGGGAATAATTAGTCCACTGTCAGGTGATGTATTACGAAAACCACAGGCCCTAGGCCAGGGCCTTCTCGGTCTGTATCGCGATTTGTTTTTCTCCTCGAGCTAGGGCTGTTCGGGTCTCGTTCACACTCAAACGATTTTCTTTCGAGACTGTTTCCTTGTCCTCCCCCACTCCCAGTCTCTGTTTTTCTGTTCTGTTTAGTCAATGTATTTTATATATTTTTATGTTCCCCGCCTCGATCTAGACGGAGAGGCGGGTAAGAGATGATGATGATTATGATGATGATGATGATGATGATGATGATGATGAAGATCTTGCTGCCTCTCTCCTGCCTGCCCTGAGAGGCACTCTGCTCTGCTGCCTGACCCTTTATTGCAGAAGAGGGAAACACACACACACACACACACACACAGATCTGCTTTCAAGCTCGGTGCTGTAGCCATTCAGAAGAACTGGCTCGCTAGGTAGGAAAGCTGAATAAGAAACTTACTCAAATAAATATTATAAGGAACAAGTATCTGGGAAAGCTTGACTAAGCATGGACAGAGTTCCCTTTCCACCTTAAAACAAATGGAACCCCCCCCCACCTCGCAGAAGAAAAAGTTCCCAGACAACATGTTTATTTTATTCCCTATGAGAGAGCTTAAGCCTGTGAAGAAGAGTTCCAAAATTCCAATGTCCTTTTCTTCCCCCTCACAAGGAAACCCAGGATCCAGGAAGAAAGAAAATGTTGATTCACAATTTTTTTAAAAAGGTGTGTGGGAGAACAGGGTCTGAAACACTTCCATGACAATGGCAAGGCACAATTACGGTTGCTTCACCTGGTTTCTTTCTACAACCCCCAGGTGAAGTGGTCACCCCTTAACTCAGATAAGGACAACGAGGACCAACTCGGGTTATTGGAAAGAGGTTTATTGTGCACAATAGGTCCTGCGGACTGTGTCGCAAAGCAGAACCCCGGGCGGGGCTTTTACAACCACTTTTATAGCATACCTAAGTCTGGTCATTTGGCAACAGTTCTTACATTGGTCAGCAGGTCAAGAAAAAAGAGGGTTTGCTTTAGGGGAGGGGGATTTCCTTACAAGGAGACAGGAAGATGATCTTACAATCAAGCAGCTGGTAGGTATTATCTTATCTTGGTCACGTAGGCAGGGTGAGACAACAAAAACACCTCAACCTTTGTGAATCAACAACAGCCATTGACGGCCATTGTCAGTTATTGCCACAGTCATTACCAGCCATTGACTACATTCTTTTAGTATTAGTCATCACCCTGGCAATCTGTCCATATGCCTGGCTAGAAAATCTTGTAAGTTTTTCTTTTAACTATTTCGTTTCCTTCACTCCTCCCCTTTGAAACTTCAACACCTATCTGGAGTTTTAACCTGGGGGATGGGGCGATATTCCCACATAGCCAGGACCTGGGCAGCCACCCTTTTTCTGCCAATAGGCTCAGGCTATTTTGGATTGTCCGGACCACAATAGGGAGGACACAAGGGAGCAGGATGCAACCCATCGCGATTAGCCCTATCGCTTGCAACCCTGGTAACTTGGGGAACCATCTAGAGAAAGCTTCTCCTAGATCGAGCTCTTTCTAGGTCTGGACTGGATGCATATGTAAGCCATAGGATTACATTCAAGCAGAATAACAATAGTAAACATTGGCTACAGGTTATGCGTTTATACAATATTTTGAAACTACACTTTACCACATTCTTTCCTTTTGATTCTAAGTGAATGCACACTGAGGGTCACTTTTAATTAAAGGCTGATAGGTAAGGCTGGTTCAGACTGAGCTGGAGTTGACATCAGTTCATCTCGTCCAATCCTCTGGGTGTTGTCTTTGATGGTCGTCCCTTCCGAGGTCTGAGATGATATTGATGTTCTGGCACAAATTCTTCTGTTTCAGGGGAAGAGGTTTCTAGCACGTTCACCCCGAATCGTTGGAGGCGTTATTATGTCCTCATTCTTGTTTGGGGTTAGAGGCTTTTTATGGCTGAAGTCCTTGGCACTTCACAGCGTTAAGTACACTTCGAATCCAGCGATAATTCTTTTCGCTGTACTTGAATATGAATTTAGTCACCTGGGACAGAGTGTCCCTCCATGCTGGGCTGGTGCTGAGCCGTCTTCACCCGTGAATGAAGAGTCTTCACACATCTCACCAGGGCCTTGCAGTAATTCTGAATTGAATGTCTCATCAACATCTCACGAGGGATCAGGTCTCGCCACTCGACCTGGCCTGGATCTCACACACACAAGGGCCATGGAAGGTGCATTTGGCCATTTAGTCTCGTCTCTGTGCATACTTTGGCTAACTTGTATTTTAATATTCTAGCAAAAAGGATTTTCTCTCTCTGCTGCCGTGGCGTTAGCTCTCACACAGGGGCATGTTCTACTTAGAATCATACAAACAACTACAAACACATATTGATAGGAACAATACTTAGGCATTTCAACAAAATCAAATTGTACACCACAAAAAAGGTCTTCAGGGTGAGGTTGTATGCTCACCCTGTCTTTTACAGGTTTTCCAGTATTATGAGCCTGGCACACTGCACACTGGGCAAAGTACTGAGTCACTGCAGATGCAAAATTAAATTCAAACCACTCTTTTTGTTAACAATCAAACTAATAACTAAATCTGCTTTTCTGAATGACGCTGTACATAGTCTTTTGCAGGAAAGCAACTTGCTAATTTGTGACATTGCTATGAAGAATGCAGGAGAAACTGGCTTGTTTTTTTTGCCTATCTTTTGCCAGGAAGTTTGGCGGGGTTAACAAAAATCTTTTATAGGATTTTAGAGTTAGAAGGGACTCACGAGGCCATCAAGCCCAACCCCCCACTCAATGCAGGAAACCAGAGGAGGGGTTTCTTATCTAAGTAATACCCAGGTCTGACTTTGCTCAGCTTTCTACACTTCAGATAAGCTGAGAGCCAGCATGAGCCACAGACTTTTATCTTTAGCAAGGCAAACCAAGCTTTTGAAAATCACATAAAACACAAGTCATTTGTACAACTTTTTGAAAACTAACTTAACAACCACAGAAGGATTGCAATTCTTTTTTTGTATTTTGGTGCCATTGTGTTATGCTACACTTAAATACTTATTTTACAAAACTGCTTTGTTAGCTTGCTATAAAAGCCACTAGACAAGCATACATTTTGCAACTAAACTGTTCAAATTTACTAAAGCTGCCCTGTTGGTTTGCCTTTGGCAAAAACTAACTAAGCATACATCTTAAAAAAGACAATAAAGAGGGTAAAATTTCAGGAAAGCCCATTTCAACAAAACTGGGCACTAAAACGTACAAAAACTGAGTAGTTTAGATTTATCTTTGATAGCTGCACTTCTTTTTTATTGCTTGTACATAATTATGCCCCCCCCCCTTGCCTACCCTTCCCTTCTGTTGGGAGCAGCAGCAAGGTGGCAATGTTTCAAGTGACACAGCATTTTACAATTTTTCTGGATTTTTCTCTTTTACAACAACCCTTTGAGGTAGGTACAGCTGAGAGTCTGTGACTGACTCAAAGTTACCTAATGAGCCTTATAGCATTTATTGCTTCTCGAGGGAGGGGATATTGCAGCATATCTCCTTTTTTTTTCTATTTGAACCAGAGAAGCAGACTTTTAAGAGTCTCACTTCTTTTTAGTTTTCCGCCTAATATTCTGCTGGTATCAAAGCCAATATTGGCGGAAAGCCCTGTTTTCTTTATTCCCCAGAGACTCAGCAAATGCCAGGAGAATTGGGACTACATTCTATTGTAGCCCTTAGTTTACACAATCCATCATGACTTAACAGAACCATTTCTCTCTTTTTTTTCAAGAAGACAAGAAAACTTTTGATTTCTAATCTGCCTTGTTAGGAACAGAACTGCACGTTACTTCTCAATATATATATATATATATATATTAATACGCATTCTCTTTTTTGTTTATGTTTTTGGCATTGCTTCACACAACTTTTTTCAAATAGCTTTTTTCCCTTCAAAATCTCTACTTTTTATCACATTTTCTACAACTTTCTTTTGCCTGCATACCTTGGGCAGAGAGGGTTTTATTTCTTTTTCTATGCCCTTTGTTTGCAACTTTAATGTTTCTTTTGCATCTGCCCTTGTCCAACCTTTCTCTTTGCTTAGTCTTTCTTTTCCTTATCTTTTTTTCTTTTCCACATTTTCCTAAACTTTTTACTTACTATCTCTTTCACTACGGCCCTCTTTCCCCCCCCCCTCCTCGGGGCAGAGGGGACAGTCTACATGCCTTTAAATAATCATCTCTTTTCTTTTTTCAAAAACCTTTTGGCTCCACTCATTGGTGAAGCTCTTGAATCTTCTGTGAAAAATAGTTAAGCATTTCTTTTTGAGCTTATCTTGCATCAGCTGTCGTCTCAGAGAAAAAGCCTGCCTTGATCAGGGGCAGACTCTTTCTGACCTTTTAAAGCTAACACAGTTCAATTCCCAAAAGGTACTAACACTTTGCTTATGCTCAGAAAACCTGCATTCTCAATACTCAGACTCTCTCAATTACAGTTCTTAAAAAACACTTTAGTATCGTTTCTCGCTCTAGTGGTTAGCTGCTGATTCTCTGGGAGCGTGATTGGCCAATTCTTGCATACCAGGAAACCTGCAGTCACTTGAGGGTTTTTGTTTGTTTGTTTTCGAGGTGCAAGGGATAAACTTTTTCTCAACCTTCTTTTCTACCTTAAAATCTTTGCAATTCGTTTAAGATTAAAATCTTAATCTTCTCACATCTCCAGTTGCTTTTGCCATACAAGAGGAAGCAACTTCGCAATTGCATAACCAAGAGCAACTTCCCCCCCCCCCATCTTTGCTCACTTCAGAGATTCAACACTCAAAACAAAATAAAAACCTTTTCAATTTACACCATCAACTGGCCCCACTTGGAAGAATAAACATTTAACTTGAACATAAACCTTTTTTCCCCCCCCTTTTTGGCTACACACATGGCTTGCAGTAGCCAGAATCTCATTTACATGTTTTTTCTTCCCCCTTTGAGAATGTTTTACAAATGGATATCACTAAAGACTCATTTTGGTGGGCCCTCAGGATCTACCCCTCTAAACAAGTGGATTTGTTGTTTTCACCGGTACAGAAATTGTGCTGGAGATTCTGCTGACAACTGCAAGCATTCTTTAAATGTTTTTCAATTGCTTGAGTTCTTAAAGCATTATTTACCATTTACGAGTATGAAGCACTTTTTGTCTGGTGAACCTACTTCGGAAGGCTTAAGGTAGCCCTTTTGAAATCTCACTTCTGTCTAAACATACCAATCATCCAATTGTCCTGGGAATTTGTCCTCTAGGGCCACCAGAAGGTCCCTCAGGATCTGTTTTTCTCAGGACCCATTTTTGGGCCAAGTACTTCTCCCTCTGCATGGCCATTCTTCTGTACAAAGAGTTTGCCACCATGTTTTTGACAAAGTCTTTCTTCTAGGTAAAGAGGCAAATTCTTGGAGTACTATTGCTAAAGGTGCCCCTTTTGGAGCATTTTGGTTCCCACCTATGATGTACTGTGGCACAGAATTCTACCTTTTTGAGCTCCTCACTCTGTGTGTGTATGTAGTGCTTTGGTTTAATTCACAAACAGGCACACAATATTCGCATGTCACTGGATCATGGGAGGGGGGGTTCAATCAGGCCCACTTGCTTTTGAAACTCTGCCGCAACAGAGATCAGGGCGTCTTGACCTGATTTAGTCCCAGATCTTGTTCAGCGACTTATATGCATTCATCAGCAGGGAGGTTTGGAAAGAAGGTCCCTGTCTGTTGACTCTGGTGGGACTCGAACCCACAATCCCCAGCTTCAACAGCTTATGAATTCTAATAAGCGAAGGAGAGAGAGATGGGCCTGTCTGTCTTTCAACAGCTTATGAATCTAATTCATGCACACAGACATTTTCACACGCACATGTATACTATCCTTATTGAAGGTTTCCCTCTTTTCTAAACCTTAAGCCTTTCAACATCAATAACAATAACACAATATCAATAACACAATGCAACAATCAAGAACCAGAAGAAAATGAAAAGGAGGTATTTCAATTCATTTTTGCCCATTTCTTTGGAGAACTGTTTGATTTTGCTAGCAGCTATAACAAATATATATATATATTTCTTTTCATTTTGGGACTTCTCGCCTCTAGTTCAGATCTGAGGAAGTATGTGCTTGGTTAGGAGCACACTCTTTTCCTTTTCACTAAACACAGGACTGGTGGAGACTCCAAAAGGCACCAAAACTTTGCGTATGCTCAGGAACTCTTTGCACAAAAAGCTCACAAACATTTTTGTTGTTGTTGTATTTCTTTAACACAACACAGGGTTCTTTGAGTACCAGTACTTCTTGCCATTCTTAGATCTTGTGTTTGACTTCTAATCTATTAGGAATGCGATTAGCTACTCTGTGCTTTTTTTTTTCTAGGCAACTGGGCGAGGAGGCAGAGGTTTTACTTTAAAGGGACAGCTGCACTCACTTATTTGTTTTTTTTTTCTTCTGCCTTTCTTTTGGTCTGGCACGTTCCTCTTTTCTGGGCCAGGGCAGGGTCCCTTTCCAGGCAATCATTATGTGTGCCACCTCCATCTTGCACTCCTTTTTAACCATGGGGTGGGTTTTTTTTTTTTTTTTTTGCCACTGGTCTACGTAGGAGTATTGGTCTGGGTGTCCTCCTGGAGTCTGAGCCACCTTTTGGTGTACTTGCTCGATGATATTGAGGTCGAAGGAGCCTTGTGCTGGCCACCCCACTCCCATGGATGGCCACTCTCTACCTTGCACAGGGTCCGGAGAGTTTGGCGTTCAAGTTTTCGCCCGTAGTCTCTCCCAAACCCTGCTTTGAAATTCCTTTCCATGCATTGAAGCTGTGTCCTTGGGACGCTGCTTCCCCCCCCCCCATTCTCTTAATTCTAAGACCAACAACAAGAACAGAAACAGAAGGGTGGGGTACGGACAGGAGAGTAAGGGGTCTCTCCTGTTAGACGTTAAGGGATTTCACACACACGCTCCGCTGACCCGCAGCCCCGGACGTTCCACGGTCACCTACGGGAACTGCAGCGGCATTCACACTTCACCACACATACCAACACATTCCCTCCCGAGATCTCTTGTATTCCTTTACCAAAAGGGAGAGGACCAGTTCAGCCTTTTTCAGCTGCCTCGTAGGCCCAATCCTTTATTCCTTTACCCAAAAGGGAGAAAACCAGTTCAGCCTTTTTCAGCTGCCTCGTAGGTCCAATCCCCGGAGGATGGCCAAATCCTCCTCCCCTTGTTCCTATTCTCTCCTTTAGGAACCCTAGAGTATACTCGCCTGTTCCGCCGGTCCGGCCTTCCTTGGTCCTAGTTCCGCACCGAGTTTTGTTGGTTCTTGGAGTCACTGTCCGGCCACTGCTCCGTTAGGTCCCCTGTTCGGATTCCCTCACAGCCAAGTGCTGTGATGCGCGCTGGGAGCTCCGCAAGGCCTCTACTTACGGGGGCAGCGGTGGGCTGTGCCCCGAGCAAGCTGCAAAGCTTCCTCTTTGTCCCTTCGTGGTCGCCAGATGAAGTGGTCACCCCTTAACTCAGATAAGGACAACGAGGACCAACTCGGGTTATTGGAAAGAGGTTTATTGTGCACAATAGGTCCTGAGGACTGTGTCGCAAAGCAGAACCCCGGGCGGGGCTTTTACAACCACTTTTATAGCATACCTAAGTCTGGTCATTTGGCAACAGTTCTTACATTGGTCAGCAGGTCAAGACAAAAGGGGGTTTGCTTTAGGGGAGGGGGATTTCCTTACAAGGAGACAGGAAGATGATCTTACAATCAAGCAGCTGGTAGGTATTATCTTATCTTGGTCACGTAGGCAGGGTGAGACAACAAAAAACACCTCAACCTTTGTGAATCAACAACAGCCATTGACGGCCATTGTCAGTTATTGCCACAGTCATTACCAGCCATTGACTACATTCTTTTAGTATTAGTCATCACCCTGGCAATCTGTCCATATGCCTGGCTAGAAAATCTTGTAAGTTTTTCTTTTAACTCTTTCGTTTCCTTCACGGGCCCAAGCAACTCCCAAAGCTTCAGCAAATTTGAGGCAGAGAGAGAGGCGAAGTGAAAATGGTAGAGGGATATCATTTATTAACTTTCTAAAAGCAGCAGCCTTCCTTCCCAAAAACAAATCCCACTTTTTCTTTTGAGCAGATGCAGTCAGTCAGACAGATGGATCTAGTTTTTTCAAAACTTGTTCCCACCCACCCTCAGGCAGCCCACCCATTTGCCTATTGTTATTCTTGTGGCTGAGTCTGAGAACTTTTTTGCATCGGCTTAAAGGCTTTCTTATGAATCATTGTGAAACCTCTGATATGCAGCAGTTCACAGCTACCTATATAGGCTATTACTTGTCAAACTGGTTACTGGGGAAAATCTTTCCTCCGGATTTTCATTTCATTTATTACATTTTCTATAGCCCCACACAGCCGAAGCTCTCAGTCTCTGGGCAGTTCACAACAGTTTATATACATAAAAACAACAATAAAAACATAATGTAGTTTAAAAGATTAAAAACAAAATTTAAAAGCACAATTTAAAATAAAAAAAGTTAATAAAACCAAGCCTACAGCCAGATGACAATTCCCCCCCCACACACACACACTTGATGGGTAGCTGTGCTTTTTGCATGGTGGCTGCATGCATGCATGACATCGGATGTCAGTTTATAATTCTCTCCATGGCTACTCCTCCTGTGCAAGTATCCAGTGTGGCATAGTGGTTAAGATGACAGAGTGTTGAACTGGGACTCAGATCCAGGTTCTAGTCCCCACTCAGCCAGGAAACTCACTGGGTGACTTTGGGCCAGGCAGTCACTCACCACCACTACTACCTCTCAGCCTAACCTACCTCACAGGGTTGTTGTGAGGATAAAATGGAGAGGAGGAGGAGGAGGATTATGTAAGCCACATTGGGTTCCTTGCAGGATAAAAGGAAACCTCTTATGCAGTTCATGAATTTTATTTATTTATTTATTATATTTATACCCCGCCTTTTTTCCTTCAAGGAACCCAAGGCGGCTTACGTAATCCTCCTCTCTGTGTCTCTCTCTGGGGGGAAGTTTCGGTTATATGCATATGATATGACCCTAAAACCTCAATTTTAATTTCCTGGCATGTTCTTCACACACTGTACCTTTCCCCTTCCACCCACTATTGCTCTGTGGGGGCCATAGTAATTGACAAGGAGTGGACATGCACTCCTCTCAGGATAAGATTCTGACTGAAGGGGTGTAGACGACAAGCCAAACAAATGAATAAATTACCTCTGATACCTCTTTTAAAGTGAAGCCGATTCTTATTGGTTTTACTGTTAGCGCACTGGCAGTGCTGGGGGAACTGGGTTGCCCATGCCCACTAACCAGCAGGAAAAGGAACGGGCCTGCTTTTGTGCCTTTAACATCAGCTTGAGAACAGAAATCAGCAGGTAAGGGCACACTATCAATCAAATGCATAAGGGCGCAATCCTAGGCATTCTTACACAGAAAAAGAACTTCAACTCCCAGCTTTCTCCAGTCAGCCATAGAAAACCAGGATAGGAAATGGAGTGGAGTCACTTGGAAGAAGGCATGGCTGGGTGAACCCTTAACTGGAGCACCCCATACTCAGAAACACCCGAGACAACTTCCTAACCTGTTTATTTATATCAGCACAAAGCTGCTGTAAAAGTGTTGATGCTGATAATCAGTTGGCAACCCTATCTACGGTATATGGAAAATAAAGTCAGGGAATGGGGGAGAGATACCCAGTCAAATGCTGCAGATGACACCTTGGATACTATCAGAGGAGATGACAACGAAGTTGGCCTTGGCCAAACTCTTCCCCAGGCATCTCAAAATAGAATCATGGAATCATAGAAAGGAAAGTACAGTTTGAAGCAGGCCTAGATAGAAGGCAATCGAGTCTGACCCCCTCCTCAATGCCAGAATCCAAGTGATGGATATTGGATAGCATCCCTGACAGATGGCTGTCCTCCTTCCATGTCTTGGATGCCTCCAGACCAGAGTGGGAGAGCCCATCATCACCTCCTTAGGTAGTCGGTTCCATTTTGTTATTTCTATGACTAACAGACATTCATATAATTTTTCTCCACATTTAGCTGGAAACTGTGTTCCTTTTCACTTGAGCCCGTAACTCCGTGTCCTTCAAACTGGGATGAGAATAGAAGAGATCCTGGCTGCCACTCCTCTTTGTGACTTCCCTTCAAGTACTGGAAGAGTGCTATTGCTATCATATTTCCCCTCAGACTCAGTCTCCTTGTTGTGACCTCGTTGAAGGCTGAACATGATGCCACGTTCTTTCTGTCTCGCCTCATAGGGCCTCCCTTTCTCATCTTTGTTGCCCTCCTCAGTTGAACCCTCTCCAGTTTGTCTACATCCATCTTAAAGTGCGGTGCCCAGAACTGGACGCAGTAGTAAGAAGATGAGGCCTAACCAGTGCTGAGTAAAGGGGAATTATCACTTTGCTCAATTTGGAAGCTATACTTCTGTGATCCATCCACAACAATTCCAAGATCCTTCTCGCTTGTAGTATTGTTGAGCCAAGTATACCCCATCCTGTGACTCTGCGTTTTTGGTTTCCTACCCTTTCCCTAGGAGCAGCACTTGGCATTTATCACTAATATATTACATTCTGTTGTTTTTTTGCAAGGCACCCCAGCGGCAGCGTTTTGAGATGGCTTTGAAATAAGTATCTGTCTTCCAAAGTATTAGCTGCTCCACCCAACCTAGTGTCATCCGCAGGTTTTATAAGCATTCCACGCACCTCCTCATCCAAGTCTCCTATAAAGATTTAGAATAGCACTGGGCCCAGGACTGAGCCCAGTGTGGTGCCCCACCTGTCAACTCACCCCAGTTAGAGAGGGTGCCATTGATTAGCAGTGCACTCCTTGAAGGTACAACCACAGGAAGCTTGATGTGCTCTTCCCTTCCCAGTGCCCCCCCCAGTCAGAAAAGAAAAGAATAGGAAAATTTCTAGAACAAACTTGAAACCCAAAGACTAGTACTGGTACTTGGAGTTGGAGTACTGGTGGTGCATGACTTGATATATTTTCCTCCTCCCTCCCAATACCTTTTCCTTTCATGTCAAGCCTACCATTTTGCATGCTCCTTAACTTCTTTCCTGAGAACTCCAAGGCCTGCATGCATTTTGGCGACATTCTAGTTTGACCTAATACAGCTTATTCTGCTGTGGATGCTGGATAACTACAGATACAAGTTTTATAAACTCTGCGTGAGGTTTAAAAAATAAAAGGTTTTTTTAAAAATAAAAGGTTTTTCTCCTCATCCTCAGTCCTAAAGGGAGTCTGTCTGTGCAAGTAAAGAAAGGCACTAGTCTAGGCTAAAGACAGACAGTAACTATCCATGTGGAGCCACTGATTCTCTAAGCTTCTTTCCATGAAAGTTTAGGAGGCCCCCACACACCGCCACACCACACCAGTATCCTTCTCTCTCTAATCAAGTTGCTTGCAACTTGCAAGTTGCAACTTGCTGGGAGTTCTTATTGTTCATTTTTCATTCAGAGCATTTCCGCATAGCGCATATTAAAGGCTGATGATGAGCGAAGGGGCTGTCTCAACTCAAGAACAAGAAGTACTTGGAGTTGGAGCTGGCAGGAAACTTTTTGTGAGCACCGTCCTCAGGTCAGCCTGCCTGTCTGAGGCGCCTCTTTCATTCCCACTAGGAACAAAAACCTACAGCCCCCATTGTTTTTCACGCCCTGTGAGTGGGCCCGCCCTGTGAGTGGGCCCGCCCTGTCTTGCAATGTGTTGTTCATCAAACATGTTAAATGCACATCAGATGGAGCTGGCCAAGACTGTGTGTGCCTTGCTTAATTTCTAAAAGGGTTCCAGACAGTGTGGCATAGTGGAAAGAATGTTGGACTGGGACTCGGGAGATCCGGGTTCAAGTCCACACTCGGCCATGAAGCTCGCTGGATGACTTTAGGCCAGTCACTGGCTCTCTGCCTAACCTACCTCACAGGGTTGTTGTGAGGATAACATGGAGAGGAGGAGGATCATGTAATGATGTAAGCCGCCTTGGGTGCCTTGCAGGGACAGGGTAAAAGGTGGGATATAAATATAATAACGAATGAACTCAGTTGTGCGTGGCGTGAGTTCATAGATATTAGAATCATGGAAAAGAACAGTTGTTAGTTAGGGGCCTATAATAGGCCATCGAGTCCAAATCCAACCCTTCTCAATGCGGGAAACCAAGTCAAAGCATCCCTGACAGCTCATGGCCCGTCCGTCCATCCATGTCCAGCTGCACCGTGAATGCCTCCAAAGTGGGAGAGCTCATCCACCACGTTGGTTCCTTAATTGTCTTTTTGCTCTACAGTCAGGATTTTTTTCCTGATGTCCAGGCGGAAGCAGGGTTCATATGCTCAGACAAGCTGAGCCAGCGTTCTGTAACTTGAACCCATTATTCCTTGTCCTGCAGACTGGGATGATTGAGAAGAGATCCTCCTGGCCCACCTCTGTGTGACAACAACCCTTCCAGTACTGGAAGAGTGCTATTTAATATTTATTCATTTATTTATTTATGTATATATTGATATCGTTTTGGGAGTGATAAAATGGCTTCCAAAAGAAAGCTGAGAGACAAGGAACATTCACTCATATGAGCAAATTTTTTTGGAACTGGTCAAGAAGACCTCTTGCCTTCTGAACTACCTACTCTGCGAGATGTCTTGACTGAGTCTTGAGAGATATGGATTATTTTACTACGAGGACAAAGTGCTGAGGATGCTAGACTAGAAGCAATCCTGTAATCATTCTGGCAAAGGACCATTTATCCCAAACCCAAACTGATTGAGAAGTGGGAACTTTCTAACATTGCTTTTGTTGTGACTGTTATAAATACAAAAATTAGAATCTTACATAAGATGCAAGATAGCTGGGGGCAGGCTAAGAAATATTTACCTTTGCTGTGAAAGGCTTGAAGTTGAAACCACAGTGGCTTTCACATTAAAACTTGACACAAGCATCTTCTATCTTGACATCCTCTCTCACCCCACTGCAAGTGAAAAATTGTGCTTTGGTGTGAGGCAGGCTGTGCTGCACACTACAGAAAGGTAGCTCATATTTGATGTATAGATGTCGCTCAGACTTTAAGATCCCAATGATTGTGAATGAATGAACTTGCTTTCCTTAAGGGACAGAGAGACAATACTGGTTCTATTGGACCACAGATTGGTCTGCCAGATTTTCCTGAGCGGAACAGACAAGTCAAAAGCAAAAGGCAGAAACGGTGGCAAGAGGCTGAGAGAGTAGAAGACTTTCTGAATATAAGCAGAAAAGAGTACCGTAAGCCCAATATAATCAAAGGAGGTAATTTCCTGCACTGCTGATGAAAAAGAAATGACTTATTCTGATGATGGAAAGGAAGGATGAAGGTGATGGAATTTCGTTAGAATTGCCCTCCTTCGACTTCAAATTAAAATAAGCAGCGGAAGCTGCGGAACACATTGGAAATCCTCAATGTTGCTATGCAGTGCAGAGCATTATGGAATGGTGCTTCATGCCGCGGTCCACAGCTGCCATTACCACTGCAGCTTTCATCGACGTTGGCTTAGTTACTAAATTGACTAGACATTTTGTAGTGCATCATCATCATGATAAAGTCAAGAGGGCCCAGGAAAGAATTATGAAATCGCTAGATCAAAATTTTGAGGAACTATGTAAGAAGAAGAGTACAATTGATTGCATCTTCTTTGATGACCATCAAGAAGACACAACAGAAGTTATGACTTATGATGCTGAAGAAGACTGATAACTGCGATCGGTGTTTCCCCAGCATCAAATGAAGAGCATTATTGTGTATATGCGGCAATCCAGGTGGGGAAGGTTTCCTTACCACTTCACTCCGGAGAAAAACAGAAAAAAACCTGCTGAAATTATTGCTGATAATTTAGTGGATTTCAAGAAGAAGAAGAGCATTGATGAAACTCTGCAGGATTCCACAAATGTAAACAGTACACTCACTGGTTGGACTGTCTGGTGGTCATGCACTTGGTTGAGGTTAAACTTTGCCGCAAGCTGTGCGAGTGTGCATGCTCTTCAGACGAATGAGTTGGCCCTGTGACACTTGATCACTCAGTTCACGACACTAGATGGGAAGACCTTATCAAACAACAAATGGACTGAAGTAATTGGGAAGATGCTAGACAGTGCCACAGAGCTGGAAGTTGATGCTTCATTTACTAAAGTCTCAAATAGGAGAGTCTCAGTTCCCTCCCTTACTCACACTGAATGAATGAATGAATGAATGAATGAATATATTTATTACGGTCAACGACCAGCTCCAAATAACCATTTTGTCAACAGATCACGCATGTGGGAACAGATTTCCACAGGCCATAAGGACGGGAGAAGTGACCTCCCTAATCTTGCCCTTCTTGGAATTAGTCCAGTGTGTCACTCGAGACGAGATGGTCAAAAAAACGACTACTTCTACAACCAACCCGGTTTGCCGTATACGCGTATCAAAAACATGGTTTGAAGGGGAGAACCCTCCAGAACTTTAAACTGATAGAAGTGGAGTACATTGCTGGTGGTGACTGGTGTGGTGAGTACTTTCCCTGCTGGTACCAGATTAAAACACTATTGGGTGAAGGTCCACCACGGCACGCGCCATGTGTTGCTCCAGCTCCAGCTCCAGTTCCTAAGAGTAGACTCAAAAAGAAGAAAGCTGTAGTGGATGCAGTTTTTGACAACAATACTGCGGTCAGCTTCAGCATGTTGTTACGCATTCAGCAGCGAAATGATCATTCAGACATTCTTTGGCTCCAGTGTCTGTAATGCAGGGAAAAGGTGGTTTGCTGAAGATTGTTGACTTAGGATGATTTCCTGGCTGATCTTTCCGTACATCCCAGACTCCTTCTATAAATCCTGCTGCTACTTCCCACTGGTTAGAACTCAGAGAATAGGCTGAAAATGTTATATGTATGTAGTATGTACCTCCTTTGACATGAAAACTGTCGATATCATAAGTCAAGAAGTTCATTATTGAGCCAATGCAAGTTCAAAAGTGTCCCTGTCATGCTCATTCTGTAGAAAGAATTGCCAAACAAGTCACACAGAGGCAGGCAGCACAGCACAGCAATGCAGCAAGCAAAGTAAACCATACACATACAGCAGAGAAACTTGGTCCTGAGCTGAGGACAGAGGATATATATTAAATAAGACTCAAGAACAAGAAGAGGCAAGTCTAAGTAGGCGGTTGATGTCTAAGAATGAATGAATCAAAACAAGACGTAATGAAACTTTTTGTATAATTGTTAAAGGGGTGTTACATTCTGTTTCGTTTTTGCTTGTTTAGAGAGAGATGTTTTATGCAAACTGTATGGTTTTTCACAACAGAAGATAAAAAACCTTCTTAGCAACTCTGTTTTCAGAGAGCACTCAGAGCAGTGACTAATTTAAATGTGTTATGTTCAAGTGCCGATTTGCCCGTGCAAAATGTTATCCAATCAAAGACATAATAGCAGATTTGAATACCTGATATCAAAAGACATAGTTTTAGATCCCCTATATCACAAATTTGAGAAAAATTAATTTTGACCCGAGTAAATGACATACCCTATAAAATGCATTGCTTTCAAGGGGCGTGCAGTTGCAGTTGCAGACTGACTTCTTATAATCTGCTCCAAAAATTTCCCTGGAATTTCTGTCCGACTGCCTGTGCCTGGTGGTCTATTTATTTTATATATAATATATATTATAGTCGATATATCCTATACGAGTTCCTGTTCCCCCAGGTTGCATCCCTTGGCCCATGTTCGGATACTGTTCTTCTGGGCATGTGGTGCAACGCACAATGGTCTGCATGTGGAAAGGAAAAAATGGACTTTGGTGGTATATAACTAAGATCTCCCAGTCCCAATAGATTTGTTATGATATTTTCTATATGACGTCGTGGGCCGGCGTAGGGGCAACACAAGCCAAGGATGGAGAGGAGGCCAGGCCAGGAACTATCCTTCTGTGTTGGTTCTGTGGGGCACTAGGGCAGGCAGGGGTGCTCTTCCTGACTTGCTGCGGGTGAAAGATCATCTATCAGAGAGGTAGCACTGGGCTAGACGGTGCAATGTGTAGTAGACTGGACAGACACACATCGTTTGCATGCCTTGGCAACTGGTGGTGGTGGGCTGGTGGCCCTCCGTGTCGTGCTGAATTGCAACTCCCGTCATGCCTCACCACCAGTTCCGATGCCCGAAAGATTTTATGGGAGTAGCTTTCCAGCAACCTCTGTCTGCTGGGCAAGGCAAGCAGCTGCCCACCCCCGAATTATGGGAATTGAATTGATGAAGAGAGATTGATGAATTAGTGGGATCATGGCTCCTAGACTAGTCCTAGTAGCTCTGTTCATAACCCTCACCACCACCCAGCCTCCATCACAGCACAGGCTGGGAGAGGTGCAGTGCTTTAGTTACACATGCTCACGGTCACAGTGTCACATGGCCACAAGCCTGATTACTCATGGAAAATAGGTGGGGGTGGGGGTGTTCCTATGACTGTAATATGGAAAAAATACTGTAATAAGTATTCCTTTGCCTTTTCTGCACGGAACTTTCCCCCTGGCTTTTGAAAGACACTCTAAGCCAGTGATGGCAAACCTCTTTGAGCCCGAGTGCCCAAACTGCAACACAAAACCTACTTATTTATTTCAAAGTGCCAACACTGCAATTAAACCTGAATACTGGGGGTTTAGTTTAGTAAAAACAACTCATACAGTTGTCTGAACTAATTAACATCTTTTGTCTTAAAAGAAAAACACAATAACAGGGCTTTCAATGATACAAACAGTTTTTTATTGAAAAAAAATCAACTCAAATTTTTTAAATAGTACTACATTGTACACATAGCCTGAAGGTAATTTAGATACACTTTTTAAATAATTAGGCACATGTATTTTTGGATAAGGGATTCTCAACTTGTAATATGATTATATGCCAGACTGAAATTGTATGGGGCAAGCTTTACTCCGGGTCCTTTCCCTGCTTCTACAGGTGTCGGATTAGTAAAAGTAAAAGTCAACCTGTACTAGGATGAGCAAGATAAACAAGAAAACTAAACTTGCTTAACACATTTTAAACAACCTTTATTCTTGGGACTACAAACACTGCATTAGGTAAAAGTTTGCATTGGGCATGCACTTTTTCAGGCTGTAGAAAGTTTATAGTTCTTATTTATGCTAAAAATGATTAGTGGTTTATAATTCATGTATAAATAAATGTAAATAAACAGGGGAGGAAGGGAAGGAATCTGGAGGGGAAAGGAGAAGACTTCAAGTGTTTGGGGGAAAGAGGGGGGAGATTGTGATGAAGCCAGGGAGAATGTGGGGAAAGGAGAAGAAGGTGCTGGCTAGGAGGGAATGAAGCAGCTGGGGGGCAAGAATGAAGCAGCTGGGGGGCAAGAATGAGGCGGCTGGATGGGAATGCACGCGCGGCAGGGATGTAATACGAGCCTTACCTGGGCTCGATGTTCTCCTCTGATTGTTCCTGCGGCGGCCCGATCTCACTCTTCTGAGCGGCGCGGAGTGTTCTCCGTGCCGCTCAAGCTGCTGCCGCTGCCGCCGCCCATCGCTCTTCTGAGCAGCGCGGAGCATTCTCCACGCCGCTCAAGCTGCTGCTGCTGCTCCCACCGCTGCCCGTCACTCTTCTGAGCGGCGCGGAGCGTTCTCCGCACTGCTGAAGCCGCCGCCTCCGCCTCTGGACCCGCCGTCGCCGCCCATTGCGTTATGTCCTGCGCGCTGGATCCCCGCGCTCTGTTTTTGGCGGGGGGGAACCAGGACAACAGGGTTTAAACAGCCCTGTTGCCCTGGTTCCCCCCCCCCGCCAAAAACAGAGCGCGGGGATCCAGCGCACAGGACATGATGCGACGGGCGGCGGATCCAGCACGCAGGACATGACGCGATGGGCGGCGGCGGGTCCAGTGCGGCCGGCGCGGAGGCAGTAGGTAGGCCCGTCAGCCCCGCCCGCCGCATCACAGCCTGAGCCCTGGCGCGCAGCATGACGCTGCCTCACGCCGCCGCTGGGGAGTGTTGGCGCCAGGCGGTGACTCCCCTGGTGACCTATGGCTCGCGTGTCAGCAGAGTGGTCCACACGTGCCACCTGTGGCACGTGTGCCATAGGTTCGCCATCACTGCTCTAAGCCATCTAGCTCAGGCTGTAACTTTACTGGCTTGTTGATATTCCTTGATGAGAAAGAGTAGTAAGATAATTGTCTGCATTGTGATGTTGATCATGCAAGATAAGATTACAAGACTGAATGAAAAGGGCATATGCCCTTCAAAGACTGTCCTCTTCCTTCTCTATCCTCTCACTCCCTATATGGGTTTTTTTCCTGCTTGAAAATGGCAGAGATCAGATCGTAAGGTTTTCAAGGAAAACAATTCTTGCAGAGAAAAATGAGAATGCTGACATCAGAAATATTGCCAGCCCAGAATGCATGTTTAGAGCAAAATACCTGATGGAAAGTTACAAAGAGGGTGGCCTTTCTTGTGCCTGCCCTTTCCTTAGAGAGATTCATTACAGTGTGGTCCTGTCAATGAAGGGATTCTTTTCTGACCCTCTCTGGCTGATTATTACCCTTAAGTCAGCTGTGGGCAGAATTGGACCGTGGATTGAGCTTCCTTACCACCCCCACAGATTCCATGAACATCCTTTTCTGCGGTCCACAGGGGGATATGTGTGGTGGTGGGGGGGAAGTTTCCCCTGGACCTCTTGCAGTTATCCACTGTTGTGTTGATTCCTTCTATCCCATTCTGTGCATGTGTCCTTGGGAGTCATATATATCAAATATAGAGGGGTGTAAATGGTTGCAGCAGGAGTAATGCATTCTCTTCTTTCTGTCAATTAGCAGATCCCTTCATAATGTGCATAATCTCATAGAAGCTCATGATGGAAATCTAAGATAGACACAAAATATCAACCTTGGCTGCTGATTATGCAGTAAATGTCAACTCAAAGGAATTCTTTTTCAGTGCTTCTGAATTTCCACCTTGAGAGGAATCATAGAAACATACAAAAGTAGAGTTGGACTTGGAAGGGGCCTATATAAGGCCATCGAGTCCAACCCCCTGCTCAATGCAGGAATCCCAGTCAAAACATCCCTGAGAGATGGCCTTCTAGCTGCACCTTGATTGAATGCCTCCAAAGTGGGAGAGCCCGGCGGCACCAACTCCCTACGTAGTGTTGGTTGGTTCCCATACTTCCATATTGTCTTATTGCTCTGTCTAACAGTCAGAAAATTTTTCAAGATGTGCAGTGCAGGCAGAATATGGGTCCCTCCCTGTAACTGGAGCCCATCATCATCCCATGTCCCATAAACTGGGATGATGGAGGACTACACACTGGAGATCCTCCTGGCCCTCCTCTGCGTGACAACTAGTGACAAACTGACAACCCTTCTAGTGATGAGGGATGAGTGCAGTCAGTGCAATATCATATCTTCCCTCAGTCTCCTCTTCTGAAGGCTAAACATGCCCACTTCTTTCAGTTCTTTCCTCATAGGGCCTTGTTTCCACCAGTCCCTTTTTCATATTTGTTGCCCTCCTCTGAACCCTCTCCGGTTTGTCTACATCCTTCTTAAAGTGTGGTGTCCAGAACTGGACGCAGAACTCAAGATGAGGCCAGTGCTGAGTGGGGGGGGGGGAATTGTCAGTTCACGCGATTTGGAAGCTATACTTCTATTAATGCAACCAAAAATAGCATTTGCCTTCTTTGAAGCCACATCGCACATTGCTGGCTCTGTGGCTCATATTCAGTTTGTGATCATCTACAACAATTCCAAGATCCTTCTCACTTGTAGTATTACTATTGTTGAGTCAAGTGCCCCCCATTCTGTTACTGTGCATTTGGTTTACTTTCCTCTCCCTAGGTGCAGCACTTGTTGGAATGTGTCCCTATTAAATTTCATTCTGTGGTTTTCAGCCCAGCGCTCCAGCCTATCGATCCTAACTTACTTCTTTATAATCTGCTGCTAAATTATCAAAGGGATTGGTGTCTACTGACCGCCAGTCTACGGTTTATATGGTTCCTCCATTTTTTGTCCTTCTTGAGTTGAGCAGCATTTGCCCACCTCCTGCCCTGTCATCTGTCACTGCACCTGTCCTCCAGGATTTCTCAAAGATGATGGAGTGGAGACTGGTGGAGAGTGGTTCGAGAGTACTTATGTCAGTCAGTCCCTGGAATGCTTTTTCTTTGTAGGCTAGGCCGTAATGATTTTGCCATTCCCAAAGCGTAGTCGTCGACCGGCCCACCACCACCATTTCTATCTCTGTCGTTTTCTATGCATGTATCAAGAGAAAACTTTTTGGTCGTTTTCGGCATCCCTGTTGAAGAGGAATAAGATGCATTGCACACCATAACTAGTGCCCACCCCATTGGAGGCAGCATGATCCAGAACCAGAATAATAGGAGAAAGCCTCTGCTTTGTAACATTCAATCAGGACTAGAAGAAGATGGGCACATACAAAAAACGATTACACTAGCTGGTTCTGCCCTTGTGCGGTACTAATTTTCAAGAGGCTTTCCATTTCTCTTTCTTAGTTTCCATTCCTCTGGAAGGTTTCATTTTTAGACGGAATGGAAGTAACTATGTTGCTAGCTAGTAGAGATGGCAGGGCAGGGGACCCTGTTTCATTTGGATTAAAGTCTGTGCTGCGCTCCATCTCTGGATGTTACTAGCTAGGTGATGTGTGCATGAAGAGCTAGACTAAATAAATATTGTTTGATGGGGGGGGGAGATGCTGTGATGAGAGGGGGCACTGAACGGATGCATATAGAAAAATACAGCTTCTATTTGTATTGCTTTCTGAGGGCTCTATGAAGCCAGCTTTGACTGTTGCTCAGTAGATAACAGACCTATCAAAGGCATCTATGGACTGGCATGATGCATCCTGCAGGGTTATTATTACCAAAATCAATCTAATTTTAGGAAATCGACAAACAGATGATGCAGCAGCAGTGCTACTTCCATGACTGATTTTTGGAGGATAGTGTCCTGTCATTTAGCCTAGGTGAGGATCTGCAGCAGAGTGATCCTTCCCACCCAGCAGTGATCCCAGACAGTGGAGCTGGTGGTGGACCTTTGCTCTTTCACTGTTCTCCCTGTTGACTGTTGAGGGGCTTCAGTTCAGAGAACTTATGGACGAGACGAGAGGACATGGTGGGACCTTTCAGCTTGAGTGTGAAAACCCCATGCTTTCCTATGTTAAAAGAGAACTGATCGGATTTTTTGAAGCACTTGATTTGTAAAATCAGAGCCGCCTGGACCTGGATCATTTCTGACTGGAAGCTGGGCCTCTATGCTCTAAGCGGTATGCTAGAATAAGTAGTTGTCATCTTTTCTTAATACACACACAGTAGGTATATAACCTGGAAAACTGTTTTTCAAAATTATACCTCCTTCTTATAACCTTCAACTTCAGGCATACTGTGTTTCTTGATACTGAATTCCAATTACATTTCAATGGATAGTGTCAATCTGAAAGTTTTCTTGAACCTGACCTGAGCCGGCTGTGAGGCACACCTCACTGCCGCGGCAGTGAGAGACTGAGAAAGCCGTTCGGGGATTGGGAAAGCCCGCCCAGGCAGACATCGGCTGCTCTGATATAGACTACAGAACAGACAGACAGACTAAGAGAAGGATGCAGCAGAACCACCAAATGGATACTCTGAACTGAACAAATATTTTGTGCTTATTGTTTCTAAAATCCTCATTAAATTGACAGATACACTTCTTTGCAATCATCATGATCTCCGAGTTGTTGCTGCGCCAAGGGTAAAGAAAAAGGTAGATGTAGCCGCTACCGGGAGACCCCAGATGCCTGAAGAACTCCTTTATTTGCGAAGTGCAGAGGAAATCTGGTAGTGCGTTCTAACAGGTGCTAGTCCTGCTGCACCACTACAGTATTTATTTATTTATTTATTATATTTATATACCCCACCTTTTTTCCTGCAAGGAACCCAAGGCTGCTTACATCCTCATCCTCCTCTCCATTTTATCCTCACATCACAACAGCCCTGCTGTGAGGTAGGTTAGGCTGAGAGGCAGTGACTGGCCCAAAGTCATCCAGCGAGCTTCATGGCCGAGTGTGGACTAGAACCCGGATCTCCAAGTCCCAGTCCAACACTCTAACCACTACGCCACACTGGCAATCATGTATATGCCTACTCGTCGTTAGTAAGCCCCATTGAATTTAGTACCACTGCTAATACTACTACTAAATTCAATAGTACCCAGGGTACCCCACTGAATTTAGTACCACTGCGCCCCAGTAGCAATAATGTATATCAGTAAGTCTACTCATTAGTAAGCCCCATTGAATTTAGTAGATTTGCTTCCAGGTAAGTAAGTGTGTGTGTAGAATAGCGGCTACGGATTACGGAATTTCAGTCTGAGGCTACTACTACAACAACTACACTGCACACTCACTTACATGATGGATGGAAGTAAGACCCTTGGGATTTAAAGTGGGTTACTTCACTTGTTAGACATGTGTGTAGTTGCAATGTAAGGCAAGAGTCTAGATCACATGGAGCTTCATTGAATTCAGTGGGCATTTAGTGGACATGTGTAGGATACGGCTAAATTTCTATGCACACTTTACTTGGACAAAAGCCCTTCTGAACAGGAACTTAGTTCTTCTGACTGACTGAACATGCTAGGAGGACCCAACACAGCCAGTAACAATATTGAGCCCTTTGTAGGAAAGGGAAGATACAAAGTTGTTGTAACTACATGATCATTAATAACAATATATGACCGTGAATCTAATCTGTAAAACTGGATCACTAGACATATTCACATAAAGTTTGTGAGAGCGAGAGAGTCATCATCAGTATGATAAGGGATCTATATCGCACGCCAGCCATCTCACATGTAGCAGGGGATTTAAGGCAAAGCAAAACAAGACACCAGGTATAATATTTTATTAAGTGAATGAATATATCAGAAAGAATGGGTCTCATCTGGGCAGCATGCATGCCAAAACCAGCCTTGCTTCCACTGTTCCCCATTTATAGGGCTAGGTCAGTGTCCTCAGAAGCGGAACCTCAGATTGTTCCTGATAAAGTAGAACTTTATTTCATTTTCAAACTTTATACTGAAGGAAACGAAATAGTTAAAAGAAAACCTTACAAGATTTTCTAGCCAGGCATGTGGACAGATTGCCAGGGTCCTGACTAATACTAAAAGAATGTAGTCAATGGCTGGTAATGACTGTGGCTATGACTGACAATGGCTGTTGTTGATTCGCAAAGGTTGAGGTGTTTTGCTGTCTCACCCTGCCTATGTGACCAAGATAAGATAATACCTACCAGCTGCTTGATTGTAAGATCATCTTCCTGTCTCCTTGTAAAGAAATCCCCCTCCCTAAAGCAAACCCCCTTTTGTCTTGACCTTGCTGACCAATGTAAAGAACTGTTGCCAAATGACCAGACTTAGGTATGCTATAAAAGTGGTTGTAAAAGCCCCGCCCGGGGTTCTGCTTTGCGACACAGTCCGCAGGACCAATTGTGCACAATAAACCTCTTTCCAATAACCCGAGTTGGTCCTCGTTGTCCTTAACTGAGTTAAGGGGTGACCACTTCATCTGGCGACCACGAAGGGACAGCGAGGAAGCTTTGCAGCTTGCTCGGGGCACAGCCCACCGCTGCCCCCTAAGGAGAGGCCTTGCGGAGCTCCCAGCGCGCATCACAGCACTTGGCTGTGAGGGAATCCGAACAGGGGGCCTGACGGAGCAGCGGTCGGACGGTGACTCCAAGAACCAACAAAACTCGGTGCAGAACTAGGACCAAGGGGGCCGGACCGGCGGAACAGGCGAGTATACTCTAGGGTTCCTACAGGAGAGAATAGGAACAAGGGGAGGAGGATTTGGCCATCCTCCGGGGATTGGACCTACGAGGCAGCTGAAAAAGGCTGAACTGGTCTCCCTTTTGGGTAAAGGAATAAAGGATTGGGCCTACGAGGCAGCTGAAAAAGGCTGAACTGGTCTCCCTTTTGGGTAAAGGAATACAAGAGATCTCGGGAGGGAATGTGTTGGTATGTGTGGTGAAGTGTGAATGCCGCTGCAGTTCCCGTAGGTGACCGTGGAACGTCCGGGGCCGCGGGTCAGCGGAGCGTGTGTGTGAAATCCCTTAACGTCTAACAGGAGAGACCCCTTACTCTCCTGTCTGTACCCCACCCTTCTGTTTCTGTTCTTGTTGTTGGTCTTAGAATTAAGAGAATGGGGCGGGGGGGGAAGCAGCGTCCCAAGGACACAGCTTCAATGCATGGAAAGGAATTTCAAAGCAGGGTTTGGGAGAGACTACGGGCGAAAACTTGAACACAAAACTCTCCGGACCCTGTGCAAGGTAGAGAGTGGCCATCCATGGGAGTGGGGTGGCCAGCACAAGGCTCCTTCGACCTCAATATCATCGAGCAAGTACACTAAAAGGTGGCTCAGACTCCAGGAGGACACCCAGACCAATACTCCTACGTAGACCAGTGGCAACAAAAAGTAAAAAAAAACAAAAACCGCCCCATGGTTAAAAAAGAGTGCAAGATGGAGGTGGCACACATAATGATTGCCTAGAAAGGGATCCTGCCCTGCCTGCTCGCCCAGTTGCCTAGGAAAGAAAAGCACAGACTAGCTAATCGCATTCCTAATAGATTAGAAGTCAAACACAAGATCTAAGAATGGCAAGAAGTACTGGTACTCAAAGAACCCTGTGTTGTGTTAAAGAAATACAACAACAACAAAAATGTTTGTGAGATTTTTGTGCAAAGAGTTCCTGAGCATACGCAAAGTTTTGGTGCCTTTTAGAGTCTCCACCAGTCCTGTGTTTAGTGAAAAAGAAGGGAGTGTGCTCCTAACCAAAGCACATACTTCCTCAGATCTGAACTAGAGGCGAGAAGTCCCAAAATGAAAAGAATATATATATATATATATATATATATATATATTTGTTATAGCTGCTAGCAAAATCAAACAGTTCTCCAAAGAAATGGGCAAAAATGAATTGAAATACCTCCTTTTCATTTTCTTCTGGTTCTTGATTACTGCATTGTGTTATTGATATTGTGTTATTGTGATTGATGTTGAAAGGTTTAAGGTTTAGAAAAGAGGGAAACCTTCAATAAGGATAGTATACATGTGCGTGTGAAAATGTCTGTGTGTGCATGAATGTTGTTAGATTCATAAGCTGTTGAAAGACAGACAGGCCCATCTCGCTCTCCTTCGCTTATTAGAATTCATAAGCTGTTGAAGCTGGGGAGTCCCACCAGAGTCAACAGACAGGGACACCCCCCCTTCTTTCCAAACCTCCCTGCTGATGAATGCATATAAGTCGCTGAACAAGATCTGGGACTAAATCAGGTCAAGACGCCCTGATCTCTGTTGCGGCAGAGTTTCAAAAGCAAGTGGGCCTGATTGAACCCCCCCTCCCATGATCCAGTGACATGCGAATGTTGTGTGCCTGTTTGTGAATTAAACCAAAGCACTACACACACACACAGTGAGGAGCTCAAAAAGGTAGAATTCTGTGCCACAGTACATCATAGGTGGGAACCAAAATGCTCCAAAAGGGGCACCTTTAGCAATAGTACTCCAAGAATTTGCCTCTTTACCTAGAAGAAAGACTTTGTCAAAAACATGGTGGCAAACTCTTTGTACTGAAGAAGAATGGCCATGCAGAGAGAGAAGTACTTGGCCCAAAAATGGGTCCTAAGAAAAACAGATCCTAAGGGACCTTCGGGTGGCCCTAGAGGACAAATTCCCAGGACAATTGGATGATTGGTATGTTTAGACAGAAGTGAGATTTCAGAAGGGCTACCTTAAGCCTTCCGAAGTACGGGTAGGTTCACCAGACAAAAAGTGCTTCTTCAACCAGATACTCGTAAATGGTAAATAATGCTTTAAAAACTCAAGCAATTGAAAACATTTAAAGAATGCTTGCAGTTGTCAGCAGAATCTCCAGCATAATTTCTGTACTGGTGAAAACAACAAATCCGCTTGTTTAGAGGGGTAGATCCTGAGGGCCCAGCAAAATGAGCCTTTAGTGATATCCATTTGTAAAACATTCTCAAAGGGAGAAGAAAAACATGTAAATGAGATTCTGGCTACTGCAAGCCATGTGTGTAGCCAAAAAGAAAAAAGAAGGTTTATGTTCAAGTTAAATGTTTATTCTTCCAAGTGGGGCTAGTTGATAGTGTAAATTGAAAAAGTTTTTATTTTGTTTTGAGTGTGTGTTGAATCTCTAAAGTAAGCAAAAATAGAAAAAAAAAGTTGCTCTTGGTTATGCAATTGCGAGGTTGCTTCCTCTTGTATGGCAAAAGCAACTGGAGATGTGAGAAGATTAAAATTTTAATCTTAAACGAATTGCAATGATTTGAAGGTAGAAAAAAAGGTTGAGAAAAAAGTTTCTCCGTTGCACCTCGAAAACAAACAAAACTCTCAAGTGACTGCAGGTTTCCTGGTATGCAAGAATTGGCCAATCACGCTCCCAGAGAATCAGCAGCTAACCACTAGAGCGAAAAACGATACTAAAGTGTTTTTTTTAAAAGAACTGTAATTGAGAGAGTCTGAGCATTGAGAATGCAAGTTTTCTGAGCATAAGCAAAGTGTTAGTACCTTTTGGGAATTGAACTGTGTTAGCTTTAAAAGGTCAGAAAGAGTCTGCCCCTGATCAAGGCAGGCTTTTTCTCTGAGACTACAGCTGATGCAAGATAAGCTCAAAAAGAAATGGTTAACTATTTTTCACAGAAGATTCAAGAGCTTCACCAATGAGTGGAGCCAAAAGGTTTTTGAAAAAAAGAAAAGAGATGATTATTTAAAGGCATGTAGACTGTCCCCTCTGCCCCGAGGAGGGGGGGGAGAGGGCCATAGAGAAAGAGATAGTAAGAAAAAAAAAGTTTAGGAAAATGTAGGAGAAAAAAAAATAAGGAAAAGAAAGACTAGGCAAAAAAAAAGGATAAACAAGGGCAGATGCAAAAGAAACATTAAAATTGCAAGCAAGAAGGGCATAGAAAATAAAATAAAACCCTCTCTGCCCAAGATATGCAGGCAAAAAAAAAAAAAAAAGTTGTAAAAGATGTGATAAAAAGTAAAGATTTTGAAAAAAAGCTATTTGAAAGAAAGTTGTGTGAAGCAGTGTCAAAAACATAAACAAAAAAGAGAATGCGTATCTTTAAATATATATATATTGAGAAGTAATGTGCAGTTCTGTTCTTAACAAGGCAAATTAGAAATCAAAAGTTTTCTTGTCTTCTTGAAAAAAATGAGAAATAGTTCTGTTAAGTCATGATGGATTGTGTAAACTAAAGGCTACAATAGAATGTAGTCCCAATTCTCCTGGCATTTGCTGAGTCTCTGGAGAATGAAGAAAACAGGGCTTTCTGCCAATATTGGCTTTGGTACCAGCAGAATATTAGGCGGAAAACTAAAAAGAAGTGAGGGCAAGTCTGGGCGACTGAGGGCTGGTTCATACGTGCACATCCACAACTTGAAGACTATAGGTGAATGTACGCTGGCTGGGGCATGCTGGGAGTTGCAGGTCAAAAACATCTGGGGACCCAAGGTTGGAGAACACTGGTGTAAGCCAACTCCACTGCAAAGTGCTGTGTTTGAGGTGATACAAGACTTTGACTGGGTCCAGACAACACGATAACCCACACTCAAGAGTTGAGTGTGAGTTGTTGTTGAAACGTGGGTTATCGTGTTGTGTGAACCCAGCTGCGCTAACAAGCCATGGCTTGTTAACCACGAACAACCTATGAAGAGAACCCATGGTTTGTTGTTGGGTTGTGAACTGTGGGTTGTTCAACGTGGTTTGTTATCTCGGCTGGGTTCAGACAACACGATGACACCCACATTCCACCAACAACCCACACTCAACCTCTGAGTGTGGGTTATTGTGTTGCCTGAACCCAGTCTCTGCATCCATAGTTAGAACTTTGATGGTCCATTTGTGCATGCAACAGGCAGGCAATAAACCTGCCGGTACGAACCAGCCCTAGAACAGTGAGGGACGTGCTGAAACTGATCCAAAATAACTTTGATTAATGCTACTACTTTGAGTAAGCTCCTCTGACTAACCCATTGCCAGCTTTCTGCTTCAGCCTTGACAAACCAGATTGTCCACTTGATCACACACAGAGAGGTTATTTTTCTACTTTGACTAACCCAACATGCCTTCATTGATAGAAGCTGCCACTGCAAACTGCAACTGTGTGTGTGTCAGCCTTGGTTGCATACTTTGGAGAACTCTTTCACTATGTGACAAATAAAGCCAGAGAGGAGATACCTATACATTCAATACTTTACCACTTCCAATGGGTGTTGCTAGGCATGGGCACAGAGGACATGTGGCCTGAATCTATTTCTGAGTGCCCTGAGTCAGGGCCAGTGCTAGGTACTGAAAAGATCTGGGGCTCCAGCCCACAGGACACACACACAGAGAGAGCACAAATCTACACATGCTAATTTACATATGCTCTAAAGTCTCTCTCTGTGTGTCTGTCTCATATTTATATATAAAAAAGGTCTGGACAGGGGAAAGGAGGGCATTTGAGTGAGCCAACCAACAAGGAGCAAGAAGAAGGGCCAGCTGCACACACGAAGACCAGGACCCGGGGAGTGCAGAAGAAGAAAAGAAACCCACACATGATTGATAAGGGCATCCTTCAAGCCCTCTCTAGCTGCCTCCTCCCAACACCAATCTCTTCCCTTGCTCCTTTCTCTTTCCTCCTGCAGTCTTTCAAGATTGCCCCATGCAGACTTCTTGGGCTGAAGCTGGTTGGCAGGCAGGCAGGGAGAAGGTAATCCCGTCCTTGGGCAGTAGGGCAGATCCAGTCTCTCTCGAGGGGACACTTCCCACAACCTTGGCAAAGGAAGGGTAGCCTCTCCAAAGCCGGTGGCGGAAACCACTCAGAAAGGGTGGGAATGTTCGGGGCTTTGCCTTCCGCAGTGCATGGGAAAATCAGAGTTTTGATCGAGGTGGCAGCAGATCACTGATGAGGCTGTGCCCTGGTCCTCCCTTGGCAACAGATCGGTGCCAGTGTGCACGGTTACTCTGCATGGAAAAAATAGCCCCGGATTACAATATTCACTTCCACAAGATGTAGTGATGGCCACCATTTTGGATGTCTTTAAAAGGGGACTGGATAAATTCATGGAGAAAAAGTCTATCAAGGGCTACTAGTCCTGATGGCTAAATGCTATCCCCAGTATCAGGCAGTATGCCTATGTACACCGGTTGCTGGGCAACATGGGTGGAAGGATGCTGTTGCACTCATGTCCTGCTTGTGGGATCCCATGAGCATCTGGTTGGCCACTGTGTGAACGGAATGCTGGACTGGAAGGACCCTTGGTCTGATCCAGCAGGGCTCTTCTAAGGTTCTTCTTATGTTCAGATGGCAAAGAGGCAGGGGCTCCTTGCCTTTCCTTGTGCTGCGTCCAGCTGAACCAAGCATGCCTCCTCTCCCACTGGCATGGTGCACTCCTTCTCAGCAGGACCACTTGCGCTGGAGCTTGTGCTCCAGCTGCTCCTGCCTCATTAGTTGCGTTTGATCCGCTGCCCAGCTTCAACTCCACAGCCTCCTCTCATTCCCAACAACGCCAGCGGTAGACTGTCTGTCCCCGCGGTGCCATCTGCCGCCAGGCAGGCATCATCGTGAGGGAGCCCAGCTGAGGCCAGTGTAGGCTTCTCCTGCGGGGGGGGGGGGGGTTCTGCCACGGTGTTCCACCTCTAACAAGGGGTAAGAGGAAATAGTTCCAGTATGCAAGCGCCCTGCCCTTCCAGCCTGCTTTCTGTAAATCTCATCATGCTAAGAACATAGGATGCTGCCTTCTACTGAGTCATACCCCTGGGTCCAGCTAGCCCAGTGCTGTGAACATGGGTTTGGCAGCAGTAGCTCTCCAGGATTTCAGGCAGGATTCTTTCCTAGCTCTACGTGGAGGTGCCAGGGATTGAACTGGGGAAAGCGCATGCTCTGCCACTGAGCTAAAGCCCCCGATGCTCTGCACCCCACAGTTGATCAGTTTCCCCCCCTGCCCCTGAGAGGTGGCATTAGGGGGTGACTCGCTGGGGCTGGAGCACCGAATCTTTCATTTGGAGGCTCAAATCTCTGAGAGGCCCTCTGCCCCACCACCTTGCTGTCCATGGACACTTGCTGAAAGAAAGGTACAGGGGTCCTGATGATCTCTTCTGCATCTGATGATCCCCCTGGATGAGCGGGCTTTTGGCCCACATGGGCTTCCCCTCCTGCTGCCCCCCCCCGAATCTTTCTGCCTGAAGTTTTTTTTCTGAAATCAGATGCCCTCCTCTCCCCTGTCCATGCATCCCTTTTTTTTTACAAATAGTGCAGTTGTTAGGAGACACATGGTTCATTACAGACACACACACAGAGAGACTTTATACAGCAACTGTAAATTAGCACATGCAAATTTGCGCATTTTTAGTGTGTCGTATGGTCCTGCTGAGCCCTGGATCTTTTTGGTACCTAGCATTGCCCCTGCCAGCCCTAAACCTTCTCTCTCCTTTCTACCAACAATGTTGGCCTCTCCAGCTCTTCTGTGTACTCTTCCCCCAAACCAGAAGACACAGGAGTTGGTTTGTTTTCTCAGAAAGTCGATCAGAATTGACATCTGTACATGTAAATCAGCATGTGCGGCTTTTATGGAAATGTGTGTCCTACGGGCACATGCTGCGAATCTTGTAAGTACCTGGCAATGGCCCTCGCTGCTTTTGCTTTTCTCTTCCCCCTCTCCCCAACATACACTTAAAGACAGCAGACAATAACAACAACAACAACAACAACAACAACAACAACAACGGGGCTCATGGATGCTGCCAACTGTTCAAGCAGGCCTCTGTAGCTGTGCCTGCTGGATCAGCAGCAATTAGTCACTGAAACGTTTACATCGGATTTACTCTGCCTTTCTACCAAGAAAAACAGCCCTCAAGGCAGCTGCTAATTGCTGCAATGCACACAACAGGGTTGAAGGCACAGCCCGGCAGCTGTTTGAAAAGTTGGCAACCCTGTGACTTATTCCTCTGAAAGAATACGGTTTTGCTTATGCCCATCTAAGCCTGGTGTCTGAATAAACTCCCAGGTAGGGTGGCCACATGCCCTGTTTTACAGAAGACAGTCCTCTCTTTGAAGGGCTGCCAGAGGGCTGTCCTCTGTTTGGAAGGCATCCTCTCTTTGAAGGGCTGCCCAGTCCAAGTCCGGTTTAAAGACAAAGAGCCATCAGAAGGGAGCGTTGGGCCTTGAAGCTGCCCATCACCAGCACCTGGACGGCAGACTGAGCAGACACACGGGGCACCTGGCCACAGTCTTCCACACTATGGTGAGATATACTGTATTTCTAGCTCACTTAGAATAATTATTTCTAAACTTGCATCTATACATATAAAGTGGCATATGCAAATTGGTGTCCTCTTTCTTTGGTGATTCACAACTGGCTGCCCTGCTCCCTCCCAGGACCTCATTCAGCCTACGTCCGACTCCTCCAACCCCTCATATTGCGTCTACATGGATACCTCCCCCCCCCTCTCTGTGGGGAAAGCCCACAGCTCTGTCTTGCTCCCACATTTGCTCCTAGACAGCCACACACATCACGGCCCAGCTTTGCCCGTTTATCGAGTCCCCCGTGTCTGCACATTTTCCATGCATAAAGCAATAAATCAAGGCTGATCAAAGGGAAACATGGGGATCGCGCTAAGCATGCCAGATCAGCAGATTTTTCCAGTGTAAGGAGTGTGTGTGTGTGTGTGTGTGTGCACATGTGCGTGCATAGATGTATATCTCTCTATATAGAGGGAGATCTATATGTGTGTGCATGTGCATAGATATATAGAAATGCATAATAATAATAATAATAATAATAATAATTTATAATAAAATAGAAATAAAATAGAAATAGAAATAATAAAATAAAAATAAAAAATAAAATAAAATAAAAATAATATATAGAAATGCATCATCATCATCGTCATCATCATCATCATCATCATCAAGACACAGCAAATGAAAGCACAGGGACATCTCTATCAGCTTACCTTGCTCTCTGGTGCACCCTTGTGGCCAACTTTGCATCAAGGAATTGATGGCTTTTTCTGGGTTGTACAGATTCCGTAGATTTATGAACCAGTTTTTTTTTTTTTTTAACTTTTGGAGGAAATTTGCACAGTTTCGTTCGTTCGCAAATACGCACGAGTGCGAGTGCACACTCACATAAGTGTGCCTTAACTAATGTGCATTAACTGTGTGCGCTTGCATAAATGTACATTTGCAAACGAGCAAAATTCTCATACAAAAATATTTGGTTCTGTCAATGAGCAGATGACAGAACATAAGACACCCGACAACCTGCAAAGCACAGATGGAATGGATTTAACAAAATCTGTACATCCCTACGTTACACTTTTAAGGTGGAGGAACACGGCTGTTTGCTGTGACTTGCAGGTGGCAAAGAACTAGAGCAGGGGCCTCCAACCTTGGGTTCCCAGATGTTGCTGGCCTACAGCTCCCAGCATACCCAGCCAGCATGGCTAATGACAAGGGATTCTGGGAGCTGTAGTCCAGCAGCATCTGGGGACCCAAGGTTGGAGAGCCCTGAACTAGAGAGAAAAGTGCCTGGCTAATTTTTCAAGAGGCACGATTCATAGTGCAATCTGGACAAGGCAGCACGGGGTGTGTCCAGGTGAGGTTTTTTATTGTGCACTTGCAGTGCTCCATTCACAGAATTTTACAGGGCAAATCTAGGCAACATCATCTCCCATTTGGAACTCTCCCGTGTTTTCCCACTGCTTCATGCATGCTGAAAACTGACATCATTTTTTTCTTACTAGGAAAAGCCTATTAAGGGTGCAATCCTATGCAGGTTTAGACTGAAAACTATCCCAATGCTGGCTGGGGAATGCTGGGAGTTGTGGGACTTTTTTCTGTCTAAACCTGCGTAGGATTGCGCCCTAAGGCAGAAAAGAAAGAATAGCTGCTTGTTTGAACCTCCTCCTCTCATTTATGTCACAGGATAGACTATGAGGCTTTGCCCCATCCCTTCATTAAAAATAGGTGTCTCACCAGAATCCTACATTTCCCCGCATCTTTCTTTGCTTTGAAGGTCTGATAATCAGGACTAGCAACTTGTGAAGTCAACTTCAACATGGGGAGAAGCGAGGGCTTGAAAGCCATGAGCTGTGAAATAGTCTCTCTCCCAGTCTCCCACTGTCATATGCATCTGAATGTGTGACATCTATGATGGATTTATTGACTCTTCCCAGATGTTGATTACTCCCAAAACATTCACATTGTGAGGCAGACACTTGGGGGAATCTAAGGAACTTAGTGAAGGGCTGGAAAAGATACCTGAAGACTGGTAAGTTTCCCTGGCAGCATTTTGGCTGGGTCCTCTCAATCTAGCATTGGCATTTTTCTTCCTGGCAGAGGCACTGTGCCTTTCACAGCTGCCTGACGGGCAGAAATCCGAAGAGCGCAACCAATATATGCATTTTTCTGGCATCCATGTTTTTGTGGCAAACATGCATGTGATTAGCCATTGCCTCTTCTGCCCACTTTCCCTCAATACTTCTTCCAGCCATCTGTTTCGCAGCTTCCTGCTTCTCAGTCCATTGTTTATTATGCTCTCTTTTCTTCAGCCAGCAACTTCTCTCTCCTTCCTCCCCTTCCGCTTGCCAGACTTTGGCTTCCCTGACCCTGACTGCAAAGGACCAGTGCCGCTGCTTCCTGGTCAGCATTCTGCTCCTGACACCTTCACCTTGAGAAGTTAGAATGTTCATTAACATTCCATGACATCCCACCAGTGCAGCCAATAGTGGATCGGGTGGGCCTTGCAAGAACATGAGAGGCAGGAAATTTAACCCAGTTTTGTGTGCATTTTATTTATTTATTTATTTATTATATTTATACCCCGCCTTTTTTCCTGCAAGGAACCCAAGGCAGCTTACATAATCCTCCTCCTCCTCCTCCTCCTCCTCCTCCTCCTCCTCCTCTCCATTTTATCCTCACAACAACCCTGTGAAGTAGGTTAGGCTGAGAGTCAGTGATTGGCCCATGCCTCACAACCACTCCTTACATTTGCTCCAGTCAGAACCCTCCAGCCAATCAGCTTTGGTGTGGCCAACATTCCGTCACAACACCTCTGTCAAACTTAGAACCAATGGGCATCTTTAGAATGTTCAGTTATTCTCCAATCGGATGATACTTATTTCAGTGCTACCTTCCCATATTTAAAGACAGAAACCTGGCATCATTCCCCTCTCAATGGTAACAGTAACTGCCACTCCACCACCACATTATATGTACAGTGCATTGCTCCTCAGGCTCTAGGCTTGAGTAAAGGACATGACATATATTTTTCACCTGTACTATTAACCTCTTCAGACATTGAAACAAAACGTAACAGTTAAACGTTTACCTCAATTTCTTCACAGGGGCTTACTTCTGGACAGACATATTCAGGATTGCATTGTAAGTGCTCTTGGGGCACTCACCATCTCTCAACTTAGCCTTCCTCATAGGGCTGTGGTGGAGATACAGTGTAGGGGAACACCACCATGCTTATCACCCTGCCCTTCTTGGAAGAAGTGTGGGATAAAAATGCAATACCCTGCGTATTAACCACATTTCAATATAGGGGCTTTTCCTAAGGATATTGAAGGAAGGGCATACTTCAACCTTGGGAGAAAATATATATAAAATTTTAGTAAAAAGGCAGGTGAAAAAAGCTAGAAGGAAAATACACTTAATACTTTCTTATGCAGAAGTCTGGATTATAAAATACAAGCAGAAGTGCATGTTATACCCAAACCAGCAAACTACATCATAGGAATGTCATAGGACGTTGCCTTACACCAGGTTAGACCATCTGTCCATCTAGTCCAGTACATGTGCATACTATTCTATCTATCTATCTATCTATCTATCCATCCATCCATCCATCCATCCATACACACACACACACACACACACACACATAAATAAATAAATCATGCATGCTGAAAGTTGACAAATTATGGGCTTTGACTGAGTTTGGAGGCTGCTGGGTGCCTCTGATCTTTTCCTTTGATATTCATTTTTCTTTTCTTCTAGAAGGAGTCCTGCTGGGATTAAAGAATGCCACCCGCTGCCTTCCTCTTTGCCCCCAGGATGGCTTTACTGCTAATTTCCTCACACACATGGCAGTGCTGAACCATAGCCTGTGATAGGCTATAGCTGTGCATGGTGCCAGAATGGCCACAAGACAGCCAAGTAGCAAGACAGCGCTATCATGTTAGTAGCAAGGCCTGTTTATGTGCAGAGAGACATATCTCTTGGATCATACTGACCCAGATGCCTGGTCAGGCAGGTCATCTGTATGAACAAGAAGCAGACCACATTTTTAAATATATATATATTGTGAATTTTATTATATCAACAACAAAAACATTAAAAAAATTAAAACCCCAAATAAATAAAATAAAGTATTACGGTTTTCTTACATAGGATTTGAATATATCCATTAAATATACATATGCAATGTGTACCCCAATGTATTTTATATATGACAAGATATACTACTATTCTTAGGCTTAATTATGCACAGACTTCAAAAAAGCCAGAGAAAATATCCATGTATTTGTCCATTCATATAGATTACACCTAAAGACCATCCGCCGTTCAAAAATTGAAAGCATCATTAAGGGGAGCAAGAAGCAGACCACAAATGTTAACAAGAGATGACAAAAGGCAAGCTTCATGACTGCAACTTAACATGTACCTTTCATCATCATCATCATCGACCCTCTAATGGAAAACTCACTTGGTATGTGCCAACAAAAACTGAGCCAAAATGGGAGCCACTGAGAACTGAGGGCAGTGTCAGCATGCTCAGGGGAACCCTGAGGTATGCAGAAGTATAAAAAGATCTTTAACACACCCCAAAATGCCCAAAACAGCCTGGTGAGAACTGAGCATGCCCAGTAGACATGGAATGTTGAGTGTCAGCTGGAAAAATGAAAAATGGAGAACTGATGGGGGCAGAGAGAAGGCCTGCTGGAGGAGGAGATGGCTCGCTGCCTGGAACCCTGAACAGGAGCACTCTTCTTAGGAGGGTCCCACTGGTTCCCTCTAATTGCAAACCTAGGTGGTTTTATTTATTTATTTCTATACCACCCAATAGCCAGAGCTCTCTGGGTGGTGTACAACAATCAATTAAAAAGTACACTAGAGTACAATTAAATATAAACAATAAAAACATTATAAAAATTTAAAACCAATTTTAAAGATGTCACAGACACTAAAAGCAAGCTAATAAAACACAACCACTAAAAGAATTTACCACCCCACAGTGTACCATTTAGTTGTTAAAAGCCTCAACGTAGAGGGCACTCTTAACCTGGCGCCGAAAAGATAGTAGGGCTGGTGCCAGGCGGGCCTCAGGGGGGAGCTTGTTCCACAGTTGGGGGGGGCTACCACAGAAAAGGCCCTCCCCCCCCCTTGTTGCCACTCTCCGAGCCTCCCATGGAGGTGGCAATTGGAGGAAGGCCCCAGATGGCTGAGTGCCTCTCGGTTTGGAACTGAAATGGATGGACAGGTTGCTTACCTGTAACTGTAGCTCTTCGAGTGGTCATCTGTACAGTCACACATATGGGCTCAGCACAGGCACAGAACCCATATGTGTGATGCACAGAGAACACAAAGAACTACCTCACCCCCCCCCACACGGCAGTGGCTTCTATATACTCAGGTGTCTCACTAAGTATGCAAAATTTTAAATTGTCAATTTTAATTTACAAATTAAAAATGAATTCAAGTTACAAAACCAAAATGGCTTGACATGCACCGTGAGAGCTTCCAGGATGCACAAAATGTTGAGCTGTCAGTTGAGGGGGTGGAGGAAACTGGAGGGGGGGGGGAGAATTGACCTGCTCAAGCATCTAACAGCTTATAGTATTTGAGGGACAGGGAATGGGGTTGTGGGGGACATGTATCCTGAGGTTATCCCCTCCTGCGTTATATAGGATCCTTTTTCAGGTGGAAGAAAAGAACAAAAAGAAGACACCTTCTCCCATTGCAATTCTCAAGGCCTGCTGACCCAACCCCATCTCCCTTGTAATGCTCAGGCATCGCGTCATCGCCTGGCATAATGGGGCATTGGCCAGGGCCACCGGGGGCCCAAGCGGTGCTCACAGGGCCGAGGACAGCCTGCCCAGGGTCCCAAAAATCTGAAGCTTGGTCTGCCCAAGCCCAAGCCCAAGCCTTCTTGTGCTACATAGCATAGCAGGAGAAGGTCTCAGGGGGCTGGGGGCAGAAAAATCTATCCCTTTCCTCTTCACGCCTCCTCAACACCCTCCCCCCCCCAGCTTAGAGGTCTAAACAGCACTACACGACTCCTGTTCCAAGCTGGCTGGAGCCCCCTGAACAGCAGCACTTCTCCCGCGGGATGGAGATATATTTTACAACCTGTTGCTGCTGCTGGTCCCACTTGGGCACATTTAAGTGGTTTCACCGCTTTCATGATGACCCCGTTGTGCTCACTAGGATATCATCGAGAGCGTAATGGGGTCCCAGTTGCTCTCGCAGTGCCCTCCCTGGTGAGCTTCCAAACCCCTGCCCGCTACCTACATTGCCCGGGGTGCATGCATGACTTCCGGTGTGAGCAGCAGGACTTCCCTTCCTCCCTCCCTCCCGCTGCCACCAAAGCAGCAAGCAAGATAAGCCGATCGGTGGCTGGAGGGGAAGGGAATTTGGAGGCGGGCAGGTGGGAAAGAGCAGTGGTGCTGGTGGGGTATGCAATGTGTATCCTCCAGCGTGGATTTTAGTCAGAGCCGGAGAAACGTTTAGGGATGCAATGCTCAGTGGGGCCATGTATCCTTTACAGAAGACACTCCTCTATTTGAAGGGTTGTCAGGGGACAATTTTCTGTTCGAAGTAGGCCAGCTTCAAATAGGAAGAGCCGTAGCTCATCAGTAGGGCACATGCTTTGCACAGAGAAGGTCCCAGGTTCAATCCTGGGCCTCTGCAGGTAGGGCTAGGAAAGAATCCTGCCGGAAACCCTGGAGAGCCATTGCTGCCATCGCCAACAGTACAGGGCTAGCTGACTAATGGTCTTCGTATACGGCACCTGCCTATGTTCTGAAGTTGTCCTCTGTTTGAAGTGTGGTTTAAAGATCCAGCATGGCATAGTGGTGAGAGTGTTGGACTGGGACTTGGGAGATCTGGGTTCTAGTCTCCACTTGGCCATGAAGCTCACTGGGTGGCTTTGGGCTAGTCACTGACTCTCACAGAGTTGTTGTGAGGATAAAATGGAGAGGACTACATACACCGCCTTGGGATCCTTGTGAGAGAAGAAAGGCAGATATAAATGTAATAAACAAATAATCAAGAAGCATGAGGTGGGCAGGCACGAGCCTTGGATGTGCCCATCACAGTTAGCACCCGGGCAGCAAACTGAGCAGACTCACTGGTCACCTGGTCAGTCTTCCCCATAATGGTGAGATGTATTCTATTTCTATTTAAATTATAGTATTTCCAAATTTGCACCTACGCATATAAATGAGACACATGCACATTTTATGCAAATCTGCACTCTCTTGTTTTGGTGGTGCATTTCATCTTTTTTGGCAAAGTGGCCACCTTTAATGCTCACTTTGTCTTTGAGGCAACTGCATTCTGCGCTGTCAAGATCCTTATTTCTGGGCCAGGAAGTTTAAAATGCAGCAACATCAGAATACACAGCATTGCTTCAAAATTAGTGTGGGGAGAGAAAGGCACAATTTGCAGGGGAGATGTGGCAGGCAGGCATGTGTGATGTGTGCTTAAGCATTCCGGCAGGTTGCACACTGCACAGTGCCTTAGTGTTCATGTACATACATTTACCTACATATGCATGAGAGCAGACTTGGGGAACCTCCAGGGCCCCCTTTTCCCTGCCCCACTGCTGGGAGTGGGGAAAGGGCTTCTCACCAATCTGCAGTAGCGCAAAGATACTGCCCCACTGCTGAGAAGGGGAGCCTCTCTTAGCACTGGGCAGAAAAAATGCACACACACACGGCTGATCTGCATCGCCCCAAAAAATCTGGAGCTGGGCCCTCCCCACAAATAGGGACAGTTGAAACCGAGGAAGGTGGTGAACTTGAAAGTCTCCTGCCACAATGCTGCCAAAGAAGAGCGACCCCTGGATTTTCGGGTGGTGTGGAGGGCTGCAGAGGGGAGGAGAGAAGGAAGAAGTCCCATGGGGCTGGTGGATTTCTGCTAGCACATTTGATTTAACCCTCTGTAAAGCACCATGCACCCTGGTGGCATGGTATCACACACACACACACACTGCAAAACATCCTTTCCTTAATCTAAAACAGTGTTCTCCAACCTTGGGTCCCCAGATGTTTTTGGCCTACAACTCCCAGCATGTCCCAGCCAGCATAGCTAAAATACTCTAAACCAGGGATGAGCAACTTGGGGCCCTCCAGATGTTTTGGCCTACAACTCCCATCAGCATTAGCCAACATAGCCAATGGCGAAGGATGATTGGAGGCAAAAACAGCGGTAACAGCCCACCCCTGCTCTATACTGATAAGCTGCAAAATACCAGTTGAACTACTTGCATTTCGCAAAGTGGAAAATAAAGAGTCTATTGAGCAGTGCCACGATTAAAAAGGGCAGTACAAGTCCAAAAGAAGGAACACACACACAAAAAAAACACCACCACCATACAGCTATTGTATGCTTACCTCATCACCTCTCCAAAACAAGAAAGCAGGGACTTTTTAATAAAGAAGCTTTATTATGTAAATAGGAATGTGATTTTCATCATTCTCTTTTATAATGGAATTTCTGAATTGGACAAACAATATATAATTTCTGTACCTAGATCCAGTGAACATCATCTATTTACATTCAAGTTTACGTATTTTCTTCAAGTTCCATATCAGAGGCCATCAAAACATTTTGGCTATGCTCCAACCTATACAGCCATGTGTGCAGGAGAGGGAAGATGCACACCCAGATATATCTGAAAAGTTTTCCTGCAGCTGCTCAGCAGCTGAAGAGGGAAGCCATCTTTAAATGGAAAAGGTGACTGCTGCCGCAGAAACTTTCACAACATCTTTGGTTGCGTGTATGCTTCTCCCCTACCCACGTATGAGGCTGTCTAGGATTGCATCCATTATCAGCAATTTCTCAGATCCGCAGACTCTAATCTTCTATCAAATCCTTCCGTAAGGGTCTGAAAATGACATTATTATTTACTGACAGCAATGCTCATCTTTCTAAGTACCATACTGAGCATCATTTGTGGGTGGTGGTCTCTATATAATACTGCTGTTTCCTGCTATTTGTAACCTGCCAAATACAAAGCCCTGATTTCATCTTCATACGCAGCTGGGATTTCAGTGACTTTGGGCAGCAGATTTTCTTCTGTCACCATTGTTCCAAACACATTAAATGTCAATAATATCTGAACCAGTTATTTTACCATAATCATATCCAGCAATTTAAAATAAAAATGTACAGTAGAAAAATATTCAATAGCTCACAAACATTAAAAAAAAATACTTTTAACATGCACCTACATCCAGATTGTCCAGTATTCATGTTGCCTGTTATTCTCACCAGTTCCAAAAGCAAAATTTACTTTTCATGTCACATATTTGGCAATATTGTTGAAACCAGCTCTTCGTCAAAATGATAAGAGATTTAGATATCTCAGTTCTATTCCAGTTGCATTTTAAACTCCCTCCCTCCCGAGAATTAGCAACATTTGCTTGTGATTGATCGTGTTTCCAAGTTAGATTTTGTCCTAGCCTCATAAAACACATGGCAATATCCTGATGACAAGTTCTGAGGAACGTCTGTTATTTTCAGTACTTTCTTTGGACAGAGGTTCTTTCATGAGCACGGGACTCATTAGATGGTTCCCTGGCTCTTATGAAATCTGATGGACAATATTTACTGACTGCCCCAAAATGTAGCTGTCCTTAATATATGGAGTGTTGCTGATTTAAGAAACAAATCAAAGCATTGCCATCCGACACTTTGAAGAGATCTCAAATGTATAAGTTAAAGCCATTTCATTTCTTCATGTTGTAATATCTCTTGTACATGCGGGTTGAGAACCGGTGGTGGGCGGCTGGCCTGGTGCCCCTTCTAATTCAGACTCACGTATAAAGATGACTGCATCTCCACTGACATTTATTAGGCACTGTGCCTGCAATGACAAAGAGGGGACATCCAGTTATATATCTCTGACATGCCATTCCCTTTACTTTCCACTTTCTTATCATGTATACAGAATTTGTTCCTGCAACTTTATGAGTTCCTTGTTCTCTCTGCTGCCAGAGGCAGCCAGGTGCTGCATAAGTGGCAGTAGCACCATTGGCAGGGAAGGAGTTCTCTGCAGATGGCTGTAGGAGCTGTCAGAACTAATAGGTACTAGTCACCCAGAGGCTTCTGAGCACATGGATTCTCTACTAGGGGCTCATGTGCGAAGTGGTCTAGAGTGAACAAATGTTTTTCCAACCCCCCTTCTGATATTCTTATGTATTTGTGGACTGTTACCACACATCCCCCCCTTAACCTTGGTCCCCCCCCTAATTTAAAGATGTTCAAATTTGTCAACATCCTTTCTGAACTATGGTGCCCCAAACTATACACAGTATTGAAAAGGCCTTTCTACCATAGTACAATAAATGCAGTCATTCATTTGTTGTAAGGCTCCCATACTTAAGGAATCTTATGTCATGGGGACATCACATTTTGCCAAAACTGCAATATTTTGTTGCTGGGAAAACGCAATGCCCTCTTCCCCTTGTATCTGTTGTGACTTCAAACCACATAAAAGATGAACCAAACCACACAACCATATTAGTTAGTCAAGAATGCCAGAAAATATGAACAAATGCAGCAGCTGGGGAGCTAAACTTAAAGCCCAGTGGCTTATCAAACATCACGTGTAGAACCTGTGTCACATGCCACACAAAGTACTAAGCCATGTTTAGGACTAGGATTATATTCTGCGGGTTACTTTCTATGGGCAGAATTGCTTGCTCTTGGGATTTCTTGGTGGGGTAAATATGAGCATGGATAATTATTTTTGTTCTCCACTCCATGCTAGTAATATTTAAAAAACAATAACTTCCAGAGCTGCAGGAACCATTTCTATTTTTTCCGTTTTAGTGTTTAATCAAAGGGAAATGTATGGCTCGTTGTCAAATTCAAGTGGAATTTTTGTAAAGAAGTCTTGGTGTGGGTCTTCGGCATTTGTTGGCTGTGAGAATTTGGCACTCTAATACACTGGAGTTTGACACTGCACTAGGGAATGGATTGCTCTACAGGCTCTGTATGCTTTTATTTATATGTCTATCTATATATTGCAAACCCATTGGGGACAGGAACCTGACCTTTTTGCTTATGAAACTCTATAAAGTGTTATGGATCAGTGCTTTGATTCAGGAATGCTTTTTTAAGCAGTTCTTGGCTGTTGGGACTGATTAACATGGAGAACCTCATCTGGATGCCAAAAATGAGTTGCTAATGGTGGCAGACTTCTCCCACCCTGGATTGTTTATGTGCAAACAGGCAAAGTTCTTTCAAGCACCATTTACCTGATTTTTGTTTGGGTTCTCCATAAACACACACTGTTTCATGATGTACGAGACAACAGCATTCCCCCCAAGAGCTGCCACATGAGCCCTGACCATCGCAAACACTTCAGCAATGAATGCATGCAGGAAGCCACTCACGCCACCCTCCTATAAAAAACAAAAAAAGAACACCACGCATATGCACAAGTGACTTAGTGACTTTAGTTTTAAAATTATTCTAAATAAGTGAAAGCTAAGCACCAGTAGTTTCAAAAGAGTTGCCTCATCTCTCTTACAAGTGGGCCTCTAAAGTATTGTTTGGAGATTTATGCATAGTTTGAGTACCACTGATTCAGTCTCCATACAAAAAGAGCCTGATTTATCAGCACCACAAGCAATTAAAAACCACAAATAGCATTCAAAACCATAAAATGAATAGATGGACCACAGGACATCCTAGCTCAGCCTTCAAAAACATTTGCTATTGTGGCTATTTTACAACAGTGCACCTTAAGATCTGCTTGTGGAAAAGATCTATAGTTCAGCTGTAAAAGAGGATTTGAAAAACAAACAGGTGAACAAGGCTTGGGCAAAGCTGCTGAAAAGAGAGATGGCTAGCACAGCTTACTCTGAACAGAAGGCAGGGGTGGGGAACTTATGGCCCTCCAGGTATCGTTGGACTACAACTCACATGATCCTGGACAGGCTGGGGCTGCTGGGAGTTGGAATCTAACACTATCTGGAAGGCCACATGTTCCCCACACTGATCTAAGGGGATCATTTCTCAAATTAGGGATTTACTGTCCCCTCCTAGAATGATCTAGACCTGGGATGGGCAAGTGGCTTGGGGTGGGGAATAGATGACCCCCCCAGCCTGCTGTGGGCTTGATGATGTCTGGGGGCATGTGGCTCGTGATGTCAGAACAGCAAGAGGTGTGGCCATGCCTCTGACATCATTAGGTCCCTGCCTGAAGCATCAGGAGGAAAAAGCTAGGGATCTTCTATGCCACACCTAGCCTGCCCCACACCTTCCCACATTGGGGAGGTCACAAGGCAGGTGAATTGGGAGGGGTAAGGGGGTGCTAAATAAGCCAGCCAATGCTCGCCCACCCTGCACTTTCTCCTATTGGGGAGGACACAGGGCAGACAAACCCTCTGGTCGAAGTAGTGCCTGGAGTTTTTTTGCTGGGGGCCAATTGGGAGGGGGAGCTAAATAAGAGAATTCCCTTGTTATCTCCAATCTGTGACTGGAGATAACGGAATTCCCCTGTGCAGTGCTTGCCCTCCCACTGCAAAGGGAAGCAGCACACAGGGAAATTCCATTTGTTATCTCTGAATCCAGATTGGAGACAACAAGGGGATTCCCCTCTCCAAGTCCCTGGTAGCCTCCATGCCAGAGGGCGGGGCCCACAGAGGGAACCCGCATCGCTGCGGGCCAGATGGGCAACATCCAGATTAGGCCCACAGGCCGGAGGTTGCCCACTGCTGAACTAGACTCTTGAAATTACTTTCTTATTTCTGAAGTTTGATTGGTATTTTCTTTACTTGGTAGAAGACCTTCCAGAGTATATAGGATATGTAAACAACTCAGATCTTTAGGGACAAGACATAGACAAAGAATACACCTTACTGAATGCCTTCTCCCATAGAAACCTCACTGCTTTTTAAAGGTAATCTCAGAAGGCCTCCTTGAGAATACCTCCCTCATAGGTGATCTGGTGGCAAGTACCCAATAATTTAATTATTAAACAAACAAACTAGAGTTGTATTTGACAATGACTCCAGTTTAACATCATTTTGTAATACTAAATTGTATCCATAATTGTGTAAAGTGCAGGGTATAACATGACAGGGCTGGTACGTGGAATGACCCCCCCCCCCCAAGTTAATTCCTATGGGGTTTTAGAAACTCCTTAAATCAGACCTGTGCATTTTTTATTTCATTTCAGAATCTTCTAGAAGTATGAACACAACTCCTTGGGTTGTATCCAATGGTGCCAATTCAGCTAACACAGAACTTCTACCACTTTTCCATCCTTGCGCAAGTGTCAAATCCATGTGCAAGCCACTGCACAAGCCATTGCACAAGCTGTTCCGCAAGTCATTCCACAAGGCGATGCACAATTCATTATGACCTCATTGGGCTAGGTGTTGCTTGGGCTGGTTGTTCCGCTAGCAGTTGTGCAACTGCTACTAGAACAACACAAATTCTTGCAATTATTCTGCTAGCGTAATGTTGGATCTTAATATAGCTATGCAGCTGCCTCTGAAGGCTGTTTCAGCTGGTTCAGAACATGGCAGTTAGATTAATTTCTGGTGTTAGCTATGGGGATGATACAACACCTTACTTTGTATGTGTTTCACTGGTTGTCAGTAGGCTTCCATACTAAATTCAAGTACCATAAAGAGTACTTTTAGAACCCTTTATGATCTGGGCCCAGGATACTGGAGGAAGTGCCTTCTTCTATATATGCCTTTCAACTGTTTAAGATTGGGCACTTAGAAACTTCTAGTGGTCCCACTGTCTATTAGGCTGCTGAGCACTCCTGAACAAGGCTTTTTGGCGGTGGCCTCGTAACTTTTTGAACCAACTCCTCACTTCAGTACAAGAGATCCAAGTGCTTGTCCTTTCCAAACGGGCGATCAACTGCTTTAATGAAGCATGCCTTTTAGGGTTAGTGCTTGTTTTATAATCAGTACATGCTCTCATTGTTTTGCCCTGCCCTCTGTTCATTATATTGTCATATTTTATGCTGTATGCTTAACTTTGCATCCTACTTTGAGAATACGAACTGAAAAGCAGGTTATACATTTTCTAAATAAACTTAAAACATGGGCAATGAGATCGTATGAGGCTGCCCATAACCCTCCGAACTCGGAGGATTACAGGCATCCTGGGGGAGGGAGGTACGCGGCGGATAGGATATCTGCCGTGCTCCCCTTGCCCTCAAAAACATCTAGGCGGCCTATTTAGGCCATCTAGATGTTTTTCCTCTCCTCGCAAGGAGGAGAGGCTGAGGGGCCACCTGGATTCCTTGGAATCTAGTGATGCCTTGCTCCTCCCCTCCTCACTCCCGGGAACATGCCTCCCCCATGGGAGAACCGAACATGGTCTTCCGTGTTTGGTTCCCTGCTGGCGCGGAAAGAACCGCACCAGCTACAAGGGGGGGGGGAGGTGCTCCGCGGCACTGCGACCTTGGAAGAGATTTCTGAGGTTGCAGGGCTTCTATGCCCAATCCTATACCCCCCCGACAGGTCGGGGGGACATAGGATTGCGCCCTAAGCTAATTGCTACATCAAGATAAAGCAGTTATTGTTGGAAGGTTAACTATGGTTAAGAGACTTCCATTTTTACATCTGCACTGGCCTTAAGCGAGGGGTGGGGAACCTTTTTCAGCCCAATGGCCAAATTGCCACCCAGGAAAACAACAGGGCCACATGGCAGCAGTGGGCATGGCCAGGCCACCTCACTCTCTCACACACATACCATTTACACCCACACCCACATACACTGAAGCATGAAGCATGGCTGCCGGCTGGCAAGGATGTAAGTTGTAGTCCACCACATCTGGAGGGCACCAGGTAGGTGCAGGCTGTTTTGTAAGTTGTGTTATTGAACACAAAATTTCACCATGCAGTTGACTGTACCCACAGTGAAGGCAAATAGAGTTGAGAAGCTTCAGAATGGTCCCTGTTCAAATAAGACTGAAATCTCAGATTTTCTCCATTAATGCTGAATTTCTGCATCTGTTGGACACAGTATACTTAAAATCAGCCATGTTATCCATGAGAGCAATACAAACCCTGGTGTATAGCTTACCTCACGCAAAGAAGTGGTTTCTCGTATAAAAAACATGTTGATTATTCCAAGGTATTTAGTTATTTTCGCCCCAGGGATAAAAGAAAGAGGCGTCATCTTAACAACTGGCACAGTGGAATTAGCACCTGCTGGACCAGAACGGTTACGGGATTGACCTTCTGTCAGTGAACTTGGCTTGTCAAGTGATATGGCTACACACGGCGGGGGGGAAAAGAAAGAAAAAGGATAAGAGAATAACTACTCAAGATACGGACAAATATGTTGGCAACTCCAGCAGAGTAACCCTTCCGCATGGTTTCCAAATAGCTTGGTGACAACATTCAGCTGCCTGTGATGCTCAGCCATAGAAAGGAAATAATCATGCAGCACATGCAAACAAGATACAAAAAGCCTGAATGGGATTTATACTGGAAGAAGAGTAGCATTCCTGCAAAAGAAAACAGTGAGGCCAGCAGCTGCACATACAAATGATCAGTTATAAAGTGAAGACATAGGAAGTGGGGGGGGGGGAGTGGTTGGGAAAGGTGTCACAATTTGATAAAATTTGCTGCTAGAGGGAACAACAAAAGTCTACAGGAAAGAGTGTGAAAGTTGACATGTTTCTCCAGTCCAGCATTTTTCAAATTTTGGACAAATTCTTCATTGTTGTCAGCTTCCAGATAAATCTTCATCTTGAGTAACTAAAGCAAAAGAGTCATACCTGCAGCCATTGAACTACTTATACAAAAATTAAAAACTCACCACTTTCTAATTCAGTGATTACTGCCACAAATGTCATGCAGGTGATTCTTGCATGTAAAGAATAATTTCACTGATGTATACATACACTTTCTGCCACACCATGTATGTATACATTTTTGTTGTACAATTCACAAGCCTATTATCACCTATGTATTTAACGGCAATTTACTTTTTGGAGCACAGAGCAACGTGCTCCAAAATCAGCCCGGCATTAACGTTTTTAGAACAGACGCTGTGTGTCTGCAGCTTTCACACTCGGACACTGATTTTGCAATGCCACTACTGGGTAGGAAGCTCCACCCTTTGCCACGAGAGATCAGAACTATGCTTCCAATGATCAGAATGTGGTAGAAACGGCCGCCTACTTGTCTTAATTGATCCACGCCTTATGGTCTGAGCTTTCAGTTTAATGAATTCTATCCAGCTGTTGCATCTGTCTGCAAAGGAACTGTAATCAACTGACGCTGCTGGAAACACAGACAGGAAAACAAAAGGAAAAAAAACAAAGGAAAAATATGGATGATGCCCCTTTGCCCATTGTAGTCCTCCTTTTGATGAACCAATTATCTGTATCCAAGAGTAAATGGCTTTCCTCTGGCTCTCAAAGACAAGGGGAACTATGATCTAAGACAGTGCTCTGCCACTCTGGTTAGAGAATCAGCTTAGTACGCACACCTGGAAGCTCAATCGCTAGAAAAGTATGTATATATTTTATTCTATCAGCTTCCTATAAATATTAGAGAATTCACAACAGTACTTGCCATCATGGGACTGCCTTGCAATTCTTTGTGACAGCAGGGAGCTTGGCAGTGCTTTCAGAGAAGCCCTTTGCCAATTCTGATGGCTCCATGAATTTTGGCCAATGTCTCTGAGAGTCACAATGACTGGAATCATTGTGGAGGCTTCTGCAAAGCAGCACAGATTGAGATTTCTGCTATAACACCAAGCTGGCAGGAGGATGCTGTGCAAGTACCCCACACATACGCACATTTTGAATGTTCAGCCACAGAGCAGACACTGGATGGGTCCCGCACAAATTGCCTATGGGAGTGTGCAGGGACACAAGTGGGGATGGAAGTGCACATCTACCGTTCTTACAATTTGTACAATTGCAGTGCCTTGGAGGGCCAGTATAACTGTGCATATCATGGCAACAAGTGTGTATGGGCCCCTCGTGAGAGGTGCTGTTTCATACAGTCTGACCCTCTATGTGATCCCTGCTGTGCATGAGGCTACTGGTAGCCCCACACATTCCTATGAAAGATTGTATGAGGTCTGCTGACTGTCTGAAAAAATGTTAAGTGTCCCCATATCAGCTCAACATTGCCATAGATTTAGTTAATAATACCGTACATCATGAAATAATATATGCGGGCTGATATGAGATCCCCATAGGTGATGTGGAATATCCAGGAAAACCGATTCTTGTGAAGTCAGGTGCAAAGAGTGATCACTGTAGCCTGGTAAATGGGACAGAGTCATTCAGCTCTGTCCCCCAACACAGTGAAAATCCCATATACATTTAAAAAGAAAACCCTGCACAACTGGCACCAGGCTGCATTAATGAAGAAACCCCCATATTGGTTTAACAGTCCTTAGGATGCAGTGCAACATCCCTGACAGCATTCCTACTTAAGGACAGTGTAGAAATATTTTAATAAACTGACTATATAAATGAAATTCCTGCCCCCATGCCTTAAAACCTTCATCCACCATGGCAAAGGCTAACCATTAGGGCAAGGACCCTGCAACAGATGTGCGTTGTACTGCCACTCAAAACCCTTAAACCCAAGCTTATGAACTTACTGGGCCAGGTTACTAGATCATTGTTGTTTTCAGCTCGTTGAGATTTTTAGTTTCATTTAAAGATGTAATTTAAAATTGTAAGATTGCCCGTTAAGGTGGTGGTGCAGATAAAATACACTGCATGCCAGCCCGTTTGGTCTGCTGAAGCACCTCCTTTTCCCCTCAAGTTACCTACCCTCAAAGTCAAAACACAACTGGCACCAGGTTGGTTTTGCCCCTGACCACTGAGTGTTCCTCGGCAGTCACCAAACTGGTATCAAGAATTCCATGCCAGCATGCACTGTTTACGTATTAATTTATCTTAAGTTCCTCCCTCTCCCATCCTCTGTAAAACAACCACCACCATCCATAGGAATTCAAAATAACCTTAAAGGAAGGTGAAGAACTGAACAACTAGTTTTATTTAAATACACCCTTCTGGAAAACAGAGTGATAATGTAAGACTGCCTGCTCTTTCCAGTTCTAACTACCCTTAGTGTTTGTAAATATATTTGATGAAATATTCGGATATCAATAAGCCACATCAGAGCATGCTTTCCAAGGCAACTGGTACATACTTCCTGAATGTTTAAAGTCACATCCCAAATGTACCCCCAAAAGACCCAGGAATGCATCCGCTGTTCTGGCTTATAGCTGAATCAAGTAAACTCACCTCTTTGGGCAGCTGGTATACCTGTGTGGGAACTTGCATTCTCCAGGTCCTCTAATAAGACAAAATGAATTCCACTGATGTCACATAGGTAACATTAGCTCTATTAATACAGATTTCTGTGTAATGTCAATTTTCAGTGAGTAATCTAGAAAAATCCTTCTGTTGTGTTCCTCCAGCTTTCAATTCACACAACACAAATTTGCACAATCTATGGTATTAGCCACAACATTATACTACATTCAAGACCGATTTGACAAAGGTTCTTTGGATACCACATTTAAAATCTCACCTCTACATGTATGCCTTTCCATCCTTATGGTGTAATGGTATACCTTAGAAAGGTAGTTTCTGGCACCCTGTTTAAAAATAGTGTAACATTTGCAAATCTGAACTAAAGCTACTAAAGCAGCATGTGGTCTATAGGGAGCATCTACCTTTGCTGTCTATACTCTACAACTATACAGCAGATAAACGTATAGAGTAGCTATGCAGAAAGTAATGTTAGTGGTTAACGTAAAATGGTTAACAATGGTGGAATACACAGTTAGACTGAGAGGCCAATGACTTAGCAGAGAGCATGCAGATAGCTGATTATAGAACAGAAAGCAGTATACAATGATACACAAAATTCAGGTGCATTTAGGCTATAAAAGCAGGGACCAAATTCTCATTAAATATCCTGCAAAACATTTGTAAAAACACCAGTGTCCAAATATTTGAAGATTCCCTTCATTATGCAACTCAGCCACTGACTCCCCTGCATGAGCCAAGCCAGAACCCAACAGAAATGAGCAAAGGGCTCCTTGGGATTAGGTTCTGGACTAATGGCTTATGCTGCTGCTTGCCGATCCCTGTTCTAAATCATAAAGATGACACAACATGAAACTTTAGCTTGCCGCTACAGGAAGTAGCACTCCTTCCTTACTTTGCTGTTCCAAAAGGTGTTGGCTAGTGTGATAATGCACATTTTCTCTACTGCATGGTCCAAGAAGGCAAGGTACAATCAAATGCTTATTAACTCTCAAAGCTGTACACTTTTTTAAAAGTGGAAAGTCAGCCATGCCATGACCTTGTTTCATAGAAACACTATAAAAGGATCACCAGGAGCACAAAGAAAGCCCCCAATACCTAATTTTTTAACCCTACGTAGACTTTGATTTCTGCATGTGGTGGGGATCACACCAACTTTCCTGCCTAACACCTGTATTGCATTTGTGATGTTGCATTTGCATAGGGGCCTATGTACATGAAGCCCAACATGTGTAGGCTTCAACCATGCAATCTGTACAGCACACAAACAGAACATACAGATGGCACTATGAGGGCCTCCATGTGTTGGGCATTATGCACACAAGCCCTATACAAAGTGTGACCTAATGTTCACACGTCAGACAGACCCAGGAGCAGGGTGGGCTGGCAATATCCTGATCTCCCACTATGCACAGAAATAAATGTCTACTTACAAGTATTCATAAGATTTCAAAGGGGCTTGTCCTCAGCTGACTCTTAGTTGCAAGATATTAGCTTATTATGTATGGGAAACAAACATACAAAGCTTGAATCTGGTGAAAATGAGGGTGTGAATTTAAATTTTTTAGGGTCTGTTGCCAAAAGGCTTGGGGTTGCATCAATTAAAGAAAAAAAAAAGATGGCAGGCAACCACAGTTTTGAAAGGAAATCATATCTCATAAGAAACCTTGTGGCTCTTCATCCAAATACTAAAACTACAGTTTATGCCGCGAGCTAGATGGGGGAGGGGGGACACATTATGGCCCATCTTCTCACATCCATACAAGTTTTGCCTTGCTTCGACAGAAAACTTCACATAATGTTCAGCTTCCACTCATGGCTAGCCTTTACCCATAGGCTCTCAGATCAAGCAGAAAGCTACACAATTTTTTTAAAGGGACCGACAAGGGGAAATAGGGTCTATTCTAGCTGTGGCCTCTTCAGGCGAGAGAGAAGGAAGCAGGGGTCCTTTTGCCTTTTCTGGTGGGTAGTGAAGCAAGCACCACCATGACATGATACTGAAGCTCTGCCAGGTTCTAGCTGCCTGGAGGCAGCCGTTGTTGCTACTGTGTGGTAACAAGGTTCATCAGTGTCTCTGGTCCCTTCCCAACGCATCACACATGCTCAGTAGCACTTCTGTCTGCTCTTTACCAGCCACCCTGCCTCATTCCTCCTACCTGCAGAAAGAAAGAGCTCAGACTAGAAAAGAAAGATTTTCACAAGTGCGTAAAACTGACCCCACTGATTAATTGGTGGGGACATTTTAATAGCAGAAAAATGCCTGTATCAGTGAATGGCACAGATTAAGTCCCCTTAAGTGTGTGACCTTATTAAAAATGGTACATGCTAAATGTTAAATTTGGGGTACAGTTCCCCTTGCCCCCAACTGCAAGTAACATTCTTGCCCTCTCAGAACTTAAACGCGAAACCAAGTATGCAGAACTAACTATTCCGAAGTATGCTGAATATTGGGAGCCAAATTAACATTTGTGAACTCGATTGTAAGTGCAATGAGTTCTGGAATTGAAGTTTTTAACTAAGTCTCATAAAAGCAGGGCTGCTGATGTTCCATGGAACATTGGGTGGATAATTTGGGATTCCTAAGAAACTAACTTTATGTGTGGAGGGTGTAGGAGACTTCTGTGTTCAGCATGATTACCCAGACCTCCACTTTACAGCTTCTAGTCATTTTAATTTCCCCATATGAATCACTACTGCAACTTTACTTGGCCATAACTCTCTACCTTCCACTGAATGTGCCACTTCAGACTGTGTGTGTGTGTGGTGGTACGTTTTAAGGTTCCACTAAATGAAAAATATCTTCTTACATATAGAACGCTAGCATGCTAGGGAGAAGGATTTTAGACTGCAATTCATCCTGCACCAAATGCTTTTTCTTCCTATGGAAAGTGGCCTTTGAAGCACACTACTAAGTGCTCATCATCATCATCATCACCACCACCACCACCACAGTTCACGCCCTACATTTTCATTATGTGGTTCACATTTTTTGAATTGCTTCTTTCCTATACATACCATCTCCTCTTTCAAACAGGACCATAAATGTTAATTTCTCTTCTGTCTTCAGAGTCAGGTTCTCTTTCCTCCATGATTAAGATTTGTTTTAGAAGCCTGGCATGAGGTGTACTCATTTTTAGCCATGAAATTTATTACTCAAGCAAGCCCTTGTGGAAGGAACACAGGCTAACAATAGAACATTTAAAAAGCCCATCACAACTGTTCCTGGCACGGGTGACATGTGCATTAAATAGCTCACCCTACCAACAAAAAAAAGTTGGCATGGATCTAATTTTGTATTGTTATTACTTTCCATACCACATTCTTGTTTCTAACAGATGACACGCACGCGCACACGCGCACGCGCGCACACGCGCACGCGCGCACACACACACACACACACACACATATATATATATATGCTGTGTGTCCTGTTAAGTGAAATAAAATCGAGTAGGTTGAGCTTACTCTCTTAACTTTTAGGGAGTTCAACATCTTACTTTTCCCTTGATTTTAAACAATTTTTCAGGATTGTTTGCTAGTACTAGTAACATTTATAATTTGTTCTGTGCAAAGTTCACAGGGCAATAGGGCTGTCAGGAATCCAAAGGGTGATCAAAATTGAACTCCCTGCCCTAAGCTAGTACCCTTTACACATGAATTCCCTACAAACTAACCCATAATAGTACAGATTGTAGCATGCCACAAGCAGAAAACAGGAATGAACAAGATATGATGTGCAAGAAGGAAATGAAATTTTAATATGGCAAAGGTTTCTTAGGGAGCCTTTTAATGTTCCCCATATAAGCATGTAAAGTAGCAACTGGAAAATTGTCAAAGAAGTGCATGTTTGTAACATAGGAACAATCAGACACAAGTATGAACCAGAATCAATTATGAGATAAGCATACACACCACATTTAATGTAGAAAAAATTATGAACTTCAGCCACAGTGTCAGCCTGATTCTGCTCTCCAAGGTGCTGATCTTGCAGCAGGCACCATAAAAGCAAACTTCTAATCTAAGCACAAAGGGAGGCTCACTTTATCCAAGTAGTGATCCGTACAGAATAAGGGCATTGTATAGGCTACTTAAACAATGTTTTCATCTGATACATTTCATATGATTGCATACACTTCCCTACCAAGACACCTGTATTTTCACACTGAGAAAAGGACTACTGGACTTTTGTGAATGAAGCCCATGCCAATTTAGTTGGAGAGCAACGCTATTGGCTGCCAGAAGAAGTGGTACCAAAACACTAAATTCAGGTGGTTCTTTTCTCTAGCCCCCAGTGCACACAGTACATGTTCAGCAGCATTACTTTGGTTAAGATCTCTCAATCTTTACACTACACGGCTTGTTCACAAGCTACTTTTTCTGAGAATACAGCAGAAATTAGTTTTGGGCTTACACACACCCATTTGCTTTCCCGCACACTTTACCAGAAGCAGAACATAATGGCTGAACTGGGCTACATTGTGTTTCATCTGTATGCAGGATCGTCCTGACCCTTTTGTAATGGCACACATTATTTTCAGTGTACAGGCTGCTGGGAGAAGGGGGGGGGGCAGCAGCCTGCTAGGCAAACCTCAGGAAGAATAGCACTTGGGTACTGTGGTAAATGCTAAATAATTTGCAAGGTCTGCTGGAAAGCATGCAGCCAATAGTCCAAGCTGTGGGCTTATTATAGCTATCTAACAAACAAAAATGTGATTAGGCAGGAATTTTATCTGCAAGTTGAATATGCCCTTTTGGTACAATTACATTTATACCAGACCCTATAGATATTCACTGAATACATAATACATACATTTTTTATTGATCAATAAATATTTGTGCCTGAAGTTCAAATGAAATGAATAATGAAGTTCACACAGAAGAGTAAGTATGGATCATAAATCTACCACACACATTTTCAAAAGCAAGAATTCCCTTTAGAAAATTGATAGTCTTGGTGTCTAAAAGCAAAGAGATGAGCTTGATTATGCAACTGTCCGAGTAAACACTTCCTGCGCTTCACAAGAGAACATCCATGGTTGATGCTAAGCACACTGTCTGCTGACATAGGAGCAGACTACCCTCTGCTGGCCAGTACCTAGTTTACAAATACGGTTTCTCAATATTCAGAAACAGGCTATGCCTAAATAACTGCTGCTAACAACACTGAAACCCTTTCTGGAAGAAGGCTAGTTTCATCATCATCATCATCATCATCATCATCATCATCATCATCATCATCATCATCATCTCTATACTGCCCAATAGCCAAAGCTCTCTGGGTAGTTGGCAAGAATTACAAGCCACAAATACAAGATAGTAAAAACATAATATAAAATCATTAACACAAAAAAATTAAAAACAATTTAAAACAGCTAGAAAACAGTTACAGTAAGATACTGGACTTGATAAAAACTGACATAAATTCCCCATCATATGGTGTCAAATACCTGGGAGTAGAGGATAGTCTTAACCTGGCCCTGGAAAGATGACCATGTTGGTGCCAGGCGGACACCAGTGGGGAGAGCATTCCATAATTGGGGGGGGGGGGGACCGACCACTGAGAAGGCCCTGTCCTAACTCAAGATTGCAGTACTCCTTAAAGTAACAAGTTCCTGATATCTGTGTTAATCCATTGAAGCAAAAGCTACAGTCTTGCATCACTTTATAATGACTAAAAAAATATTATGACATATGTATTTGTGGAATCTATCATCAGAAGCATTAAGTGTTATCTTCAATTGGCAGGTGTGCGCGTGTGTGTATGCACATGCAGCAAAGTACACTCTGCGGCAATTCAATTAAAGCTTAAGTGTGTGCAAAATAAGAACAGTGACCACTCACAACAGCAGTCATTGGTGATCACACAATCTTCTGTATTAATTAACACCTGTAGTGGGAAAGGAAACCATTGTCTCTATTCATGCCTAAATGGGTAAAATCAAACTAATTGAGAAGTTCTAATTCAGCAGCTTCATGCTGGAGTATCCCTCTCAATTTCCCTTGTTGAAGTATATATACCTGCCAACTGAGGAAAGCACTTCACATATCTGATGAAGTGGACTCTAATCCACAAAAGTTTATGCCATTAAATGGATAGATAAGACACAGATCTCTAAATAAAGCAGACCCAGATATGTAATAAGGATTGAGGCCTTGGAATGCAGTACCCCGAGTGGAAAGCTTCTATTTTGTTAAGGGATTAACAGGCAGAAAACCTCACTGAAACATTTAGCTTCAAAAATCCAAAAGAATCTAAGCAAGTTCTATTCAAAATTAAAGGGGGGCAAGGAGAAGGCAACATATTTGCCTTCAAATGCTTAATTTCAATAGGCTTTTAGGTAACTCTATACTGGATTGTGGCCTCTATTTTAACAGCACACAGGAAGATGCCCCTAGAAAGCTCACAAGTAGGGCATGAGGGAAAGAGAGAACAATTTCTTACCAATTGTTCCTCGATTCTTGTAATCAGAAATATTCTGTTAATGTACATTAACCACAATCCAACTCCATGTGATCATGGAGTGCTATATTCTTCCTGTAATCTTGATGAACATAGAATCAAATTTCGTGCACAACATAAACATGCTGGCTCTGGCAGATGAAGATCAAAGATAGGTGGGCTGTACAATTTCAGCTGAACGTCTCTATTTCCAACTTTCCTGGTTAATAGCCATTGGAAGACCCTGCATAGGTTCGTCTAGTGGCTTTCACATTTCATAGCACTCAATTTGTAAATTAATGATGCATTGCATGAAGCAATGCATGGAGCCAGTGTGGCGTAGTGGTGAGAGTGTTGGACTGGGACTTGGGAGATCCGGGTTCTAGTCCCCGCTCGGCCATGAAACCCACTGGGTGACTTTGGGCCAGTCACTGCCTCTCAGCCTAACCTACCTCACAGGGTTGTTGTGAGGATAAAATGGAGCGGAGGAGGATGATTATGTAAGCCGCCTTGGGTTCCTTGCAGGAAAAAGGCGGGGTATAAATATAATAATAAAAATAAATAAAAAATTTGTTTGCCCTATACCTGCTGTCCCCCAACCTTGAGTTCTGATTTTTTGACAGAGGAAGAAAGTAATTTTTCTACATTTTATAAATTTTATAGCATCTTTTGCATTCCCTCTTTTCTCTAAACTAAAAAACTTTATAGACACTTTAGGATTTCATCAGAGGGAATATATTCTATGATTATTTTAGCTGCCCTTTCCTGTACCTTTGTCCGTTCGACAGTGCCCTTTTTGATTCAGGGTGATAAGAACTACACACAATATTCCAAATATGGGTGAACCAAGATTCATAAAATGGTTCTTGCCGTTTTATTGTCAATTCCTTTCCAACTCTTTTAAAACTGATATGGTATTTTAAATGAACTTTCCACTGTAACACCAATATATCTTTCCTGGGTGGTTATTTAAACCCCATCAGCATAAGTGCAAAATCTGAAATATTTATTCCAGCGTGCACCACTTTGCATTCACTTGTGCAGAATTGCATTCATTTGCCCAGTCTCCCTAGTTTGGAGGAATCCCTTTGGAGCTCCTCACATTAGATTAGATCATTTGTATGAGCATAAAGAATTTGGATGAGGGTGGAGAAACACTTACTTCCTTTTGGAGAATACCTGAGAGGGCACAATTACTGGATAAAGATCATTAGCTAGAACTCCCTCTCAAATAGAATATTTTCAATCCTTATAATTCCAGAAGGCTTTGTTTCAAACACAGCAGAGCCCATCATTTCGGAGCACATTTTGCATTTGGAGGAAGCATCTTATCCTTTCCTGAAATGCAGCTGCCTCTAGGCTAGAATGCAATGGCTATTTGGCAACTCAAAGCAGCACTAGAGGAGCACTAAAACAAGCATAAATGGTTCCTTTTCAATTGCTCCCTCTTAAGCAGCACCATTCTATTTTAATATAGAGGCTGTACAGGGGACATATTAAGAACTGTTTGTTTGGCCCACCTTCAAATAGCTGACAGAGGATAATGCCCTTCTTGCAAACATTCAACTTGCACTTAGAAGCAGGGCTGCTTCTAAGGTCAGATTGTTGACCAACAGTTAAGGAGCAAGTGAAAGGAACACAGAAGGGTAAGCATATGCTCTTTTTCTTTAACCAACCTTTAGCTGGTGAGAACTGCTGAGGAGCATGAGGATCAGAATAAAGCTCCAGTGGAAATTGTAGCTGTTCTTCATTGTCTGCAGAAGCTTGAAATAATAACAAAACAAAAAAAAAAGGAAAGTACACACACATTAGTTTTATCTTTAAAAAATCAAAACACAGTTCAGAGAAGCTGTATATACTTCTTTACAAACAAGAGTAGATGCTGTACTTATAACACAGTGAAAATGAAATGTATCCTTGCTAATAAGTATAGTTTACCTAAATGGGGAGTGATGAAGTATTAGCAACAGCTTCTTTCCAAAGTTCTACACCCACTGTGTGGTTGCAAAGATGCCTTATTTGTACTTTGCTAAAAATAAAAGTTGGACAGGTGCTTATCCTGTCTTACGGATGCTAAGATGGCGATTCTCTGAGATTTGCACAATTCTATTTATATCTACAATATTTTTTAAAATTACTAAGAATGTTCTGTTGTCTTCTATTCGGGACAGTCTCTGAAATGAGGACCCAAACACATTTAATAGGAAACTGCATTGTTTTCAGAAGCACACAGTTCCAAGACTGTAACCTAGCACACTTGGCCTGCGTTCCTCCACCATACTATGAAAGATCCAGCAGCTCATGTAAGACCTGACTCTGGCACAAGAGGCTAAAGGGAGGAAGGTGCAACTCAAGAACAGTCATCAGGTTTAGAGGGAGCTTTTCAGAACTCTTCAAAAATTATGTGGAGAGCACTTGCTTCATTTGGAGAATACCTGGCATGGCAACACTTGCTGGATGCGTATCTTAGCCATGATTCTTTTCCCAGATGGAATACCCTTTAATATTTTCCAACTTTTACAAATCCAGAGGGCATTGGTAGAACACATTCCTTAAAATTAATTTATGGAATTCACTATAGTCAAATCAGGGTGGTACTTCCTATCCCGTGCTGCCATGGTGGCACTTCTTATCCCTTATCTCCAATCTCTCATCAGATATTGGAGATAAGCAAGGGATGTCATTGCCAGCACTAGCAAGGGAACTCTTCCCCTTATGAGGGGAGGAGAGATCGGAGATAAGCTGCATTCACACTGGTGTCTGATGAGAGATCGGATAAGCAGCATTCACACTGGTGTCACTGGGGAGGGGAGACAGCTGCAGCCCCAAAGCAGCATGTAATGCTGTATCTCCCCCACTAATGTGAGTGTGTCTGTCTCCTCCGCAACCCTGTGTGTGTATCCCCACCAGTGTGAGTGTGTGTGCCCCCAGACACCCCCTGCTCCCGGCAAAAACTGGATTTGGTGTTTGGGGCTAAAAAGGCTGTGCACTCCTGAGGTAAATTGAATTTCCAGCTTAAAAAGCAGTATTCCTCTGAATACCAGCTGTTGGGGAGGGGTAAACAGCTGGGGAGTGTTGTTACCTCCATGCCTTGCTATGGGTTAATCAGAAGCATCCTGTTTGGGACAGGACGCTAGCCTAGATGGATTGTGGCTCTGATACAGCAGGACTCTTGTTATGAAGCACATGCTCTCAAGATCTATTCCTGAAATCCTTGGGTAGCAAGATCAAAGGTAGAGAAATCTCAAAGAGCCATTACTAGTCAAAACCGAGAGTACTAGGGTATTGGACTAACTCAGTTGTTAATCAAGACATGGGATAATTATAGTTGTTAGAATTTCATTCTATCCCTTGTGTCTGCCCCCACCAGTGTGTATGTAGGGGGTGCATAAAAGTATGATCTTCCCACACGAGTGCTTGCGAAACATCAATTCAGCATGACTATTATAGTTGTTAGAATTTCATTCTATCCCTTGTGTCTGCCCCCACCAGTGTGTATGCAGGCGGTGCATAAAAGTATGATCTTCCCACACGAATGCTTGCGAAACATCAATTCAGCATGACTATACCTGCCCCTGCTTGAGGCGGCTAAAAATAAACCGAACAATCAAAATTACTTGACCAGAAAAGTTTTGAAGACAAAATGTGGAATGAATTGTGAACCTTTATCTGTGCTACACGCAGTGACATCCACTTAGGTCTGTTGAAGTGAATGGACAACCTGAGATAACAGCCACAGTGAACAATTACAGCACCCATAATTAGCACAAGTTGACAGTTTTAGATTCCTCAACATGTGTACCTCTTTGTAATGCTTTTTCTGAAGGAGTTTTAGTTGTTTGTAAAGCTTGGTGCTTATCAAATGTTATTGCAACTGCTGTGACAGTGACCTGTAATAACAAATAAAAAGCTGTCAGTTTCTATCCCAGTCTTGATTCCAAAGTTGAAAATTAAAGGGGAGAGAGAGAGAGAGAGAGAGAGAGCAATCAATCACACACCACATGCAAATGGTCAATATTCGATAGTTTAAATGTTCTTGAGGAAAGGTTTGCAAGTCAAGATCTTTGTGAAATGCCATAACCCAATTACCACGAGTTGGATCCAGACTAAAGACGCAATCCTATGCATGTTTAGACAGAAAAAAGGCCTACAACTTCCAGCATGCCTCAGCCACCATAGCTAGCTGGAGCATGCTGGGAACTGTAGGCTTTTTCTCTCTCTAAACTTGCATAGGATTGCGTCTGAAATCAATGGGACTTTAGTCATGGCTAATTTGTCTGGATCTAACCCCATGATCTTTCAATATAAATAGTTCTGATTGGTTATCATAATCAGAGTAATAAAAAAAAAACAGAGATGCCTACTATTGTGCTAAGGAACAAATCACAGATAATGTTCCCGAGTAACAATGCTTGATACAGATGATTTGAGAGAATCTGAGTGTGTAGGCAAGACTGTGTATGAAAGCACAGTATGGTTTTCTTTTTGCTAGCATTTCTCACAAAAAGTTTAAAAGAAACAAAGTTATATGTATGGAAAAAAATATTGTAATTATAGACAATAGTTGCATTTGGACGTCATGCTAAGCCACCCTGCGAATAAGCCATGGTGGGTTCACAGAACAACCCATGGTGTGCCCAACAGATGATTGGGCTCAACGTGGCTTGTTCTCCCCCTTCTTTCCTCTCGGTCCTCCAGGTATCCCAGTGTACTTCATGGCAGAAGTTGTCATCTCTCCATCCCTGCTCTGGTCACTACCCCTTTTCGTGCACTGCTGTTTCTAAAAAAAAAAAAAAAATCAGCCCCCCAAAATTGTGTAATTCTGTTTATCATCATCATCATCATCATCATCATCATCATCATCATCCATCATGTTGTTGTTGTTGTTGTTATTGTTATTATTATTATTATTATTGGCCTTTTGCAAGTGCGCTCTTAAAGCTGTCTGATATGTGCAGTCTTGCCTGGTCAACTTCCATGTCTGTTTCAGCTGTCAAAGGGAGCAGCAAAGTGGGGTAGATAACAGATTGACAAGGTGAGACTGCATATAGGCAAATCTGAGCACAGATGCCAAGGACCAACTGCCTAGCTGTCAACTGGAAAGCACCAGTAAAAGGGAAAAAGCGGCAAAAATAGGTGTACCTAAAGGAGCAGGGGGAGAACAATATCAACACTTAGCAATGTAATCCTCTTGATTTTAAGTATCGAACTGACACTTCTCAGTGCCCTCCACATTTTCAACATTTTTCAAGTCTCCAGCTAATCCAGAAACTTTCGTAGGGATGTGTGCGGAGCCCGATTCGGGGGTGCAAGTCTGGCGAACTCACCAGGCTTGATCCCCCGAGCTCCGCTCGCCCTACCTTTTCTCCGACTCGACTCACGCTCTCACGAACCGAGCAGGGGAAAGCGACTTCCAGTGCTACGTTGTTTACATAGAAAACGGCCAAATTTGCACAAATTTGGCTGTATTCTATGTAAACTACGTAGAGCCAGGGACCCGGAAGTCTGGTGAGTGCCTCAGCTGGCGCTTGTGCTCAGTTCACACACTGCAAGTCAAGTACCAGGTGGGTCACCCATCCCTACCAGAAAGGGGAGATAGTAACTCCCCTGCCCTCTTTTCATGGCTTCTTTTTGGAGCACTTACTGCTAGGGTTACTGTTGTTCTGACAGTTCAAAAAACAAACAAAGAAATATACCCAAATTTAATGGCTGAGAAGTAAATGGAGGGGAAATTTGCACACCTGCAGTAACTGCTCCATCACTGCAGGTGTGCAAATTTCCCCTCCATTTACTTCACAGACCTTAAATTGGTGTAGATTTCCCCTCCATTTACTTCCCAGCCATTAAATTTGCATATACTTCGCAGTCTAAAAAATTGTGCAAATATGCTGGACAGTTTTTAAAAAAACCCTTACAGGAGGTGGACTGGGATGGAGCAGATGGGGCGTCAACACCAGCGGTACATACACCCTCCCTTCCATGGTACATACACCCTCCCTTCCTATTCACTCTGTTCCATTCAGCTGCCTTCTCAGGGATTTTTTTTTTTAGAACTGTCAGGGAACCGCAGTAACCCCAGCAGTAAGTGCTCTGAAAATAAGCCTCAAAAAGCAGGTGGGGGGGGGAGAGAGTTAATATTTCCCATTTCTGGAGTGGCTGGAGACTCGGGGAAGTGTTGAAAAGTTAGAGGGCCCTGAGAATTGTCAGTTGAATACTTAAAATTGAGAGGATTACATTGCTAAAGGGTTAATATTGTCCCCTCACTCCTTTTGGTGCACGTACTTTCGCCACTTTCCCCCCTTTACTGGTGTTTTCCAATTGACAGCTAGGCGATTGGTCCTTGGCAACTGTGCGCAAATTTGCCTATGCGCAGTCTCACCTTGTCAATCTGTTACCTACACCACTTTGCTGCTCCCTTTTACAGCTGACACATAAAAGGAAATTGACCATGCCAGACTACACATATCGAGCAGCTGTAAGAGCGCGCTTGTGAAAGGCCTACAACAACAACAACAACAACATTTGCACAATTTTCTGGGGCTGATTTTTTTTTTAAGTGTGGTGAACTAGTGATGGTCACTTCAAAGTGCTGCTTGAACATCGGTGGAGGGGACGTCACTGGCAGCAGGGTCTCTTGCCACTCTTGCTGAGCAGCTCGCTAGCCAATCCCCACAACCCACCATGAAATAGTTCTCCCAGATTCAGACAACACAACAACCCATTGTGGGTTGAACAACCCCTAGAACAAGCCATAGGTTATCAGGGTGACTTGTTGCAAAAAATAAGCCACCCTGAGGGGAGTGGTCTGGGTTCGGATAACACGACAACCCTCTGTGGCTAGTTACCCATGACGGGTTGCTGTGTTGTGCAAACCCAGTCAATGTAACATGATGTCACCCTACTTTGTGAGGCAGGCAAATAATAGAAACGATGAGAATGCAACCATATCTGTAGTTTAACTAGCTTAAAAACATTCACAGCGAGATCACAAATCTTTTATTTAAAAAGGAAATGGCAAAGAGCACTGCAATTATTTGGAACCAGATGAACAATTTTATGTAGACACAAATTATCAAAGGTAAATTATGTCAAGGACCTTAAAACAAGTAGCCATATTCTTAGAAATATATGCCCTACTCACCAGCTTCAGACATAATCTCAATTCTGCACTGAAAAAGTAACATTGTAAATGTCGTTTTCCTAGCCTCTTCATAGTCCCTATTTACTAAGTGGGCCAGCTTTCTAGAATCATAGTCAACATCGTGAACCTAGAGAGTTGGGAAGGAGCTTTAAGAACTTGTGCCCAACTTGATCAATTTTACCTTTCCAAAGTCTGGTCACATCACATGATAATGTGAAGAGTTGCAAAATTCAAAGAGACAAATGAACTGGGTTACCTGAATTAATTCATCCTCTGGAAGAGCAACTGTAAAATTCACATGGCACAGGCAGCAAGGAATCATAGATCGAAGTTTAAAATACAGGCTCTGTTGAATGCAAGATATCAGTATATATTAAATTATCTATCTGGTATGCTCTGAAGTGGGGTAAGTCTGGGTTTCATTTCCTTGTAGCCAAATCCTATTGACCCTGCTTCGGGTAAATCAGTGTGATGTGAAATCCTCTTATGAAGTGTAGATGAGTAATTTTCAATATACTCTTTCTAACACAGTGACATGCTGCTTGGACCCATGTCTGTTACAGCTTGTAAAGGTATGTTGGAAAAATTAAGACCTTTGGTGATATGTACGATAAATACATAGCGGAGAGGGAAAACTGTACCCATCCATCCACCAGCATCCCCCCCTCCAGTATCAGTTTATACAATTCACAATTTGCCACAAGCAGAAGATCAGGAACACAGAGAAAGATGCCAGAAAAGCAAATAGTTCCAGATGCCTCAAGCAAATATGTTAATTACCGTAAATTAATAGTTCAAATAACTACATAGTTTCAGCAACTGCCCCCTTACCTTTAGCAGATTCTCACAGAGATCATTAAAGGTCTTGTTGAGGGTTTGGTTTGTTAGGGTAATGTTGTTAAGTCTGGAGACTCTCACTGATGTGAACATCTGAGGTAGAAACAATAATTTCAAGAGCTGCTTTAGGCTTAAATAGCATTGTACTACAAATCATATTACTAACTGAGATTGAGAGAGGTGATGAGACAAGAAGGAAAATTGTTCTAGATAATTTAATGCAAAACAGAACTTGTGTATTGCATTGTATAACTAAGGGCTGTGATCCTGTGTAGCTATGTGCAAATAAATTCACCACAAAGACTGCAAACAAAATGGAGATATGCTATATGTTTGCATATTGAGTGGGAGTGGACTTGTGCAGCAGTTAGGGAAAAGGGGCTGGGAACATAGCTTTGGGTCCAAACTATAGGGTTGAACCCAAAATCTATGAACCGAAAGAAAAATCCACAAGTACTATTCCACATGGTGCTCTAATAAAGCTCAATCTTGATGAGAGGCTCTGTGGGACGATAGTTCATCTGTTCAAAATGAAGGTGTTCAACCATTCTGCATGGGACTGCACTCTCATATGAATGATCAGGTTCACAGTTCAAGGATGCTCAAAGATCCAGCTTTGTTACTAGAGGCCCAAGTGACCTCAGTGGCAAGTACTTTCACCAGTTTAAGCTGGTGTGCCAACTTGGACTTCTCCTGTATAGAAATAGTTTAACCACAATTACCATGCCCTGATCACTTCCCAGTTAGACTACTATAACATGTTGTATGGGAGGTTGCCCTTGAAGTCAGCTCAGACACATTGCAGCTGGTACAGAAAACAGCTGCTAGGGTACTAACCAGGACTGATCTCTGGGAATATACTCCAGTAATGTTGAAAGACTTCCACTAGCTTCTTGCCATTTTCAAAGCAAAATTCAAGGTGCAGGCACTTACTTATAAAGCCTCACATGGCTTGGGACATTTATTCCTCTATCAACCTGGCCCATGCACAAAAGTCATCTGCCAATGTTCTTTGCCAAGTGCCCTTGCCATCTGAGGTGAGGTGGCTGGCAACCAGGGAGAAGGGATAATGTTTGCTGCAGACCTAACAGGAACTGGGGATCCTGCTCATGTACCTGTTCCAGAAAAGGTATGTGGATAACCATTTCCATGACACCAAACACTGAATTAGAGAAGGCTCAAAATATCACTGTTTTAACAGTTTACATGACAGTATGAAACAAAAGAAAAACAGTTCATTTTTCTGCATACTTTATTTCTTAGTTTGAAAAACTATTTGCATATATATATTAAGGCCACTTAATATATATATTAAGGCCACTTTACCTGTATATCAGCAGTCCAGTTATTTATACCAGGCATAATTTCTGTGTTACAGCTGTAAAAACCTGCCAAAGAACATAAACCAGTTTTTTTTACTATTAGAAAACATGTCATGGTGCTCTGTAACTTGCTCAGATTTTAAGCTTTACACAGCCAGATAAACTTCCCATTAGCACAATATCTGAGAAAGATACTATTCAACAATATTCTGCACAAATACGTACAAATATTTTGAAAAAGAGTACAGCAAGTGCCTAACATTCCATGTCCAACAGTGGCCAAAACTACCCATTTTAAGCAACAGTGCAGGAAAACAGCAAAAGTATGATCTAACACAGATGTTCAGCTTCTTGAAGTTTAAAATGGTAGTCCTGCAAAAGCCAATCACTTGTTCACCCCGGGTGACTGAAAGCATTTTACACCTTCATTAAAAATGTCCAGGGAAAGTAATCAAAACACTCTTGTAATGAATGTTCTTGAGCACCATACTACCTCTAAAGTGACACTGCTGGAGGCTGGAGCAACAAATGCTTTAAAATGTCCTTTATGAAATGCAGCAAGAAAAAGATTTATAAATTCTAGCCAGCGTATGAGACGTTGACTACCAGAAAATGCTGGAAGAGTTAAGGGAAGAGTGAGGCATTGGAAGAAGGGCTACAAAAGGTCATATCAAAAGGGTTTATAGTGGCCGGAAGGCTATGGAAACCTGTGCAGTTGAGAATAAAACAGATGGTTAAAGGGTTAGGTTAGGAAACTGGGATAGAGCAGTAAACAGTAGGATAGTGATCAGAGGTATTTTATGGTATCCACAATAATGTGGACTAACATGATTTAGGGACACCTTGTGTACAAGAGTGCACACCGATACTCAGACGTATTGTTTTTTGCAATAATATATATAACATTATAAAAAATAAAAAGTGGCCTTGTTTACTTGCCTGATTGAATCAGGTAAAATAATTGTGTATTTTATATCCTTATGTTCAGTGATCAAACTTCAACCACAAACTGGAAATAATCTGCACTTTTTCCTCAAATTGGGTCAATACATATTGCGATTTTAAAAAACAGGGGGAAACACCTCTATTTTTAGTTTCAGGTATAAACCAGTAATAAGAACTACCCAGATATATAGTCACAAGTTCTTGAAATGTATTGGGTAAGTAAACAGTTTGCATCCAAGACTATGTTGCATAACTAGATATTCCCTTAACAATATAAAATAGCACACACACAAAATCCCAAAATATAGCACCTCCTGAGTGCACAAAGGCTTCATGTCTATCAGTTCAACCATTGTTAGGTCAATAATTGTGAAGCAGGTCAGTACATTATTATCCCCATATTGCAGATGGGTGGTTGAGGCGGAGAGATAGCAGCCTGTCTGAAGCTACTATTTCTTCAACGCTAACGTGAGATCTGAACTGGGGATTTCCTGATTCACAGCTCATACACAATTCTATGCATGTCCACACAATCATGTCCCTTTAGTTCAATGGGGCTTACTCTCAAGTAAGCTGGTATAGGATTGCAGCCTTAGCCACTGCATTACACCAGCGACAGAATCTGAGCCATTATTTGAAATTTTCTGTTGAATCCAAACCAGAACAAAAGAGTTATTTTTGTTAGTTTGGATTTGTCTGCTATCTACATGGGTTGTGAAGCTGCAGAAAGAATAAAATAGAATTTTGATGTTTTAAAACTGATCCACCGTAGAAAACAGTGAAGGCTAAATGGTATGGTAAAGGAAGGGAGAGATGGCAGCATTTCAGCACTCTGTGTGCCCCACTCCTGCCCGCATAGTTGTTAAAGCTGTTGAAACGTTTTATCTCCCACTGTTGACCTAAAGGACAGTTCATGAATAGCTATTTATTAAAACACGAGTTCCCTGACAAGCGGTATCTGAGGTGGTTGAACCTGCAAGGTCCCGGACAGTGCAAAGTACAGTCTGCGTGTCCAAGCTCTGGAGGTTAAGTAGTTTCAAAAGATTAGAGCACAAGAAAAAGAGAATAACCATGATCATAGCAGAACATAAGAACAGCCATGATGGAGAAGACAAAAGATCATCTAGTCCAGCATCCTGTCTCCCACAGTGGCTGACCAAATGCCTCTGGGAAGCCCACAAACATATGAATGCAATAGTCCTCTCTCATGGTTGTTCCTAGCAGCTGGTATTCAGTTACATACTGCCTCTGAAACCTGTAGGTTGCATAAAACTACCAGGACTAGTAGCTATTGATAGACTGACCCTCTTTTTAAGCAAGTCATCTAATGTACCAGCAATACAGAATCAACATATCATTTTCCTTGTATTCCTTTTTTATTTGCCTCTCCTCTATTTTTCAGCGTCCTGTACATGTTTTAGACTTCTTTCTAGTATATTTAACCATATGCCAGTAAAAGTAGAATACAATATCATAATATTAATTATTTTCTCACATCTGCAAACCAGAACCATAACGTGTATTTATTTGTTTTTTATATTTTTAATCCGCCCAATAACAAACACTCCCTGGGCAGATTACAAAATTTAGGATCCAAAGAAACTGGAACTGAACTGACTCGGGAACAACCAGTCACATCTGGACTTGAACTTAATGGTTTGACTCTCTCCTTATGAACAAAGTGTGATGCTCTTTTTCACAGTAAAACTAGAGTGCTTTTAATTTGAGGTGGCAGTACTAAAAGGTTTACCTCTTATCTCAGTTTATGTTATTGTTGCAAACAGCAAGGGAGAAGTGAGCTAATCCAGGGACCAATCAAGCAAAGCCCTACATTGAGAAGATTAGTCCCATCAGCAGCATATAAAGGATCTTCAGGGTCAGGCCACAAACCATTATCAGACAAGAGTCAACCCTACCCTCGTTTGAATCAATTACTGACTTGTGGGTATGTGATTATGAACCACAGCACTGCGTGTCCAGTATGAGCACTCTAATACCTAGATAACAAACACCCACACTGCTCTTACAGAGCTCACTGGTGGATTGTATTGTGACACTGAGAAATTCTGAAGCCACTTACTTGGTAACATGCTCACAAAGTCCAACAGGACAAGCACATTATTTTAGTATTGTGCAAGTTTGGTCTTTCAGACTTTATCTCAGAGTATCCATCATGGCCAGAAGAAGAGGCATCACAGAGATATGACCAATGAATCTGAACTGTAGCCTTGTGCAGTTTGGAAAAGGTTGATAGCAACAGAGCCTGACTAGGTAAACATTTAACAAGTATCCAAGGTTATAAACCCTGTGTGATTAGAGTCTGGACAACTGAGGTCATATTCATACCAATGAATGAATTCTGAGCATCAACTAGCATTCTGGGTTAGAAGGAGGAACCAAACTAAGGTAGAAAAGCACTAGGGTGAGATCAAGTTTTCTGGGAAAGGCAAGGCAAAGATAGGAACAGTAGGAAGACTGACACAAAAGTGAAAAGAGGAGTCAGTTAAACTATATGTTCTGCATCCAAAAATGGTTCTTCAAGCAAGCCCTATGGTTACTTGGTGATCTTATAAAATCAGAACTGACTAGGAACCTCTGTTCATCTAATACCAAAATCAGGTTCTCCTCTCCCACTGTTCTCTCTAACACACACACACACACACACAGAGAGAGAGAGAGAGAGAGAGAGTGCACAAAGAGTGTGGGAACTGATTCCACATGGTGAAATCCCACACTACTGGGAAATACACATTCCAGTTACTTGGACAGTGAAAATCCTAAAATAACCAGATCCAACCTACACTATCCTTTCCACTAAACATCCACCCAGACTTGATGTCCTATTCACACAATTTATAAGAAAAAGAAACTGGAGAGGGGGAAAATAATAATTTAAAAAAACACAGAGAGGAAGAGCAAGTGTAACTTAACAAGGATTGTAGTCCAGGGTTGTGGAATCATTGCTTTGATTTCTTATTCAAATAATTCCAGATCTGATGATGCTTTATCTGGAGTTTGAGTTTCATATCTATTGTAAACCATTTTTAATTTTACTTCTAAATCTAATGAGTCTTCAGCTCACTCTATTGTTGGAGCTTCCTTACACTTCCAGTGTTGCAGAACCACAATAGCGACTCTAAAGATTCATTCTCCATCATATTTTGGGAGGTCCCAAGCTGCAGGAATATAGCTAAAACATGATGGATGTAAGAAAAACTTGTGCAGGTTGAGGACACCCAGTTAGCCCACCTTTCTATTTCATGCCACACCGCTGATGTTTTGATTGCAAAACCAAACCAGATGTACCAGGTTACTGGAGATGCAACAAACTGCAAGCCGTTTTCAGAGATTCCACACAGAGTCAATTCTATATGGGAGAATGATCAAGAGATAAATATGGACCTAATTATTTCCATTCTTTTCTGTTGAGGTTTTGGTAGGAATAAAAGGTTTGTGAGCAATTTAAATATATAGATCTTAACAGTGCCTCTTGCTAGGCTCATTACATAGCACCAAACCATGGTTTGGCATTATATCTGAAACAAGCCATCATTTCTCAAGCCTCAGAGATTTCTGGAATACTGGGGTAATAATTCTGACCTACATAAGAGAGTTCTTGTAAAGGTTACCGAGATGAGGTATGTGAAGCAATTTGAACACTCCATGGGTATGCTATTATTATTAAATGTGGGAGCATTTCAAGTCCAGGAAACAGAAGTGGTTCATATACAGCACCTCTAGACTCACACAGTACAATTCACTGTATGCAAGTGACAGTCCAATCCAAATGTAAAAGTGTTTACCTTTCACTGGATCATGTTTAATATACCTGATATGATAATCTCAAGTAACAGAAAATATAGATGAGATTATTTTTCATACCATGAAGAGAACTGTCAAGATTGTATTGTCGGGCTGTCACAGAGAATTTTATGAAGTCAACAGAATTAAAGAACAACATTCTACTATACCTGAAGGTGGGGGGACATCTGTCAATAAAGAGTGAACATCTTCCATTGCATCTGTATCATCAATCTGAAAAAGGTTAACTATATAAAATATTTTGCTCTCTGAAATTCCATTTATCAAGATTATTAAGGCAAATACTGTGTGGCAATGATATATATAAAATTTAAGGCTTTTTGAAGAATTCTTAAAATTACAGCCAAGCTTGTCCCTGGAAAATTTCTATTGGAGTTTAAATGCAATGTACTCAAGAGAAAGTATGTTTATGAACACGAACTAAATAACTTCAATTGAAACTGTTGTATGGTTTACACTTTTGTAGGCAATTCCATTAATCTGAGATTATATTTAGATACCCATGATTATAAAAAAATGTCCAACAGTTTTAAAATATACATTTCTTTCCAAAAAGAGAGTGTTTAACACTTAACACTAAGAGTGTCATAAATAGAAACAATGCTATGATTAATAATGCTGAAATTATAATAAAAATGAAGAGCAGAAGAGCTCGATTAATGCCAAGAACATAAAGTAGCTTCTACATTTATGCCCTCACTGATCATAAACCAGTGTGCAGGGCAAATACAGCTCAGATATTCCCTATAGACCACCAATGTCTTTCTAGTGTAACCCTACTCTCAGGTCTCACATTAGTCATAGAACCAAGGATCCAAAGGATCCTAACTTCATGCAATGGTCAGACACTAATTGTCTCATCTAACCTCTGTGTGCTGAAAGATCAGAAGCAGGTCTCTCCTATGCCCTACCACGATGTGTGAAAGGTAACAACTGTACTAGGAGATCCCATGTTTATATGAATGCAAACACAATGCAATTTGCCTCTGGCCTGTTCTTTTTCTATACAACTGAATGAAAGGAGATGATGATGATCCTCAACCACTCTAGAGCTTAAACACATTTGCAGTGAACAGCCCTCTGTACCAGGGATGGACAACTTGTGGCCCTCCAGATGTTTTGGCCTACAACTCTCATCATCTCTCACCATTGGCTATGCTGGCTAGGGCTGATGGGAGTTGTAGGCCAAAACATCTGGAGGGCCACAAGTTGTCCATCCCTGGTACAGAGGGCTGTTCACTGCAAATGTGTTTCAAGCTCTAGCATGGTTGAGGATCATCATCATCATCTCCTTTCATTCATTTGTATAGAAAAAGAACAGGTCAGAGGCAAATTGCATTGTGTTTTCAGGTAATTTGTAAAAAATAAAATAAAAATGCAGTGCTGAATAGTACAATTTATTCCATCTAACCAGGAACCTCTGTGAATTGGGCAAACGCAAGGGGAAGATGGCAAAGAGGAGGAAGAGGAGGGAGCATTGAAAGTCTGAACCTTGTTCATGTAACACCAAACAGCTGATTTTCGCATCATGACTGAATCCATCATACCACACCACTAAACATATGGAATTGTTAACAAAGATCTGACCATCATACAAGAGTACCTTGTTATTAAATCTCAATAGAGATATGATACGCTTATAATATATCAAATATTATTTTGGCTGAATGCATGTATTTGACATTTTGGTCAGACTAGTAATTCTAGGATTGTCTCCTCCATTGTTCTATATGTTGAATATACAATTCTGGAATTCCAGCATCTTTTTATTATAAAAAGTCAGAATTAGAGAGAATTATAAGGCAAACAAGCTTTAATAAAACTATGTATTTTGTATTACCATGAAAAACACTATTCTATAATTAGTAACTGACAGCATTTCCTTTAAGCTCCTGAAGGCATGTAGAAGTATGAGTTTTACAGAAACTTAACATACCTCCAAGACAAAAGCATCTTTCTTTCCATGTGAGAGATCCAATTCTGTAATTTCATCAGAACTTTCAGACTGAGATCTTAGCAGCCTAGTACGGTGCTTTGGTTCTGGAATGGGAGAGCCTATAATTTCTTCAGATGCCTCCTAAGCAGAACAATGGTATAAAATCATGCATGCATCTCATGTTTATTAAATCTCAGTACTTTAAATGCCTTGCCACTGCCACTGCTCCCTTCCAACTAAATAGAGAGAAAGAGAACGAGGTCTCCTGCCTATTGCTGACCTCTACACCAAACTGAACACCTATAGGACCCATGTTACTCCACAATTCTCTAGACTGCACAATTCAAATACTTCCTCCTCTCTGCCTTGCATGGCAGAATGTGAAGGAGTATATGGATGCTGCAATCTCAAGAAGCACTGGAGCAGGTTGTAGTTTTGCAGTTCAAGAGCTGAGGCTGCATAAAGGCTCTTCAATTCCTCCTGTCCTAACAGATGTTGCCTCATCATCTCCTTAGACTGCAGAATCCAGCTGCGACTTATACTTCCCCTACAAAGAAGAAAGGAGAAGGGGAAGGAACACTTGGATTTTGTAGTTCTAAAAAGCTGGGTATAGCATTCATTAGCCTGTGGGTTTCTGAGGGATGAGATGGGACAGGAAAGGTAGAAACACAAGCCTCTGCCATTAAATTTAACAAGAGAGCCAGTGTGGCGTAGTGGTGAGAGAGTTGGACTGGGACTCGGGAGATGCAGGTTCTAGTCCCCACTCGGCCATGAAGCTCACTGGGTGACTTTGGGCCAGTCACTGACTCTCAGCCTAACCTACCTCACAGGGTTGTTGTGAGGATAAAATGGAGAGAAGGAGGAGGACTATGTAAGCCACCTTGGGTTCCTTGCAGGAAAAAAGGTGGGGTATAAATATAATAAATAGAATAGAAGGTTCCTTCGCTGTTTATTCTGCCTATTGACAAGCCTATCATTGGTTCCAGACTGTGTGGTTGGGTTCTACGGTTGGATTCTAAACCAATCCAGGTGTATGATGTGGCAGAGAGAGAGATGGGGGGAAAGGAAGGAATGCGTTGTCACAACAGGCCCTGAACTGCTCTTCACATGTGTGGATTATAAAGATAATCCCGCCTCCCTGCAAATCTACTGACTTCCACCTTTAAAAACAGCCTTGTGTAACTGACTTCCTTCTAAGTACATTCTTTGCTTGCCTGCATGGACCATTCTCCATTAGCTAACGGGATGCAGAGTATGCATGAGCTGCATTTGACTCAGAATTACTTACAGGAGGGTTAATCTCATAAAGCTCCTTATTTTTGGTTATTGTGTCATTTATTTTCTTCTGCATATGAGATATATGTTGTTCGTACGTGGAATCATTTGGTGTCTTTCCAGCAATTTGAATACCACCAGGAGTTGGTAAAGCAGTCAGATATACACCTGTGGCAGACTTTAAAGAATAAACCAATAAGAAAATGAAGCATAATTTATGTTCTTGGAACTTGTATTCAATGTTTTAACTTAAACATATTTTTATAAATATTATGTGTTCACCCATTTATTTATTTATTTATCTATCTATCTCATTTTTATACCGCCCAATAGCTGAAGCTCTCTGGGCGGTTTACAACAATTAACAAGACAGTCCCTGCCCGCAGGCTTACAATCTAAAAAGACACGACACACAAGGAAAAAGGAATGGGGAGGGAAGAAGGGGGAATATTAATTAATATTTCTGGCAGGGCAGGTGGAATGGCCCTGCACTCCCTCTCTTCTCCCTCTGCACAGCCTGCTGGAATGGCTGGTGGTGGTGACAGTAGAGGGAGGAGGAGCTTTCATGAGGAGGCCTTTCAGCAGGGCTGGTGGAATGGCCCTGTGCTCCCTCTCATCTCCCTCCTCTCAGCCTGCTGGAATGGCTGCGGCTTTAAACATGGACACCACAATCACAAATTATCTAGGCCAGTTCTGCAATCACATTGGGACAACTTCTAGAATGATTCCACATAAAACCAATTTGCTAGAATTTCATAGTATTCCATTCAATTTTTAAAAAATTATTACAGCAACACAAAAGTATATGCATCCTACCACCTTAACCATTACTGCCTTAACCATTCATATATTGTGTGTATTGTCTATTCAGGTTGCTCAAGGACAGTGCTATGAGCTGGATCTAGCAGGAATCTAGGATATCCTAGTTCATGGATCATATTTTGTTTCAGAAGTTGCAGACACAGCCTCATAACTCAATTAGGAAGCATCCCACAAAGAAATGCATTCTGCTAGCAGACTTCAGTGAAAGTTTGTAGGAGGTTCTTCACCCCAGAATTGAAGGCCCAATTCAAAGTGACTTCTAATTAACTTCAGAGGGCTTGACCAGCCCTCTGTGAATTCTTCACTTTAAATTAAACTTTTAAATAAAAAACCCTGCCTAAATTCTGAATCTCACATTCTGAGTTTCCATTAGAAAATAATGAAGGCAATAACTTGTTTAATCAGTTATCAACAAAACCAAGGTTGTCCCATTTCTGGCTGTGAATTTGCACCTGCAATTCTTTGACTTCTATGTCAGACACTGGAACCTGGCAACACACACAGTTCTCTGGATTGTGGCCAATGACATTACATGTTTCTGGAAGTATTGTGTAACAGCATATTTTATGCTGACTTGTTGAGAGAAGCTGTATGAGGAGTATTAGTAAAGATGCCACAAGAGAATAAAAGTTTGGGGCAAAACTGAGTTTTGGGCAGGAAACTGATGTCTGTGGACTGGGGATGTGGGAAACACAGGAAATGATTCACTGTTTATGTTCCTACCATCAGAGATAATCTTAACTTCTGGTTGGAGAGTGCCCATTTTGTTGTCTGCCTGATCCTGCCAGCTGGATGCAATGGCCACTGAGGCCGGGTATTTCATAGCCTTGGAAACCTTCTTCAGGAATTTCCTTAAATCAACTTGTCAAATTTTTCTATTCCAACTCCAAATTCTTTTTCCTCTATATCTATTTAAAGAGCTAGATGCATCTCTTAAAGATCACTTCTTTGTATCATCAATTTATTTATTATAGGTATTTTTATAATTCCCTTCAGTCATATTCCCAGGGCAGTTTACAAGAATGAACAAAACAATTAAAATGTAAATGCAAAAAAGACATAATAAACTAAAAGACCCCTCAAATTACAATAGCATAATGACCACTAAGATAGCCAAGACTGGAGTGGATCATGTATGTCACAAGCAAGAAACATATTGAGGCATTGTAAGTGGTTGCACAGTTGTGGAACCCTTTCTTGTATATCATGTGGTAGTATATCATGTGGTAGTAATGGGTGACTTCAATTTCCCTGATATCTGTTGGGAGACTTATTCATCCAAACATGGCCCCTCCAAGAAATTCCTGAGTTGTGCTGCTGATAACTTCCTCCTACAGAAAGTGGAGGAAGGAACTAGAGGATTGGCTATCCTTGACCTGATTCTAACCAACAGAGACGAGTTAGTGGATAAAGTGGCAGTTACAGGAACTCTGGGAGAAAGTGACCATGTTATACTTGAGTTCTTGATTCTAAGGGGAGCAAAAGCTGAGTGTAGCCAAACACATACCTTGGATTTTAGGAAAGCCAGTTTTAACAAACTCAGAACAATGATAAGTAAGATCCCATGGCAAGCGACTCTAATGAGAAAAGGAGCCCAGGATGGGTGGGAGTTTTTAAAAAAGGAAATTTTAAAGGCACAATTGCAAACAATTCCCACAAGGAAAAAAGGCAGAGGGCAACAGAAGAAGCCAATGTGGCTTCACAATAAACTCAAAGATGACCTGAAAACAAAAAAGGACACGTATAGGAAGTGGAAGGAAGGACAAGCTACAAGAGAAGAGTACAGGCAGGTAGCACAGAACTGCAGGAATAGTGTCAGGAAGGCTAAAGCTGAGAATGAGCTAAGGTTAGCGAGGGATGCTAAACACAACAAGAAAGCTTTCTTCAGATACATGCACAGTAAAAGACAGAGGAAAGAAATTGTGGTTCAACTACGCGATGAGGATGGCAAATTGATAACAGAAGACAAAGAAAAGGCAGAAGTGTTCAATTCCTACTTCGGCTCGGTCTTCTCCCAAAAGAGGGTCTTCTCCCAAAAGAGGGCCCCCTGGCAAACCTGAAGTGCAGACTGTAGGGGCAGGATTGCAGCTTGAGATTGATAGGCAAATGGTCAAGGAGCACCTGATTACTCTGAATGAGTTTAAATCTCCAAGGTCTGACGAACTGCATCCTAGAGTAATAAAGGAACTGGCAGAAGAACTCTCAGAACCACTGTCTATTATCTTTGAGAAATCATGGAGGACAGGTGAAGTGCCAGATGACTGGAGGAGGGCAAATGTTGTTCCCATCTTCAAAAAGGGCAAGAAGGAAGAACCTGGGAACTATAGGCCAGTCAGTCTGACATCAATCCCTGGGAAAATTTTGGAGCAGATTATAAAGAAGTCAGTCTTTATAAGCACCTTGAAAACAATGCAGGGATTACTAGAAGCCAGCATGGATTTGTCAAGAACAAATCCTGCCAGACTAATCTGATCTCATTTTTTGATCGGGTAACCTCCCTTGTGGACTGTGGGAATGCTGTGGACATCTTATCTGGACTTCAGCAAAGCTTTCGACAAAGTGCCTCATGATATCCTGATTAGCAAGCTAGCTAAAAGTGGGATAGATGGAACAACTATCAGGTGGATCCACAATTGGCTACAGAATTGGACTCAAAGAGTGCTTATCAATGGTTCCTTCTCAAACTGGGGAGAGGTAACGAGCGGGGTACCACAGGGCTCGGTCCTGGGCCCAGTGCTCTTCAACATTTTTATTAATGACTTGGATGAGGAGGTACAGGGAATGCTTATCAAATTTGCAGATGACACAAAGTTGGGTGGAACAGCTAATACTCTGGAAGACAGAAACAAAATTCAAAGTGACCTCGATAGGCTGGAGCGCTGGGCCGAAAACAACAGAATGAGATTTAATAGGGATAAATGCCAAGTGCTGCACCTAGGGAGAGGAAACCAAATGCAGAGTTACAGAATGGGGGACACTTGGCTCAACAATACTACAAGTGAGAAGGATCTTGGAATTGTGGTAGATCACAAACTGAATATGAGCCAGCAATGCGATGTGGCTGCAAAGAAGGCAAATGCTATTTTGGGCTGCATTAATAGAAGTATAACTTCCAAATCGCGGGAAGTGATCATTCCCCTTTACTCGGCACTGGTTAGGCCTCATCTTGAGTACTGCGTCCAGTTCTGGGCACCACACTTTAAGAAGGACATAGACAAACTGGAGAGGGTTCAGAGGAGGGCAACAAGGATGATAAAGGGACTGGAAACAAGGCCCTATGAGGAGAGACTAAAAGAACTGGGCATGTTTAGCCTTCAGAAGAGGAGACTGAGGGGAGATATGATCGCACTCTTCCAGTACTTGAAGGGATGTCACACAGAGGAGGGCCAGGATCTCTTCTCGATCATCCCAGTTTGCAGGACACGGAATAATGGGCTCAAGTTACAGGAACCTAGATTCCACCTAAACATCATGAAAAATTTCCTGACTGTTAGAGCAGTAAGACAATAGAATCAACTACCTATGGAGGTGGTGGGCTCTCCCAGTCTGAAGGCATTCAAGGTGCAACTGGACAATCATCTGTCAGGGATGCTTTGACCTGGATTCCTGCACTGAGCAGGGGGTTGGACTTGATGGCCTTGTAGGCCCCTTCCAACTCTACTTTTCTATGATTCTATGAATGGCCAACTGTCAGCCTGCAGGCCAGATACAATCACTCCCTATTTACCTACTGGTAGCCTTATTAAATTTTAATTAAAGTATGGCAAATGCCTTGCTTATTTCAAAATTGCCGCTTTCCTCCCATTGCCTTAGCAAATGCTAGTTACATTGTGCAACCACTGGTTCGTGTTAGTACACTGCTATTAGCACTAGCACTGCGGCACAGCTGGATACTCCTCTTTTAATTTGTAGTGCAGGCAAGGGAATCTCAGCAGACGTAGCTTGCCAAGTTACACAGCAGCAGGGTTTGAAGAGGCTGACCTGGCAATCCCCCCATCTGCACAACTATTAAAGGTACAGAGAGGCCGTAAGGTTGAAAGGCTAGCCATCCCTAGTTTATTTCAAGTGGAGTCCAACCTACTCTATCTGGTAGGTCCCCGCCCCTTTTTTTTTACCATTTAAAAACATTTATTCAGTGGCCCAGCATCATCCTAAAAGGACAAACAGTTTGAAAAATTGGAAGAGCAGTATGTTACAGAATTTAAAAAAACCCAAAATGAAAAAATGAAAAACTTACTGCCAAACCCATTAACATTGTTTCTCCCACTGTGATCTGAATCCTCAGCCCAAAAAGTGCATTCATTCCCTTCAGCTTTAGTTTATTCATTAGCTGAGTGTGTACTTCATACTCCATAAATGGCAGCAGATTACTGATGGAGGTTGCGTTTGCTTCGGCTTGGGCTTTCTTCTTCAGCCGACACAGCCTGTTGGAATGAACAATTAAATACAAAGTGGTCAGCTTGGCGTTCAACAAAGAATCTCTAACACAATTTCTGGCCCCAGAAAGGAGGTGGCAGGCAGAAGCAGGATGTGTGCTGGCTGGCAAGGGGGTGATAAGCTTTTTGCTGAGCCAAGCCAGAGAATAATGAGCCCAGAGGGACCAGAGGTTCCAGCAAGGTAGCCCTGCAAGAGCAAAGAACGTCTGCTGCAACTGCCACTGTTTCTAGGGCAGGAGGTTATGTAAAAAGGCCTGCCGCCACCAGGGCAATACCAAATGGGGTCATGAGGGTGGCCTCTTTTCCTACGCTGTGGTGCTTGGCTTCAGTGAGAAACACATGGATAAGTAGAGGCTGTCATGAGATGTATGGCAGGAGTGACGGCCTTTTCCCTCTCTTTATTTCCCTAGGCTCCTGTCGGGTGGGGTGGGGGTAGAGATCAAGAATGGGGATGGAAATTAGGCTGTGGTTATTCCAGTGTCTGCTACCCAAGGTTTCAGTGAAAGGGGTGCCAGCAGGTGGCAGGGAGACATAAGGGAATGATACTCTGCTTGTTATTTATTTATACTTATTTATTATATTTATACCCCACCTTTTTTCCTGCAAGGAACCCAAGGCGGCGTACATAATCCTCCTCCTCTCCATCTTATCCTCACAACAACCAGGCTGAGAGTCAGTGACTGGCCCAAAGTCACCCAGTTAAAGAAATGTAAACGTTAGGCTGCGACTGGATATGCTGTTAAATCTTTTGGGGTCTTTTCTTGTTTTCTCCAGTTATAGGAGCATTCATAGGAAGTATGAGTTATGAAAAAGAAGACAACCTGGGTGGCATGGGAGGCAATTATTATAAGAGTGGTGTGCAGAGGGAGGAATAGCAGAGGCAAGCAGAATGGCTGTTACAGGAGGTGTGTGTGTGTGTGTGTGTGTGTGTGTGTGTGTGATGGCCAGGTGCTGTTCTCCCTGCCTGCCAGTTGTCAGTCTACCAAGGCCTGCAGGTTCTGGTGGCACCCCTCCCTCCCTGGGCAGGTTAAAAACAGTCCTCCCGGACTCCTGAATGCTGGGTGAGTAATTGGGAAAAGCATGCCAGCCAGGATTTTTGTCATGGTTAGATCACTATCTGGTGGGGTTCAAGCTTACAGGAACTCGTAACCTCTGCAGGGATAGAGGACCTATCAGAAAGGTCTGCCCTCAGAGCAAGATGAATGCAAATTGTTTCCTGCAACCTCAAACATTGATTCTGACAAAGCCTGGTGAATCTGGTTGATCTTTCAGATAGGGAAATAAGCTACACAGTTCACACAGTCACTCCTAAGTGTCCTCTCCCTGCTGATGAATCTCGGTGGTTTCCTTGATTTTCCAGATGATCTATGCTGGAGCAAAAAGGGGGCCTACATCCCTGTTGGTTCTGCCAGACCTCTAAGTGGTGTTCAATACCATAAACCATGGTATCCTTTCGACCGGACTTGGCAAGGATGGGCTTGGGAGGTACCATCTTATGATGGTTCCAATCCTTCCTCAGGGATAACTTTCAGAAGATGTTGTTGAGGGACTCCCATTAGACCCCTCATCAATTGGTATATGCAGTGCCCCATAGGGTTCCATCTTGTCTCCCATGTTATTTAACATCTACATGGAACTTCTGGGAGAGATTGTCTGGATTTGGGATGTGTTGTCACAAATGACAACAAACCGCAGATGATACACAACTCTATTAATTTTTTTCATCTACTACCAGGGAAGTTGTTGATGTTCTGAATAGGTGTCTGGAGGTGGTAATGGGTTGGATGAGGGTTAATAAATTGAGACTTAATCCTTACAAGACATAAGTTCTCCTGGTCAGAAGAGACATAGGTTCTAGAACAGGGATTCAATCTGGTTTGGATGGGATAGTACTCTTCTTGAAGAATTGGGTTCCCAGCTTAGGGTGCTTGCACCTGAATGCTCAAGTGGTGTCTATAGCCAGAAGTGCTTTTGCCCAGCTTGGGCTGGTGTGTCAACAACATCCTTTCCTGACAAGGTCACACTAAGCCATAGTGACACATGCCTTTGTTTAAAACTGGATTCTTGTGCTGCATTCTGCATGGGCCTACCTTTGAAGACTCTTTAAAAGGTCTTCATAAACTGCAACTGGTCCAAGGGGCAGCAAGGGGGCTGGTGGGTACTGAATTACAGGATTATATTACACCTGTCCTGCAAGGGCTGCTCTGTTTATCAATTTGTTTCCAGACACAATTCAAAGTGTTGGTGATGGTATTTAAAGCCTTAAATGGCCTAGGGCCAAGATACCTTAGGAACCACCTCTAGCCTACCTGCACTGTTAGGTCTGATAGAGAAGCCCTTCTTTCTCAATGGTGTAACTGTCTCTGTAACTGTACCTCTGTTTTTATTGTACTGTATTTTGGGCATATTGTTGTATTTTAGAGTTAGTTTTGATCCCTATTAGTGCACTGTGTACTGCATAAGCATTAACTAAGAATCTTTGTATGAATAAAATAAAATTTCTAGTGGCTTAGAACAGAATGTCCAACCCTAAAATAATGACTCCTGTGCCTCCTCAGCGTGCAAGTGATATGCCAAGTTAAAGATAAAATGGGCTGAGGACAGCAATGGTAGAGATGAGGTCTAACAGATCTATTCTGAAGCCCACTAACAACAGAATTATGGAAGGTTGCATTTATTACATGTTCACCATATGTATTATATGTTCACCATATGGGGCCGTGTATGTTTTAGGCACCAAGGAGCACAGCTTCCCAACATAGGTGCTTCCAACAACATGCATACTTCTTGGGATTAGGCCCCACTGAACATCTAGTTGATTAAATAAAATGCTCTGAATAAACGTTTACTTAGCAGTACATTGGCTTTCCCAGTTTCTTTTGGCATTATATATGTATAAGCAGTAAAGAATTCCAACACGTCAGCCAGATTCAGTAGAAAGGTGTTTTCCTAGGCTGAGCCCAAGCATGCCTACTCAGACGTATCACTACATTCAATAATAATAATAATAATAATAATAATAATAATAATAATAATAATAATAATAATAGATTTCTTTCCCGCCTCTCCACTTAGATCGAGGCGGGGAACAACCATAAATACATAATACATAACTAGTTAAAAACATAGTAAATATTATTAAAATATTCTTTAAAACCTTTAAAAGCATCCTATAAACTCTTAAAATTCCACTGGGTAGGCATGTCGGAAGAGGTCAGTCTTTATGGCCTTTTTAAAAGCCAAGAGACTATCTAGTTGACGAGTTCCCTCCGACAGGCCATTCCACAGTCTGGGAGCAGCAGGAGAGAAGGTCCTCTGGGTAGTACTCGCCAGCCTAGCCTTGGCTGACTGGAGTAAATTCCTCCCAGAGGACCTAAGTGCGCGGGGTGGATTGTACAGGAGAAGGCGATCCTGCAGGTAACCCGGACCCAAACCATGTAGGGCTTTAAAGGTAATAACCAACACTTTATACTTTGCCCAGAAACTGATTGGCAGCCAGTGTAATGCTTTTAAAGCTGGTGTAATATGGGCACCTCTAGATGTACCGGGCCTAGTGGTGGGGCCGAGCCTGGAGTCGGCTGGAGGCTCGCTCTGGGCTCGGGCCCCCGCAAGCGGCGGCGGCCCGATCTTGCTCTTCAGAGTGCTGCGGAGCGTCCTCCATGCCGCCGCCACACCCCCTGCGCATGGCCCCCCCGCTGCCGCCGGGCCCCTCCCACCCCCCGCCGCTGCTGCCAGGACCCCCCCGCCACCTACCTTTACCTGCGCGCCGCCTCCGCCACCACTGCTCCGTCGCGCTGGACCCCTGCTCGTGCTCTGTTTTGGCGGGAGGAACCAGAGCAACAGGGCTTAAACAGCCCTGTTGCCCTGGTTTCCCGCGCCAAAAACAGAGCGTGGGGGTCCAGCGTGACGAAGCAGGGTCCCGTCGCATCACTTCCTCCGCGCCGGAAGTGACGCGACGGGACCAGCGGACGGGGAGGCAGGCTCTCCACAGAGCCGGAGAGCCTGCAGGTAAGCCCGCGCGGGTGGCCGAGTAGCCCGATGGACACGAGCAGGCCCAGTTCGGGCCTTGCTCCTGTCTGCCGGGCTACTCGGGTACATCCCTACCAGTGACCAATCTGGCTGCCATATTTTGCACCAATTGAAGTTTCTGAACTAGGTACAAAGGTAGCCCTATGTACAGCGCATTGCAGAAGTCAAGCCTCGAAGTTACCAGCGCGTGCACTACCATCTTTAGGTCTTCCAACTCCAATAAGATATCTTTCCTAGACTTCAGCCCAAAGAAGAAGAAGGTGCCAGAAAGAATAAGTTGCTTGTCTTTGGTAACACGTATCCAGACTACAGTTTGTCTCGCATACCTGCCTTCATTTCTTCAGAGGGCAAAAGGGTACTTTCAGACGTTGCTAAAAGAGTCAACACTTGCTAAAACAGTTATCCAAAAGAGCATTTAAGCACAGCAAAAATCTAGCAGAGAGATACCTGGCTTGAATGAGACATCCTTTCCCAACTACCATTGCATCCACAGGCAAATCTATTGTTGTGAAAAGAACGTCGGGGACTTTCTGTTTCCTGCAGTTGCAACAGTAAGTGAGGTGAGCAGGGAATGGCATGTTCAGCTCATCATATGGTATGTGGCAAAAGCCACAACCTGGAGGTGATGTTTCCTCTAACCTAAGAGAGATTAAGAGAAATCTAATATTACCATTCAGGAACCATCTTGCAAATTTTAGATAGTGGTGGTCAAATTCTGATTTGTTTTATGCTTTTTGCAACTGATTAAACTTGTCAACAGCCAATCACCTGTGGTGAGCCAAACTGCCTCCAGGACAGCCAGCAGGAAAACCTTTAAGAAGTTAGTATTTTTTCAGTCTTTTAAAGTCACAAACAACTAACATAGGTATGTGTGCGCAGGCAGGCCAATAAAATTTAGAATTCCAGTACACTGTTCACATGTTAATGTTTCATTGTCAAAAACCATGAGCCATAAGGTTGCTATTTGGAATGTCCAGAGACGTTTTATATAAAACACCCTTCTCCTATATCAGAAAGATGGGGTTCTATCCAATAGTGTCTCTGATCTAGCAGATGCGTCTGTCAGTGGAATGGGGAGACAGCATCAATACTCCCTTGCTCCTGCAGCCACCCCACCATCTCCCACGCTGTTCCAAAGGCTCTCACAACCCTCTGGAAAAGATGGGGAGGTGGGGGGAAGGTGGCTGCAGTAGAGGAGAGGAGGAGTCAGTTAAAATCGCCTCCCTCCCTATTCCGTTGATGGAAGCCTCCACTGGATCAAAGATCCTTCCATCAGTGAAGGGACACCATTGGATACAACCCATTATCTAACATAAGCGATGGATTGCATGAACAGATTTAGGATACAATCCACCAAAAAATCCTCCTGCAATAGAGTCCACTGAAAAGAATAGCATATATACATATTATGACCAAAATCTCCATTTTTAGCATTTTATTAATTTGATATTCTTTTATATGCCAGCAGAAAGGTAACAATATACACCATTTTCTGAGGGCGGGGACAGGAACATAATGCTGCTGATCCCCTGACTATAAACTGGGCCAAAGTATATTTTATTTAAATAGAGTTGAATTCAGTAACATTTGTAAGGTAAGAGGATAAAAAGGAAAAACAGTTACCGAGATTCAATGATGTAATAACAGATATACATTAAAATAATGTACAGGCCTATACTCATTCACTGTGGAAGCAGGGGAAATATTGGCTTCTGAGAGGAAGTGGAAGGTGCCTCCGAGTCTGGGTGACCGGCCAGATGGGCGATTAACAAATATAATAAATAAATAAAAATACAGCCCCCAAACCAAATATTTCTTCAAAAGAACCTGCCCCGTAGTGGATGGAGTGGAGAACACCACAATGTTCTGGACCATTGGATGGTGACAAGCAGGGAGAACACTTTAACCTGACAGCATCAAAGCTAGTAATTTATGTTTTTTCAGGCTTACTAGCCCCTAACATTTCATGAACTTTAGTTGACTTTTTTTTAAAAAAAAGACTTACTCATTTTCATTTTGATAGATTATATATTATTAAAAAGAGAGTTTTTACAGTTTATCATGAAGCTTGGACTTTAACATTGAAATGAGAGAGGTCACTTGTATGCAGAGTGTATGAGAAGCAGAATACAAAGGAGTGGCAAAGTGGGGGGGGGAGATTTGTATTATGTGGTTAGTAGTCAAATGTGTTACCTTATTCAGGCTGTCAGAAATTTAAAAACAATAAGCCTAGTGATTTGATGCAGAGTTCCACAACTTCTGTTGTTGTTAGTGAAAAATCAGTAAAGTGCTTGGCCCTGCATCCTGTACTGTAACATGGGTAACCTACCCTAATAGAGAAGAACTATCCTGGTTTTGAGGAAAAAAATCAACCTCTCCCTTCTCTGACCCTATGGAAAAGTAGCCAGGCTGCCATGACAACCTTTGTTCCAAACAGACTTCCATGGTGCCATCCTGGAGAAACCTAGGGTTCAGTACAGCTGCTGTGCCGGATGCTGACAAAATACAGACCTCTTCGCTATTAAAAAAAGAAAAGAAAAAAAGAAGAAGGTAAATTCATGCTTTTGGTGGTATACGTTTTTAGGTACCGTATTTAGTAAAGGTGAAAAAACAACATGAAACCAGTTCAGAGTGAATTATTTGGAGCCGAGTTGAAACTTAAGGAGCCCTTTGAAGGATATGGTTATGGCATGCAAGTTTCTACAAGTATATACCACCCTAACTGTGGCAAGCCTGTTTTCCCAAATAAGTTGAATGAGCAAATATTTGCTGCTGTGCAGTTGAGACACGCACCAAATTCAAAACATCAGCATTCAGCTGTGTGCTCCAATTCAGCATCCTACTCTAACCAAGCAGCGTAACAACACTAAGTTTCAAATTATCCCTGTGGTGTGCTGGGTGGAAATACACCACATACTGGGCCTCAGAGACAGGGTTAGAGGTGCATCCAGAAGGCTTTAAAAAACATCAGTTTAGAGGGTGATGTAAGGCAACGGGAGGTCCCCTGCTTCAGTCTTTTACACTGGAAGGAAACTGTTGAGAAAAACAGGGAGTCTGCAAGAATTTCCAAACCATCTGCAGCTGTTACTCAATTGTTGCAGAGGATCCAGACATCTTTCCTCTAGGTAGCACTTCTGTTATGGAGAAAATCCCATTTTCCTACGATTCAAACTACAAAATGGTGTTGCTGAAAAGAGATTTCTTCCACCCACCCAGTTTATCATGAATGCCTTCTGGACTGTGGAAACATGTATCATAAGCACTTATTGGAAAGTGCAGGTGACATCAGTAGCAGCCAGCAACACAAATCCTTCCCCACCACATCCATAATAAGCTTTTATATTTATTTTCCCCTTCATCTTTAGAGGCTGCATACTCCCCTGCTATGCCACTGAAGCAGAAAAGAGCTCCTCTGGTTTTTTAATCAAAGCAGATAAAAAGAGGCAAACACTAGCAAAGCAACTTCTCTCTGCAACAAGGCCCACACAAGTGTACATCCCTCCTCTCTGATACTGCAGACCTGTTGATTTCACTTTCCAGTGATTGACAGCATGAAATTGACAGGGCTGCAAGCAGAGCATCTCCCCAATCTATATATCCTGTGTCTTGTGAAAGATTTCTTATTCTGGAAATGGCGGGGTAGAGGGGTGGAGAGAGGATAATGATAGTTGGGACATACTTGATAGGATTGTCAGGATATGCCTCATTTTACTTTCATACTACAAAAGGAGGAAATCTCCTCCCAACAGCTTGGGGGCAGCTTTGATCAAAGAATGATTTAGTCAAAGAAAATTCTTCCACAGGTTGCAAAGCCTAAGCCCTAAGCAAGGATGCACAGTGTGAAGAAAGAAGTGAAGGATCTATTATTTAGAATGAATTGTTCTGCTCCACCTACAGGGAATAGCTGCCAATTCCAGAGTAATGGATCCTTCCTACAGAGCTGGTGATGCTTGTCTGCCTCTGTCTAGTTTCTGCAGCTTAACAGATATATCACTCAGTATCACATCATCCTCATAAGCCTTCTCACTCCGCATTTCAGCCTTGCCTAGACACGCACTCCCTGCAATAATTATCTGTGGCTTCTTCTACTTCCATCCTTTTCTCCTGCTGCTTGCATGGTAAAACATTCATTTCTAATGAGCTAAAAAAATCAAATCAAAGTGATTTACCAAATGCTAGTTGATTCACTGTAGCCTACTACAGCATGACAACCCAATGCCTTTGCATGGGATTTTATTTCTTGTCGGATTTCTGCCCACCATGCATCTCGTGTCTCTGGGTCATCTGAAAGACAAAGCATAAATCAGTTCACTATTCCGTACTAACACAAACATTTAAAAATGTGTGGCTAAAGAAAAGACATCAATCAAGAAATGTTTTTAGTTTTTAACCAGTGGAAGACCCTGTCAACTTAGTTTTCTCTTCCTACCAACCTCTCTTATGCCAATTAAGTAACTTTGGTTTATTTCCCTTTGTGGTGCTGACTTCTTGAAACAAACCCTTATTGATTTTAATTCTCAGAGAGTTCAGAATTTCAGGGATTCCCCGCCACCTCCATAGTTATAAGTTCTCTCTCTCTCGCTCACTTTATGGGCCTTCTTTTCAAATATTCCATGGCAAGGATACAAAGAAACACGGAGCTAGTTATGTGAGCCTAAAGGGGCTTTTATACTTCTTAAACAGCAGCTCCCATTGCATTGTGATAAAATGTGTTTTGAAACTGAGGAGCACAGTGCAATATGGCATGATTGACAGCTGCTCAAAGTAAAAAAAGTAAAAAATGCCACTGGGCAAGCACAAGTTCCTTGCACAAGCCTAAGCCATTCTTTGGATCCCAGCCCTTGCTTTTATACTGTATACTGATTTGACAACCAACAACAAAAAGATCTTTTGGACACTCTTTCTATACACTTCTGGGCATACTTAATGCTATTATCCTCTTCAATAGCAATTAAATTACTAAGTTTTCTAATTAAGCACTGAAGGATTGTACTGATTAATTCTTTGGACATTTCTTCTTATATTAGTAAATAAAATGCATTTAATGAATGTTATCAAAAACTCAAATTATAGCATTCTTTTTAAATTACATTTTTTTTAGTACTGAAGCTGTAACTGTAAAATGACTCAAATCTTGTGGTCTTAGAATTTCAAACTCACACTCTAATCTGTGTAAGTTCTTAGAAGTAGGTCCCAATGATTGAAAACAGAGCTTACAGCAAAGTAAGGGTGTTCTGGACTTATTCTAACAAAAATGGCCTACATATGCACCAGCAGCAATATTGGGGGAAAGGACTTGTTGTAAGACTCAGTCATTATAGAGCCTAATGCGACCCAAAATAAAAAGCTATTTTAATTGTCACCATGAAATATGTGTTTAAGAACAGGACTGGTTAACCTAAAATAAATATCTTTAGCAACCAAAACAAATTACTAAGTTACTACAGTAAGGGGGGGGGGCATTTCAGGGACTCTCCATCTATTAAAAAAATATCAGAAGGGGTTACCACAAAAAGAATTGAAATGAATGCATTTATGAGTTCTACTGACTCCATAATTACAACACATCATCATATAGCCAAGTTTATTCTAATTGTGGGTGGCTCTGCCTTTGTTAAAGTGCACAGCAACTAACCGAACCATATGGAGGATATGGTTTTAAGCTAGGAATGAGAAACTGGTGGCCACTGCATAAAAGCTGGATCTATGAAGGGTAGAATCTACTTCATTCCATCAGGTGCCAACCCAGAGCAAAGGGAATGTATAGAGAGAAATGGCCATGGCTATTGAACTTAATAGGAACCCACTTAGGATGATGGTGCTGGGGCCCCAGCTCATTGCCTTTCACAAAATGGCACTTCAGGGAAACTAGCAGCTAACCGTAATAGCTATTGTTTTTTTCCCAAAGGGCATAGCTATTGAAGGCTCTTATAATAATTCTGAAACATAAGCAGACCTTGTTTGCATTTTAAATATAGATCTTTTGCGTAGCTTCACACTGTGAAAACTCAAGAATATAGCTTGTGGCTTGTCCAGAGTGGATGTCTTCTAATATCCTAAGGGTGCAATCCTATGCATGTTTAGACAGAAAAATGTTTAGACAGCATGGCTGGCTGGGGAATGCTGGGAGCTGTAGGAATTTTTTTCTGCCTAAATATGCATAAGATTGTGCCCTAAGGATATCCAGTTCTGAATAAGACAGCTTATGCAGAGATCCAGACAACAATATGCATAACCCTTCCTACACTAAGAAAAAGCTGAAACTATGTGAGAATAAAAAAAAATAAGAGGCAGATGTCTCAGAAGAACTCTTCGGCCACATTGTTGTCAAACTGTTTAAAAATATACATATATAATATGCACCTCAAACAAAACATCCATGGTGGTGTACCTGCCTACAGCTCTGGTAATGCTGCTGTTTTGTCACTCATATTCTCTGGTACTGTGCTGGCAAAGCAAGAACATATTTGCTGGCATAATGAGTCTTGGGATTAGTCCATTAGCTACTAAAAAGCTGTGTAACTTTTGTTTTTGCCCAAAGACTGAAATGTGTAGCAGGTAACTAAAACAAGCACCCTGTTCATTTCCATCACTGTCTGCCATGCTGGATCACAGAGCAGGCAAACAACTTTGTAAGCTGCACGCACTTCCTTGATAGCCATCTTTCCTATTCTCCAGTCAGGTGCAAGCAATGCAAGGCTTTCAGACCATAACCCAGGGCTAGGGAACCTGAGACTCTCCACATGTTAGACTACAACTCCCATCATCCTGACATGTAGTGATGGCCACCAATTTGGACAGATTTAAAAGGGGACTGAACAAATTTACGGAGGAGAAGGCTACCAGTGGCGACGAGTCCTGATGGTTATATGCTACCTCCAGTATCAGAGGCATTATGCCTATGTATATCAGTTGCTGGGGAACATGGGCAGGAGGGTGCTGTTGCACTCATACCCTGCTTGTGGGTTTCCTGTGGGAAACTGGCCGGCCGCTGTGTGAACAGAATGCTGGACTAGATGGACCCTTGGTCTGACCCAGCAGGGCTCTTCTTATGTTCATGCTGAATGGGGTTCATAGTTGTAGTCCAACAACATCTGGTGGGCCACAGGTTCCTAAGCCCTGTCATATCCAGGCTACATAGCCCTTTTCCTAACCTGTGTAAGCCTTGCACTGCCACCATGGACCAGTTTTCCAAGGGTGGGGGCCTTTCTAGGGCAAAAGCCTTGGGAGGATAGATACGGTTCAATGCTAGCTTTCCCTTTTTTTCGTGCATTTTGAGTGGTTCAGTCTTTGCTTGAGATGAACTAGGATGCATGGTGGGTGTCTGATAGGGAAAAGATTTCCCTAACCTTATACTGCACGCTTCAAATCAGGTATGCTGGGAACCAAGGCAACGATCTGGAGGACTGGGTGGCAAGTTCCTCACAGTTTTCAACTTTCCCCCCTCCCTAACAGCAGCCCCGCACACTGCTCAATAAGCCACTTTTGAAAATTGCGAGTATTTCAAAAGCATTCCAATGAAGCAGCATGGGGAGCTGCTGTTTGGGAATGAAAATAAGCTCTATTAAGATGTCCCAATTCCTTAAGCATACCTAAAGGGGTATTGAGGAAAGAGGCCAAAGAATCTGGGTTTGCAAAAACACTAGACAGGGTTAAAATAAATACTTTTTTTTTTAATGAAGTGAATGAAAATATATAACTGCTGCATAGAAACTGAGAAATATTTTAAGAGTTCTTCACAGGACTGAGTGGGGAGGGAGGACAAAGTCATTTAAAAAGACTGAACGCAGATTTCCTCCAAGCTTTATCCTAAAATCCTTGCTAAGAAAACGTAAAGATCGTTATTCTCAAAATCCAAGTGTCAACTACCTAGCACTGGAGCTTCCCCCACTACATTCCTCAAGTATGCCAACTGTGTAGCTGCTCAAAGTATTGCCTGACTTTCTAAATCAGTGTTCTCCAACCTTCGGTCCCCAGATGTTTTTGGCCTACAACTCCCAGTATGCCCCAACCAGCTACGCTGGCTGGGGCATGCTGGGAGTTGTAGGCCAAAAACATCTGGGGACCCGAGGTTGGAGAACACTGTTCTAAACCAAGAAGTGGGAATAAAAGTTCAGAAAGGCTGACAAGGTATGGGAGAGGAGGCAATGAGAAAGAAGATTGGAGGGTGGGGATGGGGGAGGAATATAAGGTAAGCAAAGGAAGGAAGAACAATGAAAATATAAGGAAGAAAATTGAAGTCACAAATAAGCATTAAAAATAGAAAAAATTAAGTCAGTAAAAAAAAGAAGCGGTCAAAAGAAAGAGATGGAAGTAATGCTGTAGGGTCTCAACACTAGCACTCAGCATAAATGTCTTCAACAAGAACTAGTGTTCTTTAGTTTAATGTTTCAGAACAAGATATGTCCTACTCCTGCTACCTTTCCAGTGATAAATCATGATGAGCTCCATTCAAATGTGTCATTTTCTCGTAGGATTCTCACAATACTTGTGATGGTCCACATAAATGTTGTGGCTAGCACATCAGACACTGAAAGGCCATTGAGATATAGCCACTCAACACCTGAAAGCCACAAACCTGAAAACCCAGTTAACACTCTGGGACCATGGTTAGATAGCTTGTGGTATCCTGCCATGTTGGATCAAACAACAAACAGCCAAGCCGATATTCTATTCAGAATCCAACCAGCTCACTAGCAATGAAAGGCTACAAGGATCACTTAATTGATCTTGTTGGGAGCAGGAGAAGTTCCACTCTGTTCAGAAAACCAAATGTGAAAGTACAAATTTTAAAAATAAAATACCTACTCTAATAGTTTGATACACTCTTTTAGAAATGATTTTTCTACAATATTGGAGGTTTATTGGATTTTAGTTGTTGTCGTCCCCGCCCAGCAAAGATTAATGGAAGAACTTTGCATATATACAGAATGCAGTGAATATTCACACACAATATACACACACTTACCTTTGCATGTTAAAAGATAAAAATGACTTTAATAAAAATCAAGACATCCACAACATGGCAAGAATAGTTCATACAAAACACTGGAATGCAGTGCAATGTGCAGCATTCTATTTTTATTTTCTGATATATATATTCACAAGCAGCCTTTTCTTGACACATGAGCCACACAATTTCACATGGGATGCCATCAGAGCATTTACACATTAAAGTAAAGCTGAGGAATTACATAAACAATAGAGGAGTTGGTGGGGAGGGAGCAGCAGGATGGCATGTGTCCAGCACACTCCAGAAGGGTGCTGTCTGTTTTGTTCCGGGCTAAAGCAAAAGCTTAAATAACTAAGGGTTTGCAAAGCAGATTCAGCAGACAGGAGCCAGAAACGGTGGGTATTTTGGCGCATGCTTGGATCAGGTGACAGTACAGACTGAAAACTATGGCAGCTCACTGAAATGGTTACAGAAAGTAATGGCCCTGGAGTCTAGGTGAAAGCAAAAGGCAAGCATACAGAGCACTCAATCACAAGCTTTTCTAGCAAAAATCTATTTGAGTAAGTTTAGCAGGGGATACCTAAAAACTTTAAGGAAAAGATTTGCTGGCCAGATGGGCGATTGATAAATGTAAATAAATAAAAATTAAAAAAATTGCATTTAAGTCTCTTGCTGCAATTATAAGAATTTTGCAAGTTTCACTTGATATTTTAAGTCTTACAAATTGGTAAGGTGTAAGGCAATAATTGTCTTCAGCACTAGAGCTGTAAAGGGACACTGCAGGTGAGAAATTATTGCTTCTAAAAGTCAGCTGAAGTCAAGACCAAATTCTGTTCAAGCACAAGTCAATGGGACTTCTCCTCATATGGTTTTAGGAATGCACATTGGCTCCCTGACACTAAGATGTTCTCTTAGAAATATGTCTACTTATTTACTAGGACTTCCTAATAAATATGCCTAGGACTGCACCCTATATATTTCAAATAACCGTAATATTAAAAAGGCAGATCCACCTCTGAGTGCCCCCAAAATTAAAAATAGAAAGAGAAAAAATATTGTATTATTGCTAACACAAACCAGAAATATTACCAAGGCAAGGCAGTTATGCTTAGCCTCAGTTTTGACTTCAGTTCTTTACTGCACAATACAGATTTGACAGTGAACAATCAAGTAAGAAAAACAACTTCCTTACTTCTGCTTATTTTCAGGGATCTTCTTTTGAACTGCAAATAAGATCCTGCCCATAAAAGTCAGCAGATTTGAATAGTTTTCTGCTGGTGGCAATGACAGTCCCAAATGCAACTCTATTTAAAACTGAACTCATGACTCATACTATTTAAGTTGAGAATCTTTCAAAGAATAGAAAAGTTTAAATGAATACACTGATGCCTAGCTGATCCAACACACATCCCGAAACAACCCCACAAGGGCTAAATGTTATCAGAAAATATCAAACAAGCCTTATTAACAATTGCGTAAATGATAACTGTTTTCTTTCTCTGTAAATTCTGCAGAAATTCTGCATTTCTTTTATTGTCTGTAAATTCCTGTGTGCCTGGAGAGTCTCACATGGAGAGGCTTCTGTAAAAATCTGTTGTGTAATTCCCCTGTCCACATTCTGCTTTGTCCCAATAAGTCACAATGCTTACCTAGAGCATCCTTCAGCAGTTTGTCCTTTCCCATGCCCTCAGTTGGGCAGGCTGCTCTTAAGAAAAGCAGCAGCAGAATTGCACCTAGGGATCTGAGGAAAAATGAGCTGCCAGAGTCTCTTATGTAACTGCTGAAGGGTGCCCTGTTGATGTGAACTGCCAGACTACGGCAGGGAATGGCTGATACAGTAGTAGCACACCACATGCACATCTATGGCTTGACAAGAGGAGAGTTACAGTTAGCTATTCTACACCTTGTTGTCCCTGCACACAAAGTACAAGATTCCAGCCTTGGAGAATAATACATATTTCTATGTATAATCTCTGGATCGCTAGGCAAACACTAGAATTTAAGAGTTCCTCCAAATACACAGAAAATGTCTTCAGCATGATCCTGTTTCTAACAGCAAGTGACTGGAATAAACTGGGTGCCATTTATGCCAAGCCTGCTTAATCAATCTAAAACCCAGAAACTATCATCAGCCTGTTTACACCTCCCAGCATTTGTTTGTGTCACAGATGCTTAAAAGCTTTTTTTTTTTCTTTTTCTGGAAACAGTGCAGACATATTTGGATAAAATTATTAAAGACATTAGCAAGTTGAACAAGCTACAACAGATAACTCCTGGGAGGAGTTAAACTGACAGGGCAACTGACACTTTCGCTGGGATAAAAAACAACAACACACACGTACAAACCTCCCACACCAAATGGAGCCTCAGCCTTTTGGGGGAGATCTCCGGCCCAAATGCACTTCGGAGCAATCATAACTTTTACATAGTTTTCAGAATTCCAGTTCTTTCCTTTGTCCTCCCAACTGAATTGTCTGTGCTTTATATAAAAGCAATTCAAGAAAAATTAGATGGAATAAGCCAGAAACAACATTCCACCCGATTGGAATTTATGTTATTACGATGGCTGTCAACTGAATCTGGAAATCTTAGTTGATTCATTAAATAGATTAAATCTGAATAGAAAAAAATAGTTGTAAAGAAAACATTCACTGAAGTAGAGCCCTGTCGCTTACACAATGGACGAGCAGCAGCATCTAATTTTTATTACGGGGACTACAATGGAAATGCCTAGAGCACATAAAGTTTAATAGCTTAGGCGAGCTATACCATTTTGTTAGCTGTGCTGGTTACAGCTCCATATTAGACATATCTTTTATTTATATGGGGAAATGAACCAGTTCTAAGAGGTTCAATACATATATAATGAGAGCCTCTCTTGGCCATTTTTACCTAGAGCTATATGTTCCAGGCCAATTTTACCCAAGCGTCTCTCATTTCAAACTACTATTCTGTACAATGCAACAGGACCTACATAATGAAAAGGTGGCTGCGGACTGATATGCATCAGCCATATGTTCCAAGTTAAGAGATGTATGATAAACCAGGCTAAGCAGGTGTTCATCTGGTTGAGAACCAAGTATGAAGTACTCTATTGTGAAGTTATTAACCCCACTAACAGTCAAGCAGCCCGCAAGCAGCACATTCGACAACATTATATCAGATATTACTGGTTTGCCACTACCAGTATTAGCTGGAATAAGCAAGCCTCTGTAAGAAATCTTAAGACAAAATCTCGCTCTGTGAACAATGCAGAGATGAACAGGTATATTTAGCTAATTTAGCACTCAAAAATGTTAATACTGCAGTGAGCCATTATTGTAATCAAGACAGATCTTGAATACAGTATTTGAAATTTTGACTAGCAACTCTTAGGGATGAATACAGTACTTCTGTTTGTAATCACAGCCTGTAGGTGTAAAGATTTTTTAAAAAAACAAATATATATAGGGAAGCCACATAACTGTTTTACATGGTAATTTGGGGAATAATTATTGTGTTTGGCCCTAAAATTATTCTAATTCATAGATTAAAAAAAATAAAATTAGCATAGAAGAACTCATGACAGTGAGGGATGCTATCAAGAGTTCAGCAATGCTAATTTTATTTTTTTAAATCTATGAATTAGAATAATTTTAGGGCCTAACACAATAATTATTCCCAAAATTACTGTGTAAAACAGTTATGTGGCTTCCCTATTTATTTGGCTTTTTAAAAATATTTACATCTACAGGCTGATTGCAAACAAACATATCCATCCCTAAGAGACTAAGCTGCCAGTCAATTTTCAGTTTAAGGGTGGCATTGAGGCTTTCCACTAGTGATTTTGAGACTGTGGATTTGACACTTGTTTGCTAACAAAACAACACTGCCTATTGCATCCTTTTGCTTTTCTACATTGCATACAATGCTGTTAAAAAGCACTCTACCCTCAAAGAGTAACCAAGCTGTCTCTATCCAGCAATACAGTTATCATTTCTGTAAAAAATTAAGGAAACAATGCATGAGATTTATAAATGTGTAGCAGTTTCAAACTACAAGTGAAACTGTAACATTCTAAAATCATTTATTCTGCACATAACTATCTCTAAAAGCATCAGACAGACCCAAGTATGCATATGCCTGGGAGCAGCAGGGCACAGACATGCAAATATTTTAAACATGAAAGTTTCCCATCAGAAATAGTAGATTTTGAAGCTCTCGTGGAAAAGACAGTGTGAAGACAATTAACCAGAGGAAGACAGTTACCTGGGTGTGTAAGCCACACTGAAATCAATGGGACTTACTCCAGAATAAACATAGATAGGTTTGTGCTGGTAATCCGTTTCTTGCTTAGACTCAGAAAAATCCTATGAGGCAAGTCATTTTTACTCTCATTTTATATTGAGGGGAAATTAATCTGTCTACATTGATTCATGATTAATGCTCTCTCATCTTGGTTTTGATATAATATGCAGATTCTTCAGACTTAGTTCAAGACAAAGACCCAAAGGGCTACATGAAATATTCCACACAGACACCAGGGCTTGTCCAATACCATGGTTTGGATGGAAGCCAATCACATGTCACAAAACATGGTTCCTGGAGCCAGGGAACCTCCCAAATCAGCATTTGATGCAGCCTGAAGAATTACAGCTAGATAAGGGGGGGGGGGGGAAATCAGCAATCCCCATGTACATTAGTGAAAGCATAGGGGCTCCTCAGACCCAGCCAGAGCATTTTACCAACTACACAATAACGAAAGAACAACCTAGATTAGATTATATATCTGAGCTCAGTACACTAATCTGTACCCTCCATATTTAGGGCCATTCCACAAGACCACTGGAAAATGTGTTTTCCAAACAGTCTTTACATCATATTCAACATTCAAAACTATCCCTCATTTGCTCTTATTCCCTCCTTTATATGTTTATATATACTCTCCCTGACATACACCCCATCACTGTTACATTACTCAACTCTGATCCAGTTCAAGACCACTTCAACATTTTTATTAATGACTTGGATCAGGAGGTACAGGGAATGCTTATCAAATTTGCAGATGACACAAAGTTGGGTGGAACAGCTAATACTCTGGAAGACAGAAACAAAATTCAAAGTGACCTCGATAGGCTGGAGCGCTGGGCCGAAAACAACAGAATGAGATTTAATAGGGATAAATGCCAAGTGCTGCACCTAGGGAAAGGAAACCAAATGCAGAGTTACAGAATGGGGGACACTTGGCTCAACAATACTACAAGTGAGAAGGATCTTGGAATTGTGGTAGATCACAAACTGAATATGAGCCAGCAATGCGATGTGGCTGCAAAGAAGGCAAATGCTATTTTGGGCTGTATTAATAGAAGTATAGCTTCCAAATCGCGGGAAGTGATAATTCCCCTTTACTCGGCACTGGTTAGGCCTCATCTTGAGTACTGCGTCCAGTTCTGGGCACCTCACTTTAAGAAGGACATAGACAAACTGGAAAGGGTTCAGAGGAGGGCAACAAGGATGATAAAGGGACTGGAAACAAGGCCCTATGAGGAGAGACTGAAAGAACTGGGCATGTTTAGCCTTCAGAAGAGGAGACTGAGGGGAGATATGATCGCACTCTTCCAGTATTTGAAGGGATGTCACACAGAGGAGGGCAAAGATCTTCTCGTTCATCCAGTTTGCAGGACACGGAATAATGGGCTCAAGTTACAGGAACCTAGATTCCACCTAAACATCAGGAAAAATTTCCTGACTGTCAGAGCAATAAGACAATGGAATCAACTACCTAGGGAGGTCGTGGGCTCTCCCACTCTGGAGGCATTCAAGGTGCAGCTGGACAGACATCTGTCAGAGATGCTTTGACCTAGATTCCTGCATTGAGCAGGGGGTTGGACTCGATGGCCTTGTAGGCCCCTTCCAACTCTACTTTTCTATGATTCTATGAAGACCATACAATTCTAGGAAATGATTCCAAAAGTAAGGCCTTCTGTTTAATACTCACTGAAGTCAGTATGAAACCTTGCCACTGTGTTAAATAAGCTTTAAACTTAAATGAAACATTTGCCAACTTAAATCATATTCTAATGGGTTGCTGCCAACATTAAATGGCCTCACAATTACAGTGAGGGCTGTAGCCTTATGAATAGTGACAGATGCTTTCTGAAATCCACATGGCTTAAGCTCACTGAACTATCTGCAAGACTACATCCCAAATGAATCTCTATGGGGGGATTACTTACGAAATGGAGAGCTACAGTTACTTCATTTAAGAAGAAGTTAATTGTAGCTCCATGATACAGACTTCAAACTATTTTTAACTGCAATGCACGCCTAAATAGTAAAAAGTCAATATAAGCTGGAAATAAAACTGTTTCTCAAAATTATACCCTTATTAGAGAAAAATGCAGAGACAGAAACAAAAGACTTAAGAGAAAGATCAAACCACAGTAAAGGAAACTCTGTGGTGTCTAACAGATTGGGAAAAATTTGTTCAAGGACCGTTAATGTTTACACCAAGTTATTTCTGTAACTCTGCCAAGGTCTATTAGACCTTGGTCTATCTACCATCTAAATTACACTTTTAAGCAAGCTTTCGAAGTTTGCTTTCAAAAACTCAACTAACCCACCCCAGTTTCTTCCCAGTGGTCCCCTGTGAAACCAATTTATATAGCATATGGGAGAAATATTAAGAATGAATGGAACACAATGAATTGCTTTCTTTTCATACACTCTTTACTGCCTTAATTTGACTGAAACAGTGAAGAATATTGATTGAATATTGAATATTAAACACTGAAGAATGATAGATCATCAGCTACCAAATCAATATAACTGGGGAACCCAATCAACATGGCTGAAAATCAGGCTTAACAGGATAGGACAAGGCCAGACAAGAAAACTCATGCCATCAGTTCCTGCAGAGTCCAATAATGAATGGCCCAAGAACTCTCCTATTGGTTTGCATCTTTTATTTTTTTGTTTTATTACTTTAAATTGAATGCATTGGGATATATATCAGTAAGTAAATAAATGGCTCAAAAGAACATATGAGTCCAGTGTGAAATGATTCACCTTGACTGAAAAGCAGTGAAACAGCAGTCGACCTAAAAGGAGCAAATACAAAAAAAATCACTCTGGACATCGGTCTGAAGACTTTGTGGCAGCCCCCATGCAGTGGCTTTCGCCGGCAGCAGAGGTTTTGCCCTGGCGTTCCTGAGACCACAGGGATGTGCCTCAGTGTTTTCCGTTTTCCAGGTGAAAACACCCTTGCTCTAATTGGCAAACAGCCCAGGAGCATAAAAGACAGAAATGATGAAAAGTGTGTGTGTGTGTGTGTGTGTGTGTATATATATATATATATATATATATATAAATCTAGGACAGAGTAAAAGGAGAATGAATGGAGAAAGTAAAAGGAGACTGGAAGAGCAAAGCTCTTAGAATCATAGAATAGTAGAGTTGGAAGGGGCCTATAAGGCCATCGAGTCCAACCCCCTGCTCAATTCAGGAGAACAGATGCGGGCATCCCAGGCAGTCACCCATCCAAGCACTGACCTGTCTCATACCTGCTGAGCTTCAGCATGTGGCCTGCATTATGTGCTCTTGACGCCACCTACAGGTTGCCCTAGTGAGGTAAGTAGTGCCCAGCTCTAGTGAGGTAAGTAGCAGAGACTGAAAGAGCAACGAAGGAAAGCTGTCTTGGGTGAAGGCAGGGAACTGACTTGGGAGGAGGAGCCAGGACAGAGGGACTATGCAAAAACCTTGGTCATGTGATCTCTGCTTTGCGGGGGGGGGGGGGAATAACCCATCTAGATGCCTCCTGCTCGAACACGGAACAGCTGATTCCTCGGTGTGCATGTACAAAAACAAAAGGAAGGATTGTGTGTGTGTGTGTTTGTGCTTTCTGAATTAATATGTTCACGTGACTAAACATTCAATTATGTTATACAGGTATGGAAAATTACACACATACACATTATACATCTGTTCACCATTCAAACATTTGAGTTGCACTTGCTCACTTTTCCAGACCCTCCGCTATCTGTTCCCTCCCCCTATTTTCACTATGTTTTATAAAATTATATGACTTCATAGCATACAGGCGGTTTTCAGGTAAGTCTGAATCATGTGGCTTTATCATTTGGCTTCTGTCATATTTCCACTATATTCTTCAGCTGACCAGTACTTCTGGGTCATTCCAAAATTAAGTGACTCACATTAAAAAACAGAATATATTAAACCCCTCACAACCACCACCACCCAAAAAAAACAGCAGGAAGAAGAACTAGCCACAACCTCAACCTCCCTCAGTCCTCAAATGCTTGTTGGAACAAAAGATCTTAGCCTGCTTTCAAAGGGTTAAAACAGATGCAGCCAAGTCAGTCTCTCAGGGGAGGGTATTCCATAACTGAGGGGTTGTACAGAAATGGCCCTAATTCTAGTAGAGGAAAATCTAGCTTCCACGAACCTAGAGCAGGACCTCATTAGATTATCCGAGTGTACAGGGACTGGGGGGAGGGACTCTCAAGGAACTTAATAGGATTTAATTTAATAGTAGGACTTAAAAGTTCTGAAAATAAAAAAATCTTTTTAGGTTTTCAAGATTAAAAAGAATTAAAATTTGAAATATTAACTTGGTAATGATCTAAGCCATTTCTAAAAAGACTTCACTGAGCTGCCATAATTTCTGTCAGCGTATGTAGTACTGAATGACTAATAAAATACCTGAATTGAAACTATTCCAGTCTAGTAGTTTGTATGATCTTGTGTTACCCATAATTCCGACAAAGGCTGAGTTCAAAACAGCAAATTAGTAGATCAGTTATAGCAGCAGAATAGTGAAAGGAAGGGGAAAAACGAACACACTACCAACAAGAACACAATTGATAACACCACTCCACAGGAACTGGAAAGACACAGACAGCAAAGTTAATAAGAGACTGAAAATAGAAAGGGACGGGTGGAAGGAGCATGCCATATTAATCTAGCTAGATTCATCAAGTAAAAAAAAAAAAGGAGATTAAAACAATTACCAATACCATTCTTCAGTACTTCTTTTCTGTGTTTCCCTACTTATTCAGCTGGCTGTTTATGCATTTCCTCCTCACAGTGTAATATTTTACAGTTAATATTATTTGGACTGAAATGCCATTGTAACATCTTTATTTTTAAAGAAAGGTAGGAAGTAGCAGGACAGTTTCAGAGCTATCATGTTGCTTTATTTTTGTGAGAAAGAGAAGAATAAGGATAATATTTTGTATAACAAGTATTAATGTTTATCAGCGTAAGCATCTCTCATCAGTTTTCCCACTGCTTCCTCAAACATTCCTCAGTAAAAATAAAAAAGGGGGTACTACAGGAAATCAAATCTAAAAATGTTCCAGTAGAGCTGACCACATGTGTGGGTGGGTGGGGATATTCTGAGTGGGAGGAAGGCTCTAAAAGCACAGCATTAGGTGTAAAGCTCACAATCTCGAGACCAGGTCCAGAACCATGCATGCAACCTGGATGGTCTAAGCAGGGGGCTGCCTCCTTGGCAGCTGCCTCTTGCATGTGAACTGGATGTGGGTGACACAAATAAAAACTGTTACTGTGTTTGGACAGGGGCATGTCCTTACTGGATAGAGACAAAAGGGTGATCTTGTCTTATCTGGCAAGTACCCATTCTGGGCATGAACAGAGGGATATTTTGGAAGTAGGAAGTCTTCCTTGGGGAATTGGAAGCAGCCTTGTCTGAGGGAGGGGGCTCCCAACCCTCAGTCTGGAACAGCAAAGGCTTCATACAGAACTTCAATAAGGGGAAATAAAGAAAACAGAACAAGATCTATCTAAAATCCAGTTGGAATGAAAGTTCTCTCTGCTCCTTCTCAAAATGGAGATTTACCAGGTAAGACAAAATCTCCCTTCTCTTTGGACATGAATAGAAGAACCTTCCAAAGATTATGACAAGCAACAATACTGGTTGCTGAGGTTCACACAGAAAATCTAAAAGGCATCCAGCACAGCATTTGCTACAAAGGCTGATGCCAAGGATAACTTCCTGAGACCATCAAGAACAGGTTTATCAAAAGTGATGCTGCTAACTAATTGACCCAGAAAAACACTGCCCTATCAAAAAGTGGAAGGTGCAGTAAATGCCTTGATAGCAGATCCCAAGACATAAAAGTTCCTCTAATGTAGGTAGCTTCCTTCCTTCTGACATTTACTTTGCTAGGAAGCATATCACAATCTATTTAAACTGTCATGGAGGCAGACAACCACAGAAGCATTCACCATAGGGACAACTAGAAGATCAGAGATGTCCTTAGGGAGGGTGCACAACTTGCTTGTTTTTGATCCTAATGGAGACTTCTGTTCAGATCATCACATGTTCAGAATGTGGCTGGAAAGAATTCTGAGGACCTAGGCAAGACTTCGGTTATCCGAAGAAGCTGGGAAGTAAAAGGACTGCCCTGGGTTCCACTACATTACTAAGAAGCCTCTCAAATTACTCTGGGGGGAAGCACCTATCTTGTTTGATACCCATGTGTTCAGTAATATCAGAACCAGAGAGATCACCCCTTTCATTCAGCATATGTAGCGTCCCAGGTGCTTCCAGATAAGGCTTTTATTTTGCAATAACACTACCTCATTCACAAAATTTAACAGGGGATCCAGACGATGTCGTCTTGAATTTGTAAGCCCCACATGTTTTCTCACTGCTTCTTCCATGCTCTTTCTTACCAGAAAAAAATCCATTAAAGAGGAAAAGCTAGTATAGCTGCACAACATCTTTAGATATGAAGCTTTAGGAGCTCTTCGTCTGGAATCACCCCACTGTCTCAACAGGAGCTGTCCCACTACCAGAGTCCCCCCGCCTTTACTGGGGGTGTGGAGAGAAAGGAGTTCAAGATGCCCACATTATATGCATGGATGCCAAGTAACAGTTAGAATTAGGGAAAGGTCCACATGAAGAGCATACCTTTCCCTTGACTATCCAATCTCCAGTAGCACGCCCCAGAGCAGAAACAGTCATTGGGGCATGAGAAGCTAGAAGTAGAGCATTCCTTTTGCTCTAAAGTTTACAACTGGATTTCTGGCATGAATGGTACTTCCTCCTCCTTGAAGATGTATGAAACCCCAAGCTAGAGGGGTTTCAGTCTTTCCCTCTATCCCTCAGAATATACACATTTCCCAGTTCCACAGGGATCCCCAGCTTGTTCTAATCAATGGGAGACTAAAGGGGATTGTGGTCTCTGGTACTACAAGACTAAAGAAATTGAAATCTGTGACATAGCTGAGCGTACTGCAGAAAGCTCAGCATGAGCTCCTGGATGAGGGATGGCGCCAAAGCCAGCATCACAAGGGTAATACTTTTAGGTCACAATCCTATAGATTTCGCCCTCAATGATCAAAAGCCCCTGAACTTGGAGGTTTCCGATCATCCAATGCAGGTCTTTTAGCCCCTCTAGCAAAAGTGCTTCGGGGGGGGGGGGAGGCTGGCAGGAACTCAGGATAAGTTGTATCCTGGCCTCTCCAGTCTCCGCCACTCCCCGCCCACTGGAATGCCCCCTTCCCCCCTTTCAGAGGTCAAGTTTCCAACCTCAGAGGGCAACCAGCACAATTCTTTCCACATTGCCTGTAAGGGGGTGGGGGGTAGAATCTCTGACTTCCCCTTCCGAGGTCAGAGCGCTGTCTCTGTCCTCATCCTATGGCCCCTCAGACAATATCTAGAGGTCATATGATTGCTCCTTTATTCTATTCTAGGAAAAGCACAGTAGAATGTTTCTCTAAGGGAATAGGGGAATTCTTCCCTCTGGATCCCCAACACTAGCCCGTCTTTTGATCCTCTCTCTCTGAATGTGCCTGTAATCAGTGGGATACCTGCCATACCAAACTATACCCTTTCCCATCTTAAGTAAAGCCCTGATGGAGAAGGATTAGATTGGAAAATGGTCAGAAAGAAGAGCACTAACACAGTTTCCAAAACAGGAACCAACTGGGGGTTGGGAACCCACCATCTCGAATAAGGTCATTTTTAACTTCCTGCCTCCAACTGGCTGAGGAAAGGAACTTCCCACTTCCAAAAATGTTCTTTTGCTCATGCTCAAAGAATAGTTTAGGGAAACTTTGGGCTATTTTAGGGAATTTTTCTCAATTCAAAATGATTTTTCCCCCCAAAGAAAGAATTAGACTTGCTGTTTTTGTCAGTTTAGCTTGTGGATGCATCCTTAATAGCCAACTTTTAAAGATTTAAAAACTACTGTAAAGAAAATCTTAGAAGTTTGCACTTAAACACTTTGTCTTGAGATCCTAGTAAGATTTACAATGTCAGAATCTTGATACACAATTTAAAACATACAGTTTTATAAACGATTCTGGTGCTGCATCATTGAAATTAAATAGCTCAATGACACTGAAAATATTACAAGGAAGCTGTTGCAAAAAAAAAAAAAAAAGGTCGTGCTAAAAGCTGTTTATGTAACCACTAAACATTTTAAGCTCTTACCTCCAATAAATAATATAAATACGGTATACAGAGAGCCAAGGTCACAACAAAGAGATACTAAGATTTATTCTTGTAACATACCAGGATTGTGGATGCGATCCAAAAGCTTCACTGAGCGGGCGCTGACAACACCGCCTACATGGAGAAGGAAGCCTGGAGGAAAGGCCGTCAAAGTAAAAAAAGGAAATTCCTGTTCCAATTAGAAGAAAAAAAGAAATTACTGTTGACTTTATGAGCTTGATCTCTTACTTGCCAATCAACATGCAAGGAACTCTTGAAACACAAGCAAAGCAGAATAGTGGGCAAAATGCTTCCTTAAAGGTTTACACACTATGCACTGAACAAGCAAAATGTATGCCATCCACAGACCCAACACGCTGTGGGGTTAGCAGACATCTCAAAAGCAGTTAAGACACTACTTTCCCCCTCATAATGCTGCTCCTGGACAGGGATGTGAACTGTACATTGTGACATCAGAATCCTAAAATCTATCATGGGTAGATCTTCCTGGACTCAATAAAATTTACTATTGATTGCACTAATAGGAAAAAGAGCATTTTAGAAATGTATTATTATTAGTCCCTGATCCTATCCACATTTACTTTGGAGTCTTATATAGTACCTTTCCTAGGGAGTTCAAGGCAGTGTTGCTATTATTATTATTATTATTATTATTATTATTATTATTATTATTATTATTATTTAGACTGCAACCATATGTACACTTACTTGGGAATAGGTTCCATTGGAATCAGTGGGACTTACTTCTAAGTAGGTATTCATAGAACTGGGCTCCTAGAATCATACATTCTTTAGCTTTCTTGTAGCAGTTAAGTGCATACTGTCCTTACGTTCCATATTTTTCACGTCAATTTGCCATTTTTCTGCAGAAATAGCATTCCAAAGCATCACAATACTATAGCCATTAAAACACCAGTGGATGTTTTAATAGGTGCCAAACAGCTTTTTTCTGCTCTGTGGTGGGGGATATGTACAAATATTGAATCTAGGACATAATAAAGTCATCCTCAAGTTTTCCCTTAACTTCAGTCAGGTCATATCACAGAGGCACTAGAGTCTCCATATCTGCGTTGGAATTTCAACCTGCAGCAGCACCCTAATGTTTCTGCAGTACCAATATAATGATGTGTAGTATTAGGATTATGACTGGTGTCACTGTATTTATGAGATTGGGGCACTAGAGCGCTTTGTTTTGCTAAACCAGGGGTGGGGAACCTCAGGCCCAGAGGTCAAATCCAGCCTCCAGAGTTTCCCAGAAGGCCATGCCCGCTTCCCCTGGCCCCACCCCCTTCCCCCCAACCATTGGTCATTTGGTGGTTTCCTAGCTTTTGTGCTGTGTTTTCCCCCATTCTAAAAGATTGAAATGCCTCTCTTAAGGCTTAGTTACCGGCAATAAGAGCTTTAAGCTATAATATGCTGGTATTTAATGTATTTTTAGCTCTGGCCCTTTGCCTCTGGCCCGCCCACCACTGGAATGTGGCCCCTGACAGCTTCTCCAAAATGGAATTTGGCCCTTGGCCTGAAAGAGGTTCCCCATCCTTGCACTAAGCACATCCAGAAACACTGGTCAAGGTAGCCAGCCAAAGTAGATTAATTTAAGTCCATCTTGTCAGAATATATTATTGGAAGAAGACTTAGTAAGACTTAGTACAGCATTCTCTAACGGGTCTTCCACCACTGATGTATTTTTTTTGGAAAGAGCAGAATAGCAACCCTATACCTATCATTCTTGCGACTACAGGAAAGTTAAATTTATTTTACTTCCATTATTGATTCCTTGATACACAGCCTGATTACAGGCTGCAGCTAACCTTCCTATTGCAACCTTAAGTTGGATTCATGCACATCTGCTTCCCAGACACAGAGGGCAAAAGGAGGAGAAAGGGCCAGAGCTATACATAGGCAAGGAAAAGGATAGGCAATAGGAAAAAGATCCTGGCATGGGCCTGAATATGTAGCACAGGTAGAGGAGAAGCAACACCCTTTCAGGCCAATGTTCAGAGAGATGCAGAGAGAAGAAGGCAACCTCATGATCCCAGCAATGGCCAGAGAACAGAAATTGGAAGTGATGCTGATCACAGGGCCAGGCCAGGGCACATAGTGCCTATCTACAGACATAGTACCTATCTTCAGAAAGCAGTATAAGGAAAACTGACACTTTAAAATGTTTAATATAGTTTGGCCATGGACAAGACTACACTACTTGGGAGATAAAACTGAGCTATACCTCTTTGCGAAGATTATGTTTTTGTCTTCAAATGCGGAGGGCCCAAAATGGGCTGGCTTGTATTTTTATAATGCAAATCTGCACACAGTAATATATAGCATATTTATGGGGGGAAAGGAGACGGGTTGCTATCTGCCAGTTCTGTAGCATCAGTGCAAAAAATAAATGGAATTCATGCAACAATAGTTTATTTCATAATGTTCCAATGATTGGTAAGTGCAAAGGAGAGGAGAAAATAATCACTACCACATCTTCCTATGACACATGACAAATGACAGATGCCCTAAATTACATACCATAAATTTCACATTCTGCTTTATCTACTGGTTAAGTTAAATAGCATCAAAATTCTTCCTCAGATAATAAAATCAGTACTGGGTGGGGGAGAGGGGGGAAGCATTAACAAGCCAAGCACAAACTTCAAAAAACTTCACAAAACCTTCAAAAGAAAGTGTGGAATTTTCAGCATTTGAGAATATTTTGCAGAGGGGTATGTTGTTGTTTTTTAAAGCTAAGTATCTCTCACACATGATTTCTTATGCAATTTTATAACGAAATGGGAAGGATAAGAAATCAGAAATGAGAGGGAAAGTAAAAATGAAATCTCCAGCTCTTGTAATTTTAAGACTACATTACTATGATTTTTCAAGAGCCATCACAAAAACATTGTATAAGTTGAGCACTGCAGTGACTGTACTTGCACATAACACTAAACTATGGTTTAGTGCAGGGGTGGGGTACCTCTTTCAGTCTGAGGGCTGAATTCAATTTCAGAGAAGCTCTCGAGGGGCGGCATCCCAGTGGTGGGTGGGACCAAAGGGGAAAGTGGTGGGACCAAATTTTTTTTTAAAAAACCCCAAAACATTCTAGCATATTTTAGCTTACAGCTCAGTAACTGCCAGTAACTAAGGCTGAGGGAAAGGCATTTAAACCTTTTAGAATCGGCGAAAAACTGCACCAAAGCCAAGAAACCACCAAATGATTGGTGGTTGGGGGAAAGGGGGCATGGCTATTTGGGGAACCCCGGAGGGCCAGACGTGGACCCCGGGAGGGCCAAATGTGGCCCTCAAGCCTGAAGTTGCCACCCCTGTACTAAACATTTGCATTTTGTCATGTTATATTTTATGGTTTTAACTGTTGTTAACCGCTGAGAGTCGGTAATTGGGTGGTATAGAAATGTAATAAATAAATACAATAAATAAAAAAACAAGCCAATTTCAAACAATAGTTTATGAAGCTGGGTTTTTCCATTACAACCATAGTTAAGATTAGCCACAGTTTAGAGTTCGGACATAATGCTAAACTATGGCTAACCTAAAATGGAAGTTTCCAACCTCCTTCTTCCAACTGCACCAGAGGAAAGGGGAGCACATGAGCCTGAAGTTCCATGCAATAGCACTGTGTGCGAACTGGGCCAATGTATTGACCAACTCTAATTTGCCATATTCCAGCTCACGGTACATTACCAGTGAATCCTAACTGCTGAATAAGATATATAGCCCTGTCCTATGACAGTGTATTTTAATTTCATTTGCATCTAGCACTCAGTTATATGGCCTCCAAATGTGGAAGTTTCATAACTAATAGCCACAGATAGATCTATCTTTCAGAATTCCAATTAAAAAGGCAGAATAAAGATTGCAAAATACATTTGCACAGGAGACACCCCAAATTACCTCATGACTGCTTTAATATCTCAATTCAACCCATTTCCTCCAGCTCCTTGTCCTAAAATTTCAAAAAATGAGCACTACTAAACTTTAATTACATTATTTCCCATTTGAAAGATTCTTGGAGGCATCTATGGAGGCACTTTAGAACATAAATCTGGACTAAACAAACCTTTAATCCAGTTCAGAATAACCACCTTTCTTTGTATCGTCAGTCATTTCCCTACATGCCTTTCATAAATGCCACGTAGGAAAAGTAACATCAGAATTGGCCCCTAGGTATTTTTTTTAAAACTCTCTGTCCTAGCCACATTACTTGCTCATATCATAAGCCCTCAAAACTGGTACAGGCTATAGGTACAATGAAACACTTCTGCTACATAGCTCATGGAAATCAATGCAAGGGACACAGCAGTGTTGTTGGTGTGTTGCTCTATAGATGACTAACAAAGGGTTTGATTTGACAGAAGAAAATGGAAGCAGATGTAAAGTTAAACTATATTTCTGAGTATGACATAGACTCAAACATACCATCACACATTATATACTTACTATGTGTGAAGGTATAAAGTTTTTAAAGCAACATTTTTAAGGCTAGTCTTTATAAAGTTTTCTCATTTTATACTGATTGTTCATGACTTAAACATATTAACAATTAAAAGTTTTTAAAATAAGTATTTTTAAAAACTTCAGCATATCAACTGAAACAACAAATCAATACCCAAAAACAAAACATCTAAATTACTAGGACAAGGTAAACACTTTTCTGTGTGTTAGTTTATTTTCAAATTAAACATTACAAAACAAAAGCTATGAATTGCTATTTAAAATGAAATGAAAAGTTAAAGTAAACATACAATCATGCGGACTATTGGTTAAGCAGGAGGACTTGGATTTGCTAAATGATCTTAGGAGAAATATTTTTAATTTTGCATATGTAGTATTCTAAAACAAATCTGGCAAAAATATGTTACCAAAAACAAACAACCCCAAATTTCTAAAATAAAAAGTCCAAGCTAGAAAAGGTTCTCAAAATAAAGTTAATACAAAAAGAGAGGGCTTAAAGAAAATGTCACACAAGGATTTGGAACATACCCGCCTTCTACAGAACCTATGAGGCGATCCTCCCTTAGCAATGGGTAACACAAGAAATGAAAAGAGAATCATCCACTTATACAATCTTAATGTTGCTATTCATTTTAGAATTATTCCACATTTTAATGGAGTGTACACATATAGCTTCAAGCATACAATATTTGGTACAGTCCTCTAAATCCAAGTAAAAATAGGCCTTTAGTGAAGAAACCTGAAATTCACAAAGGGTATCAATTAGGTCCAGGTTCCTAGTTTGGTTTCAGAACTAGTAAGCATAATGGTTATATTTCAAGTTCATATCTAGTTAAAGACATGAGCTTAAAATGTGAGGAGGGAGGTTGTCTCTGCTTTGACACTGCTCCCCAATTAATATTTAATTTTTTAAAAAAATTCTGCTTAGTTAACTTTAAGGCTCACTAGAATCTGATAAAGTAAAAAGGGATATTAAACAGTGCTCATCAAATTTTGAGAAAGAACTAACATAGTCTTATACTATTGTACATGTTCAGGACGGAAATTTCCATGTTCTAGATCTGTGCTTGTTTTGGATGTGCATTTAATTCACCCATCTGAACAAAGATTACATCCCATACAGTTCAGGATCAAAGTAAGGAGGTCACAGTTGTTTAATGAAAAAAGGAAATATTAAGCAGTTAATAAGGGAAAGTTCCCAAAGTGACTTGTTTAGGCTACAATCCTGTAACAATTTACTAGGAAGTAAGCCCAACTTGAATTCAATGGGACTAACTTCTAAGTAGACATGTATAAGGTTGCACTGTTAGACACTCAAGTATAAAATAGAATTATCGTGCTTTTCTTACCCTTTGCTCCAGAGCCGACTGAGTTTGTTGTCTTAATAGAGCTTTTAATGGCCCCCCTTCTTTTCCAGCACTCCCACTGCCCATTCCTAAAGGATATTGGCATATAAGTAATAGCCAAAGCAAACAGTTAAACAATATATACTGAGATTTTATTTAAAAATATGGCACAAGCCTGATTACTGAAATGTAGTCTGAATTATAAAAGCCTAAACTTACAAGAGTCAGAAAGCCAAAGTCATTTACCTTTATACAAAATACATATATTTGCTGGGGGAAAGATAAGGATGCTTCAGCTTTCTTTCTAGTTGCAGATGACCTAATATGTCTCTTTATTTATCCAACATGGACTCTGCTGACATTATTCAGATTATTTATGTACCCCCATTTTTTAAAGTTAGTTAATTTTCAGAGTACTCAAAATATTTTGTTCCACAATAGCGGTCTAATGAAGTAGATTGCTGTCCAAAAAAGTTTATGCCATAAATGTGATAACATTTAAGGGGACATAAGACTCTTTGTTATTTTTGCAGCTGCAAGAGACTAACACAGCTACCAGTCTGGGAAGTGTAAACCTTGTACATTATGATATAGGTTTATAGATGACCACTACAAACTTGCACTATATGATAATTAAATGAACCTACATAGCTGTTAAAAAGACATGCCTATAACTGCGGACATTTTGAGTTTACAAAGTATTTTTTTAAGGTTAAAAGCCAGGGTGGACAATTTTGGGAGGTCCAGGGGCCATTTTCACCCCTTCCAAACACCCCACCCCACCCTGCAGTCGGCTAGGCAACCTGAAAATTAATTTTAAAAAATAGGGGGGGAATGGTGCCCATAGCACTCTGGAGTGCCAAAAAGGTCAAATTTAGCAAGTTTGACCTTTTTGGCACACCTTAATGCTACAGACATCATTTTTTCCCTTGGGGTTTGGAGGCCACACCAGGGACGGCAGGAGCGCCTACCTGGTTTGTTTACTTGCTTGTGCAAAGAGAGGAGCAAGCAGGAGCAAATGGGCTGCAGGCATGAGCATGCTGCTTCTTTACATTGTGGTTTAATAAGCTAGAATTTTTGGTTTATCGCTACATGTAAACACGGCCAGTATAAGGCAGTTTCATATATTCCTAATTCAACAGCCTCATTCAAAAGGCTAGCATATCTTTATAGGCTATACTTGCTGAAGGATTATTTCAATGCTGCCTGGTTTTCTTTATACCAACACAGATGAGTCTTGACTAAAAATCGTAACAATTCCAATGAATCTGAGAAGAAATGTACGGTATGTTCTCTCTCATAGGATGCAATCCACCAGAAAGTGCTTCTGGGCAAGCCTCAATGAAACTTGCACATAAGCACAAGGGTATTTATAAGACAGAACACCACAGGCTCAATAAATATCTCAAATATATATGGACAGTCCATAACCCTTATAATTTAGGTATTGATGAAGATACTAATAATCAACCTATACTAGGCAGTGGTCTACTTGATTAAAAATACAGCAAGTATGAAGAAACTCAGATTTTTTTCAGCTTATCTAATTTTAAAGTATTTCTAAGATTTCCCATCCATTCACAAATTATTCATTTTGTACAAACATTTGAAGTTATGGCTGAAAATCTGTAAACACTTGCAAGTTCACAAATGCAAAAAGTGCAAATGGAAACAGACTTACAAGTGGTTCAACCTATGTTGGTAGTCTACATGTCACTGGTCATTCCGACCTGTATTAAAACGGCCAAATCTTCGTATAAGGATTAAAAAATATATATTTAAGGAAACATTTTTAGCTGTTTTTTGGATAAGGAAACAAATATTAGCATCTATATAGTCCCATTCTGTAATATTAAATCAATCTAATTTTATGTTTTGCAATCAAATCTATCTTACAAGGGACTATACAATACTAAGAACAGAGACATAAATGGAATGCCGTTTGCGAAGATGAAACATACTTCTCCCAAAAACAGAACAACCAAAACACTATCTGTAGACAAGAAACACCAACAAAGTTTGCATTTAGCGAAGCAATCTAGTGAAAGAACAGGCAAAACAGATGTGCATATTGCTAACATTCAGAATGATATTTAAAACTGCAGATACAGTACAGAAAACGAATATGGCTGATGGCCACATGATGGTCAGAGTAATACGAATGACCTGGAGACAGAGGAAAGAGGAGTGTTTGTTCCAACTGAAACAGAGGAACATTTATATATGGCAGGAAATGAATGACTGTTATCACCACCTAATGATGAAAAACCAGGGCCAATTATTGCTAACATTTGGTGTTTTCAGAGGGAAAAGGAGAAAAAGCTACAATATAAAAATAGTGCATTTGTTTTTAAATGAAATGGTTACCAAACTTTAAAAGAAAAAAAATCAAATTGAAAAACCCATTTAGAGAGTATAGTTTTGTAATCGTCATGTAGCCAGCAGTTTTCAGAGTTTAAAAGGGGGTGGGGTTTGCGGAGAAATCATGACTGCCACCGCAAAGACTACTAAAAAACAGCAAGGCGATTTAAGATTGATCCTACCAGAAGCAGCCAGAAGCAGCTCTTCAGTGAAAGAAACACTTTTCCTCAGAACTGGGTTGACATGGCTAGAGTGAAGAGGGTTAGGGCTAGACCCAGAGAGAAGGAGACAGGGCTGTTTAAGCTGTGGGGAACCACAAGATAGTGATGGGGAACTGGGAAACAGGAAAATCCTAGGTCCCTGTGGGGAAAGTGCTGTGGAGGGAAGCAGTAGAGAAGAGATGGTAGATTTCAGAAAGTGACTAAAAAGAAATGAGAAGGAGAAAAGCAAAATGAATCAAGAAAAAACAAATTTTGTAAAAATGCAGACAACCTAGCAGCATATGAATGAGCTATTACTGACATACAATAATGAGATGACAATTACAGCGCTGCAATGTGAATGAGGAGCACATTAAAATGCTATTTTAATACATTGTTCCTCATTATTTAAAAGGAATGAAGTTTTCTGTGTACTTTAGCTTTTATTTCAGCTTTAGCTTTTATTTCAAATTCTAATGGCTATTGAAAATTGAACATGCTTGCAGATGCTTAACAGCTATTTTCCAGGAGTCTAAGAAATGTAAGTTCCCTTTTTCAGAAGAATTTGGATTTTCTGAATGTTAACCAGAGAGCAGGTTATTTTTAGAGCCTTAAACATTAAAGGGTAGATCAAAGTTTATATTCAACAACCTTTTTTCAAATAAAGGAGTTCCCATCTTCTCAATTTCCTCCACATATATATTAGGGTAATCACGAAAGTGTTCGCTTAGAAAAGCAGCTACCAGCATCTTTATTAGTAAGATTAGTTGCCAAAAATAGCACAAATCGCAACTTAAGACTCTGAACTTGCAACAGCAGAGTGCACTGAAGATCACATAAGGAGCCTCTAATGCTAAACTTCTAATCCCCTATACACAATCTTTGTTGACAGGCAATCTTTGCTTCTTCTTTTTTAAGCTCTTATACAGTATAGCAAAGATAGTTTTAGAAAGACAGCACATCATCTTCTCCATTGGTAAGTTCTATTTGGTAAAGATATGGACTGGGATCCGCAGAACTGTTTAAGCTTATGCTTGTACTAGTGAACATTTTTTTCTACCTTTCTTGGAACAGTAATTTGACAGCCACTTTTGAAACTACTTGAGTTGGTCATGCAGTACAAGAGAGTCTGCTGTTCAAGGAAAACATGTCTAAAGGCCCTGGGGCTCATAGAATACTTTCAGAATCTTGGATCCAGCAAATCGCAAGCAGAACCCTGTGGAATGTGGATTTTCCACCCCTCCTTCCTGCTACAGCCCATAAGGAGGGTCAGGGGACTTTGGGAATGACATGAAATGTGACAAAGAGAAGCTGCAGATGAAGGGAAGGAATCAGCAGAAAGTATGGACCCCCGCATGTGGGCAGAAGTGCATTCCATTTGCACCAGGGTCCCTCTGGATCCCACTCATGGTCTGCAAAATTATGCTGTAAGCCTGCAGAAATCACACTGAGATTAATGGGATTTAAGCATTATAAGTGTGTGCAAGATTACAGCCATGTTCATCAGACCTCCACCCACCCACCCACATTAGATATATATGATATATCATACTTGCCATTTAGTGTGTGTTCATGTGTGTGTAGGGAGGGAGTACATCTGGACAATTGTATCTCAGTTTAATAAGCCCAGATATGAAAAAAAATTCCCCCCCTCCCCATAGCCCCCACACATAGCCACTTCAGCTCAGTCTACAGTTAACTATAGCTTCCCATTTCATCGTAACCAGGAAACTGTAGTTAATGGCTTCAGAACAAGTCAACCTACCAAGCCAACTTCAAACTATGGGTTCATAGTCTGACTTGTTCAAGAGCCATAAACCATAGCTTCCCAGTTCTGATGAAATGAAAAACTATAGTGACCTGAAGACTTTCTGGTCTGTTTTTAAGCTCATGAGAAGGGAGGAGCGAAGCAGATGAGAGAGGGGGCACAAGGCTTATTCATATATTGGCCTAATATTTTATTTATTTGTTATATTTATGCCCCACCTTTTTTCGTGCAATGAACCCAAGGTGGCTTACAAAATCCTCCTCTCCATTTTATCCTCATAACAGCCCTGTGAGGTAGGTTAAGCTGAGAGTCAGTGACTGGCCCAAAGTCACCCAATGGCCAAGTGGAGGCTAGAACGTGGATCTCTCAAGTCCCAGTCCAACACTTTAACCACTGCACTACACTGGCTCTCACTCTCTTAATAAATATTAAGCTAAGATATAATGAGAGCCAGTGTGGCGTAGTGGTTAGAGTGTTGGACTGGGACTCGGGAGATCCTGGTTCAAGTCCCCGCTCAGCCATGAAACTCACTGGGTGACTTTGGGCCAGTCACTGACTCTCAGCCTAACCTACCTCACAGGGTTGTTGTGAGGATAAAACGGAGAGGAGGAGGATTAGGATTATGTAAGCCGCCTTGGGTTCCTTGCAGGAAAAAAGGTGGGGTATAAATATAATAAATAAATAAATTAAATTAAATAAATAAATAACGGTCATGTTCAGATGATCATATGTAGTGTGTGCCCGTGTCTATCTCAGACACTAATATTAGAATACTTTCTAAAACTAGATGTTGCCTTGTCAAATCCTTTTCTCTTTTTCTCTAAGCTCAAAAGCCAAGAAGAGCAATTTATTTGTATATAGACCATATGTTACAATATCTCTTTTATATCAATCAACATCAGCAGGCATTAACAGCAAGCATCCTTTTTGCTGGCAAAATTAGTCCAATATAAGGATGTGCCCTTTTAAAGAAGCAACACTTCTACGAAATAAAAAGGCAGAAGGTTAAGACACATTCTCTAATATGTTACTAACTGCACCGAGGTAATTTACAAGTACAATAAAAAAGTAACACACACACACACACACCAGGAAAAAGAACGGGTTAAAAATATTAGCTGGTCACACTTTAGATTCTAAACCATCATACATGACATTTGCCAAAATTAATCTTTCAAAAAAACAAAAAAACAAACAAACCATCCCAGTACTTTCTTGCAGACTTTTTTTTTAAAGGATAAAACAGAAAATGTACATTGCATGAAGACTTATGGGCACAGCCATGTAGTTAGGATAGTGTTCCTCCGACATTTTGAAGTCAGGCCCCCTTTCAAACATATACTACCTTCTGGGCTCCCCCTCTGCCAACCCAGTACCAATTAAGTTCCATGGGTGAGTTTCGTGAGCATGCTGCCTCCTGGTATGTGCAAAGATTGGAATAATAACCCCACACATCTTAGATAGGGTACAGAACAGGATCTCACTGAACCCCTTCTAACCCTTGCACAGGGACTCATCGTAGGAACAAATCAGCAGCAGTTTCTGGGTTCCCTTCTTCCAAATTGTGTTGAGAAGATGGAGCATTAATGCTCAAATCCAAATCCAATGTGGATCAGTGAGGGTCTGTGGCTCACGCTGGCTCAGCTTGTCTGAGCGTGGAAAGCTAAGCAGGGTCAGGCCTGGTTATTACTTGGATGGGAGACCCCTCCTCTAGTTTCCTGCATTGAGCAGAGGGTTGGACTCAATAGCCTTGTAGGCTCCTTCCAACTCTATGATCTATGAATCTGTCAGGGGGGCACTCAATACACCAAGGTCTTGGTTGGAGGACAAGGAATGCACTGCCTGTTTTAGGATCCTACCCCTGCTTGGAACTTCACACACTTCTCCAGGTGCCCCATGCCTAAGGGAAGCCTGCCCAGCTGTTTGAGAACCACTAAACTAGCAGACAGAGTAAAACAGCAAATATTAAGGGATGGTGGCATTTAGCATGCATACACTCTATATATAAAACTATTGGATTTGTCGTATTTTAATATATGGTTTAGCAACAAAGGCAAAAATATAAAACAGAATTATGAAAATTAAAAACGTAAGATGTTTTCTAAATCAAACACATAAGCTGCTAATAGGAATTGAATACCATTTTAAAGCAAAAGGTATCTATGCTAATTATGCATAGCTTGGAAGCAGCTCAGCAGTCAGCCAACCAGCCATATTTCCAGAAGTCTCCGGTATGCAAACAGAAGATTAGTTACAAAGATATGCAGATAAGCATTTTTAGATTAGGAGGAGGTTAGTATTCAGTTTGTGCATTGTTAGAAAGACATGCTAAACTATCTCCCAAACATATTATGGTGACTTTCTATCTCCATAATTTGCAATATGATGTGGAGGAAATTAAAAGACAATTCCTTGAGACCATCTTATTATATCCCCTATTTATGGGCTGTTGTGATAACGTACATGCTAAAAAACAGAAAGGAAGTGAGCAAAAAGCTAAAATAGAAACAACACAAATTAAACAAAACAAATAAACAAATCAAAATAAAGTGGGTGGAAGCACCTTACCAGTTTTGGGTGTCAAACTCAAATCTGTGTCAGAAGAAGAGGACTGTCGACTGTAGGACTTGGAAGGTGAAAAGGAATAGATTTGGTTTTTCAGAGGGGTGGAGGGTCCTGATGAATGAGGATTGGGATTGGGATCTTCATTGAAAGGAATCCTGCCAGAAGAAGGTGGAAAAATATTCAGTGATCCTATGCGAAAGGACCGGGCTGACAGCAGCATGATCCCAATACCGGGATGTGGTCTTATAGGGATGGGCCAGGGCCAATAGTTGTCCTGAAGTTTGAAGCTGGATTGTGAAGCCAAAAGGCACACAAAAATGTTTGTTTATCAACTCAGCATTGTGCAGGTAGATGGCAATTATTTGTTAGCAAAACAAAACTAAAAACCACAGCTAAGGCATGAAGCTTCAAAAACCAAGAAAAATACGCAAAGAAAGTAAAACCCATAAAAAACTATGACTTGAGGCAGGAATGCAATATGCTTTTTCAACCAGATTATCAAAAAGGGAAACAAGGTGATGATTGCAAACTATATATCTGTGTGTTTATATACACACAGACAGACACAGACACTTATATATATATATACACACACACACATATATATTTCCAGGAAAAAATGTTTCCTTATCCGTTGGTGTTTGCAGCGTGCCACAGCTAAAAACAAAGCAAAGAGGAAAACCATACTGATACCATTGTATTGATAACCTCTGCTGTGTTTAGCATTGCCTTACCTTTTTGTCCAGTTTAAGACTTACTCCATATAACCATCTTTGAGATCATGATTAAGACTGAAGCCCAATCAAGATGTACAGTTTCCCCCCACCGTAACAAGGGAGAAACTTAAGATACAAATCTCATTTTATTACTGGAAAAGGAAAAACACACACACACCAAAGCAAAAGTACAGAGAGAGATGCTAACGATGTGCACCATCCAGTCTCCTATTGTCTTCTGCTTCATCAGATGAACACTAGAGTACTTGTTTCCAAGAGAAGCATTCCCACTGAGAAAAACTTTGTGGTACCTGCCTACACTACCTGCCTGCCTGCCCTTTGCGGTCAATGTGCCTGTGGCCTGTCTCTTCCCAGCTTCTGAGTCTGAGCAGTCTCGTACCAGTGTAGATGAGAGTGGGAACAGACACAGAGAAGTTCTGAGTAAGCCGTGAGCCAGTAGCAGTGTGAATTGGACTGTTGTGAGTCGAACGACATCCATGGCTTGGTGGATGAACCAGCGGAGACCTGAGAGAATTTGCAGCCAAAGTGGAAGGAAAGAAAAAAAAAAATACATACAAGAGATTGCAAAGTTACATTGAAAAATTATTTTAGGGTGTTCTAATTATTGGAGTTTTTGTTTTTTAAAGAGCAGGCTCTAAAGCAGGGGTGTCAAACATAAGCCTTGAGGGACTTATCAGGCTTTTGGGGGTCCCCAATATGGCCCACAATACCCCTAACATACTCCACAAAATTCAGTCTTGTTCTGGAGCAAGAAGCCACAAATGGAAGAGTGGCATGCTTACTTACAAGCAGATCCATTGTTGAAATGGCTCTAGCTTGCTATCTAAATTATTTCACGCTTAAGGCAAGAACGCAGCAAGTTAATTATGCTCACACTGGGGAGATGAGGCAGGAAGTAATCAGATCTTTTATCGCCTTCTTTCTCCCCTGTCTGGGATATATGTTTGACAGGGAAACACTTGCAATGGGTGTGTGAGGGCATCAGGAAGAGGAGTTTGGGGGATTGATGTTCCTCAAATTGTGGTGTAACTTACTTTTTTTTTGCCAAAAAATTACAGAGGAGACCCCCCCCCCCAGGGTTCTTACTCAGTGGGGAAGTTGGCCCTCCAACTCATTAGAGTTTTACACCCCTGCTCAAAAGAGTAAATATAAAGACTTAAGAAAGCAACTAAGTATTACCTTGTTAATACTGTAATTGTATCTGTAGCAATGGGTTAACAGGGAAGAAAGAAATAGCAGTAGGGTCCTGCTAGCCTTGGGAGCACTGAAACCTGGGTTCAAGGCAATTAATCTGACTGGCTTGATTCTGTTTCTAATAAACACAATAATATTAGCATGCAAGGTGCAACCAACGGGGATGTTTCCATTCCCGCCCCCCCCCCCAGATGGAATGACAATATATGTAGGGAGAAAGTTAGCAAACTATTAGTCATGTAAAAGCAATGTGGTAATTGCATGATTTGATTAAATCACAGGGCTATAAGTAGCCTCGAAAGGTTGCACAGATATGGGTGCCATCATGGTCTCCGGCAAAATAATTCTTCCTTTAAAAAAAAACAGTAGCTCTTAGCCATCCATAAATTCACTCACCAGGGATGAGTGCCCCTTGCCCTCTGATGAAAAGGATGTCCAGCGGCACACACATCCTTCTCTGAGCATTCACTTGCACTGGGATTTGGAAAATGCAAGGAACAGCAGGGGGGGAAACCTCTTTTTTTTTACTTTTCTCCATACCCCTGTGGAAGGGAAAGAAATCTCTGCCTCTCTCCCAAGCCCTCTGCACATAGGGAAGGCTGTCGATGGCAAGCATGCGTATAGGCTGGCTAGTAAAAGCCAAGGCAATATTTGACTGGGCTGGTGGCTTATTGAAAACAGAAATAAATGGCCAGTGTTATCTGCTGATATAACAGTTCACAAAGATTTTTGTTTTGATTACCTATTCCAATCTGACATCAACTTTGATTGTTGAATACAACTAATTCAAAACAATAATTTGGAAGCACTTATTTGACCAGTGCAACCGCAATTTGACTAGTATTCAAAACAGGCTAACTCTGAACTGCAGAAGAGCTGTGCTGGATCTAACCAAGGGTCCATCTAGTCCAGCATTCTGTTTGCACAGTGGCAAACAAACTGCCCAAGGGGAAACCCACATGCAGGACCTGAGTGCAACAGCACCCTCCTGCTCATCTTCCCCAGCAACTGGCATACATAGGCACACTGCCTCTGACACTGGAGGTAGCATACAGGCATCAGGACTAGTAGCCAATGATAGCCTTATCTTCCATGAATTTGTCCTATCCCCTTTTAAAGCCATCCAGATTGGTGGCCATCACTATATCTTGTGAAAGTTAATTCCATAGTTTAATTGTGCGCTGTGTGAAGAAGTCCTTCCCACTTTCTCCACACCATGCATAATTGTACACCTCTATTATGTCTCCCCTTACTCACCTTTTTTCTAAGCTAAACAAAGCCAGATGTTCTAACTTTTCCTTGTAGGAGAGTTGCTCCAGCCCCTTGATCATTTTAGCTGCCCTTTTCTGCAGTTTTCCCAACTCTACAATATCCTTTCCAGGTGACCCGAACTGTGCACAGTCATCTATGTGTGGTCACACCATAGAATTGTATAAGGGAAGTATGATCTTTGCAGTTTTATTTTCAATTCCATTCCTAATTATGCCCAACCTGGATTTTGCCTTTTTCACAGCATCCACACACTGGGTCGACATTTTCACTGAGCTGTCCACGACAACCCCAGTCACTGCTAGCTCAGATCCCATCAGATTATACTTGAAATGGGGATTTTTTGCCCCAATGTGGATCACTTTACACTTGCTTACACTGAACCGCATTTGCCATTTTGATGCCCATTCTCCCAGGTTGGAGAGATCCTTTTGTAGCTCCTCACAATCCCTTTTTGTTTTAACCACCCTAAATAATTTGGTGTCGTCAGCAAACTTGGCCACTTCACTGCTCACTCCTAATTCCAGATCATTTATGAACAAATTAAAAAGCATTGGTCCCAATACAGATCCCTGTGGGACACCACTGTTCCCATTCCTCCATTGGGAGAATTTACCATTTATTTCTACTCTCTGTTCTTTAAACAGTTACTGATCCGTAAGAGGGCCTCTCCTCTTATTCCATGACTGCTAAATTTGCTCAGGAGTCTTTGGTGAGGGACTCTGTCAAAAGCCTTTTGGAAATCCAAGTAAATAATGTCTACTGGATCACCCTGTCCACATGTTTACTGACACCTTCCAAGAACTCTAAAAGGTTGGTGAGACAGAACTCACCTTTGCAGAAACCATGTTGATTCTTTCTCATCAGGGCTTGTCTTTCAATATGCTTACTAATTTTATCTTTAATAATGCTTTCAAGCAATTTACCCAGAAAAGACATTAAGCTAACCAGCCTGAAATTTCCTGAATCCCCCCACGGATCCCTTTTTAAAAATTGGTGTTACATTGGCCAATAAATAATGTAACACCAATCCCCTGATACAGAGGCTGATCTTATAGACATGTTACATATTTTTGTTGGAAGATCAGAAATTTCATATTTGAGTTCTTTAAGAACTCGAGGATGGATACCATCTGGACACAGAGATTTATTAACTTTCAATTTGTCAATAAGGTTGAGAACTTAAAATAATTCATTGAGCTTCTCTACAATCTCCTTATCTTCCTTTAGTACTTCTTTAACTCCACAGTCATTGAAAGGTCCAACTGCCTCCCTAGCTGGTTTCCGGTTTCTATTAATTATCATTATCATTATTTCATTTCTATACTGCCCAATAGCCGAAGCTCTCAATATTTAAAGAATTATTTATTGTTGGCCTTGATGTTGTTAGCAATATGCTCCTCAAAATGCTTTCTGTATCTCCTATTGTCTGCTTGCATCTCCTTTGTACAAGCTCGTGCTCCCTTTTGTTTTCCTCATTTGGGCAAGACTTCCATTTTCTGAAGGAAGCCTTCTTTTCTCTAATAGTTTCCTTGGCTTTGTTCATTAACCATGCTGGTAACCTCTTGGACTTGTTGCTACCTTCCCTAACCAGTGGTATACATTCTAGCTAAGCTTCTATTATTGGGGCTTTGAGTAACCTCCAAGCATTTTGAAGTGATTTAACCCTCTTGACTCCTCTTTCAACTTCCTTTCTACCAGTTCCCTCATTTTAGGGAAGTTTCCTTTTTTGAAGACAAATGTGACTGTCTTGGACTTCTCTGGCCATTTTCCACTCAAATATATGTTAAATTTGATAGCACTGTGGTCACTGTTTCCAATTGGTTCAACAGCATTTACATCTCGTACTAGGTCCTGGACAACAGCACTTAGGATTAAATACAGGGTCATATCCCCTCTGGTTGATTCCATGACTAACTGTTCTAGGGCACAGTCCTTTAGGGCATCAAGAAATTTAGACTTTATCATGACTGGAACATACATTTATCCAGTCAAGATGGGGGTAATTGAGGTCACCCATTATTACAACACTTCCTTGTTTGGAGACATTCCTGATTTCATGGGGGATGATAGCATGCTCCTAGTACTAAATTAGTTTTGAAGCCCAGTATTGTCACCCACAGAGCTTCTGTGGAAGAATCTGCCCCTTTTAGGTTTTCTAGTCTTCTTGACACTATGCCGTCTTTGACATACAGAGCGACATGTCCTCCAGTGTGCCCTTCCCTGGTCATTCACTTTGGTCATACACTGGCCATGTTTGAATGATCATTCCAGGTTTCATAAACCATGTTTTATGAAACTGGGAATGAGTCCTCCTCTCCTCCTCCAGCTGGCTTCAGTGCAAAGATCCTGGCTTGTATTAAACCAGTGTTTCTTGTTACACCTGAACTGGGGAACTCTAGCCTAATGTTAGTTAACAAATGCCAGGATGTGATTCAGGCTTATTTTCCTGGGTTGTTATGTTATGGTTTTACTTTGTTTGACCTATGCACTTATAGTTCGGTACTCTGGGAGCCTTTGGCTGCCTCAACTCACTACAGCAGATAAAAACACTTCTAAACAAAGTGGACACCTAGGATTGTTTGGTGGGTTCCAATCCAAGTCTAGTACTAACAGTAATTATAGTACAGGAATCTTTGAATCTATTTCTTTCTTTTATTAATACAAATATAAATTCTTAATTAAAATGCAAGTAATAAAGTATGTAATAGCAACTAAAGTTGTATTTCCTAAGCATTTCTTGTTGTTATAAAAGAGAACATTGTTGATCTCATTTTGCTTACAAAGACTTCTATATAGAGTTGTCTGGCAGTATCATAGGCAAGGAGCTTCTATATCAAAAAAGCTATCTGACCCCCAAATCAGATCATATTTATACAGTTTCTAAACTATTACTTCACTGCCAATATGTCAATACCAGTTACTAACTCATAAATCTAGGTTCACAATCTTGACTTCTAAAAGAATCCTTCAGGATCAAAACACACATTCAAAAGTTGTTCAGATATATGTGTGGCTCTGTTAATATGTTTGTATGTAAATGGTTTTTATACTATGTATAATGTATTTTTAAGGTTTTTAATCTTTGTAAACCACCCAGAGTGTTTCAGCTATTGGGTGGTATAGAACTGTAATAAATGAAATGAAAAGCTTAAACATACACTTTTCAAGTTTGATACAATTAATTTTGATATGTCTTTGGCAAAGTGATTTCTTACTCAAAGTTTACAATTAATTTTTAGATTGTAAGCCTGCGGGCAGGGACTGTCTTGTTAACTGACTATATGTAGTTGTAAACCACCCAAAGAGCTTTGGCTATTGGGCGGTAATAATAATAATAATAATAATTATTATTATTATTATTATTATTATTATTATTATTATTATTAATGTTGATATACGTCTTTGGCAAAGTGATTTCTTACTCAAAGCTTACTAATTAAACTTAGTAAGTGCATAAAATTTCCTAGACATTGCCCAGGGTGGCCAGGTGACCGGCCAGACGGGCGATTCACAAATGTAATAAATACATAAATAAATAGACATCTATATATCAGGGTTTTTTTTAATGTTTATACCTTACACAATATTTGCTCATTAATTGATAAGTGAAAACCTTAACTTCACTTTGGGCGCAACCCTATGGCCAGTAGATGTTGTCTGGCCAGCGATAGGAAAAGTCAGAGTCCCAGCTCCAACCTCGGAAAAGTGCTCCGAGGTTGCAGTTGGGACTCCAACTTTGGAGCACCCTCCGCCCTCGCAGCTGGTATGGTTCTTTCCGCACTGGCTGTGGCTCTGAAGACAGAAGACCGACTTCAGAGCTGGTGCTGGGGAGGCGGGGGGGGCAGAGCAAGGCTCTGCCAGGATACAAGGAATCCCGGCAGTGCCTCAGCCCCTCCTCCTTGCAAACAAGGGTAAAGCACTTAGATGGCCAAAATCAGCCATCTAAGTGTTTTGGAGGGCGAGGGAAGCGCAGAGGTAGTCCTTACCTCTGCGCTCTTCCTGCCTTCCATTGGATGCCCATAATCCTTCGAGTTTGGAGGGTTACAGGCAGCCACATTGGATGGCGCTGTTTGACTCTGAATAATACAGTTTGACGTCTTTTCATTTTTCACATAACCCTTTTCATCTTTAGCAATGAGCTATAATTCAGTATTTCCTCTCTGGATATTATCCAAACTACTTTGCCAATTACATTTTGATAACAATTATCTAAAGTTCATTGTGAACCCCTTTTTTAATCTTTCTTATTGGTATGTTTCCTTATTATTTATCTAATTCTCTGGATTCCTAATTACCTTTTATGCAACATATTTAATTGCCTGGGGCTTGCAGCACCAAGACAAGACAGCTTTTGGTTGTGGGTGTGTGTGGGGAGGGAATAGTCATTGTCTTAAGCAATCATTTTGAATACAGTACATCACTGATTGTGTCACCAACCTTTTGTGGCAGATCCGTGACAGTTAATCGACACTAGGCCAGAGTTCCCCAGTTTGGATGTAGCAGGGAACTCTGGCTTAACACAAGCCAGGATCTTTGCACTGAAGCCAGTATGTAATGGGAAAAGAGGAGGGGCAAGGGAAGAACTGGGGGCAAGGGAAGAACTGGGAATGAAGCCAGGAATGACTGTCCAAACTGTGTTACTCTGTACTCAGCTTTCAAGCAGGAATTGCTTTCAAAACAACCCATGTCAGTCTGGTGCTTCCTGTAAGAGCTCGTAAAACTGCTGCCAACTTTACAGTGGTTTGAAAGCAGAAAGTGACAAGCTTAACTGCACACCTTGGCAGAAGATGTTATTCCAGCAGCTGGTCAACACATACTGAAGTACAACATTAACTATGTAATTTTAGTTTGTTTTCAATGTATTGTTTTTGTTTCTTTTATCTGTTTTTGTCTTTTTATTGTTCATCACTCCAGAATCTGCTTTATGTGGAGCTACAAATACTGTAGATGATGATGATGATGATGATGATGATTATAATAATAGTATGAAACCTAAAATTCAGCAATGCTAGTGACAGCATCTTGCAAACTACGTATATACTATTACTGAGGGTAGTTCTACTCTTTGCATACACATCTATGAAACGAATTATTTTCCAACAGGTGATTCTAAATTTGAAGAGTTCAGCTGAGATGGCTAAGATAATCACATATTTCTTGCACAGAAAAAACATGTACTGGCCCTTCTATCTCTTAGGCATGAAAACCACTATATGATGATGTAAAATGTAACTTGATGCATTTTCACTGGTCATTTAACTTTCCCAAACAAGGTGCTTTCGGATTGGCACTCTACTATTTTTATTTCACTAGGCTCACGCTAAAAGTTGAACTCCATGAACTGCTACTGAACTGAGAGCTGGCTGACAGCCTACTATTTCAAGTCAAAGGGCAGAAAAACTTAATTTGTTTTAAGTATGAGAGGAAAGCACCACGGGCAGCTGTAAGAACCTGATAGCATTAACTTATGAGATATATTATTAACATAGTATTACAGAATAAGATGTTCACATTACAACACTATTTTTTCACCATCTTCCCTCTTATGTAAATGCACAGCAGATTCAGACTAAAAGTACTAAAAACAGAATCCCTATGAGAAGATGTAATAATGAACAGGTTTGGACAACACACCACATTTAACCCACGGTGAGTCGTGGCACCCACGGGAGTGCTCAGGGGTTGTTGTGTGAACCCAGCAAACATGGATTATATGAGGGTTAAATAACCCTTGCATAACCCTAAAACAGATAGCAGGTTATGCAAGCATTGTTTAACCCTCACATAAGCCACACTCTCTGGGTTTGCATGACATGACAACCCCTGAGTGGGGGGTTCATATTCAAAATGGTGGCTGCATGTGCCCCGCAGCCTCACCGTGGGTTAAATAACCCACAGTGGGCGGTTGTGTCAAGCGAACAGCCCAACTGTAAAAGATCCTAATGCACGTTCACCAATAAAAAACAAGCACCTCGAGCTGCAATGTAGAAGAGGCAAATCCTATCATCAGCATGTTGCAAAACTGCAAGAATTACATATGGCATTACCGCAGAGGCATTTGTCACACCGAGGTACATTTCGACAAGATCTGGTCGAAGGGTACCAACAATTCATTTTGAATCCATCAAATATCTCAATCCACAATAACTTATCAAAGAGGAAGGGAACTGAGTGTGTGTGTGTGTGTGTGAAATCAAAACAGGCAAATAAAATTATGTAAAACTGTATGAGTATGAAAAGGAAATATGAAAAACTCTTTCCAGTGAACATTTGTCATACTTACTCCTTCATTTCTTTGGATGGGGAATTACATGCGGGTAAGAATGCTGGTGTGTTACTTAATTTATCCAAGGTACAGGCTGTTCCTATGGCTCGCACTACTAGTCCAGATTCTCCCTCCAGATCAAAACACTGCAAATAGCCAACAACTGCATTCCCTCTCATTTCAAGTACCTTCAAGCCAATCTTCCTTTGCAGTTCCCCTGCAAAGGAAGTACAAACTGATTAGCCAGAAATTAGCTTAAAATTTATCTCAAACTGATAGATAATATGACAAACTTTAAGGCAAGAAAATTTAACGAACTGTCACGAAGTAGGCAGCACTTATTTACTTTAAAAAAAATATATCTCCATCTTCCAGAATTGTGCGACTTAAAGTGCCGTTTTGCCTAGTACAATTTTACAGGTGCACGTAAAATATTTTATAGGTACCTGTAGAAGTATGATGGATGCAACACCTAAATGTGTGTTTGCAAACTATGTACCACACAGTTTATGTATATGCCTGTTTAACTATGTACCTGTACGGGCTTTGCCAATGCATGATCTGCAAAGTGGCCCTTACTTGGATGCTGAAACTTCTTACATCCAGGAAATGAAGCTACATATTTCTTCAAGCTGTTTTCTAATGTATTATAAAACTGATAGCATAACAGAGATGATTTAATCTGCTACATTTAAAAAAAAAAGAAAGAAAGAAAAGAAGCACAGACAGCAAACAAAAAAAGATTTTTAAGAAACAGGTCAAATACGTTAATACCAAATTAATTCCTCCCTTTTCTTTATAAACTACTATAAATGGGACCTGCAACAAAATGCTGCAGCAGCCCCCATGTGCCCCAAACAGCCCCTCACTTCTGTCTTGCACTTCCCTTCCCCCACCTTTCATTACGTTTCTCTCCCCACAACACCTTCTTCACTCCCTGCTCTGCTTAGTGCAGGGACTGTTCTCCACGTATCACTGGACTCCAGTTTCTGTCATCCCAAACCAATGGCCAAGCTGGATGGATCTGATGGGAGCTAGAATCCAGCATCTGTGCTGCTGCCTCAATGGGCTGCATTCACCCCCTATGCCCGCACCTATACACAGTCCACATGTTCCATCCTGAGGGGACATTAAGCCTCTTAGGGGGGTTCTTGAATGTTATTTACCTGCGTTTCACCTGACATGCAGAATCCTACCATTTGTTTGTGGGCAGCCCTGTTTTGGCTTCAAAATGTTTGGCACAGGAGTCACCCACTTGGCTACTACAGTCATGCCTTGGATTGAGAGCATAATTCGTTCCGGAAACATGCTTGTAATCCAAAACACTCTTATATCAAAACGAAATCCCCCCAAAAAAATTTGTACAGAGATTTTTAATTTAAGCTGTACTACTGTACTTGTATTGCAAGACGTCGCTTGTATATCAAGTAAACAAATTTTAAAAATTTGCTTGTCTTGCAAAACGCTCTCAAACCAAGTTACTTGCAATCCAAGGTATTACTGAAATAGGAATTCTTAGTACTAAACATTTGTTTAGAACCCAAAAAACTATGTGGAAATAATATCTATACATATAGATATATAATTGATGCAAGCTGCATTCCCATGCTCATTTATTTCGGAGTAAAACCCATTGAACAAAGCGGGACGAATTTCGGAGTAAACGTGCATAAGATTGCACAGGCAGTCACTGCCAAAAATAGAAAAAGAAATAGTATGTGTACAAAATGAAACAACACATCTCTAGGGAGTTGTGCTAAGAGTAGGCAAGTACACTGGGATTATAAAGGCACTAGCACGAGACAGAAAGTGCTTTCCTACAGGTTAGCACCTGGAAGCTTGTAAACGTATTTGTTGGCATTTTTCTGTGGAAGACAGGATCTTATTGCTCTTGCATGTCTGCACTATAATAAGGATGGATGTAGAATGGGATGGATGAAGAATTTAAAAACTAATGCATGTGGAAACTTTAGGTATCCAAAAGAAGCACATCTTCACTCGGGAGATCTGGGTTCTAGTCCCTGCTCGGCCATGAAACTCACTGGGTGACTTTGGGCCAGTCAGACTCACAGTCTAACCTACCTCACAGGGTTGTTGTGAGGATAAAATGGAGAGTAGGAGGAGGATTATGTAAGCCGCCTTGGGTTCCTTGCAGGAAAAAAGATGGGGTATAAATATAATAAATAAATAATTTGCATCATGTTTACATGCGTTTGCATGTACTGTGTTCGCCAAAATCTGTAGAACTAAATGTTTGTGCTGAGCAGAACCTTCAACTCCCCATCCCCAGTCCAAATTGCTTGCCACAAAGCAAGCAATTTTTAAAGGGTGCGAGGGGTGGGGTGGGGAGGAGAAGAGGCTGCACTTCAAAGGAAAAATGGTTTTTAAAAATTGCTCAAGGCACATCCAAGCCCTAGGAGTGTCCAGAAGAGTTCTCTGGCTTGCAGGCAGACAGGTTTTACACTACTGTTTACACTGTGTACATTTAAACTGTCTCTAACAATATGTTAAAGACAATTATTAAAAGGAGAATAAATTAATGTTCATAGACACATGAAAACCAATAGCAAACTTAATTCTGAACATAGTAAAGCTCTTATATGGCCAGTAACTAAGCCTTAGGAGTGGCATTGCAACCTTTTAGGTGGGAACAAACCTGAGCAAAAGCTGGAAAACTACCAAATGATCAGCAGCCAGGGGTGGGGCCTGGGGAAGTGGGTATTGTCATCTGGGTGGAGAACCCCAAAGGACTGGATTGGGACCCCAGACAGGCTAGTTTTAGACTGTAAGCATGAGATTCAACATGCCTGAGTTAAACCATGTTTTAGTGCTACGTGGACGCACCTGAATAAGTCCAAACAAAGCACCAGGCTTCTATGCTTCCCCTCCACCCACACAGCTGACAAGAGGTCTTCGGAAGAGTTTAACTTATTATTATGTACAAACCAAATATCATTGTTTTTTTAAAAAAATGCTGGTCAAACAAGCCAGCTAAACATCCCATGGTTTGAAGTTGGCTTGCTTAGAAACTGACTGACTGGAGTTTGTTTTAAACTACAATTTCTGGATTGTACATAATGACAAGCCAGCTTTCATAGAAAGTGAAACTCCGCCAAAGTCCTTCTCTCTGCTGTGCAGCCGAAAGAGAAGGGACAGTGCAAGCCTGAGGCTTTGCTTGGACTCATTCCAGTTTGTGCACATAGCACTAAACTAGAGTTTAGGTTTTGTGTGAACCAGCTCTTTGTATGTTTTAGTATGTTAAGATTTTTCATATCAGGCAGGCAGGCAGACTCTTAACCTTTAAAAGAGTACTAGGAACATAGTCGGATTCTATTTCTCAAGTCGTTGGGGGATAATGACTTAGCTACTCTCATGATTTCAATTGTTTTAATCCCATCTTTTAATATTTATGCTTATTCTCTGCTTTGAGGTTTTTTGTGGGTTTTTCTGAAAAATTGAAAAACGAAGTACAAATTTCTAAAGAAAAATGAATACCTTCCCAGCAGTTTCAAACATGGAAAGCAAGCTGGCAGCTATTTGCACAACTGTGGCAATTGGAAAAAAAAGTAGCCGCAGCCACAACCACTGAGGAGGCCAGCTGTTCAGCTCTGTTCACATTAACCTTCCTCCACGTGGTTTCATAATCACATTCCATGTGCAGTTAGGAAGTATAGTGAACCAGCCTTAGGTGGAACTTCTGAGTAAATCTGTTTAGGATTGAGCTATAGATGCCAGTTCTCTTCCTCCAGTGGACAATATTAATTCATTTTAGGAAAAACAGAACTAGTATCATTGAATACCACAGTGAAGATCAAATGGGCATACAAAATTGTACAAACAGTTCAGGATGAAGATTTGAACACACCCGATACAATACACTGGGGGGTAGGGAAGGAGGAGAAAGAGCTTGTTTCTCTACTGGCAACAATCTAAGTATTTGTTGCAAAGGATCAGAAACAGAACAATCCTCACCTGCATCAATTATATAACATTTCATAAACACACAACAGATTTTCAACTTTTAGAAGTGTTACAGTAAAAAAAATTCACTGTTCTTTGCTAAACACTAGCACTACTAACACTGGCAACACAATGATTCATAACATACAAGTGTGGGCTGAATTAGCTTCCAACTGTATGAAAAAAATATAAACTAATGGTTAGGGCCAGTTCACCACACATTCGGTGCCTAAGTTTATCATTCTGTAAAGTCCTTTCAAATAGTTCAACAATCCAAAATGACCTTTGAAATTCCAACCTACTAGAGGATACGTGGCTGCTTTATAACATGACCTACGGTTTCAGAACAGACTAGAAATCATCACACCAAGTTGCAATCATTTCATCTGTTTGTAAATTATTGTTAGATTAAGTTATATGTTAACAGGTGAAACGCTTACTAGTTACTATTAATATGACTTTTCTGTTGGCAAGTTGTTAGCTCCCCATGAAAATGCCATTCCATTGCCCTTACAGCTTTCATTGCATCTACTACACATTCAAATACAAGACAATACTGCTTTTTCTGACTATATTTTCATTTTTTTCATATATTAACTATAACATATTCAGTTGGCTTAAAGATTTATTTTGCAGATTTGATTAATACATCTCTACAGAAATAGAAAGCCTTTATTAGTGCAACCTCAAATTAAGATCCATGTGTATAAGGTATTAACTGATATTATAACAACCTGACATTAATGAAATAAGCCGCTGCCTGGCCTCGTTTGATGCCCTTGGTGTACGGATTCGGTCTATCCATTGATATTCTGGATCTTCATTAACCACCAGCTCTTCCACAAACCCATGAATAATTACAGCTTTATAGCACTTTGGAATAGATGTAGCTGTTAAAAACATAAGTTCAGTGTGAAATATATTTATTTAAAAGTATATATCAAATCAAAACTTGATTCCAGGCTGCTTCACAATAATACAATTAAAACATTGAAAATAAATCCATAAAACAGAGATAAAAGCTTACATACTATGTTAAAAGCCTGGGTGAATAAAAACGTTTTCTCTTGGTACCTAAATGTGAATAACGTTGGTGCCTTTTGAACCACTCTGGGGAGGGCCTTCCATGATTGGGGCAACATGGCCAAAAAGCCCTCTCTCTAGTTCAGGGCTGCAATTCCACTCACCCCTCACCATTGTCTGTGCTAACCCCTGCTCTAGTTAATGTTCACCACCTCACCTCCAAAGGTAGTAGTAGGCGATCACTCGTGACCAAGTAAGATTGTCTTCCAGGATAAAATTACAAAAAGAAAATTATATATATAAATTTTTATTTAAATTTTTTGAACAATATATAAAACAACTAAATAACAAACATACAACTTATATAGTGCTCCCATCACCATGGGATCATAGAATACATTATGTCTCTATAATCTATAGTTATTCATTATTCCAAAAATACAACATATCTTGACACGGCATAATCCCTTTCCCCTTATTTAACACAAAATCCAAAAATAAACCCCAAATATCCTTAAAATTGTTTTTCTTTAATTGTCCCCTTTTACATTTGATATTAAAAGAAAATTATAAAAGGAGGAAATTCTAAAAAAATTGTGTAGACTCTAGCGATGGGTCCGTAAGTGACTGTGGAGGCCAATTCTAGATCCACACAGCTTCCCACAGTGAGGACACAGGTTACCAGATGGAAGATGGTCCTGTAGTGTAAAGGATTTGTTTGACATGCTTTTCACTTAGCACATTTCTCCCTTTCACCTTGCACTCGGGCTTCTTCAAAGTCCATGGAACCTTTGTGAAAGGCCAACCTCCATTTAGATCGTTCATGGGCCAGAGCTTCCCAGTTTTCAATGCTTATATTGCATTTTTTTAGGCTAGCCTTAAGAACATCTTTAAACCTCTTATACTGACCACCAATATTCCGCTTTCCATCCTTGAGTTGGGAATAAAGTAACTGCTTTGGGAGACGGCAGTCAGACATTCAAACAGCATGACCGGTCCATTGAAGTTGGCGTTGAAGGATCATTTTTTCAACGCTAGTAGTCTTTGCTTCTTCCAGTACACTGACATTTGTTCGCCTATCTTCCCAAGTAATTCGCAGGATTTTCCAGAGGCAATGTTGATGAAATCTTTCAAGGAGGTGGAAATGATGTTTATAGATACAGTAGTCCATGTTTCGCAGGTATACAATAAAGTTGGTAATACAATGGCTTCATAAACCAGCGTTTTGGTCTTCTTACAAATATCCCGATCCTCGAACACTCTATGTTTCATTCGAGAAAATGCGGCACTTGCGGAGCTCAAACGATGCTGGATTTCACTGTCAATGTTAGCTGTAACAGAAAGATAGCTGCCAAGATAGAGAAAATGATTGACATTTTCCAGTATTGTCCCGCCAAGCTGGATAGATGGCATCACCAAAGGGTTAGCTTGCACTTGCTGATGAAGCACTTGCTGATAAAGCACTTTGGGTTTTTTTAAGGTTAAGTGAGAGACCAAGTTTTTCGTATGCTTCTGCAAAAGCATTTAGGATAGTTTGGAGATCATCCTCTGAATGTGCGGAGACCACATTATCTTCAGCATACTTCAGCATACTGAAGTTCCACAACGGAGGTTGTAATTACCTTACTTTTTGCTTTCAGCCTGCTGAGATTAAAAAGCTTTCCATCTGTTCGATATATAATTCCCACACCAGTGGGAAGTTTCCCCTCGACAAGATGTAAAATCATGGCGATGAAAATAGCAAATAATGTTGGGGCAATAACACATCCCTGTTTAACACCTGATCCCACTTTAAATGGAGCACCATGAGAGCCGTTGTTGTCCAAAACCATTGCCGTCATGTTGTCATGGAGAAGTCACAAGATATTCACAAATTTATTGGGGCATCCAATTTTCATAAGGATAGTCCAGAGAGCCGTTTGGTCTACAGTATCAAAGGCCTTAGCCAAATCAATAAATGCCATATAAAGGGGGTGATTTTGCTCCCGGCATTTTTCTTGGAGCTGACGTGCAGTAAAAATCATGTCTACTGTCCCTCTAGAGGGGCGGAAACTATATTGAGATTCAGGGAGGATCTCTTCTGAAATAGATAGAAGACAGTTTGCGAGAATCCTAGCAAATATTTTACCTGCGGTAGCCAAGAAAGAAATGCCTCGATAGTTTCCACAGTCTGTTCTATCACCCTTCTTAAAGAGGGTGATAATTATGGCATCCCTGAAGTCTTCTGGGATCTCTTCTCTTATCCAGATTTTTTCGATGAGTTTATGAAAATGTTGTACAAGTTCGGGCCCTCCTCCTTAAAAATTTCAAGAATCTTTAAAGGAGGAAAGCACTCAAAGTAGGACATAACAGGCCTGTGGCTTACGCTGGCTCAGCTTGTCTGAGTGTGGAAAGCTAAGCAGGGTCAAACCTGGTTGTTACTTGGATGGGAGACCCCTCCTCTAGTTTCCTGCATTGAGCAGGAGGTTGGACTCGATAGCCTTGTAGTAGGCTCCTTCCAACTCTATGATCTATAATCAGCAAATGAACTCAAAGTGTGGGCAGGTTGGTATGGAAATTGTCACTCCTTCAAGTACTTGGGTCTCAAGAAGCTTAGGGCGTTGAAGGCAAAACCCAACATACCGAAGTAGGCTCAGAAGCAAACAGGGAGCCAGTGCTGTTCTTCTAAAACTGTGAGAAGATACCAAAATGCACTATAATAGTCAAAATTCTGCACTAAATACAAAATTCTGTATTCTGCACTAACTGAATCTTCCAAACCATTTCCCAAGGCAACCCCATGTCCAACTGGGACTACCAATATAAATCTGAAGCAGGCTTACCCAAACAGGTGCCCTCCAGAGGTGTTATACTACAACTCCCATCATCCCCAGACACCATGGCACCAGATTGAGGGGCCATAAATCTTTAGAAGGTTTTATTTAGTTAGTTCCGCAGTTTCACACATTATCACACAAAAAGATTTCGCAAAATGTTTTTAGACTTACTGCAGAAAAATTTTACTCCACATGACGACTGTCTAAAACGGTTTAAGTCATTGAAGAGGTCTACTTTCACCACCACATTGATCTCTCCACGTATACCTGTGTATGAAAAACATGTGGAAGAGTGAGAATTAGATATAGACTTTCCTGAGTATTTGAATACTGCCTTTCAGGTCAGTCTCTTAAGGTGGTCCAAATACTATTCAAAAACAGAAAAATAACTATCTATAAAAATATAATAAAACAGAGCAGCAAAAAACAGAAGACTGTAACAGCAGAGGCTAGAAAAAGGCAAGGCTGTGTATTGTGACGACAGTGGAGGAAATGAGGCCACACCAGCACAGGGACTGTAGCACTAGTGTGGAAAAAAGGGATTTTAAAAATTCTTTTAAGACTGGCCTTGCTGGATCAGATCAAGGTCCATCTAGTTTAGTGTCGTCTTTCCCAGTACTCGATCTTGTGGAAGCTTAGACACAAAACATGATGGAGATAACATCCTCTGTTGAGTGTCCCTAGTAAATGGTACTGAGACATACTGCCCCTAAACATGGAGATTCTATTTAGCTGTCATAGTTAATAGTTGTTGATAGGTAAACTGATCCGGCATGAATTTGCCAAATCTTTTTATTAAAAAAAAATCTATGGCAGTTACCACCTACTGCCTGAAATATCACATGAAAGTCATGGGTAATATCTGTAGTGAATCAGCCAGTTGAAAAGTTGATGAACTAAGACTTCTTGGGAGCCAGCATCCTGGGAAGATATTGCACCCCCAATGTGGAACAGTGAAGAAGCTGAAGAGCAGAACCAAACTTATCCACAGCTACAGCAAACCCTCCATAATTGTGCCCTGGCTGCAAGCACAGCATAAGGGCCAAAGTCATGTAAAACCTACTGCTTCACTTTTCTTTACCAGCCTTTGAACTAGGGTGTATTGAAACACGAGACAGAGTCAGTAGGTTCATCAGGAAGCTGGCTGTGGGATAACACCCTTAATGACCCTATGTGCTGTGATGTGGTTTTTTGGAAACAAGTACAGGCCGTAGTGTAACTTAGGTCTGTTATTACACTGAGAAATAAAGACACATGGCTCACATAAATAATTTTTGGAAAGCAAGTCCTTCGGAAAGAAGGATGCCCTTTCTAAAATCACACTTTAAAAAATAGTTTTAAGACCACATAAAGCAAGTTGCACAGAATTCTTTCATTTTGACCTGAACTTTTGTTTACAACATTCTACCAGATATGTTATTGGAGACATTTCAGTGTTATCATTCTTAACAAAAGAAAAACAGCATAACTGTAAACAGAATTCTTAAAAATGACATTTTGTTTCACCTTTGAAATCACATATTTACATACCACATTGAAAAAAAACCTCAACAGATGTCTCAGACATGATTTATATATTTTAATCAGAACAGTTAATCTACCTCAAACCTCCTAAAGTATCTGTTTAAGAAAAATTATGTTTTTAAACAATAAAACAATCTTACCATGAATTGTATCATAAATTGGAAACCAGCCAGAGATAACTGTAGCTGCTTCACTGTAGAGGAGAGGATCGATATCAATGTAAACTTTTCCAATGGCATCATTAGCGCTGTAGGTATCATGATCAAGGACAGTTATCTGTAGAGGCTCATCTTGCAGATCTTCATCATCCACCTAGAAAATAAAATAGCAATATGGAGATTCAACATTTCACAAGGCAGAATCTGCAACTGGGCCAAGCAGCACATATGGAATTGGTAGGGGTTTCAGAAACCTAAGAATTCCTGCTTTTCCTTTTAAATAACACAATGTTATACTGTACATAGAACGTTTCTTCTTGATCCTTTGGGCTTACTTAATAATTAGCTTGTCTGTCTAATTTATTTTTGTGACCCATTTACCTCAAATTTAAACCATTCAGAATTCCACTGAGGATTGAGAGATTTGGGATACACATCTGTCTTAAACGTGGTGTTTCCAAACTTCACCTGAAAAATATACAAAAACATATTACAAACTTAAGCAAAATCTTAGTCTCCATTCTACACCTTATTCCAAATTACATTCAGCAAAACTAATCTTACGAAATTGCTTTCAAACATGTAATTTAATTGTGTACAAACCACTTTTCCATTCACTTGAATAGAGCAAACTATTAAAAAGCTTACGTCAAGTAAGCTTTTAAATTTGTTATTCCACATTTGTTACATTTTATTGTATTATCAACTATGATAACTATTTATTTGATGCTTCATACTACTCCAGCTTCTTCCCTCTTCCATTTACCATTTAATTCATTTTAAACTCACTACCACACAACAGATCCTGCAGTTAGAAATACAGCTTCATCCAGAGAAACTGTCCTATGAGGACATCAATGATGAACAGAAACCAACAGGGATGTTCATATGGTTTGTTTGCATTGTTGTAAGCCCCAAGTCCTTGAGCACTTTGTACATACTTCCCTTTTTAGGGAATGAACCAAGCTACACAGAAAAGTGGCAAGAGTATTTAAATATGGGTTTGCCCTGACTATGTGTAAAACAAAGGATGCGGTATGACTTAAAGTGCAATTGGACAAAAGGGTAGGGGGTGCTGAACATACACAGCAGTCATGTTCCCCCCTCCAGACAGGGTTTAATATGACAAAGTGAGCCCAGTTGTGACAAAAAGTAGCCTGGGGCGAAGTGAAGAAATTTAGCACCCCTTTTGCAATTTAAAATCACACCCCTACTCATCATCATCATCATCACCTTTTATTTGTATGCCACTTTCCCACAAAAATTGTGCCTAAAGCAGCTCACAACATGACAAATAAATAACAGATATAATTAACCAAACATCAAAGAACACTATTCAAAAAATAATTTACAAAATAGCAGAGAACAGTAAATATAATTTGCAAAATATCAAAAACACTAAATATAAATTTCAAAAATACAATAGAAGTAATTACAGATAACCATAAACAATTCAATAATAACTATACTAAGGTCAAAAAAAAGAAGAAGGCAAAAGCAGTAGCAGCTTCTGTAGCTGGAGTCAGTCAGGCCCCACCATCCCTGGCCAGGTGTAATGAGCCAGGGAAGCAGGGACCAGGTCTTGCAGGACTCACAGCTAGATGGTCTCTAGGCACCTTCAGCAGGAGCAGCTTTTATAGCTGGTGTCAGTCAGGCCCCACCCTCCCTGGCCAGGTGTAATGAGCCAGGGGAGCAGGGACCAGGTCTTGCAGGACTCACAGCTAGATAGTCTCTACATGTGGTGAGGGCAGATAGGTATACTGCTGTCATGTGCAGTCTGGCTGAATGTGATAGTAAAACTCAGGGAACACAAAGGTTTCCTCTTTAAGATGTTTTATCTGTGTGTGTTAGTAAAAGCCACAGATCAGTAAGTGCAATTCTTTATTACTATTGTCAGAATCATAACCAGCAGCAGCCTTACCACCCTCAATGGAGGTGTTGTTTTGATCCATTTCCCCACCCCCGACCCTTCTCAGCAGTCTGAGGTATGGCTGAGGAAAAGTGGGGAGAGAACATCATTGCAGCAGAAGAGACAGGGAGCTTAAACTCCAAGGATAACGATATTCTAAGTAGGCTGAAATTTTGACAGTATCAATGGTATTTATTTATTTATTGCTTCCTTCTAGTCATACCACACAAGAATGAAAAAACAGTAATGCATTTTATACAATTACTATAATACCATGTGTCAAAGCAATACAACTCTTCTGTCTCAAACCCTGTCCAATGCATAACACAAAATCCATCTGGGTCTGCTATAAAAGCAAAGAGTAAAATACATGTCTGTTTTGTACTTCATGGCAGACTTAAAGAGAAAAATGGGGTACTACTATGTTATGATCCAAAGAGCACTTTTAGGTGCATGCAAAGGCTTGCACATGGTTCACACTTTCCCTTTCTGTTGACAGCATCTTCTCATACTGCATCTGAGGTTTTTCAGATGCTGCCCCCAGTTTTGAGAGTGCCTTGTTAGGCAGTATAGGAAGCACCAGTGAGGAGGGGGAAGCTCTGCCGCATGCATGGGACTCAGCACAAGGCCCTTTGGATTAGGGTCTGTGTTTATAAAATTCCACTTAATGCAGATAACAGCCTCTCTGTTTGTTGTCAACAGAAAGGTGATTCACTGGGTGACCTTGCTACTGAACCAGTCAGTGACTAAACACACCATTCCTCTGTGCCTCACTTTCCCATATTCACTAGTTTTCGTAATACAACAGTATACAATACAACAGTATACAATAAGCCCTTTCCTGTGTCCCCGCCCTAGTTGAGCCATTGGCTCAGTATCTGTGACCAACCTGACCTGTTACCTGACTCCTCTCTCCTCCCCCACTCGCAAATCTTCTCCCTGGCCCCAGGTGAGGGGCCAATGGAAGTCTGTTTTTTTAAGCATTCCATTGTTTTACAAGGTTACAGTCCAAATAATCTGAATCACAGCAAGCTGAAATTTATGCCCCCAAACTGCCATCTTGAAATACAACCATTCAAATGTGTGAAAGTCATGATAACTCTATCATGACAGATTTAATTTTTGTTTTTTTAAAAGTAGGTTCTACCAGTCTTTACTATGCTTTAAAAGAGGTGGCAACAGAATGTTTTTCCTTTTCGTTATGTCAGGGCACAATACTGTTATCAGCCTTGTGATCTCTCTTAATGTGGAGGAAGGGGGGGCTGGCTGACCCGCCACACCCCCACCCTTTCCTCCCCCAAAGGACCCAAGACCCCCAGAGATCTCAAGGTATCAGATTGCCAGCCTCAGCTGTCTGCAATCCTACTTGAATCTCTGTTCAGGGACTTGCCCTTTGTCTGTAACCTGGATTTAGTTACTGAAACCACAGAGCAATCCACAAACACCATGTGGGGTAAAAAACCAAAAGAAGGTTTATTCAGGTAGCATTTTACAACAAGAATAGGGAAATGAGGGAAGGACACAAAATAGGGAGAGACGCTTTGGTACAAAATAAAGCTGCAAAATAACAAAACCTGATTCCTTATATCTCCCAGGCACATAACTAGTTACCTGGGGGTCAGTTCTCTTCCAGGGTTGGATCCAGCACAGCCTTGCTGCCCGGGAAGACTACACACCTACCCGAAGGTCCGAGATGGGTAGCCCTCCACAAGGCTTGCCTTTACCAAAGCCCTCATTCAGCTAATTTCACCAGGAGCTACCTGTGGTCGGATCCTGAGGCCACCCGAAGGCTTGGGCCTCTGCTTGGCTTGCCGCCATTGCTCCAACAGCAACCATGCGATGACCCAAAGACAAAACCCACACTTTGGGAAATATACCTTCCCCCCCCCCTCCTTTCTGTAGCTTTGCTGCTTCTTAGCCAATCAGGATGAACTTCACCTGGCCAGGCAGGGGAGGGAGACTCATGACTCATGACATTTGCATCTGAAAAGCCGTAGACCGGACTTTCAGGCGCCATGTCCCATCTGATACTTTATGCACATTTCGCCTCCTCCCAGCCCCCCAACTGGCCTTACTTGGTTTACACATGAGGAGGCGTGTGTGTGTGTGTGTGCATGTAGGAACCCCCAAAGGCTCTTTTCTTCACACTTAACTATCTTATCTCAATTTTCCCTTTAAACTCTTGATTGTTTTTCACCATCCTAACAAATTTGAGTGGACCCTTTAGAGCTCAGTTTGTTTGTTTATTTATTTACAACATTTATATACTGCTCCACATCTAAACAGATTCCAGAGCGGTGAACAATAAAAAGATAAAAAAGAATAAAACACTATATTAAAACAGAAAATCAGTTTTAAAAAAACAAACCAGTGGCTGATCAACCAAAGAAGGCTTCCTGAAATAAAGATGTTTTCAGGAGGTGCTGGAAACAACACAATGTGAAAAGATGCAGATGACCTCTGGAGGCAGGGAGTTCCAGAGAAATGGAGCTGTCACACTGAAGGCTCTTCCCTGGGTGGACTCTACTTGGGCCATAGGTCCATATGGAACCACCAGAAGCATGCCATCTCATTACCTCAGTGACCGCGCAGATTGATAAGGGAGAAGGTGCTCTCTCAAGTATCCTGACTTCAAATTATTTACAGCTTTATACACTTGTACCAAAACCTTAAACCTGGCCTAGTAGTGAATAGGCAGCCAGTGCAGTTCCCTCAGCAAAGGAGTTGCATGCTGAAAGGGGGCAGATCCTGACAACAGCCAAGCTGCCGCATTCTGCACTAGCTCCAGCTTCCCAAGCAGCCTTAAGGGCAGCCGCACATAGAGCGCATTGCAGTAATCCAGTCTTGAGATTACTAGCCCAGTCCCAGAGAGGCCGTAGCTAGTTGAGCTTCACTCCACCTTAGCAAAGAAGTTACATTGTTGCAGTAACAAAAACCCAGCAAGAAGAACAAAGGAGAAGAGAGAAAGCAGTCCTGCCTCTCTCTAAGATGGCTTCAGACAGAAAAACAAGTTAGCACGTCATCAGAACATACAAACCATGTGACTAGCTCATAATGCTCCCACGGTCTAGGCTTCCCATGCGAAAAACACGAGAACCCAGAAAGACATAACAAACTTGTTTACAGCCATTCTGTTCTTCCCATGTGTAAACAGTGTGCTACAGCTGGTGAAGTGATACATATCACAACAACTACAGCAACTGAGATTGATCCTACAAAATCGGGCAGATGGTGGCGTCAGACACCTTGACCGGAGCTGCGCTAACAACAGCGTCAAATTCGCTGCAGAGACAAGCGATTTTGTCCTTAAAGTGAAATGCAAAAGGTCACAGCGGGTCCTTGAGAGGACCAGGACCCCATTAGCTGGGGAGTGTTAACAGCCCCCAGACTACCCAAAAGAGCTCCACTGAACAGCTACTCAAGGATGCAATGGAGGCAGCAAAGCAAGCCTTTTATGCTGCCCGCACTGCTGCACAATAGGCACAATTATGTGCTCTAGAGCGTGCTTGGCCATCTTCAGTTTGAGTCTTACGCCATTTGGGTCTAGCCGACGTCCAGCCTAATTCATTGATTGCAGCTCCCCAGTATACCAAGGAGCACAGCAGACCCTACAGCGCTGGAGAGGGCACTCAGGATAGAGTTGATGGCCTTCTACAGCTCACCGTTCCACAGTGAGACTAGGGCCTCAGTTGGGTCGCCAGCTCTCTCCTCTGGAAAATCCCCAAGAGCATTCAGAAATCCTTTCGATTCCATCAGTCTCCTAGGGCAGATCATCTAAATGGGTCCCCCACCCCTGCAGGAGGGAAGTAATGCCCTGAGTTCAAATCTTATCAGGAAATGGTCTGACCATGACAATGGGGTTACTTGGACTCCCCCCCCCCATTTTCAGACTACTCATCTCACAGCTCGGAGCAAAGACCAAGTAAAGGGTATGCTCCACTTCATGCGTTGGGCTGATGACATACTGGGACAGCCCCATGGTTTTCATGGTGGCCATAAAGTCCTGAGCTGAGGCTCCAGAGGCAGCCTCAACATGGAAATTAAAGTCACCCAAAACCACCATCCTGGGTTCCTCCAACACCACACTTGAGGCCAGTTCAGTCAGGGAGGCTGCTAGGCAGCAGGGTGGACGGTAAGAAATAGCAGCAGCATCCCCAATCTGTCTCTATGACCCAACACCAGGTGCAATCCCTCAGGGCCTGCTCCAAGGTGGAGTGGTTTCTGGTGAGAGATGGAGGTTCTGTGAACCACAGCAACTCCCCTGCCCCAGCCCTCCGGCCTATGTTGGTGCTATACTGAGTACCCAGGTGAACAGAACTGAGTCAGGTCAACCCTACCCAGCTCACCCACCCAAGTCTCAGTAATACACACCAGATTGGCCTTCTCATCCATGATAAAGTTGTGAATGAGTGTGATGTATTGTGAACTGACCTGTTGTTAAACAGCAGCACCACAAGACAGGAAGGGGTCACTGGATGAGCTACCAGGTACATGAGCTAGGGGAGTAGGGTAGAAGGGGGAAAGTGTATAAACATATGTAACCCATTCTACTCTGATGTCCCAACTCTCTCCCTCCTGTCATATCTCCTTCTGCCCCAAGTCACTGGAATAGCGGTACCACCTCCATGGGTCCCTGTGGAAGCACATCCTTACCACACCAAAACTTCCCAGACATTCTCAACACCTACTCACAGTTCAAACCACTCAGAACCTCACACACACCATTCATGCAACCAATCACACACAACCAACCCAGCACAATCACAGATTATTTCTTGTTGTTATAACCAGCCACTGGTCATATATAGGACATCAGGTTTGTCAACCCACCAAGCAACATGGAGAACAACTAAAGCATATTTCCTAGCCATGTGAACCTACTTCTGCTAGTTCATGCTCTGCTCTCTCCATCTCTCACCTGGAGTGTTGCAAACACTTCTCTCCCCTGGCTCTCACGCAGAGGGAATCCCACTTCAAGCTACCATAGGCTCCCACCCTGGGCAGAAGCAGCAGCTCTAGCACACAAAGCCCCTAACCCCTGTCTCTCACCCAGGGTGGGCAATACCTCATAAACCCCAGGAACACCTCTCCCAGACACAACAGGAATTAAACTAAACAAGCAAGCAAACAGAGAGACAGACAAACAAAATAAAGAGAGAGAAAATGAGGGTCACCCTCGTGTCATCCCGAAGAAGCACGCCCCTTTTGGTGTTGCCACCCTTCGGGGATGCACTTCTTTCACCTTACGTGTTTTATATGAACAAGGATTAATCTAAAACTGAACAAATTAAAAGCAGGGGGAACAGCCCCTACCAAATGAGGAACTCTTCGGACACAGTGATTTTCATGCTGGGATCTATGACCATGTAGTTTCAGGATCTCCCCCCCCCCATTATTATTTTTTATTTAAAATAAAGAATACAACAACAAAAAATACAACATAAACATTGTGCACCCCCCCCCCCACCTCTTGGGACCAAGTTATATTTCTCACCCCAATTTTTTTTTTTTTTTTTTGTATGTGTATATATACAAGCTATTATTCTATATTCCAAAAAAATAACAAATCTTGACAAGGTTTATTCCCCCTCCCCTTTACCAACACATAATCCAAAAATTTGCCCCAAATGTTCACAAAGGTGTCTTTCTCCAATTGGCCTTTTTGACACTTAATATTACAAGTTAATTTATCATTTAACGCGATATCCCATACCTCTGTATACCATTCATTAATTGAAAACACATGTTGAACCTTCCAATTCCTAGCTATCATTAATTTTGCTGCTGTTAACAAATTCACAATCAATTCTTTTGTATTTTTTAAACAAACTAACTTTTCTGTAATTGTTAACAATGCTAATTTTGGGCAGACTTCTAATTCCATTCCAATTATTTCTGATATTTCTGCAAATACTTTCTGCCAAAATTCCAGAACATTTTTACAGCTCCACCACATGTGGGCATACGTACCTTTTACATTACATCCTCTCCAACACAATGCGGAGCAATTTTTATCTATGCGATTTAATCTTACTGGAGTTAAATACCATCTCCATATCACTTTATAAAAGTTCTCTTTTATCCTAGTTGACATAACTCTTACAATACGCCTATCCCAAATATTTTTCCAACTTTGTTTCGATATTTCCTCATCAAATTCATTATCCCATAACACTTTAAGAGAATCTTTATGCTCTTCTTCATTTTGTAACATCGTATATAAAGCCTTTGTTGTGCCTCTTGTTGAAACATTACCTTCTATAGCTTCTCTAGTCAAAACTATCTTTTCAAAATTGGTTACCGGTAGTTCTCTTTCGCTATCCATTCTTGTCCTCAACTTCTTTAACCACAATTCCAATTGCATTGAATTTAACCATGATATTCTCTCTCTTCCTACTATTTCTATTATATGTTCTCTAGTCTTCAATTTTTCCACCCAATCCATTAATTTAATCACCTTTTTTCTCCTTAATATAGCTTCTAGATGTCTTACATTTTCTGGAAAGTCCTCCATGGCCACTACCGGAGTTAATGGGGATACCTCTGGTATAAAAATTTTCCTCGTGTTATTCCAACTCTCTAACATACTCCTCAAAAAGGGATTTTCTAGTCCTTTTATAATATTATTTATATTTTTCTTAAATAATATATTCACCATCATGTTTCCTAATTCTCGTGCTTCTAGTTCCAACCACATTTTGTCTTTCCCTGCTATAATGTCCAAAATATGTCTTACTTGGTTGGCTAAATAATACCACTTTATATTAGGAAGACCTAAACCAGCTATTTTTTGCACTTTATACCAACTATATTTATTAATCCTTGATCTTTTCCTTCCATTACAATATTCATTAATAATTGATTGCCAATCTTTAATTTCTTTTTCTATAATCTTTACTGGTAACATCCTAAACAAAAAGTTTATTTTAGGCAATATCTTCATTTTTACCAACGCTATTCTGCCAAACCAAGAAAGTCCAATTTTTTTATACTCCTCTATTTTATTTTTAACCTCTATCTTTAACTTTCTAAAGTTTTGTTCTCCTACTTTATCAATATCTTGTGTAATTTCTATTCCTAAATATTTAATTACATTTGTAATTTTAATGTTATATTTTTTCTTTAACATTTCGCTCTCCTCTTTTTTACTATAATTAAACAGTAAAATCTTGGATTTACCCCAATTCATCTGTAACCCAGTTATTTCTCCAAATTCTTTCAAGTGGTTCTCCAACCTATCCATTGTTTCAATTGGATTTTTAATTGTTAATAAAGTATCATCTGCAAATAAATTTATTTTAATTTGATCTCCAACCCCCATCCCTATAATATTTCTATCTTCTCTTAGTTTCAGGATCTTTATCTCAAGCTATTGTTTACAAACTGCAAGATGTGCTTGGGTATCATTAGTGCAGCAATTACCGGGAGAGATGTAAACCTTCCCTTACTCACAGACATCCTACCTCCCACACCAATTGATAAGAATAGCAGTGTGCCACATAAAAGGCTGATGTTAGACTCGCCAAAGGGGTCAGCATCCCAGTGGCAAGTTTCCCATCCCCCAGTTGTAACACTTAGATGAATCCCTCAGTGTGCAAGTCAGGACCATGCCAGTGAATGCCAGTGACATTGGGGTGGAGATGGAGGAGTCATGATGGCCCTGACTTACTGTGACCTATTCAAAATGTTATGGCTGGGGAGGTGAGAAATTTGCCCCTGGAGAGCTAATTCACATGGCAATTATAACATCAAGATTGGTTCAAAGTTCCCAAGCAGCTAGTAACTAGCTAGCACATCTGTCCTTCAGAATCAGGAGCATATTGATGCATGCCTTTGCTCTGCAGCACTGGTTGAACCAGAGGTTCATTAATGCCCAATTCTAAAAATTTAGCAATATGCTTCAGGTTGTTCCCAAATAAAAGTACTTCTCCTCCAATGCTTTGCAGAATGCAGGACAGGCAGCAGCAGCGCGTGCATACAAAGGAGTGAAAGACAGAAAATGGCACACGTGTTTATGTGCAAGAGAGAAAATGGTGTGCTGTGTATGGCTGGACAGAGTGAGAATGAGAGAAAATGAGTTAATGTGTGCAAGAAGATGGCTGTGTTTATGTGGGGGATGAAAGTGGGTTAGGCTGTTGAAAGAATGTGCTCACAGTGTATGCCTGTGGGTGTGCATGCTTGCTGACTCTACACATACTTACTGAATATGTGAACAAGTGAGGGACATTTAATTGCAAACTGCATAGTGAAAAAGAGAAATAGAGAAAAAACAGGACAAAGAAAATGAAGGTACTCTTTTTGAAAGCTCAGGCATGTCACAATCCTCTCCGATACCCCTTCAATATTAATCTCATAATTATAGTCCCATCAACACACACACACACACTGATCTGTGAGAGTAAATGTTGACATGCATATAGTTTTTATAGAGGAAGTAATGTGTGGAAGACCAGCAACCGGGTCTTCTGCGCGGGTTCGGCACTTAACGGGTTAACCAGCACTGAGATATTGCCCTTCAAAGGGATATCGAGCGATTCAACCCCAACCTAAAATATCACTGGCAACCGTATTAGATCAAAGAATACTTTTATTAATGGAGCGGAACTAGTAGACTTCCAGGAATATTACAACATACACAAACCCAGGCCGTGACCTGGTAGAACGGAAGCTTTCAATTACACGGGCTTAGTGTATTGCAGCAAGAGAGTACCTTACACCAGAGACTCTACACTTACGGAGTTTGCGTAGCCGCCTACAGAGCTGGACTCCGAGCCCATTCACGCTCGGGGAAAGAAGTCGCTTGAGCTAGCCGTAGCTAGGGTTGGAGATGACAGCCTGTCCCGTGTTCCCAACAACCCTTTTCAGATCGGTAAAGGGGTTTTCTACCCCCATCCTCCCCCTTCTCGCCCCTTGCTGATCAGGTGGGTTTATTCCTGCCCCTATCTGATCAGGTGGGCTTATTTCTGCCAGGGAAAAGGTGGCGCCTTGGATTTACCAGTGCCCTATAGGGAATACTTTGCAGCTCTTTGAGACTGCCCCTCACTTCCTGATGGTCCATGCTTCTTCTTGTGGATTTGGGCAGATGTGCCCATTGAGGATATGTAGATGGAGTCACTTATTACCTGTCTGGCCAGATCTGCATCTCCTGCTCCCTGGGTGGGGATTATGCAGACAGGGGTTGCCAAGGGGAAACAGTGTCAGGGTTCATGTCACTGTGTGTGTGTTCAGGCTTTCTCCACATAATGTAATTCTCAAAAAAGAGTAATGTAGCTCTCTAACTTATTTTTAATTTTGTAATAGATGCAATTTTGAAATCTATAAAAACATCAGGAGGTTCAAATCCCTTTTGATACAAGAAGACCAACTATTACAAAATTTGAGATCTGTGTGTCTGGAAAATTAGACAAAATCGACCATTTCAATACAAACACTTTGTTGCTTACCTGGGATAATGAGCAATAGGTCTGGCAAAACTTCTTGGGAAGTTCCATGCTCAAACAACCATGAGGGAAAAGTTGGTTCAGGATAAATGGGCTTCCCAATCAACTTTGCAGCACTCAGTCTCCTTATCTTGCTCATCATCAGGCGATCACTCGTGACCGAGTAAGATTGTCTTCCGGGATAAAAGGAGGAAATTCTAAAGAAGATTGTGTAGACTCTAGCGATGGGTCCGTAAGTGACTGTGGAGGCCAATTCTAGATCCACACAGCTTCCCACAGTGAGGACACAGGTTACCAGATAGAAGATGGTCCTGTAAAGGATTCATTTGACGTGCTTTTCGCTTAGCACGTTTCTCCCTTTCACCTTGCACTCGGGCTTCTTCAAAGTCCATGGAACCTTTGTGAAAGGCCAACCTCCATTTAGATCGTTCATGGGCCAGAGCTTCCCAGTTTTCGATGTTTATATTGCATTTTTTTAGATTAGCCTTATGAACATCTTTAAACCTCTTATATTGACCACCGATATTCCGCTTTCCATCCTTGAGTTGGGAGTAAAGTAACTGCTTTGGGAGACGGCAGTCAGGCATTCGAACAACATGACCGGTCCACTGAAGTTGGCGTTGAAGGATCATTTTTTCAATGCTAGTAGTCTTTGCTTCTTCCAGTACACTGACATTTGTTCGTCTATCTTCCCAAGTAATTCACAGGATTTTCCGGAGGCAACGTTGATGAAACCTTTCAAGGAGGTGGAAGTGACGTTTATAGATAGTCCATGTTTCGCAGGCATACAATAAAGTTGGTAATACAATGGCTTCATAAACCAGTGTTTTGGTCTTCTTACAAATATCCCGATCCTCGAACACTCTATGTTTCATTTCACTGTCGATGTTAGCTGTAACAGTAAGATAGCTGCCAAGATAGAGAAAATGATCGACATTTTCCAGTGTTGTCCCGCCAAGCTGGATAGATGGCATCACTAAAGGGTTAGCTTGCACTTGCTGATGAAGCACTTTGGTTTTTTTGATGTTAAGTGAGAGGCCAAGTTTTTCGTATGCTTCTGCAAAAGCATTTAGGATAGTTTGGAGATCATCCTCTGAATGTGCGGAGACCACATTATCATCAGCATACTGAAGTTCCACAAGTTCCACAGTCATAATCTACCATGCTTTAGTCTTTCTGGTTTATCTACACCTTTGTTAATTCTAAAACATATCTGTGATCCTTTCCTCCCATGTTTCTCTGCCAATATCCCCATATTCAATGGCTTTGAAGCAGAAGTAGATTTGTAACTCAAAAAGGAGGTAGGCCCTCACAGCTGATACTAGGCCACTGTCAATCCACCATAATTCAGACTAGTACAATGTGCCACAAAACTCTGAGGTGTTCTGAAACCTGCTGTAGTTTGTGGGTGTATAATATTTTGATGAAATAAAAAAATAAACAAAGCTACTTTTCTAAAAATATTTCTATTGCTTTCTGTTAAGCTAACACAAGTAAAGATTACCAAAATCCCAAGATAATAACAGTGGGCTCACCATTAAAAATAACTAAATAGGCCAGGCCTCCCCTGAATTCCACCCCTGCTTTGAAGCTCTTTCTGCATTACATTCAAATTTCCCATTTCAAAGTTTTCAGCTGTTGCTCCACATAGTTTTGTCAAATGTCACTTAGCCCTGTTTCATACATGATAAGAACAGCCATGCTGGAACGGAACAAGGTCCATCTAGTCCTGCATTCTGTTCACACAGTGGCCAACCAGCTGCCTGCAGGAAACCCACAAGCAGGACATGAGTTCAACAGCACCCTCCTGCCCATGTTCCCCAGCAACTGGTATACAGAGAAATACTGCCTCTCATCCTGGAGGTAGTATACAGCCATCAGGACTAGTAGCCATTGATAGCCTTCTCCTCCATGAATTTGTCCAATCCCCTTTTAAAACCATCCAAAATTGGTGGCCATCACTACATCTTGCAGCAATAAATTCCATTATTTAACTATGCGCTGTGTGAAGAAGTACTTCCTTTTATCTGTCCTGAAGCTGATAGAGTAACAGTTTATCTAGCCACATTTTAAAAGAACTCCATCTTTCTATTCTACCATACATATATGCAGCAGGAAGCCAGCTTGCATACAAGGCATGCAAATGCAGAGAAATAGATCTGTGCAGCTGCTTCAACCATGAGCATGTACATTGCATGTGCACACAGCTTGAAGCAGCCTTTAATCCAGAAAAACCTTTTAAAGCACATGAATATATTAGACAGAATTAATACTATTAATTCACAAGCTTAACAGGAAGTCTTGAATTCTGCGCTAAGAAATGCCAAATTAAAGAGCCAGAAATCAAAGTATTAGTAAATAAATATAGCAAATTGGGTAAACTCACTTCATTGGCATAGAAGCTATATTTATTTCATTAGCATAGGAGCTTTTCCATGCCCATTCAGCCCCAACTTCTTCTGTTGTGTTTTCCTTACTCAACAATACTTATGTCAAAAGAAGTTTGAAATGTAATGTCCCATGAGACACCATGAGCAACAGTAACATAGGTGGAGTATGTGTGTCTCAGTCTTCATAAACTTACTGCTATATACGGTACTTAGATAGGCTATACTGAAATGTTCCAAAAGCAAGTCACTATGTCTGCTGCTGCTGCTACTACTATGACACTACGGTACTGTCAATATCTCACATTTTTTTAAAAATCAAATGTCCCCGCTTGGCCATGAAACTCACTGGGTGACTTTGGGCCAGTCACTGACTCTCAGCCTAACGTACCTCACAGGGTTGTTGTGAGGATAAAATGGAGAGGAGGAGGAGGAGGATTATGTAAGCCACCTTGGGTTCCTTGCAGGAAAAAAGGCGGGGTATAAATATAATAAATAAATAAAAATAAATACAAACTGATCACAACTAATTTAAACAACAGACTAAAAGAGAACACGTATTTATATTGAAAATACCACAGAAAAACCATAGGGGCCAGTTATGATATTACTATTTGCATCATTGGTACAGAATTAGGAAAGAGAGGGGAAATTGCAGAAAACACAAGTCTTACTAATGTTGGAAAGATCAGGTGCGTGTTTATCAGACAACACACCTGACAATTCAGACATTGCAAAGGCTCATGCCTTCTGCTGTTTTCACCCACTGCATCTTAAAAGACCCAAGTACAGAACAGTAGTATTCCTCAGCACACTAATAGTATTCAACACTGAAGATTCAAGACACCTATGCACAAAAATCAGTAGGATTCATTTCTTTCTACTGTGTTTATTAATTTAAAACTGTCATTATAATGTAGATATTGAAAATAATGTAAACAACCACCACCCTTCCTTCAAGATGGCCCCCCAAAAAAACATTAATTGCCAAACTGACAAGGACCTCTCAACTGGCCATCACCAGCAAGGGTAGGCAAGAGTCAAGAAAGCAAGTACTGGACCCGAATTTCCCAAGTACTGTAACTTGTTTGCATCCTCAGGTGAAATCAACCACCTATGCAACTGTGACAGACAAGATGCTAAGGGGACTTCCTGTACAGATCCCAACACCAACTTGTTGTCCAAGTTGGAGTGAAGGAGAGAGACTTTTTCTCAAAAAATCTTCCAAACACATCACAGTGGACAACAGATGATTCCAAAGGATCATAGCCATCCAGCTGAATCAATCTCCTGACTATCCTAAATAGCACTGTTTTAGAACCTGTTTTCAGTAGCAGCATGCACCCCATCAGACAAGTGAAACAATAAAGACAGTGCTTCTGTGTATGTGCCAAACGGCATTCTGTCAGTATTGAAGAAACACAACCAACACCAGTTCCTGTCTAGAGCTAATGGGGCTGTTCGTATGTAACAACTCAACAACCCATTGGGTTGGTTTTTTTTAACCGATGGGTTGTCATGCATGAGGGGGTGCACCGCCTGCAGCACACCTGCCTCTTCCACTTTAGCGCACAACCCAAAATTGGCTCCTTCTTAGGCTGTGCAGCGTGGTGTGCAAACCTGGACTGCTGGGTTGTTTAGGGGTAAACAACCCAGCAGTTAACCCAGCAACTAACCATGGAAGCTGATCGTTGTTTCTACTATAAAGCAGAAGAAGTTTTAAAACCGATGGGTTGTTCTTATGTGCACACCAGGTCAATAAGAAAGCATCTTACATAAACACGTGAAACATGGGCACTTCTCATTTTAGAAAGTGGACACTGAGGAAATCAATTCCTCTCAAAACTGCTTCACATCTTACAAAATTCCTACATCAAAATCACTTCCAAGAATTATCAATCATGTGTACTTTTTACACTTGCATAACAAGAACAATATTTATGTAGATCACCATGTTTAACAATCAGGGCAGATTTACAGATACACATGTTCCCTTTGTACATATATCCATAACTCTAGGAACCACACTAAGGCCAAAGACAGATTTCCAGTCACATGCAAATACATGTGCCAGGGAAATAGGGTTGGCTGCAGCAAACACACAAGCAGCACAAGCTGCACACAGGTTGGGAAAGACACACAACAATCTACACCAGGCCTGGGCAGCATGTGACACACCTAGAGAGCCAGTGGTGTGGTGGTTAGAGTGTTGGACTGGGACTCAGGAGATCCGGGTTCTAGTTCCCACTCAGCCATGAAGTTCACTGGATGACTTTGGGCCAGTCATTGACTCTCAGCCTAACCTACCTCACAGGGTTGTTGTGAAGATAAAATGGAGAGGAGGATTATGTAAGCGGCCTTGGGTTCCTTGCAGGAAAAAAGGTGGGATATAAATATAATAAATAAATAAATAAATAAATGTACACAGCCCAACAGCCATGTCTTTTGAACAGATACTTGACAACCCTGGAGGGACCCTTATTCTTCCTGGCTTCTAAACGCAGCCAGGGGACGATGACTGACCAAGTGAATATGGATAGTGGTGAACATCTCTTGCAGCAAGATGTGATTCCATTTTGCCAAATACAGGCTGTGGTAAGGTCTCTGTTAAAAAAAAAAAGAAGAAAATTCTCCCTGAACCTACTGTACTGGATAATTTTCCAAGATAATCTTCCATTCTTGGGCAAGTTGGAGTGTGTAGCGGCTTCTCAGCTACAGCGGTTTCCAGATAAGGCAGATTAACAAACAACCTGGTTATGAGCCAGACACTGCTTTGGTCACTTGACAGGGGGAGTGTGTCCTGGTTGGTTCTGCTGGACCTCTTGGCAGCTTTTTGATAGCATCAACCATGGTATCCTTCTGAGACATCTGAGTTGGGGCTGGGAGGCACAGTTATACGGTGGCTCATCTTTCCTGGAGGGGCTATTTCAGAAGGTGGTGGCCACTATACACAGCTAAAACAACAAAGAACCTTGTGGCACCTTAAAGACTCAGATGTATTTATTTTGGCATAAACTTTTGTGGACTGTCCACTTCATCAGGTTGCAGCTGATGAAGATGACAGTGTCTATGACAGCTTATGCCACAATAAATAAATGTGTTAAGTCTTTAAGGTGCTACAAGACTGTTGTTTTTGCTGCTACAGACTGACACAGCTAACCCTCTGGAAATTTATACATAGCTAGTGGGCTCAGTTCAGCTTGATAGATCACAAGCTGGACAAACCTGGTCAACACACAGGCCTCATGATATATATTTAGATGTTCAGTCCATATCTTACCAGTAAGTTAGGTTAACAAAAGCAGCAGCAACTAAGCAAATAGAATAAAATGTTGGCTGATCCAATGTGTTCTGCCTACTACCAAGGAACTCTAGGCACTGAGCATGGATCATCCCCCCCCCCACACACACACACACACCTTTTATTATCAGATCAACCCTTTAAAGTAGGTTAGGGGAGACAGTGACTGGCCCAAGTTCACCAAACAAGAACTCCATGTGCAGGTATTTTGACATAACATACAAAGCCTGCCCCACTCCCATTTAGGCTACCCCAGAGTCAGACCACTGCTTCAAGGATAAAATAAGCTTAAGATAAACAGGATTGTAGCCATAAAACAAACAGTGCAAATCGAAAACCAGCACCATGTAGCGGAGACCGGGATTCGAATTGCCCCACTGGGGCAATGAAGCTCCCTGGGTGACCCTGGGCAATTCTCACAGGGGTGTTGTGAGGATAAAGTGATTATGGTGGTGGTGGTGGTGGTGGTGGGAGGAGAAAACCACGTGAGCTTCCCCAAGTAATAAAAGAGCCCCCCCCCACCGTAGCTTGCACGCGCGAGAGCCGTATGCAAATTTATGCAAATACAGGGGTTGGCGGCAGCTCCCTGCGGACAGCCTCCCCGCAAGCTGGCGCCCACAGAACACGGCCCGTAGCCGGCTGACGGGATGATGGGCGTTGTAGTCCTGCACGCCCTGCAAGGCGCCCGGCTGGCGGGAGGCTGCTCGACTACCCCACCCACCCACAGGCCCGCCGCCGTTTCGAGTCCGGCCAAGCCTGAGGCGACCCGCGGCTCGGAGAAGCCCCGCCCCGTCAGACCTCCACGAAGGCGTCAGTCAGGTCACTGGCTCGGTCCATGACGGGCAGGTGCCGCCCCGCCACAATCTTGACCTTCAGCTTCCCCGGCATCTTCCTTTCGCTCCGCCCCCGCCTTCCTCCTCCTCGTCTTCCCCTCCCTTCTCCTTTCCCCGCGGCGGTTGCTGCTGAGGTAAAGACCAAGGCGCGTGTCTCATAGAGTGGACACGGTCGACAGAGCAGAGAGCGAAAAACGGTGCGAACGCCGCCAATGCGCATGCGCGCGGGGCAACTGATTCCCCCCCCCTCTTTCTTTCTCCGCATATACAAAAAAGAATCGCCTACTACTTCAGTGGCTTACCGCGCGTGCGCAGTCGTTAATACCCCCCTTTTTTCTCCGCGCGCGGCCAACTTGCTTGTGCGCAGGCGCACACATAGAGGCTAACGGACTAACTTCGAGACGGGCGGGGGGGGGTGTTGGGGATTATGATAGCTGTGCGCGTGCGCTCACCGTCTCGTTCCGCTATAAACGTTTGCTGCCGGACGAGGTTTAATTGATCTCCGGCGGTGTGAGGGTACTTCGACTAATCCTTAAAATAAAGCGGGTTCCTTGCAAACCGTTATTAAAAACAGCGGAAGGGGAGAGGAATCGCTTCAGGCAGTATCGGTCGTATACCGAGTCGTCGATAGGAGCCCTGCTTGCTGTTGCCATGGTTCTCTTTCCAGACTGCGTGGAAAGGCGCCGAGCTATCGATTCCTCACTTTTTTCCGAGCCCGCAGGCACGCGTTGCAAGGGCTTGTCACTGCGCCTGCATTAAAAGGTCTGGGAGCCAATTGCCCGCCTCGCTTCTCCGCTCTGAGCGAGTTTAGGCCTGCCAACCACATAGCTCTTGGTTAGGCCTCTTCTCTCTACTACTAGACAGCAAAAGATTGACAGCGCAATCCTTTGTATGCCTACTTGGGAAATAAGTCCCGTCCTTCAGTTCAATCAAGCCAGGCTCCACCTTTCAGGGAGCAAGAGCTGCCAGCCATTTTAATTTCCCAAAATGCCCTGCAGAAATGCCGTGTTGGGGGTGAGGGGGGCACGGTGGGAAATTATAAGGCCCCTTTCTAAGTAAGCTTGCAAGCAGAGGGCTGAGGTAACTGCTTGTGGGAACTGTGGAGGAAGGGGGGGGCTGGCTGGCCTGCCACACCCCCACCCTTTCCTACCCCAAAGGAACCAAGACCCCCAGAGATCTCAAGGTACCAGATTGCCAAGCCTCAGCTCCTTGCAGCCCTACTTGAATCTCTGTTCAGGGACTTGCCTTTAATTCTGTAACCGGGATTTAGATACTGAACCAAGCAGAGCAATCCACAAACACCATGTGGGGTAAAACCAAGACATTTTACAAAACCAAGGTAGCATTTTACAACAAGATTAGGGAAATGAGAGAAGCACACAAAATAAAGAGAGACACTTTGGCACACAGAAACAGAGCTACAAAATAACAAAACCTGGTTCCTTAATATCTCTCAGGCACTCAACTAATTACTTGAGGTTCAGTCCTCTTCCAGGGTTAGATCCAGCACAGCCTCGCTGCCCAATGGAGATTACCACATCTACCTGCAGGTTCGAGATGGGTAGACTCCAACAATGCTTGCCTTTACTAGAGCCCTCAATCAGCTAATTTCACCAGGAGCTACCTGGGGTTGGTTACTGATGGCCCCCCCGAAGGCTTGGGGCCTCTGCTTGGCCTGCCATTGCTCTACAGCAACCATGCAGGCCCAAAGACAAAGACACACAGGCTACATGTTGGGAAATAGCTCTTCCCCCCTCCCCCTTTCTGTAGTTTTCCTGTCTTCAGCCAGATTGAACTTCACCTGGCCAGGCAGGGGGAGGGAGACTCATGAGTCGAGACTCATGGCTTACTGGGCCTGAACTACATTTGCATATGAAAGCCCTAGACCGGACTCTCAGGCGCCATGCGCCATCCTATGCTTTATGTACCTTTCGCCTCCTCCCAGCCCCCCCCAACTGGCCTTACTTGGTTTACACATGAGGAGGTGTGTGTGTGTGTGTGCGTGCATGCATGCAGGAACCCCCAAAGGCTCTTTTCTTCACAGGAACCCTTAGGCTGTTAAAAGAAATTCCCTCAAGAAGAGATGAGAGGCACAACGGGTAGTTCACTGGAAGCCATCTTTATTCAGAATGATGCATGTTGGAGAGCGAGCGAGGCAGGTCAGCTCTGACATACAAAAGCAGCGGTTCACCTTATGTAGACTTACAAAGTGCAAGTCTGAGCATGCTCAGTACTACAGTCCACCTCTTCAGGCACAGTGCCAGTAGTCAGTACACCAATAAGTCATTCTTTGCATTCCTTGATCATGCCCTTCTTTCCTTGTCTATCATATTCTGCTCATGTGCTAATCTCCAATCGGTTGGCTGTTAGCCAACTGATTACAGCAGCAAATCTCTTCAGTGCCTGCAAACTCTCTTAAGTCAGTATGCTTTTCCTTATCTTGATTGCAACTTCTTTGTTTTATCAACCACTAGCTGTTGCCCGCGGCTTCGCTCCTGTGGATTTTAGGATTTGGTACAATTGTTTTTAAAAGAAACATGATGGAATCCCAGCTCCCCTGGGAATCTCCGCTCCCCCGGGATTACACAATGAAATCCCAGCTCCCCTGCGACCACACAATGAAATCCCAGCTCCCCCCCCCCCCGGGACTACCTGCTCTGCTCTGCTCCCCACCCCGGGGCTACACAGTGAAATCCCTGCTCCCGCCCCCCAACTATACAACAATGAAATCCCTGCTTCCCCCCCCCCCAACTACACAACAGTGAAATCCCAGCTCCCTCGGGTCCACACAACAATGAATCCCCTGCTCCCTCCTCCGGGACTGCACAACAATGAATTCCCAGCTCCCCCCTCTGGGACTGCACAATGAAATCTCAGCTCCCACCCCGGGACTACGCAACAGTGAAATCCCTGCTTTCCCCCTCCCCCCCCGGACCACACAACAATGAAATCCCTGCTTCCCGCCCCCCGGGACCACACAATGTAATCCCAGCTCCACCCCCCCCAGGACTACACAATTAAATCCCTGCTCTCCCCCCCCCCCCCGGGACTGCGCAACAATGAAATCCCAGCTTGCCCCCCCCGGGACTACATAGCAATGAAATCCCTGTTCCCCCTCCCCCTCGGGACTACCCAACAATGTAATCCCAGCTTCCCCCCCCCCTTGTGTAGGCCCCGGCTGCAGTGCATATGAATATTCTGTTTTGATGTAGGAGAGATTTGCATATCCACTCCTGACTGGGCCCCTGTGGCGGCAGTTCATACGAACATTCTAAATGTCATTGGAGTGATTTGCATAATCGCTCCTGAATGGCCCCTGCAAACCTTCCAAGTGACGCCATTGGCTATCATCTATTTTGGCACAGTGATGGCTTTTTTGGAGATTTGAACCCGCCAGTCTTTGTCTTTGGGTGATGGAGAGTATGCATGCCAGGTTTGGGTCGGATCCGTCCAACCGTGTAGGAGCCTATGCGACGCACGCAAACGAACGGACACACAGACACACAGGATTTGGGACGCCCCACACACTACAGTCATTCTCTGACTGAAAGTGTAACGTTTAGGCTGGGTGCTGGCAGCAGAAAACTTTTCTGACAGAAATATCTGATCTTAAATGGCTTACGTGCTTCTGCTGTTTTGTTAACTGTCACTTATTTCTTAATTTTTTTAAAAAAATTAATTGTTAAAATTAAAAGTGAAGGAGTCTCTGTTGGATAGATAGAAAGAAATAATGAGCAACTGTAATAAGACAAATGTGCTGGCTAGATGGTTAGGTACTAGAGAGTGGGGGGGAAGTATTAAAAACCTTTGTCATGTGGTTATTTACTAAATAGTTTATAGTTACTTTTTATTCTTGGGATTCTCAGTATACTTTATCTTGGAATTGAAAACATTATTAAATGAAACTATAGGCTTTCTTTTTTTTTGGTTTATCCATAAATGTTGAATTTAAACTAGATTAAATAGTTGATCTATATTTGGGGTGGGCGGAGACCTCTTGTGTTTGTCCTTTTTGGGTTGTTGTTTTTTTGCCATAACTGGAAGTGATCTTTGGTTGACAGAAAATGTTTTAAGAATAACTGTGGTTGCTTATAAGCTGTGGAGAAGATTGGAAGTTCATTTTAACTTTGTTTATTGTTTGTTGTATATGTGTTTTTGTGTTTGTTTGTTTTTATGATTAAAATTCTTTTAAAAAAAAGAAATATCTGATCTTAAAGAAAAATCAGGTTAATCCTGAGAGGTGATGAAGAGTGACCGTGCCAAGTTTGGGGTAGATCCGTTAAAACGTGATGGAGCCTATGCGATGCCCCCCCCCCAACAGTCATTCAGTCATTTAAAAAGTTTCCCTCCCTTTTCACCCCCTCAGAGAACATTCAAAACGGCCTAGGGGAGATTTGCATACCCACCCCTATTGGCCCCTGCAGGAATTCATACGAACATTCTAAGTGTCGTATGGGCTATTTGCATAACTGCTCCTATTGGCTCCTGCAGCAATTATGAGGTGAGGCCGACTTGCATAACTGCTCCCCTTTGTTTTGCCCATAGGATATGAGAGTGGGGTGATTCCCCCCCCTTTTCACCCCCTTAGCCACGGAATTTCCAAAAATCCTTCCTTAGTGGGACTCTACATCATAAAAGCAATGTCCCTTCAAAAGTTCATGTTCCTAGATTAAACGGTTTGAGCTGGGTGTTGATGAGTCAGTCAAAATCAGTCAGTCAGTCAGTCAGGACACCTTCTTTTATATATATATAGATGTTGCTTCCACGTGCCTCTCAGTGAATGATTGGATAGATGATCAACTAATCCCATCATTCGAATGTTTGCCTTATCTCATCAGGCAGCTGATTGGCCACTGTGTGAATAGAATGCTGGACTAGATGGACCCTTGGTCTGATCCAGCAGGGCTCTTCTTACATTCTTATGAAACTCCACCATGTCCTTTGTCAGCTTAGTAATATCAGGATTGTGGCCATTCTGTAAAAGTTTGTCCCACTGGCTTCAGTGGCATTTGCTTCCCCCTGAATGGCTGGAGGTCAGCAGCTGTGGTGCATGGATGGAGTTTTGCACAAACAAGGGCTTTCCCATTTTTCCTGTTTTTAGAGACACTGTGCCTATGTGCACCAGTTGCTGGGGAACATGGCCAGGAGGGTGCTGTTGTGCTCATGTCCTGCTCGTGGGATCCTGTGGGCAGCTGGTTGGCCACTATGAACACAATACTGGACTAGATGGACCCTTGGTCTGATCCAGCACGGCTCTTCGTATGTTCTTACTTGACTGGCTGTAGGCCCTGGCTGGTTCATGATGCCTGGCCTGAGTTCAGTGGGGCTTCCTCCCAGGCATGTGTGTGTATATATAAGATTGCTCCCTGTAGCATGTTATAGACCAGGGGTGCAGATCATCAGGCCCTGGGGCCAAACCTGACCCTCTAGCATTGCTCAGAAGACCACACCCCTTTCTCCCAACCACTGATCGTTGGGTGGTTTCTTGGCTTTCCTGTGGTTTATTTTCCCCATTCTAAAAGGCTGAAATTTGTGTGTTTGTTTACATTATTTTTATCCTCAGCCAAAAAGGCTCCTAGAGTGGGTTCCATATAATCAGTAAAACAAGACAATCCCTGATCACAGGCTTTCAATCTAAGAAGACACAACACACAAGGAGAAATGAATGGGTTTGGAAAATGTGAGGGGGGAAATGGCTTTCAGCAAGGCTAGTGGAACAGCCCTGCTTCCCCCTTTCATTTCCCTCAGTACAGCCTGATGGAATGGCTGCTGGTGGTGAAATTCCTCTCCTAAGGCTTGCTTACTGGCACTAAGGGCTTTAGTGCACAATCCTATGCATGCTTAGACAGAAAAAAGGCCTACAGCTTCCAGGATCCCTCCAGTCGCCCATGCTGGTTGTGGAATGCTGGATATTGCAGGACTTTTTTCTGTCTAAACATGCGTAGGATTGTATCTGTGGAAGAAGGGGGCTGGCTGACCCGCCACAACCCACCCTTTCCTACCCAAAGGACCCAAGACCCCCAGAGATCTCAAGGTACCAGACTGCCAGCCTCAGCTCTTTGCAATCCTACTTGAATCTCTGTTCAGGGACTTGCCCTTGACTATAACCTGGATTTAGCTGCTGAACCAACAGAGCAATCACAAACGCCATGTGGGGTAAAAACCAAGAAGGTTTATTCAGGTAGCATATTACAACAAAAGGTGGGAAATGAGGGAAGGACACAAAAATAAAGAAGATGCTTTGGTACAAACAGTAAAGCTGCAAAATAACAAAACCTGATTCCTTTTATCTCCCAGGCACACAGCTAGTTACCTGGGGGCCGGTTCTCTTCAGGGTTGGTTTCAGCACAGCCCTGCCGCCCGAGGAGACTACCACACCTACCCTAAGGTCCGAGATGGGTAGCCCTCCACAGGGCTTGCCTTTGCCCCAGCCCTCATTCAGCTAATTTCAACAGGAGCCACCTGGGGCCGGATCCTGAGACCAGCCTGAAGGCTTGGACCTCTGCGTAGCTTGCTGCCATTGATCCACAGCAACCACTGCGACGACCAAAGACAAAAGCCACACCTTGGCAATATATCTTTCCCCCCTCCCCTCCTCCTTTCTGTAGCTCCGCTGCCTCTAGCCAATCAGGATGCACTTCACCTGGCCAGGCAGGGGAGGGATGACTCGTGACTTACCGGGCCTGAACCACATTTGCATATGAAAGCCGGCTCACTGTAGACTAGACCGGCTTTTCAGGACTTTCAGGCGCCATGCTTTATCAGATACTTTATGTACATTTTGCCTCCTCCCAGCCTCTGGGACCACCTGGTTTACACATGAGGAGGTGTGAGTATGTGTGTGTGTGTGTGTGCAGGAACCCTTAGAGGCCCTTTTCTTCACAGTATCCTTAAGCTAAAATATGCTGGTATTTGTTACCGTATTTTTCTGTCTATAAGACGCCCCCATGTATAAGACGCCCCCCACTGGGCAGTTTTGCAACCGCGCGGTTCTCTCCTCGGCTTACTTCCGTGTATAAGACGACCCTCAATTTTTAGTCTAGCGATTTTAGGAAAAAGTATAGTCTTATACATGGAAAAATACTGTATATTTTGGCCCCACACCTTTTGCCTTCAGTCCTGCCCACCACTGGAATGCTGCTCCCAAAAGCTTCTCCAAAATGGAACTGGCCTCAGGCTGAAAGAGGTTTAACATCCTTGTCATGGACCAACCAGTGGCTGCAATAGAGATAATTATTGGGGCACCAAAGAGGCAAAATACATTTTGCAGGGGTGCCCCATATATATATCTTATATTAACGCTTCCATCCTAAATATATTTTCTCCTGAAGTAAGTCATTTTGATTTTAATGGAGTTAACTTTTAAGTAAACATACCTAGGATTACGCCCTTATTTTAATTGTCCATCTAAGATTCAGTTACAGTAATACCTTGGATTACAAGTAACTTGGTTTGAGAGCATTTTGCAAGACAAGCAAAATTTTAAATATTTATTTAATTTTTTTTGACTTGATATACAAGCGACGTCTTGCAATACAAGTACTGTAGTACAGTTTAAATTAAAAATCCCTGTACAAATTTTTTTGGGGAGATTTCGTTTTGATATAAGAGTTTTGGATTACAAGCACGTTTCCGGAACGAATTATGCTCTCAATCCAAGGCATGACTATATTTGTATGTGAAAAGTGCCTTTTCTTTAAGTAATCACAGGGATCCAGCAATGGATTTCTTTTTTTGCAGAGCAGGGGAGAGCTTGTCACTCTTTCTCTGGTGCTACCTTGTATTACATTTTTGTCCCACCCTTCTTCCAAGGAGCTTAAGTTGATATGCGTGGTCTCCATACTGCTTAACCTCCTCTTGCAACAATCCAGTGAGTCCTTTTCAGTATCTGTGGGTAGCTTTTGTTCCTTTTTGCTGAGTCTTTCTGCAGCTGGGATTGGGCGTTGTCCTGTTCAGCTAATTGTTTTCATTTTTTGTTATTTTTATGGTCTTTATTTTTTCAAAGGAAAGAAGGATATATATTTTTTTAAAAAAAACACCAAATATTAACTGAGCTTGACTATTGAACATGAATCTTCCCAGTCTAAGGCTAGCACTCATTACAGCACAATCAGGCCTGTGGCTTACCCTGGCTCAGCTTGTCTGAGTGTGGAAAGCTAAGCAGCGTCAAGCCTGGTTATTACTTGGATGGGAGACCCCTCCTCTAGTTTCCTGCATTGAGCAGGGGGTTGGACTCGATAGCCTTGTAGGCTCCTTCCAACTCTATGATCTATGAAATCTATGTCTACACAGAAATAATTCCAGTTTTCAATGGAGCATAATCCCAGGTAAGTGAGTATAGCATTGCAGCCTTAACCAACCACTACACCACACTGGCTCTGAGATATATGCCTCAGAGAAAAACTAAATACCACTATAGGTTTTTTTCTGACTACCCCATCTATCTACATGTGTACACACATATATAATCTGCCAGTTTATGATAACACTTCATGCAGACTCTTGTCCATGAAATTTTATCCCATAATAAATCTGTTCATCTTTAAATTCTCACAAGACTCTTCTTTGTTCTGCAATAGATTAACACACCCTACTTGTCTCTGGAATTTGTTATTGAATAATTTAATGAGAACTTACAAATGTATAATTTCATTATATTGACCATTTAGTGATCAATAAAATTTTAAAAGATAATACTTTGTTTAATATTTACACAATTATCCTTGGACTACAATCTCTGAAACTTCGACATCAGGATTATGTATATGTTCAGTAGTAAATAAGGATGCAGTCCTATGCATGTTTATACAGAAAAAAGGCTGGCTGGGGCATGCTGTACATTGCAGGATTTTTTCCTGTCTAAACATGCATAGGATTGCGCCCTAAGAGGTTGAAAGGGAGTTACAATTCTGGAAAGATCAGGTACCCTTGATTCAGTTCTCTTTCATCCTAGGTGAGATAAGTGACTATATAAACAACAGCATGGTTAGGTAATCTCTCTTATTAACAGAGTTGACAATTCCATAAAGAAATACAGTGACCCTAGGTAGTTGGTAAGGGAGTGAATATGCATGAAACAATTTGGAACCTCTTGCTTGAGTAGAAAGAAGTGGTTAACTCTGGGGAAGAAACCTGGAATAACAGCCTCTGGATTATCACTCTGTAAAGGAGAGGTAAAGAGGTATGGCTTTTGATACTTAATAGGGATATTTGTTTTGTCAGAGTTTGAAAACAACTGACCTATATGTGTATGAATGACCTTAGTACATTTTAGATTGTGGTACAAAGAATGACTTTAGGAAAGCAATCCTGTGTAGAGTTAGGCACACCTAAATCTCGTTTGGATTACTGCAATGCGTTATACGTGGGGCTGCCTTTGAAAACGGTCCGGACTGATCCAACTTCAGCTGATCCAAAATAGGGCAGCGAGATTATTAACCGGGACTGGCCGACGAGAACATATTATGCCAGTGCTTTCTCATCTGCACTGGCTGCCAGTCTGTTTCTGGGCCAGATTCAAAGTGCTGGTGCTAACATTTAAAGCCCTAAACGGCTTGGGACCAGGGTATCCGAAGGATCGTCTCCTCCCATATGTACCTGCCTGGACATTAAAATCTTCCTCAGCGGTCCTTCTCCGAGAGCCCCTGCCAAAGGAAGTGAGGCAGGTGGCTACTAGGAGGAGGGCCTTTTCTGCTGTGGCACCCCAGTTATGGAATGAGCTCCCCAAAGAGGTTCGACTGGCGCCTACTTTGTATTCTTTCCAGCGCCAGGTGAAGACCTTTCTGTTCTTCCAGGCATTTTAATCATTTTAATCTTGTAATCGTTTTTAATTCCGTTATTGTAACTGCTGCTGCTAGCTCTGCTGTTTGTTTTTAATCTGTGGTTTTAAATTTTATATTTTATATTGTATTTTATGATTTTAACTGTTGTAAACTGCCCAGAGAGCTTCGGCTATTGGGCGGTATAAAAATGTATTAAATAAATAATAAATTGATTTCAGTTGTCTTAGGCTCAGTTAATTCTGCATTGGATTGACTGCAAAATGGGGTGGGGGTGTAGAAAGCACCCATAGCAGTGGAATCTTCGGGTTTTTGGGGGGGAGTGCTCATGTGCCGCCCTTACTTTTGCAAGTGTGGAGGTCCCTCCCAAAAAAACCCTGGGGATCATGCAGAAAAGGGTGTTTTTGGGCCACCTCCTCATTGTCCCCCCCTTTCCAGCAGGATCCTGGGGGGTGGTTTGGGATGATCACAAGTCCCAAGTGTCCCCTTTGTTTTGCCATTGGCCCGTGAGTTGCTAGCACTCAGGGAGCAGCAAAACGTGGGGGATTCTCAGTGCCAGGGGTATGCGAGTTTGATGTCCATGCCAAACAGAGCCCTCCCTCCTGTCATTGTAAATCCCCTCTAGTTTTGAAGGTTCCCCCAATGCTAGCAGTGGAGGGATACTTGCAAAATGGGCGGGGCACTAGGGACACCTGATCTGTTCCAAAGAAACCAGGGGATTGTGCTGTGAAAGGGGGGGACACCTCATTTCTGCAAACTGCGATTTCCCTGAACTTTGCAAGGAGCTGATAGGACCGGATCTGTTAAACCTGTCAGCTCCTTGCAAAGGGGGAAAATACTTACCTGCAGGCCAGGAGTAGGCACTGTACAGGGTGTGTTCCTGATGGATTTGGCAAATCGGAGAGGTCAGGTTAAAAAAATTGAGCGCAATTATTTGTTCACATTATTGGCAAAAAATTTTTTTTTAGAAAGGTGGGCACCATGGGCAGCCCTCCACGGTACCACAGGGGGTCCTTGGAGGGGCACCTCACGGGTGCCCCCATGGGGATCACATAAGCCTGCTTGACAGCCAGCTTTCTTAATCTCCTCCACAAAAAAGGGTGGGGGGAAAAGGTCAAGCTGTGGTGACCCCAAAATGGGTCGCAGTGGGGAGGGGGGAAAAACCTTTTCCAGCTGCCCCAAAGTGCTGCTTGGGCACTTTTGGGGTGGCTGGCAATGGCGGTCGCCTGCTAGCTGCTTGGCAAGAGTCGCAAGGTTTTTTTTTTTGCTCCTCTTACCAAGAAGCTCACTTGTAGTCAGGGTCAACCGACGATGGGTCAAGTTCGGACAAAATGACAACATGGGTCAAACAGACCCTACAAGCCATGGCTTGTCAGGGTGGCTTATAACCCCAAAATATGCCACCCTGACAAACCCGTCCGGGGTTTGCATGACACAACAACCCACCGTGGTTTATAAGCCATGGTAGGTTGTCGTGTCATGCGAACCCAGTCTCAGTGTTTAAAGAAGCTCACACTGAAGCTCCTATCTTGAAAAGAAAACAAAAAGCCTTTCAGTATTTGTGTAGTTTTAAACCATTTAATAAAACCATTATTTAATGTAATATAACTGTGGAGAAAGCCCAACACAAGTCTGCACACACACACACACAGTCGTCGCCCAAGGGAGGGGGCGAGGAAGGGGGGATGAAGTCACAGGAGAAGTAGCCAGACAGACCGTCATCCCCAACAAAGAAGAGTCTCGGTGGAGATCCACAAAACCCAGGAAGGACCATCAAGAACCATCAAACTATCAGGGCAGTCTCAAAGAGCTGTGAAGTACCAGTACGTCATCCTTCTTCCCGGGCAGGAATAAGCCCACCTGATGCGAAGGGGCAGGCATAAGCCCCCACCTGACCTGGAGGGTGGGGAGAGCGGGAACTCAGGGGTAGAAAACCCCTCTCCCTTCCGGTAGAGGGTTGTTGGGAACCCAGGGTACTTCGGGGCCAGATTCGTCCTCCAAGCGGCAGCCCGAGTAAGCCATTCTCATCCCCGGATCGGCCGACCCGGAGCCAGGCTGAAACTGACTAGCGTAAAGTCTCTGATCTGAGGTAATTGACCAGATTCAATCCGCTAGCCTAGGAGCCTGTTTCATTGATGAACGCAGGGGTCAACTAAGGTTGTGTTGACATTGTAGTATTCCTGGAAAGCTGTTAGTTCCGCTCTGTGTTTTGTGTAAACAAATAAAAGCCTTATTTGGTCATTTAAAGGGCTTCGGTTTCCTCTTGTGCGTGAAAGCCTCTCAGGTGGTCGCCAGCGCTCGTACAGGCTGTAACTCAGTGCCGGTTAACCCAGTTAAGCGCCGAACTCACGCAAAGGATCCTGCTAGTGATCCTTCACAATAACCTATGAATTCTTTTAACTTGTTGTTTTTGAATGGTGGTTGAGGAAAGTGACAAAAGTTTGTCAGGGAAATGGAAAATGAAATTTCAGTGGCAACCCTGTACTAGATATGATGGAACTTACTCCCAAGTAAATGTGCGAAGGATTTCAGCCTCAGTTTGATAGCTCCATACACTCTATGAAAGTGCTGCATGAGCAGCAGAAGTACAAAACCTGTCACTGTACATCCCCAGACAGTTAAAAAAAAAGGAGGATATTTTCTGCAGAGTGGTGGGATGTACCGTATTTATCTGTAGTACACTCTACGTGACCCTTTGTAGAGTTGTGCCAGGTATTTCTTAGTACATTAAAAGAGATTAAGCTAGCTAACAACTAGAACAATAAGCCTCTGTATTTCGAAAATGTAGAACAAATGCAACTCTTAAATCTTACGTGATGACACTTTGTGCTGCCTATTCCCAGATGAGCCAAAAATGCTTTTGGGCTAGTATGGTTTGTTTTATTGTTAAACCTCACCAGTTCAAAGGGGGTTCAAGGGCATTCCTGGCTTCCCAAGGCCTTGGCTTCAGCCTGTATAAAGTTTCACTTTAGTGAGGATAATAAAAGTTTACCCCAAGGCAGGGCTGGATTAAGGCCAGCTGATGCCCTAAGAACAGCCCAGTAATGGTGTCCCCTCAGGCCCTTCTATTGCTTAGCTGGCAAGACATCAAGACTCAATAAGTGCTGAAGTTGAAATAAGACATTAAAAACTTAGTTTTCTTCAAGGCCATCCCCCACGCCAGATCACACAACTATATTAAATATAAACTTTTTATTATATTTATTTAACACTAAATAGCAGCAAGCAATACAAGCTAATTACTTATAACTAGGGCAACAGAAAGTAATACAAATTTTCATCACTGTTTTATGCATTTTTTAATAAAACTGTTATAAGGGGGAAATGCAAAAATTTGTGGTACTCTGTGGTGCCCCACTTCCCTTGGTGCCCTAAGCATGTGCTTAAATTGCTTAATGGTTAATCCAGGGCTGCCCAGGGGTAACGTAGGTGGAGTAGCTAGCTGGCAACTGGTTATTTCACTGTGAATTGATTGAGGCTGTTTACATTACACGACAGCCCACCGTGGGTTAAATAGGTGTGAGACTGCATGGCACACGCGGCCACAATTTTGAATATGCAGCCCGCACGCGGGGTGAATGTGTTAACCCAGTGTCATGTGAACCCAGTGAGCGAGGGTTAAACAACCCTCGCATAACCCATGGTCCATTTTAGGGTTATGCAAGAGTGGTTTAACCCATGCTTCTCAGGTTCACATGACACATCAACTCCCAAGCAGGGGTTGCATATGCAACTTGGTGCCCGCAGGGGCCACAGCTCATCATGGGATAAAAAGCCTACGGCAAGCCCTGGCATGTTGTCCAAACCTGTCCATTCTGCTTGTCAAAGCTTGTCTGAGTGTGGAAAGCTAAGCAGGGTCAGGTCTGGTTATTATTTCGATGGGAGACCCCTCCTCTAGTTTCCTGCACTGAGCAGGGGGTTGGACTCGATGGCCTTGTAGGCCCCTTCCAACTCTGTGATCTCTGAAAGCATTGTTTGATAATGCAGGAGAGGGCGCAAAATCCTCACAACCAGTGAATACCTTAAGCCTGCTTCTATGCACTTTCACCCAGGTAAAGTTCAACAACCCACAAACACAATTAGTTTGCTGGGTTGAAATTTGGCAAGGGTCAGAGAGATACCAGCTAGCTCTCCCAGGAAGTAACTCAGGAGCGCAAGAAATAAGATGACAAGCTTTACATAGGAGAGCCCCATATTACATTCCTACCACTAGGAACTTAGGCTTTCCAGGAGCAGTAAGAAAACCTTCCAGACCCAGAGCTGTTGCCAATCGATACCATCTGTTTACTTCAAAGGAGCCAGTCTAGCGAACAGTAGCCAATCATTCCTGTATGAAAATAGCCAATGATCACATGAGTGCAGGGTATGTGGGTGGATGCTTGCATGCATAGTTCTTCTAAATCTACCTCAAAGCAAAAGCTGACCGGCAGGCAGGGCCGGTGTTACCATTAGGCCAACTAGGCAGCCGCCTAGGGCGCAGGGCTAAAGAGGGTGCCAGAAACACTTTGGAAAAAAAATACAGCGCTCTCAAGTGGGAAGGGGGGCGCGTGCGAAATATCTGATCTTGCCTAGGGCACCAAACTGCCTTGCACCGGTCCTGCCGGCAGGATGTAACCTATGGTCTAGGGAAGTCAGAGTCATATTACTGTGGCTCATGCTGGCTCAGCTTGTCTTGAGTGTGGAAAGTTAAGCAGGGTCAGGCTTGGTCATTACTTGGATGGGAGACCCCTCCTCTAGTTTCCTGCATTGAGCAGGGGGTTGGACTCGATGGCCTTGTAGGCCCCTTCCAACTCTATGATCTATGAACGAGGAGGCTTAGGCTTTCTTTCTGGCATAAAGTTAAAATGTGGCTATTCTGGAAAGCATTTTTAGCTAGGGTGCTTCCAGACCAGGTTTATCTTTCAGTCGCCCTTGCCTCAAGCATGGAATTTTATGGGTGGGCGTTCAAATGGCAACATCTTCCATGTGTAACTCTCCTGTTTTTTTCCTACCACTTCTACCTTTTTTTTTTTTTTCTTATCAGGAAAAAAAAGGTTGAGGAGGAAAAGAAAGAATAGGTCCGCACTGCCTTTTGATCTGTAGCACTAGGAGCCCTCTATCTGGAAGCACCCCTAGTTTCCTCTGATGGGATTTATGTTGAAACCTTGATTGTGCTGACGCTCACTTGTATCTGGTCTCAGATTCTTAGGTTTTAATGTGTTTTCATTACTGATACTTTTTCTCATGACTTCAGGTATTTTATTTATGTAAAGATTTACACCTTGCTTTTCAACCGCAAAGCACTAAAAGTAGTTAATCACAAAATAATCCATTATATAACAATAAAATACAATTAAAAGAACCTCAATAGTCCAAAGAACAAACAGAGGCTGCAGAAAATAGCCTGTTAATGGTTAGCTGAGAGATTATAAACGTGCCTAAACAGATAGGTATCATGTGTATGGTGCATGAATATGGTTGTCGTAATACTGTTAAATAAATGACTCTCATTCTAATCTGGTGGTTAGATTGCCAGACTGTGGAGTTACATAGAACTATGGAAAAGAAAGGAAACCTGTGTTAGCCTCTGTCCTTGCTTGTTTGCCAGTTTACCAGTTGCTGGGGAACATGGGCAGGAGGGTGCTGTTGCACTCATGTCCTGCTTGTGGGATCCCATGGGCAGCTGGTTGGCCACTGTCTGAACAGAACGCTGGACTAGATGGACCCTTGCTCTGATCCAGCATGGCTGATCTTATGTTCTTAATGCCCAAGCCTTGCTTTCTTTCTACACTTATTTTTTTAATATATGAAGTGCCTAAAATTTTCAAAGAGCTGTGCAGAGATTAAAAGACAGACCCTTGTTCTCAGGCTCGCCATTTAATAGAAATGATACAAAAGGAAAAAGGAGTGGGGAGGGAAGAGGAAAGCAAGCACTGTAGCTGCTGCTGCTCCTAGGGCTGTCAAATGGGGCTTTATTGGGCTCCCCACTTGCCATTAAGTTTATCCTGGAAGGCTGGGGTGCAGTCTCCCAGTGGTCCTCTGTTTCCTAGTCAGTGGCAGAAGCCAGAGTGTGTCTCCCTCTCAGCTCTGCTAGTCCCAGGGCAACACAGTTGGAGCAAGATATTCTTTCTGGCAGGAAGAGGGGAAGCTAGCTCCAGCTACTCCTTGGCCTCTTTCTTAGCTATACTTTCTAGCATGTGTCACTGTCCTGAGCTATCTGAATTGCTTTACTAATGTGTTTTCATCCTGCATGGAGTACCTTGTTTGCTCCTGCTCTGGTACCTGCTGCCCCTTAAACTCAGGATCTTGACACAGAACTGGCGTATGATGTAGATGTAGTTTAAAACAAGGACAGGAAATTGGATACGATGATGTTAAACAAGTCCCTTCTAAAACGAATTTCTAGCAATGCTCTGGCCTCGGTACCCCTGTTTATATTTCGTTGTAACTTTAATTGATTTCTTGCTGGCTTCATTCTGTTTGATGGTGCACTTGACCTTGTAGCAGTAATTTATGGAGAGGCTTTGAAACTTTAGATTAGCATCACCAAATAGCATGGCAGCTATGAAAAATTATCATTCCCCTATCATGATGTATCCCCACTTCTGCAGATAGAATAATTCTGGGCACGACCTTGACATGTTTGATATGGCTAGGTCAGTGTTCTCCAACCTTGGGTCCCCAGTTGTTTTTGGCCTACAACTCCCAGCATGCCCCAGCCAGCTATGCTGGCTGGGGCATGCTGGGAGTTGTAGGCCAAAAACAACTGGGGACCCAAGGTTGGAGAACACTGGGCTAGATGGACACTACTTTTAAGTACTATTAATTTGTTAGCGTAAGTCATTTTAGCTAGAGCCACTTCATACAGATAAACAAGAAATTCTAAGAAAGCTGTACAACTTGAGCCAAGAGCTACCCCAGCGTGAATGGTGTCCTGACAGATGCTCGAAAAACACCTTGTTTTTTTTGCTGTTCCAAGCAGACAGCAAACACAGGAGACCGAAGGAACCACAGGTGATCTGCTTTTGGTTTATGGGTCACTTAAGTTTTGCAGGCTTGAATGAGGACAATGTCATTGTGCACCGAGGAATACTATGGATTGTATCCAGTGGCTACCATTCCACTAATGCAGCGGTTCTCAACCTTTTTTGCCCCATGCACCCTTTTCACCATATGTCAGAATGTCATTCTGTGTCAGCCAGTGTGGCGTAGTGGTGAGAGTGTTGGACCTGGGACTCAGGAGATCTGGGTTCTAGTCCCCGCTCAGCCATGAAACTCAGTGGGAGACTTTGGGCCAGTCACTGACTCTCAGCCTAACCTACCTCACAGGGTTGTTGTGAGGATAAAATGGAGAGGAGGAGGAGGAGGAGGGTTATGTAAGCCATCTTGGGTTCTTTGCAGGAAAAAAGGCGGGGTATAAATATAATAAATAAATAAATAAATAATAAATTCCCCTCTTTCCAAGATTGTCTGACTTAATCTGTGCCATACAATAAAGTGTGATGTCCTGTAGATTATGTACAATCTGTAGAGTTGTAATTTGTAGAAAGATCAGTATTTCCAACACTTTTGAGTCTGTGGTCCCAATTCCCCCACATAAACCCTAAAATCCCCCCCTTGGGGGCAATTCCCCCCTGGTTGAGAACCCCTGCACTAATGCAAAGTTCTACCTCGTGTGGAAATCATGTTCTTATCCTTGCAGAAGTGTCAATTCTTTGATCCTGCTTGTGCAAGCTGTCAATCTTCCCATGGTATCCCAAGTACCAGGGATGGAAAGAGGCAGCAGATTAGCTATTAATTTATTACATAGGTTTATGTGCTTCTTTCCAGTGAGCTATCAAAGTGTTTTACAGAAATGACAAAACCAAAATGTAACAACAAAAACACAGTAAAATAATCACCAGTCAGCTATACCTGTACTGGCTGGGTCACTCTTCAGAGAAAGCTTGCATGAAGTGGTAGGCCTTGAGCAGATGGTCTAAATATGAAGACTGAAGACGCTTGCCTAATGTCAGTGGGGAGCGCGTCCCAGAGGGTGGGAGCTACTACACTAAATGCCCTGTTGCAGGTACTCCTGAGGCAACCTCAGGCACATGCAGCACTTTAAGAAGTACTCTGGAGCAGTGTTCTCCAACCTTGGTTCCCCAGATGTTGTTGGCCTACAATTCCCAGCATAGCTGGGGCATGCTGGGAGTTGTAGGCCAACAACATCTGGGGAGCCAAGGTTGGAGAACACTGCTCTGGAGGACCCTAAGGACTGGGCAGGGACATAAGGGGCGAGGTGATCCCCTCGGTAACCTGGTCCAAAATCGTTGCAATTTGGAATGGAAAAGAGAGCAACAAGGTTTTGCAGGGATCTGTTTAGATTGACTGACTAGATTATAAGCAGCATTGAGCATTTTTTAATGGGAGAGTGGGATAAAAATACTTTTAGCAAATAGATAATAATTGGATGCAGTGGGACATTGCATCTAGGCCAGTGTTCTCCAACCTTGGGTCCCCAGATGTTTTTGGCCTACAACTCCCAGCATGCCCCAGCCAAGGTTGGAGAACACTGATCTAGGCATTGCCCCCCTACCCTCAGTGAGAGCATGCCATTTACTGTCTATAATGTTGGCTCCCTACTGGTCTCCTGAATACCCGAAGACCAATCAGGGGATATAGTAAGCCTTGTGTTGGGTTTGGAGGCTCAACTCCTTTAAACAAAGCATTATTATTATTATTATTATTATTATTATTATTATTAATTTATTGTTATTTACATTTATTAATCGCCCATCTGGCCGGCAACTGGCCACCCTGGGCGATTATTATTATTTTACAGTATTTGTATACCGCTCCACATTAAGCAGATTCCGGAGTGGTGAACAATAAAAAGACAAAAACAGATAAAAGAAACAAAAGCAACTCACTGAAAACAAAGTAACAAATACAGTGGTGGTTGGAGAGCAGAGAAGGCTTCCTCCTGGAACAAGGAGGTCTTCAGCAGGCGCCCAAAGCAGCACAATGTCGGAGCCTGCCTGACCTCCAGAGGCAGGGAGTTCCACAGAAATGGAGCCGCCACACTGAAGGCTCTTCTCCTGGTGGACTCCATTTGGGCCAAAGGTCCATGAGGAACTACCAGGAGCAGGCCATCTGCTTACCTCAGCGACCGGGCAGGTTGGTGCACTCTCTCAGGTAACCTGAGAATAGAATAGCATAAGAATAAAAGTATCACAGTGCTGGACTAAAAGCCTATCTAGTCCAGCATCTTGTTTCCCACAATGTCTCACCATGTTGGGAAGCCCACAAACAGGACATGAGGGCAATAGCCCTCTCCTGCTGTTGTTCCCCAGTAATGGTACTCAGAGCCTACTGCTTCTGATCCTGGAGGTAATATATAGCCATCATGACTAGTAGTCATTGATAGCCTTATCTTCCATTAATTTGTCCAATCCTCCTTTAAAGCCATCCAAGTTGTCAGCCATGACATCTTGTACTAGTGAATTCCATAGTTTTACCATGGGCTGTGTAAAGAAGAACTTCCTTTTATCTGTCCTGAATCTCCCACCATTCAGCTTCATTGGATGACCCGGGATTCTAGTATTATAAGAGCGGGAGAAAGAAAAAACCCATCCACCTTCTCTATGACATGCATACGGTACTTTTATAAACCTCTATAGGTGTCCCCACCCTTTTCTTGCTTTTTTTCTCAACTAAAAAGCCCCAAACATTGTAAGCTTTCCTCAAAGGAGAGTTGCTCCAGCCCGCTGAGCCCTGGTAATTCCTGCAGATGAGGCTATTTGAAGGAGATTTTCCTGGACATTCTAGAAAACAACCTCAAACTTTCTTATTGAGTCACACCACTGATAATGTCGGCCATCTAAACTTAGTTTTAGGGTGGGCGGGGGGCAATTTAGATGTTTTTGCAAGGTGGCTAACATAGTAAGTGCCTTGCAGTCATTCTAGGCATGGGAGACTTCACCTGTGTGCTTGGGTCCGGGTCCAAGAATCTTGGACCCAACAAAGTTGAGGCAGAATGGGTTAAAAAGGAGAGAAAGGCAAGAGAAGGGTTTTCATCTCTCTTCTAGTACCACCTGTGTGGACTGTGTGCTGTTTGCAGTGAAGGAGAAAATGGGAGAGGCAGGTCTGGAACTTCGTAGGCTGCACGTTTGTGTGCCGTTTTAGTCCCCAATATTTATGTCTGGGTTTAAAGCTGTCCTCAACATTGCACAAGGTGGTAAATTCCAGAAGAGTCCAGGCTGATCCTGGATATCTGGCAAGTCTACAGTGAACGTACTTTGCAGTACACATTAACATGCATGCTTAGGAATGTAACAGAGAGAAACTAGATAGAGGGGCCCCTGTTCCTGGGCTGGTTTAATGAGCTGTGTAAACACTTAACCCTGCAGTCGCCACATGAAGCCCATGGGCTCCAGTGTGCCCACAGACACCTCTCTTGTTGTCCGCAGGTTCTCTGCCCCTTCCTGTTTTTTATTTGATTTTCTGGTTTTTTTAAAATTTATTTTAACAGGGAGGCTGGCATACTGCAAAGTGAAGGGCCGCCTTCTAGAACCATCTTTTTGGGGGTTCAGAAGTGTGGTTTTGTGTTTTAATAGCTCATCCCCCAGCTCTGCCTTGTACCTATGTTCTGAGACAAGTTACTCTTCTTTTAGTCTCACCAGTTTGTCTTCTGGGAAATGAATGTGTTCTGACCAGCCAAGTGTTCATGGCAGGCATTCTATGAATGAGCAAGCCCCCTGTGGCAGCCATTTTGTGAGAGCTCCCTTGACACTTTCTCAAAACTTCAAGTGTGCCCGCTGACCCAAAAAGGTTGGGGACCCTGAACCAAGATCCCATTGGGATCAACATGTGAGTGCTTGATATGTATCATCTGGAGAAGAAGAATCTTGCAATATAAAGTTGTCATCATTTCTGACAGTTTACTGTTACTTTCTGCTTGAACACCTGGTGGATATGGCCATATTGTTCAGCCATAGTTTGATATAACGGTATTGCTGGAAGATCCAAAAGCAGGTTACGCTAGAGCAGTGTTCTCCAACCCTGGTTCCCCAGATGTTTTTGGCCTACAACTCCCAGCATGCCCCAGCCAGCTATGCTATGCTGGCTGGGGCATGCTGGGAGTTGTAGGCCAAAAACATCTGGGGAACCAGGGTTGGAGAACACTGCACTAGAGATTGGGCAAGTGTTAACCAGGGAAGGCCTTTCCAACTCTGGTGCTGCATTTAGAGAATGCTCTCTGCAGGAGACATCCACCTGGCACTAAATTTAATGATTGTTGTGGGCTGAGCAAATACCATTTAAAACAAAAACAAAAAACAGGCCTTTTCAAATCTTTAAACCTTAATTCTAATGACATTGCTATCTACTGGTTTTACTATTTTTAACCCACACTCTGGTTTTAGCATAGCTTTGTATTTTTAAAGATTATTTTCCGAAATTTCTTTCTGAATGGGAAGCCATCTTGTCATTCTTCTTTTTCTTCTTCTTCTTTTTTTTTAGAATGAAGATTGGGCTAAACTATTTTAAATATATAAGTGTCAGGTTTAATGAGTTTTGGGATGAGATCCAATGATGCATAAACAGATCTCTGCTGGTGCAACAGAACTTTCTGTCCTCCTCCCTTTGCCCTGACCCCCCCCCCCCAAATCTGCTCTGGAGGATCCCCCAACCCTCTAGAACAGATTGGGGGGGGGGGGAATCCATTCTGACAGAAGCCATTCCATAGACAGATGACGTGACTGGAAAGTTTTCCCAGGCTTATGATGTTTAGTAAATGTAATGCTGTCAGGTTTAGGTTTTATCTGTTATTTTTGCAGCTTTTTTTCTGTTTTATGGATGCATTTTTAGAGAGTGTTTTTAACATCCCTACTTGTTTGTTGTTATATATTTTTAAGACGCCTTGAAAATATTTTTAATTATAAGTTAGGGTGCAAATTCTTACACAAACAAACCAACAAATGAATGAGCTGCTTGACCATGGACTGCTCCAGAGCTTTTGATAAGTTGCTCCCTTAAAGCAGAAGAGCCCTTATAAAATTGGTCCCTTATATCTTAATGTGATCCCTGATTACAAGCTCCACCCCTCAGTGCAGAGTATACAGTATAGAGCTCAAATGGGCCACTTTTCCCACTCTTCTCCACACACTTTTCTTATTTCTGGTTTTGCAAAGGCTCTGGCTACGAAAAGATTTCATGCACCAGCCCCGTTTCTCCCCATCCTTGCAGCAGAAGCAGTGGAGGCTGGTGGCGCCTATTTCAGTGGGGCTCCTAATCCATTGCAGGTTTTATTTGGCGCTTTATAGGAGCTATCCGTGGTGCTCCATGGTGGTGAACCTATTTTGCGATGGAGCTCCGCACCACAGACAGCTCCTATAAAGCGCCACATAAAACCTGCAATGGATTAGGAGCCCCACCAAAATAGGGGTCACCAGCCTCCCCTGAGCAGAAGTATTTGGTTTTGTAAATGCTCATACCTACCAATGCTCACAATTAGCAGAAAACAGACACCTAATTACACTCAACGCACCACAACTTGCTTAACTCAAGAATGGCTCACTATCCTCAGAACAGAAGCATAATGAACACTATGAAAGCAGAACTGCGGCAGAGAAGTGCTGGTGCAAATATATCATCAGCATAATAAAAAGAAAATACTCCAAATTGAAAGATGCTACATAAATAGACAATCACAGAGCATTAAAAAAAAATAATAATGAAAGGAGTCAGCAATTACATAAGCATGCACTAATATCACACATGGATTCTGGCAGCAAATGAAGGTGTGTCAATGAAATTACTTTGAAACCAGTAATAACTGAACTATGAGTTGATGAGAATTTGCCTGAGTTATGCCGCAGGGTTAAACTTTTGCATTTGAATGGCGCATTTCCCCTCAAGATAATGATCTGCTTTCATTAATAATTTCCTTGCGTCCCTCAGGGGGGAAAAATCTGCAAAGGTTCATCTATATGGTAGAAAATATTAAGTGGATGAAGAGCTGAAGTATTACAGGACAATGCAGAGAGGCACGGGCTTAATACGAGCTGAATAAAGAAGGGGAAGAAATATTATCTCATTCCTAAGCATATTTATTTGAAAGTAAGGTCTATTGAAATAATTGGTGCTAACTTCTGTTCTGAGAAGTTTTGCTTAAGAGGGCTGAATATCCACTGAAGAAAAAGAGAAAGTTTGCAGGTCTTTTTAGGGGAGAGGTTGAAGATGATTCACTTTATAGATATAACTTAGCGGTAATAGCTTTATACATTTCTCACAAATATAAGACTGGCCCATCCATCCCGCCTCGAATCTATATACTGCAATGCGCTCTATGTGGGGCTGCCCTTAAGGGTGCTCTGGAAGCTGGAGCTAGTGCAGAATGCTGCAGCTCAGCTATTGTTGGGAGTTGTCCCTTTTCAGCATGCAATTCCTTGGCTGAAGGAACTGCAGTCTGCACTGGCTACCTATTCACTACTGGGTCAGGTTGAAGATTCTGGTACTTGTGTACAAAGCCCGAAACAACTTGGGACCAGGTTACCTGAGAGAGTGCCTCCTCCCATACCAACCTGCCCAGTTGCTGAGGGCATCAGATGGCCTGCTCCTGGTGGTTCCTCATGGACCTTTGGCCTGATTGGAGTCCACCAGGAGATGAGCCTTCAGCGTGGTGGCCCCATTTCTGTGGAACTCCGTGCCTCGAGGTCAGGCAGGCTCCGACATTGTGCTGCTTTGGGCGCCTGCTGAAGACCTCCTTGTTCCGGGAAGCCTTCTCTGCTTTTCAACCACCAATGTAGTTTTAGTTTGTTTTCAATGTATTGTTTTTGGCTTTTTATTGTTCACCTCTCTGGAATCTGATTGATGTGGAGCGGTATACAAATACTGCAAATAATAATAAAAAATAAAGGGCATGTGCAACCTGCCTGGGGTGGATTATATTCTGAATCTGAATTTCTGCAAAAAAAAATTGGAAACTTTGTGGCATGTGTATTTGTGAAGGATCACCACCTGGATCCTATGTGTGAGTTCGACGCTTAACGGGTTAACCGGCACTGAGTTACAGCCCGTACGAGCGCTGGCGACCACCTGAGAGGCTTTCGCGCACAAGAGGAAACCGAAGCCCTTTAAATGACCAAATAAGGCTTTTATTTGTTTACACAAAACACAGAGTGGAACTAACAGCTTTCCAGGAATACTACAATGTCAACACAACCTTAGTTGACCCCTGCGTTCATCAATGAAACAGGCTCTTAGGCTAGCGGATTGAATCTGGTCAATTACCTCAGATCAGAGACTTTATGCTAGTCAGTTTCAGCCTGGCTCCGGGTCGGCCGATCCGGGGATGAGAATGGCTTACTCCGGCTGCCGCTTGGAGGACGAATCTGGCCCCGAAGTACCCTGGGTTCCCAACAACCCTTTACCAGAAGGGAGAGGGGTTTTCTACCCGAGTTCCCGCTCTCCCCACCCTCCAGGTCAGGTGGGGGCTTATGCCTGCCCCTTCGTATCAGGTGGGCTTATTCCTGCCCGGGAAGAAGGTGACGTACTGGTACTTTACAGCTCTTTGAGACTGCCCTGACAGTTTGATGGTTCTTGATGGTCCTTCCTTGGTTTTGTGGATCTCCACCGAGACTCTTCTTTGTTGGGGATGACGGTCTGTCTGGCTACTTCTCCTGTGACTTCATCCCCCCTTCCTCACCCCCTCCCTTGGGCGAAGACTGTGTGTGTGTGTGTGTGCAGACTTGTGTTGGACTTTCTCCACAGTATTTTATTTATTTATTTATTTATTTATTTATATATTTAAAATATTTTGTGGCTGCCTTTCAGGGCAGGAGCCTTCCTACAGCAGCTTACAACAGTAAAATAGACAGATACTGTAATAAAACAGTACAAATTTAATAAAAAACATAAATCGGGGAAAGGTCAGAGTAAATAGGTTTTCAGGACCTTCCTGAAAGCTTGCAATGATGGGCCTGACAGACCCTCAATGCCAAACCATTCCAGAGGTGTGGGGCCACCGTGGAAAAGGCCCACTCTCATGTACTTGCCCACCTGATCAACGAGATAATTGTTCAACAACTCTTGCTTGCAAGAGTGCTTTCCCCCCTCTGTTCATGGTAATAAAAACAAACAAACAGCGGGTTCCTAAGTGACCGGCTTGGGATTAACCAAACTGTAATGAGGCAACTGTACCTTGGATGAGTAAACCACAGTGAGGCCTTTTCCATTGGCCTCCCTGGTCAACTCCCACTTGCCCGCTCCCCTCTCCAACTCCGCTGGCAGCCCGCCATTCTGTAGGAGAATGGAGAGCAGTGACCTTCCCGTTGTCCTGCTTTGACCCATTTCAATTTTGTATTTCATTAATCACCTTGATTTTTCTTGTCAAAAAGAAAGGTGGGATGTAAATAAATACATTTGCATTTCTAATTAGCGTTTCCCATTTGGCTGGGTAGCGGATGTGCTCTGTTAGCTGGAAAGCTTCTCTACTCCTACACCAATAAGTGTTGGCCTAATGAATAATACTATAGAGGCCTGCAGCCAATGATTTGTTTGTTTTTCCCTTCAATCTGTGAACTTCAGCCTTTTCCATCCCTGTAATTCTAGGTCATGTGTGGGTCTTCTCTCTGCCCATTCTCTCCCAGTTTTTCTTCATCTCTCAGACTATTGCCCAGACCCTGGTCTTTTCTACTCATTCCTCTGGACCACACCACCTCCTCCCAAGCTTCAACTCCCATTTCCTACTCTGCCATCACTTCAGCTGGTGCAGGCCTGGTGTCAACACAGGGCATCCTAGGGTAGCTACCAGGGCCCTTGCAGGGCCCACCAGTGTGTTGATAAGTGTTGTATCCCACTGCCCCCACTGGATGGCAAGGGTCTGATCTGCCATTTTAATTTCCCACAATGCCCCAACAAAGCGTTACTTTCAGGACATTGTGGGAAATCTCAATGGTGGCTCAGATCCCAATTGCATGGCACTGATCTGCAGTCCTGCTGCCTGCTTCAGCTACCATCAGGTAAACGTGCCAGGGCCTACCAATGTAGGAATAGGGTGTACCAGCAGAGACCACGTTGGCCTGGTGCTTCCTTGGGCTCCCAATTCTGCTCGTGCTCTTCCTTTCCTAGGCTCTTCTTCCAGCCTTGTGTTTCTTAAGATCTGAGTGGCTCAATTAGAGACCTTGAGGGAAGGGCCATAACTTAGTGGTAGAGCATATGATCGGCATGTTCGGGTAGAGCTGGGAAAGACTCCTCTCTGAAATCCTGGAGAGCTGCTGTCAGCTGAACTAGATGGGCCAATGGTCTGACTCAACATAAGGCAGCTTCCTAAGTTCCTCTGTTCCTTTCTGCCCCTCCCACTCTGTGAAATGGGGGCAGTTCAGCAAATCACTGGCAGAAACTTCATCACTACTACCAGGGCCGCTGCTACCATTAGGCCAACTAGGCAGCTGCCTAGGGCGCAGGGCTAAAGGGGGCGCCAGAAACACCCTGAAAAAAAACACAGCGCTCTTAAATGGGAAGGGGGGCGCTAAATATCTGATCTTGCCTAGGGCACCAAACTGCCTTGCACCGGTCCTGACTACTACCACCACCAAATCCCTTATAACAGCCTTCCCCCAACCTGGTGCTCTCCAGATGTGTTGGGACTACAACTCCCAGCATCCCCCAGCACATCCGGAGGGCACCAGGTTGCGGAAGGCTGCATTGGGGGGGGGGTCTTCTCTTTTCCCAACCAGGAACTGACCAGGATGAAACCTGCTTAGCTTAATAAGCAGCCTCCTGTGCTCTGAGACCAATACAGTTTCTGATCTCTGTGCAGCTGGGAAAGACGAGCAGCTCTGCTCAAGTAAGGAACTGGGAAAGCCTGATACGGGGAGTTGCAGGGAAGGCCAATCCATATGATAAAGCAGCCTTCCCCAACCTGGTACCCATCTCCATGTATGGTGGACTAAGCTCCCGGCATGCTGGGGGTTGTAGTCCAACACATCTAGAGGGCACCCGGTTGGGGAAGGCTATCCTAATTCAGAAAAATAGGCAACTGAAGCCAGCACCGTAATCAGTTGAGATCTGTGCACTTTCCTAGTAATCCATCTCATCCCTCCCTAAAAGTAAAGTATTCTGAGCCAGTTCCCATATGTTTGGCCACTTTTATCTACGTTCTAGTCACCTCCAGAGTAGAGTTCTGCAATGAACTGCATGTGGGTCTGCCTTTGTAGCCTTCTTGGAAACTTCAGTTCAAGCTGCTACGTTGTAAACTCAGACTGCAGGGAACACACTTTCCCATATTGATATTCTTTTGATAGTGTATTCTTTTATTTTTGTTGTAAGCTGCCTTGGGTTGTTGTATAGAAAGTCAGGCTAAAAATGGCTGAAAATAAAAACAGAATTCTTGACACTTATTAAATAACTATACTCACTGCTGGACTGTTTCCTCACACTGTTACAAAGCACTGATGCTTACGTTTAAGTCCTAAATGGCTTTGGACCTGGTACGCAAGAGCCAGTGTGGCATAGTGGTTAGAGTGGTGGGCTGGGACTTGAGAGATCCGGGTTCTAGTCCTCGCTTGGACATGAAGTTCACTGGGTGATTTTTGACGAGTCACTGACTCTCAGCCTAACAGACCTCACAGGGTTGTTGTGAGGATAAAATGAAGACGAGCAGGATTGTGTAAGCTGCCTTGAGTTCCTTGGAGGAGAAAAGGCAGGATACAAATGTAATTAAAAAAAGAGTAAAGTACTATTTTAAACTAATAATTTTAATAGTACTGTTAATGGTACAGTTTTAAAGTAACACATTTAATAGCACTGTTTTAAAAGTCCTATTTAATGAAATGTTTTAAATGCAATAATATTTTTTGGAATACATAAAACATAAAAGCTTATTAGGTTTACAGTATCTGAATATGCCAACTTGTACTTGGCAGGCAGGTGGATAAAGTGTGTATTATACACACAAATATTTTTGGCTTCAGTAGTGTATGGCATCACATGTCCCCTTCACCCCGTCACGAAGTGCAGCTGCTCACTTTACTGGGACTGCAATCTTATACACGCTTATTTTGGAGTACAGAGTATGAGTGGATGTGCCTCTCAAAATCACGACTAGGATTTGGCTGGAACACACACTGTGCTGTGGTATAGACTTACAGTGTGGCCCTATGCCTGTAAGCCTCCCAGTCCCAGGTAAGTTTGTCTAGAATGATTCAGCTGTGGCCAGGTGTCCTCTTTTACAGAGGATAATCTTCTATTTGAATGGCTGCAAGAGGAACATCGTCTATGTGTGAAGGGCTATCCAGTCCAAGCCTTGTTTAAAGATACAAGAACCACCAGACCCTTTGCCCATCTGACAGCACAGCAGCACCTGGACAGCACTCTGAATTGGTCAGGCTCATAGGTTACCCAGCCAGTCTTTCACACTAGAGTGAGATTGACTGCATTTTTATTTAAATTATAACGATTATTTCTAAATTTGCATCTATACATATCAATTAGCGCTTGCAAATGTTATCCAAATCATAAGACAGGGTGTGCGTGCGTTGCATTTCCCTCTTCTTTTTTTGGCTTTTCAGAAGCGGCCACCTTAATAATTGCAGCTCCACGCGGCTTACGTCTTCAGCAGAGATGCCCCCAAGATTACGCGGTAACAGATTTTTAATGGTGGCGAAGGAAGGGAAGAGGGAAAAGGCGTTCGTCCCCGTCCCCCCCCCCCCAAAAAAAAGGGGAACCGAGGAAAACCCGTCCGGAGAGGTCCTAACGGGACGCTGCCTTTAATGGACTCGGAAGGCGGAGCTGGAACAGACTGTGGGAAGCCGGCGGCGGCGCGGAACGAGCGAGCGTTCCATTCGCCCCGCCCCTCGCGGCTCCTCCAACCGAGCAGCCCCGCCCACCCATCCTCCCAGGCTGCTGTGCGCGAGAGCCTGAAGAAAAAAAAAGAAGAAGAAGGGGGGGGGGGGGAAGCTTTGTGGGACGGGGAGGTTTGTTTGGTGTGGGGTGTGTGTTTTTTTTTTTAAAGGGAAGCGGGCGGGGCTTCCTTCTACCCGAGGAACAGGAAAGGGAAAGGGGGGGAAAAAGCCCTCACGCACACCCTCCTCCCACCCTCACGCACACCCTCCTCCTCCTCCCTCCCTCCCTCAAATCCTCCCAGTCGGTCTCGCGCCTTTCAGTTGCCGGCTGCGTTGCTCGCGTGACGACGACGACAACAACGACGCCGCTCCCGCTGCCGCCGCTCCTGCTTCTCCTCCTGCGCCGCCGCCTCGCGCCGCTGCGTTTCAGAGCCCGCTCGCCCGCTCCTCTTCCTCCGCCGCCTCTCGCCGCCTTCATGGCCAACTACATCCACGTGCCGCCCGGCTCGCCGGAGGTGCCCAAGCTGGACATCGTCGTCACCGAGAGGGACCCTTCGGGCGGCGGCGGCGGCGGCGGCGGGTCGTCGGGCTACCACCGCGGAGCCCTGCAGCTGCTCAGCCGGCTGCGGCCTGACTGGAAGGCCGACGAGGTGACGCTGAAGGTAACGGAAAGCGGAGGGAAAGGAGCGGAGCCGTCGTCGGCTGCCTGAGGGAAGCAGCGGCGGCGGCCGTGAGGGGCCGGCTGATTGGGGTGGGGGGCGAGGAGCCGAGTTGGTGGGGAGGGGGAGCGGCGACGAGCAGCCATTGTGGCGAGGCGAGCGAAGGGAGGAGCTGCGTGCGTCGTTCTCCTTTCTCTCCGCGCTTCCCCCTCAGACTGAGGGGAGAAGCGACGCGGGGGGAGCCTTCAGCTCGCATTCTGGCAGTAGAAGCCCGAAGGATATTATAGGAGAGGGAGGGTCGTGTGTGTTGTGTGTGCGTGTGTAATATAGAGGCGGTGGGGATGCGTGTACGAGAGAGAATGAATAAGCTGGAGGGAGCTGCCGCTCTCTCTCTTCACCGCCCTTCCCAGAAAGCACCGCTTCTCCCCCCCGCCGCACGCCCCCCCCCCCGGGGAAAGGGATGCAACGTTGTGCCTTCATCTTAACGTGATGGTTGCAAAGTTGCAGTGGAGGAGGCTTACATTTTTTGCTTCTTTTCCTTATCCGAGGAGGGGCCCGTCTGTCTGTCTCTCTCTATCTTCCCTCCTCCATTTTATTGGATGTATCATATTTGAAAGTTGGGACCCGTGCCCCACCGATGCTCCAGAAATTGCACGTGAAATGCATTTGTTGGCAGGAAGGGAAATGGGAAGTTGGGGTGAGGAGAGTTTGTGTGTGTGATAAATAAAAAGAGTAGCATAGAAGCAGTAAAATTGTTTCATTTTAGCCAGCCATTATACTATAAAATCTAAAAACAAATGTGGTGTGTGTGGGGGGAGATAAGCTATCTCATGACTGCTCTTTCCGAAATCACACTGTAGTCTTGGGAGGGAGGCACGCACACGCACACAGGCTAGGATTATGGGCAGTCTCCCTTGCGGTTTCAAGAAAAAACTTTTAAATATTTATTTGTCTAGTCCAAAAGAAAAGTGAGTATTGAGTGCTGGGAAGGGAGATTACCAGCTCCACGGTTTCCCAGAGTTGTTTTTTCTTTGGGGAACTATCTCAGCTTTATAGTAATAAAGTCATACGAAGTTGGATGATAGAAGTTTAGTCTGCTTGTGGCATCCTGTGGGCATCTGGTAGGCCACTGTGTGAACAGAATGCTGGACTAGATTGATCCAGCATGGCTCTTATATTCTTATGTTCTTTAGTCTTCCTTCAGACAGCACGTTGCAACTCATTCTTTTCTCTGAAGTAAAATGTTGACCCCCTTCAGCCGCACCTTCCCCCCCACATAAGAGTTGAGCACCTGGAGAGATTTAGACCTTTACCTTTGCCCCAAGGAAAGATGCATGGTTGGAAGGAACTGATGTGCAGATATAGCCCATATAGAGTAAGGATGAATCCTAGCCTGCCACAATCTGAATGGTGGCATAGTCTCATTTTTCTCTTTTCCTCAGGCTTCTTCAGGCAACCGCATACTTCTCATACTTCAAAATGGGTGTTTACCTAGTTTTGGATTCAAAGAGATTAGTGTACATTGTAGTTCTAAACTTGACATGGTATGCGGGTTTTATTCTGTTATTCTGTTGCCTATTAAATAGCCATATTTTAAACTTTATTGATTATTTCAGAGTGTACAATTGCATTATTTTAAAAGATGGAGAAAAGGCTCTGTACAGAATATAGCTAACATAAAACACCATACAAGATGTACCTTCTGTACATTGGCTAGAGAACTTTTCGAAATGGTTTGTTCCTAGGCTGTTTTGATCGAACTCATTTACAGTCTGTCTTTCCTTTTTGCTTTCATTATCTGCCTGATCCTCTAGGATAAGGGAGGCTATAAATGTAAACAAACAGATCTGATAGTAAGAGGATCTGGACCCTTTAGTTGGTATTAATATTGGAGCATCTTCTGGTCTTGTTACAAGCTTCTTTTTTAGCCATATCACCATTTCAATTACCTTTATTCTCACAATTGCTGACCTGGTTGGGTTTCTTGGATGGAGATTAACATTATATTTTATTTTATTTAGGAGAGTTATAAGCTGCCTTGCAAAATACACATTTGTTCAAGGTAGCATAGAGGAAATGAAAAAACAAAAGAAAATGGAAATAATAAAATCGATTAAAAACCCATATCAACATTAAAAGATAAAAGCAATAAGGACAATAATAAATAAAAGAGCAGCATAGACGCAATAAAATTGTTTCTTTCTAGCCAATCATTATACCATAAAATCTAAAAACAGTGACAAGAACAGCATAATACAGTAATACCTTGGATTGAAAGCATAATTCATTCCGGAAACGTGCTTGTGATCCAAAGCACTTGTATATCAAAGCGAAATTCCCCATAAGAAATTTGTACACATATTTTTAATTTAAGCTGCAATAAAGAATGATAGTGTAAAGTCTTCATTTTTCTTGACCGTACTACAGTACTTGTATTGCAAGACGTCGCTTGTTTATCAAGTTAAAATTTATTTTAAAAATTTGCTTGTCTTGCAAAACACTTGCAGACCAAGTTACCGGTACTTGCAATCCAAGGTTTTACTGTAAAGCCTTAAACTTACACTTGTAATTAAAAGCAGTCTGAAACAAAAACGTTTTCACAGCTTGTGTAAAAGAAAATGTATACAGGCTAAACATATCTCCTGAACAACTGAAGATCTCCAGTTATGCTTGTAGAAGTTTGTGCTTCTAATTACACAGCAAGCATATCTTAGGAGCTTCCTGATTATCTGTTTTACTGTCTTTTGGTTTGTTGCACACTATTTGTATCATCTTTTTAGGTGCATTCAAAATAACCTTCCAGTATTAAAGGAAATTTTTCACATCAGAAATTACAGAACCTCTTTGAGATTAATAGTTTAACATGAAATAATCTTAACATAAAACTGATCTCTTACGATTGCTCTAGAATTCTACCTGGGGTGAGCTTTATTTTTTTTATAAGCTGAAGGTCTGATTAAAAATAGTAAACATTGGTTAAACTGCCAGTTTGGGCTTTGAAGCTGTTTGCACAGATGTCTTATGACTTGTGATCCAAGTATAACTTTCCAGAACAAATATGTTCATCTTGTTAACACACTTAATAGATTTCATGGAGCTCATATAAGGTTACTGTTGAATAATCTTGCATTCTTATTTGGTCAGCACATCATTTATTGCTAATCCAAAGATTGATTTAGAGCAGGGGGAGGCAACATGTAGCCCAAGGGCAGCATGTGCCCTCCTGACCTCTACCACGCCCCCTCCCCATTTGGTGGCACTGCAGCAGTGCCAGCAAAAGAACTGGTGGCAAACTGCAACAGAGGCTTATGAGGGACAAATTTGGCATGAAAAAAAGCTAGAGTTGTTCCTTTTCAGCCTCCATCATGGTTTGCTGCCAGTGCAGTGGCAGCAAAAGGAGTGCAGCCTGTGGGGAGGTCCGAGGGGTGGAAAGTGCCCCCCCCAAAGTTGCCCACACCTGATTTAGAGGATACCTCATAGGGAGTTGTGGGCTGAAGGCAGCTTCCTGTGCAGTGTACTCAGTGGACCAGCTTAGACCATATTGTGATCCTCCAAACCTCCACATTGTGAACTTCCAAACCATGTTTTGGAGGATCAGCAACATACTACAGTCTCATATGCTGTTGCCATGACATCCAAATCAAGCAAGTATGTTTAGTGCTCCCCTTCAACTTGTGGTTTTAAGTGGGTTTTTATACTATGGTTTGGAGGTTAGTAATAACCATTGTTCCCCAATTCAGATGTCTCTGCAAGCTATGATTACAGAGAACCTAGAAATGGAGATGGAAATCAGCGGCTGGAAGGGAGACAAAGTAAACCAGTGTTGTGGTAGGAGTGAGTGCATGTGTCCATGCTTTGAAGGATTGTCTGAACTTGAGCCATAGTGAAATAAACATGTAGGCCTGGCATTGCAAGACTTGCAAGGGAGCAAGCTTTAATTAGTTACATTCTCTCTGAGCCACCCCCAATTATATTTGGGGGGTCCCACTGTGATCCCACCTCTGCCATGAGCATTCATTATTGGCCTTGGACAAGCCGTGTGCTTTCTGAGTTCCCATCTGTGAAAAGGGAATAAGGTTCTGCTTCATGGAAATGTTTGCCAAGATAAAAAGCTCTGTCGACATACATCCAGGTAGCGATGGCGTTCCTCCTGTACATCTGGAAGAAGATGCTGCCGTTGATGTATCTGGGAAGCCATAACTAGTTCTTCCTTTATGTCCTTTTGAAAGGACTGCAGGACCCATCTATTTCAGGTGGCTTTCAGAGGGTGATGTAATAATGAAAGACTGTTCTGAGTTTTATTTTTCTGCTTGGGAAATTTTGTTATGTGATAGGGTTTTATTGTCTGCTTTATGTTCAATTTGTTTTATAATTCTGTTGTATTTGTTTAACTAAGAACTGGTGCCTGAGTTTTGCATTCTTCCTCCTCCCTCCCAATCCCTTTTCCTTTTGTGCCATATCTTTTAGATTGTGAGCCTGAGGGCATGGACTGTCTTATTATTAATCTTTGTAAGCCACTCTGGGAGCCTTTTCTGGCTGAAGAGTGGGGTATAAATGCAATAAATAAATGTTTATCCACTTCTCATGTTGCAGGTAGTATTGGGCTTCTCATGCACAGAAAAAAAATAGTACTAAAAATGAAAGCAAACAAGATTGTTAATGGTTCAGAGCTTTTATGAAAGACATCATAAATATGGGTGGTGGCTTTCTGTCTTGCCACATCACTGGTCCAGAGTTAGACAGGAATATTTCATGTCTGCTTAGTCCTCTAGACCACATGAGCTGTGTGATTCAGTAGATTGTAAATTCATACAGTGATTGGTTCTCCAGAATACGAAAGCAAATCATTCCAGTAATTTTTTATTTCAGAAACTTAGTCCTAAAATAGATATCTTTCCATCTGGTGCTGTTAAGCAAGACCAAATCATATTATTGAACAGGTGGTTCTCATTCACGCTTCCAATCCATTTCTAAATGTGCAAGCTTGGATGTATAATTTGAAATGGCTGCATTTGTACTTTTACAAGCAGAAGTAGTCAGCTCCAACACTAATGAATTGCTTATTTATTCATTTTGCTTGGTTCACATTGCTATTTCAGAGAGGATTGTTCCTGTTCTTCAATGCGCATGTTGAGAAGAAGGTACCAAGTAGTGATTATTTCATATTCCTTTATATTTCATAGGGGATAATTGCTGTGGCCTTTGAGAAGGGTATTTCTGTTAAGGAAGCTGGACATACTTACTCTGAACTCTGGAAGCAACTACCCTTTCTCTTGTTTCTCCTAGAAGTTTGAAACTACTGCTGGACAAGCATAAATGCTGCCATGGTAGGGAGCCTGTTGTAGTGGTTCGAGCTGTGACCTGCTGGAAGAACAAGTCCAGTGATCATAGGTGATTTGGTTGGCACAACCAGCAAAACAAAAACTGGAGTCGGATAATCTGAGTAATGCACCGTAGTAAGCTTTAGTGGGCTAGGATTATAGTTCTAAGTAATAATATCCAGCTGTTTGTCATAGGTTAAATGCTTATATAGCTGACTTAAGTGACGCTACTATGTAATAAAGGGACTTGTTGATGTACTGACAGATTGTCCAGTGATGGGGAAAACTCCACGAAGTCTAAACCGATAGACAAACCGGAAGCTTGTTTCACATAAAGATGTTAGTGTAGGCCAGGAGTCCCCAACCTTTTTTTGGCCCATGTGCACATTTGGAATGTTGAGAGAGGTGTTGTGGGCATCTCTATCACAAAATGGCTGCTGTACGGTGTGGCTAATCACAACTTCATTACTGCGACAAATTTCACAGAAGACAAACTGGGATTAAAAGACAAGTATCTTGCAGGAACCTGAGTACCAGACAGAAATGAGATCTGAGCCTCCAAATATAAAACAACTCCTTTGAACCCACAGTTTTCTACTCCCAACAGAAGACCCATTTCACAGAAGGCAAGTGAATTAATTTATCCAAGTAGTCTTCTAAATAAATTCCTCTAAAATTAATGTCCCCAAATTAATAAGAGCACCCCCAAATTCTTTACACAAATAAATTCCTAATCCATTAACTCTTAATCCCCCTCCCCAGTCTTTCTCCTCTTCACTCTCTCCCCCAATCACCACCTGCATCTTTCTCTTCCTGGATCACCCCAAAACTCTTTCTCTGATCACCCCAACTCATTCTCTCACACGTGCATTCCACACACACCCTATCTATCCATCCATTTTCTTTCTTTCTCTTACACATGTGCATACTTACATACCTCTCTCCGCCCCCCTGTTGCTCTTTGCTGCCCAGTGGCTCAATTCATACTTCTTCCTGACCCTCTCGCCCCTTCCTTCTTCCATCCACTGACAGGTTTAGTGCATCTCAGCCTCTGTCACATCTGTTTCCTACTCCTCTCTTATACCTGCTGCCTTCTGTCATCCAATCAGAATAGAGGAGGTATGAGCAGACAGGATCAAAACAGGGAGAATGTTTTATAAAAACAATCTGATCTGGCCCAGGAGTGGATAGCCTGGTGGGTCGCATGGTATGTGTCTGCAGGTATAAGTGCCAAAAAAAAGGTGGAAGAGGTCCCTCAGAGATACAAAATTGGACAAATCAAAGGACTATAAAAACACACAGTATAAACACAAAGAGTACAAGAGTCAGTGCCAACTGGTTATGTACTCCTTGTACAGTACTTATACCATAAGCACAATAAGCCCCCACATATTTATTTTATTTTTATTATGTATTTATTATATTTATACCCCGCCTTTTTTCCTGTAAGGAACCCAAGGCAGCTTACATAATCCTCTTCCTTCTCTCCATTTTATCCTCACAACAACCCTGTGAGGTAGGTTAGGCTGAAAACAACTCCTTTGAACCCATAGTTTTCTACTCTTAACAGAATACCCATTTCACAGAAGGCAAGTCAATTAAGAACATGAGCCATGCTGGATCACAGAATCATAGAATAGTAGAGCTGGAAGGGGCCTATAAGGCCATCGAGTCGAACCCCCTGCTCAGTGCAGGAATCCAAGTCAAAGCATCCCTGACAGATGGCTGTCCAGCTGCACCTTGAATGCCTCCAGTGTGGGAGAGCTCACTACCTCCCTAGGTAGTTGGTTCCATTGGCATATTGCTCTAACAGTCAGGAACTTTTTCCTGCTGTCCAGGCGGAATCTGGCTTCCTGTAACTTGAGCCCATGATTCCGTGTCCTGCAATCTGGGATGGTGGAGAAGAGATCCTGGCCCTCCTCTGTGCGACAACCTTTCAAGTACTTGAAGAGTGCTATCATAGCTCCCCTCAGTCTTCTCTGTCCAAGGGTCCATCTAGTCCAGGATTCTGTACACACAGTGGCCAACCAGCTGCCCATGGGAAACCCACAAGCAGGGCATGAGTGCAACTGCACTGTCCCGCCCATGTTCCCCAGCAACTGGTGTACATAGGCTTATTGGCTCTGATATTGGAGGTAGCATATAGCCATCAGGGCTAGTAGCTATTTATAGCTTTATCCTCCGTGAAATTGTCCAAGCCTATCCCTCCATTAAATGGAGAGTATAAAAGCTTCACCAAACTCTAATAATATGAATGTGAAAGTGAAGGAGGTGAATACACTCCTAATTGTAGTGGTTTTTATCATTTTTACTGAACCATGCCTTTTTTTCCTGTAGAATTTCAGGATATGGGAGTTGCTATGCTAAACTGCAGCAAGTTAGGTGAAGTTTAGCATACTACTTCCATTGTGGAAAGAATCTTCTTCTACTCTGACAGCAAGTAGCAGCTTCAAATTTCACTTAGCCAGCGTACCTATCTCAAGTTGGGGTTTATGTTCATCTTTGGTAATACTGTCAACTCTTGTCACTTTTTAAAAAGTCTTTCCATTTTGGGTTACTGGATTGCTAGTATTATAGCCTTTGTTACTTATTCAGAATTGTGGTTGACCTTTTTCCACACCAAGGCTGCAATTCTATACACACTTATTACATAGTCTAATACCAGCACTTATTTTAGAAGATTAAAATTCTACTTAACCTGTTAGATACCCATGCTATTCCAGCATCTATAATAATAAAGAGGATGTGTGTCTGTGCATCTGTCATTGCCATAGCGCTAAGACCGTGCAACGTAGACACCTGAAACTTGGCATGCATACTAAGGGGACCCTAGGACTGTGCACCTCGGTTATTTTGTTTTTTAAAAGTTCGTTAATGTTAATGTCTCTATGTAGTTGAAGCCTGCAGTAACATCTTCAGTCACTAGAGGAAGACTTCCTTAATCAGGACATAACTTTGCATTCTATACAGTTTGAAGCCAGCACAGATTAGTAGGCCGAGATACAGTTACAGTAATACCTTGGATTGCAAGTAACATGGTTTGAGAGCGTTTTGCAAGACAAGCAAATTTTTAAATATTTATTTAATATTTTTTTTACTTGATATACAAGCGACGTCTTGCAATACAAGTTCTGTAGTATGGCTTAAATTAAAAACCTCTGTACAAATTTTTTTTGGGGGGGATTTCGTTTTGATATAAGAGTGTTTTGGATTACAAGCACGTTTCCGGAACGAATTATGCTCTCAATCCAAGGTATGACTGCATATGGTTTCTCCCCCCCCCCCCCACTACTGTGGGGCAGCTCCCTTTTCAGGGGAATGGAGTGGGCAGATCCCTTCCTCAGGAGGCTGTGTGGGTGCACGTTTTTCCCCTTTCTATTTTGAAAATAAAATAGTTTCTGTACTCATTCTATGAACTATGGCTACCTATAAAACAGCTGAGAAATCATCACACTGCTAGCATAGTGTAATTTTTAATGAACTGACTTGGTTCTGAAATTGCCTGGATTGCTTTGTTGGACACACTTGTCAAATGCAGAATGTAGATGGCTCTGTAACCAGATTTGAGGTGGTGTGACTTGATGGTTCAGTGAATTACTACTTTTGCCCCCTCCCTCTTTTGGTTTTTGTCCCTTTATCTCCCAGGCATTTGTCTTTTGGAAGGCCTTTGTTACTTCCTGCCAACCGCTTCTTGAAGCTCTAGTACGGTATATGATTTAATGAAATCAATAAAAGATTCTAGTGTATAAGTAATGTACCACAGCAGCATCTGCTGTCTAAAATATGTAAGTGCAGGGAAGAAAACATTAAATTTCACAAATAGAAGCTGTACTGGTCTATGAGGAAAAAAATTCACAGTTGGTCCACCCAGAATGCCGCAATAGATAGCGCAAACTTTTGAATTCTCCAGAACTTTTTATCAGCCTTGGTGTTACAAGCAGCAGGGAATGGGTGAAGAAACAGAAAAGTCCAAAGGTTAGACCAGTTGTTATATCCATGAGACTGCAGCATAGACTTGGTCTCAGGATGGAGATTGTAGACTGAATGAATTAGTCACTGGTAGGTGCTGCATGTATCAGATTACACCTAGCATTCTGGGACAAAAAAGCAATGCCTGCCTATATTCCTTAAAATATAAAGGCCAGCTGTAACTGAGATCTTTCTCTTGTCTTGGGCGAAACATACAGATTCCTGTTTAGGCAGAGAGGAACAGTAAATAGAAACATGACTGTTGTTATATTAGAAAAGCCAGATAAAATTTTAGCTGATGCACTAGGTAAAAAAAATAAATTTATGCAAATTGTGAAACATTACCTAGTGACCTGAGAGAAAGGAACCCTGAAACATGCACAGTCCCTCTTTAGGTGGTGGAAAACAATCTTGCCCTGAACAACTAAATATGGTATTTTCCAAGGCACATAAACAAAGATGGTGATGCTGGTTCATGAGAGAACCCCTCCCCCATCCAGTCATTATGCAATACTTTCATTAGGACTAACTAAAATGAGACAACCTAAACTGCAGACCTCATGGCCACAATACCTGGCCTAATTTGTGGACTCAACTGTTTTCTCCCCCATCCCCTGCTTTTTGGACCACTTAGCCTGATGAAGAGTTCTGAAAAATTCAAAAATGTCCACAATTTTGTGGAATGTTGGTAGTTCCTTTTAAATATTACGGTAGATTGTTCCTAATATTGCCCAACTGCAAATTTTGGATTTTTTCCCCTCATGGGCCAACATGACTTTGTTGTTTGTTTTAATACTCTGTATATACATTTTAGTAGATGAGAAATTAGACTTGTGGAAGTGCTATCCCATTATCTTAAATGTATAAAAAGCCTAACCAGATAATGGACTAGAGTACATTTTGGAGCCTATTTTATGGCAATGAAATTACAGTAATACCTTGGATTGCAAGTAACTTGGTTTGAGAGCGTTTTGCAAGACAAGCAAATTTTAAAATATTTATTTATTTATTTACTTGATATGCAAGCGATGTCTTGCAATACAAGTACTGTAGTACGGCTTAAATTAAAAATCTCTGTACAAATTTTTTTGGGGGAATTTTGTTTTGATATAAGAGTGTTTTGGATTACAAGCACGTTTCCGGAACGAATTATGCTCTCAATCCAAGGCATGACTGTACTTCTGTACCTGTCATGTCTGTACAAAGCCATTCAGCAGTGCTATTCAATGTGATGAGAGGTCTTTGCCACACTGTGACTTGTTTGTAAGGAAGTCAAAATCACTCACATCTACTTTTTCCTAGGATCTAGTGATATGTGTTTTCTGGAAAATTTTGCATACTTCCTGTAATTTTTCTGGAATATTTTTGTTTGCAAATTAGGGCAATTTGCATAGGAAATTTTTCAGTTTGGATCATAAAAGTTTTCTGATGCCCTAGAGAGTGATCTGATTTAACAAAATGGCTTACGCTGGCTCAGCTTGTCTCAGTGTGGAAAGCTAAGCAGGGTCAGGCCTGGTTATTACTTGGATGGGAGACCCCTCCTCTAGTTTCCTGTATTGAGCAGGGGGTTGGACTCTTAGCCTTGTAGGCTCCTTCCAACTCTATGATCTATGAAATCTATGTTTGTTTTGCTTGTATTTAGTAAACAACAAAGCTTAAAGTTATTTTTTTTTTGGTCACAATACATCACATGTATTTGACCTGAAATATTTGAGGGGGGGAAGTTAAAGCATACTTAATGTGATCTAAATGTTATATCATGTAGACATTTGTATTGGAATACTCGTACAAATTTAAAGACAATTGCATATGGTATTTCGTTTAACTTTAAGAAAAAAATAAAAGTACTGAAAACTATTGATACACGTAATAAATTTTAGCAACCCAAAGAACTGCATGTTATGCTGACAACTATATAAATTGTTACAATCTGTATAGGCTTGCTTCTTCCAGTTCAATCCTTGCCCATCCTTATTACTTCTGGCCAGGGTGCGAGTGATAAGTTGTTGTTGTTGTTGTTATTATTATTACTTACATTTATTAATCGTCCATCTGGCCGGCAACCGGCCACCCTGTTGGGTCTAAAAGACAGTAAATGGTTTGAGGAAGGAAGTGATCCTGACCACCTTGAAGGAGGTGGGTGTAAGACCCTGAAGAAGGCTTCCCAGGATCTAGGAGAGCTTGGTAACTACTGTCTGGCTGCAGATATTCCCTGTTTGGGCAAGGTGTTTTTGAGTGGGTTGTGGCCTTTAAACTTGAGACATTCCTTGATAAAGAAGATTATTTAGATGCATTTCAGTCTCATTTCTAGCCTCATTTGTGGGAGCTGAAATTGCCTTGGTCACTCTGGTAGATGCAAAAGACGTGGAATGTGACGCTGATTCTTCTGGACCTTTCTTTTCAGTACCATCAGACATGATATTGTTCCAGACCAGCTAGTTGGAAGGGAACTGGGTGCATCTTGCTCTGTTGATTTTGCTCCTACCTAACAGGCCAGTTCCAGAAGGTAGTGCTGGGAGACTGCTGCTCTACCCATTGATGTTGGGGTACTGCAGTGTTCCATCTTGTCTCCTATGTTATTTTACACCTACATGAAACCACTGGAGGAGATAATCTGGGGATTTGGAGTGAGGTGTGATTAGTATGCTGATAGGACTTACCGGTAGCTCTGTTGCTTTTCATCTAATATAGGTGAGGCTGTAGAAGCCCCAAGGGCATTTGCCAGTTGGGCAGGATATCTACTTAATAAATAAATAAATGGGTACCTGAATTTGGTAATGGCTAGATGGGGGCTCAGTAAACTGATACTCAGACCGGGTAAAACTGAGGTATTGCTGGTTGGTGTTACAGTTGATGGAAGGCATTTGGATTTGGCCTGTTCTGGATGGGTGTTCCTTACCACTCCCCCGCCCCCAAAGACCTGGCAAGTGGCTTGGAAATGAGGTTAGATCCAGCCTTGCTGATGGCTACCAGGGATGAAGATATTCTGCTTGTTGAACTCCCTCCCCTTTTCTATTTGCTGGTACCCACTCTGGCTTTTTGGCACTAGGTAAAAACTATTCTATTTATATGGATATATTTGACATTTAGTGGGCTTTCCTTAACTGAATGTTGTTTCTGTTGCATTATAGTTATTGGTGTTTGTATGAGTGATATGTCTATTCCACTGGACTTTATTTTATGATGATAGGTTGGATCAAAACAGCCCTTCTGTTCATAGAAGGTGCTTCAATCCAGCAGGCTCCCATGAAAGAAGGAGGGGGAGGCAGTTTTCACCTGTTTTTGCACCCGTCAAAATCGGCTCTGAATGTTTGGAGGATTCTCTGGAACATCATGGGTGGTGCCACTTGAGGCTGCAGGGGGGAGGAAGAATCAAGAATCTTCTCTTTTCCTTCTCCCACCCCTCTGGTCCATCTATTGGAGCCTCTGCTGGATCGAAGGCCATTGTGTTCATGTAAGGACTCCTGAGGAGTACCTTTGGATCCAACCCATTGTTTTCGATACTGTAAACTGCCTTCAGCACTCTAGTCAGAAAATGGGGTAGAAGTATTAATCGTATAAATATTTTAAATAAAACAAATCTGCATTATTCTTCCTTTACAGGTATTTACTGATGGAATCACCAATAAGCTTATTGGCTGTTATATGGGGGAAGAGATGGATGATGTTGTCCTTGTTAGAATTTATGGAAATAAGACAGAGCTGTTAGTTGATCGAGAGGAGGAAGTGAAGAGCTTCCGTGTGTTGCAGGCCCATGGTTGTGCACCACAGCTTTACTGTACTTTCAATAATGGCCTGTGCTATGAGTTCATGCAAGGAGAAGCACTGGATCCAGAACATGTTTGCAATCCAGAGATATTTCGGTAAGTCATTCGGCACTGCTGAATTATTTATTTATCATGTGTGCTGATAGCTACATCACTGAGCTGTGTACCTCACAGTGCTCTCTGATGAATGATGCCCCATTCCAGAGAGAACATCCTGTTTTGTGGATGAATTGACACAGAGGAAGGATTGTCCTTAAATATAGTCAGTTGTTTCATTGCAATTCTTTTGTAGATAAAACATATTATTGCAACCCATCCATTTTTCTGTCTCCTTGCATAAGACACTGGCTCATGCTCTGGACATCTCCCCCTTTTAATACTGTATGTTCCTTTCCTCTGACATTATTTTGTCACTCCACTGTCCAAAACTGCTGCAAAAACTATTCATTTCTCTTTCTTCAGATGATTTGACACCCCTCCTCAAATTTCTTCACTAGTTTCCCACTGCCTCTGCATTTGGCACAATCACCTTGGCCTTGCCTTGAAAGCTCTGCATAGACTTTCCCATCCTAGCCCTCTTTGTCAGTCTTCCAACGTTCTTGCCAGTGACTTTTGTTCCTCTAAATTGGCATCTCTGGGGACCCAAAGATCTCCTAAGACTCTGGTGGCATATTCTCCCTCACTCCCCTCCCCCATGTGCCTAGAATATCTGCAGTGCCACCACTCTTCCTTCAAAAGTGACTTTGTAGAATATAATATACATCAATATCTGCATAGATAACAGTAACTTCTTCCAATCTGTCAGACTACTTTAAACTCAGTCAGTCTGTCTTGCACACTCCAGTGCGATTAATCCAATTTTTGCTTTGCAATCAATAGAACTGTCCAGTTGTTCTAGTTCTTCAGACCACTTTGGAAGAAAGTCAGCGCTCAGTGATAGTTTGCATTTTTTTTTACTTCCATGGTGGTGCTGTAGTCATTAAAATATCCAGGTTCCCACTGTTCCGTAGCACCTAGTATTCAGAAGCATACTTACCTCTGGAGGCGTAGTATATATAGCCATCATGACTAGTAGCCATTGATATCCTTATCCTGCACAAATCTGTCTTAAGTCCCTTTTAAAACCTTCTTATTTGGTGGCAGTGAATTCTATGCTTAAATATGCACTGTTTGGAGAACTACTTCCTTTTGTCTGTCCTGAATCTCCCACCATTCAGCTTCATTCGATGACCCCAGGTTTTTCTATTATAAGAGTAGAAGAAAAGCTTTTCTCTATCCACTTTCTCCGCACCATGCATCATTTTATACATCTCTGTCATGTCCCCCTTACTTGCCTTTTTTCTAAATGAAATGGCACCATATGTTGTAAGCTTTCCTCTCAGTGTAGTTGACCTCAAGTACAAGGGAAGACAATATATTTGTAATTAGAGTGAACCTTTTGTTTATAATAGTTCAACTTCTTGCAGGCTCATAGCCAGACAACTTGCTAAAATACATGCTATTCATGCTCACAATGGATGGATCCCCAAGTCTAACCTGTGGCTGAAGATGGGAAAATACTTCTCTCTCATACCAACAGAATTTGCAGATGAGGAGTTACACAAAAGGTAAGTAGTTCCATAACTGTTATTCTAAAGCTCATGAATTAACATGGGCAAATATGCCCAGAGGTAAGGATAAATTGATTCATTATCCATCTTCAGCTTAGAAATGTAAAATAGATCTTATATTCCATGTAGCTTAGAAGGATTTAACATATTGTGTAAAGCAGCTTAATTAATAACACAGTTGAAAAAATAAAGGAATGGAGAAAACCATGTTTCCGTATAAAGTATTGAGAATTATATCTGTGTTCGTGCTGTGTGTTTTGAAATGTTTTTTTAAAAATTATTTTCAAACTCAAAAGGTTTCTAACTGATGTCCCAAGTCCTCAAGTACTTCAGGAGGAGATGGCATGGATGAAGGAGAGACTATCCAACCTGGGCTCCCCAGTGGTACTTTGTCACAATGATCTGTTGTGTAAAAATATAATCTACAATGGAAAACAAGGTAGGTATTGAACACAGCTGTAAGTAACCTTTAAGGATTGTTTTGTATTGCCTAATACACAGCAATAGCTTGTGGGGGGTAGATAATTACAACTGAACTTTGTTTTAAATAACTTCTGGCTATTCATACATAGTTACCATATGTTGCTTGATGCATTCAATGCCATTGCAGCTGTTGTGTAGAGATACTGTTTTAATAGCTGTAACTGATATTTTAGTATGTAAGGGGTTGCAGAAAAGAATAATTGCCTCTATAGTAGCAATCTATTATTGTACTGTGTTCAGACAGCAGAAATTTCAGGGTAAATTGTTGTCTTAACTATCCTTGATTCAAACTTATTGTTTCCAACAGCCTTGGGAGCAAATGTCTCCAGGTTACTGTGTGTTATCTCTGTATTCTGATTTGTCAGATATATTGATGCCACCGAGGAATTCTACATGGTGAAGTATCTGGAAAGATACTTTCCAAGGCTCTGTTTATACCTGCTGATGAGGTACATAGGTATCTTTAAAGTTGAAGAATTGTTTGTAAATATATTTGAGGTGAGGTATTCTGGAAACTAGCTAATTGGATTTATTTTCACTGTCAATGCCACCTGTACTTGAACTTCCGAAAGAATGCTTGTGTTCTAAGAATTGGATCACCTATAACTTCTAAAAAGTTCCAACATTTATTGCTGATTTTTGTGATGTGATAAAGTTTAGTTATTAAATGATAAATTAATTAGGACAAGGTGAAAGCCAGCCTTGGGGAATGCATGCTTCCTGCCTTCTCTTCCATTTGTTCATCATGTTTTTGTGTTGCATGTGCACCATATGAAACAGTGGTGCCATTTTTAACCAAAGATTGAAAGCCTCCTTTGAAGTTTGCAAACTATGTTTAGAAGAGAACACTGTTTCCATTAAGCATGTAATGCAAACCATGGTTAATACTTGGAAGGGACAGGGAAATACTCAGGAGAGAAGGGAGGGAATGTGGATTCCTAAGGTTGGTTTCTGATTTGCAAATCATGGCTTGCAGGGAACCAGCATTGCCTTTTCACCAGCCCTGTGTCCAAGCTGAATCAAATTGAGATGTTCATATTGAAGAGAAAGTAACATTTAGGAACAAAAAAAAGAAAAAAAAAACATTTTCAAAGAATGTTGTGTCTTGAAACTGATGCTTGCTTTATCAGGAGGTAAAGTTAGATGAAATGTGACCCAAATAAATTATTTGTAGGGAAACCACATAGGAAGGTAGAGGCCTTCCCCCCCCTCTTTTTTGGGGGGAGTATATTCTCTGCAACAGTTGTCCTGTTTTACTGATTATATGTAGGTTGCTCTGGGAGCCTTTTTTGGCTGAGGAGCAGGATAAAAATACTTTAAATAATAATAATGAACAGTTCCCCACTGCTGATGAAGCAAGCCACTCCTTAATCTGAACTAGACAAGCACTTGAAATTCCTGGGAGATTATGTGCCTTGGATTGTCCTAACCCAAATAATATTACTTACTTTATTGTGGTAAATATTAGTTGATCTAAGCAGGTTGTGGAAAAACAAATCCCTTATGTGTACTATTAAATCTGTTTTACACAGTTTAAAGCTCTCAATTGTTTTACATTTCCATTTCAATCAATCAAATACCCCCCAAAGCTTTTGATTAAGGAGGCACCAGTTGCATTATGGTTCTTCCCATGGACCCATCTGTGAGGTCCAGCCCCTGACTAGAGGTTAATACCCTGTAGTTCTTCTGCTGCAGTATCTACTGCCACAAGGGTCGTCTGACCTACTGATGAGTCATGAGACCCTTTGGGAATCTGTCTAGATCGCATTCCTTAGATTTGACTTGGAAGTCCAAAAATATGTTTGGGGAGAGACATATAAACTTGATTGATGATACGAATGAGAATTGCTTCATCAGATCTGAGGAAAGTGACTTCTCTGCAAAGACGTTTCTCATGGAACCTTTTTTACTGAGTGCCGAGACAAAAAGTTCAGAACTGAACGTTGTCAAAATTTCTAGGCTTGACATTCCCACTTTTGAAACAAATCTGCTGTCATTTTCTTTTGTAAACAGAGTGGAGAATAAATCAGTGAGAGCAGTACATCATTTAAGAGCATTTCTACAAAAACCAGTGTGTGAGTGTTTAGCATTTGGGAACAGGGAGGGGGAGAGGGAGAATTCTCGGTATGGAAAATTGCTTGCAACTTTTTAAAGGTGGGGAAAATACTAAGTGTATGTCGTAGCTAGACTGTATCCATTGAAGATGACGTGTTTGAATATTGCAGCACAACACATACACAGTAAGGGCAGATCTCAACTGACCATTTCCCATCTGATAGTTGTAGTTACCAAACGATAGGTGTGACTATCATTTGCTAACTCCCACTTAAGAGGTCTCTTGAATTAGCCCTAGCAGTGCTTAAGACTTCTGCAATGCTGAAATGTTGAGCATTGTTTTAATCTTTGAGTAAGTAAGCCATGTATAAAACACTAAAGCTGTGTATTGTCTTGTACTGGGCAACAATGTTTATGAAACTGGTACATAATATTATTAAGAGGAACCATTTACTTTTGCAGTGGAAACTCAGCTTTAACTTTAACTTAAGCTGGTCATGCAGTAGAACACAAATTCTTAAAGAATGCAGTTAAAATATCTGCATGCTAAAAATATTTTGCAAGTTACTTGAATAAAACACAGTTCAAAGATGCAGTTTGCTCTCGGTTGTCTTCCATTTTTTTACTTAAGGCTTTTTACTCCAGATTTTTAATATTTGGAAACATAACACTAACTAATGTGCCATTTTGTCAATTACCCTTTTAACTGTATCTATTGAAAGTTGGGCTCTGGCAATAACGGTCTATTATAGCACTTTATACACTAAGAGTGGTTCCCACCTAGATCATAATGTACTTCTATATGGGCAATACCCATATACAAGTATTATATGGGCAACGCCCATCATCTAACTTGAACTCCTACGAGTTCATCTAACTTGAACTCCTAGGAGAAAAGGCAAGGTAGAAATGTTTTAAAATAAATAAATTAAAATAAATAAAATGGCCTCTTTCTCTCACCTCTACTTGGAGACATTTTATATGTTTTGAGAGAACATTTTATTAGTATTAAATCAATTGTACTAAAAGTTACTTAGATAACTTCTTAAACTTCACCTTCTTAATCGCTTTGCCTCACAGTGCCTTTTACTTTGGCTTATCAGATGATTGGCCATGCTTGTGTTATGTTCATTTTCTTTTGTTAATATACTTGTTCTAACCATTTTCTCTCTTGCAGTGCAATCCTATGCATGTTCACTTGGAAGCAAGCCCCTCCGTGCTCTGTGGGGCTTACTCTCTAGTAAGCGTTTAGGATTGCAGCTTTAGTAGTTTGTTTTGCAACTTTGGATTCCAGACAAGTTGCATACGATTTTGCAGTAAATATCTACTGAAATGCAATGTAGTAGTCATACATATTCTACTGAGCTTTGTTTAGTGTTAGATACAAGGTTAAGTATTTAGCTTTCATCATTAGTGATAAACTCTTAAGCTTAATTCTTCGAAAGAACCAAATACATCATTACCCTTTATCCTAAGTCCACAACAAAGCTGTGAAAATGAGCTCTATTTTCTCTAACCATGACATTTTCTGTCATCCTTAAGCATCATCTTGTTCACAGACTTAGATAATAAGATAAATTAACTTACAGAGGTTCATGGAAGGAAAGTTTCCCCTGCCCCCACCCCACAGTAGTTCCTTCCATCGCACAGTGTTCAGGACTGTCCCCTCACCTTTCAGAGAGGCTTTCTGAAGGTCACAGATGGCTGCAGGGGGGAGAGGGGATGGAAAACTTTCCTTCTGTGAATTTCCATAAGATAATGTACCTTAGGATCCAAACCATTAGCTTGAAACACATGACCCTCAGTTACATGATGTCCTTACTAACTTATCCCAGCCTTCTGCAAGCAGGAAACAGTAAAACAGCCTTAAAGCCCAATTTATTTACTGATGCTGTACTACAACAAACTTCCCTTGGTATAAATCAGTGATTACTTGTATATTAAGAATCCTTCTACCTGCATTTCTGTAATCTACTCGAGATTCTGCTTTCTCCTTCAAATGGACCTGGTTAGGACATAATGTTTAGCCATAGTTTAGCATTGCATGCATAAGCCTGCTCCCCCATCCTCCGGTGTGGTTGTCAGGAGGAGGATGGAAGCATCTACTTCCATTTTCAACCAACCAGTTGTTTTGTCTGAAGCTGGATAAACTGTGGCTAGTTTAAACACAGTTTTAACTTGGTTTATTCAGAATAACTAAGTTTTAAACTAATAACAGTTTGTCCCGGCTTGGATCAAATGGCAAACTGCAGTTGGTTCCAGATTCTTTCTTATACCTGTTTTGGAGGAGGAGAGGAGAGGTGCACAAACCCAAGGCTCATTAATTAGTGTTGTATCTGAACACAGAAGCTGTCTCTCTAATTCAGTAAAACAGATATCATTAAAATTAAGTAACCTTTCATCTCTTAAAATGCCTAATCATAATCTAGATAGACTTCATATTTAATATAGATTCTAGGTGTTTAGTACTGTAGGAAAAATATGACATTACTTCTAGGTCTTTATTTTTATTTTTTGCATTTGCTAAATTGAGAAAATTGTACCAACTTCTCACAGTGTAGTATCCCTCTGTACAGTTTATAAACCTGCTTTTAAAAGCTGTAGCACATGGAAGAGAATAGTACTACTAAATTAAACAACTTTTGAGTTTTCAGTTCTTTCAATCTTTATCGGTGTTTACCCAGTCCAGTTAATATGCTAAGTGTCTCCTAAAATTCAAACTCTTCCCTTATTCTAGTTTCTGCTACTATAATTCTTAACACTGTTCAGGTGGCAAATTCTAAGAAACATTTAATCATAAATCATAGTGATTAACTTATAGAATATCTTAAATTGAGTATGTCGCTGGTGCAAGGACTTGCCTCATGCTGCTTCCTACCTTCTTATAGGCAAGGAACCACTCATGGATTGGTGGCGGTTCACTGAGGCCTCCTTAAGAATCAGCAGCGCTGACTGGGAAGCTGCTGCTCAACCTGGAAGTCATCTGGCTGCATTACAGAGAGAAGCTGAAGAGGCGGAGTCAGCTGGCAAAGTGTCAGCCTTTGGGCGGCAGCTGGAGTAGCTTAGGGGAAAGGAAAAAGAGAGTGGAAAAACAGAGGGGGAGATTGAGGCAGCTGGGAAAGGGAGAGATGGGCATGGGGGCTTGGGAAGCAGAGACACTGAGAACCAGAGGGACACACAGAAGAGAGTGACAAATGAGTGGATGAGCCAGGTGTTCCCAACAAGGAAAAGAGTGCTCCAGCGGGGCTGGAAGCCTGAGGAAAGCCCAAAAAGAATACCTGCCTTGTGGGGAGGAAGAGAATATTGTAAGGCAAAAGAGGGCATGGCAGGCTGAACCGGCATGCCAAGAATGTTCAGAAGCCTTATTGCCCCACAGTCTCCTCTTAAGCCAGAAGGGTCTCCCAGAGGTGAGGAGTCAAGGCAGTTGTCTTTGCCCCAGAAGCACCATAAGGAGTGGAAGATACAAGGAATTGACTTACCTGTCGTTTCCGTCTACCGGGCCCAGCTTCAGTGCAAGGTGTAGCCTGTTCTCACAGATAGAACCACCATCCTATAGACTGATCTCTGATTTACTTACCTTTGGTGCCTCGATCCCTGGATTGATTGTGTTATGGCTTAAGAAACAGCTGAAGTAAAACACATTTATTTTGTGGACTCCTGAGTTGCGTGCTTTAATTATGGAACACATGGGGGCAGCAGGCTTTGAGGCATCACTCCTACCCCTGCCAATGGGGACCGAGTGGTATAAAATAGCTTTCTATGTCTAATATCTTGCTTTTGGATCAGTAGGTATTCAATACTTTTATTCTTATGTAGGAAAAGAATTATCTTTTCAAGCAGCTTTCAGTTTTGTATAGAACAGGAGAATAGACATCTCTAAAGATAATGCATTAGTCTGCTTATAGCAGCTCACATAACATTAGGGTTCCAGAATGACTTATTCCGGCACATACACTCAGTTATAACTTCACAAACCTCCTCCTTCCAACTTGGCCTGACTTCTAGTTGTAGATAAAGTGTTATGGATCTTAAAATTAGTTCATTTAACTTCCTTCCCTGAAATTTGACAGTTTTTAATGGACTCTAGAAACTGGTGGTGAGCTGGACTTACTCACACAGTGCCAGCTGAAGCTGCCTCTTGCCGCTTTACTAGTTCAGGCTACTACCATTCAGGATATTAAATGCTAAAGTTTTATTGCCTTACATAACACATCTATAATTAACCAGCATTGAGTTAAGAAACAACAGTGTAAGTCCAGTTCTTGCATTCATATTTAGTTCTTTCAGAATGAATGTCATGTATTACTGTTCTATTATCTGTACTGACTGCAAATCAAAGTGCATTTCAGTATATGTTCTGTGTCTTTTTCGCCTCTTGCTTTCCTTTCCTCATAGGCTTCTCTTCCTGACAAAACTATTCATCACTTAAAAGCCACAGTTGTGATGGAATGGTTAAGTTGAGTTATAACTTCCACTAGATGTCCTTGAAAACATTGGTTGCATCAAATGCAGTGTATAGCACAAAGGGAATTCCCTACCCCACCCTCAATCCTTTCCTTAGGCTCAAGGGGCTCTCAGGAATGCCTAGGATGTGGGGTGGAAAGCTGCAGTGGGAGGTCCACCTGATTCTATCTCCCACTGCAGCCTCCCCCCCCCCCCCCCCATACTAGATGCTCACGTTGCAATTGATACAAGCTGTTGGCCACGGAATGGGAATTCAATAAGCAGCATTTTGATTAGGATTTTCAAAAGCATTTTCTCATTTTAAATTTGTGATGAGATTCCTTTGATACAAGCAGAAGCAGGTTTGGGTAACTAGTTTTAAAGTAAACATTGCAAATCGATTCCCCTGAGGACGTGGGGAACCTAGCTTTGCAGAAAAGAATGACTACCCTTCATGAACTAACCTTTACTCATTCTGCCATGCAATTATGTTTCATAACCGGGTGACCGGCCAGATGGGCGATTAATAAATATAATAAATAAATAATAAATAATGGGGAGTTTCTCCTTGGCATAAACGAAAATAGGTGTAGAATGTTAGGCATAGAAATTGATAAAAGTATGCCTACCCGCAACCGTGTTTCCTTGAAGTCCAAAATCAAAGGGAGCTATGCATCTTGAACATTTGTATTTCTTGCAGAACTTAAATTTAAGGCTGAGTTCCACTGTAATGCCAGTCTGGAAAAGGAAAGGCAGTGAAATGCAGAACTTTTCTCTTTAAAGTTTTGTGTCTTATCAAATATGAGTTTGCCAAATTTTCTTCGTCTGCTACAGATTAGGTATGCCATTGTTGCTGCCAAGTGGCGGCGTGCACCGTGCTACTTAAAGGCACTGACTGGAGGTTTATCGCATCACTTGTTCGCATGCACCTCCCCCTAGGAGAGCACGGAGCCTGGTAACAGCCTCATCTGTATCTTAGCTTCATTTTCTTATTTTGTAATACTGTTAATTATAACTGGAAATTAGTATTTGAATAAAAGCAAGAGTTAGCTGGTGGTGATAACAGCACTGCAAACATATATCACAAAGTATAACTTGAGTGCAAAAGAATGTTTATTTTAAGTAATTGCCTAATGCTTTATACATGCAGGCCTTTCACCTGCCATCTTTATCGTGTTTTAAATGCAAATATTTGAATAAAAAAAAATATATGAACGGGCTTCTCTTAAATGTTAGCTCCATTGTATGACAAAACAGTAATTAAGCAAGAGTTCGGCTGTGCATCTTTACTGGTTCATAAGATGAGCTGAGTGGTTTAGGAAACAGCAGTCATTTAGAAGCTACAAGAATTAGTTTCATGATTTGCCTGTTGGGTGTAAATTACTCTCTGGCTTGCTATAACAACATTGGTGTGGAAGTCTCTATAGAACTTACAGAAATTTCAAATGTTTTAAATATACAGTAATACCTTGGATTGCAAGTAACTTGGTTTGAGAGCGTTTTGCAAGACAAGCAAATTTTTAAATATTTATTTAATTTTTTTTAACTTGATATGCAAATGATGTCTTGCAATACAAGTACTGTAGTACGGCTTAAATTAAAAATCTCTGTACAATTTTTTTGGGGGGGATTTCATTTTGATATAAGAGTGTTTTGGATTACAAGCACGTTTCCGGAACGAATTATGCTCTCAATCCAAGGCATGACTGTATTCTAAAAACTTGTTTACAGGGCTCTAAGAGCATATCTATGCTACAAACTTATACTGGTTTTATCAGTTAACTGTCATGACTAAAGAATCCCGGAAAACTGTATTTGTAGTGAGAGTGCAGAAAACTGTTAAGAGATCCTTGGCCTCTCACAGAACTACAATTCCCAGGTTTTCCTTGGAAGAAGGGATGACTGATTAAACTCCTTTGTTATGTAACATAGATAAGGATTGCTGGCAAGATGTTCTAGCAGTGGGAAAATGTAATTCTTAAGCTCACACTGCACCATGTTTAAATAAAATACTGTTTACTATCACAGCACAACATATTTTCCCTTGATCAGTCATACTTGTAGTCTCTCCCACTCAAAATTTGTAGAAAAGCAGACAGTTGAGAGTTTTGAAACATAGTGGTGCTGCTTGGTTTCTTCAGGTTTAAAATCTCTGAGGAAAGGCTAATTGAAAGATCACATAATTGGTTTGAATATTTATTATAATGGATAATGCAGCTTTTTTTGTTCTGATATTGAAGAAATATTTGCCTGGGAGAATATGTGCCACAATGTAGGCAAGGTAACAACTTTTTACAGAGTCTAATCCTGTGTGAAGTAACAAAAGGCTATGGAAAAATAACACAGGACACATATCAGTTAATGCAAAATTACTAGTATTGCATTAAAAAATGCCTGTAAGGATGGTAGTTGATCAGATGAGCATTATATATTCAGAGGCCAAGTAATTCCCATTATATGATTTTAAGATAACTGATGCCCGCTGTGGAATTAAAGCAAATATGATGCTTACATTTAACTGTCAAACAATTAAGAACATATGTCTTTAATAAAGAAGCTCATTCTGTTTGTTAAAAGAACAAAATCACAGCCTTATCCTGGAATGTCTTAAAAGTGCATGCAACTGAGCACAGCAGACTGGAACACACTGGCATGTGTTAAAAGGCACAGTGAAGTTTCAGGGTATTGTCCTATGCTTACTCTTACAAATTTTATTTTTTGTGTCTCGTGTAGGTGATGTTCAGTTCATTGACTACGAGTACGCCGGATATAATTACCTGGCTTACGATATTGGGAACCACTTCAATGAATTTGCAGGTAGTTTAGTAACATGGTTTTTCTGTAGTTAATTAATATGTGCTTGATTAATTGCTAACACTATGGTTAATATGGGCCTGATTCGATCTTCTCTCCTCCCCATCCCTGTCCATTGTGAGCAGAAATAGTCCTTGGATTTGCTTACTCCCCCCCCCCCCCCATACCTCAGTGAACACTGTGAACACTGCCTCAGTGAACACTGTGAACACGGGGGAGAATTCCACTGTGGCTTGAACACAGAAATTGAATTCTGCTCTGTGCACAGTAACAGAAGTTGGTGTGTGTGTAAGTCCAGCACTGTCCTGATCCTACTGTGCTGAGGAAATTTCTGAACAATTTCTGCCCTTGCCTATAGGGTTTAACCCCCTGTGCCCTTTGTTCCTGCTTTTAATCTACATGTTTCTCCTGTGGATGCATGCTATAATGTTCCAAGAAGCAATGTTCAACAGCAAGATTAGAGGGGAGACATGAGGAGACAATGTGGGAGGAGGTTCTTACTGAAATCATGTCCTTTTTAAAGCTCTTAATTGCAGCTCAAGTATAAATCTATATGAATTATGTTCTAACTAAGTGTCCTTTTAGGTCTATTTCACATAAGAGGGTTTCATACATAGGTATTGCTTCACTGTAGCAAAATCACTTCAGCACCATAATGTGTGACGAATGTACACACAATAGGAAGTTTCGGTAATGTGTGATTCCTGTTGCATGTGTATACAGTAACACATATTCATTTCTTACAGGTTACAACTCAGCCTGTCAGTTAAAGGGTTTTTAGGGCTCAATCCTATGCATGTTAGATAGAAAAAAGTCCTACAGCTCCCAGCATGCCCCAGCCAGCCATGCTGACTGGGCACGCTGGGAGTTGTAGGATTTTTTTTGTCGAAACATGCATAGGATTGCACCGTTAGTGTATTAATCATCTGCCTTTTAACCAATCAATTACTTAAAATTAAATCTGTTGACATATTGCCAAAACCTACATACAGGTTTCTGTTTAGATTCTGAAGAAACTAGAAGATGCTCCACTAATGAAAAGTGACCACCTGTGGTTAGTCAACTAAAGTTTTAGTTGGTTGATTTGTTGCTAATTAAACATATTAAAGTTTGCCGCCATAGCTACAACATACACTTACTGTTTCTACATGGAAGTAATATCCATTAAGGTGCTTGCTTTTGTGGAGCAACAGACATGCATGTTTCAGAGTAGCACACAGTTGGTTATAATGTACAAAAATAAGCATGTCTTGGTTTTTTCCTAGGTCTGTGTACTTTGCTAGGTCAGTGTTCCATATGATGACTGCCGACTACCGCAGATTTTATCTTGTTATGCATGTTGGCTAATGAGCAAGGTATAACATGGAAATGCTGAAATTTGTACAATTTCTGGAAATGTCAAGCTTTCTTTTTAAAAAATATAACTTTCTCTTAGGAGTGAGTGAGGTAGACTATAGCCTCTATCCAAGCAGAAAACTGCAAGAACAGTGGCTGAGAGCTTACCTGGAAGCCTACAAGGAGTATAAAGGATTTGGAACAGATGTCACTGAGAAAGAGGTTGAAGTGCTTTATGTCCAAGTCAACCAGTTTGCCCTGGTAAGTTTAAAGATTTTTTTGGCTTATACACTTCAAATATCCCCTTTCTATATGTTCCTCTACAACAGAACATTTATTCTAAATATTAGGCAATATCTGTGAATTGGGTGTTATATGCACAAAAGAAGCTGGAAATAAATCCTCTTTATACTTTTGGATGAAGTACTTAGTACTGTCTGTCATAGGTCTTTGAAAAGTGAATTGTTTCTAGGCCTTTTGCTCTGGCTGCCACTTGAGAGAGCAGATCCAAACAATCTAGAATACAGTGGGTGAATTCACATGACATGGCAGCCCACCTGCAAATAAGCTACACAGATTTCATGGCTGCATATGTCTCTGTCAAAAAAACCCCCTGTTTTAAAAGAAACCCTTTCTTTTGACAGCTGTCAAAAGTAAGTGTTGCCATAAATGGGGTGGGCTGTGCTTTTTCAGTTTCCTGAGCACCTAGAGAATCGGGAAAAGGTGGAAGACACTGAGAACTGTCAGGCCCACACTTAAAACCTAAAGGATCTTGCTGTGAAGGAGGTGATCTACTCGCCACCCCCTTTTGCAAGCCAATATCTTCTTGTGGCTTTGCTTTCACTTGACAGCTGTCAAGTGAAAGCAAAGCAACATTTGAAGCCTGGGTTTGTCAGTGTCTGGATATTGCCTGCTTTGATAGAAGGCACTTACCAGGACATTGTCCAGGCAAGCCTTCAAATTTCAGGTAGTCAGATTTGTGCACTTGTGCAGTTCTGAACTACTGACCCAAAAATTAATTTTTTTTTTAACAAAAACATTTGCGCCCATCTCTGGCACAAAAAAACCAGGGTGGAGAACCAGTGACAGCTGCTCTGATGTGCCTCTTGGGCAATTTGGAGGGGCTGTCGCTGGCTGTCATTTTGGAGATGGTGAAAAGTGATCTCTGGGGGGGGGGGAATGGGTGGGGGAGCTGTGGTGACCACAAAAGGTTGCGATCAGAGCTGAGGAGAGCGAGCCAGTGATGGTTGCTCCAAAGTGCCACTTGGGCGCTTGTTGGAGTGGCTGCTACTGGCGGTAGCTTGGGTGACCTCAGCAAGAGCAGCAAGGGGTTTTTGTCGCTCTTGCTGAGTGGCTCACTCACCACTTCCCTGGACCCATGTTGAGATTGGTGTTCCGGGTTGGATGACATTGTTGGACCCAACCCATCGTGGGTCCAACAACTCCTTGAACAAGCCATGGGTTGTCAGGGTGGCTTGTTGCCCCCAAACAAGCCACCCTGCAGGAAGCAGTCCAGGTTTGCACAACACAACAACCCACCATGACTAATTACCCACAGTAGGTTGCTGTGTTGTGTGAACTCAAGTCAGTCTCTGGGAAAGGGTAACAATATTCTAATATGAGATGGTGAGAGTGGGTTCAACCTAATCTCCTGTTGAAACATGTATTATAGACAATGGCTAGGTTCGCAAAACACAACAACCTATCGTGGATTGCTACCCACAATAGGTTGTCATGTGCGAACCCAGACCATTTCCCCCAGGGTGACTTGTGCGTGGGCAACAAGCCACCTCAACAACCCATTGGCTGTTGTAGGGGTTGTTGTGCCCAAGATGGGTTGTTGTGTTATCCGAACTTGGGGGAAGCTGGTACTGGCTCTGCCCCACCCCCACACTGTGATTGTGAGGCATTTCAGCCTGCCATGGCTTATTTTCCCTTTAAACATTTTTTTCCCTGGAGATCCCTGTTTTGACAGCTGTGAGCAGTCCCTTCAAAGTGTCTCATCGACACATTGGAGGGGCTGCCCGTGGTTGCCAAGCATTTAAAAAAATTCTTTTGGCACCCTGTAATTTTTGCGGAAAAAAATATCTAAAAGTTTTTACCATGGTACTGCGCAACTACGAATTCAATGCACAGGGGATGGGGACCTTCAGGTGGGCCATGTGCAGGTGTGGCCTGGGCAAAGTTCAGCAGGTACAACTGGCATTGCCTAAGCAGGTAGTGTTGCCCCCCCCCCCCCCCCAATTTGGTTACATCTGAGAGCTGTCAAGTGTGAGCTGTCAGATGTAATCAAAGGCGCGAGTGATCATTGCTCGCAAAAAGTGGGTGATAATTTGTTTACCCCCTTCACGGCAAGATCCTCGGGGTGGGGTTGCAGGGGCTAGGGGCTCATGTAACGCCAGGGTTCCCTTACTTTTGCACTTGTTTCCAAGAGTCTAGCACCTTGGAAACATGCAACAGTGCGGGCCCACCCCATTTACAGGAGTAGTTTCCTTTGACAGCTGTCAAAGTTAAGGCTCTATTTGTTAAGTGGGATTTAGAAAGGGTTACAAAATTTCTTTTTGGTATGCAACTATACTGGTACCAGTATCATCTGTCGGGCTCACTGTGGGTTGTTCACACAACAACCAACCCACCCTGACTTATTGCCAGGGTGGGTTAGCGTGACGTGAGAACATGCCCAATGTTTTCTGTCAATTCCTTTCCATCCCCCCCCCCCCAAAGTAAATAGTACATATCTCTGAAATTTCATAGGTTTGAACACAGAAGGCTCACTGAAACGTTAATACTTTCTGTCTTGAAAATACATAATAGGACATTGAGTGTCCTGTAGGAATAAGGCCGTCGTATTAAGGGCAGTCCTCCAACACCTCATTCTTCCTACAACTCTTTTGAAAAGCTATGCCATATCCCACCCACCCCAATATGGATATGTGACTCAAGTAAATTGTTGTTGGGAAAGTTTCCCCTGTACAAGAACACTTACTGGCTATATTGGCTACATGTAGCTAAGACAACTCACTTGCCTCCCTTCAGTTTTGTTCAGGCTTTTTGATCTAAAGTCATGTGAGCATAAGTGCCTGCTTCAGCTTTTTGGCAAAAGGCTAATGACTTCATTTTCTTGAAAAATGAAACTGCAAGTTTTTATTTTAGAATACACTCTTAACTTCAGAGTATAATTACTGTAGTGTAAATAGATTTCAGGTTTTATGCTGTATTTACCTGATTTCTTAAAATCCTAGCTTTAGAATGTGGTTGGCTGTTTTACTGTAGTATTGTCCTAAATATTTATCATGTTAGTGCTTCAGGGGATTGAATTTACCAAACAGTTGAAGACTGCATGAATCTAATTTGCAGAGCGCACATGAACAAGCTGCCAGAAATAAAGTTGTCTTCAATGTTCACTAAACATCATTATGTAGGGGATTATATTAGAAGAAACGGGAACCATATTAAGTACAAGACAAAATGGTAAAAATAGAAGTGCATCCATTGTTTAGATAAGGAAGATGATGTTGGTATGGTGTGTGTTTTTCTGCAGGCATCTCATTTCTTCTGGGGATTGTGGGCCCTAATTCAAGCCAAATACTCCACTATTGACTTTGATTTTCTAGGGTAAGTAACAGCGTAACCCTATATGTGTATATTCAGAAGTTCATTGGGATTTGCTCTGAGATAAGTGTGTATAGGATCGCAGCCTAAGTCTATAGATCTTTGTGCTGTCTGTGACCTTGACTTTCAAATATTAGTTCTGTAAATAGTTCCCAAAGGGCAGGTGCAGGATTTTGAGTTTAAAGTACCCATAATTGTCTGTTTCTAAAATAGTTACTTTCTATTACTAAAAATATTTTCTAGAGCTAACAAGGGCTTAAAATAATTAAACATTTTAAAATGTTAATCACCTGCCATTTAATAGATTAAAATAAAATTTGAAAATTTTATGAAGGTGTCTCTGATTGTATTTGTTCACTTTCATCCTGTAACCAGCATGTGTGTAAACTCCTCTCCCCAAATCTAAATTTAAAGAAGTTCTTCTGTGCAAGGACCTGTCTCTGACTTGTGGTTCTGTAAGGGGTCCTATACTCCAGTAGCACTATGCTAGTGATGATTTTGAAATACTGATATGTAAGCACTAACAATTTAGTAAACACAAGCTATTTTTAATATTTTCGTTTTCATTCTCTGTTACAGAATCACAACATAAACAAAATTAAATTGGTGGAGGCTTCAGCACCACCACAAAGACATTAGAGCTCACGCTGGCTCAGCTTGTCTGAGCGTGGAGAGCTAAGCAGGGTCAGGCCTGGTTATTACTTGGATGGGAGATCCCCTCCTCTAGTTTCCTGCATTGAGCAGGGGGTTAGGACTTGATGGCCTTGTAGGCCCCTTCCAACTCTATAATCTAAGGATCTGTGAAATGTATCTCAGGAGAATCTGAGTGATGTATAAGAAAGTCCCTGGTTTGAATCTTGCTCTTGTCATGAAGTCACTATGTGGTCTTGGTCACTGAGTTTCATGTCTGCAATATGGGGACAATAATACACTCCTACCTTCTATGGCAGGGGTAGACAACTTGGTCCTCCAGATGTTTTGGCCTACAACTTCCATCGTCCCTCACCATTGGCTATGCTGGCTAGGGCTGATGGGAGTTGTAGGCCAAAACATCTAGAGGGCCACAAGTTGCCCACTCCTATTCTGTGCGGTAGTAAGGATTACAAGAAGACAATGTAGGTGAAGAGTTTTAAATGCTGAGGCTGCACTCCTATGCATGCTTACTATGAAGTAAGGCCTGTGGAACTCAGTGGGCCTTGCTTCTAAGTAAACATGGCTTACGCTGACTCAGCTTGTCTGAGTGTGGAAAGCTAAGCAGGGTCAGGCCTGGTTATTACTTCGATGGGAGACCCCTCCTCTAGTTTCCTGCATTGAGCAGGGGGTTGGACTCGATAGCCTTGTAGGCTCCTTCCAACTCTGATCTAGGAAATCTATGTTTAGGGTTGCATTGTGAGAGCTTATAAAAATGCTAATTATAAACATTGATTAAAACTTGCCGCCCCAATATTTTGACATTACGAAGTAGAAACTAAGGTGTTAACTGGGCTACATTTACTAGGCTAGTTGGCCTTTGACTGGATGAAAAATCTGAATCCACCAGCCCATAAACTGTTCCATCTGTTGTTGTGGTGTGAAAATCCTTTTCCTATTTACGTACCTGTCTACCACAACTAAATTGGTCTGATGTTTCTCAAATGTGTCCAAGACATTAGATAACCACTAGATGGCAGAAAAAACTAAAATTAACTGCACAATACTTACGGTATACAAGGAGAGTCATGGTAAATTGTGCCACAAAGGCAATAAGACTTCATTTAACATTTTTATTTCCCCAAACAGGTATGCAATTGTTCGCTTCAATCAGTATTTCAAAATGAAGAATGAAGTCATGACATTAAAACTTCCTGAGTAACAACTGAGAACTGCGGTTATCCACATCTGGATAAGATTCCTTTAAGTTTTTTTGTCCTGAGTACAGATAATGGAAAAAGCTAAACATTTGTTAATTCTGTAATGTTCCTATGGTGGTTTTTGCTTTTCATTGCCTCTAAACAACAATCTTTTAATGTTAAACCTAAAATGAAAATCTTATGTTGTAGAAGGAATAGAAACATTAGATTTATAAAACATAGGGGAAGCAAATTTAATCCTTTATCTCGTAATTTTTAACGTGATATGTGAATTATTTATTATGAATTTTAACATTCCATTGCTGCTTTTCATCAATTCTCTTTAAGGGAGGGGGTGCAGGCTGTAATACTATCATCTTATGTTACATTGACATTAACGTATGAGAAGTCAGTATAAAATTGTCAAACTGCAAACTGTACAAAATCTATACATGAACAACAGCAGTTGCGCTGAAGTACACAACTGATTGGTGTGGAGTAGAGAGTGGGACAAAGTACTTTTCATGCTGTAACTTCTAGAAACCCTGTCTAAGTACGATGGAGGGAAAAACTGGACGTCCTTCTTGTATAACATACAGATGAAAATTTGCAGTGGCCTGCTCACTCATTAACGAATACATACCACCACATAGTCCCTATGTAGGCTTTGAAATTGTAGGAGGAGGCTTTTAACTTCAAATGTAAGCTTTAAATGACCACTGTACCAGTATGTCATGTCATTTCCTCCCTTAAAAAGGATTTTTCAAAACTTTTGAATATTTTGGCATATAGTCTAGGGATAGACAAGATACTGTAGTAAGAGCCAGCAGGACAAGCTGTTGAACAGTCCTGTAGTGTTTGGGAGCAAAACTGTACCATTGAATTTTATGATTTGTTCAGTCTTCTTTGATTTTATAATTTTTCTTGTCTACAGTCTTTAGATATGTTAGTTACTAGATTGTCTAGTTCCTTTGCCAGATGGTGGCAAATTCATGGCTAGCCCAAAGCCTCAAGGTTAAAAGATCATTCTTGAAATAGATGGCATTTGAAGAGTGAGGATTTGATCATGAACATGTTTTTCTTTTTTTTTTTCAAAAGCTATCCTACCAAGAATGGTTTGAACTTCAAAAATGTGAAATGAAACACAAATGTTTACTTAGAGTGTGTGTGTGTCTGTGTGTGTGAAGAATGGGGAAAAGGCTTTAAACTTTGAAAGTCACTGCACCGTTGAGTAGTCATGCAGACAACTCTGTTAGTCTGAAACGTTTCACTTTGGTCACTTAAGTGCCCATATGTACAAAGTCTGTGTTCATGCACAGTATGTGAAAACCCAGATATACCTTAAGTAGAAATACTATGGGGAGCCTGTTGCACAGACTCAGCAAGGATATTTATTCAGAATTATTTTATAGTACTCTGTAAAATAAACATTGGCTAAAATATAAGCCTGGTTTGATTAATGATACATACAGTAGTTAACAAGGATGAAAAGTACACCCCCAAAGATCACTGAATGGTCTTCTGTTTATTTAGAAAAACAGTATCATGGTTTTACTTATATTTTGAGGTATAATATTTCTAAAGCCACAACCTTCAAACGCCCTGCACTGGAGTAGTTCTATTAGGAAATAGAACTATTCCATAGAAAGTAGACCGCAATCTGAAACCTAGTCACTCTTAAAACTTTAATACTAATGGACTATGGTAACTATACTTTTAAGAAGCATTTTTTTTTTTTTTTTTTGGCACTTACCAGTATACTTTCTTAAATTGGGCAGTTTCTCTTGATGTTCAGTGTTGAGCTAACTAGTTAGAGGAAAGTGTAATTTATCAAGTAAAGGATGTCACTAGAGCTTTAGAAAATGTCAAAACACAGAATAGATCTTCTCTCCTGAGAACTGAATTTCTTTGTCAAAGTCTGATTCTCTCCATGCATTTTAGTATAGTCTTTAATGCCATCTTATAAAATCATTAGTATAGTGAGACATGCAAGTATTAGATGAATTTATGGAATTAGATGATTAAGGATTTGATTTTCATAAAGCTTAACATGGCTTTGTTAAAAACGGTATCTGAATTAAGTCCTTTTTAGAATGTTACTGTTTGAAAAATGCAGTTGTACAGAATTTCTCAAACAAGTTTGCACATTAAAATACTGGAACTAGTTCTGGCCAGTGCAGGCAAGTTTAAGGAATGCTTGCTAGTGGCTTCAGTCTTACTAATTTATGTGAAACATTTTTTTGACATTGGCTAGATAGAGGATGATATCCCAAGGTGTCCCTCTCCCTGAGAGCTAGTTGCATGTACTGGAACAGTGTTCTCCAACCTTGGGTCCCCAGATGTTTTTGGCCTACAACTCCCAGCATGCTGGGAGTTGTAGGCCAAAAACATCTGGGGACCCAAGGTTGGAGAACACTGTACTAGAAGACAGTTTAGGCCTTCCGTTTTGCTGGAAGCAGAAGTGATCCAGGTTGTGTCTCCATGGCCACTATACCAGCCTTTGCAGATATTGTTGGTATACCCAACAATATCGGGCTGAGCTTAATCTGAATTTTTTAAAGAGCAAAAACGTGACTTAGTAGTGATGAGCCAAAACAGAAACTTTGGCTTAGTCTCCTAATGGCTGGATTTTAACCTTGCATTGCTATATTTGCCAAAATTATTGTGGCTTCAACATATTTCAGAGCAAAGAGCTCTTGAACCTTAGTCAAGCACAATTAATACTACTTTAAGGCATTTTCAGAAAGGAAGCCCTGTTACTTTGAAGACTAGTGCACGCAGCTTAGTTTAGGGAAATTAAGTTAAACCTTGGTTCTTTCTAAGCTGTGTCTATTTCCCCCTCTCTCAGTTGAGGCTATCTTGTCCCCATTTTAAACTGAGTTCCTGAGGTGGCCTTGTCATATAATTAAAACTTTTCCCCCCAGCCTGTTCACATTTTTCAAGTACTTGAACTTTTTTTCCAGAGCTCTAGAAACAACCTTATGTAATTCTGGCTGTGACTTGCCAACAAACTGTTCTGTTGCCTTTACTTTTAAGCTAAAGGTTCTGAATGCCACCCCCAATGACACTGTAACAAACATGTACAGAAAATTATAAAGAGGGTATTAGCAACGGCATTCAACCCTGCATAACATCAGCCTACAGACCATAGTGGCCTAGTAGCTTTTGTAAAGCAGAATTGCGTGGATTTTTCATCACACCGGCAATCAGACCAGGTTAATCATCATACCTGATTTATCCAGACACCAAAGCTTCTTAGGTAATGGTGGTGGATTAAAAAAAATTTTTTTTGGTATTGTTTTGAACTCTGGCCTGGGGTTCTCAATGTGAATTTTGTAGAAGGCTTAGCTAACTGATTTATGGTAACCGGGTCTGACTGTGTATATAAAATAGTGTAAATAACCATTTGTAAATTAGTGTGAATTGTATGGTACCTCGCATTTATGAACTTACGTATTTCATTGTACTCTCCTTTTGTAGAAATTTTGATGTAAAGAAAAATCAATTCTTCATATGTGCTGACCTCTTATTGTTAAATTGATCACATTCAAGGGTAAACTCCAATAGGATACAGTACCTGGAAGTACACATTAGCTTTCATAATGCACCTTTTTCATTGTGCCTGTAGTGTCTGCTTTCATGTTCACACATTTACTTCGGAGGAAGTAATTATTCTGAAAATGAATGTTAATACAATAATTGGATTTAAGTGAACAATGCCCACTATTCCAGTAGGGAGCAGATTGGCTCATTAGAGGGGAAAGGACTTTCTCATTTGACATAAATAATGAAGTTCCACTCTGAGGCCAACTTAATACTGTGGTTTCTCAGTGCATGGATAGTTGGCTTTTGCTGAAGGAAAACCTTGTGCAGGTTCCTTTCCTGATAGTATAGGCCCCTGTGAAGTAAATAGGATCATCAAAGCATTTTTTTAGGCAGGTAGGGGTAATGCAACAGGAAGACATAACTATATATAAATTGATCTGTGTTACTGTGGCATGTCACAGCAGCAAAGATATAGTCAAGTACTAGAAGCAAATGAGTTGAAATCTTAACATAACATGAGTTTATAAGAACTCTAGGTTGTATTTAGGCCTGCAAAATGTTTGGCTCTTCATAACTTGCCTGGTTTTGTGCCCACTGACTCACTTTTTCTGAAATAATGTTCTACACATGGAGGGAGAGCTTTATGTTGGGTGTCCTTGAAGGTTGTTAAGGTTGCATGCATTCCGGGCTAGCCTTTCTGCCTCAGCAAATTCTGTAGCACTACAAGTCTCTCGAAACGAATCCCATTTCTTTGGTAAAATCTTCATCCGAGTTAGAAGCTTGTCTTTGTCATTCCTGGTATGTGTTTTTGGGAACTTGTATTCCATTGTACTGAGTCTAACTTTTAACATTCATTTAATGATACTTTTTATTCCCTCTCTTTATGCCATCCCTCCAAGCTTGACCTGAGCAGTTAATCTGTAGTCCCAGCTCTTCAACATAGCTTGCCACTCTCCATAATTCAACTGTGAGCAGTTCTGTTTCCATTTAGTCTCTGGACCTGTGCCCTCCCCTCCACATTTTGGTATTTTGTCTAATCTACTTGGCATTGGGAAAATTATGGACAATTTGTCTTGTACATGTGGAGCATAGATGTTTTTTTAAACTAACCACTTGAGTAAGGAGGAAGACTCAAAGGTGGTAGAACCACACATAACCAGATGGCGCATGATTAAATCTTTATTGCATGCAGACCTCTGGAATGGGAAAAAGTACATGAAAGTTGTTTGCATATGCCAGTGATAGGAAAAGTTGATAATGCATTTTGTTTTTCAAAGTGGTTTTAATATATTCTAACATAGTGATGAATTACCAAAGTACTCTTTATCTACTTTAACCAAGTACATAGTGCAGTGCTGAGTGTCAGTGAGTAATCCTATCTTCTGGTTTCAGTGACACCCCTCCCACCCCCAAAGTACAGACTGCATTTCCCCAAAGACACAGGCTTTCACATTGACACTGGCTGTTGAAAAATTTGCTATACAAATCTTCGGTGTTCTCATAGCAATAGAGCTCACTGATCTCTCATGGTGTCTTGAGAAGATGAATAAATATTTGCATAGAGTTAGGATTGAAAAAGTAAATGTTGGTGTGGGAATTCGCCATTTTGACAGCCTTTTGGAAGCCCATCAGTATTAGTCGAGCTGACTAATGGATGGTCTTCAGCAAATTCTTTCAGATTTGACTCTCCATATGAATAATAGCAGTACTAATTCACAGGTTGGATGTGAAGATGTCTAGTAAAGCACTGCAAACCAGAAGTGCTGTAGAAATTATAAATGCAATGCTTTCATTATGAAGGGAAATACTGATGAGGACTAGATAAAATCAGATGCCGCATCTCCACTGGGAAAATGAAGATGAAGAATAGACATTAGTCATAAAGTGCAGTAAATTTACTGCCTGGACCTCAACGGTTTCTTGTGCTTTCTGGGATGCCCTTGGTATGCAGCTGTTCATTTTCAAAGGTAGACTATAATTGTTTGTGGCTGCTTAATACTTGATTGTTGCCAATAGTCTCAGCACTGAAAATATTCTGGTACCTCAGGTAATTAAACTTGGCATTTAGGGTTTATTGATTTCTTCTTGAGGCCTACTGTCCATATCTCTCTGACAACGACACATTAAGAGCACTTCCTGTAACTTTCGATTGTCCCATTACATTACATGTCTAGTCCGATCTTGTCCTGTGAAGGGTTTGCCTGTCTAAAGGAAGGAAAAAAGTAACCTCATCTATATGTTATGAATGGAATTAAATTGTGCATTCTGTTCACTGGCTTGTACTGGAGTGAAATGTTTTTTTTTTTTTAAGCTAAGCATTGTTGAAGCTATGTAACAAGGCCTTTTACCATTGATTTCAATGAAGGAATGTATCTTGCAAAGAGATTTATATTATGTAAATAGTTCAAAATTGGTTGTAACAATAAAGCTGGTTTCTAACTGCAGTAGTGGCCTTTATTCAGATGAATTTGTGTTACATCTGCTCGTATAACCCATGGTAAGCCTTTTTCAAAACAAACAGGTTTCTCAGAAATAACCACTTCCAGATGTTAAGGGTCCTATGAATATTTAGACAGAAAAAAGTCTTAAAACTGCTGGGAGTTGTATGATTTTTTATGTCTAAACATGCATAAGATTGCACCCTAAGTCAACTGAAACTTTTCCAAGGTTAACATTTAGCTTCTGAAGTATATTGACACGTTTATATTCCATCCAACCCCAAATGTTCTGGGTTGGTAGCAGTATTAAACATTTTTAAGCACTCAAATATCCAGCAAAACAAGTACTGTATGTCCTTAATTTTGGCTGTTAAATACAGACATTTAATTTTGTATGAGTGATGTCTGAACTTTTATTTTTATTTTATTTATTATATTTTTAAATCGCCCATCTAGCTGGTCACCCGGCCACCCTGGGCGATGTACAATCAGGATAGATATAATAAAACACAAAACAATATAAAAGTTTTTTTAAAAAAATCCTAACCCACCCCATATTCCCACCTGAAAAGCCATGTTTTAAAGCCCGGCGGAAGTTCATCAGGGAGGGGGCATGGCGAACTTCAGAGGTTCGAGGTAGCGCAGTCCCACTGCTAGGGACAATCAATCTGGAATATTGATAGCGCCCTCACTGTTCATCTTGCCCACACTCGGACAGAATATCTGGAACAGGTAAGTCTCACAGTCTGCGTTGCTTGACAGTTTCTCATAAATGGCCGCTTCCTATTCCTCCCCAGTTCATCTTTGCATGAAGACAAGGTAGGATATGGCAAGCTCTCTGTTGCTTATCTATGCAGCTCAATGGCCTTACCAGTGATGTACTCTCCCTCCTGCAACTTCACAGAGCCTGTTCTGTGGGGAAGAGCCATAGCTCAGTGGTACATTTATTTATTTGTTCGTTGTATTTCTGAATCGCCCATCTGGCCGGCAAACCGGCCACTCTGGGCGATGTACAACATGATAAAATACATTTAAAATACATAATATAAAATACATTTAAAACAGTACAAAACAGTATAACTTTTAAAATCTTAACCCACCCCATATTCCAGCCTGAATAACCATGTTTTTAGTGAGTGGTGGAAGCTCAACAGAGGGGGCATGGCGGAAGTCACTAGGAAGGGAGTTCCACAGTATGGGGGCCGCCACAGAAAAGGCCCTCTTCCTAGTCCCCACCAGTCTAGCTGCTCTGGCTGAAGGGACAAGGAGAAGGCCTGTCGGTGGCAGATCTCGTTGAGCGGCCTGCTTGGTGTTGCTGGAGACGCTCCTTGAGATAAACTGGACCGGAGCCGTATAGGATTTTAAAGGTCAAAACCAACACCTTGAATTCGGCTCAGCAAGCAACTGGTAGCCACTGCAGCTCCTTGAGCACTGGCGTGATGTGATCCCGCCTGCCGGCTGCCTTTAACCAGTCGAGCCGCCGTGTTCTGTACCAGCTGTAGCTTCCGAACCGTCTTCAAGGGTAACCCCATGTAGAGTGCATTACAGTAGTCTAGGCGAGAGGAGACCAAGGCATGAACCACCAATGGGAGCAGATGATTAGGAAGGTAGGGGTGCAGCTGCCGTATCAGATGGAGTTGATACAGCGCCGCCCGGCTCACAGCCGAAACCTGAGCCTCCATGGACAGCTGGGAGTCTAGAATGACCCCCAAGCTGCGGACCTGGTCCTTCAGCGGTAGATGTACCCCATTCAGCACTTGGGTCAACATCCCCTAGCCTCCCCTTGTCCCCCACCAGAAGTACCTCGGTCTTGTCAGGGTTCAGCTTCAGCGTGTTCCTTCCCATCCAGCCACCCACTGACTCCAGGCACTTGGGACAGGGTCTCAACGGCCAACCTTGGTGAGGACTTGAAGGAGAGGTAGAGCTGCGTGTCATCTGCATACTGATGACACTGCACCCCAAACCTCCTGATGATAGTTCCCAGCGGCTTTAGGTAGATGTTAAATAACATTGAGGAGAGGATGGAACTCTGCGGCACCCCACAAGTGAGCAGCCAAGGGTCCGAAGCCTCCTCCCCAAGAACTACCCTCTGGTACCTTCCAGAGAGGAAGGACTGGAACCACTGCAATACAGTGCCTCCTATGCCCAACCCCTCCAGGCGGTCCAGGAGGATACTATGGTCAACGGTATCAAAAGCTGCTGAGAGATCGAGGAGGACTAGAAAGGAGCATTCACCCCTATCCAAAGCCCTCCTCATATCATCCACAGTGCATGCTTTGCATGCAGTGGATTCAGTCCCTGGTATCTAGGATCTTGTGTAGGTGCGCTGGAAAAGACCTGCCTGAGAGCTTGGGAGAACTGCTGCCAGTCAGGATAGGCAGTATTGGGCTACATGGACCAATGGTCTATAATGGCAGCTTCCATCTGTCAAAGTAAGTGGGTGACCCCCATCACTAAAGTTCAATACTCTTGATTAGTCAATGCAAGACTTGGGGAGTATGGAGTGCTTCTCTGCTTTCTGCGGACAACTATTTGACAAATGGCATAGCTCATGTAGCGGCTTCTTGAGTTCTTACAGTATTTTTCAAGCTAATCGGAGCTGCGGAAAAGTGCCAGTGAAGCACAGTTAGGTTGTACCTCCCAGAAATTGCCATTGGGAGATGAAAACTTGCTGCTCATGCTGTGGAATGGTACCTGAATCGGAGAAGAGATAACTCAACTCAGCCAAATAGCCCATAAAGTTAAGGCATACCTAAAAAAGCATTCACCCTGCTGCATTTGTGACGTCCATTGCTAAAACAGATGATTCCTGGGTGGAAGAAGTTGCCTCCTTGGATTCTCAGCAAGTTCTTGTGAGGGTGATTATGAAAGAAAGCTGCTGTGTCCAAAGGGGACATTGCAAACCATCTTGGCATCTAGAAAGGACTCTGCTAATATAGTGGCTCCTTACATGTGCTGCGGTTCTGTTTACACAAAGGTATGTCTATTGGTCTAGACCAGTGTTCTCCAACCTTGGGTCCCCAGATGTTTTTGGCCCACAACTCCCAGCATGCCCCAGCCAGCATAGCTGGGAGTTGTAGGCCAAAAACTTCTGGGGGCCCAAGGTTGGAGAACACTGGTCTAGGTTAACCTGCCCCTAGGAGTGTGAACCAGGGAGATCTGAATAGCCCTCTGCTGGCTTTTAGAAGCTCTAAAAACTTCATTCCAGCTTCCTTTGGGGAGTTTTTATTGCACATTTAATGTTTTATCTGCTGCTGTTTCAATGTTACTAAACGTTTTTGCATTGTTTTAATCACTTGTAATTTTATTGTGATTTTATCAATTGATTTGTAAGCTGCCTTTGGAGGGTGAATTAGCCTAAAAGATGGGATATAAATCTTTAAAATAAAATCTAAATAATTTTTTAAAAAACCACTGCTCGCTGGACTCCTGGACCTCATAAAGAATCACGAGAGCAATTTTAACCAAGATCGAAGACCGCCTGGGGGGAAAAGCGGCAGCCAAATGCAGCGTGGTGTAGCAGAGTATCCGAGTCAGACTGCACCGATGCGGATTCAAATCCCCTCAACCGTGACATAAAATTTTGTTCTTGAAAAATCTGTGACAATTGCAGATGTTCATGCACTTTTAAATTATATTCATGTGATGTGGGGATTAACAGATGGACAGCAAAAGTGGACACAGAGCCCTCACAGTTGCAAAGAGACTTGTTGTACTTCAAGCTTGGGAGGGTAAACACCCACCACCTATCAGTCACTGGTCTGAAGATCTTACTGCTCTTGCTACATTTGAATGTTATCTCCTACAGCCGTCAATTTTGTATGGAGGCTTATTTAGATATATGGACTGCTTAATGTATATAAATCCCTTCCCCCCCTCTTTGTCATTTATTATTATTATTATTATTATTATTATTATTATTATTGATATAAATGATTATTGTGTGTGGATATGTTTTATGATATGTTCTTCTTTAACCCCCTCCCTTTTATGTTTCTCCCCCCCCCCATTGTAGTTGTTATATGTGCAAAAGCCATGAAGTGCACTGGATGAACTTGGGCTGCAGCCTATCCTACCTCGCAGGCTTGTTAGGTTAAAATAAAGGAGGGGGAGATCATGTATTATTATTATTATTATTATTATTATTATTATTATTATTATTATTAATATTAATATTAATATTAATATTAATATTAATATTAATATTATTTATTACTACTACTTCTACTACTACTACCACTACTACTACTACTACATTTACATCCCGCTGTTTTTCCTCTTGAAAGGAGCCCAACGCGGCTTATATGGTCCTCCTCCTGCTCTCACTGACTGGCCCAAAGTCACCCAGTGAGCTTCATGGCCGAGTGGGGACTAGAACCTGGATCTCTCAAGTCCCAGTCCAACACTAACCGCTACGTCACACTGGCTCTCTTCTTGACCTTTGTGGAAGATAATCTGGGATATGAATGTATTAAAATAATGGTTAGGGTTTGTGTATTGTACTATACGTGAGTTAGGGTCACCCTTTCTTGTAACTGCCAGATACCACTTCCAGGTGGCAGTAGAGCTACAGTGCAGCTCCTACCACCTGCTTCTTCCAGTTGCTATCAAGAAAGCCTGAGCGTTGTACACTGAGCTACCCAGGAAAAGGTGGTATTCCCACCCACCCTTTATCTCCCAATGAGTTGCAGCCAAGATCTGTAATTGCCTTGTTCTTAATGTTGCGTAACTGTTAGCAAGACTCAAGCCAAGCATTAATGAATTTTTACCAGAACTTCATTTTTTAATGAGCATCATTAATCGTTAGTCAGGCATGTTCCAACCCACACTTTGTTAAAGTGAAGGATTGCCAACTGTGTTGTGCTACAAAAACAGCATATTTCCCCGCAGATTTTCTGATAAAACAAATTGATTATTTTAAAACTACCTTAGGAGAAGTATGCAAGTGAGTATTTGACTTTTCTAAAAGGTTTTAAGAGGATGCTATACAGCTTGGCCTGTTTCTGCATCCCTTTGCAACAACCCTAGAATAATGCCTTTAGCCTCAAATATGTGTTCATTTTCTGACTCTACCAGTATTAATACATTCAACTGGTGCTAGGAGTTGATATTCTGCCATCTTTATAGTAAGGGGAGAATCTTAATGTGGAATTGAGCAGAATTGCCCAACTACCAGAGAATCCTGAGATTCTTAACTTCCCTTTTAGGAACAAACAAGTTCTAACGTATTTATTTTGCAAGTTTATAGGCTGCTCTTTTAGCAACTATTCTCAAAGCATATTACGAGTTCTAGCCATCATGCTTGTGCAGATGTTTGAAAGCATACAGGTTGCATTTGCACAAGGCAAAAGTAATCAAGTGCAACTTCTGTACATCCATGCCTACAGATCCTTCCTTCATGGCTTCCAAGTCATTCCCCCCAACCACACACCTGTTGCTAAACTTGTTCTCTCCTTATGGCACATTATAGACTTGACTAGTGTAAGAAGAGGGCTGCTGGGATCAGACCAATGATCAAGGCCGGATTAAGGCCAGCTGATGCCCTAAGCACAGCCTAGTAATGGTGCCCCCTTGGCCCTTCCATTGCTTAGCTGGCAAGACATAAGTGCTGAAGGTGAAATAAGACATTAAAAACTCACTTTTCTTCAAGGCCACCCCCCACACCAGAACACACGACTAGATTAAATATAAACTCTTTTTTAATTATATTTATTTAACACTAAATAGCAGCAAGCAATATAAGCCAATTATAACTAGGGCAACAGAAAGAAATACAAAATTTCATCACTGTTTTATGCATTTTTTAAATAAAATAAAACTGTTATAAGGGGAAAAATGCAAATGCAAAAATTTGTGGCACTCTGTGGTGCCCCGTTCCCTTGGTGCCCTAAGCACGTGCTTATATTGCTTAATGGTTAATCCAGGGCTGCCGATAAGACATCTCGTCCAGCAGTCTGTTAACGGGCTAGTCAGATGCCCTTATGAAGTGCACAAGCAGGACATGAAGTTAGTACTAGTCCTGACAACCCATTGTTTGTCCCCAGCATGTGGCATTTAGCAGCAAGCTAGCTCTGTTCAAGAAGGTTCCAGCTGGCTACCTCTGGGGTCTTCCAGTGTACAGGGCAGGCTGGTGACTCCTGTGTCAGCTGGGGCTCCATATCCATTGCAGCTTTTATTCTGAGCTTGATAGGAGCTATCCACGGTGCTGTACCCCGTCCCAGTCCCCAAAATAGGTTCACCACCATGGAGCACCATGGATAGCTCCTATGAAGCTTAGAATAAAAGCTGCAATGGATAAGGTGCCCCACTGACTCAGGAGTCACCAGCCTCCCCGGCTGATAGGCCAGTTCTTAACGAAGGGCTAGATTTCACAAGGGTGGCCACTTATGAGACACTGAGGTTGTATCCAATGTTAGCCCTACTTAGGGTAGACCCGCTGAAATGAACGGTACCTGTTAGACTGGCATTGGATACAAGTCATTGGATATACAACCTATAGATCACAATAAAATCTGCATATGCTAACTTACATGCACAGATGCAAATTTGGAAATAGTTACTGTAATTTAAATAGAAATGCATCTCGCCATAGCAGGGAAGACGGTGGCCAGGTGACGTGTGACTGCTGAGTGTGCTGTTCAGATGTCAGCTGTAGGTGGGCAACTTCAAGCCCCCCTCTGCTCTCCTTTCCTATTGTTCTTTATCTTTAAACCTGACATGGACTGAACAGCCCTTCAAATAGAGGATCATCCTCAGGCAGCAAAATGACTTGGGCCAGCCCTGACTCCCTGGTTGCTGCTGCGGCTGCTGCTGCTGCATCCACCATCTTGGATTAAAACCTGCAATGGATAAGGAGCCCCACTGACATAGGAGTCAGCAGCCTCCCCTGCCAATGTGGTGCCCATGAACACTGATGTGCTCACGGGCACATCTCTTTGTGCCTAGCAGGCTCCCTGCTCCTCCTGAATGTTATTTTATTCCTTAAGATTTTTAATTAATTCTTTTTAACTGGGATGCTTGCATGCTGCAAAACAAACTTCTGCCTTCCATCGTCGCCACCTTTATTTGGGTTCAAAAGAGTTGTGTTTTGGAGCTCAGACCCCATCTCTTCCTTGTCCTTGAGCAAGTTACTTTGCTTTTAGTTTGCCTCTGGGAAATGAGTGTTTTGTGTCAGGGCATGCCCACCACGGCAGCCATTATATGAATGGGCAGGCCCCACCATGGCAGCCATTTTGTGAGAGCATCCACGACACCCAAAATTCCAAAGGTGCCCACGGACTCAAAAAGGTTGGCGACCCTGCTATCTCATCTAGTAAGCGTATTTTCCATGAACAGCTAGCTTAAAGTCATCTAAGCTACTGGCCTTCACCACTAGGTAATAGTCTTCTGTCCTTGGGATGAATCTGGAAATATATAGGATGGATGTTCTGTAGCCAGAAGTGATAGCACTGAGGTTTGCAGGAGAGAGGCTCACAACAGCAGCCTTAAGAATTCAGCACTTTTTGGAAAATGGCCTAGTGGTGACAGCTGCTAGCCTAGATGGTTTTAAGATGGTAAGTTTGTGGGGAGAGTTTGCAGGGCAGGACTCGGCAGCTTCTGTAGGGTGGTTTGGGAGAGGCATTCAAGCCCTGTCACACACTCCCAATGAACTGAATGCGAATGGGACTGGGTCCGAATTTATGAACAGGTTCGGGGGAAAAATATTTTCTGGTTAAAAAAAGAAAACTTGTATTAGCTGAGGCCATTCTGAAGGGAGCCAAGGGGAATTTGCCCATCATCAGTCATCAACAAGGACTGCCAGATGTCCTCTGTTTAAAAGTTTTCTCACGTTCTTACTATAGAGGACATCAATTTCTGCTACGCAAGAGGGGGATTTTACAGCTGAAGGAGCGAGGCATCGTGCACCCTCCACAACTTTGAGGTGTGACACTTTGTTTGGAGGGCTTATCCTCGTGTGGATTTAAAATGGGGTTTGGCATGCGCCTTCCCCCACCCCGTCCTGGCCCTATAGCGTAGATTGTAAAGATGGAGAGCGCATACTGCTTCTTTCCTCGACATGGTGATGTCCTCGCAATCCTTCTTTGAGATCCTGGCAAGGGATTCTATCATCTTTTAAACAGCTCATTCAAAAATTGTTATTGTTTGGGGAACGTGGCGTTCGATTTCTTCCCGTATTCTTACTTTGCTGCTTGGGTGGAAAGTCAGATTCTCTGTAGTTGGCAGAGGTTGCGTTTCCTCCCAGTAATGGTCTGAAATATCTGATAGTCATGAGGAAAGCGAATGCCATGGCTCACTTGGTCTTGACCACGCATCAGTGGAGGGATGGAGTGGATGGCAGCCTGCCAGCACCAGCTGTGCAGGGACAAATTCAGAATGCAACCTGTGTCTTGTGCTGAATGAACAAAGGGGTGATCAGGTTGCCCATGTGGTGGTGGAGGGGGCAAGGGAAAGGCGCGAGCCACGCTGCTCATAGGAGGAAGAAAGGCAGGTTGAAATAAAGGCTTCTTCGGAAAGGACTCAAGGAAATGCTTGCAAACAATACAGATCTAAGATGGCCAAAGTTGTGGGTTTGGGTTGATTTGCTTTGAAGTGTTTAAGGTATAGAACAGGGCAAACTCCACACAATGTATAGCGAATGTATGGAGTTCACTGGGATGTGGTGAAGGCCATTTGCGTAGATGGCGTTAAAATGGGATTAGATGAATTCACGGTGGAGGATAGCTATTGGCCACAATAGCTAAATGGACCCCAGCCCAGGTTCAGATGCAATATACCTTTGAGTACCAGATGCTGGGGGGGGGGGAGGGCAGGGCAAATGAGATGGGGGCTGATGCCCTCATGTCCTACCCTGGTCTTTCCCAACCTGGTGCTCTGTAGATCTGTTGGGACTACAACTGCCATCATCCCCACCAGGGGGCAGAGGAAGCTGCCTTATGTTGAAGGAAGCCGTCTTGTCCGGTACTGACTCCATCTGCAGTGCCCAAACTGTGTCGGGGGAGACTGGCGTGGCGTGCTCTCAGAGACCTGCTTATATGCTGTGAGATAAAAACAAAGCCAGCAATTGCAGTCTCCTATGACCATTGGTGCAGCTGGCTAATTCCAAACCCTGGACTGAATTTTCTTATTAGGGGCCCCTTTAGAACACTGCGTGTGACACACACAGCATTTGTCTTCTCCCCAACCGCCATTCCATGCTTTACAACTGCTTCTATGTTCTCGATATGTTAGAACAACGACCCTGAATCATCATCTTCATCATCATCATCATCATCATCATCATCATCATCATCATCATCATCTGAGCATGTGCAGCTTTGCATTTTACATTTACTAAGAGCATCATCATAACTACAGGAATAAAACGGACGTTGCTTCTGCTGCCCTCATCACCTGCCATTTGCTGGGTGGTCATTTCAGCCCCCCGCCCGGGGGGATGCAGGGCCCTGGACTTTGGCCCCAAGGTCCAGCCGTAGCTGCACCACTGCCTGTGACCCCAAACCCCTCATCCACACAAGAGGTTGCCTGTTGTGTCTCTCTGCATGTAAGTGGACAATTGCCAAGGAAGTCCAGTGCAGTCACACTTGACTTCAAAAGAGGAAACTGAGGGGTGTTACAATGTACCCGTGGTCTGGCCGTGAAGCCTGCTAATTTTGAGAAGAGATGTGGGTCCTGATTCTGGGAAGAGATTGTATTCTGGCCTTGGACAAAGCATAGGAATGGCTCCCGTTAGGAAAATTCAGGCCCTGTGCAACCCAACCACACATACAGGACTCTTCGCAAAAACACCTTTCTGGCGAGTCCATGGTCTCCTGGTTTTGTCTATTCCACCTTGCTAACACTTTGCAAATTGCAGATTTTGCCTCAGGGAGATAATAGCCACAGAAGCACCCACCAATAATATTTTGCTTTTGCTTTTTAGCTTTCCTGTTTAAGCCAGATGGATGAGAAAAAAATGTGGGTTTTTTTGGGCTTAAACTTTTAGCTTTTCTTCACGCTAATACCGTGGCAGAACATTTGCTTCAAGAGAGAGACAGTGGACCAGTTTGCATATAATGAAAACTCATGGACTGTTTAAACCATGGGTTGTTCGGGCCATGAGCGAAGGAATGAGTGTGCTGGCTCTTTAATTGGCTTTAATCAACAACCCAGGAATGCCCCATTCCTGGGTTGTTTAATGAGACGTCTGAACCCAGCACTCTGGGCTGTTTAGGGTTAAACAGCCCAGAGTTTAACCCAACAACCACCCATGATTTATTGTTGGGTTAAACTCTGGGTTGTTTAACCCTAAAGACCCAACTCCTTCTGTCTACCCCTCACATCAGGATGGAGAAAGAAAAGCCATTTTCTTATTTCTGTGAACTGGCACAGTCTCCCGACCCAAACCCAATGGGCCATCTTGAAGTAGGAGCTGAGTTTTGCTTCATTTTAATTATTAAATCCTAACAGGACGGATAAAAAGACCACCCCAAGTCTCTGGAATTTAGGATTCTTTCATTCCGAGAAGGACCTGCATGATCTGCTCAGTAGAGCAACCCCCACCCCTTTTCTTCTTCTTCCTTCCTTCCTTCCTCCTGAAGGAGCTACCAACGTTTACAAGTCAGCAGATATGGAGAGGTAAATCTTTGCACTAGCTCCGTTTCCCCCTTCTAATTAGTCACTAAGCCAACTAGCTCCTTTCCCTCTCTGTTTCCCACCCACCTGGGCTTTGGAGTTCCCTGTTGCTCTGTTAAGCTTCACCATCTATTTCTACAAGCCCTCTTCCTCTGCTTTATTCCCTCCAGGGATGGGGACTCGGACTCCAGGACTCGACTCGTGAGTCGGACTGAGTCCCCCCACTGACTCGAGTCAGACTCGAGTCCCAATATTTTTAATGGGACTCGAGACTCGACTCAGGACTCAAGACCAAGGACTCGTGTTCCAAAATCGTGTTCCTCAAATGCAACATGGATAGGTTTTAGGAAGTACAGCAAGTTTATTTTTTGAAATCATTTCCCTAAAATGCAACCTTCCAGACATTTTGGGTTTGGCTGCCTCTGCCTGCCTGTCTGGGGGTTCCCAGCCTCCTCTGCCTGCCTGCTCTCTTCTTAACCAGTTCCACAGTTTGAATTGTCCAAGACAAAGGCCTCTGCCTGCCTGCTTTGGGGTTCTCTGCCTCCTCTGCCTGCCTGGTTATTTTGGGTTTGTCTGCCTGGTCTGTTCTTGCCAAAATCAGTGGCAGAGTTTTGAAATAAAAAGGCACACTTGTGCCTCGAATTTATTTAAGCCACACATCTGAAGTAGCCTTATTTTGTTGGGGGGGGGGGAAGCCCATTGATTTTAGTAGGGACTCGTGGAGTCAGCTTTGGGAGTGACTCAGTGACTCGTGAGTCACCATTTTGGACCAAGGACTCGGACTCGTGACTCGAGACCAAGGACTCTCCAACATCCCTGGTTCCCTCCCTCTCCAAAATGCTCTCACATCCTCCCCCCGCCCAACGTTTCTTCCTCCATTCAAACCACCCCAGGCCGAAACGTTTCCCCCTTCCCGCTCCTCCTCTTCTCCAGAATTAACCTTACACTTCGCTAGAAGAGCACTCATGCTCACTGGATTTTGGCCTGGCATTTGCCTCACCCCCCCTTCAAGGGCTAGTCTTAATTTATGCTCCTTTCTACTTATTTCTTTGTAAAGTGCTTCCACCACTGCTTTTGGAATGCATGCATATGTGTGGATCACGCATTCACACATGCACACAAACTTTCTATGTATCTTGCTTTATCTGGCTTTACTGCTCATATTTAAATAGCTGTGTTCACCTTCTCAGTGTTCATGTCTTTTGGATGTGTGTGATTCTAATTCCCCTGGTGTGCGATTTTAGAATTCCCTTTCATTCTTTTAAATAAACCAGTAATTGCTTCCAAGGAGGACCTTATCTGTGGTCTCTGACTCCCTCTGGTTTGAGTTTATCAGTTCTTCCTCTGCACCCAGAGTTCAACACCAAAAGATCCTTCATATGTGTGCTTGGTTTACATGTATGTAGTGTGCACGCATCTATGAGGTCCAGAGCATGCTTCGTAATGGGGGTCTGTCAAAAGGAAGCTGAAAGGAAAAATCAAATGTTCCCTCAACCAAGAAGCTCCTTGGGTGTCTTTGGGCCAATTGCCATATCTCAGCTTAACTTACCTCATAGGGTTGTTGTGGAGATAAAATTGCGGGGGGGGGGACGACGACGACGACCCTGCATGCAGCCCTGAGCTCCATGGAGGATGGGTGAGTTAAAATCATCATCCTTTGAAGAGGATTTGAGGTGTTGTTTTTTCCATGGTCACCGTATCTTGAGCACCATGATGCTAGAGCTGAGTATTGTGCCAAATCTAGCTAGGCTGTTCCAATAGAGATATTATTAGGTCCTTATAGAAAAAGAGAGAGGTTGTCTGGAAAGATTTATTTGTTTATTAACTGTCATTATATAGCCACCCCCATAACACAAGTTCTCTGGCTGGTTCACAAAGCACATACAAATATTAAAAATACATAAAATAGCGATTAAAAAAATAAAACACAATTAAAATATAGGTTTTAAACTGAGAGGCCCAGGCTATAAGAGAGTGATCCTATGACAGCATCTAGGGGGCCATAGGATACTTTGGATTCCCAGATCCGAGGTCAGAAACAGAGCTCCTACCCGTCCGTGCTCCGATCCCCCTCTCTGCCTTGCAGCCAGTGTGGAAAGAACCTTGCCAGCTGCTTCTCCAAGGTCGGAAAATCGACCTCGGAGAAGGGATAAAGGGGGTGGGGAGGGGAGGAGACTGGGGCCACCAGGATCCCCCTCCCCCTCCAAAGAGAAAATGTCCATCTAGCTGAATTGCAGAGCGGGAGGCGCGCGGAGGTGGAGATCACCTCCGACGCTCCTCCCAGTCTGCACTGGATGCTCATAAGCCTCTGAGTTCCGAGGCTTATGAGCATTGAGGGTGCAATGAATAGGATTTAAGTCATTTAAAAGTCCTGAGTGAATAGTCCTGGCACCAAACCAAGCAAACCTCTCTGGGGAGGCAAATTCATAACCAGGGTTCCAGTACAGAAAAGAGCCGCTTTCTAGTGATTACTCACCTCCTTTCATTTCACAGGGCACTCAGAACAGGGCCTCTAAAGAAGACCTCAGAGTCTGGGTAGGTATGTATGAGAGAAGGAGGACCTTTGGGTAACCTGGTCCCAAGTCAGACAAGAAAGCTAATCTGGAGTCAAGGCTTAAAAACCTGCCATGTGGCCTTGCAAATTTCCTGGACCACTTCTCCTTAATGTTGTTGGTTGCCATGCAAGTTACTTTGAGATAGTGCAGAACAGGGGTGGGAAGAGGGTAGATCCCCAGAGGTTTAGGACTTCAACTCCCAGAAGTCCCGGCCAGGATGGTCAATAGTCAGGAATTCTGGGAGTTGAAGTCCAAAACATTTGGAGATCTACTTTCTGCCCACCCCTGGTATAGTAGGATGGGCTACCCAAAGAGTTTATGGAGCCTGGGGTAGGTGTGATGTTGGCTCGGCCACTGCTCCTCACAATGAGCTATGTGTGTGTCTGGTAAGCAGTGTGCCAGGACCAGGGCAGTAAGCCAGCAGGACACCCAGGAACTGGGGTGAGGGCTTGCTTTGCAGGGGCCCAAGCAAATAGCTCCGGTTGCCCCCACCCCCTGCTAGCTCTGATAGAAGACTGTTTTACTTATGCTTTGGATTGATTAAACCAGTTCTCCTTGAAGAAGAACCACAAGACTTTGAGCTAATATATGGGATCTTTGAGATCTCCTTTCTCTTTTGGTTTATTGGTGCCTGCCCTTCCTCGCAAGTCCTACTGCAAATGGTCCCAGCGCTGTGGCTTAAAGGCACCTGATACAGTGACCTTACCAGACCTAAGCAGCTCTAAGTCTGGTTGATGTCTGGATGGGAGACCACCTGGGAACCCTACCTATGCCACCTTGAGCTCCGTCATGAAAAAAGAGCAGGATAAAAAAGTAATGAAGTAAAATAAAGTGTGAGGGACCTCATCACATTTTCAATGCTTATTTAAAGAAGTTAGGTGCATTAGAGGCCATTGTGACCTTCTACCTGCCTGATCTTTCACACGTATCCTTGTAACTCTTCCTTCCTTTTGCTCCCCTTCTTTGGTTGACATTCAGATTGTACTCTTCTTTGGGCAGAGACCTTTGATTATATCCTATTTTTGCTAATGTTATTCTTTAAAGCAGCCTTTATAATAATGTGGTGCCCTCCAGAAGTTTTGGATGACAACCCCAAGCCAGCATGGCCAATGGTCGGAGATTAAAAATGGGAGTTGCCGTCCAAAACATCTGGAGAGCAAGATGTTGGAGAAGGCTGTTCTAAAGCACTGTATACACTCATGTGCTGTATTAATAATATCGGCATTGAGGCTCATAGGATCAGGATGTAAGAGTGTCCTTGCTGGCTTAATTTGAAACACTGAAAGGTTGTCGTGACCTGTCTGCTTCTGTCGTCCAGATCTTTTTATTAGGTATAATTACTTGTCTCCCCGAGTGAACAGAAACACACAGCAGTTTTAATTCTTCTCTGATTTAATTAGGTGGCACCCTGTCGCATTGTGTACCACCGGAATACTTTAATGGAAGGGTTTGAGATTCACCAAGTATTGTTATTGTATTTCTATTTTTACACGATGACTCAAATGTCAGCGGGGATTAGAGGAGACAGAAGAGGGTGGGGCAATGACTTTGACCCTTTCCACCTAATTATAGGAATGGCTGACCTTGATATGGCTTGGCATATAGACATCCAGCGATATTGCAAGTAACCAACCCTTCTCTTGCAAACATTTCTTTTCTTTTTTTTTAAAGACCTAAATTAGAAACACAAAACGTGGATTAAATTATTTTCTTCCTAATAAGAATTGAGATCTGCCCAAGAGAAGCAGTGCAGTTTAGAGAACGGGAAGTACTTTGCCATGGATTTTCAGACGGGTACATTTTTTTAAGCTGATGGTGCTTCTGGGCAACACATCCCCCTTGGAAAAATAATATACCCTAGATGTCTGAAGACACAAAAATGTTGGGAATCCTGCAAAACTGGGCTTCGGATTCCTGAAAGACTTTTGTGATAGGAGGCTGGTGACTCCTGTGTCAGTGGGGCTCCATATCCATTGCAGCTTTTATTCTGAGCTTGATAGGAGCTATCCACGGTGCTGTACCCCATCCCCAAAATAGGTTCACCACCATGGAGCACCATGGATAGCTCCTATGAAGCTTAGAATAAAAGCTGCAATGGATAAGGTGCCCCACTGACACAGGAGTCACCCGCCTCCCCGGCTGATAGGCCAGTTCTTAACGAAGGGCTAGATTTCACAAGGGTGGCCACTTCTGAGACACCGAGGTTGTATCCAATGTTAGCCCTACTTAGGGTAGACCCGCTGAAATGAACGGTACCTGTTAGACTAGCATTGGATACAAGTCATTGGATACAACCTATAGATCACAATAAAATCTGCACATGCTAACTTACATGTACAGATGCAAATTTGGAAATAGTTACTATAATTTAAATAGAAATGCATCTCGCCATAGCAGGGAAGACGGTGGCCAGGTGACGTGTGACTGCTGAGTGTGCTGTTCAGATGTCAGCTGTAGGTGGGCAACTTCAAGCCCCCCTCTGCTCGCCTTTCCTATTGTTCTTTATCTTTAAAACCTGACATGGACTGAACAGCCCTTCAAATAGAGGATCATCCTCAGGCAGCAAAATGACTTGGGCCAGCCCTGACTCCCTGGTTGCTGCTGCTACATCCACCATCTTGGATTAGTCACATGGGTGATTCCATCCAATCAGGAATCCTATAGTGAACACTATGGGGCCAGTTAGATTTGGCAGTGTGATTCCATCACTGAGGTTGAGAATTAGTGCCTGGATTTGCCTTTTTTTTTAAAAAAAGTCTTCCCCGTCCTGACCCTCTCCCCTTTTATTATTAATTAATTAATTTATTTATAGTAGGCCTAGAAGCATTTCTAATAGCAGTGGTTTTTGTCTTCTACTGACATGTCAGACTGGCAGACATACAGGCCTGTGGCTCACGCTGGCTCAGTTTGTCTGAGCGTGGAAAGCTAAGCAGGGTCAGGCCTGGTTATTACTTGGATGGGAGACCCCCCCCTTAGTTTCCTGCATTGAGCAGGGGGTTGGACTCAATGGCCTTGTAGGCCCCTCCCGACTCTATGATCTATGAATCAACACTGCATTACTGAACTATAAAAGTCCGTAGAGCTACAGCTAGATAAATGAAGGGGAGAATGTTCTCTCGCTCAATCTGTGCTGGGAAATAACTGGTGCTGGTGGGGATGTCCAAATTTGGAATACTGATGAGCTTTAAGGGTGCAGTCAACTTGTCAGTCATTGTACGGTTTGGCAATGTAACTAGTTCTGGACATTGACAGTGGTGTGGCGGTACATTTTGCAGCGTAGGTTGAGTTGTCATCATGGCACCTCTCATAGCTACACCCCCATAGCCACACCCCCAAAGAATCCATAGCCACACCCCCAAGGAGAGTTTTAAAATGCACACACGGGGCAAAAGTTTGTCGCATGATACCCATTTTACTGGGATCGGCTGACGGTCATAGAATAGTGAGCTGGCATAAGGACATAAGAAGAGCCCTGCTGGATCAGACCAAGGGTACATCTAGTCCAACGTTCTGTTTACACAGTGGCCAATCAGCTGCCCGCCGGAATCCCACAAGCAGGAGATGAGTGCAACTGCACCCTCCCACCCATGTTCCCCAGCAACTGGTGTACATAGGCCTCCTGCCTCCTGGCAGAGGCTGTTATATTGGTTAGCATGTTGGATTTTGGCTGGGGAGTCCACTTGGTGTCTTTGGGCCACTCCCTGTCTGAGCCTAGACTGCCTAATGAAGGGATCATGTGCCAGGCCAGATCTGACCCTCAACATTGCCCCCACCCAGATTACAACACTGGCAAATACTCCTCCAGTAGATAACGTCACTGGTGCTGCTGTGAAAAAAGTACCTGGATGGTGCTCCCCTGTGATTCTGCTCCGCTGCTCCACTGCTGGCCAACGCCGAAGAGATGGTAGCAAGAAAATAATGGTTGCTGGGCATCCAAATAACTTGGGATTAAATCAGGGGTGGGTAACTTTGGGGTACCTGGGGGGTAGTTTCTGCAGTCTTGGTCTGACCCACTCTTGTTGGTGCCACGCTGCCAAATTGAGCGGGGTGCGCCCCCCCCCCCAGCTGTTTGCTGTTGAATTTTGCTGGCAAATCACAACGGAGGGTTACAAAGGATGGAGGTTGGTGACTCCCATTTTGGTGGGGCTCCCATTCCATTGCAGGTTTTATTCAGAGCTTTATAGGAGCTATCCACACGGTGCTCCAAGGTGGTGAACCTATTTTTTTTGGGGGGGGGCGGCGGTGGCAGAGGTGTGGCATTTAGCACCATGGATAGCTCCTATAAAGCTCCAAATAAAACCTGCAGTGGAATAGGAGTCCCACCGAAATAGGGGTCACCAGCCTCCCCTGGTTAGAAAGGACCAATTTAGCTTGCTTTCCAGCTAAACTTACCTTTTGGAACACTCCATAGCAGTTTGCTGCTGCAATCCAGCAGCAAACCGCTATTGCTTTTTGCCACCACCGGGGGCAGAAGGGGCCGCACTGGAGGACCGAGGGCGATGATGTATTCCCATCCGTGGACTGAATACTTGCAAGATGACTTGGTTTAATTGGATGGGCAAGTTGGAACTAAAACGGTAAGGCATGTGATTTTTTTTTTTTTTTTTAAAGGACAGGTTTTCTCGAGCTCAGAAGGCTTTCTTTTCTTTCTTTTCTTTAATGAGGTGAGTTGAACTAAGGAAATCGTGGCCTTGAATGCGGAGGAGAAGTTAAGGATTTCTTTAAATCAATAGTGAATAGATTACACAATGCTCCATATACTACACAAAGTATGAAAGGCTGCAGAAAACAGTGTAGGTGTTGAATGAATGAATAACAGCTTAAATAGATCTGCTGGGGGAGCAACAGCTACTTTTGTTAGATGCCCAGTGATTTATTTTTAAATAGAAGAATCCTATGCCATATTTCAAACAGCTTTTGAAATTCTCTTGAGTTTCCTGGGGGGTGCGAGTGGAGGGGAGGGGGTGTACAGGGATAGCTGCCGTTCCAGAAATGCATTTCCAGAGCCCTGTTGTAGAGATTAAACTAGGCCTCTCTACACAATCATTCTCTGATTCCTTCTTTAATAAATATATTGGATCAGAAACTGGAGTCAGTTTGGTTGTCTTGCCAAGTCTAGCGTTGGCCTTACTCATGCTCCAGGCTGCTTGGCAAACACGCCAACCAGGAGCCCAAAAGAAGCTCTGAAAAAGGGACCTATCCTTCTCCGTATATCAAAGCCATCAACCTGTCTCCTCTGGTGGGCAGGAGAAGGGATATTTTGAAAAGTGGCAGTGGTGCTACCTCTGAGGAATATAGGCAAATGGGTATTTTGCAGCCTGTCCTACCTCACAGGGTGGAGGTACAAATATACCAGTTTGTCACTCTCTTACACCAGGGGTGGGCAACTTGTGGCCCTCCGGACGTTTTGGCCTACATCAGCCTTTACCGGTATAGCCAATGGTGAGGGATCATGGGAACTGTAGGTCAAAACATCTGGACAATGGGCCGGGCCTGAACCTTTCCCCCATTTTCTTGGATTTTGTGTTCAATGGCTTTCTGTTTTAAATAAACTGAACTTGCTTCCATCACCTCGTTCTGATTATTGCTAAAGTAATAGCACTATTCAGGTGTTGTTAAAAATTCTTACTTGAATATGCGAGCGGGGCGGTGTTGAATAGCTTTGCCCCCAATGTTGCGTATGCGTGGAGGCTCCCACATGAGCCGGAACTCCGTTAGTGCAGGTCTGGCTGGGTGTGTGGCCACATCACATTAGAGTGGGCAGCTGGGTGTGTGGCCACATCACATTAGAGTGGGCAGCTGGGTGTGTGGCCACATCACATTAGAGTGGGCAGCTGGGGGTGTGGCCACATCACATTAGAGTGGGCAGCTGGGGGTGTGGCTACATTCCATGTGTGACGGCAGAGACAGAGCTAATTGGTGCAGCCCCATCTGCACTCACATGTTCAGGTAATAACTTCTAATAATGCCTGAATAGGACTGATCTCTGACACCTTACCAGAAAAGTCAACATTACGCCATACTGCCTGGAAGATCAGAAATGTTAAAATGCAACCTTGGCTTTTGGGGATGTCGAGCTCTGCACAAGATGGCCGGTTGCTACATTCGCACGGTCAACTCATTAATAACCCTGCCCTCGAAGCCTGCTGGGTAAGTTCTCAAGCATAAACCGTGTAAAGGGTAGGCCCACGCTAGGATCACTAGCTTCAGCTCAAGTGTATCTGATTTGGCAACATCACTTTGGCTAGTAGGAATCGGTACTCAGATGTGCTAGTCTAGATGGCTAGGTGCAGCATAGCATCGAAGAGACTGACCCTGTTCGCATAGTCAAAGCGGCCCACCATGGCTTATTTAAACTTTGGTAGGCTGAAGTGTGCGCCAGGTGGGATTTGCATATCTGCTCGTGGCTTGTCATGTCATGTGAACCTGGACAGTGGGGGTTGTGCGAGGGTTAAATAACCCTTGTATAATCCGTGATCTGTTGCTGGGTTATGTGAGGGTTGTTTCAACCCTTGCACAACCCCCACCACCCAGGTTCACATGACACAACAAGCTGTGGCTGGGTGCTGAATATGCAAAATGGCTGCTGGCATGTGGAAAGCTAAGCAGGGTCAGGCCTGGTTATGACTTGGATGGGAGACCCCTCCTCTAGTTTCCTGCATTGTGCAGGGGGTTGGACTCGATAGCCTGGTAGGCTCCTTCCAACTCTATAGATCTATGAAATCTATTTGTACCGCAGTGAACTGGCCCGCCAAGGACTAGAGAAGTCCCTGGTTCAAATTTCACCTCTACCAGTAGCTTTAAGCAAGCCACCTTCTCTCAGCCTTAGCTCACCATCCTCAATATGAGGATAGGAATACAGTCATGCCTTGGATTGAGAGCATAATTCGTTCCGGAAACGTGCTTGTAATCCAAAACACTCTTATATCAAAACGAAATCCCCCCAAAAAATTTCTACAGAGATTTTTTAATTTAAGCCGTACTACAGTACTTGTCTTGCAAGACGTCGCTTGTATATCAAGTAAAAAAATAAATATAAATAAATATTTAAAGATTTGCTTGTCTTGCAAAACGCTCTCAAACCAAGTTACTTGCAATCCAAGGTATTACTGTATTGACTTCCATGAAGGAACTAATTGTAAACTTGTTAACTGCAGCTAGGTTAATGATAGCGAGGAAATGGAAAGTACAACATGTTTTTCTAATAACTGATTGGTATAAGGAAGTTTGGGATATAGCCCTAAATGATAAGCTAACTTGTAGTATCAAATGCAAAAAGGGACAGTTAAAGAAGAATAATTTTATGGATATATGGAATCAATTATTAGACTATGTATTAATAAAGGGGAAGGGGAATATGCCTTGTCAGGGTATGTTATATTTTTGGAATGTGGAATTCAATTGATTAAGGGGATGGAAGTATATTAGTTGGTCCCTAGGCAGGTAGGGGGTGCACCTTATGATTTACTGTAGTTGTATGTTTTTGTTTTACAATGTTGTATGTAGTTTATAATAACTAACTAACTAACTAACTAAAAAGGAATATTGACTTCCTTTGCATGCTTTTTGCAAGGATGGCTGAAATAATGTATGTGAAGCACTTCTTGGAATGCTCTGAGCTGGAGTACTATATCAGTGGAGATGACATGCTACTAGCAGACTGTGGGAGCTGCTGGGAGCTGAACTGGGAGCCTTTAGGTTTGTGTGTGGCTGCCTCTTGTGGCGAGCCCCCAAACTGCTCGTTGTAGCCTTTGCTTGACCGTAGTGTCCTCCACATATTTTGGACTACAACTCCCATAATGCTGACCACTGGCCATGCTGGCTGGGGTTTTGGGAGTAGTAGTCCAAATCATCTGGAGGACACCAGGTTGCCTACCCCTGCCTTAGGCACTTTTTATATTCTTGGGCCGTGGACTGAACCCGGCCACTGAACCCGGCAGGCCATTGCCTCTTCTTGGACAGGAAGGTCTATAAGACCGCTTCCTGTTCCAGTTCAGCCTTGCTTGAGTGGCAAGGTCTTCTCGTGCACTGGCATGTCTGTTTCCTGTCATTCTCAACCAGTGGAGGCCGGTGACGGTGACTCCAGTGTCAGTGGGGCCGCATATCCACTCTAGATTTTATTCTGAACTGTAAAGGAGCTCCAATATCAGAGTCAGTCTGCCTATGTACACCAGTTGCTGGGGAACATGGGAGGGAGGGTGCTCTTGCATTCATGTCCTGCTTGTGGGTTTCCCATGGGCTATTGGTTGGTCACCGTGTGAACACATTGCTGGACTAGATGGACCCTTAGTGTGATCCAGGAAGGCTCTTCTTATGTTCCTTAGCTATCCATGGTGCTGAACCCCAGTGCCAAAATAGGTTCAGAACCATGGATAGCTCCTTAAAAGTCAGGAACAAAATCCAGAGCGGATGATGCAGCCCTGCTGCACATTGGAGCCACCAGCTTCTAACCCAGTGTTTCTCAACCTTGGGTCCCCAGATGTTTTTGGCCTACAACTCCCAGCATGCCCCAGCCAGCATAGCTGGCTGGGGCATGCTGGGAGTTGTAGGCCAAAAACATCTGGGGACCCAAGGTTGAGAAACACTGTTCTAACCCTACATTCTGGTTTGTCCTTTGACTCTCACACTTCCTCTTCAGTCCTGATTATTGGCTTGTCCAGTGCCTCCTAGCTCACCTCAAACTTCGGCCTGCAACAGCACTGGAAGAATCCTGTTCTTTCAGCGCCTCAAAAGCAGAGGGACACTATGTAGTTAAAGTTTTTCTGCTCGCGTTCATCATATATCATATATTCTTATTCTTCAATGGTTTTAACCGGAGGTTGAGAGATCTGTTATCTCTCCTCCTCCTGCACCTGCTTGGTATTTCTTCTTGCCTAGATTGAGGGAAGTAAAAATAGGATTTCCCACTTAATGACATTTCTATACTTATCGCACATTGATTGACATGTTTGTGCACCCTGCCGCTTCCCCCCTCCCTCCCTCCTTACTCGCCTCCCTTTTTTTCTTTCCTTGATAGACAGCTGAAGTTCCATTGCTGCATCCTCACCTATCGCCTAGGTCAAGGTTATTCTTCAGTGCAGGCTGGTGGCTCCAAAGTCAATGGGGCAGTGTATCTATTCCAGGTTGCAGTCTATACTTTTGAGGAGCCATCCATGGTGCAGTGTGAAAGAGCAACGACAATCCTAAGAGTGGCTGTTAAAAATAATATCAGCAGTATTACAACATTGGTCGGGTGACAAACCTACCCAGAATGCACATCATTTTATTTATTTATTTATTTATTTACTACAGTGCAGAATTTACACAGAAGTCAGTCAGTCAATCCATCCATCGGTGTTCTTGATCCAGTCAACAGACCTCACCATAAGACTTATACCACAGTTGGCATAGAACAACAGTTGGCCACCACACTGCAGGCTCTTTTCCTGGTGGATTCCAGTCAGGCCATAGGTCCATGGGGAACCACCAGGAAAATGTCCTTCGGTGACCTCAGTGACCAGGCATGTTGGTAAGGGAGAAGGCACTCTCCCATGAATGCTTCCTGCTGCCCTGCCAGGAGCTTGGGACAGGAGGAAAAACTAAGCTGGGGGAGGTGGGAAAAGAAAGCACCCAAATCTCTGCTGAAATTCACTGAAGAATTTTCAGCTCAGTCCTCTAGAACATCCATGTGTCCCCTTTCACAGAACAGTCCTCTGTTTGAAAGGCTGCCAAGGGGCCGTCCTCTGCTTGAAGTCCCCCTCTACTTGAAAGGCTGTCCTGTTGAATGCCAGTTTAAAAACCAAGTGCCATCAGAACGGTCACCCACCATCAGTTCGCACTCGCACCCGGACAGCAGACTGAACGGGCAGGAGCACAGCTGACCCAGTTGCAGTCTTCCAACTATGGTGAGAATAATGTGCTGAATTTATTATTTAAATTATAATAATGATTTCTAAATTTGCATGTATACCTACACAAATTAGCACGTGCACACTTCGTGCAGATCACTGCCCTCTGCGGTCCTCTTTCTTTGGTGACGCATTTCCCTTTTTTTTGTTTGTTGGAGATTCAGAAGTGGCCGCCCTATTCCTGCTCCCCTCCCGACATTTGAATGATCTAGTAGAACTGCAGGAAACGGTGTGTGTGGCAGGAAAAAATATGTGTGGTTGCCATGAACCCTTGGCTTACATTTTGAATAACTTTCTGCCCCGTTTTCAAACATCAGTTGACGAGAGCGTGTTAAAACCAGGCGCCCACTTGATTGCAGGGAAGCTACAGGCAGGGGAAAGAGCTTTGACTGAGCAAGTGCTACTGAAAAAAGAGAATCCAGACATACATTTGCGAGCCACTCTGCCTGGAAATCATGGCGAAGCAAGAGGGAACCTCTCCTGTGGATGGGCAAACCCCGTGACTTCACCAGTTATCCCTTACTTAAAAGCGATCAATTTAGAGCTGTCGTGTGTATTGCCCCCGGAGTCGAATGAACCTTTTCAGTCTTTAATTAAGGGTGACAAACCCTTTGAACATCACGGCATTCATCTGTTCATGTGTGCAAAGCCGAGTGTAACAAAAGAATTTAATCAAACTACAAGCCTAATAAAGACTCCGTTGCCTGAACTAAATGATGTTATTGTGGCAGCAGCTCATAGTTTTACATTTAAAAAAGCGGGTCAGAGTGTTCATTCATCTTGATTAGCAATGCCAACCTAATTACTTCTGGAGGAAACAGTAATTAGCTGGAGTCTCACCTCATTAATCATGACATTCTTGTAGCAGACTATTTTTATCTGATAAATGGCTTGGATTGGAACAAGGTGTATATTTGAATTGTAGTTAATTGTACACAGCTTGCTACATTTCAGATTTTTTACCATTTAACTGCTTCCTTCCTATATCACACGCCAAGGCAATTTTGTGTGTGTGCCCCTCCTGTAAAATAGTAAAGGATGGATAGAGCCTATGAAGTAGGGATCGGCAACTAGAGCCCCCTGGATAGAATCTGGCCTCTCAAGCAATACCGCATGTTCTTCAATTGACAACCGACCGAGTCTGAAGGAAGATGGTGCAGCAACCTTGATGAAGCTAAGCAGGATCTGGCTTAGGTCAATGTCTGGATGTCAGACTGGACTGGCAACACCACGTATATTGTCATGGAGGAAAGATGGAATGTAAATTAGAAGTACATCGAGCAGAAGAGGGATGTGGCATAAGGGCCAGCCAGCTGGGATAAGATTACCTGTGTTCAATTTGGAATGTGTGAATTTGGACTAGGGTGGCCACTTTTGCATCACCAGAAAAGAGGAAATGCATTACCAAATAGAGGACAAAAGAGGACACTGATTTGCATAACATTTGCATGTGCTGATTTATATGTATAGAGACAAAATTAGAAATGATTACTATGATTATCACAGTGGAGAAGACTGTGACCAGGTACCCTGTGTGCCTGCAGTGCTCAGTCTGCTGTCCAGGTTTCTGACTGTTGATGGGCCACTTTCAAGGCCCTGTGCTCCCTCCTTTTGCTTCTTCATCTTTAAACTGGACTTGGACTAGGACAGCTCTTCAAACAGAGGGCACCTTGAAAAAGAGGGGTGTCCTCTGACAGCCCTTCAAGCAGAGGACTGTCCTCTGTAAAGTTGGACATGCCCACCCTAACTTGAACTAAAGTAGGACATGCCCACCCTAACTTGAACGAAGCCTTAGATCTCACATTCTCATTGGATCTGTTATTGTAGAGAGCAGGCCATAGTCCAGCGCTTTTAAATGCTTTATTTTCTGCTTGTAGGTAGGGTGGTCACTTGTGAATCACCAAAAAGGGGACAAAAGAGCACAGCAATTTGCATGTGCTAATTTATATGTATAGATTCAAATTTAGAAATAATTATTAGAATTTAAATAGAAATACAGGACATCTCACCATAGTGGGGAAGACCGTCACCAGTTGACTTGTGTGCCTTGCTAGATCTGCTGTCCAGATGCTGTTGATGGGCAGCATCAAGGCCCAGATCTCTCTTCTGGTTCTTTATCTTGGACTGTCTGGACTTGGACTGGACGGCCCTTCAAATGGAGGATGCCTTCAAAATAGAGGGCAGTCCTCTGCCAGCCCTTCAAATAGAGGACTGTCCTCTGTAAAAGAGGACAGATGGTCACCCTACTTGACGGAATGCCTTTATGTCAAGCAATTGCACACTGTTACTGGCTCATATTTAGATGGTCATAAGCAGTGGAGGCTGGTGGGGCAGCGCATCCACTCCGGGTTCCAATCTGATATTTTAAGGAGCTATCCATGGTTCTGAATCCAAGCCCCACAATAGGTCCAGCATCATGGATAGCTCCCTTAAAGTTCAGACTGAAACCTGGAGTGGATACACCACCCCACTGACATTGGAGCCACCAGCCACTGCTGGTCATAGGCTGTTGTGCACTGCAGGAATTTGGAAAAGCCAACTGCCCACTAGGGCACAATCACCAGGCCCCTCTTATTCACCCGCAAGCACCAGGTCATGCCACTAAAAGCAATGTATATAAAGTGAGGGGATGCATCTCCTTCACTGTGCATGACAGAACCGATCACAATTGGAATGGTATAACTATTTTTCTATATTTTAGAGATCTAGGGTCTAGCATTGCTGCTTGTTGTCATTTGTTTGAAGTATACCTTAATTAGAATGTACAGTATGTTTCTACAAATTAGCATTGTCTCTAAGTTGTGTACAATACATTGTCCCAGAACAATATATCTGTAGGTAAGCAATTAAACCCCATCTGTTTCTTGGTAGCTCAGTTAATAATGTAGCAAGATCTGTGTTGAAATAATATGTTGGGGAGTTTTATTCTTAAACCATTACTTAATGAACATTCATACGTATACAAATGGTTGTGGTACTAGGAGGTCATTTCCACCTCCTTGAAAGATTTCATCAATGTTGCCTCCGGAAAATCCTGCGAATTATTTGGGAAGATAGGAGAACAAATGTCAGTGTACTGGAAGAAGCAAAGACTACTAGCGTTGAAAAAATGATCCTTCGACGCCAACGCCAATGGACCGGTCATGTTGTTCGAATGTCTGACTGCCGTCTCCCAAAGCAGTTACTTTATTCCCAACTCAAGGATGGAAAGCGGAATATCGGTGGTCAGCATAAGAGGTTTAAAGATGTTCTTAAGGCTAATCTAAAAAAATGCAATATAAACATCGAAAACTGGGAAGCTCTGGCCCATGAACGATCTAACTGGAGGTTTGGCTTTCACAAAGGTTCTATGGACTTTGAAGAAGCCCGAGTGCAAGGTGAAAGAGAGAAACGTGCTAAGCGAAAAGCACGTCAAACGAATTCTTTACAGGACCATCTTCCATCTGGTAACCTGTGTCCTCACTGTGGGAAGCTGTGTGGATCTAGAATTGGCCTCCACAGTCACTTACGGACCCATCACTAGGGTCTACACAATATTTTTCTTTAGAATTTCCTCCTTTTAAAATTTTCTTTTTGTTTTTTGTTTTTTATCCTGGAAGACAATCTTACTCGGTCACGAGTGATCGCCTACAGGTACTATGAAGATCAGACTCCTCCCCACAAACAATACCAGTCTGGAAAATGTCTATCTATGCCTACTGTGACTGAGCAGGAAAATAATGTGTATGACGAGTTTTAGTGATCATTGCAAAATTAATTAAAGTTGCAATCCTATGCATGTTTAGACAGAAAAGAGTCCTACAACTCCCAACATTCTCCAGCCATGTTTCCTGTCTAAATATGCATAGGATTGCACCCTAAATATATAAGCATGGACAGAACAATCCAAAGTCCACAGATCCAGTGGCTCAAGGGCATTTGGATGGCGCAGATGTGGTCCCTCTTGGCCGGCAGAAAGGAGACCTGCCAATGGTGGAAGCAGGGGTGGGTGGGACATCTACTGTGGAGATCCAGGGAAAGCTCTATGAGTGTAGATTTACAGCTGGCAGTGTTTCTGACACTGATGACTAACTAAAGTCTCATTGATTTCAACGAGTCTCCTCTAAGTATGACTAAGTCTGGATCCAACCCATTAAAAAAAATGGCTGAAGAGTAATCCATTGTCAGGGCATGACCAAAGCCATTGGAGAGGGGCATGCATGCTGTGGGCTCCCCACAATCAGCAAAGGAATATTCCAGGCTTGAATTTTCAACTTTCCTAAATAAAAAGTCCTTAATCATAGTTCATGTGAAGAAATAAGGAAACGTGCACAGGCAGTATTTTACCCAATGGCTCACGAAGAAGTACCCTTGCTCCCAGCCTTCCAGTGTTCCGGCCAATCAGTGCAAAAGCACTGGGGAAAACCGACAAGTATAAGGCCCTTATTTTAAAATTCTATTTTACCCAATATTTCTGCTTGATCAATATTTAGTGCAATTAAACACATTAAGATTGCAATCCTAAGGGATTGCCTCTTGACAGACGGAGCCCTCCGATCTTGGAGCCCTCTGTCTATCCCAGTGTTCTCCAACCTTCGGTCCCCAGATGATTTTGGCCTACAACTCCCAGCATGCCCCAGCCAGCAGCTGGCTGGGGCATGCTGGGAGTTGTAGGCCAAAAACATCTGGGGCCCCAAGGTTGGAGAACACTGGTCTGTCCTATGCTCTGCCCACTGCTCCTCCCCCTTTTGCTTCTCCTTGAGCTCTTGCAAGGACGCTGCTGTGACCTGTGGTGCTTTCCACAGTGGCTGCAAGGGGAAGGGGGTGTGGGCAAGGTGGTATCCTCCATATCCTATGGTCCCTGGGATGCTCTCCCAGGGACCGTACGATTGCTCTGTAATAAATGTAAACATATCATGCCACCTGCAGTTTGTGTTCTGGCTTTCTGGCATGATTCCTTGCTCTGCTAGGCTGCCTCACCACGGCGTTTCTAGCTGTAGCAGGGGTCAGCAACATCCAGGGGTTGGGGGCCACATTGTTCCCCCCAAGAACCCGCTGGGTGCTGAACCCCACCCCTGCCAAAACGGCCTGCCAAAATTACAGCCAAATTTGCCGTAATGGGTGTGTGTCTCCAATGTCTGTTAATTTCCCTACCCAGTTGAGACAACTCACATCATTCAAGAAAACCCTCTGACACACGTAGGCGCACCTTTTCAGGGGATACGAAGAAGCTGCCGTGGGAAGGAAGGTGGTTGGAAAGTCTCTCTCTGCAGTACGGTTCTCTGGATCCTGCCCATAGTAAAGTATAACAAACTTAAAATAACTGCTTTTGGGGTGTGTGTATGTGTGTGTGTGATTACATCTCGGATATACCCAAGGGCAGGCATTCAAACTTTGATGATGATGATGATGATGATGATGATGATGATGATGATTAACATTTATTTATCGCCCATCTGGCCGGCCACCGGCCACCCTGGGCGATGTACATAGGATAAAAACAAGATAAAATACATTTAAAACAATATAAAATGTTTAAAATCTTAACCCACCCCATATTCCCGCCTGAACAGCCAGGTTTTTAATGAGCGGCGGAAGCTCAGCAGAGAGGTGATGAAAATCTCACCTTCTCCCCAACTAATATCTTTGCCTCCTCCCCTAATTGAAATCTTAAATAGCCACCCTGATGTAATGCACAGCCTTAGGGAGACAGGTAGAGAGGGTAGCCCTTTACTGGTAGAGAGTACCAGTTTTAACCCCCAGCCACTTCAGTTAAAAGGATCTTGAGTGTAAAGAATTTTTGTTTTTCCTGCCTGAGACCTTGGGGTGCTTCTGCCATTCAGAGCAGAGAGCAGCGTGCCTAGGGCAGGGCTCTCCAACCTTGGGTCCCCAGATGTTGCTGGACTACAGCTCCCAGAATCCCTTGCCATTAGCCATGCTGGCTGGGTATGCTGGGAGCTGTAGGCCAGCAACATCTGGGGACCCAAGGTTGGAGAGCCATGGCCTAGGGTGGCCCCTGCTGCATCCCCCAAAAAGAGGACAAAAGAGGCCTGCAATTTGCATATGTTAATTTTATTTGCATTCATGCCAATTTTGAAATGTCTAAATATCTTACTTTATTTGTATACATGCAAATTTAGAAATTGCTATTATAATTTAAATACACATGCAGTACAGATCAGCAGAGTGCAGACGTCAGTGACCACCAGGTGACTTGTGGTGCCCACCTGTCCAGCCTGAATGGGCAATAGGCCTTCTGGTTCTTTAGCTCTCAACCGGAATTGGATAGGACAGCCCTTCAAACACAGGACAGTCCTTCTGGCAGCTCTTCAAATAGAGGACTGTGTAAAAGAGGACACATGGCTACCCTACGTTCTGGGCAACATAGACCAGTTGTCTTACTCAAGACAAGACAGCTTATGTTTGAGAGAGAGAGACCAATCCACAAGAGCCCGGTTCAGGCATTCACTTGAACGTGAGTAGAACACTAACAGCAATCGGAAACTCTGTGATTGCACATTCTACCTGTGTTCGAGCAAACACAAGTAGAACTCCCTTTCAGAGGAGCCAGCAAGGTCTGAACTGAGGGGCGGGGCGAGACCGGCACGCCTGGAGATGTTGGGGGCAAGGCCGGCACGCGCTTGATCTATTTATTCCATTTCTGTAAAACCCAATAGCCAAAGCTCTCTGGGAAGTTTAAATATCGCAGTTCAAGCCCTCATACATTCAAGCGAATGCCTAAACAGGGCTAAAGTATCCATATTTATGTGAGAGTGGCCTAACGTTCAATCGTGGCATGATAACTTTTACGTTCTCCGAGTTGCATCTTGCCATTCGCCTTCGTGCGCATGCAAAGTTCTCTTTGGTGTATACAGGATCAGCCAACATGCTCTCTCCTTTGTAAGCTGTTGAGCCCAGTACTTCAGTTTAACCCTCAATAATGTCTTTTTTCTTTGTCTCCATAATCCCGGGCTTCTTTCTACCCCCTACCAACATTTAAAATGTAAACTTCAATGCCTTTATTTTTAAGTCCTGCATCTGATTTGAATAATGCTGGTAACATTTTTTTTTTTTTTTGTGGTAATTTCCCCTCATGGTCATATGTTTTCAACGGTGAGTATGTTCTAAAAGAGGGAACAAGCAGCTAGTTAGAAACCATGCTGAGTTTTGGTAATTAAACTTCATTGCTTCAATGTTATTATTTTCTTGTTCTTTTTCTTCACAACTGAGTCCAATATGCTTTCAACTGGAAAGATTAAGCTACTTGGGCCCTTTGACTCCTTGGTTCCTTTTTATCTTTTTTTTTTTTTTAAACACAACAAAAAACACAGAACAAAACAAGCAAACAAAGAAAAGACACAATATTCATCACAGTGCTATTCATTAAAAAAAATTTATTTGCAATCCGACAAAGAGGAGGGAAAGAGTGTAGTTTGATTCCACCGACCTTCAATTTCCGTTAATATTCACAATGGTGTTTCCTTCTTGGGACTTGGAGTAGCCATTTTGTATTTATGTGTTTGCAAAGGTTCTTTGTACCCCACTGCAATTTGGCACTGAAATGCTTGCCATTTCCATACTGACTGAGAACCTCACCCATGTAAATATGTGATTTCCTTCCCCTTGCAACCCCATTCACCATTTTGCAAGTTTAACTAGAGGGCACAAAAATGTATATTGATTCCACCACTGGAGCCCAGCTTAATGGAGAGTTGGCCTTTGTAGGCCTCTCTTCATATTCAGCCATGGTGGATGTCAGTCACAGACCCATTGGGTGGAAGTGGACAAAGCCAGAATCTCTCTTAGCCACCTTGTTTAGATAGGGAGGGCGACAGAATTAGCAAGATTCCCTTCCCGGAGTCACACATGGTTGGGCTGTCAGGTAGTACATTTATTTATTTCTTATATTTATTAATTGCCCATCTGGCCGGTCGCCCATCTGGCATGGTCACATGCCATTTGGCAGGGATGTTGAAGCTGAGGCCCGCGAACCAAGTCTGGCCTGCCTGTAGGCCAAGTCTGGTCCTCCAGGCTTCCACAGATGGCCGTGACCCCTCCCCCCTGAACACCAATCATTGGGTGGTTCCCCAGTTTTTGTGCATTTCCCCGCCAGCCCATTCTAAAAGGCTGAGATGCCTTTCCTTAAGGCTTAGTTACTGGCAGGAAGAACTCTAAGCTCAGATATGCTGGCATCTTTGGGCCCTGCCCACCACTGGAATGCTGCCCCTGAGAGCTTCTCTGAAATTGAGTTTGGCCCTCGGACTGTAAGAGGTCCGACAGCCCTCCCATACGGGAACTCAGAGGGAGAGGTGGAAGAGTCATCAGAGCAGTGACGTCACTGCTCTGTATTGATGGGGACATAACCTTCAACCTTTCACAGATAAATTAGGGGCATATGTGTAACACCCCTATTCTCAAATCAAGGGTGACCTTGGTTTGCTAGAAAGCAAAGCTATGCTGGAAAGCACGACTATCCTACTGCAAATATGTTTAAAACTGTTCAAAATGTACCTGAGTGTGAAAAAGTTTTAGATTTTAGTGCTGGCTAGGCTAGGGGCAGTATTCACATCGACATGAGCGCTAACGTAAATTACATTGCACTGGTGTAAGGGGCCTCTAGCGCACCGCCAACAGCATTAGGTGGCACAACGTGATCCGCCGGAAAACCCGTCATGCCAGCTGAAGTTATTGGCATTGCGCTAGAGGGCCCTTATGCTAGTGCAATGTAATTTATGTTGGCACTTGTGTGTCGACGTATTTATTTATTTATTACATTTATATCCCACCTTTTTTCCTGCACGGAACCCAACGTGGCTTACACAATCCTCCTCCTCCTCCTCCTCCTCCTCCTCCTCCTCTCCATTTTATCCTCTCAACAACCCTGCGAGGTAGGTTAGGCTGAAAGTCAGTGACTGGCCCAAAGTCACCCAGTCAGCTTCATGACTGAGTGGGGACTAGAACCCAGATCTCCTGAGTTCCAGCCCAACACTCTAACCACTAGGCCACACTGGCTCTCTCCACTATCTAAGATCCCATTGCCAGTCAGTTCAGGGGCAGGAAATTGCTTGGATACTGTCCTAAATGTTTTACTGCTGGTGTTTGTTGATTTTATGAATTTTTTTGCCTGTTTTCTCATTGTACGGATTTTTACTGCATGGGACTGTACTGTGCACGCCACTTGGGAGGGCTCTCGACCTGAAAGGAGACCTAGAAATATTTTTTAATTATAATAATACATAATAATAGCCAGGCTGCCTGTTGCCATAGAGTTTTTGCGCATGCGTTGATCTGTAGGTGCGCCAGGAACAAGATGCATCCACCCACCCACTCGGAGGCAGGGTGGCTCATCGTCAAAAATGAGGGGACGCACAACCAAAAAGAACAAGAGAGGACAGAGTCGCATAAAATGTGCATGTGCTGAGTTATATCTACAGATGCTCATTTAGAAAGATTGATTAAAATTTCAATAGAAATCCAACACATAGCACCATAGTGGGGGAAGAGGACTGTGTCCAGGTGATCTGTTTACCTGCTCAGTCTGCTGTTGTCCAGGTGTGAACTGTCCCTAGGCAGCTTCAAGGCCCATGCCTGCTCTCCCGTCCGATGGGTCTTTCTCTTTAAGTCAGACCATCCTTCACATAGAACAGCCTTCACCAACCTGGCACCCACCAGATTTGTTGGGCTACACTTCCCAGCTGGCTGGGGCATGCTGGGAAGTGTAGTCCTACAGATCTAGAAGGTGCCAGTTTAGGGAAGGCTGTTCTAGAGATCCTGCAGAGGCAGCTGAAACCTGAAGCTTGACAATGTAAGCGAGTCACACTAACAGCATTTGAACAAGTCACCCCCACAAAAGGCAATACAGTAATACCTTGGATTGCAAGTAACTTGGTCTGAGAGCATTTTGCAAGACAAGCACATTTTTTAATTTTTTTTTTGACTTGATAAACAAGCAAGGTCTTGCAAGACAAGTGTAGGGATGTAACCGCGCACCTCGAGCGGGCCGAAATTGGCCCCGCTCACGCCCGCCAGAGACTCGCTTTGATATAAGAGTGTTTTTGATTACAAGCATGATTCCGGAATGAATTATGCTTGCAATCCAAGGTATTACTGTATTAGGAGACATGCACAAGACAGTGATTTGCCAGGGAGAGAAACTTTTCTGATGAGTGCCTAGCTGGGCCTGCGGGAGTGGCCATCTTACTTCCCACAATGCCCTGGAGAGTTGCTGTGTTGGGGGCATTGTGGGAATTAAAACAAAAATGCTGTCGTTGCCATTGCCGGCCAACACCCAGAAAGCCTGATTGGAGAGGGTCCACCGATGTAGGTGGAGACCCATCAGAGCAGGGATGCAGAACCTCCTTTGGCCCAAGGGCCGAATTCCATTTTAGAGAAGCTCTCGGGGGCCACATTCTGGTGGTAGGTGGAGCTGAAGGCAAAAGGGGTGGGGACAAAAATACCCCCAATACCAGCATATTTTAGCTTAAAGCTCTTAGGGCACAATCCTATGCACGTTTAGACGGGGGGGGGGGGAATTCCTACAACTCCCAGCATTCCCCAGCTGGCTGGGGAATGCTGGGAGTTATAGGGCTTTTTCTGTCTAAACGTGCATAGGATTGTGCCTTTACTGCCAGTATCTATGCTTTAAGGGTAGAGGAGGTGTTAGGGGGCGGCCCACTAGGGCTGGAGCCCTGAATCATTCATTTGGAGCCCCGAAGCTCTGGGAGGCCCTCTGCCCCACCACCCTGCTGTCCATGGGCACTTGCTTGAAATAAAGGGACAGCCCCCCCGATGATCTCTGTTGCATCAGATCCCCCTGGACTAGCTGGCTATTTGCCTACATGCTGCCGCCCAGGGCCGGTGCTACCGCTCGGCAGACCCAGGCGGCTGCCTAGGGCGCGTGACGGAAGAGGGCGCGAACGCTGCGCTCCTTCCTCGCCGCCGGCGCACTCCTGCCCCACCTGCTGCCTCCGCTGTGCCTTCCCGCGCGCCCGCCCGCCGCCGCACCTCCCCCCCCACTCGCGCGCCAGCGCGCCCGCCCGCCCGCCACCTACCTACCTTCGCATCGTTTCCGGAGCTCCGCCAGCGTTGTTTTGACGGGAGGAACCAGGGCAACAGGGCTTAAACAACCCTGTTGCCCTGGTTTCCCCGGCAAAAAAAAAAAAGCGCGGGGGTCCCGTGGCGTCGGAGGAGGAGGAGGAGGTGGCGGCAGCAGCAGCAGCAGCCAGCAGCCAGCAGCCAGCAGCCAGCATCGGGGGGGGGGAAGGTAGGTTGTGGTGGTGGCGGTGGCGGCAGCGGCGGCGGCGGCAGTGCGGGGGGTTTGCAGAGCAGGGCTGCTTTGCTCCGGAGCCCCCCCCACGGCACGAGAGGGGGGGCGCTAAATATAATTTGGCCTAGGGCGCCAAACAGCTCTGCACCGTTCCTGCTGCCGCCCCCTTTGAATCTTGTGCCTGGCATTTTTCCTGAAATCAAATGCCCTCCTCTCCCGTGTCCATTCATCCCTTTTGACAAATAGGGGTGTCCTTAGGAGACAGCGTCCTTCACTCACACACACACACACACACACACTTTAGAGCATATGTAAATTAGCATGTGCAAGTTTGTGCTTTTTTTTCTGTCCCGTGGGGTGGGCCTGAGCCCTGGATCTTTTCGGTACCTAGCACCGCCTCTGCTTAAGGGAGACATTCCCCCCCCCCCATGTTAATGTTGTTACTGTGATTTTATCATTTTTATTTTACTTGTAAGCCACCTTGGTAGGCTCTTGTATCCTGAAAGGTGGCATATTAATAGTTATAATAAATAAAATCCAAGCTTTTAGAATGGGGGGGGGCTGCACAAAAGCTGGGAAACAGCCCAATGATAGGTGGCCGAGGGAAAGGGCTTGGGGCCAGGGAAACGGGGCGTAGGTATCTGAGGAACCCCAGAGAGGTTTGGCTTCCAGGCCTGCGGTTCTGCACTGCTGCGTGACAGGGCACATTTGCTAGGGCCTGCTCAAACGTGGAGTTGGCCCTTGAAGACAGACAACATTCAAGGGATCTCTGTCTTGTGCCTGATATGCATGGGAGGCACTCAGAGGATTATAGCAGTTGGTCAATAATGATTATTCACAATATTAATTTGCATTATTTTATTTGCATGTCATGGCAGTGTGCCCAGATGTGCTTTTCCGATTATGTTGTTAATCCTGAGCTTGTAAAACATTCTCCTAAATGAGCAAAAACTGGGAAATGTAAAGTTAATTATTTTCTATTAAATGATATATCTGCTTGCAAACTGCACTTTCTGTAGGGTTGTTGTTTTCTGCATCCCTGTCTTCAGGAGAGGTCCCCCCCCCCTCTCTCAATGGCTGTATCATTAATCTACTCCTATACAATAAAATGGTGCATATGTTTTTGGATTACGACCAACTTGAAATTAGAGTTATGACTTTGCTGGCCGGGCTCTGTGCAAATGGTGGCAGCTGAGAATATGCCACTTACTATAACGCAGCCTTCCCCCAGCCTCACCCATTCCAGATGTGTTGGAATACAACATCCAGCATCCCACAGCCAGCCATGGGGATGGGCTGTGGCTCAGGGGTACAGCACCTGCTTTGCACACAGAAGGCCCCAGGTTCAATCTGCAGCATCTCTCAGTTGGGCAGGAAAAACTCCTACCTGAAATGCTGGAGAGCTGCTGCCAGTCAGTGTCAACAACACTGGGATAGATGGACCAAGGGTCTGACTCAGTATAAGGCAGCATCCTATGTTCCTAAGATGCTGGGAGTTGCAGCTCTACCAGCGCACTGCTTAGGGCAGTGTTCTCCAACCTTGGGTCCCCAGATGTTTTTGGCCTACAACTCCCAGCTTGCCCCAGCCAACTACGCTTTCGGCATTACACTAGAGCAGTGTTCTCCAACCTTGGGTCCCCAGATGTTTTTGGCCTACGCTGGCTGGGGCATGCTGGGAGTTGTAGGCCAAAAACATCTGGGGACCCAAGGTTGGAGAACACTTGCTTAGGGGAATCCCTTTGTTATCTCAGATCACAGATTCCAGAGAACATGGGGATTCCCTAGGGGAGCCACTACGCCTGACTGCAGGTGGTTGCAGGCACCGGTCCTGCAAGCACCTGCCAAGTCCCTTCCTGTGCCACCTGAGTCCTAATAGAACATAAGAACATAAGAAGAGCCCTGCTGGATCAGACCAAGGGTCCATCTAGTCCTGCATTGTGTTCTCACAGTGGCCAACCAGCTGCCTACGGGAAACCCACAAGCAGGACATGAGTGCAACAGCACCCTCCCACCCTTGTTCCCCAGCAACTGGAGTACCTAGGCATACTGCCTCTGCTACTGGAGGTAGCGTACAGCCACCAGGACTCGTAGCCACTGATAGCCTTCTCCCCCATGTATTTGTCCAATCCCCTTTTAAAGCTCTCTAATTTGGTGGCCATCACTACATCTCGTGCAAGTGAATTCCATAGTTTAACTCTGCACTGTGTGAAGAAGTCCTTCCTTTGATCTGTCCTGAGAACCTCCCACCAATCAGCTTCCTGGGATGACCCCTTTGGGCTTCCAGTATTATGAGAGAGGGAGAAAAAAAGTCTCCCTGTCCACGTTCTCCATGCATAATTTTGTACTTCTGAGTAAATATGCATAGGATTGGGATGCACACATTGTAGGTACTGGTGAAAGAGACTAGTGTGCATGGAAAGAAAAAGAGAGGAACATTTGTAATTAGATCAGTTCACCTCCCACATTAAATGTTATCGGCCTCATATATCCATTGACATTATGCAATACATTTTCTTTTTACATGTTATCTTTTCATGTATTCCTTTTTATCACTGGGACCTCTGCGAGCCAACAAAGCTGAGAGAAGGCGGTGGGAAAACTTGATACATTTTCTTCTCAACCTTTATGTATATTATTATCCTTCAGGGACAAGAAAGAAAGAGACCAAACTAAGTGTAGAAGGCAAAGAAGGTATTAAAGACAGTTCTCGGCTTTATTACCCTCGAAAGCCAAGAGTTTCGGCTCTGCAGGGTATGATAGAAACATGACTAAATGCTTGTCGCGAGGAACCATCACAACATCCAAAAGCCTTTTTAATATCCAGTGTCTCATTTAAATGGACATCAAAAGACTAATTTGGAGTGCCCTATTTTATTTTGGGTTAGAAATAGTGGAGTTGGAAATAGTGGAGTATTAACTTCTATAAAAGAACACATGCCAAAGACAAGCTCGTCTCTGAACTGGCTCAGCTGCATTTTTCTGTGATGGTGGCTTCTCTCATTGCTTCGTTATAATTGGCTATTTAACTGGTCAGTCTGAAGTCAGGAATTAATAAATGAACATACTTAAGGCACAATCCTATGCAAGTTTAGACAGAAGAAAGGGCTACAACTCCCAGCATGCCCCAGCCAGCTATGCTAGCTGGGGCATGCTGGGAGTTGTAGGCCTTTCTTCTGTCTAAATTTGCATAGGATTGCAAGCTAATTTACTTCCTTATTGGGCAGGGCAATCCAATGGTCCCAGGGACCGTAGGATATCTCGATAACCCCCCTCTGAGGTCAGAGATGGATCTCCAATCCTGGAAGTGGAGATCCGTTCTTGGATCTCCCCCACCCTTGCAAAAGGATTCATGCCTCTCACCTCTCCAGTGTCAGAGAGGAGGAAAAGATGGGAGGATCAGGCGGTATGGGTGTGGACGGAGCAGGGGAGACTCTGGATCTAAAGGAATGGATGGGAAATGCTTATAATGGGAGCTAATTTTTTTAAAAAAAAAAATGGAGGAAGAGCAGCAGATGCTACTTCTCCCTCACTTCCGTGCTGTCGGTAGGAGCCTGGCAGGCAGCAGCCTAGGAAATATTCAGCGGGGCTGTGTATCCACTCCAGATTTTACTTTGAACTTTTAAGGAGCTATCCATGGCACCGAACCTATTTTGGGGGCTAGGGTTCAGCACCACGGATAGCTACTTTCAGGTTCAGACTAAAATCCGGGGTGGATACATGACCCCGCTGACACTGGAGCCACCAGCCTCCACTGCTAGCCGGGCTTTGGAAATATCAGAGCGCTCTGAATCCAGAGCACTCCAACACAAAGGAAGGATTGTGCCCTAAGAGGTTTATATTTTCCCTATGTTCATGGTGGCCTATAATATTAAAAAAAAAAATAATACCACAATAAAATAGGAACATTTCATTTCATTTATTACATTTCTATACCTCCCAGTAGCCCAAACTCTCAGGGCAGTTTATGAAGATTAGAAACCATTAAAAATACATTATACATAGCATAAAGAACCATGTACGGTACATACAAACATATAAACGGACAGCACACAGACAGAAACACATATATCTAAACAATGTTAAACAATCAACAATGAGAAAAATCCAGGACCTGATTAAAACCTCGTTGTATGCTGCTAAATGCCTGAGAAAAGTGGAAGGTGTTAATCTGGGGCTGAAAACATAACAATGTTGGCGCCAGGTGGGCCTCGCCAGGGACAGAGAGATCTTTCCATAACTGGGGCGGGGGCACCATCAAGAAGGCCCTCTCCCTTGTTCTCTCCCTCCAAACCTCCCTCAGAGGAAGTACTTGGAGGAGGACCTTAGATGATGAACGTAGTGTATGGGTAGGTTCATGCCTGGGGGAGACGCTCCGTCATAGAACAAAACACTGAACTTTAATGATAATCACAGCTGGAGGATTATACCAAGAGCATAATCCTATGGTCCAACCATGCCGGCTTGTGTAGTGGCACCTTTGGATCCAGTGTAGCAAGTCCATCGGACTACTCTGCCTATCAACCAAATTCCTGCCAATGTTAAGTGCCCCCCCCATCATCATCATCATCATCATCATCATCATCATCATCATCTATTCAATTTACATCCTGCCTATATACTATTACTCTAGGCGGTGTACAAAATAACAATCAATTAAACAAATAAATATACAATAAAAACATCTGTTAAACATAAAAGCAGTATAAATATTCCATTAAAATTCCATAAAAACAATAACATTCCATAGTAATATGACATAATGTTATAAAAGGAAGGCCTGCTGAAATAACAAAGTCTTCAGTGCCTGCTCAAAGACATTCAACGAAGTCAGCAGGCGTATTTCAAGTGGCAGGCCATTCCACAGCTGAGGGGCTAGCAAAAGAGAAGGACCTCCGACGAGTAGCTGCCAGTCTCACATTAGGCAGCTGCAGCAGATGGGCCCTCCGAAGACCTTAAGTGGCGGGGTGGAAGATAGGGGAGGAGGCGCTCCCTAAGGTGCCTTGGGCCTAGACCATGTAGGGCTTTAAAGGTAAGAACCAGCACTTTATATTTTGCCCGGAAGCACATTGGCTGCCAGTGTAAAGACCGGTGTTATGTGGTCTCCACGGGGTGTCCCAGAGACCAACCTGGCCGCCATATTTTGTACTAGTTGAAGCTTCCGAACCTAGTATAGAGGCAGCCCCAGGTAAAGTGCATTACAGAAATCAAGCCTAGAGGTTACCAGCGTGAGCACCACCACTACTAAGTCCACGTATTCCAGGAATGGGCGTAGCTGGCGAATCAGCCGAAGCTGGTAACAGGCACCTCTCACCGTCGCCTCCACCTGAGATGCCAGGAGTAGGGTCGGGTCAAGGAGCAGGGTTGGGTCATATAAGAAATTATGGGTATTGTTACCTGCTCAATCATCTGGATGGCATAAAATGCATTATTTTGCACTACCGCTCACTACTCTGAGTTTTTGAGGAACATTTGCAGCAGTGCTGGAAAGCACCTCCCCCTTTGAGTGATGCTTTAGCACTCTTTGCACATTTGTTCAGTTTGGGAGGGGGCACAGCTCAGTGGTAGGGCACCTGCTTTGCATGCAGAAGGTCGCCGGGTTCAATCCCCGGCATCTCCAGGTAGGGTTGGAAAAATTCCTGCCTGAAACCCTTGGAGAACCACTGCTGTGTCGACACAACACTGGTCTAGATGGACTGAGGGCCTGGCTCTGTATAAGGCAGTTTCCTATGTTCCTATCCATTTATATTGTCTTCAGTTGTGCTCACTTGGCAGTGACATAATGAGGCAGCTAAATCTGATTGGCTAAGTCGTGCAGGCATGGGCAGACCTCAAGCTTGTGGGATCTCCTTTGTTTTTTCCTGGAATCCTGAGATCCACCAGCTGGATTCAAGTACAAAAATTGTGGCTTTAAAAAAAACAAAAACAAAAAAAAAGGGAAGGGAGAGATATAAACTTCGAAACAGGGCATGTCTGAGTGCATTCTCAGACCAAGCTGTTTTTTCTTTCCAGTACCACAGTCCTTTCACACAAAAACCCGTTCCCGGTTTCCTCCTGGGCGTTCTTCATTTCAGCAGCCTGATTATTTGGGGAGGAGGTTGCGGGAGAAGCAATTGGGAGCCAGAAAACTTTGGTGGTGTACTGAAAATCCCCCAGAGGTCTAAAAGTAGATCCCGATCAACCTTCTGCCCACCCCTGATGTAGAGTTTTGAGATAATTTTCATTAAGTGTGTGCTCCCTGCTTGGATGGGAGCGAGCACCAGCGTGACCGTTCCGGAAAGAAAGCCAGTGTGGCGTAGTGGTGAGAGTGTTGGACTGGGACTCGGGAGATCCGGGTTCTATTCCCCGCTCGGCCATGAAGCTCACTGGGTGACTTTGGGCCAGTCACTGACTCTCAGCCTAACCGACCTCACAGGGTTGTTGTGAGGATAAACTGGAGAGGAGGAAGAGGATTATGTAAGTTCAGTGGGTTTCCTTGCAGGGAAAAAAAGGCGGGGTATAAATATAATAAATAAATGAGAGAGAAATGGCAGCCAAAGTGGGGCGAGTGGTGCTGAAGGAGCAGCGGCAGCTTGGGGGAACACAGGCTGGAATAACACGGTCGAATTACAAGGCCAAACGAGACTGAAATGAGGTAAATACTCACACATCTAAGGGTGCAATCCTATGGGGATGCCCGGAACCCTCCAAACTCAGAGGTTTATGGGCATCCTACGCAGGGCGAGAGGACAGTGGGGGTTGAAGGTTTCGACCGTCTAACTGCCGCGCTTCAGAGTGGGAGGGAAGGAGGCTGAGGCACCGTCAGAATACCTCGTATCTTGGCGGTGCCTGTTGCGACGACACGGCCCTTCACACGTTAGGGCCAGGCGCATAAACCCTTCTCAGGCTAAGCACCAACACTTCAAAACCTGAGGGGAGGGTCAAATGAAACCTTTCCCCTACCAATGAGGGAAAAGATTAATACTGGTTATTAAGGATCTAGCTTAAATTTATGATGCTGTGGGGCTGGGTACAAAGGTGTGTGTGTAGATTTAAAAGTAATGCAGGTTAATAACGCCAAGCTGACACGTAGGAGTTGGGTAGCAAACAAAATAAAAATAAGCTTATTTTTAATTCTCAAAATCTTAGTTCCAGAAAATAACTTTAAACCTGCCTACCCCAAACACATTGTAATTAACCTAAGTCCCTATAATTCGAAATACTTTCACTCCTCATACAAGCACTGATTTCTCTCAAAACTCCTGACAGACAAGACACGAATAATCCAACTAAGCTAACTCTCCAACCTTCCCCACTCCAAACACACTCCCATAACACACGAACTCAACTCCTTAACTAACTACTCTGACATCACTCAAACACTCCTTATATGCTCCTCCCCCCCACCCTTTCCAAGACATCACAAGCCACACCCACTCGGTTCAACATTCTATGCTCACTAAATATACTACAGCAGACATACACCAGGGAACTGAATTGTGGGGTTACGCCACACCTGTCTCCTCCCCCTCCCTGCCCGCCCCGCCACACCCCACCCACCGGAACACCCCCTAAACCCCTTCTCCACAGTCTCTCTTACGACCTCGGAGATGCAGCCGTTGCAGTTCTTTCCACGCCAGCTGCGAGGCGGGGTGGACACTCTGACTGCGGAGTTCCCCTGACGTCGGAGCCGGGACTCCGAAAAATCCTATGGCTCTGTAGATCCGTGTTCTCAGTGGCCTACAACTCCCAGCCAGCTATGCCAAAAACATCTGGGGACCCTAGGTTGGAGAACACTGCTGTAGATGCTTGTAGCAGTAAAATCAGGCAGAAACCAGTTTGAACCATTAACAGCTGAGACAAACGAAAGCAGACTAAAACCATGAGTCACAGGTCACATTATTCTCCCACCACACTCTCTTAAACCGGGCCTTGAAGCCTATGCCTCACCCCCGATTATTGGCACAAATATTAGCCTATCTACTGTAACAGACCCCAAATCGGCACTGAACTGGCACCGAACGGGTGTTGCCCTTTGGCACCACCCTTCAGCCGCTGCCTCTGGAGAGCCCAGCTGCTGCCTGCCACGGGGAAGGTGGCTACTCCAACAGGTAAGGCAGGGCAGTTCTCTCACCGCTTGCTCCACCCTCTGTAGATGCTGTCTAGGGGGCATAGGATCGCTCTGTAAATGGTTTTTTTTGGGGGGGGGGATAATTGCCTACCCACGCTATATTGTTAGGAGTGGACCAAAACAGCTGCCTCCAGTTTGCCACCCAGGGCCAGCCCAAGACATTTTGCTACCTGGGGCAGAGCAGTGAATGGTGCCACCCACCCACCCACCCAAGTCAAGGTGCGTAGTACCCAAAATTAGCTGAATTATTTTGGTACATCTGGCAGAAAATGCCATAAGCACCTCTCCCTCTCGGCCTCTCCCTATCAGTAGAAATACAATAAGAACAAGGTAAATAACGAATAATTTGCTGCCCTGTTATTTATGACCACGAGCATTTGCTGCCTGAGGCAACTGCTTCACCCTGCCTCATGGTAGGGCTGGCCCTGTTGCCACCCCATTCACAGGCGGCAAAATGAGAGTGGGCAGGGCCGGTGCTACCATTAGGCCAACTAGGCAGCTGCCTAGGGCGCAGGGCTAAAGGGGGCACCAGAAACGCCTTGAAAAAAAATACAGCGCTCTCAAGTGGGAAGGGGGGGGGCGCTAAATATCTGATCTTGCCTAGGGCACCGAACTGCCTTGCACCGGTCCTGAGAGTGGGCATTTCAGGGGCTGAAATTCAAACTCTGAAAAGGTTTTGCAGGGAGGGGGCTTACAGTGGCAGTGAGTAGGGTCTTCTTACTTTTTTTCCCTCCCCAGTGGCACAGAAGCTGTGGTAGAGTTCTGGCTACCACCACTCTTCCTTCTCAGAGGCACTTTTAACTTTTAAAAGTTGCAGGGTGTGTGGAATAAAGTAAAACAAAGACAACAACAACAAAAAAAGAAAAGAAGAGAAAGAGAAAAAGGGAAGAGAGCCCCCACCGCTGCTATAAACTCCCTCCCCTCAAAAAGGCACAATTAATTTTATACTGCCCCTTTCTCCCCATGTCAGGGTGAACCTCAAAATAGAGGGTGAGGGAGAAAACTGCCCCAGTTTCTAGTCTGGCCCCCATAATTGACACGGGAGAATATTTGTTACAATTGTAATTACAAGTCGTTTTGAAGAGTGTGACATACTATATGTATAGCACCCAAATTCTCATGGCTATCTTGAGGGTGCTATTCCAGAAGAGACAGTTTAAAAGTTGTAACCCTAAAGTGTTAATAAATGCACAATCCGATTTAAAGATCCAACACATTTGCCTTTGTGTGAGTATGCCATCCCTAGCTAAAGTAGCTGTAGCCGAGAATGGCCACTAGATGTCACTGCTTAACTTGTTAAACGCTCCATAAGTAGAGAACTTTAGACAACATGTTATTAATTTATAATAAAAGGCCTTTGACAGCTTTATTCTGATGAATTATGAGGATCCAAAGAATAATTCCCAGCCTCTGGTGTATAAATTGTCATTGATTTTAATGTCCTTTGTAAAGTTGTGTCACGCAACAAATTTTCCTGCCAAGAGCTGTTAAATAGAGAGGCATCCTTTGCTCTGAGTAGTACGTGAAAGATCTTAAGGAGGATGAGCAGAAAGGATTGATGGTTATCCATAAACCATTTATGACAGACTGCACAGCAGCAATTCAAACAATTATTGCGGACATTTATTGTAGATTTCATTTTCTGTCTTAAAACACACACACAGACACCCTCAACGTACCATAAGGAATTGACGCAGGTAACCAGAAATACTCATCCCACATTGTTTGGTGAGAGATGGCTTTTTCTTTTTTTTTTTTGACTGACAGGTGATTGAAATGGTTGTAGGGTTTGCTGGGAGAATAGCACCTTTCCCCTCTATTGTTCTGTTTCTTGATAGATCAGCTTTGGTGCCCCATAAACCTGTGTTCTGTGCCGGGTGTTAACAGAAAGCGATTATGAATTGACCTTTCTCAGCTGCTACCCCTATTGCATGTGTTCGGTTAAAGTGCTACAGGAAGTTACTACTCTCATGATAAAAAAGCGAAACTGCATCTAGCTTTCCTCAGGGTAGCATGCTGGTTATTTTACATGGGGTATATATAATCCTGATTATAGCCACTGAGATATATGTGTATATATGTGTTATCTACATATATACACACACACACACACACACACACACATATACACACACACACATACACACACACACATCCCTCAGGCTATATATTTTAAATGTTGTTTTGTTTTGTTTCTCTCCCGATTAGAAATGAGCATTGAATTCTGCCCCATACATACACCCTGATGCACAGTTTTTAAATTTGCTTCCCTCGATTGTTTTTATTGGTGCATCATAGCATTATTTTAACTGTGAGTTGCTTCGGCTGGGATGCAGGATACAAATCCCTGAAATAAATAAACCAAGACAACAAATGTTTTAAAAAGCAGGGTTTCTGACAGAATTTCAGTTGATTAATCACCCATTTTGAAAAAAATATATCAATTAATTAATAGATTTCATTTTACTTTATTATGGCCGACTTCACAATATGAGTGCCTTTTCGAGATCACGAAGGAAGGGTAAGATAGCTTACAGTTTAATCAACAATGGGCACAATCCAGTCATGAGTGTTTAAGGCTGCAAGCCTATGCTCACTTGCTGGGGAGAGGACCCAGTGAACTCAGTGGGGCTTACTTCGGAGTAGACACACACATAAGATTGCACTGCAGATCTCTTTGTGGAAGCCGGAAGATCTTAAAAATGCTTAACCTTTTAAAGATCTGCTGGTTTCAATTGAGAGATCGAAAACACATGGCTATCAATGGCCACTAGGCATATGATGGTTATATGTTACCTCCAGTGTTGGAGCAGAGACAGCATGGCTCTCAGTACCAAGTGCTGGGGAACACAAGTGTGACGGTGCTGTTGCATTGCTCTCTTGGTGGGCTTCCCAGAGGCAGCTGGTTGGCCACAGTGTGAACAGAATGCTGGACTAGGCAGGCCTTTGGTCTGATTCAGCAGGGCTCTTCTGATCTGAACTCCTTATGTTTTCCCATTTAAACAACTGTGGCCATGGCTGCAATCCTAAACACATTTACTAGGGGAATAAGCCCCACTTGAATACAGTGTCACTGACTTCTGAATCAGAGGTATAGGACTGTTTATACCCATAATTTCCCGTTTTCATCTACTACTGCAGCTCTATACGTTGACCAAAATATCCTTTAATAATAGTAGAGTTGGAAGGGGCCTATAAGGTCATCGAGTCCGACCCCCTGCTCAATGCAAGAATCCAAGTATTTGCCTTTAGCAATTTAAAGACCAATTCAGTACAAGTCCCACTTAGGGACATTATCCCTAAATAAACATGCATAAGGTGGCAGCTTAAATCGACTAATCTACTGATGAAAATCTGAAGCCCTAAAATAAAGCAAATAGATAATGGCAACATTGTTAGTCTATCTATCTGTCCAGCAGAGGCTGGTGGCTCCAGTGTCAGTAGGGCAATGTATCCACTCCGGGTTATAGGCAGAACTTTAAAGGAGCTGTCCATGGCGCTGAATCTAGAGTGATGGCAGGGTTCAGCACTATGGGTAGCTCCTTTAATGTTCAGACTAAAACCCGGAGTGGATACATCACCCTACTGACACTGGAGTCACCGCCCTCCGCTCTATCTATCTATCTATCTATCTATCTATCTATCTATCTATCATCTATCTATAATAAAATAATTTAAAATAATTTAAAACACCCCCCACCAAGCAATACACTTGTAACAGCAACCAGATTTCATGACCCAATATAGTGGGGGTGGGTGGGGTGGGACTTAGTCAAAAGAAACCTGCCAAAATAAGATGGTCTTTTCGAGAAACAGAGAGGAAACAGAGAGGAAAGGGCTGTATAGGGCCCTTGTGGGAGGGAGTTGCTGAGCTCAGATGCCACCACTGTAAAGGCCCTGTTCTCTGTACTCACCAACCTAACCTGAGATGGTGATGGGATACAGAGGAGAGCCTCCTTTGAAGACTGGTTGGCCAGGTGTCCTACTTTACAGAGCACAGTCCTCTGGTTGAAAGGCTGTCAAAGGACAGTCCTCTATTTGATTGGTTGTCTAGTCCAGTGTTCTCCAACCGTGGGTCCCCAGATGTTTTTCACCTACAACTCCCAGCATGCCCCAGCCAGCTATGGGAGTTGTAGGCGAAAAACATCTGGGGACCCATGGTTGGAGAACACTGGTCTAGTGCAAGTCCAGTTCAAAGATAGAGAGCTATAAGAAGGGAGAGCAGGGCCTTGGAAGTTGCCCATCAATATTTAGCACCGGGACAGCAGAGTGAGCCAGGCACCCAGGTCACCGGGTCACAGTCTTCCCTACTTGGAAGAGATAGTAACGATTTGTAGATGTGTATCCAGGGGAGGCTGGTGACCCCTATGTCAGTGGGGCTCCTTATCCATTGCAGCTTTTATTCTGAGCTTTATAGGAGCTATCCATGGTGCACCATGGCGGTGAACCTGTTTTGGGGATGGAGTACGACACCATGGATAGCGCTCCTACGAAGCTCAACACAAAAGCTGCAATCGACAAGGAGCCCCACTGACACAGGAGTCACCAGCCTCCCTGTATCTATTAGGCATGTACATACGTTGTAAAATCCACTCCATCTACGTTTGGAAAATTGTCAGGTGCCTTTTGTTCTGTCGTCCATTCATTGATGGAATCGGATTTTGCGCAGATGCGATGGTACGCATTTGCGCAAATTCTCTTGCGCAAATTCGCACTCTCGAAAATGCGCACGTCCCCCGAAAATGCACTAATCCTCCAAAAATGCATATTTTCATGCTTTAGCCTATGGGGGAAATGTGCATTTTTGGTTGGTGAGGTTTTTTGTTTTTTTTTAATTTTCTGTATTTTTCAGTGACTGAATTTGTGTAAAATTACAGAAAGTTAAAAAAAAAAAAGGTCCACAAGTCCATGGCATCCACATGACTCAGGAAAAGCCAGCCTGCTGAGGAATCTGTGGGTCGGATTCTTAGAAATTTGAACTCATTTGAGTCCACTGCAGATTTCTCCGACATCCTTAGTTGTGTAATTTATGTGTAATTTATACATATAAACTAGCACATTCAAATTTTATGCAAACTCAGTGTGCTCTTCTTTTAATGATGCATTCCCTCTTTTTTGGGTGGTGCGTAAGTGGCCACCCTATCTGAAGAACTTCATGGGTGGGCAGAACCATATGTGATTTATGAAATAATCCATGGATTCATTAATTTCTTCTGGGAGACTAGCAATTCTCTTCTGGCACACTCATATGCCTGGTTAGGGCACAATTTGGAAGCTGCTTTTTTCCCAAACAAAAACCCAGACCCCCCGAGGCCTGAACACAAAATATAAATCAATGCAAATACCTTAAACCACAATAGAAATGCAAAGCATTGGGCTCGTCCTTGTGTGTGTGGCCCTATAAAACAGGAGTCCCCGACCTTTCCAGACCTATGGGCACATTTGGGAACTTGCGAAACTGCTGTGGGCACCACCACAAAATATCTCCTATGGAGGATGCGGCTAGTCACATAATAGCTGCCACGAGCACCTGGCTAGTCAAAAGTGAGCTTAAAAAGTGGTGTCTGTGGGAGAGACATAGTGAGGCTAGATGCGGGGAATGGGAGGGAAAGAGCAAGGCAAAGGGGTAGAGGGGAGAGAAAGAGCAAGGCTGGAGGCTGGGAGGGGGAGAAACAGCGAGGTAAAGAGGTGGGGAGGGAAACAGCAAAGCTAGAGTCTGAGAGGGAGTGGGACACGGCAAGGCAAAGGGGTAGAGAAAGAGCAAGGCTAGAGGCTGGGATGGGGAGAAGCAATGACCTGGAGAGGTGAGGAAAGGGAGGGGGGGAATAGTAAGGCAAAGCGGTAGAGGGGACAAAGAGAAGGTTGTCCTAACATTTTCCGAGGTTTCATAGATCACAGAGTTGGAAGGGGCCTACAAGGCCATCGAGAGCCAGTGTGGCGTAGTGGTGAGAGTGTTGGACTGGGACTCCGGAGATCCGGGTTCTAGTCCCCGCTCGGCCATGAAACTCACTGGGTGACTTTGGGCCAGTCACGGATTCTCAGCCTAACCTACCTCACAGGGTTGTTGTGAGGATAAAATGGAGAGGAAGAGGAGGATTATGCAAGCCGCCTTGGGTTCCTTGCAGGGAAAAAGGCGGGGTATAAATATAATAAATAAATACATAAATAAACAAACCCCCTGCTCAATGCAGGAAACTAGAGGAGGGGTCTCCTGTCCAAGTAATAACCAGGCCTCACCTTGCTTAGCTTTCCACACTCAGACAAGCTGAGCCAGCATGAGCCACAGGCAGATAGTTTTTATTAAAAAATTTTTTGAGGGGGGCAGAGAGCAGAGAGCTTCATGGGCACCGCGTTGGGGTTCCCTGCCATCAAAGCTCCCATGACGCACCAGCCTTTCCTTCCAAGGTGTCCTGTCATCATTCCTTTACCCAGGACTGCAGCACCTGTGGCTGTCCAGATGTCCCTGGACTGCAACTCCCACCATCCCTGACTATTGGTGGTTCAGGCTGGGGTTGATGGGAATTGGAGTCCATCAACATCTGGAGGGCTACAGTTCCCACACCCCTACTTTATCCTATGGCTACATAAATTAATATTTAAATGCCAATTGTCACAACAATCGTAATAATAAAAGCGGGGATTGCATAAAGAGAAATTTAGAAACAGGCAGGAACAAGAAACACCGTCGGCAACAGAGAAGCCAACAAAGAAACCCGAAGTTTCCCTAACACTGATTGCAAATGTCAGCTTTATGGTTTGGCACACAATGACTCTATTTCCTAACATTTCCAAACACTGCCTATAATCTGCATGGATTATTACTATTGCTGCTACTACAAGCTACAGAGCCAGGTTATATGAAAGACCATATTCTCCATTATGAGTCTGCCCCGTACCCTGAGATCTTCAGGGGAGGCTCTTTTATTTATTTATTTATTTATTTATTTATTTATTATTATATTTTTTAATCGCCCATCTGGCCGGTCACTCTTCTTGTGGTTCCGCCACCATCGCAGGTGCACCTGATGAGAATGTGGCAGAGGGCCTTCTTGGTGGCTGCCCCAAGGCTCTGGAATTCCCTTCCCAGAGTGGCGTCCCCCCCCCCTTACTATGTTTCTGGAGACAGGCACATTGCCATGCTGTAAAGTGAAGTGCTGCCCTGCAGCGCCATCTGGATTTGGGTTCATAAGAGTGGTTTTGTGTTTTGGAGCTCAGAACCCACCTCTGCTTTGTTCTTCGGTTCTTGGGAAAGTTACTTTTCTTTTAGTCTCACCAGTTTGCCTTCTGGGAAATGGGTGTTTTGTGACTGGTCCTGCCCACCCTGGCAGCCATTTTATGAATGGCTAAACCACCTGCATGACAGCCATTTTGTGAGAGCACCCATGTCACTATCAAAATTCCAAATGCGCTCACCTACCCAAAAGGATTGGTGATCCCTGTTCTATCTAGTCTATCCAGGTGTCCAAATGGGTCTAATTTTTTTTTTTTACCCAGAGAATCTAGTGGGATATTATATACTCATAGAATTCACTAGCTTATGCCAATGTTCCCTCTGTTGATGTAGTTCCATCCTCTCCACCATTTCACAGATGAAAATATGGACACTCTTTCATACATGCAGCACTCCTTTTCCCATTCAGCAACATGCAGTATCTTTATAGGCAGTTGTGCTGGTCATAGAAAAGAAGCAGTGATGGTGAGACAGCCTCAATCAACGGACTTGGCTGCAGCCTGGTTCTAGTTACGTATATAACACTTTAAAAAGGGTGCTATGCTAGAAAAACCTACTTGTCCTAGAACTGTGTTCTCCAACCTTGGGTCCCCGGATGTTTTTGGCCTACAACTCCCAGCATGCCTCAGCCAGTCACTGAACACTGTCCTAGAATATGCCATCACACTCGTATCCCTGGCAGGGTTGAAACCTCAGGAATAGTAACTCTAATGCTCCCGGCTGTTTTTGGATGCCCAGATGGTGGCAGTGGCCGGGAACTCCAGCTCAGGCTGATACACTAGCTGCCTTTTCCTGGAAAATGTGGACCAAGTCACAATTATTCATTCTATCTTGACATCCAGTTATGATCTGATTTTCCCTACCGGCAACCCTGTGAGGTGGTGGGAACCATAGGACCTGGGTTGACACAAGATTGGATGGATGGGGGAGCGGAATGCTGCCCCCCCCCAAGAGATAGCACACAATGCCTGCGACTCACCAGAACCCTTGTTCTCTGAAAGAGGCTTATTTATTTATTTATTTATTATATTTATATCCCGCCTTTTTTCCTTTTGCAAGGAACCCAAGGCGGCTTACATAATCCTCCTCCACCTCTCCATTTTATCCTCACAACAACCCTGTCAGGTAGGTTAGGCTGAGAGTCAGTGACTGGCCCAAAATCACCCAGTGAGCTTCTTGGCTGAGCTGGGGCTAGAACCCGGATCTCCTGAGTCCCAGTCCAACACTCTAACCACTACGCCACACTGGCTCCCCATAGGGAAAGAGGCTAGGTTGGCTCCCTCTCTGCTGTCTTTCTCTTCAAGCAGGCCTTTGGCATGTAAGCCGGTCTGTTGGATTGGCTCCTGCTTTTATTCCTTTATTGTTGTGTTGTTGTGTTTGACTGTGTTTGTTTAATGTATTTGTTTTATATGATTGTTTTAATTATGTTGGTTTTTATTGTTGTTAGCCACGTTTCCTGGGAGAAAGGCAGGGTATGAATTAATTAAAGAAAGGAAGAAAGAAAGAAAGAAGCCGGTGAGCAACCTATTGGAATAAATAGAAACCAAGAACTAGGATTTATTTAGCATATGCAAATATATATGTATAGGTGCAAATTTAGGAATAAAAACCATTATTCAAATAGAAATAGAAGGCATCTCTCCACAGTGGAGAACACTGACTAGGTCAGTGTTCTCCAACCCTGGGTCCCCAGATGTTTTTGGCCTACAACTCCCAGCATGCCCCAGCCAGCGTACCAAGGTTGGAGAACACTGGACTAGGTGACCAGTGAGTCTGCTCTTCTGCTGTCCAGGTACTAACTGTGGATGGGCAGCTTGAAGCCCCCCCTGGTTGCGCTTCCTTCTTACAGTTCTTTGACTTTAAACCAGACTGGATAGACCAGTATCTCCAACCTTGGATCCCCAGATGTTTTTGGCCTACAACTCCCAGCATGCCCCCAGCCAAACATCTGGGGACCCAAGGTTGGAGAACACTGGGATAGATCTTTAACAGGGAGCATTTTCAAATAGAGGATTGTCCTCTGCCAGCTCTCCAAAATAGAGGGCGGTCCTCTGTAAAGTGTTTGTTTGTGAAGGTTTTTGGGGCAAGTTAACATTGTTTTTAAATGTGGTTGGTTTTTTTTCCTTCTTTTCCTTGCTGCTGCTGTTTTGTATGTTACTTTAGCTGGGTGAAGTCATTTTATATTGTTATATATATATTGTCAACTTTGTTTGTAAGCCACCGTGGGGTTTCCTTTGTGCCGAAAGGTGGGATCTGAAATATTGCATAGGAGGCAGTGGAGGCTGGCGTGGCACCACTGTCAGTGGGGCATTGTATCCACTCTGGGTTTTAGCCTGAACTTTTAAGGAGCTATCCGTGGTTCAGCACCATGGATAGCTCCTGCAAAAGTCCAGACCACAACCCAGCTTGGACACTCTGGCCCACTGACAGTGGTGCCACCAGCCTCCGCTGACAGGAAGCCATCTTGTACCAAGTCAGAAGACAGGCCTGTGGCTTACGCTGGCTTAGCTTGTCTGAGCGTGGAAAGCTAAGCAGGGTCAGGCCTGGTCATTACTTCGATGGGAGACCCCTCCTCTAGTTTCCTGCATTGAGCAGGGGGTTGGACTCGATAGCCTTGTAGGCTCCTTCCAACTCTATGATCTATGAATCTATGCTGCCTGTGTCATTGGCTCGCCAGGATTCCTGTTCAGGTCTTTCCTCAGCCCTACCTGGAGATGCCAGGGATCGAACCTAGTGCAGAGCTTAAAAGTGCCTCCCCACATTTGCAGCCCCATTCCCTGGCTGTGAAGGTGACGAGAGACCTTCTGCACTCGGTGGTGGCAAGCTGTGAAGTTCCTTCAATGTTTCGGACTGTGGCACTTGCATTTTAAAGAATCATCCCAGCAAAGGCTTCTTCTCTCCATTCCCCCCCCTCTCTGCCACGCCTGTCACTTTCTTCTTTCTTTATACTTTTTGTGTTGGCATGGCAAAGCCAGTAGTATAGTTGCAAAGTTTTTTTTTAATTAGTTTTTTTAAAATGTGAATTACACCAAAACAAAACAAAAACCATTAAAAAATGAAGGGGAAAAAATGAACAACAACAACAAACAGTTTTCTTACAGTATTTTAAATGGATCACTTACAGTAAATATGTATGAGATATACAGTGCTTTTTTTCTGGAGAAAAAGGTACCGGAACTCTTGGATTATGTTTCCTCGGGAGCAGATGGCGATTAAATTGTAATGAAATTAATAGAATAAAAGGTGCTGGAACTTAGTTCTGGTGAGTTCCACCAGAAAAAAAGCCTTGGAGATATATATCCATAAACATCAAAAAGTATGTAGTAATACAATTACAGTTTTGTCATAAAGTCTGAAGAGCAGGAGCTCCTCACGACCGCCCCCCTAGCCACGCCCCCAAGGAGAGTCCAAAATGGAGGCAGCTGTGCTGATCCATATCAAGAGACCAGTTCTAACAGTTCTCATCTTCACCAGGAGTGGATCTTTTGCAAAGCTAATGGGTCTCTCAATTGCCCATTCAAGACCAAGCCACCACCACAAAATACTTTACATCATAACGGGGAACAAAATATTGTTGCCGGGAAAATGCATCCCCCCCCTGCTGGCAACTGTGAGGATTGCAGCTAAGCTCAGAGAGAACAGGGAATTCTGAGGGGGGTGGCAGGTGATGTCAGCATCCCTGCTAATCCCAGCAGCCCTGTGAGCCCAGGCTGCACTGATAGAGGCCTGTCTGGCTCAGCTTGTCTGAGCGTGGAAAGCTAGGCAGGGTCAAGCCTGGTGATTCCTTGGATGGGAGACCCCTCCTCTAGTTTCCTGCATTGAGCAGGGGGTTGGGCTCGATAACCTTGTAGGCTCCTTCCAACTCTATGATCTATGAAATCTATAAACCACTGGGAAAGCAGCAACTAGTAATCTCCAGGGCCATCTTGCTCCACAGCTCTTCTGAGAAAGGATGCTATGTCATGACGTAGCATCCTTCCAGGTTCATTGTTGGAGGGGGAAAACATGGCTGCCTCCACTGCCCTATTGGTTATCCCCCCCCAACGGAGGCATTGTGGGGCGAGATGCCCCCCAGAGATCACTAGACCCTCTGCTGCTGCTTTGATGCCGTGGCAAAAAATATTTAAAGAAGAAAAGGGCCAGGGAGAGAAGAAGACTCTCTGGAGCTGCTTCTTACATATCTAAAGCCCCCCCCCCCAGTTTAAATAATTTTGCCAACCCCACTGGAAGTTTTTGTTGGCAAATGTCCCCCAAAAGTTCCACATGGAACTTTCAGCAGAGTCCTATTTGAACCTGAGACTTTCTGCACATGCAAAGTGTACGTCCTGCAACTGAATTATGACAAACAAGCGAACACATATATAAGGTGGTTCATGCCTTGGTCTCCTCTCGCCTAGACTACTGTAATGCGCTGTACGTGGGGTTACCCTTGAAGACGGTCCGGAAGCTTCAGCTGGTACAGAACGCGGCGGCTCACCTGATTAAGGGCAGCCGCCGGCGTGATCACATCATGCCAGTGCTTAATAAGTTGCACTGGCTACCAGTTGCTTGCCGAGCCGAATTCAAGGTGTTGGTTTTGACCTTTAAAACCCTACACGGCTCCGGCCCAGCTTATCTCAAGGAGCGCCTCCAGCAACATCAAGTAGGCTGCTCAACAAGGTCTGCCACGGACGGCCTTCTCCTTATCCCATCAGCCAGAGCAGCCAGGCTGGTGGGGACTAGGAAGAGGGCCTTCTCTGTGGCGGCCCCCACATTATGGAACTCCCTCCCTAGTGACCTTCGCCATGCCCCCTCCGTGATGAGCTTCCGCCGTGCATTAAAAACATGGCTGTTCAGGTGGGAATATGGGGTGGGTTAGGTTTTTAATAAGAATTTTTAATATTGTTTTAATCATCATATTTTACTGTGTTTTACTGTATTTTAATTGTACATCGCCCAGGGTGGCCGGGTGGCCGGCCAGATGGGCGATTAATAAATATAATAAATAAAATAAAAAATAAAATAAAGAGCATGCGTGTGCACAAACTAAAAATCCAAAATCTCCCAAAAGGCAAGACTCGGACAAAATAGGACAAGCATTTACCAGGTACAGAAAAAAGGGACTGACCTTGAAGAATAAGAATTGGTGATGGAGAACTAGTTCGAACGGCAAATTTTCACATTGAGTTTTGAAATGGCCACGTTGCCATGACGCCCCTCTTATGCACTGTTTTTGTGTGGTGTGCATTTTCTTCTGAATGTATTCCTCCGTGTGGTCAGAAATAAGAATTGGCCTACATTGGGGAGAACGTTAATCTGTGACTGTCCAGGAGGATGCAGTACGTTTCCGATCTCACTGCACCAAATGCCAGTGTGGAAGAAATGATCACCGTGTGAGAACGACGAATATCAATCGGTTGCAGAGAAATAAGAAAAGAATTTTGCACACGAGTAACAATTTTCTAATAGTAAAATGTATAAAACACTTGGGCAGCGCAATCCTATGGTCGCTAGGCAGCATCTAGATCAGTGTTCTCCAAGCTTGGGTCCCCAGATGTTTTTGGCCTACAACTCCCAGCTACGCTGGCTGGGGCATGCTGGGAGTTGTAGGCCAAAAACATCTGGGCACCCAAGCTTGGAGAACACTGATCTAGATGGAAATGCCTGGCTCCTCAGCTTCCTTCCCTCCCTCTCCGAGGAGCCTCAGCTAGATGGCTAAGATCGGCCGTCTAGCTTAAGTTGCAGGATGGGGGGAGCTTGGAGGTGACCTTTGCCTCCAGGCTCCTCCCACCCTCCATAGGATACCCATAATCCTCTGAGTTCAGAGGGCTACGGGCATCCCGATTAGATTGTGCCCAAGGCATTATAAAAAATAATGTATAAAACATAGCTGGAATTGCAGAACAAAAGGTGCAGGTAAAAGTCAATTTTTGAACCAATTTCTCAGGAATATACAAGGGTTATAAGTAAGGACAGACAAAACATAGCACAACCCTGTTACAAACGCCACAGTCTCAAATTACAAAGGCAGTCTGTAGATTTTAACATTGTTGCTTGCCAAATGCGTTTCAATTGGATAATCTTCCGTGGAAGATTTACAAAACTTCAAATGTCTGCTTCAGCATGGAACCAAAAAAACCCAAGTTCCAGAATAGAACCACTCAGGACATATAGCTTTTGGGGGTAAAATAAAGAAATAATATTGATTTTACATCTTACTGGTCTTTCCTCATTATTTGCAACCCCACCTCACCCCCATTAACTTTGCTTCAGATAAAGCTCACCATATACATAGAGTTGATGCTGTAAAATGCTCCTTTACTCAGACCAGTAGGGTTCGAGTTGAAGTGAAGCTGACTAGCTATTGAGGTGCAAGAACATGGTTTCTGATTCAAGAATTAAAGAATAAAATTCTGCCTTCGACTTAAATGCTTCCTTCCATTGTTAGAGGATCTCTGAGGACCTTAAATGTGTAAGGGTGCAATCCTATGTCTTGTGGCCTCGATGCTCATATAAGCCCCCGAATTCAGAGGCTTACAAACATCTTATGCAGATGGTGGAGGCGATCTCTGCCTCCCTGCACCTCCCGCTCTGCATTTTTGCTAGATGGCCATTTTCAGCTGCCTAGCTGGGGTGCTTCGGAGGGGGAAGCACCAGATCTCTCCAGATCAGACACAGTTACTCCAACTGGATCGGGAAGAGCCTCCAAAACAGCAAGGGAGAAAGAAGGAATCTTTCTTGTGCTTGCTTGTAAGTCACTGTTCGGTGTTCACATGGTGTGCGTGACTATTTTGGCATGCCAGGGAACGTTGGGGTGCAGACAGGACAGTCGTGCATCAGCGTATTTGAAGAGCTACCCAGAGCTTGGGGCTCTGATCATCTGCTCTAACCCTCACCTCTGAGGCCACCTTTCCACTATAACGGGAGGGGGTCTGGCTGGGATTTCCAGAGGTCAGGAGTAGGGTGTCAGGGCTGGCCTGTGAGCAGCAATCTGAGGTAAGGCAGGAACTAGATGCCATGGGATGTCAGTATTCAGGGCCAAAGAATAAGTCAGGAGCAAAGGAGAAACAAGGAGGCAGGATGGAGGAGCAAGCCAGAAGTCGGGGCCGAGGGACAAACCAAGGATAGAGGAAGACACCAGAGCTCAGGAAGGCCTTGTTGCTCAAGCGAGGTTCAACTGGAACAGGAAGCCCTTTATACTCCTTCCTGTCCAGGAGAATCCAATGGCCAGACTGGGTGGGTGAAGCCAGGGTACTTTACTAAAGAGCTGCCATCTGCAGTTTGTTGCCTCGTCACGTAGGGCAGCTGTCCACAGAACCCGGCAGCTGCTAATTCAGGGCTTCTGTGCTGTTCTTCATAGCTCCTTACCTCTCCTCATGTCTAATGGAAACAGAATAAACAATGCAGAATGAGCAAATGCATGGAATAACAACGTCAGAAGAGCCCTGCTGGATCAGACCAAGGGTCCACCTATTCCAGCATTCTGTTCACACAGTGGCCAACCAGCTGCTCCATGGGAAACCCGCAAGCAGGACATGAATGCAAGAGCATCCTCCCTGCCCATGTTCCCCAGCATCTGGTCTTCTTCCTTAAGATAATCTTCCTTAAGATCACGGAATTCATTTCTTCTCAGGGCAGAGCAGGATTTCGATCGGTTTATGTGTCACACAGTACCCACAGCCCTGACAAAAGTCAGCTTGTGTTTTGTATATTTATTTGATGTTTATTGTGAGCAGCTAAATGAACTCAACTCACAGACTTGTTCGTTACATTTGTCTCCTGGCTCTTCTATTCCTCCCGGGACCTCTGGATGGCGGACATGGGGTTTGCCCCATTTTACCTTCACAACAGCCCTGTGAGGTAAGTAGCCCATTGGGTTTCACAATGAGTGAGTCAGAGCCCCCAGACTGGTTCATGGGACAACCTGAGGTGGGTCACCTCAGGAGCACGGCCACAATTTCTTTTTTTTCTCTCTGATGATTTTTGTTCCTCAGAGAGAAGGGGGGGGGATAGATGGTTAAACAGAAAAGATGCTGGCGTGGAGAGATAAGGGGGGAAATGAGGGGGAAGAGAGAGAAAAAGAGAGAAGCAAATAAATAAAAATGAATTAAAAGTGGCGCTCATGTAGTGAGTTGGAGCCTTGGTCAAGGCATTTTGCTGACTGGGATAGAGCAGCAAACGGCACCTCTTGCCCCAGTGTCAAGGTAAAGAGTACCCAAGGACCAGCCAAGCCTGTTTGTTTACCATAAACATTTATATATCACTTTATTTGCCCCAAAGCCATCAAGGCGGTGTTCAACAATTTAAAACAATAAAACCTCAACACAATAAAATAATAAAAAAAAAGCAGCACAAGGACATTAAAAGTGGTAAAACATTAAAACAGCTACATAATTTAAAAGGCTAAATTGAAAAGATGTGTCTGCTTCACACCCTTTCTAAAAGCCAAGAGAGCGGGGGCTAATCATAGCTCTCGAGGGATCGAGCACATTCCACTCTTTGGGAGCGACACGGGAGACGGCCCCTTCGTGCGTGCCTAGCAAACGGGCCTCTGCGGGTAACAGTGTCCTCAAGAGGGCATCTCCTGCTGATCTTAATAACCAGGCAGGTTCCTAGCATGACAGGCAGTTCCTTAGATATTTTGGCACCTGAGGTAGAAAACCCCACAAGCACCTCTCCCCCTCTGTGGCAACAACAATGCAACAATGATAAATGGCTGGCTAGGGGCAGGGCATGCTGGGAATGGTAGGATTTGTTTCTGCCTAAGCGTGCATAGGATTTCACCCTAAATAACTGACAACTGACCTCTCAGGATACCTAACTGGACTTCCATGACACTATGGCTGGCTGGGGCATGCTGGGAATTGTAGGACTTGTTTCTGTCTAAATGTGCGTAGGATTTCACCCTAAATAACTCACAATAGCCCTCTCAGGATACCTAACTGGCCTTCCATGACACCATGGCTGGCTGGGGCATGCTGGGAATTGTAGGACTTGTTTCTGTCTAAACGTGCATAGGATTGCGCCCTAAATAACTGACAACGGCCCTTCCATGACACCTCAAATCGGCTGCCTGAGGAGGCTGCTCCACTCTGCCTAATGGTAGCACTTGCCCTGGCCATTCAAGGTGGGTCTTGAGACGGAAATGGCTGCTGACTGCTGGGTTAGGTAGAGAAATAGTGACTGGCCCACAATTATCTTCATGGCTAAATACAGACTGGCACCCCAGTCTTCCCAGTCCAGCAGTTTAACCACTATACCACATTGGCTTTTAAACACCTGTTGCTGGCCTCTAGAGAGGATACATCCTGCTGCCATATGGTTTTTCCTGATGAATCAAAGCAGAGACTGGAAAGGCCGATACAGTCTCATGACACCAATCACAGCTGTAAGAAAAGAGACAGTGGGTGTCTTAGGTCAGTGTTCAGATTCCTTTCTCTTGGGGGGATCCAAAGTGGCAGCAATTTTTTTTTTTTTACCCCTCTTATTCATTCCCTGGTGGGAACCAATTGCAGTCACATTTGTTCCCGCAGGGGAACGAATGGAAATACGGACTGCCCATATGGAGGGTGAGAAACACAGATGGATGCCAGCCCCAGTGGAAAGATGAGACAGTTCATCACCAGTTGGTTCAAAGTGTTTGGGAAGCCACAGAACCACTCATGGCAATTGGGGGTGTAGGAAGAATAAGATTCAGGACTGGAAATAAATCAATATCTTATCATCTCCTGTTACTTTTCTCTTTCTCGAAATCAAGGATGTGAGTCTGGGTTGACATAGAGTACAAGCTGGCTGAACAGCTAAAAGGCCAGCCCTCCCTCGACAAGGACAAAATATTTGTCGATTGTGAACATTGTGCCACATAGGTTCATATCTCTTAAAATGCACACACATGAGCACACATCACCACCTGGAATTGCTAACCAGGAAAGGATTGGATTACTGTTTCCGAGCTTCTAAAATACACACAGCCATATCAATTTCATTCATTTATAAACTGCCTTGAGTGCCCCATGGTAGAAAAAGTAACACAGAAATCTAATTTAAAATAAAGTATGAAATAACTTGATGAACGATTCTACAAAGGTCTGCCCTTCACACTTGACGTGGTATGTAGACACTGTCACCATGTAATATACCGCTGATCTTCCCATGAAATGGGCACTGGTGCCACTAGGGCTGGACCACAAGGTGCAGGTGCCACACCCCCATGGTCCAGGGGGGACTCCCAAATGACCCCCTGACAGGCAGCACTGTGGACAGAGGGCAGCGCTGTGGGTCGGGGCTCCACCGGTGACTGTCGGGATGGCTGCTGTGGTGATGGTTGCTCCTCCTCCTCCTGCCACGTTGCTACAAAGGGGCAGAGTCGCAGTGGCTGGTCATGGCTGTAGCTCCATGGCCCATGATTATAAATCAAAGCATTTTGAATTTCAATCCAGAATGCCAGGATTAGTTGCAGGCTAGCTCAGGGGTGGGCAGACGTGAGGCTTGTGGGATCTATTTTGTTTTTCACTAGAATCCCAAGGTCCACCCAGAATCCTTTGTGGCGTGCTGTGGTTCCATGAAAGACGTACAGGAGCTCCGCAGCAGCCAATATGGGAAGGATTCCATGTTATTTGAAAGCTTGAAAGACCTCAGCCACAGCATCTAAAAGTTGCCTGTTCACCACCAAATATCCCCCAAAAGATCTGAAGTACCTTCAGATCTCCCTTCAGATCTCCATTCCATCTTGCTTCAGGATATACAACGCATGACCGGTTTGTGCAAAGGCAAGTATCATATGACCAGAATTTTGGTCTTGGTGGGGTTTTATTGTTCTTGTTTTTATGAGCTCTCAATGTCTTGTGATCCAGCTGTCACCAGGAGAGAAGAACAGTTTGACAAAAGGAGATGTTTGTTTGGATTCCTGAAAACTGTGTCTCAGGGGCAGCCAATAACCCATTTGACGAGCAGCAACACTGGGCTGTTGTCTCCGATTCTTCACACAATTAAAGCGCGAACCAGCCTACTACCACAAACGCCGCTCACATGCTGTTCTAAAAAGACACCCGCAAGATGGAAAAAGCATCACAAGGAAAGAACAAAGTGGGCCATAACATAACCAGTTGAGTGGGCTTAATTGCAAGGGAACATTGTGGGACTTCTAGATCAAACTTACATAATGTGCTCGAGCCTTATATAAAACTGTTGGCTTTTAATCAAGGTGGTTCTTTCAACCATCTCTCTCTCTCTCTCTCTCTCTCTCTCTCTCTCTCTCTCTCTCTCTCAGAAATGATGGCTGCAATCTCATTATGTTGATTCTTATTTTACATATTTTAGGTAGTATCTTATTGTGCCCCATCACTCATGGGGCCCACCACTTGTGCAACGGGGCTTTTGCTGTTCTAAGCATAATCTGAAACTGAGTGGAAATACTTATTTCCGGAATGGAGCAGCTCAGTGGAGCTTGCAGAAGGGAGATCTGCTGACCTGTCCCACCTGTCAAGGCCCCGATCCTTGAGCTACCACCACCACCACCATCACTGTAGTGCCGTAGTATACATGGCATTTACAGAGTACAAGAGGACAGGTACATGTCCCAAGCAGCATGTAATCTAAAATTCTAAACAACAGAGCAAGGGGAGCCAGAGCTGAACTGGAACCCACAACAAACTTCAGAAGCTCCACTTCCATTAAAAAAATAATAATCAGCTTTTCTGCTGGTTTCCAGGGTTATTTTTTTAGAAGTGCCAAAGTCCCGCTGCGCAAGTGGTAGGTCCTGCGAGTGCAAAAGAACCAGTGGAGGTGGAGTGGCCCTGTTGGATACTACCCTTTTTGTTTGGTCGTGCCCTGCCCTGAAGGAACTGGGTCAGCCAAGTAAAATCTAAAAATATAGCGGTTAAACCTGTCAAACCTTAGAAAGGCAGACCCTTCCATCCTTCACTGCTTATTGCAAGGGATTCTGGGAAAGCCACAGCCAGAGAGTAGAAAGGAAGAACTGTAGCTTGGACTATGCTGAAGGGTGCCGAAGTGAAATACTTTACTGGTGCTTGGGCTGGATCTACGCGATGCATTTTTACCGGCATTGTGATGCCTGACTCACTCGCGTGTCACATGACGCTCACCCCCAAACTGTCCCGCTCGTGCTATTTCTTTCTTCCATTAAAGCCTGGATTTCTTCAGACCAGTTATGTCAACGTTGTTTTACATGTTGCGGCGCTTTCCGCCCAGTATATAGCACTTCAGTGTGTGCTAAACATGCGGTACTGTTCTGGGGCCAGGAGGAGGGGCTTCAGGGGGCTTGTGGGGGGCGGGGGGGGAGGAAGTGTCCCGATTGGGCTTTGGCAGAACAGCAGCAACTCTGAGGAAGAGAGCCAGTGTGGCGTAGTGGTGAGAGTGCTGGACTGGGACTCGGGAGATCCGGGTTCTAGTCCCCGCTCGGCCATGAAACTCACTGGGTGACTTTGGGCCAGTCACTGACTCTCAGCCTAACCTACCTCACAGGGCTGTTGTGAGGATACAATGGAGAGGAGGAGGAGGAGGATTATGTAAGCCGCCTTGGGTTCCTTGCAGGAAAAAAGGCGGGGTATGAATATAATGAATAAATAAATAATCCTTGAGTTGCTTTCCTGCCTCCCCTGCATGGCTTCTCTCTCCCCCTCTCTCCCTCTCTGTAACTTGCCCAGTGAACTGGAGGGTAAATGCAAGGCTGCTTCCCCCCTCCCCTTTGAAAAAATAAAGTTTGGAAGGTCCGCTCTTGCCTCAAGGACCGCCTATCTGAAAACGAGCTGACATGCATGTCTACTCAGAAGTAAATCACATTATCTTCAATGGCCTTGCTCAGAAGTAAATCACATTGATTTCAATGGTGCTTTCTCTTGGGAAAGTCAGCACAGGAGAAGGGCTGCACTTTGGGGTGGGTGGGGTTGCTTTTGCGTGGACAGGAATGGGGGGCACTGATCCTGCTGGCTTCACCCCATGGGAGGTGGGAGGATGGCAGCAAACAGGCGGTCTTAGAGGGGGCAGGGCAGGGCATGTGGCATACAGCTCTTCCCTCCAACTTTTTGCTGCCACCTCCCAGCGTTTGCCACCTGAGGCGACCTGCCTCACTCTGCCTAATGGGAGGGCCGGCCCTAGCCTGGAACATGTGCACCTCTGCCCACTTCCTTTCCTGCATGGAAAAATGTGTAAAGGGTTCCCTCAACCTCCCCCGGCCCCGCTTCCCGCCCTGATTCCTCATCACGTAGACTTCATCTTATAAAATCATTTTTGTTCACGGACCAGTGAACACTCCTGACTTGTCAGTATTCAAATTCCTACTAGGCTGTTTAGTACCTGTCTAATTAAAACAGAACTTACTCACTGATGCCTCCAATGCTTAAACAAATAGGAAAAGTGATATATCACTTAGATGAAAAAGAAAAAAAGGAATAACTATTACGACACCCTCTTTCCATCTCTTCCCTTCCCCTTTCGTTTCCAAGAATTCAAACTGAGGGGGAGGCACCAATTTATCTCAGGCAAAATTATATACACCAATGTGGTCTGCATACTTTTCATCAATAACAGAAGAAGAAGAAAAAAAAAAGATACCAGTGCCGGGAGAGGGGGCGGGGTACCTAAAACTTTCAACAATGCTGGCAGACACCATTCATAACGGTTATGAAAACGTCTGTTGTTTGGAAGTTATTACTTTTTCAGATGAACCTACCTTACAGGGTTCTTGTGAGGATGAAATGAGGGAAGGGGATCGTGTATGCACGCACCTTGGGCTTGTTGGAGAACGGCTGGGATAGAAATAGAACAAATACATAAGTAATAAAAAGCAGCTAACAACGACCTCTCACAAATGCAATCGCATTTTAAAATTAAGAAGCTTAAGCATCGCTGCTGCTGCTGCTGCTGCTGCTTTTGTTGTTGTTTTGGAACCTCCCTTCATCCTACGGATACCAGGGAAGCGTACAAGAGCATGATTAAAATTGTTATCCAATAAATAATAAAACAACACCATCATAAAATGAAGAAGGGAAGCAAACACAACCGACAGAGTATGTCAGCTGATTAAAATGCCTGGGCAATTGAAAAGGTTTTTGAGCTTAGTGCCAAAAAGATCGCAATGTTGATGCCAGTCGCACCTCCACACGGAGGGTATTCCACAATCGTGGTGCCACCACAGAGAAGGCTCTCTCCCTTGCTGACACAAAATGTACCCTAGGTACTTGGGTACTCTCCTGATGATCTTAAGACACGACTAGACACAACATAATAAAGGGAGAATTATTGATTACTAATAAAAGAAAAACATCTAGGATAGAATTATAAATATGAAAAAAATTCACCCTAACACCAAACCCCTAAAAGTTCACCCTAAAAAAAGGGAACCCTAAACATCCACCCTAGTTCACCCTAACTCGCCTCCAAAATATGTTTGGGATAAATTTCACATCTTCCCCAAGGACTGCTAGAAGTAGAACAGTCTTAACTGACCTAAAAAAACAAAAAAACAAACCTAGTATGCCTGCTGAACCTCTCTCTCGAGATGGAATTCTACAATAAGGGCACTGCCACAAAAAAGGCCCCGATCCTTGAGCTACCACCACCACCACCACCATCACTGTAGTGCCGTAGTATACATGGCATTTAGAGTACAAGAGGACAGGTACATGCCCCAAGCAGCATGTAATCTAAAATTCTAAACAACAGAGCAAGGGGAGCCAGAGCTGAACTGGAACCCACAACAAGCTGCAGAAGCTCCACTTCCATTAAAAAAAATATATATATCCTAGTTCAACTGGAATTCAGGAGAAATGGAACACAGGGAGGAGAGAATCCACTGCGTGGCGAGTGTCATTATATGGTTTAGGCACTAGGTGCCAGATCGTCACCTTGAAGTGGTGAGTGGGCTTGCGTGTTCCGATGAATCCTGTGAGCAATGCCGTCGGGAGCTATATACTCCCAGTAGGGTCACCCATGGCGGTAAGGTCCGGGGAGAGGAACCAGACAAAGAACGATCCAAAACATAAAGTCCTCAACGGCAGAACAGGCGGAAGATAATTAAACCTAAATTACAACGGCTGTGAAGGCGGATGAAGGCTGCAGCAGAGAATGGTTTTCCAATCGTCAGGGTAACCGTGCCATTGGATCTCTGCCGTACTCTGTCAAGTTTGTGTGGTGATTCGTTGTGCACCGATCTCCCCACATAAAACAGTTTCACGCACAGGCGTCTTCCAACCCAACCCATCCAACCCAACCCAAACAAACAAACAAACAAACAAACAAAGTCCCATGGTGATTGGCGAATGGCGACGGGGGCAGGACTGTGAATCTGGAAGCCCCTAGTCATGGACCAGCACATGGGCGGTGGATGCAGACTCAGTCGCCCTGTTCAAGGAACGAGGTAGTCGAGCAGCTCAGCAGCTGTATCCATGACTGAGCAGCCCTATTTAGGATCCACTCTGCTCACCCCGTATGGGGAGGGGGCTAGAAAAGTTTCCCTAAACATAGTTTACCTCTTTCTCCCCTGACTGGATTACCGCGTCCAGTGGGGTCACCATTTTAGCGGTCGAAAAAGACATTTGAATTTTGGAACATGGAATATACGGACATTGCTGGATAACATAGATAGTGAACGCCCTGAGCGTAGGACTGCTATTATTGCAAGGGAGCTGAGACGGTTTAAAATTGACATAGCAGCACTTCAAGAAACTCGAAGGGCAGGAGAGGGACAGTTGAAAGAAGAAAAAGGAGGTTATACCTTCTTCTGGAAAGGACTACCTGAGCAGGACTGACGAATACATGGAGTAGGCTTTGCCATCAAAAATGAACTAGTGAACTCTTTGTCAGAAGTTCCTACTGGCATTAACGAACGCCTGATAACTCTTCGATTAAAGCTCGCCAATAACCAACAGATAACTATTTTGAGCGCTTATGCACCAACATTAGATGCTGATGATGACATCAAGGAAAGTTTTTATAGCCAGTTGGACACTCTCCTGTCAGAGATACCTAAGGAGGATAAAATTATCCTCCTGGGCGATTTTAACGCAAGAGTCGGGCGTGACTTTGATTTATGGCCAGAAACTATTGGAAAAGACGGAGTTGGTAATAGCAACCCGAACGGACTCTTACTTTTGTCTATATGTGCAGAGCATAATCTCACTATTACAAACACGCTCTTTCGACAAAAGAATAAGTTTAAAACATCATGGCAGCACCCACGGTCAAAGCACTGGCATCTTCTGGATTATGTAATTGTCCGTGTTAGAGATCGCCACGATGTACTTCTTACTAGGGCCATGGTGAGTGCCGACGACTGCTGGACAGACCACCGACTAATCCGGTCCACAATGGTTATCAACATTGCTCCCCAACGTAGGCTTCAAGGAAAGAAACCAAGGCATAAAATGAACATCCAAGCCCTTCAAGATCCTATTAAGCAAACACGTCTTCAATCACTTCTTAAGGAACATCTACCTACGGAACCTCCTGACAACATTGAGGACCATTGGTCTAAGCTGAAAACCTCCATTACTGCAGCTTGTGAACAAACTATTGGATATGAAACTAAGAAACATCAGGACTGGTTTGATGAAAATGATAATGAGATTAAATATATAATTGACCAAAAAAGGAAAGCCTTCCAAATATGGCAAAATGATATTAACTGCGCTGCCAAGAAAAAAATCTATGCTAGCGCAAAGGCTGAGGTCCAAAGAAGAACAAGAGAACTTAAGAACACTTGGTGGAAAAAGAAAGCTGAAGAAATTCAACAACTTGCAGAATCTCATGATGCATGGGGCTTTTTTAAGGCCACAAGGGCCATTTATGGACCAAAAACCTATGGTACAAACCCTTTACAATCAAAAGATGGCACCAAACTCTTAAAAGACAAAGAGTCTATTGCACTGCATTGGAAAGAGCATTACTATGACCTTTTAAATCGTAAATCTAAGGTGGATAATGAGATTTTTTCGCAAATCCCACAAAAACAAATTAAAGAGGAACTTGCAATACTCCCACTTTGGATGAAGTAAAAAAGCCATTAATCAAATGAAGAACAACAAAGCTAGTGGACCAGATGGGATTCCTGCTGAAATCTTTAAAGAAGGGGCCCCCGAACTTGTACAACATCTTCATAAACTCATCGAAAAAATCTGGATAAGAGAAGAGATCCCAGAAGACTTCAGGGATGCCATAATTATCACCCTCTTTAAGAAAGGTGATAGAACAGACTGTGGAAACTATCGGGGCATTTCTCTCTTAGCAACCGCAGGTAAAATATTTGCTAGGATTCTCGCAAACCGTCTTCTATCTATTTCAGAAGAGATCCTCCCTGAAACTCAATATGGTTTCCGCCCCTCTAGAGGGACAGTAGACATGATTTTTACTGCACGTCAGCTCCAAGAAAAATGCCGGGAGCAAAATCAACCCCTTTATATGGCATTTATCAATTTGGCTAAGGCCTTTGATACTGTAGACTGTACAGCTCTCTGGACTATCCTTATGAAAATTGGATGCCCCAATAAATTTGTGAATATCTTGCGACTTCTCCATGACAACATGACGGCAACGGTTTTGGACAACAACGGCTCTCATGGTGCTCCATTTAAAGTGGGATCAGGTGTTAAACAGGGATGTGTTATCGCCCCAACATTATTTGCCATTTTCATCGCCATGGTTTTACATCTTGTCAAGGGGAAACTTCCCACCGGTGTGGGAATTATATATCGAATAGATGGAAAGCTTTTTAATCTCAGCAGGCTGAAAGCAAAAAGTAAGGTAATTACAACCTCCGTTGTGGAACTTCAGTATGCTGATGATAATGTGGTCTCCGCACATTCAGAGGATGATCTCCAAACTATCCTAAATGCTTTTGCAAAGCATACGAAAAACTTGGTCTCTCACTTAACATCAAAAAAACCAAAGTGCTTCATCAGCAAGTGCAAGCTAACCCTTTGGTGATGCCATCTATCCAGCTTGGCGGGACAATACTGGAAAATGTCGATCATTTTCTCTATCTTGGCAGCTATCTTTCTGTTACAGCTAACATCGACAGTGAAATCCAGCATCGTCTGAGCTCCGCAAGTGCCGCTTTTTCTTGAATGAAACATAGAGTGTTCGAGGATCGGGATATTTGTAAGAAGACCAAAACACTGGTTTATGAAGCCATTGTATTACCAACTTTATTGTATGCCTGAGAAACATGGACTATCTATAAACGTCACTTCCACCTCCTTGAAAGGTTTCATCAACGTTGCCTCCGGAAAATCCTGCAAATTACTTGGGAAGATAGGTGAACAAATGTCAGTGTACTGGAAGAAGCAAAGACTACTAGCATTGAAAAAATGATCCTTCAACACCAACTTCAGTGGACCGGTCATGTTGTTCGAATGCCTGACTGCCGTCTCCCAAAGCAGTTACTTTACTCCCAACTCAAGGATGGAAAGCGGAATATCGGTGGTCAATATAAGAGGTTTAAAGATGTTCATAAGGCTAATCTAAAAAAATGCAATATAAACATCGAAAACTGGGAAGCTCTGGCCCATGAATGATCTAAATGGAGGTTGGCCTTTCACAAAGGTTCCATGGACTTTGAAGAAGCCCGAGTGCAAGGTGAAAGGGAGAAACGTGCTAAGCGAAAAGCACGTCAAATGAATCCTTTACAGGACCATCCTCTATCTGGTAACCTGTGTCCTCACTGTGGGAAGCTGTGTGGATCTAGAATTGGCCTCCACAGTCACTTACGGACCCATCGCTAGAGTCTACACAATCTTCTTTAGAATTTCCTCCTTTTATCCCGGAAGATAATCTTACTCGGTCACGAGTGATCGCCTGATGATGATGATGGCACTGGACTTAATTGTATCTGGTTGGGTCAGGAGTTTCCTGTGATCTGTTTTTGTTTAAGAGAAACAATAGGGAAAGAGACAATGGGAAGGTTTATGGGGACCTGCCTCGCAAGCTAGCTCTACCATCATCGCCTGCAGTGGAAATGCTTTCCCACCATTTGCATGTTTAGCCAGCATTTGAAAGCATCCCCATGCATGCTGATGTATGCACATTGAGCTGCTCCATGCGGGAAGGGGCCCTGATTGGAGTTCCTCTCTGTATGGAGGAGCTCTATGCGCTTACACCAGTATGAATGGAAAAGCCTTTCCCACACTGTCCAAATGCACAGATGTCCTGGAAGCATTTCTGCTCCGTGCAATGGCAGCCATGCTCATGGCGAACATGGCTAGCCCGTATGGCTCTGCAGCCCCCTCATAATTCTTTCAACACGTGGGGGGAGGCGGTTCGGGTGAATCTCCCTGATAAAGTTCTTGTCTAGCGTCCTGACTGGTGTGTCTTCTAAGACTTCCATGACACCCACGGAAGAATAAACAAAAAAACTAGGGAAAACTGCTCATCCCTAAAACCAATGTAGACCTCTCAGCACAGGTGTTATGTAGTCTCACAGTTTCCCCACAAAGTGTCCCGGGAATTATTAATTAATAAGGGTGTTAAGAATTTTCTGTTAGAGAATTGCAACCCATCTTGCAGAATTATATTCCCCAGGGTTCCTTGGAGAGAAGAAATTACTATTAAACTTAAACCACGATATTTAGTCTGTGGTTTAGACACACACCCTGGCACTGGTAAATGTGAATGTTTGAACATACACAATATGGGCTGGTTGTGTGACGTCACTGCACAGATTGAGGAAATGCTAAAAAATAAACATGTTTAAACGTCCCATGTGAAAGACATCACAGTTTTATTTATTTATTTATTTAGTATATTTGTTCACCGCCCATCAGCCAAAAGGCTCCCTGGACGGTTTACAAAGAGAAACAAGATAAAAACAGTCATCTTAAAAACAAAGGAACATAAAATAAAATGCAGAGCAATATAAAATCACACAATAAAACCAAGCAGCCAAAAAGAATCAGTCCGGAGGAACAGTAGAATAATAAGAATGAATAAAAAATCAACCAATAAAATATTGGGCAAATAAAAAGGTTTCACCTGGCGCCTAAAAGAATACAGAGTGGGCACCAGGCGCACCTCTTTGAAGAGCTGATTCCACAAATGGGGTGCCACAACTGAGAAGGCCCTTCCCCTAGTAGCCACCCTCCTAACTTCCTTTAGAGGGGGCTCTCTGAGAAGGACCTCTGAAGAGGATCTCAGGGTTCAGGCAGGCACATATGGGACGAGGCGTTCCTTCAGATACCCTGGCCCCAAATCGTTTAGGGCTTTGAATGTACATGTTAGTACACAGTACACACAGTACACAGTACACAGGGTTCACAACATCAGTTTCTCATCTCCAGTTCCTCTTCACTGGAGGTAAATAAGCAGAAGCTGGATAGCCATCCATCAGGGATGCTGTACCTGCATCCTGCATTTAGCAGGTGGTTGGACTAACTAAATGACTTCCAAAATCCCTTCCGACTACATGGAACTCCAAGTGAAGAGACTTCCATCAGGAGAGCTTCCAATAGATCAGGCCTAGTTTGCCTTGGTTTTCGCAGCATCCCAAGGCTCAACTGAATTTTGTGATTGTCTCTGTCCTCGTCATTTGCTTCTCTTGACTGTTAATAAAAATAGTACATAGAATCTCTCCCTGTTTCCATCCTATTTTCATACTTCTCCCAAGCTGAGAATGGCCTCTTCATCCATCCTAGACAAAGGGATCACTTGTCCAAGAGAAATGACTTGTTCTATGAAGATTTCCATTATTTTGCCTATCCCCCCCCCCTTTTTTATTTTCTCTTGACATCTCACAAAATTGTGGCATGTTGCCTCTGGCACAGAATGCTAATGAATATCTCTCTTCAAGGGTTTATGCATATTCTGCTCTGTGAATCAGCTGGCAAAAGTTGGGTGGGGGAGAAGCTGCTGTCTGACCAATTTATTTCGAGTAGTGCCCAGGGGTACACTGTGTAGCATGCCTCCTTCCCTGGCCTGAGAGTGAAAGGTCAATACTTCTGCTCACGGTTCTGGAGCTCCTGTAAAGTAGGCATGGTTGGCTGAGGCAAAGTGACAAGGCTTAGTTAGGAACAAAACAACGAGGAGCTCCTGAAATGCATGCACATATAAGAAAAGAAATTGAGAAAGGAATTAAAGAAATCTTCCAGCTATTATTTTGAGGCTAGATCCAAAGCCACTTTGCAACAGCTGAGCTCGCTCAATCAAGGCAAACCATGGTGCAAGGCTTCAGGCAGCCTCCATGCACAATAATTGCAATAGGTCTTGCGACACCCCAGAAGCAAACCAACAGCAGAGCTCCTTGTAAGCGGGCCATAGTAGTATTCTACTTGGATTGGATGTGAAAATTCCAGGGTCAACCAACCAAAGCAGGACATGATGCATACAGGGGCACTGGTGACCGGGCAGCATAATGCCTGAACAGGGCTTTTGCCTGAACGCAAAAAGCCAGGCCTCAGGCCTGCAGCAGTCTGAAGTCATCCTCCTTTGGAAGTTGGCAGCCCTATGCCCTTCCTATGGGTTAGTATTTTTGCCACTGACATATGTAAAGTAGATGCTGAATGTCGCAGTGGTGCCTCTGGAACCATCCTGGAGTGAGCTATATTTGATGGAATGAACTCGCTTCATTTCATGCTAATGCAGTCATAGTCGTCCGAGCCTAGAAACACCGATGAGGTCATGGCAGTTCCAAACTGTACCCTACTGTATATTTCACCGTCTTCTTTGACATCATTCAGGGGAATGGGACTTCCCAGGAGAGATGATCTCACCATTTGACAGACTTTGCAAATATGGAATATTTCTTTCTGTTCAGCTGGAACTTTCTCAGCTTCTTTTTGCCTCATTACTACTACTTCATCTCCAGGGACTACTAAACTTATCCTCTTCTTCAGTCAGGTTTATGCTTTTTTCACTTTTAAGACATAATTTTCCTCCACCCATTTTCATCTTTCTTTTTTTCTTTTTATCCAAAGGAAAAAAACAACTACACGAAAGTCAACGGTGCTCAGTCTTCTCCATGGAGGCTGGCCACATGCGCATTAACAAAAAGGAGGACACAAATTTGCATGAAATTTGCATATGCACATTGATACGTATAGGTATAAATTTAGAAATAATTATTATAATTTAAACAGAAATACATGTCTCATCATAGTGGGGAAGACTGTGACGAGGTGACCTCTGTGCCTTGTTCACTCTGCTCTCCGGGTGCTGCTAACTGTTGAGGAGCAACTTCAAGGCCCCTGTTCTGCCCTCATTATGGGTCTTTGACTTTACACCAGACTTGGACTTGTCAGCCTATCAAACAGAGGACACCTTCAAATAGAGGACTGTCCTCTGCCAGCTCTCCAAAACAGAGGACTGTCCTCTGTAAACTAGAATACCCAGCCACCCTATCTTCATGGTGACCACCAATCTATCAACCATGGCTGCTATTATTCTCCCAGAGAATAAGAGATGCAAAAGAGTTAAGGGAGTGGCATCTGTATGATATAACAGGGGTGTTTTGGCCCACAAGTCCCATCAGCCCTAGCCAGCATAGCAGGCGGTGCGGGATCATGGGAATTGAAGGCCAAAACATCTGCAGGCCCACAAGTTGCCCACCCCTGCAATATAACATGACCTGAGCATGGCAACGTTAACATGTAAACCAACCTTTCGATCACTGGGCTAGTTTGTATTTGGATCCGGTTGAATGCTCGGCAGAGGCTTCCTGCTTTCTAGCTTGCTACTCGAGCTGCAAAATAGCGAACCCTTTCTCTGGAGAAATGTGGTTATGCATACACCTGACCACTTTACAAGGCCTCATTAAACGCTCCTGTTCCTTTCAGAGAGTGCTTTGTAGTGACATTGTGTTAATTCTCATCCATTAATTGCACAAAACGTAACTAACCTCCAAATTCAGGACTGGAATCCTGAACCAGTCATTATGCAAATTAAAAAGGAATGTGGTAGGCTTGTGAGGTGACAGAGAAAGCTTAGCAGCAGGTTAGGGCTAATTTCCCCCCTGTAATCTTCTGTTTTATGCCTTTGTTAATAAGGATAAATGTTTGTGAGTCATGTTATTTAAGTTCATTAGATCACCATGCTTCTTGAAATAAAGAGATTAGTTTTTAGACAACAGTCTTTTTTTTAAAGTGAATTTCTTATTCCTAGAGTGTTTATAGAGCAGATTTTTGGCCTACAACTCCCATGCTCCTTCCAAGAATGATGGGAATTTTGTCCTACAAGTTGCTCACCTCTGTCCTAGGGCCTTCCTACTCCTTTTTTGTTCTTAATCAATGTTTCATATTTTTTTTTAATCAAAAAGCATGTATATATATATTTTAAAAAATAGGTGGAAGGGCTTTCCAGTATAATTATCTGGCCTGGATCAAAAGGTTCTTCCCATAAATGATTGTGCTGGTCCCAAGCAAGGAGTCTGGTAACCTGATGTTCTTTGGAGGATCCACCACCATGGTCTGGGGCTGGTCATGAGAGAACATTTCAGCAGCACATTCAAAGGCTTGGCTGCAGCAGGGCACAAGTTATCTTGTACGCTGTCTGAATGTGTTTTACATGACAGATGGTATAAAAATGTTTGTAAATAAAAATAATTACACACACACACACACACACACACACACACGAAGATCTCCCTAGGATTTGTAGTCATTTCCAATCTTTTACAGAGTCCTCCAAGTATGGCAAACATGTTCAAATTGGTGCCAATTTGGGTTCTTGTCAAAATAGGGGGCATGCATGCATCACTAAAAAAAAAAAGAGGACACAGATCTGCATAAATTTTGCGCAGGCCAATTTATAGGTATATTTCCACTAATAATTATTTAGTAGAAATACGGTACATCTCACCATCATGTGTAAGACTGTGACCAGGTGGCCCGGGTGCCTTGCTCAGCCTGCTGTCGAGGTGCTGTTGATGGGCGATATCAAGGCCCAGCTCTTCCTTCTGATGGTTCTTTATCTTTCAACTGGACTTGAACTGGGCAGCCCTTCAAACAGCCTTCAAAATAAGGACAATCCTCTGGCAGCTCTTCCAATAGAGGACTGTCCTCTGTAAACGAGGATGGATGGTCACCCTACTCGATGGAATGGTTTTATGTCAAGCAATTGCATGCTGTCACCCACTCATGTTTAGATGGTCATAGGCTAGGCAGGGGAGGCTGCTGCCTCCCATCTCAGTGGGGTGGTGTATCCACGCTGGGTTTCAGTCTGAACTTTTAAGGAGCTCTCCATGCTGCTGAACCCTACCCCCAAAAGAGGACATATGGCCACCCTAGATCAGAAAGGGTGACTGATTAAGTGTGTGGGGGGGTCCAGGACATGGAAGTACCAAGATATCAATAGGATGTGGCAATCCAAGTCCATTCTCCAGGAACTCAACAGTCGCTTTGCTGTAACCGTTGCAGGAGGAGGGTTAATCCTCAGATGGTGAGGCCATCTAAAGCAGCCTTCCCCAACCTGGTGCCCTTCAGATGTTTTGGACTCCAACTCCCATGAGCCCCAGCCAGCATGGTCAATGGGTAGGGGTGCTGGGAGTTGTAGTCCAATACATCCCATCGGCACAAGGTTGGGGAAGGCTGGTATAGCGCCGAATGTCTCTCCTTCTTTGGGGGAAGGATGCTATATACCAGTGTTCTCCAACCTTGGGTCCCCAGATGTTTTTGGCCTACAACTCCCAGCATGCTGGCTGGGGCATGCTGGGAGTTATAGGCCAAAAACATCTGGGACCCAAGGTTGGAGAACACTGCTATATACTAATGGCGAACTAAATCTCTGAGTGCTGATACTTATGTAGCCAAAATGGCACCATCCACAAGGGGGGGGTATCAGCAGGGTTGGGGGAAGCCCAAGGTTTACAGAAGTAAAAACAAAACAAAACAAAAACCTAACGGGGGGAAGTGCCCCCAAAACAGCCCAGTGAACATCTTTGTTGGCCACAGAAGAACTATGTGTTTTGGAGAGGGAAATTGAAAACCAGGGTGTGGGAATACAATGGAGTATCCTTGAAAAGAGCATGGCTGGCTGGCTGGCTGGAATCCTGAACCGAAGCACTCCATTTTCAAATAACTAAAATTAAATAATAAGAATAAGAGTAAGAATATAGGAAGCTGCCTATTCAGGCAATTAGTCCTTCTAGCCCAGCATTGTCAACACAGACGGGCAGCATCCCTCTGGGATTTAACAGCAGGTTCCATGGGGATTGTGCTTACATTCCAGAAAAAAGAGGTGAAGGGCTGGATTGAGGCTTGAAGTGCATATGAAATCGGGAAGTTGGGGGGTGGCGGCAGAAGGAGATCATTTCCTTGGTGGTGTCTGTTACGTTCTGTTCATTTATTTATCTTGTGAGTTTTCATCTGGAATTTGGCACGGGCTGATTGAACAGTTGCTACCGGCAGTTTAAAGAAACGGTAGCCCCTCAAACACCAGATGTTCTGGTCCATCTCGAATTCTTGCCAGACTGTAATCCACATTCTGTTTGGGCCAGCAGTTATTCTTTGCCTTTTAGGCCAACTGCACGTTTAATTCCCGAGTTCCTGCCCTCCCCTAGTAGCATCTTTCCCCAGTCACATTCATCCCCCTAAAGTACTACCTAGTTTGTTAGCCAGAATGTTCAAAGCATTATTGAAGGTTGCACCTTAAGGTCTACCGGGTATTACCCTTAATATTTACAGATAGCCTCCAACTCGTTCTCCTGATTTGAAGGGAGGGCCAGCAAAATAGGCCGCTCTGGTGGGATGCTCAGAGATGCTAGGCAGGAAACGTACCATCCCAACTTCAGCGGGGAATTAGCAGGGTCCGAAGCGAGCAGGTAATGGTTGCCCTCCGTGAATCCTTTGCTAGAGTGTGTTACAGCTCAAGAAGACATTTTTTTTTTTTAAAAAGAGACTGAATAGCCGGAACTCTTGAGCAATACAATACTGTTTTCTTAGGGCACGGTTCAGCTAGAGTCGAGGCCTTTGAGATTTCCCTTGACGTCGGTGGGAATGGTGAGTGTGTGGCAAAGAGTCTCATTGAAATCAATGGAACTTCAGGCACAGAATTTTGGTTGGATTGCGCCCATCGCTCCGTATTTCCCAGACGTTTGATCCCTGAGGCATAGATGGCAGTTTTTGAGATTTAAAAATGTTCTGAGATGTTGTTTTGACGTGCAGACTCCATTCTTATACCAAACAGGTACGGTATGTGGGTTTTAGACCAGGTCCCCAAAAACTGGACTGGCATTCCACCTCACCCCTCTACAAGTGCAGGGTAGGTCAATTAATATTTTGTATTTATTTTTATGTATTATTCCTTTTATATCCAGCCTTCCCCCCCCCCCAAGGAACTCAAGGTGGCTTACATGATTCTCCTCTCCATTTTATACTCACAACAACCCTACGAGGTAGGTTGGGCTGAGAGTGTGGTCCAAAGTCACCCAGTGAGCTTCGTGGCTGAGTGGGGACTAGAACCCGGATCTCCTGACTGAGTCCCAACACAACACTCTCACCACTACACCACACAGGCTCCCAAGATTGCCTCTTGGCATATCACCCTTCTCTTTGTCCATTCAGTTGGGGCTCAGGAACGGACCAGTGCTTTCCAGCCAATGTCTCAGATTTCCTTCCAGCTGTAAGGGGGGGGGGTCCACTTGAACCCACCACGCATTGAAAGAAGGCATGAGAGGACTGTAGAGCCACACAGCATAACCCTGCCCTCTGCCACACCTGCCGGCCATGCCCCCATGCCTTTGGCAACCATGAGAAGGGGCCGTCCACATGTGCCAATGCATGCGCATAGAGCTGGGGTGTTGAACTGAGGGCCGAATGCCACTGTGGAGAAGCTCTCTGGGGCCATATTCCCAGTGGTGGGTGGGGCTGGTGCATGATTTGGGAAGTCACCGCCACAGCCTTGATGAAGGATGTCTTTCCTCCCTATTCTTCTCCAAGGGGATGGCCTTGGCGTGCCATATTCTTGTCTTTATATTCGGGAAGCTCTTCGCAAACCTATTCGTGCAATATGCAAATTCAGGCTAGAAAACACAACGTTGTACGTGTGGAATTGGGGTTTTTATTCAAAGTGATCCCCCATGCTTTCGTACATACCATGTTTTTATGACATCCTTTCGATTTTCTTGACATCCTTTTGATTTTTCATTTTAAAAAGAAAGAAGAAAGAAAGAAAAAGAAACCAATACAATTGTGTGCATTTGCTTTTCCTACAAAGACCAGCGACAAGGACACTGACAAGGTCAGAGGATAAAACAGAAATGAGAGAATGACTGCACTGTGCAAAGAGGACAATGCTAATAGTCCTGGAAAACACACACACACACACACACCAAGAACAACAATGAATAACCCAAGAATTATGATATGTCTGGTGTTAATATCTCTGTATAAGGGATATTATGCGGCTTATTGTATCTTGATGTTTTCAGTGTTGTAAACCAAACAGCCCTGAAACCAAACTTGGTAGAGGGCAGTATAAAAAAATCTCATTAATGAATAAGCAAATAAGGTTTTTTTGGAAAGCAATGGCAAAGTAGTCACCTGTGCTGTATATCAAAGATTCCCGTAACTTTTGGAAAATACCTCCACAGGCCAGATCAGGGGTACACAACGTGCAAGACATGCCTCCCCCACCCTGGACACTTTTCTTGGTGCCCTCCAAGGTGACTGTCCCCTTCCACTTAACACAATTTCTTACCAGCAGCTGCGATCGCTGCAAAATAGGTTTCTGTTGGTACTGAAAAATGTGGGTTCAAAGGAATTATTTTGGGGATCAGACCTCACCTCTGCCTTGTACTCAGTCTTTTGGGCAGTTTACTTATCCTTTGCCACACCTCCCATGGCAGCCATTTTGTGGAGGTGCCCCAGGACAGTTCCTCAAGTTACCAAACGCGCCCACGGTCCAAAAAGGCTGCCTACCCCCTAGGCTAGAGATCTTATCTTTCCTTAACAGTAGAGATCGCTGGCTTAGCAGAGTTAAAATGGAAATTCCTAGAGCAGGGGTGTGTTGAACCCCTTTCAGCTCAAGGGCCAATCTCCATTTCAAAGAAGATCTCGGGGCGGGGGGGGCATTCCAGGTGTGGACTGGGCCAAGGCAAAATGGGCATGGCCAAAAAAATACCAACGATACCCGCATATTGCATCTCAAAGCTCTTGTTGCCAGTAATTAAGTCTTAGGAGAGGCAGTTCAGTCTTTCAGAATTTATTTATTTATTTATTTATTACATTTATACCCCGCCTTTTTTCCTCTTGCAAGGAACCCAAGGCGGCTTACATGGTCCTCCTCCTCCTCTCCACTTTATCCTCACAACAACCCTGTGAGGTAGGTTAGGCTGAAAGTCAGTGACTGGCCCAAAGTCACCCAGTGAGTTTCATGCTGGGAAAGCCCCAAAGGGTGGGGGGGAAGGGGGTGTGTGGCATGGCCATCAGGGCAACCCTCCAATGCCAAATTTGGCCCCCAGAGCTGGATTTGGCCCTTGGGCTGGAGGTTCTTCTGTCCTCCCTCTCCTAGATCCTGCCATGTAGAAATGCATCAAGGGGGAGGGGAGAGATTCCATGTACTGTACCTTGTTTTTTGTAAACTGCCCTGAAAGCTTTGCTGAAATGTGGTATGTACATCTCAAACTAACAAATAAATAAATACGGGAGTAAGCACTATTGGGACAATTTGTGACCGTGGAGGGAAGGGGAGTTTGTGGAGTTGTGTAGCTTCCTTCATCCATTACTCTCGCAAAAGAGCTCTGTGTGATTAAAGTGGAGAGGGCCAAAGAGGGCACTGATCTGCATACAATGTGCATATGCCAGTGTATATGTAGATATGCAAATTTAGAAAGAACTATGATAATTTAACCAGAAATACTGGCCATCACACCATAGTGTGCCTTGCTCACTCTTCTGTCCAGGTGGTCACTGGTGATGGGCACCTTCGAGGTCCAGCTCTTCCTTCTGGTGGTTCTTTATCTTTATACTGGACTTGGACTGGGGACACATGGCCATCCTAGTTGCTACGCACCAAGGAGTGCTTGATGTGCTAAACATGGATAGCCATCTCCGTATGATCTGGAACCCCAGTTGCACAGGGTTTCCAATCACATGGAGGTGCCTTTGCATGTTCACCTGTACATGCGTTAGCGCCCATTTCGGCTAAAGTCAGGAGTGGGGCCACTGAGGTGTGGACACCCCTGGGCTGGAGCCGACAGGCGTTGTCCCCTCCGTGCATTTATCCTGCGAGTTGAGGCAGCTTCTGAATGGGGCTCAGGTGAAACCAGTGTCGATGATGGCATTGATTCTGCAATAAGGAGGAGCGGGAGGGTTCTTTGCACGTGTGAGGAGGTACAACTTGGGGGCATCCCCAGCTGTAGTAGGCCTTGCCAGGCATGCCTGATAATAATGTGTTCCAATGTAGGGGTGGGCGATGTATTGGAGTGACAACGTTGGTGGGTACACAGGGCCTTCTCCGTGTGTTGAAGGAATGTGCAGAGGGTGCCATGGGGCTGTGTAGACTAGCCCTGCCCTCTGCCGTGGCCGCCCACTGCTGCCGTGCACCCATGGTATTTGGCGTTTTGTCAGAAAGCATTCTCCATGCTTACAGAAATACACGTGGAGGGTTCCAACACACGAGGATGGACCCTGGCCAATTAGGTTCACCCCTCTGTGCACACAGAGGTAGACCCAGAGAACTCTTTCCGACAAATGTCAAACAGACATGCCATCCGGGAACATGGTTCATTCTACATATGAAGGGAGTTGTGTGTACTATGTTAAGGGAGACATAACAGTATGAGTGGAGTTGTTTTCTTGTTCTTCTTCTTCTTCTTGTTGTTGTTATAAAACAACTTTAAAAGTGTGACTTACTTTGATGGATATAGTCCCAACCAAGGTCAGGCTCCCTAGCGCAAGCCGTCTGTGTGAGAAACACAAAAGTGAGGGACGTTGCATCTTTCTGTCTGCAGAAGCCAATTGGCATCACTGGCTGCTTGACCATCTTGTATATACTGTGTGCGGTTTGTGTTTGTTCGGCTTTCCAGGGAGAGAAACAAGTTCTCAGAAATGGTGCATATGCGCTGCAGAGAGTGATTATGACAGAGAGATAGGCGGGGGCGGAGGGAGTTTTGCACTGTTTTTACAATGCTCTTTATATTTTATGCCAGCTGTCATCTAATGGAAAGAATGTCCACGGGGACATTGTTTATCAAGGTTTTAGCCCACTTAAAAAGACATCCAGCCTTTAGCTGTTCCTTAGGCCAAAGCCACATCTAATGGGGCCAAAGATGGAATAAACACAAACCTGTCCTCCCAAGGTCATTATCGCTTCATTGTCATTCTTGCAGATGGAAAAGAAAAGGAAAGAAAAAAGGTTTTGGATGAGGTCTTTTGCTCAACATCCCTCCAGTCTAAAGGAGAGTGAAGGTGTTTGGGGAGGTGCCGCGTTTAGGGAGAGGGACTTTCGCCTGGACAGGTAGCCAGCCGATCTGAGAATTCTTAGGGCAGACCTGCACAGCAGGCAGGCGCTCATTCTGACAGTCCCGGTAGCCACGCCCCCAAGCAGAGCCCCACAATCCATTGAGTCATAGATCCATAGATCATAGAGTCGGAAGGGGCCTACAAGGCCATCGAGTCCAACCCCCTGCTCAATGCAGGAAACTAGAGGAGGGGGTCTCCCATCCAAGTCATAACCAGGCCTGACCCTGCTTAGCTTTCCACGCTCAGACAAGCTGAGCCAGCGTGAGCCACAGGCCTGTATATGCTCAACGCAGGAATCATGCACCTGACCTAGCATCCCTGACAGCTGTCCAGCTCCGGCTTACATGCCTCCAGCAAAGGAGAGTCCACCAGCACCCTGGGGCAGTCTGTTCCAGTGTCGAACAGTTCATCTACTTCCCTGCCATTTCCACCCATTAGTTCTAGCCCTGCCCTCTGGAGCAACAGGAAACAGGTATGCTCTGTCTTCCACATGACAGTCCTTTAGGTCTTTGAAGACTGTTATCATGTCTCCCCTTAAATCCTCTTCCTACTCCCAGTGATATCATAGGCTATCATAGGATCATAGAGTTAGAAGGGGCCTACAAGGCCATCGAGTCCAACCCCCTGCAGGAAACTAGAGGAGGGGTCTCCCATCCAAGTCATAACCAGGCCTGACCCTGCTTAGCTTTCCACACTCAGACAAGCTGAGCCAGCATGAGGCAGCTGTGTCGATCCAATATCAACAAACCAGTTCTGGCAATTTCATCTCCACCAGGGGCAGGTCTTTTGTAAAGCAAATGGGTCTGAATTGCCCATTCAAGACCAAGCCACTGTAAACTACTTTATATTACAACAAGAAATATATTGTTGTTGGGGAAATTCATCTCCCCCCACCCCTGCTACAGTAAGAATTGCAGCTAAGGTCAGATGGAACAGAGAATTCTGAGCTGGTGGGGTTGGCAGATGATGTCAGAGTCCCTGCTAATAAAAAAAAAGTGCCAGCGCTGTGTCCCTGGATCCAGTACGCCACTGCTGCATGGAGATTTGAAAAGTGCATTTGCTGAGGGGGGTTCAGAGTGATATACCGTGTGGAAAAGTTCTTAACCTCTGACTGCTAGGAACTGTAATCCAGAGCAGCAGTGGCTCCCCTGTCAGTGGGGTGAAGGTGTATCCGCTCCGGGTTTCAGTCTGAACTTTAACGGAGCAATCCATGGCACTGTACCGATTTTGGGGACGGAGTTCAACACCATTGATGCTGTAGCTCCTTAAAAGTTCAGACTAAAGCCCCAAGTGGATGCACCACCCCACTGGACATTGGCACCACCAGTCTCCACTGACCCAGACATTAGGAAGTTCCAGAGACTTTGCAGACGCTGCCCCATTTCCCACTGCTTTCTTTGATTCCAAGTGATCTTTGTCTCAGTAATCTTTATTCCAGCCCTGGAGGTAGGCCTGCATGTATTATTATTCCATATTGCAAACTGAGAGCGGAGGCTGAGAGGATGTATAAGATCTTGCCTAAGGCCACCTAGCGAGTTAATGGTTGAGGTAAGTTTGGAAGTGAGGTTTTCTCATCTCACACTTTTAGCTACTAGACTACACCCCTGTGGTGTAACCCCACAATTCAGTTCCCTGGTGTATGTCTGCTTTAGTATGTTTAGTGTGTCTAGAATGTTGAACTGAGTGGGTGTGGTTTGTGATGTCTTGGAAAGGGTGGGGGGAGGAGTCTATAAGGAGTGTTTGGGTGATGTCAGAGTTAGTTGAGTTAGGGCAGTTAGTGTGTGTTAAGAAGTAGTAGAGTGTTGGTTGTAGTGTGTTGGGAGTGTTAGAGAGTTTGGAAGTTAGGTTAGTTGGATTATTCATGTCTTGTCAGGAGTTTTGAGAGAAATCAGTGCTTGTATGAGGAGTGAAAGTATTTAGAATTATAGGGACTTAGGTTAATTACAAAGTGTTTGGGGTAGGCAGGCTTAAAGTTATTTTCTGGAACTAAAATTTTGAGAATTAAAATAAACTTATTTTTATTTTGTTTGTTACCCAAATCCTACGTGTCAGCTTGGCGTTATTAACCTGCATTACTTTTAAATCTACACACACACCTTTGTACCCACAGCATCATAAATTTAAGCTAGATCCTTAATAACCAGTATTAATCTTTTCCCTCATTAGTAGGGGAAAGGTTTCATTTGACCCTCCCCTCAGGTTTTTAATTGTTGCTGCTTAGTCTGAGAAGGGTTTATGCGCCTGGTCCTAAAGTGTAAGGGGCCATGACGTCGCACTCCCCCTGCAGAACGATGTCTTTCTCTCATCTCACCTAGGGACTAGATCAGGGCTCTCCAACCTTGGGTCCCCAGATGTTGCTGAACTACAGCTCCCAGAATCCCTTGCCATTAGCCATGCTGGCTGGGTATGCTGGGAGCTGTAGGCCAGCAACATCTGGGGACCCAAGGTTGGAGAGCCCTGGACTATTTATTTATTTATACCCCGCCTTTTTTCCTTCAAGGAACCCAAGGCGGCTTACAGAATCCTCCTCCTCCTCTCCATTTTATCCTCACAACAACCCTGTGAGGTAGGTTAGGCTGAGAGTCAGTGACTGGCCCAGAGTCACCCAGTGGGTTTCATGGCCAAGCGGGGACTAGAACCCGGATCTCCCGAGTCCCAGTCCAACACTCTCACCACTATGCCACACTGGCTCTAGACTAGATGGACCCTTGGTCTGATCCAGCAGAACTCTTATGTTCTTATGGCAGTCCCTTGGGATTACAACTGAGAAGTCATGGCACAAAAGGGAAAGGGATGGGGAGGGAGGATGAAAAATATCATCACTGAGAAGGGAGGATCTGGATCAAGACCATGGTGTGTGTGTGTATGTGTGTGTGTTGGGGGCTTTAACCCTTTGCTTCTACCATGGTCCTGATCTGGATCACCCACCCCTACAAGTGCTATTTCCCCCTGGGGGAAAGCTGCCTTTGGTGCTAATGGCACTTTTCCTGCTGTGACAAAGAGCAGGGATAGATGGGTGGGAATCAAGACCTTGACCATGATGACAGGAGCAAAGGTTAAATTCCTCACCCTCACCATGGTCCTGATCCAAATCCCCACCCCCACCCCGGGCGTGGCTTCTATGTTTGCTAAACAAAAACCAAGCACTCAAGGGCAGACCATGAGCTTGACATCACATGCAATTTGGCCCTGGGAAGAGAGTTGAACCCCCTAGGAATGGCAATGCTGGCAAATCACCCCAACATAATATTAATAAAGCATCCCCCAAAGGTGAAGACAGGGGCAAAATAAAGGCAATGACTTACCAGGGACCAGCACTCTAGTAAATATGGACGGTTGGAGCATGTGGTGTGCATGCATGCGTGTGCATGTGTCTCATGTTTCTTGAGAGAAGGGTTGCATGTTTGAATGCTACAATGATACCTCAATGGAACCTCACTCTATTGTCCTGTTCTTTCTTCCTTTCCTTTCCTTTCTCTGCCCTTTGCTTTTCTGTCACAGGAGACTGTTGCTGTTTCAGAAAGAGGACAGCCCAGCTGTGTGTGTGTATGTGTGTGTGTGTGTGAAGATCCAGCTAATGAAAGAATTACACTTAATGGAGCCTGCTCTGGCTTCCTGCAAATATTTGAACTCGCTTAAACGGAATGTGGAGATTTGCATCCCATTTGCAAACGACAAAAGCCTGAACAGGTTTGGCTGTGACTGGGTCAGGCCTCCCAAACAGACTTCAGGAGGGGGCTGCAGAATATTGGGATGCTTAGGAGGAAGGGTCTTCGCTCCCAGTTCTTCTGCTCTTCGCTAATCCCTTTCTGATGCTCTAAACCACACTGGGCAGCTGCCACTCAGAGAGACATTACATGGCGGGGTGGTGGTGGTGTATTGTGGGAACTTAAAATGACAGCTACATCCAGAAGCCTGGTGCTTCTCAGAGCACTGCTGCCCACTGCCAAGGATGCCCATCGGAGCCGTAGGGTGGCCATCCCGTTCCTACTGTCCCTTGGTTGCTTTCTCCCGTACTTGGTGTATGCACTCCTTCCATGCACTGGGTAACTACGTTTCCCACTTTACAGACGTCTCAAAGGCTTCTGTTTTATTGGGACATCCTCTTCTTCAGCAGCGAGAGAGTCCTCTAGCACGCAGGGAGCAAGTCCTTCCCTGGCCAAGGTAGTGTGTGTGTGTGTGTGTGTGTGTGTGTGCGTGCGCACGCACACGTTGACTTACAGAAGTACTTTATTTTTTCCAGCCCTGGTTCTGCTATTTCACTGCTTTTCCAACACTAATACCCATGCATTATAGAAGGATTCAATATGTGTCATTTTAACATCTCCCTCCCCCGTGAAATACTTAAGATCTATGGGAAATTGTAAGGTTGCAACAGGAGGAGGGGGTGCTATCAACCCAGCTGATGATGAATCCAAGCAAAGTACTGATGCATAAGTAGCTCTATCCTTTTTGGCTAATATGGAAACTGATTGTCCTGGGCCAACATCAAGATGTACATTGGGAGTCTCTTACTGTTCTTTGGCACTGACATTTCCTTGCACTTACATTTCTCCACTCACAGCCTTATCTTCAGATTCAAATCTCATGCCATTTTCTTATCTCTCTCTGACCGCTTCCCCTTCCCCAAGAATGAGGTTTTTCGGTCCCTCATAAAATCAGTCAAGCTGACATTTTCTATGTCCCTTGTTTACTTCAGCTGCCATTTCTGCTCTCCTATTCCAGGGTGTTTCTGACTGTGGCAGATTTGAAAAACCTGGATATTATAAGTGCCAGCATTTAAAAGGTTAAGCTGTTTCTTTTGTATTTTATTCTATTCAGGGCCAGCGCCAGCATCTGGCATCCTTGGGCAACTGCTTGGAGTCCAGTTCCCTAGAAGGGCCCACCATTGACATCTGCCCTCACCTCTCTGGCGTAGTGGTTAGAGTGTTGGACTGGGACTCTGGAGATCCGGGTTCTAGTCCCTGCTTGGCCATGAAACTCACTGGGTGACTTTGGGCCAGTCACTGACTCTCAGCCTAACCTACCTCACAGGGTTGTTGTGAGGATAAAATGGAGAGGAGGAGGAGGATTCTGTAAGCCACCTTGGGTTCCTTGCAGGAAAAAGGTGGGGTATAAATATAATAAATAAATAAATAAAATAAATCCTCTAAACCACACTGGGCAGCTGCCACTCAGAGAGAGGGCAGCTGATGTATTGTGGGAACTTGAAATGGCAGCTACATCCAGAAGCCTGGTGCTTCTCAGAGCACTGCTGCCCAGCTGCCAAGGACGCCCATTGGAGCCATAGGGTGGCCATGTGTCCACTTTTACAGGGGAAAGTCCTCTGTTTGGAAGGGATGTCCAGTCCAATTCTGGTTTAAAGACAAAGAACCATTAAGAACCGTTGCCCATCAGCAGACTGGACAGGTCACCTGGTCATGATCTTCTCCACTATGGTACTGCATTTCTATTTAAATCATCATCCTTGTCATCTAAATTTGCATCTATACATATATATTATCATTTGCAAATCGGTGTTCTTTTGGGTGATACAGTGTTCTTTTTGGGTGATACATTTCCTCTTTTTTTTGGGCAATTTATAAGTGGCCACTGCCAATTAGAACAGAAGGCTGTAGGCTATATGGCCAATGATCTGACTCACTGTAAGGCAGTTTCATAGGCTGTGAGCACAATCCTATGGCCGCGAGACCGAGTCTAGACAGCCATAGGAGAGGCCAGGGTCCCAGGTCCGACCTCAGAAATGCACCCCGAGGTTGGAGCTGGGACTCTGACCTCGGAGTGCCCTCCCTCCACCCTCGCAGCTGGCATGGGAAGAACCACATCGGCTGTGGCTCCGAGGTCGGAAGACCAACCTTGGAGTGGGAGGTGTGTGGGCATTGTGGAGGGCGGCGGGGGGGAGGAGACAGGCTCTGCCACGATATGTAGTATCCTGGTGGAACCTCATCCTGTCCTCCTTGTGCTCTGGGGGAAAGGACTTAGATGGCCAAAATCAGCCGTCTAAGCCTTTTGCAGGATGCGAGGAGCACAGAGGCAACCTTTGCCTCTGTGCTCCTTCCACCCTCCATTGGATACCCATAATCCTCCGAGGTTTGGAGGGTTATCAGCCGCCACATGGGATTGAGCTGTCATACGATTAAACATGTCTAGGACTTGTCTGCATGCCCCTCCGAAGAGCTACAGCTCTTCGAGTTCCTTGGTTGGGAGCTATGAAAAAGAGTCATAGGCTGAAAACCATACCGGTACTCTGTGCTTGCTGTGCGTATGGTCCAGTGTGTGCAGAGGAAGAACCTTTTAAGTGCATCTGCTCGAGCAAGGGCTTTGGCACGGCACACGGCACACTGCGCACAGCCAGTGTTGCCTCTAAAATGGTCCCCGGTTTCAGAGCATGTTTCAAGAACCAGGTGCACATCAGGTACCTCATTTTAGGCCTGATCTACACACGTAGAGCATGAGAAGGTAGAGTTCAGAGGTTGCAGGATGCGCTGTACCTCTTCAGATTTGCCAATGAGAGGGTTCCACATTTTTTGGTGCTCCTTTACATAAGAGACGTCGCAAGAAGTTCAGAGCTAGTGCAACCCGATGTGCTGTATTTTTACTTGCAGGGAGTTTCTTCTGATCTCCTCCTCCGGTGCTTGCCAGAGGGGAAGGGGTAGCACATGAGCCTGAGGCTTCCCAAGGCTCGTGTGCACATTTTTATTTATTTTTTTTAAAGAAAAAAGGAAAATGTAGACTTCACCCTTCCAGCAGATTGTCATGGTGGCTTACAGTCGGATGCTTGAAAATAAAACAAAATGGAATCCAGTATCTAACATTCAGCTTTACATCTGAACTGCCCCATGTCATTTATGCTGAACCTAGTTGTTTGAGAAGAAGGGGCTGATGTTTATAGCTTGCAGCCTCTATATGCAACTCACAGCGCAATCCAATGAGGCTGCGCGTAACCCTCCGAACTTGGAGGATTCTGGGCATCCTATGGAAGGTGGGAGGAGCGTGGAGGCAAAAAACTTAGAGGGCCCATTTTGGCTGTCTAATTTATTTATTTATTTATTATATTTATTATATTTATACCCCGCCTTTTCCCCCTGCAAGGCTGCAAGGAACCCAAGGCAGCTCACATAATCCTCCTCCTCCTCCTCCTGCTCTCCATTTTATCCTCACAACAACCCTGTGAGGTAGGTTAGGCTGAGAGTCAGTGACTGGCCCAAAGTCACCCAGTGAGTTTCATGGCCGAGCGGGGACTAGAACCCGGATCTCCCGAGTCCCAGCCCAACACTCTGACCACTGCGCCACACTGGCTCTCAGTCTAAGTGATTTGCCCCTGAGCGTGAGAAGGGGAGGCTTAGGTGCCACCAGGATGCTACGGCTGCTGGAGGAACCTCTCTCCTCCCCGCCCCGCCCACAAAACTTTCTAAGGTCGCTCTTGCGACCTCGGAGCTGCAGCTGGCATGGCTCTTTCCCGTGCCGGCTGCGAGGGTGGAGGGAAGGTGCTCTGTGTTTAGAGTCCCCGGCTCCAACCTCGGAGCACGTTCTCCCTCTCCTATTATACTAGAACCCAACGGGGTCATTGTGGCCATAACCCCACGATTCAGTTCCCTGGTGTATGTCTGCTTTAGTATGTTTAGTGTGTCTAGAATGTTGAACCGAGTGGGTGTGGTTTGTGATGTCTTGGAAAGGGTGGGGGGAGGAGTCTATAAGGAGTAGTTGAGTGATGTCAGAGTTTAGTTAGAGAGTTTGGGAGTTAGGTTAGGTGGGTTATTTGTGTCTTGTCAGGAGTTTTAAGAGGAATCAGTGCTTGTATGAGGAGTGAGAGTATTTGGAGTTCTAGGGGCTTTGGTTAATTATCAAGTGTTTGGTGTAGGCAGGTTTATTTTCTGGAACTAAGATTTTGAGAATTAAAATAAACTTATTTTTATTTTGTTTGCTACCCAAATCCTACGTGTCAGCTTGGCGTTATTAACCTGCATTACTGTTAATTCTCCACACACACCTTTGTACCCACAGCATCATAAATTTAAGCTAGATCCTTAATAACCAGTATTAATCTTTTCCCTCATTAGTAGGGGAAAGGTTTCATTTGACCCTCCCCTCAGGTTTTGAAGTGTTGATGCTTAGCCTGAGAAGGGTTTATGCACCTGGTGCTAGAGTGTAAGGGACCGTGTCGTTGCAGTCATCTCATGAAGCTCATTGGTGGGAGATTCAGGGCAGATCAAAGGAAGGACTTCTTCACGCAGCGCAGAGTGAAACTATGGGATTCACTTTCACAAGATGTAGTGATGGCCACCCATTTAGATGGCTTTAAAAGGGGATTGGACAAATTCATGGAGGAGGAGGAGGAGGAGGAGGAGGCTATCAATGGCTGATGGCTCTATGCTACCTCCAGTATCAGAGGCAGTATGCCTATGTACCCCAGTTGCTGGGGAACATGGGCAGGAGGGTGCTGTGGCATTCATGTCCTGCTTGTGGGATCCTGTAGACAGCTGGTTGGCCATTGTGTGAACTGAATGCTGGACTAGATGGACCTTGGTCTGATCCAGCATGGCTCTTCTTAGGTTCTTATGACTCTGAATTATCTCATGGCAGTCTAGACTCTGTCTAGACAGCCATAGGATTGCACTCTCACTCACCTATGTGAGTTTTGCACTTGGTTACCTGTATTAGTGTACAAAATGAAAGAAACCCAACAACAACTAGCCCTCAATGTTTATTGCAAACTCTGCAAGGCTGTTGTTGTTGTTGTTATTGTAAATTTCAAGAATTCCAAGTGATCTTTGTCTCAGTAATCTTTATTCCAGCCCTGGAAGTAGGCCTGTATTATTATCTCCATATTGCAAACTGAGAGCAGAGGTTGAGATGTACAAGATCTTGCCTAAGGCCACCTAACAAGTTAATGGTTGAGGTAAGTTTGGAAGTGAGGTTTTCTCATCTCACACTTTTAGCTACTAGACTACACCCTCTCTGCGGAACGATGTCTTTCTCTCATCTCACCTCTGTAATGGAGAAACTGAAGAAAACTGTTTGTAAGTTTGGCTCCCCATTTCACACCGTGTAAAATATTACACAGATGGTGCTGGGCCTTAAGCCAAACTGGCTGTAGTTTGATTCCCTTTGGCGGTTGCTGGCAGGATAGTTCCAAGATGGTGTTCGCCTTCCCTTACGTTCTGTTCCTTTGCTCTCCACCTCAGATGTTTTTTTGGCTTAAAATGCCCAACATAATTAGCGATGTTTGTTTCCTTCCTAAACTTGTACTTCTATCGTAAGACTCCTTCATTTTCTGGAAGTTCTCACTTCTCCTTTTGCCTCAGTTCTTTCTTCTGGCAAGTTCCATTGCCAAAAGAGAAACTGTACATTGCTGGATAATTAATGAGCCTTTTATTATCTTTGAAAGGGTACAAAGAAATCTTCAGCTGTCAATGATGGAAATATCTATCTATCTATCTATCTATCTATCTATCTATCTATCTATAATATTCCACTGGGAAATGCATGAAGAATTCCAGCAGACAGCTGAAGAAATAATTCTGTGCACTTTAGCTTTAAAAATTTCACACGACTAACTTTGCACCATGTATACTCCATAAATGTGACAAGATGATAGTCGGAGGAGGGATAAAGTTCATGCAATTATTTTTTTTTTTAGAGATAACTCATCTTCCAACTATCTGCTAGGGACAGGGACAGCTTGGGACAGGGAAGTAATTTATTCCATTTCCATTTTAATACAAACTTATCTAATTTCACACTTTCGAACCAATGTATGAACCAAAACTCAGTTATCCTTCAAAATTCGCACTTCTCCACATTTTGTAATGGAGTTCTCCAATATAAAAAGAATGCATACAAAAATGCACATATTCATTTCATTTCATATTCATTTCTATGCTACCCAATAGCTGAAGCTCTGGGGGGCAGTTAACAAAGATTAAAAACCATTAAGAATACATTATACATAGTATAATAAACCATTTACGTAGAAACATATGAACAGACAACACACAGAGATGCACACACATATATCTAAACAGTTTTAAACCATCAACAAGAAGAGAAATCCAATATTAGGGAAAGGGGCGCCCAATGATGCACACAATGGGCAGTATCCAACACTACACAAGCGTTAACGTAAATTACGTTGCGCTAGTCTAAGGGGCCTCTAGCGCAGTGTTCTCCAACCTTGGGTCCCCAGATGTTTTTGGCCTACAACTCCCAGCATGCCCCAGCCAGCGTAGCATGCTGGGAGTTGTAGGCCAAAAACATCTGGGGACCCAAGGTTGGAGAACATTGCTCTAGTGTAATGCCGAAAGCGTAGCTGGCTGGGGCAAGCTGGGAGTTGTAGGCCAAAAACATCTGGGGACCCAAGGTTGGAGAACACTGCTCTAGTGCAATGCCGAAAGCATCAGCTGGTGTGATAGAATTCCCCAGAAAACCCATTGTGCCAGCTCACGCTACTGGCATTGTGCTAGAGGTCCCTTATGTTAGCACAGTGTCATTTACGTTAGCGCTTGCGTCACATTGGACACTGCCCATTGGTGACTATAATGCTTAAATGCATTATGTTAGGAAAATATAATGACTAGTAGCAACTCTCCAGGGTTTGAGGCAGGGGTCTCTCCCAGCCCTACCCGGAGATGCCTGGGATTGAGCCTGGGGCCTTCTGCATGCCGAGCAAGTGCTCTGCCAGTGAGCCATGGCCCTACCTCTAATGGTTGGAGATGGGGGATGTTGAAATCCTGCCCATTGGCCCCACCCAATCTCCATGGCCATCTGAACCAGTGCACAGAGGGTATGCAGATAAATGCCTGGAGTTAGGGAGCGGAGTCAGTGGGTGCCCATCCTCTTCCTCCAATCCCTCCAATCTCACCTCCACACATGCATTCTATCTCAGTCATCACCTTGAAAAGGGCTTCGGTGACTGCCAGTTGACCGTGTGCATTGACTGCATTGAACACGTTGCATTTAATTTGATATGAACATTTCTGTCGGCGGTGACTCATTCAGCTATGAACCTGCATTTGGGAACCAGTTCATCCCCTCAAACACAGTGTTTTCCAGTGGAGTGAGTTCCAGCTGCTGGTCATTGTGGTCAGTTTTTCACGGGCATGTAAAATTTTAGGGCTGTCGTGAGAATTCGAGCACCTGCTCAAATTCTTGCAAACAGAGTTGAGGCTGGCACAGGTTCCTGCAAGGTCACCCCCCCGATCCCCCTGCCCCGAGGGCCCCAAAGCCTACCTTGGGGCAGGGGGAGGCGGCGGCACCAGTCACTCCCAGATAGGGATGCCAGAGGAATCCCCAACAGATTCAAATGAGTTTGGATTTCTATGAATCCAACCTGTGGAACGGCTTTTCATAGATTCATAGAATAGTAGAATTAGGAGGGGCCTATAAGACCATCGAGTCCAACCCCCTGCCCAGTGCAGGAATCCAAGTTAAAGCATCCCTGACAGATGGCTGTCCAGCCGCATCTTGAATGCTTCCAGTGTGGGAGAACCTTCTACCTCCCTAGGTAATTGGTTCCATTGTGGTATTGCTCTAAGAGTCAGGAAGTTTTTCCTGATGTTCAGCTGGAACATCTGGAATGTTCCGGAATCTGGCTTCCTGTAATTTGAGCCCATTATTCCTTGTCCTGAACTCTGGGATGGTCAAGAAGAGATCCTGGCCTTCCTCTGTGTGGCAACCTTTCAAGCACTTGAAGAGCTCTATCATATCTCTTCTCAGTCTTCTCTTCTGAAGGCTAAACATGTCCAGTTCCTTCAGTCTCTCCTCACAGGGCTTTGTTTCGAGTCCCCTGATCATCTTTGTTGTTCTTTCCGAAGTTGCATGGACTTGCAGTATGGTTTTCTACTTTTGGGGGGATTTGCGCAAATTCACATCAGCACCAATGCACATTAGAGCTAATGCACATCAATGCAAGTGTGCGCTGTGTTAATGCACACCTGCACTAATCTGCATAAGCTCAGGTGGAACAAAATTCTTGTACAACTCTAAAAAAAAGCCCCATCTATGAGCAGATGATGGAATGAAAGATACAGTACATGATAATCCATGAAACACAGATGGAACGGGTTTAACAAAATCTCTACTTTCCCTACTCCCAGCCTCTGATGAAGCTTCTTTTCCTGTCACTGACTAAAACACCTAGAATCCCCACTTGGAAAGCGATGCTCTGCATATCATTTTGACCAGGAAGAAGGCAGAATGTGCAACTCCATTGTGTAACTGAAAAGCATTGTGTATGAGGAGATGTGAGGAGATACAGTATGATCATTTCATCCTTGCTTTTTATTGCTCGGAACCACTTTTGTAGGCTGCCAAGTGGAGAAGGGGCAGAGACACGTTGAAATGAATCAAATGCATAAGCAAATATAACCGTTCTACCTGTGGTATCAGACCATTCACACATATGAGTCAACACTAGTGGTAGCAATGATGGGGAGGTATGTGTGTGAACCAGACTCAGGTGGTGTGCAATGATGGCACACACACACACACACACACACCAAGTTAGGTACTTCCAGTGTGAACCAGTCCTAAGATCTGGTACTGAATTGGTGCAATAATAATAATAATAATAATAATAATAATAATAATAATAATAGATCTGAATATCTGACTTCCCCAGATTTCTCAATATTCGGGGGGGGGGGTGTGTGTGTCATGGGGACATGCTAAACCCCACCTCAAGATTGGGAGGGTATGTGAAAGTTGGGGTGTGGGGGTAGTAATAGTTGCATATTGAAATATGAGGTGATCCAAGGCCACCTCCTCCTCCTCCTTCCTTCAAAAGTGAAGCCATGCCGCTTGGCTGAGCGCCAGCCAACCATGTGCTTTGTGCATTGTAAATGGGGCTTCTCAGTGGAAACTGGTGGCGCCAATGTCAGTGGGGCTGTATATCCACTCCGGATTTTACTCTGAACTGTTAAGTTACCCATGGTGCCAAACCTAATTTAGGGGATAGGGTTCAGCACCATGGATAGCTCCTTAAAAGTTTGGAGTAAAATCCAGAGTGGATACATTGGCGCCACCAGCCTCCACTGGAGCCAGTGTGGCGTAGTGGTGAGAGACGGTCCGGGTCCTCGTCCCTGCTCGGCCATGAAACTCACTGGGTGACTTTGGGCCAGTCACTGACTCTCAGCCTAACCTACCTCACAGGGTTGTTGTGAGGATAAGATGGAGAGGAGGAAGAGGAAGATTATGTAAGCCGCCTTGGGTTCCTTGCAGGAAAAAAGGTGGGGTATAAATATAATAAATAAAAAAAGTAAATATAATAAATAATGCCCGTGGGAAAACACTACGTCATGACACAGCAGGGACTTTGTACAGAAAAAGATGGTTGCTCCGATAGGGTATCAAACCCAAGAAAGAAGCCCTTGTACCACCTTCAGTTGCTACCAGATGGGCCTTAAGTCACACCATCATCAACCTGCCTCATTCGCAGAATTTTACAGGGGGTCAAAACTTTTCCCCATCAGCCTTTTCTGTCTCTTTTTTCTCACTGCAGGAAATCCACCAAGGAGAAAAGGACAGAACTGCTGCACAGTGTTAGGAATCTTCTATCTGGAAGCACCCATCATACCCTGAAAAATAAGTACTACTACCTGTACCCCCAAATCCTGAAAATCCCCCCTCTCTGCCAATGAATGGCCAATAATTTCTCCTCCCACTTTGTTTAGAAGAAAGCTCCGATGAAGTTGGTGGAGGGAGTTGGCCCAGCTCTGAATAATATTCATAATGTAACGGTGTGATGTCAACAGGCAATTAGGTGTCACAAACCTGACTTTTGTCTCAACTTTATACGTGTTCCACTGAAAAGTTTCCACAGCTGAATTGGTAAATAATTACGATACTTTCCACTACCTAGATCTAATTTGCGCTGTTCATTCCCACCCCACCCCACCCTGGTAACCAAGGGAGAGATCTGGAGACAAGTTATTAATGCTCCAAAACAAAATAATTCAGTGAAACTGGAAAATCTGTTATTTAGGATATAATTTTAGTTTGCTATTGAGCTTATGAGGCAATAAATGGCTCCTGGGCTTAGCAAGTTCATTTATGGTTCTCCTTACTGCTAACTGTACTTAAAACTAACTTAAATTATCACTAAAATAGAGTTTGTTTGGTGGTTAAGTTTGTGTTTGATCCTTGCTAAAGGAAAGCTTATTTCTATGTTGATTCGTGAGTAGAGTTAGAACAGCATTCTACTATTTTTCCTCCATTGCACTACTCTGACGGGCAGTGCAGGCTCCAGGTTTTGGAGGGGCCTTGGGCAAGACACCCTCAATGGACCCTCTCCTTCCCTGAGTCTACCTTCTCACCACCATCGTCACCAGCCGCTCTTGCTCCTCATCCTCTTTCTGATCATTGCTACCACTTGCTTGCTTGACAGTCAGAGAGCCGGTGAGCAAGTCGGCAGTGGCATCTCCTACTCCTCCTTCTCACCCCCGCCATTGTCTGGGCAAGGGCAAGAGATAGGCGAACAAGCAGCACCTGCGGGGGGGGGCGGGCTTTTGTCAGTCGGCCCCTGCTGGGGTGTGGCTCAACCATGACCACCCTTGATCCCAGCCCTGCTGATGGGTGTAGCTAATTTTCCTGTTCTACATGCCATTAAAATAATTTGCATATTCCTGGAGTAGCATAGTAGGTCACCTGTTCACATCTTTCATCTAGGTAAGCCACTATCCGTACACACCTGCAATCTGCAAGATGGGGGATGCAGGGTGGTTGTAAGGATTACTGAAACAATGTGTGTGAAGTGATTTCGAACACTCTAAGGGCTTGTTCGCACGACACGGGAACTGCGGGGGAGCAGAAGTCCCCCGCGGTTCCCGTGTCGTGTGCACGCCGACCGCGGGTACCCCTGCGGGACAGCCGCGCGCCGGACGCACGCAAAGTGACCATGGTCGGTAGAGGGGTAAGCCCCTACCACGCGTGGCCACCGTGCCATGCGAACAGCGGGCGGCTGTCCCGTGGGGTTCGCACAGAGACGGCAGCCCAGAGTGGCCGGAGCTGCCGCCGCTCCAGCCTGTAGGGGCAAACGGCCCCTCTGGGTATCCTGGGCCCCGCCCCCTAGTGCTGGGAGGCCCGCACTGCGGTGCAAGCAACTGCCGGTTCCACCGGGGTCCGCCCACGCACGCGGGGCGCAGGTTCGTCTGTGGCACCCAGCCGGACCCCCGCGGATCGCCCCGTGGTGCCTCCCCCGCCCGCAGCCTGGGTCGTGCAAACCAGCCCTAAAGCATTATATCCATCTGGTTAGTATAATAATGTCAATTTCCTGTGTATGGAGCATTCTTGAAAAAAAGCAATAAATATACAGTTACATTTAAAAAGAAGAAGTGGTCATCCCTAGTTCCTAGCTCTGGGACCAATGTACAACTCAACTTCAAGAGTCTTTGTTGGCCCTTTCCCAATCTTGCCCATGCTCCACCTATGTATCTCCCACTCCCCTTCTTCAGCCGCTGAAAAGATAAATGATCAGAAATCACATGAAGTGGCAAAATCATAATGAAAGGGAGATTTTTAATTGCCTCTTTGGTTCCAATCCTTTAATGCTGTTCGGCTCTCATGTTTCAGTATTTGCATCTACAGTGATGAGGACTAGAAATGTGCAATGATTTAAACAGTTTTGCTTTCTACATGCCCAGATCCAAGTATTAGAATGGCCTGTTTTTATTGGTTTGTTTTCAGGGTAGACAACAGGATACCTACATCACCATGAAATGCATTGATCTGAAGGAAAGTACAGTTGGTTTTGGTAGAATTTACTTCTACAACATTGCACCAGATCACCATGTGTGGCTACCTTCCCCAGGTTTTTATAAACTAGTGTATTTACATCCATCTGTATCTTTCTTCTTCTTTTTTCTTTTAATATAAAGAGGTATGTTATTAAGAAAATCCAGATATAATTGTTTGGTAATGTTCAGTAACCACCTGTGATTTTGAACAGAGAGAATTCCTAATCAGAACAGGCAAGGATATTTTTCTGTTGTTCTTCTTTTGTGGTTGTGTGCTTGGGCTCTGTAATTAAATTTTCGCTGCATGGCTGGTCTGACCATTTTAATGTGATTCTTTATAGCTCTTGTGCGAAATCCATTAGGTTAAAAAAAATATGAATAGGGCCTTCCCACCTGTGATAAACTCAGAGGGAGTTGGACAAAGAGAATTCACCTGAAAACGTGATAGATATAAAACTTTTCATGGACATGAGAAATACACGCCTCCCCTCCCGATACACCTAAGTATAAATAAACATGCAGGCAAATAAAAGCTGCTACAGAGTTTCATGGGGCGGGGAAGAGAGAGGCTGGCTCAGAGAGACTGTGTTCATGGGAAAAGTTATGTCAACCTATAAAATTGAGCGAGGTCATTACATTCATTCATTTATTTCATTTATTTCATTTATATACCGCCCCATAGCCGAAGCTCCATAGCCGAAGCCGAAGCCGAATACATTGGGTTGTATCCAATGTTAGGCCTTCTTCGTGTAGACCAGTGTTCTCCAACCTTGGGTCCCAAGATGTTTTTGGCCTACAACTCCCAGCATGCCCCAACCAGCATAGCTGACTGGGGCATGCTGGGAGTTGTAGGTCAAAAACATCTGGAGACCCAAGGTTGGAGAACACTGGTGTAGACCAAGGGGTACAGAACCTCTTTCAGCCCAAGGGCCAAGTTCCATTTCGTGGAAGCTCTGGAGGGCCACATTCCAGTGGTGGGTGGGTGCCAAAGACAAAGGGGGTGGAGCCAAAATACCCCAAATACCAGCATATTTTAACTTAAAGCTCTTACTGCCAGGAACGAAGCCTCAGGAGAGGCGTTCCAACCAATCTGAATGGGGACAAAACTGCACAAAAGCTGGGAAACAACTACATGTTTTATATACTGTTTTATATAATGTTTTTATACTGTGGTTTTAAGTCTTTAAATTTTTCTACTGTATTTAATGTTGTGTTTCATGGTTTTAATTGTTGTGAACTGCCCAGAGAGCTTCGATCATTGGGCGGCACGGAAATGTAATAAAGCAATAAATAAATGATTGGTGTTTGGCTGGCTGGGGGACGCTGGGAGCTGTAGTCTGATTGGAGTGTTGGTAGAGTGTGTTTGGTGGGGAGTGTTAGAGAGTTTGGGAGTTAGGTTAGGTGGGTTATTTGTGTCTTGTCAGGAGTTTTAAGAGAATCAGTGATTGTATGAGGAGTGAAAGTATTTAGAATCATAGGGACTTAGGTTAATTATAAAGTGTTTGGTGTAGGCAGGTTTAAAGTTATTTTCTGAAACTAAGATTTTGAGAATTAAAATAAACTTATTTTTATTTTGTTTGCTACCCAAATCCTACGTGTCAGCTTGGGATTATTACCTGCATTACTTTTAAATCTACACATACACCTTTGTACCCACAGCATCATAGATTTAAGCTAGATTCCTAAATTACCAATATTAATCTTTTCCCTCATTAGTAGGGGAAAGGCTTCATTTGACCCTCCCCTCAGGTTTTTAAGTGTTGATGCTTAGCCTGAGAAGGGTTTATGCGCCTGGTTCTAAAGTGTAAGGGACCGTGTCCTCGCAGTATCCATGGTGCTGAACCTGTGAAGAAAAGCATACAGGGTCTCTGTGTCCTTCCCCACCATACACATGTAAATAAGTGTAAATCCCAGCAAGAGGCTGGGAATCAATCTCCTGCAAATGTACATAGTTTCTCCTGATGGCTCTGTGTTGCCTCAGAGTCTACAATGTATTTGCATGCAAATGTTCCCCAAGCACTCTAGTTATGGTTAGGAATTCACCCTTCTGACACCTAGGAGCCACCCCCTCCCCTGCCTAGCCCAGACGAAATTAATCCTGATTGGCCAAGTGACAGTCAGGCTACCAAAGGGAGGGGTGGGAGAAAATCAATATGGTCAGCTGTGGCTTATGGTTTTTGTTGTTGTTGTGGATGCGGGGAAGCGCGGAGCAGGGGACTGTGGCTGAGGCAAGTCCCGGGAAGAGCAACCCCCAAGCTAATGTGTAAGTGCCTGGGTTCTCTAGTGTGAGATTTAGTTTTGTTGTTTTGTAGTTCTGATTGTGTGTAACAAAGGTATTCCATTCTGTCAATTTCACTTCCCTTATCTCCCCACCTAATTTGTAACTGACTAACACAAAATAAACTTTCTTTCACTTTCCCTTACACTGTGTGTGTGTAGGTTCTCTGTTGGTTCGGTGCTAATTCCAGTGTCTGAGACCAGGGCCGGGTTTGAGGCTAGGTGATTTGGGAACAGCAGAATCAAGGCTAGCAGTTTGTAGCCTCTGATCTCTCATTCAGAATCAAAGGACTGGCCGCAGTCCTTCACAGAACCTTACCCCGCAAATAGAGCTGCCCATGGTGCTGAACCCTACCCCCTTAAAAGTTTGGAGTAAAATCTGGAGTGGATATATAGCCTTGCTGACACTGGAGTCACCAGCCTCTACTGGCCTGTTGTATCCTGGACAAAGCTCATGGAAAATGGGGGCTTTGTCATACTTTGCCCCTCAGGCCCAGGCCAATATATGAATATATTACAATGGGAAGGCTTTTGTATAGTTTCAAGCAAGTGGCATCTAATGCTCCTCCTTCTTGCCACCACCACTGTTGTCTGAGTAAGCACGAGAGGCAGGTTGCAGTGGTGAAGAGGAGGTGCAAGTCCAGTGGACTCATGTCCTTGCTGGGTTGTCATCCCTCGACAAGTGTCCATCCATGGCTATCTTTGACATCGGCCCTGCTGAGCCTAGGATTGCAGCCTAAATGCCTTAATAATTATTCATGTTTAGCTGGTTGCTGTTTTGCACTGACTTATGATGCCCTCGATCCCGGTATAAGTTTAACCTCGGCTGCCACCACCATATTTTTGGCTTATAGGCATGCAGCTGTCCTTCAAAAGACTTGGATTCTACAGATTATTCTCTAGTTCAGATAGTTAGCAAGCTATCTGAGCTAGAGAATAGTGGCATTATATGAACAAATCTCCTCACCCCGCACCAACACGCGGGTGGCCACATTCTGCACCAGCTGAAGCTCCTGAACCGTCTTCAAAGGCAGCCCCACGTACAGTGCATTACAGTAGTCCAGCCTGGATATTACTAGTGCATGGATAACTACTGAGGCAAGGTCCATCCTCTCCAGATAGGGCTGCAGTGGCTCTGATGTGCCACTAATTCATTTGTCTGACTGGAAGGCTCTGCTTCTACTTAGTCAAAAGATGAGAGGCAGAATACAAAACTTTTTGGCTCTTAATTCACAGACCTTAATAGAGCAAGAGAGAACTGGCACTAAGGCTCCATTGAAGGAGTATCGACTTTAATTTCCACGTCAAATAGCTCTTTTAATGATGTTCAGAGAGCTTTTGAAGCTATTTTCTTTTCCTTTCAGGTCAACGTTCAGTTTGCCCGGTGGTCAGCTTTCTAAGCTGCTAACGATTCGCATTTCAATGTGAACATAAAGATCATTATGTTAAAATTGGCACACCTCGGGGTTCCCCTGGTATTCTACCACCAGTTGAGATTTTAGGGGCTGGAGGCATTCAGGGGATTGAGAAGAAACCTAAAGAAATCATTATATTCCGCAGAAAGTAACTGATTTTTCCCCCCACACGGGAACAGTAAATGAAACATATATACTTTGCATAATGAAACAGATGACAAACTGAGCCAACCTATCTCTTAATGAGCCTCCTGTAATGCTAGAATGCATGGACTTGGGGAGCGAGCAAGGAGCAGAGGAAATCATGGCTCTGATCTTTCTTTCTTTTTTTTAATGACCAATTTTAATCAAACCATCCTCTGGGATCCTTGAATTGGCCCACACCTTCTAATGGCCAGGATAATTTTGTATTAAGAAAAAAAAAGAAAAAAAGAGAGAGAGAGAGAAAAAGAGGGAGATGGGCAGGGAGATGGAAAGACATTCTAGGTTAAGAAATAAAGGCTTGTTTTAAATCAACTTATTCAGACATGAAACATATTATTAAGTGGGGGGGAAACTTATCAGTAAGGTATTGAAACAGGGTCTGATTTATGTATATTAATTTTCCACCACCGGGAGATGGTGTGTACTGGAGAATCTGGCCAATTAGATTGATTGCACCCAACTATTGTAATTCTCCCTCTTTAGGCTTGAAGGAAGTTCTGGGTCAACGGCCAATTCCGCCTTGGCTACACCAATGGCAATATTTTGCCCACCTCAGTGGTAAAAACTAGTGTGTGTGTGTGTGTGTGTGTGTAATTAATTCAACAGTCTTCAGCTCATAGATCATCTGCCTTTTAAGCAGTTAATCAACAATATTTTTAAAAATGGCATCATGTCAAAACCCCAATATACACTTTTTTTGGAGCTATTTAAGGAAGTGTAAAGTAATGAACTATTTGATAAGCAAAAGCTACCGTTGTTAGAAAGAGAAACCATTTAAAATATTTTTTCCTGTTGGTCTTGTATTACAGTAACACACCAGAAACAAAATAGGTTGAAATTATAAACAACTGTGCCATTCGTAGCCATTATTATTTTTTTTTCTCCAGGAGGCCCCCTCAGAATGATACTACATCATCAGGTAGCGTTGCTCCAGGGGGCTTTATTTTTGAGAAAAGGATTTCTCCCCTCATCCCAAATTAACTCTGGAGGTTCAGTCCTCATTTCAGCCCCTGCACTCCCAAAATTCAAAATGTTCTAGCCATGCCTTGCGTGTATGAATGAGTCGTCACAGATCTAGCAGCAGAGATCTTCCTGAGCCATTTATTTGAAGATTCAGCTGCTAGCAGGGCTGAATCAAGGCCATGACGGTGTGCAAACACACACACTCAAATGTACAATAGCAATGCAAAAACACATTTCACTACATATTTTAGTGTAAATCATCTTCCATGTTTTGCGGGAAGCAAAAGACTAATATCTCTTTCAAAACAGAGAACTCAAATACAAACACAAACTTCCCCTTTTATAGTATACAATGGCCATCGAGATGAAATGCAGGGCGCAAGGCATGGCGGCGAAGAAGGTTGCTGCCATGCCTCGCACTGTGCATGGGATGCACGTAAGCCTCCGAGTTTGTGCGTTGAGGATAGGGCAATAGGATTGCACTCTAAGGGTATAATATAATGGCAGAATTTATTTACTACATTGGCAGGTTTTTGTTTTAAATGGTTATGGGCAGTAAAAGCAACTTTCTTTTGCGTGTGTGCATGAAATAGGACCTGAGCTAGAAAGAACATGCTCTTGTCATTCCTGCTACCTATTGTTTGGGGCTAGATATGCTGCGGCCCAGTCATAGCTACACTAAAATCTTGGATTTCCCAACTGTTTTCTGTGGGTGGTAATCACTGTTCTGTGAGGAAAGCACACAAAAAGGAGTGGGGACTCGAAATGAACCAGGACATTCCTCCTGCAGAGAAGACTTCACTTTAGACTTATCTCTGTGGCCAAATGTTGATCATAGCTGTGACTTCACTCATTGGCTAGACACACTGAATGGCAGTAGCAGGCTCGTCATTTCTCACTGAATGATTTTGACAAAACAAATGTGCATTCCTCACTAAACTATTGGAATGTGCCTGAACATTTTGCCTCATATCTTGGGTTCTACAAGGACTAGAGACATGCTCTTTTTTATTTGAAAGCTGGGAATCTGGGCTAGCTACTGGGGCCCCTGAGATGTTTGGCTGGGGGCTACAGCCTGTGGTTAAGCTGGCTACGGCTGTTAGTTATCAAGTGAAGAAAACTAGTGATGTACACGCATCCGTGAACAAGATCAGCCTCGTGGACACCAGGAGCCATTCCTCGATCTGTTTGGAACTTTTCAGCTTGGAATCAAATGGTTCTAGTCATCCTTGGATTAAATGCTTACCTGGGCAAATGTGGGAGAAATCTGCAATGGGTTCAAATGAGTTTGGATTTCTATGAATCTGACCTGTGGATTCCGCAGTGGGCCGGCTTTTTCTGAGTCATGCAGATTCTGTGGACTTGAGGACTGGTTTTTCACTTTAGGGGGTGGGGGATTTGCACTAATTCACATTAGTGCTAATTCACATTAATGCATTAGCACTAGTTCACAAGTGTGCATTAGCGCTAATGCACACACTTGCACAAATGTGCATCAGTGCAAGTAGAATGAAATTCTGGTAAGAAATATTCCAGTTCTATCAATCAGCAAATGACAGAATGAGAGACACCCAACAATCCGCAAAACACAGATGGAACAGATTTAACAAAATCCACACATCCCTAGTATTTTATGTATTTATTATATTTATATCCCACTTTTTGTTTCCTGCAAGGAACCCAAGGTGGCTTACATAATCCTCCTCTCCATTTAATCCTCACAACAACCCTGTGGGGTAGGTGAGGCTGAGAGTCAGTGACTGTCCCAAAGTCACCCAGTGAGCTTCATGGCTGAGCGGGGACTAGAACCTGGATCTCCCGAGTCCCAGTCCAACACTCTAACCACTATGCCACACTGGCTCTCAAGTAGCAGAAGGCAGCTTAAGACTTGGGAAAACCATTCTGTATGCCTGGGGACGGGGCCACTCTCAAGGTCTGCTTGGTCAGCCACCGGCAAGGGCCCACTGCCAGCCCACAGTACCTCTTGGTCCTGCTCCTACTCCTCCTTGATCTTGCTGCCTGGTCACCTGTACTCTCTGAGTATTTAAGAAGTGGCACTGGTAAGTGTAAGAAAATGGAGTAGGATCTTCCATTGATTTTGTGCTTCTGAGCAGTTGCATGGATTGGGTCCAGAGGGAAAGGGCAGTGGTGGCTGGTGACTCCTGTTTCGGTGGGGCTCCTAATCCATTGCATCTTTTTGTTTGAGCTTCATAGGAGCTATCCATGGTGGTGAACCTATTTAGGGGATGGAGTTCAGCACCATGGACATCTCCTATAAAGCTCCAAATAAAAGCTGCAGTGGATTAGGCACCCCACCGAAATAGGAGTCAGCAACTTCCCCTGGGAAAGGGCAAGGTAAGAAAGACTGCTTTCTCTGATATGAGCATGCATGAGCCTAAAAGAACTGGGCATGTTTAGCCTTCAGAAGAGGAGACTGAGGGGAGATATGTGATAGCACTCTTCCAGTACTTGAAGGGATGTCACACAGAGGAGGGCCAGGATCTCTTCTCGATCATCCCAGTTTGCAGGACACGGAATAATGGGCTCGAGTTACAGAAACCCAGATTCCACCAAAATTTCCTGACTGTTAGAGCAATAAGACAATGGAACCAACGACCTAGGGAGGTGGTGGGCTCTCCCACTCTGAGGCATTCAAGGTGCAGCTGGACGGCCATCTGTCAGGGATGCTTTGACCTGGATTCCTGCATTGAGCAGGGGGTTGGACACGATGGCCTGGTAGGCCCCTTCCAGCTCTACTTTTCTATGATCCTATTATTCTATGAAGTTTTAAGATCTTCAAGAGAGGCCCTTCTTTCAGTAGCACCACCTTCAGACCAGAGACATGCTTGGTGGGGATGCAAGAAAGTGCCTTCCAGGCTGTGCAACTCCCTTCCGAGAAAGGATAGGTTGGCTCCTTCTCTACTGTCCTTCCACCAGCAGGCAAAGACATTTTTTATTGAAGGAGGCCTTTGGCCTGGAAGCTGGTCTGTTGGGTTGGGTGCTGTTTTTATTCTGTTGTCATTGTGTGTGTGTGTGTTTTAAACTTTGTTTTTAATGTTTCAACCTATAACTTCTACCTTTTTTTTTTTTTTTAAGTTCCTGTGATTGGTGGAAAGGCAGGGTACAAATCAAAGCAATCAATCATTCAATAAGTTAAGCAAATGGGGCAGAAGTGACAGTGGCAAGGAGGAGGTGGGCCAACTCAGAGACAGAGGCCAATGCATCTTGCCAGGGAAGGCTGGTGGTTCCTATTTTGGCGGGGCTCCTTTTCCACTGCAGGTTTTGTGGGGTTTATTTGGAGCTTCATAGGAGCTATCTATGGTGATCCATGGTGGTGAACCTAATTTGGGGATGGAGTTCGGCACCATGGATAGCTCCTACGAAGCTCCAAATAAAAGCTGGAACAGTCACCAGCCTCCTCTGCATCTTGCCCACCCCACCCCCCAAACTTGGAGCCAGAACTGCTTGGGATCTCCCCAAATTCCTAAGAACAAATCTCAGTTGTGTGACTCCCGTATGGGATTGAGACTGTAGCATGCTTCTTGACTCTGTGGTAGACTCCAGAATAATTTATCCTGAATATAGGGCAGGAAAGCAAGTATATGAGTTACATTTCTGGCAAGCTGGAAGAGTTTTGCAACAGTTCTTCTTTCGAGTTTGTATAAATACTTCTTCAAAGACAAGACTCCAGTCAACATCAGCTTCCCATCCAAACTGGCTTTTAATTTGATGCTTTCTTCAGTCAACTTGCAAATGGCAAAGCCAGTTTTAACTCTGGTCATTTTGCAATTCTCTTTCGGTTAAGATCCCCTTTCCACAACACACACACACACACACACACCATTCAAAGCAAAGCCCATTGTGTTGGGGCTTTTTTGGAGCAATCTTATGTATGTAAGCATTCAAACAGCCCAATTAAATCCTTATTATTTTGAAATGATTATGCAAACAGGATCCTAAATTGGTCTGAATCTCCAGCATTCTTAATGAAGCATTCCCTCCCGCCCCCCACTGCTTTGTGGTGCAACGTTTGAATATATGACTTGCTTGGTTTGCTCTGAATATGAAAGCCACTTTCCCCCTCTCTCTTTGTAAAGGAAAAGAACATACATTTTTGTCAATCATGACTTCATGAAAGTCAAATATTTCTGAGGTTAATCTTGGGGAATCTCTATTGGTCTTGTTTCCTGCCACCTGCAGCAACACTACTAGAATTCTCCATTAACAGTGCTGGCCCTACCATTAGGCCAGGGGTGCAGAACTTCAGGCCCAACTCTGGCCTCCCTGAGGACCAAACCTGGCCCTCGGTGGTTCCTGAGATGGCCACACTCCTTTCCCCCAACAACTGATCATTTGGGGCTTTCCCGGCTTTTGCATGGTTCCCCCACTCCTTCTAAAAGTTTGAAATGCCTCTCTTAAGGTTTAGTTACTAGCAGTAAGAGTTTTAAGCTAAAATATGCTGGTATTTTGGCCCTGCCCTTTTTCTCTTTGCTCCAGCCCCTTTTGCCTTTGGCCCCATCTGTTGGATGAGAGGAAGAACAACTCCGCATGCATGCTCTCTAGGCACTAGGAGGAAACAGAGAATGTATAGCTCATCCCCTTGGTGTCCTGTAACTTGTATCAGCTCCTTTCCTACTACTTCTTCCTCCTCCTCCTCTTCCTCTCTCCCTCTGCAACCAAGAACCAAGCAACATGTGCTACCTGCATGATAGAAGTAAGGAACCATATCTCATGTTTTTCTTTCGCATGCTAGCACTCACACACCCAGCATTAGAAGGTGCTTGTAGTTAAAAAAAAAAAAAAAGGCGAGTAAGGGGAGGCATGATAGAGGTGTACAGAATTATGCATGGTGTAGAGAAAGTGGACAGGTAGACATTTTCCTCCCTCTCTTAAAATACTAGGACCTGGATTCATCCCATGAAGCTGATTGGTGAGAGATTCAGGACAGATAAAAAGAAGGATGTCTTTCGCAGAGTTAAACTATGGAATTCATTTCCACAAGATGTAGTGATGGCCACCAATTTGGAAGGATTTAAAAGGGGATTGGACAAATTCATGGAGGAGAAGGTGCTTGTCTGAACGTGGAAAGCTAAGCAGGGTCAGGCCTGGTTATTACTTGGATGGGAGACCCCTCCTCTAGTTTCCTGCATTGAGCAGGGGGTTGGACTAGATGGCCTTGTAGCCCCTTTCCAACTCTATGATCTATAAATCTATGAATCTACTCCTGATTGGCTATATGCTACCTCCAGTATCAGAGGCAGTAGGCCTATGTACACCAGTTGCTGGGGAACATGTGTGGGAGGGTGCTGTTGTACTCATGTCCTGCTTCTGGGTTTCCCTTGGGGAGCTGGTTGGCCACTGTGTGAACTGAATGCTGGACTAGATGGACCATTGCTCTGATCCAGCATGGCTCTTCTTATGTTCTTATAAGATGCTTCCTCCCACTCCTATAAAATCTAGTGCTAATGAACTGAAGTCAAATACTTCCCAAGACAGCAGGCTTCTGAGGCTTAGGACATAGCCTGGAAGCAACAGTTGCTGCAACATTGCTGAATCTAATCAAGTGTCGGCCTGATCCGTAATCTGGATGGGAGACAACTGGCAGCTCATGTAAGAGCAAGGTATACATACCTCTCATAAGTCACTTTCTTTAAAAAAAAAAAAGAAGAAGCAAGATTCTTCAAGAGACTTAGACTTGCAGCCTCTGTCTCATAAACCCAGAGCTGCTCCTTTTTGTTTGTCCCTGAAATATTTTTCCGCTTTGGTTTAATGCCAACCAACCAATACACCAAGGGCGTCTCCTCAGCTCTTTCCCTCCATGTGTTCTGCAGGTCCACGTGAGAACTTGAGACAATGTTGTTGTTGTTATTGAATCGCTCCAGAATGAATGAATAAAGCAAGAAGATAAACAGGAGAGATGTGACACAAAGGTCTCCAAAGACCTCGGACCTTAGAGCTCGCAGTGCCTTTGAAGGTTTACTTCTGCCCCTCTTTTATTATTCATTGCTGATGCATTTTGTGTTCTTATTCCATGACCAGGGGGGTAGGTCCCCTGGGGATCGTGAAGATCTGAGACTTATTGTTGGAAATATGGATACAGTCCGTGTGGAGGAAAAAGGCAGTGTTCTGAATGAAGCACGGTGTCGCAGCCCTTCAGACTGTTGCTGCTGCTACAGTTGTTTAGAGAGCTGGAAAACAACCATTGCAAGATCTATATATTCCTTTGTTTCGTTTTGTTTTAAATTTTCTTTATTTTTTTAGCACTGTGAAGTGAAATATCCCAGGGAGATGAAACCATGTCATCAAAGCGCTCAGAAATCCATGTGTTGATAAAAACAAGGCCGAAATATCAAAGCCATTTCATCCTGAAAGATAAGAGGCTTCGTCCTGATCCTATCCAAGTTGGCTTCAAAAGATCCACTGTTGCCATCGATCAGAGGAAAGTCCAACATTGGCTTGAAATGTTTCTCATGCATTGGCTGCTGTGGTAGAGTCACACTTGTTTCATGGACTATGGGATACACGGAGGTGATGCAGGGCATGTTATATCCAATTCTTTTGATTTTTGAAATCCAGTAGGCGATGGTCCTATTACGTTCCAGGTTGATTAACGGCCGCTATTTGGTGTTGTAAAACACAGGACTCAATCTCACAATCCTTCAGGAATATAGGTAAGTGACCAAGGCTGGTCGAAGACATTTTGCTGCCTGAAGGGAAGGACAAGATGGCACTTCCCACTCCCACATTTGAAGCCAACCAGATTAGCAGTTCAATCTGACTTCAACATTGACGAGGGGACAGTGTCATCTCCACATCCACAACCAAGGGTAGCAGGTTAGCTTGAGGGAGCATACAGGTTGCTCTGGCCATGAACACCTTCTTGCCATTGGTTCCTGCCTCCCAGCAGTCTGCTGCCTGAGACAGCTGCCTCACTCTGCCTCATGGTAGGGCCAGCCCTGTCAGGTGGCCTAACCATGTGACCTCTACATCCCCAGCAAGAGAAAAGATTTTGTTATGCACAATGTTTGTGATCGCCTTGTAAATCTACTTTACAAATATTAAATATTACCCTAATACATATCTGGAGATATGGGGCAGTGTCCCAATGCTCTCTCTCTTCCCCCCCCCATGCTAGTGGGACCTATTTCTAGTGCAACAGGGAGCTAGTGGTTCCTAAAGCGATTAGGAATGGGCAGAAATGGGGAGGTCCACAGAGCTCACAGAAGGCAGCTCCGCAGACCTGTCCTGTTCCAGAACGAACGAAGCGTTTCCGCTCATTTCCGGGGGTTGCTTTAGGAAGTGCTAGTTCCTGTTGTGCTTGCAGTGGTTCCTGCATGCGCACTGGGATGAGGGGAGGCACAGTGGCAGTACGGGATACTGCCCCTAGATATGAGGGGGGAATTTACTTCTTTCTTTCTTTTTTCTTTCTTTCTTGTTTGTTTGTTTGTTTATTATATTTGTTCACCGCCCATCAGCCAAAAGGCTCCCTGGGCGGCTTACAAAAAGAAACAGGATAAGAACAATCATCTAAAAACAAAAACAAAAACCATAAAATAAAATGGACAGCAATATAAAATCACACAATAAAACCAAGCAGCCAGTAGACCAGTGCTGGCTCCAGGTTTTGGAGGGCCCACGGGCAAGGCACCCTCAGTGGGCCCCTCCCTCAGTGAGTCTTCCTTCTCATCGCCATGGTCACCAGCTGCTCTTGCTCCTCCCCCTCTTTCTCATCATTGCTCCCACTTGCTTGCTTGACAGGCAGGGAGACTGTGAGCAACTTGGCAGTGGCATCTCCATCTCCATCTCCATCTCCATCTCCTCCTCCTCCTCCTCCTCCTCCTCCTCCTCCTCCTCCTCCTCCTCCTCCTCCTCACCATCACCGTTGTCTTGGCCAGAACAAGAGGCAGGTGAGCAAGCAGGCTACAATGGTGAAGAGGAGGAGCAAGTCCAGTGGGCTCTTGTCACTAGGCCCCTGGTGGGGTGTTGGCCCTCAGCAGGGGCCTAACCATGTCCACCCTTGACACCCGTCCTGCAGCAGACATTGGGCGCTAAGTGTTTGAAGAATCGGGATTAATTTGCAAAACAGATGTTTTAAAAACAAAACAACAACCAAACAAACCAAGAAGGAAATGTCATTAATATGTCACTATATTTTCCAGTACAGCCTTGAGGATTTCTTCAGCATCAGGCGTGTGGATACCGCATATCCGAAACCCATAAGCCCTACGGCATGCAGATGCATGAGAACCAGAACTGTGGGAAAGGAACAAGCTAGTCACATGGTTTGTATGTTCTGATGACGTACTAAGTTGTTCAGGCAGAAGCCATTTTAAGGGGAAGGTTTTCTTCTCCTCCTCCATCTTGTTCTTTTCCTTTGTTCCTGCAACAATGTAATGCTTTTGCTGAGGTGGAGTGAAGCTCAACTTACTCCACTGGACTTAATGCTTGCTATGCATTTATGCTCTGCACATGGACTGTAACTAGGAAATGTATACTCTGTAGAACTTTACTTGCTAAGTGAATAAACAGGTAGAATTAGACCTGTGGTGTTACAGAGTGTTTCCTGACTCCATGGATTAATCTGCAAACGGGGAAGCTGGAAGCAAGTGTCATAACAAGGGCAAGCTGGGCTGATAAGGCTGGTTCTGCACACTTCATGCTGCACAGGGGGGTGAGCTCCGCTAAGATCTGTGTGTGGAAGTCCAGGCAGTTGATAGCACACAGATTGGATTTTAAAATCTCCCAGCACCACACCAACAGGGTAGTGGCAGTCATCACCAGACTGATACCCAGTCATTCAAATGGCACAGTGGGGACTGGTGTATGGCTATGTGTGCACGGTTGACAGGCCAGCACATTTGAAATGGCAGATTGTGATGGGATCGTTGCGCTATAACCTCACAACCTCGCACAACCCTTTCTCTTTTACTCTTCTTGCACTTCCAGTTCAGTGCTAAAGTGCACGGCCGGAGGTATAGAAAGCTACCAGCTGGATACAGCCCCGTTCTTCAGTGATGACTTAATTTAAGGATCAGTGCATGCACGCACGCTCATTATGCTATCTCAGCAATCGACTGATTCAGCAGCTGGGCATGTGAAAAGGCCTTGTGGTCAAGGCAATAGAAACATTCTGTTTGTGGCATTTGACGGCTCATTCACACAGAGGAAGCTGACTTATATAACATCAGATTATTTGTCCATCTCGGCAACTGGAATGGGGGTGGTGGTGGGCAGTTTCAGTCTCACAGCACGTCAAGGACCAGCCAAGGTCTTGTTGGGAGTGAGTTCAGGACCACGGAGAGCAGCCTGGCAACTGGAGTACTGACAGGTTACCCCAGCACTGGCTTAAGAGCAATGGGGCAGGGTTTTATAGCCAGGCCAGGAGGAGAGTCCTTTTGGGGGCTCCACTCCACCTCCTCAAGTGGTGCATCTGGCTTTCTGGAAAAGCCAGCGTCCCTTTCCACAGTCATTGGCTTCTTCTGAGTGGTGAGGGAGTGGAGAGTGCACCCCGGAGCCTCCCTGCGTACTGGAGGAGCCCGAAGTCCACTCCCTAGAGTCAGAGGGCAGTGGCGAATCAAGAGGACAGGGGGTGCAGGATGCAAGGTAGCGGGCCTGACTTAACGAAGGCCTGGGAACTGGTTCTGATTCTTCCTTGGAGTCGCTGCCACTAAGAACCTGTCTCAGAGGACTCTCGGTCCCAGGCCACAGCAGGTTACAGGCTTCCCAGTGTCAGGCAGCCGTCTTTCCTGTTACCATAATAACATGCAATAAAACTTTGTGTCCTGATGTCCTTGCAGTGTGTCTCTCAGCCCCCCCCCCCCCAGGTGGCACTCAATGACTTGGAGCAGGGGTCATAAATTGGGCAATATGTTGACGTCACGCCACAGGTTAGGTTGCATTGGGTGTTACAGAGTGGAGAACTTCACAGAAGGCTGCCGTTTTTGGTGGTCGCTTCATCTTTCTCATATTGTGTAGTAGTTTCACCATTGGTGCTGGTGAAATGTCAGGGGGTTTGCAGGTCAGTTGGCCCTCCAAAGATTGCAGAGTGCCCCTAGGACTCTGCATGGTTTGTGGAGGGACCATAGACAATGGCAGAGAACTGGCAACAGAGAATGGCACCAACATGGCAATTGCTTTGGTGCCAGCCCAAAATCTTTTTGTTTACCTGGGCATATTGGGCAATGCTGCTGGTGTACTAGCAGGAATGGCCACTAGTGCAATGGGAAGCGAGCACTGCCTGGCATAACCAGAAACTAGCCAGAACTACCACTTCTGGAATGGGACAAGCCAGCAGAGCTCACAGAAGGGAGCTCCCGCCAACAGTGTCCCATTCTGGAAGTGGTAGTTTTGGCTAGTTTCCTGGGATGTGCCAGCTTCCTGTTGTGCTAGTGGTTGTTCCCACTAGCGCAAAGTGTTTAGAGCTGGCGAATTAGCAGCATTGGATATTGCCCATTAATTGGTTGATTTTGTCTGTTCTATTTTATTTGTTGCCTTCTTTGTTTCGATTGTGATGATGCATTTTTATTGCATTATGTATCATCATCATCATCATCATCATCATCATCATCATCATCATCATCTCTATACTGCCCAATGGGCAAGTACCCTGGGCAGTTCACCACAATACACAAAAACACAGATCACAAATACAGTAAAATACTACGTAAAATTTCTCAATATACAAAAGTTAAAAACAATTTAACAGCTAAAACAATTTCAATACAAACTAGACCTGTCAAAGCAGCTGACATAAATGCCCCATCATGCCATTAAATGCCTGGGGAAAGAGGGCAGTCCTAACCTGGTGCCAAACAAGATGGCAGTGTTGGTGCCAGGCGGGGCTCAGTGCGGAGATCATTCCACAATCGGGGGAGGGCACCTCTGAGGAGGCCCTCTCCCTTGTTGCCACCCTCTGAGCCTCCCTTGGAAGTGGCACTCGGAGGAAGGCCTCAGAAGATGATAATATTGTCTGGGTAGATTCAGGCTGGAAGAGGCATTCCATCAGGTGTTACGGCTCCAAGCCATGTAAGGCTTTATAGGTTAAAAGCAGCAGCAGCTTCAGGGCCGGTGCTACCATTAGGCCAACTAGGCAGCTGCCTAGGGCGCAGGGCGAAGGGGGCGCCAGAAAGAACGCTCTGGGAAGGAAAAAATACAGCGGCCTCAAAGATGGGAAGGGGGGGCGCTAAATATCTGATCTTGCCTAGGGCACCAAACTGCCTTGCACCGGTCCTGAGCAGCTTCAATATATGTGTATACTGCCCAGGTATCCACAAGGATGACAGGTGGTTTTAAAATGTTTTAATAAATCAAATAGAAATAAATAAATGGTGGGAAAGACTCCTGCCAGAGACGCCCAAAGAGCTGCCACCAGAGTAGACAATTCTGGGCTCAAGGGACAAATAGTCTAACCTGCTATAAGGCAGCTTTCTATGCCCTATGGCAAGGGTGCAGAGCCTCTGGATGGGGAGGCCAAATACAGCCCCCCCCAAGGTTCCCCAGATAGACATGCCCCCTTTCCCGCAACCACTGATCATTTGGTGGTTTCCCAGCTTTTGTACAGCTACCCCCCCCCCCACTTCTACATAAAAGGTTGAAATGCTTCTCTTAAGGTTCAGTTCCTGGCAGAAAGAGCTTTAGGGTGCAATCCTAAATATGTTTAGACAGAAAACGGTCCTACAATTCCCAGCATGCCCCAGCCAGCCCGCAACCACTGATCATTTGGTGGTTTCCCAGCTTTTGTACAGCTACCCCCCCCCCCCACTTCTACATAAAAGGTTGAAATGCTTCTCTTAAGGTTCAGTTCCTGGCAGAAAGAGCTTTAGGGTGCAATCCTAAATATGTTTAGACAGAAAACGGTCCTACAATTCTCAGCATGCCCCAGCCAGCCATGCTGGCTGGGGCATGCTGGGAGTTGTAGGACCGTTTTCTGTCTAAACATGCACAGGATTTTCCTACAGCAGAAGAATGGTTGGTGAAGTTGCTCGAGATGGCGAAACTCACTGTCATTAACTCACGAAAAGACAATATCTACATTTCTCACGGAGTGGACGCCTCTAATTGCAGAGAATGGAAAATTAATGATTTGTTTACCCGGGGGTATGTTGAATAAGAAGAATTTTGTGTGTGTGGAGATAATAGAAAAAAGAGAATTTTCTTTGTAATGATAGCGTAGAGAAAACATTGTTACTTATATTTGCTGTAGAGAAAAGCGGAAGATGAGTCCATTTTAGGTTTTTTTGTTTGTTTGTTTGTTTGTAATGTTTTGTGCTGTTTGTTTTTGTTTTTATTATTAATAAAAGACCAAAAAAAAAAAAAACACCATGCAGAGGATTGTGCCCTTAAGCTACAATATGCTGATGTGTTTTGTAGTTTTGTGACTCCACAACCTTTGCCATCAGCTCCACCCCCCACTGGAATGTGACCCCTGAGAGCTGCTGTGAAATGGAATTCAAAATCTCTGCCCTGTGGATTTAAAGAAAAGAACTACATGGATGATGTTCATGTATACTAAATTACAACTATGTGGTGGCAGTCCTATCTACCCTTTAAATCATTCTGATCTGCATCATTGTTTCCTCCCCATCTTTTTTTTTTTTAAAAAAAACCAATTATCCAGCATAAACAAATGAAAAGGAAGTGTGTGGATTCAGTATGATTCATTCAAAACAGAAGGCAGGGAACGTTCGTATCAATGCATTCCAAGACTTGCTAGCGTAGCACAACTGAATTCAGCAGCGCTGTGGTACTGATTTGATTAAAAAATGGTTTAAGACTTGTAAATGTCACTGGAACTTAGCAAAATGAACGTTATTAAATCCTTCTGGTGATGGGGAAAACTAACAAAGGGATTTGCAGCGGTTGCTGTAATTAATTGTTCTGTCATGATTTATATTAACTTACAGTATGACTCCATTAGTGCGGACCTGTCATCTCTACTCAAGGAATCACCAAGTAATCACTACCACATTAAAGAATAAATTAGTTTTTGGCTGGGAGCCTAGTTGTGGAATGTTTCATTTGTGTCTGCCATAGACATATGTACCTAATAAAAGTTGGGAAGAATGAGTTAAGGCACATATGCATCAATGTCCATCAACCGTATTTTACAGACAATATGATCGGCATTGTTCATTAGAGCTAATGAATCACTTTATGCCAATTGCATTGCCTCATTTTTTCCCTCTTTTTTTTTTTTTTTTTGGTCAGTGCCTTTAGGTGATCCACAAAGCAAAAGACGGATGAAACAAGGAGCCTCCCCATCTCGCCCCGGCCCCCGGAGATTTCTCTCTCCTCCCTTTTGTGTTTTGTGGCCTGTGGTTGTAGTAATAACTTCATCTGGTTTTGGTTAACACTTCATTACCCTGGGCTTGGATAAATTACCCTCTTGGTCCTTTTCCACTTGCAGACACATGGGGGAAACCAAGGTCTTAGCTGTGACTTACGGTCGATTATAAGATTTGTACTGTTCTATCAAGGCATCCGTAGCTTTGATAGTCTGGAGATATTTAAGTGGTTTGGACTCGGTGATTTCTTTTTTGGTGCTCCAGTGCTTACGCTAACAATTATTTCCATATCCACATAGGTTCCTACAACCTCAAGAGTTCAGGTGTTAAGGCTTTAACTACCATTCGTTTTCCTCTTGGTCCAGGGTAAACTGTTGGCAAGCATAGAAGCAGCTGCCTTGGATATATATGGAACTGCCGGAACTAGACTGCAAGGCTGTTACCCAAAACAGAATCCCCAAGTTGCATTCATCTACCTCTCCTCATACTGGAGAGAAAGGTGTGATGTAAAATTATCGCTAGGGATGGATGAATCTGTCAATCTTGATTCCTCTCAGTTTCTCATTTTTTTCCCCCCAATCTTAAGTTCAGTTCACTTCGGACTTTGAGAATTTATCCAGTCTTAAATCTGGCTCATGCTGAACTTTGAGAATTTTAGCATGATAAAGTTAGCATGCAAATTCATAAGTATTTTTTGTGTGCATGTCTCCTAACACATGCATATTTGTCTGCATTCTTGCCTAATATACACAGTTTTGCAAGCAATTTCCCTAATACTCAGCATTTTTGGACATTATTATTTCTCCAAATATATGCATTTTTGTATGCATTTTTGTGGGGGGGGGGAAGAACTCCATTGTAAAATGTGTGTGGAGGAATGTGGATTTTGAAGGTTTACTGAGTTTTGGTTTGCATAGTGGTTCGAAAGTGTGAAATTAAGTAAATTCAGATTAAAATGCAGACTGAACCCTAGTTATCACTCCACATTATTGGGTCCTGCTGGGGGTGGATGGGTGGGAAGGAGAAGGGAAATGCGTAACAGTGATGTAATGTCATGGGTTTCCTCAATTACACATTATGAGAAGAGGAGGGGGAAACTGGCACAGACCTTCTAAGGATAAGGATGATGGGAGTTGTAGGTGAAAACATCTGGAGGGCCACATTTGCCCACCCCTGATCTCCTGTGACTGATGAACATTCTCAGTCCATGATCTTGGGCACCTCAGGCCAAGGTAGTCTTCGGCCCTGAGACTTGGGGATATTTGAACTGGAGATGAGTGGGACAGCACTGAGCTATAGTCAGTGCTTTTTTTCTGGAGAAAAGGGTACTGGAACTCTTGGATTACATTTCCTTGGGAGTAGATGGCAATTAAATTGTAATGCAATTAATAGAAGAAAAGGTGCTGGAACTCAGTTCCGGTGAGTTCCACCAGAAAAAAAGCCCTGGCTATAGTTACTCCACACACAACTGATGCCTGTGAAGGGTGGGGGTGGGTGAGAAATTAGTTTGTTTCACATTTTAATGCAAACTTATCAGATTGGCACTTCGTAAATCTACACATGAAATGGAACACAGAGAGATGGTGAGATTTGCGCTTTCCCCAAATTTTGCAGTGCACTTTGCAAATTAAACGTGCACACAAACATGCATGTAATAGGGGGAAATGTGCACAACAAAGGATATAATGGGGAAATGCACTGGGGAAAGTGCATGATAGGGGAAAATGCACACAAAGTAAGTATACTCAGGAAAAGCGTGCATGAAAATGCATCGTATTGCGGGAAACCGCTTGCAAAAAAAGTGTACATTTGGACAAGTGTGTACAAAAATGCTTACATTTTGAGAAATGCATGCAAAAAAACAAAAACAAAAGCACCATACGAATTTTCAGGCAGACTTAAAATATTTCACAAACTGATGCAGAACTGGGACGGAATGAACTTAGTATTGGAAAAATGAGAAACGGAGCAGAGTTGAACTTGACAAGCTCATCCATTCCTAGTAAAGGGCTATTACCCTAATATGGTAATAGCCCTGAATATACTTACTTTGTGTGCACTTTCCCCTATCATGCACTTTCCCCAGTGCATTTCCCCATTATATCCTTTGTTGTGCACATTTCCCCCTATTACATGCATGTTTGTGTGCACGTTTAATTTGCAAAGTGCACTGCAAAATTTGGGGAAAGCGCAAATCTCACCATCTCTCTGTGTTCCATTTCATGTGTAGATTTACGAAGTGCCAATCTGATAACTTTGCATTAAAATGTGAAACAAACTACGGTAATATGGGTGAAAGCAAATCATAAAAAAGGGGCTGCATTTACTCTGTGCCCAGCTGAAGACAAAAGGAGATGGTATTCTAGGTTGGACGTACATAAGTGGCCCCCAGCGTGCATAGCAGTCTTTTAGGTCAGGTTGTTTCTGCAGTGCATTATCCCATTGCAAGCGCTGGCATGTACAAATGGGCTTCCAATTTATACCACATTTTGTATCAGAGGGGTTTGTTTTTTTAAATGAAACCAGCTAGTGCGTGTCAGTCAACTCCTGAGCACAGGCATTTGATTGCTCATTGCACTGTAAACTGATAATTGCTTGCATAAATATGCCATCCTGCTTAATAGAAGTCTCATCCAGCATATGCAAATGATCAAGGGAACAGGAACGGATGATTTCAAGAGTCACAACACAGCCCAAAGTTTGGTTACTCTCAGAGGTGAGTCCCCGTTGAGTTCAATGGGATTTCCTCCCAAGTAAGTATGCTTAGGAGTTCGGCCTTAGGGTCAAACGGCATGTTATATTAAGCATGCTTTAAAAGAGAGTGAGAGAGCAAGGATTTTCTTTATTTCACAGGAAACAGAGCATGTTAACACTTTTTTCTCTGGAAATCCCAACCGCTGGTGTATGGGTTCCAAAGTGTGAAACTAGGTACATTCACATTAAATTATAAACTGAACTAGTTTCTCCCCCAACCCTCCACATATTCACCCGCTTTCACCTTCAGCTGAATGCACACAGGTCAGCAATGGGGCAGTGGGCATAACACCCCCCCCCACACACACACACACACCTTCAGTGAACATGCACATATGAAAGTGAGAACTGGGCTATAGAGGAGCAGGTCTCAGAGCATGGGCCGTCCAAATCCCAAAATGATAACTCTTAAGTGTTTTCCAGTTAATTTAACAAAATGCCGGATGATAATTCCTACGTCCAGTGGGCAGGGCCCGGTGCTACCATTAGGTCCACTAGGCAGCCGCCCCTTAAGTGGCCGCAGGGGCTAAAGGGGCGCCATAACACTTGGGAAAAAAATACAGTGATCTCAAGTGGAAGGTGGGGCGCTAAATAATCTGATCTTGCCTAGGGCACCAAATTGCCTTGCACCGGTCCTGGTCAGTGGTGTAGCGGAGTGGGAAAATAGGGGAGTACACCTCCACACAACTTTTTTTCTTTCAGAGCAGGAGTGATGCCGTCATCTTCTGGAGCACCAGGGTAATGGATGGACCCTCTTCTTTGCTCTTGGCAGGTGAATGAGGTGATGCGTCGCACTAGCAGTTTCAATGTAACACCTTTTGGCAAAATCATCTGCGCTTTAAATTGAATGCTGAAGGTTGTATTTCAGCTGGCAAAAAGATCTTTTGTTAAAGGCAAAGCTCAGTGTGTTTGACAAGCTGAACCTATGCAGTCACAGGTAACCACTATGGAATAAGATTAAAAGATCTTACTCCTAGGTAACTATGCATGGATTTCCATCATGCCCTGTAAGTTTATTGTAAGATTTTATCAGTGGTTGGTTTGTTTTGGATTTCTGTGTTTTATGATGGAGGTTTTGTTTTCACCAGGTGGCTTTTGGCTTCTTATTTTGTGCAAATCACCTGATTTTGCACAAATTTCCTTAGCTTTTTTAAAAAAATGTGCAAATCGCAGCCCTTCTTAGATACAGAAGTCCAAGGACCCCCACTGCCCCAACTCAGCCCACTTCCAATCATCAGATCACAAGTAGGCAGGAAGTCCGTTGAGCTCAAGTGAGCCAGATTTCCCTGTTTCAGCACATTCCTACAGTCATAGCTACAAGATGGTGAAATGTACACTCCTGAAACTTGGCACATAATACAGAGACCCTAGGGGTGTGCACCTTGGATTAATTTGATTTTTAAAATGCATCAATTAATTGTACACAATTAATTTAAATGTGCTCATGTGTTTGGAGATGGCAGTACCATCTTCAATCACTAGGTGACTAACCCTAAGCAGAGTACAGATTCGTAGCTGATACAGTTTGAAGTGAGTGGACAGTAATCCAAGGGACAGAGTTACATGGCTGCCCCTCCCCCTGCTGTGGGACAGCCCCCTCTTGGGGGAATGGAATGGACAGACCCCTCCATCAGGGGCCTACTGGGATGAGCCACTGGCAGGGGCCATGCCTAGGGGTGCCAGCCACCATGACTTTGCTCAGACAGAGTGGTCACAATGTGTCCAACTTTGACAGCTGTGTAACTTTGCCTGGGAATGCGAATCACCCCCCCCCATAGGCTAAAGTGTGAAAATACACATTTTGGGAGGGGATTTGCACATTTACGCAAGTGTGCACTTTCCAATGCCATTGCAAGCTTGGGACATTGAGAAAAATCAAATTCTGTCAATGAGCAGACAACTGAATCTGATCCATCTCAGGGAGAGGAGGCAGTGTGCACACAGCTCATCTGTGTCCAGCCGCATGTCAACATAGGGATGATGTGTCCAGATTCTGCCTAGGCGCCTAGAGTTTGATGATGCGCATAGGGAAAAATGGTGTGGTTGATTTTACTACTTTAAAGTTGTAAATCAAGTTACATGGTTTTCACATATGTGGGTTGAATTGATATCCCATCACTTGGGAGGCAGGGCTGGCATGCTGGGTAGCTGAGGAGGAGTTGCATGCACTCACCCCTCCTGCATGCAATGGGCTGGACTGGGGGAAGCATTTTATCCCATCAAGCCCCTACTGTTTGTGCCTAATTGTCCTTCTTTTAAAAGAATACAAGGGACAAAGGCCAAACTGCTTCCTATCTAGGGCACTGCTGCATTTTTTGCCACCCAATCCATGGTTGTGTGGGCTTCTTTCACTTGCAAGGTGGAGAGAAACGGGAACTTTATTCTGATTGCTGCAGCAGTAAAAGTGCTGTTTCCTACAAAGTGAAGCCCTCCTAGCAACATAGGAAGCTGCCTTTTACTGAGTCAGACCCTTGGTCCATCTAGCCCAGTATTTGTCAACAGTGACTGGCAGGAGATCTCCAATTTTTCTAGACCTATCCGGAGATCCCGGGGATCAAACCTGAGACCTCCTGCATGCCAAACAGGTACTCTGCCACTGAACTATGGTCCCTCCAGGCTGCCTAGTAGTAATAACAGTCCCAAATATACCTACCGGAGTCTGCTGAAGGGATTTTCACTGTAACTTGCTCCATTTAGTGCATTCAACCATTATTGTGGCTGTCAAATTATCTGTCTGGACTACTGCTTTGCTGGTGTCCTACCCTTCCACATGCCTTCACTGGGCAGTTTCTAAGAAAATTGCTATTTCCCCTGCAAAGTGGCAGACCTTTCAATCCAGAAGTATAATTTTCTCCATGCCATTGCCTCAGTTTGTGGTGACTTCTGCTCTCTTCAGACTGGGCTCTTTCCTCAATTGCCATTTTCTTCCCATCTCTTGAAGATTTAAATCTCACCTCTTTACCCCCTGTGATATTTACTGCCCTGATATTTGCTGGGCAATGCCTCCCTCTTTTCTCCGAGGTTTTAAACATGTATTGGGAGCTTTTTGGCTGAAGAGCAGCATTAAAATGTTTCAAATAAATAAATTAAATAAATGTATAGAGCTTATATACACCGTTTTCAATTTTTCCCCATTGTTTCCTCTCCCAAGTATTATCCATAAGACAGTACGTGAGATGATTCATTTTTCTGTATTTCTACTATTGAATGTGTGAATCTTCTTTTTAAAAAGGGGAGAGGGGGCGCTTTTTGAAAGCAACCCTCCCCCTGGGAGTGAAATTGCCAGGACCTTGATAATAAGGCCTTTGGAGGCATCACGTGGCTCGGTCGAGATTTTGGGGGCCCCCCCATGCCCCTCCCAGGTCGACCTTCCAGGCTGAAGGCTTACCTGGCAATAGCAGCTGGATCTGGGAAACTGCCAACCATTTAAATTGGGCACTCTGGAGGATTGTGGGAAATTTAATATGACAGGCAGCTTCCCAAACCCAGCCACAGCTACCAGATAAGCCTTCAGCCAGAGGACAACCAAAATAGGCATCAGCGCCAGTGGGCCCTCCCATAATGCTGGAGCTGTGGCAACTGCCCAATTATGTCAGGTACTGGTGCCAACCTCGAGGCCGGATACACTCGCTTCACAGGACACCTGCCACTTTTCCATCTCTAATTCAGGCCTTGCTGGGATGATTCAAGTTACACAGGTCCTCCAAAGCACTCACTCCAAAATATATCTTGGATTTAGGAATAAAGTTAAAATATAAAGGGAGTCTTATACCTCTAGTATCGTTGGAGCCTCACAGAACCCCAGGAAGTATCTACAAAATCCAAAATATCTTTTGACTTTGTGGTAAACTTTTTTCACACTTCACTTAACTCAACATGATTCCTGGCAGAAGGAGCAAGTGATGCATATCGAAATGACTCCAGCTGCCCAGCTTGTATTCCAGGTCAGTTTGAAGACAAAGAAATCGCAAGTGTGTTGCTTCCAGGTGAATTGATCCTGATTCATTACTAGGTATGCCACCTCTCAGGGGACAATCATTCTAATTCCTGTGTGAAGGTAGTTTAGGGGTCAGATTTCAAAATGGGTCCAGGGATGGGGCAGGGCAGAGCCCTGTGGACTTGGGTGGGTTCCCTCCCCTGGGCATGGGACTTTGAGTGTAAGATTTCCAGTATCCAGTATCAGAGGCAGAGGCAGTACACCAGTTGATGGGGAACATGGGTGTGTGGGCTGCTGTTGCACTCATGTCCTGCTTGTGGGTTCCCCGTGGGCAGCTGGTTGGCCACTGTGTGAAGAGAATGCTGGACTGGATGGACCCTTGGTCTGATCCAGCATGGCTCTTCTTATGTTCTTATGTCCAGGTGTCCTACTTTACAAACTATGGAATTCACTTCCACATGATGTAGTGATGACCATCAATCTGGATGACTTTAAAAGGGGACTGGACAAATTCATGGAGGAGAAGGCTATCAATGGCTACCAGCCCTGATGGCTATATGCTACCTCCAGTATCAGAGGCAGTTGCTGGCAGGGCCGGCGCTACCGCTAGGCAAACTAGGCGGTTGCCTAGGGTGCGTGGCTGAAGAGGGCGCAAAAACGCTGTGCTCCTCTTCGCTGCCGCCGCCACGCCACCCCCGCCGGGCCTCCTCCCCTGCCGCCCCGCCCACCGAAGCTGCCACCCCTCCCCCGCCGGCCGAAGCCGCCGCCGCACCTCCCCCGCCTGCCAAAGCCGCCGAAGCCGCCGCCGCACCTCCCCCGCCGCCGAAGCTGCCGAAGCGCCTCCCCGCCCGCTGAAGCCGCCGCCGCGCCTCCCCCGCCCGCCGAAGCTGCCGAAACTGCCACCGCGCCTCCCCCGCCCGCCGAAGCCGCCCCCTGCCGAAGCCTCCCCCCCGCCTCCCCCCCGCTACCTACCTTCTCAGCGTCATTTCCGGAGCCCCGCCCACGTTGTTTTGGCGGGAGGAACCAGGGCAACAGGGCTTAAACAGCCCTGTTGCCCTGGTTTCCCCGGCAAAAAACAGAGCACGGGGGTCCCGTCGCGTCACTTCCTCTTCGGAGGCGGCAGCAGCAGCCAGGGCGGGGGAAGGTAGGTAGGTAGGTGGTGGTGGGCGGCGGCGGCGGCGGCGGCAGCGCGCGGGGGGGGGGTGTTTGCAGAGCAGGGCTGCTTTGCTCCGGAGCCCCCCCCATGGCACGAGAGGGGGGGCGCAAATTTTATTTCGCCTAGGGTGCCAAACTGCCCTGCACCGGTCCTGGTTGCTGGGGAGCATGGGTGGGAGGGCGCTGTTGCACTCAGGTCCTGCTTGTGGGTTTCCCACGGGCAGCTGGTTGGCCACTGTGTGAACAGAATGCTGGACTGGATAGACCCTTGGTCTGATCCAGCAGGGCTCTGCGTCTGTTCCTTTTTCAATTTCCTTAGTAATGCATGGAAGTTGGCAGAGTAACTGCAGATATAGATTGAGGTTATTGTATTTCCCACTGTGTATTGGCAATCTGGTTGGTTGTAGGGGAAAAATATGCATATGCATACACACACACACACACACACAGACATCCCCACATGTCTGGTGTTAGGGATGTGGAAACGCTGCAGAAAAAATGAATCAGGCTGTGAGAGAATCTGGCACAGGATCCTTATGCAAATCTACTGTACGCTGTGCTATAAAAGTATCTTGTCAGGAAACTTGGAGCAAACAGTAGGAGAATCTGGCACCCAATTCTAGAATGGAAAGTATTCACAGGCTGCAAGAGAGTCTGGCTTGTACTGCTGCAGGGGGACTGGCAAGAAGACAAACCGGCACACAAGGGAACTCCTGAGCTCTCGAATCGTCGCTGTGCTATTGTACGCCGGTGGGGAGGGAGGAAGGAGAGCATTTCCAAAGAATGCCGGCTTTCTTGTGCAGAGCCGAGGGTCACGAGAGCAACCGGAGCCAAGCTAAGAAAGTGTGCTATGGTAACGAGTGACCGGATCAAAAGAATGTCCCACAAAGGAAGGGAAAAAAAGGGGGGTTGAACAGGGCGGGATGGTTTGTGGGGTGGAGGGTTGGGGGGGGGAGAGTTAGAGCCAGAACAATTCATCCTTCCAAAGACATTATAACAAGGAAGCATGTTAGAAAACAAATGGACATTTATAGGGAGAAATGAGATGGGTGGGTGGGGATCCTTCTGCCTCCTTCACTTTTATCATTGGCATGAAAAATGGCTTTTTTATATAGCACTGTCCCAGTTCCACTGCATAAAGCTTTATTATTATTTATTTGGTTTATACCTCACCTTTCCGTCAAAGGACGGCGCTCAAGGAGACTTACAAGCACAATTAAAATGAATTAAAAATTGTTCATTAAAACGCCATAAACACATGACAAATGCAGAAAAAAAGAAAAGAAAAAATTAAATACAGCACCCAACCCAACAAGACCCACTTGCAGGCCAAAGGCCTTCTTGAAATATAGCAGTCTTTGCCTGGAATGGATATCCTTCATTCTGAAGTGCATGCCCTTGTGCCAGAGTATCAGCAGGATTGGCCGCCTGCATTTATGCCAGGCAGCCGTTCCCCAATCTGGTGCTCTCCAGATGCATTGGACTGCAACTCCCATCATTCCCAGCCAGCATGGCCAATGGCCATGCTGGCTGGGAATTCTGGGAGTTGAAGTCCAACCCATCTAGAAGGCACCGGATTGAGAAAGGCATGTCAGATCACATCAGCTGGCAGAGAACTCTAGGGTGTCATTAAAGGGCAGCAAGTGCTGTTCACAATTTAGGTTACTTCAGATTTAACCACCATGGCAGTGCCATCTGGATTTTCTGCTTCAGGCACCAAAATATCTTCTGCGACCTCTTAAGTATCACAACTTCATCAGTAGTTCTTACAAGTGGGACCTACATCAAAATGTTGTAGCATAGAGTGCCTCCCATTCAATGTTCCCGCCAGCCATTTCCTCTTCAAGGATATCCCATTCTGTTTCCCCTCTATCCCCGGTTTTCCCTTCTCACCCAGTGTCGTGTGGCCACTGGACATGTTCAGTCTTCACTGGGCTGCTTGAAGGTATGTGTGTGTGCATGGGTTTCCCCCTCCTTTGTTTTCTTCCTAAAAAAAAAAAAATGTTTTGTACTTCTGCAAACTTTGGTATTCCCCCAGGCATGCCGATACTTCCCTCTTGTGCCTGGATTGTGCCAGTTTGGCTGCATGCGGTTGAATACTCACCTTCAGAAACAGAAGGAATGATCATTGAGGTGCCACGGTTATTTTTGTAGGTGATAAAGTGGTGATGTGTCTGATGACTTGGCCAAATGCCTTGCACATTCATGCGTGTGACAAAATCTATGCATGTCCAGAGGGTAGCCATGATGTTAGTCTATTGCAGCAAACACAACAAGGAGTCTTTTGTGACACCTTAAAGACTAACAAATTGTTTCTGGCATGAGGAAGCTCAGTCTGCTGTCCAGGTGATAACTCTGATGGGTTCAAGGCCCCTGCCCTCCCTTCCCAATGGTTCTTTCTCTTTAAACTGAACTTGGACTAGACAAGCCTTCAGATAGAAGACTGTGTGAGAATTTTGGGGGAACCGTTCAGCAAGTGCGAACAGCAGCGAACTCGCCTTGTTCGGCTCACGCAAGTCTGTTCGCGATCGTTCTTCCTTTTAAGCTCTGTTCGGCAGCACCGTTTGTGAACGCAAAAACACAGATTTTAAATCTGTGTTTTTGCGTTCGCAAACGGTGCGCCTGATTTTATAGAGTTGTGTGAGAATTTTTGGAGAACCGTTCAGCAAGTGCGAACTCGCCTTGTTCGGCTCATGCGAGTCTGATCGCGAACGTCCTCCTTTCGCTCAGACCGGCTCACGATTTCTGAATGCAAAAAACAAACAAACCACAGAACGGTGACATATGGCCACCCTACATGGATTGGTTTGGCCAAATAGAGGGAACCCTGGAAACAGAGGACTGTCCTCTGTCAAATAGTTCACATGGCCAGCCTAGCTTAGTTGCGAAAGGAAAGGACCAAATTGGTGGCTGCAGAATAGAAATGCTCCCCGTTCCCCGTTATCCCCATTATATTAATTGTTCTAACCCTCTAATACCAAGAGTAGGATTCAAATTTTAACGATATCGCCTGCTTTGGGGCAGGGGAGAGGGGGAGGGTCCGGGGTGTTTGTTCCCCCCCCCTTTTCTCCTTTATGAAGGAAATAGTTTAAAGTAGGGGCTTTTGATTTATTTACATTTTTTAATTAAAAGAAAATTACAAATAAAATAGATGTTGTAGCGGCTGCCATCCTACAAAAGCACAGCATTGCAATGTAATTAAAAGGCCTCCTTGAATTATAATTAGATTTGAGATTTAATTATGACTGGGATACTTCATCTTTACACACAACTGACACCTTATTGATACATATCCCTTATTGCAATTTTTATTATATTTAAGTCTGAGATCTTAATCTGTAGACTAAGAGCAAGAGTGTCACATAGACTTACTGTGGTGTGGGAGCAGGAGCAAATGTGATCTCCCCCCCACCCGCCAAGTATTTTAGCCTTCTCACAAACCGAATGGTCATTCTCAGGAGAGACGCAGCTATGTTCTTGCAACAGGGCAGGGAATTGCCATGCCATACAGCAAGAGTGTTGAACCCTTTTCAGCCCAAGGGCCAAATTCCACTAGAGAGCAGTATTCTCCAACCTTGGGTCCCCAGATGTTTTTGGCCTACAACTCCCAGCATGCCCCAGGCAGCGTGCATTACAGCGGTGGGCTGGGCTGGGCTGGGCTGAAGACAAAAGGGGGAGGGGCAACACACCCAAAATACAGTACCAGCTTATTTTAGCTTAATGCTCTTACAGCCAGTAACGAAGCCTTAGCAGTGCCATTTCCAACCTTTTAGAATGGGGGAAAATCTGCACGAAAGCTGGGAAACCACCAAATGATTGGTGGTTGGGGGAAAGAGGGTGGGACCTGGGGAAGGGGGCCAGTTTGGGACCCCAGTTTCAGCACCCCCACTGTACAGTTTCCCTCACCGCTAGGTGACGTTAAGCATTGTCTACACATTCAAGAGAATAAGGTGGAAGAACGTTGAGGTGGTAGGATGGATTCGGAATGTGTGGCGGGTGGGTGGGTGGGTGTGCATGCGCTATCTTTGAATCCGACCACCATAAAATAAAAACAAAATCTTTGCAAATAACAAAGCAATCCTTTGTTTGACAGGAGACAGAGACAGTGTGGCGTAGTGGTGAGAGTGTTGATAGCAAGGAAATGGAAAGTCCAACATGTTTTTTTCAATTGTCGATTGGTACAAGGAGGTATGGGACATTGCTGTAAATGATGAGTTAACCTGCTGTATTAAATGCAAAAAGGGACAATGAAAGAGAAATAATTTTAAGGAAATTTGGGGGCCATTTTTAGATTTTGTGTTAGTCAAGGGAAAAGGGAGCATGCCTTGTCAAGATATGATTTTTTTTCCGGAATATTGAGTAATAGGGGAATATAGAGGATGAATATTCTTTGGTCCTGTATGGTGAAGGGGACACTGTAGTTGTTATTTGTATGTTGGTATGGTTTTTTGTTGTATATTATTTGAAACTCTAAATAAATAGAGCCAGTACGGTGTAGTGGTTAGGGTGGTTAGGGTGTTGGACTCGGGAGATCCGGGTTCTAGTCCCCGCTCGGCCATGAAACTCACTGGGTGACTTTGGGCCAGTCACTGACTCTCAGCCTAACCTACCTCACAGGGTTGTTGTGAGGATAAAATGGAGAGGAGGATGAGGATAATGTAAGCCGCCTTGGGTTCCTTGCAGGAAAAAAAGGCGGGGTATAAATATAATAAATAAATATAATAATAATAATAAAAAGAGAGTTTTGAACTGGGACTTGGGAGATCTGGGTCCTAGTCCCCGCTCAGCCATGAAGCTCACTGGGTGACTTTGGCTCTCAGCCTAACCTACCTCACAGGGTCGTTGTGCGGATAAAATGGAGAGGAGGATTATGTAAGCCGCCTTGGGTTCCTTGGAGGAAAAAAGGCAGGGGTATAAATATAATAAATTAATTAAATAAATGACAGAGGTGTACAAAATTATGCATGGTGTGGAGAAAGGGGACAGAGAGACATTTTTCTCCCTCTCTCATAATATGGCCCAAAGGGGCCATCCCATGAAGCTGATTGTCCTTCTATCAGCACAGATAAAAGGAAGGACATCTTCACACAGCACATAGTTTAACTATGGAATTCACTTCCAAAAGATGTAGTGATGGCCACCCATTTGGATGGCTTTAAAAGGGGATTGGGCAAATTCTGTCAGAATATGGAGCCGAATATTCTGGTTTGCCTTCGGGCAAGAAAGTCTGCCTTAGCAACAGGCAGTTCTGTCCAAGGTCTTGCAATGAGGTAATTCACCTTTGGCACAGTAAAATGGTATTACAGTTTTTTCTTGGTGGTTCCAAGGTCAATTGTATGCAGGTAGCATGACCTCATACAATGGGTGTGCCTGTACAGATTTGTATTTAAGGTGAACAGTGTGTGTGTGTTCTCGTTGGTTGGTTGTTGGACGATGGGCGTTGGAGTTGTGAGAAAAAGAATTTATGAGTAAGCATTGTTTTGATAAGAGAAAGTTGTGTATGTTCAGACAGTTTTTCTTTTTTGGGTCTAACATACTGTTCTCTGGTATTTTTGTATATAGCACTCTGTACATGTTTGTGTTCCTGTATTTTGTTTTTCAAGTCTTAGTTTTTTAGCAAACCTTTTCTAAGAAAACTGACTTGGGTTTTGTTTTACCTACTGGACTAGCCTTTTGCCACTAACGCCACTGTCACACCACTGCTGCATCTGCTGCTGCTGGGGAACAGGGTTTCTGACTCTGTTTTTCCCCCAGTCTCAGATTCCAACAAATTCATGGAAGAGAAGGCTATCGGTGGCTACTAGTCCTCATGATGACTATATGCTACCTCCAGTATCAGAGGCAGTATGCCTCTGTACACCAGTTGCTCGATAACATGGGCAGGAGGGTGCTGTTGCACTCAAGTCCTGCTTATGGGTTTCCTGTGGGCAGCTGGTTAGCCACTGTGTGAACAGAATGCTGGACCAGATGGACCCTTGATCTGATCCAGCACGGCTCTTCTTATTTTGGCATTTAGGATGGGGTCGAGAGTAGAGTAGCTCTGCCAGTAGGGGGTCATGTCCACCCTGGAGATCAATATACCACCTGGGGAAAGCTCTACAGCATAAATCTACCCCCTATGGTGCCCCTGCCAGTGGTGGGCCCTGAAATTGGGCACTGGGGGGTGGGAATGACCCTGGATCCACTGGCTCCATCATTCTTCCATGAGGCTGGTGTGTAAGCATTTTCCCCACTGAAACCAATAGGAGGGGAGGGGACCATTAAAAAGCCAAACTGCCGGAGACCTAAAACGAGGTAAGTCTACTCGCCCACACCACCCACCCTGGCTGGTCCAAGCTGGCAGGGCTTTGGAAGTGGCTCAGGATCCACCACATCACTGTCTTCCCTGCACATAGAATTGCGCTGTAACAAGCTAGTACCTCAGAGTGCAAGGTTCTAGCCTGGCCCATTCACTGTGTGCTAGTTTTTCTATTTGCAGGCAAGTTTTTTTTGGGTTGTTTTTAAATATATCGGGGCATTAAAAATGGTATTCCTCACCTGTGGTATTATATGAAGTGGTACAGTCCATTCTATCATCTTATGTCACTACCAGCCTGTTGGGACGATGTTATTTACTTATCATAAGGACAATGCATGTGGATTTTCCATGCTCTCTTGACAGCCAAAAGACTGATATTACAACACTGGAAAGATAAACACTCACATCCTATAACACAATGGATTGAGGACCTAATAACGCTTTCAACATTTGAGTGGGTGGTATTTAGACGCCACCTACAGATGGATAAATACATGGATATTTGGTCTACTTTTTCTGAAGTTTATGCATAACTATTTTTATGGGTAAATGTATTGCTACATACTTTTTGATACTTATGGATATATATTTCATACATATTTACTGTCAGTGACCCTTTTAAAATATTGTAGTAAGAAAATTGTATTTGTTGTTGTTCTTTTTTCTTCTTCTCTCCTCCTCTTTGTTATGGTTTTTGTTTTGTTTTGGTGTAATTCACATTTAAAAAACTAATTAATTTTTTTTTTTTGCTTCTGACTCTCTTGGGCTCTGACACAGTCATATCCTCGCTTATTGTGTGGTCCCTTTGTCCTGATCTTGCCTCAACTTGCAACAGTTTGTCTAAAAAAAAATAAAGAATAAATGCTCAAAGGATATCACATGCTTTATTTCAATGATCCATGCAACAGCCCTGTCAGTTAGGATAGTATCATCATCCCCATTTTGCAGATGAGGGTGGGTAAAACTGAGGCTGTGTGGGAGACTGGCTTGGCTAAGGCTAAGGCCACTCTAGTAAGTTCATTGGGGACAGGGGCAGTGCTAGCTAGGTACCAAAAAGATCTGGAGCTGAGGCCCACAGGAAAAAAATAAGCACAATTTGCATATGCTACTTTACATATACTCTGAAGCCTGTAAAAGACCCTGTCTCCTCAGGACATCCCTATTTGTAAAAAGGGGTACATGGACAGGGTAGGGTAGGGTATTTGATTTCAGGAAAAAACCTCAGGCAGAAAGATTCAAAGTGGGTGGGGAAGCAGAAGGTGAAGCACATGTGGGCCAAAAGCCAGCTCATCCAGGGGGATCAGATGCAACAGAGATCCTCAGGGCCCCTGTACCTTTCTTTCAGTAAGCACCCATGGATAGCAGGGTGGTGGGGCAGATGGCCTCCCAGAGATTTGGGGCTCCAAATGAAAGATTCGGGGCTCCAGCCCTAGTGGGCCGCCCCCTAACACTGCCTCGGAGAGGAGAGATTAACATGCCAGAACACTATTCCTATTTTTAGCCATTGTGCTACACCCAGTGTCGGCTCCAGGTCTTTGAGGGCCTTTGGGCTAGACACCCACGATGGGCCCCCCTCCCTCAGTGAGTCTACCTTCTCACTGCGATTGGCACCAGCTACTCTTGCTCCTCTTCCTCTTCCCCATCATGGCGACCACTTGCTTGCTTCGCAGGCAGAGAGCCAGTGTGCAAGTAGGCCGTGGCATCTGCTGCTCATCCTTCTCACCACCACTGTTATCTGGGCCAGTGGAAGAGGCAGGTTGCAACGGTGAAGAGGAGGAGCGACTCCAGGGGGCTTTTGTCAGTGGGACCTCCTGGAGTGTGGGCTCTTGATAGGCACCCAACTATGCCTACCTTTGACACCGGCCCTGGCTAAAGCAGAAAATGTTTGCCCCATTTTTCTCACAGAAACCCAAAATGGCTTACAATAAATAATGCACAACAATGCAAATATATATATATTTTTCCTGTTGTAAATTTTTTATCCATCTGCAACAGCAATTACCTCAGAGTTTCTGCACAGGATTTATTAATGCCATTTTCTAGTAGTTTCTTTCTTTCTTTTCATGAGCTCAACTGTTATATGTTGAAGGAACAAAGTTTAGTTAAGAGACAAAAAATGTTGGCTTGGCAGCAGAGCTGGTTAAAAAAGAGCAATGCCATTTTTATGACAATCTTTGAGCCTTTGTTTTGACATGGCCGTCACTTCAGCGTCAATAACGCTGAAACAGAACGTCAAATGTTGTAAGGAAGGAAAATCGAAATTTTGATATTTTCCATATTTTTGGGTACTTTTGGCAAGGTTGTTGAAATGGCAAAGAAGTTTCTTGGAAGAAATATAAGAAAATGTGTGTATTTTCCAAGCAAATCTTTCATAAAGAGAGAGAGAGAGAAAGCAAATGTACAAGGGGAAAAAAAAGAAGACTATTCTATTGAGATTGGTGGCTTCTGTGGCCAACGCACAGTGCTGCTGTTATGGAGGCTTTGCCCTGAAGGAAAAAACCCAGGAGACATCTTCCATGTAAGTGCATTACTTGGCATTTTTAATCACACCACTGAAGCATGCACAGTGCTTCACTTACATTAGTAACTTCTTAGGGTGGCCGTGTGTCCTTTTAAAATTTTATTTTACAGAGGACTATATTTTGAAGATGTCCTTTCTTTGAAAGACTGTCCAGCCCAAGTCTGGTTTAAAGATCAAGAACCATCAGAAGACAGAATTCATAGGATGATAGAGTTGGAAGGGGCCTAGAAGGCTATAGAGTCCAACCCCCTGTTCAATGCAGGAAACTAGAGGAGGGGTCTTCCATCCATCCAAGTAATAACCAGGCCTGACCCTGCTTAGCTTTCTACGCTCAGACAAGCTGAGCCAGCGTGAGCCACAGGCCTGTATAGGGGCCCTGAAGTTGCCCATCAACAGTTAGCACCTGGAGAGCAGACTGAACAGGACAGGCAGGCACAGAGGTCACCGGTTCACAGTAATCAGCATTATGGTAAGAGGGACAGTATTTTTGTTTAAATCAGAGGTGTTGAACCTCTTTCAGCCTGAGGGCCACATTCCATTTCAGAGAAACTCTGAGGGGCTGCATCCCAGTGATGGGCGGGTCCTATGGCAAAAGGGGCGGGGCCAAAATAGCAAAAATACTGGCATGTTTTAGCTTAAAGCTCCTACTGCTGGTAACTGAGCCTTAGGAGAGGCATTTCGACATTTTAGAATGGGGGGAAAATGCACAAAAGTTGGGAAACCACCAAATGATCGGTGTTTGGGGGAAAGAGGGTGGAGCCATCCGAGGGGGGGCAGATTGGGACCCCAGGAAGGCTGGATTTGGCCTCTGGGCCTGGGCTTCTGCACTCCTGATTTAAATTATAATAATTGTTTCTAAATGTGCATCTATCTATATCTATCTATCTATCTATCTATCTTTCTATCTATCAATTAGCATATGTAAATGTTATGCAAATTTGTGTCCTCCTTTGTCCTCTTTTTGGGTGATCCATTTCCTGTCTTTTGGGCAATCCATAAGTGGCCACCCTAGTAACTTGTGCAGCTGCCAAAGAGTTTGTCAGCTCACCTTTCTCCCACATTCAACTTTTTTAAAACTATCAAGTTCTTTCCATCCCATTAATGTAGAAATGTGCAAATCCTGTTAAGATCTTACAAAAAAATAATAATGAACCAAACAGGATGTTTTATGGTAATGTCCTACTCCTATGCATCTGTGAGTCTGTCTCTTCATCTTTTGCTCCTTGCTTGCTTTCCTGGCATGGGCAGAACAGGTACAATCAAAAACTGAGATAGATGGAAAGGTAATAGATGTTGTTTAGAGAACCCACAACTTTCCCCATATACCTCTTTCCCCTAGAAACTGCATAGGAGATTACTGAAAGAGAGCCATACCTCAAATGGGCAGGAATCTGAAGAAGTGCTTTCCACAGCACATTATGTAGAAGCAAGCAAGATAATCATTTTGTAAAGGTATGTCAGTGCAGGTAAGAGTGGAGCTGTCAAACAGGAAAGCCATATATCACCCAAACCTATGTATGTGGACGTGGGGTGGTAGAAGGGGGCATATTGTTCCTTTCTTCTGCATCATCAGTGAGCCATCAGTGCCTTTGTGACATCAGCAGCCATCACACCAGTCCCTGTAGTCATCTCAAGCCTATTTGCATGTTTAGGAACCAATATAGCTTGCACAGGAGATGGTGCAAAGGCTGTCACGCTTAACTGTCAAACGCCTCCTGAAAAGGCACTTGTTCACCTAGGCTGTAATGAACTGCAATTAATCACATGCTGCTCCATCTTACTGTTCCTTCTATTGCTTTGCTTTGTATTATTTATTTGTACTATTTCTATACTGCTAAATATTTTAAAAATCCTTAAGGTTTCCATATAAATAAATATTAAAATCATGTTTAAAATACAATTTAAAAAACAATACAACAACAACAACAACAACAACAGTAAAATGGGCCAGCGTGGTTAATTCAATTACAAGCCAGGGAAAGCCTGAGTGAAGAGGTGTATTTTCAGGAGGCGTTTGAAAGATGCCAAATTTTCTGCCTCCCAAACTGCAGAAGGGAGTTTATTCCCACAGGGTGGGCACCCGCCCGCTACTGAGAAGGCCCACTGTCGAGGTATTACATGGCGACCTTCCGATAATTTTGGAATGACTGGCAAGGCCTCCTCCACTGATCATAGAATAGTAGAGCTGGAAGGGGCCTATAAGGCCATCGAGTCCAGCCCCCTGCTCAATGCAGGAATCCAAATTAAAGCATCCCAGACAGATGGCTGTCCAGCTGCATCTTGAATGCCTCCAGTGTGGGAGAGCCCACCACCTCCCTAGGTCGTTGGTTCCATTGTCGTATTGCTCTAATGGTCTTAATGGTCGGTCTTAATGATCTTAATGGTCGGTTGGGTATATATAAGGGAAGCAGGTCTGCTAGGTATCCTGGTCATAAGTTGCTTAGGGCTTTGTATGACAATAACATAACCTTGAACATGGCTCAGTAGCTAATAGGCAGCCAGTGCAGTTCTTTTAACACAGAGCTTATGTGAGCATAGCTGGGGGTCCCAGGGAGCACCCTAGCTGATGCATTCTGCACCAGCTGCAGCTTCCAAACCAGGCCCAAGGGCAGCCCCACATAAAGTGCATTGCAGAATCTAACCTTGAGGTTACCAGTGCATGGATCACCGTGGCTAGATTATCCCTATCCAGGAAAGATCACCTCATACATAGAGACCCTGGGTGGAATATAATGGGGCACTTAATGGGGATGTCCTTATATCCTGCCAATTCCCATCCACAAGTGGCACCCACTGCTTCTGGAAAGAAGATTTTGCACTTCCGGGACAACTGGAAACAAGCAAAAATACTCATTTCTGGAACCGGGCACATGAGGGAGCTCCGCCAACCTGTTCCAACTGAGAAACGAGCATTTCCGCTCATTTCAGGGCTTCCTGGGCTGCAGGGGAAGAAGAAACACTAATTTCTGTTGTGCAATTGTGGGTCCTGCTTGTGCAATGGAATCGGTGGGACCCACCGCTTGCTTGCACAAGAGAACCAGGCGAGGGCATAAACTCCCTGTTGGATTCCACCCCCTTCCTTCCTTCTGAAAAAAATACTTGTGCAAATAAGCTTGTGTATTCTCCAACTTGTTGCTAACTGTGGGTTAGAATATTTTGTCCTTAATGGGAGATATAGCCAATTGTTTGAATGGATGCTATACCAGAGCCATCACATCACCTAATTATAAGCTGTTGTTGCATGGATGTTGTTGTTTTTGGTCTATATTGCTCAAAAATTAAAGGGGTTTAAAATGCATTGGCCCTATTTTTAATCCTGTATTAGCTGCCCTGCCCACCCCACCCCCATTGTACTTTTCAAGGTAACCTTGAATATATTGTTATATTCAATTCATTACAATATTTTGTGTGTATGACGGGGGGGGGGGGTTGGCAGGAAGTGCCTATATTGGTTTGACTCTGGCCTCTGATCCAATAAATCACAACATATCGCTACCTCCATTTCCCTCAGTTTGTTGGAGTTTAACTACAGGGGAATGGTTCTTCAGCTACATTAGTGAGCAAACACCAGTCATTTTGTTTAATGGTGTTGAATCAGAGGTGAAAATGTTATGTGCCAAGTTACCTCAGAAGCTAATTAGAAGGCTTTTACTTTTCCAGTTTTTATTAATGACCTGTCGGCACTGTATAGTTCATGAAACATTCTATACATCTACATGCTGATGATGTGACCTCGGACACAGTAAGAGCACTGTAAGGTTATCAGACCTTGACTATTTTAACTAGAGATTTATGGAGCAATATTCACAATTTAAAGACATAGATCCCCTCCCTTCCCTTCACCAGAAACCAGTTGGCTTCAAGCCCAATCTAATGCACGCCTACTCAGAAGTTTCAGAATTCTGTCTTTCCTAAGGCCAACCAAGCAACTGAGGTGAGATTTGAACTAGGCACATCTTCAGCAAAGTGACTTCTGGTGGGGGCCCTTTTGGAGTCGGTAGCCCCTCCACCATGGTCTAACCAGCTGTCATATAAATTTCCCACAATTCCCTAGAGTAATGCTACACCAAGACATTGTGGGTAATTAAAATTGGCAGCTCCCAGACCCCCGATGGGGGTTTGCACCATTTTAATCTCCTACAATGCCTTGGGGCAACACAATGTCAAGTGCATTGTGGGAAATCAAAATGGCAGCTAGCTATCCAGAGCTGATCAGAGGGGCCAGAGCAGGCATCAACAGGGGGTCTTGCCTGGGCCGCTGGCAACAGCCTGACGACGGCGTGTGCTGATGCCAGGTTTTGCTTGCAGCTCACATTCTGAGAGGGTGTGTGTACATGAGGTTTCAAACACTGCCTACATTATTCATCTGAAAGGATTCAGTTCGGCCCAATTAGTCACAGGCCTAATGCCCCATTTGTACATGCAAACTCTGTTTGAAGGGGATGCCCATGTGGTATGGCTTGGCTTGGCTTTACCTTGCTTTTCATCAAGCCAGCTCAAAAAAACAACAAAACGAAAACATGTGGGAAAACCCTTTGCACAAATGGCTGGCCGGGTGGAGCTGCCTTAAAGAGGTTTCCTTTCAAGTGACAATCATATTGCACTGGGAAGCCCTTATTAGTAGTAACAACAACAAGAACAACATTTGTATCCCACATTTTTCTTCTCCCAGGGAACCCAAGGCAGCTTACATGATCCTCCTCTCCTTTTTATCCTCACAACAACCCTGTGAGTAGGTTAGGCTGAGAGTCAGCGACTGCCCTAAAGTCACCCAGTGAGTTTCATAGCCGAGTGGGGACTAGAACCCGGATCTCCTGAGTCCCAGTCCAACACTCTCACCACTACACTAACATACGACATCCCATAAAGATACATTTGCTAGAGTGATTTTGTGAAAGGGCTTTTGACGTGACAAGCCACTGGGAGGTGTTTTTCACCTACCACTGGCCTAGGTGGGAACAGGAGGAACAGATCTGGGGGTGCTGAATTTGGGCTAAGGGAGAGGAGAGAAAGTTTTGGACTTTTTAGCGACTGGACAAAGTTGCTATGAAGAGTTTGGTTAATGAAATCCAGCTTGTAGGACATAAATCCCCAACCTTTGGGGGCTGTGAACACATTTAGAATTTTGAGAGAGTGTTGAGGGCGCTCTCACAAAATGGCTGCCATGGGGGGCTTTCCCATTCACAAAATAACTGCCACGGTGCATGTCGCCAATTACAAAACATCAGTTTCCTAGAAGGCAAACTAGTGAGGCTAAAAGAAAAGTTCCTTGTCCGAGAACCGAAGTACGAGGCAAAGGTGGGATCTGAATTCCAAAATACAAAACTGCTGTTTTGAACCCACAGTTTTCTGCTCCGACACCCATTTCATGGAAGGCAAACTGATGAGGCTCTGAAAGAAGTAACTTGGCCAAGAAGACACAGTGTGCAATGCAGGGGCGGGGGCTGGCTGAGGCCCAAATGCCAAATCACAGATCTGCCACCAGAAAGCACCACAAGCTGTCCATTTCACAGAAGGCAACCGGTGATGCTCAGAGAAACACACACACACACACACACACACACACACACACACAGAGCACACAGGCAAAACACCTCCCTTGCTCCCCACCACCCTGTCTAGCCCCCCAAGACATTTCCCTCCATCCCCCCCCCAGCTTATCTTTTTTTCTTCTTGGCAGCTGGGTACATTTCAAAACAAAGCACAGCACTGCAGACTCCCAAGACTGTTATTAGGTGCATGTATATCACTTATCTATCTCGGGGCTCTCCAACCTTGGGTCCCCAGATGTTGCTGGACTACAGCTCCCAGAATCCCTTGCCATTAGCCATGCTGGCTGGGTACGCTGGGAGCTGTGTAGGCCAGCAACATCTGGGGACCCAAGGTTGGAGAGCCCTGTCTGTCTGTCTATTCGAAGGGCACAATCCTATGGCTGGTAGACGCCGTCCTGTCCAGTGATAGGAAAAGTACCCAGCTCTGACCTTGGAAGAGCACTTTGAGGTTTGCAGGTGGGACTCTGCCTTCGGAGTGCCTTGCAGTTCTTCCCACCCCAGCTGTGGCACTAAAAACCAACTTCAGAGCTGGTGCTGGTGTGTGTGGGGTGTTCGGGGGGGAGGGGAGCGAGGCTACACCGGGATACGAGGAATCCTGGCAGTGCCTCAGCCCCTGCTTCTTGCCAGCAGGGTTAACCACTGAGCCGAAATCAGCCATCGAAGTATTTTGGAGGGCTAGGGAAGCATGGAGACAATCCTTGCCTTCACATCCTCCAGCATTCCACTGGATGTCTGTAATCCTCCGAGTTCCGAGGGTAGCGGGCACCCACATTAGATGGCGCTGTAAATCTTAAAAATAACGAGAAGAATATTTCTTTTTAATTTGATTTCTTTGATTTATACCCTGCCTTTCCATGAAGGAAATGGCACTCAAGGCAGTTAAAAATAATCAACGCTTTAAAAAAAAAAATCAGGCGGGGCAGGGAGCTTGGGGTACCAAGGAGGTGTTCATAGGCACCATCTTGGGGACCACAGTTCTAGGGTAGTACAACACTGGGCTGATGTTAGTTTGAGATCAGAACTTGCTTGCACGCATGCTTGCTTCCTATATGTCCAACCTGGACCTAGGATGACCATTGATGAATCGCCAAGAAAGAGGAAATGCATCACCAAAAGAAGAGGATGCAGATTTGCATAAAAGCTTGCATGTGCTAATTTATATTTACAGATGCAAACGTAGGAATAATTATCGTAATTTAAATAGAAAAAGAGTAGATCTCACCATAGTGTGGTGACCAGGTGTGCTGTGGTGAGCCTTGCTAGGTCTCCTGTCCAGGTGCTGTTGATGGGCAGCTTCGAGGCCCAGCTCTTCCTTCTGATGGTTCTTTATCTTTATACTGGACTTGGACTGGGCAGCCCTTCAAATGGAGGATGCCTTCAAAATAGAGGGCAGTTCTCTGTCAACCCTTCAAATAGAGGACTGTCATCTCTAAAAGAAGACACCTGGCCACCTTACCTGTATCTTTGAAAATAAATAGCTGATTGTAACGGGAACTGTAAATCTTCATCTCTCCCTCTTCACAAGGGAACTGATCCTATAAAGATGCACTTGAAGCATGAAGTAGGGAGTATGAAACTATACTTTAAAGGTCAAATCTGGCTTTAAAGTATAGTTGAGTACAGTACTTAAGGCGCAAAAGGAGGCCCCATGCACACAAAATAATCACCTCAGGCTGGAAAAAGAAAGAAAGAAAGCCCAGCACACTTTTGTAAGTTACAAAACCCTTAAAATAAGTTACAAACCCTTAAAAGAGTCCAGAGCCAATTAAATTGTTTTATACCCCTGTAGCAGAATGATGACCAAAGAGATTTCACTGCAAATATATTACAAAACCAAAGCAAACCAAAAAAACCCCTCTCCTAATGCCCTGAATTAGAGCTTTTGTTTAGAAGCTGGAGTGAACTTTAATGGTTGGGTGATGAAACATTGCAAGCGTTCATAAAGAAAACCCAAACTGACCCTAAAGAGGAGGAAAACATCGACTCCATTTTCAAGGCAACTTCTCTCCTCTTATGTTCAAGTTCAATTGACTTAAACTAACATAAATGATAACCATATATTAACCATAGATTAAAACGTTATTATGAATTACCACTAGTAAGAAAAGGTTACTGGCTATAAATCTCTGGATGCATCCCTAGGTAACAAACCATTGCTTAGTTTAGTGTTCTCCAACCTTGGGTCCCCCGATGTTTTTGGCCTACAACTCCCTGCATGCCCCAGCCAGCATAGCATGCTGGGAGTTGTAGGCCAAAAACATCTGGGGACCCAAGGTTGGAGAACACTGGCTTAGTTACACCATGTCAATACATCTACACCAACCAAGTTGAGTCTAATTTGACTGTCACAGCATCCCGTGTAGAATTCTGGGTATTGTAGTCTGGGGAGTGTAGCAGGTGCTTTGTTTCAGGTCCCCTGCTCCTTTTTAGGACCACAATTCCCAAAGCTTGTTGGCTGGGAGGCACGAGAATTAAATCTGAATGGTTTAAATTTGTAGTGCATGCATGCCTTTTCTATACACTTCGCGCTCATTCTGACCACTTCAACCGCTGAAGTTTGTGTGTGCCTGGCTGCCATGATAGACTGAACGAGGGCCAATTAACTGAAGCTCAATCTAGACAAGATGGATGTACTCCTGGTGGGTGGCTCTACTGTCCAGGCAGGTGGTGTTCCACCTGTTCCGGAAGGGGTTTCACTGCCCCTAAAGCAGGAGTCGGGAGCCTCTTTCAGGCCGAGAGCCAAATTCTATTTCGGAGAAGCTCTCGGGAGCTGCATTCCAGTGATGGGCGGGGCCAAAGGGGAAGGGGTGGTGCCAAATACAAAGGATTGGGACCAAAAATACCAGCATATTGTAGCCTTAAGCTGTTACTGCCAAGCCCCAGGAAAGGCATTTCAACCTTTTAGCATGGGGGAGAAAAATTACAAAAATCTGAGAATTTGAGAATTTTGCATTTTCATTTTATTTATTTATTTTGCATTTATACCCTGCTCTTTAGGCAGAAAAGGCTCTCAGAATGGCTTACGAAGATTAATAATAAGACAGCCCCTGCCCTCAGGCTCACAATCTAAAATACATGACACAAAAGGAAAAGGGATTGGGAGGGAGGAGGAAGAATGCAAAACTCAGGCACCAGTTCTGAGGTAAAAAGGTTCTTGTGGGTTTTCTTTTTTCTTCTTTTTTTGGGGGGGGGCAGGGAAGGGCAAGACAAGCTCCCTGTAGCTGCTCCCTCTCCAGCTGATGTATGGGGCCAGGTTGGTCTCCCCCGTACTGTGATGTTACTCCTGGGAGGCAGGGGGTGCAGCCTCCCGGTGGCCCTTGGTTCTCTGGCAAGATGACAAGATTCAGCCTACAATCTTTGCCCCTTGAAATGTGGTAACCTTACATTGGGCAGATTAAAAATATAAGAAATATTATTTTGGGCAGGAACCAACAAACAAGAGGAGAATGTAAGGCAGGACGAGAAACCCCCAAATGGTTGGTGGTTGGGGGAAATGGGGTGGGGACGCCTGGGGAACCGCAGAGGACTGGATTGGGATTGCTGGAGGGGCAGATTTGGCCCCAGGCCTGAGGTGCTGAAATGATGACAGCATTGGTGCCAGGCAGGCCTCAGTGGGGAGATCATTCCACAATCGGGGGGCCACCACTAAGAAGTCCCTCTCTCTTGTTGCCACCCTCCGAGCCTCCCTCAGAGGGGGCACTCAGAGGAAGGCCTCAGATGTTGATTGGATTGTCCGGGTAGATTCAGGTTGGGAGAGGCAAAGACCTTTTTATTCTCATTCAGTTATTTATCTCTTTTAAATGATGGACTTTTGTTGCTTCTTTTAAAACAATACTTTTCAATGTGCTTTATTATTCGTTTTTATCATTGGTTCTATTGTTCTTGCTTTTGTTATGTATGTCACCCTGAGTGTCAGCTACTCATGAACTGAATACATTGAATTGAATTGAACTGGACTGAAATTGAACTGGACTGAAATTCGACATGCTTCAAATGGGCTTGTAGCTATTTTTCTGCAAGAGGAAAGATGGGAGCTGCAACTGAAGGAGGAAATCTGGGGACCCTCTTTCATGAAGAGAAGTGCTTTTGGCTCACAGAAGAAACCTTCTGGGGTCACGCCATTATCCCTTGCTTTCCCTTCCTTCTCACCATCAAAATGGGCCTAAACTACATGTTACCTTAGCCGTGTGGTTCTTGGGTGCAGGTTTAGCCTTGGGTGCAGGTTTCCCCTTCCCAAATTGCCAGCCCAGGGGACTCCAGTCTGTATTGGGACCCTAGCATGGGAGTGAAGGGAGCTCTACCTCTTTGCCCATGCTGTGGTTCTGATCTGGTTTGGACTCCGTGTGCCTGCAATTTGCATTGCCAAATTAAAAAAAAATCAAATAAAAATCCATTGAAACGAATGTAAAGTCCTTGGGGCAGGGATGTACCCTAGTGTTAGGTCCAGTGCTTTTTTTCTGGAGAAAAAGGTACCGGAACTCTTGGATTACATTTCCTCGGGAGTAGATGGCGATTAAATTGTAATGCAATTAATAGAAGAAAAGGTGCTGGAACTCAGTTCCGGTGAGTTCCACCAGAAAAAAAGCCCTGGTTAGGTCGCTCTACAAACATTATCATTTAGGGTGCAATCCTGTGGACGGTGCCCACACGACTTGGAAGCCCCTGAACTCAGTGGCTTCTGAGATTCCTATGCCCTGCCGGGCTGAAATCAGCAGGGTGGGAGGAGCGGCAGAGGCGATCTTTGCCTCCCCATCCTCCAGCCTTTTGATTTTTTTTTTTTACTAGATGGGCTTTTCAGCCCATATAGTGAGGGTGCTTCAGAGGGGGGGAGGGAAAGAGGCTGGAGGAGGCTCAGGATGACTTGTATCCTGGCCTCTCTGGTCTCATAGATTTCATAGATCATAGAGTTGGAAGGGGCCTACAAGGCCCTCGAGTCCAACCCCCTGCTCAATGCAGGAAACTAGAGGAGGGGTCTCCCATCCAAGGAATAACCAGGCTTGACCCTGCTTAGACTTCCACACTCAGACAAGCTGAGCCAGTGTAAGCCACAGGCCTATATCTCTTCCCCTCCGGGTCCACTGGAATGTCCCCTTTCCCCCCTCTCCGAGGTTGACTTTCCAGCCTCAGAGAGGCAGCCAGCGTAGTTCTGTCTGTGCTGGCTGCGAGGGGCCAGGGTCAGATCCGACATCCGAGGTCAGAACAATGTCTCCAACCTTGGAGGGGGTAATCCGAGCTATCCTGTGGTCCCTGGGATGCTCGCCCAGGGGCCATAGGATTGATCTCTGAATAAACGTATCCTCTAAAAAATGCTCTCAGAGTAACTTACAGGAAAAATGGATGGCACATTATTATTATTATTAGTAGTAGTATTTGTATTGGTATTATTGTAAAAGAGGCTATGCTGGCAGGCACTGATGAGAGCTGCAGTCCAACAATAAGTTGCCCACCGCTGAGGTACATGGATGAGGCTGCAACAAAAGTGCCGCTCAGACAGAAAGAAAACTGGAAGGATCCAACTTGAGATGATCCTTCCATGTGCCTTTTATATGCCTTCTATATGCCTTCTGTGGTGTTTTTAATTGTCACCGCAGAACAATTCTGAAGGTACAAAGAAGTGAGGAAAGCATGCAGCATCAATCGTTGCCCGTATTTAGTGAGCTGCATGCAAGTTAAGTTACATTTTAACCAGACGAGAGGCACGCTAAAAGGATTTTTGCTCCTCTCCACTTGTTTGCAGAACTCTTCGCTTTTCTTTACCAGCAATAATGAAATATGTCTGTATGCTTTTGCCTCTGTTTAGTTATCAGTAAGCCATTGTGCGGCTAACAATGGCTCCCGGTTTTTTCTCCCCCAGCAAGGCTTTGTAGAATAATACTATTCATCCCCATGGACTCTCTGGTTCATAAAAAGGTATTGATGAAAGGTGGGGTAGATTTACTCAAGTTTTCAGTATAATAATCCTATTGTTCGCTCCTTGGGCTTGCCTAACGACTGGCCCTTAATGTAAACAGCTGAGCCAGTATGCTTTGTGATTATATACTGAGGGGTCTGTTTGACGTGGGCATTCCTGCTTTCTTTGATATGACTCATTAAAGCCAAACCGGTGTGGGTATAGTTTACAGTTCTTGCTGTGTTAGTTGGTGGCTTGTGTCTGAATTCTTGCATGTACTTGGAACGGTATTTTGTCTACACTTAAAAGAAAGGCCCACAGTGCAACGGATAGCCTTATGCTTTTCATTAGGTCCCACCTGTCAGCCAAGGGTGTTTGCTGTAACAAGCCCAATGACCCTTTGGTCTTTGTGGCCAGCTTTACGAGATGTCTATTTCACAGAAAGCAAATGCTAAGATCCTTCCCTTTTCAAGTTCTTGGCTGTATTTAGGGCTGCATTGCAATCAGGACCGGTGCAGGGCAGTTTGGCGCCCTAGGCTAGATTATATTTAGCGCCCCCCCTCTAGTACCGTGGGGGGGGGGCTCCGGAAAGCAGCCCTGCTCTGCAACCTCCCGCCCCCCCCGCCACCACCGGACACCCCCCCGCACGCTGCCGCTGCCGCCCCCACCTACTTACCACGCCTCCTCCGAAAAGGGCCCCCGCGCTGTTTTGGCCGGGGGAAAACCAGAGCAACAGGGCTGTTTAAGCCTGTTGTCCTGGTTCTTCCCGCCCAACAGGGGCGCGGGCTCCGGAAACAGCGCGGAGAAGGTAGGTGTCGGGGGGGAGGCGGCGCGTAGGCGAGGCGAGGCGAGGTGTGGGGGAGGTGGCGCAGCGGCGAAGCGAGGCGAGGTGGGGGGAGGCGGCGGGGGGAGGCGGCGCAGAGTGTTTAGCGGCCGGAGGCAGGCATGGGTGAGCGCCCAGCGGCCCCACATACTGCCAATCCTACTGGCTTTCTGGAGAGGCGCGGGGCAGGCAGGAGCGCGCCGCAGCGAAGAGGAAGCGTTCTGCGCCGTCTTCCGCTACTCTGGCACGCCTAGTGGCCTAGCGGTACCCGCCTGATTCATCACCTGTTTTCGTTACATCTATAGCCCTAGTCAAACTCAGTGGAATACTCATAAATAAAACACACACCCCCATTATTAATTTTATTGTACTGTATTCAATTTACATCCTACCCCACATAAGGGTTTAGGAAGATAGGAAGCTGCCATACTACTGAGTCAGACCATTGGTCCATCTAGTCCAGTATTACCTATACTCAGGGGTTGGCAACATGTGCCCCCCCCCCCGATGTTTGGCCTACAACACCCATCAGCCCTAACCAGCCTAGTCAACGGCAAGGTGTGATGGGAATTGTAGGCCAAAACAATTGGAGGGCCAAAAGTTGCCCACCACTGATTTACGCTGACTGGCAGAGGTTCTCCAAGGTAGGGCAGCCAGTTATGCATCGCCAAAAAGGAGGAAATGCATCATGAAAAAAGGAGGAGAATACAGATGTGCATAAAAACCCCAGATACTAATTTGTAGATGTCTAGGTGCAAATTTAGAAATAACGTGAGAACCAAGAACTCTGGCTAGTCTCTCCCATGGGTTCCAACTTGGGTTTGTTGGGGGAGAGACAAGCCAGAGGCCTTGCTTTGCATGTTACGGCAAACAACCCAGCGATGGAACGCCCCTGGTTGTCTAACTAACAGGCAGCATGCAATAGCACACTGCCGCATTCACAATAAACCAGTTTTGTTTTTGTTTTTAAAAAAAAGTCTGGGTTATTGTGACCTGCAAACCAAGCCAATGTTTGAATTGTCTCTGTTTTGCTAGCAGGGATGCTATTCTTGAGGGCTGCATGCTCCCTCAGTGGGACTTCCAACTGCAGAGCATTTAAGTAAATTGGGCAGCCTTTCCCCATTGTAGTCTCTTGGTGTGCTGAATTGGCTTTGGGGAAATGAAATGGCCAATAGTTTTATTGCAGTGGAGACAGCTGTAATACATCAAACACCCCAGCCTGTCCACAATTGTCGGTGCCACTCCTTTAAACTTTCTCCATTCTAGCCCTAATTGGATTCAACGGCAATCCAGGGAGAGGCCCTGGCAGCAGCCTGTTCTCCCGTTACAGCACTGCATGGCGGGGAGAAGCCACACCTTTCATTCATTTCATCTTTTACCTTTGTATCTTGCCTTTCCTCCCTGGGGCTCAGGATGGGATACCCAATATGATCCTGCTGGCTTTCGTCGATCTTCATCTGCTATCAAGAGTTAGGTGGGCTGGTAGGCAGAACAGATCCTTTTGGCCATTGCATCCAGGCACTGGAACTCCTTCTCTTTGGAGATCTGTTTGCCCACCCCCAATACTCTGCCTTCATGTGCTATATTAAAAGTCTTCTGTTTTGGAGGATTGGGGGGGGGGGTAGACTATTAGTTAAGAGCAGAAGAAAAGACCTGCTGGATCACACCAATGGCCCATCTAGTCCAGCATTCTGTTCACACAGAGTGGCCAACCAGCTGCCGACAGGAACCCAGAAGCAGGACATGAGTGCAATAGCACCCTCCCACCCATGTTCCCCAGCAACTGGTATACATAAGCACACTGCCTCTTCTGATACAGGAGGTAGTGTATAGCCAATCAGGACTAGCAGCCATTGAAAGCCATCTAGATTGGTGGCCATCACTCACTACAACTTGTGGAAGTGAATTCCACAGCTTAACTATGCGCTGTGTGAAGAAGTCCTTCCTTTTAACTGTCCTGAATCTCCCACCACTCAGTTTCATGGGATGACCCCTTTGGGTTCTAGTATTATGAGAGAAGGAGAAAAAGTTTTTGTCTGCTGTGTGCTTTCCTGTCCCCCACCCAGGGCCGGTGCAAGGCAGTTTGGTGCCCTAGGCAAGATCAGATATTTAGCGCCCCCCCTCCCACTTGAGCCCTCCCTCCCTATTTCTGGTGCCCCCTTTAGCCCTGAGCCCTAGGCAGCTGCCTAGTTGGCCTAATGGTAGCACCGGCCCTGCCCCCACCCACCCCGCTGTTTAGTATTTTGCTTGTTTGTTTGAATTATTGTTTTTATTGCATTTGATACGGGTTTTTTCATGTGTACTTTGATATTTTTGTGAGCCACATTGGCTTACTATTTCTTTCTTTTTTGATGTGTGTGGGGTTTTTTTTTTTAACAGAAAAGCAAGATGTAGGAATTTTAAAATAAATATATCTTCATAAGAAAAACAACAACCCTGTGAAGTAGGTTAATGCTGAATGATAGCAATTGGCCCAAAGCTGCCTAGTTGACATTCTTGGCCGAACGGGATCTAATCCTAGGTCTCCCTGGTCAAAGTTTGATGCTATAAATTTAGGCTGCAATCCTAACCCCACTTACTAGGGCAGCCTTCCCCAACTTGGTGCCCTTCAGATGTGTTTGGACTGCAACTCCCATTATTCCCAATGGCCATGCTGACTCGTAATTATGGGAGTTGCAGTCCAACACATCTGGAGGGATCCAGATAGGGAAAGGCTGTACCAGGGAGTAAGTTCTATTGTACATAGTGAGACTTACTTCTCACTGTGCATAGGGTTGTATTATTAGGTTATCTATCTATGCTGCTTTAAAGTGGACTATCCTCTCTTTGAAGGTGTCCTCTATTTGAAAGACTGTCTACTCCAAGTCCAGTCTAAAGATAAAGAACCGTAAGAAGAGAGAAGACGCAGGAACCTTGAAGTTACCCATCAAGAGTTAGCACCTGGACAGCAGACTGAGCAGGCCAAGAGATCACCTAATCACAGTTTTCCCCACAGTGGTGAGATGTACCGGTATGTATGTATGTATGTATTTATGTCATGTATGACTTTGCCCTTCCCCAGCCTGGTCCTGCCAGATGTTTTGGGCTTCAAATTCCATCAGCCCCATCCAGCATAGCGAATGGTCAGGAATTCTGGGAGTCGTAGTCCAAAATATCTGTATCCTCTTCTGTCCTCGTGCTCGCTGGTGCATTCCCTCTTTTTGGGCGATGCGTAAGTGGCCACCCTATTATACACTTCATCATAGAAATCTACTGATCGCCACAGAATTAGAGCAGCATATATATTTCAAGGTTCAGTGAAGGCCAGGCCTACTCGAGATGGAAACAGTCAAGGGTTGGCATGGTTGGGCATCTGTCGAGGGCCCACACCCCACCAGGGGCCCACTGACATGGGCCCCCTGGAGTTTATTTATTTATTTATTTATCTATCATATTGCTCATTCACCTGCCTCTTGCTATGGCCCAGACAACGGTGGTGGTGAGAAGGAGGAGCAATAGATGCCTCTGTTGAATTGCTCACTGGCTCTCTGCTTGTCAAGCAAGCAAGTGGTATGAGAAAGAGGACAAGGGGCAATAGCAGCTGGTGATAATGGTGGTGACGAGGTAGACTCATGGAGGGTGTCTTGCCTAAGGGCCCGCCAAAACCTGGAACCGGCACTTGATCCAGCCCTCCACTATGGCAGTCCAAAGCAGCCTCAAAAAAAGCTCCTTTCTACTGCCTGCCTGAGGCTGCAAAATAATAATAATAATAATAATAATAATAATAATAATAATAATAATAATAATAATAGAGTTTTTAAAGCATGCAGCAAGCCACTGTCCATGGGTGATGGGCTGGGTTTGGCTTGGGGAGACCCATATTGTGCAGGTGTACAATTAAAAGCAGTCCCATTTTGTACTAGTTTGAGACTAGCATTGTTGTTGGAGAATGTTTAGTGCTTGTGTAGAGCCAATGTGGCGTAGTGGTGAGAGTGCTGGACTGGGACTCGGGAGATCCGGGTTCTAGTCTCCGCTTGGCCATGAAACTCACTGGGTGACTTTGGGCCAGTCACTGACTCTCGGCCTAACCTACCTCACAGGGTTGTTGTGAGGATAAAATGGAGAGGAGGAGGAGGAGGAGGATTATGTAAGCTGCCTTGGGTTCCTTGCAGGAAAAAAAGGTGGGGTATAAATCTAATAAATAAATAAATAAATAAAGGATTGCCATTTGTACTTTCACCGCGCTATTATTTTTCAAACAAAGAAACACAGCGCCCTACCTATTTTGAAATAAGCATTCGAAGCAGTGCCAGCTCCAGGTTTGGGCAAGACACCCTCAGTAGGTCACCTCCCTCAGTGAGTCTACCTTCTCATAGCGTCAGCAGCTGCTGTTGCTCCCCACCCTCGTTCTCATCGTTGCTACCACTTGCTTGCTTAGCAGGCAGAGAGCCCGTGAGCAGGGCCGGCGCTACCGCTAGGCAGACCCAGGCGGCTGCCTAGGGCGCGTTGCGGAAGAGGGCACAGAAACGCTGCGCTCCTTCCTCGCCTCCGGCGCGCTCCTGCCCCGCCTGCCGCCTCCGCTGCACCTCCCCGCCCGCCTGCCCACTGCCGCCGCCACCGCACACCGCACCTCCCCCCCGCGCGACCGTGGCCGCCCGCCCGCCAGTCACCTACCTACCTTTGCGTCGCTTCCGGAGCCCCGCCGGCATTGTTTTGGCGGGAGGAACCAGGGCAACAGGGCTTAAACAGCCCTGTTGCCCTGGTTTCCCCGGCAAAAAAAAAAGCGTGGGGGTCCCGTCGCGTCGGAGGCGGTGGCGGTGGCGGCAGCAGCAGCAGCCAGCAGTGTGGGGGGGAAGGTAGGTGGTGGTGGCGGTGGCGCGCGGGGGGGGTGTTGCAGAGCAGGGCTGCTTTGCTCTGGAGCCCCCCCCCCACGGAACGAGAGGGGGGGCGCTAAATATAATTTGGCCTAGGGCGCCAAACAGCCCTGCACCGTTCCTGCCCGTGAGCAAGTAGATAGTGGCATCTCCTCCTCCTCCTCCTCCTCCTCCTCCTCCTCCTCCTCCTCCTCCTCCTCCTCCTCGCCACCACTGTTGTCTGGACCAGAGCAAGAGGCAGGTGAACAAGCAGGTTGCCATGGTGAAGAAGAGGAGCAGCTCCAGGTGGCTCCTGTCAGTGGGCCCCTGCTGGCGTGTGGGCCCTCAGCAGTGGCCTAACCATGCCTAAAATGGAGAGGTGGAGGTTCATGTACACTACCTTGGGTTCCTTGCCGGAAAAAAGGTGGGATATACATACAGTCATGCCTTGGATTGAGAGCATAATTCGTTCCGGAAATGTGCTTGTAATCCAAAACACTCTTATATCAAAACGAAATCCCCCCAAAAAAATGTGTACAGAGATTTTTAATTTAAGCCGTACTACAGTACTTGTATTGCAAGACGTCGCTTGTATATCAAGTTAAAAAAAATTAAATAAATATTTTAAAATTTGCTTGTCTTGCAAAACGCTCTCAGACCAAGTTACTTGCAATCCAAGGTATTACTGTATCATTAATTAATAAATACCCTTGACACCAGTCCTGCTGTAGACATTTGGGTACTAAGTGCCCAAAGAATCAGGATTAACTTGCAAAATAGATTGGCAGGTGCCCAACCATGCCTACTCTTGATGCTGGCCCTGATTTCAAGCCTTGCTTGGATCCAGTTATATGACCTTCTCATTAGGTTCTTCGAAGTTTCATGTTTTATTCTGCAGTACTCTACTCTGACTAAATACATCCCTTCAGTTTCTAACCCAGAAGAAATCCTGCAAAGATTGAACATATACAAAAATATATGTATTGAGGGGCCCGGTTGTGTTCAGAGCCAATCATAACCCTTCACTGTCTGACACTAATGAGAAGTACGCATATATGGAGTGGTGGAAAAGAGAGACACAGAGAGATCTTTTGGTTAATGGAGCGCTTAATATGTTTTAGTGAGCCAATGCACTGTTCTAAATATCCGAAAGCCCAAAGGAGGCGGGAAGGCATTTCTTGGCACTGATGAGGTAGATTCATTGCTTGGGAATGGGTAGCTCTTCCTCCTCCTCCATTGGAAGTGGATGCAAATATACCAATCATTTACACTAATGAGGAAAAAGTAAAGAAGACATATGTAAAACAGGGGAGCCAAGCAAGCACATGCGAGTCAACCATCGGGGTTGTCAGTTCGTCATCTCGTTGAGAATTTATAAACATTTATACGTCTTTATATAGGCCAATAGTAGTGTCTGACTTTCCTTATGGGCCGAGCATCACATCGAATTACTACTATGTCTTGTTTTGCTGGAAATAGAAATGTGAAAATCTCCAGATAAGCCGAAATAATAAAAACAACACATTCATATATAGCTATGTCAGGGCCATTATTTCTCTCTCTCTCTCTCTCTTTTTCCCCGCCACAATTATTAATATGATTATTGTTTAACCTTGGCTGGGTTATAATGCTGAACATATGTATCCTTGGCCTTAATCACCTTGTCAAGTTAAACCATATATTCAACTTCATTTACATGACACACGATCTAATATTAGAGAACAACAATGCTATTGTAGCGCTAACCGGAATGTCTGAGCCAAGCGCCAGGAGAAACCGCCGGTCTGATTGCTGAAGGCCCCTAGGAAAGGTCTTTATTCCCTCACCTGCAGTTGGACCATAACGCCAACATTGTTACCAACATCTGGCTCTAATCAGCTTGGAGGCCCTGATATGTTACTCCTGTGGCACATAAATTTAGCATTATATTCTTTTCCAAGCCTCTCTCTACCCTGCCCCCCTCCACCCCACGGCAACCCATTCTTTCCCCCTTTCAGGTTTTTAAGGACAAGATAGATTCATGGCTCCACAGAGTCTAACAAAATGGAAACCACAAACAGAGTAAGTTACTGCCCGGTTTCCTTGGCTATACCTTGCTGGTACGTACCACTTAAATAATGGAATTTTATGACCCGCTCGGAGCTTTCAAAATTCGAGTTACTATGGAAAGCAAAGGGTTTGTTTCTCCCCCCCAACCGCCCCCGTGGGAAGAGGATGCTGACCCTATATTTAAAGTCAAAAAGCAAAAGCATTCACAACAGGCCACTATGAATACTGGTTTGCTGATTATTTGCCTATATCACTTTGCAGATTAGAAATGTAAAAGAGTCAAAGATAGATCAGCACACGTTTTGTATTATTTTAGTGCTTTTATTAATTGTTTTAAAATGCTGTTGGCAAGTATTTAAGGGAGGATAGATAAAAAGATAAATAGGTAAATGTACTATTATGGCACTAGTGCAATTTTTCATACAAATGCAACCGTGTGTGTGTGTGTGTGTGTCTGTATGTTGGGTTTTTTATACGTAGGTTGGGATCCTCAAACCTTTTGGGTCAGTGGGCACTTTTGGAATTTTGAGAGGCTGTTGTGGGTGCTCTCACAACATGGCTGCTGTGGGGAGGCTTGTCCATTCATAAAATGGCTACCGTGGTGGGCATGGCTGCTCACAAAACATTCATTTCCCAGAAGGCAAAGTATCGAGACTAAAAGCAAAGTAACTTGCTCATAAACCTGAACAAAAGGCAGAAGCGTGATTTGAGTTCCAAAACACAAAACCACACTTTTGAACCAAATAAAGAATGTACTAGGGAACACCATTTGCTTTGCTGCATGCATGCCTCCTTCCCTGTTAAAAGCAATTTAAAAAAAAGAAGATCTTAAGACATTAAATGAAAATCAAGATGGGTAGTTAGAGACCCCAGAAGTAGGTCATATTTTATTCTGCACAAGCAGTGGGATTTGGCAATAGGAACATTATGTGGAACTGTTATATTGTTATCTCCAAAAATATATATTCAGGGTACCTAGTGTAGACCAGGGGTCCACAGCGTGGCACCCACAGGCACCACGGCACCTGCAGGCTCCTTCAGTAGTGGCCACGAAGGGGGTCCGAATTAATTTTTATTTTTTTCTGTTGTTTTTTTGTAAATATACGTACATGGGTTTGTATGAAATGCATACGACTATCTAGCAACTATACACAGGCTTCAACAAAAGCAGGCCAATGTTCCAAATAAGTATCCATTTGAAGGTGGCATGCCACCCGTTCAAATATTGAAAGCATTTTAAGGTCCTCAATCCATTGCATTATAGGTGAGTGTTTATCCTTCCAATTCTGTAATATCAGTCTTTTAGCTGTCAAAAGGGAGCAGAGAATCCATGTTTGCTGACCATTTGTTAATTTGCATGAAGCAGGCAAATAATTAAAAAGAATGTGTACATCAGTGAATATTAAGGCCTGTCCCAGTACAAAATTTATCTCTGTAATACTCCTGCCAAAAAGAAGCAACTACTGGACCATTGCCAAAACATGTTTTTAAAAGAAGCATTAGCTGTATTGCACTGCCAGCAATTAAATGAATTAGGCAATCCCTTATTAAAGAGACATTGCAGTTTCCCATAGACATGAAACAAAACTTTTTGCTGAATAAGACACAGCGTAAGATCCATAGACATGACCGGTAGATGCCAAAGTGGCAATCCACTGATTAGGCATTTTGTGGTGGTGCCCACAGCAGTTTCTCTAATTTCCAAATGTGCCCATGGGTCCCAAAAAGGTTGGGGACTCCTGCTGTAGACCCTGTGCTTCTGAAGCTGAAAATTCTGGTGACCATTTCCAAATCTGTCATACTTTGTGAGGATCTGCTGATGAGTCAGGTGCACATGGAGAAGCATTTGCTAGTCTTACAATATCTCAACCATCAGTATTCTCACAAGATTTTTTTACCCCTTCACACCAATCTGCGTTCATTCTGCTGCATGTGCAAGAACTGCAATGTTTTTGTCCTGGTGTAAGACTACAAAATCCATGATGCAGTGCAACGGTGAGTGAAACTAATGTGTGAAAGCCCAACCCATTGTGTTCTCGGAATATTGGAATGTTGTCATTCTCCCAGGCCAAAGCTATTTACTCTAGTGAACAGAACACGTGTGACAATGCGACACTGCTTCTGCAGCCTTAAAACAGCAAAATACATGGTGTAGTGTGCAACCACAAGTGAAACAAACATGCAAAAACATCATCAGCAGCAGCTTCTTCTTCTTTTAAATCAAGCGATCTGTACTATTGAAGGAATGGCAGTACCAATGGAGCTAGATAAAATATGAACAGGGAGATGGATTTTCCATGCCAATCTGCTGTTGGGGAACCAAAAAGCAGAATAGAATTTCCACTTTAGACATGACTAGCTAGTTCTTCATCCATAGTGCCATATGTAAACCACAGTGATTTTTATAATGAACATTGATTATCACGCTAATAATATCTGTTGGTGTAGCCTGTATTTCTTTGCTTTAGCGGATTTCAGTTTTGAAAATAATCTGGATAAGCTCAACGAGCTGTATCACCTTTACAACATGGGGTTTTGAGATGCAATCTACCTCCCATGGAAGCCAGTGACAAAACTCCCATTGATTTTAATGGGCCTGGATTGCACCCTTTGTCAGTTAATAAATGCTAAGTACTGTGATTGTTCCCTATGACTTTATTCCCTGCGCTACCATTTTGCAGAGGTATTGTTATCTGAGTGGGAGATTGCTGGGACCCAAAATGATAATTTCTCTTTGTGGCTTGCAGCCTTGGTTTGTGGCACTATGGAATCTCCTGCAAAAATTACATGTTTTCAAACAGGAAGGTCGATTAGATGTGAAAAAGGCCATTATGAAATTGAACCTACTGCATATTGCCTTTGCATTCATACCTAAATATAGACTCACATTATGTATAAATAATGGCAAATCTATTCTATTGATAGAAAGAGAATAAAGCAAATGTTTCCTTATGATAATCATTTTTAAGCATCTAGCTCGGCATGCTTATATGAACCGAGGCTTTTGCTGCGATGGAGTTTTAGCAAACATTGAACACCAGAACAGTAATGCATAATGTTAACAATTTAACTTGGATCATCATTTTAATTACTACATTAAACAATGAGATGCAGTTATCCCCAAACAGCACAGAATCTCTCCCTGCCTGAATTTATTTTGAAACTGAACAAATCTAACAAAGGCTTGAGGAAATCCCCCATTTCAATCAGTAGTTGCTCATTTGAGTTAGTGAATCCTTCCTTTGATTATCACAAGCAATTAGCACTTCTTCTGAATTAGCTTCCCCAAGGGAGCCTCTCAGGGGAGGCACAGTTAGTTGTACAGTGCTATCAATGTACAGAATAGCAACAACAGAAAGCAGGGCTCTGCCCCATAGAGCTTACAGTCTAAAGTTTGATCAGGGAGAGAGAATAGGAAGCTGCTTTATACCAATTAGACTATTTCCCCACCTATTTATTTACAAGATTTATATACCACTCCATATTCCAGTGTAGAGATTTCGGAGCGGTGAACAATAATAGATGAAACAAGTAAAAGAATAAAACCGTATGTTTAAAACAAGATCAAGAGAACCGTATCGATGAAACCATGGTTGGTTAGATCAGGAAGGCTTCCTGAAATAAAAGTGTTTTCAGGAGGCACCAAAAACAATGCAGTATTGGCACCTGCCTGCCCTCAAGAGGCAGGGAATTCCACAGAAATGGAGCCACCACACTGAAGACTCTTCTCTGGGTAGACTCCAATTGGGCCATAGGTCCATATGGAACCAGCAGGGACATGGCATCTGATACCCCACCCAGTCCTGTATTGTCTAGGGGGAACCGTAGATCCTGCCCTCACTAGAATCCCAATATACTCTGTTTTGGTCATACCCAGCATGACACAAATATAACACTGGGAAGTGGCAGATGGGTGGATGGAAGGAAGCATTCTTTCCCTGTTTTCCAACCAAAGGCTCAGCTGTTTTTGTTAACAAATTCTGGCTGTGGGAGGCACCTCACATCTTAACAAGAGCACAAGGAAAAGTTATTTCTTTGCCTACTTCTTCTCTGCTACCTTCTTACAGGGAAAATGGGGGGGGGGGAAACACCACCTTCCATACACATAGTAATTGTGTGGGGACTAGCTGGTGGGGACTAGGAAGAGGGCCTTCTCTGTGGCGGCCCCCACATTATGGAACTCCCTCCCTAGTGACCTTCGCCATGCCCCCTCCGTGATGAGCTTCCGCCGTGCATTAAAAACATGGCTGTTCAGGCGGGAATATGGGGTGGTATGCGGATGACACGCAGCTCTACCTCTGTTTTAAGTCCTCACCAAGGTTGGCCGTTGAGACCCTGTCCAAGTGCCTGGAGTCAGTGGCTGGCTGGATGGGAAGGAACATGCTGAAACTGAACCCCAACAAGACCGACAAGACCGAGGTACTTCTGGTGGGGGACAAGGGAAGGTTAGGGGATGTTGACCTGGTGCTGAATGGGGTACATCTACCCCTGAAGGACCAGGTCCGAAGCTTGGGGGTCATTCTAGACTCCCAGCTGTCCATGGAGGCTCAGGTGGCAGCTGTGAGCCGGGCGGCGCTGTATCAACTCCATCTGATACGGCAGCTGCGCCCCTACCTTCCTAATCACCTGCTCCCATCAGTGGTTCATGCCTTGGTCTCCTCTAGCCTAGACTACTGTAATGCGCTCTACGTGGGGTTACCCTTGAAGACGGTCCGGAAGCTTCAGCTGGTACAGAACGCGGCGGCTCGCCTGATTAAGGGCAGCCGCCGGCGTGATCACATCACGCCAGTGCTTAATGAGTTGCACTGGCTACCAGTTGCTTGCCGAGCCGAATTCAAGGTGTTGGTTTTGACCTTTAAAACCCTACACGGCTCCGGCCCAGCTTATCTCAAGGAGCGCCTCCAGCAAAATCAAGTAGGCCGCTCAACAAGGTCTGCCACGGACGGCCTTCTCCTTATCCCATCAGCCAGAGCAGCCAGGCTGGTGGGGACTAGGAAGAGGGCCTTCTCTGTGGCGGCCCCCACATTATGGAACTCCCTCCCTAGTGACCTTCGCCATGCCCCCTCCGTGATGAGCTTCCGCCGTGCATTAAAAACATGGCTGTTCAGGCGGGAATATGGGGTGGGTTAGGTTTTTAATAAGAATTTTTTATATTGTTTTAATCATTATATTTTATTGTATTTTACTGTATTTTAATTGTACATCGCCCAGGGTGGCCGGGTGACCGGCCAGTGGGCAATAAAAATATAATAAATAAATAAATAAATAAATAAATAAATAAATAAAATAATTGCTAGATTCTGATTAATGTGGTCACTTACCCATCATTAAAAAAGAAGACATGCATCACCAAAAAAGAGGACAAAAGAGGATACCAATTTGCATAACACATTAGCACATTTATATGTATAGGTGCAAATTTAGAAATGATAACTTTCAAATAGAAATATAGTACAGCTCACCATGATGTAGAAGACTGTGACCAGGTGACCTGGGTGCCGTGCTCCGTCGGCTGTCCAGGTGCTCGCTGGTGAAGGGCAGCTTCAAGGCCTCTGTGGCTCTACCTTCTGATGGTTATCTTTAAACCAGACTTGGACTGGGCAGCCCAACACATAGAGGACACCTTCAAAATAGAGGACAGTCCTCTGACAGCCCTTGAAATAGAGGAGTGTCCTATGTAAAGTCAGAGACCCGGCTACCTTAAATTTTCCAACCTTTTGTTTGATTGGCTTTCTGGGTTTTTTAGTTTAGTTTTTGCATTATCTGAATTATGTCATGGATTTGTGTGCTTGCAGCAGCAGGGGGGCAACTAATGAAGCTACTGAATGGAGGGGGGGGGGAACCCTTGGCATCTGTTTCCAATTTATCTGAGAGTCAGTTGGACAGATAATTAAATAAACATGTAGATGATCGAGACAAGGACGAGTCTTCCTATTATACTTACGATGGTCTTAATTCAATCACCAAAGTCAGCAGGCAGCTAAAATCAGGGCCCAGACTTTCGCTAATTGTTCACCTACCCTCTTGTTCGCGTTGCACATGCTCATTTCATTGTTTCAATTCTCTCCCTCATTAGAACAAAAATCAAGGAGCAATTAAACACAGATGAAACATTTTAGTTCCTTTTTTTGTGCATGTTCTTTCTTGCATAGCCGGAAAAGTGCATTAATTGAAAGGATGCTAATAGAATGGCACTCTTCTACCTGCATTGTCTGGGTTGGGGCGGACTTGCTCCTGCTACCTTCTTTGGAAGAAACCATGAGGAGGCGTGCGAAGAGGAAGGGTATCCAGGGTCTTGTGCAGTCCAGACAATGAGGGGAGAACAGGATCATGCCGTTAAAAGGCAGCCCCGCTCCCCTGTTTCAGCAAGTTGCCTGTGCCTGTGGCATCCAGCCCCTCCCTTACTATATAGTGGCAGTACAGACGGTTTGTCCTCCAAGGGAGTTTCAGAGGAGGGCAACAAGGCCTTCTTGGTGGTGGCTCCTTGACTGTGGAATGCTCTCCCATGTGAGGTCCACCTAACACCTTTTTGGTCATCTTTTTGGTGCCCAGTTAAGACTTTCTTCTACTCCTAGGCATTTGGTGGCATATGATGGGGCTTTTTAATGTTAGTTGTTTTATTGGGCCTTGGTATTTTATTATTGATTATTTTAGTTATTTCAAACTGTTTTATTTTTTGTATTTATTTATTTATTTATTTATTGTTACATTTATATCCTGCCTTTTTTTCCTCCAAGGAACCCAAGGTGGTGTACATGATCCTCCTCCTCTCCATTTTATCTTCACCTGCTCCCATCAGTGGTTCATGCCTTGGTCTCCTCTCGCCTAGACTACTGTAATGCGCTCTACGTGGGGTTACCCTTGAAGACGGTTCGGAAGCTGCAGCTGGTACAGAACGCGGCGGCTCGCCTGGTTAAAGGCAGCCGCCGGCGGGATCACATCACGCCAGTGATGAAGGATTTGCACTGGCTACCAGTTGCTTGCCGAGCCGAATTCAAGGTGTTGGTTTTGGCCTTTAAAACCCTATACGGCTCTGGTCCAGTTTATCTCAAGGAGCGTCTCCAGCAACACCAAGTGGGCCGCTCAACAAGATCTGCCACGGATGGCCTTCTCCTTGTCCCTTCAGCCAGAGCAGCTAGACTTGTGGGGACGAGGAAGAGGGCCTTTTCTGTGGCGGCCCCCGTACTGTGGAACTCTCTCCCGAGTGACCTCCGCCATGCCCCCTCTCTGATGAGCTTCCGTCGCTCATTAAAAACCTGGTGTGTTCAGGCGGGAATATGGGTGGGTTAAGATTTTAAATTTTTATATTGTTTTAATGTATTTTATTGTATTTATGTATTTATTTGTGTGTACATCGCCCAGGGTGGCCGGTTGCCGGCCAGATGGGCGATAAATAAATATTAATAATAAATAAATAAATAAATAAAACCCTGTCAGGTAGGTTAGGCTGAGAGTCAGTGACTGGCCCAAAGTCACCCAGTGAGCTTTATGGTTAAGTGGGGACTAGAACCTGGATCTCCCAAGCCCCACTCTAACCACTAGGCAACACTGGCTAAAATTTTTTGTATGCTTAAGGTTTTATATTTGTTTTATCATGTGGTATTTTAGGATTTTAATTTTTGTGAACTGCCCAGAGAGCTTTTGCTATCGGGTGGTATAGAAATGTAATACATTAAACAAATGGATGAATTCAGGGGCTGAGCAGGGACACGTAGTAGGCTTGTCTATCCATTCTGTTCTCAAGCAGAAAACTGTTCTTTTCCACCTCATGAAGTCAGCACCAGAGAGGGATGCTGACTTGAACAGGGCACAAATGCATAACTACAGTTGCTCAAGTTCTTGTTGGGCCTACATGGCCCGTCAGTTCTCGCAATGGAAGGATGTACAGAGTGGGGTCCCCCAAGGATCTCTACTGGGACGACTGCTTTTCAACTTGTTCATAAATAAATTGGAGGTAAGGCTGAGCCGTGAGGTGGCCAAGTTTGCTGATGATGCCAACTTATTCAGGGCGGTTCAGACAAAAAGGGATTGAGAAAAGTTCCAAAGGGATCTCTCCAAACTGGGGGAATGGGCATCAAAATGGCAAACGCAGTTCAGCGTAAGCAACTGTAAAGTATTGCACACTGGGGCAACCGCGCCCCCCCCATTTCATATATATATATATGCACGTGGGGTCTGAGGTGGTAGGGACTGATCATCATGGGGTTGTGGTGAACAGCCTAATGAAAATGTCGACCCAGTGTGTTATGAAAAAGGTGAATTCTGTGTTGGGGATCGTTAGGAAAGGAATTTAAAATAAAACTGTCAATATCATAATGCCCTTATACAAATCCGTGGCACAATCGTTGGGCTCATGTCCCGCTTTTGAACTTCCCAAGGGCACCTGGTTGGCCACTGTGGGAACAGAATGCTGGATTAGATAGGCCTTTGGTCTGATCCAGCAGGGCTCTTCTTATGTTCTTATACGACACCAATTTTCAGTACCAGCTGTACTGGTTGCTGCTGGTATGTTTCTGGGCCCAATTCAAAGTGTTGGTTTTGACCTTTAAAGCCTTAAACGGTTTGGGTCCAGGTTATTAAAAGGACTGAGCACACCCTTATGAACTTGCACATGTGTTAACTTCATCACTGGAGGCCCTACTTACTAGCTCACCGTTAAGATCTGTAAGATTGGCAGACACTAGAGGCAGGTTCTTGTCAGTGGTTGCCCCTGCCTTATGGCACTCCCTCCCAAGAGATACATGGTTTGCTCCATCTGTTGTTGTTTTTAAGAAGGTTTAAAAAAACTCCCCCCTAGCTTTTAATTGAATTGTTATATATGCTGGTTTTGTTACTGGTTCATTTTTTATAGTTGGGTTTAAAATTAATTTATGATTTTATGGACTTGTGATACTACATAGAATGGTATGTTTTATATTGTATGCTGTCCCTAGAAAGATTGGAGTCTTGAAAAGAGGCTAAGAAATTCATTATATAAGTAAAATAAATGAATAAATAAATACTGGGGGAAAGACTGAAGATCCAGCATATGAAAAGAATCACAGTGGATTGTAACAATCATGCAACTTTGCATTAATTTAGTTATATTTACTAAGTATTACATATGGAAACTCTGACGATAGCACCTGGACCTAGATCACCCAATGAGCTTCATGGCTGAGTGGGAATTTGAACCCAGGTCTCTTCCGTCCTTCTCTGGCACTCTAACCACTACATCACGCTGCCCTTCCAATAGTCAGAATAGACTATTTATTTATTTATTACATTTATATCCCGCCTTTTTTCCTGCAAGGAACCCAGGGCAGCTTACATAATCCTCCTCCTCCTCTCCATTTTATCCTGCACAACAACCCTGTGAGGTAGGTTAGGCTGAGAGTCAGTGGCTGGCCCAAAGTCACCCAGTGAAGTTCATGGCCGAGTGGGGACTAGAACCCGGATCTCCCAAGTCCTAGTCCAACACTCTAACCACTACGCCACACTGGCTCTCCATCACTAGATGGAGCCAAGGTTTTTTTTTTTTGCTCAGCATAAGGAAACTTCATATGTAGCAGCCTGTCTATCCATTCCGTTCTCAAGCACAAAACAGATTTTTCTCATGAAGTCATAATCAGAATAGGATGCTGACTTAACAGGACGCATATGCATGCATGCATAGTGGGAGAAAGATCGAAGTTCCCCAATCTATTTATATGCTTGAGTTCACCAGCTCTGTTTTGTAATGGGTGTAACGCTAACCAAGTTTCACTGTGCGGGAGGACAGCCATGTTCCTTCCCTCTGCCCAGCTGGTCATAGCCACAAGACGTCTGTAGTTATTTCGATGACTTTGGCAGCCGCTGCTTTTGCAAGGGAATTAAATTTGTTCCTCAACTGTTCATTATTTTAACAACCTCCCTGGCTTTGTTTCTGTGGCTTCAGCACTAGTAAAAAGTACTGTACGTTCCTTCTGCTGAACAGAAAACCGTAGACACCCTGTTAAAGGGATTACATCACTGAGCCTGCCTGTTTGGCTGCCGAAGTGAGAAAACAATTGTCAAGTGTATAGCTACGATGTGAGGAGCTTTTACACATTTCTCATGTTAAATAATTAGGAAGTGAACATTTTCTTCCAAATGTTGTTCCTTTGGCAGGATGGTGCCAGAAATTGTATACTCACTCTCTTCATTTAGGATACTGAAACAAGAGATGTTTCACTTTATTGACAAAGAAACTAGAGGCAGCCCATGGCCTAGTGGGAGCCTGTGTGAAATATGGAAATGGTGCCTCTCTCGAACGACTCTAGAGTTCTTCATACTCTGGTGGCCTATTCTGTAATATATATGTAGCTGTGGAGAGAATTTCAGGTGTGTGTGTTCAGAATGTGGACTTCCCCCGTTCAGACAGCCTCACTCTCTTTTAAGGTGGTTTTCTATGGCATTTACGTGAAAAACGCAGCACCAGGGACCCGGAAGTACCTCCCCCCGGCTCCTCTCCAGAGAGATGTGCCGAGCCGCGGAAAAGTTATTGAGATCTGCGCACATTAAAAGAAAAAAAATATTATCTGAATCCTTCTTAAAGTGTGGTGCCCAGAACTGAACACAGTATTTGAGGTGAGGTCTGACCAGCAATGAGTAGAGTACTGTTACTTCCTTTGAGGTTGCTGTTGCAACTTCAGAAGAGGTTGAGGAGGGAGGAAAGGGGGCATGATTGTGGGTGGAGAGGGGAAGGGAAGATGTGGATCTGCTAAATCTTCAAGCCTCTCCATTACCCATCCTGCCCACAGCAAGGTAAATCAGCTAGACAGGCCGATTTTAAGGTGAGTTGGGAGGTGAAAATACCTCTGTCTTCCCACCTACCTTGCCTGGCTCTTGCTGGCAGAGCTTTGGATGGGCAGAGGTTAGATCTCCTTCCATCTAGGACTTTTTTAGTTTCTAATAATGAGACCCAATACAGTAGGTTTGAGCAACACTCCATATAAACTGGCCCTAGGACATGTCCCAGAATCTTCTGCAATAGACCCTGATTCATCAGCAAAGTCAGGATGGGAAAAGTTCCCTAAAGATAGAACGTTTGGAAACCAGTGCCCTATGCCATATCCTTTATTTAGGATACTAAGTCCTGTTTGAAAAAGGATCTGGTCAGCTCCAACTGGTCAGAGATCCTAGATGTATTTTACCCCCCCCCTTGACCCTTTTCAGCTGTTACCTGCACTCAATCAATCACCTTTAATCAAATCCATACCTAGGTCTTAACATTTGCTAAGTAGGTCACTTTGAATGCAAGTATTCTCTCCCCCCCCCCCCCCAAGTCTCAAAAATGGAAGGCACAATCTCCATGGTGCAGCATGAATGGCTAATTTATTTATTTTTTACCCCATTGAAATCTATATTCAGCACATGAACTTGTAAGGAAGAAAGAGAAAAATATACAGACACTTCTCTATGCATTCTGACAAATTTGTTCACGCATGCAAAGAGCCACTAAGCTTTCTGCAGTTAATAGGGCCCTTGGTGTTTCTTAAGTCCTGGCCTTGGAAAAACTGATTTGTTTTATTCTCTGCCTCTCTCTTTCTGTTGTCATTTGGTAAGTGCTGGCGTTTAGTTTTTAGTAAAGTTCCTTGTGATCATGCGCCATGAAGGACACTGTGGAAATCTCACAAGCTAATGGAGTCAATTGATCGTGTAGAGGCCTCCATGCTGGATAGTTGCTTGAAAAGAACGCTGGTGGTGCAGGGTTTTCTATAAAGTTTGTTTAGATCCTTCTTTGTTGCTCTCGACATTTATCCAAACACTATTTTTTTAAAAAAGGGAAATATCTCAAGCAGACCATAATATCTTATGGTCAGACCTGGGCATAGTCCTACATGCATTCGTGACAGCTCCATTCAATCACTGTAACACACTCCACACGGGGCTGCCCCTGAAAACCACATGGGCACTTCAATCAGTGCTGAATGCTCCTGTTAGAACTTTGACTGGGGCAAAGTACTGGGATCATGTGACCCCTTTAGCACTGGCTGCCAGTCAGGGCCGGTGCTACCACTAGGCCAACTAGGCAGCCGCCTAGGGCACAGGGCTAAAGGGGGCGCCAGAAACACCTTGAAAAAAAAATACAGCGCTCTCAAGTGGGAAGGGGGGCGCTAAATATCTGATCTTGCCTAGGGCACCAAACTGCCTTGCACCGGTCCTGCTGCCAGTTCATTTCTGAGTGCAATTCAAGGTGCTGGTTTTCACCCTTTCAGCCCTAAATGGCTTGGGACTCTGATCTCCTCCCATGGGAACCTACCCATCTTTTAATATCAGCGGCCGCACCCTGTGCCATGACCTTTAGAGGCACAGTGGGCAGCAACATGCAAGGGACTTTCTTTGTGGCAGCAGCCCATGTCTGGAACTCTCTACCCTGAGAAGTCATCGTCCTCTTTATTTATGTATTTATTTGTTACATTTCTATACTGCCCAATAGCTGAAGCCGATGTTCTGCCAGCAAGTGAAGACATTCCTTTTTAAAGAAGCATTGCATTCAATAGAGGTCATCCCAGGAAGCTGATTGGTGGGAGATTCAGGACAGATAAAAAAGGAGTTCTTCACACAGTGCAGAGTTAAACTATGGAATTCACTTCCACAAGATGTAGTGACGGCTACCAATTTCAATGGCTTTAAAAGGGAATTGGACAAAGTCATGCTATCAGTTGGTCTGATCCAGTATGGCCTTCTTTTTTCTTGTCTGCAGGTCTAGCAGCACCTCTGCTGGAAGCCGATGAAGACAGAACAGTATTGGAATTATATACTCCAAAAAACAGTCCTCCCTTATGTTTATTTATTTATTATATTTATAGCCCACCTTTTTTCCTGCAAGGAACCCAAGGAGGCTTGCATAACCCTCCTCCTCTTCCTTTGTTTTATCCTCACAACAACCCTGTGAGGTAGGTTAGGCTGAGAGTCAGTGACTGGCCCAAAGTCACCCAGTGAGTTTCATGGCCGAGTGGGGACTAGAACCCAGATCTCCCGAGTAGGGATGTACCGCTCAGCCTCCAGGCGGGCGTAGCAGGCCAAAATTGGCCCCGCTCACACCCACAGGAGGCTCGCGGGGCCTTACTGGGTCCCGGCATGGCTCGCCTCTCTGCGGTGAGCCGCCTGCGCTGCCCGCGCTGGTCCTGTCGTGTCACTTCCGGCTGGCCAGAAGCGACGCGACGGCACCCTGCGTAGGCGGGCTGGGCCCCTGTGCTGCTTATTTTGGCCCAGCACACCTGCGCGGGGTCCCGTTGCATCACTTCCGGGACCAGCGCAGCTGGCGCGTCGGACTTGAGCGGTGTGGAGAAATGCTCTGCGCCGCTCAGAAAATCGAGACCGGGGGGGGGGCGGTGGCGCAGAGAGACAAGGCGGCGGCGAGATGGCCCCCCCCAGGTACGTGAACATCCCTACTCCCGAGTCCCAGTCCAGCACTCTCACCACTATGCCACACTGTTGGGTGTATGTCTGGTATATGTTTGGGGAGGAACCTGTTAGAAGTTTTCTTTTGGCAGAGTGAGCACATTGTGTTGCCCTGTGGGCCTTGAATCCCACGTTTGGTGTGTCCCAGTTTCAGGCAGGGGCTGTGGCTTAGAATAAAAAGGGAAAAGAAGGTTTATTAAGAAAAATGCATTTAGATAGAAAAGCCTAACACTTAGTTCTGCCTAGAAAGCCATGTGCTCAGGATGCGCACACAGGAGGGGCAGAAGCAGGAGCATGACTGCTCAGGTAGAGAACAGGAAGTCAGGGTGACCTCAGAACCAGAAGGATACCCTAAGAGTATCAGTCAGCCTAATAGGGGCAGCAAGAAGCAGAGGTCAAAGAGTAAGGAAAGCAGGTATCCCTGTCTGCTCTACTCCCAATGCCCCTATCTCATTTGGGTGAGATAGGTGCAGAGAAAAATGGCCAGGGTCGTTTTCAACACCTTCACCTGCCATTTCTTCGCTACAGTCTGCATCCACATCAGGTGGTAACTGGTGCTGGAAATCCCACGTCTAATGTGTGTTTGAAAATATATGTATCATACAGATTCAGAGTGCCAGGACTGGCTGCCACTCCCTATCAAGTGTTCATGCAGTGGCAAATCTGGGTTTGCTACCATGTCATGTATGGCAAGCCTTCCAAAAGCAAGTTTAAAGAATTCAGGGAGAAAATGAGTGATGATAGCAGATGTTATAATGTCAGAATGGTCAAGTACAAGACCGACAGATTGGTCTTCACGGATCTTCAAGGATCTTTGTTCATTTGGGTGTGTCAAATTTGCATCTGATTATTCTGACATTGCAAAGGCATTGAGTCTTTGGCCGTTTTCTTCCTACTCCTCTACATGCAATGGAAAAGATGTGAATAGTGGGGGAAAGTATTGGGCATCAGCATAATTCTGATGAAGCCACTCTACTTTTGTTTCCCTTTAGGGAAAGGGTGGATGACATTTGTAGAGTTTTAGCCTGCCAGCTCTTAGAACATTTTTAAAACTACTTTCCCTCCGGGCAATTAGGATCAGCTATTGCTTGATGCTTTACTGCTAAAAATATTAGCCTATTGTAATCTCATAGGCTGCGTTCAGATGTAAAATTAATTTCCCCCTGCTTTGTTCAGAAAAAGTAATCCCGTTGATGGGGCGTGGGTGCGTTCTGCCAGCCAGGAAGGGTGAGGCGGATCCCTTGTCTGGTTCATTTAATTGCTTCTGTGTATTGATTTTGCATGGCCTGTTAAGTTTGGAGGGGTGCTATTCCATATCGTTGTCCATCTCAGTTTTGCTAGCCTGCATTTGGTAAAGTGCCATCCTTTGGCTGTGTGTGCTGTTGTATTGCACCATATTTAGGATTGTTTCATAACATCTGGTGTATGTTGCTGACTGTGAAATACCACCTCCACACTGTGTCCACCTTCTACAGCCCACCGCCTCCTGTCAGCGCTTCAAAAATCCACACTCTCTTAATGTCCTCCGCCGCCACCAACCCCTTCAGGGTAACCAACTCAGACCACTCCTTTTAAGTTTTAAAAAGGAAACAAGTTTATTTATTTACAACCAAGGGTAGGGAAATAGATCATGTTAATAAGTTCTAAATGTTGACAACCCTCTCTCTCTCTGGGCATGTTCACACGACACGGGAACTGCGGGGAAGCAGAGGTCCCCCGCGGTTCCCGTGTCGTGTGCACGCCGACTGGAGGTGCCCCCGCGGGACAGCCGCGGGCGGGACCCACGGAAAGTGACCACGGTCGGTAGCGGGGTAAGCCCCTACCGCGCGCGGTCACCGTGCCGTCGGAACAGTGGGCGGCCGTCCCGCGGGGTCCCCACGGAGATGGCAGCCCAGGGCGGCCTGAGCCGAGGCCAGCGATGAGGCCGCTCCATCCCCCGCAGGGCAATACGGCAGGCAGGAAATTAAAGGGGCAGCAGCATACGATGCAGGCAGCGCTGCTGACCCTGCCCCCGACCCAGGAGAGGCAGAGATGGGGTGGGGCGGGGGCCGAGGGCTGAGCAGCCCTGATAGCAACGTGCACTGGGGGAGCCGCCAAAGGGGGGCCAGGGCCGATGGGGGGAAAGGGGAGAGGGCAAGCTGCCACCACCGTCCAGGGTTGGCGGCCGCGAGCGGGCGCGCAGGCACGGGCCATCCGGGCGTGCCTCACCCGGTGGGCCAGGTTCCACAACCCCCGTGGGCCACCAGCACCATGAGCGCCCCTGCCCCCTTCCCTCAGCCCCCCCTTCCCTCTGCCCCAGCTGCTGTGGGTAGGCGGCGGCCCCCTCCCCCCACCAGTTCTGTGGCGGTGTGCCTGTGGGGGGGGCATGGGGCTGCGTGCTGGAACCATTCTGCGCCTGGCAGCCACACCTGCCTGGCCCTGGTACCGCAGCTGCTGCCCGCCCGCCGGCTCCCTGCGAGCAAGTGCACTCCTGCCCTCCCAGGCTGCTGCCGGGGCTGCTGCTCCTCCGGCGGCTCCTGCCCGCTAGCGCTGGGAGGCTCACGCAGCAGCGCGGGGAGTTCCGTCTCCACCGGGGCCCGCCCACACGCGCGGGGCGCTGGTCGTGTGTGGTGCCCCGCCGGACCCCGCGGATGACCCCGCAGTTCCTCCCCCGCCGGCAACTTGGGTTGTGTGAACCGGCCCGGCGTGTTCACACTGAGCAGAGGTCCCCCGCGGTTCCCGTGTCGTGCGAACGCCGACTGGGGGCGCCCCTGTGGGATGGCCGCGCATGGAAGGCACGCAAAGTGACCATGGGCGGTAGAGGGGTAAGCCCCTACCGCGTGTGGCCACCCTGCCGTGCGAACAGCGGGCGGCCGTCCCACCGGGGCCGCACAGAGGCGGCAGCCCAGAGCGGCTGGAGCTGCGGCCGCTCCAGCCTGTAGGGGTAAACTGCCCCTCTGGGCATCCTGAGCCGCCACCCCCTAGCGCTGGGAGGCCCGCACTGCGGTGCGGGGACCGCCGGCTCCACTGGGGTCCACCCACGAGCGCGGGGCGCAGGTCATCTGCGGTGCCCTGCTGGACCTCGTGGGCAGCCCCGTGCTGCCTCCCCTGCTTGCTGCCTGGGTCGTACGAACCGGCCCTCCCTCCCTCCCTCCCTCCCTCTCTCTCTCTCTCTTCAGACCCCCCTCAGACTTCTCTCACACTCCTCTCAGCTCACTTCCACAGCTCTCCAAACTCTCTCTCTCTTCAGACTCCCCCCAAAACTCCCCTCAGACTCCGACCACTCTTGAACAGCACCGCCCACTGTTTATATATCACAGGCTTCACCCCCTCTCACTCTTTCAGCCAATCAGCAGACATCTCAACATTCCGCACTCCTCTCACACTCCCCCCTCCCCCCCACATAGCTATAACGCTTTGCCCATGGGCAGGGGGCATGACACTGACCTTGCAGATTTTCATCATCTTCAGTAGGAATATCAACAGATCAGCACATTGTTGGCTTAAGGTGATTGGGAAGATAATCCAAAGTATTAGTGAACTGTTTACTCCTGGTGGCAGCAATAGTTGCTGTAGCCATATAGTGGAAATCGATGGATGTTCCATCAGGGGCTGATTGATTAAGCAAAGTTCTGAAATTAGTTGTAGTAGACAAATTAGAACATAAGAGCCATGCTGGATCAGACCAAGGATCCATCTAGTCCAGCATAGTGTTCACACAGTGGCCAACCAGCTGCCTGTGGGATACCCTCAAATAGGACATGAGTGCAATAGCACCCTCCCACCCATGGTCCCCAGCAATTGGAGTACATAGACATACTGCCTCTGATACTGGAGGTAGCATATAGCCACTGATGATCTTCTCCTGCATAAATTTGTCTAATCCCCTTTTAAAGTCATCTAAATTGGTGGCCATCACTACATCTTGTGGTAGTGAATTTCATAGTGAATACTGTATGCAAGATAAGTGGTTTCCTTGTTACATATGCATTCGTGAGGAGAAATGGGCTTCATATATTTTATTGGAACATTCACTGTCCACAGACTACAGCTTGGAGCCTAAGATAGGTTAATAAAAGGTAGTTCATGGAAAGAAAGTTTCCTGTGTTCTTCTCTCCCTGCGTCAAGGTTTAATCCTCCCTTCCTGGTGTGTGGTGGTCCCAGTGTGAATCAGAGGCACATGATCTTATTGTAGAGTACAAGAGAGGAATCAGCTACATGCAACATAAGTAATGTAACATATAGTTTGATCCTGAGTTTCTTTGTGAAAGTGCTCTCATTTCACTAGCAAGTAAAAAGTTATGAGTGTGTGTGGGTGTGCGGAGGGTGAAAAAACAGCCAACATAGCACCATGCCACCCCTACTGGTAGGTGCCATCTGGAAGAATAGTTCTCTTCATGGCTATTAGTCAAGATGGATGAATGGAGCCAGTATACTTGTAAATACCAGTTCCCAGGAGGGAAATAGCTGGGGTTATCATTGCACTCATGCCCCGCTGGTGGGTTTCCCAAGCTATTTGGTTCACTACTATTGGAATCAGGGTGCTGGACTAGACGGACATTTGGTTTGATCCATCAGGGCTCTTCTGATGTCCTTTAAGCTGTGATCACTTGAGGTTATCAAGGGAGACTTTGATGCAATATACAAGAGTGTCTATTTCCTCTCTCTCTTCATAATAACACTGAAGGAGAAAACAAAAAGGCATGGCCATTCTAATTTAGCTCATGGTTATACACTTTAATTTTTCACTATTTCTGCCAGAAGTACTTTAAAGAAAAGGGCAATTTTTCAAACGAAGAAGTTACATATGGGTAGGGGGGGGAAATTCCACTTTGGCAAGACTACAGTCATATGGCACATAATAGTACAGCCAAGTATGTATATGGATTTTACTGAAATGCCCAGAAGCTGAACAATGTAAGTGACAAAACTCGCACGTCATTAAAGGTGCAAATTGATTATTGGACATCTAGCCAATGAAGTTATTAATCGTATTCTGGAGGTGAAAATTGGCAATCTAACTACAGTTATCCTTAAGTAGTAACGGTACAGAAATGCAGATGGAGAAAGAGAATCAGTGAACAACACTGAGTTGCTCTCACTAGTTGCTTTGTGGTATTCGTATAGAAAATGTAGTACATGTACAAAATACAGGCAGGTTGAATGCTGGTCCCAAAATACCATCATGGCCTGTTTTTTATGAGCCAACTCACTAAAATTGATCTTAGAGATCACCAGCAATGTTATGGGTGGTATCCAACAGTGTCCCAGTGCCAGCACTAACGACATGGCACAAATGTAAATCAACACTTGTGCAACGTAATTAGCACTTGCTAGTACAGTGGGGAAAAGTGGAGATTTGCCACTGAAAGTTGGTGGCATGGTGGTAAAAAAATCATCCCCTTTTTACTGCTGCGCTGCCAAATTCTGGCACCAAATCTCTACGTACAATTTTGGTGAAATGGCTCAAAAAATCGGGCCATAGGATGGCATCTTGTGACCGCCATTCTACCTACCTACATTTTTGTATGTGAGTGAAATGTTTTGTACAAATACCACAAAACAACTAGCGAAAGCAACTCAATGTCATTCACCAAAGCAGTTGGATAAAACTCAATAGTAATTGCTAGCTTAAGGAAAATCCAATACAGGTAGCGGAGAGTATTATTACAATATCATCACTTCCACCTCCTGTGAATGTAGTCAACTGTATGCTATTGACAACTCTAATTTAAATTGCCATAGAGATTCCAATATAATCATTGTGGCTCAGCACCAGAGCTTCTCTTCTTCAGGGGGAAGGAAGAACACCTCTTCTAAAATAATCCCTCTCTCCCTGACCATAATTATTTTGTTGAGTCACAGGGCAAAGAATCCAGAGTACGATGATTATCTCTACTGGATGTTAGGTCTCTCTAGACCCTGCCATGTGGCAATGACATCATCATGACTGACTTGGTAACTGACTGACTTACTGACCGACACGACTGACTGAGTGACTGACCAAGAAAGAGATCTTGGGATTGTGGTGGACAGCTCAATGAAGATGTCGACCCACTGTGTGGCCGCTGCGAAAAAGGAAAACTCCATGTTAGTCATAATCAAGAAAGGAATTGAAAATAAATCTGCCAAGATCATACTCCCACTATACAAATCTACAGTGTGACCACACTTAGAATACTGTGTACTGTTCTGGTCACCGCAGTTAAAAAAGCATATTGTAGAGTTGGAAAAAGTGCAAAAATGGGCAACTAAAATGTTCAAGGGGCTGGAGCAACTCCCCTATGAGGAAAGGTTACATTGTTTAGCTTAGAAAAAAGGTGAGTAAGGGGAGACATGATAGAGGCGTACAGAATTATGCATGGTGTGGATACATTTTTCTCCCTCTCATAATACTAGATCCTGAAAGGGGTCATCCCATGAAGCTGATTGATGGGAGATTCAGGACAGATAAAAGGAAGTACTTCTTCATACAGTATATAGTTAAACTATGGAATTCACTTCCACAAGATGTTGTGATGGCCACCAGTATGGATGGCTTTAAAAGGGGATTGGTTGGACAAATTCATGGAGGAGAAGGCCATCGATGGCTACTGGCTACTAGTCCTGATTGGTTACATGCTACCTCCAGTATCAGAGGGAGTGTGCCTGTGTACACCAGATGCTGAGGAACATGGGTGGGAAGGTGATGTTGCACTCATGTCCTGCTTGTGGGTTTCTGTGGACAGCTGGTTGGCCACTGTGTGAACAGAATGCTGGACTAGATGCACCCATGGTCTGATGCAGCATGGCTCTACTTATGATCTTATGTTCTTATTGCACCCTAAGGCATAGGAGGCTGAATCCCTGCTTCAGCCATTCTGGGAGCTCCCCCAACCCCATGCACTCACACTTCATCAAACTTGTGGAGGCAGGGTGATAGTGGGGGTCCTGTCCTTTCCTTCCACATCCCTGGGATGCTCCCCGTCACCCATGCATGGATGCATGCATACAGGGAATGTGTTGGCCACTACTTGCTACACAAGAAGAGCCCTTCTATATCAGACAGATGGTCCATCTAGCCCAGCATGCTTTCTGCGTAGTGGCAAGTGAGATGCTTCTGGGAAACCCATCGCCAGGGCATGAAGGCAATGACCCTTCCCTACTCTTGCCCCCAGAGCAACTGGCATTAAGGAGGCCAATACCCAATACGCACACAATCGATTACAGGATAGGTTTCTTTCATGGTAAGCAAAGAACAGGGCCAGCTCCAGGTTTGGCAGGGCCCTCACTGGTTGGCCCCTTTCTACACTGCTGGACGCCCACATATGAGCATAAGCCTTAGCTCGGTGGTGCAGAACATCTCTCAGCTTGAGAGCCTAATTCCATTTAGAGGAAGCTCTTTGGGGGTACATTCCAGTGGTGGGCAGAGCTAAAGGAGGGCCTCTGAATCCAAGAATCCCTTGCAGGGAAAAAAATGCTACTCTAAAAGACCATTATTTCCCCTGGGGATGCTGGAACTTGTAGTCCTGGTTCTACCCTGGCAGGAAAGGATGCTCTGCTGGAGGCCTTAAGCACCTATCTCTGAAGAACCTGCCACTTATCTCTTCCTCCTCCTCCCCCCATCCCAAGATAATTAACTGAGCTCTTGGAGCAGGGAAAGGGCGTGTGTGTGTGTGTGTGTGTGTGTGAGAGAGAGAGAGAGAGAGAGAGAGAGGTGGGAGGCATTTGCAGTTCTGAGCTGAACAGGACCCCCCTTACCTTGATCCTGTTTTCGAGCATTGAAACAGGTGTGCTCACTTTTTCAGATGCCCATATTCAAATAGTCACAACTAGGGACAGGGAGAAATCCATTCAATTCACATTTTAATGCGAACTCCCCAAATTTCACACTTTCAAAACCCATGCAAGAATCAAAACTCTGTTATCATTTGGAATCCACACTTCTCTGAATTTTGCAGTGGAGTTCTCCAATCAAAAATGCATATAAAAATTTGCATATTAGGAAAACGTGTACACACAAATGTGTACATTAGTGAAAATAACATTTACGTTGGGCAAAATGGCATACAAGAATGCATTAAGAGACGTGCACAAAAATGCACACACATTTTTCATGCAATTTTTTTCTTTAATCCTCCGAGTTTGAGATGAACCAAATTTAAGACTGGGGAAATTCTCAGAGTTTGGGATGAACTGAACATAAGTTTGAAAAACTGAAAAATGGAGGCAATCTTATTTTATTTATTATTTTATTTTATTATTACATTTATATCCCACCTTTTATCCAAGGAACCGGAGGCAGCTTAGATGGTGGTCCTCCATCTTATCCTCACAACAACCCTGTGAGGTAGGTTGGGCTGAGAGTCAGTGATTGGCCCAAAGTCACCCAGTCAGCTTCATGGCTGAGTGGGGACTAGAACCCAGATCTCCCAAGTCCCAGTCCAACACTCTAACCACTAAAATTCACCCATTCATCCATTCCTACTCATAATGTCAGTAGCTAAAATTCCTTAGCCTCCTTTAGCTAGATTCCAGATTAATTGGGTTCATTCGTATGGTTTTTGAAGAAGGATAGAGTGTTTCTGTAGCATTTGTTGGGTTTTGATGTATACCAGTTCCCTTTCCAGCTCTCAAGGATTATAAGACGAATAGTATGCACCATCAGAATGAAGCATTATGTGTTATGCTGCTTTGTAGGAAAAATATAAATCTGAAGATCGAGGACTCACTCATGTGGTTGAGAAATTCTTATTTTTTGTCTTTAAATACTTTTTTTTTTTTTTAAACCTTTTGTATGTAGATAAGCTGATTTAAGTATGGTACAGTTAATTTCATACAATTAAGAGAGTTGCACACTTTATATTGCATGGCTCTATTCCACACCCCCACCCCCAAATGAGAAAAGGCATAAAAGTCACAGAAATGATTCATCAAATTTCTGCTATCTCCAATGGGCTGGTCAAAGATTTGGTTCTGATTCTCTTGCATCTCAGTTCAGTTAAGTTGCAGATTCTCTCTCTCTCTCTCTCTCTCTCTCTCAGCAACAGCTGTGGTGTAAAATATTCTGAGATAGAATTTTTTATCATAATTAATAATAGATGAAAAATTCTGCGTTTTTGAAGTTCTAAACTCAATGCTGTTTGATTTACGATGTCTTTATAGTTGTTTTTCTAGTAATTCCGTGCTTTTTTTTTCCCTATTGGGATATGGCCAGATGGCTCTTTAAATTTTTTTTTAAAAAAAACACCAAGCAGAATTGGTACTCTGCTCTTTTCTTTCTTTTGGTTTGGCCTTTTGATTTTTGTGAATCTATTCCTTAAAAGTGATCCATTGTTTCTAATTAGACCAATCTTCGCTTTTCTCTAATCTCATAAGCCATTAGGTCTATGCGAGTGTTTGCCTACAACACAAGTAGAGCAAAAGTGGGGAGGGGATGTGGGCGTGCATGTGGACCCCACCCCCCAAAGTCCCCGCATTCCTGGCAGCCTTATAGACCTTCACGCGTTTACTATGAAGGGTTCTGGAAGTGCATTCAGCTGGATGCACTTACAAAGCTCCCATGATGGGGAAACTAGGACTACAGATGTCCGCACTTAAACACACAAAGATCTGTAATATAAGGCAACCAGGTGCATGGGGGCATAGCAGAGGTGAGGGTTACCTGTGCACCCCTGACCCTCCCAAGCTTTGATCTACTTGTGTTGCAGGCAAATGCTGGCATAGACCTATGGTGGGGTCATAATGGCTCATAAGATTCAAAGTAGGGGGGGTTCCAAGTCTTGTACGATAAGTCAACAATTTTGGGCCTGTGCGACCCATCTCAGGCTATGCCCCAAATATTTATGGCTGCTCTGGGGGAACAAACACACTCTAGCCCTGGTGGAGGAGGACACCAATGTGAAGTAAGGTGAAACCCACAGGAAGGAAGTGGTGATGGCTTCAGAAAGGCAGTAGATCTATACCACTCTCACTCGCTACTTGGAATCTACTGCTTCTCACAAGAGAACTAGCGACTCAGCTCAGCTCATGAACACCATCTCCCCAATTTGTTGATTTCCAGTAATAGTCAATGGCAGGTATGAAGATTTGGATTTCTGAACTGAGATCTGGCTTTAGCGACCAAAGTTGAAGTCTGAGCCAAACCAGGCTATTTTCCAAAATGCTGAATTGAGGTCCAGACTGAATCTTGTGGATGGTGCATACCCCTAAATTCTCAGGATGCTCATTTTAGGGCCTAAATTTTAGGGATGCTTATTTTAGGGATGCTCATTTTAGGGCCAATACGATGCTTGCTCCTTGCAAATATGGACTGATTCAAATTTACGGTGGTCCACAGACCAATTGCTCAGGAGTACACGTGGGCCAGACAGTGCTCCCAAGGAGGTGCCATTTATGAGAACTGGTGCCTCAATATAGGGTCAGGACATGCAGCTTCTGCAATCTGCACAATCACAACAGCATGAAAAAAGACTCTTGCGATTGTACAAATCATGGTGCCCCATGTACAACCCAGGTGTAGAGTCACCTCCACATGAGCATTGTCTGGCTATGAGCCCAGCAATCTGAAATGTGCAGAGGTTAACTTTCATCTTCCAGTTGAAGATCTCTATTAAAAACTGTCCTTAAGCAATCCAACTTAACTATAAACACATAATATAGGCTAAGTTATCTATTAGTGTCGAGGGGGAAAAAACTTTAGCCACTGGTGAATTGTGTTAAAAACACTTGAAATAACCCCATTATGAAGAACAGACTGGCTCAAAATGCATTTTATTTATCATATTTATATTCTGCCTTTTTTCCTGCAAGGAACCCAAGGCAGCTTACATGCACCTCCTCCTCTTCATTTTATCCTTACAACAACCCTGTGAGGTAGGTTATGATGGAAATTGTAATATTGCCTGCTTAAATCAACGAGGTAATGTAACCACTAGTTACAGTAGGAGGAAAGGGTTAGGAGGAAAGGGTTAATTGAACAATCCCCAGGGTGCATGTTTTGTAACCCCTCCTCCCTACTTCCGGCCTCTCTGTGCCCCCCCTCTCTCCCCCCAACATGATGGACACACGGTCTGAGCTGGCTTCTGGCCAGTGAACTCCAATGAAGCAGACTCTTAACACCAAAGACACTAACCTGCCTAAATGCATCCTGCATATATGAATAAATGGACTGTAAGTAAAACTAATAAATGTCTTTATTAGTTTTAAACCTTGTATCGGCAATCTGTTCCTTTTAAGAGCCTTTAGCAGGGTTTAGCAACCCATGTGGTGATAAACCAGTTTCAATAACCAGGCTGCACATCAGGTGGGGGGGAAACTCTGCTTCGTCCTGACCGGTATAGGACTGACTCCTTTCCATATCCTCCAACAGGTTAGGCTGAGAATCAGTGACTTTCCCAAAGTCACCCAGTAAGCTTCATGGCCGAGTGGGGACTAGAACCCGGATCTCCCAAGTCCCAGTCCAACACTCTAACCATTGTGCTACACCGGCTCTCATTGTGATTGATTTGGGCACTTCCTGTTCAAAGAAATTTGATTGGTAGCTCAACAAGATCTGCCACGGACGGCCTTCTCCTTGTCCCATCAGCCAGAGGAGCCAGGCTGGTGGGGACTAGGAAGAGGGCCTTCTCTGTGGCGGCCCCCAAGTTATGGAACTCCCTCCTTAGTGACCTTCGCCATGCCCCCTCTGTGATGAGCTTCCACCGTGCATTAAAAACGTGGCTTTTCAGGCAGGAATATGGGGTGGGTTAGGATTTTAAAAGAATTTTAAATACTGTTTTAATTGTCATGTTTTATTGTATTGTTTTAATTGTACATCGCCCAGGGTGACCGGCCAGATGGGCGATTAACAAATGTAATAAAATAAAAATAAATTAATAAAACATTGCTCAGGAGGTACCATTCATGTAATTTATAGATTTAAACACCTGTATGGAATGTTAGGCCTGAACACATGCACTCTCTCTGTGGGAACCTCTTACCAGTCCCGGGGCATGTTTGAAAGGCACATGCTGACGCTATGCGTCCAAATGGAGGGGTCTTCGCACTAACAATCAGAAGGCATTGTGCAGCAATTCCATCTTTTTCTCCTTAACGGATTTTCTACGGTAAGAGAAAAGATGGAAGAAGTGGTGGGAAGGAACAGGATGGTTACAGGTAGAAGATAACATTGTCTGGACCACTTGTAAGATTCTGTGAATGAGGTAGGACAATGGCATTATAAAAGCCTTGTCTGGAAGCACCCTTAGAGCACCTGGGAGCATGATGTACATCTCCTTGAACTCCATGGGTTGGATTGGATGCAGACTTAGTCATCCTTAAAGAAGACCCTCCAAAATTGTGGAGACTGACTACCCATGAGGGACTCAGTTTAAGAGGCAAAGTACTACTTCCAGCCCTTGGAAAAAAGAATCTTTCTTTCTTTCTTTCTTTCTTCAGAAAAACTGGACAGCTAGCAGTGACCCTCTTGGCATGCCAATGTAGATATGCAAATCAAGTCTACATCGTGGCCCTTAAGAAAAGACAAGAAATATTATCTCTCTCTTTTACACACACACACACACACACACACACCACAGTTTTCTCTTTCGTTGCTACCTTCTTCCCCCTTTACGGAGCCTTTGTAATTCTGGTTTTCTCCCTCCACCCCCACTGTCATTTCTTTAATCTTCTCCAGTGTAATTGCTGGAAATTTAGAGCTGCCCTTGTAGTTAACTTAGAGATAATTTACTCTAGCGACTTAAGAGTGTGCATTTCTGGTTATACTCACTGCGGCAAAGCCCTGCCGAAGTTAAGCTGAGAATGAGAAGATGAAGTTTGTGGCTAAAGCGACTTGCATCGTGTCATAGAGTCGCTGCGGTGGTGTTCTTTTGATCTGTGAGTTGCTAATGGGCTGTTTTACAATACTGTTCCTGATTCAATAATCTCTGCTCAGTTCTCTGCTCAGTTCTTCACACGCACACGCATACACAAACACACACACGGACACAAACTTCTTTGTTGTTCTGGAAGCGCTTTGAAGTTTGCTACCTTTGTAGCCTGTTTCATGCTTCAGGCCTATTACCCTTTTGCTCTTCGATGTTTTCCTGAGTGTTTTGTGATTTTTTTTCGCTGCCGCCTCTTCATTTCAGCCATTGGGCGGCTCTCATTGTTTCTTATTGTGGTATCATCTCTCCTCACCACAGATACTCCAAGAGAAATGAAAGGGCAATGGTGGCACGGAGGAAACCACTCAATTGGCGTGTTGAGCTGCAATTTAAAGCAGCCATCAGATGATGGTCTAATGAGTGAGAGGCAGGATAGCATCATGGCCAGTCTGTTGAATGTGGACCAGAGAGACCTGGGTTCAGATTCCTGCTCATCCATGAAGCTCACTGAGTGACCTTGGACCTATCATGGCCTCTTAGCGATGTACGGATTTTCTTAAATCCATTCCCTCTGGCTTTCATGGATTGTCAGGCATCTTTCATTCCATCATCCGCTCATAGATGAAATAGTTAGGGATTTTTGAGAATTTCGTTCCACTACAGTCAGCTAGAAGGAAGTTATGGAACTTTATTTTTATACATGACAATGGCAGCGAGACTATTATATGCACAGAAATGGAAAGGTCCAGCAGTGCAATGGTTGGTCAAGATGCTGGAGCTGGCAGAGATGGCCAAACTCACATCATTAATCAGAGAATGGACAACATCCACGTTTATTGCTGAGTGGAAACCTCTAACTGACTTTTTGCAGAGACTAGAAAATAATGATTTGTTTGTTTGTGGGTTCATGGAATAATAAGTGAATTTGGGACAACGGGAAAAAAGAGATTTCTCATTCTGCTTATTGAGTAAGAAAAATGATTGTTACCTATATCTGCTGTAGAAAAAAATCAGAAGTCTATTTTGTTTTGTTAATTGTTATATGTTTGATATTATATGTTTGTTTTAGATAGAAATACTTTTTTAAAAAAAGAAGAATTTCATTCCACTTGTGCCAATATAGCATTTGCACTAATGAAGATTAGTGCAGGTGCAAATTTGCTCAAATCCCCCCCCAATTAAAAAAAAAAAGCCAGTCCGCAAGTCTGCAGAAGCTGCGCGACTCAGAAAAAGCCAGTCCACTGCAGAATCCACAGGTCGTATTTATAGAAATCCGAACTCATTTGAATCTGTTGCAGATTTCTTCGGCATCCCTCGTCTCTCAGACTAACGTACCTTGCAGGGTTGCTGGAAGGCTAAATAGGAATAATAACCCATGTACATACTCTGAGCTACTTAGAAGAAGAGAGAGCATTAACCACGATCAAGAAATGTACACTGAAAGAGGTGAAATAAATAGGCAGGGGCAGAAGGGGGATGAGGAATTTACTTGTAAATGTCTAAGTTATATTCTCCTTATTCAATGGATTGCGGTGTTAGTGTCTATTTATACTGGTGTGAGTAGCTATCTTCTTGGGAAAAGATTAGTGGAGATCAATCACCTCACTCCTCATCCCGAAGTCCAGGTGACCCCAGCCTGGCCCTGGTCCGAAGCCCCAGAGCAGTTCTCATTAGAACTCATGGACCTTTAAAGCCTCAAAGAATCATTGAAGTAGACCCAGCGGGGTCGCACTTCCCTTGCCCAAGGCCGAGAAGCCCTGGATTGGTGAGGTGGGCAGGCTCTAAAAGATTTCTGGTCCAAATTCCTCCTGAGGCCAGTAGCCCCCAAGAAGCTGGTCTTTGGAAGATGCCTTCACCTTCCGACTGATAACTTGGGTTGCTCGCCAAGGTAGTTTACTCAATTGTTCTAACCCATTGGCTCCGCCCCACCTGTGATTTGAGGGCAGGGGAAGCAGCATTCCCAATTCTGACTTTTGAGTTTTTCTTAATCAATTGTAAAAGTATTATGGCAACTCAAGTAAATATAATGTAAGTTACGCTGGCCTAGGCCCTAGGCTAAAGGCTAGACAAGACCACCAGTGGACTATGACTAATGCAATTATCACGAGAAGAGTTCATGTATTAATACATTATTCTTGATTATATTTTCGTTTTTGCTAAGTCTTTTCCAAGTCATTCATTTAACAAATCTCTAACAGTCGGGCTAATAAGGAAAAGAAACCCTAACTACTGCTGTTTTATTCATTTTAAATACATTTTTTCTTCTTTTACAGCTTTTGGTCACTATTATGACATCCATATTCTATTAAATCATTCACTTCAGCCTACTGAAGAGACTTCAGTTGTCTCTCAACCCTCTTAATTTCAGCTCATTTAAATCTATTTGCCAGTTCCAACACTTGATAATTATGAATACAATTAAGCTTAGAGGGCCTAAGAAGTAATAGAGAAAGATTTTTTTTTTTGTTCTGACAAAGGGGGAAGATGTTTTAAAAAGTGGGGGGGGGGGAGAGGACGAGTGAATAATTGTGGGTAAGTGACTGAAAATGTGGGTAGACAGCTTTGCTGTGATTAAACTGTATTGTAACTGGACCCATTCATATGGAGGAAGTAACATATGAGTCAGCATGACTTAGAGTGGGCATGTGTCCTACTTTGCAGAGGACGGTCCTCTATTCAAAGGGCTGTGAGAGGATGGTGCTCTGTTTGAAAGTGTCCTCTATTTGAATGGTTGTGACAGCTGGTTGGCCCTGTGGGCAGCTGGTTGCCTACTGTGTGAATAGGATGCTGGACTTTGGTCTGATTCAGCATGGCTCTTCTTCTTATGTTCTTATGAAGGGCTGCACACTCCAAGTTTAATTTAAAGGTAACCACGAGAAGGGAGTGCAGTGGCCTTGAAGTTGCCCATCAACAGTACCTGGACAGCAGATTGAGCACCCACTATGACGAGTCATGTTGTATTTCTGTTTAAATTAAATTGACCCACAGGACAAAACAAATAAATAACTGCACAAGTTTGTATGTGTTAATTTACGTATGCTCTAAAGCAGTGTTCTCCAACCTTGGGTCCCCAGATGTTTTTGGCCTACAACTCCCAGCATGCCCCAGCCAGCTGGCTGGGGCATGCTGGGAGTTGTAGGCCAAAAACATCTGGGGACCCAAGGTTGGAGAACACTGCTCTAAAGTCTCTCTCTCTCTCTCTCTCTCTCTCTCTCTCTCTCTCTCTCTCTCAGGACACCCTTATTTGTAAAAAGGGATGCATGGGCAGGGGAGAAGAGGGCATTTCATTTCAGTACCCATGGACAGCAGGGTGGTGGGGCAGATGCCTCCCAGAGCTTTGGGGCTCCAAATGAAAGACTCGCGGCTCCAGCCCTAGTGGCCTGGCCTCTTTCCAAGGTAGTCTGTTCAAACAGCTTGGACCATCAGGAAGGACTTCCTAATTTTTCATCAATATCCCCTTTCCTGTAATTTGAACTCACTGGTTCAGATCCTACCCTCTGGTACAGAACCTCAGGATTGGAGGGGGGGGCAGATTCCCCCCCAGTGCTCCCAATCCAGCCATCCGGGTTCCTTTGAAGGCCCCACCCCTGACCTCTCCCTCTTCTACAACCGCCAATCATTTGGTGGCTTCCTGGTTTTTGTGCAGGTTTTTTTTTTTCCGTTCTAAAATTTTGAAACGCCTCTCCTAAGGCTTAATTACTGGTGGTAAGAGCTTTAAGCCAAAATATGCTTATATTTTTGTTTTGTTTTTAAATGTTTGACCCTGCCCCCTTTGCCTTTGGCTCCTCCCCTTTTGCCTTCAGCCACACCCACCACTGGAATGTGGCCCCCGAGCGGTTCTCCAAAATGGAATTCGGCCCTTGGGCTGAAAGAGGTTCTGCACCCCTGCTCTGGAGCCAATTTGCATCATCTATGTGACAGCCCTTCAGATATTGGAAGATGGCTACCAGATTGCCTCTACATCTTCTCTTCTCCAGGCTTCATATACTCACCTCCTTCAGCCTTTCCTCCTAGACCTTGGTCTTGCATGGTGATGATCCAGACTGCCACCACATTACAGGGCCTCAGGTTCCCTAGCTCCAAGTTTGTCCCTCAGCAGCAGTGGCCTCTTTGTGAATGCAAGGCCTGCTAATTACACAGAGAACTTTCACATCATTCTAGCAGCTGACGTTGCTGCATGCTCATAGTCGGAGACATCATTATGTGCTTCTCGCCATTGAAGTTTGGCTCATCGTCACACCTGATGAAGAAACACAGAGCTGGAGGGGGGGGGGAAACAGACGGCAGCAAGACTTTTGCTGGACATGTCGTTTGAGCAGTTACTGACCTTGAAGAAGACACACCACTTCTGCACAAGGTTATATGAGTGTGCTGTACCATATGATACGCAGAAAGAAAGAAAAATGTGGCCTTGAGGTCTCTCTCCTAACTTCAAAGAAGGGATAATGTATTTCATCTTGCAGCATTCATAAATTCTTTTGCCATCTCTGCAAAGAGAGTGAATTGTCTCAGGAATCAGCTGCCACAGGAGGTCAGAGAGTCGAATGAGAGGTCAGAGAGTCAAACTCTGCAGTGTGGTTTTAAGAAAAGAATAATTCGATCACCATTAATTACATTTGTAGATAAAGCATAGAGATAAGTAACAATAAGGCTTACTTAAAGGAAGGAACTCCAAATTAACCAGTGTTTTGTCTTGTAGAATAAGCCAAGTAGGTGATGGGTAGCTTGGGAGCAAAGGGCCCATTCATTCACACAATCTTTGGGTGTGTAGCAGCAGGTTGAAATTCCTCTGGCCAATAGCTCCATGCCCAATGTAGTCATGTGCAGCTATCATAATGTTCTCCATGGTGCAAACTCAAGAGTACAATCCAACCAATGTTCAGCACATGTTTAGGAGAGAACATAAGAACATAAGAAGAGCCATGCTGGATGAAACTAAGGGTCCATCTAGTCCAGCATTCTGTTCACACAGTGGCCAACCAGCTGTCCACGGAAACCCACAAGCGGGACATGAGTGCAACAGCACCTTCCTGCCCAAGTTCCCCAACAACTGGTGTGCATAGGCACAGTGCATCTGATACTGGAGGTAGCATATAGCCAATCAGGACTAGTAGCCATTGATAGCCTTCTCCTCCATTAATTGGTCCAATTCCCTTTTAAAGCCCTCCAAATTGGTGGCCATCACTACATCATCTTGTGGAAGTGAATTCCACATTTTAACTCTGCACTGTGTGAAGAAGTGCTTCCTTTTATCTGTCCTGAATCTCCCAGCTTTCAGCTTCATGAGATGACCCCTTTGGGTTCTAGTATTATGAGAGAGGGAGAAAAATGTCTCCCTATCCACTTTCTCTACACCATGCATAATTTTGTAAACCTCTGTCATGTCTCCCCTTACTCACCCTTTTTCTAAGCTAAATCATCCCAGCTGCTGTAACCTTTCCTCATAGGGAAGCTGCTTCAGTCCCTTGATCATTTTAGTTGCTCTTTTCTGCACCTTTTCCAATGAGAGGGGCTGTAACTCAGTGGTAGGACACCTGCTTTGCATGCAGAAGGTCCCAGGTTCAATCCTGGCATCTCCAGGTAGATCTAGGAGGGAATCCTGCCTAAAACCTTGGAGAGCTGCTGCCAGTCAGTGTCAACAGTTCTGGGCTAGACCAATGGACGGACTCTGAAAAAGGCAGCTTCCTATGTTCACATTTAAATCCCCATAAAATCAACAGCACATGACTTTAGTGGGATCATATCCTTGCTTTTCTTGAATGTGTTGGGTGACATGAAAAATGCTTTATCATGCACACAGCTTGTTGGCCACAGGCAGAGAGTTGACATAAACAGGAACTTCAAGTAGCTAGACGCCCAAAGGTTGTGTGAATCCGTTGACTCCTACTGGGAAAGGCCAATTCAAATGACATGGGGCTGGCTGCTGCTTCCGTCTTCTTCATTTCTGATTATTCAATATTTCAAACCTCATGATGACAAAAAAAATATATCAATAAGTTATCCAACAAATCTGTTCAAAGAATTAAAAAGAAGAAAACCAGAAAGAAACCATATTATCCCTAACAGTGAGTGTGGTTGTGTCACATCTTGAACTGTGTCATTACAATACATCGCAAACAAACTCCAACTTTCAATAAAACAATCCATTTGTTACCTTCACTCCCTTACTCTCACTAAATTGGAAAACTGAAGCATATAAGCCAGATCCTATATTTTCATGCACCACTCCTCAACTGATGGGGAATTCCCTCCTCCCTCTCTATAATCATATGTGCTATAGTGAAACGCTGCCCTGCTAATTCAATGTCAACTGCATTCACTTTGACCTTTATATATATATATATATATATATATATATATATATAACACCTCTGATAGGATCCAAGAAAACCTTATGTCCCAATATGTTTTTAAATTTCTTAATGGATTAAGATACATTAAAAATATTTTAGGGCAGGTCCAGAATATGTGGCATAGATTAGCCAGGCCAGATCCATTTCTCCAAGAATGGTTGAAAATCCCTGGGGAACATTTGCTCAGCCTCCCTCATGAAGTCTCTTCCTCCCTCAACTGTCACCCCCTTCAGCCATTCCAGCAGGCTGAACTGAGCAGGGATGGTGCTGTACTGAAAAGGCCTCAGGTCAACAGGACAAAAAAAAGAAAAAGAAAAAAAGCACAAATTTGCATATGCTAATTTACATATGCTCTAAAGCAGAGCTCTCCAACCTTGGGCCCCCAGATGTTGCTGGACTACAGCTCCCAGAATCCCTTGCCATTAGCCATGCTGGCTGGGTATGCTGGAAACTGTAGGCCAGCAACATCTGGGGACCCAAGGTTGGAGAGCCCTTCTCTAAAGTCTCTCTTTCTGTGTGTGTGTGTCTGTAAAGGACCCTGTCTCCTAAGGACACCCCTATTTGTAAAAAAAGTTATGTATGGACAGGGGAGAGGAGGGCATTTGATTTCAGAAAAAAACTCAGGCAGAAAGATTCAAGGGGAGGGCAGCAGGAGGCAAAGTACACATGTGGCAAAAAGTCCGCTCATCCAGGGGGATTGGATGAAACAGAGATCCTCAGGGCCCCTGTACCTTTCTTTCAGCAAGCACCCATGGATAGCAGGGTGGTGGGGCAGATGGCCTCCCAGAGATTCGGCGCTCCGAATGAAAGATTCGGGGCTCCAGCCCAGCCCTAGTGGGCCACCCCCTAACACCGCCTCTGGAACTGAGGGAGATGAGAGGGGGAAGCAAGGCCATTCCACCAACCCTGCTAAAATAATAAATCTCCCCCCCCCCCACTCCTCTCCATTCCCTTTTCCTTCTGTGTCATGTCTTTTTAGATTGTAAGCCTGTGGGCAGGGATTGTTCTTTTTAATTGATTATATATAAGCCCCTGCGGGAGCCTTTTTGGCTTGAAAACAGTTCAAATAAAGAAATAGATAAATATGAGGTATTAAATCCCATCTTTAAAACAATTTACAAACCTTTCCCTGAAGATCTATGCATAACATAGCTTATTTATCGATTTGTTTGAAATATTTCTCAGCCACCTTTAAGGGCAACGCCTTCTCAAGGCACCTTACATGATACAGTTCCATACCATAAAATCCCATACCATAAAGTCCCATACAATAATAAAGCAGCAAAAATTAATAAACTCAACAAAGCTTGTGACAGCAGGCTGCTTCATTTCTTTAAATAAAAATATGTGGTACTCCCATTAGGGATGACGTAGGATCGAGCCCTCTATCCATGCTCCGCTCATCTTTCACTCATGCAAGGCCTTGAGCAGGTATCCCCAGGCTTCTCTGGGACCCTGCCTGACATGGCTGGTTTCCTTTGTGGTGGCAAGGAGGAGGTAGTGATATCACTGCTCCCCTACAGTGCCAGTCGCCTCTGAGCACATGCAGGGCGGCCTCGTGCAGCTAGTCCTCTTGATGCATGCCCAGGGTGGGTTGTGGAATCCTCTCCAGCTTCCACCACCTGTCTGGAGCCTTGGCAGAGTGGAATGAAGTCATTCTGCTCCACACCAAACCTTTTTTTTTTTTTTTTTTTGCAGAAGAAGCAGAAGGCTCTGCTCCTTTCCAAGTTATGTGGAACATCTAACAGGATCAAGATACTTCACAGACAACAGGGATGCGGGAACCTCAGGTTCACAGACCAAACCTGGCTCATCTGGAGTCCTATTCTTGACCCCTGGGATTTCCCAGAGGGCCATGGCCCTTCATATGGCCCCACTTAGGGTGGCCACGTGCCCTCTTTTCCAGAGGACAGTCCTCTATTTGAAGGGCTGCCAGAGGGCTGTCCTCTATTTCAAAGGCATCCTTTATTTGAAGGGCTGCCCAGTCCAAGTCCGGTTTAAAGATAAAGAACCATCAGAAGAGACGGCTGGACCTTGAAGTTGCCCATCAACATCACCTGGACAGCAGACTAAGCACAGTTCACGTGATCACACTCACAGTCTTCCACACCACAGTCCGATGCACTGCATTTCTATTTCAGTTTTAATAACTATTTCTACACTTGCATCTCTATAAATTAGCATATGCAAGTGTTATGCAAATTGGTGTCCTCTTTTGTCCTCTGTTTGGGTGATGCATGTCCCCTTTTTGGGTGATTCGAAAGTGGCCACCCTAACCCCTTTCTTCTGGCTGCTGACTGTTTGGTGGCTAGGGGTGGTGGGCGATCCTCCGTGACCCAACCCGCTTCCGGCTCTGCGGATGCCACTGCTGTGCCCACTGAGCTGGGCTGAAAGCGAGTGAGCGTGCGCTGCGCTGCTCATCAGACTTCTGGGTTCCTGGCGGGCTGCTGTTTACATAGAAAATGCCTTAAGATACGTCAAAAGCGGCCGCAATTTGCGCAAATAACTCAAATTGCAGCCGCTTTCGGTGTATCTTAAGGCATTTTCTACATAAGCAGTAACAGCTGGGAACCCGGAAGTCACTTCCCTGGCTCAACTGGAGAGGGTTCAGAGGCGGGCAACAAGGATGATCAGGGGACTGGAAACAAGGCTCTATGAGGAGAGACTGAAAGAACTGGGCATGTTTAGCCTTCAGAAGAGGAGACTGAGGGGAGATATGATCGCATTCTTCCAGTACTTGAAGGGATGTCACACAGAGGAGGGCCAGGATCTCTTCTCGATCATCCCAGTTTGCAGGACACGGAATAATGGGCTCAAGTTATGGGAACCTAGATTCCACCTAAACATCAGGAAAAATTTCCTGACTGTCAGAGCAATAAGACAATGGAATCAACTTGTCAGTCAACTTGTCAGTCTTTTGGACTTTAAAAAAGCCATAAAGACTGAACTCTTCCGGCAGGCCTATCCGGCGGAATTTTAGGATGTTTTAAAGATGTTTTAAAGATGTTTTAAAGATGTTTAAGATGTTTTTAGGATGTTTTAAGATGTTTAATAGTATATATTGTGTTGTTTTAGTTTAGGTATTTTATATTTTCTGTTGTTCCCCGCCTCGATCTAGATGGAGAGGCGGGTAATAAATAAAATATTATTATTATTATTATCAACTACCTAGGGAGGTGGTGGGCTCTCCCACTCTGGAGGCATTCAAGGTGCAGCTGGCTGCCTATTAGCTACTGAGCCATGTTTAAGGTTATGTTATTGTCATACAAAGCCCTAAGCATTAAGCAACTTAGGACCAGGATACCTAGCAGACCAGCTTCCCTTATATATACCCATCCAACCATTAAGATCATTAAGACCGACCATTAAGACCATTAGAGCAATACGACAATGGAACCAACTACCTAGGGAGGTGGTGGGCTCTCCCACTCTGGAGGCATTCAAGGTGCAGCTGGACAGCCATCTGTCGGGGATGCTTTGACCTGAATTCCTGCATTCCTGGATTCCTTGTAGGCCCCTTCCAACTCTACTTTTCTATGATTCTATGATTCTATGAACTCAGGAGAACGCGAGTCGAGCCAGGCAAGGAAGGAAGCCAGATGGAGTTCGGGGTGGGTGGGTTTTGAGCCTGGCCAGTCTGCCGGATTTCCACCCCCTGAACGAAATCCTCGCACATCCCTATTGGTGGCTTCCCAGCTTTTGCACGTGTTCCCTGCCCCCCCCACCCTTCTAAAAGGTTGAACTGCCTCTCCTAAGGCTTAATTACTGGCAGGAAGAACTTTAGGCTAAAATATGCTGGTATCTTTGGAACTTTGGCCATGTCCCCTTTGCCTTTGGTCTCACCAGTTTGCCTCCCGCCCTGCCCACCACTGGAATGTGGCCCCTGAAATGGAATTCTGCCCTCAGGCTGGCACAGGGTCAACACCCCCGACTTACACGATTTCAGTACTCACTAGAACAGCCCTGAGACTGCTGTTTTGGATTGGGGTGGGGCTGAGCGTCAGAGAACAGTGACTTCCTGAGGTCGCTTAAAGCCACCGTGCTGCAGAGGTTCCTTTTCAGCCGCATACCGCATATTCCTAATGTACAACGCATTCTTTTCTCCCCCCCCCCTGCCCTTCTTTTTTGTCGGAAAGGTGGCCCCGCATGCTGAAAAGCACTCTGTAATTGTTAAGCACACCTGTTTTCAAATACCTCGGCAGAAAAAGAAGAAAGAACCCTATTTGGTTTTCTCCTGCGAGAAGGCTATAGTACAAGTTCTGTTAAGCCTTTGACACCCAGCCAAAAAAAACATTGTTTATGTAAACCTGAGCACTATGGACTGTATTCACACACACACACACACACACACACACAGACGGGTATTTTGCACTTCTCTCGATGAATTTTAGGTTGGAATTCTACTAAAGGCCATCCAGTTCGGCAATAACCATTGCAGCTTTGTCACGAGGCCGTTGGGGAAGAGAAGTACGGGTGAGTGGTTTCGGTAAGCAAACATAGCAGATGAAATTTCATTGAGAGGATAGGACAGATTCCTATATACTCTTTTTTCTTCTTCTCTAAAGTAAAGCGAATGCGCGCGGTTACGACAATGCCTGGCTGTGGAAGGGCCCAAAGGAGAGCAAGGAGTTGTTGATTATGCTCGCTACCAAGGGAACTGGGGCCTGCAGGAGGTGCTCTTCCCCCAGAAATATTGCAGCTTGGGAAACCTGCCAAGGAAGCAGGTAGACCAGGCAGGCCTTAATTTGTGAGTTGGGATGGGTGGATCTGTCTATTTCTAGCCCACATCAATTTCCAGTGGAGCAGTTCAATAAGTTTAGACCCAACGGTCTTCTGGAGGCCCACCACCTTCCATGGATATGTGTATTATCTCAGTTGTGAAGCCCATGGCTGCCATGTCTCTTCACCCCACAAGCCCCATCCCATGCTTTACATTTTCTACATTTCTGATACGTTAGAATGACAACAAAACTGTTTGCCAGTCCTGATTTTTTTAAAAAATATATATTCTGAACAGGTGCAGTTTTGCATTTGAAACTCGTGAGAGTGTTGGGGCTGGGACTCAGGAGATCCGGGTTCTAGTCCCCGCTTGGCCATGAAACTCACTGGGTGACTTTGGGCCAGTCACTGCCTCTCAGCCTAACCTACCTCGCAGGGTTGTTGTGAGGATAAAATGGAGAGGAGGAGGAGGAGGACTATTTAAGCTGCCTTGGGTTCCTTGCAGGAAAAAAGGCAGGGTATAAATATAATCAATAAATAAAATAAAGAAATAAAAAATAAATATAATAAATAAATAAATGACTCCAGGAATAGAATGGAGTTTGGTTCCATTGCCCTAATCACCTGCCACTCTCTGGTGATCATTTGCGGGGGGGGCCCCTGGAATTTGGCCCCAAGGTTGAGCCCTAGATGCACCACTGTCAATTTCACATATATTCATTCATAAATCCATTCCATCCCAGTTCCACTGGTGGTGGTGGTGGTGGTGGAATCAGCACAAAAATTCATATTTGAACCTATTTTCTTCACAAAATATGCACGTATAATCGTATTTTATCACACAAGGTCAGGGGTAGTACTAGGTGCTGAACAGATCCAGGGTTCAGGCCCACAGGACAGAAAAGAAAAGAAAAAAGCACAAATTTGCACATGCTAATTTACATATGCTCTAAAGTCTGTTTGTGTGTGAGTGTCTTGAAAGGACCCTGTCTCCTAAGGATACCCCTATTTGTAAAAAGGTATGTATGGACAGGGGAGAGGAGGGCATTTGATTTCAGAAAAAACCTCAGGTAGAAAGATTCAAGGGGAAGGCAGCAGGAGGTGAAGCACACGTGGGCAAAAAGCCAGCTAGTCCAGGGGGATCGGATGCAGCAGAGATCACCAGGCCAGGCCCCTGGACCTTGCTTTCAGCAAGAGCCCATGAACAGCAGGGTGGTGGGGCAGAGGGCCTGCCAGAGATTTGGGGCTCCAAATGAAAGATTCAGGGTTCCAGCCCTAGTGGGCCACCACCAATACCACCTCTGCATGAAGTACTTTCTAAACACATTTCCCCCTAAAATATGCATTTCAGAATCCATTTTGGTACCTTTTTTGAGCCAAGAACTGTATGGCAAAATGCAAAGGATAACTACATTCCAATCTGCACATTCACCCAGGAGGTGAGGATTCAGTCAGTTCACATCAGAATTTGCAAAGCATTCAGAATTCCTTGGGTGCCCCTATTTGTGAGGCGTGTGGCTGGAAAAATAAGGGACTTAGATATAGAACCTGTTTGCATTTGAGGGATCAACCCTGGGACATCTGAAGTAAGGGAAGTCTTTGAGAGGATCAACAAACATGGAGCTCCTTTACCTTTTTATATAGGGAGGAACAATTTTAGGTGCTCTCATAATAATAATTCCCTCGAATAGCAAATGTCGGTGGTCGAGTGCGCCTATCAGCTTGGAAGTGAAACAGGGCCAGCCCCCAAATAAGGTTGTGTGGTTTCTTTCTACCTGCGTGGGCTACTCTCTAGGAACACAGAAGTATATAGGTTTCTAAATTAAAATAAAAAGTGTTTTATACACACAATCAAATGTGACTTGTTTGCTTCCAGGACCTGTGAACTTCCAGTAGGATTTTTAGAATGTGGTGGGCGTGTGGATAAGAACATTCGGGAGCAGCGGTGGGGAAACCTTATCCTGCAGAGAGCCACATTCACTCGGGGTGATCTCCTGGGGGCCATATGAGTGGACCAGACCTAAAAGTGAGCAGGGCCACCATTTTTTCTCTCCCTCTCCCTGTCACCTCTCCCTCCCTCCCCCCTCCTCATATTCCATTCTCCCCCAACTCTCTTTTCCTCTTTTTTCCCACCCAGCAGGCCTGAACTGGTTGTTGCTTCCAAAGGGCTTTTGAAATTAGACTGAGGTCCATAATGCAATGTCTGGAGAGAGGAAACTTTTGGATTTTAATATCAAAGATGGGAACCGTTGTTACATTTTTGGGGGGTGTGGGGTCGGGGGACACACAGTGCTACCCAGTTACAGCTATATGCCCGAATCCTGGATTTCTGCTTAGTTTTCTATGGACAGCTCTCGATTCTACTGCCAGGGAAGAGAAAAAGGGAGTCTAAGGGGACTGGAAATTCAGCAGATTGTGAGTCTACTCTAGGCATTATGTCAGGGGTGGGCAACTTGCGGCCTTCCAGACGTTTTGGCCTACAACTCCCATCAGCCCTAGCCAGCATAGCCAATGGTGAAGGGAAATGGGAGTTGTAGGCCAAAACGTTGGGAGAGTCACAAGTTGCCCACACCTGCATTAAGTCTACGGATAAGAGCCATTGGGCAATGGAATTGGGCAGTTCTCAAACTGTGGTCCATGGACCAGAAGTGGTCTGGGAGTTTTGTCTGCCTTATACAAATCTATGATCTGGCCACATTTGGGATACTGTGTACATTACAAAAAAGATAACCTAGAACTAGGAAAGATTCATGGCAAGTACAATGATCAAGGGGTTGGAACAGCGTCATCTTTATATAAAGACAGGCTAAAGGGATAGGGATTTTTTTTTTTTTTTTAGTTTACATTGAATTCTCACATATAAGGATCAGGGAGAAGAGCTGAGAAGGAGGATTTAATCTGAGACCAGGTTCACCAGTACCTATCCCTGGACTATGCTTAATACATCCATGATCAAACCTGGAGTATGTAAAACATACCCTTGAACATGTGTAGAATGCATTTCCCTTTACACTGAATAATCAGAGCCCATGTCTAACAGTTCCGGGGAGAATGCATCGGCCTTTTCAGGATGTGAGGTGGTTTTGGTGATATATCTTTCAGGAAGGTGTGAACCCTAAAACCTCATCTCACATCTTAGAAATTAACTGCTGGTGAAAAGCAACTGTTCTAGGTAGGGATGTACGGATTTTGTCTGTGTTTTATGGATTGTCAGGCATCTTTCATTCCATCATCTGCTCACTGATGGAAGCAGATTTTTTTAAGGGATGTACAAGAATTTTGTTCTGCTTGAGTAATTGTGCATTAGCACTAATGCTCATTGGCACAAGTGTGAATTTGCGCATATTCCTTGCCCCCCAAAGTAAAAAGCCAGTCCGCCAGGTCTGCAAGACCGTGGAATCCGTGTGACTTGAAAAAAGCCGATCCACTGCATAATCCACAGGTCGGATTCATGGAAACCCAAATTCATTTGAATCCATTGAGGATTACTCTGAAATCCCTAGTTCTAGGCTGTGCAAATACAGTGAGAGATACGTCAGCCGCAAAGATGCAACTGCAACATAACCCATTAACCAATTATACTTTTCCGGCTATTCATTTACGCACACACAGAGGAGTAGTATTTCATTTTGGAACCTCCTGAAGTGATACAACAAAAGAAGCAAAGCTACCTCAGATGAGCTGACTTTGGCAGCTTCCCTGAACTTGGATGAGCTGATGCCCAGGGGTATTGTAGGGGTTAAGTACTAGTCTGCAGCTACCCTCTTCAGTACCAGTAGGAACATGAGCTAATTAGCTACCAGCATTATTTAATTGCAGGAGTTATTAGTGGAGCATAAGCAGAGCCAGGTTGAATGGGATGTTGAATGTGTTTTATATATATATATTCTTTCTTACACACACACACACACACACACTCTCGGGCTGTATTGCTGAGTGTGTGTGTGCTACATTTTTTAGTGTTTTGCCCTAGCTCATCTTCTCTTGTGTAGGAGCAGTGCCTTTTGAACACCTGGATTTACCCTAGGGTTGCCTTGCCACAGGAAAGATAGCTTCTTTTCTCTGTCCAGAAATCCTATTGATATCACAACCTCTTCCCTGAAGGCACAAAAAGAGATGAGAGATGAAATGCTGAAGGTATGCTTTTCTGAAAGGCCCGGTGGCTCTCTTATGAGATCCAGTTTACCCAAGGCCCCAAGATGTTTAGTGATGAAGTGAGCATTCAGTGTAAGCTTGCTTGATAGGTAGGTGGCCTGGTGTCCTACTTTACAGAGGACAGTCCTGTATTTGAAGATGTCCTCTATTTGAATGGCTGTCCAGTCCAAGTCTGGTTTAAAATAAAATAAAAAGTGTTTCATACACACAATCAAATGTGACGTGTTTGCTTCCAGGACGTGTGAACTTCCGGTAGGATTTTTAGAATGTTGTGGGCATATGGATAAGAACATTTGGGAGCAGCGGTGGGAGAACCTTAAGTCAGAGAACCTTAAGGAGTGATAGTAGTGACCTTGAATTTTCCCATCCACCTGGAGAGCAGACAGGTCATCTAGGGTGCAATCCTATGCATGTTTAGACAGCAAAAAGTCCTACAACTCCCAGCATCCCAGGTGAGATCTATTGTATTTCTATTAAAGTTATAGTGATCATTTCTAAATTTGTGTGTTTCTCTATAACTTAGTATATGCAAGTGTTATGCAAATTGGTAAATTTTTGATGATGCATTTTCCCTATCTTTGGTGATGCGTAAGTGGCTGCCCCAGTGCTTGACTACGCGAGCCCCAAATGGTTGTGGCAATCAATCTAATATGGGCAGAGACAACCTCACTATTTGTGAGGTTTGAGGGGATCTTGGTGAATCCCCCTCCTTAAAGTTTGTTGGGGTGGTGTGCTTCATAACTTGGCAGAGTGGCAGATTTTCTTTCTTTCGTTTTTTTAATTTTAAGGACCGGCAAAGCTCCTGACAGATAGCTTCCTGGCGGCCACCATTTTGTTTCCCCCACAATGCTCCAGACCATAATTTTTTCCAGTGCACTAAAGGAAAACAGAATGGTGGCTGCCAGCTAAATTGCAGCCAGCTGAAGCTCAATCCTTCTGGGTGGGATGGTGGGTAAAGGCAGGCATCAGCTCAATGGGCCTTACCAGGATGCAGGGACCCCTACAGTTGTTTGAGAATGCCGTTTTCTGATGGTGAGCCTGCGGCTAATCTAATGCTAAAGGGAGAATTCCAGAAAGGCAGCCCCAATGCTAATGTTGCCCCAGAAATGTCCCCTTAACAGAAATGTCTGGGGAAATTTGGGGTGCATCCTCAGGCAGAATACTTGAGAAATTTTGAAGAAAGCCACAAGAAGTTCAGTAACACCAGCCAATTTTCTCTGGAATTCTGCATATCCCTAGACTGCCGCAGGCCAAATGTTGCAGTCTTGAGTCTTCCTCCATGCTACTCTATCCCATTCCCCCACTGGTTTTCTGTATCCTCCTCTCCCAATGGCCAGTTAGCATCCCATTGGACACTGAGCATGCTCAGTCCCCATTAGGCTGATTTGGGGGATTCCCCCACCCAGTTTTTCCCCCTAGTGATTTTTTGTACTTCCACAAACCTACAACTCCCAGCCAGCCCTATCCAGCACAGCCAATGGCTGAGGGATGGTGGGAGTTGTAGTTCAAACCAACTGGAGGGCCACAAATGGCCTACCGTGGCTGTAAGACACGGGTGGTGAACCTGCAGGCCGTGTGCTGGATGCAGCCTATGGTCTGACTCTCATTTCATCCAGGCTACTGGGCTCTTCCTGCCCCGCTCTGCACACTCCAGTTGGACAGTGGGTGGGTGGTTGTGATGAGGGACACATTGCACTTCTGCTTTCTGTGACAGGGAAAGTCAAAAGTGTGTGTGTGTGTGTGTGTGTGTGTGTGAGACAGAGAGAGAGAGAGAGAGAGAGAGAGAGGGATTTGCAGACAACCCTGTGTGGGGCAGCAGTGTGGTAGAAGTATTTATTTATTATATTATTTATTATATTTATATCTCACCTTTTTTCCTGCAGTGAACCCAAGGTGGCTTACATAATCCTCCTCCTCCTCCTCCTCCCTCCTCCTCCTCCTCCTCCTCCTCCCTCCTCCTCCTCCTCCTCCTCCTCCTCCTCCTCTCCATTTGATCCTCACAACAACCCTGTGAGGTAGGTTAGGCTGAGAGTCAGCGACTGGCCCAAAGTCACCCAGCGAGCTTCATGGCCGAGCGGGGACTGGAGCCCGGATCTAGAAGTAGTAATAGTAATACTATCAACAACAACAACAACGTTTACATTTTCGCAGGCCTTTTAAATCTTGCTGCAGCTTTTAATACAGTTTTATTCCTTATTTTAGATTCTCTGCTCTTTGTTTGTGATCTTATTTTGGAGATTATTTCTATGCAGCCTCACATTTTATTGTGTTACTCTTTCTATTGACCGTGGTTTTTCCTGTTTGTTTTTATTCGGTAGTCCTCTTTATTATAGCCTAAAATACTGAAAGTAAATTGACAACGATGTCACACATGCTGCAATGATCCAGTTCCTGGCAAGTCAACCTTTATGTCCCTTTCTCTGAGAATCACCTGTATCCAAAGCATAATCTACCATTTAAGTCAGTGTTCTCCAATCTTGGGTCCCCAGATGTTTTTGGCCTACAACTCCCAGCATGCCCCAGTATGCTGGCTCAGCTTGTCTGAGCGTGGACAGCTAAGCAGGGTCAAGCCTGGTTATTACTTGGATGGGAGACCCCTCCTCTAGTTTCCTGCACTTGAGCAGGGGGTTGGACTCTATGGCCTTGTAGGCCCCTTCCAACTCTATGATCTATAAATCTATGAAACCCAAGGTTGGAGAACACTGATTTAGGTGGATCCAGAAGCTCTGAAGGACTGGGGAGGGGGTTCTTTTTCCACGCTGTGAACTCACCGTTTAAAAAAGCGGGCAGCTATGACTGTTGAAAGCTGGTCTATTTAGTTCCACTTGTTACCGCAACACCATGCTGAAATGTTGCTTCTTCCTTGGTTCATCAGCTGTGGTGCACATTGGTAGCTGCACTCAGTCAATGTCAAGGCATCGCCAAGCCATGTGTAGCGGCCACGAGAATGAGTGGAGCACATCACACTGTTGTATGTAGATACAGAGGTTAAACCCAAACACATGGGGGGGAAAGTGACGCTGGAAGCACTTGGGAACAGCTGGGCCTGATGAATAACTCAATTGGATGCCATGAGGAACAAATTAAACAAGTGACTGGAGACCAGGCCTGCTCCTGTGACAGACACTTTAATCAGGAAGTCAAAGGCTGATTGACAAGATGAAAAGCTGGATGACATGAAAAATGGAAACAGAAGGAACAACACAAGAAAAGGGCACACAGGGTCAGCACGCTGACAAAAATAATCAAGTACGACAGGCCATAATCCAATCTTTGAATGTTTGGCATGGGGCTAGTTATGAGAGTTTGCAGCCAAGAGGAAAGGAACTATTATTAAGTGCAAGGAACAAGCCACCATTCTGGGTCTCACACGGACGTGAGCGAATCCGAATTTTTCCCTTCCCCTGTGCAAGGGAAGGATGGGGTGGGGGAAAAGTTCCTGTTGCATTTCAGAGGGTGATGTTAAAATGCACTACTGCTTGAGAAAATCTGTTTCAGGGCTTTAACAAATATCATAACATTACCAAAAAATCCTGTTGAAAAGGTGATGATGTTGAAAAGGTAGAAATATGAAAGCTATTCAAGTGATTAAAAAAAAGAAGTGCTAGATGAATCAAGTTATTCCTGCATGATTTCCAGAATGGTAGCAACTGAGTTGTTGTGCTGCAATCCACAAATTATTTACTAAAAGTCTTGTTGACTTCAGTAAAATTGCACGATAGGATGGGCCTAGAAAACATGTGACTTTAGGAAGGGGGGCCACAATCCAGAGTCCCTGCAGGACTAGGCTAGAGTCATAGGAGCGTCTCCAGCAACACCAAGTGGGCCGCTCAACAAGATCTGCCATGGATGGCCTTCTCCTTGTCCCTTCAGCCAGAGCAGCTAGACTGGTGGGGACGAGGAAGAGGGCCTTTTCTGTGGTGGCCCCCGTACTGTGGAACTCTCTCCCGAGTGACCTCCGCCATGCCCCCTCTCTGATGAGCTTCCGTCGCTCATTAAAAACCTGGTTGTTCAGGCGGGAATATGGGGTGGGTTAAGATTTTAAAATTTTTATATTGTTTTAATGTATTTTATTGCATTTATGTATTTTATTCTGTGTACATCGCCCAGGGTGGCCGGTTGCCGGCCAGATGGGCGATAAATAAATATTAATAATAAATAAATAAATAGGGGTCCCTATTCAAATCTAGATCTGCAGGGTCCGTTCATAGAACCATAGGAAGCTGCCTTATACCAAGTCAGACCATTGGTCCATCTAGCCCAGTATTGTCAATACTGACTGGCAGCAGTCTCCAGCATTTCAGGAAGGAGTTTTTCCACCCCTACTGGAGATGCCGGGGATTGAACCTGAGACGTTCTGCATACAACCCAAGTCCTCTGCCACTGAGCCATGGTCCTTCCTCTCAAACTGTTCTCCAGTTTGAAGTCTCCAAGCTCACTGATTTGAGCTGGAAGCTGGAATGCAATATGCCAAAGATGCTCTATAGACCAGGCATAGGCAAAAATCCAGGCTCCTACTTACTGCAGACCTGGCCAATCCAAAGGTTTCATACCTAGAGAAAGCAGACCTAGCTTCAACCATGCATGCATGGTTGAAGCTAGTTACATCCAGGCTAGACTAGTGTAATGCACTCTACATGGGGACTGCCTTTGAAGACAACCCAGAAATGTCAGCTGTTGCAGAGTGCAGCTGTTTGTGGTGGGGCCAGGTGATCAGGACATACTCCAGAGATGCCATAACAGTTGCATTGGTTACTGGTGTGTTTCTGGGCCCAATTCAAAGTTCTGGTTTTGACCATTAAAGCCCTAAATGGATGGGGGACAAGTTATTTAAAGGACTACCTACGCACATGTGAAACCCCCCCCCCCCATGCTTTATGATCAGCACTGGAGGCCCTACTCATTGGCCTGTCTTTAAGATCAGATCGATTAGTGGGCACTAGGCATAGGGCCTTCTCAGTAGTGACCCTTAACTTATGGAATCCCCTTCCAAGGTAAGCAGCATTGGCCCTCCTCCGGTGCGGTTTGAAAAAGCTTTGAAAACCCACCTGTTTTGAGTGGCTTTTAATGGACAAGTCTTATTGGTCATGCTTGTATTTTATTGATGTTTCATTGTGGTGGCTCAGGAAATGTTGCCTTACCCTGGCTGAATTATATTTTAATGCATTTGGGTGTTTTTGCATTTATGTATTTTATAGGTATATTCTCTCATATTGCATCTTTATTTTGTATTTTGTTTCCTGCCTTCAGTGGAGTCGGTCCAGAAAGGTGGCTGATAAATATTTAAATAAATGAATAAATGAAATATTGCCTGCCAATCAGAGGGGCTGTGGTGGTTGAACATCCATCTTCCCTTCTATGCCTGAGCAAATACAGTCCTGGGTAGTTCTCTAGGCTGGGTCACAGACTACCAGGGTTTCTAATTCAAGTCACTGGTCCACCTATTCCATGTCAACAGTTTATGTACCACACTGCATGGACACTTCCTTATATATAAGAGTAAAACACAAAAGCAGAGTCGCCACTGTGCATGTGCCAAGTGTTTCCCTCTTATAAAAGCCCCTGCACATATGGAGCATATCAGAACTGCCACTGCGGGATCACAGCCAATGCCTCTAATGTGGGAACAGCTAAGTGGAGGCCTAAGGCTACCAGATGTCTCTTATTTTAACAGAACGTTAGTCATTCCATAATAGAGGTTTATAAAATTATGCACGCTGTGGAAAAAGTGGATTGAGATTCTCTCTCTCTCTCTCTCTCTCTCTCTCCTGCCTTATTATATTAGAGCTGAGGTAGGGTGGGGTTCACCCATTGAAACTGATGGGTGGTAGATATGGGACAGACACAGAACAAGACTTTTTCTTCTTCTTCACACAATGCATGGTTAATGTATGGAATGTGCCACTCCAAGGCATGGTGACAGCCACTGGCTTAGATGGCTTTAGAAGGAGACTATACTATTCCATGGACAATAGATCTATTAACCCCAATTACCCATGATAGATGAATGAAACCTCCATGTTCGGTAGGGTGGTCCTGCGTCCCACTTGACAGAACACAGTCCTCCATTGGCAGGTGTCCTCTCTTTGAAAGGCTGTCCAGTCTAAGTCCAGTTTAAAGTTAAAGAATCCTAAGAAGGGAGAGGAGGCAGGGGTCTTGAAGTTGCCCATCGATGGTTAGTACCTGGACAGCAGATGGAGCAGGCACACAGGTCACCTGGTCCCAGGCTTCCCCACTAGGGTGAGATGTATGGTATTTCAATTTAAATTATCATAATCTTTTTTCAGTGTGCATCTCTACATAAAAATTAACATTTGCAAATGGTATGCAAATCCACACCCTCTTTTGTCCTTGGTGAGGCGTTCCCCCTTTTTTGTTGATGAGTGGTAGGAATGGACAAATCTGTCAATTTTGGTTTCTCTCAGTTTCTTATTTTTTTCGATCTTAAGTTTGGCTCATCTTGAATTTAGAGAATTTTTTTAAAAAACGAATTCATAAGCTTTTTTTGGTAAATGTTTCTCCAGATGTGGGCTTCCTGGAAACATCTTGCTGGCCACTGTTGGAAGCCATATGCTGTCTAGATGGAACCTTAGTCTGATTCAGCAAGGAGCTTCTTAGGTTCACTATGACTGCCCTTCATGCCAGAACGCTACAGTTCTATAGCTTAAGATTAATGTCTCCACTGTAATATTACTCTACAGAAAATATACATTATGGGTTTTTTTGTTTTTGTTTTTAAACACCCCCCCCCCCAAGATTCTCATTCAACAACATCAGGTCCCTGAAAGAGAATAGGTAGTTAGTGTAAGTGGGAAGGGCTGTATCAATGACTGAGCATGAGCTTTGCATGCAGAAGGTCCCCGGTTCATCCCTGACATCTCCAGGTAGGTCTGGGAAAGGCCACCCCCATTTGAAACCCTGGGGAGCCAGTGGTTATCAGTGTTGACAATACCGAGATGGAAGTTCTAATGGTCTGATTGGCTGCATGGCAGCTTTCTTTGTTGAGATGGGACCATAGGCACCTGATTTGCATGCAGAAGGTCCCATGTTCGATCTCCAACATCAAAGGCTGCCTGAAACCTTGGAGAGCTGCTGCCAGTCAGTGTAGAGAGAATGCTGAGCTAGATGGATTAGTGCTCTACTAACTTAATATAATGCCACTTCTTTTGTTCTCTTATAAATATGTCTTGATTTCCGCTAGGATTTACTTTAGTCACCCCAGTTAAGGGAGGAGCTGGTGCATTCTGTTCTGGGTTTTCTTTCAGGGTAGTCCCATTTCTAGGACATTGTGATCCTTGGTTAAAGGTATGTATGATACCTGGAGTTTTTATCCAGGAAAGAAACATGTCTAGGTCACAACCATCAGCTGACAATCCCAACAGAGCATTGGATCTAATACCCAAAGGCTGTATACTAGGAGTGGGGAACCTCTGACCCTCTAGATTTTGTTGGACTCCACTTACCATTACCATTGGCCATTACCATTACCATTGGCCATTACCATTACCATTACCATTGGCCATTACCATTACCATTACCATTGGCCATTACCATTGGCCATTACCATTATCATTATCATTATCATTACCATTACCATTACCATTACCATTGGCCATTACCATTATCATTTCCATTACCATTACCATTACCATTGACATTATCCCTTACCATTGGCCATGCTGTCTGGGGCTGAAGGGAGCTGGCATATACAAGATGGTGGTGGGGCAGCTGGGGGTCCCTGTGATGAGGAACCTCCAACTACCCCACCACCATCTTGTTGGGATTCAGCTTCAGTTTGATAATTCTCATCCACTCAACCATGGTTGCCAGAAACTGATTTGAGATGCCCCTGGGCTTGTTGAGAAGAAATACTGAGTTGAGGATCGTCAACATGCTGATATTTCCTCACTGACTTGGAAACCGTGGATGTCTCCCAGTTTTCTTTTTTCATAGATGTTAATGTAAATGAAATGTAACTTAGGATGCAATCCTATGCATGTTTAGACAGAAAAAAGTCCTGCAACTTTCAGCATTTCCCAGCCAGCATAGCCCCTCTATAGTGGCCTCCTAGTTATAGAATGCTTTCCCCAGAGACGCTCACCTGGCACCTACAGTAATAACTTTTCACTGCCAAGCAAAGACATTTTTATTCACCCAGGCTTTTCGAAGCTTTATTCTAATGTTTATAACATTTTAATTCAATTAACGTTGCTGAAGTAAAGATATGTTTTAGACCATTTGTCACTTGGGATGTGGTTTTAAGCCCTGAGGATTGCTCTCATGCTTTTGTGTATTGTTTGTGATAGTTCTCATTTGTTCGATTTTAGTATTTACTTGATTATATTCTTATCGATAAACTGTTTGCACACGTATGAGGAGAAAATGAAGAGCCAGACACAGAAATATGGTTTCAAATCAGGGCCACATTTATTAAATCAAAGCAGGGATGGCCATTTACCCCCCTCCACTCGTCCCACGACACGTGGCGCCCGGCAGCTGCGGCGCTCAGCTGACTTCTGGGTCCACGGCACGTCACTACTGGGTCCCCGGTGCTGCGTTTTTTATGTAAATACCAAGGTAAACTACCTTAAAACTGCCACAATTTGCTATTTGCGGCCGTTTTAAGGAAGTTTACCTTGGTATCAGCCACCTTTCTGGACCGACTCCACTGAAGGCAGGAAAAAACGCAGCGCCAGGGACCCGGAAATGACACGCCGGGGACCTGGAAGCTCCTTTCCTCGCGGGCTGGGACCGCATGGAATCTCCTTCCGCGCGGAAACTTGTGACGAAGCCGGGCCAGGTAAGTCTTCACTGAGCTCGGGTGGGTGGGAGAGTGGGGCGATTTCACTCTGTTCCTCCCCCCCTCGAAATTCTCGGCCATCCCTAAAAGATCAGCGAAGGGAGAAGTGCGGTTCCAATCTAAACTGGCCGTTGACCAGTAAAACAAGTTTGGGCGAAAGCATCCTAACTGGAGTGGCGGCGCCTTGACTCGCCGCCCTCCAGTTGCACTCCATTTAGAGCTGGAGGGCCTTACCTGTGTCCCCTCCCATCAGCACCGCAAGACAACCAATTTAGGTGAGAAGGGTAGACCCCAAGGCAGCCCAATCTCCCTCATGCTAGGGCACATGACATTAGCAAGGGAAGCCTCGGGTTGTTGCCAGTCACCTTGAAAGTTGCCATTGGATGATCACCGGAACCCTAGCCCCCACTGCCTATTTCCGCACTTCCCGCAATATGTGACTGCATTAAATAATCCCAATTGGAATGAATCAAAATTGAAAAATTAAGAAATCCCAGCCGGACTCACAGTGTAGAGTAGGTGAAACTCGCCCATTGCCTCCGACCAATTAAGACAATGAGCCAAAATTCCTACATGTCAAAAGCTGGTGCATTTCCCCAGTCAATCGCCAGGGTGATTAATACTAGATGACACCATGGGATGCCATCGTGGCAAACAAAACAAAACAAAACCACCAACAAAAACACTTCAGAAGAATGTTTTCCTCCAGTTTACAGGTCACCAAAATGACTGAACTGAAATGGTTGCTAAAATAAAGGAAAAGTTGACATAGAAGGGGTGCATAGAGGAATAAAGAAAGGAGATGCTTTTAGGAAGGACTGGCAAAAATATATAGACTATATGGAGAGAACAAAAGGAATCGAATAGAATAACCTTGGTAAAAGCTTATAGAAATCTGTGGGACTCATGAAAAGAAGAAGAGTATAAAGGAATGAAATAAGATAAATCAACATACTACACTGGAATAGAAATTGAAAATAAAAGATAGAAGATGAAAATTTTGAAACTGACCAAATTTGGGGAGGGATTATGTATTACTATTATGTAAAATAATTTTTTTTAATGAAATGGTTGCTAAATTGCAGGCCAGCCTGCAGCTCAGTTAACCCAAAGAACTTGGTTTTATGATGGTTTTATTCTATTGAATCTGCCCGTTTGTACTGCAGCCCAAAGAGACGAAGAAAGACTGACTGGTTAAAACTGTTGGCACAAGGTATCAACTGAGGATGTGCATGCCTTCCTTGTCAAGAGAAGTGCCAGCTTCCCTATGGTGCCCTACCAAAGTTCCTAGCCATTCATGTGGAAGTTTGCCACACTCGGATCGAAGGAGTTCACTCTCCATATGCGTTCATTGTTGTTCTTTTGAGCAAGACTACCATCAAGAATGACAGTTGGTTTTAACACCAACTGTGATAAACACAATAGCAAGTGAACTTTGAGAAGCAATTAAAATAAATTAAAATAAATTAAAATAAAATAATAACAATAATTCACCAATGATTCATCAGATGGTGGCAGGGTTTTGAGCCACATCTATTAACCAGTGAACTACAGGTGCTGATTCAACATAGATCAGTGAGGGATGCCATATGTGCTGATCAGGCAGAAACTGCCCCTCCTTCCTCCAGGCAAAACTCAACATGGCCAACACCAGATGGAAATGTGGCCTTCGATGCCAGTGTCGGGGTCCTTGAGTTATTTTAGAATTCAAAATATAGGGTCGACAGGAAACAAGGAAATATAATTTTTTTTAATCACAAATGCGTCCTGTTGCACGAGCTTCCCAACAGCAAATGTGGAATTTCTTCCATGACACTAAAATTCCATGACAGTTAGTTAAGATCAGTAACGTGTGTGTGTGTGTGTGTGTGTGTGTGTGTGTGTGAATTTGAACTCAGAATCAGATACATTTTATTTGGGTTCAGGAAGAAAACATTTCTGGGTAAGAAAGCCAGCTTTCAAAACAACTAAATTCCCCCCAAAGCAACGCATGAACAGAAGTCCACACTGCCCAGCTTCCTGGCTATTTTTCAGCTCTTCCTATTCCCTTATCAACTTGGTTGCACATGAGACTTTGTATAGTTGTACCTGCACATCTAGAAACCTTGTTTAGCTGGTGTCATTATTTCTGTTTAACTTGAAGCAAACACAGCCATTTCATGATCCTGTCTCAAAGGGTTTCGGGAGTGGTGGAATGACATGCTTTTATGTGTCACTGGAACTAATTTCTTGGAAGATGCAAGCACATACGGAGTGATGGATGAGATGAAACTGAACCCAAAGTACATGGTCTAAGAGCCTGTACATAGGGCAATATCCAATGGGGCTGCTTCCCCCATCCTACCCCCATTGATTGTGTTGGCCCAGCAGGAGTTAGACGTTCAGGGAACAGTGGAAACCTTTGTTTCCATATTAGGAGCTCACAGAAGGGAGTGCCACGCCACTGACCTAACCCATTCCAGAAAAAACATGTTTCCACTTGCTTTGGGGCGCTTTAACAACCGCCAGCTCCCCACTGAACTGGTAGTGGGTCCCACTGGCATGCGGGCAGCATAGGGTACCACTCCTGATTTGATTTCTCCTCATGATGCAAAACATGCCAACTCACAAGTGGATGTGTGAACTGTCTCCTGTGAAAAGCATTAAGTCTGAAGCGATATGAGACGACATCACCGTTTCTGATGTTCAGGGTGTGAGCAGTGTTGCTTATGCAGCCGAAACAGCACCACCCACGCACAAGAAGAGGGAGATGCCGGCAGGCTTCTGGGAACCCTGGCATTTGCAGAAGTGCAAAGCATCTTGGTGAGAGATGTTTTCTTTCCTGAGGAAAAACGCTCAAGTGGGGACGTCCCTAAAAATAGCTCAATGAGGACTGAGCATTCTCAGTGGCCATGGCATGCTGACTCCTGGGGCGGCGGCGGCGGGGGGGGGAATGGAAAATGAGGATGGGGTGGTAGAAAGGAGTGGCTGGACTCCTCAACAGGGAGCATTCCACACTGCCACAGTTTGCTGCAGATCCCACTTGTTCCCTCTATCGCCGATGTTCAGGTGGTGAGTGCCATTGCTTATGTAGTCAAAACAGCAGTATCCACATGAAAGAAGAAGGTATCATCAGGCTTGGGGAAAACCCAAGTTTCCAGAAATACAAAAACCCTAAGGGGAGGGAAACCATAAGGACAGCCCGATGGGGACTGAGTAGTGCTCAGTGGCCGTGGAAAGCTGACTGGATATTGAGGGTGGGGAGGGTGGAAAGCCAGCAAGGGGTGGGGGAACAGAATGGACTGGAGTGGCTGGAATTCTGAACAGCAGCTTTCCACACTGCAACATTTTGTTGCAGTTTCGTCCGTGATGGATCATCCACATATACAAGTAACTACCTGATGCTGAAGTCATCAAGTAAGGAACCAGCATGTGAGAACTATATGAACCTGCTCACTCATTTAAATAATCCATTGGGGGCCAGCTCTATAATCTTCCTGCCATCTGATTACTGACAGGTGGCTCTGTGTGAAGCAGAGCTTATTCAGCCATGGTGTCCTAAGTGAGCGGAACTCCCTTCTAAAGAACAACAGGCCTGTGGCTTACGCTGGCTCAGCTTGTCTGAGCGTGGAAAGCTAAGCAGGGTCAAGCCTGGTTATTACTTGGATGGGAGACCCGTCCTCTAGTTTCCTGCCTTGAGCAGGTGGTTGGACTCGATAGCCTTGTAGGCTCCTTCCAACTCTATGATCTATGAAATCTATGAAGACTTGCCTACCTCCTTCATTAATGGGGTTCAGATAAAGAGAGCAGGTCTCTTACATGTTGGCTGTGATATTCCCAAGTCTTCTATTAACTGCTGAAGTTTGTGCTGCAGGTGTGTTATCATTAAAAAAATATATACAACCTAAATATTTTAATTGATACATGAATATTTCCTGACACATCTCGGCCCCCAATTTCAGCCCATTTGGTGTCACTGGAGGGGATGAGAGAGGGCAAGCAACCACCCCCCACGCAAGGCAAGTAGGAAGTAGCTAGCCCTCACATTATCTCTCCAAAATGTTCTTTATGTCTGTCTGTCTGTCTGTCTGAAATGGAAGGTGTGGGACAGAACTCCTCCTGCTGCCTCTGCAATGCAGTTTGTCCCTTCTGTGCCCACCAAATATATTTTTTTTCTTGTGCCACCCATGGCTCCCTCAGCTGTCTCCCTCAGCTATCCAAAGGTCTCCTGCTCCCTTGAACAACTCATCACCAGTTGTTCTGTATGCCCTAGCTGGGGCATGCTGGGAGTTGTAGGCCAAAAACATCTGAGGACCCAAGGTTGGAGAACACTGCCCTAGGTGACTACGTTGCTTTCTCTGACTGCTCTTGTTTTCACAGCATTGCTGTTTGGCTCGGCACATTTTTAACTGCTTTGTTTTCAGGGTATTGTTAAGTTGCCTCCTGGATCCTGAAGGCAGGAAAGCCAGGGTACAAACATTTTGAATTACCGTAATTAATTAACAAATAAACAAACAAACTAGCCAGTAGTGTCGCAGTTCCCTTTCCTTCCTAGGGTGACCATGTGGCCTCTTTTACATAGGACTGTTCTCTATTTCAAGGGCTGCACTGACAAATTCCAGTTTAAAGATAAAACACAGAACTCTTGCCCATCAAGAGTTCGCACCTGGACAGCAGGCTGAACAGGCAGGCCCACAGGTCACGTGGTCACAGTCTTCCACACTATGGCAAGATGTACTGTATTTCTATTTGAATTATAACAATTACGCCAGTGTGGCGTAGTGGTGAGAGTGTTGGACTGGGACTCAGGAGATCCGGGTTCTAGTCCCCGCTCAGCCACAAAACTCACTGGGTGACTTTGGGCCAGTCACTGACTCTCAGCCTAACCTACCTCACAGGGTTGTGTGAGGATAAAATGGATAGGAGGAGGAGGAGGATTATGTAAGCAGCCTTGGGTTCCTTGCAGGAAAAAAGGCGGGGTATAAATATAATAAATAAATAAATAAATACATTATTATTATTATAAGGGGAGACATGATAGAGATGTACAAAATTATGTATAGTACGGAGAAAGTGGATAGGGAGACACTTTTCTCCCTCTCTCATAAAACTAGAACTCAGTGGGGACATCCTATGAAGCTGACTGATGGGAGATTCAGGACAGATAAAAGGAAATTCTTGTTCACACAGCACACAGTTAAACTGTGGAATTCACTTGCACAAGATGTAGTGATATGATAGCCACCAATTGGGAGGGCTTTAAAAGGGGATTGGACCAATTCATGGAGGCTATCAACGGCTACTAGTCCTGCTTGGCTATGTGCTACCTCCAGTATCAGAGGCAGCAGTAGGCCTATGTACACCAGTTGCTGGGGACCCCTCGCCGGATCGTCACCTTGAAGTGGTGAGTGGGCTTGCGTGTTCCGATGAACCCTGTGAGCAATGCCGTCGGGAGCTATGTACTCCCAGTAGGGTCACCCATGACGGCAAGGTCCGGGGAGAGGAACCAGACAAAGAACGATCCAAAACATAAAGTCCTCAACGGCAGAACAGGCGGAAGATAATTAAACCTAAATTACAACGGCTGTGAAGGCGAAGGCTGCAGCAGAGAATGGTTTTCCAATCGTCAGGGTAACCGTGCCGTTGGATCTTTGCTGTACTCTGTCAAGTTTGTGTGGTGATTCGTTGTGCACCGATCTCCCCACATACTGCACCCATCTATTGCATGGAGAACAAACAGTAGGAAAATCCTTTGTATATCTTCTAATAGCAGCCTTATGAGTAAAACCATCAGTAGAGGTCTGCATTTGAAGCTTGCTGCTAATAGTTCCCTCAGCTCTAAGTATGAATAGTCCATTTCTTGCTGTGCCCCAGGGAATAGGGCTTCCATGCTGTATGAGGGCTCCTTATTCCAAAGCTGCCTTCATTGCAACTCAAGAGAAGAGAGTTAGAAGTACAGCAGGCCAAAAATAAGTATTATATACAAACAATGAAGAACGGCTTGCATCTCTACAGGTCTTCCATCTATTAAAATATTTCACATCTCAAATTAAAAGGTTATTTTTGATGAGGGGAAAAATTCCTATTATCTTATCTTTTTTCCTTTAAAAAAAGGATGCCTCCCAGAAGGATGTTAAACACTTTAGAAGGACCGCCTACAAAGTGAGTACAAAGAAGTGTTTTTTATGAGATGGTGTCTGAGAATCTCCTTAATAGATGAGAGATGCCTTCGTACCGTTTGGTATGAACAAGAACCTGATGAGTGTCAGTTTAACAAAGCTCAAAGCCTCCTGGGAGGATGAAGGGCCACATCTCAATAGATCAGTCAACAACTTTTATCAATTCACACTAGTTTCTTCCCCTTGGGTATCTAAAAACGGGTTCAACATGAATGGGGTCTGTGGATCAAATATTCCTATGAGTTAAATGTGTCTTGTTGTGAACGCATGTCAGTGGCATAAAATATAATCACGTTTGAACTAGGGCCCCTTTTGGTTTCACGTTGACTGAAGAGAAAAGAAACAGATGTTTCTGCAGCAGGAAATCATAGAGGCGAGATAAATATTCTGCAGACGGTGACATTTGATAGAAGAGCTCCCAAACAAAACAAACCAAAACCAAAAAAAATCAATTCTTTCATTTAATATTGGGGGTGTTGATCATGTAAAATATAATTGGCTCAGGTCAAACAGGGCTGTAATGGAGGGGGGTGGGCTGCCTGCACTCTCGTATTGCTTCCCCCTGCCAGGCTTTTGGCCCACTCTGTGAAAATGCTGTAAGGCAAATTAGTGCTACCAAACCTCTTGATCAGTGTTATTTTTGTTGTTAAAAAAAAAAAAGTTCAAGAGGAAGAGTTCCTCCTCACGCCATCGCTGCTCAACAGTACACACTGTGAAAAAGCCCCAAGCCAGAATATCTTGGTCGTAAATAACAAAATCACATCCACACACAAAAAAAAAAGCATCATCCAAAATTTGGTCATCTCAAACTCCTTTGGCCCACAAAAGCACGCTCTTGTATGCAGGCCAAGTGGACCTTCTTCACCCAGATGTAGATGATGATGATGATGATGATGATGATGATGATTATTTATTATATTTATACCCTGCCTTTTTTCCTGCAAGGAACCCAAGGTGGCTTACATAATCCTCCTCCACCTCCTCTCCACTTTATCCTCACAACAACCCTGTGAGGTAGGTTAGGCAGAGAGTCAGTGACTGGCCCAAAGTCACCCAGTGAGCTTCATGGCTGAGCGGGGACTAGAACCCGGATCTCCTGAGTGCCAGTCCAACACTCTCAGCACTACACTATAGCACAATTCCCCCACTCCCTGTAAAAAGTGTCTGGATTGGGCAGGGGTGTAGAACCTCATTCAGCCTGAGGGCCAAATTCCATTTTGGGGTATGTCTTAGAATTATAGAAAAGTAGAGTTTAACTCTGCGCTGTGTGACGAAGTCCTTCTTTTGATCTGTCCTGAATCTCCCACCAATCAGCTTCATGGGGTGACCCCTTTGGGTTCTCGTCTTATGAGAGAGGGAGAAAAATGTCTCCCTCGCCACTTTCTCCACACCGTGCATAATTTTGTACAGCTCTATCATGTCTCACCTTTTTTTCTAAGCTAAACAGTCCCAGATGATGTAACGTTTCCTCATAGGGGAATTGGGGTGTTGGTGTAGATAAGCCTAGCAGGGAGACCCACCAACATAGAAGGTAGCCCACCAGAAAGCAGTTTGCTAAGCACCCACTCAAACCTAGAGCTAGATGTGGTTGTTACCTCTCTGTGGCTGCTTCCACGTTTGATACTTGTGACCCTCCTCCAGATGTTTTGGCCTATACAGTTCCCATTAACCCTAGCTAGCATAGCCAATGGTGAGGGATGATGGGAGTTGTAGGCCAAAACATCTGTAGGGCCACAAGTTGCCCACCACTGGTAAAAAGCTTTTGCCTACGTGGTTCAACTTTAAAGGGTGATTACATAACATGTAAGTGGCACCTCTGAAAGGTGTGTTGATTGTGTGTTGAGTAAAAAGACTGTAAAGCCGAACCACAAGGGTAGAAGCTTTATGCATTTGTGAGGGAGACACAGAAGCTGCCATGTGAGTACACATGAAGAGGGCCTTAGATTACTTCACTGGACAGAATGCCTGTCCCAAGTGGAAAATGTCCACACTAACATTTTACTTTATTTATTTATTTTATTATATTTATACCCCGCCTTTTTTCCTGCAAGGAACCCAAGGCAGCTTACATAATCCTCCTCCTCCTCTCCATTGTATCTCACAACAACCCTGTGAGGTAGGTTAGGCTGAGAGTCAGTGACTGGCCCAAAGTCACCCAGTGAGTTTCATGGCTGAGCGGGGACTAGAATCCCAGATCTCCCAAGTCCCAGTCCAACACTGATTTTGTTAAACCCGTTCCTTCTGTGTATCGTGGATTTTCAGGCATCTTTCGTTCCGTTGCCTGCTCATTGATGGAATCGGATTTTTTTTAGGGTTGTACAAGAATTTTGTTCCACTTGAGCAAGTGCACATTAAAATTAATGCTCAGTAGTGCAAGTGCAAATTTCCTCAAAAAGAAAAAAAAAATAGTCCGCATGTCCACAGAATCCGTGGGACTCCGAGAAAAGCTGGTCCACTGTGGAATCCACAGGTTGAATTCATAGAACTCCGAATTCATTTGAACCTGTTCTGGATTTCTCTGACATCCCTACGACAACATTCAAGTGCTAAATGCCTGCAGGATAATTTCTAAGGGGTTGTTATGTCTACTGCTTTCCAAAACAGCCTTTAACTTTAGGGTAGAAATAATTTTGAAAATAATAGACTTGGCATTGGCATTATGCAAAATATTACCACGCATTTCTTAAGCAGCCCAAGACACATACAATGGGATAATTCTTCTGTTAATGTTGTGGCATATTATAAATATTAATTTGACGGCATTAGTCATTAGTTTCATTATTGCTGAGCCACTGTTTTCTCCTCCTTAAATTGCTCAATAATTGCTTATGTTAATGAAAGAGCAGATTAATGGATAACGTTAAGCAGACAATATAACCCAGAATGTCTCTGGCGCAACGTTCGCCAACATTCGCGCAACACTGTGACAAAAGCCAGTTAACTAACGCCTTATTTGTTTGTTACACTTTGTGGCACAATATTCCCATGCCATGGTAAGAAAATGGGTAGTTTTAAATTCAAAGACCGTACACACTGACAAATAATAGGGCAGTAGAAGCTCAGTGGTAGAGCACATACATATTGCATGCAAATATTCCCAGGTTCAGCCCTTGATAGAGTTGGGGAAAACTCCTGTTTGAGGCACTGGAGAGCTGCTGCCAATCAGTGCAGGCAATACTGAGCTAGATGGACCAATGGCCTGAGTCAGTATTAGGCAGCTTGCTACGGGTTCACTTTTGTTCTAGAAGCTTTCCTCATGTAGCTGTCCAGGTAGCCATACATGCTTGGGAGGGGTCATTCAGGCAAATGGAGGGTCTCTAATGAGGACACCAAAGGGTATGGCACACCCCCTGCCTCCCACAACTCCAATTGGCTAATATAGAGGGCTAACATGCTTGGCTTTGGCTTCTGAGAATGAGCTAAAAGCTGAGGCAAGCTACGGGCCATTGGGGGAAGGTACAGCGAATTCGGACGGGAGAGGGAGTGGTGTGATGCTCACTCCATTCCAACCAGACCTCCCACATTTCGTCTTGGGCCTGTGACCAGTTGCAGCAGGCTCCATGACACAAAGTCATCTAGTCCAGTAGTGTCTGCTCCATACTTCCCCAACCTGGTGCCCTCTAGACGTTTTGGACTTCAACTCCCATTGGCCCCAGCCAGCATGCCCAATGACCAGGCATGCTGGGAGTTGTGGTCCAAAACATCTGGAGGGCACCAATTTGGGGGAGGCTGGAGAAAACCATCAAAGAGAATGCAAGGTAAGTCCATCTAGGCCATTCTAGAGCTTGTCTAGATGGACAGAACTTTAGATGCTGCCATTCTGGGCCAGCCAAATTTCCTCGACCCTTTTCAAAGGGAAACCCCTGTAGATCACATTGCAACAATCTCCTTTAGATGTAAGAAAGGCATTTGTCACCATGGCCAAATCCATCTTCTCCAGGAATGGATGCAGCTGGTGCACCAAATAGCTGGGCAAAAGCGCCCCTGGCCACAGTTGTCGCGTAGCATCCTGGAGTAAAACTGGATGCAGGAGCACCTCCAGACTGGACCTGAATTTTCAGTAGGAGTGGAATCCCATCTATGACGTAGGGATGGACACATGCAAAGAATTTTGCATTCTTCTGCATGTGCATTTTTAAAATCTCTTCTTTCTCTCCCAAATATGAACTTTGCAAATTTTGGCAAATTCTTATCAGAAATGAACTGAAAGGAAATTCTCAACCAACTGCACCAGCCAAATGCAGTAGGTACAGCTACTCCCAGCATGAAGAGGACCATGATGTACCAGTCTGCCAGGTAGGTGTTAAAGATGAGGAGCCTGTCAGGAGGAAGGAAAAAAAAGAGGTGGCAACTGGCAACCCTAACTGAGCACTCCAAACATGGTTGGATACACAAGGATTCAAACCCAGACTGTTAAGAGCTAAGCAATCAAAGCCCTGGGTCTGGATGGATGAATCTATCTTTCAATTTTGGTTTCTCCCACATTCAGTTTTTTAAAATCTCCAGTTCTTTTTGTCCCAGATATGGAGAACTTCATGAACTTTGGTGAACTCTTATCACATCCAAACTGAAAAGAAATTCTCACCCATCCCTACGGCAAACTCCTATTCCCAGATCAGTCATTCTACTACCAAGGAGTATCTCTGTCTTCTCTGGATAAAGCTTCTATTTGTTTGCTTCTATCCAGTCCATTATTGACCTCAAGCATAGGTTCAGCATCCTGGATTGCGATGGAAGAGAGAGTTTATAGAGTTGGGTGTCATCAACATATTGATAACAACACACCCATGGCCCAGGATGACCTCTCCTATGGTTTCATGTAGATGTTAAAAAGCGTTTGCTGAATCTGACTTCTATCTGTCAACAATGGCTGCTCGGATTGTATTATTTGGTCCTTGTTCTTGTAGGAGTTTGTAGCCAGTCTATTTTAACTGTTCTGATTTTTTAATGTTTTTAGTCGCATTCTGTGGGGTTCTACTGTAGAAAAGTGGGGTAAAACGGTATTAAATAAGTTATAAGCTTCTGGGGTCAGTTTCAGCTTGTGGTCCTCTGCTGCCTGTCCCTATTATATTCTAGACCATTTCATGCATCTGATGATGTGGGTTATGAGCCAAGAAAGCTCATGCCACAAAAACATGGCTAGCCTTTAACGCTGTTAGTTTAGATGTCACAGGAGTTTTTGTTTATTTTTTGCTTAGGGAAGTTGTTGAGCCAGTGCAAACTCTGCTTGTGACTGAAAATAAAATCCGCAAGTGGGACTTACAGCAAAATGCTGCAGTGTTCGGGGTTCCAACCAGGGATGTTGAAGAGTCCTTGGTCTCGAGTCACGAGTCGAGTCACGAGTCTTTGGACCCGAGTCTCGAGTCCGAGTCCGAGTCCTTGGTCCAAAATGGTGACTCACGAGTCACGAGTCCTGAGTCACTCCCAAAACTGACTCCACGAGTCCCTATTAAAATCAATGGGGTTTCCCCCCCAACAAAATAAAGCTACTTCAGATGTGTGGCTTAAAGAAATTCTAGGCACAAGTGTGCCTTTTTATTTCAAAACTCTGCAACTGATTTTGGCAAGAACAGACCAGGCAGACAAACCCAAATAACCAGGCAGGCAGAGGAGGCAGGGAACCCCAAAGCAGGCAGGCAGAGGCCTTTGTCTTGGAGAATTCAACTGTTGAACAGGTCAAGAAGAGACCAGGCAGGCAGAGGAGGCTGGGAACCCCAGACAGGCAGGCAGAGGCAGCCAAACCCAAAATGTCTGACCCTAACCCAAACCCCCCACAACAACACATCAATCAAAATAAATCTCAACACATCATTGGAGCTGTGCTCCTGGTAGCTGTCCATAGTGGCCGAGCAGTGGTGCGCCTCGCTTCCATGGGCTCTTCACCAGTGATCGCGCTCCTTCTGGCACAGCCAGAAGACTCGTCAACAGCCCAGGGATGTTGATGAGTCCTTGGTCTCGAGTCCCGAGTCGAGTCTCGAGTCCCATTAAAAATATTGGGACTCGAGTCCGAGTCGAGTCAGAGGGGGGACTCAGTCCGACTCACGAGTCGAGTCCTCGAGTCCGAGTCCCCATCCCTGGTTCCAACCAGCCATGCCTTCATTCAAGTACTCCGTTCCATTCCACCTCCCTGCTGGTTTTCTGGTTCCCATTAAGCCACTCAACTTTCTGTGGCCAGTCCTCACTGCTCAGCCCTCACTGAGCTGCCTGGAGAGGAGAGGGCTTGCCCCTTTATTTTTATTTTTTTAAGATTCGTTTTACCTCTGCAGACTTCTGTTAGTACCCCCTCCTTGTGTGTTGATGGTGCTCTTTTGCCTACCTAAGGATTGACACTCGGGGAACAAGTCTGATGGATTGTACTGTCCAATTTTCATAAGACCAAGATGGTGAAAAACGCATACATTTCTTTCTGTTAGTTTAGTTGCTCCAGATGGACTATGGCAAAGCTGGCTGGCACCATTCCTGAGACAGTTGACACAGGACATGGCTGGTGAAATGTCTCCCCACTTTTTTTTCTGGGACAAGTTTGGTGGGATTGACATTCAACAAAAATCCGAAGACCCTATGTCATAACGTACCCTTTTAAAGCACAGAGATGAGCCATGAAGTTTCTCTTCAGCTCAGTTCTCAGACACAAACATTGAGCTGATTTCCACATCTGGTGCCAATGTCATAAAGAATATGCTGTCTATGGGCAAACCCCCCCCCCCTTAGATGTATCATTTCATTCCACTGCCGGTGGGAGAACATACACAAAATCTGAACCTACTTCTTCCATGTTTTTGTGACTATATTCACTGAGCTACAGTGGTCCTCTGTTAATGTCTAAGACTAGTGCCGAGCCAAAATTACTCACTCCCCACCCCTCTAATTTCCTTTTTATTCTGCCTGGAAAAATTCATCAGTGATTTTTCACCACCCTAGAATGTAGCTTCCTAGAATGTCCATGCTATGGATGCTGGCATCTTGGAACATGTTGGACTACAAACTCAGGGCCAAACTAGAAGTGACCATGAGAGATTGGAGATTGTATCCAATCTTAGGGCCGGTTCACACGACCCAGGCTGCCGGCAGGGAGGAACCACGGGGCCGTCCGCGGGGTCCGGAGGGGCGCCGCACACGACTGGCGCCCCCGCGCGTGGGCAGACCCTGTAGTCCCCGCACCGCAGTGCGGGCCTCCTGGCACTAGGGGGTGGGGCCCTGGGATGCCCAGAGGGGCCGTTTGCCCCAACAGACTGGAGCGGCGGCCTCTCCGGCCGCTCTGGGCTGCCGTCTCTGTGGGGACCCCGCGGGACGGCCGCCTGCTGTTCGGATGGCACGGTGACCACACGCGGTAGGGGCTTACCCCTCTACCAACCATGGTCACTTTCCGTGCGTCCCGCCCGTGGCTGTCCTGCGGGGGCACCCCAGGTCGGCGTGCACACGACACGGGAACCGCGGGGGACTTGCGGTTCCTGTGTCGTGCGAACAAGCCCTTAGTCTAATTTAAGTCCCATTCTTTTCAATGGGTCTACGCTAAGTAGGACTAACATGCGATACAACCCTGGATCTCCTGTGTTTGTTTCTTTCAAGTTAAATGCAGGCATTGAGGTCTCAGTCAGGATCAGGCTGAGTAGTTGTACCCTCAGTCAGAGTGATTGAGTGGCCCCCGTGCTGTGGATTCTCTAGAGCAGGGATGGGGAAGGCATGGCCATCCAGTCGTTGTTGAACTGCAACTCTCACCAGCCCTAGCCAGCATAGCCAAAAGTGAAGGCTGAGGGGAGTTGCAATCCACAACAATATCTGCTGGGCCACATGTTCCCCATGCTTGCTCTAGAGCATGGGTAAGCAATGTGGTGCATGTGGGCACCAGTGCGCCCTCAGACACCTTTCTTGGCACCTGCCGAGGTACCCAACTCCTCCTACTTCTTTTCAAATGACAAAAATTCTTATTGGCAGCTGGGATCGCTTCAAAGCAAAGTGAGGGTCTCCAGCTGCTCCCATCTTCTTTCCCCATGAATGCCTCTAGGCCACACGTGGGGCTCAGAGACATTCTTCGGGAATGGAAATGGCAGGTGGCTGCAGACCGACGCTTTCATCCACAGTGCGGCCATTTTGTGGCGGTGCCCGGGACAGCTTCTCAAATTGCCAAATGCACCCACAGACCCAAAAAGGTTGCTGACCCCTGCTCTAGGGAGGAACACATGCTATCCTAGGCATGTTTACTTCTCAGATGCTGCAGCAACTGACATGCTGCCCCTAATATTTGTGTGTGTGTGTGTGTGTATGTGTGTATGTATATGTATGTGTGTGTGTGTGTGTATATATATATATATATACATATATATGCTTACATCACTAGCAGCAGTGGGGATGCCTATAGAGCAGTGGCTTCCAACCTTGGGTCCCCAGATGTTGCTGGCCTACAGTTCCCAGGATCCCCAGCCAGCATGGCTAATGGCAAGGGATTCTGGGAGCTGTAGTCCAGCAACATCTGGGGACCCGAGGTTGGGAACCACTTCTATAGAGTGTAGAAACTCCAGGAAACATTTCAATCACTCCCTAGAGAATCTGTACTATGGACACTGCCATTTTGGATGCCTGTGTATCCGATTGGATGTGTAGAGACACATGATCCTATTTGAGGAATTTATTGCCAAAGATGGCAACAGAAAAAGGGCTTGGGACAAATGGCAGAAATCTACCCACCCCTCAAGGGCTGAATTTGTGAGCGCTGAACAATTACAGAAACAAACGGTGTACATTTCAAGGTAGAAATTGAACATCATGAAAATTTGGCATAGTTAAGGTCACTTTCAAATTATAATTGTTCCATTTTCTTTCAGCTAATGAAATCTGGCTACTCACAGTGTGTATTTCTTTAAAGGAAAGACCATAGAAACGTGTTTAGAATATTCTAAAAACACACAGGAACAAGCTACTTAAGGGAAACATTTTCTGGGTGATGCATGGGAAGTTACACCCACATCATTCATTAAAGTTAATAGGAGTAGTATGACCAACTCCTTTCACAACGCCCAGAAAGTCTGTCCCTTTGTCTCCCAGAAGAAGCAGAAATGGATATTTCTGGTTCATGATACCCCTGGCAAATGATCCATTCAGAATTGTATAAACTAGTCACCAAATGGGTTCATAGCTAGATAGCTAGATATATTTTTCCTTATGGGGATTTCCTATTTTGCCTGCTGTTTTAAGCATTCTTTGTATTATTTTCCTAGAAGCATCCTTGTGGTTTGAAATAGACAGGAAGAAACAATCCCTGGTTCAGCCAAAGCTACTCATCAGGGTTTTTTTTTTTTTTGCATTTTTGGCAGTGTGAAAAAACCAGCTCCTTTTTTGCAACCGTTATTGACGCCCCTTGCAAAAACAATGTCTGCATATTCATTTCCATTACCCTAGCCTGCTCTCACTCGCAACTGGCTTTACTTGCTTTCGCTGACGTCATCATGTAGCCAACTCTGATGATTGGCTATGTAGCATTGAGAATATATGGTGCAAATGTAGAAGGGAAACCAGCAAGCCTACATCATGTTAAAAAAGAAAGAAAGAAGGTAGTCTAGTTTCTGTGGCAAAGAAACTCTTAATTTTGCATATGGCTACATTATGCCAATTTGGTATGATTCTGTTTAAATATGTCAGCATTTTCAAAATTTTGGGCATTTTCTACATAAACAATGGCCCTCTAGGAACCCGGAAGTTGCTAGACTCAGGGGAAGAGGTGAGTGGGACAGCGTTCAGGGGGTCGAGCCTTGCTAGTCCGCCAGATTTCCACCCCCCGAACAAAATCCTCATACATCCCTATTTTGAACATACTCACCCAGTGCTGCGTCAACTGCACTGGTTGCCAGACAGTTTCCAGGCCTGAATTGAAGCCCTAAATGGCTTCAGACCAGTCTACTTGAAGGAGCACCTTCTCCCATATGTTCTCCTGCCCAGTTGCGAAGTTCGCTTTTGGAGGGTCTTCTTTGGGAGCCACCACCCACAATGGTGAGACGGGTGGCTACCAGGGAAAGAACCTTCTCTTTAGTGCCTGCCTCCAGTCTGCACAATGCCCTTCCCGGGGAGATCCGCCTGGCGTCTTCATTGTATACATTTAGATATCAGGTTAAGAAAGACCTTCCTCTTTAAGCAGGCATTTAATATTTAATCAGTTGCTGTGATTATTAATTTTACTGCAGGCTCCTCAATGCTTTAAATACGTTTAAATGTTTTTAGTGTTTAATATCGTATTATTTTGATGCTTTTATTGTTGCATTTCTGGTTATGTTGTTGTTTGGTCTTATCATTGTAAACTGCCCCGAGGCCATTTGCTGCTCAGGCAGTATAGAAATACAACAAATAAGTACAGTCATACCTTGGATTGCAAGTAACTTGGTTTGAGAGCGTTTTGCAAGACAAGCAAATTTTTAAATATTTATTTATTTATTTATTTATTTTACTTGATATACAAGCGACGTCTTGCAATACAAGTACTGTAGTACGGCTTAAATTAAAAATCTCTGTACACATTTTTTTGGGGGGGGATTTCGTTTTGATATAAGAGTGTTTTGGATTACAAGCACGTTTCCGGAACGGATTATGCTCTCAATCCAAGGCATGGCTGTAACTAGATAAATAGGTGTAGCTCAGACTTCCCCAACCTGCTGCTGCCCAGATGTGTTGGACTACGACTCCCATCATGCCCAGCCAGCATGTATACATGCCAAGTTGGGGGACGCTGGTATTCATCTACAAAGCATAATGTGTGAAGAGACTCAGGGCACTATCCGATGCATGTTTGGACAGGGGGGGAAATCCTACAAGGCCCAGCATTCCCCAGCCAGGCCTCCCCCCATCTAAACATTTATTTATTTTATTTATAGCATTTGCCTACTGCTCCATATCTAGACAGATTCTGGAGTGGTGAACAATAAAAAGATAAAACAGATAAAAGAATTGAAACAATGTATTAAAAACAGGATAACATTAAAACCGTGGCTTCCCAGATCGAAGACATCTTTAGCAGGCACCAAAAACAACACAATGCTGGAGCCTACCTGACCTCCAGAGGCAAGGAGATCCATAGAAGTGGAGGGCCACCACACTGAAAGTTCTTCTCCTGGTGGACTCCAGTTGGGCCATAGGTCCATGTGGAACCACCAGGAGAATGTCCTCTGATGACCTCAGTGACTGGGCAGGTTGGTAAGGGAGAAGGTGCTCTCTCAAGTATCCTGGTCCCAAGTTGTTTAGGGCTTTGTACACTAGTACCAGAACATTAAACCTGGCCCAGTAGTGAATAGGTAGCCAGTGCAGTTCCTTCAGCAAAGGAGTTGCATGCTGAAAAGGGGCTGCTCCCAACAACAGCCGAGCTGCTGCATTCTGCACTAGCTCCAGCTTCCAGAGCAGCCTTAAGGGCAGCCCCACATAGAGAGTATTGCAGTGATCCAGTCTTGAGGTTACTAGTGCCTGTATCACTGTGGCCAAGATATCCTTGTCCAGGAGAGGCCATAGCTGGTGAACAAATTGAAGATGGTAAAAGGCACTCCTAGCTGAATGGTCACTTGGGACTCCAGCAACAGTGATGCATCTAGGAGACTACAAACCTGATCTTTCAGAGAGAGTGCAACCCCATCCAGAACAGGCAATGTGCCTATCTCTTGGACTCAGGAACCACTCACCCACAGGCCTTCCGTCTTGCCAGGATTCAGCTTCCGTTTAAACATGCATAGGATTGCATCCTCAGAGTCATAAGGGGCAAAGGGATTAAGGAAGACATCAATTCTGGTGAAGGGTTAGGATCAACATGTACCTCTTGGGCAAAGATAGAACTCTGTGGGTAGTTTCCTTCAGCAAGCTGTTTTAGAAAGTGTGATGTAGACAATGCTCATATTAATGGAAGTGGGCGAGCATCATACCAGTTACACACTGTTCCATAAGGGGGTCTGCTGAAAAATTTAATTGCTGTGGTAAGCTGAGTACACAATAACCAGCCATTCTTTGGCCAAACCAAATAGTGAAATAAAGCAATAAATGGCACATTTAGTCATGCAATGGGGGGGGGGGGGGCGGCGGCGGCGTTTGGAATAATTTATCACCCCAGGGTGTTAGTAATAAAAACCATGACCCAAAAGTTAGTCAGCCACATAACTTCACAAAACAAAACATATTAGCTGGCATTTCAATTTTCCTTTCATATTTTGTTAATAAATTACTAGGTCCACCATAGAAACCTAAGGAGGAAATGACACAACTCATAGAACGATGCTCCCACAGCCTCCCTCCCCCCCCCCAGTAAATGTGTTCATAGCCCACATGGCCAGGGAACAAAACCAACACCCCAGGTCTAAATAAACAAGTCGTGGTGATGGCATACAGAGCGGCATGGACTGATGTTACCAGCAAGGAATTGTGGGTAGGGCAGCTGGAGGAGATGTGTCCTGCAGGGCAATGTGATCTTAATAGCATGCACCGAATGTAAAGGGTGTTTTCTCCCTGGTGGTGCATCTCCCCCATCCTTGGCGATAAGCAGATGTGGCTTTGCTTCACCTCCACACCAACACCAGGCAAGGTTTCTGTGCGGTGGCCTCCGATCTCTGGAACTCTTGGCCTGGGACCATATACCTGGCAACCTCCTGGTACACCAGGGATGGACAACTTAGAATCATAGAATCATAGAATCATAGAAAAGTAGAGTTGGAAGGGGCCTACAAGGCCATCGAGTCCAACCCCCTGCTCAATGCAGGAATCTAGGTCAAAGCATCTCTGACAGATGTCTGTCCAGCTGCACCTTGAATGCCTCCAGAGTGGGAGAGCCCACGACCTCCCTAGGTAGTTGATTCCATTGTCTTATTGCTCTGACAGTCAGGAAATTTTTCCTGATGTTTAGGTGGAATCTAGGTTCCTGTAACTTGAGCCCATTATTCCGTGTCCTGCAAACTGGGATGAACGAGAAGAGATCTTTGCCCTCCTCTGTGTGACATCCCTTCAAATACTGGAAGAGTGCGATCATATCTCCCCTCAGTCTCCTCTTCTGAAGGCTAAACATGCCCAGTTCTTTCAGTCTCTCCTCATAGGGCCTTGTTTCCAGTCCCTTTATCATCCTTGTTGCCCTCCTCTGAACCCTCTCCAGTTTGTCTATGTCCTTCTTAAAGTGAGGTGCCCAGAACTGGACGCAGTACTCAAGATGAGGCCTAACCAGTGCCGAGTAAAGGGGAATTATCACTTCCCGCGAAACAGAGAGAGGGTGATATTGCCCTCACGTCCTGCTCGTGGTTCCTGGGATGCATCTCGCTGGCTACTGCGGGAAACAGGACAATGGACTAGATTGAGAGCCAGAGTGGCGTAGTAGTTAGAGTGTTGTACTCAGGACAGGAGAGCCGGGTTCTAGTCCCCAGTCAGCCATGAAGCTCACAGCTGTCAACTGAGTGCAAAGTAACAAATTAGCCCCTATCTGCTGCCTCTCTTGGTCAATGCCCATGGTACCTACTGCATTCTGACAGCAGACACTTCCCAGAGGTGAAGTGTTTTTCATTTCCAGGCAGGGCTTTTCATTTCAGACCCCCGTAAGTGTGCAGGTGCGTACTTGCAAAGGACCTGGAGAAAAATATATATATAATTTGTGCAGATTTCAAGACCAACTTGCTTCCACTAAAACAAGTGGAAAACCATGTGCTGGCTTGACTCGGTACAAATCGAGCTGATGCCAGTGGCAGGGAAACTGAACAAAGTCTGGAGGGCTGAACCAGAAAAATCTGTCAGGTTTTCACTCCCCAAACAGAATTCTCATACATCCCTAGGAAGGGGGTAATAAGGATGGCATCTGGGAACCACTGCAGAGGGGCCCTGGCTCAGTGGTAGAGCAGCTGCTTTGCATGCAGAAGGTCCCAAGTTCAATCCCCGCCATCTCCAGGTAGGGTTAGGAAGGAATCCTGCTTGAACCCTGGAGAGCTGCCGTTAGTCAGCATTGACAATACTGGGCTCGACTCAGTGTAAGGCGGATTCCTACGTTCCAGACTGAAATGGATCCATTTTGGACAGGGTTTGGGCTCCAAAGGGGTATAGATCCTAATCAATGTGGATTCAGGGTTGTAGACTCCCTCAGCTTTCGACTTCACCCCATCGAAGTAATGGAGTTTGAAAGGCAGTCGCCGGGGCAAAGTGTTTTGGTGCCCTTCGACTCTGCGTCATCAGTGTTGCCGCTGTAGACCAAGTAAGTCTGTGTATTATTCATTCTAAAGTCAGCTCCCCTTGCACATCTGGAAAAGTGTGCAGCTACTCATTCTGATCGATGTGCGGCCGTGATAGAAAGCACGACGCACACCTAACGCGGCTAATGACGCCCCTGATAAATGCGGTGGGAGTACGGTGTCACCCCGTGCCTTTCCTTTCTTTATTTCCATTATCCATCAGGCCAGGCCATAAGGGAATGCCTGGGAACTATGTAATAAGCCATGACGCTAATGAGGCATAACAAATTTAGGAAGTATCATGTATAATCCTGATCCCTCATTGACACTATTATCGGTAGAGGTTTCAATTCCTCATTTGTTATGTGCTTAACACAGATGGAAGCGGGAGGGTGTAGCAGCGTTATTCCTTCCTGGTTATTACATTTTTCAGGCACTTGTCATCTTGCAAGACAATAAAACTCTGTGGCAATGTGCTTTGTTTGGCCACTGCTGTCTCTCAGCAGGGCTTGCTGCTTGCTCTCCAAGGAGGTCAGACAGATTTTCTTTCTCACCGTTTCGGATTCTTTGGGATTAAGAGTCATGCTTCTGCTTCTTCTGCTTCTTCTTCTTTGAGTGGGTGCATGCGGAGCATATGCTGAACCCAAGATAAACTAGGGTATGGTTCGATATGCCCACCCCCCAACCCACCCTTGGCCTTCAGAAAAGAAAGTGGAAACACTGGGAAACATTTTTAAAGAGTTGGATCTGCATACTCAGGTAATTGGAGCAAACGTATTCTGGAATGAGTGGAGACTTCTAAATGGTATCTCTGTGGCCTGGGCAGGGATCCATTTATGCAAGGAAGAGACAGGCACTCATGCCTCACCTCCAACGGTCATATTTTAGCATAGTTCCCCAGATTTAGGATACTTGGAACCAGGGATGTTGAAGAGTCCTTGGTCCCGAGTCCTGAGTCGAGTCACAAGTCTTTGGACCCAAGTCTCAAGTCGAGTCTCGAGTCCAAGGCCCAAAATGGTGACTCGAGTCCCAAGTCACTCCCAAAGCAGCGGCCCATGGAGGGAGCGGGAGGGTCTCCGCAAGAGGAAGAAGAACTGCCCTTCCTCCCGTGGAGACCCGCTCCCTCCATGGGCCACCGCCGCCGCCACAGCTCCTGCCATGGTTCCCCCCGCCAAAAGCAGAGTGCCGGCGCCAGCGCCGGCACCGGTGTGCGTGCATGTGGCAAGGCAAGGCGCCGGCGTGCGTGCGTGTGTGCGGGCGGGCGGCGGCGGCGGCGGCATGAGGCGGTGTGATGAGGCGGTGTGATGAGGCGGCGGGCGACGGTAGCGGCGGTGAGGCGGTGACAGCATGCGGCGTGCGGCATGCGATGGCGGCAAGGCGAGTTGAGGTGAGCGGCGGTGGGCGGCGGTGGCGGCGGTGGGCGGCGGTGGGCGGCGGTGGCGGAGTAGGCTCGAGTCCTGAGTCGAGTCTCGAGTCCCATAGAAAATATTGGGACTCAAGTCTGACTCGAGTCAGAGGGGGGACTCAGTCCGACTCACGAGTCGAGTCCCCGAGTCCGAGTCCCCATCCCTGCTTGGAACACAGGATTATTTCTGGATTAAGATTGGAGGCACTCCTCACTCTTACACACGACATTTTCTCCATTGCTGGATCCAGGTTTTGGGGGGACTTCAAGCAAGATGCCTCCAGGAGCCCCTCCCACCACAACTTCCTGAGTGGGCCCGCCAACTCCTTGCTGCTGTTACCACTACCCTTTTGCTTTCCCTCGGCCTTTGACCCCAATCAGCACAGCCACTCCATTTCCTTATATAACCTATGCTTATGTGGGTTCCCTGGGGCTTAATTAGAATAAAACTTGCAAGAACTTGCATTGAACAAAAATTTCTTGAGTAAGAACCAGGGCTGGCCCTGCCATTAAGTTGCCTCAGGCAGCAAGGTGTGGGGAGGAGACAGCTGTGCACCTGCACCACATGGTCTGCTCTGCACCCCATAAGTTAGCCTGCTGCCTTCTCAGGTACATTGCAGGACACTGTCCCGTCATCAGTGCTGAAGACAGATGTATCTGCCAGTCCAGTTACATAAGAACATCAGAAGAGCCCTGCTGGATCAGACCAAGGCCCCACCTAGTTCAGCATTCAGTTCACACAGTGGCCAACCAGCTGCCCACGGGAAACCCACAAGCAGGACATGAGTGCAACAGCACCCTCCCACCTGTGTTCCCCAGCAACTGGTATACATAGGCATACTCCAAAAGATAGCAAAGTGCCAGTTCACACAACCCTGTGAATCAAACTTCATGTAGGGAGAAGCCTCCGGGTGACAGTGGTTGCTGCCTTAGGTTCTTAGGTTCACTATGACTGCCCTTCATGCCAGAACGCCACAGTTCTATAGCTTATGATGAATGTCTCCACCTTAAGGCGAGCACCCCTTAAGGTATGTGTATATCGCTACTATACACATATATTCATTCAGTTTACCTTATAGAAGGTGATAAAAGCCCATACTTACTTGTCAGTTCTATAGCATTCAGCTCTCCAGCAGAACAAGCTGACTCCCTCCTAGCCAGGGCTCTTCAAACTACAGCCCGCGGGCCGGATCCGGCCCAGCATGCCCTTCCATCCGGCCCAGCTCCGTAGGCCCAAACTGGGCCCGCCCGGGCTCTCAGCTACCTGGACAGGCTTGCCATGTTCTTCGCTCTCCCCGGAGAGCCAGCTGCGTGGGCTACGCCGCCCACGCTGGTCCCGTCGCGTCACTTCCGGCACGGTGGAAGTGACGCGCGGGACCCTGCTCCGTCGCGCTGGACCCCCGCGCTCTGTTTTTGAACAGAGCGTGGTAGTCCAGCGCGCTGGAGCGCAGCAGAATGACATGGCTCCGGCGGTGGTGGTGGCAGCGGGGTGGGGGCGGTGGCAGCGGCAGCAGCAGAAACGACAGTGGCGGGACTTCGGCGGCGGTGGTGGGGCTTCGGCGGCAGCAACAGCAGCGGCGGGGGGCGGGGGGGCGGCGGCAGGGGTGGGTGGGTCTGGCGGTGGCAGCGGGGCTCCTGGGGGGGCTTTGGCGGCAGGGGGGCGATGGCGCGGCGGGGCTTCAGCGGCGGCGGGTGCAGGTATGGCGGCGGCGGGGTGGGTGGGTGGGGGGTCTGGCGGTGGCAGCGGGGGTCCTGGGGGGGCTTTGGTGGCAGGGGGGCGACGGCGCAGCGGGGCTTTGGCGGCGGCAGCGGGTGCAAGTACGGCGGGGGGTGGCGGGGGGGGTCTGGCGGCAACGGGAGGGATCCGGGGGGGGCTTTGGCGGCAGGGGGGCTATAGTCCGGCCCCGCAACAGTCTGAGGGACAATGAACCAGCCCCCTGTTTAAAAAGTTTGAAGACCCCTGCTCCTAGCTCTCTGGTGAGTGAGGACCCCAACCCGACAGCACTCCAGACTTCCTCTTGTCACTGCTCATTTGCTTAGGGGAGTTAGGCGAACAGCAGGAAGGAGGAGCAGCCACAGAGCCAGCCCCCGCTGCTCGGTAAGGGGCCTTGGCAGGTGCCCACTGATGCCGAATCCTGAACACTAGTCCTGGTTTTCTCAGTCTGCTTCCAGACCAAGGAGCAAGCCTCCTTGCAACTGCAAAACAGTTCAGTAGAACAGATGCAGCTGCTTGGTATTGAGTCAGTAGGGCTGGACTAAACATCATCCAAATCAAACTTTTGGAGATTTGGAGGGGGGATTTCAGGGGTAGCCCCCCAAAAACATTTTCAAATGGTTTCAAACAGTTCTGGCAGGGGTAAGGCACTTACCATGGTGCTGAGGAGAACCTTCCTCTTTCCCCCTCTACTTTTACACTGAGAAAAATGCTTGTCCCCCCCCCATTGCAGTAAATGCCCCCACCACCCGCACCAAAAGCATTAAGGGAACTTCACCCACTCCTGAAAAATGTCAAAATGCCATCCCAATTCACCACCTGAAGTGGTGAATTTTGGGAATCCATTTTGTTCAGTCGCTAGAGTCGGGGCATTGGTCCATGCAGCTCAATCTTTTCCACTCTGGCTGGAACTAGCTCTCCAAAGTCTTAGGTAGGGGTCTTTCCCATCTGATCTTTCTTTTAAAAAAAACAAACAAAAACAAAATCTAGAGATGACGGTGGTTGAACCTTGGACCTCTGCATGCAAAACATGTGCTCTGCCAGTGAGCTGTGGTCCTTCTTCATTCATTCTGGTATCACAACATCCCCCTTGCCCAGCCAATCAGGGCATGGGGATGGAAACACAGATGCTAGGCGGGGCCACAGCTCACTGGTAGAGCACATGTTTCACATGAAGAAAGTCCCAGGTTCAATCCCCAGCATCTCCACATAGGGCAGGAAATATGCCTGCCTGAAACCCTGGAGAGCCACTGCCAGTCAGTGTTGACAGTCCTGGGCTAGATGGACCAATGGTCTGACTCAGTGTTCAGCAGCCTCCTGTGGTCCTGTGAGCCATACTTTCTGGGCAATGGACTGCTCTGTGCCTGTCAGATATATATCAGGTTGCACCAGGGAATATGGGTACACCTGTACTCCCTCCTTTAGGATATAATTATCCCTATAATGGCAGAGAGAGAAGGACTGAGCAGCGTGGGGCCTCCCTGATCTGACAGTGATAGAGTAGTGGATGCTTCCAAGATGGTGGTTGAATATTTCAAGGAAAAAGGAGAGAACTAAGTTCTCAGGATGCAACATCTTCATTAAATAGAGGAGCCCAAATGTACAGACCTTCTAGAGCTGCATGATGGAGGGATATAGTGTGTGCCTACTCCTTCAACAAGCAAAGCAGGCCACTGCCCAGAGAAGTGTCCAAAACAGGCCTAAAAGCGACAGGCTCCAAATAATCATCTGAAGGTGATTCCCCTAGGTATCACTTGGTTGCTTTACACCTGATGACTTGACGCTGAATGGTTGAACAGGTTCTGTTGTGGTTGAGATGATGCGAGGAGAAGTGATGGGTGATCTACCTGTGGAGTCTGGTCTGAAATGCAGGTCACAAATAGATGTGGCTGTCCATTGAGCAATGAACATGCGTGTACACTACAAGTCACGAAGGCACACCAATGCGCGCCATGAACACCAGTCCACAATTCTGTGCACACTTTGGCATGTGCAATGAGCTGTTGGGAGCATGTTCTACACTTGGTGGGTCACAAATTTGGCATGATGAGGCACAAATCTGGCCAACACAGTCCACAAAATGGCACAACCCCACGCCCCAACCAGTATAAATCAGTAAATGTACATCAGTTATAAACTAGCAGAAATTCCTTCATCCCCCACCCTAGATATCATCAATTGAAGCCTTTGAAGGAACACACACACAAAAAGTATCGTATTTTTCCGTCTATAAGACGCCCCCGACTGGGCAGTTTCACAACCACGCGGTTCTCTCCTTGGCTTACTTCCGTGTATAAGACGACCCTCAATTTTTAGTCTAACAATTTTAGGAAAAAGTATAGTCTTATACATGGAAAAATACTGTACCAAGAATTAAACACATATCTATATGTACTTTTAACCTCTATACGGGCAGCAAGAGAATGATGTGGTTCGATTTGCCTTTCATAGTGGGGATAAAAAACATTCCTCAAAGATACAATCAATCATCAGAAGAACAATGAGATGCCCTGACACGCTGGTGTGTTTTTCTAAAATCACACAAAAATGAAGATATAGAAGGCATGCAGCTCAATCTCCATCTCAAAGGTTTGTAAGCTACAGATGTGTGATGCTTGCCTTTAAGACTAAAGCTGTTGAAATCCGAATATCTCTGCCAGTTTTGCCAGTAGTTCCGAAAGACGTTTGGACCACCCTAGTTTTCAGACACATTTAATTCCCTGGATTTCCCCAAGAACATCTGGGGCTATGTTCTAGTTATAAGTGAAAAGACTCCACCCACTCTCCCTTGCTGTCACCTATGTGTGTGTCTCCCTCCTGAAGGGGCGTGTGGTGCCACCGCCGCTCTCCTTTCCTTATAGCCCACCTTCCCCTCATAGCTTAGGCACCAGTTCTTTTTTTAAAAAAATTACTTTATCTACAATATTTGTATACCACTCCATATCTAGACAGACAATGTCTAAAATGTCTCAAAACAATGCATTAAAAACAGAATAACATTAAACCTGTGGCTGGTCAGCAAGGAAGACCTCCCGAAACAAAGTCGTCTTCAGCAGACGCCTAAAACAACACAGTGTCAGAGCCTGCCTAACCTCCAGAGTGCCATAGAAGTGGAGCCATGGAGGCTCTTCTCCTGGTAGATTCCAACCTGGCCATAAGTCCATGTGGAACCACCAGGAGAATGTCCTCCGATGACTTCAGTGAGCAGGCAGGTTGGTAAGGGAGAAGGTGCTCTCTCAGGTATCCTGGTCCCAAGCTGTCTAGGGCTTTGTACCAGAACCTTAAACCTGGCCCAGTAGTAAATAGGCAGCTAGTGTAGTTCCTTCAGCAAAGGAGCTGCATGCTGAAAAGGGGCAGCTCTTAATGTTAAATGCTTCTTATCGTGACCAGCTGTAATGCAGATGCAATGCTGTAAGGGCTGCTGGATATTTGCCCTTGGTCTTCTTATCATGACCAGCTGGAATAGAAACAGCTCCAAGAGAGGAGGAGCCAAAAATCGCTGGTCTCTCAGCTGAGCCAGTGGAGTAGCCCTGCTTTCTATCCCTCCTTCTGCTGCAGCCTGATGGAATGGCTGCTGGATGACAGCACGGTTGAGGAAGAGGCAAAGCCTGATGGAGTTGGCTTCTCAAGATGGCTGGTGGTGGAAACAGGGTTCTTCTTACCAGTCTGGTTGGAAATGGTTTTATGCTGCTGTTTTCAGTGAAATGTTTTTAGTTATTAGTTTTCCATGTTCTTGTGAAATTAACTGTAAGCTGCCTGTAGAAAGCGTTTGTTTTGAACTGCATATGACTCTCCAAATGAATGAATAAATATTAAAAACAATAGCAGGAATAGAAGAGTAGTAGGAATGATAAGGACAGTGATGATAATGTGGCCTCATGGCAGAACCAGTCCAGCTCCAGCAGCCTGGTGCCCACAAAGGCCAACTGGATGCCTATGGGATGCCCACAAGAGGGGCTTAGCCCTCTCCTACTTTTGTTCCCCAATGTAAAGGAATGACACAGGCCACCATTTTTGTATTTAGTTTGGTTTTAGGACATTATGGGGTTAAATTTGTGTGTGTTTGTGTGTGTGTGCATGTGCTTGTTAATTTCAGCCAAAAGGTTAATAGTTTAGAAGTCAACAGTTTAGCCAGAATGCAGAGGTCAGAAAGTTGTGCTCAGAGGAGCAGGAGCTTATAAAGTTCAACATATGGTCAGAGGAATGTGGGGGGGGGGAGTTTTTAAACTCAGGAAGTAGAAATGTAGCTTGCAGAAATGAACAAGAAACTATCCTCCTGATTGTTTGGAGTTGGGACAGGAGGGGGGGGAAACTAATTTTTAGAGATAAAAGCTTAAGAGAGTGATTCTGTGCCCCCCTAGACAGCATCTAGGGGGCCATAGGGTACTTAGGATTAGTGGCGTTCACGGGCCTCATCTCTCTGCAGTGGTGGCCCCCCTACCTCGACTTTCTGAGCGGCGCGGAGCAGTTCTCCACGCTGCTCGAGCCCACCGAGCCAGCCGCGCTGGTCCCATCGCATCACTTCCGGCTGGCCAGAAGTGATGCGATGGGACCCTGCGCCGGCATGCTGGGCCCCCGTGCTGCGTATTTTGCGGAGAAACCAGGGCAACAGGGCTGTTTTAAGGAGGTGAAGGGGGTGGTTCAGGGGGCAGGGAGGGGAGGAGGCTGCGGCCAACAATGCAGGGATTACTAGAAGCCAGCCTGGATTTGTCAAGAACAAATCCTGTCAGACCAATCTGATCTCATTTTTTTGATCAGGTAACCTCCCTTGTGGACTGTGGGAATGCTGTGGACATCATATATCTGAACTTCAGCAAAGCTTTCGACAAAGTGCCTCATGATATCCTGATTAGCAAGCTAGCTAAAAGTGGGCTAGATGGAACAACTATCAGGTGGATCCACAATTGGCTACAGAATCGGACTCAAAGAGTGCTTATTAATGGTTCCTTCTCAAACTGGGGAGAGGTAGCGAGAGGGGTACCACAGGGCTCGGTCCTGGGCCCGGTGCTCTTCAACATTTTTATTAATGACTTGGATGAGGAGGTGCAGGGAATGCTTATCGAATTTGCAGATGACACAAAGTTGGGTGGAACCGCTAATACTCTGGAAGACAGAAACAAAATTCAAAGAGATCTCGATAGGCTGGAGCGCTGGGCCGAAAACAACAGAATGAAATTTAATAGGGATAAATGCCAAGTGCTGCACCTAGGGAAAGGAAACCAAAGCCAGTGTGGCGTAGTGGTTAGAGTGTTGGACTGGGACTCAGGAGATCCGGGTTCTAGTCCCCGCTCAGCCATGAAACTTACTGGGTGACTTTGGGCCAGTCATTGACTCTCAGCCTAACCTACCTCACAGGGTTGTTGTGAGGATAAAATGGAGAGGAGGAGGAGGATTATGTAAGCCGCCTTGAGTTCCTTGCAGGAAAAAAGGCGGGGTATAAATGTAATAAATAAATAAATAAATAAAAATGCAGAGTTACAGAATGGGGGACACTTGGCTCAACAATACTACAAGTGAGAAGGATCTTGGAATTGTGGTAGATCACAAACTGAATGTGAGCCAGCAATGCGATGTGGCTGCAAAGAAGGCAAATGCTATTTTGGGCTGCATTAATAGAAGTATACCTTCCAAATCGCGTGGTGATAATTCTCCTCTACTCAGCACTGGTTAGGCCTCATCTTGAGTACTGCATCCAGTTCTGGGCACCACACTTTAAGAAGGACATAGACAAACTGGAGAGGGTTCAGAGGAGGGCAACTAGGATAATAAAGGGACTGGAAACAAGGCCCTATGAGGAGAGACTGAAAGAACTGGGCATGTTTAGCCTTCAGAAGAGGAGACTGAGGGGAGATATGATCGCACTCTTCCAGTATTTGAAGGGATGTCAAACAGAGGAGGGCAAGGATCTCTTCTCGATCATCCCAGTTTGCAGGACACAGAATAATGGGCTCAAGTTACAGGAACCCAGATTCCACCTAAACATCAGGAAAAATTTCCTGACTGTCAGAGCAATAAGACAATGGAACCAACTACCTAGGGAGGTGGTGGGCTCTCCCACTCTGGAGGCATTCAAAGTGCAGCTGGACAGCCATCTGTCAGGGATGCTTTGACCTGGATTCCTGCATTGAGCAGGGGGTTGGACTCGATGGCCTTGTAGGCCCCTTCCAACTCTACTTTTCTATGATTCTATGCTTCTATGATATGAGGCCTGCTTGGTGGAGGCAGCCAGAGGAAAAAGAAAGATTTCCACCTGGTGGCAGCAGAAAAGGCCACAGGAAGGGAAGGGCAAAAGGAGTGTGGGCACACTCTTTTGCTTGTTTTCCTTTATGCTCATGCAACAGGGTGTTGCCAGTCTGTGAGATTCAGCAGCTTGTATCCAGAGAGATGCTACTTCTGATCTTGGAGGCAGCATATAGCCATCATGACTAGTAGCCATTGATAACCTTCTCCTCCGTGAATTTGTCTAATCCAAGGCTGGGGAACCTCTAGCCCTCCAGATGATGTTGAACTCCAACTTCTGTCAGCCCTAGCCAGCATGGCCAATAGCCAGGGATGATGGGAGTGTAGTCCAACAACATCTGGAGAACCATAGGCTCCCCATCCCTGGTCTAATTCTCTGCATTCTGCCACCGTACTCCAGGCCCTGTCATTTCTATTAGCTTAGCATATGGTAGCTCCTGGTGGTTTTCTATTGGGTTGTGGGGAAAACCAGAAACTCTAGGAGACACTCTTGAGTTTAAGTAGGAGCTATTTAATTACCTGTTGATCCAGGGCAAAGTCTCAGGCTGGTGCAATCAAAATCGCCAACATTTACAACACAATCCTATGCATGTCTGATCAGAAGAAAGTCCAATTGAGTTCACTTATTGTCATGTACATGTGTATACGTTTGCACTCTTTAGCCCAGCCTTCCCCTATCTGGTGCCTTCCGGATGTTTTGGACCAACTCCCATGAGCTCTAGCCAACATGGCCAATGGTCAGGAATGCTGGGAGTTGTAGTCTAAAACACCTGGAGGGCGTCAGGTTGGGGAAGGCTTTCTTGGCCTGTCTTTTGGCCAAGCTCACTCTTGGGTCTATGAGACAAAGACCCCGTTCACACAATTGCAGGGTGTTAATAAGCCACAGTGGCTTGTTAACCACCCTGTGCCTGTGCTGGTTGCATACCGGTTGTATTTACATAAGTACCCTTCCTGGTGCAGCTTGTTGTGATGTCCAAACTTGGCGAGGGTGATTGGGGTGGTTAACAAACCGGTTCTGAGTGGTTTGTTTACCACCACAACCGCCCACCCTCGCCAGGTTCAGATGTCACAATAAGTCACACCAGCAAGGGTAATTATGTAAATACGTCCAGCACGCAACCATCGTGACTTGTTATCCACCCTGCGATCGTGCAAACCAGCCCAATGACATGAGAGCTGGCTATTGCTTGAAAGCGGCATGTATATTCACCAAATCCAAGAGCTGGAAAACTGTTCAGTGAGGTTGCGGTGTGGCACATTCTGCCATAAAGCGCCACTGCTGGAAAGTGTGGGAAGACACATCACAGTCTCATTTGAAAGCTGTGCTCAACAAGTGATAGATCTGTCAGGAACCGGGGGAGCTAGTTGACAGGAGGATCGGTCCTTCCCATTTTGCAAAAGAGGTAAGCTTGACACAGGATTGGAAACTAAATTAAGAATGGAAGTGGCCTTGGGGGTCTCATGCCCAGCAGGAGGAGAGACCCTACAATAGGCCTCACATTTAGCTATTCTGATAGATCTCATTCCATGTTTCCTCCTAGCTTCCGTTACTTTCACAAAGCTTTTCAAGCTAATTACTCCTTTTGTCAAAAGACAAAACGATAACACCGTACAGCAGAATCATGGTTTTTATCTTTTGTCTTTGGAGTGCTCCATTGTCCCTGTGAAATGCAGAAACCCTTGTTGAGATGGGAGCTTGAGAAGTGGAGAAAGGAAGAATTAAAGAGGTCACGAACCTACGTTTCTCAACCTGACTGGGAGCTATCACATCCGTCTTCTGTTTTTAAGCACTCAGAAGTCACACAGACTAATTAGCTTCTTTAATCTGGCAAGCAGAAATACCTCCTCTTGACTCTGCCACTCTCTTGCGGTTGCAACACCTTGAAGAACAGGAATCCTCATCACGGATTGTTATATAATAGGCAATAGAAATGGCATTTCGATATTTCCGACTTGAAAGCAAAGCGGACGTGCAGTTACATTTTCTATGCTACCAATAGCCATTGTTGTCAGGGCTGTGCATCTGCCCCAATTCCACAGGAGGGCGGAAAAGCTGCAGAACATGGTATTTGCTGTAGAATTCAGTTTCCTGAGAATCTCAGCTTTCATGATCTTTAAATATTTTTTAAAAAGGAAGTTTCTAGCCCTTGTGGGCACAAAGACATTCTTGAAAGCATGTGGGCAAAAAAAGCCAGATGAAATCTCCAAAGTGAGTCAGAAGGCTTGCTGAATAAGATTGTGACTGCAGATGATGCAGTAGATTTGTTGCCTCATATAGCTCTGTCTCCATCCCTTTTGACTGGTGGAAAGAAAATAAATTATGCAAAGATAGAATAAATTATGCAAAATAAGAGAGGCTTCACTTAATTTGCGTGAGGTGCAGGACCACCACGGCTACCTACGTCTTTTGCATGTCGTGCAGAATACTGAATTTAGCTGTCCAAGAGTGGGAAGGAAGGGGAAGCTTTCCTCTTAAAACTGGAGGAAGATTATCTTCTACCACCTGAAGGTGGGAATGTTTGGGGGTTACAAGCCTTCACCCCACTAGGTAATACTACCCAATTTGACTTCTATTGAGTCTCATCCCTATTGCACCACCTAGAATTGATCTCCAGCATTGCTAAAATAAAGAAAGCCATGTTTTTCTTTACTTCTGCCCTCTGCCTCAAAGGAAACCCACGTGTCCCAGTCCCAGTCCAACACTCTAACCACTAGGCCACACTGGCTAAATTTCTGCATGCGAAAGGTTTCATATTTGTTTGATCATGCTGCATTTTAGGGTTTGGGTTTTTGTGAACTGTCCAGAGAGCTTTAGCTATTGGGTGGTACAGAAATGTAATACATGAAACAAATGGATGAATTCAGGGCAGGGATGAGTAGGGACCTGTAGCAGGCCTGTCTGTCCGTTCCGTTCCAATTAGCGCTGGGCACAGGTCTGTGTGACTGCTAGATTTTTATACTTTTTAAAATATAGGGGAACAGCCATTATGGGTTTTTTCAGGGCAACTTGAAATCTGTTTTGTACCTAGCAGAGGCCAATCTAATTAAGGTTGCAAACTTATACACTTACTTGGGAGTAAATCCCAATGATTTGCTCCCAATGTCCCGGTGCCAACACTTTCATCATTTCGGTGCCAGGTTAGCACTTTCCACTACTCCCGGGCATTTGCCTTTTTAACACATCCCGGGACTCCTATTGTTGAATGTTTACCGTTGTTTTCTCATATTTTGTTACGTTAATCGTTTAGTGTTATGTTATCATATTGTACTGTGCGGGTTTTAATCTTTGTAAACCACCCAGAGAGTAGAGATGGGCGACTTGCCTGGCACTCCCGACTCTCAGTGCGTGAGCCAAGCGCTCCTGCCGTGCAAGCCGAGCCGAGCACGAGCGCCAGCTGAGGCGCTCGCCGGACTTCCGGGTCCCTCCGCTCTGCGTTGTTTACGTGGAAAACGACGTAATTTGCGCAAATTTGGCCATAATTTGCGCAAATCAGGTCGTTTTCTACATAAACAACCTAGTGCCGGAACCCCGAAGGCGCTTTCCACAGCTTGGCTCGTGAGAATGCGAGTCGAGCCGGGGAAAAGGTAGGGCAAGCGGAGCCTGGGGGGGGGGGGTCGAGCCCAGCGAGTTCGCCAGACTTCCACCACCCAATCGAGCTCCGCGCACATCCCTACCAGAGAGCTTTGGCTATCGGGCAGTACAGAAATATAATGAATGAACTGAACTGAACTCAGTCAGGCTTACTTTTGAGTAGACATGTATAGGATGGTACTACTGTATGTCTGCCTAAAATCTCCTGTGCCCCACCCGATGACTGCTACCAACTGCACACTTGTAGGATTCATGCCTAACTTTCTCTCCACCCAGTCTGAAGAAGTGTTCTGGAGAAGTTGAAAGCTTGCTCACTATTCCGGCAGGGATGGGGACTTGGACTCCAGGACTCGACTCGTGAGTCGGACTGAGTCCCCCCTCTGACTCGAGTCCCACTCGAGTCCCAATATTTTTAATGGGACTCGAGACTCGACTCGGGACTCGAGACCAAGGACTCTTCAACATCCCTGGGCTGTGCCAGGAGGAGTGGAGAGAAGTGCGATCGCCAGTGAAGATTTTATTTTTTAAAATCATTTTCCTAAAATGCAACCTTTCAGACATTTTGGGTTTGGCTGCCTCTGCCTGCCTGTTTGGGGTTCCCTGCCTCCTCTGCCTGCCTGGTTATTTTGGCTTTGTCTGCCTGGTCTGTTCTTGTCAAAATCAGTTGCAGAGTTTTGAAATAAAAAGGCATACTTGTGCCTAGAGTTTATTTAAGTCACACATCTGAAGTAGCCTTATTTTGTTGGGAAAAAACCCCATTGATTTTAATAGGGACTCGTGGAGTCAGCTTTGGGAGTGACTTGGGACTCGTGACTCGTGAGTCACCATTTTGGACCAAGGACTTGGACTCGGACTCGAGACTTGGGTCCAAAGACTCGTGACTCGACTCGTGACTCGAGACCAAGGACTCTTCAACATCCCTGCTATTCCGTGACATTTTAGTTGGTTCTTATACATACCTGTATTCCCCTCCTCTGCCTTTTAGATTTCAGGGAAGGAATGCAAAGAACGTTCTGTATCATTAAGAGTTTTGTTACAAAGGTTAACAATGATATCTCTTAAAGAATGATTAATCTAAAATCAGGGAACAGTGAAATGTTTCTGCCTAACGATCTTTTGACTTGTGATACAATATTTCTGCCAATGTCTTCTTTGAACATCACTTTTTATCTTAGACTACTATGCCAATGTTATTGCAATTTTCATTTCATTTCATTCTGTTCTCCTTAAAACAAAGATACCCTGTCATTAGTATCTTCATATTTAAACCAGTAAGGGAGCAATCCTATATGGCCCCAAGACAGCATCTGAGAGGCCATAGGATAGTTTGGATTCCCAGATCTGAGCTCAGACACAGTGCTCTGACCTCAGAGCTGGGAACTGGAGCTCTGGCTTCCCCTCCCCCATCTCCTCCGCAGACGGCGTGGAAAGAAAAGCGACCTCAGAGAGGGGGGAAAGAGGGGCATTTTGGGCGGCAGGGAGGGGAGGAGACTGGCGAGGCCAGGATACGAGCTATCCTGATGCCTCTCCAGCCTCCTTCCCTCCCCCTACGAAATGCTCCAGCTAGATGGGCAAAAAAGCCCGTCTAGTGAAAAATGCCAGGTGGGAAGACGGGGAGGCGAAGATCACCTCTGCTGCTGCTCCTGCTCTGCTATAGGATGCCAATAAGCCTCCAATTTAAGGGCTTCAGGCATAGGGATGTAGCCGAGCAGCCCGTCAGACAGGAGCAAGGCCCGAACTGGGCCTGCTCGTGTCCGACGGGCTGCTCGGCCACCCCCGCGGGCTTTACCTGGGCTCTCCACTCCGCGGAGAGCCTTCTTTCCCTGTCCGATGGGTCCCGTCACGTCACTTCAGCCGTGGAGGAAGTGACGCGACGGGACCCTGCTCCGTCGCGCTGGACCCCTGCGCTCTGGTTTTGGCAGGGTAAACCAGGGCAACAGGGCTGTTTAAGGCCTGTTGCCCTGGTTCCTCCCGCCAAAACAGAGCGCGGGCGGGGGTCCAGCGCGCCGGAGCAGTGGCGGCGGTGGCGGCGGTGGCGGCGGAGGCAGCGGAGGCGACGCGCAGGACCAGGTAGGCGGCGGGGGGGTCCTGGCAGCAGCGGCGGGGGGCAGGGGGGTCCAACAGTGGTGGTGGGGGCGTGTGCGAGGGGTTTTCTCCGGCAGCGGCTCGAGCAGCGTGGAGAACGCTCTGCGCCGCTCTGAAGAGCGAGATCGTGTCACCGCCGCTCGCGGGGGGCCGAGCCCGGAGCGAGCCTCCAGCCGACTCCAGGCTCGGCCCCACCATTCTCTCTCTCTCTCTCTCTCTCTCTCTCTCTCTCTCTCACACACACACACACACACACACACACCTTTTGGTTCAGTCTTCAGCTGGCTGTAAAATAATTTTCATCAAAATTATGGTTTATGAAGTAAAAATCAGGCAGAAAATATTACTTAATGTGGCATGTTCTTTACATGTTTCCCCAGTGTTTTTATTCCCTCACTACAGACACCATTGACTGGGTTCAGACAACATGATAACCCAGACTCAAGGGTTGAGCATGGGTTGTTGTTGAGCTGTGGGTTGTTGCTGAAACGTGGGATATTGTGTTGTCTGAACCCAGCTGCGCTAATAAGCCATGGCTTGTTAACCACGAACAACCCATGAAGAGAACCCCTGGTTTGTCGTTGGGTTGTGAACTGTGGGTTGTTCACCGTGGTTTGTTATCTCGGCTGGGGTCAGACAACACGAGAACCCACATTCCAGCAACAACCCACAGCTCAACGATAACCCACACTCAACCCACACTCAACCCTTCAGTGTGGGTTATCGTGTTGTCTCAACCCAGCCACTACCTCTGTAGCAATGGGTGCTTCCCCCCCTAAGGCTAATTTCATTTCATTTCTATACTGCCCAATAGCCGAAGCTCTCTGAGCAGTTTGCAAAGATTAAAAACCAGTAAACCATACATAATACATAGTATACAAAACCATTTACATACAAACATATAAAACGGACAGCAGATATAAACTGCCCCTTGGGGGAGATTTTCATCAGGATCATAGATGGGGAAGGAAAGATTTAAACTTCCTCCCCCCGCTCACTGTGTCCCACTGAAAATCACCCCCCCTGCACTTGATATTATTTTTTAAATCCCCAGCCATGGTTGCTAAGCACACATTATAAGTAATAGCTGCTTTGGCCCTCAGCTGTGATGTTGTGGGAGTTCTGGGTGTGACCTCATCAGAGTTTCAATCCAGGAGCCTTGTGGGAAATGTGGGGGGCAGCAGCATCTGGGGCACAAGGCAAGTGGGCAGCCCATATATAAAAGTCTGAAAGGGTGGAGACGACAATGGGAGTACAGTGGCAAAGGAAGAGCCACGGAGGGGTCCTTGTCATCGCAATGGTCTCCAGCCACTACGGGCACCCCCCAGGATTGTGAGCAGATTCCCACATCTCATGATTCCATATCTTCTCACCTCATAATGTTTGTGCGAGAGACATGTTACCTGAGCATTATGGTAGCTGCATATGTGTGGCTGAATATTCTAGCAGAGTCACGGATAACCTCTGGTCCATGAGCTGGAGATGGCCCACAGGGGTTCCCTGTCTGATCCACCTGCTTTTTCCCCAGGTCTTGTCCCCTCTACCCAGCCAAGGAAAAACTCTTATCTCCACCCAGCAGCTACTCAGAGATAAGAGCTTTCCCTTGCTGTGTGGTGAGAGGCCTGCTGATATCTTCCAGATATGCATGGTTGGTGCCATTTTGGCTGCATAAGAAGAAGCACTCTGTGAATGAGTTTGCTATTAGTATATAGCAGAAGTGGGCAAATTATGGCCCTCTAGATGTTTTGGCCTACAATTCCCATCAGCCCTACCCAGCATAGCAAATGGTGAGGGATTATGGGAGTTGTTGGCCACAAATTGCCCACCACTGGTATATAGGACGTTTCTTAGGGCCAGTTTTGGCCAAGTGATGCAAGCAAACTAGATTCTGTTGCTACAGGTTGGCCCTCCCAATGCCAAGTGAAAAACAACAACAATAAGAAGCAACAACAACTCTGTATCCTCATCCTCTGAATCTCAAGCCACATGGGGACACTGTTGGTTTCCTTCCTAGAGCCTTCAGCAGCTGCTGGTGTCAGCTTTCAGGTAGAGCACTGGATTATCATTAACTTGAGTGAGTAAGGACAAAATCACATAAACATTTAATGGCCAGCAATAAATTACTTTAAAAATACAAATTTGCTTTTGAGCAACTTGCTGCTGAGTCCGTGGCTGGCTGAGCTTGGTAAAGATAGGAAAGTTGAACAGTTTCTTCATGTGTGAAAGTTTACAGGGCCTTTTCCCAATCTAATCGTGCCAGCATCTATGCTTCACGTGCTTCCTGGCGTACAAGGCCTCCCCTAACCCTGCCCTAAGCTGGGGTTGGGGAAAACTGGAGCTAGGGACGTGTGAGGTATCTGATATGGGGGTGAAAATCTGATGGATTTTCATGATCCCCCCCCCCCCCCGGATTCCAGTTCACCAGTCCTGCGCTGGTGCGAACTCGCTATGATGCGAATCGAGCCAGCTCGCAGATTTCCGTCTCTAAGACGGGCCGCAGTTTATGCATTTTTTTAAAAAAAACCCGCTAAGGACATTTGCCCAAATGGCACAATTTGTGCAATTTGTGTAATTTTACACAATTTGCATAACTTTATTTTGCAAGTTTTGTGCAAATTGGCACCCAAAAAGCACGTGGATCTAGCGTGATTTATGCAAATCTGTCAATTTGATACAAATCGTGCTAGATCCACGTGCTTCTCGGGTGCTGATTTGCGCCAAACATGCAAAATTCCGCGATTTACGCAATTTGCGTAAAGTTACACAAATTGCATGAAGTTACGCAAATTGCGCAAATAGTGCAATTTGGGCAAATTTTCTTAGCGTTTTTTTTTTTTTAATGTGCAAACCATGGCCTGTCTTAGAGATGGAAGTCTGCAAAAAAAAAAACACACCTGACTCAGCTTGTTTCTGATCATCAGATCGGAAGGAGGCAGGGAGTTCATTGAACTCAAATGAGCTGGACTTTCCTAGCAGGGCTGCCCTAAATTGCAACTGGGTGAGGGAAAGCTTCTCTTGGATCTGCTGGATCAGAGAGAAGCCCTTTCCCTTGCCCCAGTCCTCAGAGAGGCTCCTCTTTCTGTGCTTGGGGCAGGAAAAATATCTCCACCCTCCACTGCTCTGCATGTAACAGCTGAGAAGGTGGGGCTGGGAAGTGCGTGCATGTATGGGGCGTTTGTGTGTGTGAAAATGTTTGGGGGAGGGCACATGCTAGCAGTGGATCCACCCACATTAGGCAGTGGTTCCCTGCACTTTGCATGGTGGCCCCACTTAATGCTGGCATGTGACTCCTAACAAGCTGTTTTGCACCCTGAGTGTGCAATCCTCTGTATGTTTAGACAGAACAAGTCCTACAACTCCCAGCATGGCTGGCTGGGGAATGCTGGGAGTTGTAGGACTTTTTTCTGTCTAAACATGCATAGGGTGGTGCCTTTAGAGCAGGGGTCCTCAAACTTTTTAAACAGGGGGCCAGTTCATTGTCCCTCAGACTGTTGGGGGGGCGGACTATAGTTTGAAAAAAATATGAATGAATGGATCAAGTAAAAAAAAAGGACCCGGGTCCCTTTCCCCCCCCTTAAATGGAAAGTTATTTTATTTGTTTGTTTGTTTGTTTGTTTGTTTCATTTTTATACCGCCCAATAGCTGAAGCTCTCTGGGCTGTTTACAGCAATTAACAAGAAAGTCCCTGCCCGCAGGCTTACAATCTAAAAAGACACGACACACAAGGAAAAAGGAATGGGGAAGGAAGAAGGGGGAATATTAATGAGTACTCCTGGCAGGGCTGGTGGTATTTACATATATAGTTGCACAATTGTTTCACATCTAACACGAATATTTTTGTTTTTGCCATCACACAAATGAGCATACTCGACAAAAGAATCGGTGCTTGAAGTGAAAGAGTTTTTAAAAAGTCTGCTTCCGCCGATCGGCCGCCGGGCCAGATAAAAAGGCAAGGTGGGCCAGATGTGGCCCGCGGGCCTTAGTTTGAAGAGCCCTGCTTTAGAGGTTGTTTACCCTGTGGGGAAGGGAGTGTGTGTGTGTAGATAATGCCTTTTAAACAGGTTCACAAATGAGCCGTTGTAATCGATAACATCAAGAGAGGAAAGATTTTGAGGATTAGCTTTGGATACTTTTTGTGCACCTGATGGTGTCTTTTTGATTATTCCGAAGAAGTTATATATGGATATGAAACGGGCAGATACCTGGAAGCCTTTCAAGAGTATTCTTTATTATGCACAATTTGTATAATTATTGTGAGGCTGTTTTGTTTTGTTTCTTAATGGACTCTGACTCGGGAGATCCGGGTTCTAGTCCTCCCTCGGCCGTGAAGCTCACTTGGGTGACTCTGGGCCAGTCACTGACTCTCAGCCTGACCTACCTCACAGGGTTGTCGTGAGGATAAAATGGAGGGGGAGGACTATTAAATAAATAAATAAATAAATAAATAAGATATCAATCTTGAATATGCATAATATGTGTAATGAAATATTTTGTATAAGAATTTCTAGTTGCTAAAACCTTGCATTTTCGTTATGAGAGTTTTTATTATGCATTTTGTGTAAATATTATGTCATATAAGGGACTTAGGGATGCGTCAGGAGTTCGTTCGGGGGTGGTGGAAATCCAGCGGTCTGGCTGGGCTTGACCCCCCCCCCCCAAACTCAGTCCCACTTACCTCCTTCCCCGGCTCGACTCGCATTCTCCTGAGTCAAGCTGGGGAAGCGACTTCCTGGTTCCCGGCGGGCCGCTGTTTACATGGAAAATGTTGTAAGATAGGCCAAAAGCAGCCACAATTTGCATAACTTGTGCAGATGGCTGTCACTTTTAATGTATCTTAAGGCGTTTTCTACATAAAATTTGGCCCGCTGGGAACCCAGAAGTCGACCGAACAGCACAGTGTGTGTGTCTGCTTCCGGCCCAGCTCGGTGGGCCACAGCGGCAGCGGCATCCGCCAACCCAGCAGCAGGTCAGGTCGCCGTAGGATCTCCCACCATTAAATAAGGGTATTATACCACCTTTTCCTAAATAATTATTCCAGTCTAGTGGTTGTTTTTATTTATTTATTCTTACATTTATATCCTGCCTGTTTTCCTATCGCAAGGAACCCAAGGCGGCTTACATAATCCTCCTCCTCTCCATGTTATCCTCACAACAACCCTGTGAGGTAGGTTAGGCTGAGAGTCAGTGACCGGCCCAAAGTCACCCAGTGAGCTTCATGGCCGAGTGGGGATGATAACCCTGATCTCCCAATTCCCAGTCCAACACTCTAACCACTACACCACACTGGTTCTCTTCAACACTGACTGGAGTCCTCTTCCTGTTACTGAATTAGGGTTGTCACCTCTTTTTTCCCGGCAGGCTGGCAGGTAGGCATAACAGGGTCCTCTCCATGTACCTATAGAATTTGGTCAGTGCACATGGGTGAGAATTTCGCTCCAGTTTGTTTTTGATTACAATTGACCAAGATTTGTGAAGATCTTCACATATGGAAGGGATTAGGGAAAGAACTCAAAAATTTGAAACAATCAAATGTGGGAGAAACCAAAACTGATGGATCTGCCCATCCCTACGAAGTCTCCAGAGGAGGCTGGCGGCTCCAACGTCAGTGGGGCTGTGTATCCACTCCGGGTTTCAGCCTAAACTTTTAAGGAGCTATCCATGGTGCCGAACCTATTTTTGGGGGGATGGGGTTTCAGCACCATGGATAGCTCCTTTAAAGTTTGGACTAAAGTCCAGAGTGGATACACCACCCCACCGACATCGGAGCCATCAGCCTCCACTGCAAGCCTCAAAACCATTAAAAGGTTCGAGGCAGGAAGAAGCTTGGTAAAGACTTCATTTCATAATGGACATATGTCAGGTTTCAGATAGCGGGCTGGCTTTTTTTGTTTCTTTTTGAAAAAGAGATAATGCAATGAGGAGACAAACGTGAGGCCGTCGGCATCATCTGCTCGGATTATGGAGATTAAAAAGGCATTTGAATGGTCCCGTATATTACACTAATTCAGAAGGTCAGCGAGCGCAGGGCTGAACGTTCTGTCCTTGAATGCTTATAGTGACGGCGGGGCGGTGAGAGCGGGGGACGCTGGGACACACGCAGAGGTGACTGGTAGTCAGCGGATGGGTTAATATGGAGGAGGCAACAGTGGCAAGGGGTCTCAAGGCAAAATACTTACAAGCCTGTTACAGACATAGTCCTACAGACTTAATATTGGAATACTCACTTTTTCGGGGTGCGGAGGGGTTATCGTGTCTAGCACAATGGGGCTCAAGCCAGCAGCCATTGCCGCAGGAGGTCATGTTAGGGGGCCAACCAAACCCACTTAGGGATTTTCAGTGCTCCCTCCCTGAATTGTCAGCTTTCATTTAAGCCAGGGGTGCAGAAGCTCAGGCCCTCTGTGTGTGTGTGTGTGGGGGGGCAACCCGGCCCTCTGTGGATCCCAAGGGTGAAAATGCCTCTCCTAAGGCTCAGTTACTGGCAGTAGGAGCTTTAAGCAAAAATATGTCTGAATTTTTGGCCCCTCCCCTTTTGCCTTCAGCCCTGCCCACCACTGGGATGCAGCCCCTGAGAGCTTCTTCAAATCAAAATGGAATTCAGTCCCCAGACTGAAGAGGTTCTGCACCCCTGATTTAAACCTCTAGTTTGCTTTGTTTTGTTTTGTTTTGTTTTGTGGGGATAGAAGGAAAAGCACACAGATAAGAATTCAACCCCAATGGCTCACTGCAATGTCGACTTGCTCCAATGACGTTCTTCTAACCAGAGAGGCCAATGCCACTGGGGTAACTCAGAGGCACAATTAAAAGACAGGTAAACTTATCAGAATAACCATAAAACAAGGACTTTAAAAAAGGCAGCCAGATCTTAAGAGCAGATAAAAACCATCAGCAGGGCTCAAATGAAGTCCAAAAGGCCTGGGAAAATAACAAAAGGACTCTGAGGAAAGGACAACAAAGCGGGTCCCAGGTGGACCTCTCTGGAGGAGAGCATTCCATAAGACGTGCCACCACCGAGAAGGCTATCTCCAAATGTAGGTGTTTGTATTATTATTATTATTATTATTATTATTATTATTATTATTATTATTATTATTATATTACTTAGGTGTTCCAAAAGACAAAGTGGGGGTGGCAGGGGGGAGAGTGCATGCCCACCCTCTCTCCCTAAATGGTGTTTTTGGATTGGGTGCACAGTTGTCAACACACATTCTTATTGCTTCCATATACATCCCCTACAAAACCATAGGTATGTTCCTCCTTCCATCCCTTCCCAGGCAACTCTTTCCCACAGAACTGGAGCATCAGGCCCTAAATCCAGGGTGGGCAACTTGTGACCCTCCAGGTGTTTTATCCTGCAACCCCCATCATCCCTCACCATTGCTATGCACTCTGGGGCTGATGGGAGTTGTAGGCCAGAACATCTGAAGGGCTACATGGTCCTCATACATGCCCTAAATGATGAAATGGCGACACGTGCCATTTTCCCTCCCAAAATGCCCCTCCAAATTGGGCATCGAGGGAAGACTAAAACGCCAGCCGCCAGCCCAACTGAGCTTCAAGAGCTCTGATAGATTTCCCCACCCCCAAAATCAACCACTCATCCCCCGCACCTCAAAAAGGACAAAAGAGGGGACGTGGTTTCACCAGCCATCTACCCTTGAATTTGGGTCAAAAGTTCTTTTTTATTTTAGAACTTCTGGGCCATTTATTTCAAGAACGATCTGAGAATCAAGTGTGTACTGCTTTAAGCATTGCAAGCGTATGATGCAAGGAAGATCAAACAACTGCTACGAGTAAAGTCCAAGGGCTTACAATGCGTATTTGGTCTTTTCAGAAACAGAAGAAATCTTTGTTTACTTCGCACTCATCTCAAGGCTCTCAGGCTCCTTTGTCTTTCTTTTTATCCACTGAATGCCTTCCTCCTTGTTATTGTATAGCTTTCATCTTGATAAATATTGCTTTTAGCAAATGATGTGTACTTGCAATTCAGAATTCTTTTTGTCCCAGACCCAAGCTGATCCAGCAGAGTTTTCTCTCCTCCTCCTCTCACACTCAGACATAGGAGTTATGAGTTCCATTACATGGGCCAAGAATGAGGGGAAACTTGACTCACAACAACCAGCCCCTACTAGTTTGGCAGTCCTGCTACTGCAATATCTCTTCTTTGTAAATCCGCTCCGGCAGATTAGAAATCTAAAATACAAATGGGTGAATGACTCATGTTCTACTGATGGATTCTCCATCAGACCGTGGGCACCTGGTATCTGTGCTGCATCTTATTGATCAGGAAATGATCATCGTTGAACAGGAAAAGATGTAGAGAATTCAGAAAGGAGGAAAAATGGTGTGTGTATGGCGGGAGGGGGGAGAAAATGTACAGCTCCAGACCAGACTAGCCTCAGAATTAAGCAGGACTGAATCACTCAGCCGCTTCCAACCCAGGCTCTGCCCCCTCTCTCCTGCAGGGAAAAGCTCCTAGCTCGGATCAGCAGCTGATCAGAGATTAGAGCTTTTCCCTGCCAGGAGAGGGGGCGGGGCCTGGGGAAGAAACTGGCAGGCTGGCTGGATGGGGGGACCCCCCCGTCAGCCATTCATGGCCACTGGGTAGAAGTTCCTCATGCCTGCCTTTTAAGATAAAAATATTACATGGGATTGCGGGGGGGGGGGGAGGTCTTGCCCTCTGGTTTCTTAGCAAATCACAGCATGCCCCATCAATGACAGGCGGATGTTAAAGAACCAATCCTAGCTCAACATCTTAAACAATATCTTCCAGATAGCTTTGGCCCATACTGTCTCAGTTAGGAATCCAACATGGCGAAAGTAAATCCTTGTGGGCAGGATTGTCCTTGTGGGCCCCTCCCACATGACCTAGAGATTCTGATGAATCCAGAGTGGCACAGAACAGAAAAGCACTGCACCAGCTTCTGCTACACTAAGCTAATCTCAGAGGGATCCTCTATAGCTGGCCTACCTCCAGCGGCACCTTCACCTGCAATAGCTGAACCCTACATAAGTATAGATAGAACTAAGTAAGAGAGACATGACACAGAGTGACACATGCTGGCTGGGGGATGCTAGGAATTGTAGGACGTTTTTTTTCTGTCTAAACATGCATAGGGTTGTGCCCTCAGAGACACAGAAGAGGAAAGATAGCAGTGACTATAACGCAGCAACAGCTGGGATGGGACTCGGTACAAGAGCAAAGATTGGGCCCAGCGCCTCTGCAGATGTGCCCCCAAGAAGACATGGGAACTGATTCTGAGTCACACGGGGAGGCGGAGGCGGAAAGTGTTGTCAATGTGCCAATGGTAGCATATGCAAATTGTATGCAGAACTGTGTCCTCTTTTATGGTGATGCACTTCCTGTTTTTTCAATGATGCATAAGTAGCTACCCTAGCTCCACCATTGTCTTACTTACTTGTCTCAAGATGGTGGTCAGAAAGTGCAAGTACCTCTCCACATTCTGAACAGCAAATGCCATTCAGTAAAATACGTTTGTTAATGTAAGTCCTGACCGATTTCTAATTGGAATCATGGAAGGAGCCATAGCTCAGTGGTAGAGTGTACGTTTTGTATGCAGAAAGCCCCAAGGCTGATTCCTAGCACTGCGACATCACCGTCCTTACACTCTAGGACCAGCCGCATAAACCCTTCTCAGGTTAAGCACCAACACCTTAAAACCTAAGGGGAGGGTCTAATGAAACCTTTCCCCTAACTATGAGGGAAAAGATCAATAAAGTCTCTTAAGGATCTATTTTGAATATATTCTACTGTGGGTATAAAGAGGTGTGTGTGTAGGTTGAACAGTAATGCAGGTTAATAACGCCAAGCTGACACGCAGGATTTGGGTAGCAAACAATATAAAAATAAGTTTATTTTACTTCACAAAATCTTAGTTCAAGAAGATAACTTTAAACCTGCCTACACCAAAGGCTCAGTAATTATCCTAAGTCCCTATAACTCTAAATTATTTCACTCTTCAGACAAGCACTAATTTGTCTCAAAACTCCTGAAAAGACTAGACAAGAATATCTGTAAGAATCACTTTAAGAAGACTATTAAAAAAAACCCTGACATCACAAACCACACCCACTCAGTTCAACCTTCTATTCTCACTAAACATACTAACGCAGACATACACCGGGGAACTGAATGGTGGGGTTACGCCACAGCACCTCCAGGTAGGGCAGGGAAGAGCCACTGCCAGTCAATGACTGGGTTCAGACAACACGATAACCCACACTCAAGAGTTCAGTATGGGTCGAGTGTGGGTTGTCGTTGAACCGTGGGTTGTTGCTGAAATGTGGTTATCGTGTTGTCTGAACCCAGCCGAGATAGCAAACCATGGTGAACAACCCACAATCCACAACCCACCCAACAACAAACCATGGGTTCTCTTCATGGCTTGTTAGCATGGCTGGGTTCAGACAGCACAATAACCCACTTTTCAACAACAACAGCCCACGGTTCAATGACAACCCACACTCAGCCCTTGAGTGTGGGTTGTCATGTTGTCTGAACCCAGTCAGTGTCAACAGACCTGGGCTAGATGGACCAGTGATCTGACTAGGTAGGAGACGGCCTCCTTTGTTCTTCTGTTTAGTGTTGGACCGTGGAAGAATGGGAACACTTTTTGGTTGTTACTGCCATTTTTCTCATGGGTAGGAAATTGACAGTAAACCTGATTTCCCCCCCCCCCACCAATCTGCTCCACCAATTGTGCTGCCAAGTGGGAAGTGACAGGTGGAAGACAAAGGTAGCAAAGAGAAGGAAGAAAAGTTGCCTGATGGGAAGATATAAGCTGGGGGTGGAAGAGAAATTTCAAGTGAGATTTGTGGGGGGGGGGGGAGTAATAAATTGGCAGGACAACTTCTTGAGGAATAAATCAAGTAGTAGCAGGCATACGAAAGGAAAACAGTGTCTGTGTGTGTGCTTTTTGATGGGAACAAATGAAATGAAAAGCATCTATCAAGGGTGATGGACTTGGGTGGGTTTTCTTTCTTTCTTAAGCTCTTGGAAAGATAGGCATGTAAAATGCATTTCTGAAATCATTTTCTCCTCTTTTCTCAAAACATCACATTTCAAAGAAGAAGAAGAAGTGGAAACAATACTCAGAACAGTCTTATGTGGCATGGAGCTGAATCAAGAATTCTTGAATCCAAATTCCAAACTGCCAGTGTCTTGGACTGGGGTTGGCTGTCAATTACTGGCCTTGGAGAGTGCTTCTGTGACGTTATCTCTAGATCAGTCGTCTTCAAGCATTTGAGACCTAGAGGGAACCACCCTCAGCTCAAACATGCATTTGGGGGCTCTCTCCTTAATTTTTGACCATATGTTTATATGGTGGACAGTGCTGCTTTTGCTACTAATGCCAGGCCAAAGATCCCCACCATCATGTTTTCAGGGCTCACACAAGGGGTGGCATTTTCATTTCATTTTGTTTATTACAGTTCTCTACCGCCCAACAGCTGAAGCTCTCTGGGCCGTTTACAAAGATTAAAACCTTAAAAATACATTATAAAAAACCATATATATACAAACATATAAACATACAACACAGAGAGAGAGACACGCATATCTAAAAACAATTTGAAACAATCAACAGCAAGAAAAAAATCTAGACCTGATTAAAAACCTCATCATATCCTGCCAAATGCCTGAGAGAAGAAGGTCTTAACCTGGTGCCAAAAAGATAGTAATGTTGGCGCAAGACAGGGCCTCATTGGGGAGATCATTCCAGAATTCGGGGGCCACCTACTGAGGAGTCCCTCTCCCTCATTGCCACCTTCTGAGCCTCCTTGGAGGAGGCACCTGGAGGAGGGCCTTAGATGACAACCATGGTATGGGTAGGTTCATGCCGAGAGAGGCGCTCTGTCAGGTATTGTGGTCCCAAGCCGCATAAGGCTTTATAGGTCAAAACTTTCAGGGTGCATTCCCAAAGTTGATTCATTTTAAATGAAGACCGAGGGGGAAGGGTGTCTTACTAGTATACGACGAGGCCACAGAGGTTTTCACTCCTTTCTTTTACAAAAGAAACTCCTCAACTGCTTAAAACAACACCAGAGCTGCAGTTAGCAGCCCAGTAGCATTCTGCGTTTGCCACAGCATGACCCAAGAGGAGCGGTGCTATGTCATAACACTGCGTAATTCCCAGGGGCATCATTACAAAAAACGATGGCTGCCCTCTCTGGCAGTTGAAGACCAGCGATCTAGATTCTGTTCAGTCTGGCGTTCAGCCTGGTTATGGGATGGAGACCGCCTTTTCTGCTAGGGGTGGGGGAGAAATTCACTTGGTTTGCATTCTTAAGCAAAATTCTCTGATTTCACACAATATGCGAACCGACATTCATTCAGTTCTTCAAAATTTGCGCAGAATTCTCCAAATGTTGCAATGGAATTCTCCAGTCCAAAAAAAGATCCATCTATTTGGTGAAGGGGAACACAAAACTGCATGCATTTGTGAAAATAGCATTAAAATGCCTCATATTAGGCAAATTGCTGGCAAAACGGGTGTATTAGTCAAAATTGTGTACAAAAACGGACGTTTGAGGAGAAATGCGCACAAAAAATGCCTCGAATTCCTGGCACCGGGTGTTGGAACAATGTTTGCAGTGCCGCCGGCTCCAGGTTTTTCAGGACTCTTGGGCAACACGCCCTCCATGGACCCCCTCCCTCACTGAGTCCGCCTTCTCATCGCCATGGTCACCAGCTGCTCTTGCTCTTGCTCCTCCTCCTCTTCCTCACCGTGGCTACCCCTTGCTTGCCCGGCAGGCAGAGAGCCAGGGAGCAAGTAGGCGGTGGCATGCACCACTTCTCCTTCTCACCACCTCTGTTGTCTGGGCCAGAGTGAAAGGCAGGTGAAGAAGAGGAGCAGGTCCAGGGGGCTCCTGTCTTTGGGCCCCTGCTGGGGTGTGGGCCCTTGGCAGGTGCCCAACCATTCCGACCTTTCATGCCAGCCCTGAATATTTGAGTACCTGTTCCCTGACTTGTATTTCCCCACGATCCCAGCTTTTCTTTAGATCTCCTTGTGTTTCACTTTGAACTGCATTCCGAGCTTGCTTTCAGACTTGATCCTGACTGGTTCTCTGGAACTCTGTCTTAGCGCCACTGCAACAGGACAGTCTGGTTATGTATGCTGATCAGGTGGCGTCAACATGCTGATGATACCGGGTCCCGACGACTCTCCTTTCCATCAAGTCCTAGGGGAAACTTGTGGACATTTTGAACCTGCGTTTGGCATCAGGGAATGGAGTGGATGAGGCCAAACAAACTGAAACTTAATCCAGATAAGGCAGAAGTCCTGTGGATTGGGCATTTCCTGACCCAGGAATAGAAATACAGCCTGTATTGAACAGGATTGCACTCGGCGATGGCTGAGTGTGTGTTCTAGCAGCGTTGGCTGATATGCCAGCTGCTCCCATTCCTGGAAAAGAATGACTCAGCCAAAGTAATCCATGCCTCAGTCATATCCAGACTGGACTGCTGTAATAGGCTGTACACATGGCTGCTTTTAAAAAGTACGAGGAAGCCGGAACTAGTGCAGAATACATGATCTGCCAGGTAATTAACTGGAGTTGGCTGCTTGGAACATATTATAGCAATTTTACAGCCAGTACATTGTCTCCCAGTTGGCTTCCAGGTTCAATTTGAAGTGCTGTTTTTGACCGTTAAAGTCCTAAATGATATGGATCTGGGATACTTGAAGGCCTTCTCTCATATAGGCCTAGCCAGCCACACGTTAAGGTCTTATCCGAAGGCCTTCCTCCAAATCTACCTGTAGTGTAGGGGACAGCTAGGTGAGGGGGAGCCTTCGCACTAGCAGCACCAAAGTTATAGGGGCCCCCTCCCTAGGGTTGGGCACTTTGCTTCCTTGTCTCTTGGGTGGTTCGCCAAGGCAGCATTATGTCACCAGGCCTTTGGGGTTCTGTGACTGGCATGATTTCCACCCCCACCCCCCGTGTTTCAGTGTGTTGATTGATTATAGGCCACATTGTGGATTTTTGAATGAATAGGTGGGGTAGACACACATTCATATATAAATGCATACATACATATGAATCACGTCACTTAGTAGAGGCTGGTGGGTCCAATGTCAGTGGGGCTGGATTTTACTCTGAACTTTTAAGGAGCTATCCATGATGCCAAACCTATTTTTTTTGGGGGGGGGGTATGGTTTAGAACTATGGATAGCTCCTTTAAAGTTCAGAGTAAAATCTGGAGTGGATACACAGCCCCGCTGTCATTAGAGCCACCCGCCTCCACTGGGCGTCATTGTAAGAAATAGTTGGCCGATATGTATGTTTCTTTCCTATTGCAGGGGTTCTTAACCTGTGGGGTACGCCTCCCCAGGGGAGGTTTGGACTGACTCCAGGGGAGGCGTGAGTGGCCCCTCAACTATAAATTGTTTATTTTACTAGTACATAGCAGCGCAGCTTGGCGGTTGGCCCAACCTTATTTCCTTCTACTAATCTTGGGAGCTACGCGGTTTATTTAATTGAATATACATTTTTTTAGTCCAGAGACAGAGCAAAAACTAAAAAAATGCAAACTCGTCCTGCCTAAGCCTAAATTTTGGGCCACTAACACATGGGAGGCATGGGTCATCATAAGTCATAAGATTTTTCACAAGGGAGGTGTGTGACACCAAAAAGATTAAGAACCACTGCTATTGAGGAATTCAGTCTTCCAGAAGGGAATCCAAACCATGGAATCAAGAAATTACAGAGGAAAAACAACATAGAGATTTGTGGCATGTTAAAGTCCCCACTGCAAGGACTCACAGGAAATGTTCTTTTTAGTGGCATGGATTCTACGAACTGGGGTCTCCATGTGAAGAATCTTTATGTGGTCACAGTGAGTTACACAACTGTGGAGGCTGGGGGGAAAAAAGAGAGTTATACTTATGCAAATCATGGTGCCTATGTAGAACGTCCCCATGGGGAGGCACCGGTTTGTACAGGCAGTGCTTCTGTGAAGTGCCCAGGAACATCTGGTAGCCCCATAAGCTCTCAAGGTGCTGAATTCGGGGCTGACAGCCACTGTGAGTGAACTGTTCCTTAGACTGCAATCATACTGTATATTAGATCCATATACGGTAATCCCACAGACTCAATGACAGGACAATCTACTATCCTATTTCATTTTTTAAAACAACAACAACAACAACAACAACAATGTAATAATGAATATATCATTTCTAATGATTGTGTCTCATGCCAACTACATGTGCATATATATATATATATATATATATATCCGTTAATTTGTAAAGTTCCCATATGCTATATCCATAATGGGTGTTTGCTTCCCTCTTCTATAACTGTCCCAAAGTTGAGTCTTAATGGGATGCCCTCCTAAGGTGCAATCCTATGCATGCAGCATGTTTAGACAGAAAAAAGTCCTACAACTCCCATCATCCCCTAGCCAGCCAACTCCCCTGCTGGGAGTTATAGGACATTTTTCTGACATGCATAGGATTGTGCCCTAAGATACTGAGGGGCCATCATATGAAACCATAACTCTTACTATTAGGCTGTAAAAGTTACATGGAAACTTGTTTGAAGGACTTTCAATTTAATGGGGTGCAATACCCAAAATATATGCTGGTTAATTAATTAATCCATTAAATAATGTAACGTTTCCTTGGGGAAAGATTTTTGGCAAAAAAATTGGCTCCCCTTTAACATTCTTTTTGGTATCATTTGCCAAAATATCGGTATCACTTGATGTCTTCATTTACATTCCTCCCTCTCTCTTAACTTCATTTGCCCTCTGTGATGTCATCATGTAGCCAAATATAATTGGTTACAGAGCATAGAAACATCATCCTGTTCACTGTTTAGTCTCTGATTGGCTTGGGTCACTGATGTGATTAATCCAGGAAATCCATTGCCCTCACTCTCTATTGATTTATCTTACCCTCAGTGATGTCTGTGGCGTAACCCCACAATTCAGTTCCCTGGTGTATGTCTGCATTAGTATGTTTAGGGAGTATAGAATGTTGAACTGAGTGGGTGTGGTTTGTGATGTCTTAGAAAGGGTGGGGGGAGTAGTATATAAGGAGTGGTTGAGTGTTTTATGGGAGTGTGGAGTAATGTGTTTCGAGTGTGGGGAGAGTTGGGAGTTGGGGAGTTAGGTTAGTTGGATTATTCGTGTCTTGTCTGTCAGGAGTTTTGAGAGAAATCAGTGCTTGTATGAGGAGTGAAAGTATTTAGAGTTATAGGGACTTAGGTTAATTACAAAGTGTTTGGTGTAGGCAAGTTTAAAGTTATTTTCTGGAACTAAGATTTTGAGAATTAAAATAAACTTATTTTTATTTTGTTTGCTACCGAAATCCTACGTGTCAGCTTGGCATTATTAACCTGCATTACTGTTAAATCTACACACACCTTTGTACCCACAGTATCATAGATTTAAAATAGATCCTGAATAACCAGTATTAATCTTTTCCCTCATTAGTAGGGGAAAGGTTTCATTTGACCCTCCCCTCAGGTTTTTAAGTGTTGGTGCTTAGCCTGAGAAGGCTTTATGCGCCTGGTCCTAAAGTGTAAGAGACCGTGTCGTCGCATGATGTCATCTCATGACCAAATCCACTTAGGTATATAGTAGTATGCTGACTTCCAATTCAGATGTTGAGCATTGAAGGCCCCAGATGTTGAGCGTAGTGTCCAGGTAGATTGTGGTTGGGAGAGGTGTGTTCCATCAGGTATTGTGGTCCCAAACCATGTAGGGCTTTATAAGTTAAGACCAGCACCTTGAATCAGGCTCGGAAGCCCAATTATGAAGTGCTAACTCATAAACTATCATAAGGTCTCATTTAGCTAGCTAATACCATAATGAAATTAAGGTACTCACCATGTCACTCATTCTGAGGGAGGTGCATACAGATATGCCCCATGCTCATTCCCCCCTCCAATAGGTATTGCATCACGGATGACGTGTTTATCAAAACTGAGGTTTCTAACTTACATTAAAATGCCCTAACACTTTCTAGATCCTGGTGTGTGAGTCAAGCCAGACTATATTGTACTTTCTTTAGGTGCTTGCCTTTGTTCTGTCTCTGCACTTCAGTATAGTTCCCAAGCAGCTTTGCTTCGTGGTTTTTGAAGCCTTCCGTCTCACAGACAAGCAAGCCAGAACAGAGCAGCCGAGAGCGGAAAGGAGTGTTTTGTCTCCCAAACACTGTAATTGATTTAGCAGCAGTTTAAAAACAATGTTGAGCATTCTCAAAGATGTTCCTTTCTGATGCTAAATCAAGCTCCTTGAGATGGATTACATGCGATCCACATACTATCTTAAAAAATCTCAAGGGCTGTTTCTTCTTCAGCAATTTATGATTGCCTTGTTAGAAAATTGCATATCAGGCCTCTCTGGAGTCCAAGAAGAAACAGAGATGAACAACATGCAAACTCCACTGAACAATTCATTACATTGCAGAGCGGAGTCCACACAGGTCCTTTTTATACATGCTGCCTGATAGGACGATCATAATTTTGTAATAACTCCAATATTTAAATCATATTTATAATAACACAACTAAATGTAACATCCCCTCATAAAGTTCTCGGGGCATTTTACAGGATGCATAAAGTACGGGGGGGAAATAGGAAATTCTAACTAAACAGATTCACCTACCGCAGGGCGCAGGAAGCAACCTAATGAGGCTGATATACCAAATCCTAAATTGACAGTTTAACTGTTTTAAGTAGTAACTGTAATAATTCAAAGATGCTTAGGGATATCTTTCACTATAAAACCCCTCCTTTAAACTAAATAGTTGGGTGAGTTAGTACTTATTTTCAGTTTATGGATTCAGTGAGAGACTGGGACATTTTGAGGTCCATAATTTAGAACACATCCCTTGAAACTATTTAAAGAGGTCAGCAGAAGAATAAATTTTCAGCTTTATCTTCCCCTCTTTTGTAGTCTTCCTGTGGAGCCATCATCGCCAAAAGGACAGATAATCAAATAATCAAACCAATTAACGTGAAAAGGACATGCATTTTGATCCAGATTACATCTTGACTTCAAAACATTTACTCTAAGATTGAGTAGACCAAGCATGTTCAGCATGCTGGACAGCTACCAGGAGCGCAGCCCCAACGATGTGTTGAGATTTATTTGATTGATGTGTTGTTGTGGGGGGTTTGGGTTAGGGTCAGACATTTTGGGTTTGGCTGCCTCTGCCTGCCTGTTTGGGGTTCCCAGCCTCCTCTGCCTGCCTGGTCTCTTCTTGACCTGTTCAACAGTTGAATTGTCCAAGACAAAGGCCTCTGCCTGCCTGCTTTGGGGTTCCCTGCCTCCTCTGCCTGCCTGGTTATTTTGGGTTTGTTTGTCTGCCTGGTCTGTTCTTGCCAAAATCAGTTGCAGAGTTTTGAAATAAAAAGGCACACTTGTGCCTAGAATTTATTTAAGCCACACATCTGAAGTAGCCTTATTTTGTTGGGGGGAAACCCCATTGATTTTAATAGGGACTCGTGGAGTCAGTTTTGGGAGTGACTCAGGACTCGTGACTCGTGAGTCACCATTTTGGACCAAGGACTTGGACTCGGACTCGAGACTCGGGTCCAAAGACTCGTGACTCGCCTGCCAAACTGAACACAATCTATGAGCCATATATTGTGGCCTGCCAAATTCATGATACCTGCCTCCTGTTTTTTGCAGTCCCAGGCAGCAGCAAAACAGTAGGGTTATACATGGCTGGTATGTAGAGTTGTCAATTGACAAGAATAAGACCCTACCTAGCCTGTTCTTGGGTTTGGCTCCAGGGTTTTGGAGACCTCATTGGACTATGGTCCTGAACACACACCCTCCTACCTGGGCAACTGGCCACCAGCACAGAAACATGGTGGGCACCAGTGTCAGCCACCATGTTTTTGTGGCGATAGCCATTTGTTTTACCCACAATGGGCCAGAATCAGAACTTCCAGTTTGCCCAACCATGCTGCTTCATGATGGTGCCAGGCCAGACTGCTCTGGCACCTTTAACAAGCATCCTGATTCACAGAAATTTGCAGGCGAAGCTTTTTGTGGTGTGGAGATCAACTGGTACCCGGAACACCTGAGTTTGTATCACCACTTAGCTATGTCTTACTTCCTTGGGTGGATCTACAACTTAAATGGTGACACAGAGATGCTGCCAAAACTGGCATCTCTGTATCGAGGGTTCCCCTCACGCTGTCCTATAATGTATAAGAGCACATGCCCAGGACGTGATATTATCATGGTGTGCACTTCTCTGCCCCCTTCACATCATTGGCTGCTGGTGGTGGGGGTGGGAAAACACACAACATATTTGGGTGGGAAAAACTGCACAATATAATGTGTAGGAGTCTGATAATGTGATACCCTGTGTCATATTCCTACACACCATGGGGGACAGAGGGAAAACTCAACATGGGGATGCCGTTTGCAGTGGCATTCTTGTGTTACCCATAATGTGTACTTCTAGCTAGTGCTGTGTCGAAAATGTCTAACACGTTTATTTTTTTTACCATTCTCATTCAATTTCACAGAAAAGAAACTGCTTTCAAAAAGAAATTCAAAGGAGAATAAAATTGCAGAGAAATTCTTTCTCATGGGTTGGGTTCAGTGTTCTTGTGCCTACCTCACTTATATGGGGTGGTCGAGGTGTGTCGTGTGTATGTGTGTCTTGTCTTTCATTGTACACTCATCTTTCCAGCAGCCTGTAGTAGTCTTCTTGGGTTCCTGCACTTCAATTAAAGCCCAGGGGAAGACATCACGAGGAATTTTTTCCCATAGGGCTTTTTTGGATCAGGAAGCGCAGATAACCTGGGCAGCTGCAAAGCAATGGAGAGATTCATATGATTCATAGATTATAGAGTTGGAAGGGGCCTACTAGGCCATCGAGTCCAACCCCCTGCCCAATGCAGGCAACTAGAGGAGGAGTCTCCCATCCAAGTAATAACCAGGCCTGACCCTGCTTAGCTTTCCACATTCAGATAAGCTGAGCCAGTGTGAGCCACAGGCCTATGTGTGTGTGTATAACAGAAAGGAAAAACACACACTGAACTATTGGCCACCCCAAATTGTCTCCACTATTTTTGTGGTGGCCCCTTTCCCCCCTCACACACAATGCCCTGGAATAATAATAGTTCATTTTGGATCAGGATTTATGCAGTTCGCACCTTCTGACTGAACATGGACTTGGCCGCAACCTGCGGTCCAAGCCCATACATTTCCCAGCTTACGTTACAATGTGATTCATGGACTAAAAAGAAAAATGCATTCGACAGCATGCGTACATTTGAAAAATGTGCATGAAAAAATGTGTACTTTTGAAAAGAATGTGCGCGAATACACTTTAATCGATGGGAGAAGGATGCATACATTTCAAAAATGCACACAACTGATGCATACATTTGGAAAAATACACATGAAAAGTACACATTGGTTTTCGTGTGAAAAGGAAAGGGGGGAAAAAGCTCACAAAATCTGATACAGACTTGAGTCGGAGTGGGCTTCAAGATTCAGGCCTGTGGCTTATGCTGGCTCAGCTTGTCTGAGCATGGAAAGCTAAGCAGGGTCAGGCCTGGTTATTACTTGGATGGGAGACCCCTCCTCTAGTTTCCTGCATTGAGCAGGGGGTTGGACTCGATGGCCTTGTAGGCCCCTTCCAACTCTATGATCTATAAGATGGAATTCAGAGAAGTTTTGCTGATTTCCACATCCCTAAGTGACCAGGCTGCCAACGCATTTGTTGCTGTTGCCACTTGCAGCTGTAGCACAAAACAACAACAATAACAACAACAACAACAAAACCTGAGGAAAAATGGAAAGAAGCAGTGCTACAACCACTGCTGATGGTGAACTCCCCCTCTGAGAAACTGTTTGAGGATTTCCCCTCTGCATGGAGGAATTCAGTGAAATGGTCTCCCCAATTTCAGTGAAATGTTCCTATCCACAGATAGGGTGGAGAATTTTGAGAGGCCGTTTGCAGACAGCCCTAGCTTCTAGCTCCATTAAACATGGTTAAAATTATGCTTAGATAATTAAGGTTTAGTTCTACCTCCCATTAAATATGCTTACAATTAGATTCAGATTTTCCTGGAGCAAAGTCCACCAACCCTAAATATTAATTGCAATGTGTAATTTATTCTTCTAGTTTTTGTCGGGCTGACGTGCATGCAAATCTGTGTGTTCTTTTTTTAAAAAAAAAATCTTGACATTTATTATGAAGAAAAATATTTTGCAATCTATTGTCTTTTCATCCTTCACCGAAAGAGGTGACGGTCAGGTTATGAAAACAGGCTCAAACTGTTGGGAAGGGACTGACCCTGCACATCCAAGTGTACCATATTGTCTGGGTTTGCAACCAGGGATACATCAACAGCTGCCTGTTGGATAATTAGGCAAACAGATGGGAGACACAACCAAATTGGGAGTTAGGGAGCAGGGGAAAGCTGATGGTGGAGAAATAGGAGTTATTTTTTGACAAAGATATGCAGATCCAAGCCGGTTCTGGCTAGTCCTTTATTGCTCTCATTTTTCAAGGCAGCAAACCAGTTTACTCTTGAGAGATAGCCAAGAGAATGACGACACCTCTGGGTCCCGGGACCTGCTCGTTTGGAAAAGCGCCCACTGGTGGCCTCTTCATCATGTGTTGGGTCATTAAATAGGGTTGCCAGGGGACCCTTATTTCAAGGGAATGCTGCTAACTTCAGAGTACCCATTTTCCATAGGGTTTATTTTTTATTTCAGAACACAACTCGGCTAATTATGATGATCCCATAGATTTGATTGCGTATACCTTGTGCATGACAGTGTGCTCCAGAGTGTCAGAAGAGGAGACTGAAGGGAGATATGATAGCACTCTACCAGCACTTGAAGGGTTGTCACAAAGAGGAGGGCCAGGATCTTTTCTCGATCATCCTAGTTTGCAGGACATGGAATAATGGGATCAAGTTACAGGAAGCCAGATTCCACCTAAACATCAGGAAAAATTTCCTGTCTGTTAGAGCAATAAGACAATGAAACCAACTACCTAGGGAGGTTGTGGGCTCTCCCACTCTGGAGGCATTCAAGGTGCAGCTGGACAGCCATCTGTCAGGGATGCTTTGACTTGGATTTCTACATTGAGCAGGAGGTTGGACTCGATGGCCTTATAGGCCCCTTCCAACTCTACTTTTCTATGATTCTATGAGTCCTGAATTGTTGCTAGAACCATAACTAATTGTTTCTAGTCTTCGGACAGTCTCTTAACCTTATACACCTTCTTTTGGAACTGGCTTCAGGGCAAACTGCTATCTCTTTGTAGTGAGAGTCAGACCTTTCTCTGTTCTCTCTGGAAACATTCCTTTAATGGCTTAATTTCTCAAATCCATACTGGGCATTCAACAAAAGAATCCAAACTTTGAATTGGGTCCAGAGTGGGCCAACAGAATCTAGCATAACCATCCCCAACCTGGTGACCTCCAGATGTTTTGGACTACAGCTCCCAGAATTCCTGACTTTTGGCCATACTGACTGGGGATGATGGGATGATGGCCAAAACAGTCCAACACCAGCTTGGCAAAGGCTGATCTAGTGTGTGGTGATGACATCAGTGTCACATGTAAGGACCTAGGAACCTTAAGCCCTACTGCAGGGATGCTGTTTTGCCACAGGTTCCCCAAAAGGGATTGGCAAAGGTTCTTTAAAGGATTTTCAGACCATAATAAATACTCCTCCAGGAAGTTAAAGCCAAACATCTTTATTGCAAAGCTGAGCATGAAATACAACAATGCTATGCCTCCTCCAAGTTCCCTAGTGGAACTCCCACCCCTTAGCTACATGGTCACTGTATTATTTCCAACCAACCCTGCTAGTTCCAGCAGCTCTCCGCCTGGGTATCAGCTTTCAGCGTTGGGGCTCCTGCAGGGCTCTCTGAACAGCTTCCTCTGCTCCTCCTTGCTCCTTCCGATTCTTCAGCACTCCACCACTACACACACAACCAACCAACCAACCACTACCAACAACCACTACCAACAACCACAATCTTAGTCTGCATTTGCTAGTCTTATATACTTTTCTAGCACCAAACTCCATGGGCTGCAGACCTCATGCTTAATTGGTAGCACCTGGGCTGTTGTGCGGTGTCATTCCTCTGGCCTGCAGCCAGGTCACACGCCAGCAAGTTGCTGAAGATCGCATCAGCCTGGCTAGCAGCCAACTCACAATTTAAGCAAGGTCAATCATGCCTTGCTATTACAGAGCAAAATACAGGGTATAATACTATACAGAGCATAATACAGAGCATAGTATCATACAAAGCATAATACAGGGCATTGAGGCAGGACTGTTGTGCAACACTGCACATTACAGATGCTGGGAGTGTCACGGCTGGTGGCAGACAGGCAATTCTGTGGGTCTTAGGCAGCATGTAACAGTTCGACCTGCATGAGGAACAGGCTGCTCAAACAGAGGAGGGAGGCTAGAGACAGTTGATATGTAAGGCCGGATGGGGGCGTATTGGCTCCACAGGTCACCTCATCTTGCTAGGCCTGAAAGCTGCAGTTCCTCTTCAGGCCATCCGCAATGGTGGTGCTCTGGAGCAGCAGAGATTAGGCCAGCAATTCTCTCTCTACCTGCAGTTTCCCCCAATGACACAGGGAGTACAGCACCGACACCCTGCTATTAGAGTCCCTCACACGAGACTTACAGGAACTCTTCCCTGCTGCCCCAACGTTAGTAGGTTTGGGAGAGGGGACAGCACACAGGGCTCATCAGAACTGCCCTGTGGACCAAATTGTTCTGGGCACCACAGTTTAAAAAGGATAGCAACAACCTGGAATGTGTCCAGAGGAGCGCAACAAAGGCGGTGAAGGGCCTGGAGACCAAGTTCTATGAGGAAAGGTTCCAAGAGTTGAGTATGTTTAGCCTAGAGAAGAGATAATTAAGAGGCTCTATGATAGTCATCTACAAATAATATTTGAAGGGCTTTCACATAGTTTCGCGCTCTGTTGTCACATAATTTCTCTGTCACTCTAGTACAGGGATGGGGAATTTCTGACCTGCTGTGAGCCTAATCCAGCCTACAAAGGCTCCCCATCCAGCCCCATGGAGCCTCTGTGGATTTGTCATCCAGCCCACAGAGCCTCTGCATGTGCAAGGTCAAGGACTTGGCCGGCACCGGGAAGAGTGGCTCCTCCCAGTCCCAGCACCAGCCAAATCTTCCTTTGCACGCCTCTCGCCACCCCCAAGGGGGATGTCTCCTGCTGCCCACTGTTGGCTTCCTCCCAATGTCAGCCACTCCTCCCAGCACCAGCGGAGTCCCTCTGTGCCTCTCTCAGCATGGAGAAAGGCAACATGGGTGGGGTCAGGGTGGGGAGGCAATGGAGGCTGGTGGCTCCAAGGTCAGTGGGGCTGTGTATCCATTCTGGGCTTCAGTCTGAACTTTAAAGGAGCTATCTATGGCCCTCTACCCTAAAATAGGTTCAATACCATGGATATTTCCTTGAAAGTTCAGACTACAATCCAGAGTGGATGCACTGCCCCACTGACATTGGAGCCACCAGCTTGCTCTGGTGGCAACATCAGTGGTTATGGCTACGCCCACTGATGTCATCCGGCCTGAGTGGGGGCACGGAAGAGGCAATTCCAGTTCTGCACCTCTGATGTACACGATCCAGCCACATCTAAGCAGCTAACATAACACTCAAATAATATGGGAATTGCCTCTTCTCATAAAACCATTATGAGGTGAAAAGATATGGCATGATGAGATGTGACGACGACGACGATGATGATTATTTATAGTATTTGTATACCACTCCATATCTACATAGATTCCAGAGCAGTGAACAATAAAAAGTTAAAAACTGATAAAAGAAACAAAAACAATACATTGAAAACAAGGTAACATTAAAATGGTGGCTGGAGAGCAGAGAAGGCTTCCCGGAACAAGGAGGTCTTCAGCAGGTGCTGAAAGCAGCACAATGTGGAGCCTGCCTGACCTCCAGAGGCAGGGAGTTCCACAGAAGTGGAGCCACCACACTGAAGGCTCTTCTCCTGGTGGACTCCAGTCAGGCCAAGGGTCCATGAGGTACCACCAGGAGCAGGCCATCTGATGACAATCAGTGACTGGGCAGGTTGGTACGGAAGGAGGTGCTCTCTCAGGTAACCTGGTCCCAAGTTGTTTTGGGCTTTGTACACAAGTACCAGAACCTTAAACCTGACCCAGTAGCGAATAGGTAGCCAGTGCAGCTCCTTCAGCAAATCTGCTCACAATCACAGAAAATTCCCAGAGGGAGTGGGATCCCTCTTGGTCACCGCCTATTGCGGTGACCAAGACCCCCTCCCATTTCTCCTGAACCACTGGAGCTTAATCTAGACACAGAACCTCCCCATACAGAGAGCCAGTGTGGTGTGTAGTGGTTAGAGTGTTGGACTGGGATGCAAGAGATCCAAGATCTAGTCCCCACTCAGCCATGAACCTCACTGGGTGACTTTGGGTCAGTCACTGATTCTCAGCTTAACTTACCTCACAGGGTCGTTGTGAGGATAAAATGGAGAAGAGGATGATGATTATGTAAGCCACCTTGGGTTCCTTGGAGGAAAAAAGGTGGGATATAAATATAATAAATAAATAAATGAAAACTGTCTTCAATGCCGCTTCTTTCTCTCCCCCCCCCCCCCCCGGTGGAGAAAACAGCAACAGGGTTCAGTTTGTGCCAGAGATATCAGGAGGCCAGTTGCCATGCCAACCCTCTGTCCTCCCATAATGCAATGCAGTGCTGAGTCAAGCCAGGATAATGCTCATAGGGCAAGGCCCAACACCCCTAAAACAGTGAGTGCCCACTGACAAAGCAGTCTGTGACTCAGGCTGGCTCGCTCACCTTGTCTGAGCGTGGAAAGCTAAGCAGGGTCAGCCCTGGTTATTACTTGGATGGGAGACCCCTCCTCTAGTTTCCTGCATTGAGCAGGGGGTTGGTTTCGATAGCCTTGTAGGCTCCTTCCAACTCTATGATCTATGAAATCTATGAAAGACTACCATTGCCCATTCCCAAATGGGATAAACAAACACATATTTCTGTCAGAACCTCAAGGTCACCGCAGCCAATCCAAAAGATCATTTCATGTTGGGTTATCACAGACAATGAGTGTCAAATATGATGTTCCATCCCGCATGTGCCCATCCTGGGTAAAGTTCTTGTAACTATGGCTGCTGGACCTCTTGTCTGTCAATTCATGTTTGTTGTCACCAGGAGGCTGCGTTCTGCAGGATTATCTCCAGCACTTTTGTGACATGAACGTGCTCATGTCAGCGATGAGGAAAAGAATGTGACACAACAGATGTATCTTTATCCAGGGTGGCTTATGCCAACATCAGTTTCTCCACCTAAGGGGTGGAATATCTTTTCTGCTTGACGTGGTCTTCACTTCAACAAATTTCAAAAGGTAGAAATCCTATTTTTGGGAGGCTGCTAGCTACAAGGGCAGGGTTTTGAGGAAGGCTGTCGACTTCTTGTCTGTGTTCCAGCTTTTCTGGGGCTCTTGTCATCCCATATTCCTTTTCCTTGGATTTGCCTCCGTTCCTACTTGCCCTCCATATTTTTTTTAAAAAATCGCTTAATGCTGTGCCTGGACCCTGATGCTGCTACTGGCTTCGTATTCCCTTTCGTCAGTCCTGGGCCATGGGCTGCAGTCTGAGGTGTGCCAGGAGTTGGGAATTATCGGCTGTGGGACAGTAGTCACAGTCAGGAGCAATGAACAAGTCAGGAGCAAAGGGCAAACCGGAAGTCAGGACGGAAGAATAAGCAAGGATACAGGGGCACACCAGAGAACAGAAAAGACCTTGTTGTTTGAGCAAGGCTCAGCTGGAACATGAGAAGAGCCCTGCTGGATCAGAGCAAAGGCCCATCGAGTCCAGCATTCAGTTCACACAGTAGCCAACCAGATGTCCATGGGAAGTCCACAAGCAGGAGATGATCACAAGAGCACCCTCCAGCCAGGACCGGTGCAAGGCAGTTTGGTGCCCTAGGCAAGATCAGATATTTAGCGCCCCCCCCTTCCCACTTGAGAGCGCTGTATTTTTTTCCAAGGCATTTCTGGCGCCCCTTTTAGCCCTGCGCCCTAGGCGGCTGCCTAGTTGGCCTAATGGTAGCACCGGCCCTGCCTCCAGCCCATTTTCCCCAGCAACTGGTATGGAGGGGCACACTGGCTCTGAATCTGGAGGTAATATATAGCCATAATGTAAAGGAAATAAATTTGGTCCCCAAAATCTAATTGGCTTGGTTTTGAATTTTATACTACACCAGTTCTACGCCGTTCATGCAGAAAATACGTTAAAAACAGCCACAATTCGCGTAAATTAGGGCACGACCTGAGCAAATTAGGCCATTTTTAATGTATCTTATGCCATTTTCTACAGAAACAATGTAGCGCCTGGAACCCAGAAGTCGCTTTCCCCAGTTCGGCTCATGAGAACACGAGCCGAGCTGGGGAAAAGGTAGGTTGAGCGGAGCTCGGAGGGGTCAAGCCCGGTGAGTTCGCCGGACTTCCACCCCCCCGATCGAGCTCCGCACACATCCCTAAGTGCACCCTGCACACATGGATAGTTCAGCCCCCTTAGGACTCCTGTATAGAACCTGCTCTCCTTTAGCCATGTCCATTCCTTGGGTGGCCTTGTGTCCCAGGGTGTCCAAGTCTGGTTTAGAGATAAAGAACCATAAGAAAGGAGAGCAGGAACCTTGAAGTTGCCCATCGACAGTTAGCACCTGGACAGAAGACTGAGCAGGCACACGGTGTCGGACCTTGCCCTGGCACAGAGGGAGATTCATGGTCAGACACAGATTCTGCCTCTGGGGAAGAGCTGGGAGAGTCAGCTCCAGCTGTGGGGCCTTCGAGACGAGGCAGTGCAGTCATGCCAGGCCTCCCACTGCCCAGGGGAAAGGAGAGATGATCGAGGCTCAGTTAGTTAACTCTCCTCAGCTGGGAGACTCGGCCTTGGACAGAGCCTCTGCTTATCAGTCAGGGACTTCACCCATAGCAACAGGAGGCAGACTCTCCGGGAGAGGGGGTCTCTGAGATGGGTCCATTGGAAAGGCGTCAGCAAAAGAGGGCAGGACAGAAACACCCTGTCCGGAGGAGTCATAGGTTTAGGGGCCAGTTTCCCTGTCAGGATCCAATCTCAGACAGTGACTCCAAGTAGTGCCTCCTCTCACTGTATATAAACTGGGGTAGTTCCACAGGCACATCGTAGGTGGTAATGCTCCGCCGTTCTGAACTACTTCCCCACGTCTTTGGATTTCTGGCACGTGTGTTGGGCTTTGGGTGAGAGGAGTTTGTACAGCACAACTCGGTGGTGATCCTTTCTCAACCTTTCACATTCACCTCAAAACTTGACTGAGGTAAAATTCAGGAGCAAGTTGAAACGTGTGTGTCAAACCCATCATGAAATGTTGCTTATCTTATCCTGGTTCTTTATTTCCCATTGAAATTTGTGCCTATTTTTTTTTTACTTGAGTGAGAGACCTTTATGTTTGCTTCAAATTTCACTTCATGCAAAATTTGGGGGCAACACTTATGAGGCCCTGAACAACATGCCCAGTGATTAGGTAATTTTAGAGTCTGGATTTAATGGTCTTACTTACACACACACACACACACACACACACACCCTTTAGATGCTAATGCATGGGGCTGGCTCTAGGTTTCTATGGGTCCTTGGGCAACAAATTATCATTGGGCCTTCAGCAGCACCCCTTCAGCTCCACTCCTTCCATTAAAAAAAGACCTGGTTTGCCCAGCTTGTGCTAATTGGGGGCCTGGACATCTGCCCCACCCCAATCCTGCCCTAACAGAGCCACTGAACCTTCCAAGAATATTCTAGAAGTTAAGTGCCACATCAACTTCGGGGGTGGTAGGAAACATTGTACGGTAGGAAACATATCCGTTCTTCTGAGGGAAAACAGCAAATGCAGAAGAGGCCTGTTGTTAATAGGTGAAGGCAGAGAGTGCAGATAAGAGTGGCAGATGTCATGTGCCAATTTGAACAGGAGCCATATTGAGCCTATAACATTTTAACGTCGTGAAGAGGGATATATAATTATGTGTAAAATTTTGAAAGCACTGGAGTTGATGTGCAGAGCAAAAGCCGGATATGAGCAGTATATACCGAGGGTTCCTGGCCATTCTGTTCCTCTCATTGCCGCCAGTGCTAAAAACCCGGGTGTCATAAAAGTGGCATCATTCATTTGTGTTTGTTTGCGCCAATTCGGCATAAATAAAGCAATTGGATGGCTATCAGCAGAGCTATTTGATAGAATTCAAAGCAGATAAACAATGAATAGAAAAGCAATTGGGTCATTATATATATATATATATATATATATCTCCAAACAATAATATCTCTCCATTTTTGGTTTTAAATGGATCTGGCCTCCTGCCTCCATTTTAGCTGGCAGAAGAGAAACGTTTTATTTGTACCATCTAATGTGCTCTGCCTTGAACCAGAGAGGCTAGTGAAAAACAGGCCGCTATTGTTACCCAGGGAAGAAGTGAGCTCAGTGCAGAAATGGTAGGCCAAAATAATCTGAAGGATGAACTACAAACCAACAAAAACAGAAACAGAAATTTCGAGTTGAGATTCTCCAGAGTTTAAGTTCTAGCCAGAGCAGCATGTTCTTTTATACACAGACACAGCTGGACCTTAAGAATAGTAATAAGCATGGAGGAATCAGTGTATTTCTGGTCCATGTCACTTTTGCATGCATTCGCCCATAAATCCAATTCTGCCTGGTTTCTGCATTCATTTGCATTCTTTTTAAAAAAATCTGCATTGTAACCATTTTTTCTCTCAAAATATGCATTTATGAATGCATTTTCTGTGATTTAAGCCAAAAGCTTGGCCAGAACATTCAGGAACTGCAAAAGCTGGTGGGCCATCAAGTCCCCATCTACGTACAATATATTCTATCATCCAATGTACAATGTACTCCATGAGGAATTCCACTGCCGCAGGGAGGCAACGTTTCAGGTGGGACTGCAAGGGGCATGGCTAAGAGTCCGTGCCGACCTGAGACAGGGACGTGGTCAGCACACTGGACAGAGCTGGTGGTGCTGATCCAGGGGACCAGTGGCTAGGTTTCAGAATCACAGTTGGCAATCTTGCCACTACAGGAAGAAGACACGTCATCTCAGCACGGGCCTGGAGCAACGGCCAAGATTCAATGGTCCGGCCTAGACAGTCACCCTGAAAGCTCAAGCCCCTCCAGTGCTGTATCTGGCCATCTTAAAGGGCTTGTAATGTCTGAGGCATGGGTGGTAGGGGACTTTGGCTGGAACGCTGGGGCCAGGGGGATGGTGGAGGCTGGAGCAGGTCAGGAGAGTGCAGAGTCCAGGAGCCGGGCCGAGGTCAGTATATGTAGTAAGCAAGGTGGGGCCAGAGGCAAAGGGAAGATCTGGTAGGCAAGCAAGCAGTGGTCAAGAGCAAGCAGAGTCCAAGCAAGGGCCAGAGGAAAGAAGGCAGATCCAAAATTCAGACAAGGGCCAGAGACAAGGCGGCAAATCCAGGAGCAGACCAGGTTCAGACAAGGGCCAGAGGCAGAGGCGGGGCTGAGAGTCAGGCTAGATTCAGTCACATACCAGGAAGAGCAGGGCTAGAGAGGTATAGGTCAGGAGAGGTCAAGCATGGTCAGGCAAGAGCTGGAGCTAGCCACAGAGGGTCAGGAGCCAGCTGCAACAGCACAAGGAATCATGTTGCTGTGGCAAAAGCTGGAGGGCTGAGGCAGCCCTTAAGTAGCCCTCCCAGCAGCTCCCGGGTGGTCCACATTAGCAGGCCTGAGCGCAGCTGGAGGTAAAGGGCCAAATCCTGAGAAGAGGGGTGCAGGCCAGGTTGCTGACTGGACAGTGGCCACCAGGTGGAGCTGTGGAGCTGTGCTGGCGAAGCAGATCCTGGCGGGGCTGATGCCTTTTCACACAGTCATTGGCTTCTTCTAGGGTTGCTTCCAGAGAAGGCTTTTGTCATGCAATCACCCTGCCTCATTCCTGGAATTTTATGGAGGGGTCCAGATGATGTTGGATTCCATTCCTAGTCGTCCTGTGTTTTCCTACCACTTCTTCTCTCTTTTTTCTTTCCACAGGAAAAAAAAAATCTCTTAAGGAGGGAAGTACAGAATAGGTGCACAATGCTGTTTATGGGATCTGGGCTGGTGATGACTGACCAAGAAAGGGATCTTGGGGTTGTGGTGGACAGCTCAACAAAAATTGCGGCCCAGCTTGTGGCTGTTGTGGAAAAGACAAACTCCATGTTGGGTATAATTAGGAAAGGAATTAAAAATATAGCCACTCCCATATTGCCCTCATACAATTCTATAGTGTGACCACACTTGGAATACTGTGTACAGTTCTGATCACTGCACCCAAAAAGGGATATTGTAGAGTTGAAAAAGGTGTAGAAAAGGGCAACCAAACATGATCAAGAGCCTGAAACAACTCTCCCATGAGGAAATGTTAAAATATTTGGGACTGTTAAACTTAGAAGAAAGGCAAGTAAGGGGAGACATGATAGAGATATATAAAAGTATGCCCCATGTCAAGAATGTGGATAGGGAGAAGTTTTTCTCTCTTTCCCATAATACTAGAGCCTAGGGTCATCATGAAGCTGAATGGCAGAAGATTCAAGACAGATAGAAGGAAGTACGTCTTCACTCAGTGCATAGTTAAACAATGGAATTCATTTCCATGAGATTTAGTGATGGCCACTAATTTGGATGGCTTTAAATTCGGACAAATTCTTTGGAGTATAAGGCTAACCATGACTACTGCTCATGACGGCTATATATTACCTCCAAGATCAGAGGCACTGTTCCTATGTACAACAGTTGCTGAGGAACATGGGCAGGAGGGTGCTGTTGCACTCATGTCCTACCTGTGGGCTTCCCAGATGCATTTGGTTGGCCACTGTGGGAACAGAATGCTGGACTAGATAGGTCTTTGGTGGGATTCAGCACAGCTCCTTTACATGGCAGGCTTTCTATTCAGTCTCTCTCTCTCTCTCTCTCTCTCTCTTTCTATATATATATATATATATATATATATATATATTCCATCCGCAGTGTTCTGTATATATTGCCTTGACATCATTTTGCCTTTATGCATATCGTTCGGAAATGCCATTCACAGCATATAGACTTCCATCGACAGCTTTTTGCCTTTCCTCCAATCACGGCTTCGTCTATGCAGACATACGTTGACATTGTTTTGCTGTGTCCCGTCCCCCCCCCCCTTTCCCTCCAAATTTGCTGCAATGTTGTTTGGCATTTTGTTACATTATTGTAGAGTTCAGGGTGGATCTGCAAAAAGAAAAAAAAAAAGAAAAAGGAAAAAAAAAGGATCTTGTTTTTGTGTGTGCAGTTATATATGATATACATGGGTACAGAAGGCTCTGGGTTCCTAACAATTGAATGACACGCATCCTTTACATGAACATTCTGTATTGGAGAATTATGGAGCTAAACACAAGTGAGGTTCCTTAAGCATGTATTTAATTTAATTTATCATTATTGCTATATAACAGAAGTGCAGAACCTAAATCCCGGGACCCAAATCTAGCCCTTTGAGGGTCCCCAGAAGGTTACACCCTCTCCCCTGGCCCATTCCCTCTACCCCAACCCCTAATTATTTGTGGTGGCTTCCTGGCTTTTGTGCAGTCCCATCCCCCCATTTATTTATTTTATTTTATTACATTTATTAATCGCCCGACTGGCCACCCTGGGCGATGTACAATTAAAACAACAGAATAAAACATGACAATTAAAAACAGTAAAAAAAAAAAACTTTTAAAATCCTAACCCACCCCATATTCCCACCTGAAAAGTTGAAATTCCTCTCCCAATACATAGTGACTTTGGGCAAAAGCGTTAAGCTAAAATATGCTGATATTTTTTGGTATTTTGCCCCCACCCTTTTGCCTTTGGCCTCACCCCCTCATTGTTACTCTAGAGCAGTGTTCTCCAACCTTGGGTCCCCAGATGTTTTTGGCCTACAACTCCCTGCATGCCCCAGCCAGCTGATCCATTTCACCCCCAGCCTATTCTAGAGTAAAAATGGAGGGGGGGGGGAGATGTAGCTGCTTGATACAAATTTAAAGAACTGTCTCGTTTGGCCCTGAGTGGGATTGGAAACCAGGACTCTCCAGCCCAAGACCAACTTTCTACCCGCTGCACTGGGGTTGGCTCATTTCTATATTCTCATGGGAAATTTTCCAGAGCAAGGGCAGGCAACTTTTTGGGGCCTGTGTGCACATCTGGCAATTTGAGAAACTGTTGTGGGCACCACCACAAAATGGATGCCACACATGGGAACACATCGGCCTGCATCCACCTGCCACCTTCGTTTCCCAAGAATGTCTCTGAGCCCCATATGTGGCTCAGAGGCATTCATGGGGAAAGAAGATGGGAGCAGCTAAAGGGCCCTCACTTTGCTTCCAAGTGATCCCAGCTCCCAGTTAAGAAATTTTGGGTGCAATCCTATGTCCCACCGACGTTGTATGTGGGGGGGGGGCATAGGATGGGGCATAGAAGCCCCTGCAACCTCGTAAATCTCTTCCGATGCATCTCCAGCTTTATTTATTTATTTATTTATTACATTTCTAATCTGCCCAATAATGAATATTCTTTAGGCGGATTACAAACAGTGAAAATACTAAAATGCCATAGAACGGTTAAAAATAAAACATACATACAAATAATATTTAAAAGAATAAAATACAATGCAATGCTTTGCAGATCAACTCTAAATCAGGGGTGGGGAACCTTTTTTAAGTCGAGGGCTGCATTCCCTTGGGGGCAATCCGTGGTGGGCTACATGCTAGTGCTGGGGGCAGGGCCAGAGACAAAAGTGCGTGGGGTCACCCCTTTTCTTTCATTTTCTGCCACTTCCTTTCTCCTTTCTGCCACCACCTCTTGCTCTTACTGTCTTTCTTCCTGCCACCCCCTTTTCTCGCTCTCTTTCTGCCACTGCCTCTTACTCTCGTAAATCTCTTCCGCGGTCGCAGCACCGTAGACCGCCTAGCCCCCTGCCTTGTAGCCAGCGTGGTCCTTTCTGGCGCCGGCAGGGAACCCAACACAGAAGACTGTGTGCAGTTCCCCCATGGGGGGGCATTACAGAGGCAGGGAGGGGAGGTGCAAAACACTGCCGGATTCCGAGGAATCCAGGCGGTGTCTGAGTCTCTCCTCCGTGCGAGGAGAGGAAAAACATCTACACAGCCGAAATCAGCCATCGAGATGTTTTTTGAGGGCAAGGGCAGAGCAGCGGATAGCCTATCCACCGTGGTCCTCCCGCCCTCAATAGAATGCCTGTGTCATCCTCCGAATTCAGAGGGCTACAGGCAGCTTCATTGGATCACGCCGTATGGGACCTCAGCGGGGGCCGTGAAAAGTGTCCAAGGGCACACTGGTGCCCACAGGTGCCATGTTACTGACCCTGTTCATGGGGCTCAGAAGTTTACCCCAGAAACTGACCTCCTCTTGGAATGATCGGACTCTATTATAAAATTGGCACTATCTCTTAGTAAGCATGAGAAATTCATAGAGGGTTTTTTTATTTTAAGCCACCAGACCATCCTTCCCTATACTAAAAATGCTGGGAATAAAACCAGTATGGCCTTTAATGCAAGCTGTGTTTACTAATACGAGCTAATAAAGTCCCGGAATGTTACTTCCTATTGGACTAATGGGTATTGCATTATACTTTATTAATGATACTATATATTTTTACAGTGTGTGTGCTGTCTAACGCTGAGTTAGAATATGCAGCAGGCAAAAATATGAGGATTTGCTACTCTATTAGAGTAGGAAAAAGCTATAAAAACAGGAATTTAACTGGAAAGGGAAAAATGCAGAAGGGATATTTTTAATGAAATGGGTTTCTGGGTGTAATTGAATCATGCTTTAACTACATTTAAGCTCAGGCTGCAGTTCAGAAGAGATAGTTTCTATTCGCCCAAGCTTTAGAAAATTTGAATAAAGAAATTTGAATTTTAGCAAAACAATCAGAGCCCCAGAAAGTTTTGCCGGAACGATATATTGTTTTAATTGATATAGTATTTATTTAATTATTTATTTATTATATTTATTCACCGCCCATCAGCCAAAAGGCTCCCTGGGTGGTTTACAAAACAAAGCAACACAAAAATATCAACAAAAATAATATAACACACACACACACACAGACGTTTTAAAAATGTATATTATGCACCCCGAATGCAAATCAAGAAGGTATTTAACTACAACTAGTTAGATCAGAATATTGATTGAATATGGAGAGGGATGTGCACTCGAATGCACATCCGTTGAAAGCAAGACAGTGCAGAGAGAAGGCATCCATGCTCAGATAACACTCTGATGAAGATATGAATGTGCATTCCAATACGCATTTTGATGGACATGCATCAGATGTTTATTCATGGTTCCTAGTCTAGCAAAATGTGATATATGTGCAGAAGCCTGCTTACACGTGCAGATTTCAAACCTGAATTTCATCAGATTTTTTTAAACAAACACACAAATAGATATCCCAAGGACGTGTTGTTGCCCTTCAAGAACTCACATTTTTAATGCAAACATCAGAACAGGCAAAATGTGTCACATCTCTCTTCTGTGGGCATATTGCCATAGGCATAACCTTCCCCAGAGCCCTTGAAACAGGGTGGACTATAGAACTAAATAGTCAAATAACAGCACAATTCAAAATATGTCTACTTAGAATTAGAAGTAAGTTGCACTGAGGTCGATGGGGCTTACGCCCACATAACACTTTACAGGATTGCAACCTAAATAATGGTGAGGTTAAAGAGAAAAAATTCACCTGAGGTATAGTCCATTTATTTATTTTATTTTATTATTGGAAGGTTTGGCCTCAGGATGTGCGGAATTATCAGGTAATCTGTCCAGCACTGCCACAAATGGAATAAAGCAAGTGAGCCAGGCACTTCGAACTGGACCTGAGCAGAGTGTGTGCGGGTTGGGAGATTTATAATCCTTGTCTGTGTGCTAGCAGACGCCTGTACATTCCACACACAGATCTTCCAGATCTCACCTCCCTCCTCCCACTTGCAGCGTTCAGCGTGTGTGCCAGTGAACCAGCAAAGCTTCTCCGTTGCAGATTAATCCATGGAGTCAGGAAACACTCTGTAAACACCACAGGTCTAATTCTACCTGTTTATTCACTTAGCAAGTAAAGTTCTACAGAGTATACATTTCCTAGTTACAGTCCATGTGCAGAGTATAAATGCATAGCAAGCATTACATCCAGTGGAGTAAGTTGAGCTCACTCCACTTCAGCAAAGACGTTACATTGTTGCAGTAACAAGTCCAGCAAGCTGTACCATGAAGAAGAAGAAGAAGAAGAAGAAGGAGGAGGAGGAGGAGGAGGAGGAGGAGGAGGAGGAGGAAAGCAGTTCAGCTTCTCTCTAAAATGGCTTCAGACAGAAAACAAGTTAACACGTCATCAGAACATACAAACCATGTGACTAGCTCATATTGCTCTCACACTCTAGTAACCCCTGCGAAAACACGAGATTCTAGAAAGACATAATAAACCTGTTTACCCCGCCATTCTGTCCCTTCCATGTGTAAACAATGTGCCACAGCTGGTAATTTGATACATATCACAACAATTTCTTGACAAAGCTGTTGTTATAGAAACCAGGTGCTTTTTATTTTAATTATCATGATGTAAAGGACTTTTATTGATTCTATGTGTCTGTAGATATAAGGTTGCCATACTGGCAACCTGAAGAACAGTTTTGTCTGTGTAAGCCTGGTGATGTGACAAGTGAAGCCTGTGGTGGGAGGAAGTCAAGGGGCAGGGCAGTCCAAAACCCTTACTAGAAAGAAATGCAGGGTGGCCACCACATGCATGGGGCAGCTCTGTCAACACCATGCAGACGAAGAGCCAACAGTGCCCTGCACAGTCCATTGACATCCATGCCTAGGAGCCAACAGTGCACTCCTAGCCAGTCAAGAGCACAATACGCCAGCACAATGCTGACAGGGCCGCCATCTTGTGCCTCCAGCCAGTGGTCCCTCCCACTCAGGCCCTGCTTAGCAATAGCGATCGGCGACTGCTTCCTGCCCCATCCCAACACCAGCTGCATCTCAAGGCTTAACGGTTCTCTAGGTTGCCCTGTTTGGCTTCTTCTTTCCCAGAACTATTATAGATTTCCTAGATCATAGAGTTGGAAGGAGCCTACAAGGCCATCGAGTCCAACCCCCTGCTCAATGCAGGAAACTAGAGGAGGGGTCTCCCATCCAAGTAATAAGCAGGCCTGACGCTGCTTAGCTTTCCACGCTCAGACAAGCTGAGCCAGCGTGAGCCACAGGCCTGTATTAGCAGCCATTCCAACTAGCTGCAAGCAGAGGGAGGGGTGCGCCAGAGAAGCCCACTCCGTCTTCTTGGCTGGAGCCAACTCCCCTCCCGGAATTGCCTCCATCCATCCCAATGGGAGGGAAATCATGACATTAAAAACAATGCAAACAGGGGAAGGAACAAACAAACAAACAAACAAACGGACACTATCCCTCCCTCCCTTCTGTCCTGCTGGCCGCTTATGAATCGCCAAAACAGAGGGCAAAAGAGGACATCAATTTGCATAACATTTGCATATGCTGATTTATATGTATATATGCAAATTTATAAATCCGAGACTGGTGTGATATGGTTTGTAAAACGCATGCCAGGCAGCAGTTGGGCTGCCAGGTTTCACACTAGCTGTTGTTTGTACCGGCTGCAGTTTCAGTCAAAATTAATCAATTTATCAACTGGCACACACATTTGACTTGCTCCTCCCTCCTAGTCCTCAGTACAGAGTAGGTCAAAAACCTGTCCGACCCGACCAATATGTGGATAATTAAAAAATTCCTACTTGGCCCCCCCCAAATGACCAGATAATCCTACCCTGATCCAAATGGATGGGGTGAGGGGGGATGGGTGCTGGGGAAAAGATATATCAAGAGGCCAAGTCCCTTCAATCTTTTATCTCTTAATCGCTCCCAGTATCGGCATGTTTGCATTGAGCATGTCCCGCCACTAACTCCCCCCTGTCCCATGTGGAATTCTGTCCCCATCTGGAGCCCTTTGGGATCAAGCGGCAGGACAGCTTTCCTAGCATTGCCTCGGGACTTGAAACTAGGGATATATAAGGCTGGTTGGCTCACCGTTTTTGAGAAAAGCCTGCTCGGTCGACATTTCTAACCCAGAGTCTAGCCGGACACAATTGGCACGTTCACTGTGCCGCCGGCACATGCATATGCTACAGTGTGAAAGTGAGGGCAATTAATTCTAGTTGTTGACTTAAACTTCTGTTGAGAGGTACTTCATTCCCCAATTCTCCCTCCTATAAATAGATTAAGGGTTAGAGGAAAGTCAAGTTCTGCGCATTTGTCCTCCACCGAGATGGATTTCCCATGACTGCTGATCTATCAGCTCCCCCCTTAATGCAATTTGCTTCCCAAATTAATTTAGTTCTCTCTGTCTCATTGGTCAGAAGCCAAAATGGAAAATCTGTAGTTTCCTCTTCTTCTTTTTTTAATGGTTTAAGAATTCATATTTTCTGGAGAAGAATGTTATACAAAGTGCATTTTGGACATGTGGTTGAAACAAAAACACCTTGTGAAGGTAAGGGCCTTTGCCACTGTGGATAAAGAGTAAAAGGCACATATGGTGATGTAGGATAACGCAATGGTGGTGAAGTAATTACTACTATTTAAGCAGAAATACAATGCATCTCATCATAGTGGAGAAGACTGTGACCCTGATGTCCAGCGGCTACCTGTTGATGGGCAACTTCAAGGCCCCTGGGCTTCCTTCTTACAAATCTTACACTTCGTTATCTTTAAGCCAGACTTGGACTTAGGATGGCCACTGATGAATCAGCAAAAAGGAGGAAATGCATTGCCAAAAAAGAGGATTTGCATATGCTAATTTATATGTATGGATGCAAATTCAGATGTGGTTATTATAATTTAAATAGGAATACAATACATCTCACCATAGTGTTGAAGGCTTTGCCCAGGTGACCTGTGTGCTTTGGTCAGGCTGCTGTCCAGGTGCTGCTGATGGGCAACTTCAAGGCGACCCTACCTTGCAGTGTCCTCCTGGCAACGTTCTATGAATTAGACCAGCCTTTCTCAACCTGTCACCTTCCTGAAAGTTGAATTACAACTTCTACCATCCCCAGCCAGCATGGCTAATGGTTATGGTCCAACACCTTTGAAGGGTGCTAGGTTGGGGAGGGCTGAATTAGGCCAAGCGCTCTCGGTTGCACTGCTTCAAGCTGACGTTTCCAGTGTCCACATAATGAAATCATTTTCATTTTCCTTCTGCCGAAGGACCTGTTTTGTGGTAGGTTGAATGACGGAGGATTATGAGTCTGCATTTCTTCTTCCTCTTGGCTACTGGCAAATGTGGTGCATTCCATGAGGTTTTCCAGCTACATTCCCCTCTGGCTAACTTCCAGAGATAATTGTGGCAGCAAGACAATAATTCAACCTAATAGGTCTCCTTGTAGGCTGGGGGCTACTTATTTCCACCTGCTTCAGAAAGTCGCACAGACTTAAGCCTTGTGGTTTCTTCCAAGCGGTGCTTTTTGCTGCACATTTTTTTTTTTCCATCTAAGATTGAAAATACCATCTTTCTAGGGCTGTACCATCATCGGGGCTGAGCCAAAACTACATAGATTTCCCCCCACTAATATTTCAATACCATCAAAAATTATGGATATTAATTTCCAATGGGTTTTTCATGCAGGGTCTCCAATGCTGAAGAGAAAACTAAAGCCTCAATCCTGTCTACCATTGCTATAAATTGAGGCAATCCCTGGTAGGGCTGGGAAAAATTCTTGTCTGAAGCCCTGAAAAGCCATTACCAATCAGGGTAGACAATAGTGAGCCAGACAGACCAATGTTACGACATGGTATAAGGCATTTCCCTATGTTTCCAAGTGGTATTTATTGTGTGTATGTTCCATGTCAGGCCTCCAGGTAGCTTCTATGCGGATATATACAGAGATAGCAGAAGCCCTCTAGATAAGGGCTCTCCAACCTTGGATCCCCAGGTGTTGCTGGCCTACAGCTCCCAGCATACCCAGCCAGCATGGCTAATGGCAAGGGATTCTGGGAGCTGTAGGCCAGCAACAAGTCCTGCTCTAGAGGCTCTAGAGTCCTGCTCTAGATGGATTCCACAGCTTGGGATGGTCTAATGGGAAATATAGCTCTGGTGATCACAAGGTAGGTAGCACTATCAGTTTAAAACTTACGGGACTCTCTCCTCAAGGAGACTCACCTGGCACCCCCATTACTGTCTTGTGCCAACAGATAAAGGTGTTTTAATTTTCCAGGTATTTTATGCCTTGTGGAGTTTCACTATCTGATCTTATTGCTACCTTTACTCTATTTACTGGATTTACATACTTTTTATGTTTTTATTGTAAATTGCCCTGTGAATTATTGGACTGAAGGGCAGTATAGACACTTTAGGCTGCAAAACTATGGACTTTTTTTAAAAAAAAAGAACACTAAGGAAATTCGCACAAATAGCGTGATTTGTGCAAATCAGAAGCTGAAAACTACGTCATTCTAGTGCGATTTGCACAAATAGTGCTAGAATGACATAGTTTTCGGCTTCCAAGTGGTGCAAATCATGCGATTTGTGCAATGTTCCTTAGTGTTGTTGTTGTTGTTGTTGTTTCTAATGTGCAAATTGCAGCCCATCTTAGAAATGGAAGTAGCTTGATTCACACAACAGCAAGTTGGCACCAGCGTGATGCTAATCAACTGGTATCCGGGGGGGGGGGGGTGGCAAATCGTGAAAATACATCAGATTTTCACCCTCCTGTCAGGATCTGGAGTTCTTCTGCCATGGTTTGTTCCTCCCCCACAAGTTTGTCCTGCCCATTAATTAGGAAGGAAGGAAATTAAAACAAACAAACAAACATCTGGAACGACAAGTTAGCCTACCTGGTGAGTTTCGGTTTACCAGTGCGCTCACCCTCCTCTTTCTTGAATAAAATATAGCACTGATGATCTTGTTGTAAACCCGGCTGATGTATAGATCAGTCTCTTAAGCAGTGCCATGTTACACCACCATCAGCTGTTTATTACAGCTAGGCAAAGCGGTGGCAACGGATATTAAAAAGTTCTACCAGGTGGTAATCCTTCAGAACAACAAACGTTTCCGATGCCAGCTTTTGGGATGTAAACTCGAGTTAATTGTTATCGTCTTCTTAGTCACGCTTATATCTGTATGTATATGTTTATCTCTGCTTTGTTTATCAGAAGCCTTAAATTCCCCTCCCCTTGTTTGTAAATATTCCCCACAATGCGTCTGTTTTTATGTATTAATGTGTATCTGCAGATTTATTTTGGGTAGCGATGTGTTTTATAGCAATATTTTAATAAAAATCTGTGAAACAGGAGGGAAGAGTAAGGCATAAAACAAACGAGCAAACATTCTCTGGGTGGCTCAGAAGGGTGGGAAATGTAAGGGGAATTCTACTTCAGATGATGTGGAATGCATGAAAGTGTATAGAAAGACGAGGAAGACAATACTTGTTTCTCTCTCCCGGCTTTTGTATGAAAAATAAGAGCACCCCTAATTGTCCTGTGGGAATTAGTACAGGTGTGCAGAACCTCAGGCCCAAAGCCAAACCTGGCCCACCTAGGATTCCCCAGAAGGCCACACCCCTTTCCCTGGCCACACCCCCTTCCCCCCAACCAGCAATCGTTTGGTGTTTCCTTGCTTTTGTGTAGCTTTCCTCCCATTCTAAAAGGTTGAAATACCTCTCCTAAGGCTTAGTTATCAGCCAGCAGCTACAGGTTTAAGCTTAGATAAGCTGGGTTTTTGTTCCTGTTGGTATTTTGGCCCCACCCCTTTTGGCTTTGCCCACACGTACCACTGGGGTGTGGCCTCCTTAGAGCTTCTCCAACATGGAATTCAGTCTCCAGTCTTGGACTGAGGGCTGCACGTGGAGAATGGGGAACCCTAGATTATTGTGGGTCTATGTAGCAAACATTTGTCAGCCATGTAATGGAACCTCAGGGAGGACTCCAGCTTAGACAGGGCCCCCAGAAAAGTATCTTGTGTTTGGTCTGGGTCCTAGATTGCTGCCCCCAGCCCCATGACAGTAGGAGCTCATCCACTTCTTTGCCTGCTTCCCATCTCCCGGGGCTTACCTGGTGGCAGCGACTATGTCCAAGAAGCCAACCACCATGTTTACATTCCCATAATGCCCCACAAAAAATTCTAGGTTGGACACTCCATGGTATTGTGGGAAATTCAAAATGGCAGTCAGCTTCCCAGCTGCTGCTACCAAAGAATCCCACAGCCAGGGGACTGGTTGGGCAGGTGGGGAATACATAAGTACTGGTGGGCCCCACTGGGGTGCTTGAATCTCCCCATTTGCCCACAGATTCCAGGTGATGCTGGCCCTGTGGAACCTCTGTGTTCAGGTGCAGTATAGTGAGTACCAGATTCTCCAGAAAAACAACAGAGGAGGCCTTCTTTTAGGAATGGATAAATCTGTCAAGTTCAGATCCATTCAGTTTCTTATTCTTTCAAGATTATGTTCATTCCATCACATTTTTGCACCAGTTGATAATTTAAAAAAAACAACAACACAAAACTGCGCACAAAAATCTGTATGTATTTCATACAATCCACATACAGGTACAATAGCTTTATGTTTCCCCCCCCCCCATAACTAATAGCAGCTTGTGGGGGGTTGTTGTTTTCCTCTCCATACCACAGCCACAATCAAAATTGCACCCCCATAGCTCCTTTTAGAAGAAGGAGATCAAATCACAGGTCCTCCATGCAACGTCTAATTCATCTCTTAAAAAGAATTTACAAAATGCACATGAAGGATTGCCAACTTTTGATGTCAGTGATGTGTGTAAGCTGGATAGAGCTAAGGGGTGAAGACAGGGCAGGAGGAGACATGTGGATCAGGGGCAGGCCAAAGCAATTAGCGATGGGAGAACCAGGGATTCTCCAAAGCGCCATGATTTGCTGAACTCCATTTCAAAGCCCAGTTTTGCTCCTGTTTTGAATAGTGACCTGTTTTTCTTTTCATTCGATTGGGAAAAGTGCACACTAAACTATGAAAATGTGTATTTTTGGGAAAAAATACACATTTTAAATTGCACATCCCCCCCCCCCCTACACATTTTTCAAACGCAATTACAAGTTTGGGAATGTGTGAACTTTTCCCGAAAGATGCACTCCCGTTCGCAGTTGCGTACGGGGCTGGTTCTGAAGATTTGCAAACTGAAACAAAATTATTGTACACCCCTACAAAGTACAGCCTAACAGGTTATGACTGGAGACAGGGCGGAATTGGCAGGTCGTGTCAAAGCTGAGCTGTAGGCAACCTTCAGTTGGGAGCCTGGAGTAGTGGTGTTCACGTACCTGTGGGGGGGCTTGCCTCTTGGGGGCCCCGCCTTGTTCTTCCGAGTGGCGCGGAGCATTCTCCGCGCCGCTCGAGCTGTTGCCGACGGGCGCGACGGTCCCATTGTGTCACTTCCGGCGCGGCGGAAGTGACGCGACAGGACCCTGCTCCGGCGCGCTGGACCCCCGCACTATGTTTTTGGGAGGGGAAACCAGGGTAACAGGGTTGTTTAAGCCAGAAACAGGTAGGCTCGTGTGAGCCTCACGCGAAAGTTAATGGGCCCGATTTCGGCCCGCTATGCTCGCTGGAGGCGATTGGATACATCACTAGCTGGAGCCTGGAACCAGAAGGCAGAGCCAAAACACAAGCAAAGAGTCCAAAGAAGCCAAACGAAGAAAGAATATTTTTGGCCAGTCAAACTCTCAATCTAAAAAAGGAAGCCCATATATCCCTTCCTGTTGAGAAGAACCAATGGCTGGCTTGGGTGGGTGGAGTTATTTCTGCACCAGGGCTCCCTTTACTGTGCAGAGGTACAGGAGTACAGAAACTCTTCCAGCCAAATTTCAAATTTCATTTTGGGGAAGCTTTCAGGGGCTGCATTCCAGTGGTGGGTGAGACCAAAGGCAAAAGGGGAGGGGCCAAGATACCATCCTATTTTAGCTTAAAGCTCTTATTGCCAAGCACTATTTATTTATTTATTTATTACCAGCTGTGCTCGCGTGGATTTTAGGATTTGGTACAATGGAAAAGATATAGTGTCTCTGACTGAAAGTGTAACATTTAGGCTGGGTGCTGGCAGCAGAACACTTTTCTGACAGAAATATCTGATATTAAAGAAAAATCAGGTTAATCCTGAGAGTCTACAGGTGATGAAGAGTGACCATGCCAAGTTTGGGGTAGATCTGTCAAAACTGTGATGGAGTGGAGCCTATGCGATGACAGCCCCACACACAACAGTCATTCAGTCATTAAAAAGCTTTCCCTCCCTTTTCACCCCCTCAGAGAACAGTTCTAAATGACCTAGGGGAGATTTGTACACCCACTCCTATTGGCCCCTGCAGGAATTCATATGAACATTCTAAGTGTCGTATGGGCTATTTGCATAACTGCTCCTATTGGCTCCTGCAGCAATTATGAGGTGAGGCTGATTTGCATAACTGCTCCCCTGTTGTTTTGCCCACAGGAGATAGGAGAGTGGGGTGATTTCCCCCCCTTTTCACCCTCTTAGGGATGGAATTTCCAAAAATCCTTCTTTAGTGGGTGTCTACATCATAAAAGCAATGTCCCCTCAAAATTTCACGTTCCTAGATTAAACGGTTTGAGCTGGGCATTGATGAGTCAGTCAAAATCAGTCAGTCAGTCAGTCAGGACACCTTCTTTTATATATATGGAATAGATATTTATATCCTGCCCTTTTCCTTGCAAGGAACCCAAGGCGGCTTACATAATCCTCCTCCTCCTCTCCATTTTATCCTTTAAGCCTTAGGAGAGGCATTTTACCCTTTCAGAATGGGGGTGGGGTGGGAAACTGCACAAATACCAGGAAACCACCCAACGATGGGTGGTCATGGGAAAAGGGGTGGGCCCAGGGGAAGGAGGCATGGCCATCTGGAAATTCCTGGAGGGCCGGCTTTGGATGCAGGAGGGCTGGATTTGGCCCTTGGGCTTGAGTTTCTTCTGCACTCCTGGTTTAGGGAGATCAGCGCCGGTTTCAGGGGCCTGCTTCATTGGGCACCTGTCTAGGGTCATATACCAGCAGGGGCCCACTATTGGCCCCCCAGGGCCTCCTACTCATGCTCCCCCTGGTCCCGCTTGCTGTCTGTTCACTCGCCCTCTCCAAATACGCAAGGAGTGGCAAGAACAAGGAGAAGGAGCAGAAACCTCCATTCTCCTTGTCCTCTCTTTCTGGGTTGGAGTCAGAAGGAGAAACAATGTGGGTTGTTGGAGTCAGAAGGAGAGGCAATGGTGGCACTGGGAAGCTGGGAGACTGACTCCAGGAGGGTGGGGCCTGGAGAACATCTTGCCCGAGGGCCTTCCATTATCTAGAGCTGACACACTGATGGAGATGTTCCAGCCTGCAGCCTTGGTGACTAACCACGTAAGTCAGATAGACACAGAACCAAAAGCTCCCAGTTCTGGTCAGGCTGGAATCTGTTGAGTGGTGCGTCAACCCTGGAAGAATGTGGATTGTCCTAGCTTTTCAGATTACCTGACAGAACATGCGTTCACTGGTCAGACCACAAAAACACGGGCAGCTTGGCAATCCTGTGTCCATATATATCTAGATCATCCCCACAATCTTGACCCCCTCCCATCTCTGCTTTAATAGCCCCCAGAATGGGAGAGTAGAGAGTCCACCAAATTGGAATTCTACCAATTTACTCTTTTCTTTAGCACGGGATCTGAACAAATTTGCCTTCGGAAAGGTTTTAGAAAGTTTGGGAATGAAAAAATCTGAAATCTGGGAGAACTTTAATATAAGAGAAGTTAATATAAGAGAAGGTTATATTACATTCTTACACGAGAAGAGAAATAAAGAGAATGATCTGAAATCTGGGAGAAGTTCGGCAGAAATGGCTGGAGAGTTATTAAAAGCAGGAAATAGCAGACATTTAAGTAAAATAAGGAGCATTTGCAATATCTTGCAGCCAGAAAGCCCGGCCCCCTTTTAAACCTCTGAGGACATTATCTCATGAGAAACCTTCCCATTTCCCCCTCCTCTTCCATTGTTCACTTCCCTCACTTGTTGTGTCTTTTTGTTGTTGTTAATCAGCTTTTAAGCTCTCCAAGGGGGGAAACTATAGTTCTATAGTTTCCTCTGCCAGTATGGGCAAGCATTTAGCTCCACAGGGATGCAGTGGAGGCTGGGTCTTTTCGAGGCATAAGTAATAAACTGGAAGAAGAATCGGGGAGGGGGTGGCTGGAACTAACAATAAACCTGGCCAGAATGCCCCCCCCCCCGTTTCCCCACTATGTCTTTTATGGTAGAGGAAAAATGAGTCCATTCTGAATGGTTGGATTTGGGCAAATCTCCATTCTGATCCTCAGATTTAGCATTTGCGTGCGACCAATCAGATATTTACCTGTAGGTTTTCCCACATTTGTTAGGGCTGCAACGTTAAGTTGATTCATCGGTTAGATGAAAAACCTTTTCGGCTGCAATCCTAGGGTCCCGTGGGATGGTGTCCCAGGGGCCGTAGGTTTGCTCAGAAGATGATCTCCCCCTCTGAGTGTGGAAAGAGAGCTCTGCGCCCTTGGAGAAGCAGATCCGAGCTTGGATCCACTCTGGAGACGGACCTGCTGCAGAGGCGTCCTTGCGGGCAGGGATCCTTCCCTGCCCGCGAGGACGCCTCTGCAGCAGGTCCGTCTCCAGAGTTCGAACTCTGACCAGTGCCAGCTCCAGGTTTTTCAGGACACCCTCAATGTCCTCCCTGCCCTCTGTGGGTCTACAGAAGCACCATGGTCAACAGCTGCCCTCGCTCCTCCTCCTCCTCCTCCTCCTCCTCCTCCTCCTCCTCCTCCTCCTCCTCCTCCTCCTCCTCCTTTCTCATCACTGCCATCACTTTCTTGCTTGACAGGCAGAAAGTCAGCGAGCCAGCAGGCAGCGGCATCTTCTCACCCGTCTCCTCACCAGCACCGTTGTCTGGGCTAAAGCGAGAAGGCAGGTGAACGGGCAGGTTGCAGTGGTGAAGCCGGAGGAGCAAGTCCGGGGGCTTCTTGTCAGTGGCCCCCTGCTGGGGTGTGGGCCCTCGGCAGGTGCCCAAGCATGCCTACCCTTGACCCCGGCCCTGACTCTGATGTCAGGTAGCGGGGAAATGAGAGGCGTGGCAGTGGGTGTGCCCGGAGAGGCTGTGCATCCAACAGATCCACAGCTCTCCTGGTTCCCAGACATGCCCACAGACCAGATAAAAATCTATGCCGGCCCTTGCTTTCAATGGGAGGGAATCAGTAAAAGGAAGATGATACTTGGGGGGGGGGGAGGAAGGAAAAGGGCAAAAAAAAAAAAAAAAAGCTGCTTCCCCCCCCTCACTTCCACCCTGCCTGCAAGAGCCTGGCAGGGCGTTGGCTGTCTCAGAAGCTCTGATGTTGGAGAGATTTCCAAGACCAAGGATAGGGTTGCCCTGCCCGGCAATGAAAAAGCGTCCAGTCCTTGGCGTTTTTGAAAGTCAAATCTCAGATTTCCAAAAGTAACATGGATCCTTCCGCTCCAATCCCAGTAGTCATTCTCTCTCTCTCTCTCTCTCTCTCTCAATTTCCTGGGAGAGATCTGGAGTTCTCTGTGTTGGGAGGATAAGGATCTCCAATGAAGAATTTCTATCAACTTCAGGAAGTTGCAATTGCCAGGATCCTTTAGGGCAGTGTTTCTCAACCTTGGGTCCCCAGATGTTTTTGGCCTACAACTCCCAGCATGCCCCAGCCAGCTATGCTATGCTGGCTGGGGCATGCTGGGAGTTGTAGGCCAAAAACATCTGGGGACCCAAGGTTGAGAAACACTGCTTTAGGGGAAGCTGTTGTGCTGAACTTACAGAATTTACTAGGAAAGGGCCATAGCTCTGTAGTAGAGCACATGCTTTGTATGCGGAAGGTCCCAGGTTCAATCCCCACCATCTCCAGGTAGGGTTGGAAAAATTCCTGCCTAAAACCCCTGGAGAGCTGCCACCAGTCAGTGTCGACAATCCTGGGCTAGATGGACCAAGGGTCTGACTCAGCATAAGCAGCTTCCCATGCTCCTAATTTAAACTCCACACATGTGCTAGCATCTTAACTGGTTTTCTTAACACCACTCTATGTAATTCCCTGACTGGGCTGTTATTACAGGCCTGCAGCAGGGTTTATTCTATGCCGAGTAAAGAGCGGGAGAGACCCGGCTCTACCGAAGGGGGCATTGCACAGTTAATTCACCCTGCCCATTCACAGGGCCGACCCTCCCATTGGGCAGAGTGAGGCAATCGCCTCAGGCAGCAGATGCTGGGGAGCAGCACCAAGGTGTCGAAGGAGACAGCTGTGTGCCATGCAGTCTGCCATGCCCCCCCCCCCTGAGCTAGCCTGGCACCTTCAGGTGCAGTGGAAGAAGCTGTCTCATAGGCAGTGCTGAAGAAAGAAAGATTCCACTGCCTTTCCAGTCAGCTTTTGTACATGGAACTGTGTGGCGTAGTGGTGAGAGTGTTGGACTGGGACTCGGGAGATCCGGGTTCCAGTCCCCGCTCGGCCATGAAACTCACTGGGTGACTTTGGGCCAGTCACTGACTCTCAGCCTAACCTACCTCACAGGGTTGTCGTGAAGATAAAATGGAGAGGAGGAGGAGGAGGAGGATTATGTAAGCCGCCTTGGGTTCCTTGCAGGAAGAAAGGCGGGGTATAAATAAAATAAATAAATAAACTGGAGGGAGCGCCATCTTGTTCTTTGCCTTAAGCATCTTATTTATGTTATTTATTATATTTGGTTCCTGCAAGGAACCAAAGTTGGTATACATCCTCCTCTTCCCCCTCTCCATTTTATCCTCACAACAACCCTGTCAGGTAGGTTAGGTTGAGAGTCAGGGACTGACCCAAAGTCGCCCAGTGAGCTTCATGGCCATGTGGAGACTAGAACATGGTTCTCCCGTGTCCCAGTCCAACACTCTAGCCCAGTGTTCTGCAAGCTTGGGTCCCCAGATGTTTTTGGCCTACAACTCCCAGCATGCATAGCTGGCTGGGGCATGCTGGGAGTTGTAGGCCAAAAACATCTGGGGACCCAAGCTTGGAGAACACTGCTCTAGCCACTACACCACACTGGCTCACACTGGTCTTGAGTCATTCCTGCGCATTTGGTGCAGAACCTACCGCCAGAAGAAGATGATTTTCTACCACCTGAAGAGGGGCTTTACATTCTGAAATCTCCATACCCACCAGCCACTAGGTAATACTACAGAATTCGGTTTCAATGGACTTTTCTTCCTTTTTTTTTAACCTAGTACACCAAGCCAGGCCGACAGCTGCCACGTGCTGCACCACTCGCCAGACTTTTGGGTTCCCGGCGGGCCGCTGTTTACGTAGAAAATGCCTTAAGATATGTCAAACATGGCGGCAATTTGCACAAATTATGCAAATTACGGCCGCGTTAGGTGTATCTTAAGGCATTTTCTACATAAACAGCGGCCCGCGAGGAACCCGGAAGTCGCTTCCATGGCTCAACTCGGGAGAACGTGAGTCGGGCCCTGGAAGAGGTAGGCGGGACGGAGTTTGGGGTGGGGTGTCGAGCCCAGCTAGTCTGCCAGATTTCCACTCCCCGAACAAAATCCTCACACATCCCAGTCTAAAATTAGTCTCTGGTACTGCTAATATAACTACCGTACTCGTTTTGCTTTTTAATTTCTTCTCTCTGCCCGCTCAAGGACCTGCGTGTTTCGGCCATGGCAAATGACAGATCTAAGGGCTAAACTACATGCTACGTTAAATGCACAGCATGTAGCTGCTCCTGTTTTCATTTATTTTTAAACTTTAGTGTAAATGCACACACACACACCCAAGCTGGATTGGGACCAGCACACACAGGTAGGGGGGAAGTAAGACTTTCCCACCCAGCCATGGAACTAACTCACCCAGCGATCCGTGGTGCTCCATGGCAGTGAATCTATTTTGTGGATGGAGTCCAGCACCATAGCTAGCTCCTATGAAGCTCAAACAAAAAGATGCAATGGGTAAGGAGCCCCACCGACACAGGAGTCACCAGCCACCCCTGCATCCAGTTTGGATCCAGATGCTAGCATGGGGGTAGGGGGTCCTTAAAGAGCTGGATCAGGGGCCCTGAACCTATTCTAGAGTAAAATTCTGGTTAAATTCTGGTAAAATACCTTGAGTATTGCATCCAGACCAGTTTCTTAAAGTATGGGCACCATACTTTAAGAAAGATGTAGACAAACTAGAAAGGGTTCAGAGGAGGGTAACAAAGACGACCAGGGGATTCGAAACAAAGCCATATGAGGAGAGACTGAAAGAACTGGGCATGTTTAGTCTTCAGAAGAGAAGACTGAGGGGAGATATGAGGGCGCTCTTCCCAGTACTTGAAAGGTTGTCACACAGAGGAGGAACAGGATCTCTTCTCGACCATCCCAGATTGCAGGACACGGGATAATGGTCTCAAGTTACAGGAAGCCAGATTCCGCCTGGACATCAGGAAAAACTTCCTGAATGTTAGAGCAATAGGACAACAATGAAACCAATGACCTAGGGAGGTGGTGGGCTCTCCCACTCTGGAGGCATTCACGGTGCAGCTGTACAGCCATCTGTCAGGGATGCTTTGACTTAGATTTCTGCACTGAGCAGGGGGTTGGAATTGATGGCCTTATAGGCCCCTTCCAGCTCTACTATTCTATGATTCTAAAAAAATGAACAAAAGACAGCTGCTAGACACAGATTTAAAAGTAATGTCTGATCTGGTCCACAGTGGTGTCATACAGATCCGGTCATAGTATTGGGTCATTCGAGTGGTGCTCTCTCTTACACACATCCTCAATGCAACCGGAATAGGAAGGGTTCGGTGCCAACGTCTGTTGCCATGTGTTTGGACAGCAGACTCGCCACTAAATGCTTTTGGCCTGGCTTGCTTGAACCAACCCGACAGAACAGGGTGCTTCCTCCCATCTGCTTTCGCACCGGCATAACATGACAGTGCGGTCGCTGCTAAGCCCTTCTGACTCGCCGAGCTTAATCATGCTTCCCAATAAGGTCCCATTTATAAATTCTTCATTATTAATAAAGCAGAGCAATTTTCGGCAAGCCTGAGAAAGATGATTTATACTCACGTGCTAAGCAAGCCTATCAATTTAATAATATCGGAGTCTTATAACATGCCTTGTAACAGCTTGTCGCACCATCATCTGTTAAGCATTTCCCCTTAATGCATTTCATACTGGGCCTTGTAATAATTTGCTAGAGGATGCAGCTGCGTCTATTAAGCTCTCTCCCCTCCCTCCCTCCCTCCCTCCCTCCCTCCCCCCATCAATATGAATAGCGCAATTTCTAAAATGGCAGCAGAAATTAAATGATTTCTGGGGAGTCTAACTAGAAGCAGAGTCTGTTGTCTCTGTCTCTCGGCTTGACGAGAAATAAGGCTTTAAGACGGTGTTCTCCAAGCTTGGGTCCCCAGATGTTTTTGGCCTACAACTATGCTGGCTGGGGCATGCTGGGAGTTGTAGGCCAAAAACATCTGGGGACCCAAGCTTGGAGAACACTGCTTTAAGATAACTTAACTTCTGAAAGGTTTCCAGTTTTAGAATGCCTGAAAGAGGCAGGACCAACACAGCAGAGCCAGCGTCAAGACAAGATCCCTCCCCCCAATTTGCTCCTTCTCTTCAGAATTTCAGGCTGCTTGTTGACAGTGGAGGTTGTTGATTCCTATTTCGGTGGGGCTTCTAATCCATTGCAGGTTTTATTTGGAGCTTTATTTATTTATTTCATTTTTATACTGCCCAATAGCCGAAGCTCTCTGGCAATTAACGAGACAGTCCCTGCCCGCAGGCTTACATGAGCTATCCATGGTGCTCTGTGATGGTGAACCTATTTTTTTTGGGTGTGTGTGTGTGAAGTTCAGCACCATGGATAGCTCCTATAAAGCTCCTAATAAAGCCTGCAGTGGATTAGGACGGAGCCCCACCCTCCCCTGCTTGTTTGCCTGCGTCTTGCTTAGGCCCCGGGCAACTTTAGTGGAGAGAAGGAAGAGCTGTAGATGCCACTGCCTACCTGTTCCCTGGAGGATGAGGAGCAACAGCAGCTGGTGACAATGGCGGTGAGAAGGTAGACTCACTGAAGGAGAGGCCCATTGAGGGTGCCTTGTTGCCCAAGGGACCTCAAAAAGCTGGCGCTTGCCCTGCAACACAGGATGTGTTCTGCCCTCAATGGATGTATCCACAAATGTGATATCCTGAGTTGTCAGTCCTATCATTGCCATCTCAAATTCAGGAGAATACATGGAAGGTGGCAGTGATTTCATTGTTGCACCATCCAAATTCTTCGCCAAGAAAAGCCAGATGTTAGCACCTGAGCAAATTGAAACATTTGCATAATTTCCATTAGGATCGTTTATTCTGCAATGTTGCATAATTTATTATTGTTTTCTTTCTCATCCATTGGACTGTGAGATTCCTGACCTTTGTGATGCAGTTTGCAAAAGAATGTACAAAAATGAATATTCTTTTTTTTTTTTTAATGCACACAAAAATGTGTATATTTTTTGCAGAAAGGTGTGCAAAACGCTCTATTCACCCGGGGAAAATGTTTATATTTGCAATGTGCATACAAGAATGTGGATTTTTAAAGAGTGCACAAGAAGGTACACATGTCCGTGCAGACTAAACCCACCCCAAAATCGCAATCTGATGTGCAACTGAGATGGAACAAACTTAGCCCTGAAAAAATGAGAGCCTGGGCAATTTAGAGCTTGACAGAATTGTCCAGCCCTACATCAGATGTGTGAAGAGTTACGCTGATTTACAAGTATGGTTGGGAAGAGCAGCAGTGGTATGAGTTCTTGCGCCAGTGCGCCACCGAAGGCAGGAGAAAAGCAGGCGCTGCCCTCGCCCCCCCCCCCAAGCCATGTTGACTGGTGAAAGTGGCCGGTGCAGCTGTTTGAAGAGTTGCCCTGTCTGAAATGCCTGGCTCTAAGAGGTCCTTCCTCAGAGCCATGCATGGACTGGAGAGCTGCAGGCAAACTCCCAGCAGGACACATATCCTTCTGAGCAACTGCCCGTCCTCTGTTAGCTCTGGCTAAACAGAGGACTGGGTGGCTGCTCTGGAGATGGGTGACTGCTAAGGAGGAGGGGTGTCCTGGGAGATCGTCTGCAGCACAGGTGATCTCCTGGGACACATCTCCAGCCAGGCAATGCTTGGCTCTGAGGAAGGACCCCCTCAGAGCCAGACATTTGAGTTTGGGCAGCTATTAAGAGAGCCCAACCATGCTCTGTTTCATTCTGAGAGGATTCTAAAAGTGAGCCAGAGGGGTGTGAGAACCCTCTCAGAGTATAACAGGGGGCAGACAGCTGCTTCCGAGAGCTCCACCAGCTGCTCTCCTGCCGCAGTGGACAATCCGGTTTGGTGGCGGGACTCCATGCCGCCTCACTCCAACTATGCCACAGTGGGGAGCCCCCCTGCCAGGGGGTGGATAATATGCAATTTGCCACTCCCCCCAGTCAACCACCTGAGGCAGGGGATTCACCCCACCTCATGGGAGGCTGGCTCTGGGGGAGGATTGCAGACAGGGCTGGGAGAGAAATCCCAAACAGTGAGGTCAGAGGGAAAAGAAATGCAGAAATTACAGACACCGACTAGGTTCAGACAACACGATAACCCACTCTTATGGGTTGAGTGTGGGTTGGCATTGAACCATGGGTTGTTGTTGAACAGTGGGTTATCATGTTGTCTGAACCCTGCTGCGCTAACAAGCCATGGCTTACTAACCATGAACAACCCATGAAGAGAACCCATGGTTTGTTTTTGGGCTGTGAACTGTGGGTTGTTCACCATTTATTTTATTTTTTTATTTATTGTATTTATACCCCGCCTTTTTTCCTGCAAGGAACCCAAGGCGGCTTACATAATCCTCCTCCTCCTCCTCTCCATTTTATCCTCACAACAACCCTGTGAGGTAGGTTAGGCTGAGAGTTAGTGACTGGCCCAAAGTCACCCAGTGAGTTTCATGGCAGAGCGGGGACTAGAACCCGGATCTCCCAAGTCCCAGTCCAACACTCTCACCACTACGCCACACTGGCTCTATGGTTTGTTATCTCAGCTGGGTTCAGACAACACAACAAACCATGTTTCAACAGCAACCCATGGTTCAATGACAATCCACACTCAACTTATACTCAACCCTTGAGCATGGGTTATCATGTTGTCAGAACCCAGTCATTGACAATTACCTTTAAGCCTTTCACAAAATAGTTGTTGGGTGATAACATAGACATCCTTGCCTTTGTGAGCTGATTAACATGTGCAGTGTGATAAAAAAACAAAACAAAAAAACCCCCTTTGTCCTTGTTCAACCTACAGGAGATAGAATCGAACGTCTTAATAAATTGTGCTTCACCTGTTTTGCATTATAATCTGTCTTTGAAGTTCCTTTGTTTATGAAGGTCCACTTTAATATCAGTAACAGAGTATTCTGGGAGGCTGATGCTCCCCAACTTTTTTTTTTTTTTTATTTGCCATTTGTGATGTCAGATTTGTGTCCATTTATCCTTTTGTGTAGGATGAAACAGGGCATGGCTGGCAAACAATGGTATTTAACACATGGGAAGATGAGCAGGTATATGAATCCCGGTTGTTGTGGATGACATTAATAATGGCATGGTGTACCTGCCTGCCATATAACTGTTAAAGATGAGGAGCATGTCACAAAAATGAGGTGGTGATCCTAATTAACCACCAACATGGTTGAATAACCAGGGATTCAAAACCAGACTTTTAAGAGCAAAGTACTCAAAGCCCTGGACTTGAAGTATGGTAAATTCTGATTAAAACTGAACTGAAAAAAAAATTCTCACCCATCCCTACGGGGACAAGATGAATTATGTGTTTCTGCAGAATTGGATCTTCTTCAGCCAGCCCTTAAACCTTCGAGATTTCATCAGGCACTCCCCATTCACTTTCTAGCACATTTTCAAAGTCAGAAGTAGGCAAGTGTGAGGAATCCAATAGGGGGGGTAAAATAAAAATCCAACAGATTTTCTCTACTTGGCTCTGCAGATTCCATTCCATCAACCCTGCACTGGCGCTGACTTGATCTGATGTGGGTCAAGCCAGCACATGGACTTCCATTGTTGAAGCAGGCCGTGATTTGCCCTTTTTTTTTTTTTTTTAAAGCAGGGGAATTTTGCAGAAAATTCAGGCTTCTTCTCTGCAAATTTTCAGAAATTGCACTACAGTTCTCAGTTCCAAATTTGCACAAATATTTTGAGCAATTTCACAGAATCCAACCCCCCCGACTTGGCTGGCTTTTGGCCATAGGATCAGAAATGTGTTGAAAGTCCATTGAGTTCAAACAGAAGAGTTTTCCAGTATCACACATTCCTAGTCAGAAGGACTAGAAACCTAATTTTTTTAAATGCAAGCTGAGATTCTCAGGAAGCAGATCTGTAGCATACACATAGCCTGCAAGTAGGATGATACCATAATTATGATAAACCTCTGGACATCCTGCCCATTTTGCCCCATGGGTGTTGTGAATGGCCCAACTATTCCTAACTTTCCAGGTGAAAAGGTGGCAACCTCAGAGCTCGTGGAATGTGAGGTTGTGTTCCTGTGCTGTTTGTTTTGCTTCCTTTCCCCCTTCCATCTTAGTTACAGACCTCCTACACCTAAGATTTAATCTCATTTTTAAAAAAAGAAAAGAAAAAGCAGCAACACCCTGCAATGTTTTTGGAGATTAAATTCTTAATTATAAATTTCCTTGCTTTTGTGAGTTTGCCTCAGATCCTTAACATTTTTAATGTCATTTTTTATGTGAATTTCCATGCTATTTTAATTCATTAGTCACGGGCTATCATTTTTCGATGTAATTACTGTAATTTCATCAAGTGACATAATTACAGTAAATACTTGAAGTAATTGCCATTCGTATGGAAGAAAAAGAGAGAGATCTGGAGGTGTAATAATGTCATCTAATAAACTATTTACGATGTGGGAAGATAAATTATGATGACATGTTTAGGGCATGCAATGACATAACTGAGTTCTGTCGGCACGCCAAGGGAGGCTGTAAATGACATCAGTGAAACAAGGAATGACATCATATGCCGGAAATTAGGAAAGAAAGTTGGATGGACTTGCAGTTTACCCATTTTAGGGCATTTCAAGGGCTCTGGCTTTACATGGAAAACCACCATCATTCAGGGGCTCCTTGCGGGTGTTTGAGTTCCAGTGCTCATGCAGAACTCTTCCACTCAGTGGAGAGGCACTTGTTGCGTGCGTGCGAAAGCATGCATGTGTGCTACTTAACCTTCCATGGATGTGAATGGGAAACAAAGCTCTCGATCAGGGGGATTTGGCAGTAGCCCTGAAATGACTGACTTCTGATACCAGAAGCAACATGCCTCCAACATCTCCTAAAGAGTCAGTGCATGGAGAGATGGTTTTCTGTCCATCATAGGTCTTGATGGACAGAACTGTAACACATTCCATATACTTTCACTCAGCACTTGTAGCAGCTTGAATATAATTGGCTTGCGCAGCATTGCATGATTGCATGGGCTGATGGCATGAATCAGTACATCATACCCTAATTGGTCAAGTCAGTTGAACTGAATGTATCTCAGTTGATTGAGGGTTTTGAGGACAAACCAGGAGATCAATTTCCAAAGGCATTGCTTCTTGTTGACCTGGTCTTTTCCTGACCGTGTGGCAATCCATTCAAGTATCCAAGCACCGATTCTCAAAGCCCAGAGTTGGTTGAAGCCTCATTGAAATGGTGAACGTTTGGCCCTCGGGCGAGGGCATTCAAGGATCAATTTACTTGAACTGAAACAAACTGAAATGAAATTCTCACCCATCTGAACCAGAGAGCTATTCCCAGCATAGAGAGGACCATGATCTCCCTGCCTGCCATACAGTTGTTAAAGATGAGGAGCCTGTCAGAGAAGAAGAGGCGGCAATCCTATTTAAGCACCAACATGGTTGAATACACAGGGATTCAAACCCAAGCTTTTAAGAGCAAAGCACTCAAAGCTCTGGTGGACAAATCTTTTTGTGAATTTTGGTAAATTCTTTTAAAAAAACAAACTGAAATAAAATTATCACCTATCCCCACGTCCTGAGCAAACTTAGGAGTCATGGAATAAGGGGAGAGGTCCTCTTATGGATCAGTAACTGGTTAAAGAACAAAGCAGAGAGTAGGAATGCATGAGAAACTCTCCCAATGGAGAATTTACAGTGGGGTCCCACAGGGATCTGTATTGGGACCAGTGCTTTTCAACTTGCTCATAAATGATCTGGAATTAGGAGTGAGCAGCGAAGTAGCCAAGTTTGCTGAGGACACCAAGTTTAGAGTGGTTAAAACAAAAAGGGATTGTGAGGGGCTCCAAAAGGATCTCTCCAAACTGGGAGAATAGGCATCAAAATGGCAAATATGGTTCAATGTAAGCCAGAGTAAAGTGACACACATTGGGGCAAAAAAAATCCCATTTTCACATACCGGTATATGCTGATAGGATCTAAGCTAATGGTGACTTGGGGTTGTGGTGGACAGCTTAATGAAAATGTCAACCCAGTGTGCAGTTGCTGTGAAAAAGACCAATTCCATGTTAGGCATGATTAGGAAAGGAATCAATAATGAAACTGCCAATATCATACTGCCCTTATACAAATCTATGGACTTAGAATACTGTGTACAGTTCTGGTCACCACACCTGAAAAAGGATATTGTAGAGTTGGAAAAAGTGCAGAAAATGGCAACTAAAATGATCAAAGGGCTGAAGCGACTTCCCTATGAGGAAAGGTTGCAGCAGCTGGGATTGTTTAGCTTAGAGAAAAGGCAAGTGAGGGGAGACATGATAGTGGTGTACAAAATTATGCATGGTGTGGAGAAAGTGGATAGAGATGTTTTTCTCCTCTCTCATAATACTAGAACCTGGGGTCATCCCATGAAGCTGATTGGTGGGAGATTCAGGACAGATAAAAGGAAGTGCTTCTCCACACAGCACATAGTTAAGCTATAGAAATTGCTGCCAACAATGTAGTGATGGCCACCAATTTGGACGGCTTTAAAAGGGGATTGGACAAATTCATGGAGGAGAAGGCTATCAATGGCTACTAGTCTTGATGGCTATATACTACCTCCAGGATCAGAAGCACTGTGCCTATGTACACCAGTTTCTGGGGAACATTAGCAGGAGGGTGTTACTGCACTTGTGTCCTGCTTGTGAGATCCCTTGGGCAGCTGGTTGGTCACTGTGTGAACAAAAGCTGGACTAGATGAACCTTTAGTCTGATCAGGGCCGGCGCTACCGCTAGGCAGACCCAGGCGGCTGCCTAGGGTGCGTGGCGGAAGAGGGCGCAGCGTTTCTGCGCCCCTTCCTCGCCTCCGGCGCGCTCCTGCCCCGCCTGCCGCCTCCGCCGCGCCTCCCCGCCCGCCTGCCAGCCGCCGCCGCCGCACCTCCCCCCCGCGCGCGCCCGCCCGCCACCTACCTACCTTCCCGTCGTTTCTGGAGCCCCGCCGGCGTTGTTTTGGCAGGAGGAGGAACCAGGGCAACAGGGCTTAAACAGCCCTGTTGCCCTGGTTTCCCCGGCAAAAAAAAAAAGTGTGGGGGTCCTGTCGCATCGGAGGAGGAGGAGGAGGAGGAGGCAGCGGCAGCAGCAGCCAGCAGCGGGGGCGGGGGGAAGGTAGGTGGTGGTGGGGCAGCGGGGGGGGGGGTTGCAGAGCAGGGCTGCTTTGCTCCGGAGCCCCCCCCACGGCACGAGAGGGGGGGGCGCTAAATACAATTTGGCCAAACAGCCCTGCACAGTTCCTGGGTCTGATCCAGCTTGGCTCTTCTTACTTTTTTATACATCATCCGGTTTCCAGTAACTTTTTCTGTCATTTCTTTCTCTGTCCTTCTTGGTCGTTTGATTTTTCTTATTTCCAAAAAGCAGCAAGCTAGGTTTTTGTGGGGGGGGGGGTGTTTCACTGCAAAATAAATGATACTAAAAGATTTGCCAGAGTGACAGGCTAAATCAGCCTCCATGAGCTAAACGAATCCATGGGAAGCTGCTTCCCCTTCCAAAGATGGCGATTGTATTGCTCAGATGGTCAGAAAAGGACCTTATGCCAAAGGAATGACAGAGAGTTACACTAATTCAAAGTGATTAAATCAAGAGAGATGAGGCTATTGCCGGCTAGTTTCAGCGCCCTAAATCTGATTGACAGATCGTACTATTAGGCTGAATGAAGAGATTTTGCACATATTTCTCCCCCATCAAGAGCAATTGCTAGGGGTGACTCTGGTTAGCTGCGACAAAGACGCATGCCAGAGTCTTTAGAATTCAGTGGGGTTTGCCAGCCATCTTGTGCTTGAAGGGTTGTCGAACGGCGGCGGGCAATTAAACATTTTTGACATAAAATTGAAAGGTTTGGAGGAATGGCAAAAAAATGCTCAGCCTCTCATCTCAATTTGCAATGACAAAAGAGAGAGAGAGAGAGAACCAATGTGGCCATTGCTAGGGCTTAATCAGCGGCATGGACGCTTCCCAAGCATTTTTGAATAGGGGGTCAGTTTTCCAAGGAAAATGCTTTCCATTTTCGATCCTTGCCAAAGCAGAGATTTCATGATATCCAAATGTTGAAAAACTACTATCATCATCATCATCATCATCATCATCATCATCATCATCATCATCATCATCATCCAGAATGTGAAGCAGATTTATGGGTTCAGAACCAGGTCTATTAATATATCTATATCTCCAAGAAAAAAATATATTTCTCTCTCTAAGAAAAAATAAATAAAATTGAGCTCTAACAATATAGAGGCCCAAGAGTCCACTTACTCTTGATAAGCAAAGGTAGCTGTGTTGGCTGTAAGAAAAGATTATATCCAAAATATATATTAGGGCCTTTATTTGGCCTACCAACATGTCACAAAATTGTGTGCAAGCTTTCGAGTCCTTGAGATGAATTGTTTCAGGGAGCTTGAAAGTTTACAAACTATTTTGAGACATTTTGGTTGGCCTAATAAAGGTATTGCTCCCATACAGATTTTGGGATCACTCAAGAGTAAGCCTGGCCCTGGGTAAACTTTCAAGGTTTACCCATGTTCGCTAAACTCTATTCTGGGCCTTTCCCCTTCTCTCCCTGCACCCATCTTCTTGGTTCATGGCTTTCACTTACTGATTTCTTGGTCATATTTCTGATCAGCCTGGTCATTGAGCCAGTGGCTGTTTTTATCCCTCTGGTGCGCCAAGACTTATACCAGCTCTGGGCTGAGAATTACCTAGCTAGCCTTCCCGTTGAAATACTACAGCATTGGGTGACTATTTGAAACATCACCAAAAAAGAGGAAATGCATCAACAAAAAAGAGGACAACACAGGACACAGCTTTGTATGAAATGTGCATATGCTACTTTATATGTAGAGATGCAGCTTTAGAAATAATTACTATAATTTAAATAGAAATGTGTCTCATCACAGCGTGGAAGACTGAGACCAGGTGACCTTTGTGCCTACTCGGTTTGCTGTCCAGGTGCTGTTGATGGGCAACTTCAAAGGTCACTATTGTATTATATTTCTATTTAAATCATAATAATTATTTCTCAGTTTGCATCTATATTTGGGTGATGCTTAAGTGACCACCCTGCTCACGTAATACCACTTTGCTTTTTAAAATTTAATTTAATTTAATTTTATTTTACAAACTTAGGAACAGAGAGCCAGGCCCTTCCTGCAGCAGAATGATCAAAAACAGCTGCCAACAAAATAACCACCAGCTTAGGAAGCTTGAAAGTGTCATAAACTTTTTTTTTTTATGTTCAGTTTCAACAAGCTGAAGGAGCCTCAGCAGATTTCTGTATTGTGTTTCCATCTTCGCCAAATAAAGCATTTGAAAAGGAAACTTGAATTCGCAGACGGATTGCTCTTGTCTGTCCTATTGACAAACTGACTTGCGATTTGATCAAACTAAATACAGGAAGCATACGCGTCGCACCTCCCCCACCCCCCCAAAGTAGAAGGCACCTGGAGAAGAATGCAGGAAGTCCATCATTGGCTTCCCTCAGCCGTCATTTAAACATTGATATGCCTGGAAGAAAAGAGAAGTTTGACGTCTGTTTTGATCCTGCTGTCAGGATTGTCTTTATTGTCTGCCAGGAAGTTGCCTGTATAATTTGCCCCTCCCTGATATGATAATATAGATTGCCCTCTCATATTCACTCGAAAGAATGTAGGTTATCTATTCAACCCACCTCCTACACAGAATGTCTTATTCGAACAGAAGAGTTAACAAAGCGTCGGTGAGAATGCAGAACATTTCCACTTCATTCTGACACTGAATCCTTTTCGATCAAACTCTGAAAGTTGATGAAATACAGCTCCTGCCAAGAGTTAGGAACTTCATGTGAAAAAAGGCATTTTATTTTTGCCTGTGGGAGTTGTTTTCTTTCTCTTTTCTTATGAAGACTCCTTTTTACAAGAACTTTTAAGAAAGAAAACTTTGCATATACATTTTCCTGATAATTTCATCTAAAGCATGCTTACACAGAAATAAATCCTATTATGTTCAATGGGACATACTCCAAAGTGGACATAGGATTTCAGCCCTGTGTAGTTAGGGAGATGTATGACAGTTGGTATATATTCCTGTTGGTAACCTCAGCAAAGTGATGCTAAGGGCTGGTAGATACATACACATCCTATTTCTGCTTTCCAGCTGTAGAACAGAGGGGGGAAACCTGTGGACCTCCAAATGTTGTTGGACTCCAGCTTCCATAAACCCCAAGCAGCATAGCCAATGGTCAGAGTTGTTGACTGGGTTCAGACAACATGATCATTCATATTCAACTTACGGACCCATCGCTAGAGTCTACACAATTTTATTTAGAATTTCCTCCTTTTAAAATTTTTCTTTTTGTAAATTTTTTATCCTGGAAGACAATCTTACTCAGTCACAAGTGATCGCCTGATGATGATGATGGGTTGCCATTGAACCATGGGTTCTTGTTGAAATATGGATTATTGTGTTGTCTGAACCCAGCCGAGATAACAAACCATGGTGAATAACCCACAGTTCACAACCCAACAACAAACCATGGGTTCTCTTCATGGGTTGTTCATGGTTAACAACCCATGGCTTGTTAGCACAGCTGGGTTCAGATAATGCGATAACCCACGTTTCAACAACAACCAACATTTCAACAACAACCCACACTCAGCCCATACTCAACACTTAAGTGTGGGTTATCGTGTTGCCTGAACCCAGTTGTTGGGAGTTATAGTCCAACAACAACAACTGGAGGGTCACAGTTTGCCCAGCTGTCCTGTGGAGTTACTGAACTGACGTCTGCACAAACGGACATGGAGGCTTAAGCAAGATGAGACAGAGGTGCTGTTGATCACCTCCCACCTGATCCTTTTTTTTAACTGGAGATGCCAGAGATTGAAACTGGGAGTTTCAAGCAAGCACTCTTCCACTAAGCTATGGTCTGTCCCTGACTTGAGTGGGTTGTTATGTTCACTTTAGTATTGAATAGAAAGAGTCAGATTTGTGGATAGAATTATTTTTTTGGCCCCGTGGTGACAGGTGCACTTTGTAGTTATATGGATTTGTGGGTTTATTTTCTTTTTGTATGTGTGTTCATTTAAAAAATAAAAAATATTAAAAAAGAAAAGAAAAGAAAGAGTCAGATCTAGAAACATGCTGTGACAGCCATATAAGCTGGTGCAGGTTTGTCGGTCACAGAGAAAATGAATTGAGCTGACAGAAGATGGAGAAGCATTGTTAGCACTGTGTTAGTGTGTGTGGAGTTCCGTGGAGGAGGAGAAAGCCATCACTGGCTACCAGTCATGATGACTGTAGGATGAGAGGTGGTATGCTTCCGAATACCAGTTAGAGATGGATGAATCTGTCACTTTCGGTTTCTCTCTGTTCCTTATTTTCCCAAGTCTATGTTCGGTTCACCCTGAACTTTGAGTATTTTCCCAATCTTAAATTTGGTTCATTCCCAACTGCGATTTTTTTTTTTTTTTTTTTAAACAAAACAGTTTGCATGAGAATTCATATACTATTTTGTGTACATTTCTCCTAAAACCTGCACTTTTCTATACCATTTCCCCTAATATATACATTTTTGCAAGTAATTTGCTAATATTTTGAACATTATTTTCATGAGTATTTGCATTTTTTGTGTACGCCTTTCCTTAATATACACGTTTTTGTATGCCTTTTTTTTTTTTATGGAGAATTCCATTGCAAAATTCAGATGTGCAAATTTAGAAGGATAACTGAGTTTTGTTTTGTGTATTGGGTTGAAAGCATGAAAATTGGTAGGTTCGCATACAAATGCGAGCCAAGCTAATTTCTTCCCCATTCGGGAACAAAACTGAGAGTGAGCTTTTGCCTTACCCTGCATATGGGTTCTCCAGAGGCATCTGGTTGGCCACTGTGGGGGAAAGAATGCTGGACTGGATGGACTATTTGTCAAATCCAACTGGCCTTTTCTTAGGTTCTTAATAGCACAATCTGATGCATATCTACTCAGAAGTGGACAGCTGCCCCATGTGGTGAGCCACTGAACTGCAGCTGGCAGCATCTCAGGCCCTGGACTGACTCCACCAACCCAGGTTGGCTAATGGATCTTCCTGGACAGGAAGGAATATAAAAGGGTTTCCTGCTGCAGCTGAGCCTTGCTTGAGAAACAAAGTCTTCTTGAGCTCTGGTGTATTCATGTATCCTTGGTTGTTCTTTGGTCCTAACTTCTGGCTTTCTCCTCAATCCTGCTGCCTGGCTTATCTTTTGGTTCTGATTTACTCTTCGATCCAGAGTATGGGTTTTTCCCACGGCTCCTGGCCCACTTGTGCCCATGGCCCGGTGCTGACAGTGTGTATATGTATTTGCCAGCTCAACGCTGGACCAAGCCATTTTGCTACCTGAAGTCATTTTGTTGTGCAAATGAAACCCCACCCCACCCAATGCTAGGGCCAACTCTTTAAAAAGTCTTGCTGCACCATTCAGATACCAGTTTCTTCTTTCATCTACCTACCTCTCATGGTGCCGCCTGAGGTTGCTTCATATTACTTCATAGTAGGGCCAGCCCAGTGTTGAGGATAACACTTTATTTATCTGATGCAGTGGACTCCAGTCCATGAAAGCTTATTTTGCTATTTATTTATTATTTATTTTTTTAAAATGCTAACCCACCTTTCATCCTGTTGGATTCCAGGTTGGTGAACACTATTAATCCATTACTCTTAAAGATGGAACAGGACACACACCCCCTCTGTCTCTCTCTTTTTGTCTATCCCTTCTCATCACTCCTCTGTAGGAATGTTTCTAAAATTCTTCTCCTTTGAATTTTCCCCTGGATTTTGGAGTTTCAAATAACTGGTCCAGTTTCTGAAGTGGAATCAAAAATTAGGAATTGTCCTGTTTTTTTCTCTCTCTCTCTAACTTCTGGATTTTGTACACAGTGCTATAGATGTGCAGTTTGCCATGGTATCAGTTCCTTCAATTCATCTGCATCCTTCCCCCTGCCCCATGTATACATTACTGAATATGCATTAATGAAACACTGCAAAAAAAAGCAGCAACTGTCCATGTGGTTGTACTGAGATTGTTTTAGAATGGTATTTTACCAGTGTGCAGGAGTACGTGTGTGTATCAGTTGAACACCACAGAAAAAACAAATTTGGTGTAATCATACATAGGATCCACATCAAGATTGCTTCTTTTTTTTTTGCAGCGTGTTATCAGTGCACATGTGAGCAGCAATAAAATGCCACACAAAAAGAATTTCGATTCGATCATACTTACGATCATATCACTTTTTGGCTGTGTTATCAGTGCATATGTGTGCATCACTAGAACACTACAAACAAATAATCTTGATTCAATTGCATGTATGATCCTTTTTTTTGCAGGGTTTTCTTTTTTAATCAGTAACATAAAGAGTAAAAAAAAAAGATACAAATATACCAAAGGAACTGACAGCTGCAGCAAACTGTGCATGCTCCAACTCCACAATTCATTTTACAAATTCATATTGATAATAAACCGGAATTAAAAGGAACAGAACACAGCGCAGGAAAAGTGTGGAATTGGGTGTGCATTGTTTTATAAGCGCACTTCCAAATGCGTACTTTCCTCCTATTGACTAAGGGTGCAATCCTATGGCGGGTAGATGCTCTCTGGCTGCCATAGGAAAAGTCGGTTCTTTCCGTGCCGGCTGAAGCTCTGAAGATGGAAGACCATCTTCGGAGCTGGCACTGGGGGTGGGGAAGGGAGGAGCGAGGCACCACCATCCTATGAAGAATTCAGGTGGTGCCTCAGCCCCTCCTCCTCATGAGCAGGGGTAAAACACTTAGATGGCCGAAATCAGCCGTCTTAAGTGTTTTGGAGGGTGAGGGAAGCATGGAGGCAATCCTTGCCTCTGTGCTCCTCCCGCCTTCCATTGGATGCCCGTAATCCTCTGTGGGGTCTTGCTTCAGTAACAGCTCTGACACAGAAGAGGAGTTGGAGCTGGGTGAAGGGCTCGTACCTGGGGCTGATTGCAGCCAAGGCCAGGCGACCTTAGACAGTTCTCTCTCTGCTAGGGAACAAAAGCCGGGAGAGCGGAGTAAGGATTCTCAGCTGCAGGTGCTGACCTTGGGCTATCAGGAGGACTCAGGGGAGGAGGAGGGCCCCTCAGGGTTGCGGCCGGCCCAAAGACGCCAGGAGAAACGCCCGGCTGAAAGGCTCATGAGCAGAAGGAGGCATAGCAGGCATCTCCTGACCCAGTACCCGTGCCAAGATCCAGAATCAGACTCAGACTGAGATTGAGGCTGGGTCAGGGTTTATAGTCTAGCTGCGGACCCTTGCTCAGTGCAAGGCTTCTGTTCCTGGCAAGGCTTCTACACTCCTTGATTCCCCTTGATCTCCTACCCTCTGAACCCTGGACTGTCTTGACTTTGGCTTGTTTCTTGCACTGGTGTAAGGTAGATGGACTTTTCGTTACTGCTTGTATCAATAAAGAATCTGTTTAGAACTGCACTGTCTGGCGTGATCAAGTAGGACACAACATCCTCCAAGTTTGGAGGGTTATGGGCAGCCACATTGGATTGCGCTGCCCATGCTGAAAATGTCTACTTCTTTGATTAAAATGTGCCTTTTTAAAGTACACATTTTCCTAATGCATGCAGTTTGCAAACGTGATCAGAAGTTCAGGAATATGCAAGCTTTGCCCGAAAACTGCACTCGGGCTCAGGGGTGTGAATGCGGCAAGTTCGGGTAAAAAAAAAAAAACCAATCAAAATGACATTTTCATACATTCTCATGGAACAATAACAAAAAATGGAACAGGAGGAATGTGCCCATCTTCCCCAAAGCCTGAGGTCAGACGTTTTGCTCTTGAGATAGCTAGATGTCATGTTTTGGCACGAAGAATGAGGGAACAGAAACACAGTCTAGGTAAAGAACACATTTGCTGTTTTTATTGGTGCCTTGCAGGGCAAATAATACTGAAAAAGGGCAATGAAAAAAAGAAAGAAAAAGAACCAACCCCCACCCCACCCCTCAAACCAGGATTCTGGCAACTCACGTATTCATTTTTTTTTTTAAAGAGTACATCAACTCCTTTTTTTTATTATTGTGGTGTGAATGATAACATAAAACCAAAACATGAAAATATACAACTTATATTACACTATGTGTTATGAACAAAATATAAATCTATAACTCTATGTTATATTTACATAATTATTTTCTTTCTTTCTTTCTTTTATTAAATTTCAAGTGAGATGGTAGGTTGCACACATACTTTGTTTTAAGCTCCAAGCATTTGATTGTCTCTTTCCTGCATTTTTTTTTCTCTTTTCCACTTACAATTATATATATTAAAAAAGTGTTCGGAGAAATAAGCGCTTTAAAACCAATGGAGCTACGGAAATACATTCACCCTGATCAACAAGCACTGACCATGAGCTGAGACAGACTTATATCTTCACTGAACTCCACTACTGCCAGCGCAAAGAAAGATGTGCATGTAAATGCTCATGCACCCTCTATGCACTGCCAGACTGGTGATTGGTGCTGTCAGTTGTGGTTAAGGGTGTGGTGGTGGGGGAAAGGGTGCCAGATATGCAGGGAAATCCTATTCACATGTCCAGTCAGAAGAAAGACCCATTCAGTCCAGTGAGACATACTCCTAGGCAGGGATGTCAGAGAAATCTGCAATGGACTCAAACAAGTTTGAATTTCTAAGAATCCGACCCGCGGATTCTGCAGTGGACCAGCTTTTCCCGAGGCACTCAGATTCCTCAGACTTGCGGACCTGCAGGCCGCTTTTGTTTTTGTTTTTAATTTCCTGTAATTTTACACAAATTTAGTCATAGAAAAATACGAAAAATACAAAAACACTGTCCAAAAATGCACATTAAAATGTGGAAATACAGATTTTTCGTGGATTTGTGTATTTGGGGGGTGGCGGTGGTTGCACATGTTCAGGAGTGTGAATTTGTGCAAATGCATACAGACACATTTGCGCAAAATCCGATTCCATCAATGAGTGGATGACGGAACGAAAGGCGCCTGACAATCTGAGCAACGTAGACGGAATGGACTTTACATTCTCCATATATTCCCTACTCCTAGGGTAAGCATGCTTAGTACTGAAGCCTCTGTTTGGGATCCTTCATCCCTGCTCTCTGCCTAACAGGTGATGAGTATTGTCAGTTGACTGTGCTGATTACCTAGTTGGCAGGGGGTGGGTGGGTGAGGGAAAGCTCCAGGACAGCACCTTCCTGCTACACTCTCTGGGTTGAGGCTAAGATCTCCCACTGAAATACATCATACCGCTACATATGAGCTGTCCTGTGAGCTCAGCAGTGGGTGCTGCACTGCCAATTACCAGGATTGGGGCCCTTGAGTAAGCCCACACAACCTGCAATGAAGCCCCTAGAAGTTACAGCACCTGGGGGGTGGGGTGGGACTTGATCCCTGTACCAGTCATCGATTATATTAATTGGTGGGGGGGGGGGAAACTGATGGGTAGGAAAAAGAACCTGATATTGAAAATAAAGTTGGGTGTGTGTGTAAATATTCTTGAAAATAAAGTCAAGGGGAACGTTAACATACATAGAAATGAAGCTGAACACACACAGGTGCGCACATCTCTGAGGGCAGGATTGCCCAAGATGCTTGGTATTGTCAGACGGCATACTCTTAGCTCTGTGGTAGGAATAAGAGAATGCCGTCGGATGGGTGGAACTGTGTCCATCCATCCTCCCTTAAAGTGACGTCCTTTAAAATTATCCACAGCTCCGAACATGGCGGCTGCTCCCTCATCGCGTCACAAGGAAATCCAATCATCTTCACAAAGAGATGGCAGGTTAAGGTCCCAGTAGTTGGTTTGCTTAGTGTGAATAACAGAATGACTAAAAGCAGACTTGCCCAACCTGGTGTCCTCTAGATCTTTGGACTCCAACTCCCAGAATCCCCCAGCCAGCTATGCTGAGTCCAACACATCTGGAGGTCACCAGGTTGAGCTAGGCTGGACTAAAGGCCAGTTCCCATAGCCCAGTTTGCCATTTTCTTTACACACAAGAAGTCCTGACCTTCCTTGTGCACACTCAAGTATAGTATGAACTAGATGATTATGGATATACTGGCAGCAATTCTCAGGGCTCCCAATGTCTGGCTGGGGTGGAGGAAAAAATACCATCAAGGAACTTTTCTGTCCATACCTGGGATTCTTTGAGATTAAGGAGATCTGATCTCTCTTCTTCCTTCTCTGTTGCACTGCCATTGCAATGACAGTAGTCCTTGAGAAAACTACTACATTTCCCAAAGGCAAATGGGGCATTTCTTCTTGGTGTGCTACCAGCACATCACAGAGGGAAAGAAGGGAGAGATCTGATATACCTCTTTTCCTCCCTCCTGCAGATGAAGTTCCACCACTGCTGCCCTGGCCAGGTAAGACTTGTTTATAGGTTGAGGGAGAGAGGGGTTGTGGGTGTATGAGTGGAATTTCTTCTTCAGCTCAGATTTTACTCTGAGTCAGAGAAAAACTCAGGGGCCTTGTAATGCTCACTTTTTCGTTCAGGAGCCTCATAAGGCTCACCTCTTCTTGGAGGCAAGTATTACGAGGCCCCAAAACTCATACCTGGGCCCAAACCTGGAGAGCTTCAACAATGCGTCTAATTGAAATCCATGGGACAAGTGATTTGAAATGAACTTAAACTCCATTGGTTTCAAAATGAGTTCACTTTTAGTTGGAAATAGGACCAAACAGTACAATTAAGTGCCACTAAGTTCTGTGTATTGCAGGCTATGCTCTCCCAACCTGGTGCTCTCCAGGTGTTTTGAATGACAACTCCCAGCATCCCTGGCCATTGGCCAAGCTGTCTGGGGTTGATGGGAGTTGAAGTCCAAAATATCTGGAGTCCACAGGTTGTAGAAGGCTGTTGTAGTGAGTTTCAAATACATAATTAATTAGCAAGAGAGGGAAGGGTGCCTATTATTGTGTCTGAATTATGGCTTTTCTCTGGGCCAGAGGGCTGAAATGCATGATCATTTTAAGGTGGGGATGTGTGACATGTTCGTAGGGATGCATGTTTTTGCTCACAAAACATGCAAGCATGTCCTGTTCAAATCCACGAGCATGTGGTCACCATTTTTTTTTTCAAATGGCCGAACACGTGCTTGCATTAATCTCATTCCCAATTCCCAGTTTGATTTGCTGCAAACGTGCTAATTTCCAAACTTTCTCAGTAGACTGAATCAGCCCCTCATTAGTCTAAGGAGGAAATGCACACAAATTTGGAAAAATTGGCAAATCTTCCTTTCAATTACTGCTCGATTTGGGCAGATCTCCAGTCCTCTCAAAGTGAGCAGTTATCGCAAACTGGAATCAGGCACAAGATGACGAGCGGGGATGTCCAGAGAGAATCCTAGCAGTCTTGAACATTGTTCATTCACCCATCCCTACGGGTATGTTCTTTTTCTTCTCTGGAAAAGTGGTGAAAGGATCGGGAAAATCTTCTCAAGCACACTGGTCTTTTCCAATATGACCGTGATATAAAATGGAAATGAATTTGGGGTTGTGTGTTTATGTATGGGATTTGAAGGCAGATTTTTTGTGCCCCAAACTACATTTTTCTAATCTGATTTCCCCCAATCCCTAACATTCCCAGATATGGACCATAAGAAAAAGAAATATAAGATGAGTAAAAATGTGCAATTTGGAAAAACTAATTAAAGGGAAGTCATTAACACAGCCTTCCTTAACGGAGTGCCCTCCAGATGTTTTGACTACAACTTCCAGAATTCCCAACCATTGGCCATGTTGGCTGGGGCTGATGGGATTGGGAAAACACCTGGAAGGCACCAGGTTGAGGAAGGCTGCATTAACAAGACTGAAAAATTTAATAGCAATGTCCAGCCAAAGTTCAGCCTTACCAAGTGCTTTTGATCTCAATGAGGGACTATAATCATATGTTTAACACTCTCCCAGAGAAATCAATGGTATTTTTAAATGGTTCATGGTAGTTGGATGATTCCTATAACTTAAAAAAAATATATTCCAACACTCAAAAGTAGAATATAGGAAAAAAATGTTTGAAATTCAAAAGTCCAGATCTGAGTTCTGAAATATTGCCAAATTTTAAATGTTAGCAAAGAAGATGTTGTTGAACTTCTACATTCAATACAGTTCCCAAAATATTGTGGTTGGTCAAAAATCAGGTTCCAACCATGTGATGAATTATGCTAACAATTTATCATGCAGCTGGCAAGATGGTGGTGGAATTTCCAAACACATTCCACACAAGCTACATCTCACCACCTAAAAACTGATGATGTGCATCAGGTCTTGGATGACTCTTAGAGGTGGTGACATATGGGTTGGATGCTTTAATGATCTGCAACTTGGGTTAAATTAAGCCACATTGCATCAGACTAAAAAAGTAACAATCCCAATCCAGGGAAAGTGTTCTATTGAACTCAGTGGAACTTAAAACATAGCCATCTTTTTCGGGGTTGGGTACAAAATTTTGTGGACCACAGCCGGAGTGGCAGTAGGTGAGAGTGAACTATGGAGGGTGGGGTGGAGGGAGAGAGAGAGAGAGAGAGAGAGAGAGAGAGAGAGAGAGAAACCTAATATGGTATTGGCCCCCTAGGTACTTTAAGCTAGCATTACAACCATTCTGTCTTATGAATTGTGAATACATTTGAATCCAAGCTTAGTGAATAGACTCAATCAGAAAGGAGAAACTAAACATTTCACCCTTATTAAACCATGTCTTTAAATAGATGCTATTGTGTGGTTGCCATTAATTCTAGGGGATAAGGTTTTTTTGCTAAGAGAAGCTTACGTTTGTACTGAGTGTAATTATTTTCAACTTTAGAAGAAACGTGATGTCAGAGACTTCTTCAGGGACAATAAGTGTTCATCTCGTTTGGATTATGTTACAAAAAAAAAAAAAGACTTTGAAAATGTGTTGTAAGAAGGTTAAAGACAATTTCTTTTGTTAAAAAAATAAGTAATGGAAGGGAGTCTGCTGCCAAAAACCCAATCTCTGAAACATTGTCACTGAAGAAAGAATCCTCCCCCCATCCATTCATTAATAAGAGGATTTGGTTACTCAACTAATTAAATACTGCAATAATAATAGTTAGTATCCCTTTTGGGATTAATACAGCAGAACAGTTAAATACAGATGTTTCATGCACTTAGCAATCCTATTTTGCCAATACAAAGCATGAACAAGTTTGGGGAGGGGAGGTGGTGGAGAGAACTTATTATATAATATTTCATTGAGCATAGAAGCTGGTGGTTTGAAATATTTTCCACATTTTTGCCAATGCTGATCTTATTCTGCAATAGATTGTATGGCAGCAGGGAGTAGAAAGATACCTCACTGCACTGGTCCTGATCAAGTAACGTTAATCATAACTAATCCTATGTACACTTACTTGGGAGTAATGCCCATTGAACTCAATGGGTATTACTTCTGAGTAGACATGCATAGGGTTAAAATCAGTGGGAGTTAAGTTAGGCACAACTTACTTGTTCCATTGGTTTAGATGGAATGTGCAGTGAAATCTTATACATGTTTACTCAATTGTAAAATCTCACCATACTCCATGGGCTAACTCCCAGGTAAGTGTGCGTAGGATTGTGGCCTCAGTCATAATTAACTCAAGTTGAATTAGGGCCACTGGGATGAAATACTGTGCCAATAAAACCATCATTTACAAAACACTCAGTTAAACAAGAAAAGGTAGGTTTGAAAATAATTGGGGGAGAGGAATGCAGAAGGGTGCAGAGGAACTTAAATCTTCAAGAACAGCGCACAATCTAACAAAAGTTAAGCCATTTTAAATTTGGTTGATTTCCATGGAGGAGTTTCTAACATTTGTTGACCCTCCCACCGCAGTCAACATGTTTAACATTGGCAAGATCATGCCCAGTATTCCATACACCAGGGCTGGTCACCTTGTGGCCCTCCATATGTTTTGGCATACAATTCCCACAACCTCTAGCCAGCATAGCCAAAGGTGAAGGATGGTGGGAGTTGTAGGCCAAAACATCTGGACGGCCACAAGTTGACTATGGCTGCCATACACTGATTTCAGAGCAAAGCTATTGGACTTGAACCTTGCCACCCTCAAATCTCCATACTTGACCAAAAAAGTCTATTGCTTTCCTATTCAGTCGACTAGCCAATGTCATGGGCATTCCACTCACACAAAAGTTGACATGAGACTGAAGGTGGGAATGGTGGCATGGATTCATCGTTCATATTTATAAATATGGGATGTCCTCTATCTGGTATGGGATGGTAGAGTTCGGCGGAGTGCAAGATAATCTCTGAAAGCAAGGGAATGTGTAACATTTACTTCAGCTCTACTTCTTATGGCTATCACATTAGACAGTTTGAGTCCAAACTTTAACTAGACTCCCAGGCATTCAGTGAAGAGGAGTATTGCAGAAAGAAAGACTCTCCCCTCCCAATTAAAAAAGGAAAATTTTCTCCCACCAACTCATTAGGAATGGGGATCAATTCTATTCCAGTTTCTCACAGATGTGGTACTCATCCACACAACATTTTTCAATGGCTTTGGGCTCTTCCAGTAAACACTTGCATGCAAGCATAAGCACACTGGATTCAACTTAGGACAGTCAACAGAATAACCGAAGTCAATGCATTTCCCCCCCCCCAGTGGGGGGATCAGATCTACATTATGGAATATACTTTTTGAAGCTTGCCTCAATGCCATTGGAACCACATGCAAAGAATTGGCATGCATTTCGTAAGTGCTTGCATCCCAGGCACATTCAAGATCACATATTCTCATAAGTAGTGTATTTATGACTTGCTCCAACCATGCCTACCTTGGTGGAACTAACCTGGAGTTAAAACAAAGTATTCATGTTGACCAAAGTCACGAAATTAACCCAGACCGTCTTTATAAGATGGTGGAAATCAAGCCAGCATATGTGAGGTTGAACCCACAAGAGTCAGAAATATTTTGTTCACAAAGACAGGGAACAATCTGGTTTAGGGTTGTTGCTGTTTTTTTTTTTCCTTTTAGAAAAAGAGCAAAATGTTCAGTTTTCACATTGTACATTTGTCATAATGATATTTATATTTATATATTTATATATATATTTATAAAAGTTTGTTTTATTTTAAACCAGAGTGCTTTGAATGGCTCTAGAGTGTCATTAAATAATCCAAACTGAGTGAGAAGAGTGCCGGTAATTAAAATTGAACTCAATGCTCCCATAATTCACCCCATCATAAGAAATGTCCACACTTGATGGGACAGTGAGCCCAAAATAATTTTTTAAAAGATTTTTTTTTTTAAGAGATGGGTAGGAAATGGTGGAATTACCTGCTGTTTTCCTATGTATAAATTAAAAGGAGGGAAATACCATTTTTTAAATACCTTAACAGCTGTACTTGTCATTTGTGGTAACTGCCAAATCAAATATAACTACATAATATAGAAAAAAGAGAGGGAAATAAATTATGCATAATTTACTATCTGGGAACAGCTGACCATTACTTTTCTTATCATTATAATAAGTACCATTACAACACTAGCATGAAGAGGCAGTTCAACTGAAAAAGAACACGCACACAGTTTATCAAATACAGCCAATAACCGATACAAAACAAGACATCTCAGACATTGAGGATTGGATGTAGTACTCTGAACATGAACCCAGAGTAAGTATTTTGAGAGAGAGAGAGAGAGAGAGAGAGAGAGAAGGGAGGGGGACAGAGGGAGGGAGGGAGAAAGGGAGTGAAAATCATAATAGAAAAGAGAGCGATAAGAACGGTGGGCTTATTATAAATAATATCTCACATCTCAACTGTCCATTGAAGTGTTGTCAAAACTCGTCAGTGGCACCGAGGTGTTGCTCGATTTGCTAGCGGCCTGCGGAGTGCACCTTACATTTGCGGTAGCATTGTGTGTGGGTTTTTTTTTTTTTTAATGAGCAATGAAGGCATAATGCTTCAAAGGGTTAATAGGAATGGCTAGAGATAGACCAATCCTTAATGATTCATTTTTTAATTGGTTTTTACTCTTTGGAGTCTCCTCCCTTCTACTTCCTCCAATATCCTCTTCAGCTCTTGAACTTTTCAGTACCATGCTCTGCATCATTCTCAATGCCTGAAGTTCCATAGATGCCACCATCTTGTAATTTCTGGGCAAGTACAACAGTTGTACTATCCATATCCAATATTAGCCAAGATGGCAGTTATGACTTCTGGTGCCAATGCCACCGTCTTGGAAACAACTTGATGTGCCTGAATGTATTTGATGGTAACATTCATTTTTTAGATGGCCACACTGTTATCAGATATGGCTTGCTACCGCCATGGACATATCCAGGCAAGCACATCATAGCCACTGAAAATGGGCAGATATTTTCAAGACTGCAATGTCCATGAGACTTTCCATTTTGCTCTGGCACCACCCAGCCCACCAATCTTTATATGAAGCTTCTCAAGGGAGTCAGTTCACACACATTCAAATGAGAGTCAGCAAGCATTGGGGTAATGACCTGATGAACACTCAAGTGATGTACATGTGTGTATGGCTGGCCAATCGACTGACAGAGATGGAAGGAACCTCTATGGTCAACAAGCCCAGTCCCACATACTGGAGCAGGATCCAATGACTGAAGAATCCCAGACAGATATTTATCCAATCTGTCCTGGGGTGGGGGTGGGAAATTAATGGGGACATTCCACTTCCTTTAGTACATTTTTACATTGAATCAATACTTCCTTGCTAATTTAGCAATTAGTTAAATTTACAGCCTAATCCCAACACTGGACACACAAGCAAGTAATGCTGTCGGAGGAGGTATTCAGATTGCTTGGCCAGTGCACCGTTCTAACCTTTTGAATTTAAGGTGCTGGTGCAGAAGTGTGGGTTGGTGGTGACACTTATTGGGAAGAGCTGCCATTGTCTACAGCTGCATGGCTGCAAAGCATTTGATGCAATGCAGAAATGGTTGAATAAGGTGTGCTGGTAACAGATCATAGGTGGACTTGGGGATGCACCATCCTCAAAGCCATGTCCGTGCTAAACCCTAGAATTGTGTCTCAAGGCAACCCAAGTTCTGTAACTATTATAAATAATGCAGTGCACGCACATTTCTTGCTTTTCTCTTTCCCCACAATATTTATTTTGTGCTTTTTAAAACTGCCCTGCCTCATTCACAGCACAGTCTCATGCAGGTTTACTCAGAAATCAATCAATGGGACTTACTCTCTAGTAAAAGTGTTTTTAGGACTGCAGCTTCTTCTTCTGGCCATGGGGTGGTCAAAGGAGCTATGCAGGGCATATAAACCCCCGTCCTAGCATCCATCAGGAATCTTATTCAGCAACCTCTCAAATCTTCTGAGATTCCACCAGGTGTTGGCCACACACATTCCCAAATACCTTTGCAAGTATACGGGCTAGACTAGGCTTGATTTTCATTTCATTTTTTAAACAAATGAATACTGAGATTCTGAAGAAGCTCCACCATTTAGATTCTGCACTGTACCACAATCACAGTTTACATGTGTACATGTACAGAGCTCTCTCTGTGTAGCTATTTGCAGCAGTAAACCATTGAGAATGAGATCAATAGTGGCGCAAAGAACAGCAGAATAAACCTCTCCCACCTAATTCACCGATGAGTCTACAGTGTCTACATTAACATGCATGCCACGCTGAGGACTGTTGCTGCAATCCATTTTTTAAAAAAGGTTAGGAATGCCAAACTGCAATCCAGCAGGAGCGGTTTACTCCAAAGGAATCACCATCAAGCCTATCGGACTGCTCTGCAAGGGGTTGCAGACTGCCACTTGGGCAGTCTGAACCACACACCACTTATATGCCAAAGTTCTTCCATTTAGCTGACATAGTCCCAGCTGTATTTATTTGGGTTAACACTCTAGTCTTAAAAAATATTAACAACGTGGCAGCAAAAACCATGGATTTCAAAGCAGCTTACTTCCTCATCAGGGCAGGGAGCCAAAGTTTACACAAGTCCAGTGTACACAGGGCATGCCATGAGAGCAGGGCTCTGTCTCATTCACCGCAACATGGGCAAATGGCCAATGGAATGGGATTTTGCACACCAAACATTCTCTGATATCGGAATGAATGGGTGGTGCCAGGCACTGGAAGTCTTGTGTGTACCTTGGGGGCCTTCAATCGCGATGCACATGCCTATAGGGCTGGAGAATTCGCTGAAATACAAATACTTTTACTTATTTGGCTTGCGAATCAAAACTAAATTGTTTCAGCTATTGGAATCTTCCTGCAATACCCAAACAACACCCCCATGGTACTGTATGGTAATGTCACATTTTGCAACACATGGCTGACACAGCAACCAGTATTCAATGGCCCAGTTCAGACATTAGGACCTGTAGTAGGTAGCGTACTTCACACCACGGGGAATGGGTCCTGGGGAATGGGACCAGTGTCTGCCCCCAGCATCCTGTGAATGTCTTGCTTGCTCAATCTTCATGATCTCTTCTCGCACCCTGATTTTGGGAAGGAAATGGATCACACATATTGGGTGAATTACTCATACATGGTTTCCACAGCTCACACGAGATGTCATTTGCATGGGGGTTTGGTGGCCATGCTCAGCCCCCACCACATGGTGGATGTTACTGTGGGCTTGAAAGTCTGAACACAAGGCATTGACCATCCTCTTCTAATCCAAATGCTGTATTAGTAAGTTAACCCTCAGAATCCTCAACCCTACACTTTATCTGTAAATGCTGGCAAATCTACTTCTATATGTAATAATTTGAAGTGTAAATTAAAGATGTCATACAGACTCAATCATTTGGGAATATCATCCAGTAACTTATTTCCCCCCTAACAATTGTCTGACATTTTTTCTTGTTAGTACCATAAACACACACAACACACACAACAAATCCAATATCTTTTTTTAAAAAAAACTCTTCTCTCTCTCTCTCTCTCTCTCTCTCTCTGCTTCACCTGAGAATGGCACCTACAGTTTCCTTTAAAGTTTTTTTTTTTTAATTAATTAAAGAAATCTAACCTCACCAGCTGCTGGTAATCAGGTTCTTCAAGGGATTGTCTAAGACACAACACTGCCCTAACTTAAGACTGAAGATGATATGAAAGGAATAAAGAAAAGACAACCAACTGGGAAAGAAAAATATGAAATGGAAGTCATTCAGCATGTGGGTACAAATTTGGCACTTGCTCAAAGACTACGTCTGGTGTGCAATTGGTGAAAGGAGGCCCTGTCTGGAAGGGAAGGGGCTGATTGGTTGGGCTGGCAGCAACAGAAATATGGTATGTCCAGTTGTGGCCCATGTGGCAGGGTATGTTCAGTTCATGCCCATCAAGGTTCAGCAGAGACCAGGGGGTGGGGGAGGAAATACAAGTCTTCTCAGGGGATGATTGGTGGGACTCACCTAAAGATGGGTGTAGACCAATAAGGAAGGGAGGCCAGATATAGAGCCCACTGATCGTATTTGGGGGGGTGGACTAAATTGTATCTTTTTCAGGGAAGAAAGGCCATAGCTCAGTAGTAGAGCATATACTTTGTTCGCAGAATGTCCCCGGTTCAATCCTTGGCATCTCCTAATCTCAGAACCTTGGCTGAGAGACTGGAGAGCGGCTGCCTGTCCAACGAGGCAGCATGGTGCTGGATGGACTAAGGTCCTGACCTGGCATAAGGCAGCTTCCTAAGTTCACAAAGCGTGGGCTACAAAACTATGTAACTATGCAAAGGTTTATTGAAGCCTGCATAGAAGTCAGTTTGCACTAGTGTAAACCACCACAGGGCTCCAAACAGCTCCTATATATTGACGCTCCTACATAGGATGCCCCTGGGATCTCTTCTGGGCCGCTGAGCAGTGACAGCAGTGAATCAGAATGCACAATGCCGCATGGGCCAAAACTGGTTTGGTCTCCACATTCCAGCCAGACACATAAGCGCCTTGAACTCTAACTCTGGAAAGGAGGAAGAAAAGAAGGTGGGAAAATTGGAAGGGGAAGTATAAAGAATTTTATCGTCTTTCCCCTCCCTCCCCCTTGTCAGGTGCATTCCCTCCCACCAACCCCACCCCCCAAATCTTATTTTTTTCTTTAAACTGTAGCACAAAACAACAGAACACATTCACAAGCCACTTGTTGGCACTGTGTACCTGAGTGAGAATTTTCTAGAACATTGTAGAACAAACAGCCATAAAGTTTATTTGAAAAAAATAATAATAATAAAAGGTTGAACGGGTAAGACTTCAGTGCTCGGGTATAGCAGCTGAATTACTGGCATTATGTTACCCATAGCTTATTTTCGTCCATTATTTTATTCTTTTTGTCATGGTTAGTTGTCTTCTTTGTCATGGTTTCTTCCTCTGAGCCTTTTGTCTCTTTTAAAATTTTTGTTTTGCTTTTAAAAAGTTTTTGTTTTGCTTTTAAAAAGTTTTTGATGCAGGCTGATGTCTACTCATCAGCTGACGTCCCAACTAGTTAAGACTAAGAGTTTTAAGTAACAGTCAGTGTGTGAGGATTAAGTTCATGTGCTTGGCCACTGGGTAAGGAACCAGCTGGGGCTTTCCACTGAAGTCCTCCAAGGTCAACACCAAGAATCGGGACCCCTTATCAGTTGGCTTGTCCTGCAATGTGGTTTTCACTGTCACTGCCGTAGTCCACGTCGGGGTCATCGTCCTCTTCGTCGTAGTCATCGTACATTTCACCATTGATGTCGTCGGTCTGCATTTCCTCTTTGATGTGAGAGGTCTCCTCACTTTTGATGCCATAAGTGCTCTGGATGACAGGCATCCCAGGCTCTGGGCTGCTGGACACGCTCGAGTGCTCTGAGGGCAGATGTGGGGAGGGCATTCCTGCCATGGCAATGGCCCCTGGGTAGACTACTCCGGCCGTCGCTATAGGGATCTGTGCTTGCTGTCTGTTGGCAGTAAGCAAAACAAAACAGAAGACCAACGTGAAAAAGATTTATAGGCATGTATTAATTTTATTTATTTATTTAAAGGCTTTTTTTTGTAATCCCCCACTCCTCAGCCAAAAAAGGATCCTTAAGTGGTTGCATGTAGTTAGTAAAACAAGACAGTAAGCCCACTGGCTTACAATCTAAAAAGACATGACACACACACAAGGAAAAAGGCACGGGCAAGCGTGTGTTCTCGTACATGTTCATTTGATTTTGCAGCCTCATAACCTGATGTTTATGTGTCTATGGACTAGGGATGTGTGAGAGTCTCGTTCAGGGGGTCAAAGTCTGGTGAACTCACTGGGCTTGACACCCCCCCCCCCCAAGCTCAGCTCGACATACCTGCTTCCCCAGCTTGACCCGCATTCTCCCAAGCTGAGACGGGGAAGCGACTTCCGGGTTCCTGGTGGAGCACTTTTTACGTAGAAAATGGGGTAAGATATGTTAAAAATGGCCATGATTTGTGGCCGCTTTTAACGTACCTTACACCATTTCTACGTAAAAAGTGCTCTGCCGGGAACCCGGAAGTCCGGCGAGCATCTCGGCTGGTGCTCGCTTTCAGCCCAGCTTGGCGGGTGCAGCGGCAGCGCGCGCTGAGCACCCAATGAGTCAGGTGGTGGGAGGATCGCCCACCACTAATCTGGACCCTCAGATCATATTGAGAGGCTCTCCTCCGAGTGTTCCTGCCAAACGCAGTGAGGGAGGTGGCTACTAAGGAGGGGAGAGCCTTTTCAGTCATGGCACTCCACCAGTTGTGGAAAACCCTCCCCCCTGGAGAGGCTTGGCTGACACCTACGTCGTGGTCTTTTCAGCACCAGGCATTTATCCTCCCAGGCATTTTAACCCTTCTGTTTTTGCTGTTTTTAAATGGGTTCTTGTATTTTTAGATCATGACATGGCTGCTGGCTTTTACTTTGGAATTATATTGCAGTTTTAAACTTTATATTATGTTTTATCATGTTGTTGTACAGTTATGGGTAGATATAATTAATAACAATTTAGTTATAGTTATGTCAAGCACAAAGAAGACCACAGCAGGCCCCAGCAGTTTGGGTGAGCGAGGGTTCCTGAGAAGTGAACAGCCCTTCACTGGACGGGCCAGGTGAAAAAAGAGATGCAAATGAAAGTTTGAGTGGCGAGTGACTCAGACCAGGATGAATGAATAAGCTTTGGCCAAGAGTCTTGCAATGCTCAGGTAGCCCAAAGGCACAGGAGAACATCCCCTGAAAAGAGACCTAAAATATCCCTGAAAAGAAATGCCCTTCCCCAACAGAAAGATTCAATCAGATTCTTAAACCCATCAAGGTAGGAGAATCCAGAAAAGGTTTTCCTAAGACACCCATCAAGGGCCCCAGCCTCACACAAAGACATCCATAAGCACACAAAAGAATAGCGATTAAAGAACATCAAGGAGCCAAGGACAGCCCTTGCCCCTCCCATCTAGCAAGAGGTGCAGCGGAAAAGGTATAAGAATTCAAACTTAGCCCATAGAAGGCAGCAAGCAGGAATGCGCACATCTCTCGCTCCCCTCTGCCATGCAAGACCCCCTTCCAATGTGGGGCCAACAACAAGTCAGGTAGCTATGTATTCTCTCCTTCTTCTTTCCTTTCCTTGCCAGCGTGGGGTGGGGGCCTTCTCTCCCCTTCCCCCCGGCTGTCTATATAGGCTACCAAAAGGCACAGCAATCTTTTCTTCTCCAGAATTATAGAGTAAGGTTAGAGATGCAGTAGGTATATTTTGCTGCCTGAATTATTGTGCAAAACATTGTAAGACCAGAACTAAGACACTGTACCTGCTCTACAGTTCTTAAACAGCTCTTCTTTCCTTCTAAATGTGTTATGCCTCAAGTTCAGTGTTAGTTTGTCAAGTCTATGTTTTGGGTTATGGGGCGAAGCGCATACTTCACCCAACTGTGTGTGTTTTTACTCCAGCCAAAGATCCCAAACCTTTTGCAATAGCGTGGGGTTAGTCTCTCTCCTTAGAAGGAATCTAATGCCCAGATTATCTGTCTTAACAGGACCATATGTTTTTAACTTTTGTGTACCACCCAGAGAGCGGTATTGAAATATAGTAAATGAATTATGGAGGTATGTGTTTTGAAGTCATAAGTGACGCCAAAGGTGTATAAAGTATATAAAAACTCCCACCCGATCTATGTCACTTCATATTCCCTGCAAATTAAATTAATTAAACCCTGCACATTCAAGTTATTGGAGGTTTGAATCTTCCATACTGTGAAAATTCTGATTTAACAATGCAGCAGCAACATTGCATGGATACAGCAATTAAGATAAGGAGCACTAGCCGTTCAGGATTATTGTTTTATTCATCTTTCCAGGAGGTTTTCAGTTGGATGAAAAAGTGCAGGAGAAAATCTCACAGGAATCAACACTGGGGGGCCATTACAGGACCCAGATACCATTTCTAAATATTCCCGTGTTATAGAGCCTAATGAAATGTCTTATTTTTACATTAAATGACGAGTCACTGCATCATTTAGGGTGCAATACTATGGCTGGTAGAGGCTGTCTGGCCAGCCATAGGAAAAGTCAAGAGTCCCAGCTCCGACTTTGGAGCGCCCTCCCTCCACTCTCGCAGCCAGCGCGATTCTTTCCACACCAGCTGTGGCTCCAAAGATAGAAGACAGACTTTGGAGATAGCACTGGGGGGGGTGTTCTGGGGCACGGGGAGGGGAAAGTGAGGCACCACCAGGATATGAGGAATGCCGGCGGTGCCTCAGCCCCCCCTCCTTGCAAGCAGGGGTAAAACACTTAGACAGCCAAAATCGGTCACTTTAGTGTTTTGGAGGGCAAGGGGAGCACAGAGGCGATCCTTGTCTCTGGGCTCTTCTGGCCTTCCATTGGATTCCCATAATCCTCCAAGTTTGGAGGGTTATGGGCAGCCATATGGGCAGCCTGTTACTATATCCTAAATGTTAAATCTAACTCATTGTTTGCTTAGGTATGGCTCCGCATGGGGTCCAGTGGACTCCAATTCAGTTTTTGTATTTATTTCAGTCGTGATGGGCATGATCCATCCCCTTGTGTACTCAGTGCCTACATACATCAGAACCTCCGTAGGGCATAACAGAGTCCTGTTTTCTCTCTCCTCCCTTAGGGCTAAATTAGACATGGTGTCAATCACATGGATGCAATTAAGATCCATTTTTTGGTTATGTAAACATCAGCAGTGCAGAAACCTTGGGACGTTGGTGGAGGGAGGAGAAGTTCAACTCTTTCTCTCCCTACCACAGTCCTGATGAAAACTGCCTCTCTAAAACTGCTATTTGCCTTTCAGGGGAAGCTTCAATTTCCAATTACATGGAAATTACATCTCAGGCAGCAGGACAGGGAAACACCTCTCTGCTGGATCTTGGAGGGCTGCTGCCAGACAGCACAGAGAATACTGGGCTAAAATGGCCCACAGGTTTGACTCAATATATAAGGCAGCTTCATATATACTTGTTCATCCAGTCACAGCGAAATGATATCCATGCTGCTCCAGTAATGTCAAAATCAAACCTCAGGCAGCTCCCTTTATCTTACAGAGATGGGGACGACTCTCGTCATAACTTTCCTAGGCAAGCATAAAGTGGGAAGAAGTAGCACTCCAAGCATCTGCTTAAAACCCTCCTTTTCAGACACTGAAAGCCTGGAAATACATGCCAAACATACTAAAGAGCTGAGTTATTTTAGGCCTTCTAAAGTAAATTCCTTCTCCAAATCTTGGAACGCCGGCTGTGCTTATATCCCAGAGAAGCTCCAGGGTCCCTGCAAACCTAGAGGTTTAGCGCTGATGCTCCTTTTGTTGTCTTGCAGCATGGACTAATTCAATTGCGATAATATTGTGCAGAACATGCTTTGCATTGTAATATCATCAAAGGTGTGTCCATCTGCAACGAAAAGCCTTGCCACAGGAGACAAGAGGGGAATCTCTGGAGGGGAACAGGCTTAATTGGGAGTGAAACGTTGCCCCGGTCCGGTCCTTTACGCTGTGTGTATAATAAGCCTCAGAATGATCCCGAAAGGCTCTGGGGCAGGGTTGGCTCTGAATTCCTTGCCATGTTTCCAAATCTTCTGCTAGTTCTTCAGGCATTATAACAAGACGAACAGACCTATCTGGGGAGAAGGGACCGATTATCAGTTATCCCCCTTCCTCCAGTCCTATCAGAAAAACACAGTGCCGACTATCTGTTCAGGAGGAAGGTCGTCATGGGCAAGGATCTCTGAGTCAGCGCCACTTTATGTATCAGAAGCAGGGATGGGGACTCGGACTCGAGGACTCGACTCGTGAGTCGGACTGAGTCCCCCCTCTGACTCGACTCGGACTCGAGTCCCAATATTTTTAATGGGACTCGAGACCAAGGACTCTTCAGCATCCCTGGGCTGTGCCAGAAGGAGTGGAGAGGAGCGTGGTTGCCGTCGAAGAGCGCATGGAAGCGAGGTGTGCCGCTGCTCGGCCACTATGGACAGCTACCAGGAGTGCAGCCCCAACAGTGTGTCAAGATTTATTTTGATTGATGTGTTGCGTACTTGGGAGAGGCAGAAGAAGGACCTGAGATTACTCTGTGTGGCTGCTCTGAGTGTGTTTCTGGTTCCAGCAAGTTCATCACCACTGGAGCGGGTGTTCAGTGAGGGTGGAATTGTGATGAGATCTCACCGTTCCAGAATGGGGGCCAAACATTTAGAAAAAATCATGTTCCTCAAATGCAACATGGATAAGTTTTAGGAAGTACAGCAAGTTTATTTTTTTAAATCATTTTTCTAAAATGCAACCTTTCAGACATTTTGGGTTTGGCTGCCTCTTCCTGCCTGTCTGGGGTTCCCAGCCTCCTCTTCCTGCCTGGTCTCTTCTTGACCAGTTCAACAGTTGAATTGTCCAAGACAAAGGCCTCTGGCTGCCTGCTTTGGGGTTCCCTGCCTCCTCTGCCTTCCTGGTTATTTTGGGTTTTTCTGCCTGGTCTGTTCTTGCCTAAATCAGTTGCAGAGTTTTGAAATCTGAAGTAGCCTTATTTTGTTGGGCGAAACCCCCATTGATTTTAATAGGGACTCGTGGAGTCAGCTTTGGGAGTGACTCGTGACTCGTGAGTCACCATTTTGGACCAAGGACTCGGACTCGGACTCGAGACTCGGGTCCAAAGACTCGTGACTCGAGACCAAGGACTCTTCAACAACCCTGATCAGAAGGTGGGCGACTTTGGCTGTGTACAGATGACTTCTCTCTCTGGAAACCACTTCCCTCTCAGCACTACTGTGGCACTCACCACAGTAGCTCGGTGACTGGGTAGCTCACATGGGTAGCTTGATGGCTGTTCAAATGTCATCAGCGAAGGGAAGGGTGACCCTCGCTATGGGGCAAAAATGTCCTGTTCGTTTTGTTTTCCCGATTCCTAGCTGCAGTCACTGTTCTTCATCTAGTTCTAAGGTGATAACCCTGTGTTTGGGCTGTACCACTTCAGAGTGAAAGTGGGGCTCACATGATTGAAGGTTCCTCTGTGTGTGTGTGTATAAAGAGGGCTGCCATGTCAAGAGGAAGATTAGAAAATAATCTTAATCCTCGATATTTAGTTTTCTATGTGGAGGGGGATTTTCATATGGAGGGGCATCGAGCCATGTGTAACCCCAACTATTATCTGAAGTGAGACTGCCAAGGGACAGCGTTACCACCTCTGAGAACTAGGTCCTAGTCTCAATGAATTCAAAGGTGATATGAAATTAACTAGACCAACACTTTTTGATCTAGTCAATTTCATTCCACAATTTCAACATATTTCTTTTCTTTCTTTTTTTAAAGGTTTTCATGGATGTGCAAATGTATGGATTGCTGCAAATAATTTCCACTAGGCATGAGTTGGATGGAAGATGTGTGTGTGTGTGTGTGTGTGTGTGTGTGTGTATCATGGACTTTATCAAACAGGAACCCACAATAGCCACACCAACATGTACCCAGGATTATTACAGCAATGCTTTTTCGTGCAAGATTAAGACTTTCCTATATGCCCAGGTGTTTTAGATGAAATGTCATTCTGTTATAGTTATTGGTTGTTTTTATTATATTTTATCTATATGTTTGTGTGAATATTTTTATGCACACTTTTGTACCCTGCCCTGGAATCCATTGCATGAAATATCCTTAAATAAATACACGCTTCGGGGGTTCTCGTTTCAGTTTTCCAGAGATCACCGTGTGCCGCAGACAACAGCAGTTCTAGGATACCACCTCTATGGTTCTGAAAAGCTACCCGTAGCCCCATCCTTGCCATGTTTACTCAGAAGTCCCAATTTCCCCCCAATTAGGATCACGGCCTTACACCTGCATCCAATGCAAGACATGTCTAAGCACATTGAAATCAATCCATTCGAAGTGCACCTAACTTAGCACAGGATGGGCACAGCCTTAGCTGCGCATCTTGACCAATATTCTGCCCTTCAGAGAACACCCCCCCCAAATCTGCTCCCTTTAGATCAGTGTTCTCCAACCTTGGGTCCCCAGATGTTTTTGGCCTACAACTCCCAGCATGCTCCAGCCAGCTATGCTGGCTGGGGACCCAAGGTTGGAGAACACGACTTTAGATGTCCCGCTGTTGTAAGGAGCTCACTTAGGGCACACATTTCTGTAACCCAATAGACAAAACTACTTCTATCCCCCACCCTGCAAGATAGAATTTGGCAGGCTCAATAGAGAAGTTGAATAACGTTTCAAATCTTGCAAGATTAATTCCCCCCCCCCTAACATTGTCAAGCATCAGTATTGGCGAGATAAGTGGAATTTTGGAGCCTTTGTTGCCGCCTATTCTTTTCTCCGAAAGGTCCTCCCCTCCCTCTCTTTTTAATCTCCCGATGCCAGGGTTGGCTTTCTTCCCTATGTTTGTTTCAGCGCTTACCAGTGGGATCGCTGGACTTGCCAACACCACAGGGTTAAGCGGCTCAGATTTCTGGGCTGAGCCGCTTATTATTACAATGCACACTGTAGCTGTTTAAAAAACCTGCCTGGTGACACTTAGCAGTAGCTGGACAGATTCATCTCCGTTCAGCGTTACTGACATCCATTAACCAGACTCAAACAGCCGGCTCTCTTTCCAAAAACGCTGGGCACGGTCCAGCTGCAGTAAAGCACTTTTAAGTCTCCTTGATTTCAACAGGAGAGATGTAAACCTGTACTTAGCGCTCATGCCGAAAAAATAAACGGGACTCAAAAGTGCTTAACTTTGGATGGGCCGTGCATTTATTCAGATACCAAGGTAGAAAGCCGTAATGCCAGCAGCCATCACAACATCTCGTGGCAGCAAATTCCATACATTCGTGGTGCGTTATGTGAGGAAGTCCTTTTTCTTTCCAGTAGATTCAGGGCAGACCAAAGAAAAGACTTCTTGACAGAACACTTCATTCTATTTCCGATGTTCATAGATTTCAATAGAGTTGGAAGGAGCCTACAAGGCTATCGAGTCCAACCCCCTGCTCAATGCAGGAAACTAGAGGAGGGGTCTCCCATCCAAGGAATAACCAGGCCTGGCCCTGCTTAGCTTTCCACGCTGAGCACGCTCAGACAAGCTGAGCCAGCGTGAGCCACAGGCCTGTAGGTGTGAGCACTGCTGCTTATGCAACTGACAGCACTGTCTATGCACAAGAGGTATCATCAGGCTCGGGAGAGCCCCAAGGTTTGCAGAAGTGCAAAACATCTTTAGAAAACAGGATGTGTGTGTGTGTGTGTGTGTGAGTGTGCCCGGTAAAACAGCCCAATGAGGACTGAGCATGCTGAGTGGCCATGGAATGCTGACCAATTGCTGGCAAGGTGGGGTGCAGAAACTTAGGTGGCGGCGTGAATGGAATGGAGTATCATGGAAGAGGCATAATTAACTGTCTGGAATGGTGAGCAGGAGCACTCCACAGGCTCTACTTGTAAGGATTTGATGGAATTTGCTGCCACAAGATGTGGTGATGACCACTGGCCACTAGCTGTCTTTAAAAGGGGATTAGACGAATCCATGGAGGACAGCTCTATCAATGGCTATAACTCATCACAACTATCTGGCATCTCCAGGTCCAGAGGCAGCAATCATGCCACTGAATTACCAGTTGTTGGAGATCAACAGGAGCACGGGGCTGTTGTTTTCATGTCCTGCTTTCCCTCCCACAGGATTTAATAGGAGGCCCTGGGAACCAAGCTTGCCAATATCGGCAAGCGGCAAACACCGTTTTCTGAGTTCTGCTGTGACGTGCCAAAAGTCAACTCATGAGCATGGTGCTAGATCATGCCACCAGCTCCCTACCAGCTGAAGTGGCTGGTGGCCCTGGCTTTCTCCATGGATTCCATGTGCTGACTGTAGTTGGGTGAGCAGACCCTGGAGGGGGGAGGGCTACTCACCCAGCTATATCAGCACATGGTGATCTTCTGTAACTTGGGATAGTCAATCTTCTGGTTGACCTTCTGTAACTTGGCCCCTTTCATTCCATCACCGTGCATCAGGAAAACCCTGGATTCCTGCCAATGCCTCATGAGGTATTTTGCTTGCCAGGGCCAGGCTGTGCTACACAATGCCCTTTCCACTGAGGTAAAGGTAATACGCCGTGAAGGGCCCATACCCAACATTGAAATACTGCCTCATCTCTTGACGCCGATTGCGCATGATTGCCTTATATTCGCCGATCCGCAGCTTCTTCCCGTCCACTAAGCAGGTGCGCTTCGGCCGGGGCTTGTACTTGTAGTCCGGGTACTTCTCCAGGTGCTGTTTGCTGAGGCGGGCCTGCTCTTCATAGTATGGCTGCTTTTCAAGGTTGGTCATGGCTTTCCAGCGAGAACCTGTCAGGGGAAGAATGAAAAGGAGATCTGTCCATCTTTGAGAGTGTTCAAAGCAGTGGGAGCCATTGCCTAAATGGCCCAGCAGGTGGCCAACCAGCCACCTGTGCACTGCAGGCAGCCCCTGCAATGCTTTGATCTAGTGCAGGGGTAGGAAATCCTTTTTGGGTTTGTGGGCACATCTGGAAATTTGAGGAATGGTTCTGGGCACCACCACAAAATGGCTGCCATGGAGGTGTGGCAAAGAACTGTTGGAGTATGTGACGAGAAGATGTTGACTCTGCAGGGAGGGTTTTTTAAGTTGACTGCCCTGTAAAGGGTTAAGTGAGACTGTTATAGTCCAGTTAAAGGGCAAATGAACAAACCAAGCTTCTCTGAGAAGTCAGGGTGCAGGAGCAAACCACTTAGTGGTGTCAGGGGAGGGAATGATGGACATTGCCTAGCAACAAGTTAGAATTCCACTCCTCTGACAGTTAGACTATTCCTACAGTTAACTGACTTACTGACGCCTGCTAGGGTTAGCAAAGGGACTTGACCTGTGTTTTCCTTACCTCACAATATGAGCAACATTTAAGAAACTGCATTTACAAAGTCTGTAACCATCAAGCTCAAAGTACCTGAGTAATTGTATGTTACTGTTATTTATTTTTTAAAGCATCTACTTCAGAAACAAGCTTTTGTGTGTGTGTGTGTGTGTGTGTGTGTGTTTGTTGAGGTGAACTCTGCTGTTGCTATTGTGCTCTGCCATCAAGGGCAAGTAACCTGACACCACACCCCCCAACTCAGTACAATGCAGTGCTGGATCTGAACTACTCCTTTGCTCCCAGCTGGCTCCCACAGCCCCACTGGCTTCCCTGATCCACAATTGGCTTACCGCCCTTGCTGCTCTCTTCACCCTCCACCCCACCCAGCTTACCAGACAGAAGTGACAGGAGTCCCTTTTGCTTTCCTCCCTTCTTTTTCTTGGTGGCTGAGCACACTGCAGAGGAAAGCAACGACCTGCAGCCGCCTGCCACCTCCATTTCCTAAGAATGTCCATGCGTGGCCCAGAGGCATTCATAGGAAATGAAGCTGGCAGCAGATGGAGGCCCCCAATCTGTTTTGAAGCTGTCAGTAAGAAAATGGGTGAATTTAAAAAAAAACAACCCCGAAAGGGCTGGTGACCTTAACAGGCGCCGAGAAACGTATCAGGGGTGCGCTGGCGCCCACCGGCCCCACGTTGTCTATCCCTGATAGCGGTACCCTGCTGACCCTGCCAGATTTTAATCAAGGTATGAGGGAAAGTAGATGGTCCCCTGCATTGCTCCTATGGTACCTCCCAAAGATCATTGGCAGTGCTAAAACTAGCCATTCTCTGCCCAGGGCAGGCTCCTAATTGCTCACTTGCTAGAGTCACCTGGAGCTGTCTGACCAGCAGTTACATTATCTTTGGCCACCTTTTTTCTGCCCCATTGAGGTCTAGGCTTTGATCCCTAAAGGACCGATTGGGGAAGAGCAGGTCAGGAGACTCGGCGGTAGCCTTGTGATCCCTTCTAGGTCTACGATTCTATGAAATGAGTGGGATGAAAATCATTTGTGTGGTGTCCTAAGTGCCACAATTGGTGTTAGAGGAACAGTATGGGCCGAAGCCTTTACACAAGACCCTGCCTGCTGTGGGAGCAACCCTGGAGGTACAAGCGACTACGCCAATTAAGGTATGTGTAGATGGGGCCTCAGAACGTGTAACTGCATTAGAACCTGGCTTCTCTCTCTCTCTCTCTCTCCCTCTCTTGTTGTGTGTGTGTCCTGTGTCTAAATTTAGATTGTAAGCTCATTAGGGCAGAACTTATATTTTGTTTAGGTTGTCCTGTGAAGGGCCATGTGTGCTGATGGAGCTTAAGAAAGAAACTAAAAATTATAGTCCCTTCTCCCTTGCTGTCCCTTATGCCTCGAACTTCCTCCCAGAACACCTGCATGATACCATTTCCTTCACATCCCTCCTCAGAACCAATATTTTCCATGAAGCGTTTGACATAAGCTTGTAGACCCCCGTACCCTACTGTAACTAAACCCAAATGCATGTAATGGAAATGAATGCCCATTCTTCCTCTTTTTACCCCTGACTCCATTGCTCACCTCTTCCTCTGTTGTCCCCCATTTGAGCAAGTATTTCTCCTCCTCTACTTGGTAAAGCAGGGGAGGAGAGAAGGCAGATCTGGATCTCCTAGTAGATATCTGGGAGATCTGCAGTAGATCGGCAGGGATTTCTGACTCCCAACTTTTCTTTTAACAGTAGCAGTGACAAAATGATTCCCCGCTCCTGCCCTAAATTATAGTGCTGAGAGGAAGAATGCTTGGGGTAACCAGAAGTGGATTTGTGTGTAGAAGAAGGGTGAGCTCTGTTCAGTTCTGGAGCTCAAAACAAATTCCTGGGTTCAGAATTCTTTAATTCTAAGTATATGTCTTTTATACCAGGTTCTGGCTGGTGAATCTTGGGGTTCTAATTAAAAAAACAAAGTAGATCCTGCAACTCTGATGTCTGCCCACCTCTATTGCAAAGACCATGCACAGAATAATAATAATAATAATAATAATAATAATAATAATAATAATAATAACAACAACAACAACAACAACAACAACAACATCCCACCTTCTTCCCTCTCACAAGGAACCCAAGACGGCTTACATAGTCCTCCTCCTCCTCCTCCTCCTCCTCCTCCTCCTCCTCCTCCTCCTCCTCCTCCTCCTCCTCCTCCTCCATTTTTATCCTCACAACAACCCTGTGAGGTAGGTTAGGCTGACAGTCAGTGACTGGCCCAAAGTCACCCAGTGACCTTCATGACCAAGTGACTAGAACCCAGATCTCCTGAGTCCCAGTCCAACACTCTAACCACTACACCACACTAGCTCTCATAATAATGATGATGATGAAGATGTCATCTAGGTTATTAATAGGGTAATCTAAGGTCCTTACTGTTGTTTAAAATGATCTTCGTGAAGGTATCCACACACACATAGGGTTGCATCCAATGTTAGTCTAATGTAAGTCCTACTCATTTCAATGGGTCTACTCCAAGTAGGATTAACACTGGATACAACCCATAGATACATCAATGGATACATTGTGTTGGTCAAAAAGATTGAATGACCCAAGCGATTAAAGTTATGCCTCTTAAGGGAAAAACATTTCTTGCTGCGTGAGCAAACAAGACTAAAGCAGTGCTTTGCAAACATTTGGGAAAAGAAAAGGGGGAAAAAAAATTACAACTGGAGGAACAATATTCATTTGCTGTCCAGATTGCTTTGCCTAGAGGAGCTGGGTGGGGAGATTTTTGTTCTTAAAAAGAAAAAAAAATACTCACGATGCTCATAAATCTGGGTTGGGAGATTTGGGGGGAAAGAAAAGAAATGATCCAATGGGATATTATTCAGTCAAGCCTTGTAGTGCTCAGCTCAGTCTCTTTGGGAAAACTGAGATGAGTCTGGCTGTGAAAACGAATGTTGGATGGAAATGATTCCATTCCTGTGTTCCAATTGGGAAAGTGTCACAAGGACATTGTGGGGGCTGATCAAAGTATGACTTGGGAGTCACTGTTGTCCTTCCTACTTGCTGCATTTAGCTCATGCTATTACTTGTATTATGCCTAGATCATCATACCCCCTGGACAGTTTTTAATATACAAAAGGCTTAAATTTCCTCTCTTTAACAACACATTCCTTGTTCGCCCTCACTCCAAGAAAAATATCAAAAAATAACTAGTTTCTTGTAGTGGAGTCTCATTATTAAATTATTAACAACTTGCTTTTCCACTTGCCATGCTAGGTGGGTACAATGTGCCCTTCTCTTCTGAGAGGGTCAAATGCAGACCTGGGAACCAAACAGGAATCCAACAAGTGGCATGCAATGTGGCACAGAGAGACCCTCCCCTCCAGCAGATGATGAGGAAGTCTAAGAGTATCACAAGGAAGCACAGCCAGACCACCATTACTACAGGGCAAGAGATGGGCAGGGACAGACTTAGTTCCTGCACCAAGAGACCTAGGCCAATCCTGCTCTTCCCTTGACTGATGGCAGTGACAGCCTCTCCAGTCATATACTTGCCCTGCTAACTGTGCCCTAGCAATGACTGCCTAGCAGTTGTGTGTGTTCTGGCCACAATTAGCCCATCATGACAAGACACTAGCTGATTTCCATAATAATATTGGTCACGCATTTCAATGCACCAAATGCTTTATCGTTCTTATCTTAATGACCCTCACAACTAACTTACAAGGTAAACTAGTCTTACTAACTTACAAGGTAGACAAGGGTTGAGTGCGGGTTGTCGTTGAACCATGCGTTGTTGATGAAACATGTTATTGTGTTGTCTGAACTCAGCCGAGATAACAAACCATGGTGAACAACCCACAGTTCATAATCCAACAACAAACAATGACTAGGTTCAGACAACACGATAACCCACACTCAAGGGTCGAGTATGGGCTGAGTGTGGGTTGTTATTGAACATGGGTTGTTGCTGAAACGTGGGTTATCATGTTGTCTGAACCCAGCCAAGATAAACCATGGTGAAAAACGCATAGTTCCTAATCCTACAACAAACCATGGGTTCTCTTCAAGGGTTGTTCATGGTTAACAAGCCATGGCTTGTTAGCGCAGCTGGGTTCAAACAACATGATGATAACTCATATTTCAACAACAACCCACGGTTCAATGACAACCCACACTCAGCCCTTGAGTGTGGGCTATCGTGTTGTCTGAACCCAGCCAGTGACTTGTCCATGGCAAAGCAGGGATTTGGAACTAGCCTCTTCTGTGTCTCTTCCTCAAAACCCACCTTTTTGCAGGTAGCCTTTGACTTAATTAATTAGGGGCAAACTAATTGTGATTTTTATTGTGTGAATGCAATTAACATGCACAAGGTTTTTGTTCTGTAGATTGCAACCATGCAGAAGCTTGAACAGCCTTGGGATCATGGGGTTGGGGAGTCTAATTTGCCTCACCAAAGTGGCTCTGTGCATTTGAAGGGAAGCCTCCATTGACGCGAATAGGAGCTTTCTTTGAAAGGTAAATCACAGCTTTGGGGAGGTAATTTTTGCCAGGAATGTGGCAGGGAGAGAAAGAGTTAAATTTCCCCACCCTACCTCCCCAGGGTGCTGTCGCAGCTCAGGCTTCTGCACTGCTGCTGTCTACATAACATAAAAGTGCATGTTAGCTGCATTCCCACAATTAATGTCACAACTAATTAGGCCCTAATACATTTATAACATAACATATACTTGATGGAACGCCTCTCCCAACCGCAATCTACTCAGACACTGCGCTCAACATCTGGGGCTCCGCTCTCTTCCGACTGCCACCTCCAAGGGAGGCTCGGTTGGTGGCAACCAGGAGAAGGGCCTTTTCAGTGGTAGCCCCCCAATTATGGAATAAGCTTCCCACTGAGGCCCGCCTGGCTCCAACCTTACTATCTTCTCGGTGCCAGGTTAAGACTTCCCTCTATGCCAAGGCATTCAATATTTATTCTGTTCAAAATAGCACATGGGAGGGGGCAGGGGGTGACCTGTAGACTTAGTTGTGTTAACCTTTACTATTGTATATTTTAAACTGCATTTTTAATTTTGGTTTTAAACTTTTTAATTACAATGCTGTTTTTATTGTTGGTTTTATCTTGATTTTATTGTATGGACTGTTATGAACCGCCCAGAGAGTTCAGCTGTGGGGCAGTATAGAAATGAAATAAATAAATAAATGTCTATCCCATCTTTTTTCCATGAAGCAACTCAAGGTAGGGTACATGGGATTCCCAGGTGGTCCCCCATCCAGGCACTGACCAGATCCAGACTTGCTTAGCTTCAGTGAAGTGGATGCATCATGTGCCTCCAGGCCATGCCCAGGAATTTCACTTTCTAATCCCCATCTTCCTCTGACACAAAGCCTAGCTATGTGTAACTGAAACAAAGTCTATGAGGACTAGGGATAGGTAAGGAATTGGTTTGGTTCACCTTTCAATGTGAACTCACCAGATTTGCCCTTCCCAAACCAAAACATCAACTGGAATGTGGGTAGAGATCAAAATCGCACTATGCGAGGCCGTTCAACCAAAACAACGTGTAAAAAATGTGTACATTTGAAGAAGTGTGCACAAAAATGCACATATTTTGAAAAATTCACACAAAAATACATATGAATTTTCCTGTGGACTGAAAAAAAAACCCAAATCAAAATGAAATGTGGAAACAGGACAGAATGAACTTAGTAGTGGAAAAAGGAGAACCTGAGTGAAATCGAACTTGAACCTGATAAGCACGTACAACCACATCACCTCAAGTTAATCCCTTGTTACCTGTGCCTCTCGCTTTGTTGCAAGTTAGATTGTAGGTTCCTTGGGGCAAGGACCTTATTATTTTCTTTGTAAAGTGCCACATATATCAGTGCTATATAAAAATAATAAACCATGATAATAATATCAGTGTACCACATTTCGTCAACAGGAGGAGAAACTTACTAGACACAGGCCCCAGCTATAAAAAAAAACCCACTTTCCACATTCTCCCCTCTCCAACAGAAGTCTCAGAGTACAAAAAATCTCTCTTTTTAACGTAACTTCAACAGATACAAAGAAAATCTCAACAAGTAAGAATGGAAACATTGATCGGAGGAAGTGCCTTTTAAAAAGATTAACATGGTTCCTTCACAAGTCATTCTTCTTCTTTTTGTTAAAAAAAAATAATCTGATACATGTGTTTGTGTATCAATGAATAGATGGGTGACAAACATGTGCGTTGATGACTTTTCTAACAAATCCATGCAATGGTACATGATATCATTACTTTTTTTTAATGCACAGAATATATATCACAGTGTCAAAATCTAGCATGTTGAGAATTTCAGTGCCAAGAAGGATGCTCTTCATATTGTACTCTCTCTCTCACACACACACACACTTACAGAACCTGGTTGACCACCAGCAACCTCACCTAACCTGCAGTGACACTTCAGATATCTAACCCTAGTGCAATGCCAGGAAGAAAGAAAAGAAAAAAATGATGGAGAGTTAGAATAATTGCGGCTTCTTTGCAAAAGGATTCGAATACCTGGTTGATCTGTGTGCTTCTACTCACTCTCATTCCCCAAGTTAATAGAGAGCTCCCTGCCGAGTTCAAAAACTGGCCTTTGACAACCCAGAAAGGACCTTTGCAACGTTTTCGTCAGGAAAGAGGAGAGCGTTTCACCCCTCTTTATTGCAGAGGAGGAAGAGATTCCTCCTCCCCCCTTGTCCTCTGATGTTTCAAAGAAAAATGCTCTCTCTCTCTCTCTCTCTTTCAAATCTCACTGTTCTCACAGTGCAAGGAGTTGGAGAGCCAAGCAGGACTGTCATCTCTACGAGAATCTGGAATGGATTTGCACGTTATACTCCACTACTGTATATTTAATCAGAAAAAGGTGCCCTCGCCTCGATATGCTAGCTGCATTCCCCCCCCCCCCCACACACACACACCGGCTCAGTCTAGCACTAAACAGTAAAAGGTGATTCCTTATGTTAAAAATTTCAGCCGAAATGGCTTATTAAAACCAGATTTGGAGGGTATTATAAAATGCTTAGAAGCCCTTTAAAATGTCAACGCGGATCCCCTAGAGACTGAGTAAAATGTCAGTCCGGCTCAAGCACCTATTTTAAGCGGAATGAATTAGCAGTGTGCTGTTGGAGTTTGTTATCCCAAACAATCAGTTAAGGTGTGGAAACTTCAAACTTCCTTTGTACTTTCTGTATGTAAAGCAGTGGATTGGGGAGGGGGGGGGCGACCACAGTGATCTGACCAATTTCTGAAGATGATTACTTAAAGACAAGTTTAATCAGGACCACTCTTAAATCCAGACACTGGACCAAACTGTTTGCCTCCCAACTCATATGCCTAATCTCACAGTCGTAACCAGCTTTAAATCCTTTCCGCTGGTGTATAATATAAGTTTTATCGTCCCTGGAACAAATGTAGACTCCTTATCTCGCTTTCTTCGGACTAATCTAATCAATTCAGGTGTCCATTAAAGCCATCCAACCTGCCATTTATAACCAACAGCCAGCATGTGGGCCTCTGCGAGTGGCTAATCCTCCTTTTAAGGGCATCTTTGCAGTGGCCAAATTTCGTAGGTCAGATTGAGCCAATCTACGCGTTATGCAGAATGACACGGCAGAATTCTGGACTGCAACACTTCTGATTGTGGGAAGGATGTCATGTATCTGAATGATCCCTCATGCAGGAAACAAGACAAAATAAAACAAAACCTTGAAAATGGTAAACTAAATTCAGGGAGGGTAAGTCTGTCAATGGCTACTGGTCATGATTGCTATATGCTACCTCCAAGATCAGAGATCTCTGAATACCAGTTGCTGGGGAACGTGAGTGGAAAAATACTTTGAGTTCATGTCCTGTTTGTTGGTTTCCCTTAGGCATCTGGTTGGCTATTGAGGGGAAAAATTATACTAGACTACATAGGCCTTTGGTCTGATCCAGCAGGGTTCTTATGTTTTTGTTTAATGTGTAGAAAGGCCTACATGAAAACAGATGACTAGTCAAAATATCACCACTCAAAAATAGAGATGCTTGAGGAATTCAATTGTTATGAATTCAGATGCAAACTGACCTGATCCAAACCTCCCAGACTAATGTACAGATCAGGACTTTTTTATTCATTCATAGACTTATTCCATTTCAAGACTGCCCAGTAGCCAAAGCTCTCTGGATGGTTTACAAAAATTACAAGACAATAAAAAGATGATGTAAAACCTTTAACATACAAAAAATTGAAACAGTTTGAAACAGCTACAAACAATTAACAATATAATGCCAGGACCGGATCAAATAACTAACATTAAAAAGCTTCACCTGGTGCCGAAAAGATGACAATGTTGGCACCAGGTAGACTTCAGTGGGGAGAGCACTCCTTAATTATCCTTAGAATTGCACACTTCTCCAACTCTGGTGGTGCGGTTCTCATGTATGTTAGAATAAAATACGTATGTTTAGAAATGCATACCTTGAGAAAACATATAGAGATGCATATTTTGTGATAATATAAAAATACGCAGTTAAATACGAAATGGGATGGAACAGACTTATGAATGAACACATGTGAAACTGAAATGGACCAGAGATAACATAATCCATCCACCCCTACTCATAACCAACAGTTTTGCTGGATATCGACTGCTCCTGCTTTATTTCCTTACCTAGTATTTTGCTGATGTTGGAATTGTGCATATCAGGGAAGGCCTGTAGGATCTTCCTTCGTTCATCTTTTGCCCACACCATGAAGGCATTCATTGGGCGCTTGATGTGTGGCTCGTTGCTCCCACGTCCTCTGGATTCCCGGTAAATCCGAGATTCTGAGACCCCTGCACTTCCTAAAATGTTGGGATAGGAAGGGGTAAAGGTAGGGAACAAAGAGTATTATTTCATTGTGTTTTGCTTCCTTCTCAGCAATGAGAGGACACAATTGTATCATAACTTCAAATCAGATTTAGAATAGCTTCTCCTTGCAGCAGTCAGTGAAGAATCAGGACTGCTTCTTCTATTATTGAAAGATATGGCCTCGGTTAGTACATGTACTGCATCTGCAGTTCTATAGCATGGTGGAGAAATGGATTTGTACCCTTCCCTCCATCACATAATACAGTACATGATGGCAGTCCACACAGAGGTCCAGATGCACACACATGCCTCTCCCCGCCACAAATTTGGAACCACACAATTGCAGCCTCCACATGGAATTCCCTCCTCATAAATTCCCTTTCGTACAAAGCAGAGAGGCAGTGAATATGGCCGGTTCTTCCAACTCTCACAGAGGATCCCCAGCCAGGTAAGTGAAGGAACTGGGGCATGGGCATTATCTCAGTTGTTACACTGTCTCTGAATAACGTAATATTAGAATAACAATACAGGGTTTTATCTTGGGGGTGGAAAAGCACATCTGAATTTTTGCTGATCCTTTTGCTATCCCATGCCAGGGCCTAGACGTGCGAATTGTATGTAGTTGTGTGGCCAAAACAAAGAAAAGAAAAAAAGAGAGTTGTGGCGTAATCCCCACAATTCAGTTCCCTGGTGTATGTCTGCATTAGTATGTTTAGTGAGTATAGAATGTTGAACTGAGTGGGTGTGGTTTGTGATGTCTTGGAAAGGGTGGGGGGAGGAGTATATAAGGAGGGTTTGAGTGATGTCAGAGTTAGTTGAGCGAGTGTGTTATTGGAGTGTGTTTTGAGTGAGAGGAGTTAGTTGAGTGTAGTGAGTTGGATGTGGTGGGTGTGTTGGGAGTTAGGTTAGTTGGGTTATTTGTGTCTTGTCTGTCAGGAGTTTTGAGAGAAATTAGTGCTTGTCTGAAGAGTGAAAGTATTTAGAGTTATAGGGACTTAGGTTAATGACAAAGTGTTTGGTGTAGGCAGGTTTAAAGTTATTTTCTGGAACTAAGATTTTGAGAATTAAAATAAACTTATTTTTATTTTGTTTGCTACCCAAATCCTACGTGTCAGCTTATCGTTACTAACCTGCATTACTGTTAAATCTACACACACACACACACACACACACCTTTGTACCCACAATATCATAAATTTAAAATAGATCCTTAATAACCTGTATTAATCTTTTCCCTCATTGGTAGGGGAAAGGTTTCATTTGACTCTCCCCTCAGGTTTTTAAGTGTTGGTGCTTAGCCTGAGAAGGGTTTATGCGCCTGGTCCTAAAGTGTAAGGGACCGTGTTGTCGCAAGAGTCATTTTGCAAATGTGGGGGTGGCAGGTAGTGGTTTATCAGCATCACAAAGGATGTAGCCTGTGTGGAAGCCCCTCCTTTAGTTTTAGAAGGGTTTATGCGCCTGGTCCTAAAGTGTAAGGGACCGTGTTGTCGCAAGAGTCATTTTGCAAATGTGGGGGTGGCAGGTAGTGGTTTATCAGCATCACAAAGGATGTAGCCTGTGTGGAAGCCCCTCCTTTAGTTTTGTGTGCATCATTTCATTTAGAGCTGCATTGCTTCATGGTAACTGTGGTTCCTGTGACATTCCCATCTCACGCTAGTGGTGCCCAGAGGTCTCAACATGTGATCTGAAAAGTCTGATGTCCTCTTAATTTGGGCAGAATGTGGCTCATGGCTTAGAAATTCTGCAGCCAAATCTGAGCTGAAGGATTTATCAGCAGAAATCCTGTCCTCCCAGGTTTTGCCCAAATTGGGAGGCCTTTCAAACTGTAAGAGAAGTACTTCACTGAAACTAATATTTCGGGATGCTGCGGGCATCACATTCATTGGTAGCTTCCGTGATACATTTGCCTGGCATCTCTTGGAAATGCTTTAGGTATTGGATGTCTTGCCTTATGGCAGTTGGATAAGACAACGGATTCCTTGCAGCTCTACTGATGGGACTCCCAAGATTGAACCCATGCTTTTCAAAGTTGGGAAAAGTCTAATTTCTTATAATGTTTTCTGATACTTATGTCTGAGACAATTATCCTTACAACACCCCACACCCCCATATAGTCTTACAATGGTCCTAAACCTTTTAGGACTTAATTAATAGAACTACCCAATCCTGCCCAGTAATAGGATGTACTTTCTAATTAATTGAAATTAATTGAAAGAACCATTCTGCCAACTAACATAAAGACCCTATTTAGGCAAACGTCAGAGCCTTTGCTATTTGCAAGTTCCCTCTGAAGGTATCTTTTCAGACGTTGCCACTGAAAGTACACCCAGCAGGAAGCCACAGCCATTCCTGGCTCCCTAGTGAAGTATGCATATGATACACATGCCATGTGTGCAAACACAAGGTTTTCTTCACATGTTGCTTATACTTTACATTTTCAAGTGTATCTTTAAAACAGCTTGGGTTGGACCCAGATTTAGTTGTGTGCAACTGGGCTGGTGGAAGCAGACTTCCCCACTACCTGCTCACCACAGCAGCCCCCTCAGCCCCCTGAAAATGCTATAGAGGGGGTCATGGGAGCCTGCCGAATGGGGTGAGCTATGGTGAAACGGGGGTGGGGAAGGGGGGATCTCTGAAAATTGGGATGAGGCATCTTCTGTGAGCAGAGCCCTTCTGTCAACAGAGGACAGATCCTGGATCCAACCCCTTAAGTGGACATCTAAAAAAAAAAAAGGAAGGTGTGAATCAGACCTAACAAGGAAATAAACACTTGACCATCTGCCTTTTCATGCACTGACTCTGTAACGGTAGAGGTAGAAAATAGCATAAGAGCTCTATCCAATCGAAACAAGTTCCTACGGTCCCAGTGTGCCCCCGTCTCATGGCCACTCAGCTCTGTAACTCATCCGTCCTCCATCTGATCTCAGTAATCCCAAATCCATTTCTGTTTGCTTCTTTCCTCTCATCTTTCCAGAGCGAAAGATGCTTCCTGGCTGGGCCCGGCCTTAGCAACGCCGTTTACAACGGCAAGAAAAATTCACCCACTTCAACACCGCAGAAGGTATAACTTCACCAGCTTTGTTTAGTGGGTGTTTCCTCTCTGTGTTGAAGTACCAAAGATGTCAGTGCTCTTTCTCCACTGGTGGTGGATGCACAGGCACAGCTGGAAATAAGGCAAGTTTGCTTTGCTACTGACCGTCAGAGTCTCCGCTCATGTTGAAATCCATCATAGCGTGGCTAAACTTCCCGTCTTCGTTCTGTTTGACTGCCAATTGTTGAGTCAGGTTCTCCAGTGTCGTTTTGTCCTGGGTGGAGAAAGAAGAGAGGGCACAAAGCAGTCTTTTTATTAACATGCAATGGAACCGCAAAGTTCATAGGTAATTTGCAAGATTCCCCAAGGGAAGAAGATTAGCAAATAAGAGAGAAGACTGTGAAGCTGGAAAAGTAAATTAAAAGGGAAAAATAACACAATCATTTTTGGGGAGGTGTTATGAGTTGGAAGTATTATGGCTGAACATTCACTCTTCCCATTTAAAAATACAGCTTATTAGCTGATGATGAGTAAACCTCAAAAGCTTGTAAAATTCAGATTGGTTTGACACTCATCAGAGTGCCCAACTAGGATGTTTCTTGAATGGCTCTAGTGGTTCTGATAAATCACATTGTATTGCAGGGGAGTTTAGTTTCTTACTCATCAACCCACCGGGCCACCTTAGATGTTAATTGGTCTGATGTTTCAATTGATACTTGCGCTTGAAAAACTTGTAATACATAAGAGTGCAATCCACAGAAGGTGAAGAGCATACATGCCGGGGCTATTTCTGTCATTAATTCTTCCCTATTCTTGGCTAAGATGCAAGTAAGGCAACTGAGAAAATGGCCAAATGAGCCAAAATTGGCAACCCTGTCCATAGGCCATGAACACAGCCCCTCCTTTTTGGTGATTTCTCAAGAGCACCCTGAAAAATGGGTGAAGTTGTCATTCTACTCACCACCATGATGATTGTGCTTCCTGCTCCTGGGTGCCATTCCCCACCCGCTTTTGTTTACGCAGAAGAAGCTAGAAGTGAGGACAAGAAGCATTGTTCTGACTCCCATGCGATTTCATGTTGCCACATTGATGCAGGAGAGATTTGGCCAGAGGATGGCATTTGAAGCCAAAAGGGTGTGTGTGGACAATGCCTCCTGCCCTCACTCTGCTGTTTTTTGGGTAAAAAAAATAGAAGGGGAAAAAGATACCCTGTAGGAGCACAATTCCCACCAGGACCACAAACGGGTAGTGAAAGATGGCAGAAAAGGTGAGTGGGGTGTGTGTGAGAGAGAGACTTTTTGCCTTCTGACCCTCCCCCTTCATTTCAGCTCAGCCCTAGTAAAAGCACAGGCTGGGATTTAAAGAGTGCCTTAGGCCAGTCCGGCAAAAGCCACCAAGCAGAATAAGCCCATCTCGTGTGCTAGCATACATGGCTGGTAGGCCGTGTTAGCTTTAGTAGGTCACAAGCTGTGCAAGCCTGCTTCAGCCACAACCAAGTGTTTCTACATGCACACCAGAGCAACCCCAATATTCCCCTTCCCCCAACAGCTACTACTTGGCCTATACCAGAGACTGCTCCCAGAGTTCCCTTGAGTTTTGGGAATGGGTTGTACACAGTGTGGCAGTGGGGGAGCCTCAGGCAGCCCATTGTGTGCCCAGAGCTCTGGCATGTGTCCCCTGCATGTTTACAAACATGGCTGCCCTACGATTTACTCCTAGGTTTGAAAACATTAGGCAGCAATGACTAATGCCATGGATTTGGCTCAGGGAATTGTGCATCCACTGTGAGGCCTCGGAAGAAGGTTTGGCAGGACCTGTTTCTTTCTCCGAGCAAGATACCCGTGTTCTTTGCAGCTGCAAAATGTTTTCAGACATGGGAGCTGCCCATATGCAATGCGGAAAGCGCAAGTGGCCCTCCCGTTTGCACGAGTTGCACAGTTCAACTTGTCTGGCTTTCAGCTGCCTCCCTCTGCAGAACACCGAAGCGATAAGAGAGGGGGGAAATGGAGACTCTGTTTCAGCAACAAGGCGACCCCTAACCTCCCACTACTAAAACATGCGGTATAATAAAATAATTCAATTAGTCACCATCAAAAGGAAAGTTGAGATAATTCTCGGAGGCTGTCACTCCAAAACCGAGCAATGTCAAAACAGTCAGCAATGCTTTTGTTATGCCCCTCTGAGCCATGACTTAAGTGAACCCTCAGTCAATCTCAGTGCGGAGGGAAGGGAGAAGGATGCCATGTGGGAGTCGGCGGTGGGGCGGGGGAGGTGAAACGCGAGTCACAAAAAGCTTTAATTATAAAATCACGGAGCAGCCTCCAAGGCCGAGACGGCCCAGCCATTACACTTAACCAATCGCTGCTGATGATGCAAGGAGCAAAATAACATGGGTAAAAAAAAAAAAACGTCACACACATGCAGAAGAGGAAAAGCAGGGACGCTCGTCTGAGCAAAACAGATTATTTGAGTTTAAAAGGAAGGACCCGATAATCCATAAATTAAATGATTTGAATCAAAGAGGGGAGCGCTATTCAAGGAAAAGCACTACTGGGACATAGTAGGGGGTTAGAGGGGAAGAAACAAGAAAGTTTTGAAAAGGCATAATTAACGAATGATACTTTAGCTCTGTGGTGTGTGTTTCGAGCTGAGGACCACCAAAGAATTTCTGGGATGTTGTATTAAGTACAGTGTTACTGGTTATGGATATTAGTCAAAAAAAGATGGGAGGGGGGGAGTGACCATCTAATAAAGCTACTGGAACCAAAAAGGCCCCCTCTTATGTAATCAACTACACGCAAATGTAGTAATATACCATAATGCAACCAATGGAGAACTTTCCCCTAAAGCAAAACACCAGCTTCAAAGGAGGGATTTTTCTCAGGAGTGAAACAAGGGAGGAAAAGGTAAAATCCCCACTCCCAAGTTGCAGTGATCCCAATAATTATGAGCTTCTCCACCCAGATGCTTTAAAAGAAAACCACCCAACCCAAAACCTACACATGCATACTCGATGCAAGGACTCATATAACGCTATGCTTAGTTTGGCCCTTAATTTACGTCAGTTGGGTTTAGTGTTTTTTGTAATATTTTGTATTGCATATTAGTGACTATTAGCCACTCTGTGGATTTTTGAATGGAATGGTGGGCTAGAAAGGTTTCAGGAATATAGCAATCTGCATTATATCTGTCAGCTTATCTATCCCAGAGTATCGTCTACAGTAATTGGCAGTGGCTCTCCAGGGCGTCAGGCAGAAAAAGGTCTCTCCCATCACCTGCTTCCTGATCAAAGGATCAAGTGGAGACAACAGGGATTGAACCTGGGACCCTCTGCATGCAAAGTGTGCACTCAACCGATAAGCCATAATCCCTCTTCACATGAATAGTAATAATTATAATGGCTATACGGGGGAAGGAACAGACAGGCTGGGCTGTCCACAGCAGGCACGTGCGAATTGGCAAAACTCGAGCTTGATGGAATTCTCCAAATTACAACTCCAAGCTCGTTACAACTCGAGTCTGTATCAGATTGCGAGCTTCGTTTTTTTTAATCTTTCCACATGAAAATCCGTGTGTATTTTCATGAGTATTTCCCCAAATGTATGTATCAATTGTGCACATCTTTGAAATGTAGTCATCCTTCTCCCATTCATCAAAGTTTATTTGTGTACATTTTTCAGAAGTACACATTTTTTCATGCACATTTTTCAAATGTACTCATCCTGCTCATCTCCCTTGCCTCTTCTTTTTCTGCAGGGGAGGCTGGTGACTCCTGTGTCAGTGGGGCTCCTTATCCATTACAGCCTTTATTCTGAGCTCCATGGAGGTGAACCTATTTTGGGGGTGGAGTACAGCACCATGGATAGCGCCTATACAGCTCGGAATAAAGTGGATAAGGAGCCCCACTGACACTGGAGTCACCAGCCTCCCCTGCCGTCCTGTACCTGCCTTTTCGCCATGTTTGATTTTTTTCTTTGGGTTACTTAGGATTTTAGGAGAGGCGTTGCTTCACTACCCTTCACCAGAAGTTCTACTTTTACAACTGAATTCTGCATCATGTAGGGCTTTGGGGTACATAAGCACGGCTCAGCCTACAGTCGGGCCCCCATCCTTGCCTTTAGAGCCATTTCTAAGGGTGTTTCTAGACAATGAATTGCCAACTCTGTAATGTAATTCTATGATGTTTCTATTGTTATTTGTATTTGATAATGTATTTTATTGTATTTTATCAATTGTTGTAAACCGCCCAGAGAGCTTCGGCTATGGGGCAGTATAGAAATAAAATTATTATTAACAACAACAACAACAACAACAAAAACAACTCATTGTCTATGAGACTGGGGTGATCAACCAGAATCACCCTATTAATTTATAACCAGAAGTCTGTAGAAGTTAATCATGCATTTGCAATCAGAATCCTCTAGAAGTTAGGGCAGCCTTTGCCCTCCGTGAACCTCTGAGTAATTGTCAGCACCCAAGAAGTGATGCCATTCTAATGTCATCCTGAATCTATCCATTCTGCTCCACGCATGGTCAACTCTGTGCCACTGAAATTTGAGTTCTCTGTTGTGCACAGGCCTCCAAATATCAGCCCACCCTCCCCCCCCACTTCTTATTTCGCAGAGCCTGGCTCCGTGCCTCCATCTTTTCTTGCTCTGTCACTGCTATTAGGGATCTTACAGGAATAGGCTGTCGGTCCATAGCTAAGAGTAGCGATCTAGTCATTTCAATTCTGTAACTATTTTTGGTAAAATAAGGGTGCAATCTTATGTAAGTTTAGACAGAAAAAAAGGCCTACAACATGCCCCATCCAGCATGCTGGACATGATGGGAGTTGTAGGCCTTTTTTCTGTCTAAACTTGCATAGGATTGCACTTTAAGACACATGTTCTTTATGCTCAAGCATTGTCTGTGCTTCTGAGTCATTTCCCCACTGTATCTAGCATATTGTACCTATCTGCTGTGTGTGCACCATGCCTCTGCCCAAGGCCCTTATATTTCTCTGTCAGTCGAGGACACGAGTACAGGTGGTGCACCTTTGCATATACAGTAATACCTTGGATTGCAAGTAACTTGGTTTGAGAGCGTTTTGCAAGACAAGCAAACTTTAAAATATTTATTTATTTTTTTTACTTGATATACAAGCGACGTCTTGCAATAAAAGTACTGTAGTACGGCTTAAATTAAAAATCTCTGTACAATTTTTTTTCGGGGGATTTCGTTTTGATATAAGAGTGTTTTGGATTACAAGCACGTTTCCGGAACGAATTATGCTCTCAATCCAAGGCATGACTGTACGTGTGACTGAGGACACACATGGTAAGATTAGACAGGGTAGCCTTGCTTCAGTCATCCATGCCCTGGTAACATCCTATTTGGACTACTGCAATGTGCTGAATGCTGACTTGGAAAACAAGCCAGAAACTTCAGTTCGTTTAGTATATGGCTGTAAAACTGCCAACAGGGACAGGGCATTATGAGCTCATCAGGCTAATGCTTCACCATCTTCATAGGCTCCCACTCCATTCACCAAAAAGTTCTGGGGTCAGGCCCACAGGACAAAAAATTGCACAAATTTGCCTATGCCAATACATGTGCATAATTAGAAATAATTATTATAATTTAAATTTTATAGAAGGCAAACTAATTAACCTCTTGCTCGCTTTCAGGACTGTGCAATGTCCCAAACTGTGCTTGATTAAAATTCGCCCTCCATGTGCCCGCACTTTTCCTTGGCCTTTCAGGCCCAAATCCAAATGGGGAGGATGGAGTGCCTGGCACCAGCCAAGAGCTGTATGGCACCTTAAACATCTACTGATTAATTACAAACTGAACACGGCACAATGGCAAGGAAGATTGCGGCAATGTATTTGGGACTATAATAACCCCATGCTCTTAGGCTGCAAACTTACACAATTTCTAGGGAGTAAAAGATCCAGGGCCCATGCCTAGGTGAGCCAGCCGTTAGATGGCAGGGTGGTGGGGCAGATGGCCTCTCAGAGATCTGGGGCTCCATTCCTGGCCCCATTTCAAAGTGCTAGTTTTGTCCTTGAAGGCCCTTCATGGGCTTGACTGCCTCTCTCCATATGCACCTACCCTAGAAGTCGAGTTCTTCCCTGCTCCATGTGTCCCCAGCAAGTGAGGGATGGTGCATGATTTGGGAGAGAGGGCCTGTTTGAGAAAGGTGCCCTAACTGTGAAGGCTTGCCTAGCACCTATTTTGCTGCCACTACGGCAGGCCTTTTTTAATTTTCCCAACCCTTTTAATCTGTCTTCGCTATAAGGTGTTTCCTCTCTCTGCAACATGTGCTATATTTATACGTTCACTGTTGTTTTCATCGACACTGAATTCCAAATGGTATTTTTTTCTTCTTGTTGATAGTCACTCTGAGAACTCAGTTATATGATGGCCTACAAATACTGTCATTCATTCATCCATTCATCTGATAGTCCTACCGCTATCCGCTCCCACTGCAGTAAGAACTCAGTGTTTCCCTTTTGGGGAAGTTGGATATGTACTCCCTGCACAAACACCTGGCCCAGCTAAGGGTTTCAGTGCTCTTTCAACCAAACACATCAACAAGTCATAAAATGAATGAAATCGGGGCAAAGTGAATCACAAAACCAACAGTTAAGCTGTTTACTGAAGAAGAAGAAGAAGAAGAAGAAGAAGAAGAAGAAGAAGAAGAAGAAGAAGAAGAAGAAGAAGAAGAAGAAGAAGAGGTGGGTGTCAATATTGTAGCAGCTGGACTAAGCACTTTCCGAGATGGTATTTCAATTTATGTTCATGGCATCACTCAGTCAAAGGAAATGGATTTTCTTTCCCATCCCTGCCCACTCACAAATTAACTGCAGCATGCTGATAGTGGTGCAGCCCACCTTCATCTTGCAAAATCCATTTAGCGATTCCAAATGGGAAAGCACAATGGTTTCAGGTTTGCCCATCAAAATGCATCCATTAATCATCATGGCTGGTTTGATGGAACGTAGTCAATTTTGAAACATTTTTTTTAAAAAACCCACTAACTGTTGATGATGTCGCACAGGCCTCACTGATATGATCATGGCCTCACTTTGGGGGAGATATCATGGGTCAGTTGCACGTTGGATTGTGAGTTCCAACAGCAACAAAGTGTGCATCCACTGTAGAGCTGATCCATGGATCTGTACTTAGTGTTGTGCCAAAAATTTCTTTCACATTTCTTGGACAATTCTCATTCAATCTGATAAAAAAATAAATTGCTATAAAAAACGTTCAAAGGAGAATATTACCGTGTCCCACGGGTGGCTCGCCTCTCTGCAGCGAACCTGCCCGCGCTGGTCCCAGTTGCGTCACTTCTGACACGCCAGAAGTGATGCGACGGGACCCTGCGCCGGTGCACTGGACCCCCGTGCTACTTTTTTTGCAGAGAAACCAGGGCAACAGGGCTGTTTAAGATCGAGGCAGCAGTACCATGGAGAGGCGAGGTGGCAGGAGAGGCGGCCCCGCCTCCAGGTTTGTGGCCACCACAACCTCTCCAAAGGCTTAGTTACTGGCAGTAGGAGCTTTAAGCTAAAATATGCTGGTATGCTTTGCATTTTTGGCTCCGTCCCTTTTGCCTTCAGCCCCGCCCACCACTGGAATGTGGCCCCTGAGAGCTTCTCTGAAATGGCTGGAAGAGGTTCAACAGCCTCTGCATTACACCACATACCCTTTTTCCTTTTGGGGACTAAGACAGGCTGGTAGCTTGCTGGGGAACTGGGTTCCTTCAAGCAGCCCAGATGAGTGGCCCAGGGGCCATTGACGTGCCCATAAATCATTTTTGGGTTGAGAGCCATCTTTTCGCTCATTCCTAGACAGAAGAAGATAGCACAGCAGTGCCTTCCCCAACAGCATAAATCAAAGACATGTGGTTGAAATCATATCAGGTTTTGAGAAATAAGGTAGGAGAATTAATCTCAAATGAGTCTGGAATGGTGCCATTAAGGCCCAAATGAAACATGAATGTTTACTCACATGTCTGCACCACTGATCTCTAAAGTTATGGAGGGGCATCTAATTTTTCCAACAAAATGTGCACATGGGTGAGCAGAACTGAGGCAATGTTTTAATTATCCGTTACCAAACAAGAAAGGAAAAGGCAGGGCATGGTGGTGGAATGCTCATGACTCGGAGAGCAGAAAGGGTAAGCATTACTCGGGAGCTACTGTTACACAATCTGCTGCAAAAAGCTGCTTGGTTCTGACATGCTCTGTCATAATAGGTTAGTAACAGATTGAAAAATGACTAGGGCTTGGTTTCAGTCTTGCCCACCTCCACCATTTAAGAAACTTGGACAGTTAACACACATGGAGGCCCAGCTCCTGGCTTGAAGGAGTCCTAGGCAAAGTGTGCTTTGGTGGGCTTCTTCATTCACTGGTGAACCCTATTATCTGGTGGCGTTCAAGAGTACTCCAGTTAGTGCTTGCTGTGGGTTTCCCCAGTTTTAATTCCTGATGTTCCCTGAAGTGACACTATGTCAGGGAAATGGTGATACTGAAGAAGTGAGTCTCCAGTCTAGGGATGAGAAGAATTTTAGGGATGGGTGAACAAATGATTTTTGCGATTGCTGAGATTCTCCGAACACGGACTTGAAACTTGGCTCACCTCCTTTCCCGTGTTTGATTGCACTCTTTTTTTCCATTTCATTTGAATAGGAAAAGAGTGCATTTCATGTGCATTTTTTAAAAGAGCGCACTCAAATGTGCGTAGAGCGAAATTTGAAAAGGCACATTTGGGGCAAAGTTTGGGAATTTGCAAACATTTTTTGGAGGACATGTGTTCCTGCTTGCATTCAGGATTGCAAATGGGATATGTTCATGTTATTCGTGAACATAAATCAAATTCATGTACATGCTCTCCATATTTGGGACAAAAAGAACTTGAGATTTAAAAAAACTGAATGTGGAGGAAACCGAAATGTCCATCCAAGCAAAGGGCACTGAGTGCTTAGTCTGGTTTTGAATCCCTGTATATTCATCCATGTCAGTGATGAATTAGGGTTGCCACCCTTTTTTTCCTGATAGGTTCCTCATCCTTAACAGCTATGTGGCAGGCAGGCACAACATGGTCCTTTCCTGAATTTGGCTGGTGCAGATGGTGAGAGAATTCCATTTCATTTTCGATAAGAATTTAGACGAATTCTGAGTCCTTCATATTTGGGAGCAAAAGAACTTGAGGTTTTTTAAAAAATTGAACGTAGGGAGAAAGCAAAAATGACAGGTTCGCCCATCCCTAGATAGGCTGAACCATATGGAAAGTGCCTTCCAAATCATACAGCTGCCATGTGGAGCACTGCCTCACAGAAGTGATTTTCAGCAGCCTCTATATGGAGGCTGTAACATTGAATTGGCCTTTATCTCCCCAGATTTCTGTAGAATTAACTGGATGTACACACTAGTACTTCAGCCTAACTGGGTGATGGATCAAGCTTTAAGTGCAGGGTTCCCCAAGCCACCCCATAATACTCTACAACAGGGCTAGGCCAAATGACGACGAGGCTGACAGTAGCATTCCTCCTGCCGAGGCATCCTCCTGGCTGGTGTCCTTGGCAAAATCCTAGAGAGCTGTGAGCTGAGTTTGGGCTGAGTTTGCCAGAAAAGCTCTTCTCCAACTGCATAATTCAAGGTTAAAATTTCATTTCAGCTATCCATCCTCAATACTGAGCTCCCACTTCTTTCCACCCCACTGTCCCAAAGACAGGCATACATTTCATTCACATTTGTTTGCTCACTGACTATTTTTTTCCCCTTCACACTTGTGGGGATGCGAGCCAGCCCAGAGTGCCAAGAAGTGTTGGCTTAGGCGCAGCTCTCCAACCTCATGTTCTGCTCTGCCTTGTGCCAAATGCAGTGAGAGACCAAGCTAAGAAGACCGGGGAGGGGGGGGCAGATCCTAGAGGTCTGGCAAAACCTAACTTTCAGTCTGCACAACTGAAACTGTATTACACAACCGGCTCTTATAAACAGTTGACACCTCACTGGTAGGGCCGAGAATGAGAGGAATTCAAGCAACCACTTATCCTGATAACTTATCATGGTGTGCCTAAAACCACCATCTGGTAAGCGGGTTATCCTCGAGGAAAACCTTACAGATCGCGTTTCCCCAGTTTTCTGATGAAGTGTGGTGGTAGTAGTACAATACTCCTCCTCATTTGGCAGTATGACACAGGTGGGCAGCTTAGCAAGTGATTAAGAAAATAAGAACATAAGATGAGCCATGCTGGATCAGACCAAGGTCCATCTAGTCCAGCATTCTGTTCACACAACACCAGTTGCTGGGGGACATGGGTGGGAGGGTGCGGTCGCATTCATGTCCTGCTTGTGGAATCCTGCAGGCAGCTGGTTGGCCACTGTGTGAACAGAATGCTGGACTAGATGGACCCTTGGTCTGATCCAGCAGGGCTCTTCTTCTGTTCTTCTGTTTTTATGTTCACAGTGGCCAACCAGCTGCCCACGGGAAACCCACAAGCAAGACATGAGTGCAACAGCACCCTCCCGCCCAAGTTCCCCAGCAACTGGTATACATAGCCATACTGCTTCTGATCTGGAGGTAGCATATTGCCATCAGGACTAGTAGCCATTGATACCCTTCTCCTCCATGTGAATTCCATGGTTCAGCTATGTGCTGTCTGAAGTCCTTCCTTTTATCTGTCCTGAAGCTCCCATTGCATGCCCATTGTGGCAAAATCTTCATTTAGGAAACTATCATCTGAACCCACCCATGTACATTGGCGCTACGGTTCTTTCCCCTTAAGTTTCCAAATCACACATGCTTAACCTGTCTCGTTTGTGACATATTAAATGTCACTTCCAAAATGTGCATGCTTCACAGTATCTGTGGCTTAATGTGGGTGAAGGAGAGATATGTGTATGTGTGTGTGGGGGGGAACAGGGGGAAGGGAGGCATAGAATCATAGAAAAGGAAGGCATAAGGAAGGACTGCCAGCAGGGCAGGCTCCAGGACTGAAGGGGCCCAAGGCAAAGTGCCCTCCAATGGGACCTCCCTGGTGGCCTTCCCAGGGATGGGGACTCGGACTCGAGGACTCGACTCGTGAGTCGGACTGAGTCCCCCCTCTGACTCAAGTCCCAATATTTTTAATGGGACTCGAGACCAAGGACTCGTCAACATCCCTGCTTGATGCCACCTGCAGGTGCAGTCTGGACCTAGTTGCAGTAGCAATCCAAGTTTATTTTTTAAAATCATTTTCCTAAAATGCAACCTTTCAGACATTTTGGGTTTGGCTGCCTCTGCCTGCCTGTTTGGGGTTCCCTGCCTCCTCTGCCTGCCTGGTCTCTTCTTAACCAGTTCCACAGTTTGAATTGTCCAAGACAAAGGCCTCTGCCTGCCTGCTTTGTGGTTCCCTGCCTCCTCTGGCTGCCTGGTTATTTTGGGTTTGTCTGCCTGGTCTGTTCTTGTCAAAATCAGTGGCAGAGTTTTGAGATAAAAAGGCACACTTGTGCCTATAATTTATTTAAGCCACACATCTGAAGTAGCCTTATTTTGTTGGGAAAACCCCCCACTGATTTTAATAGGGACTCGTGGAGTCAGCTTTGGGAGTGACTCGGGACTCGGGACTTGTGAGTCACCATTTTGGACCAAGGATTTGGACTCGGACTCAAGACTCGGGTCCAAAGACTCGTGATTCGACTCGTGACTCGAGACCAAGGACTGTTCAACATCCCTGGGCCTTCCTGGGGATAATGACAACACTGCCAGTGGTGGTGGATGGCAGAGGCAGGGACAACAGCAGTGCTCTTATGTATGTGCCTGGCTGGGTTGAGTGGGGGAGAGTGGCCATTTTAAATTCTCTAATGGCCTTGATGTGGCATTGTGGGATTTAATATGGTGGCTCCCCCAGACTCAGGCAGGTGCTCATCGCATCAGATTCAGAGCACTGGAAAATCTTTTTGAAGGGGGAGACAGGGAAGAAAAATTACAGAGGGGCACAGAGCAAGCAAGCAGTCATCACCAGTGGGTTCCCAACAGTTGTCAAAGGATTCTGGGTACTGACACTGGGTTGGACTGTCGCCCTGCACATTTTTGTCCCCGTTCCCTAAATTTGAGGCCCTTTCCTCAGAAGATGCCATAACTGAGCCGCGGATGGGTCCCCTCGACAAGCCTAGCATCCCAGGGACGGTGCCATCCCTTCTCCCCGGACGTCATACTGATAACGAAAGTTACCAAGGGAAACACGCTATTAAACAGAAACAGAATCCATTGTTGCAACAGGCTGTGCTGCGCTTAAATATAGTTTACAGAGCTATAAAACTCATGCGTGGAACGGAGCGAGAGTTTCAAATGTTGACTCAGTTATTGTTAACTCCCCTCCTGGCAGCCCTGTTTTATTGTCTTCTCCTATACTAATGAACAGGGAAACAGCAACAAAGAAGGGCTTTAACCTTCCAATTATATAAACTCCCTGGGACCACCAAAGTAGACGAAAGATTATTTATAATGTAACGAAGATTTATCAGTCAGGGGATTTTCTGCTTTTCTTGTTTGTATTGAAGTTAAAAATGAGAAAGACCCAACAATGCCTTCTCCACCCCCTCGGACTCATCCTTGCTTACCCAAGATCACTGATGGCTCTACAAAAATAACAGGAAGGGGGGGGGAAATCACCAGCCTTATTTTCAGGCCCCCTCTGGGGTGGGATTGTATAGCAGTTTAGTTTTAAAGTGCTTATCAAGCCCCGTTCTTGGCCAGAACCGAAAGCACGGTCTCAAAGCTTTAAGCTTAGTTCAAACCATGTTCTATTCAGCGTTCAGTAAAGGACTATTTCTCCTCCCAGTGACGGACCCCCAAGCACAGCCAACACTGACATATATATATATGGGACTTGGGTCTTAGTCATGCCTGAACACAGCTACTGCCCGCTGTCATTTATTCAGTACTATTAACATGCCGAGTGGTTTACACACTCTCATGACTTTTGCTTTTACAAACACCGTACGACGTAGATGATGATGATGATCATCATCATCATCATTTTATAAAAGAGAAAGCACCGCATTTGGGGAGACCATTGTGGTAAGGGCAAAATCTGCCCAATCAGCTCCAACATGGGATAACCTGCCCACCCCCACCTTGAAAGGTTCTCAAAGGGAGGCAGTGAAATATCTGTCTGCGTACAACTGCACCTCCCGGGCTTCTTGCAGTAATATGCAAATTGTCCCTACACACGCCCCTGCCCCCCGGCCTTCTATGAATGACAGTTATGCTTGCTATTAGGCCCGCTTGCATTGGCTGCCTATATGCTTCCGAGCCCGATTCAAGGTGCTGGTTTTAGCCTATAAAGCCCTACATGGCTTAGGACTGCGATAGTGCGATACTTGATGGAACGCCTCTCCCAAATGCAGTCTACCTGGACACTATGCACAACATCTAGGGCTTCCTCCGATTGCCACCTCTGAGGCTCAGTCAGTGGCAACAAGGAAGAGGGCCTTTTCTGTGGTAGCCCCCCAGTTTTGGAACAAGCTCCCCACTGAGGCCCGCCCGACTGCCCTCTATGCCAAGGCATTTAACAGCTCCGCTCCAAATAGGACATGGGTGGTGGTGGTTGTGTCAGCTTTTCAACAGGGCTATTTGTATTAATTTGTTCTTAGCTATTTAAGCTGTTTCTAAATTTGGTTTTTAAATTTTAGTAGAAGTTTTTTAAATGATGTTTTTATTGGTTGTATTTTATAACTGTTGTAAACTGCCCAGAGAGCTTTGGCTATTGGACGGAATAGAAACAAAACAAACAGACAAACAAATAAATATAATGCTAGAAAAAATGTGACACCACGTTAGCAGGACATAATTCCATGAACTTAGGTCCCATTGAAATCAATGGGAATTGAATGTACACACTGAGAGGACAATAGTTCAGCGGTAGAGCACATGTTTTGCATGCAGAAGAGGTCCCAGGTTCAATCCCCGGCATCTCCAGGTAAAGCTGGAAAAACTCCTGTCCGAAACCCCTGCAGAGCCACTGTCAGACAGTGTGAACAATACTGGGCTAGACGGACCAATGGCATAAGGCAGCTGCCTATGATGTCATCCCTCCCCACCACTTAAGACATAAGTTGTGTCCACCTGACCCTCTTCACTTTCTTCTTACCCAGATGGAAAATGCAGAGAAATCCTTGCTATCAAGGGGTTAACATTTAGATGGGAAGGGGTGGAATGCCAGAAGGATGAAGAGAGAGAGAGCCGAAAATCGCAGCCCACACAGGATAGGGAGTAGCTGCTTTCATGTAAACAGAAAGTCGGGACACAGGCTGCGCTTTGCTGGTAATTGTTTACTAAACAATAGGGTGACTCAGTTACTTAGCAGTGCTGCACATGTCAAAAATGGCTCAACATCCATTCCATCAGCGGCAACCTTCCTGGGCAGGGAAAACATTAAAGAAGCTGCAAATGAAATGTCATGTTGCCTTTATTGTAATATTCCCACTATTCTGAAGGCCCGTAGCTTCTTGGCCAGGCCTGGTATGTTAATGAGCATTGGATTTTGTTTTCTGCCCTAGAGCAGGCTAGACCCGGTTTGAGATGCCACTAGTGTAAAACTGTAAGCTTTGCTGGGCAAGACCAAGCCCCATTTATTCCAGCACCGTTGCTATCCAGTTGCCACTGGGAGCTGACATGTCGGGGGGCATGGAGCTGATGGACTTCCCTTGTTGCTTGTCCTCAGGTTCTAGCCTTTGGAGGTTTATGGTCTTTGTACATGGAGGTCTCATTAAGCTGCTATGGCTAATAGCTGTCAGACCTTATTATCCTCTGTGGATTTTGTCTAATTCTTTTTGCAGATATAATAACCAGCGTCCACCATTAGATCTTGTGGCAGTGCCAGTCATCGACGAGGGGACTGGGGCTTGGGTTAGTCCTGGGTTGTTTATTCAACTAGTCCCAGCCTTAAACCATGAAGTTCCCAGTTCAAGACTTGGCCACCTGTGGTTTTCTTCTCCTAGTGCAAAAATAAATAAATAAATAAATCTGTATGTGCTTAAGTGGTCCCCCAAAGGTTGGCAATATTGGACCATATTGTCATCATCAAACACTAATCACATTGTGCAAAAGGTAGGGAGGCCTTCAATGAAATCCACAAGCCACACCACTTTATCCACCTTCCTCTGCCCCCTGACTGTACCCCAAACATACTTCCTGTAGTTTTCTAAATGCAGTAGCTTCACGTCTTAAGAGCAGTGTTCTCCATCCTTGGGTCGCCAGATGTTTTTGGCCTACAACTCCCAGCATGCCCCAGCCAGCTATGATGGCTGGGGCATGCTGGGAGTTGTAGGCCAAAAACATCTGGTGACCCAAGGTTGGAGAACACTGTTAGAGAGAAGCTTTTGAATGGGGAGCATGGTGCACAATTGAGACACTGGCAGATAATACACACGGGATGTGTGACATTGCTTCAGATCTGCACTGCAAAAGCTGCACATCTAGTTGTGTGCACAACAAGTGCCCCAAATACACAATTCTAGAGTGCAGGAGGAAGATCTGCAGAAGTGAAGGGATGGGTTTGATCACAGTCCTAGGCCTGGCAGGTTTCCTTACAAGAATGCTAGTTGTCGCCTGCCATTCAACTACATCCAAGTGATGGCAGGAGGTGTCAGACTGACAGCTTGAGAAACAGGGAAAACCTAACCCTCCCCTCACTGTAGTTCGTACCAATTTCAAAATCTATTGGCCTGAATGGCACGGCAACACGTTGGGGGGAAAACAGACCCAAACTCTGCTTAAATCTGAGCACCATCTAACACAGTTCTGTATGAAAGAAGCAAACCATCGAGAAAGGGGAAAGGCTACATCATAATAAATGTCTTGATTGTTGCTTAGCCATAAGCCAGAAAGTCTTGTCACTATGCAATGCAGTGGGGTGAACGATAAATTCTAAAAAATTGCTACAAGGTTTACCACCACCTTATAGTGCAGTTGAGGTCCTTGAGCTTTAATCTTTTCCAGGCAGCAGAACTTTAAATCATTCAAATTATGTCCATAGTTGCTGAACAAGAGCAGCTTGCATTCTATGATTTCTGATACAGCGCTCATGCTCACAACTTTTGATCTTAATGGCTCTTGTTGTCATACTCACATACTCTTTGTTGCAAGGGCATAAAATGGCATATAAAACCCCCTTTGCATCACAGTTAGAAAAATAACATCAGGATTTGTGAGCATAAAGAGTTTGTTTTTGCTCTTAGAGCTTTTGGGGTCAATTCTACCCTCCTTGTAATGGCTGGGAAAATTGAAAAAAACATGCACCTAAGGTGCGAGGGGTTAAAGTGACCCCACCGAATGCTGTTCCAAGTCCTTAGTTACTTGTCATGCCTACAGGTGCTTAGTGCAGAACCTGTTCTATCTATTTTGTGTGTGGAAGGAGCATAGAGGGTGAAAAAATACTTTGTCTCTTCCCATAGTAGACAAACTACTCACTTTCCTATTCACACCACCACAAACAGTATCAGGGTTCAAGAGTACCCCACAGGTTTACAAAATCCCTCTACAAACCTGAATTTTTAAAACTTTGTTCCCCGGTTAGAATTTTGTGACTCAGAAACTTTTTGTTTTGTTTTTAATCATAGCTATTCATTTTGTGGCAAAAGTATTAATCTGGCTTTTGGGGTCATTTTGGCCTCAGCTTTGACACTCTGCCACAGTGCCTCGTACCATGTAAGAATGTTACAATGAACACTTGGTGTTCCAAATGAACTAGAAGAGCCTTCCCCAAACTACTGCTCTACAGATGTTTTGAACTTCAACACCTATCATCCCCGGCCAGCCTGGCCAAGGCTGGACTTTAACAACTGATAACCAATAACTTTTTCACCAGGGTGTCATTTGCAAGGGAATTAACTAAGAAAACATTGACTCTGCTTGGCATCTTACAGAAAAGCAAAGAAACTAGAAATCCCCCTAGTATTCCTAGCCTACAAATCCAGACATGTGATGTGAAGAGCAACATTTCTGGGGTTTTTTTGTTTTTTAAAAAATGCAACACTTGTTAGTAATGTACTAAAGTGACTATGATTCTCCTTTCTTCAATGTATAAAGATGTACCGGTAGATAAAGATCTCAGACAATACAGGCCTGTGGCTTATGCTGGCTCAGCTTGTCTGAGCGTGGAAAGCTAAGCAGGGTCGGGCCTGGTTATTACTTGGATGGGAGACCCCTCCTCTAGTTTCCTGCATTGAGCAGGGGCTTGGACTCGATAGCCTTGTAGGCTCCTTCCAGCTCTATGATCTATGAAATCTATGAAACATTACTATATGGTAAGATTAAAGGTGGTGTAGACACCTGTGACCAGATGATCTCCTCCACGTACACTTCCAAATGCATTTATTTTTCTTTTGTTTATTAATGGCATTTGTATCCCACCTTATAACAGAAAGTTCTCTGAGGGCGCAATCCTATGGCCAGCTCGACAGAGTCTAGATGGCCATAGGAAAGGTCGGAGTCCCAACTCCAACCTTGGGAATGCACTCCGAGGTCGGAGCTCGGACTCCAACCTCGGAGTGCCCTCCCACTGCCCTCGCAGCCAGCGTGGGAAGAACTGCGCCGGCTGTGGCTCCTAGGTCGGTTTGTGGGCAGGGAGGGGGGTGGGGCGGGGAGGAGACAGGCTCTGCTGCTGGAATATGATGCATCCTGGCAGCGGCTCAGCCTCTCCTCCTCGCGAGCCAGGGCAAAAGACTTAGACTGCTGAAATCGGCCGTCTAAGTCTTTCTTTTGCAGGGCGGGAGGAGTGCGGAGGCAACCTTCGCCTCCATGCTCCTCCTGCCCTCCATTGGATGCCCATGACCCTCCAAGTTCAGAGGGTTATGGGCAGCCACACTAGATTGTGCTCAGGGCCGGATTAAGATAGGGGCTATTGGAGCTGCAGCTCCAGGCCCCTACCACAAAATAGGCCCACAGGCCCGGCAGCACCCACTCGCCCGAGCCGCGCTGCCGCCTGCTGCCACTGCCGCCGCTGCCGCACTTGCCCTTGAATCTCAGCTACTGTCCGTCTGCAAACCTGCAAAGCCCAATTCTTGGCACCCTTGAAACCGCAGCGACACTTCCAGTTCCTCAGCGAACACAGCCTCTTTGGAGAGCACCCGAGCAAAGATATGGGACCAGGGCATCTATGGCTGTAGAGCAGCTCCTCTCGCTCTGCGCTAGGCAGCTGCCTGATGCTCAAAGGGAGCCGGAAGTCTAGGCTGTGTGTGTTTCATTCAAACCCCCTTTCCTATCTCTATGGTCCATAGAGGGTGCGCTTGGAAATTGGCCTCCTCGCGAGTTTTCCCGGGCAAAGTGCTGAAGCGCAGCAGGGATTCCGGGTGCAGCACTTGGGTGAGAGCAGGAACAAGGCTGGGGGGTGGGAGACGACCGCTTCCCGGAGGGGCTTCTCAGTGCAAGCTGCTGCAAAAGGCTCCCGGACCTGCAGTGTTTGCAGTGCCCGCCGCTCCTCCTGCCTTCCAAATTGAGGAATTTGCAAGTAAAAAAGGAAGAAAAGTTAATGTGTAATTTTATTTTAATCTACCAGCTTGATTCATTTAGTTTAAATGCAGGTTAGAGTTCAGTGAATAACCTGTTTGTGTGTTTAAAACTAGTGGTTGCTATTTATTTCAAGAGTTACTCTCTGCACCATAATCATAACGCAGGCTGTATTGATTATGATGCTTAATAATAATAATAATAATAATAATAATAATAATAATAATAATAATACTTTAAGGAACAAATTTTTATGAGCCAAACATCATACACTTATATTTAAATTGTTTATATGGTTTATGTTTATTTAAAAATGGTTGTTGTGAATGTTCTATTTATAACGGTTTTATTGAGTTAACAAGCTTATTGTTTACAAAAAAAGAAATATTTTCAATATGTTTCTGTTTTGGCACTTTAATGGTAATTAAAATATTTAATTTGTTTTAATATAAAATTGCGTCTTCATTTTATTTATTTCCATAAAAAGGCTCACCAAAATCCTCAGCACCAGGCCCATAATGCTCTTAATCCGGCCCTGATTGTGCTGTGAGAGGCTTGTAGTAAATATAAAAACAAATGGTGTGTATTTTTCAAATATCGTGGGAATTGCTTGTTTAAATGCCTATACTGTTTGAAAGTTGAACAATCTATATGGATGTGAACTTCCCGACATGTGGCTTTTCCTCATAGACGTAGGTCTAGAGTATATTAAATTTTAGGTTGAGCCTGGGAACATAACCAGCTGGCCTGAGATGTCGAGAGATGTCGAACTGGTAGAGCCTGCCACTGTTCTGTCACTAGTGTCATCTCTGCGGTAGATAGAATGACAGAAAATCCCAGCCATGATGAGCTTCATGCAACTATTTCCTCTGTCCTGTTGATGCAGCTGTGGAATGTGGAGATTGTGTATAGGGCTGCTCAGGTAGCATGCGCAAGGACTGTGAGGTTTGTCATTGCAGTTACCATTTATTTACAATTCATGATTATTGCACTTGTATATCTATGCAACTATTATAATTATGTTAAATGTATACTATTGGCACAATATGTTTCTTATGTTTTAAAAAGACCTGTGGGGTCATTCAGACCCTGCATACCATTTATGTAGACATTTTGTACTTTGTATTGTGGGGTATTATTGACCACAATGCCTAACATGCAACTATATTGTTTTACTGGAAAAGGGAAGGTCTCAATAAAGACATGATTTTTAAAAATATGGAAATGGTGTCATGCTTAATAACTTTCACCGGGTATTTTATTTGTATGGCTTTTGTATGGATTTGACCCCAATACAATATTGGAACAGTCATATTTTTTTTTCTATCGATGATGGAGGGTTAACTATCTTCACTGGATAAGGCAAATAATTGTTCTGCTTTCTCCCACCTTTTTTGTGCTGTAACATCTATGCCTGGGGCAAGCTCCCACTTCTACACACTCCACTGGGAACCAGTACTGGGAAGAACAATTGCAGAGCTTTGGGACTACTGCTACTAAAATGTCAAGTTCTCACTGTTCAGACAGAATAGATATTCTCAGCCAGGTGTTTTGGACTATAAGTCTCAACATTCCCGACCACTGGCCATGTTGGCTGGGGCTGATGGGAGTTGAAGTCCAGAACATCTGGAAGGCATCAGGTTGTGGAAGGCTGAGATAGACTCTTCTTCCTCAATGCTGTTGTACAAATACCCGGCTTGGCTGCTACAATCCAGTCTCATATGTCTCCAATATTCTCTCCCCCAACAGTAATATTCAATGGCTACATGTGCTTTGCTGTGCTAGGCTTTAGGCAGGCACACAGCCAATGAAAAGAAATGGTGCCACTCCAGCCTTCTGCCTTTACTGGCCATCTGAGCAAGCCATCTATTTTTTTCATCTCCCATCAAGAAAACATGGTTAATAATTATTCCATACTGAAAGGAAAACATTACCTAACCGAACATTATTATAACGGCTGCCAAATCATACATGATCTTTACAGCCAATTTGGTATCCCTGTTCAGGTTGCACCTCGGGCAGGCAGGTGCTCTTTTAGTCTCATGCCGGTTATACTACTACATCTTCTGAAATGTTTAGGAAGTCAACGTATCCCCTCACTTTTGGGCCCTTGTTCCTTCCTTCAATACACTGCCATTACCCTTTCTCGGGAAACTGAGAAAAGAAACTTTCACGCAAGTGATTCACTTGCTACACACAGAGAGAGACTAGGTTCAGACAACATGATAACCCACACTCAAGGGCTGAATATGGGTTGAGTGTGGGTTGTCAGTCATTGAACTGTGGGTTGTTGTTGAAATGTGGGTTATTGTGTTGTCTGAACCCAGCTGTGCTAGCAAGCCATGGCTTGTTAACTACAAGCAACCCATGAAGAGAACCCATGGTTTATAGCTGGGTTGTGAACTGTGGGTTGTTCACCATGGTTTGTTATCTTGGCTGGGTTCAGACAACACGATAACAACAACCCACACTCAACCCATACTCAACCCTTGAGTGTGGGTTATCGTGTTGTCTGAACCCAGTCAAATACATACACACACGGCTGGTTTTTCAGAGCACATGACTCCACTATTGTACCTGCCTCACTGGTTCAAGTCCAATTTAAAATACTGGTCACTAGCTTTAAAGCCATAAATGGCTTGAGGCCAGGGTACTTAAAGGACCATCTACTCCCACATGATCTTGACTGCCCACTTAAATGGCTGGGGAGGCCCTGCTCTGAGTCCCGCCACTGGCAGACATGTGTTTAGTGGGCACAGATGAGAGGACCTTCCCTACTCTGGTGCCCAAGCTGTGGAACACCTTGGGGATCAGGCGGACTGCCTCCCTCCAAGGCTGACTGCCTCCTGATGATGGTTAGGCAAGACTATTTCATTCGTTGGTATAGGAGAGGGGTGGAGAACCTCTGAGTCATGGGCCAAATCCAGGGAGCATGGTCATTCCCAAGATGACCATGCTCCCTTTCTTGGCCACACCCCACTTCCCCTGACCACTGCTCATTGGGTGATTTTCCAGTTTTTGAACGTTCCCCCCTCCACCCTCATTCAAAGAGATAGAAATGTATCTAATGCATCAAGGTTAGTTATTGGCAGTAAGAGATTTAAGCTAAAAATGCTAGTATTTTTGGTGTTTCTGCCCCTTCCACCCCTTTAACTTTTGGCCGTGCTGTTTTCAACTTTGGCCCTGCCCACCACTGGAATGAGCCCCCCCACACACAAACACACCGAGAGCTTCTCCAAAAATGGACAGATGGGACATTTCTAAAACAAACCACCCAACCCACCCACAGTCTATTCTTCTGCTTCTTCCCTGGCTGCTCTTTCTATGTATTTGTTTCAAAATTGTTGTTAGCGGCCTTGGGTGCCTCGATGATGGGTTGTTTTAAATAAGCAAGCAAACAAACAAACAGAGAGATAAATACTTATAGGTTTTTAGAAAAATCAATGGGGGAGGGAAATCCCTCCCTTAAAAAAAGAAGAAGTTTGCAATGAAGTCATCTATGTAAAAACTGAGAGGAGATATACCCAAATTCATCTGATAATCAATCCTTACCATGTGTGGGCACTCGCTAGCTGCTGCAAGCAGTGGCAGAGCGACAAATATAGCAAAACCGAAAAGCAAGCTACAATGAAAAAGGAGAGAAAAAAAATCTTTCACTGACCATCTGTGAAAACAAGGCATGTGGCCATTAAATGCAGAGGCCATAAATATGCTGAAATGCGAAGAACCAAATGGCAAAAAGAAAGAGAGAGAGAAAGAAGAAGAAGAAGAGGGAGTAAGTTCTAAGCTGAAAACAAATCAAAATATTTAAGGCTGAGGAAAAAACAAGTCCGATCTTGGTACTATATCAACTTGACATCTATTTTCATTATTATGATCCTTTTTCTTTCTCGTCAAGGAAAATGCAGTGAGAGGTGGGGGAAAGAATGGAACTCTCTCTATACAGTAGCTGTTCAAATAAGCTGCCCTTTTGATGTGAACAATCCCATGAAGGCCGCTGATTGGATGTACTCAACAGTTGACGTTCGGTATGATGGATGGGTGATGACATAATACCCACACGCCCTGTTGACGTGTTGTTACAAGCTGTCTGGTCACTGTTGATAGCATTAATGTGAGGCAGACTGTACACTTCACCACCACCCTCTACCCCTGTTCAAATCCCAAGGCCTGTTCAGACATTACTGGTCCCAGGAAGACCTTTGTCCATGTAGGCTACTGAATTGCATCCAAAGAGAAATTGTATGGCAAATCTGGGTGTTCTCAATAGATGGATTTTGGGGGAAGCTCAAGGAGTTTGAGTAAGAGGAGCAGAATTTCTCAGGGTAGGGGAGAGATCCTCACATTTTTGGGTGGGGAGGGACCATAGTTCAGTGGTGAAGCACACATGCATTGGTAGGGCCCATTTGTGCCTTCCAGAATATTAAAACATATTGGTTTATAACCTTAGGTTCAACATATGAGGTCTTCCTCCGAGTGCCACCTCTGAGGGAGGCTTGGATGGTGGCAGCAAAGAAGAGGGTCTTCTCAGTGGTGGCCCCCTGATTATGGAATGATCTCCCCACTGAGGCCCGCCTGGCACCAACTATGTTATCCTTCTGGTGCCAGGTTAAGACTGCCCTCTATGCCGAGGGATTTAATGGTTTTCAATGGCATATGAGGGGCTTATGTCAGTGGTTTTTTTCTCTTAACAGGTCTAATTTATTAAACATGTTTTAATTGTTCAAATGGTTTTAATTTCTGTTTTAAATTTTGTATTGAATTTTTATACTGTTTTTATTGTATTTGTATTTTGTATTGTCTTTTATATTGTTTTGCATGAATTGTAAACCGCCCAGAGAGCTCTCACTATTGGGCGGTATAGAAATGAAAATGAAAATGAAAATGAGAATGAAGATGATGATGATGATGATGATGATGATGATGATGATAATAATAATAATAATAATAATAATAATAATAATAATAAGTGCACCGTATTTGCAAATTGCAAAAGTGGTGATGGTGGGGAGGGAATTTGACTGAATATTTTCTGACTCCCCTGAAATTCTTCAACACTTTGAAGGGAGTCCCAAAAAGAAAATTCTCAGGTCTTGTACCAGGTGTGAATGCTGTCGATGGAAGACAGACCACGGGGGTGAAATTAAATCTATGTTCTAGCCAATGTACGTTTTGCATTCATATTTGAGACTGACTTAAACATGAAGAAATGTAATGCTTGTAAGTGAAAACGCCTATCAGATTGCACCATAAGCGAGCGAGAGCAGTTGATGAAATAACGGTAAGATGGAATTAGCTGCCATCTGTTCCGGTGGTACAGCAGAAGGTTCCTGCAAGTACGCCATCCCCTTGTCCCTGGCCTTGGATATAGTCACCATATAGCCGTTCTATTAGTGGAACAGTCAAGCTGAGGCAGAATGGTCCCTAGGTTGAACTGCGGGTACTCTGTGCTGAACAAAATGAAAATTCTGCACCAGCAAATTTGAATTCTGCAACCTGCATACATTAGGCAAATTAACACATGTTTTTGCATACTTGATTCTGCTTCTGGCAGCCAAATACCAAAAATGACCAAGTTCCAAAAATAACCCATGGGAACAGGTCTAGGAGAAAGGAAGCTCTTGTAAAACCAGGGATCTTAATATTGTTTTACTCGCTTCCCAAAGTCCTAATCACCTTTTTTGCTCAAGAAGACACCGCTGTGGCATCTTAAAGAGTTAATGCTGCTTGTTTCCATCCGTCAGGCAGCCGCAGAGGCATCAGGAGAGCATGATGGATGCAAAATTATCACAGGGCTGCCACCCGATACACTTCCTGCCATTTGTAACCAGCGCTGGAACTGACATGCTTTTTTTCATTATTAAACATCCACATTAAGTCAACATTGGTCACTGTCATTTCAAGTCTGGCGCACTATTTAAGGGGAAAGTGGGCGTCTGGGGAGGATGAAGTGCAGTGCGTGTGTTTGGGGGCGGGGGCGGGATTGAGAGGGAGAAGCAATCTGTATCTTGGTCTCTTTAAGCTCCCAGGAATAAAGCCTGGCTTCTGTGTTGGAATAAATTGTTGTTGCGTGGGGATCTTTTGTTGTGATGCTCCAGCCAACAAGCTATGGTGCACATCTTTTTGGAAAAGGGATGCAAGAAAGGATAAAGTGATGCAAATAAAAACAAGGGCCGAGGCGAAGGGTGAAGAACTATTTAGAAATGAGTGCATTCCCTTCGGTGGCTGCATTCTATAAAGGAAGGTGGAAATCCACTTTTCACTCAACGTGGTGCTGCCACCAAAAAGGTCCCTGTGTTGAGTTCTCGCCTCCAGCGTTCAGGGTCCCTTACCCCATGGCATGATGAAATCATCTTACGTTTCCACAACCCATTGCATGTCCCGGCCCCATTCCACCTCATTGATCTGCTGCTGCTGGGGACATGGAAACATACAATATGATGATCTGGCGACACAGCATGTGATCTTACACATTATGGAAGGGGGGGGGGAATTGACACAGGGAGCCATTTTGCTGGTAGCCCCTTGTTGAAAACAACATTAGTTCTACTGTACCAGAGTGGATGTTGTATGTGCACAGGTGTGTGTGTATGAAAGAAATAGATGACTTGTTCAGATGATATCACCCCTGTGCTTGCACCTGGGACGAATTATGCCTAGGTTTAATTTGGGAGATCCTGTTTGTCTTCTATGTAAGCATTCAAAAAGTGACAAAATTCAGAATTCAACATTCTGAAAATCCCAGCTTCGGGGGGGGGGTTGTTTAAAAAGAAAAGCAAGTTATGGGTGCAAAGATAGGGTTGAAAGTATGTAGACAATGCCTGGTGAAGTCTCAGAAGCTGTGGGGTGGGTGGGTGGGAGGGGAACTCAGTAGGATTATTAGTCATTAGGAAGTGGGGTTTTAGTGGCCTCCTCCCAATGACTAAAAGAAACAGAATGAATCGCACAAATTAAGGGAACAAATACAAGTGCGTACAATTTATACAGATCACAGAATTTTGTTTTTCCTGATTTTTAATTCTGGTTTTTACGTTTGAAACACACAGAGGGTATGCAAAGTCTTGACCCTATAGAGACCCCTTGAATTGCACAGAATTTTACATCAGGCAATATGGAAAGGCAGAACATTCCCAGATATAGAGAGGGCAAGGTGACATAGCTCTAATGGTGCCCAGGCATTATTCTCTCTGGGTGTTAATCTGCACTATTGGAAGCAAGCATTATTATTTTTTGAAAAAGTTATTTTTGTTTAGATACAGCAAGTCTCAAGTTATAATTAACTGGAGGTGACAATTATAAATACAACTGTGTCCCCAGGTTACCAAGAAACCAGAAAAACACAAGCCATGCACATGTTTCTCTCTTTGGTTGAAACTCTTCCAAGAAAAGTAGAGAGATTTTAAAAATAAGCTTTATTGCCTCTTCAATTAAAATACATTTCAATCCAAGCAGCATTCATTATGCACATGTATATAAAATGACAAGATTCCCCCCCCCCAACCCCCTGAAGTAGGGCTAGTGATTACGAGGATCCAGCTTAAGGCAAGCTAGAAAAGTCTTATTTACAGTTCTCTTCTGAAAAGGAACTACATTTCTAGTTTGGTCATATACCACGGGAGGCATTCCAGAAATAATGCTCTCAACCAAATACCTTAGCCATATGTGTTTTCTAGATAAAATGATGATGTTGATGGTAGTGTGCAGTTGCTGTTGTTGATTTATATAGTGACAACAATGTAGATGGAAGTTTATGGAGCTTCGTAAGTGAACATCTCCAAGTCCCTGCCCCCAGAGAGCTTACAGGCTAAATTTCAACACTGGGGAATTCAAGAGAAAGGGAGGGGGAAGGAGAGACAAGGGTAGTGAAGGATGAACATGAGCAAATACAGTTGTGGATTTTTAGGGTTTGTTTTATGTGGGGATAGCAGTTAAGGAATCAATTCACAGAAAAGACAGGTTTTGCTGAGGGATTTAAATCCTCTCTGAAAGCTAAGTTAATTTCTGAACAAGCTGAGTCAAAAACACAAAACAGCCTCCAGTTGCAGGTTAGTCTTCCAGTTACCAACACCAAATGGGCCTATGGGCATCTGATTCCAGTCGGAAAGCATCCCAGGAAGCCATGCAAGCTGCACCGCCCTCCGAGCCATCAAGGTGGTGCCCTGTGGAATCTGACCATCTTATGGCTCTGATTGGTTCCCATCTAGCTTCTAGCTGTCTTCAGTTGGACACAGCGCCCCACATAAACTTTCCTCTTCAGACTGGGCCAGAGACATAGAAAGCTGCCTTCAGGCTATTTATCCATCTAGTTCAGTATTACCTGCACTGACTGGCAGCAGTCCTCCAGGGCTCCAGACAGGGATCCTTCCCAGTCCTAGCTGGAGGTGCCAGGGATTGAACCTGGGGCCTTTTGCATGCCAAGCATGTGTTCTATCACCGAGCTATGGCCCTTCCCCATGGCACTCCACCTGAGACCTGGCTGCTGCTGCTGCTTCATCAGATTCCCCTTGGCTCCTGCTGCTGTACTTGCCTTGATACTGCTATCCCTTCTTACATTCCCTATCTCTGCTTGCCTGTGCAAGAACTCCTGCCCTGGAGGAGAGAGAATGGGTGGGAGTGAAGTCTCAAGGAGGCCCAGATCACCTGGCAGGATATAGCCAAGGTACCTCCCGCAGGGAGAATGAGACTGGAGATGACAGTTTTTAAGAGAGCATAAGCTAGTATAATAGAGGCATTGTTGCTCTTGGTGTTGCATGCCCACATTTTGTTTGTCTCATTATCATCGATGGTCAAACAGTTCTGGCAGGTTTTGGAACTGTCAACACCTGTGGAGCCTATGTAACCTCGGCTAGGGGTAGACACAACCATTAGCTTTTGCTCTGAAGAGTTTTGTCAGAGTGTGGTGTGACGTAACCCCTTCTTCCCAGCCTACGGTCCCTCAAGAGCGGGTCTGCCTTGGCTTCAGCCTAGTCACGGCATTCTCACCTATCTCAGGCTTCTTCCTTGAACAATTACTATTGTACTCTTTTGGGTCGGGAGCATAAATGGTGGGTGTGATATGCCCTTGATCAGTTCCTCCTTATTTTTAAATCAAAAGTGGCGTCATGAGTCAGGTACAGACTGAGTGTAGCGGAACTAAAAATAATTTATTAAGTTTACAGTAAATAAACGTTATGAGATTTGTTTTTAAATGTAATGTCCTTGTTCTTAGCTACGTGTTGCTTTAGCTTCCTTTCTTAATCCAACCCAAGGCATAAAACCAGTCCTCCCTGGCCCCAGGAGATGCTTTATATTTTCCTCTCCGACAGCCCAAAAAACCCAACTCTTCACAAACCCCCTTCCTCTCCAGCCCCCCTCCCAACAACATTCTCCTTAACCAATCACACAGCACCAGGCACTCAGCCATTCACGAAGTTCCATACATTCTCACACTCTCTCCAGACAACCTTCTATGCATGGAAACCCATATTACACACAAAAATAAATCTATGGGGCAATTTTGCCACATGTGGAATGAACCCATTCTGCTCCAGAGTGAATGATGGCATCCCGCTATGGGGCAATTTTGCCACATGTGGAATGAACCCATTCTGCTCCAGAGTGAATTATGGCATCCCAAATAGATGTCATACAGAGAGTCTTACTGTGGCTAGGCATTTCTCCCTGTGCTCTGAGGTTGTAGGTAAGGTGAAACAGGGTGAGTAGGCCTTTCCTCACATGGCTACCTGCAACCCTTTAGCTGAGGAAAGAACCTGGAACCTTTTGTATGTGTTCTACCATTGACCTACTGGACATTATCTTAGAAGCACACATATGGACAGATACAGTCCCCCCTTTTGCCTCTGAAATGGCCCCCAAATTTGGTCCAAAGCTCCCTTCGGAGAACGTTTGGTCCACCTTTACACTCTCAATGCAGCCTAACAACCTGCATTCCTATTTTCTCTGGTTCCAGGTCAGGATCTGTCTGTGGACATCCCACTCACCCTTGCAAAGTTTTGCTGGCCTTATCAAAAGTCTGTTAGCTTCCCTCAAAATTCCTCTGATCCTTTTGCCTAAGTGCAAATCTCAGACGTTTGCTGATGGGGTGGGGGGTGGGGAGAAACTCGGTGGCAGCTTCCCTTCTCTCGGCACACAACCCTGAAAGGGGATCTCCCTACCCTGCTCCCCCTCCGAGATGATGGAACGGAACGAGCAAGGGAGACAAGGGGAGACGGAGCCTCGGCAATCGGAAAGTGGCAGACTAAAGTGAACGCAGATGAAGGCTGTAGCTCCTGTTACTTAATCAAAAAGGCTGAAGCGGAGTCACCAGGGCCGGCGCAAAGTCATGTGTTACAACAACAGCTGATCTGTATTAAAGAAGATTAACTCACAGTGCCACGGCGGAGGGCCCTGGATTATTTTATGTACTTCCCCTGCCATACAAGCCGTCAGCACAATTACTGCCCTCCGAAGTGAATGACTGATCTGTAACCACAGCTAAACAGCAGGCTGCTTAGGGGCCTGGCCTGCTTCATGAAGATGAATTTCCATACCATCAAAGCGCTTTTAATGGGCTCCCTGATCCCAACCACAAGGCCCCGCTTTGCAAGTATATAGAGCTGGGGATGAAGGCTTCCTGTCCAAAAGGATTTGGTCGGTTGTCACTTGACAATTCCCAGCTAGCACAGGGGAGGGGAGGTGGGGGGGTGGGGGGGGACAGTAGAGGAGAGATAGGTAGACTTGTCTCTGGTTTGGAGGATTAAAGAGAAAGAGAGAGAGAGAGAGAGAGGAGTACAGATGCTTTCTGAATGCAACTAACTGCTGTATCCACAGCTGAATTCAATGCGCTTAACAAATAACGGCAATTTAGCTTTGCTCGCGAGGAATAGCTCGAGTCACTTTGCATTAGCATCTGGCTGAGTGTTAAAGTCATTTCTACATGGGGAGCAGAGAAAAGGAATTTCTGCTCCGAGCATCCTTTCAAGAATGCTTAAATATTTGAATATAAATTCCTTTGTGCTTGTGATCACTTCGTCTTATATCTGACACTCCACTTTCTCCCCATGTGGTACCATTCTCTCCCTCCCCACTTCCTTTCTGGTGCTCTTCAATCTGTAACACCATCAACATCCACTCTTCATCATTCTCCTCCTCCCCGCCTGCTCCCCACTCTGGCCCTCCCACACAAGCAAAGCTTCCCTTTATTCCCCTAAAACAGATCTGATGTAGTGATAGACACCTATTACGCTGAGCACTTTTTTCCTTCTTCTTTCCTTTTTCTTTTGGTCTTCGATTATCCTCTCTGAAAAATGCCTGAAATTGCAGCAATCTCTCTTTATTTTACAGTTGGGGGTTGCTCACGTAGCACACTTCACCTGTGGGTTGGCTCATGGGTAGGAGGTCATCGCCGAGTTTGCCGGGAGCATAAAAGAAAGCGGGCAAGCTATGGAAGAGAGGGGTGGTGCTTCCCTCTGTAAAATCAAGAGGTGATTACCGTCTCCCTCCTAAAATGGGCCACGTAAGAAGGGACACAAGAAGGGCCTTGCTGGACCAGACCAAGGTCCATCTACATCATAGTTGTTGCTCAGTTTCTATAAGAGATGCCAGGAAATTTGTTTGGAGGTTACACTCTCTAATTTAAAAGCTGCCCCACCCCACTCCCAATCCAAGATGTGTTTTGGGGATGGTGTCTGTGTATAGGGTGGCCACTTTTAAGTCACCCCAAAAAGAGGACGAAAGAGAACATCAATATGGATAAAATGTCCATATGCAAATGAATATGTATAGATGCAAATTTAGAAATAATACCTATGATTTAAATAGAAATACAGTACTACATCTCTCTATAGTGGAGAAGCCTGATTAGGTGACCTGTATGCTTGCTCAAACTGCTATCTGGGTACTAACGGTGGATGAACAACGCCAAGCCCGTGTTCTCCCTCCTTATAATTCTTTGACTTGAAACGAGACTTAGCCTGGACAGCACATCACAGAGAAGACAACGTCAAATAGAGGGTTGTCCTCTCTGACAGCTCTCCAAAATAGAAGGCTGTCCTCTGTAAGTAGGACACCTGGCCTCCCTAGTTGTGTGGGTTACCCAGGGTCAAAATGATAGTGATGATAAACGCATGACCAATGCCAAAACCGGGATCTGCAGATCTAGTTCCCCCCTCTGTAATATCTAGTCGGCCTTTCCATGTGTCATGGACCTTCTGTGTCAGGGCCGTCCAATGACACGGAGCAGGGAAATACAGACTGTGGTGACATCAGGGGTGGTGCTAGGTACCAAAAAGATCTGGGGCTCAGGCCCACAGGACAACAACAACAACAAAAATGCACAAATTTACATATACTAATTTACATATGCTCTAAAGTGTGTGTGTGTGAATGTGTGTCAGTCTGTAAAGGACCCTGTCTTCTAAGGACACCCCTATTTGTAAAAAGGGATGTATGGACAGGGGAGAGGAGGGCATCTGATTTCAGAAAAAAAAAACCCAGGCAGAAAGATTTAAGTGGGGGGCAGCAGGAGGTAGGATGTGCCGATATTCGGAAGTCTGGCTCGTTTCAGCTCGCTGGACTTCCTGCCTGCTTCCGACCCGATGATCGGAAGAGAGCCGAGTCGGGGGTTCTCCGTGGACTTCCGCCTCTAAGACGGGCTGCAATTTGTACATCTTTCTTTAAACACTAAAGAAATTTGCACAAATTGTGTAAAGTTGCTCAAGTTGTGTAAATCTACGCAATTTGTGTAAATTGGGGCATTTTGTATGTTTTACACAAATAAGCACCGGAAAAGCACGTGGATCTAGCACAATCTGAGCAAATTGCCTTAGCGTTTAAAGAGAGATGCACAAACTGTGGCCCGTCTCAGAGACAGAGGTCTGTGAGCTGGCTCAACTCGCTACATAGCGGGTCGGCGCCAGTGCAGGGCTGGCAAAATGGAATCTAGGGCTATAGTCTGCCACTGCTTACTGGAATGGAAATGCTGTGGAATCCTGTTGGGCTTAAATGGCATGGAATTCCCAACATCACACATCTCCACCCCTCTCCCTTGTCACATTGGATGCCCTCGACTCATGGAGGGTTATGTCTGAAGAGGAGAGCCTCCTGTATCATGGAGGCTTTCCACGCAAGCCAGAACGCTGGAGCGCCCTCCCTCCTAGTGTGTTTTATCTATACCCGGGTAAGAGCAAGCCTGAATAGGTATAGATAGATCCCTGTTCATGGGACCATACAGGGATGCTGTGGCGTAGTGTTTAGAGTGTTCAACTGGGACTGGGGAGACCTGAATTCAAGTCCCCCATTTGACCATGAAGCTCACTGGGTAACTTTGGGCCAGTCACTGACTCTCAGCCTAACCTCACAGGGTTGCTGTGAGGATAAAATGGAGAGGAGGATCATGTATATGATGCCTTGGGCTCCTTGGAGGAAAAGGCTGGATATAAATTTATTTTAACAAATAAATGCATCAATAAATTCTGAGTGCATGGCAGGGAGAGTGCCCTGGACCTCCATTGATTCCTCTGCACTGAGCTGATGAATATATGGGGGTGGGGGCTGCCAACATCTCCCCCCCCCCGCCATCTACACATTCTTTATCCTGTTGAAAATAAAACTGCCAAGATCATACTCCTTTTATACAAATATATAGTGTGACCATAGAGTGCTGCTGCTGTCTGCAGGTGCTGCCTGCTGCCACTACCAAGAAGGACCTCAAGGGCAGGGGTGCAAAACCTCGGGCCCAGGGGCCAAATTTGGCCCACTGGTGATCCCCAGAATGCCATACCTCCTGTCCCTTTCCCCCAACCACCAGTTGTTTGGTCATTTCCCAGCTTTTGTGCAGTTCCCCTCCCCCCCCCCTATTCTCCCCTTATACAAATCTATGGTGCGACCACACTTAGAATACTGTGTACAGTTCTGGTCACCACACCAAAAAAAGAAAAAGGAAGTTGTAGAATTGGAAAAAGTGCAGAAAATGGCAACTAAAAATGATTAAAGGGCTGGAGCAACTCCCATATGAGGAAAGGTTACAATATCTGGGATTGTTTAGCTTAGAAAAAAGGCAAGTAAGGGGAGACATGATAGAGGTGTACAAAATTATGCCTGGTCTGGAGAAAGTGGACAGGGAGACATTCTCCCCGCCCCCTCTCATAATACTAGAACCCAGTGGGGTCATCCCATGAAGCTGATTGGTGGGAGATTCAGGACAGATAAAAGGAAGGACTTCTTCACACTGCATATAGTTAAACTGTGGAATTCACTTCCACCAGATGTAGTGATGGCCACCAATATGGACGGTTTTAAAAGGGGGTAAGTTAAAGATTCATGGAGGAGAAGGCTATCAATGGCTACTAGTCCTGATTGGCTATATGCTACCTGAAGTATCCGAGGCAGTATGCTTAGTTATGTACACCAGTTGCTGGGGGAAATGGGCGGGAGGGTGCTGTTAGATTCATGTCCTGCTTGTGCGATCCCATGGGCAGCTGGTTGACTGAGAATGCTGGACTAGATGGACCCTTGGTCTGATCTAGCATGGCTCTTCTTATGTTCTGTTTGGTCACACTGATATGCAAATCTGGAACACTGAGATGGAATCAACATTGCACATATGAACCCCAATGCCTGAGTTCCTCCCAACTGGACATTTATCATACAGATATGATATTTTATTGTAAGAGCACTTTCAGGATTCTCGCTCCCTTCCCCACAACCTGGCTGACAAAGCTCCATTTCCAATGTTATGAAAGTGGCAGAGAAAGGCAGCAGTAAGTCTATTTGCACACTCAGCAAGGGGCAGGAAAAGCCAGTACTGTGAACATTCACAGGGGAGTCTCGGGGGGTGGGGGAGGAATACAAGAAAACTCAAGGAAATTACAGACTATCGCTTACTGCGGAAGACAGCAGAATCATGGCTTTGTTGGGATTTTTTAATTATTACTTCAGACCTGAGTTCTAATTCTTTCTTGTCCATGAAGTTTACAGGCAGTCTTGGGTGAGTGACTATGTCCTTTAGGCGATGTCTCGTTTTGCTAAATGAGGACTATTTTAAGTCAGGACTCCATGATCTTCGCTTTCATTTAAGCTTGTGGGTTGGGCTTCCCATAGACATTCTGTTGGCCACTATGAGAAGCAGGAATCATTGGTCTCATCCAGCAGAGCATTTCTTATGTTCTTATGTCAGCTCAGTCAGTACAACCTCTGCAAGCACCAATGCAGAGATAATACTGGCTGGGGTTAAAAAGGGAGCCAGACATAAGATCACACACTCCAGCTGACAGTATTCTTACATTTATATTCCACCCTTCCTCCGAGGAGCTCCTGATGATCTCACCCCCTCATCATTCTATCCATACAACAACCCAGAGAAATGGCTGAGAAATGGAGACTGGCCCAAGGTCACACAGTGAGCTTCAAGGCGAAGTTGGGATTTGAACTTGGGTCGCCCCAAACTTAGTCCAACATTTTACGACCCTGTCAGTATTTATTTATTTATTTCTTGTATTTGGGATCTGCCCCTTTGCCTTTGGCCACACCCTTTTTGCCTTTGGTCCACACCCATCACTGGAATGCAGCGCCCAAGAGCTTCTGTGAAACGGAATTCGGATCTTGGGCTGAAAGAGGTTCTGCTGCACCCCTGTCATGCTGCCTTTGATACTAGTGGTAATAGATAGCCGTGATGAGGCATAGCCATTGATAAACGTATCCTTCACGAATTTGTCCTCCAAACCCATTTTTAAAGCGATCTCCCATTTTTGCTCCCCTGCAAATGATATTCAGAGGCAGGCTACTGGAATTGAAAATAAAACGGCCAAGATCATACCGCCCTTATACAAATCTATGGTGCAACTCCACCTAGAATACTGTGTACAGTTCCGGTCACTGCACCTAAAAAAGGATATTGTACAGTTGGCTAAAGTTCAGAAAGGGGCAACTAAGATGATCAAGGGGCTGGAGCAACTCCCCTGTGAAAAAAGGTTATAGCAGCTGGGATTACTTACCCGGTAGCTTAGAAAAAAGGAGAGTAACGGGAGACATGATAGAGGTGCACAGAATGATGAATGGTGTGGAGAAAGTGGACAGGGAGACATTTTTCTCCCTCACTCATAATACTGGAACCCAGTGGAGTTATCCCATGAAGCTGATTGCTGGGAGATTCAGGACAGATAAAAGGAAGTAGTTCTTCACACAGCAGATAGTTAAACTATGGAATTCACTTCCACAAGATGTAGTGATGGCCACCAATTTGGATGGCTTTTAAAGGGGGTAAGTCAAACTCATAGAGGATGAGGCTATCAATGGTTACTAGCCCTGATTGGCTATATGCTTCCTCCAGGATCAGAGGCACTGTGCCTATGTACACCAGTTGCTGGGGAACACAGGTGGGAGGGTGCTTTTGCACTCATGTCCTGCTTGTGGGATCCTGTGGGCAGCTGGTTGGCCACTGTGTGAACAAAATGCTGGACTAGATGGCCCCTTCGTCTGATCCAGCAGGGCTCTTATGTTCTTATGTTCTGGACCTGGAGGTTTCACATAGGTAGCCATCATGTCTAGTAGCCTTGGATTGAATTACCTGTATCTTTCATGAATTCTTTCAAACTGGTTTAAAGCCACCTTAGTGATGGGCGGTCACTACATCCTTGAATTATTTCATCCTGCCGGTTTCCTGGCAGTTCTGTTTTTGCTGAGTCATCTAACATGACAGAGGAAGTTTGCTGCTATCAGAATACATGCGTGATGGCATCACGAGGCCCCATTGCCAGAAGCTTAGCAAAAGCTTTTGCTCTCAGAGAAGCTTGAACAATATTTTTCAAATTCTGCTCATCTCCCCAGCACATGTAAGTATTCCCCAAAAAGCACAATTTCTCACTTGGACCCCGATACTTCAAGGATCACCCAACTATAATATGGACTGACAGCATGGCACAGAGAATTAAACACAGTTCTTGTTAGCTTCTTCCTGCCCCCATCCCTCCGCCAAGGGCTTAATAGGGCTTTATTCTTTACCATCTTTAAGTCTGTGGGTGGATTTAAAAAAAAAAAAGAAAGAAACTGGCAGAGCTGAAGCTGAACATTGCAGAAGAAAGATAAATCACAGGATCCCAAATATCATGTTAAGTTCCATATCAGCAGCTCAAGCTGGCCTTCTGTTATTCATTTATGCCATTTTTATCCCAACTCTCCTCCCACATGCTCAGAACAGCACACATGTTTCTCTCACAACAACCCTGTGAGGTAGATACGGGTGAGACACAGTGAGCCTCAGGGTACAGGACAGAGACATATCTGTAGGGCCACCCATGCTTGGTTAACATCAGGAAAGGAAAAAAAGGCAAAGTTCAAGGGAAGTTTGCTGGGCATGCTGGGAGAGCCTGTAGATTCCCCCAATACCCTCACTCCTGAATACAGGGAGAACTACTCGAGCCTTGGAGCTTGCATAGTTCATTTCCCTCTCATTGACATCAATGGGAGGGAAACAGTTCAAGGAAGACAACAACAACAACAACGAAGAAAACTGGAAAAGGAAGTTTTTAAAAGCCACTCCTCCCTTTTATCTGGCCTGCCAGTGTGAACCCGGCAGGACTTTGGATTCTTCGGAGGTTCCAATGCCATAGCTAGGGATGTGCGATACCGGAAAACCCGTTCCGTTTGAGCTCAAAATGGACTTTCGGCACATTTCCGACCTGACGGCCAAAAGTGGGCCGCGTGAGGGGGGGGGGTTGGCTTCTGCAAATTTGCTCAAATTGCTGGGGACTGAGTATCTCTAGAGCAATTTGCGCAAATCAGGGCCGACTCGTTTTAGAGATGTTGTTGTTCTTGTTCTTGTTCTTGTTGTAGAATGTGAATAGGAATCACCCATTTCTGCAAACACGTGGTTCCTTCTTGGGCATACACTTGATGGCAAGCCCAGCTTTGCTGCTGCGTAATGTGCAAGATGGCCCTATGTGAATACCAGAGAAACCCATTGATTATTACAGCTAGATGGGCCCGCAGTTCAGTTAGGGCCTAGACTGTGGAGTATTAGTATAATGGCTAATCCTGAACAGCTGAAAGAGGTCAATAAGGTGCAGTTTCCTCCAACGTTTCAACACTTTAAAAGAAAAGGCTGGAACGGAGAGCAGGGAGCTGAAACATCACCACTGAAGCTGAACCGCCAACAGTGACTTAAATGGGAAATCTTGGGAACTGACCTTGTCTGTCCTGCAGTTATTCAGACCGAGGTTGTTTGCAACAGCAACCTTCCCATCGAGCACCTGTTGCTCACGCCGTAGCTGCTCCTTCATTTGCCGGGCCTCCTGGATTGCCTTGGTAACAGCATCATGATCATTTAAGTAACCTGACGACGTGATAGAGGAAAGGATATCTAGAAAAGGAGTGGGAAGGGACAGGGGACACGAACAGAAGCAAGGTTACCAAGGAACACAATGAGCCATTATCATCAAAACACTTAAATGATGCCTTCTCTAGTGGATGTTGGACAACAAGCAAACTCATCCACCGGTGACGTCTTGAAAAATATTAGGGGTGGCGCCTCTCATTGCACAAACTGTTGCATTCTTAATCCATTCTTCAATCAAAATACTGAAACAAATATTCCACTTGTGAGGCTACTGAAAGTTTCCATAAAGAACCACACACACCCCACGATAAAAAAACACAGACAAATTCTTTATTGCTTGCCACACACACAAACACAAACATACACTGATCTGCCAACAGCCGATCAGATATTTAATTTCCTTCACTTTGGCAGTAAGCCACTAGTATTTCCATTTCACATGTAAGGCACTGAGGCTCAATATGACATGCCCAAGGCCACCTTAAGACTCCACAGGGAACCTTCCAGAGGGGCAGCCATAATCAGTAGCCAAAGCAACAAAGAGTCCTGTAACATCTTAAAGACGAACACATTTATTATGAAGTGGATAAAGTGCACTTTTCATCAGACGCATTAACTTCTGTTGGCAGGTGTGTCTGTGACCTCATGCCACCAAAGGCTGGTGTGCCAGTGCAGACAGCACACCCAGTTTGAATGCTTGGAGACATGAAGGAGTGGTAGGTTACAGGCCAGAGACTGGCCCCTTTAAGGACTCCTACTTATCAAGGAGAGGGTGGAGTCTGAGAGCGGGTTTTGGATGTCCTGGCAGAAAAGGCTTCAGTCAGGTTCAAGAGCTTGTCTGAGCAAGTTGTGCACTAGGAGCTCTTCTTGGTGCGGTGATGTTCAGTGTGCCTTGCCCCAAAGGCTCCTCCTTGGGACCTGGTCTACATATGCTGCACAAAACAGCCTATTCATTCATTCATTCATACCCCACCTTTTTTTCCTGCAAGGAACCCAAGGCGGCTTACATAATCTTCTTCCTCCTCTCTATTTTATCCTCATAACAACCTTGTGAGGCACGTTAGGCTGAGAGTCAGTGACTGGTCGAAAGTCACCTAAGTGAGCTTCATGGCCGAGTGGGGGCTAGAACCCGGATCTTCCGAGTCCCAGTCCAACACTCTCACCACTTCCGCCACACTGGCTCTTGATATCTTTATCTTTAGATATTACCCTCTGTGCAGCTAGCCCTATACCTGAAGTGAGGAGATAGAACCCTGAGGAGGTAGAGTAGACTGTACCATTTGAGCCTGCAGGGGTGTGTGTCACATTTTTTAAGTCTCCCCCACTTAAAAGAACACCCCCTGCAAGTGGAAAAACAGTATCAGTTCTCTTATGTTATGCTAGTTTCTACTTGAAGAAAGGTTGTTGTTAAGAAGGGGAGTACTCAAAAATAGGCCCCCTCACTGGCAATCTGAAGTGGTATAATCCATGCTACCACCCCAAGACTTAACTACCTCATTCCATTGCATGGGCAGTATATGTTTCACAAAATCTTTCCTGGACTACCTAAACCTGCAATAATACATACAGTCTCATATGCAAAAGAGTTAGGCGACAGTGCACCCAATCAACTAACAGAACAGCCCTGGGCATGTTTACTCAGAAGTAAATCCCACTGAGTTCTCAAGCAAGTTTGCATGGGATTGTGCTGTACATAACTCGCAGTAATGTTCAGTAAAAATAAAACGTATTTCTTCACACAACAAGTAAATAACAGAACAAATCCACTGCCAAGGGTTATGGCAAGGGCCACTGGTAAGAAAAGGAAAGAAGGAAGGAAGATTCATAGAGAGCCAGAGTAGTACCTGAATGGAACTTCCATTTGCAAAGAGAGTATAGCTGAGTATGCCAGGTGCTGGGATAGAAAACAAGGGATAGCTTGTTGTCACTTCATCCATACCTTCCTTCTGAATTTCCCAGCGGCCTTTGACTGATCAGTTCTGGAAGCTGGACTACATGGGCCTTATGCTGGACTACATGGACCAACAAGGGCATTCTTATGTTCTTTAAAATCAGTCAGCAAAAGCTCGTAGATTAAACCAAAAGCCAGCAGCAGCAAGTTAAACACTAAAAGCCTGGGCCAATAGAAAAGTGTTAGCTCATTCAACTGGGTGTCAAGTGAGCCGCCCGGGGAAGAACATTCCGAAGTTGAGGAGCCACCATGGAAAAGGCCCTTTCCTTGGTTGCTGCCCACCTAACCTCTGCCTGCGGGAACTGACACCTTGCAGCACTTGTCACCCTTACCTATGTGTGCCACTCAGATAATATGCCTACTGTGTGGAATTACGTAGGTCAATCCTGCGCAGCACCTAACACTGTACATTTGTACTATTGCAGCAATGTATTAAAATAAAATGCTGGGCAGTAAATTCTGGAAAGTAATTATATTTGTCTGAGCAGATAGGGCAAGCTTATTATTTGCAGTGTGTGTGTGTGTGTGTGTGTGTGTGTGTTGATTCATAGATTTATAGATTTAATAGAGTTGGAAGGGGCCTACCTACAAGGCCATCGAGTCCAACCCCCTGCTCAATGCAGGAAACTAGAGGAGGGGTCTCCCATCCAAGTAATAACCAGACCTGACCCTGCTTAGCTTTCCATACTCAGACAAGCTGAGCCAGCGTGAGCCACAGGCCTGTGTGTGTGTGTGTGTGTGTGTGTGTGTGTGTATTAGAATATCTTATATTCCTTCCTTAAGCCTCACAAAAACCTTTATAAAGCACAGGTGATGATGTTCTGCTATGAGATACAATGGCTGAGCCGATAAAACTCTGCCATAGAATGTTGCCCTGTCTCACACACACACACACACACACACACTCACTCACTCACACTCCTCACCACACCCCCTGTCATTCAAAACTATAGTGCCACGGACTTTAGATTGATTCCCAGTCCGCTAATGCTGGGTCAGACACTCCATTCCTTGGCTGCAGTTCACACACACACACACACACAGTCCAGCTTTTAAATTCCATTCCAAATGATTGCAAACATTCATTCATGTCCTTTAACTCTAAATGTATCACTTGAATTTTTTCTTCTTCCTTCCTATGCTACCCTCCCACCCCGTACACACACACACACACACTGCTCCAGCCAGTCATAAATTATACTCATTAAGATCTGCATTAAGATCGTGTTTTGCAGCTTGCAAGGCAGGTAGGAATAAAGACCTCAGATCCTGGGCCTATTTAGGTGTGTGTGTGTGTGTGTGTGTGTGTGTAGGGGGGGATAATTAATATAATATCAACCATTTTTCTGCCGTTTTCCTCCTTCCCACTTCCCTGGTCACTTTCTCCATATCTTTTAAACTGGGGCATCAACACGACATTAAAAAAAAAGATACATTTTTTTTTTAACAAAACAAAACAAAACAAAAAAGCCCTGAAAACTGTAATATGAAATTGCCCGGAAAAGGGGCTTCTGTTTGTGACATGAGGCTAAATCTAACCAGATCCATTGGTGAGTTGTAACAGATGGAGGGGCTGTGAGACAGAAGGCTGGCACTAATCACACGCAAAATGACCGGCTTGCCTCAACATGTTCCATGGATTCCAGCAAACTTTACACCCTAATCCATTTTTAGAACAAAAAACATCTGGGCCATAAATCCTCTAATCTGCCAAAACACGCTATTAAATCCCATGATTTGTTGAAAAACACTAAGATTAAAGAAAGGAAATATAAAATGGCTAACTGCCGCGTTAGGAAAGTGTTATTAATACTCTTTTCTTTTGTCTCAATTATGAATGTTCTGTTCCTAAAGAGCCTTGTCTAATCATGTCAGATTACACATCCGTGTTGTATTGCTTGCGCCTTCTATCTGATCTGCCGATTGCCAAAGAATGTTCAACATTGTCTCCTTGCTTTGAAACATTACAGGGGAGAGAAGCTGGTGTCAGATTAGTTCAGACTAGCACGGCTGGAAGGTTTTGGCTGTTGCTGTGGTGTGTGTGGCGTGCGTGCGTTTTTAATGCTTTAAAAATCATTTTGAAAGAAACGGAGTTGGCAATTCTTGCCTCTTTTAGAAACTGAAACCTCAGAGTTTGGGCAGCTTCCAATTTGTGTGGGCGGAGGAACCTCGGTGAGAGCTGTTCTAGGCATTACGCAGAATAAGGTCGTAGACAAGGGACAGGGAACGCGCGGCCCTCTGGGTGTTGTTGGACTGAAATTCCCACCATCCCTCACCATTGGCTATGCTGGCTAGGGCTTATGGGAATCACAGTCCAGCAAAATCTGGAGCAGGGCTCTCCAAAGTCCAACCTTGGGTCGCCAGATGTTGCTGGACTACAGCTCCCAGAATCCCTTGCCATTAGCCATGCCGGCTGGGTATGCTGGGATCTGTAGGCCAGCAACATCTGGGGACCCAAGGTTGGAGGGCCCTGGTCCAGAGGGCCACATATTCCCTCCCCGTTGCAGACCGTGCCCTGGCCTAAACCTGCAGCAAGATGAGGTGGGAGAGCAGCCTATGCCACTGCATACTGCATGTGGGGCAGGCCTTCTCCGAATGCCCCCTTAGCTTTAAAAATAAAAAAATAAAAAAATCCCTCCCCGAAAAGATAAGTTTGCGCTCAGCCTGTCCCCAGCTGCGCTAGTTTTCTGCGGGCATTTGTATTCATTCCAGACATCCAGAAATGTGATTCCTGCTCCCCTTCACCCCCGCAATTTGAAATGATGCAGCCTATTCTGCCACCTCATTCTGCTGCATTTGTTGATTAGGCCTGAGATGTTAAATTTCTGGACAGTACCACTCCAGGAGGGTGGGCGTCATATTTTAAAATTCCCTCAGTCACATAAAAAGTTCCCTGCAGGCAATAAATTAGCATATCAAGGAGAGGGCTACTCAAAAGCTTACTACATGGAGGTTTTTTTTAATAATAATAATAATAATAATAATAATAATAATAATAATAATAATAAAATTTATTACGGCAAACAGCCAGCTATAAGAACAGATAAACAAATAAACAATACAATACAATACAGAAAACGTTATTAGAATTTAAAATTTAAAAATAGAGTTTAAAATTGAGAATTCAAGAATCAACATTTTAAAAAAATGTGGGGAGAATATTCAAATATATCAATGCTCCCCACCCACAATCTGAAGTGATACAGGCCATGTTCTAGTTCGTCACGTTACCTTTGCGATGTTGTTGAAGCCTCAGCAGTGAGCCACTTTCCTGCACTGTTCAGGATAGGTAAAAAATCCCAGGATATGATGTGGCTCCTTATTGCTGTGTCACATTTGCGAAGGCCTGGCAAGGAGCTACAGTGTGGTCTCCCACCCCCACCCCACATGGCCTGGAGGTGTCTTGCAGTACAGGAAAGGGCAGGGCTGCAGAAGCTCTCACATCACAAAAGGTAACATAAGGAAGGGCCCTCAGTCTACCATCAAATTCTGCATAATGGCTTTTAAAAGCTGACAATGGAACAGACACACTGCGTACTATCAACTCGATCATACACTTTGCATTTAAAACAGATGCTTGCTCAACTCTTGAGCAAAACTTATAGTCGATGATGTTTATTAAAACTTATAGTCGATGATGATGTTGGAACCCCCTCAAAATCCCTGCACAAGCATGGACACTGCAGGATGCACAGAGAAGAGGGATCTATTTAACAGAATTTTCCCAGATCGAACCTGGAGATCATGACGGGATACTAGGGAAGGATAATGAGGCTCCTATGCAAGGTTCAAACCAGTTGAGTTTCACAGGTTTGATTCCCTGTTGGGCTCCTGAGATCAAGGACTCACAAATGGGCTGGTTATCAGAGCTGAATAACATGATCAGGGGAAATCACATGATGCAGCTTTTACTGGGCCCTACCATTTCAGACTGCAGGTGAGAGATCACCTGTCTGAATGTTGGTTTGCAGTAAAAAAAAAAACACCCACACCTCCCTGAACGTAGCCAGTCCCAGAGAAGTGTGCTAGCCTAGCCTTCTCCTTGACATGGCCGACTTTCTACAGCATGTAAGTTTAAAATAAATAAATAATGGAGAGCACTATTCAAATATATGACACCCCCACCCCCACCGCTGCAGTTTAAAATGATACGTCTCAGTGACTTTTCTGATCACCTGTGTTCCAGCACTTGCACAAGTCTGTAGGTATATCAGGCAAACCACGCAGTATGCTTCCCCATGAATGCAGATGCGTTGGGATTAATTAATTCTCACACCTGCAAACAAGTTAACATCCGCAGTGGCATTAGCACTGTAGTTTTCAAACGGCGAACCTGACAAAGAGCTGCCCACAAGTTTCCCGGCGCCCTTGATTAAAGCAGGTATGGTGCGTATAAGTCAGTGTTCTCCAACCTTGGGTCCCCAGATGTTTTTGGCCTGCAACTCCCAGCATGCCCCAGCCAGCATAGCTGGGGCATGCTGGGAGTTGTAGGCCAAAAACATCTGGGGACCCAAGGTTGGAGAACACTGGTATAAGTGGTATTATCCTCTCTTTCCAGAAGAGTTTGCTTAAGAACAAGATGCCTTGCCCTCCTCACAAGATTATTTTGGGTGTGTTCTCCTCCCCTCTTTAAGCACTGCTATCTTTGAGAACGTTTGGCACCAGGCAGTGAAAGAAACGGGGGCGGGGGGGGGGGAAGCAAGCAGCCCTTATGTTTTCCAGGAGCTGCCAAGATGCTGGTGGTGTGCGGGAAAAATAATTAATATAGATGCCAGCAGAGTGTGTGTGTGTGTATTTTGCTTAGGGTTGGTGGCAAATCATTAACAGGAAAAGGGAACCGCATTACACAAAATGCATTTAGCGATAGGGATTGCCAAGTTGCAATTTTATAGTTGAGGGAAATAACTGGAAAAGGTGAGAGGCAATGGGTTACTGTTAATTTTGGCTACTTTTGGTGCGGAGGAAACTGAGCACACACCTTTACCATCAATGATGTGTTTAGGTCTAATATACAGGTTAGTGGACGAAGTGTGTTTATTTATTTATTTATTATATTTATACCCTGCCTTTTTTCCTGCAAGGAACCCAAGGCGGCTTACATAATCCTCCTCCTTCTCCTCTCCATTTTATCCTCACAACAACCCTGTGAGGTCGGTTAGGCTGAGAGTCAGTGACTGGCCCAAAGTCACCCAGTGAGTTTCATGGCTGAGCAGGGACTAGAACCCGGATCTACCAAGTGCTGGTCCAACACTCTCACCACTACGCCACACTGGCACACCCTTCTCCTGCCACCTGCTTTCCCCCTGCATGGATCATCTCAGCTGGTGTTCCTACCACCACAGCCACAGCCAGATGCATGTTTGACAGATCATGGGGGTGGGAGGGATTTGCAAGGGGAAAGTCAGTGATGGGAGGGGAAAGGGTTAAGCAGCCCCGCCTGCTACTTCTCCTCTGAAAATTGCACTTCCCTCCCTGCTGCTTTGAAGCAAAGAAGCATTTACCCAGAGCAGTGCTTGTCCCGAAAGTGTCGTTCATCTCCAGGATTGGAAGCAGTAATAAAAACTGGGGAGGATAGTAATGTGTCGATGTATAGAACAACTTTGGGGAAGTTGCTTTTGGGGAAGCAACCTTTAAAAAAAAATACATTGTAAAAACATATACATATGAACATATAAACATACAACACACAGAGAGACTCACATATATCTGAAACTTTGGGGAAGCAACTTTTCTGGAAGTTGCTTCAATGTGACAATGGACCTCATAACAATAATATTAGTGTACAGAGTGCAGTCCTCAAGATTGGAATGTTTCCAGTCGTAGTCTGGCCTCAATCCTGATTAGCTGTTGGCAGATGGCTCGGCTGTGTTGGGAAATGGTGCGGTGCCTGACCGGTTTCAGATGGGCTTGCACTCCTGAAGGTTCATTGTTTGGGGGTGCTATTAGATCTGGCCATACTGCTGACCTGACTGGCCCCCATAACATGAAGTACCTTTAGCATCTAAGGCTGGTGTGCCAGCTATGGCCTCTCTAGGACAAAAATAGCCTGGCCAATTATCCATGCTCTGGTTACATCCCATTTGGGTTACAAAAATGCATCGTTATGTGGGACTGCACTTGAAGATGATTCAGAATCTGCATTTAGTACAAAAATGTGACAGCTAGGTTACCAAGCGAGTCCAAGCACATGGAATACAACTTGCAAATCTTAAAAGAACTGCAGTGGCATCTGCTCTGCTTCTGGGCTCAGTTCAAGGTGCTGGTCTTAAACTTTAAAGCCCTAAACGGTTTGGGACCAGGGTACCTCAAGGACCAGCTTTGCTCACACAAACCTGCCAAGCTACTAAGGTCTTCCTTAGAGATCCTTCTCTGGGTTCCCTACCTTTGGAAGTGAAGTCAGGGGTGCTTTTCAGTTGTGGTGCCCTGACTCTGGAATGCTTCCCTTAGGGAGACTTGCCCAGTGTGAAGTCTGATATTTTCAGCGACTGAACCTACCCGTACATGAACCTACCCGTATGCTAGGTTCATTGTCTAAGGCCCTCCTCCAGGTGCCTGCTCTCTGAGAGAGGCTCGGAAGGTGGCTATGGGGGAGGGGGCCTTCTTGGTGGTGGCCCCCAATTATGGAATGATCTCCCTCATGAGGCCCACCTGGCCCCAACATTTCGGTGCCAGGTTAAGACCTTCTCTCAGGCATTTGACAGCATATGATGTGGTTCTAATCAGGTCTTGATTTTTTTCTTGTTGATTATTTAAAACTGTTTTCAGATATATGTGAGTCTCTCTGTGTGTTGTATGTTTATATGTTCATATGTATATGTTTTTACAATGTATTTTTTTAAAAGGTTTTAATCTTTGTAAATCGCCCAGAGAGCGTTGGCTATTAGGCAGTACAGAAATGTAATGAATGAAAAGGGCTGGGGGAGAACTTTCTATTTGCCCAGACGTTTTCGTTTCTGTGCTTTTCTGCATTGTTTGAACTGTCTGGCTTGCAGTGAGGCAGCTAGGCAATTTCTAGACCCTGGATGTAATGGTCTTATGGGAGGATCCCTTTGACAGCCATGTGTGTTACTTCAGGCGTGAAGCACATGATGAGCATTTCTCTCCCTGCACCCGCCACTGTGATTCCATGCTTTACGACTGTTTCTACATTTCTGATACATTAAGAGCAAAACCAAAACCAAACCCCAACCCTGGTAAAGAAAGAAATACTCTGAGCATGTGCAGTTGGGCATTATCAAAGGGCGCAATCCTATGCAAGTTTAGACAGAAAAAAGGCCTGCAATCTTTAGAGATGGTCTAAAGCAGTGTTCTCCAACCTTGGGTCCCCAGATGTTTTTGGCCTACAACTCCCAGCATGCCCCAGCCAGCTTGGGAGTTGTTGGCCAAAAACATCTGGGGACCCAAGGTTGGAGAACACTGGTCTAAAGAGTGGGGAATAGATCTGCTAAATAAGATAACATGAAATAGCTCAGAAGCAGCATCAGATACTAGTGTTGTGTGCGCAGCTCGATCAGGGGGTGGAAGCTCGGCAAACTCACTGGGCTCGACACCCCCCCCCCGAGCTCCACTTGACCTACCTTTCCCCGGCTTGGCTGATGTCCTCGCGAGCTGAGCCGGGGAAAGGAAGTTCCGGTTTCCAGCACTACGTTTTTTAACGTTAAAAAACCAGGGTAAACTACGTTAAAATGGCCGCGGTTTGTGTAACTGGCGCTATGTTTTTAATGTTAAAAACAGCATAAAATACGTTAGAACAACCACGATTTGCATAGTTTGCAGACGCCACACAAATCGCAGTCGTTCTAATGTATTTTACGCTGCTTTTAACGTAATAAAGCATAGCACTGGTGGTTACGCCAATCGCGGCCATCTTAACGTAGTTTACCCTGGTTTTTACGTTAAAAACGTAGTGCCGGGGACCTGGAAGTCCAGCGAGCGCCTCAGCTGGTGCTCGTCGGAGGCTCGGTTTGGCTCGCGTGGTGGGGGTGCTTGCCGAGCGCCCCGCGAGCTAAGCACCGGGCTCAGTGCCCATCCCTACGAGATAGCAGCTCAACAGTAGGCTGAGCAAGGCACACAGTTTACTTGGTGACCACCATCATGCATTTTGTTGCATTTCTCTTTTTAAAATTATAGTAGTCATTTCTAAATTTGCATCTGTACATCTAAATTAGCCCATGAAAATGAAATTCAGTGTCCTTTTTTGTCCTCTCTTTTGGTGATGCTTTTCCTCCCCCACCCCACTTTTTTTGGGGGGGGGGCTAGGTGGGGTGTATGCATACATGCCTACCCTGGATCAAAATCAGGTAGCACAATTTGGTCTTCCACCTTCCACTGACTGTAACTCAACTGGTAACTACCAGCAAAAGATTCCCCCCCCCCATAGGAAAGGGGGAAATAACTAGGCTCTGTTATCCTAGACAGCACGCGGCGCGATACCGTTCTGTAACCTCAAAAAGTCCCTTTCTATATCTGTCCCGCAAAGATATACGGCCGTGAAGTCGATGTCATTAACAATAACTTAAGTATGTTATCTTTTGGTCCACAGTTTCCCATGGTTTATTAATGGTATAACACATTAATTCTCCTTACAAGAGTGACCTTTACAACTCCAGTCATCCTCACAGCTTTTATCCAATTACATTATCACTCATTACAGGTACAGCTTTTCAAAATCTACATTTCCCTAAACGGGAGGGGGAGAAATGGCAAGGATTCCAAATAGGGAAGATACCAGAAAATGGGAAAGTAAAGATTTTATCTGGAAAATTAAGAAGAGTGTGCAGCTATTCTGAGGCTGGTCAAACCTGCTTAGAGCGCTTTTGCCTGTTGCAGAGGAGTACATTTGGGGTATGTTTGTAGGTTTACCCCCAACAGCTCCCTGGCACCTTTTTGTGTGTGCAGGTCTTCCCAATGATACTTGCACACACCCAAAGCCCCAGCCTGTGCACCAGAGTACATATTTCACCAGATGTAGACATGTGGAGAAGTGGGGAGCTAGCATTATACTGAACCTTGGACCATTTTTTAAATTAGGGATATTTTATTAGGGATATTGTGGGACTGCCTTTGAAAAATGTTTGGAAGTTTCAAGTGGTTCAGAAAGCAGCAAGCCAATTATCATCTCATGTGCAGTGTTCTGACTATAATACTTTTTATATTACGATTTTACTTACACCTGATGGCAGTTTGCTTCTGGGCCTTGAAGGCCCTAAACAGTCTAGGACCAGGATGACTAAGGAACTGCCAGCTTCCATAGCCAAAATGTAGGACTGTCCTGATTTAAATTGCTCTGAAAGTTCAAAAGCACTATATAAATTAGTACTGAGGTGAAGTGGCAACAAAAATTTGCTACCCACCATTGATGGGTGGTGAAAATGGAGGAGGCATTTTGATCCGTTTTAGGAGGGAGGCTATAAAAACTGTCCACGGAAAACATTTGGCTTCAGAATTGGGGGTGGGAGTGCTGAGTGAAAAATGGTGCCCCAAAACGTAGGGCTGAAATGTTACAAAAAGTTTTTAAAAAGAAAAGAATAGAAGGAATCACTGTCAGTGCCAAAGATAAAGGAACAGGGACTGAAATGTGGGGAGGGGTTGACTGCCCCCCCCCCTCAGTCCTCAGTTTTGGGCACTCTTTTTCACTCCCCCACTTTTTAAGCCAAACATTTTCCATGGGGAACTTTTGACTCCGCTCCAAAGACTCACTTTCTTTCCTAAATGAATAGCTGAACATTCAAGGCAAGGGCCTGCATTAATCCTTGAAGAGGCCAGGCCCTCCCAGGCTTCCTTGTCAAGGGAAGAGCCTCATCAGCAGTGGTGTATGAGAAATTTCAAATTAGTTTCATTTAGTTTTTGAACAGGATTTACCCAGTTCACACTTTCTGGACCAAACACAAATTTGGATGCAATCTGCAGTCAAAGCCCATAAATTTCTGAGCTTCCAATGGGATACACGGACCAAAAACAATGCATTTGACAACATGCAGATGTCTGGAAAATGTGCATGAAAAAAGGCATACTCTTGAAAAATGCACACAAGTACAGTTTAATAAATGGGAGGAAAATGAGTACATTTCAAAGATGCACACGATTGATGCATACATTTGGAAAAATATCTGTGAAAATACACATGGATTTTCATGCGAAAAGAAAAAAACAAAACAAAGCTCGCAATCTGATACAGATTGGAATTGGAATGAGCTTTGAGATGGAATCCGGAGAATTCCACTGAGCTCGAGTTTTTTAGGGATGTGTGACCCTGGAAAACTCGTTCCGTTTGAGCTCGATAGACTTTCAACATATTTCTGACCCAACAGCCAAAAGCAGGCCGAGTCATATTGTTTTTCTGGCTTCCACAAAATTGCTCAAAGTATTAGTGCAATTTACGCAAATTTGGAGTCAGGAACTGAGTATCTCTAGCGCAAATTGCAGAGCAGAGGCCCGAATTTTGCGCAAATTTCCCCAGCTTTACAAAATAATAATAATAATAATAATAATAATAATAATAATAATAATAATAATAATAATAATAATAATAATACGCAAATCACGGCCTATTTTAAAAACAGAAGTCTGTGTGCTGGCTTGACTCGCATCAGATCTAGTCTGCATCAGCACAGGGTTGATGGAATGGAATCTGCAATGCCAAGTCAAGAAAATCCATTGGATTTTCACCCCCCTCCCTATCAGTTTCTTCACATATCCGTATTGCTGATTCACACATCCTTACTCCTCTGGGCTCCTCCCGACAACTGGGCTCCTCTCTTCCAAAAAAGAAAAGGACAATAACTTAACTTACCTATTGTGTTGACTCTGGCTGAAGGACTAGCTAACGTTGCCGGCACAGAAGATTTGAGTGAGCTGCTCCCGCTGTTTATTCTCAGCGCTGGCATGTGAGGAGAGGTGGGCGACGTGGGGGATTTGCTGTCAGTTGTCTTGGGTTTTGCCGAGAGGTTCAGTGGCTGGGCCACGTCGTCCTAAAATGGGCATAAATAGACCAAGCAGGTGAGACAAATTGTGCTTGTGCTATTTCTGCTACATCACCAGAGACGAAACAGATTCCTTCAGGTATTCAATTGTGATATTAAAAATACATCATGCCATATTGGGTGCAGTGCTACCGCGCTCCTTTTGATGGGGGAGAGAATGCCCTGTTAAGACAGCAAATGTGCTGCATGGTTTAGTAAGGCCACACTAACAGCTAAATGTATTATTCTACCCCCACAGAAAACCCCAAATATACCCAACTGAATTTAAGATCTATTGACCTTAGCTGCCATACGTTACACCAAATTACTAAAATCTGTCTCAATTGGGGGGTTATGTACACAGTAAGTGCACTAAAAAGGGGGATTTCCTGTTGTGCCCCCGTTTGGAAGACATGGGGCAGCCGTGCCAGAGTGTGTTTGGGGTGGGGCTAGGCACGTGTCATCTGCAACCTGGCCCAGCTGTGCTGCCTTGCCAATCAGTGCCTGTTTAAAAGACAGGCCCCAGACACACCTCGGACGCTGGAAGCAATTGTCATTGCAACTCGTCCGTAGTAGCCAGCTACTCCTGCCGGCCCCCGGACCGAGACTCGTGCTTTCTTGACTTCGGAACACCCCTGACCACGCTTCAGCCTGCTGCTCCTACACTGCTTCGTTCTAATTTGGTTTCGGACATCTCTCTTGGCTTTCAACCTTGGACTGTGTTAACGACGACGGCTTATCTGTGGACCGGACTGATTTACGACATCTCCAATGTTATCTCTGAACACTGATTGGAGGTAACAAGGGATTCCCCTCCCTGCCCCAAGATCCCGGTTGCCTCCAGGGGGAGTGGAGAGCAAAATCCCCTATAATCGCCGAGCAATTATTCCCTGCCCTCTCCTCCAAGCCCCAAGCAGACTCCAAGGAGTGGAGCTTGGGGAAAGGCTCACAGAGGGAGCCAAAGCTTCCATGAGCCAGGTGGTGAACTTCCGCAGCCAGATTAGGCCTGTGGCAGGTCAGAGGTTCCCCATCCCTGTCCCAAAGACATCTGCTTGGCCGCTGTGGGGAAACTGGATGCTGAACGAGATGCATCGTTGGCCTGACCCAGCAGAGCTCTTCTTACTGGTTTGGTGTGAGCAGGTTTTCCATTCCAACTCCATTTCATGCATCTTATTCCATAGAACTGTATGGAAATTATTAAGAACTGAGCTACGCCAGTGTGGCGTAGTGGTTAGAGTGGTTGGACTGGGACTCGGGAGATCCAGGTTCTGGTCCCTGCTCGGCCATGAAACTCACTGGGTGACTTTGGGCCAGTCACTGACTCTCAGCCTAACCTACCTCACAGGGTTGTTGTGAGGGTAAAATGCAGAGGAAGAGGAGGAGGATTATGTAAGCTGCCTTGGGTTCATTGCAGGAAAAAAAAGGTGGGGTATAAATATAATAAATAAATAAGTAAAAATACCCGCTATTACGAATGGTTGAGAATTTAGTTTGGTCTTCTTTTCAAAGTGAACCGACCTGATCTGCACATCTTGGATTAATGTGGGGATCGGATTGTAGTTATCCTTGTTGGAGTTCACACATATCTGAATTTTGTGATGCCGATGCAGATTACGGTGCACCCCACTCATACCAAAATGTATATAAAAATGTATGTTCAGAAATGTGTGCACTGAAAGCAAATATGTTTAGAAATGCTTATTTCATGATAAAATACATACAAAATATGTATTTAAATACATATTTAAATGTACACCTACATATGAATATTTGTGCAGTGTGCGTGTGTGTGTGTATGCCAAAATGGGATAGAACAGACTGATGAATGAACCCATACAAAACTGGCACAAACCAGAAATAGACTGATCTGCCCGTCCCTAAACTATCTGTATGGTCTCGCCCTGGGTTCAATTTCTTGTCCATGCTAGACTGTGACAGAGAGAAGAAACCTGGAGCTGGTGTGTGTGTATCTATACCTATACATAATGTATATCTATACCTATCTACAACAGTAACCCTGATTGTTCACCTAAAAAGATTCTGAATCCATGGCAGAAGTGTGGGGTGCCTATATTAGCTGAACTTTAGCCCTATTCAAGTGTTATCCTAACTGGTTCCATTAACCACTGAATAGCTCTGCTCCCAACGTCATGCCACAATGTAGCTCTGTCCATAGGCATCACGCATACAGTGCAAACCCCTGCAGTGGGGAGGCCTTCATGCATTTATATGTACATGTGAAGATTCAGGACCCTGATCGTACAGAGTTCTGAATTGCATGGAAGTCTCCACACATACAAATATATGCATGAAGGCCTCCCTGCTGCAGGCACTTGCGCTGTACATGTGGATGCCTATGGGCAGCGCTATGTCGTGATGGATGTTGGGGCGGGGCTGCTCGGCACGGGCCCATCCCGGTTTGTGTGATGAGTGTATCTGGTTCGGATAACACCTGAATAGGGCTTTTAATATTCCCTAATCTGTTGCATATTGCAAGATATGGATCTAATTTGCAAGGAAGATACAGCAGAGCTATTTTACTAGAAAAAAAATATCTAGTAAAGTATCTAATTCTTGTATTGCTTGGGTTGGTTAACAATAGATAGGCACAAATCTCTCCATTTTCCAAAAGAGGCTATTCATCATAGAGGCTTATCATGCTAGTCTTTTCGCCTTCATCTTGGAGCTCCATTTAAAGAGCATTCCTTGAATCTGAACACTGAAAATACACATATATTCAACTTCATTGCAAGGCTTTGATCTCCCACTCTTGAGGTGAGGATATCATGAATATGATGATGCACCCGAGGAGTTTCTGAACATGGGCTGAGAACACCCCTGGGCTGTGCAAGGCTTTGGCATGCACGCACTGAGATCTACAGAGCACCACAATGCCAGGTGGGGATATCCTCAGGCCATGCTAGGCCTCACCATTCATACACATATGCCATCCTGTACAGAAATGTAATAAATAAAATAATAAAATACAAAATAAGAGGCACACATAGTCCTTCCAGTTACTATAATGGCCTTTTGTGCTGCCCGCACATGCACCAATGTACTCATGTTAGTGGGCAAGAAGGGAAAGGGGAAGACAGAACTCTCTTGAGCCCCATTGGAGCCCTCCTTGGATGGGTGTTGTGCCCATGCGTGACTGGATTGAGCCCCAGCAAATACATGGCTTGAATCTCATCTTGCCAGGAGACAAATTCTGGCCACAATTCTTTCTAACCTTGCTCTGGATTTTTGATAGCAAAAGGGCAACAAATTCAGGCCTAGAATGGATTACCGCATGGAATGTAAATACATGGGATGGTTTCCTGCCATTGGCGGCATTTCCACAACTGAACATATTCCACAAAGTGCCAGGGATGGGGACTCGGACTCAAGGACTCGACTCGTGAGTCGGACTGAGTCCCCCCTCTGACTCGAGTCAGACTCGAGTCCCAGTATTTTTAATGGGACTCGAGACTCGACTTGGGACTCGAGACCAAGGACTCGTGTTCCAAAATCGTGTTCCTCAAATGCAACATGGATAGGTTTTAGGAAGTATAGCAAGTTTATTTTTTAAAATCATTTTCCTAAAATGCAACCTTTCCAACATTTTGGGTTTGTCTGCCCGGTCTGTTCTTGCCAAAATCAGTTGCAGAGTTTTGAAATAAAAAGGCACACTTGTGCCTAGAATTTATTTAAGCCACACATCTGAAATAGCCTTATTTTGTTGGGGAAAAAACACATTGATTTTAATAGGGACCCATGGAGTCAGCTTTGGGAGGGACTCGTGACTCGTGAGTCACCATTTTGGACCAAGGACTCAGACTCGAGACTCGGGTCCAAAGACTCGTGACTCGACTCGTGACTCGAGACCAAGGACTCTTCAACATCCCTGCAAAGTGCCACATTCTGAAATTAAGGAGGACTGAATCACACTGCATATGGATGCAGCTTAAACCTGAGTGTCTTCTTTTAGTAACCAGTTTATAGGTGGTGTGTGGGTGTTGTTTCACAATTCTGCTTCCTTCATCTTGAGCAAGAAAGCTTCTGAACCAGGCACTTTTATTCTATTTGGATATATGAGATTACTCTTTTATTTTATTTTTTTGCAATTGTCAATAGTTAAATCTGAATGTAATGCTGAAACACAACAATCAAGAAGAAGGTAGACTAAAAAACATTGTATTAAAATGATGGTGAGAAGCTTCCTGAGGCACAACTGATGCAAAATAATAACATCATAATAAAGCTGAGGAAATAGGGGTTTTCTTTCTTTCTTTCTTTCTTTCTTTCTTTCTTCCATCCATCCATCCATCCATCCAGTAAAGCAGCATTCCTTAAACAGCTTCCTAGGGAGCGATCTTGAGAGTAGTCCCATTGACTTCAACAAGTCCTTAATGGTACTCTGATGGGACCCCAGTAGAACATGTGCTTCGAGCACTGAAAGAAATGACTGACCATGGGCAATTACATCAGAGTAAAACCACATTGCCCCTATTACAAAATAGACTGGGGTTTACCCGAATGCCCTGTTGATGTCCACACATTTTTTTAATGGGAAAAGCAGCAAGTGACAGCTAAATGTGGAAGAAAATATATCAAGTGAACATCCTCAGAAATATACATAATATTGGCACCCAATTCATTTGATTTATTTTTTTAAAAGTACATAAACCAATGGGAGATTTCTTCCCAATCCCAATAGCTTCAAAGGAATGATTTTCATCATGACCACAGCAGGGGGGGAAGGGGTTAAACCAGGGATGCAGAACCTCAGGCCTAGGGGGCCAAATCCAGCCTTCCTTGGGTCCCAATCCAGCCCTCCTGGGTTTTGCAGATGGCCAAGCCTCCTTTCCCTTTCTCCCAACCACCAAGTCAAGTCAAGTCAAGTCAGGCGATCACTCGTGACCGAGTAAGATTGTCTTCCGGGATAAAAGGAGGAAATTCTAAAGAAGATTGTGTAGACTCTAGCGATGGGTCCGTAAGTGACTGTGGAGGCCAATTCTAGATCCACACAGCTTCCCACAGTGAGGACACAGGTTACCAGATAGAAGATGGTCCTGTAAAGGATTCATTTGACGTGCTTTTCGCTTAGCACGTTTCTCCCTTTCACCTTGCACTCGGGCTTCTTCAAAGTCCATGGAACCTTTGTGAAAGGCCAACCTCCATTTAGATCGTTCATGGGCCAGAGCTTCCCAGTTTTCGATGTTTATATTGCATTTTTTTAGATTAGCCTTATGAACATCTTTAAACCTCTTATATTGACCACCGATATTCCGCTTTCCATCCTTGAGTTGGGAGTAAAGTAACTGCTTTGGGAGACGGCAGTCAGGCATTCGAACAACATGACCGGTCCACTGAAGTTGGCGTTGAAGGATCATTTTTTCAATGCTAGTAGTCTTTGCTTCTTCCAGTACACTGACATTTGTTCGCCTATCTTCCCAAGTAATTTGCAGGATTTTCCGGAGGCAACGTTGATGAAACCTTTCAAGGAGGTGGAAGTGACGTTTATAGATAGTCCATGTTTCGCAGGCATACAATAAAGTTGGTAATACAATGGCTTCATAAACCAGTGTTTTGGTCTTCTTACAAATATCCCGATCCTCGAACACTCTATGTTTCATTCGAGAAAATGCGGCACTTGCGGAGCTCAGACGATGCTGGATTTCACTGTCGATGTTAGCTGTAACAGAAAGATAGCTGCCAAGATAGAGAAAATGATCGACATTTTCCAGTATTGTCCCGCCAAGCTGGATAGATGGCATCACCAAAGGATTGGCTTGCACTTGCTGATGAAGCACTTTGGTTTTTTTGATGTTAAGTGAGAGACCAAGTTTTTCGTATGCTTCTGCAAAAGCATTTAGGATAGTTTGGAGATCATCCTCTGAATGTGCGGAGACCACATTATCATCAGCATACTGAAGTTCCACAACGGAGGTTGTAATTACCTTACTTTTTGCTTTCAGCCTGCTGAGATTAAAAAGCTTTCCATCTGTTCGATATATAATTCCCACACCGGTGGGAAGTTTCCCCTTGACAAGATGTAAAACCATGGCGATGAAAATGGCAAATAATGTTGGGGCGATAACACATCCCTGTTTAACACCTGATCCCACTTTAAATGGAGCACCATGAGAGCCGTTGTTGTCCAAAACTGTTGCTGTCATGTTGTCATGGAGAAGTCGCAAGATATTCACAAATTTATTGGGGCATCCAATTTTCATAAGGATAGTCCAGAGAGCTGTACGGTCTACAGTATCAAAGGCCTTAGCCAAATCAATAAATGCCATATAAAGGGGTTGATTTTGCTCCCGGCATTTTTCTTGGAGCTGACGTGCAGTAAAAATCATGTCTACTGTCCCTCTAGAGGGGCGGAAACCATATTGAGTTTCAGGGAGGATCTCTTCTGAAATAGAAGACGGTTTGCGAGAATCCTAGCAAATATTTTACCTGCGGTTGCTAAGAGAGAAATGCCCCGATAGTTTCCACAGTCTGTTCTATCACCCTTCTTAAAGAGGGTGATAATTATGGCATCCCTGAAGTCTTCTGGGATCTCTTCTCTTATCCAGATTTTTTCGATGAGTTTATGAAGATGTTGTACAAGTTCGGGGCCCCCTTCTTTAAAGATTTCAGCAGGAATCCCATCTGGTCCACTAGCTTTGTTGTTCTTCATTTGATTAATGGCTTTTTTTACTTCATCCAAAGTGGGGAGTATTGCAAGTTCCTCTTTAATTTGTTTTTGTGGGATTTGCGAAAAAATCTCATTATCCACCTTAGATTTACGATTTAAAAGGTCATAATAATGCTCTTTCCAACGCAGTGCAATAGACTCTTTGTCTTTTAAGAGTTTGGTGCCATCTTTTGATTGTAAAGGGTTTGTACCATAGGTTTTTGGTCCATAAATGGCCCTTGTGGCCTTAAAAAAGCCACGTGCATCATGAGATTCTGCAAGTTGTTGAATTTCTTCAGCTTTCTTTTTCCACCAAGCGTTCTTAAGTTCTCTTGTTCTTCTTTGGACCTCAGCCTTTGCACTAGCGTAGGTTTTTTTCTTGGCAGCGCAGTTAATATCATTTTGCCATATTTGGAAGGCTTTCCTTTTTTGGTCAATTATATATTTAATCTCATTGTCATTTTCATCAAACCAATCCTGATGTTTCTTAGTTTCATATCCAATAGTTTGTTCACAAGCTGCAGTAATGGAGGTTTTCAGCTTAGACCAATGGTCCTCAATGTTGTCAGGAGGTTCCGTAGGTAGATGTTCCTTAAGAAGTGATTGAAGACGAGTTTGCTTAATAGGATCTTGAAGGAGTTGGATGTTCATTTTACGCCTTGGTTTCCTTCCTTGAAGCCTACGTTGGGGAGCAATGTTGATAACCATTTTGGACCGGATTAGTCGGTGGTCTGTCCAGCAGTCGTCGGCACTCACCATGGCCCTAGTAAGAAGTACATCGCGGCGATCTCTAACACGGACAATCACCCCGTATGGGGAGGGGGCTAGAAAAGGTGCCCTAAACATAGTCTACCTCTCTCTCCCCTGACTGGATTACCGCGTCCAGTGGGGTCACCATTTTAGCGGTCGAAAAAGACATTTGAATTTTGGAACATGGAATATACGGACATTGCTGGATAACATAGATAGTGAACGCCCTGAGCGTAGGACTGCTATTATTGCAAGGGAGCTGAGACGGTTTAAAATTGACATAGCAGCACTTCAAGAAACTCGAAGGGCAGGAGAGGGACAGCTGAAAGAAGAAAAAGGAGGTTATACCTTCTTCTGGAAAGGACTACCTGAGCAGGACCGACGAATACATGGTGTAGGCTTTGCCATCAAAAATGAACTAGTGAACTCTTTGTCAGAAGTTCCTACTGGCATTAACGAACGCCTGATAACTCTTCGATTAAAGCTCGCCAATAACCAACAGGTAACTATTTTGAGCGCTTATGCACCAACATTAGATGCTGATGATGACATCAAGGAAAGTTTTTACAGCCAGTTGGACACTCTCCTGTCAGAGATACCTAAGGAGGATAAAATTATCCTCCTGGGCGATTTTAACGCAAGAGTCGGGCGTGACTTTGATTTATGGCCAGAAACTATTGGAAAAGACGGAGTTGGTAATAGCAACCCGAACGGACTCTTACTTTTGTCTATATGTGCAGAGCATAATCTCACTATCACAAACACGCTCTTTCGACAAAAGAATAAGTTTAAAACATCATGGCAGCACCCACGGTCAAAGCATACCACCAATTGTCTGGTGATTTCCCAGTTTTTGTGCAGTTTTTTTCTGCATTCTGAAAGGTTGAAAAGCCTCTCCTGGCTCTGTTACTAGTAGCAAGAGCTTTAAGTTACAATAGGCTGGTATTTTTGGACCCACCCACCACTGCAATGCAGCCCCTGAAGGCTTCTCCGAAATGGAATTTGGCCCTCAGGCTGAAAGAGGTTCTGCATCCTAGGATTAAACTCAACCTCCCATCATAATTATCAATCATCCAGCGGCTGCTATTAGCATTTTGAAAAAAACACACACATCATATTAAATGCAAAGACTCATGTAACATCATGTCTACTTTGTCCCTTACGTTCTCTCTACGGATCCCAAGAGGCAGATTCAACATTACTTCTGATTATTCTACGGCTTTCTTTCAACTGATAGAAAGACAATGTGTGTGTATGGGGGGTGCTCACGTTGTTTCTTCGTTGTAGCTTACATGATAAAACTTTGAAAAATAACAATGATGGAGAGACGTGGTCATCCAGGGCCAAAGTTTACCTTGATGTAGCTTCTCCAAGTAGCATGCATACACTTTTCCTTTCATTTATCGACACAGTTCTCCATAGAAGAAAGAGGCATACAAAACGAACAGTTCTGAAGCTGACAAATATCACCCCAGCTTGCTCTTTCATTCACTGCCAATGTGTGTTTAAAGATAATTGTAAATTAATGGGAGGTCACATGTGCTTGCTCTTCATCTAGTAGACTTAAGCAAACAATTCAGAGCCATCACAATGCAATATTACTTCACTTAGGTTTCATAACAGTTTATCTTTTGCAATTCCCAGAGTCTTCCCAGGACCACACCAGAAGAGATGCACTGCTGGGGAAGTCCCTCAGAGACTAGCCTGCACATTCAACCATACTGAGCTCATGTAACCTGGATTCTCTTCCTAAACCATGCAGTGGTGCCAGGTCATCTAAATCCAGCACATACCAGCATAAAAGTCTACAGAATAACTGAAATTTATTTACTTATTTATAGTATTTGTATGCTGCTCTATATCTAAGCAGATTCTGGAATGGTGAACAATAAATGATAAAAACAGATAAAAGAAAAAAAAAACCCCAATGCATTAAAAACAGAATACCATTTAAACCATGGCTGGTCAGCAAGGAAGGCTTCCTGGAATAAAGATATCTTCAACAGGTGCTGAAAGCAACACAATGTTGGAGCCTGCCTGACCTCTAGAGGCAGGGAGTTCCATAGAAGTGGAGCCGCCACACTGAAGGCTCTTCTCCTGGTGGACTCCACTTGGGCCATAGGTCCATGTGGAACCACCAGGAGAATGCCCTCCAATGATCTCAGTGACTGGGCAGGTTGGTAAGGGCGAAGGCACTCTCTCAGGTATCCTGGTCCCAAGTTGTTCAGGGCTTTGTACACTAGTACCAGAACCTTAAAACTGACCCGGTAGCGAATAAGTAGCCAGTGCAATTCCTTCAGCAAAGGAGTTGAATGCTGAAAAGGGGGCAGCTCCCAAAAACAGCCAAGCTGCTGCATTCTGCACTAGCTCCAGCTTCCTGAGCAGCCTTAAGGGCAGCACCACATAGAGCGCATTGCAGTAATCCAGTCTTGATATTACTAGCACCTGTATCACCATGGCCAAACGTACCTCCTATGCAAGAGTCAGTTTGACAAAAGGATGGAAGGAAGTGCCTTCTACAGAGTCTGGTCCATCCCTTTACTGCAGGATTGTTGAACCACAGGCCCGGGGCCAAATCTGACCCACCTGGGGTCTTAATTTGGGCCTCTACACTGCCCAGAGAATTTTGGTTATGGGGCAGCATAGAAACACCACTCATAAATAAATGATAAATAAATGAAATTTGAACAGTAAGAGACAGAGCCAATGGCATGCATATTCCTACACAGTTTCTCAAGGTCAATGACCCAGTTTGGACAATACCCCCATCACGACTGTTATTCTGTGGCTGGTGGGGGATAGGTAGGGATGTGCACGGAGCTTGATCAGGGGGGTGGAAGTGGGGTGAACTCCGCGTGACTTACCTTTCCCCGGCTTGGCTCACATCACGAGACGAGCCGGGGAAAGGAAGTTCCGGGTCCCCGGCGCTATACTTCTGGGTCCCCAGCACTACGTTATTTACGTGAAAAATGGGAAATTTCCTTACGCCTTTTGCGTAAGTGGCGCTTTGTTTAATCATTTTAAAAGCAGCATAAAATACGTTCGAATCTAGGAAATATTTTCAGGAAACTGGGTGGGAATTTCAGCACATCCTTGGCCCAAAGCAAAGGGACAATAAACCCTGAGAACTGAGGGGATCTCTTGGGGTAAATATCACTTCTAATGCTGATGCTTATTTTTACTAAAATGAATCAGACATTAATTGTCATATTTTGAGGGTCAGCAACTGCGTCCCCCTTGGACCAAATCTGGCCCTCTGAAGAGAGACATCAGGGCAGGCTCCTGCCAGTTGCCAAACCAGAGGCAAAACCAGTGCATGCGCATGGCAGTGGCAAGGAGACTTGTTAGCAGTTCACTTGGATGGCTGGAGGACGAGGCCTTGGTCATGTCATCCCATCTACACCCCTTTCTCAAAGCAGCCCTCAGATAACAAAATAGTTGTGGATGGCATATATTATTCCTCCATACATGATTACTCCAAGACAGGCATTTGCAAAGTGTCAAGTGGCTTTCCTTGAGGATACATGAGTAGATGCTAAGGGAGACACGTGTTCCTCCCAAAGCCTGCTCACAGTGCTTCCTTGACTGGGCTAGAAGGCCATGTCTGCACACACCCCATCCCAGTTCTACACACACCCCTCCCAGGTAACACAGTTCAGAAGGCCATTTCTGTATCAGTGCAGATGGAACTAGGGAAGAGAGGTGGAGATGTAGATAGGAAAAATGCGTCCCTGGCAAAGACAGAAGCCACAGAGCAACGGAACAACCACCAGGAAGTGACTCTGCACTATAGCAAAGAGAGAGCGAGAAAGCAAGAGTGACACAGAGTAGAGGAGTTTCACCAGGCAATAACAACAACAACAACAACAACAAGGACAAAAACAATAAGAATGTTTTTTTTCCTGTAACTTTCAATGGATTGCAAACACCTCTTGCAGTTAGCTGGATATTTGTTTGAGCATTTCCACATAGGAAACCTTTAAGACCCCAGTACACACATAGGAATCTGCTTTATACAAAGTTAGATGATCATTCGTCTGTCTAGCTCAGCACTAAAAATAAATGCTTAGCAAGCAGGAGATGTTACTTAAAACCCAGAATGTTTTTAAAATATAAATATAGATGCTTGGGATGAAAACAAAATGTGATCATGGGTGAGGGTTCCAAACTGTTTTCTTTGAAAAAAATGTATATTTGATCACACACACACACACAATAATAATAATGATGATGATGATGATGATGATGATGATGATGATGACAACGATATTAAACAGAAGGATTGCCAACAAGATCTCTTGAGCAAACTTTTGTTGTTGCTAGACTAGATTTGGCAGAGCTTAGAAATATAATTGTGATTTTGGTCATGCCCACAGTTATCATCTCAGTGCAAACTCCTTTGAACAACGATAGCTGTGTTCATGAGTTAGATGTTTGGGACTTCAACTCTCAGAAGCTCCTGCCAGCATGGCTAAGGGCCAGGAATGCTGGGAGTTGAAGTCCAAAACATATGAAGATCTACTTTCTGCTGGCCTCTGAGTTAAAGAAACCTATGCCATAACAGCACTGAGTTAGGGCCCTGAAAGACAAAGAGTCTATTGCACTGCGTTGGAAAGAGCATTATTATGACCTTTTAAATCGTAAATCTAAGGTGGATAATGAGATTTTTTCGCAAATCCCACAAAAACAAATTAAAGAGGAACTTGCAATACTCCCCACTTTGGATGAAGTAAAAAAAGCCATTAATCAAATGAAGAACAACAAAGCTAGTGGACCAGATAGGATTCCTGCTGAAATCTTTAAAGAAGGGGGCCCCGAACTTGTACAACATCTTCATAAACTCATCGAAAAAATCTGGATAAGAGAAGAGATCCCAGAAGACTTCAGGGATGCCATAATTATCACCCTCTTTAAGAAAGGTGATAGAACAGACTGTGGAAACTATCGGGGCATTTCTCTCTTAGCAACCGCAGGTAAAATATTTGCTAGGATTCTCGCAAACCGTCTTCTATCTATTTCAGAAGAGATCCTCCCTGAAACTCAATATGGTTTCCGCCCCTCTAGAGGGACAGTAGACATGATTTTTACTGCACGTCAGCTCCAAGAAAAATGCCGGGAGCAAAATCAACCCCTTTATATGGCATTTATCGATTTGGACTAAGGCCTTTGATACTGTAGACCGTACAGCTCTCTGGACTATCCTTATGAAAATTGGATGCCCCAATAAATTTGTGAATATCTTGCGACTTCTCCATGACAACATGACGGCAACGGTTTTGGACAACAACGGCTCTCATGGTGCTCCATTTAAAGTGGGATCAGGTGTTAAACAGGGATGTGTTATCGCCCCAACATTATTTGCCATTTTCATCGCCATGGTTTTACATCTTGTCAAGGGGAAACTTCCCACTGGTGTGGGAATTATATATCGAACAGATGGAAAGCTTTTTAATCTCAGCAGGCTGAAAGCAAAAAGTAAGGTAATTACAACCTCCGTTGTGGAACTTCAGTATGCTGATGATAATGTGGTCTCCGCACATTCAGAGGATGATCTCCAAACTATCCTAAATGCTTTTGCAGAAGCATACGGAAAACTTGGTCTCTCACTTAACATCAAAAAGACCAAAGTGCTTCATCAGCAAGTGCAAGCTAACCCTTTGGTGATGCCATCTATCCAGCTTGGTGGGACAATACTGGAAAATGTCGATCATTTTCTCTATCTTGGCAGCTATCTTTCTGTTACAGCTAACATCGACAGTGAAATCCAGCATCGTTTGAGCTCCGCAAGTGCCGCATTTTCTCGAATGAAACATAGAGTGTTCGAGGATCGGGATATTTGTAAGAAGACCAAAACACTGGTTTATGAAGCCATTGTATTACCAACTTTATTGTATGCCTGCGAAACATGGACTATCTATAAACGTCACTTCCACCTCCTTGAAAGGTCCTGCGAATTACTTGGGAAGATAGACGAACAAATGTCAGTGTACTGGAAGAAGCAAAGACTACTAGCATTGAAAAAATGATCCTTCAACGCCAACTTCAGTGGACCGGTCATGTTGTTCGAATGCCTGACTGCCGTCTCCCAAAGCAGTTACTTTACTCCCAACTCAAGAATGGAAAGCGGAATATCGGTGGTCAATATAAGAGGTTTAAAGATGTTCATAAGGCTAATCTAAAAAAATGCAATATAAACATCGAAAACTGGGAAGCTCTGGCCCATGAACGATCTAAATGGAGGTTGGCCTTTCACAAAGGTTCCATGGACTTTGAAGAAGCCCGAGTGCAAGGTGAAAGGGAGAAACGTGCTAAGCGAAAAGCACGTCAAATGAATCCTTTACAGGACCATCTCCTATCTGGTAACCTGTGTCCTCACTGTGGGAAGCTGTGTGGATCTAGAATTGGCCTCCACAGTCACTTACGGACCCATCGCTAGAGTCTACACAATCTTCTTTAGAATTTACTCCTTTTATCCCGGAAGACAATCTTACTCGGTCACGAGTGATCGCCTGATGATGATGATGAGGGGCCTGGTTCACATATCCATCAGAATGAAATGGTAGAGTCCTGAGGCAGCTGACTAGACTGTACCATTTCAGACCATAGGTGGGGAAAAATCACAACTCTGAATGTTCCCCTAAAAACCAAAACCAAACCACCTACCTGAAAATAGAACAAAAGCTCTACAGGGATCTTTCAGAGTTACAACCTTTATGACCAAGTGCTTTATTTTATTTTATTTTGCTTTAGGGAGTCTTTGTCTTTAGTGAAGCAATACAAATGGCACCCCCTCCTCACCTGCAGTCTGAAGGGGTACTTATCCACCCAACCCTCTCAGGGGTGCCCACCTCATTCCAAGAGGTCTGAACCCAAATGTAATCTGGATTTCTGGATTTTTCAACAGAAGAATTAACAAGAGATTTTAAAACTCATGGGGATTTGGGGAAACAGAACTCTTTGTTATATTCACATGGTTATCAGTACCCAACTCTGAATAAGCTCTGTCAACAGCCAAGATCTTCTGAGGAGGTGCTATTCTTCATTCCATCTCTTAAGGAGATACTTACGGTGACAAGGTTTGTAGTTTGGGGTGTCAGTTGTCAAATATTTTACTCACCCATTTTGTTATCAAATTCAGTATCAGGTGTTTTATTACATTTTTATACCACCCAAGAGCCGAGGTTCTCTGGGTTGTTCAGAACAGTTGACCATGTTTTCTGAGTTGGGGTGGATTAACATTTTTTCTTGTCAACCCCACATGCTCCCCCCCAAAAAAACCTGTCAGGCTTCACCACTTGACTTGCCAAAATGCACCAGGGTTCACCTCCTGACCCACAAAGGCCCTGCCCTATGGCTTGGCAATACCTCCTAGGCTCCACCCCTTACTTATCCTCTGCTCCTGGGTCCACCCACAGATCAGATTTTTTTTTTTTAAACCTAGTTGGCAACCATGCAGCCAGTGCCTTCCCAGTGGTGGCATGACGACAGCTCTGGAAAACCCTCCCTAGGAAGGTTCGCCCTGCTCCGTCCTTACTAAGTTTAGGAAAAGAGTGAAATTCTGCCTCTTCCCTCAGAAACTTAGTATCTCAGTCTGCTGCTGAGTTTAAAAGGAGCTCGGTACTTTTTTCTTTTCTTTTTTTAAAAGATGATGGGCTGTTTTAATTGGTTTTTACTGCATATTTTTTAAAAAAATTCTCTGTACATAGCTGTGGGCATTTGGTTAAGAGGAAAGGCGATTTATACAATGTTAAATACAAACAAACCTCATTATGTCTTGCCATCTTATAAAGTATACATAGCGGAGACCTCCCCAGACATTACCATGCATGTGCAAGAGAAACATGCTCCTCTCCTGTGCTGAATCTTGCTTGCAAGAAGCCAGCCGAGTGAGCTTTACCAGCCGATTTATCTTTGCTCGTCTTGTGGTCAGTTCACACCTCAATGCATATCGCACGGTTTCTCAGGATGTGTTGACTCAGCATCCAACAGCTGGCAGCAGAATGTGTGAAGTGACTCCTCTGAACAGGGGACAGTTCATAGCTGCACGGTTCATTGCTCCATGCCTTGCATGTGTGGAAATGAACATAGCGTGAGGGATGGTCAGGGGTCTCACGCCAAGAGTTCTGGCAGCAGGGTGCAGGTACCTCACCCCTGTGCCACTGGGGCAGCTCCCGAGCAGAGGGGACTTACAGCCGGATTTCTGCTGCATTGTAGTGCAACCCATGTACTGGACAGAGATGGACACTACAGCTTTTTTCAGTCCAGCCAGACCAGGTGAGCTGAGGAACCAATAGGGGTCTGGCTGGCCCTATACAGGTGTCACTGCAGGCTGGGAGTCTGTGCAACGTCTTGGTGAGAGAAGGTGCGAAACAGACATCTGGGTTTGCCTTCTCTGGCCTAGGGATAGACAGATGTGTCAATTTTGGTTTCTCTCAGTTGCTCATTCTTTGAATTTTAAGTTTGGTGGGTCCCAAGCATTGAACATTTTTTCCAGTTTTAAGTTCAGTTCATCCCATACTTTGAGATGTATTTTTTAAAAAAAAAGTTTTCATGAAAATGGGTATACATTTTTGTACACATTTCTTCTAATACATGCATTTTTGTATGCAATTTTGTCTAATATATACTTTTTGCAAGTAATTTCCCTATTATAATGCATTTTAATATTATTTTCATGAATATATGCATTTTTGTGTGCATTTTTAAATTAGATTTTGATTTTTTGACTGAATGGATTTCTCCTCTATCCCTAGTCTGTCTTTGCCTAGCTTAGCCTTGCCTCATAGCCATCCTCTTACTTTATATTGGTTTGCTGGCCTGGCTTGGTTTGCTGGCCTAAGCAAACTCTTGCCTTGCCAGGGTCAGCCTTTGCTCCCTTATCTGTTTGCCCTAGAACCTGATCACTAGCCGCTTTGGACCGTGCCATTTGCCTCTGAGACTGCTGGGCACTGCCACATAGAATCAATGTGGCACAGTGGTGAGAGTGCTAGACTAGAACTGGGAAGTCCAGAGTTCGAATCCTTACTCCACCATGAAACTCACTGGGTGATCTCGGGCCAATCACATTCTCGCTCAGCTTAGCCTACCACACAGGGTAGTTGTGAGAATCAAAGTGGGGGAGGGGAAAAGAGAACTATGTATGCTACCTTGAGATCCTTGGAGGAAGGGCAGGGTTTTCTGTGTGTGGGGGGGTTGTTCTTTTTTACTGCATTCTTGTGGAGCTGACAGTGATATCATATCATACAGTGATATGAAAACTGTAACTGTGGTGTTAGATCAGCAATGGCAAATTCAGATGTGCATTGGTTGATGCAGAGTCATCAAGTGATGGACAAACATGTGTGTTCCATCTTCAAGTGGGGAGGTTAACCCTAATATCAGGAGAGGTTTGAGATTTAGGGGTGTGGCGACATTGGGAAGTCCAGCTTGTGTGAGCTTGACCGACTTCCTGCCTGCTTCCGACCCGATGATCGGTAATGAAGCTGAGTCCGAGGTTCTCCATGGACTTCCGTCTCTACGACGGGCCGCAGGTTGCGGATCTTTTTTTAAACACTAAGGAAATTTGCGCAAATTGCATAACTTTATGCAATTGCACAAATCAGGGTATTTTGTATGTTTTATGCAAAGAAGCACCCAAAAAGCACCTGGATCTAGTGTGATTTGCATAAAATCAGCCAAGTTTACGCAAAATGTGCTAGATCCATGTGCTTTTCAGGTGCGTCTTTGCACAAAGCATGGAAAATACCCCAATTTACGCAAATTGTGTAAAGTTGCGCAAATTGTGCAACCTTACGCAATTTGCACAAATTTCCTTAGCATTTAAAAAAAGTTGCGCAAACTGTGGGCCATCTCAGAGACAGAAGCCCGTGAGCTGGCTTGACTTGCTTCATAGCGAGTCAGCGCCAGAGCAGGGCTGGCAAACCGGAATCCAGGGAGCCGAATCATGAAAATCCATCGAATTTTCACCGCCCAATCAGATTCCCCGTACATCCCTATTTGAGAACCTTTGTTTTCAAATTCCATAGATAAACTTCATTGTCCCCAGCCACAGCTTTATGTAAGATGAACGGCTTCGAGGCCCACTGGCCTGAAGTCATGCTATTAACTTTATTTTTATTTCTTTTGTCAAACTGTATAACCCACCGATGCCGTTACAAAAAGCCTTCGAGGGGGCTGTGCACCACGGCGCACAAATGGAAGACGCAACTTAAGCAGAGGCTTGCAAAAAACGGGGACTTCTCATTGTGTGTGTATCGTCTGACTGGGAGCAATGCTGAAATGACCTGGCACAAGCACAGCCGCGCCTGCTCTGCTAAAGAGGCTTTCCGTGACCTCTGGGAACACATCCATCACACATTGCAGCCTGTTTAAATGACCTTGATGGTAAGAAATTACAGCCAAAGCCAGACAGATACAAGGAGCCACAGAGGGAGGGTTTAAAAAAAGGAAACGAAATAATAATGCACCCCGGCCGCTTCGGAAACAAAGCCCCAGACCTTCTCCCCCCTCCTTTCCCCCCTTTTCATAGAGATCTTCATTTCATCATAAATGCACAATGCGGTGCATTTCCTGGCACATCTGGGGCCATAGACAATGGTGCCATTGTCGTTCGTTGAACAATACTGCCAGTCAATGGCTTATCTACTGAGTCGCTAGCTTATCCCAAAAACGTCTGACCAGTAAATATATCAATAATGGACGTCCAGTGGCAACTGGCACATGCAAAGCCTTCTCATCACTGCCTCCAGAGGCTCCCCCCCCCACCGCAAAAGAAAACTGTACACATACACGGGCACTTTTCTTCCCTTGTTCTCTTCCTGTTATCCCGTAAGCAGTCCTGAAATTACCAGCCATGAAAATAAGAAGCGGAGAGGTAACGGCAGTTGTGAAATATGTTGTGTAAATGAATTATGCTGCTGATAGTATCCTCCCTGATGGAATAATTGTATTAAATTAAGCAGGGATGTTCACATGACAGGATGGTGGAATTAGATAATTCTCCTCCACAGCACCAGCGTCTCCCCCCCCCCCCGCGCACTCTGGTACTCCCTGCCTGCCTCCCCCTCGCCTTTCTCAAGTTCTGATTAAGAATAATGCATCTCTTTCTCTCAACGAGGAAATTGATGCATCTGCAAAGACACTACAGAAAGGCAAAAACGGTGGTGGTGGGGTGTGTGTGAGACCGAAAAGCATCTAAGTTTTAGCTAAGATATAATGAAGAAAGGTAAGTGGTCTTTAAAAAACAACAACAACTAGACAGGTACAGAATTGCCCTTCAAACCACTATGGTTTGTATAGCATGTTAACCGGCAGAACACTTTTTGATATCGATCATCCTCAAAGCAACTAGATAAAGTATCCTTTTCCATCTTCCACGTGGAGGAACAGATGATGGCGGAGAATTAGAACGTATGAACCGGGTTGCTGGATCAGACCAAAACGTGTATCTAGGCCAGTTGGATGCCTCTGGAGCGCTTGCAAGCAAGTTAGGATTGTGTTAACTATCCTGTTTGCCTCTAGCATCCAGCAATCAGTGGTAGGAATGGACAAAGCAGCCTATAATTCCAGCCCATGTCTGCTTCACATCTATTCATTCATAAGTACATTCTGTCCTATTTCCTCATTAATGTGTGATTTTTTAAATCCTCATAAAAAATTCATATCTAAATACAAATTTAAATACATATTTTGACTGTATTTCCCACAAAACACACATTTTCCATGCATTTTAGGGAGCGATCCTATGGTCCATTAGACAGCGTCTAAGGGGCCATAAGATACTTCAGATTCCCAGATCTGAGGTTGGAGACAGAGCTCTGACCTTGGAGCTGAGAATCTGCCCTCTGATCCACCTCTCACAGTCAGCATGGAAAGAACCATGCTGGCTGTCTCTTCCAAGGTCGGGAACTCGACCTCAGAGAGGGGGTAAAGAGGGTGTTCCAGGGGGCGGGGAGGGGAGGAGACTGCAGAGGCCAGGGCACGACGTATCCTGTGTCCCCTGCAGCCTCCTTCCCTCCCCCTCTGAAGCGCCCCAGCTAGACAGCTGAAAACTGTTGTCCAGCAGAAATGCAGAATGGGAGGTGCGGAGAGGCGAAGATCACCTCCACCGCTCCTCTCGCTCTGCATAGGAAGCCTGCAATCCTCCAAATTTGGAGGCTTATGGGCATCTCGATTGGATTGCACCCTTTTTAAAAATAATTAAAAGTAACCTAAAATATGCACTTCATATGCATTTTGGTACTTTTTGTGTTGTGAACTGCCTCAAGGAATTAGAGAGAAATGCACGATCCAAAGGAAAACTGTGTTCCAAACCACACATTCGTCTCAGTGGTGTGAATGAGATGAATTGGCTTCAAAATACAGGCCGAGCAAAATCCTCGAGCATCCCTAATCAGAGACACACTGTTTTTGAACACAGAAGCTCTATTCACAGCTACCATGGCTAATAGCCAGTGGCTGACATATCCTCTCTCAATTTGTCTAATGGCCCTTTTAAAATCAATCTCTCAGCCTAACCTACCTCACAGGGTTGTTGTGAGGATAAAATGGAGAGGAGGGGGGGATCATGTAAGCCGCCTTGGGTTCCTTGCAGGAGGAAAAAAGGTGAGGTATAAATGTAATAAAATAAATAAATAAATAAATAAATAACACTGTGCATGTGGAATGTTTCTCTCAAGTCACTCTCCATGATCAGTGGTATAGTGTGGAAGCAGGGGTCACAGCGACATAGCACCAGCACTTTCTTATTAGAAGGGATGCTGACATCATCTGTCACCCACACCCCCCCCCCCTTCAGAATTCCCTGTTCCCTCTGAGCTTAGCTGCAATCCTCACCGTAGCTAGGGGCAAATGAATTTTCCCAGCAACAAGGTAAAAGTATTTTGGTTTTCTTGAATGGGTCATTAAGGCCCATTACAAAACACCTCCAGTATAAGAGGCAGGGTGCCTATGTACGCCAGTTGCTGGAGACCATTGGCAGGAGGGTGCTGTTGCACACATGTCCTGCTTGTGGGATCCTGTGAGCAGCTGGCTGGCCACTGAGTCAACAGAATGCTGGAACAGATGGTCTGATCCAGCATGGCCTCTTCTTATGTTTTTCTGTTCAGGTGTCCTACTTTACAAACTGTGGAATTCACTTCCACAAGATGTAGTGATGGCCACCAATTTGGACAGGGGATAGGACAAATTCATGGAGGAGAAGGCTATCAATGGCTACTAGTTCTTGCTGCTGCAAATGTCTAAACGGCGCACATGCATGTGTGCATTGCCACAGGTATGCCTGATCATACACACAATCCTTATTCCTCACATTTTGGGTGGGGGGGGCAGAGGGATTCACAACTAAAAGGAAAAAGGCCTTGACATGTACATGTACATGTTTCTACATATAGCGTAGAAACAGTATGGCAGATATATGGAGGCTGTCCCGCTGCATATTCTGAGAGCCAGAATGAATTAGTTGATAGAACGGGAGTATTTAGCCTCAGGCCTGGAGTCCAAAAGTGCCCCCCCCCGTGGTTCCCCAGATGGCCACCCTCCTCTTTCCCATGTCACCTGGTAGTTCTCACTCCCCCCTCCCCCAGGCCCTGTCCGTCTATTGTTTGATGATTTCCCGCCTTCTGTGAGATTTCCCCCTCCCCCCCGTTCTAAGAGGTTGAAATGCCTCTCCTAAGGCTTAGTTAATAGCAGTAGGAAATGTACATTGCACTCCTTTTGCCCTCCGCCTTGCCCACTCTTTCCTTTCCCCCTGCCAGGGGAGGCTGGTGACTCCTGTGTCAGTGGGGCTCCTTAACCGTTGCAACGTGCCTTCCAGTTTTATTTTAATCTTAATTGCTTTAATACCACTAGCTTTTCTGCTTTGCTGAAGGAAAAGGTAGAACAGTGTTCTCCAAGCCTTGGGTCCCCAGATATTTTTGGCCTACAACACCCAGCATGCCCCAGCCAGCTACTGCTGGCTGGGGCATGCTGGGAGTTGTAGGCCAAAAACATCTAGGGACCCAAGGTTGGAGAACACTGAGGTAGAATCTTGTAAGGCCAGTGACTCCTGTGTCAGTGGGGCTCCTTATCCATTGCAGCTTTTATTCTGAGCTTTATAGGAGCTGTCCATGGTGCTGAACTCCACCCCCCCCCAAATAGCTTCAGCACCATGGAGCACCATCGATAGCTCCATCTAAAGCTCAGAATAAAAGCTGCAATGGATAAGGAGCCCCACTGACAAAGGAGTCACCAGCCTCCCCCCTGGCACTCTCTACCGCTGGAACGAGCCCCCTGAAACCTTCTCCAAATTCGACCCTCAAATTCCTCTCTGAAAGAGGTTCAACACCCCTGTGTTAGAATGTTGGATGAGGGCTGGAATGACCAAGGTCCAAATGCCCATGAAGCTCATTGGGTGGCCTTGGGTAGTAGTTGCTATCTCTCAGGCTAACCCACTTCACAGGGTTGTTGTGAGGGTATAACAGAAGGGGGAGAATCACGAGTTCCTTGGAGAAAGTGCAAGACATAAAAGCAATAAATAATTTTCAGTATATGCACAGTTTGGTATATTGCGTGAATCTGCCTGGAGGTGTTCAAAGTATACATCCCCAAATGCAATCTATTCTTTGGCCATCCCAAAATGCAATCTAATATTTGGCCAGTTTCTCTTGCAATATGAATACATCTTAAGTATCCTTGATTACCAGCTGATTGCACTTCTCCATCCTTTCGTGGGAGGATATTTCTGTGCCTCGTTTAGCTTTCTTCTCTTGCCATTCCACAACTTTGCTTTGCGTAGTGTTGGAGGTTGGGAGCTGCAGTTCCTAAGTGTATTGAGCTGTTTGCAGTTATGCCAGCTCTAGAGATATGGCTTAATCATGCTGCTTCTGCATAGAGTTCATCCCTTACCCTCACCCACCTTTTATAGTCTGCAGCTGGCTGTCAGACAAACAACACATGCTACTTTTAATTTTCTGTTTCAGGTCACCTCCCCCTTCCCTGTTCCCCTCCCTTCTCATCATCTTTTGTTTCCTTACCATGATGCCTTGCTGCTTCAATGAAAATATGGTATCCGGTTACAATGACCTGTTCGCCTGCCCAGAAACCCTCAGCTTTTATGTTCGCCTATTCCATATGCTGTTTTGCTGAGATAGCGAGTCAGCGTGTTGTTTTTTTCCAATATATTTGGCACTGTGGTTTCTCTGTGTTGTATACACAATTTGTCAATAGAGGAAAAGGGTGAAGATGGAGAACGGAGCAAAATCTTCCTTGGCTGCTACAATTCCAGTGTCTTAGCACAGTAGGGGTATCCAGGTAATCTCAAAACCGGGTTCCATGGAGACCTCCTGAACTTGTACACACACAAGGTTACAAGTGAACCCATCAGGAACCATAGCTGTGCCACCACCTGTTCCTCATTTCAAGTAATGGTTCCATATTTGGAATGATTATTTGGTAATACTAAATAAGGAACTCTTCCTTGAAATAGGGAGCTGGTGGCATGTCCAAGGGGCCAACCAACCTGAATACAGCTTACCAGACTCGCTAGTGTGGCATTGTGGTTAGAGTGTTGGACTGGGACTCGGGAGATCTGGGTTCTAGTCCCCGCTCAGTCATGAAGCTCACTGGGTGACTTTGGGCCAGTCACCGACTCTCAGCTTAACCTACCTCACAGGACTGCTGTGAGGATAAAGCAGAGAGAAGGAGGACCATGTGAGCTGCCTTGGGTTCCTTGCAAGAGGAAAAAAGGTGGGAGATAAATGTAATAATACATTAATATACTGTAAGCCCCCATTTTTGCTGTCCACTACAATGCATGGGTATGAACTAGGATGTGTCATTTCTGTGGCATCCCTGACTGCCAGTGGAAACCTCCCTCCTCAGTCTGAGGCTTGAGGGTAGGATCTACCCGTTCACTATAAGGAGGTGGGAATGAGGTGAGATGGAAATATGGACTGTACCATTCCAGAAAAAGAATTGAGCAACTGTACCCCCAGCTTCTAATCTGAAGTGGCAAAGTCCACTCTCCCATCAGGACTTTGCCATTTCATTGTGTTGCGTGTGTAGCGCAGACCCGATTCAAGAGTGCTAAGGCGCAAGGGAGGCGGGTGACTCCGGTGTCAGTGGGGCTCCTTATCCATTGCAGCTTTTATTCTGAGCTTTATAGGAGCTATCCATGGTGCTTCATGGTGGCGAACCCATTTGGGGGATGGAGTACGGCAACATGGATAGCTCCTATAAAGCTGACACAAGGAGTCACCAGCCTCCCTTGGCTAGGGAGGAACACCACCCCATCCTGTGCCTTAGGACAAGGTAGAACTTGAATTGTTGCCTTAGGGTGTAATCCTATGCATGCACGTCATAAGGACTACTATGGGTGCTATCCTATGTATGTTTAGACATGCATAGGATAGCACCCGTAGTAGTCCTTATGACGTCCACCAGCTTACCAGTACCATCTATAATTAATGAAATTACATAGGAAGGTGCCTTACACTGAGTCAGACCACGGGTCCATCTAGCCCAGTATTGTCACCACTGACTGGCAGCAACGGCTCTCCAGGGTTTCAGGCAGGAAAATTTCCAGCCCTACCTGGAGATGGCGGGGATTGAACTTGGGACCTTCTGCATGCAAAGCAGGTGCTCTACCACTGAGCCACAGCCCCTCCCATTACAATGTCATTTCTCCCAGGAGAGGTGCTGAAGACTGAGCCCTTCCAGAAGCCACACCTCCTTGTGATGTGCCATGGCAAGTTATATGGTGTGTGGTGTTTTTTTTTTGTTTTTTTACAAGCATTCATAACATGAGCAGTAGTAGCATGATCATCCTGACACCGTCAACAAAATACCAGCAAAATCATATCGAATCGCCACGGACAGCAGGATGATTAAACCACAGCATTGGCAAATGAGGCGAAGAAGCACAGTTAGGGGCAAAGCACAAGAAGTGACACGGTGTGCGTGAAATGCAGCACTGTCTGAAACAATACAAGTAAGTTTGCAAATTGCCCATAATAATGGACCACAATAGGAGGTGCTCTTCAACCCTCTCGAAAGAGAAAAGGTCAGTAATTTTTGGCTCTGCCCTTGGCAAATAAAACAGCAGCACCTCTCCTGTTAGGAACTGATCATCGCTGACTTTGTGCTGCATTATATGGACCCTCCAGATAACGTGCAACCTCTAATAATTAGAGCATTGTTCAGCCGGGTTTCCCACACCACAGCTGCTTTGTTTCAATGCAAGGCAGTCTCCCCGCCACCCACCCCTCCCCAAATCTCCATAAATAGGTTCGGGCTAGCCGCTAAACAGGAAATGAGTGTCTTAGCTCCAGATCAGCAGGGATCAACACAGCCTCTGCAAATCTCTAGGGGAGGCCAGGAGCCAATTTCTTACTTTGCTTCAAACAATACACAACATTTCATGAGAGGTAAGAGAGAGAGGCAGACAGACAGGCTGAGAAATCACAGTGAGACCAGAGGGAGATCCCCCTGCTCATCTAAAGAAACACTTCTTCTCAACATGCCCCCCCTGTTGAATGGGCAGCATTCAGAATGAATAACGGTAATTGACAACGCTCTTTATCAACACTCATTAAATTAACTCTCAATGCAACATCATTATCCCTCAACTGCAAATAAAGATGACCCAGGTGCCCAGCCAGCACACTGAGTGACTTTCTCCATTGCCACAAAGGAAATAAATTGCAAAGTCAGGCAAAGTGAGATAATATTGGGAGGGACAGACGGAACAAGACAGGCGTAACTACGGTACATGGAATACAAATTCACAGGGCTCAGTGATCGTTGGGAACATATTCTCCGGAAAGTTGCAATGAAGAGTTGCATCGCTCGCCTCTGTGGGATATTTTCCTCCTTGATACATGTCTTTAGAAGGCCAGTGACCAAGGAGGAGAGGAAGAAGAAGGTTCTGGTCATATAGAGCTTTACGTGAATAGATGAAATAAAGGTTTTGTCACTGGCTTTGACTGTTAATCTAGCCCTGCTGAGGGACACACTCTTAATATATAGTGGAAAGCTAAGACTCATCTGCATTGTGGTTTGTTTTTCTCCACACAGCCTCTTTTAAATGTGACGTGGATATTTATTTCACATATACGCACACACACATCCCATATTTCTATTAAATTTGTGTTCAAGGTGGCTTACATGAAATCTATATAAAAGTATGGGGGGGGGGGAAATAAAATAATCAAAAACCAAATTTTAAACACTCCAGTACAAGAGAGACAAGCAGCAACATTACAGCACACAAACTAAGGCCAGTGATAATTAAGATCCACCAAAGGTTTAGGAAAAAAGAAATTCTTTTCACCTGATGCCTCAGAGATGTTAAAGGAAGTGCCAGGTGACTATGTGTGGGTTGGCTATTCCACAACTGCGGTGCCACAATAGAAAAGGCTCTGTCCCTGCAGGTAGCCACCAGAACTTCAAAGATGGGAGCACACAGGACCAGGGCATCAACCTTAACTTACAGGCAGGGCTGTCTCTTATTGTCTTTCCTTCTTCCTCCCTCCTCCCTTGGATATACCATGTAAGTACCGTAGGGGAAGCCACATTAATCTTTTGCAACAAAAACCACAAAGACAAAGAACCTTGTGGCACCGTAAAGACTAACACATTTTATTCTGGCATAAGCTGTTGTGGATTAACCCCACTTCATCGGATGCATGAAGTATGATCTTCAGTTGTCAGGTGGATATAAAGGACAGAAAATGTAAAAAGGTGGAGTCAAATGACAACAAAATGCAAAAAGTACAGTCTCTGCCAGTTCAATCAGAACTTAAATGTATGCAAAATGACCCTTCGCAGCAGCAGTAATTGGTGATAACACAACCATAGCACTGCTGAGTAAATTAATAACCTGTAGTGGGACAAGAAAGCACTGCTTTAGATCCAGACTTAAGGCGCAATCCTATGCATGGTTAGACAGACAAAAGGCCTGCAGCTCCCAGCGTGCCGCAGCCAGCCAGTAGGCCTTTCGCCTGTCTAAACTTGCTAAGATTGTGCCCTAAGTCATTCTTAGAGTTGACCCACTTGAAATTAACAGGACTTCAGTTAGTCATGGCTAGCTTAAGTCCCACTGATTTCAGTGGGTCTACTCTAAGTGTGACTAAATCTGGATCCAACCCATTATCTGTATTCTTCTCTTTCTTTTTATTGTTTTATATTTAAAATATAACAGACCCAAGTGAATACAAAGTAGTCCTGCATCCTGTTTCCCATAATGGTCTGTCAGATGCATCTGGGTAGCCCATAAGCAGAGCTTAAAGCCAAGAGCCCATTTCTGCTGCTGCCTTTCCCAGCAACTGCTATTCAGTGGAATGCTGCTGGCAGTGGTTTCATAGATTCATAGATTATAGAGTAGCTGAAAGGGGCCTACAAGGCCATCCAACTCCAACCCCCTGCTCAATGCAGGAAACTAGAGGAGGGGTCTCCCATCCAAGCAATAATCAGGCCTAACCCTGCTTAGCTTTCCACACTCAGACCAGCTGAGCCAGCGTGAGCCAGCTTGTTCCCTTCACCTGCTACCACATCTTTTAAAATGGAACTACCAGGGATTGAACTTGGGGCTTTCCGCATTCAAAGCATGAGCTCTACCACTGGGCAATGGACCTTCCTACATTAGGATGCACTGGACATCTTTTAAGCCAAAGGGTGTGTCATTAAAATTGGGCTACTTCCTGAAGCAAACTTTAAACTAGGGATGTGTGCGGAGCTCAGTTGGGGGGTGAAAGTCGGGCAAACTCGCTGTGCTTGACCTCCCTGCACTCCGCTCGCCCTACCTGCTTCCCCGGCTCAACGTGCGTTCTCGTGCGCTGAACCGGGGAAGTGACTTCCGGGTTCCCGGCACTACGTTGTTTACATAGAAAATGGTGTAAGATACATTAAAAATGACCGTGATTTGCACAAGTTACGCAAATCGCAGCCACTTTTAATGTATCTCACGCCATTTTCTACATAAACAATGTAGCGCCGGGAACCTGGAAGTCCGGCAAGTGCCTCGGCTGGCACTCACTTTTGGCCCGGCTCAGCAGGTGCAGTGGCAGCGCTTGCCAAGCACGCCGCGAATCTGGTGGTGGGCCGATCACCCATCCCTACTTTAAACATCCTCTCCACCCTGCACGCCCCACTGACTTAGGAAAGGGACCCGAAATGGGAAATATTCAAAATATTAAAAAGGAGCCTGGGAAAAAAAAACCAAGCAAGGGCCCAAGAAGCTACACAGCACCGCACATTGCTACATTTTAAATGAACAACAAGAAAACAGAAGCCGTGCTGATCAAAGTCTACCACCTCTTTCTGCTGTGGATGACACCTACGCTGGAAGCATCCCACCACCTCAACCCCACTCCTACAAAGAGGAATTAATTTCAAAAAGAAGGCAGACCAAAGCGCATCGATATCAAAACAAATTAGCCAGACCCCTCATCCTGCTGCGGTCGTATAAAAGAGAAGTAAAAGAAAAAGAAAAAAAAGATACACAGAGCCCTGAATTCCAGGGGTATAAAAATGTGAGAGATAGAGAGATACAGATGTGTCAAAAGAGATTTAAAAAAACACAAATTCAAACAGCTTGGACAACCTGCAGAGGACAAAGAAATTCCTTTTCAAAACCCACCTGAACTTCTTCTGATATTGTGTCTCCTCCACCTATGTTGTCTATATAAACTTTTGTATCAGTGCCAGTGGCACGGCTTTTGTGTGTCTGGGATGAAACATACAAGTTTGGTATTCCTCTTCTGCCACCAACCGACTCTAGTTGAAGCCAATTTACAGCCTAATCCTCTGCATCTTTATTCTGAAGTAAGACCTACTGAGTTCAATGGAACTCACTTCCTAGTAAGTGTGGTTAGGATTGCAGACTTAAGGGGCAATCCTATGCATGTTTAGACAGAAAAAAGGCCTACAACTCCCAACATGTTGGGCATGTTGGGAGTTGCAGGCCTTTTTTCTGTCTACATGTGTATAGGATTGAGCCCCTAGTCTCAATTTGGACATTTCAGTGGACCTTTCATATACCAGGATACTAAGCATACTTATTTGGAAGTAAAGCTGCCAAAATAAAGAAAGCTGACTTCACTTCAGGAGCATGTGTATATAATCTTAAATCCAAGTACTTCAGTTTAAGGGATCTTTAGCACCGGTCCTAAAATTATTAAATTATGTTAATAATTTTTAACATTATTTTCAGGGATATATGCATCTTTATGTGCATGTTTTCCTTGCATACAGATTTTGTACACAATTTTTAATTGGAGAGCTCCATTGTAAAATTCAGAGAAGTCTGAATATTGAAGGATAACGGTTCTCGTATTGGTTCAAAAGTGCAAAATTAGGTAAGTTTGCATTAAAATGCAAAACCAAACCAATTTTACCCCCATTCCTAACTGTGGAGGAGAATGTCTGAACACTGAACGGAAAGTCAAGTGGATGGAGCCCACTCACAGCATGAATATTTTCTAGCAGCAATATATAGATGATATAATCTCTTCTTCAGCTGTTGGAGCTGCCCCACTTCTTTTTTCAAAGTGAACATTTTTGAACTTGCAGTGTTCAGCAGAAAGTAAAGCATGGGCCGGTTCATACGACACGGAAACCGCGGGGGAGCAGAAGCCCCCCGCGGTTTCTGTGTTGTGCGAATCCTGGCTGGGGGCGGTCCCATGGGATGGGTCACGCAAAGTGACCATGGGCGGTAGAGGGGTAAGCCCCTACCATGCATGGCCACCCTGCCGTGCGAACAGCGGGCGGCTGTCCTGCGGGGGCTGCACAGAGGCGGCAGCCCAAGCGGCCAGAGCTGCGGCCGCTCCGGCCTGTAGGGTCAAATGGCCCCTCTGGGCATACCGAGCCTCCACCCCCTAGTGCCAGGTGGCCCACACTGCAGTGCGGGGACTGCCGGCTCCACCGGGGCCCGCCCACACGCGCGGGGCGCAGGTTGTGTGCGGCGCCCCACCGGACCCCGTGGACAGCCCCATGGTGCCTCCCCTGCTCACAGCCTGGGTCGTGTGAACCGGCCCCATGTTTGAAAAACGAGAGATGCAACGTCATCAGCGATCACGTCACTCTTCTGAGGGCTGAGTCACATGACACCCAACAGAGCACACTCAACCCATGTAGGGGTGGGCAATCTACTTGACTATTGTAAACTGAATGCTGCCACCGCGCGAGCCAAGCCAAGCCGAAAGCAAGTGCCAGCTGAGGCACTCGCTGGACTTCTGGGTCCCCGCCGCTACATTGTTTACATAGGAAATGGCGTAAGATATGTTAAAAACAGCTGCAATTAGCGCAAGTTCCGCAAATCACAGCCATTTTTAACGTATCTTACACCATTTTCTACGTAAACAATGTAGTGGTGGGGACCCGGAAGTAGCTTCCCCAGCTCGGCTCACGAGAACGTGAGCCGAGCCGGGGAAACAGGTAGGGCAAGTGGAGCTTGGGGTGGGGGGGGGCGAGCCTGCCGAGTTTGCCAGACTTCCACCCCCCAATCGAGCTCCGCACACATCACTAAGTCATGCTGAGTTCTAGCTCTGACAGTGAACACCGAGAATGCCTTAGCAACTGCTTTCAGCACATCAGAGGCGGTGTTAGGGGGAGGCCCACTAGGGCTGGAGCCCCGAATCTTTCATTTGGAGCCCCGAATCCCTGGGAGGCCCTCTGTCCCACCGCCCTGCTGCCCATGGGCACTTGCTGAAATAAGCGTACAGGGGTCCTGGTGACCTCTGTTGCATCGGATCCCCCTGGATTCACTGGCTTTTTGCCCACTTGTGCTTCTCCTCCTATTGCCCCCCTCCTAAATCTTTCTGCCTGATCTGAAATCAAATGCCTTCCTCTCCCCTGTCCATACATCCCTTTTTACAAATATGGGTGTCCTTAGAAGACAGGGGCCTTTAAAGACACACACAGGGAGAGAGACTAAGTTTAGAGCCTATGTAAATTAGTATATGCAAATTTGTGCATTTTATTTTTCTCCTGTGGACCTGAGCCCCGGATCTTTTCAGTACCTAGCACCACCCCCGCAGCACACATTGTGTTCCATGCAATGAGTCAGATTTTACCATGCCTCCGCAATGTCCTGATTCCATCTGGTGGTGGGTCATATTCAGAAAGCCAATCTGAACTCAGCTCAGTGTGCAGCAGCAACTGTCACATGACCCCTTCTTTACATGCACTGCAAGAGCTGAAACTCAACTAACGTGGGCTCGGTGTTTGCCAGCCACCACATCTGCACTCTCCAGGGTTGTGTGGAGCACCCCAGAGAGACTTATGTAACATGCATCTCTTAATATTCTAGGACACGTCAGGGATGTTGAAGAGTCCTTGGTCTCGAGTCACGAGTCGAGTCACGAGTCTTTGGACCCGAGTCTCAAGTCCGAGTCCGAGTCCTTGGTCCAAAATGGTGACTCACGAGTCACGAGTCACTCCCAAAACTGACTCCACGAGTCCCTATTAAAATCAATGGGGTTTCCCCCCAACAAAATAAGGCTACTTCAGATGTGTGGCTTAAATAAATTCTAGGCACAAGTGTGCCTTTTTATTTCAAAACTCTGCAACTGATTTTGGCAAGAACAGACCAGGCAGACAAACCCAAAATAACCAGGCAGGCAGAGGAGGCAGGGAACCCCAAAGCAGGCAGGCAGAGGCCTTTGTCTTGGACAATTCAACTGCTGAACAGGTCAAGAAGAGACCAGGCAGGCAGAGGAGGCAGGGAACCCCAAACAGGCAGGCAGAGGCAGCCAAACCCAAAATGTCTGACCCTAACCCAAACCCCCCACAACAACACAATCAATCAAAATAAATCTCAACACCACTCGTTGGGGCTGCGCTCTTGGTAGTTGTCCATAGTGGCTGAGCAGCAGCGCGCCTCGCTTCCATGCGCTCTTCACCGGTGATCGCGCTTCCTTCTGGCACAGCCAGAAGACTCGTCAACAGCCCAGGGATGTTGACGAGTCCTTGGGCTCGAGTCCGAGTCGAGTCTCGAGTCCCATTAAAAATATTGGGACTCGAGTCCGAGTCGAGTCAGAGGGGGGACTCAGTCCGACTCACGAGTCGAGTCCTCGAGTCCGAGTCCCCATCCCTGGGACACGTACACAAGGATGCACAAGAGTTTAATTTAGCTTCAGTCATTTTCCACTTGAATTTGCCTGTTTGCACCTCTGAATGTGAACACAAATGCTGAGTGCATTTTTTCAAGAAAAGCATGCATGATCCCGGATTCACATTCACATTTGAAAAATGTGTACTTTAAATTTTGCATTTTCTGAAAAGCATTTACAGTAATACCTTGAATTGCAAGTAACTTGGTTTGAGAGCGTTTTGCAAGACAAGCAAATTTTTAAATATTTATTTAATTTTTTTTTACTTGATATACAAGCGACGTCTTGCAATACAAGTACTGTAAGTACGGCTTAAATTAAAAATCTCTGTACAAATTTTTTTGGGGGATTTCGTTTTGGTATAAGAGTGTTTTGGATTACAAGCACATTTCCGGAACGAATTATGCTCTCAATCCAAGGCATGACTGTACATGCTTTACAGCACGATCCAATGTGGCTGCCCGTAACCCTCTGAACTTAGAGGACTACGGCCATCCTATTTAAGGCAGGAGGAGTGCAGAGGCAAGGGTTGCCTCCACACTTCCCTCACCTTCCAAAACATTTAGATGGGCAATTTCGACCGTCTAAGTCAGGGCTCTCTAATCTTGGGTCCCCAGATGTTGCAGGACCACAGCTCCCAGAATCCCTTGCCATTAGCCATGCTGTCTGGGTATGCTGGGAGCTGTAGACCAGCAACATCTGGGGACCCAAGGTCTAAGTGTTTTATACCGGCTTGCGAGGAGAGGAGCTGGAGGCAACGCCAGGATTCCTTGTAGGATGGTGGTGGTGCCTCGCTCCTTCCCTTCCTGCCCTCCTCCCCTCCCACCCAGCACCAGCTCTGAAATTGGTCTTCCATCTTCGGAAGCACAGTCAGTGCGGAAAGAAACACGCCGGCTGTGAGAACAGAGGGAGGGCGCTCCAAAGTCAGATTCCCAGCTCTGACCTTGGAGCGTTTTTCCGAGCTCGGAGCTGGGACTCTGAGTTTTCCTATGGCCATCTACACAGCGTCCAGTGGCCATAGGATTGCGCCCTTAGTCTGTGGTGGTGGTGGGGAGTCCACATTTGGGTGTGTACTTTGAATTAAAATGTGTTCTGAAATGTGCACTTGCCCTGTTCAAATAAAAAAGAAAAGCAGACTAATAAAAGGACGAGAGGAGGAGGACCGAACGGAACTTTAAGAACCTCGACAAGCTTGAATGGAACCTTATTGATTCTCCCTATACACACATAATACTAATTTGTCTTTCTTTCTTTCTTTTTTAAATTCCCAAAAGACGGCATTTGTCTCTCAAAACTACAGCATTGTGTGTTCACGGTCCATCTATTCTTTTCAGAAATAAAAACAAATCTTGACTTAAGAACACTTCCAAATGCATTGCCATCACTCAAGACAGAACACATCCATCTCCCAGAAACAAAAATTTAAAGAAGTATATATAAAATGCCATATATGGAAAGCGGAAGGGAAGACAAGAGAGACCTTTAGGAGGAGTGACCTTTAATCCTCCTCATGGCTTGGCCAAAGGGCCCCCAGTCCAATTCTGGCCCACTTCAAGTAGGCTGAATTGTGTCAAAAGCTAGCTCTCAGCTATTTTTTATTTTATTTTATGATTTATAGCTGATGTCTGCGGATTGCCTTTTATTTTAATGATAACCCCAATGCAAACATTAAGACTGCCAGTGTCTTACCGGCAATATCCAAAGGGTAGCTGATGTGGGTTTTTTTTTGGGGGGGGGATCCATAAAGTTGTCTGACTGACTTATGATATACAGTGCCACTTAAGGACAGTTTGATCCCACATAAAATAACTGAAATCTTTCACCTCTTTGAGATTGAATTCTTTGTGATTTTAGGATAGACTCTAGGATTACCACCTTTTAACCTGGGAAATTATAGAGGGTGTATCTACTTGATAGACTTGAACTGGTTTAATAGTAATTTCCTCTCTCCCATAAAGTCTGGGAACTATAGTTCTGCAAGCGAGGCTAGAGAGATCTAAGGAAGGTCTCATCACCTTAACCAAACTACAGTGTTTCCAGTGTTCTTTGGGAAAGGAACATTGGCAGTTAAACTGGCATGTAACCCAAATAAGTGGGTAGAGAACATATACACAAACAGTTTGACCATTCAGAGGGGCAAAATGAACAGTAGGCATCAAAATGCTCATTGTAACCACAGTTTAACAATGCATATTGTAATGTCATTTCAGTTGTTAAAGGTGGAGCCAGAAAATAGTTCATTAATGCCTCCCAGACTTTACAATCCATTATTATCCTATACAAGCCTACCCAGGTCTTAACATCTTTGGGAAAGGCCCTTCCTTTGAGACCACTGCCTTCGGAGGGGTGTTTGGCGGTGTTGTGAGAGAGGGCCTTCTCAGTGGCCGCTCCCAGGCTGTGGAACTCCCTGCCAAGAGAGGCTAAATTTGCTCCCTCTCTGCTGTCTTTCTGCCAGCAAGCAAAGTCCTTTTTATTCCAGCTGACTTTTAGCATGCAAGTCGGTTTGTTGGGTTGGATGCAGCTTTTATTCTGTTATTGCTGTGTTTTGAATTGTGTTTTAATGCATTTGTTTTATTATTATTCTACTCAAGCTTTATGTATGATCATCAGCCACCTTGAGTGCCATTTTTTTTTGGTTGAAAGGGATGGGGTACAAATCAAACAAATAAATAAACCACTTGCATTTTCAGAGTGGGCATGCCAAACAAAATAAAAAAACATGGTGGAGAAGATCCAGCCTAAGCTATAGTTCAGTCCTATACATGCCATAAGCCTCATTGGGTTTGACGGGATTTACTCCAAGGGAAGTGTATATAGGGGCTGTAGCCTTACTCCCACTTACCTGGGAGTAAGTGCCATTGGATTTACACCTGGTCATGCTACCTGAATGCCTTTAACAGGAGATGTGAGGCACTCATCTTATGTATTCAAACTGGTGCATCCAAAAAAGAGACCTGCTTAGAGTTGGCCAAGTGCCTGCCCCCGGTACTGCCTTCTGTTATGGAAATTCACCTATCAGATACTTCGTGATCACAATATTTTAAGAATAATGGACTGTATCCAAAGTGATGCGAGCAGAAGTCCACTCATGCAACTGGGTTTTCCAGTTCATGGCTAGTACAAGGCAGCTTGTACAAGGGGAATTCCTTGCCTCCGCACTGGACTGCCCTGAAAAGGCACTGGCCCCAGACACTCATAGTATTCCCTCTTCCACTTAGTATAGCCATTGATCAATGGGGATGAAGCTGGGAGGTAGTTGCTGAAGGCTAGCCAGTGTTGTCATGGATGAGTTGATATTTGAACTGGGGGACATGTAGCTCATGTTTGCAACCAGTACATTACAGATGCAAATACAGATGCATATTTTGTTCTGACTATGATTTGGCTACATAACATACACACCCTCCAACTTCTCCCAATGGATAGTGAGCTTCTCCGTAGGTTTTTCTGTTCCAATTGTCTTACAGAGTGATCCTACAGCCCCTAGACAGTGTCTAAAGGGCCATAGGAGCTTTCAGAATCCCAGCTTCGGTGTTGCAAAATAGCTCCGATGTAGGAGCTGGGGCTCCATGCTTGGAGAGCCTTCCCACCCTCACCCCCCCCCGCTCATAGCCAGTGCGGAAAGAACCATGCCAGCTGTTTCTCCAAGGCTGGAGAAGGGGTTTAGCGGGCGGGGAGGGGGCAGAGAGAGGAGGAGACTGGTGCCGCTCAGAAGTGCCGCAATTAGACAGCCGAAATCGGCCATCTAGCTGCTTTGTGGGCCCGGAGGAGAGCAGAGGTGATGAGCTTCGCCTCTGCACTCCTCCCATGCTGCATTGGATGCCCATAATCCTCTGAGTTCAGAGGGTTATGGGCATCCCCATAGGACTGTGCCCTTACAGCTTATCCATGATATGTAATTGGTGAGTTTCCTTTTCACCTTGATTAGTGACCTATTGTATTATGTGTATTCTTCCTTTTGCTTGCTTGTATTTTTAAATTTATTTCAACATAAAATTCCATGAAAACTCTAAAAGAGAGAGAGAGAGACAGAGAGACAGAGAGACAGATAAGAAAAGGAAGGAAGGAAGAAAAGAAATGACTGCAGATATGCAATTTATCTGTAGAATAGGTGATGTTTGGTAGAAAGTTAAGCAGAAGTTATCATTTCTACAGAATCCTTCCCTACACTGAATGATGCCACTTTGCTCAATTCGGAAAGCTAAGCAGGGTCAAGCCTGGTTGTTACTTGGATGGGAGACCCCTCCTCTAGTTTCCTGCATTGAGCAGGGGGTTGGACTCGATAGCCTTGTAGGCTCCTTCCAACTCTATTCTATGAAATCTATGAAATCCCACTTTTGACATTTTTTTTTTCCTGTGTAAAATATTTGTATGTATGCAGCGTGGGGTGGGGAACTTTCACAGATACTTTAGGGAGCCTTTAGTACCAATTTCCCCATGGATATGTCATGTTGAGTCTCATCTGTCACTACAATTCCAGTGTTGTCACGTTTGCACAAAACCATGTAAGGCAACAGGATTGACAGATGCGTGATGTGGCTCGTCATCTTGTAGCATGTCAGGTGGGAGGCTGTGCAAACCCATTTGTTACATATCTGTTCTCTCCTCGTCTCTACCCAGAACTCTGCTGCCAAAAATCATTCTCCTGTCTCACTGCCCAAGCAACTCCCTTCTTCATAGCTCTACACTGGCTTCTCATCAACTCTTGCATCCAGCACAAACTCCTTATTCCTTTCCTTTGAAACTTTCTCTGGCCTTGCCTCTTCATTTTTCTGTTCTCATTAGTGCTGGGCCAAAATTCTCATCTAAGTTTCCCAAAGATATCACTCCCAGGTCGAAATGGGGTCTGAGATTCTCTTGATTTCTCAGGTGTAGGAGGAGGGGTGTAGAAAATAATTTCCTCCAAAATCTTCATGGGGCGGGTTGCTGCTTACAATTACTATACAAGAGGGCCGAGGGTGTTTTTTTTTGCTCTTATTTTTAGTACAAAACAAGAGTGTGGGACCCTCTCAGCTACTTCCTGTCCCCACCCACTTCCTAGAATGGCTTCAGAGTGACACGACAAAACATGATGTTGTATTGCTCCCAAGCCACGCCAGGAAGTGACATCACATTTTGTCACTTTGTTCTGAAGCCATTCTAGGAAGTGCAGATGATTAGAAGCAGCAGAGAGACTTCCATGCCACTTACAGCAGTGTGGCACCTTTGCTTTAAAGATAAAAAAGCAAAAACAAAAAACAAAAATCCAGCCACTTTGTACAGTTATGGTAAGTGGTGCTGCAAAGATTTTGGAAAATAATATTTCCCCCGCCATGATTTCGGAAGGGCTTCGATTCACCCCAAACCTCCCCAGGAATGGCTGAAAAAAGCCTAAATAATTTTCAGCACAGCACTAATTCTAATATCCAAATATATCCCTGCATGTGTCCTTCCTTCATTCTTCTTAACGCTTCTACCTTGAGCAACCTATTGTTCTTGCATGAGTTATTCTGTAAAGCAGTAAGTGTATAAATAATAATAATAATAATAATAATAACAACAACAACAACAACAACAACTTAATGCAACTCCCTCTCCAGCATGTAATCCATCCCAAAAGTTTTACTCAGTACACTTCTCAATTCTAATATCGTGCAATCCCCACCCCCCAGGAAAATCCTCACAACCCCTCCGAAACATGTATCAGTTGTTTACTTCCAGACTAGTTCTCACCTCTCTCACGCACTCTTTCTCCACTCCCAGTGTTCTCTCTCAGACTCAGTTCTTTGCAGGTATGAAGATTGCAATATAGCTTCTATTTATTAATCAACTCCCCTCATTCCATACAATCACTCACAAAGATTTAAATTCCTGCTGTAACCATATGTATACACTGAAAAGGTGGGAACGATCAACCTTTTCCAATTCTTTAATCACTTCTCCTGATGGTATGTATGTACAACCAAGTAAAGAGAAATAAAAGAGAGCCAGTCCTTCTTAGCATCACTTGTACAGTAATATTGCAGCATAGAAAACACATGGTCCCATCCAACGTGGCAGCATCAACACCTGGAAACAGGATGCCATCGGGTTGGGTGAATGAGCAATGTCTGAGATCGCTAGTATTCTCTGAACATCATCTCGCTACTTGTCTCCTGCCTGATTCCCATTTGCGCTTGCGATCGCTGCTGGCTTTCCGCAAATGGGAAACTCGCGCAAACTGAGCAGCGGTCAAATGGGAGATTTGCACAAATCTCCCCCAATTTGCTCAAGTTTCCTCCACGGATTCAGTAGGGCAGATTCAGTCTACTGAGGAAATTTGCCCAAATTAGGACATTTGTGCAAATCAAACTGGGAATCGGGAACAAGACGAATGCAAGTATTCGGCCAATTTGCAAATATTTTTGGCGGACACGTGCTCGTGTTGTTGTACAGAGCTTTGAACAGGGCATGCTCACATCTTTTGTGAGCAAAAACAAAATTCTCATACATCCCTACGGATGGGAAGCTGCTATGGTTACTCACTTGCCTCACCAGTGGAGACAGGGCTGGTATGGAAATTAAGGGTCAAAACACACATAACTTTAATGTGTGTCTAGCAGCTATATCTTTTATTTTTACTCTAAAGTAGGCGCAGGGGCCCAATCCATAGCTTAAAAGCTCCCTTACTGTTGGGGCCTCGGTCCTGCAATCACACATTCTAGCACTCTGACACTGGACACTCCAAATCAGTGAGATCCTTTTATTACAGCAAGATCCCACAGCATAAGCTTAACAGCATTACAGCATTCAGAAATCATATAGCTGATGGCATTTTGCTACAGGCTTTTGAAATTGTTCCACACTTACTTAACACATTAGGGTCCTAATTAGGGTCCTAATCTGGATCAGGGACCCTGTGCCTACTCTAGAGTAAAAATGAAAAAAGGCATAGCTGCTAGACCAGGGGTGCTAGACCCCCTGCTGCCCTCCCCCTAATTGTAAAAAAGGTTTTTTTAAAAATGGCATCCAGAGTGCCCATTTTGAAGCCTTTTTTACCCTTTTAGTGCTGCACAGCTGTTCCAGATGCCATTTTAATGTTGTCGTTGTTATTATTTAAATTTGGTGCTGCAAGGGGGGAAATGAGGCCTGTAGGAGGGAACAAAAAAGGCCCCCAGACTCCCCAAAGTTGCCCGGTGCTAGACACACAGTTAAAGTAATGTCTGTTCTTGCCCTGAGCTGTGGAACAGACGCACACATGAATGACTCCCACCCTAGAAAAGTAAAATACAAAGTGCTGAACTGCCCTGGTGTAGTCCAGATGTTTTGGACTCCCATCAGCACCATCCAGTATGGCCAAGATCCAGGAATGCTGAGGGTTGTCGTATATAACATCTGGAGAGCCCCAGGTTGGGGAAGGCTGCCTTAAATGCTCACTCAATAATTTTTCAGCACTCCCAGCCCTGGATAAGAAGCCAGGCAGGGTTAGCTGGAGACAGGGCTGGCTCTACTCTTAGGCAGAGTGAGGCAGAAACGGATGGTTTTAAAGGACCATTAAAAGGCAACAAATGGTTGATTATTTAATTTTTTTAAAACACCATGGAGTGCACCATTTTGGATTACTGTCTGCAGCACCAAAATGACTCAGGCCATCCGTGGCTAGAGGTTCGAGCTGAAATGACAATTAGCACCCATTTGAAATTAGGCAAAACGTCAGAATCCCAATTCAAGATTCGAATGTTTCAAATATTTTCAATGTTTGATTGTGGATTCAATGTTGAGGGATATTTCTAAAGAGTTTAAATCTGAATTCTCAGCTGATGAATTTTAAAGGCAAGTAAACTAAGTATCTGCAGGACAGGTTAAATGACAAAACAAAACTTCCCAAAGGCTTTGGTACTTGTAATTCTAGGTATCTTTCCAAAGGATTTGCAGCCTACCCTGAAAAAAGTCTTTATTTTACACTCTTTAGCAGCAGCAAGAGCAACAATTGCAAGACAGTGGAAAAGTTCAGTGGACTTTTCTACCAAGGCTTGGTTTCAGAGGCTTTGGGATCATTTATTAATGCACAAGCTGATCTACCATATGCATAAAACCCGAAACATTTTATGCATCATGATACCCATTTTTGTGGTATGTTGATCAGACATCCCAGATCCAAGCCTCTTCAAAATCGATTATAAGATTTTGCTAACCTTCTAAAGAAAAAAGTAATTTCAGCTTGAAATATTTGCAATTCTGTACTCTATGCATCTTAACTGAATTGGACTATGTTTGATTGTGTTTTTTAAAAACTTTTTCAGGCTATGTTTAGCCCATCTTCATTGTACTGAAAACAAAATGATATAAAAATAAAGTTTTTTATAAATCCAACAGATTTACTACTTGTTTTATAATATCTTCATCCAACTGCATTCATACTTGGGAATGTTGGAGAAAATTCAAAATTAGGAGCATGTGCATATGAATTCTTGCAGGCAAAATAGAGGTGGTAAAATTTGCTTGAAATTTCTTTTGACCCCAGTTTCATTTCCACTCTAGAAAGAATTAAAATTGCTGGCAAAGGACAAACAACAACAACCCCATCAGTTTTGTTTCAGATTTCATGCTACCCTACAGTTTCATTTTTATGACCCAGTTAGGAATTTCTGGCCAGCTGGATACAGCAACACGATTTGCTATCCTAATGGCTATAAAAATTGTGAGGGTTTGGCTTGTTGTCCAATATATATGCTATAAAATGATATTCTTCCTCTGCTCGCTTTATGCACAAAATAGTGCTTTGATGCCCAATCTCTCTCTCTCTCTCTCTCTCTCAAACCAAAACCTGGATTCTGGTTTCCAGAAACTCTGAAGAAACAGAAACTCTGGATTGGAATAAAGCAGCTTTTCTCAACCTGCTGCCCTCCAGATGTGTTGTACTACATCTCCCATCATCTCCAGTCAGCAATGCCATGTTGGCTGAAGGTGATGGGAGTTGTAGTCCAACATATCTGGAGGGCAGGCAGGTTGTGGACGGCTGGAATAGTTTGTTTACCCACCCATTCTGTATCACACCATGTGAAAGCAGAAACCCACAAGTAGGACATGAGTAATAGCATCCTCCCAGTCATTTCCCACAGCAGTTGGTGTACATGGGCACACTGCCTCTGATACTGGAAGCAATATATAGCCATCAGGACTAGTAGCCATTTATAGCCTTCTCCTCCATGAATTGGTCCCATTTTTTGTAAAGCCATCCAAATTGGTGGCCATCACAGCATCTTCATCTTATGATAGCAAATTCCATAGTTTAACTATGTGCTGTGTGAAGAAGTACGTCCTCTTATCTGTCCTGAATCTCCCACCATTCAGATTCATGGGGTGACCCCATTGGGTTCTAGTGTTATGAGAGGAGGAAAATGTCTCCCTTCTCATGTCACATGCCCCTGGCCCTTTTGAACACACACTTATTGCCTTTGGACTGGGCCCTGACAATCTCACACCAAACTCTCACACCCCCTCCAAAGTCTTAAATGGTGTCCCTAAAAGCTGTTGCTTTGGCCTTTTTAAAGTACTGTACTGCCAACAAGATCCCCTCCGCACAACAGTAATCCACCATTGCAAATCTCTTCCTCTCTTGCTCCTTTACAGCATCCAAAGTACATAACCCATTCTGGGCTGATTGTGTCTCTAGTTAAAAGGCCAATGTCTCTTTTACTGTCCACAGCTGAGTCTGGTGATTAGGGAAGTTGAGAGAATGAGAGAATAAAGTCCCGCTCTTTGCTTAAGGATAATTTCAAACCAATGACTGAGAGGCTATTGCACTCAAAAAAGAATAAGACTTCACACGTCCAGCAGGTTAGGGTTGCTTGCAGCTCTCCTGAATCACAATTTCTTTTCCTCATCGCAACTCTCAGGTGCTACTGCTGAGCAAATAGTAACATCGCTACCCAGGAGCAGTTGAAAAGAACAAAAAAAAAAATTGATTTGGACAATCTGTGTGCTGTCGCCATTGATGGGGACACACTGTGACTCGGGCAAAAGACTGGGGTCATAATAAGGTTAAAAGGAAAGCAGCCGGGAATTGGTGGTCTTGCTACGTTTCAAACTGAATTGGCCCTTGTTTTTGCAGAGGCTTCAGACAATGCACCGTGCCTTGTCAAGTATCAAGAGACATTTAGCTAACATCACAAGCTGTGCTGAAAATTCATGGGAGACCAGAGACACCTTGAGAGAGGGGACTATAATGGGCTTAATTGTGACATGTTACAGGTGGATAAGCGTTGCCTACATTTATGTGAGGTTAAAATATAAAGAGGGAAGATTTTGCGCCATGCAGGAGGACGCAACTGGTACATTTCCCCTTTGCTCTGTGTTATATGGCATGATTCAAAACCTATTGATGTCAATGGGAGGTAACACACATAGCTGAAAGTGCGCTCCCCCTGCCTATGAACTCATCTTTTGCTGCTGCAGAATAAACAACGGTTGGCACTGTTAGTGCAAAGACTTCATTCTCCGCTGGTTATCAGTGTGCTTCCAGGCACAATTCAAGATACCGTTATTGACTCTGAAAGACCGTAAATGGCTTGGGACCTGTGTGCTTAAGAATTGCCTTCTCTCATAGGAACCAGCCTGATATTTAGGGCCTTCTTTGGTGGCCCTAAACTGGGAGCCCGCACTGTCTGAGGTTAGATTTGGGCAGGGAGGGCCTTTTTCAACAGTGTTGCCCAATCTATGGAATACTGTCCTCAGACAGGTTCATGTTAGGTCTGAATGGAAATGCCCTTCACCAGTGTTGTGGTCCCATTCACAGGCCATAAAAGTGTGTGTGTGTGTGTGTGTGTGTGTGTGTGTGTGTGATTTTAGCTACTTTTGTGAGCAGGGGGCAAATCTGAGGGCATCGGCAAAACTCACTGGAGTAGGGGTTGGCAGATGGCAATGCAGATTTCTCGATCTGCCTATGCATTTTGTGGCAACTGCCGCCAAGAGTGGCAACCCTTCACTATTTTTTTGGGGGGGTGGCCAGCATTGTTTTTCTAAATGTCCCTTGGAACAGGTAATTTGAGGAAATCTAAAATGGCAGCCTATTTGTTTATTTTATTTCCAACACCCCTATAAGCACCCATCAACAAAAGGTTCTCTGGGTAGTATAGTTTTAATTAGAATTGTAAGCCACTGTACAGACGACCCCTTGGGCCAAAGTGCAGCCTAAAAATATTTTAATAAATTCATTTTTTTTTTAAAAAAAAAAAATGTAGATAATGGCCCAGCCAATATCCACTTGCAGTAGGGATGAGGAACCCATGGGAGGTCCCCAGCATGGCCCATGGGAGGTCCTCATCCAGCCCATCATCTTCCCTGCCTTATCTTTGATCACTGGCGCCAATGGAGGCTTCTTAAAAGCCCAACTGCAGTGTGCGTGGGCATTGTTTGGGGAAGTGGCTGCTGGGGAGTGAACGCAATACTGCCAGCACTCCTTGAAAAATCACCCCTCCCTCACTGAAATCAGACTTTTAAAAATCCTCTGTTGGTACCAAAGGAAGCTCCTTAAAAGTTTGATTTCACTGGGGGAGGGGCAATATGTAGGTGTACGAGTGTGTGAATGGGGTCTGGGCAATCATGTCATGGGGCCACATGCCAGAAATGGTGCAGCCCTGCCCTGCCCACTTTTGGATGTGGCCCCACTGGCATAGGACCCCCAGTGTGCTTTCTCATTACAAATTCAGTCAGCCCTTGGACCAAAAAAGGCTTCCCACACCAGCATATTCCTAAGCATGTTTACTAAAGAGTATGAACCTCAGGACCGGTGCAAGGCAGTTTGGCACCCAAGGCAAAATCAAATATTTAGCGCCCCCCTTCCCACTTGAGCCCTCCCTCCCTCTCTCCCTCCCTCCCTCCAGGGGGGGGGCTCCGGAGCAAATAGCCGGCCCGGGAAACGCTTGCTCGCCCAGCGCCCCCCCAAAGTTCTCCTTTGGAAAAGTTTTTAGGAGGGGGCGGCGCAGCTGCGGAGAGCGCGCTGGGCTCTCGCAGGGGGGGGAGGTGGGCATGGCCGGGGGCGTTTAGTTTAGCCTGGGTGCCCACTCACTCCTTGGGGATGCACTGCCGGCGGGGAGGAGCGGGAGGCCGGCTGCCCGCCACGCTCCTCTTCTGCTGCTGCTGCTGCTCCTGGCGTGGCTGCCTCTGCCCGGCGGAGCTGCGGGTGTGCGTCCGGGGGAGGGGAGGGGCGAGGCCTTCCCTGCTGGTCTAAGACACGGCTTTTTGTCGCCCCACCCGGCCGCCTCGCTGACAGATCCGGGCTCCGTGGAGGCAGCGAGGAAGAGTAGGCCGAGCGAGCGAGCTTCCTCCTCCTCCTCCTGCTGCCGCCGCCGGCCTCTGAGGCCCAGGAATGAAGGAAGGCGCAGGAGCGGGGCATTTCTGCGCCCCCTTAGCCATGCGCCCTAGGCAGCCGCCTAGTTGGCCTAGCGGTAGCGCCGGCCCTGATGAACCTGTTTACTATGCTCATCAGCTAATGCCCTCCTTCAGGTGCCTCTTCCAAGGGAAGCTCAGAAGGTGGCAACAAAGGAGAGGGCCTTCTCGGTGGAGGCCCACCAATTATGGAATGATCTCCCCAATCAGGCCCGCCTGGTGCCAACTTTGTTAGTTTTTTGGTGTCAGGCTAAGACCTTTCTCTACTCTGAGGCATTCGGCAGCATATGATAAGGTTTTTAATTGGGTCCTGGGATTTCCTATTGTTGATTGTTTAAAATTACTGTGTGTGTGTGTGTGTGTGTGAGAGAGAGAGAGAGAGAGAGCGAGAGAGAGAGAGAGCGAGAGAGAGAGAGAGAGAGTTTCTGTGTGTTCTGTCTGTTTATATATTTGTATGTAAACAGTTTTTATACTATGTATAATATTGTATTTTTAAGGTTTTTAATCTTTGCAAACTGCCCAGAGAGCTTCAGCGATTGAGCGGTATAGAAATGTAGTAAATGAAATGAATGAATAAGTCCCACTGAATTTAATGGGACTTACTATAAGTGAACATAGGATTCAAGCTTCATTTATTGTATAATCCCTGAAGTGTTATGAGTGTATGGGTTCAGGGGCAGGTTATATGGGAAACTCCAGTGGAGAATTGAGTAGCCCCCATGAATACCACATTTAGACATTCCTGTGCTATCTGGTGTCCTGAGAACTGTGATTCAAGGTGATGGTAAGTTAAGCTGGATGCTGCAAGAAAAAAGCAGCAACGGTGGAAAGTGCCAAGCAGTCCTGCCCAGTCCAGTGTTCAAACAACTGGTGAGGACCACTGATAAACAGTTTGCCAACATGGCGACTGCCAAGGTCTTAAGAGGTTCCAGTGATGTGCTCAAGTCTTACATAGATTGAGAGGATGATCCTTGGCAGGTTCCCACCAATGATTCTCAGCACTTTCAGGACCAGCGATTGTTCCATCTGCTCCCGAGGCTGACTTTGAACAATCCTTGCAGAAAAGCAATGGAGTAGTAACTCTTGAAGTCCTACTCTACACAAGAAAAACACCTCTCTCTTTCCTCCGAGAGCCATTAGTCCACACCTTCTGGTAGCCTCAGGTGAAACCTCCTCCATCTCTCAGAAGACTTGGACATATTCTTCCCACGCTGTGCCAGCATATAGAGACTGCAGATGGGGATTCAACAAAACAACAGCTTCTTGGAGGTCATTTGAGGGGCGAGGGAGAAACTCTTCCCAGATGGAAATTTGGCATACAGTTGTTTTATAAAAACTCCTCCATCTCAAAGAAACACAAAGATTTCCGGACAAATTTACGATATGGCAGGAAAAAGGGCTTTAAAACTCCAGATTGGTCTTTGGTGGAGAACAGCTAAAATAAACCAGTGACCTGAAGTGCACTTTAATGCTGTAAAATCCTATATTGCACACATTACATTTCACACATATTTTATTTATTTTCTTCCCTGGTTTGTAGAGAAGGGAATCCCCTCGTGCATCAACATTCTTCGAGAGGAGAAAAAACTCGATATGTTAAAATGCTGTGATACATTTTTATTAGTTTTTTCACAGCATGACAAGCAACACAATTTACCCGATTCCAAATCCCAATGTCTCTCCTTTGACCCTCATGAAACTCCTTATCATCATCAGGGCCAGGCTAAGGCCATGGGTGGCCACATCCAAATCTCTATTTTCCAGCTTAGGGTCCCAGAGGTCTCCGATATATTAGTTTTCTGTGTGCGGGGAATCCTTTTGTATGGAGGAGCAGTCAATCATGTGAGCCCCCCCCCCCCATACCCATAGTCTGAAGTGGTGCAGCCAAGCTAGAGATGGACAAAACTCTCAGTTTCTCATTTTTCCAGTCTTAAGTTCTGTTTGTCTCAAACATTGAGAATTTCTCCAGTCCTACATTTGGTTAATTCCAAACTTTCTGATTTAAAAAACAAATGGGGGGGAGGAACACATTTACATGAAAATTCATAAGCTTCTTTGCGCACGTTTCTCCAAATGCATGCATTTTGTATGCATTTTTTGCGTAATGTAGACATTTTCGCAAGCATTTTTCCTAATATAATGCACTTTTGGATGCTATTTCCCCTTTTATATGCATTTTTGCATGCATTTTTTTTATTGGCGAACTCCATTGCAAAATTTCGGAGAAGTGTGAATTCTGAAGGTGAGAAAGTGCAAATAACTGATTTTTGGGTTGCATAGAGGTTCGAAGTGCAAAATTATGCAAGCCTGCATTAAAATACAAACTGAATTAATTTCTCCCATATCGGTAGTCAAAGCACAGGTTTCCCACCTCCATGAGAACTAGGCCTGAATGGCTGAGGTCAAGAAGGATAGATTTCCCTCATCGTGTCCCTCTCCCCTTAAGGATATTCCACACAGCCAGATATGTACACACTGAGAATGATTGCTGGAAGTTGATTTTACCGTCCCTCTTTTGTCTCTGCAGCTATCCCCTGCAATCACCATTTTTTTTCTGGGCCCATTTGGAAGGCTTCTTGTCATTACCACCAGAGACCCCAGAAAAGGTTCCTTTTAGATCACTTTGTATACATAATATGTGTTGCTGTGCTTCAGTTCAAAGCTCAGGACGACACACACCCAACTCCACAGGCGGATCAGCTGACCTTTCTCCAATTTGCCTCTCCCCCTGCCACACACACATGCACACGCACACGCACACGCACACACACACTCCTTCTGCCCCTTTCCATCTCTGTGTGTTGTGGAGGACAGACAAAGTGATATGTCTGTCATACGCCATTAGCATTAGAACAGAATCTTGTTCTTTTATTACAACTGAACTCTGCCGGATTTCTCAGCAGGAATGCTAAGTGAAATCAATGTCTTGGATTTCCAGCATGAGCTTGGAGGTCACAACCACTCTGTCATTTCTCAGCATTATCCGTTCCCTTCACCCCACCTCCTCTCTCTCGGAGTCTCCAACTGGCACACAGCAGATTGAAAACAGCATGATTCAGAGGGATCATGCTGCACAATTTTACAGCCTTTTGGAGGGCCCCTTCATACATACACACACACACACACACACACACACACTCCTCCCCTTTTCAATTTGAGGATAAATTCTGTTTGTGTCCTTTGACAGAACTGTAAGCCAACGGCACAGTAATACCTAAGAAAAGTACCAAAAAAAGAAGTAAAGAAGAAAGGAAGAATACAACAGAATTTTGGTAGCTGCCAGTACATTTTCCTTTTCTTCTTCTTCTTCTTCTTCTTCTTCTTCTTCTTCTTCTTCTTCTTCTTCTTCTTCACTGACAAGTAGGCTTTTGAGTTCCTGTGAGTGCTACCAAGTAAATACTGTACCCCCTAACAGGCATTATGTTAACATTGGAGGATTGTGCCAAAAAATAAGGGGCTACCTAGAGGTGATGTTTGTCACACAGTTAGGCATGGTTACGTGGTTAGCCCTGGCATGAAAGATTCTTTAAAATATAAATAGCTGGGTGGGGGGATAAGCTGGATCAGGATCTTGGTGTGAGCGGAGTGCTTAACACTCCGCCCCCCCCACTTGAATTCAGATGCCTCTCCCCCCAGTGCCAGCTATTCATAAGGGAAGAAAAGTCCCCATCGGTATTTTGATCAGGACCACAATGGGGGCAAAGGGTTAATGCCCCCTCCTGCACACCACTTTCCTGATCTGGCTGCCCACCCCCATGATATATATATATATATATATTGACAAAAGTCATGACTAGTTTGACCCTAAGCTGAGGGATGTGAAGGGAGGGAGTGGAATCCTTTTAAATAAGCTGTTGAGTTATGCAGGAAACCCCTCATAAACTACACACCATGGAAAAAGTATCCTCTTGTTATTCATATAAGTAGCAGAACGTCAAGTTGCGTGTGTTGCTGCATGCAAATAATTGATAGCTTTTGCGCTGCCTCCTGAACTCAGTAAGAAACTCTGTAAAATAATTTACCAGAGAAAATGGTATTAGGACTATATTAACTGTCTCTGTCATAGGTTGTCTCTACCACCCCGCCCCAAGATGGCCGTCCGCTAACAACATGAACATATGAAGTTTCCTTCTGTTGAGTTAGGCCCATTACAGTCCAGCACAGTGTTCATGCATGGTGCATGTCCCCGAGCAAATTGTCTTTCGTACATAGCATACTTGCCTCTGATACTGGAAGTTAGCATATCGCCATTCCGGGACTAGTAGCCATTGATAGCCTTCTCCTCCATGAATTGGTCCAATCCCTTGTTAAAGCTGTCCAAATTGGTGGCCATCACCACATACTGTGGAAGTGAATTCCACAGTTTAAACTATGCACTGTGTGAAGAAGTCTTTCTGTTTTATCTAATTGTGTTTTAGTGCATACAGGCCTGTGGCTCACGCTGGCTCAGCTTGTCTGAGTGTGGAAAGCTAAGCAAGGTCAGGCCTGGTTGTTACTTGGATGGGAGACCCCCTCCTCTAGTTTCCTGCATTGAGCAGGGGGTTGGACTTGATGGCCTTGTAGGCCCCTTCCAACTCTATGATCTATGAATCTGTCCTGAATCTCCCAGCAATCAGCTTCATGGAATGACCCCACTGGGTTCTAGTATTATGAGAGAGGAGAGAAAATTATCTCTCTATCCACTTTCTCCACACCAGGCATAATTTTGTACACCACTATCATGTCTCCCTTCACTTGCCTTTTCTCTCAGCTAAAGAGACCCAGATGTTGTAACCTTTCCTCGTAAGAGAGTTGTTCCAGCCCCTTGATCATTTTAGTTGCCCTTTTCTGCACTTTTTCCAACTCTATTAAATGTCCTTTTTTAGGTGCGGTGACCAGAAACTGTACACAAAATTCTAAGTGCAGTCGCACTATAGATTTGTATAAGGGCAGTATGATATTGATGGTTCTATTTTTTTTAATTCTTTTCCTAATTATGCCTAGATGGAGTTTGCTTTTTTCACAGCAGTTGCACACTGGGTTCCAAATATTCAACGCAAAATGAAAAAAAACATGCCAAAGGTTTCCATGATGCACAAGTCTCTTGGAAATTCTCTCATTTTGCACTGGCAGAGTGCTAGCTGGAGTGGGGGCAGACCTTCCTCAGATAAGGCACACAGTGGCACAGGGATCTTGTATGGGCAGGGAACACAAGTTCCAGAGCCATTTGGCTGAAGAGATCCCATCCACATTCAGCAGCCCTGATCTAGCAGGGACACAAATGGTCCTGTCCCGTGAATACTTTTTTAATGTCGATTTTAAACTTGATCTGTTAACACAAGCACATCTGGCTTCTCCTCAGTCCCTTATTGTCCTAGGATCATATAGGTGATTGAACATTCAATGATGCTATTTTATTTGCTGGCTATTTTCAATCTGGGCCTCTTTGCTGTTAGGCTAAAAACACTGAGACGCTACTGTCAGTTCAAGGAATCCACTGTGACATGATTAAAGAATGCGGACAAGAGGCTAGGGGACTCTGAATGAAGGGAAATCATGCTTTTCATCAAGCTTTTCGTCGTGCTTCAACCAAGAGTGTGTCATACTTCATTCCCAAGTTCAGTGGCGTGAACGCCAGTCTCAGTCCTTTGAATGGAATGAACATTTGAGCGCAGGTGTGGCAAAAGGGAAGTGGGCAATGGACAATGGCCTTCATGGCTAGATCTGCTATACTTTACCTCTGCCTTAAGTTCTGAAAGCTGTAGAGCAGGGCTCCCCAACCTTGGGTCCCCAGATGTTGCTGGCCTACAGCTCCCAGCATACCCAGCCAGCATGGCTAATGGCAAGGGATTTTTGAGAATAAAACAGATGGTTAAAGGGTTAGGTTAGGAAACTGGAGCAGAGCAGTAAACAGTAGGATAGTGATCAGAGGTATTTTATGGTATCCACAATAATGTGGACTAACATGATTTAGAGACACCTTGTGTATAAGAGTGCACACCGATACTTGGAAGTATTGTTTTTTGCAATGATATATATAACATTATAAAAAATAAAAAGTGGCCTTGCTTACTTGCCTGATTGTATCAGGTGAAATAATTGTGTATTTGATATCCTTATGTTCAGGGATCAAACTTCAACCCGAATCTGGAAATAATAGTGGTTCCCAACCTTGGGTCCCCAGATGTTACTGGACTACAGCTCCCGGAATCCCTTGCCATTAGCCATGCTGGCTGGGTATGCTGGAAGCTGTAGTCCAGCAACATCTGGGGATCCAAGGTTGAATCATAGAATCATAGAAAAGTAGAGTTGGAAGGGGCCTACAAGGCCATCGAGTCCAACCCCCTGCTCAATGCAGGAATCCAGGTCAAAGCATCTCTGACAGATGTCTGTCCAGCTGCACCTTGAATGCCTCCAGAGTGGGAGAGCCCATGACCTCCCTAGGTAGTTGATTCCATTGTCTTATTGCTCTGACAGTCAGGAAATTTTCCTGATGTTTAGGTGGAATCTAGGTTCCTGTAACTTGAAGCCCACTATTCCAGTGTCCTGCAAACTGGGATGATCGAGAAGAGAGGCCTTGCCCTCCTCTGTGTGACATCCCTTCAAATACTGGAAGAGTGCGATCATATCTCCCCTCAGTCTCCTCTTCTGAAGGCTAAACATGCCCAGTTCTTTCAGTCTCTCCTCATAGGGCCTTGTTTCCAGTCCCTTTATCATCCTTGTTGCCCTCCTCTGAACCCTCTCCAGTTTGTCTATGTCCTTCTTAAAGTGAGGTGCCCAGAACTGGACGCAGTACTCAAGATGAGGCCTAACCAGTGCCGAGTAAAGGGGAATTATCACTTCCCGCGATTTGGAAGCTATACTTCTATTAATACAGCCAAAAAAAGCATTTGCCTTCTTTGCAGCCACATCGCATTGCTGGCTCATATTCAGTTTGTGATCTACCACAATTCCAAGATCCTTCTCACTTGTAGTATTGTTGAGCCAAGTGTCCCCCATTCTGTAACTCTGCATTTGGTTTCCTCTCCCTAGGTGCAGCACTTGGCATTTATCCCTATTAAATTTAATTCTGTTGTTTTCGGCCCAGCACTCCAGCCTATCGAGGTCACTTTGAATTTTGTTTCTGTCTTCCAGAGTATTAGCTGTTCTACCCAACTTTGTGTCATCTGCAAATTTGATAAGCATTCCCTGTACCTCCTGATCCAAGTCATTAATAAAAATGTTGAAGAGCACCGGGCCCAGGACTGAGCCCTGTGGTACCCCGCTGGTTACCTCTCCCCAGTTTGAGAAGGAACCACTGATAAGCACTCTTTGAGTCCGATTCTGTAGCCAATTGTGGATCCACCTGATAGTTGTTCCATCTAGCCCACTCTTAGCTAGCTTACTAATCAGGAGAGCCCTGATATAGAGGCTCATTAGCATCTCCCCAAACTGAAATGACAGATGTGTTCAGTAGAGATGTAGAACACCGACAGGAGGAATTCCACTTCTGATATAGGATGGGTGAAAAAATTGATGGGTTGGCATTTTAATGAGAACTTACCAAATTTGCATTTCCTGAGCCTATGCACCACTGGAACATACGGATATAGTGATATTTACACTTTTCCAAATTTTGCAATGCAGTTTTCAAATCAACACATGCGCACAAACATGTGTCTGATAGAAGGATGTGCACGCAAAATTTGTATCATAGGGAAAAGTGCACATATCATATTAGGCGCACATTATATTAAGGAAAATGGCTTGCAAAAATGGATATATTTGGAAAAAGCACGTGACTCCCTTGTTGCAATAGCTTTACGGGCTACCCGTCTGTTTCCGGGCAGAACTGAAAGTGCTGGTTATGACCTATAAAACCCTATTTGTTTTGGGTGCAGGTACTGGAAAAACCACCTTCTCCCATAAAGGCCTGCCTGGGTCTTAAGATCTTCAGAAGAGGCCCTCCTTTCAAGACCACCACCTTCAGAGGTGCATTTGGTGGCAACACAAAAGAAGGCTTCTCGTTGGTCGCTCTCAGGCTCTGGAACTCCCTGCCAAGGGAAGTTAGGTTCACTTCCTCTTTTTGGCCTTCGGTCAGCAGGCAAAATACTTTTTTTATTCAAGTAGGCCTTTGGCGTGTAAGAGGGTCTGTTGGATTGGATGCTGTTTTTATTCTGTTATTACTGTGTTTTTAACTGTGTTTTAATGCATTCAATTTATAGCACGTTTCTCCCTTTCACCTTGCACTCGGGTTTCTTCAAAGTCCATAGAACCTTTGTGAAAGGCCAACCTCCAGTTAGATCGTTCATGGGCCAGAGCTTCCCAGTTTTCGATGTTTATATTGCATTTTTTTAGATTAGCCTTAAGAACATCTTTAAACCTCTTATATTGACCACCGATATTCCGTTTTCCATCCTTGAGTTGGGAATAAAGTAACTGAAAAGCATGACAAACGAATCCTTTACAGGACCATCTTCCATCTGGTAACCTGTGTCCTCACTGTGGGAAGCTGTGTGGATCTAGAATTGGCCTCCACAGTCACTTACGGACCCATCGCTAGAGTCTACACAATTTTTCTTTAGAATTTCCTCCTTTTAAAATTTCCTTTTTTGTAAATTTTTATCCTGGAAGACAATCTTACTCGGTCATGAGTGATCGCCTGATGATGATGATGATGATGATGATGATCATTGTTTTAATCAAGTTTTATTCAGATAAATAAATGTGTACACTTGAAAAGTGAGCACAAAATATGTACACCTACTTTCTTTTCCTTTTTAAATGGCAAACTGATGTGGAAACAGGACAGAACAAAATTAATTCTGGGGAAAATGAAAAACTGAACAGTTGCACTTGAGAGATTCATTCATGCCTACTTTTGAACCCTGGTGCCCCAACTTATAGCAATGAATTTTTGAAGACCTTCTGCGCTTTTGAGCTGCAGCTGCATTTGTTTGACATGCCATCATTTTGATACTATGAATTGCTCACTTAATTACAGGCCCTGGAATTGTCACACATCACACTATATCATAGGTTTAGTAGTCATAAGCCATGTCTAGACATCATGCTAAAAAAGGTGGTTTAGTGCAACATGAATAAGCCTAGCTTTTTCCTGGGCTCAGATGCTTCTCTTCACCCTCCTCCTCCCACACAGCAGAGAAGAGGAGTTTTGGAAACTTCTACTTCCTAACCATGGCTTCCCATGTTGTCCAAACTGGGAACTGTGGGTTAGGGTTAGTTTAAACAAGTCAGCTTTTGAAACAACAGTTTGAAGTTGGTTTGCTTTAAAGTAACCACAGTTAATGCTAACCATAGTTAGTTGGTCTGGATGATACAACAAACCCTGGTTAACTAAAAGCCTTTGAATTCCTCCTTGTGGACATGCAGGAGAGTGAGAGGGGAGGGGAAGCACATGAGCCTGAAGCTTGCTGCGGCTCATTCCTTCTCATGTGCTTTTTGCTAAACTAAGGAGCATGGCCATTGTTCTAAAGTTGCACAAACACCTGGAGACCCTGCTGAGAGACATCAGGCAAGTGAAAACTGGTGAGAGGCAAAGGGCCTTTTCAGTGATGGTCCATACTCTTGGCCACAGTTGCCACCTGAGCATCAAGGATCAATGCCGGGTCCAGAAGTATCCAGCAGGCAAGAGAGGCAGCAATGCTTTTATCATTAGGAAACAAGTTAAAACATGATTGTTCTCCTCTCCAAGGCCTTTAGTGGCTATAGTGTCTTTTGGTTATTTTTCTGGTAATGGTTTACTTCTGCTACTGTATTGATTTTATCCGAGTTTTATGATCTCTCCCTTTTAAATTTTAAAGATCTTACATCTGCTCTTGGTTCTGTGTACTTTATTGTTTTCTGGTTTCTGTGAGTTACTTTGCATATTATTTACTTGAAAAGCAGCATAGAAATAACAGCAATAAAATAAATGCTTCATCATTCCACAGGAGAACTAAGCACGGCTACTCAGAAAAATAACGTTCCATTGAAGCTTTTAAGCTCAGCATGAAGAGACTAAGGTCTAAACATATTTATTTACTCGTTACACTTATATCCCGCCTTTCCTCCAACAAGCTCAAGGCAGTGTACATGATCCTCTTTCTCTCCATTTTATCCTCACAAAGGGATGTAAGCGAAATTCGATTGAGTTTGTTTTTTCATCAGGATCTACCCAGTTCACACCTTCCGGACTGAACACAGACTTGGATGCAATCTGCGCTCAGAGCCCATACATTTCTGAGCTTGCAATGTGATTTGTGGACCAAAATTTTTGCATTCAGCAGCATGAGTATATTTGAAAAATGTACACAAATATGTTTTAATCAATAGAAGAATGCATACATTTCAAAGGTGTGCACGATTGATGCATACATTTGGAAAACTTCACATGAAAATACACATGGATTTTCATGCCAAAAGGAAAAAAAACCCACAACAAAGCTTGCAATCTGATACAGACGCAAGTTGGGACGAGCTTCGAGATGGAATTCAGAGAATTCTATCAAGCTCGAGTTTTGCTGATTTGCACATCCCATCAGGTAGGTGAGGCTGAGAGTCAGTGACTGGCCCAAAGTCACCCAGTGAGCTTCATGGCCGAGTGGAGACTAGAACCCGGATCTCCCGAGTACCAGTCCAACACTCTCACCACTACTCCACAGTGGCTCATCACAGTCATATTGTGAAAATATGGAATGCTTGTTTGCCATCTATAACCCGAATATGACTATGAGGGAAGCCCAAGACCTATTTTATAATACAGGGCTGCGAGTAATGTCCACTACCAGCAAACTAGAGGTGGAGCACGTACGTACCTTCCTATATGGGACAGGTATATAACATTCTCCTTGCTCCAATCAAAGCACAATGAGAAAAATCGGGAATGAATTCCTGACTCCGGCAATTATCTGTTATTTCTGATGGAGTGTACAGAGTGGTTTGCACTGGCAGCATTACACCACCATTTTATGTTTGGTAATGACAACAATTGCTAATATTATTAAATATTATTAAAAGGCAGAAAAATGGCCTTGCCATTCCTTCAAAATAGAAGACCACGATGGTTCACAAATTTGAAGGAACTGGGCACGTTAAGCCTGGAGAAGAGAAGAATGATGGGGGAACAGAACAGCACTCTTCAAATATCTGCGGGGCTGTCACATAGAAGAATGCAAAGACTTGTTCTCTGCTGTCCCAGGGGGTAGGACTAGATCTAATGGGCTTAAGTTACAGTTTCGAGAGGAAGATGTTTGGCTGAACATTAGGAGAAATGTCTTGACAATAAGAGCAGTTCAGCAATGGAACTGATTACCTAGAGAGGTGGTGGGCTCTCCCTGTTGGGGCCCCGGTCCTGCAATCACATGTTCTACCATTCTGACACAGGGGACTCCAAATCAGTGAGATCTTTTTATTACAACAAATCCCACAGCATAAGCTTAACGGTTACAGCCTTCAGAAATCATATAGCTGATAGCATTTTGCTATAGGCTCTTGAAATAGTTCCACATCAAGGCAAGGGACTGAAACATCTCTTAGGGACCAAATCCCCAACAATCCATACCAAGGAAAGGGACCAGAGGCAAGTCCCATTGCTCCTGAGACAAGGGAAAGATTGGAGCCAATTCCAGATGCTCCTGCAACAAGGGAAGGGATCCTAGTAACAGGCCTGACTTACCCTGGCACCCCATAGAGATCTGATCCAACTTTGCCACTGAGTTGGAACCTCCAGGGTGCTGTGAGTCTTGGCCTTAGGATCCTAGCTGCTCTTCCGACAGGGGAAGGATCTGAGCCCTGTTGCTCGTGAGACAAGGGAAGGGATTCTAGAAGAGGACCTGAACCACCATGCACACCTCCACAGTCCCTTGCTAGGGGTGTTCAAGCAGAGGATGGACAGCATTCTGCTCAGGTTGCCCTAACTCTGGATTTCCTACATGAAGAAGAGGGTTGGACTAGATGACCAACAAGACCCTCCAACTCTAGGGATTTATGGAATCCATATACAATTAGTCACTAGGCACAACATCAGGTGCTTTTGTTGACTTGTAATAATTGCTGGTACACTAATAAGCACCATACAGAACACAGCAGTGATACAAAAAAAATGTTAGACAACCATCCTTCATATGTTGCAGAAGAGCCTGCAACTACTACCATCACATATACAGCATGCAAAAATCATATTAAGAGACAAGATATATGAGAAAGCCAGGCAGACATATCTTAAAGTAGTACCTTGCTTTTAGGTGGAGGGCTGGTTGTGCTCTTGTCGGTATGGATGCTGGTAGGTGATACTGCTGCACCGATGTTGCTTTGCGGGATGCCGGGTATTTTTCCACCTGGGGATACTTGCATCGCAGCAAGTTGGGCAGCATACAACTGCTGCAATTTAAAAAGAGAGAGAGACAGAAAGTGTGGTAAAGGAAAAGAGTCCATCAGGTATAGAACCAGTCTTAGTAGAGGAAGCCCCTGCTGGACCAACACTAACCCCTCTCAAGATGTACTTCCAGAGATATCTGTGCCAATGAGGGCAAGTACCAAGAGGGAGGAGCTGTAGCTGAGATGAGGGAGAGGGCGTAGCTCAGTGGCACTGCACATGTTTTGCATCCAGAAGGTCCCCGCCCGGTTCAATCCCCGGGATCTCCAGGTAGGGCAGAAAACAAAGCAGAACTCCAGCCTGAAACCCTGGAGAGCCACTGCCAGTCAGCGTCGACAATACTGGGCTAGATGGACTAATGGTCTGACTCAGTATAAGGCAGCTTCCTAGGTTCCTCAGGTCACCAAATGCAAAGGAAGCCTGATTCTTAAGTAATTAACTGTGCAGAAGCAGGAGAACGTTGGAGGAATACCTTATCAGGCAGGGGTGGAAAAAGGTGCACCTACTGATGCACACCTACTAAGGGTACAGGAACCCTTGCAATCTGGTCACACAATTGGGTCACACCACAATCGAACCTCTCTTGGTGGTGGAAGGTTAGGTGTGTGCGCACGCATGAATGGGTGTGTGTCTGTGCTAATGCGTCTCTGTCTCTGTGTGTGAAAATGGGAGGGGGGACGGCAGCAGCGGTGCCAACCACTGCTGGCATGTGGCCACCAACAGACCCAGCCCAGGGCCAATTTGGTCTGCAGACCAAAAATGGTTCCATACCTCCGCTCTAATCAATCCTAGGAATACATAAAGCTGCCTCGTACTGCATCAGATCAATGTTCCATCTAGTCCAGCATTGTCTGTTCTGACTGGCAATGGTCCTCCAGGATATCAGACAGAGGCCATTGCCACTCCACTGGAAGGATGCCATGTGCCAAGAACTTGGGTAGAGGATCACAACATTACTGCAACAGGATCTGCAACAGGAATGAAATCACTGATAAATGTGGGCACCCTTTTAATCTGGGGCTTCAAATTATCTACTCTGATCCCCTCCACATGATCTTACCCTGGCTCTAAGTTGCAGACAGGGGAGGCTGGTGACTCCTATGTCAGTGGGGCTCCTTATCCACTGCAGCTTTTATTTTGAGCTTTATGGGAGTTATCCATGGTGCTGAACTCCAACCCCCCAACATAGGTTCACCACCATGGAGCACCATGGATAGCTCTTATAAAGCTCAAAATAAAAGCTGCAATGGATAAGGAGCCCCACTGAGATAAGGGTCACCAGCCTCCCCTAGTCTCAGATCAACTAAAATGCCAATCTGAGATTTTCATCATCTGCCCACCATGAAGGTGGGCCAAAGGGGCCCTTGGCTGCTGCAGCCCACTCCCACTGGATAGAGTTTAATAGCCTAGAGGGCCACTCCGATCTTTCATCCTCTTGAGAAGATGAGGATTGACCTGTGACCCTTCCCCCTCCTGGTGCATCAGGGTGCTCACCAGAGTAACCCATTCACCTACCAGGGTGCCCACATTACCTGCCAAGTTGTGACATGAAAAGTAAATTAGTCAAACTGAACACAATCTCTTTTCTAGGATAACAGTGAAAAGTAGGCGAAAAAGGTGCATCCAGGGTGAATCAGGTCACCGGGATAAAATCCTACATGGCCCCAATTCCTGCACTGCTGCACAGGGAGGGTGGATGGGATGCCACACTGAAAGAGAAGAGACTGCGTGGAACATCAGGAAGCCTTATAAAGGCTCTGCCCCAACACTGGGGACCACTGCACAACATGTCTCTACTCCTCCAAAGGGCAGGGGAGGCAACTCTGGCCCTAGTTAAGTGCTGGAGAGCGGCTTTCCCATCATTTGCTACCTGATCCTTTTAAATGGAAATGGCACAGATGAACCTGAGGCCTTCTGAAAACAAAGCTGTCCCTGCCTCCTGAATGATCCATGAGTTGTATTTGTAGGAGTGCATTGACAAGTATGTTTAAAAACATAATGTGTGAACTAACCCTAAGCTGAACCTGTTCAGTAAAAAACCAAAACCAAAACCAAAACAAGCAGCATAGTGGTTCATAGGATCATAGGGTTGAAAGGGGCCTATAAGGCCATCGAGTCCAACCCCCCTGCTCAATGCAGGAAACTAGAGGAAGGGTCTCCCATCCAAGTAATAACCAGGCCTGACCCTGCTAAGCTTTCCACGCTCAGACAAGCTGAACCAGCGTGAGCCACAGGCCTCATAAGATCCACAAATATTAGGGTGGTAGAGCAATGCTTATAGTGGCAGAAAACCATTCAATGGGGTTGAGTTATCAGGTTTGATGGAAGCTACCACTTTAGCTGAACCAAGCTGCTTCCTGTGAGATGAATCAGCCTGTGCAGGAGAATCACATAGCACCAATACACATGCTAATTCCCAGCTGCTCGGAGCACGTGTAAGCCAAGGTAATGGCAAGGCTGTACAATGGATGACACATGAATGTACTAGAGACGTGTGGAGGTATGTATCAGCAATGTGCATTAGGCCATTATTTCAAGGACAAGGAAGTCAACCAAAGAATGTACCTCTGCTGAAGATGCTTCCCACCATAATGCTAAGTATAACCAGGCTGAATATGATAACAAACAGAGCAAGGACAAACATGCAGCAACACCGTGGCCAACGTTACGATCAAGCATTGTTGTTATTGGGTGAACTTCTTTTAACATTGACTGTTTACATTAGCAGAGCAATGAAGGTTGGAGGGCACACTAGACTGAGGAATGCTAAACAAAGCATGTGATTTCTGAGGATGAATCTCAAGGAGCATTTCAAGGTGATTAGGTAGGATGGGAAATGCTCATAGATTCCACAGTAGTTTTCAAAGATGCAAGAAGATATTGTGCATGTGTGTTTCTATTCTTATCCCCCTCTTTGACTAACTCAAGGAGTTTGAGAGTAGCCAGCAGAGTCTTTCACTCCGAAGGCCCAGTTTCCTAAACAAGTCCATGTTCCCGGCAGCATAAGATCATGAAGACTCATACTACAATGGATCCAATCTATGTAAGCCAGTATGTCCAGTTATTTTTTTAATTGACTTTTTCAAAGTAATAATGAACACTAACAATTTCTTTAGTCTTTCTGATCACTCAGAATCTCTATTTGATACAAGCAAGATTATCTGATAAAGCTATCAGTCATCATCCTATTAGATCACACCATAGAGTTCCGCGTGTCTTAGGAGGTTGTCATGTATTCTTCTCAGTATTAGAAAATTCAATAAATGGATACCATATTCCATTAAAAGTGTCAATTTCTGCTTAGCCTCTTTGTACCTGAAGATGTTTAGTGAGTTTCTCCATGAGTGCAAGGTCCCAAATTTTCTGTTTCTATATGATAAGATAGAGTTCATTTTCTGATTTCCAGTTAGCAGCTATAACCAACCTGGCAGCTGTCCAAAAAAATGTGAGGAGCTCTTCATGTCTTATTTCACTCCGAAGGCCCAGTTTCCTAAACAAGTCCATGTCTTATTTGTGTATTAAGGTCCATATAAAGATATAGTAGTCCCAGTTTTGCAGATAGTGTTATATCTTGCTGTATGACCTCACTGGCAAAGGCAAAGACCTGGACCCCAAACCTTTGAATCAGTTATTATGGTGGTGACTGAAGAGAGGGGATCAGTCCCCACAGGGAGGCAATTTTTGATGGTATCCCCATGGGAAACATTCCATTCATTTCATCCCATTCAGTCATTACACTTATACATTGCTCTGCCTTTGAAGAGCTCAGAGCAGCTCACATATGATGCCCAGCTGGTCTCTTGTCCAAATTAGATGGTCAGACATGCTTAACTTCAGAAGTAGAATCATGATATCATGTGCCTTCACTCCCTACATGGGACCAGCCCTATGTCCCTAAGTTTCAAAGGTTGAAAGGCTCAGGGTGCTTCATTCCTTAATCAGCAACCCAGATAGAAGTAGCTTGGACTAGGACCCTGGCAATATCTTTATACAATAAAAGAACCTACATAGGAACATAGGAAGCTGCCTTATACTGAGTCAGACCATTGGTCCATCTACCCCAGTATTGTCGAGGCTGCCTGATAGAGATGGGCGACCTGCCTGGCACTCAACTCATAGCACATGAGCAGAGCGCTCCTGCTGTGCAAGCCAAGAACGAGAGGCGCTCACCGGATTTCCGGGTCCCTCAACTCTACGTTGTTTATGTAGAAAACAGCCTAATTCGCGCAAATTTGGCCGTAATTCACACAAATTAGGTTGTTCTCTACATAAACAACCTAGCGACGGAACCTGGAAATTGCTTTCCCCAGCTCGGCTCGTGAGAATGCGAGTCGAGCCAGGGAAAAGGTAGGGCAAGCGGAGCTCAGGGGGCTCAAGCCCGGTGAGTTCATCGGACTTCCACCCCCAATCGAGCTCTGCGCACATCCCTACCAGTGAGCTTTACAAGATTTCAGGCAGAATTTTTCCAGCTCTACCTGGAGATACCAGGGATTGAACCTGGGACCTTCTGCATGCAAGGCAGGTGCTCTACCACTGAGCCATAGCCAAATCTATGGTACATCCACACTTGGAATACTGTGTACAGTTCTGATCACTGCACATCAAGAAGGATATTTATGTAGAGCTGTAGAAGGTTCAGAAAAGGGCAACTAAAATGATCAAGGGGCTGGAAAAACTCCCTCATGAGGAAATATCATTCTCAGGGCTTTTTTTGCTTAGAAGAAATGGTAAGTAAAGGGTGGTGGTGATAAAAGAGGTATATAAAATGTGGAGTAAGTGGACAGAGATACATTTTTCTCCCTCTTTAATAATACTAGAACCCAGTGAAGCTGAGTGGTGGGAGATCCAGGACAAAAGGAAGTACTTCTTCATACCATGCATAGTTAAACTATGGAATTTGCTACTAGAAGATGTAGTGATGGCACCAACTTGGGTGGCTTTAAAAGGGGATTGGACAAATACATAAAGATTATCAATGGCTACTAGTTTTAATGGCTATATATTACCTCCAATATCAGAGGCAGTATGCCTTTGTACACCAGTTGCTAGGGAACATGAGCAGGAGGGTGCTGTTGCACTCATGTCCTACTTGTGGGATCCCTGTAGGCATTTGGTTGTTCACTGTGGGAACAGATTGCTGGACTAGAGAGGCCTTTGGTCTGATCCAGCAAAGCCCTTTGAGTCCTCAACCAAGAGCATAAATTTTGAAAGACAAAGGCATCCCCCCCCCTACCCTCATCATGCAGCTCATCACTCTCTTACTGTCCACTATGCTGATGTTTGAACCCTATGTCTGAGCAGTCTACATCTGTAAGGATGTGCCCCTACCTCAACGTTGCATGAATGGAACTATTTCTCAGTCCCCTATTCCTTAAACATCAGATCAAGCATGTGACTTTTAAAATAATGACTTCACTGCTCAGTAGAAAGAGAGAAAGAAGTCACATTATTCAGAGTTTCCGGTGAACAAGAGAAAATGATCTTCCCATTAGTCACCTAAGATTTTTGGCACAATCTAGGTGGCAATTCTACCGAAGATGCTATGATAGATGTCCTACTCCCTGCCTGTGTGTCCTCTGTCCACAAGAACTTGCAAGTAGGGTTATCAGTGTCTGGTTTCAAAAATGCGGGTATCTGGGTAGTGCAAGAGAGGTGAATGAATAGCCTTCCCCAACCTGGTATACTCCACAAGCGTTGGACTACAAATTCTACAATCATCAGTCCAACACATCTGGAGGGCACCAGGTTGGGAAAGGCTGGTCTAGAGGGGCAGCCCGGTTACTCTGTTGCGGCAAAAACAGCGAAGAGTTTTATGGCACCTTAAACACCAACACATTTACTCTGGCATAAGTGTTCATGGGCTAGAGCAGTGTTCTCCAACCTTGGGTCCCCAGATGTTTTTGGCCTACAACTCCCAGCATGCCCCAGCCAGCTATGCTGGCTGGGGCATGCTGGGAGTTGTAGGCCAAAAACATCTGGGGACCCAAGGTTGGAGAACACTGGGCTAGAGTAACTTCTGATGATGTGGATGGACTCTAATCCATGAAAACGTACAGCCATAATAAATGATTAGTCTTTAACGTTCCACAAGACTCTTTGTTGTTTTGGGCTCAGAGTGTGGAGCCACGCAGTGTGAGAACCCACCCTACAGCTGCCAAAGCCACATCACCCTGCTGCTCCATCACCACCTATCAGACACCATGGGGTTCCAACTAGGAGCCTTGGGTATCAGACACTGGTTCCTCCTGTGTCACAGGAGTTGCTTGCTAAAGGAGGGAACTACATACAACTTCAGACAGAATTTTGACACAACAGCCCATGATCCTACTGCTCCCCCCCCAAAAAAGGTGATGTTGGCAGGTCAATCAGGTATTACAGAAGGATCTAAAGTCTTGCAGATCTGCCGACCACTCAGTCTGAGCAATTTCTGGCTGCAAAGGGCTCTTGCTCCTTCCTCTGTACCTCCAGATCGCTGACCTCATGCCTACCACACCTTCTGCTTCCCCACTTCCTGCCATTCTGTCTCCACTCTGCAGCCTGCCTTCTGCTCTTTTGCCCATAGTATCTGACCACCCTTGGTCTGACACCACCCGCTCTGCTTCCCTCCGTTACTCATAGTGTATGGGGAGTGTCCATGGATTAACTGAAACATGTGCAACCTCTAATCTCACATGTAAATGCCTGTAAAGTGGTGCGTGAGGGCTGAGTTCAACTACCTAGTGCTCTACTCCACAAGCATTGCCTACACAGTTTAAGCATGCACATTCAATGAAAAATGATTCTGCTGGTTTTTTACTTCAAATATTTTGGCAGCCAAACCAAATGTCTGACTTTCATACACAAATCTGGCAATTGGCCCAGAGGTCACTAAACAGGGTGGGCTGTTTCTTAAAAAAATAAAATAAAAAAATGGTCAGTTGGCAATCCATCTGCCATGGCCTAAGGCCACCTTGGATGGAAATAGTCCCATGATGTGACATGACATGGATAGAATTGCCTGGGTTTTATTCTTCTCTTGTTTAGTCAATGACATTCTTCTTACAGACCTGCCATGCCTTGTAACGGAGAATGAAATGTACAATATGCAGGATGGGGTGCAGCATGTTAATATTTTTAGACAAGATTGAACTTTGACATTATTGAATCTGTCTGTTCAAATTTAATCATTCCAGGGCAGGACAACGTCTGGCTCAAGACCAGGGAAAAGGACACTGGAATGACCGCATGCTGTGCATCAAGATGGTTAACTGACAACATTTTAGAGAATGAAAAGTTATGGCACCCTCAAGCAATCAAACAAAGGACCGTGTCTACTCAAAGGTCTATAATTGAGAGCTCCAAAATTTGGATTAATTTTATGCTCTAGGGATGCTGCCAACAGTCTCTATGGCAGAGCAGTGCAGTGAAACACAATCTGTATTTTGCCATCTTCCCGTAAGTGTACATTCACCATGTCTTGGGTGCCTTTCATAATGGCGAAGGCAGAATTTGGAGTATCTAAATAAGTGGATCTGGAGCCAACTTAATTTGTGTCATTTGTTTCAGTGACTGCTAGGGGGGGGGAGATTAAAAATGAAGAGCCTGAGTATTTCATAATGTTGTAGGACATTCTGCTAAAATACATTGGAAAATCAGCTGCTAAGCCAAGTCCCCATGGACTTTTCAGTGGCCATCTCAACTCTTGGAAGACTTGGGCCTGGTTTACAAATTAGTTGGGAGAGGAGTTGCCATCTTATCTGTGGCTGCTCCCATTTTGGAGATGTATACCTTCTCCCAATATAGTAAGTGTGGATGGTGCGGTCACATAAAACCTTTATGATGCCTGCCCTGTTTGAGTCCACAGACTGCATGACATCAGTACACACAGCAATGGTGGAACCTGTGCCTGAATTATGCTTCACATGTCAATTGATATTCAATACGGTCATAGGCTGTTTCATTCCTGGGAGAAGGTAAACATGTTGTACACCAGGACTCGGCAGAAAGTTGATTATGGTCCACTGGCGGGCCACTGCCTCATTTATGGTGGGCCACCTAGTGTTTGCTGGTTGCTGTGATTCTCAGTCCAGCATTCTTTGCAAGGTACTTTTTATATTCTTAAACTAGAGTTCAGGCACAGGATCACTTCACATGGATTAGTTATGTCTGAACTGTTAAGAGATTCTGAGTATTTGCTCTCTCTTTGTTAATTACACATTAGTGGACCATTGGTGGAGATTCTGGTTGGAGAGAGAAAGGGGGAAAAAAGGTTATGAAAGGCTGAAGACAGCCCATCCTGTCCTAATCACTGAAGGTTTTCTATCCTAGTTGCAGACAAATCTGCAACTTAAACTTTTTTAAAAAACATGGAAGCCAGTACCATCCCACTGACTTGCAAGAAGACCAACTGACATGAATGACTCAATATTTTTTCTAGCAATATATGCCATATCATAAGAATATAAGAAGAGCCCTGCTTGATCAGACCAAAGGCTTTCTAGTCCAGTATTCTGGTCCCAGAATGGCCAACCAGATGCCGATGGGAAGCCCACAAGCAAGACATAGAATCATAGAATCATAGAATCATAGAAAAGTAGAGTTGGAAGGGGCCTACAAGGCCATCGAGTCCAACCCCCTGCTCAATGCAGGAATCCAGGTCAAAGCATCTCTGACAGATGTCTGTCCAGCTGCACCTTGAATGCCTCCAGAGTGGGAGAGCCCACCACCTCCCTAGGTAGTTGATTCCATTGTCTTATTGCTCTGACAGTCAGGAAATTTTTCCTGATGTTTAGGTGGAATCTAGGTTCCTGTAACTTGAGCCCATTATTCCGTGTCCTGCAAACTGGGATGAACGAGAAGAGATCTTTGCCCTCCTCTGTGTGACATCCCTTCAAATACTGGAAGAGTGCGATCATATCTCCCCTCAGTCTCCTCTTCTGAAGGCTAAACATGCCCAGTTCTTTCAGTCTCTCCTCATAGGGCCTTGTTTCCAGTCCCTTTATCATCCTTGTTGCCCTCCTCTGAACCCTCTCCAGTTTGTCTATGTCCTTCTTAAAGTGAGGTGCCCAGAACTGGACGCAGTACTCAAGATGAGGCCTAACCAGTGCCGAGTAAAGGGGAATTATCACTTCCCGCGATTTGGAAGCTATACTTCTATTAATACAGCCCAAAATAGCATTTGCCTTCTTTGCAACCACATCGCATTGCTGGATCCTCACCACCAATTCCTCATTGAATTTGAGAAGAGTCCCCCTTCTGTACAACTCTGCTATTGGTTCTACTTCTGGGCAGCACTTGACATGATGCAAAGCACCCCGGACACATCATATCATTTCCTGAGATCCGTCTTTTTCTAGTTGTCCAACCTTATTGTCGCTTTAACCACTCTCGATTCTGCTGGGTTAACTTATGCCCTCAGATGATGGGTCTTGGATGGCAACCCAGGCTCTTAGTGTTCAAGATCCTTTTGCCTCTCAGACATTTCACAAAGCCTGGTAAACTGTACAATCTCCCTTGCTGTGTCATATATCGTCAGATTCTGATTGGCTGAAAGCTTTGCATCTCATTGGCTGTCAGCCCTAGATTAATGCCAGAACCTAGAAGAATGTGAAGTTTGCTGGATTTTCAGTCCTAAATACTGGTTTATCATACCAGACTGGCACCCAACACTATTAGTAGGAGATGGGGCATTGGACAGAATAGCTTTGTGTTAGGTGGCTAAGGAAATATTACCTTGGGAGGTCCTGGGAATGCTTTTTCACTTTCCCTCAAGGTGGAAATTATGATCATAGCTTAGATTAAACAAAGAATTCCCATCTTGTCCAAAATGGTTCTTGTGGCCTCATAATAATTTAGGATGCAATCCTACACACATTTTTGTGGGAGTCAGTCACATTGTACTCAATGGGGCTTAGTTCGGAGCAGACGTGTATAGGACTACACTATTTACTTACCACATTTTTGTATCTCACCATGCTACCAAGGAATTCATGGCGACAACCACGGGATTATTCCTTCTTATCCTCATGATAACCCTGTGAGGTAGGCTAGGCCAAGAGGTAGTGAACTTTATGGTTAAGCAAAGAATGGAACCTAGTCTTCCCAAGTGCAAGGCCAACACTCTTCTTACCTACTACATCTCATGGGCTTCCACATGCTTGTGAAGGTAGGAATAGATTAGTGGGGTATTTTGATACTTTAAAAAAAAATATTACTAAACAAATAAATTCCTGGAGGAGAAGGCTATCAATGGCTACTAGTCCGGATGGCTACATGCTACCTCCAGTATCAGAGGCAGGATGCCTATGTACACCAGTTGCTGGGGAACATGGGGGGAGGGTGCTGTTGCGAAGGCTGGACTAAATGGACCCTTGGTGTGATCCAGCATGGCTCTTCTCATGTTCCTCAGAGGCAACTCTGGTGTGGCACACTTTTTTCATTCCTGAGCACCTTGATTACTTGAATGACATGGGTTAATCTAATGAGGTACTGGGACTGGAGGATTCCTTCCTCCCCGAGTTCAAGGGCTTGACTGAGGTGCCTTCCATGGGTATTCTCATGTCCCACATGTGTAATTCTAGAACTATTATTAGAATGTTGATCTTGTGTTCTTAAGTTCTTAAGGAAATGCTGTCAGTCCTGAGCCAACACCTTAAAGCATCTATAATCCTCCCCTGCATATTAAACAGCAATATTCCGCTAAACTCTCCAAAAGATTGTGAAACTGCTCTTGGCTCGATGGCACTGCTGTACATCAGAAGTTCAGCCGTGAGGTTAGACTGCCTTTGAAATCTTTCCCCTGGGGCATTGTTATTATATGTTAACAATGCTCATTACAGCTTTGAGGCCACACTAAAAATGAATTCTTGTTCTATTAATAAAGAAAACAAGAATGTGGCATAATAGCTATTTTTAAATTATTTGTGGAAAAATAATATTAGCTATTTTAGCATTAAGTAGATGTATGTGTTTCATGCCACAACTCTATTATTAAAATCACTTTAAGAGCCAATGGATTTCGGATTTGTAGTTTGGGACATAGAGGAAAATAGAATCAAATGAAAATTAAAGAACACAGCAATGGAAACCAGGTTACTTGAGGGGCTAAATTTCATCCTGGGTGTAAAAGCATTGGTTTCCAATGGGTGTTCTGTATCAGAGTCATTGGTGAATCAGAGTCAATGCATTTATGTATCTGAATCTATGAATTGTGCCAGCATTCATATTCTGCATCATTCATAGACCCATCATTAAAAATATACAGACGACTGGGTCTTGTTCCGATTTGCCGGTATGCATCACCACACTGCATAGTTTGATTTGTTTACATCACTGAACAGAGATTTTATGAAACTGGACTCTCCTTGTGTCAAATGTATTAATGTAATCTTCTCCCATTTGGGTGATTTTGTACAGAAAGCTACTGGGCTAGTCGCACCACCAGAAATGCTCATTTCCCCAAAGAAATGGAAGACATTAGTCAAAAATAGCATGAAAGTGAGCATGCTACATGGGGGTCCTCTTCTTAGGGTGGGGGTACACCTTGCAAGGCAGCAGCTATGTACCGCTTTCTCACCCTCCTCTTGTAAATCTAGTTAAGTAAAAACGCATGATGTTGAGTGTTTCCATTCCCAGCAACAGCAGCCAAAGAATGGGAGCAGAGGCAGGGAAACATGCAGTATGATGATGCCATGCCACACCCTTTTACTTAATAGACTTGCATTTACTTTGCACCGTAGCCCTTCCCTCCCTGCAGAAACTCCCTAAAATGTCCTCCACAGTGCAATTAGGCTCTAAAGAACCTCCAGTTTAGGGACGTGTGAAGAATCCATCAACCCTGCACGGGTGCCGACTCGGTCTGATATGAGTCAAGCCAGCACGCAGGACCTACATTTTAAAAATGGGCCACAATTTGCATTTTTTAAAAAAAAAAAAAAAACAGCTGGGAAAATTTGCGCAAAATTCGGGTCTTCGTTCAGCTGATTTGCACAAATTGCGCTAGAGATCTGCAGTTCTCGGCTCCAAATTTGTGCAAATATTTTAAGCAGCTTTGTGGAAGCCAAACACCCCCTCCCCTCAGCCCACTTTTGGCAATCGGGTTGAAAATGTGTCGAAAGTCCTATCAAGCTCGGACAGAATGAATTTTCACACTAGTCACACATCCCTAATTAGTGGTTCAAAAGTGGTATTTGACACCGGTGAAGTTGGCAAAAATAAATAAGAATTTATCACCTTTGTGCTGGAGAGGATGTGAAAATAATGGAACACAAATGCATATGTGGTGGGAATGCAGGCAGGTAAACAGGTTCTGGTGCAAGATATTTAAAGAAACAGAAAAAAATTACTGAGCAAGAGATATGTAAAACACCAGAATTAGCTTTATTGAATATGCTTGTGAATGAAAATAGAGAGGTAAAAGAGAAAACGTTAATTGGCTATTTGTTGACAGCTGCAAGGCAATTAATAGCAAACAATTGGAAGAGAGCTCGAATGCTGACACTATCTAGTTGGAAAAAGAAAATATGGGAAATAGCAATTAATGAAAAGTTGACACAAAAGTTAAGAATGTATAGAGGAATAAAGAAAAAAGATCCTTTTAAGAAAGATTGGTGAAAAAAATACATAGAGTATATGAAAAAAGATTCAACTAGATTAACGTTGATGGAAGCGTATAGAAAATTGTGGGATTCATGAAAAGAAGTTTATAAAGAAGTGAAATAAGATAATTTAATGTGGATTAAGAAGGGGGAGGGATTGGGGTGGGTTTATGTATTACTATTGTTAGGTTTTATGTGTTGTTGTTGTTGTTGTTTTTGTATGTATTTTCTTTTGTAAATGTAATAAAAATTAAGAGGGGGGGAAAAGAAAGTCCATCAAGGTCAAACAGAACGAGTTTTCCCACTGACACACATCCCTATTCCAGTTGTCACCAATGGAAGCTTTTTTAAAAGCCTCACTCGCAGTGTGGCAGGGAGGAGGCAGAGTCTCTTATCTCCAGTCTCCGATAGGGAATAAGGACAGTGGGCTGTGGGCAGAGGTTCCCCATCTCTACCTTACAGGGAAGAAAGCATGAGGGGCTGCTCTTTTCAAAGACAACATGTCTCTTGAAATGTTTCATTCTGCTCTGAGAGCTGGTTCTGACAATGTTTTCTTCCACGGAAGGATAGGTACAGAGCAATCAGCTTTGCAAACATTAAGTTACAATACAAAAATGTGCAGAACTCTCAATACATCCCAAAACGGACTCCCTCCTTCCAAGAATGCTTACATGATTCCACCTCTTTCTCTTCCTCCAAAATGTCTACTTAAAGCCCACCTTTTCTGTGAAGCCCGCAACGCCTGGCGCCAACTTTACTATCTTTTCGGCGCCAGGTTAAAACTGCCCTCTATGCTGAGGCATTTAATAGCTGCAAATAGTACATCGGGTTATGTCATCTTTTTATCCAGTCTATTTTTTAGTGGTGTCCCCGAACCTTTGGGGGGGCGCTCACCCCGCCTTGACTCTCTGCGGCGGCGGCCCCCACCTCAATCTTCTGAGCGGTGCGGAGCAGTTCTCCGCGCCGCTCGAGCCGCCCTCGCCGGTCCCGTCGCGCCACTTCTGGAACTGGAAATGATGCGACGGGACCCTGCGCAGGTGCAGTATGTGGAACAGGGGTCCAGCGCGCCTGCGCAGGGTCCCGTCGCGTCATTTCCTGGTGCCAGGAAGTGACGCGACTGGGACCGGAGCGGGCGGCGTGGGCGGCTCGCTGCGGAGACGTGAGCTGCCGACGCAAACAGGTAGGCTCGACCGAGCCTCGTGCGGGCGTGAGCGGGCCGATTTCGGTCCGCTACACCACTCGAGGCTTGACGTGCACATCAGTACTATTTTTACATCTGACTTAGCTATTTAAGTAATTTTAAAAGTGTTTTAAAAAAATGTTTCTGTAATTTTTTTGGATGTTTTTATTGTTTGTATTTTTTTATATACTGTATTTTATTGTAAAATTGTATTTTTATTGTATAATTGTATTTTATTATGTAATTTTTATAATTGTTGTAAACCGCCCAGAGAGCTTTGGCTATTGGGCGGTATAGAAATGTAAATCATCATCATCATCATCATCATCATCATCATCATCATCATCATCATCATCATCATCATCATCTCATCCTTGACTGATACAAAGCTTATTTATATGGACCTGCCTTTGCTCATCATCTTCCCATGTAATCTTTGCCTCTCCCTTGCCTCTATTTTCTCCTTGCATTGCTGGCATTCAGACTATAGGTTCCCTGCGCAAAGCACCTTACAGAGTAATGCAAAACAGGTTCCCACTCCAAGGAGCTTATAATCAACATTTCAACAGTGGAGGTAACAGGAGAGAATGGATGAGGCAACATGGAATGTATGTCAGCTAATATTTAACTTTATTATTTTTTAAATATATGCCACCTTTCTTCTATCATGGATCTCAAGGTGGCGTACAAAGGGTTCTCCCAGGCAGTCATCCAAACAGGCACTGGCCGGACCTAGACCTGTATAGCTTCAGCAAGGTTGCTGCATCACGTGCTTTCAGACCACATCCTGGGACAGCTGCAATTGTTCATTGATTCCTTTGTTCATTGTATGCCCAATGCAGTTGTTATCATGACTACTTTAGCCCAGCCATCCCCCAATCTGATGTCCACCAGATGTGCTTCCTGGGGATTCTGGAAGCTGAAGCCCAACACATCTCGAGGATATCAGGTTGGCGATGGCTTCTTTAGTCCCTTCCAGACATTGTGCAAATGCATTGCAATTCATGTGTCAGCAGGGAATGGGGCCACACTGGCTACCTCTACCCTCAGCATCAATATCATGTCCACATAATGAGCATTGACATGTGAAGAACGGTAGCCTACACACATTGAGCTCCATGAGCATAGGCTTCCATGAGTATAGGTGTCCATGCATGATCATGCAGAGTTTCAGTACATGTGGAAGCCTACATGTGTAGCACTCCACACTTCCTCTTTGCACATTGATTACAATGCATGCACCAAATGTCTAAAAGGGGCTTTTGAGGTGGTTAACTGTATCAGGGGCTAGTGCGGAATGTGGAATCTGAATCTAAAGCCCAGACCATGTGGCTCCAACTCCCTTCTCAGCCGACTGCAAGATCTCCTTTGGCGTTATTCACATGCAGGAACTTATCACTAGGCACTTCCTATCATCAGCTTATAAAAATTTGCTTCTGCGATAATAATAATACTGCAGCGCTGTGAAGTTAGCGGACCAGATTGCCTCTCCCTTTGCAAATTAAGAATAGCTAACTGGAAAGCTGCCCAAATAAGTCACATATTTGTACATAACAATGTTCACGCCATGTGACAGTAATTGAAATGGAGTGAAAAGACTTGAAAGCCATCCAGAAAGGGAATTTGATAGGGTCATCCGGGTAAACACTGTTGGCTGATACATTCCATATGAATGTGTTGTCCGATGTAAGCAACGTAAATGCTCCAGGCAAATAAAGACATCTACAGTCAACTTATCCATAAGCCTTATCTGGTGGCCTGAAGTTGTGATACAGTTGAGCCCTGCTGCATTTTCTAAAGAAACAGCTAAGGAGGGGAAGGCACAAAGAAGCACATATCAGTCTTGGGAGTGGTGTGGGGTGGTATAGGAACTGAATGGGAAACAGCTGTTTTGCATAACAAAGGTTACAGGAAGACCCAATGAAATTAGCATGCAGTGGCTTCTGGAACCAGAGAAAGGGAATCCTTTTGACAGAGTTATTAACAGGTATTAGCTAACCGACACAGGGTACTCCTAAGTTTGTCAGTAACTGGAACTGAATGATGAAGTGATCTGAAGCACCTCTATTGTTAAGTTGAGAACAGCCTGGATCTGGACTGGTTCCAGGTTTAAGGGGGCCCTGGGCAAAGGGCCCACTGGTGGTCCCCCATCTCTGTTGGTGGACCTTGCCTGGCTTACCTGGTGGCTGGCACCAGGGAGCTGCCATTTTGATTCTCTACAATGCCCAGAAGCTACGCTACAATGGGGCATTGTGAGAAGCATCCATCCTGCTTGGAAAAAAATATAAAGGGGATACAAGACAGGCATTAGCAGTGGGTCTTGCCATGATGCTGGGGCTCTGGCAGCTGCTCAAGAATGCCAGATCTGAATGCCAGCCCTGGCCCTGGCCTGGATGGTAACCATATGCAAGCTGCTCTGAGATTCTTGGAGGCAGAGTAGGGATACAAATGTGATAACAATTCATACATTTTAAAATGGCCTGTACTGTTACCCAAGTTGTATGGCCCATGTTTGCAAAAACTCATGGAGGATGCATCTATCAATGGCTACTCGTCATGATGACTATATGCGCACCCGCCAGGTTCAGAGGCAGTATGTTGCTGAATACCCGTTGCTGGGAAGCAACAGCGGGAGACGGCTCTTGCCATCATGCCTTGCTTGTGGGCTTCCCAGAGGCAACTACCCAGCCACTGTGAGAAACAGGAGGCTGGACTAGATGGACAACTGGTGTGATCCAGCAGAGCTTTTGTTGTGTTCTTATGTGTTCACAAAAGAGAGAAAAAAGCCTTCTTATGGAGTGCTCTGGTCTCTGTGTAATGGTGAGGAATCTCCTGTTCTTCCCTGACAACCAACACATCTGTCTTGTGCATGTCGTTACTGGATCAAGAAGCGGAGAAAGCCCCTCTCCTTTTTGTTAGTAACACAATGGAGTTTTCTGGTTGGGTGGGGGGCTGTAGGTGGGAGGGGGAATCTGTTCCACTGACAGATGCCATTCCATTGGCGAACAGACACCATTGGATACAACCCAACGTGCACATATATTTGCCTTGCAAACATCCCATTTGACCAGCAACGCTGGTGGAAAATGGAACAATAATCCAACTTTATCTTGTGGAAGGCTCAATAAATTTGTTTCCTGGACTGCAGTGGCTTGTTAGGACCAAATTTGAGAATCCGTTTTATATAGCATCATGTGGTGATGAAGTAAGCTACCAGGTTAGAAAGACTGCTGGTTTTTCTTTCCTAGAATGGGTGCCAGCTGCACCCATTCTGGTGTAGACGGAGTCCTCCTGGTAACTCCAGATTACTCTACGCATGCAGCAAAGCAAAGAGGGAATGAGGTGGTAGAATCCTCAGGTGGTATCATGGACTTTACCACTTCAGACTGAAGGGAGTGGAACAACACCACTGAGAACCAGTGTGGAGTAGTGGTGAGAGTGTTGGAATGGGGCTTGGGAGATCAGGGTTTTAGTTCCCACTCATCCATGAAGCTCACCGGGTGACTTTGGGCCAGTCACTGACTCTCAGTCTACCCTACCTCACAGGGTTGTTGCGAGGAGAAAATGGCGAGGAAGAGGAGGAGGAGGAGGAGGAGGAGGAGGAGGAGGAGGAGGAGGAGGAGGATTATGTAAGCCCAATGCACGCCAGGAGGGGTGGGCACAAGATTCAGACTGTTCTGGGTCCCAATGCACAGTCAAGGGTATCATCAAGGAAACATCGGAGCCCAGAGGCCTCCAAACCAGGGTCCTAATCCAGAACTAAGCCTGGGGATCTGATAAATGCTTGGATGTCCAGAGGATGCTGATGTGGTTTTCCTTCATTGATTTTGAATTAGACCGGGGAGACTTTACTTATCTAAACTCTCTTGCGATGGTGGTCATTAATTGTTCCATTTTTATGGGTGGGGAATGGGGCTTTACAGACAGTGGCTTGTCTGGGGCCATGTTGCGACGGTAACTCTAAGCAGGGATTTTGAACCCAGACTTCCAAGTAAATGGTTGTGGAATTGGACGTTTCTCATTCACCCATCCCAAGTTATAGCAAAGCAGAAATGAAGACAATGTTCCGGTTGGCCTGCTGTTCCTGTCCCACTTGCCACCCCACAATAAAATAAAATAAACTTCTTATGCAGAATAAAGGGACAGTGATATCTAGCTGTCACGTTCCATTAAGCACTCCACAGTAAGACAAAAGGCAGCAAACAAAACCCTCAGACCCATCGCTGGAAATCAGGACAGCCTACGGCCTAACTCTGAGGGAAGACATACATATTTACTGCCGCAGCTTAAATGCCTTCCTCCCCCTCCTCGCCACACTAGTTCCCCTCCGAATTCAGATCCTCTTTTAGTGTGTGTGTTGTGTCCTCTCACCCACCCCACAATGCCTTGTGTGTGGCGGTGAGCTCTCCTGGCTAACCCACAAGGCATACTTGTCAACTTGTTTCATCTCTGCCTGAACTGGAAGAGGGTAACTGCTTTTTTAGTGCATGCTCCTCCGCCGAACGCCATGTGCTGAGAAGTGAGTGTCTGTCATTGTCACCATCACTGTCGCTTGTGCCTTTCTCCGGGTCAGTTGACTGACAGTAATGGAGAACTGATAATAGAACGCAGTTCACAGAGCAAATTAAGCTTTTCAAACCATCTGAGGAGATGCCAGCCAGTCCTCGGCTGACCAGGAAACATGTTAATTTTAATCTGTGAGGAACTATTGGTTTTTCTTTAGGATAAGTCTTCATTTTCATAATAAGTTTCAAAAATCCTTTTTTTTTTTAAATAAAAAAGATGAGACCCAGTTTCCTTTATGGCATTTGCAATTAGCACCGAACTACCAATTTGTGGCTATAAACCATGGGCTTAATAGACCCCAAATGACAAAGCTGAATTTTGTTACAACAGAGGGATTTTACGTTTGATTCCGACATCCACACACACCCCTTTTTCTCCCTGTGAGTTATCTGCACATGATATGGCCCCATGCAGAGAAAACTATTGCAAAGGGTTCTGAAAGAAAATCAGCACACATCTCTTGCCTCTCCACGTATATCAAATGACACAAGCAAGGAACCATGTTAAGTGATGCTGTGATTTCACGACTCATGTGGGGCATATTCTCCTCTCCTTGTTCTCACACAGAGGGCAGCTACAGAGTCACACACACTTTCCCTGACTAGCAAACCCTACATCTAAATGTGTCACAACATTGAAAAGCATGGTAACATTACCCTCTGTGCAAGCCAGTTTTCCATCCATCTAGTTGCAAGCATCACTTTTTCTGTGATAGATGAAGTGAAATGACATTGGCCTCTCAGATTGGCAGGCCAGATGAAGCATCTGGATTGGCCCGGCCTATAAACACAAGAAGCCTGATCCTCTGGCCTTATCAGGTTGGTAGAGCAATACCTTTGGTTCACTGCAGGCTCATTATTAGTAATGGACAGGGGAGGGTGGTGGTGACTCCTATGCCAATGGGGCTCCTTATCCATTGCAGCTTTTATTCTGAGCCTTATAGGAGCTATCCATGGTGCTCCATGGTGGTGAACCTATTTTGGGGATGGAGTATAGCACCATGCATAGTTCCTATAGAGCTTAGAGTAAAAGCTACAATGGATAAGGAGCCCCACTGACATGGGAGTCACCAGCCTTCTCTGCCAATGGAAAACTCTCATAAATATGGACCTCTGTCCTTACCACCAGCTCCAGCTCAAGTTCCCTTCTCCAATTCCAGCAATATCTGCATGGATATCAGTAAATAGCAGAAGCAAAACTAAAAATGTAGTTGCAATTCTTCAATGACTAGCCCTAGGACTGGAGAACAGAATGGAAGCACATTCTGACTTCTGCCATCAGCTAGGAGTCCTAGGGCCACTGGGAGGCTGCACCCCACTGCTTCCCAGGAATGACATCAAGGCAAGGGGGAGATCATGGTTCATGCATCAGCCAGAGAAGGCGCAGCTGCGGAAAGTTCACTTCCCTCATTCCCTGCCAGTATGAACACTCACCTCTTCCAACTGTCCATTGCCCTGGGTATGTAGAAGCAAGGGCAAAGGACACCCTTGCCCCATCCATCGGCCTAAGAAAAAAGAGCCGCCAAGTGTGGTAATATCCCTTTAAGAGGGACGGTCCCTTAATATACCTGAAGGGTATTTAACTGACCAAGTGTTTTGAGTTAGTCACTTTCTCTCCCTCTCTCTTCTCGTCCTTATACTTCTCACTCTTTGCATGTTGTGTTGTGTGTTGGCATCTGTCTTATGAATGAGATTAAAGGATGACTCTTTTCTAATCTCTTATGTTGGAGTTATGATTATGCCTGCGCTGACCCTACGGAACCCGTGAAAGATAAGATATCACACCAAGCGCAAGAACACCAGCAAGGGAAGATCGGCCTGGCCCCAACCGGATATAAATGCCTGTGCATAACTCACAACTTTGTTCTGGTTTGGAAGAACTTATCTCCCTCCTCTGCCTTTTCCCTCTACTCCCCTTCCCTTGTGTAAATACTAGAACTGGTATTTAGTTTGTAAGCCTGATGTCAGGGCCTGCTACTTCTCTCTTTTATTGATGTGAGTCACTTTGGGAGATAGTCATTGTGTGAAAAGCAGGATTTTGAAAAGCAGCACATAAATAAATAAATAAATAAATGACTTTATACTAACTGGCTTGAATTTCTGTTTATGGAAAAGGACCATCCAAAATCAGCACAGATTTTTCTACCCCCCGACGATCTGTGCTGCATTCAAATTTGCCAGGCAAAAAGACTCTGCTACTCACTGATCTAACGGAGCCAACCAGAGCATTAAAAAAAAATAAATAGGGAAGGAAATGTTTTGCATCTCCTTAGTTATTACAATTTCACTCCCAAATCATTATAAACTGAAATTACTGTCCATATGTACAAGAGTTTTCAATTGCTAACAATGAGATTAATTAAGAAAGACCCTAATCCACAAGTTAAAAATTAATCATCTACACATTTACACTTAACAGGAGGGGAGAAAGTAGAACAATTTTAATATGGTAATCTTTCTCATTTCATATCCTTCTTGCATCGAAAGGAGCTGTAAAACTGGTATTTACAAAAAAAATGCAGACATGCACACGCACGCCCACCCCCCACAAACCCAAGCTTCTGGTTGATTATATGACTGAGGTGCTGGAAGGCTGGAGATGGGAAAATGACAAAATGTCCCCTTCTTCAGAAGGGGGAAAAGGTAGATCCAGGAAACTACGGACCAGTCAGCCTGATGTCAAAATACTGGGCAAAATACTCAAACAGATAATTAAGCAGTCAGTCTGTGAGCATCTAGAAAATAATGAATTGATTACTAGAAGTCAACATGGGTTTGTCAAGAATAAGTCATGCCAAACCAAACTTATCTCCTTTTTTTTGATAGAGTGACTAATTTGGTAGATCATGGGAATGCTGTGGACAAAGTATATCTTTATTTCAGCAAAGCATCTGAAAAGGTTTCTCATGATATCCTTGTTGATAAGATGGTAAAATGTGGGTTGGACAATGCTATAATTAGGTGGATCCGCAGCTGGTTGAGCAACAGTACTCAGCGAGTGCTAATTAATGGGTCAGCATCCTCCTGGAGGGAGTAGTTGAATGGATCGTCACAGGGCTCTGTCTTAGGCCCTGTGCTGTTCAACATTTGTATAAAAGACTTGGATGAGGGTGTAGAGGGGCTGCTTATCAAATTTGCAGATGACACAAAGCTAGGCGGGACAGCCAACACAAGCGAAGGCTTGGTGGCTCCAATGTCAGCGGGGCTGATTTTACTCTGCACTTTTAAGGAGCTATCCATGGTGCTGGACCCTATCCCCCAAATAAGTTCAGCACCACTGATGGCTTCTTAAAAGTTCAGAGTAAAATCTGGAGTGGATACAGAGCCCTGCTGACACTGGAGCCATCAGCCTCCACTGACCAACACCATAGAAGACAGGATCAAGATTCCAAAGGATCTAGACAGGCTGGAATGCTGGGCCGAATCTAACAAGATGAGATTCAGGAGAGATAAATGTAAAGTCTTGCATTTAGGTGCAAAAAACCAAAGACACAAGCTACTGATAGGGATGGAGGAGGCCCAGCTTAGCAGCAGTACACGTGAGAAGGACCTAGGATCACAAGCTGAATATGAGCTATGCGTAGAGTGTGATGCGGTAGCTAAGAAAGCTATCGCAGTCTTGGGCTGCATTAACAGAAGCATAGTGTCCAGATATCGCAAATAATAGTTAATCTTTATTCTGCATTAGTCAGACTGTATTTGGAGTACTGTGCCTAGTTCTGGGCACCCCATTTTAAGGGGGACATTGACAAGTTGGAATGTGTCCAGAGAGGAGCAATGAGGATGGTGAAGGGTCTGGAAACCAAGTCCAATGAGAAACGATGGAAAGATCTGGGTATATTTAGCCTGGACAAGAGAAGATTAAGGGGAGAGCTGACAACTGTCTTCAAATATCTGAAAGGCTGCCATGTAGGAGATGGAGTAGACTTGTTCTCTGTTGGACAGGACTAGAACCAATGAGTAGGAATTGAAGGGAAGATGATTTCAGCTTAACATTAGGAGAAATATCCCAGCAGTAAGAGTTGTTCAGCAGTGGAAAAGATTGCCTTGGAAGGTGGTGGTGGGTTCTCCTTCACTGGAGGTATTTAAGCAGAGGCTGGAGGGCCATCTGCCAGGGATGCTGTAGCTGCACCCTGCAGGGCAGAGCCTGCACTGAACAGGGGGTGGGCCTAGATGATCTCCAAGGTACCTTCCAACTCTATTTCTACAATCTATGACAAGGGAAGAGTGGAAATTTCTAGCAGATAAAACTTTGAAAACTCATTTATAGTCACATCACCAAGAGCTACTTGTATTTCCCATCAGCTCTTTGGGTCTAGTAAGAAGGCTAATGAGGAAAGGACACATTAAAGAGGATGTTAATGAAGAATGCCAAGCAGAGGGAAGTTGGTATAACAGAGTAGATTAAGCAGAACTCAAGTATCCAAGTATTATTTGGGTCATCAACTGATTAAATATTGTTTGTTGATTGACCACTTGATTGTTCATCAATCAAATAATTGATTACATTGATATATATATATATATATATATATCTGCAAATTACACAAATCTTCATATAGGTGCCTATCTCTAAAGATGGAAGTGGGGGAGTCAATGTGGCATAGTGGTTAGAATGCTGGACTAAGACTGGGAAGATCATCCAGGTTCAAATCCCCACTTAGCTATCAAGTTCACTGGTTGACCTTGTGTCAGTCACTCTTACTCAGCCTAGCCTACCTCACAGAGTTGTTGTGAGAAAAAAAACAACAATGTGTGGGTGGGGGACCTTGCAAATCACCCTGAACTCTTTGGAGGAGGGATGAGATAAAAATGTAATAAATAAATAAATAAATTTGAGGGGGAATTCAACCCAGCTCTCGTGAGTCCAACTCTAACAACTTATCCAGTACATCACATTGGTTCTCCCATATGGCTGGTTTCTGGGCTGGGAGGTGTACTGCGCGTGTGTTTTTGTGTTTCCCAGGCAGCTTCAGTATGGTCTGAAATAGGTTAGTTCAGGTGTTGGTGTCTGTGTGTGTGACTTCAGAGGCCATCTAATGTTTGTTCAGGGGCTCATGAATCCACTTGGAAGTCCTGAATGGAGGGCCTTGCGTATGACAACACATGACACTAAGGCACCACGAGACTCTTTCATTCTGTTATGATTCTTACCTAATACTCCTGTGCTTTAGAGAACAGGTAGATCATAGTTACTGCCAAGTATATTTTGTTTATGATTGCCATGAAATTTCACTCTAATTTGGACATTCCTGTAGAATTTTAAATGAGGCCAAAATGGTTGAGAAGACTAGAGAAGTTTCTCAGGGTCATTTTTCTTCCAATCTAGTGATGGATAGGCAGACAGACAGACAACAGATATCCCTTCCCTGGCAAATCCAGGTGGTTGAGTGATGATAGAACCGGAGCCAAAATGGGGCCACTGAGAAACAAGAGGGAGGTATCAGCATGCTTGGAAGAATCCAAGGTTTGTAGGAGTATGGAAAAATCCCTTTTAAAAAACCCTGGGGGGGGGGGGAACCCAGCCAAATGTGGACTAAGCATGCTCAGTAGCTACAGAATGCTGTCAGTCAGAAAAGAGTAACAGAAAAACAGGTTGGGCTGGTTGGAACCCTGAACATGATGAGCACTCGTGTTAGGAGGGAGGATGCATGGCAACATTTTGTTGCAGGTTCTACTTCTTAGAGAATGCTGTCCTTGCCACACCTAGGATGAAATTGGCATTATCTCAGCAGCTACTTCACTTGACACTTCCCCACCCTGCACAACCTAGCAGATCATAACACAACGTTTTGTGCTGCTGATGCCTTAAAAGTCACAGGTGCCTCCTACAGTTTGCAGAAGAGATGGGGAGAGGCGGAGAGAAGCTGCCACTGCTTTCCTTGCTCCCTGTAAGCCCCCTTCGCTTACTGCACGCAGCATCCCCATGCAATATGTTGGAACAGCTGACTCCCCATATGACAGTCAGTCTGCTTCACTGCATCTTTATGTGCTGTTCTGGACAGCTTCAAAAAATAAAATAAAGATTTCTCTTTCTCCCCCAGGTTATCAGTCAATTAATAATTTCATTGGGGGGGTGGTGGTGGTAGAAATGGGGCAGCCAGTGTGATCAGTAGCCTACCCTTCTCCTGACATGCTAGCTTTCTATGTGCAGCACATTTTGTTGTTGATATGGAAGAGAATATGACCATGTCCCCCCTCCCCTGATGGTACGGCCCAGAAACGATGAGGAAGAGGCCTGTGCCACATTCTGCAGTTGTCTGTTCTGTATCTAACTTCAGTTCTCTGCCATGGAGTAACTGATAGTCCTTGGGACTGGTGTTTCCATCTGTAAAATGGGTAAAGGTTTTCAAGAATGTCTCCTAAATTCTTAATTGAAATGAATGCTCCTCCATGCCTCCTTCCAAATCCTCCACAACAATGAAAACTAGCAAGTCAGGGAGAAAACTCGGTTAGAATCCTTCTCCCTGATATTTAGTTTTCTATGTGGAGGAGGGATATGAGTTATTGTACGGACGAGCCTTCAGTCATGTGAGCTCACCACCACCACATGCAGTCTGTTTTGGACGCAATGGGTCCACGTCTGTTGCATCTGGGATATGTGTAAGTGGTTTCACAGGGAGAAAAGAAAAACACAGAAAAAGATAACACTGTGTCAACACTGGGTTTGGAAGGTGTGTTAATACATGGCCATACCCTACAGCAGTGTTCTCCAACCTTGGGTCCTCAGATGTTTTTGGCCTACAACTCCCAGCATGCTGGCTGGGGCATGCTGGGAGTTGTAGGCCAAAAACATCTGAGGACCCAAGGTTGGAGAACACTGCCCTACAGGGTTCTTCTTGAAGCTAGTAAAATAATGCATGTGAAACATTTTGAAAATACTCCATATGAACAAAACTCTTCGTATAAACCCATGCTTTTAATATTAATCTCCAATTGCGCACACCATCAGAAGTAAGGTGGGTGGTAACCAAGGAGAGAGCCTTTTTGGTCATGGCCTCCTGCCTGTGGGAGGCTTGCCTGGCATTCATTTTGGTGCCAGACAAATACCGTTCTATTTCCCCAGACTTTTAAACATTGCTAACTTTTAATGTTTCCTTAATTATTTTAAGCTGCTTTGAGTTTTAAGTGATTGGAGTTGTAGACTGTGTTTTATGCAGAACTTTGCTGTTGTTTTATTATTGTTTTTGATGTGTGTGTGTGTGTGTGTGTGTGTGTATATATATATATATATATATATATATATATAACTCTTTCGTAAGTTGCCCTAGGAATGCCAATTGGCCATTCAAGGTTGGGGTATACACTACAGAAATAAATAAATAGTGATGGGTGGTGGTGGTGATGGTAGCAGCAGCAGTAGGAGACGGAGAAGACAGAGAAAAGGGAGGAAGTGATAGATCACAGATGTAATATCCATGAAGCTGAGAATATATATAAGGAATGCTTATAAAATTTAATTTAAAAAAACGTTAAGGCCCAATAGAGCCAAGGTTTAGCATTTCTACGTCTCATTGGTTCATATGGAGTACTTAACTTGGGCTGAATTCAGCCCCTGAAAACAGCAACGGTAGGAACTATCTTTGCAAAGACACAAAAAGAAGAAGCCAGAAAATGGGGAGTCCTGCAGTACTGAGTTTAAGATAAGTCTGCGCAGATATTCTCTGCTGTCATTAGCTTACAGGATATCAAAGGCCTTGCAGGTTACCCTGTTCCCTCCTCTGCCGGCCAGCCTCCATCCACACTGGCTTCCCTTCCAAATTCTGATGACTGCTTATAAGCTCGGCTGTCACTCTTTTCCACCGGGGAAAGATCGATGGGACACACCAACCCCAACCTCGATGACCTTTGAATGTGACAAGATTTTTGGTCAGGCCTACTAAATGGAGGCCGTGGTGTATAGAGGACTGCCTCGGGGTGAAACTTCCAGTGAATTTATTATCTCCCAATGCCCTTTGGACTGCTTCCCACCATCAAACACCATGGCAGCCCTCGGAACAGGAAGAAATACATTAACTGGAATCTGATCGTTTTAAAAGGTTACAGATGCCCAAATATAATTTAATTTCATACTTGCCCTTTGAGGGTTTGGTGTATATTTTCATTTTATGACTGCAAATGATAAAGCTCTTAAGATTCCAGGCAATAAAAGAGGGAGGAGGTTGGAAGTATTTTAAGGGCTGGAACTATGCTCTCTTCATAATCTATGAATGAAGTGATGAATCAGCTATTGTTTCTCTCTCTCTCTCTCTCTCTCTCTCTAATTGAACATTTCTCTGTGTTTGCAACTGCCCCTCTTCTATGACATGTCCATGACCATTATAGTGGCTGGGACCCAAAGCACTACTTTAGGTGTTCCCAAGGGCTTGGGTGTGTCCAATGGAATCAATGTTGACTTTTTTCTTTGGACAGCAGGCTCCCTGCTCACTCCTACCATATCACAAACTGCTTCTGAAAGTCCCTCATCTTCAAAAGTGGTTTGCCACGTGATATGTGGCAGGGTGTTTAATAAACAGAAGCTCAGAAAGCCCCTTGAATTCACTGAACTAGGTATTTGGTTCTTTTGCAACATGGTTAATGAAACCAGTCAGAGAACGGCAGCTTGAGACATCAAGAGAGAGAATGGAATGGAGTGACCGGAATCCTGAACAGGAGTGTTCCACGCTGCAACATTTTGTTGCAGGTCCCATTTGTAAAACCTAAAAGGTTTAAACATATCATCTGCACCTGTTTTCCCAAGTACACATTGGCCACATTAAGGATTCCTGGCTTATCCATCACTGGCTTACAATTCTGGCTTGCCCGGGAGCAACAAACTAGGATCCCAGGTTCAGATATCATGATAAGCTATCCCTTCTTGGGATGATAAGCTATCCCACTCAGTACAATGTAAGGAGTGAACTGGGAGTGAATGGGCTGTGTGAACTAGCACACTGCTCATTCACAGTAAGCCAGGAATCCTGGTTTATCATTATGTGTCGATGTGGCCTTTAGAATCCCAAGAAATAAACATTTAAACTGCAAAATGATAGATTAAACTTACCGTAAACAAAGATGTTTTGTGATTAACTGATATCCAGCAATATTATGGGCACAGCATGTTTAGGCAGAAGAAAGTCCTAGAAGGGGGAATGCTGGGAGTTGTAGGACCTTTTTTCTGTCTAAAGGTGCATAGGATTGTGCCGTAAGAGACATATGATCAAACATGATATTTGTCCATGCAAATAAATTTTCAACAATCTGTAAGCAGTTCCATCATCTGTTTCATACTTTGTATAAAACAGTCTTAAAATATATACTACATCAATGTTGCCAGTGCAATTATGTCAGTGATGAAAATGTGATGCTAACTTTGTATATTTCCCCACCTATGTATGTACAGTTGTATCAAGGTACTTTTTGTGTGGTTTAGCCCAGAGGGTACTGTTTCATGTTTCTGATAAGGTGGGCGCTGTCCCATGAAACCATTTGCCACAGTAAATCTGGTAAGTCTCTAAGGTGCCACAAAACCTGTTTTGTTTGTTTTATGGCAGCAACCAATTAACATGGCTACACCTCTGGCATTGAAATGTAAGGGACTTATGAGGAACATGATCTGCTCAGTAACTGAGCATGGAGGCTATCCAGCTGATACAAAGCACTTTTAAGACCCATTGATTTCAAAGGGAGAATTAAGGGCACTCTCCACTTTCCTTCACTAAAATCAAAGTAATTTAGGTTGCAATTCTATATCACCTTACGTCGGAGTACGTCTCTTTGAGCTCAAATGCCCTGCTCCTTGTACCACCACTAAATGTGACCAGGTTGGTGGGAATAAAGGACAGGGCCTTTTCTGTGGTGGCAGTCCATCTATGGAACTCCCTTCCCAGGGGGATTAGATTGGCTCCCTCACTGCATGAATGTTGGCGAGCAGTGACAACATTTTTATTTGGCTTAGCTTTCTGTGACTCTTTACGAGTTGGAAAGCTCTTAAGCTTTTAAGTTTTTAAGTTCTGTTGGTTGAAGTGTCTTAAATTTTGTATTGAGAGTCTGACTAAAAGGTGCCATAGAAATATTTCTAATAAATAACCATAAAAATAAATAATAAATACATAATTTGGAGTAGAAATGTATGGAATTGCACTGTTGAAGGAACTTAATTGTAGCTGGATCATGTCCCATGTTTTGCCGTGATTCCTCAATTTTGTGTCCTAAGAGCCAGTGTGGCGTAGTGGTGAGAGTGTTGGACTGGGACTCGGGAGATCCGGGTTCTAGTCCCCGCTCGGCCATGAAACTCACTGGGTGACTTTGGGCCAGTCACTGACTCTCAGCTTAACCTACCTCACAGGGTTGTGTGACGATAAAATGGAGAGGAGGATGAGGAAGGATTATGTAAGCCACCTTGGGTTCCTTGCAGGAAAAAAGGTGGGGTATAAATATAATAAATAAATAAATAAATAAATAAGAGCCTTTGGGCTTCAAATTCCATCTTTTTAGGCATTCCCAGTTTCTTAAGCTGTCCCCTCTAGTGTTAACATAGCAAGAAGGGAGAGAAAAATGGGAAAATAAAAGGAGGAGGAGGACAATAAGAGAAGACAGTTGAGAAAAGGTTATTTTAGCCTCAACTGGGGCTAAAATTAAAACTTGGAAAGTGCTTGCTTTCGAAAGCACAGGGCCAGATGCTCATCTTTGTGAGCAGCTGTGCTAGGGTTGAACGGAGCCCCACCCCTTTGCCATGGAACACCTGCTTAAAAGCAAAGTTAAAGTCTCAGTGTTTAAGCTCATGGAGTTGAGGGTGCAGAGAAGACTTACAGAGCAATCCAATGTATAGTATTACTAAGGCATATGCTCACAAGATTGAGGGCTTTTCTACATGAGTCTTTTTAACCCACCACTTTACCGAGGGTTCTGCTTCCGGATTCTTTGTGGGATTAAAATAGGCTTCTTTGCGCATATTTTTTTCTATGGGGTTTCTTTCTCTGCTTTTCTATAAGTTCCATTACACAACCACTAGGTAGCACTGTGGTGTTGCAGAATTGCAACTACACTAGGGTTTAATTCCACCATTTCCAGATAATACCAGACTTCCCTGGATCAAAACAAAGCTCTGGGTAATGGTTGCAAAGAACGGGAGAGGCTCTGCAGGATGACGAGGTCATTTAAGCACTCGAAACTACCGTGAGTGAGGAATTACAAGCGCACGATAAAATAGCTCATGTAGAAAGGCTCTGAGGCAAGCCAGGATATGTTCACTTCTCTGAGTGCCCCTGTTTGGATGCTTGTGACATCCCTAAGTCCTCCACTATTAGAGGACTGGGGAAACACTAGGCAAGAAGCTTCAAACAGTGCAAAGAAAAGCCTGTGCTGGTTTTTCCTAGGATTCTAGAAGGAGGAAATAATTGAGCACTAAATTCTTCCAGATCCCACAAACTTTGGCTTGCCTCTCAAAATAAAACCAGCCTTGGAGATTCCGCTAGAGGGAATGGATGCTATAACTGATTAGCAAAGCCAATGTGAAAAATCTATGACATATATCTGTGTACGCAATACACACCGATAGTAAGATAGAAAGACAAGGCAGTCAGAATCTCTCCGGTTTAAAATTTGCTATATCAAAACCCTGAAGACTTGAGGTTGGACCCAAACTTAGTCATGCATATAGTAGACGCACTGAAATCAACAGAATAGTTAATCATTACTAAATCCCACTGATTTCAATGAGTTTACAGTAAGCATGCCTACGTCTGCATCCAACCCTTTGGTGCTACAGCACAGAGATCCATGCTGCTTGAGAGTGGTTATATGGCATGGTGGTCTTCTTCACTACTCATGATTATAGAGATATCTGACATACCACATGCTGCAGCTCAGGTTGGACCTCAGGGCCGAAGTCCAGGACCCTGCACCCCAGGAAACCTCCCCCACCCAATGACCAGCCAGGGAGCAGTGAGTGATGGATGCAGTAGCAAATAGGCCCAGTGTCAGATCCTGGGCTGGCCTGGGAATGGTAAGACCCCAGAACCGATGCTGCTTGCCACCACACCCTTTCTTTCACCTTATTTTTTTTTTTAAAAAAAACCACGTTTTATGAGTAAGGCTCAGCTGGCTGAGCCCTGTACATGGTTACGAATGCTCATGTTGTTATTTTGACTTTGAACTATGTTATCCTTTTCTACAACAAAAATTGTGCTTATTCCCAAGTAAATGTGTGTAGAACCAGGCCAGCAGAAGCAAATTCTATTTTATTCCTGCACTCATGATGATGCCGTGGTTTAAGTGAGTCTAACATGCAAGACGACACATGTTCAGTGTATTTCTTCTTTCCGTGTAGTTTTATGATGTTGCAATAGTTTTATTCTTTGCTGCTGGTTTTAACTTATTCTGCATGGTTTTCATTATTATTTTTTAAAATGTTTCTAATGTATATTTTTAATGTAGTATACACTGCCCTTCAGTTATTGGGTGGTTTAAAAATACAGTAAATAAACAAAATAAACAAAGAGGAGCACCACAGCACCATTAAGTCCATGGTCTAAAACAAGGATGGGCTACATGCAGCCCACAGGCTGTATGTGGGGTCCCTCCAAGGGAGTTTTACACCCCCACGCAGTCACCTGCCTCTGTGGTGCAACCCCCACTGCAGCCACGCCACTGAATTCCTAACAATTCTGTTGGGAAACAAGGTGAGTGCTCCCCGTGCATCCTGCTTCGAAGATAAGCAGAGAAACAGGGCATGTTGGAAGAGAATGCCTCGATTCTCTGCAGAATTGCACTCCCCAGCTGTTTGGTGGGCTAGGGGGAGTGCAATTCTGCTGGGAAACAAGGTCTGCACTCCCATATGCCCTGGGAACATAGTTGCAGAGCCACTTTTGGTTCTGGCTGCAACTGCGACAGGGGATGGGTCCGGCATCCTATTGGTTTCGTGTGTGTGTGTGTGTGTGTGTGTGTGTGTGTCCAATGCAGCCACTTCAACCCTGCAAAGTTGCCACCCCAGTCTAAATGTATGTAGCTGAGCCACTGACCCCATAGAACAAAAAGCAGCTAAATAAGTTTTATATCCTCCATAAGCTACATATATAAGCTAAATGTCATAAAATACATAAGTATATAAACCAATAGACTGCTCTTCTCAATTTTCCTCAATGAGTGAAAGCCTTCCGCCTGCAACGGGACATCCGAAGGCCAGGAAAACTGGCACAGTCCAGATGGACAGAGTCTTCTGCCGGTTGCCACAACTACTGACAATATCAGCCACTTAAGAAATTTTCATCTAAAATTAATGTCTTATAAATAATCAAGGAGCGTTCTGTCTGCTTAACCTCAAAAGAAAAGGGGGGGAAAGTGCAACACTTTCTCTCTCTTCTCTCTCTCTGTCTCTCTCTCTCTCTCTCTCTCCTTTCTTACACAATGAAAGAAATTAAAGACGGCCTGACCTCTCCAACGATGCTTGCCAGGCAGTTACGTGCTCTTGCTTGCATAACTGCTTTTCGCCTTCTGAGCTTCCAGAGGTGTTCCAAATGGGTGCTGACTCAGAGCTGGCATTGGGGCCAGGCCAGGGCCGTGGGTGGCCGTATCCAAATGCAGGCCTGGGACAGAGGCTTTCCATCTTAGGGCTACTGCTGCCTGTTGCTGGAGCTGGGAACCAGAGCTGGGGTTCGAAGCACAAGAGGCAGATGGTGCCGCTCCGTTGGCCAAGCAAAGGGAGAAGGCCTCATTCCTGGCATTTGCGCCAGGCCTGGCCAACCCAGTGACTTCCAATACTAGGGGCTACAGTTGCATACCTCTGTTTCCTTCTGTGCCTAAAAAGGGCTCTGAGGCTGGGTTCCTTGTTCTAGCCCAGGGTAGTCATGTGTCCTATTTTGTAGAAGACACATCTCTGTTTGAAGGGCTGTCAGAGAAGGTGTCCTGTATTAGAAGCAGGGATGTTGAAGAGTCCTTGGTCTCGAGTCACGAGTCGAGTCACGAGTCTTTGGACCCGAGTCTCGAGTCCGAGTCCGAGTCCTTGGTCCAAAATGGTGACTCACGAGTCACGAGTCACTCCCAAAGCTGACTCCACGAGTCCCTATTAAAATCAATGGGGGGTTTTCCCAACAAAATAAGGCTACTTCAGATGTGTGGTTTAAAATAGGCACAAGTGTGCCTTTTTATTTCAAAACTCTGCCACTGATTTTGGCAAGAACAGACCAGGCAGACAAACCCAAAATAACCAGGCAGGCAGGGGAGGCAGGGAACCCCAAACAGGCAGGCAGGCAGTGCCCTTTGTCTTGGACAATTCAACTGTTGAACTGGTCAAGAAGAGACCAGGCAGGCAGAGGAGGCTGGGAACCCCAAACAGGCAGGCAGAGGCAGCCAAACCCAAAATATCTGAAAGGTTGCATTGCATTTTAGGAAAATGATTTTAAAAAATAAACTTGCTGTACTTCCTAAAACTTATCCATGTTGCATTTGAGGCACACGGTTTTTTCTAAATGTTTGGCCCCCATTCTGGAACTGTGAGGTCTCATCACAATTTCACCCTCACTCTTCACCGGCGATCACGCTCCTCTCCACTCCTTCTGGCACAGCCCAGGGATGTTGACTTGAAGAGTCCTTGGTCTCGAGTCCCGAGTCGAGTCTCGAGTCCCATTAAAAATATTGGGACTCGAGTGGGACTCGAGTCAGAGGGGGGACTCAGTCCGACTCACGAGTCGAGTCCTCAAGTCCGAGTCCCCATACCTGATAGAAGGGCTGTCCAGTCCAAGTCCAGTTTAAATAAACCATAAGAAGGGGGAGCAGGGTCTCTGAAGTTGCCCATCAATAGTTAGCACTTGCACAGCAGACTGTGCAAGGCACACAAGTCAGCTGGTTACAGTGTTCTCCACTATGGCAAGAGGCACTGTATTAATATTTAAATCCTAGTGATGATTTCTAAATCTGTACCTATACGTAAGCATATGCAAATTTTATGCAGATCTGTGCCCTCTTTTATCCTCTCTTTTGGTGAGGCATGTCCTCTTTTTTTTTTAGTGATGTACGAGTGGTCATTCAATTCCAGCCCCAGAATTCCTCACTTTTCTGGTGCTAGGACCAAAAACCCAAAAATGGCCCACTCCCATTTTTCTGCCCCATTTACGGGTGGTAAAATTGGGGGGGAGCAGAGGTGATTTTTTCAGCGGAGGCTGAATTTTGAGCATGGGGGTGAACAACAACCCCCTAGCCACCCTGTGCTATCCTTGGTGGCATCTGGCCACCATACAAGTGCTGTTTTGGAGAATTCTAGGGGGAAACGGCAACCCGCAGCTGCCCTTTCTTCCCCCAGAATGCCTTGGAATGATGCTCCGTTCAGGTCATCTGCAGGGTGGGGAGTGTAAATTTTCAAACTTTCAGCTAAGCCTTAGCTGGTGTACCAGGTAGAAGCCTTTTAAATGGCTCCCTGTGTCAGCTTAGCGACTAAGTGAAGACTACATTGAGATAGCCTTGATTTCTCGATGTCCTACAACAGACCAATGCTACTAAATCCTTCTATCGGTCTAACATGCCAGGCCAGCTTCCTGCTAAAGCTGTCTGCAGGGCTGCCATCTGAATAGAAAAAAGAAACAATGGCCAGGCTGCTTTTGTTTTTGTTGAATGGACTTCGACCACAGATTGCATTCCGTTCTGCATTCCATCCTGGCAGGTGCGAACTGGGTAAACTCTGGTAATTTCCCCAGTCCATTCGGGTAATTTACCCATGGCCCTCCTCACAAATTCTTTGAATGTGTATGTGGGAGGGTTTGTCTGAACCCTGAGTCAGACCATTGGTCTATCTAACCCACTCTTGTCTACCCTGGCTGAGCAGCAGCTACTCAGGGATTCAGACAGGACTCCTTTCCAGCCCTGCCAGCTGAGTTCCTTTTAAAGCGCAGATGCAGGAAAATGAACGTGAGAATGTCTCTCTCCAAAGCATGCATACTATCGCCTTCCCCATCAAGTTCCACTCCTGGCCTACTCCAGGATCCAACCCTAGCCCTGAACAGGTAGCAGCCATTTTGAAATCTGAAGTCGGCAACCAGGTTTTGACAGCCCTTGGGCAAGAACACGCTCAATCCCCCCACCCCACCCCAGTGAGTCTACCTTCTCACTGCCATGATCACCAGCTGCTGCCTCCTCCTCTTTCTCATCATTGCTATCACTTGTTTGTCTGACAGGCAGAGAGCAAGTAGGCAGCGGCATCAACTGCTCCTCCTTCTCACCGCCACTGCTGTCCGGGCCAGAGTGAGAAGCAGGTGAATAAGCAGTTTGCAGTGGTGACGAGGAGGGGCAACTCCAGGAGGCTCTTGTCACTGGGCCTCTGCTGGAGTGTGGGCCCTCAGCTGGTGCCTGCCCAACCATGCCTACTCTTGACGCTGGCCCTGATAGCAATGCTAGCAATTATGCTGCTTGGCAGAGAAGAAAGGAAGAAAAGGAAGGAAGGAAGGAATTGTTCAAAATGACAAGGGAAATTGGACAAACACAAACCGGGAAAGAATTAGTCTGCAAGACCAGAAGATGGAAATGGCTATGCTTGGAGGCTATTTTAGCATGGAACGAGAGTCATCGCATTCAAGCTGAAGGCTTGTCAATATGAAAACAGCACAGAGGAATGTGGCTCTTTTGCTTGGGCTGTTCCTATTGTCCAAATGTCAAAGAGCTCCTGGGAAGCCCAGGGGTGGCGACAGCTCTGTAAGCAGCTCCTCACCGGCTCTTCCTCAAGGGGATTTTTGGGGAGGCGAGGGCGATGGGAAGAAACGGCTGGGTCCTAAGATTCCCGCCTGCCGGGATTTGGTAAAGACAGAGGGGAAACGGAATGGTCTTGGGGCCTATTTGCATCATACGTTCTTTAGTATTCCAAATGTCTCTTGATGTAATTGAATTGTTGTTTCTGCCTCTATTAATACATATGCAAATGAGCCAGCGCTGCAGCTGTGCTGTATTAATCATATGTGTGTGCTTCTGTCTGTCTGCCCCGCAGGCTCAGGGTCAGGAGGAGGAGGAGGGGAAAGAGAGGGAACACAGGCTCTTTCACCTACAAGGAAACTTGCTCATGCAAATGGAAGGCTGCTAGCACAGAGCAGGCCGGAGCTAAGGCGGGGACGAAGCTGCTAAGTTCCCCTGTTGTCCCATCCCAAGTATGTGTCCGTACCATTGGAGTCAATGGGTTACACAGAAGGGGCCATTTGTTTAACTGCTTTTTCTCACTTTCTGCTTTAGATTCAGGCGCAGTACAAAATATGCAGGCCCCTCGTCAAGTTCAGAGAGTGGGGGTGGAACACACGTATGAAATTCGGCATGTGTCACTTTCATGAATGGAAGTGATGATCGGGAGGGAACAGGGGAAAGGCCTCGCCGCATCGGACCAAGGGTCACTCTAGTCCAGTGTTCTTCTGCTTCCAATAGCAGACAGCCAGATGACCCTAGGAAAGGATCTTGGGGCTGGGGTGGAAAGCCAGATGAAAATGTGGACCCACTGCTCGGCTGCCGTGAAAAAGGCAGGTTTCACAGTGGGGGATCATTAGGAAAGGGATTGAAAACAAAACTGCCAAGATCATAGTAGCCTTATACAAATCTAGGGTGCGACCAGACTTGAAATACCGGGTACAGAGTTCTGGTCACCGCACCTAAAAATGGATATTGCGGAGCTGCGGAAGGTCAAGAAAAGGGAAACCCAAATGATAAAAAGGGTGGAGCAGCTCCCCTATGAGGAGTTGCTCATTTGGGGCTCTCTAGCTTAGAAAAAAGGTGAGTAAGGGGATGGGGAGATGTGATGGAAGCATATAAAATTATGCTTGGTATGGAGGAAGTGAATAGGGAGAGCCCCCCCTCCCTTCATAATACTAGAACCTGGCCATTGTGTCTATCACTAGGTGTAATATTTAAAAGTGCCTTACTCCATGCGCCACCCCATTGATGTACAGGGTATGCACACCAGCACCAGGCCTGTGGCTCATGCTGGCTCAGCTTGTCTGAGTGTGGAAAGCTAAGCAGGGTCAAGCCTGGTTATTAGTTGGATGGGAGACCCCTCCTCTAGTTTCCTGCATTGAGCAGGGGGTTGGACTGGATAGCCTTGTAGGCTCCTTCTAGCTCTATGATCTATGAAATCTATGAAAGGATGCAGCACTTCACAAACAACAATTTTCTATGTGAGTTATTGATGTTCACACAGTCCTGCACGGAGCCTTGTTCAGCTTGCACCATCTTTTAATTTTTCACCTCCGTGTCCCTGTTTTCATGGGATTGCCCCATGGCAGCCCAGCTCCTACCATTTCATCGGGAACAAAAAGACCTAAAACGTGGATGCTGCTAGCATACAAAATCCCCAGGCAACAGGTCCAATATCACTGACAACTATGAGTCCTCACATATATTACTGCCAAGGTTTTAAAGCTGTGACTGTTAGTGAGTCATGCCACTGTTCCTCTCTTTTAGACTGGATTCTAACATTATCCAGCCCTGCTCCTGAATGGTCAGGTCGCCAGAAGTGCCTTTTACCAGTTTTGGCAAGTCTACCACCTGCAACTTTTCTTTGAGAAGGCCCAGGTGTGTACTCAGTCATTCTTACCCTAGTCCAGTGATGGCGAACCTTTTTGAGCCCGAGTGCCCAAACTGCAACACAAAACCAACTTATTTATTTCAAAGTGCCAACACTGCAATTAAACCTGAATACCGAGATTTTTAGAAAAACAACTCATACAGTTGTCCGAACTAATTAACATATTTTGTCTTTAAAGAAAAACACAGTAACAGAGCTTTCAATGATACAAACAGTTTTTTGTTGAAAAAAAAATCAACTCAAAAAATTATTATAGTACTACATTGTACACATAGCCTGAAGGGAATTTATACAAACTTTTAAAATAATTAGGCACATGTATTTTTGGACAAGGGATTCTCAACTTGTAATATGATTATATGCCAGACTGAAATTGTATGGGGCAAGCTTTACCCCGGGTCCTTTCCCTGTTCTACAGGTGTCGGATTAGTAAAAGTAAAAGTAAACCTGTACTAGGATGAGCAAGATAAACAAGAAAACTAAACGTGCTTAACACATTTTAAACACTTTATGTCTTGGACTGCAAACACTGCATTAGGTAAAAGTTTGCATTGGGCATGCTTTTGCACAATTAATGTGATTTTTGCTATTGCATGCATGCTCATAATTTGTCAAACCTTGGCTCATACTCCGTTAGTTTGAGAGTAACACATGCAGCACTCAGGTCAACTGTTAGGGCTTTACATCCAAGCCATGCTCTGTGCATCATTCTTCAAAATCTTTTAAATGTGATAACAATGTAGAAAAGAATTCTGTAACAGGAATTCTAGAATAAAATCATTCTGTTCCACACTGTGAGAAAGAACAAGATCATTAGTGTTTTGCAGAAGGGGACGGTGTTTTCTGGTGACCAATGGCTCGAGTGCCCACAGAGAGGTCCCTGCGTGCCAGCTGTGGCACCCGTGCCATAGGTTCACCATCACTGCCCTAGTCACTTCCAGGGTCGTGATCACATTTCTATGTAGGAAAATTGTCTGCCATCCCATGCACTGAGTGTACATGTTTTTGTTTCACCACCTATCCCACTGTCATGTACATGCTGGTGTGTACAGTGTGTGTGTGTGTTTCCTATACAGAAATGATTTCCACATGGTGCATAACGTGGCTGTAAGATGCGGTTTAAATTCTCCCCACTCCCTCATTTCTCTCTGTTTCTGAGGAATATACTGGGTCAAGCTATAAAAATGTTTATCCACCATGCAAAGGTACAGGGTGGGGAAAGACATTTATTGCAGCTGATATATGTTTGGTACATCATTCTTTCATGCAATCTATCACTGCCACAAGCTCCCAGCAGGTGTTTTTCATCATAAGGACTAGCAAAATCCTCTTCTTAGAGGGGATAGATCTGATGATTTCGTGTCTTTATTTAGCCTCCTTTTTACAAATGGCAGCTGACTAGAACTCATGTGCCTAAAGCAAGGGTCGGTCTCTCTCTCTCTTTCTCTGTTTATCTATCTGGCTTGGGACCACAATACCTGTTGGAGCGCCTCTCCTGACCTAAATCTACCCGGACACTATGCTCAACATCTCAGGCCATCATCCGGGTGCCACAGGCCTGTGGCTTACTCTGGCTCAGCTTGTCTGAGCGTAGAAAGCTAAGCAGGGTCAGGCCTGGTTATTACTTGGATGGGAGACCCCTCCTCTAGTTTCCTGCATTGAGCAAGGGGTTGAACTCGATAGCCTTGTAGGCCCCTTCCAACTCTATGATCTATGACATCTATGAAACCTCTGAGGGAGGCTCAGTTGGTGGCAACTGAGGGCCTTCTCAGTGGTGGCCCCCCGATTGTAGAATGATCTCCCCACTGAAGCTCTGGCACCAACACTGTTATCCTTTCAGCGCCAGGTTAAGACTGCCCTCTATGCCGAGGTATTTAATGGCTTTTAATGGCATATGGGGGGCTTATATCAGCATTTTTTTTCTCTTATCAGATCTAGTCCATTGAATATATTGAACTTGTTTTAATTGTTGAAATGGTTTTAATTCCTGTTTTAAATTTTGTATTGAATTTTTATGCTGTTTTTATTCTATTTGTATTTTGTATTGTATTTTCTTGTTTTGTATAAATTGTTGTTAATCACCCAGAGAGCTCTGGCTATTGGGTGGTACGGAAATGAAAAAATAAAAATAAAAATAAAATAATAATAATAATAATAATAATAACAACAACAATGATAAATATAACGATATAAAATAATCTACGGCACAATCTTGCTGCCTGGCTCTGAAAGGCAGGGCACAGAGCAGTGAAGGCTGGTGGTTCCAGCATCAGTGGGGCTGTGTATCTACTCTGGATTTTACGCCGAACTTTAAAGGTGATCTCCACGTTGCTGAACCCTTCCCCCAAAATAGGTTTGGCACCATGGATATAGCTCCTTAAAAGTTCGGAGTAAAATCCGGAGTGGATATAGAGCCCCACTGACATAGTTTCATAGATTTCATAGATCATAGAGTTGGAAGGGGCCTATGAGGCTATCGAGTCCAACCCCCTGCTCAATGCAGGAAACTAGAGGAGGGGTCTCCCATCCTGCTTAGCTTTCCACGCTCAGACAAGCTGAGCCAGCATAAGCCACAGGCCTGTATCAATTGGCGCCACCAGCCTCCACTGGCACAGAAGCTGCATGAGAGGGTGAGAAAGTGTATAGGGAGGAGGGACCGTGGTGAGGCTGATCTCCCACCATGGCTGAGCAAGGGAAGGGAGGGGGTTGGGAGGCGCTGGGGAGGATGAGAAGGCCAGCCCCACATGCTCACCCATCCCCTCCTGTCTTCAGCGCGTGGCTGCCACTCCCCCTCTCGTGTCAGCGAGTGGCCCACGCTCCATCACACACGATGCCCCACCCTGCTCCCGGCAGTTGTGCCGTCTGTGCATGTGGGTTGGGGTGATTTGCTCAGGCTCATTTATCTCCCACCTTTCCTGCAAGGAGCTCAACGTGACACGTGTGGTTCCCTGCCGCCATGCTCATTTTATCCTCACAACCTCCCGGGAGGGTAGTTTGGCCTGGGAGATGGTGACTGCCCTCAGGTCACTCAGTGAGCTTCCTTCGTGGCTGAGTGGGGAGTTGAATCTCTGTCACCCCAGGCCCAGTCTAACGTTCTAACCACTGTCGAGTACTGCTGCCACATACCCATTAGGACAGTGTTCTCCAACCTTGGGTCCCCAGATGTCTTTGGCCTACAACTCTCAGCATGCCCCAGCCAGTCACTGCATTAGGAGACCTTATGGGTATGATTCTTACCCCAGTGCAGTGGTGAGGAACGTTTGGCCCTCCAGACGTTGCTGGAGCGCAACTCCTATCAGCCCTAGCCAGCACGGCCAATGGTGAGGGACAGCGGGAGTTGTAGTCCAACACCAACGGGAGGGCCACATGTGACCCATCCCTCCCCTACCTGGAGGAACAGAAGGGAGCGGGCGGCGGCGGCGGCAACGCTGCAATCTAGGGCAATGTTCAGTGCTCGGCACAGCCAGAAGTCTCCTCTCTGCTCATGGAAAGTAGGGTTTTATTTGTTCTACAGACCTGTAAAGCAGGGAACCTTCCACCCTGCTTTTTTCTTGTGGAAGGTCATAATCCTTTGGGGGTGATTTGTCAAGGGGTGCATGCCAGTGGTGGGTGGGGCCAGGGCTAAATGTGGGTGAGGTCTCTCTCTGTTCTGCCATCCCTCTTTCTCCCCCCCCCACCTGCCTTTCCTCCCAGCCCAGCAGGCTGCCAGGGAGGGACAAACTGCTCTTGCCAGAGGTCTGAGCTGGTTACTCATAGAGGGCTTTTCAAATTAGGCTGAAGGTTGCATGTGACCCACCCCTACTGCAAACTAAGGGTTAATCCAGCTTTTGGGGGGATTGGCCTTTGTGGAGGCGGTGTTAGGAGGCGGTCCACCAGGGCTGGAGCCCTGAAGCTTTCATTTGGCAGCCCAAATCTCTGGGAGGCCATCTGCCCCACCACTGTGCTATCCATGGGCACTTGCTGAAATCAAGGTACGGGCCCCCTGAGGATCTCTGTTGCATCTGATCCCGCTGGATGAGCTGACTTTTTGCCCACACGTGCTTCACCTCCTGCTGCCCACCCCCAAATCTTTCTGCCTGAGGTCCCCCCCCGAAATCAAATGCCTTCCTCTCCTCTCCCTTTTTACAAATAGGGGTGTCCTCAGGAGACAGGGTCCTTTAAAGACACACACAGAGAGACTTTAGAGCATAAGTAAGTTAGCATATGCAAATTCGTGAATGTTATTTGTCCTGTGGGCCTGAATCCTGGATCTTTTCTGTACCTAGCACCACCTCCGGGCCTTTGGGGCCAATCATTTGATTTATAATCAGTATCAGAAACATTGTGAAGGCCATGAGTACTTGGGGCAAAAATTGTACATTCCAAACAGGAAGGAACTACACCCACCCACCCACACAAAAACTTCTACAAGCGCTGAAGAAGAAAATGGAACAGGATTTTTTTTATTCAGTATGGCTGGGTGTGTTTTCTATCCAATCAGCTGAGCAAGACAATGACCACCATATCTCTCTTCCCACTAACCTTGATTGGCCACTTTAAATCAGAGAAAGCTCTTGGTAGCCCACAGGCTTCTTTTACTCCTAAGTAACTTTTGTGAATCCACTGTGACAAGCCTCAGAAAGATGGAGCCAATAGTATCACCTCCATGTCAAAGATGGAGAGAAATGTACAGTATCTCACCTATTTCCCCTTATATGTTTATGCCTCAGTGGTTTATAATGATGATGGCTGGCCGGTGATCGTTGATCCACAGGAATCTATCCAGGAGTGTGTGACCCTTTCAAACAAGTATGAGGTGAGCCACTGCTCATGACTACATCCCTCTCTGTAGGAACTAATGGGAATTTCTGGATACTAGAAGAGAGGACAGAGTCCTGTGCTTGCAGCTGCAGTGACAAGAGGTGAAAACAACCAATTTTAACCATTAATAGTGCTTTATTTAACAACACCTAAAAGTGGAGCCTGCCAGTAGAATTTTTTTTCCACCAATGCTAGGTCTAAATCCTCAGCTGCTGTTTATGGGCATCGATCCATTAGCACCAATGGAAGTGCATCTATTCCCTGCAGCTGGGGAACTGGCCCTTGATCTCCACCAATCTCTTATAAAATGGGCATTTTGGCTACCCCTTGGGCAGAACAGGTGGTGAGTATCTTGCAGCCAATGCACCTAAATATAGCATCAGCAATAAATGTGGAGTGCAATGCCCAATCTAGGTTAATATTATACATTTGAGACCAATTTTAGGGCCAGCCAATAGGAAATATTCATACTATGCTGCCTTATTAGCTCACTGTCATTATCATCTTCAGCATTTGTGATGTCCATCAAGAAATGTGCATATTAATATTAAAGGAATCTAGTGAGCTAATGGCTGATGGATGCCTGCCATCTTTTGGCAATGCTAATCCGAAACACTACAGTATGAGTATTTAGCTCTTATTTTTAGTTTATTTTGCCCAGATGTTTGTTCTCAGACTGGAAACCCAGGTTTTGTTTTGTGTTTTTTTTTTCCCCATGCACAAGTGGACTGTGTTGGTTGTCTAATATAATACAGCAATTAAACAGTGCATTAATTATTTGTCCTCCTGCAGATTAGGACATTTGCAGAAAGGTAAAGCAGCAGAAAATTTAAAAAAAAATGGAGAATGAACTGTGAGTCCCTAGTGACTAGAAAATTCAAGCCTGAACTGATATTTAAAGTTGTGGTCTAGCTACTGAAGGCAAGAAGCACACCCATGATAAGAGGATATTCTTAATGTTACAGGAAATGTTATTCGGATAATTCATATCCAAAGAAAGTAATGGAATTCAACTATCTGTTTATATGAGAAGTTCATTGGTTACATTATGGCCTGGTGCAGATACCACATCATATCAGATATAAGCAAGCTGCCTTATATTGAGTCATGCCATTGATCTGAGAAGCCCTGAACAGTCCAATTTCATCTGATCTCGGAAGCTAAGCAGGGTCGAGCCTGGTTAGTACTTGGATGGGTGACCGTCTTAGAATACCAGGTGCTATAGGGAGGGCCCCGTAGCTCAGTGTGATAGAGCACATGCTTTGCATACAGAAGGTCCCAGGTTTGATCCCCGGCCTCCAAGTAAGGCTTGGAAAGAATCCTGCCTGAAACCCTGGAGAGCCATTGCCAGTCAGTGTCGACTATACTGGGCTAGATGGACCAATGGTCTGACTCAGTATAATGTTCCTATGATCCATCTAGCTCAGTATTGTCAACCCAATGGTGGAAAACCTCAAGTCCATGGGCCAGATCTGACCCATTGGGCTTCCTCAACCAGCTTGCCAAGGCCCTGGGAGAGGCCCCTCCCCCTCCCTGAAGCCCCTCCTCTCATGAGGGGTGAGGGAAGGTGACTCCATCAGGAGCTGATGCCTCAAGGTGAGTACGCTGAAGCGATGGTTCCCAAAGGCTTCCTTTCGGCCCTTGCCTTTCTCAGTGGGAAAGGCAAGGGGTGAGGGAAGCCTGTTCCATCGCTCCCTGTGGTCTCCACCATTGATACTCAGGAAAGAGCTGAGCAGCAGTGAGCTTGGAGCCTCTTTGCCAGTCTGATAAGTTATATGGGGCTGGCAAAGCAGGGTGCTCTGTCCTTGCTTTGCTGGATAACCCAAGGCAAGCAACACTTCTGAAATGCTACCTCATCAAGACACTGATCACCCCAGACAGCATGTAGGTTGTGTTGGCTGGCCATACAGCCAATGTTAAGGGTGCATGCACAGAACCAGTATGAGAAATGTGGTAGCAGAAGATAGAACTAAGTGTTCTAACTGTAAGTAATGTATATAGTTCATATGCACTGCTGCTCCACTGCGAGGTCGTTTCTGGGAAGGCTAATTTGCTGAGGAGAAAACAGCTAGCATAGGAAGGGTTGCTTCATCCTTTTCCCCACAACCTGTGTGCCCCAAGTTGGAAAACATACTGCGAACCCCAGCTGAAGCAGAAGTAGCTGGGGGAGGAGGGAAGCAGTTGGTGGATTAAGCAATCCTGCTTTCACCTACCAACTTCTTTCCTCCTGGCACCAGTTTTCAGCAGAGAAGCAGTAGCTGGGATCAACATACAAGATTTGCTGGAGAAGCATGTGGTTCTTCCCTTATTGAAACTCATTTTGCCTTTCTTGCAACTCCTGAGATGCTTCACCTGAGCAGGAACCCACCAGTAGCAACTTTCATCCCAGATCTTATCAACTTTGCCCATGGCATGGAGAGTTCTTCACTGGCTTTAGACTCCCAACAAGAAAGGCAGAGCACACCCGCCATATAGCTTGGCTAACAACCTGCATTCATGTGTTCTGTGGGTCCCTGGTAAGGACATGCAGACCCATCCAACTCCTGTGAAAGTTTGCCAGCTATTTCAGTGGTACTCCTCTCAAAAGGCCTTGGATATTTCGCTCGAGCAGGAGCCTCTGCATGCACCTCAAAATGTCACTTCAGGCAAAATTCTGTAGCAACTCTACCCAACCCATCTCCCTGCCAATGTGAGTGAAGGCAAACGGCACCTCAGAAAAGCACAGTGGGAGACACAGACCTTCCAGTTCCATAGCCGCAAAGAATGGCGATAAAGTCCCCGCTTCCCTCCACACAAAAGGATGCTCAAACATAGATGGTATGAATGCCAACTCCCCAAACATAGCAAGTTACATTCAGCGTAGAGTCTCCACTGCTACGAAAACAGGGAGGGCAGTTTAATGTACCTGCTCATCCAGTCATTAGCCTCTCGGCAGGCAATGCCAAGGAGAGCAACCAATTAGTGGTAACTGTGACAGGTAGGATGGCACAGTGGGGGACTCCCGGAGAGAAGAAGGAGAGGAAGGGCTTCAAAACACATGTCCTCTCAAAGCGAGTTTGGCAGGGGTCTTTCAACACAGAGAGCATGTGTCGGCCTCTGCACAGAAGCGGCAACGTTGTCATTTCTGCTTTTCATCCCCTTCCAACAAAACCCTGCACCGCAACTGCCGTCGGTGCACAAAGATTTGGAAAGAATTAAAGAGCAACACCGGGGGGGGGGGGATAAAATAAAGGGAGAGAGAAAAGGGGGCAGGTAGAAATCATTCTTTTTAGAGTTCCAAGAAACAACTGAGGGGAGAACATAATTGAAATCTACAAAGTCATGAGCTGACTGGGTAATTGAATGTTTACTCTTTTGCAGCGCAACACAAGGGAAGGCAACAAGGATTAGAACCCCCACAGTTGAGTGAATGTCTCTTGCAGGAAGTCCAAAGGGGAGAAATGTAGTTATCTACAACATCATCACCACCATCAACTTTCCCTCTCAGCCATACCATAGAGTGGACATGGTCCACAGCAGGAAGGGCCAACTTCTATATTCTCAGGAGCCACTCACTCTGTTCGCAAAACAGTGATCTAATCCAATGCCACGCAGCGTTCTCCACGGATGAGTGGGAATGCCAACCTGTGTCCCTCTCTGTTCAGTTGCCACAGTCTAGCTGCTGCTTCAGGGCCTTTACATATAAAATCCAAAAGCAAGATGTAACATTAAAAATAGAGAGCTGTTGGATGTCTCTATTTCTTTTTCATAGAACTGCCAGGAAACCTTTGGCCACATTTGGATTAAAATTTGGCAGGGCCATCAAGGACTAAATAAAATCACTTTGGGTGGGTAGATCTGTCCCTTGAACTTGGCATCTCCATGATAAGGTTCCGTTCCAGTCCACTTGGGTTCCACCTTGGGTGCCCCCAGTCACAGGAACTAGCTTGCTCATGAGTCACTTATTTCAGTAGGACTTCAGGGGGCTTAGCTTGATCTGGATTGTTTCTTGAGGGGCCTCCTCCTACAAGATGTAACGAGTCTTAGTTCCATTCCTAACTCCTTTTTAATCTCCCTGGCACAGAAAGCAGGATCCTTCTAGTGCTTTCTAGTTCAGTCCCTCTAAAACCAGTGGTTGTCAAATTTCTACCCTGCAGGTAACCTTTTCTTCATGGATTTGTCCATTGGGGAAACTTTCCACACATGCCACGGAACATCTGCACACTGCATTATTTATTTAGAAGATGTATATGCTGCCCTTTGTTGTTGATTTCAGGCCAGTTTACACCATGTTAAGGTGATGACCACACACATTTCGAAGAATCAAACACAAACAGTAGTTAAAACAGCACTCAACACAGGAACGGATCACAACAGCGTATTAAAATACACAAGGGGTGCTAAGTTAAACAACAAGGAGTACTAACAAGGGGTACTAACTTAAATGGCCTGGGAGAACTAAAAAAAAACTAAAACAAAACCTCTCTTTGCCTCAAGCCAAAAATATAATAATCACTCCATGACATTATCTACTGTGTCAGATTTTCTCTGTTAAAGTGGTTAATGCGTGAATTGGTTGCTCCACGTTTCTTCTGTGTGTGTCTGCGCCCCATGACTTGCTGGGCTCTGCCCCATGACCCTCCAGTGCCCACCAGACCGTGACCCCTGGATCCATCCAGGTCCTCATGCATAGCAGCTGTCACTATTTTCACATGTGGGGCATTGAGGGACTGCTGCTTTAAATCATCATGTCATGCTCATGTTGCTTTCTGTAAAATCAATAGCATTGGCAAAATGTCCACATTTCCTCCTTTCCCACTAAGCACTATGATCCTTTCCATTTTATCAGAGTTCATAGGCCCCTGAATGACAAAGCCAGATCCTGAAAACAGTCACTCCTTTTATTACTGACTGCTTTTTTCCTTTCAAAAAAAATGACTACAAAAACCAAGCCCTTTTCGATCTCTAAACTTTTGACCAGTGCTACTAATATAGCTCAGGTTGGTGCTCCTCTTTTTCCTTCTGTCTCTGCCTTTTCAGTCTTTGTGTTCAGCGTGGCTATTTGTAGCATTTTACAGGGATTGAAGTTATACACCCAAGAAACCATTCCAGGAGAAAGACAGACATACACAGCATTGCTTTTATGTCCCCAACGACTCTCATGCTGCCCATGGTATCTGTACCCCATACAATCAGAGGCTAAACCACAGTGTCGCTTTTCATATAAAGGCACAATAGGGGCGAATATATTAACCTCTGCAAGCGCACACACTGACCGTGCCTTCTCTGGCACTCAGCTGACTCAACTGCAGAAGAGATCCATCTTAATTGTCTCCCATCCACTCCCCATCTCATTAAGAGAGTGACTTATTATGGTGATATTATGTCATGCACAGCTCACAGCAAGTGCGGGGATTCTCAGACTCGCTCACAATGAATGGGTTATCCCATCTATCGGACCGAAAGGGATTCTGCCCCCGGTACCACAGCAGCAGGAAAACTCTACCAACCAGCTGCTGGTAGGGCAGATCCAATTTGCACCACCAATCTTTTAACACGGTGATTTGGGCCAGGCGAATTGGTCTTGTGAAATCTCTGACATACTGCCATCGTGATTTAGTGGACCTTGGCTCTGTTGATCTTTTGTTAATTTCTTGAAATGTTTTCCAAGATGTAGCAAGCCGTGATTAGGGAATGAGTACACATTCATAAGATGAATTGGTTCACTGCACCAACATTTTCCAAAAAAGTCAAGTCATACTGACTCCAAACAATAGATGGTTTGTGGGGGGGTGGGGGTAGCAGAAGGGAGTTGCAGATGAAGGATATGGTATGCTCCACAATGGAACGGAGGGTTTGTGAATTGGTGCTGCCATTTGCTATGGATCAAGCTGATTCAGGGTGCAATCCTATGCAAGTTTAGACAGAAAAAAGGCCTACAACTCCCAGCATGCCCCAGCCAGCACACCTTCAGCTAATTACAAAATAAAAGAATCAAGAATAATCTGTTTGTGTCCAATGCCTGGCCCTGAAACTGCTCTTGTGATCTGCACTTAAAAATATATTTCGAAAGCCTTTGCCATGAAAGTATTAGCTAATTTAACAAAAGTTACTGTTTGACCTTAGTATTCCAGGACTAAGGGCTATGAGTCCCCTACAGAACTCAGCTCCTTGAAGTTAGGTAGCCCTGGCCCCTGCCGCCCTGTGACATCACATCAGTTCAACCAGTGGCAAACTGGCAAGACTGTAACACGGCAAGACTGTAACAAGCCTGCCAAGCCCCCCACTATACTATCAGATCAGCTTCTCAGGCCTGATTTGGGGAAGAACCATAACTCAGTGCTAAAGCACATGTTTTGCATGCAGAAAGTCCCAGGTTCAATCCCCAGCATGTCCAGTTAAAAGCTCAGGTAGCAGGTAACGGGAAAAATCACTGCCAGACACCTTACAGAGCTGCAGTCAATCAAAGTATACAATATTGGGTTAGACAGACAAATGGTTCCTCCGGAAAGACACTCATATCTGTGGTTCTGTGAATGTATTAGTTTTAATAATACTAGGAAACGTAGGAAATTTCTCCCACACCAATGAGAACAAAACGATTGTCATAGGTCCAGACGACAATCCATCTCAGTATCTCCAGGAGTAGACAGTCAGGTTCTCCAAAACAAAGTTAAGGAAGCTCCAGTTCATGTATTTAGCCAACCATAGCACTGAAATTACATTGTGGAACAGCCCTTTCCCTTCCACCACTGAAACAGCTTGCAGTGTGAAGCAAGTCCTCCCAACAGCCACTTGCACATATGCCTAGATCAAGTGTTTTTTCCCTCTTAAAAAAAAGCAGAAGAAGTTCATGCTAATTGGGCCTCCACATGACTTCACATGGAGGACTCAGTTAACCCTGCAGGCTCTCTGCTTGGTGGGATAGAAGGGCTTGTGCTGTTCCACCACAAGATTTCACTGCTGCCTCTGGAGAAATGTATGAACCGAATGAGGTGGCAATAGCTATCCCATGTAATTCATGCCCAGTATCTGGGCCAGATTACACTGCCTTTAACATGGAGGCCTCATCCCTGGCTATCATGGTCTGAAGGCATATGATGAAGCCACCTTGCTTAAGCTAAGCAGGTCTGGATCTGGTTGGTGCCTGGGTGAGAGACCACCTGGGAACTCCATGTATGCCACCTTGAGTTCCATCATGGAAGGCAGGCAGGATATCAATGTAACATATAAATAAGGAGCTATTAATAGACCTGTCCTCCATAACTTTGTCCAGTCTCTCATGAAACCACGGATTTCACCTCACTTGGTGGCAGTAGGTTTCTTAAGCTAATTATACATCATGGGAAGAGGTACATCTTTTTGCCCCTCCTAAACTAACTGCCCATCAGCATCAAAATGAATGGCTCCAAGCTCTAGTATTTTGAGAGGGAGTTCATCATTTCTCGCTATTCTCTCCACTCGCCAAAATGCTGCAATTGCTCTAAGATTTAACTCTTCACTTGGAATCATGAGAGGGAAAGAAGGACACTGTGTGTGTGTGTGTATGTATGTGTGTGTGTGTGGGGGGGGCATGTCGCTGATAATCCCAATCCCAATCCCAATAATAATAATAGTAGTAATAATAATAATAATAATAATAATAATAATAATAATAATAGATTTGCCCACTAAGACAAAAGCATCACAATTAACATTGGCGTGGAAACAACCTTTTCAAACATCCTCCCTCTTCCAGGTGAAAAGAAAGCCACTTCCAGATGTAGATTTGTAAATGACAAGGGGGGGTTGACAAAAAAAGAAAAGAAAAACCCCACAAAGGACGGTGGGGGTGGGGGGTGGGGGTAGGGGTGGCGCTGCTGGTGGTGGAGCAAGTCTATTGTAGGTTTCATGGGGCTCGAATGGGAGAGAAAACTGTTTTCCATATTTATTTAACCTTTGCCTCTTCCGGCATTGTATCCAGACTTACCTGCAGTTGGAGTGGGCCTAAGCCGGGGGTCGCGGCAGCAGCAGCAGCAGCAGCTGCCATGGTTGTTGGGATCAGCTGAACAGGGTAAGGGTCACCTAAGTAAGAGAATAATAGAGGCGTCAGCACCTTTTATCTACTCTCCACCTGCAAATTAAACTCCTGCAGTCACTCTTTCCAAAAGCCTTCTTTTGTGTGCCTTGCTGAGGCCTAATGAAAAGCTCTATTGTGAAGCCTTTTTACTAACACTCTTCACAATTCTGGCTGAGAGAGGAATGTGAATAAAAGGCACAAGCAATTAAGGCGGAAACCTCATCCTTTTTCATGATGTATTTAGGGAAATGGGGAAGGGCGGGGGGAAGTGCACATTGATCAGAGGGCCGAGCTTTTCTAAAAAAAAAGTACCCACAAAAAAAAAAAAACCCCGACACAACTATGAAGGAGAAAGAAAAGGGGGGAAGAGGTGGGGGGCAGTACAACCTTGATAAGATCACTGCATTGGATGGGGACAGATTTACAAGCTTGTCCAAGCTTAAGCAAACGGAGCTCACTTTGAGGAAAGCCAAAGAGACTTAGAACACACAGTCACACACTTCACCATTTCACACATGTAACTAGGGACACACTCGTACACTTGTGTCCTATACTCACAATACTGCCTATAATTCACACCAAGGTGAATACCTAAAGTCCACCATCTTTGCCTGTCATATAATGCATTCAATAATCTACAGTAGGCTGCACTGGCTAGTGAAGAAAGAAAGTGTGTTAGTTAGTAACAGTTGCTTAAAAAAGACACACCCTATTTGAGAAAGTTTAAATTCACAGCGGAACCAGTTGTGCTTGGTTACAATTAATGTATTGACACCACCATGATCAAATATTAGCTTCTACAGTTGGCAGGGGCTTTTTTGGTAGTGGCCCCACATCTATGGAATTCACTGACAGCAGACATACTACAGGGCTGTAGAGTTCAGCTCATTTAGAGGGGTGATCAAAACTTCTGTTTTTAGACAAGCATTTAGCTGCCTGTGTGCTGATGTGATATGCAATTTCTTCTTGTCTCTTGGCTTCTGGAAAAAAGTGTGTTGGTAAACTCCCATAACAATTTGCTTAAAAAAAAACCACGCACACCATCTTACAAATGTTAAATTTCACGGTAGATCTGGTTATACTTGGTTAGGAATAGATGGATTGGTCTATTTCCAATCTGAGTCAATTTTGCATGTGTTCATTCATGATTCTGTTCCATCTTGCTTCTGCAATAATACGCATTTTTTTTAAAGAAAAATATCCGAATGAAAATATGTCAATACATTAATTGACTAAATTTAAAATCTGTATCTAAATGCATATTTTTGAATAACTAACAGTGCAATCCTATGGCCACTAGACAGTGTCTAAGTATGAAGCTGCTTCACATGTTTGTTCATCTTCCGAGTCCCTGCTATGTGTCCCACCTCCTAGTGAGATGAAGTCTGTGGGGACTCCAGACAAGGTCTTTTATGCAGCAGCACCCCTGCTGTGGAATTCCCTCAGTGTTAGGTTGGCTCCTCTCTATTGGCCTTCAGAAGGCTGGTAATTGATCTGCTGAGCTTTCAGTGATTAATGCCTCTGTTTTATTGGAATGTTTGTATGTTTATCTGCCTTGCTGCAATTTTTTTGTGTGATTTTTGCAGTTTATGGTTTTTTTAATCATAAATTGTCTCAAGCACTCATGAGTGGAGGGGCAATTCAAAAATACTTTAAATAAATAAATAAATACGTTTCAGAGAACTTGTGGGGGGGACACAAGCTTTTTCCTCTGGGAAAAAAACTCAGAAAGTAAGAGCCTAGCTTACCCATAGGCAAAAGGCCCTATGCCTTAGATATGCATGTCAAAGGCACATATCCCTTTGCTTTATTTTAAAAAGTGACTGTTTGCCCTGCCTTGACAGCATTGCTATAATTAGGGTGCATTCCTATGTACTTTCCGACCTTGCCTAGGGGGCCATAGGATAGGTCGGACTCCCCGCTGCAATCCCTTCCGAGAATGCAGTGGGGACTCTTCCTGCAGAGCGCCCTCCCCCCCCCCCGCCTTGCAGCCGGCGTGGTTCTTTCTGCGCCAGCTGGGAACTGAAGACGGAAGACCGCCTGCGGTACCAGTGTGTGTAGAGGGACGTTCCCAGGGGCGGAGAGCAGAGGAGCGGGGCACTGCCATCATCTGACGAATCCAGGCGGTGCCTCAGCTTCTCCTCCTCGCAAGGAGAGGAAAAACATTTAGACGTCTGAAGTCAGCCGTCTAAATGTTTTGGAGGGTGACGGGAGGGTGCCAGCAATCCTAGTCGCCATGCTTCTCCCACCTTCCATTGGATGCCCGTAATCCTCTGGATTTGGAGGGTTATTGGGCACCCACATAGGATGGGGCTGCCCCTGTGCAATATAAAAAAGGAAATATTCACAACAAATGCTCTTAAAATACACTGGCTCTCCCTGCCCCCTGCCATGCCACCCTCCTTAGCTCTGAATATATGAAAGAAAAAGCCAAGGATCTTACTAAATCTTGCTCTCCCTCTCAACATGGAATGCACATCCCGCTACCCCCTTCCAGCCTTGCACAGAAAACAAAGGAACAAGTTGTTAACATCTAGAGTTGTAGTTAACACAGATGTGCTGTGCCTTTATATATTCCTGGCCTCTCTAAATGACAAGATGTTTAAAAAGCTTTCCACACCATTAATAAAGGTAATTGGAGCATTTGTGCATGGCCCAATGATGTGCTAACAGAAATTATTGGCCCAGCAAAGTCTTAGGAAACAAGACTTATAACGGTACACATTCATTAGGAAGGCACAATGCAAGGTCATGGCACATTTGATTAAACAGAAGCAATAAGTCTCCCTTCTAGATTCTGCTTTTATCTTGCTATTACTGGGAAAGTGTGTGTGTGTGTGTGTGTGTGTGTGTGTGTGTATGGCCACATCACAATAACATATTGCATTGTTGCGAGTTATCAGTGTAAGTTGTTGGCCATGATCTTGTGTTGAAAGAAGAGTAACATGTTTCTGCATTTATTATGTATTTTAATGTATATCACAATCGTATTTTAATTTCCTTGTAAACCACTCAGAGTTATATTTGGCTATCTTGAGTGCCATTTTTTCGTAGAAAGGTGGGGTACAAATCAAAGCAAAGCAACTTCCAGCTCGAAGGACAATTTGTTTATACAGGCCTGTGGCTTACGCTGGCTCAGCTTGTCTGAGCGTGGAAAGCTAAGCAGGGTCAGGCTTGGTTATTACTTGGATGGGAGACCCCTCCTCTAGTTTCCTGCATTGTGCAGGGGGTTGGACTCGATAGCCTTGTAGGAACCTTCCAACTCTATGATCTATGAAATCTATGAAACTCAAGCAAACAATCAATCTGGTAAATGGTATATAAATTATATATATATATAATTACATAAATAAATAAAATAACGCCACTTTCAATGGGATTGTAGATTTGTTTTCATGAAAGGCATTTCAGGTCTCCTATGCTCTAGACTGGTTCACAAATGGATGTCCATCACCTGATGATAGCAGGCAGCACCAAGTGGTGCCTTGCAGGTGTGAATGGGCTATGACAGATAAGAGCGCCACAAACAAACAAAATGCATATAACCTCTTGTCAGTGCAATGTTTTTCAAAGAAGACCCCAGGTTTTTTTGGGGGGGTGTCACACATTCACCCAGTGCCAGCTCCAGGTTTTGGGGGGCCCTTTGGCAAGATGCCTTCCAACTCTACTATTCTGTGATTCTGTGACTACCTCCTGGAGTGGGACTCCCTCCTCCTCACTGCTGTCATGGCTGCCCATGGGCTTGCATTCTCCCCTTGGGCCCAATCCAAACAGCTGCTCAGAGGGAGAGGGTAAAGTAAGAGGAATGCTCCTCCTTCTCCTTCTTCCTATCACTGCTCACTATTTATTTATTCTTTAATACATTTTTATAGCGCCCAATAGCTGAAGCTCTCTGGGCGGTTTACAACAGTTAAGGGATGGGGGCAGCTGCAGATCTGTCAATCTCGATCTCGTTGAGGTCCTCATTTTTCCACCACCAGGCTTGTTTTGTCCCAGTTCTGTACAGGGTTGTTGTTTTTCTGCACAGAAACTTGTATGTATTTTTGGTGCACATTTTTTTTCAGATGTACGCATTTTTGTGTGTGCATATTTCAAACGTGGACATTTTTTTGTATGTGTGCACCTATTCACTAAAGCAGGGATGGGCAACTTGTGACCCTGCAGGTGTTTTGGCCTACAACTCCCATCAGCCCTAGCCAGCAGAGGCAATGATGAGGGATGATGAGGGTTGTAAACCAAAACATCTGGAGAGCCACCAGTTGGCTACCCCTGGACTAAAGTGTATTTGTGCGCATTGTAGAAATGAACACAGTTTCCTTTGCACATTTTCCAAATGTGTGCAGGTTAACAAACACATTTTTTGTTTCACAGAATGCATCACATGCTCAGAAATGTATGGATTTCCACCCGCAAAGTGTGTTCGGATCCACGTTCAGTTCCGGGAAGTACAGATCTGGTAAATCTGTAAATAAAAAAACTTGATCGAGTGAATTTCTCAACCATCCCTACCAGTGCTCACTTGCATAGATAGGGCAGGTGAACAGGAGGGGCAGTAGTTCAGTGGTACAGAACATGCTTTGCATGCAGAAGGTCCCAGGTTCGATCCCCAGCATCTCCAGGTAGGGGCTAGGAAAGAATCCTGTCTGAAACCCTGGAGAGATGCTGCCTGTCAGTGTTGACAATACTGGGCTAGATGGACCAAGGGTCTGGCTCCGTGTAAGGCAGCTGCCTATGGAGCAGCAGCAACAGGGCCAGGGAGTATAGGCCTTGGCAGCTGCCCAACAATATCAGTCTTTATCGCCAGCCCGGCATTCAGTTCTTGGTGATCAAGTGTAGCAAACCCAGGTCAGATATATGCATGTGTGAAGTAGGCCTATGACTCCCATGCACACGAGATCACCATCAGATGGCTTCTCACATATTGACTTATCTCAGAGAGATGAGGGGCACTCCGTGGATTAAGCCACACAGTCTTAAACCCAGTGATCTTATCATTCTTATTACTTTTTAGGGCTGTCAACTGATTAAATAATTTTGATTAAATGCCTGCCTTTTAGTCAATACATTCATTAAATTTAAATAAATTTGGATATCACCAATACTTACAATTTAATAAACAGATGTTATCTACTTGTCGATAAAAGGAAAGAGCATCTTTAATGTTATTTTATGAGCTGGTGTAACGTAATAGCTAAGAGGATGAATCCTAACAATCAGGAAGCCCTGCCTTTTGAATGTCACCTCCACAGTTATGAACTCACCGGGTGGTGCAGGAGGCTGCAGTGATAGGGGGAATCACCAAACCAGCCGGAGGCAGCTTACCTGAGTGGGGACCTGCTACTCACAGTGGCAGCTGACACCCCATTCCCAGACATATTTCTTTATGACACTGCATGCGTGTATGCACAGTATTCAAAGGAAATATGGTGGGTGAGAGCATTGACAGCCCCAAGAACAGCAAGAAGAGATGAAAGAGTAATATTGATGGGAGTTGGAAAGGCAGACTTTGATGGGCTGCTGGAAAGATGTTCTTGACATGATCGCTGAGCAAGGCCTGTGTCATGAGGAGGCATGGTTGTTACCTGCCGAGGACCCACACCCCCAGTCAGGGGTTCTCTGACAACAGCCCCTTGGAGTTGCTCATCCTCTTCACCATAGTGACCTGCTTGCTCACCTACCTCTCGCTCTGGCCCAGAGAAGGGTGGTGGTGAGACAGAGGCACAGTAGATGCTGCTGCCTACTTGCTCACTGGCTCTCTGCCTGTCAAGTATGTAAGTGGTAGCAATCATGAGAACAAGGATGAGGAGCAAGAGCAGCTGGTGACAATGGCAGTGAGAAGGTAGGCTCACTGAGTGAGGGGGGCAATTGAGAGTTTCTTGCCCAAGGACCCTCAAAAACCTGGAGCCAGCACCGTCCCTGAACCTCCATGGACTAGGTCATGAGTTGTCAGGGACTAGAAGTCTCTAGAGGTCAACAGAACAACTATTTCTGTGGGCTAGGATCTTGACCTATCAGCCATCTCTTGAGTCCATCTGCAGTTCTTTCTGTTCTTTCCTTCTAGAGTGAAGAACCTGGACTATGCCACCAACTGCCAGTGACCTGAAAAGACTGCCACAAACACTCCACCTGTCCCTAATGTGTAGTACTTTTGATGTTTTTGTTAATTATAAGCTGCTGGGGAAGGTAATCCTGTCGGAAAAGCAGGCTATAAATAACAACGGTAATAATATTGAAACACAGGGTGGGCAAACATGAAAAATTGCTCCATCAATGCCATAATATATTTTATGTCAAACAAGTGTGTCTGAACCAATCCCCTGTGTGTTCCACCATATGCAGTGGTTCTGACCTTGCCTCACTATGGCCCCTCTTGTGTGTTTCATGGTTCCCTGCTTAAGTGTTTCCTTAAGATGGACCTATCCAGACCTGGTATTACAGAACCTTCTGCCCTTATGACTAGAACCTGAACACACACTCTCTCTGTCAAGGATGACCACATCCTAGTTAGCTTTGATACTTTTGTCAACTACATTAAAAAAAAAAATATATATGTCAATATTTTGCCTTCTCCCCCTCCCTCTCGGGGTTTGGCAATTGTTAACGACCTGCACATCAGCTGACAGCACTTAAATCAGAAATTAGCCAGGAGCATTTTCAAAGCCAGCCCTATGGACCTTGTGTACACGAAGCATTATAATACAGCCCACATGATACCCCATTAAACAATGAAACATGTGATGAACTAAAAAACAGAGATACATCAGCAAATCTGCCTGGGGAAGTTTATGGTATTTAAATCCTAAACATTAATTTTATTGTCCTGTATGAGAAACCAATTAACTCGGAGTTTCATAATTTTTTTATTGGATATAAGGGATCTTGTTCAGAAAACCGTCGAATGGTAAATTCAGCATATTTTAATTTTATTAGTCTTGGCTTGTCCACTGCTCGTGCCCGATTGTGCCAAGTTTAAAGAGTAATTAGATATTTCATCAATAACTGTGTTTGCGCTTTTTGTAAATTTGATTTTTTTAAAAAAAGGTTTCTATCTGCACTGAGCTGATACGTAAGAAATACACAGTGTACCTATTGTATAGTCAATTTCCCCCATTCCCCAAATTGGAAATGGCTGAAAAAGGGATGAAAGTATCCCGTCCATAAAGCCCAGGCTGATGACATCTGACTCTGATATAATGGGCATGGGCAGCAAATGTTTAATTCTCCCATTGAAATCAATGGGGCTTAAAAGAGCTTAGCGTAGGCTAGTTGGAGCCCAAAATTATTTGTGGCCATTTTTCCATCATAAGGGATGATCAGTTGACAAAAGAGTTGGCAAATACTCCTCAGGAAGGGAGGAAATGGGAATTCCAGCGGATTCTAGACCTAGAACAATTCCATTAACCTATATCCTGCCAGTATGTCTGTAATGAATCTAGGTCATAATCTTGAATTCACCATCTGTACATTCCATTCAGCAAAGTCATGTAGAGTGGATTTTTAGGTAAGAGTTTGGGCCAAAATCTAGAAGAGAGGGCTTGGAAATTAATTTCCCCAGTTAAGAGAACAATACACCATTACTAGATGACTTGCAGGCCCAATCCATAATGGCATGCTCCAGGGGCAGCATTCTCTGCCACTGGCAGCCCTCTCGTCCTCTTCTTATCCTGCTTCCCTTTTCCCAAAACTTAGCCCAACAAATAGGGTGGTGGTGGCATGGAGAGCTGGTGCAGAGAGCTTCAGTGGCTGCATAGGCCTCATCATCTTTAAGGCCTGAATTCTGAATTCCTGAATTCTTCTGAAGTGCTACAGTCAGAAAGTAAGTCCCTTTCTACATAATGGGGATTGGGAACTTCAGTGGCAGTAGATTCTTATAAGCATGTCCATGGCTTCTAAGAAGCATAAGAATGGAGTTCTCAGTGCTTCCAACTCTATAATCTATTAAATCTATGAAATGCTTGCTTCCTAGCTCAATCTATTAAGCAGAGAGTCATTAAGAAGGCCATTTCCCAGTCTCCCCAGCACCAAAGGACTTTTCTGAGCATGCTCAGAAAGAACCCAGGAGCAACAGGGTCATAAAAGATCTGGCCTTCCATAAAAGGCCTACTTGCTCACCACCATCCTGACTAGGTAAAGTTTTAGGAAAGAGACGAGAGGGACTAGGAGGGAGGACTGGGGGCAAGTTCAGCCTGGTTTAGTCATTCTGAACTTTCTTTAAAAAAAAAAAAAAGGCTCAGGAAAAACCCAAACTGCTTCTTAGAAGAAAGCTTGGGGGGGGGGGACAAGCTAATTAAAACAAGTTGGGTGTGGGGCTCACCCATAGCTCTTTTTTGGTGGCTGCCTTGCAACAATAGAGATCCACCGCAGCCTCAACCTGAGCATCTTTCTGAACAGTTCTAAGATCATTCTGTTTGAACTTTGAACTAGCTTTTGGTGGCTCTTGGAGTGCATCTTCTAGGATTTCAAAATAAATCTATCACCTAAGTACTCCAACAGCCAAAATGAAGGGGAAAAAATGATATCAAAAATGTCTCTGTTCCTGTATAACCATTGCTATATCAGGAAGTACTTGGGACACCAAACACCCTGAAGGTACAGTGCACCCTTTGGTTTAAAAAACAAAGGGCAGTATCCAATACTGCTGCTGTGCACCCACATGTCCTGTTGTGCAGGCAGAAGCCATTGCTAGTGCAAAAGAAAAGTAGCTGTTCAAAAAGTAACCCTGGAAACAAGAAGAAATGCTTGTTTCCAGATCAGGACAGGTCAGTGGAGCTTCCTTCTGCTAGTTTCTGGTTGCTTTTTTAAGCGCTAGCTCCCCATTGAACTAGCGGTGGGTCCCGTTGATGTGTGGGCAGACTTGGATACTGTCCCAGATACTTTACGGTTCCCTCTACCACATCCCAATCTCCTTTTGGAACTGAGGACAGTTTCAAAAGACGTCTGTGATCTTGCTGATGGGAGACAGCTGTTAAAGGGGGAACAGCTTAGCACGGCAGCTAAGTAAGCCTTGCGCAAGGAACGAAGTACCACTTCTGAGACTCAAACGTTAGGTAAATCACCAAGAACTAGATCTGATATCTGTGGAGCTCCACATATGCAGCAGAACATCTGAGGCTCCCTGTGCCTTTGTGGGAGAAAGTTAGCAAAGGTAGCTTTATTGATGGATGAAGCAGGAGGACCTTTAGGAACATCTGCCTGGCATGCAGCTATTAAAGGCATCCCTCGGGCATAGGCAAGATCTGGTTCCATTTTCTCTTTCATTTCCATGGCAAAAAAAAGTGTGATGTCATGTCAGTCTCATGGATGTGATGTGCCACACAGCTGCCACACCGTTAATATACTAGCAGTTGAAAAGCAAACACACATACCCAGCGTCACACTATGTTAAACATGGGATTAATAGAATCTGCCAGATATGTTTAATGGGATGCATTCTTGACCTTTTCCATGCCTACAAATATAGCCACAATGATATTCAGCACAGCTTTAAGTTACACGTTCAGTGACGTGAATGGCTGTGTCTCCCGTTTGGGGAAGGAAGCTATGAGAACGCTACATATCCACACTATGGGCAGTGCGGCTATCGGGTGAGCTAAAAGAACTTTGCTTTCTCAGTCGACACCAATGTAAAGAAAGGGAGAACTCTTCACTGTGGTCAGTTACATACGGATCCATAAAGGGCTGCAGCCAGGACAAGCTACTCAAGCTGACCCAACCTGCACCCTGACAGTGAATGCAGATATCAGCTGACTAAGTTATAACTTTACTATGGTGTGCTTATAGCTACTGTGTAAGCTGGTTTAACCACTTCCCAAAATTTCTGATCTAGTTTGAAAATGTGTTAAAATTCTCCTCAATCCTTGGCAAGGAAATACTCAAGACTGGCTTATGAAGTGGTTACATATCCTCAATGGAAGGTTATCACTTCGTAAATGGCTGTCCCTATTTACTCTCTGCAAGCATTGTGGGTGACGAGAGTACTGGATGATAACTGACAAGGCCACACCAAAAAACATCCAACATCCCTCGCTTGTGAAATGTTTTGCACAAACATTTTTTGGAAATCCCGAGAGAGAGAGAGAGAGAGGAGAGAGAGAAGCCTAACTTTTTCAGTACTCCTTGCACTTTTCAGTACTCCTTGCATAAATTCACTTATTTGTGTACATTGCCCTCACTTACCCTCACTCTCAATTGCCTTCACTTGCCTGAAGTGTTGACTGTGTGATCCCTGATGGTGTGGAATCACCCATGATTGTAACCAACAGAACAAGGAAGAAGAAGCACAGCCAGTAGGGGAAAAAACAAGGGCACACTGCTGCAGCAGCAGCAAAAATCATGTAAAGCAATGCAAGGTATTTACTCTTTCTTCCCCCCCCCTTTTTTTGGAGGGGAAAAATTCTGCCTCACTGAAAGTATTTGGGGTTTTACCCCCAAAATCCCAAACTGGAGAATATTCAAAGCAGCTGTAGTTTTTATTAAAGGGCCTTCTTGGTGGCTGCTCCCAGGCTGTGGGCTGCTCCCAGGCTCCCTGACGAGGGATGCTAGGTTGGCTCCCACTCTGCTGTCTTTCCACCGGCAGGCAAATATGTTTTCATTCAGGTAGGCCTTTGGCATGTAAGCTGGTCCGTTGGGTTAGGTGCTGTTTTTGTTTTTATTGCTGTGAGGTTTTTCTTAAACTTGTTTTATGATTCTTTTAACCACATTTTTAATTTAACATTTCGGTTCTTATCATTGTTAGCCTCCTTGAGCACCATTTTCCTGTTGGAAAGGCAGGGCTATAAATCAAATAAATAAGTATTATGTCCCCAGGTGATCTTTTTCATTTACCTTTCAGCCCAGAGACATATATGGAACTACCCTAAAGCTTTACAAATTACATTTATGAAGTTTAGTTTTCTTTAAGGAAAAAAAAACCAACCTTGAAAATTAACACTTTGGAATAGACTTATCACCAGCTTAGCCCTTTTGCTGTGGAAATGAATTCATCTGCTCCTTTGGTGAATACTGTGCTAACAAAAAACAATTGATGAATTCATGAGTTGGTCAATGATACACTGATGCGAACATAATAAAGCCAAACAGAAGGACCAAAGACAGAAGCTCCCAGAACAAGAGGGCCTCAGATAGCCAGATAGGAAACTGATGTCAGAAGAGTTAGATAAGCGGAAATGAATGAAACCAGTTTTATGAAATTCATGATGAGGATAAATCTGTTTGCTGAAATGAAGGCAGTTCAGATCTCCCTCCTCCCCTGCTTTTTTTTTTTTTTTTTTTTTAAATAACCCAAGTCTTGGTGACAGGAATACATTAGAATATACACTATATAAAGCTTAAATAAAATTTCACACACACACACACACACACACACACACGCTCCTTTGAAAGCAGAGCCTTCAAGGATTAATCTGCAGTTTTCAACCTTAGACTGTTATAAAGATACTCATGCTTTGTGTTAGCCCATAAATTGAGAGGCATATGCTACCCTTGATCTATGCACAGAACTCCCGTTGAGATTAATGGGACTTGCATGTTGTTTGGAAGTTGCTTGCAAAAAGGGCAAATTAAACCTCTTCATTAAATAGGGAACAGGCTGTTTTAGAAGGAAATCTTATTTCCCCTACAACAGTGTTAATTTCTTTTTCTTTCTTTTCTTTTTTGCAGGGGTGGGAGGGGGAAGTCATTTCAAACAACGGCTGCTTTATCAGCATTATGAGAGGCATGTGTTTCAAAGGTATCTGATCTATATGTTTGAGCTTTATGCTTATATGAAATAATATGTGTGTATTTGTATGTGGGCGTGTGCATATATATATATATATATATACACACACACACACATACACATACACACTTACATACATACATACATACATACACACACACACATAGAAGAAATAAAATAAACTGTATGCTATTTGTGTATTCTGGTGAGGGTGAAGAGTTTTCTCATTTACATGCACAGCCCCACTGTTTGGCTATCCTGGTGGTGGGTGCTTAGCAATCCACCAGGCCAGGTGCAGTAAACCTTTGCCCCTCCTCTTGGGGCATCTGGCATCCCAGTCTTCCCCAGGCGGCCATGTTCAGGCTTTTGATACCGTTGACCACGGTACCCTCCTGGACCGCCTGGAGGGGTTGGGCGTGGGAGGCACTGTATTGCAGTGATTCCGGTCCTTCCTCTCTGGAAGGTACCAGAGAGTAGTTCTTGGGGAGGAGGCTTCGGACCCTCGGCTGCTCACTTGTGGGGTGCCGCAGGGTTCCATCCTCCCCCCAATGTTATTTAACATCTACCTAAAGCCGCTGGGAGCTATCATCAGGAGGTTTGGGGTGCGGTGTCATCAGTATGTGGATGACACGCAGCTCTACCTCTGTTTCAAGTCCTCACTGAGGTTGGCCGTTGAGACCCTGTCCAAGTGCCTGGAGTCAGTGGGTGGCTGGATGGGAAGGAACATGCTGAAGCTGAACCCCGACAAGACTGAGGTACTTCTGGTGGGGGACAAGGGGAGGCTAGGGGATGTTGACCTGGTGCTGAATGGGGTACATCTACCCCTGAAGGACCAGGTCCACAGCTTGGGGGTCATTCTATACTCCCAGCTGTCCATGGAGGCTCAGTTGACAGCTGTGAGCCAGTCGGCGCTGTATCAACTCCATCTGATATGGCAGCTGCGCCCCTACCTTCCTAATCACCTGCTCCCATCAGTAGTTCATGCCTTGGTCTCCTCTCGCCTAGACTACTGTAATGTGCTCTACGTGGGGTTACCCTTGAAGACGGTTCGGAAGCTACAGCTGGTACAGAACGCGGCGGCTCGACTGGTTAAAGGCAGCCGCCGGCGGGATCACATCACACCAGTGCTCAAGGAGCTGCACTGGCTACCAGTTGCTTGCTGTGCCGAATTCAAGGTGTTGGTTTTGACCTTTAAAACCCTATATGGCTCCGGTCCAGTTTATCTCAAGGAGCGTCTCCAGCAACACCAAGTAGGCCGCTCAACGAGATCTGCCACAGACGCCCTTCTTGTCCCTTCAGTCAGAGCAGCTAGACTGGTGGGGACTAGGAAGAGGGCCTTTTCTGTGGCAGCCCCCATACTGTGGAACTCCCTCCCTAGTGACATCCGCCATGCCCCCTCTCTGTTGAGCTTCCGCCGCTCACTAAAAACATGGTTATTCAGGTGGGAATATGGGGTAGGTTAAGATTTTAAAAGTTATACTGTTTTATACTGCTTTAAATATGTTTTATATCATGTATTTTAAATGTATTTTATCATGTTGTACATCGCCCAGAGTGGCTGGTTTGCCGGCCAGATGGCGCGATCCAGAAATACAACAAATAAATAAATAAATAAATAATCACACCAGGAGCATGTGATTAGCCTGAATCACACGATCCAGGCTAATCACAGCGGGAGTAATTGCCATGTGAAAAGGGCCTGGAAATGAGTGGGCTGAGGAGAGGAGAGGTGTGGTGGAGGAGGAGCTGGCCTGGAGTATTGTTACACATGCACTGTCACATTTCTCCAAGAAGTGCCACAGCCCCTGGCCCTCTGTGAATGGACAGGCATTTTAAACAAAACAGAAGAACATAAGAAGAGCCATGCTGGATCAGACCACGGGTCCATCCTGTCCAGCATTCTGTTCACACCATGGCCAACCAGCTGCCCACAGGAAGCCCCCAAGCAGGACATGGGTGCAACAGTACCCTCCTGCCCATGTTCCTCAGCAACTGGTGTACCTAGGCACACTGCCTCTGATCCTGGAGGTAGCATAGAGCCATCAGGACTAGTAGTCATTGATAGCCTTCTCCTCCATGAATTTCTCCAATCCCCTTTTAAAGCCATCCAAATTGGTGGCCATCAGTACATCTTGCGGAAGTGAATTCCATAATTTCACTACATACTGGGTGAAGTACTTCCTTTTATCTGTCCTGAATCTCCCACCAATCATCTTTCCACCAACCAACGTGGAAACATACACTAGGGTCTTAGGACTGCTGATCACCTTAATTGGTCACCTCTAAATACATGAGAGTGAGTGAGGATTCTTCTTGGAAACATACCTCTTCTCTCATGAACCAGGCACTGCAAAACAGGAATCCCTGGATCAAATCGCACTGATATCATAAATGCAGCAGGCTGGCGTCAGGCAAGCCGCTCTTTCAGCCCCAGCACCCTATCTGCAATCACTCCCTCGAATAACAAACTCAGCTGACAGGACTGTAGGCAATAGCCACTGAGAAACAAGAAGAGAGCCCTGAGGTTTGTAGAAGCACATTTTGGGGGCGGGGGGAGGGACTCCAAAGGGGTAACCCCCATGTCCCACCAAAGAATGCTAAGTTTCTGTTAGGCTGGCTGGCTATTTGAGCAGGAACATTCCATTCTCATATTTTGTTAGAGGTCCCATTAATGTTACTACTCTCCTTTATAAGGCCATTGCAAAGATTATTGAGTTAAAGTATGTGAAATGTTGTCGCTGTTGACATCTGTCTTTAATAGGGATGTGTGAGGAATCCATTTGTCAGATTTCCTTGGTTCAACCCTCTGGATTCCGGTTCGCCACCCATGCACTGGCGCGCTGACTCGCTGCAGTGCAAGTTGAGCCAGCTTGTGGGCTTTTAATTTATTATATTTATACCCCACTTTTTTTCCTGTAAGGAACCCAAGGCAGCTTACATAATCCTCCTCCCCCTCTCCATTTTATCCTCACAACAACCCTGTGAGGTAGGTTAGGCTGAGAGCCAGTGACTGGCCCAAAGTGAGTTTCATGGCCGAGCGGGGACTAGAACCCAGATCTCCCAACACTCAACAGTCCAACAGTCCAACACTCAACAGTCCAACACTCTCACCACTACGCCACACTGGCTTCCAAACTGCCAATATAATTTTTTCAAACCGCCACCGGGAAAGCATGTGACTTTAATACAAGCACCACTATTTGCGCAAATAGTAGTGCAAAACAGCACCTGAGAAAACATGTGGCTTAGCACTATTTGTGCAAAGAGCGCTAAGCCACATGTTTTTCCAGATGCCATTTTGTGCAAAAATTGTTGTTTTTGTTGAGGCCGTACTTCCCCTCCCCAAGAAGACCCAAACAATGGCTTCTAACTGAAAAGCTTTGTTAGGACAGATGCCAGCCTAGCAAACTGGCTTAGAATTACAAAAGAAGTGAGTTGCAGAGTCAATCACAAAGGAATCAATTAGTTAGAATACCAGCCATTAAGGAATATTGCCCTGTTGCTGAGAAGTTGATACCAACCTGGGAACCTCTCCTCCCTTCCAGACTCAAATTCCCCATGCCCACACCCCTAAGGTGGTTCATTATTCTTAAGGGCCAGTCTCTTGGAGCGACTGACATTCCTCAGCTGGTCCATCCTCCTTAGCTGACGTCTGACCCAGGGGTTAGTGATGCTTGATTCGCCCTCCTCCTGATCAGAGAGCTCAGACTGCTTTCCCACGGAATTTGACACCGACTGATCCTTCCCTGCCTGTTGAGTTTATCTCTAAGTCTGCTGGCCTTGGGGACTCAGGTGCACCTTCCAACTCCTCCTCCTCCCCATCTTCCTCAGAATCTGTTCCCAGATCCTCCTCTGTAGGAAGAGTGGGCCCAATCCCTGCTGTTTTGCGCAAAACGGCACCCAAAAAACACATGGTTTGGAGAGATGTGCACAAATAGTGCTACTCATGTTAAAGCCATCATTGGATTGGAAGCGGGCAGGAAATCTGGTGAACTCAAATGAGCCAGATTTCCCTGTTTTGATACATTCCTAGATTATGATGATGATGATGATGATGATGGTGGTGGTGGTGATGAGAAGTATAAGAATGTCATTGTGCTCCAGAATCTGCAGTTGTGTAACTTCCATAACTTATTGTGCTCAAAGTGAAATTGGATCATTTTGCACTGATATACAGACCTACGTGTGCAGCAATGTTTGCACTTCCCCATCCATTCTGATCATAGGAAAAGTTCCATCGTAGGGATGTAACACGAACTTTGGGGGGGCTCGCCTTTCCGCTGGCTCGCCTCTCCGCGGGGGTGTCCCCCGGCCGGGGCGGCCCCCCTGCCTCGATCTTCTGAGCGGCGCGGAGCAGTTCTCCGCACCGCTTGAGCCGCCGACGCTGGTCCCGTCGCGTCACATCCAGCCCCAGAAGTGACGCGACGGGGACCCTGCGCAGGCGCAATACAGCGCGCGGGGGTCCAGCATGCCTGCGCAGGGTCCCGTTGCATCACTTCCGGGGCCGGATGTGACGCGATGGGACCGGCGCGGGTGGCGTGGGCAGCTCGCCGTGGAGAGGCAAGCCGCCACTGGAAAAGGTAGGCCCGCACGAGCCCCGCACGGACGTGAGCGGGGCCGATTTCAGCCTGCTACGCCCGCGCGGGGCGAACAGTTACATCCCTAGTTCCATCCATGTCCACAAAGGGAATATGAACCTATTGTCAACAAAGGGAATATACTGTATTTACTGTATTGTGCTTGTGAATTGTTGTGAACTGCCCAGAGAGCTTTGGCTATTGGGTGGTATAGAAATGAAATGAATAATAATGAACCTCAGATAGCCTTTCTCCATTGGAAAGAATGCAAGAAGCTATGGCAGGTAAGGGAGCCCCCTGTACAGATTGTACCCCCTCCACTCAGAACAGATTACAGGATTCAGAGAGTGTGTCTTCACAAGTTCTGGAAATCTGGTTCTGGAAATCTGGTGTTTGTTTTTTATTATTTCCAGGAAAATGAACATTCTTGATGTCTAAGTACTGACTATAACAATAATAGCACATTCGGCATTTATGAAGTGCATTTTGAGTGTTCATATATTACATATCTTATTTCAATACATATATTATTTCAGTAATTTTTACAATAGCTCTGTAAGGTTGGCTAGTCTTGTTATTATCAAACCCCATATTGAAGACACCTAAGGCATGTGCAAATGCTCATTTCGTGCAAGATCATGTATGCCAGCCCCTTCCCTGACCTCATTTAAGGTCTCACATTTAAAGAGTCCTGCACACACATTTATCACAACATGTGTAGGCTCTGAGTGTGAAAACTGTACCTTGTAAAAATGGAAGGTTGGTTGTTGTTTTTTAATGGCTGCCTATTGGCTACTGAGCCATGTTCAAGGTTATGTCATTGTCATACAAAGCCCTAAACAACTTAGGACCGAGATACATTGCAGACTGCCTTCCCTTATATATACCCAACAGACCATTAAGATAATCAGAGGAGGCCTTGCTGGTCATTCCAAAATTATTGGAAGGTCACCATGTAATATCTCAATGGCGGGCCTTCTTGGTAGCGGCACCCACCCTGTGGAAAAACTCCCTTGTGCAGTTTGAGAGGCAGAAAATTTGGTATCTTTCAGACACCTCCTGCTAGGAATGTATCCGAGAGTCTCGAGGGGGCTGAAAGCGGGCCGCGGGCCTTACCTGGCCACTGCTCGACCCATCACTCCATGCCGCGCCGGCAGTGCGGGGTCCCGTTGCATCATTTCCGGCTGCCAGGAAGTGACGCAACGGCACTCCGCACTGCGTTTTTGATGTAAAAATCAGGTCAACCTAGCTTAAAACAGCTGCGAATAGCAAATCACAGCCGTTTTGAGCTAGGCTGCCCTGGTTTTCACACCAAAAACACAGTGCGGAGTCCCGTTGCGTCACTTCCTGGCAGCCGGAAATGACACGACAGGACCCCGCGCTGCCGGCGAGGCGGATCAAGCAGTGCGGGGATTCGGGCCTTCTGGGGGGCATGCTCATCGAGAAAAGGCGAGCAAAGATGGGAGCACCCCCCCAAAGGTAGGATTAACACCCCTACTGAAAACGCACCTGTTCACCCAGGCTTTCCCTGGCTCATACTTAAATTAACCATGTTGTCCCATTTTATTGCTCCTGTACTGATTATTATTATTATTATTATTATTATTATTATTAAAATTGAAGTGTTTTTTAAAAATTGAATTTTAAATGTGATTTTAATTGTGATTTTAATATTTGTATGGAAACCGCTTAGGGATTTTTATTATTTTCTAACACTTAGCTGTATATAAATAGTACAAAATAAATAACTGCACAGGAAAGTCTATGTTTGCTTGTGTGGGTGTATCCTGCACAAACAGGGCCTTGACTGCATGAAGGCCGGGGGTGAGGCCCTGTAAGGTCGATTTTCATGTCCTTCCCGGTCCCCATCACATTCATTTCTCTATACCTGAGGTGAGATTTGAACCAGAAGCTTCCTGGATCAGAGGACACAGTTTTGGCCACTAGGGCTACACCAACTCTTGCGAAGCCCAGTTGGGGAAAATCAGTCCTCTGCTCATGCCCCAGCTGGGAAAAAAATATCAAGTAGACTTACTGCATCCTGCCTTGTAGCTGAAACCGGGAGGAAGGAGGAATCCTTGCTGGGCTGCTGCTGCTAGAGTCCGCTGGTCTGGAGGGAATACTGGAATCATTAATGGCGGCAGCTGACCTTGGACCTGCTGGACAGGAGAAGGTGAAAATCAAACCAGATATCATGGTTTCTTCTTAACAGTGCGCTTGTATAGGACTGTGGGGGGGGGGCATTCACATTGGACAAGACTACAGTGTATTTCCGTGTTACCCTTCCAGTCCAGAGCCCAGCATATGCATTGTTTATGTCCATGGAATTCCTGTACACACACACCATCCATTTCTCTGCAAGGGAACATATACATATATTATTCTCTGGATGGAGCTGCCCCTCTATTGCAATGAAATGATGAAGCACTTGGCAAAGATTTCCCATGATCTGGTTGGGAGACTCGCTTACAGCACTAGAGGGGTTTCATAGCGTAAGATTGAGCATAGCCATACACATCAAAACAAATGCAGCCCACCAATCGGGTATGGCAGCCCACCAGGACCCCGGTCTGGAAAGGTTCTAGAGAGGGGCAAGTTCTCCCTGGTAGGGATGTATGTGGATTTCTTTCTTTTTTTCTCGCAGAACATGTGAGCATGCCCCATTTGAAGCCCTGAACTTGAGCGTGAGCTTGTGTCTGCTGAATTTTTTTGCAAATTGTTAAACATGTGCTCACATTTGTCTCGTTCCCAATTCCTAGTTCAATTTGCGCAAATTCCCTAATTTGCACAAATTCCCTGCTTTAGTCTATGGAGGAAATCTGCACAAATGTCAGGAGATTTGCGCAAATCTCCCATTCGATCACTGCTCGATTTGCGCAAATCTCCCATTTGTGCAAAGCAAGCAGTAATCATGAATGGGAATTGGGCATGAGATGAGCGGCGGGATGATGTTCAGAGAATCCTAGCAACCTCAAACATCGCTTGTTCGCCGTTCCCTAGTCCCTGGCTCATGTCAGACTGGCTCAAGAAATAAGACAAGTGACTCAATCAGGAAATAGCTTGCCTTATTTCTGCTGCAGTCTGAATTTGGAAATAAACCACTTCCCCCATGAGTCACCATGCTCTCTTCCCCTCTCTGTTGGCAGCGGCAAGCCATGGCAGGGAAAGGAAGGAGATCTCTCTGCCCTCTCCATCTCCTCCAGTGTGTGGCATGTTGCTGTACAGTGTGCTAGACCTTCACTAGCCTCTGGGAAGAGTAGTTTCCCCAAGGGCTACTGACGTTGCAGTTGACTGAACTGAATATCAGTGACCAGGAGAGTTCCACATTCCCAAACCAATCAGGAGTATGGCTCTCAACGACTGGCATTCACACAGGTGCACAGATGTACATTCAGGTAATATATGAAATAAACATTGACAACACTAACATCACACAGACTTGTACTTGATCAATTAGAATTGCTAATCAGCTTTTCTGACTTCCTGAGAAAAATCCCCATTACATTTTTCAAAGGATCGTACACATTTTAAAAAGAACAGTTTTACATACTCATGTAAGTCTGTATTAACTAGATCATCAGCTGCTCTTATATGATTTGCTTTTTCTTGAGAACTAGAATCTTGCTTGCCCCCAAATATTTCAGCGTCTGGGGTGTCAAGAAATTACATTAAAGCAGACCAATGAACTACTGCATTCCATGCAATCGAGACTGCAATCTTGCTTGCTCCATGTCTGAAGTGGCACCACTGAAGTACAATATAACACTCCCTCCTCAGCCATGCTGTCCAGGTACCCAGTCTGTTCCTGACTCCCAGCTGAGCAGAAGCACAGGAGAGAGGCTACAGCTGTTGTGGGAGCTGTGATCGGCAAGCAGGCTCCCAGAGAGCGAGGGAACAGAGTGAGCGCACAGGGAGAGCAAACAGGAGTTTGGCAGCAGAGTTCGGCAGGGGAGGATCCCTAAGAAATTTTTCTAGATTGTTTGTTTTGTTCTAGTAACACGCCCTTATAGACCAGGGGGACTCTGTTGTTAACATTCAGGGAAGGCAGGACAAGGCACCGGCCATTCCAGTACTAAAAGAAAGGCAGAAACAAAAAGGGAACAGAGAACTATGGACGGAAAGGACTCTCCAGTGATGGTGACTTGCAAGGGGTGTGCAATGTTTGTTTTCCTGCCTGAGATCAACATGGCCTACACATGCAACAAGTACAAGCTGGTCACGCTGTTGGAAGAAAAGGTCAGAGGACTGGAGCAGCAAGTGTCAACCCTCAGGAGTATAAGAGAAAGTGAAGAGTTCTTAGATAGAACGGTGGATCTACAGCAGCAAAGCGTAGTACAGGAGCCAGAAGGGCAACGGCAGGATGAGGCAGAGTCGGAGAACGCTGAAGCAAGGGAAAATAACATAGGGGGAACTCCCTGGAAAAGGGTGACAGTTAGGAGCAGAAGAACTAGAAGACATTCTGCGCCTGTGGAAGCAGATGGAACCGCAGTTTCAGGTACTTGAGGCCGAGACTGGAGGACAGCCTGCAGAGGATGAATTACCGGGCACGCAACTGTGACAGCGAGCAAGAGGCTGAAGGTCAGTCAAGTGGAGGCAATCAAACCAAGGCCTTCAGCAAGAAAAAGAGAAGAGTACTAGTTGTGGGAGACTCCCTCCTGCAGGGACATTGAAGCCAACGTATGTCATGAAGACCCATGGACTCGCCACAGTGTGCTGTCTCCCTGGGGCACGGATTAAAGATGTGACAGAGCAGCTGCTGAGGCTCATACAGCCCACCAACACATACCCCTTTCTTCTCATCCACGTGGGTACAAATCATACTGCCAAGCAGAGTTACTGAAGAAATCACAGCAGACTTTGAAGAGTTGGGAAGGGAACTCAAGAACTTTGGGGGCCAGATAGTTTTCTCATCCATCCTTCCAGTACTTGGAAGAGGAATAGAAAAAGAAAGAAAAATGCTCCGAGTGAATGACTGGCTACGAAGGTGGTGCCGACACGAGAGATTTGGATTCTGGGACCACGGGCTACACTTCCTGGAAGATGGACTGCTGGCAAAGGATGGATTGCACCTCACAAGGACTGGGAAGTATGTGTTTGGCCACAGCATGAGGAACTTCATCAGGAGGGCTTTAAACTGAATCCAACAGGGGAGGGAGACATAAACTCAGGGGTAACAATGGAAGAAGGCCTCTGTGCCACAACGGAGAGAACAGCTCCAGCGGTGCCCAATGATAGTCTACCACAAAATGTAGGAAGAAAGTCAGAATATAAAGCACATAGTCTTCGATGTCTCTATACTAATGCCCAGAGTACGGGCAACAAACAGAACGAACTTGAACTCTTGATACATGAGGGCAAATACGACTTGATAGGTATAACTGAAACCCGGTGGGATGACTCCCATGGCTGGAATACAGCAATTGAAGGATATAACATGTTCAAAAGGAACAGAAGCAACAGAAAGGGAGGTGGAGTTGTGCTGTATGTTAAAAATACGTATCTCTGCACAGAGATACAGAAAGATGAGCTTGGCAGCTGCATTGAGAGCATCTGGGTTAAAATAAAGGGGTTAAAGAATAAGACGAACATGGCGGTTGGAGTCTACTACTGACCACCCAATCAAGGAGAAGACGAGGATGAAACTTTTGAAAAGCAAATTGCCAATGTTTCAAGGAGGCATGATGTAGTGATGGGTGGGGGAATTCAATTTCCCCGATATCTGTTGGGAGACAAATTCTTCCAAACATGGCCCCTTCAAGAAATGCCTGACTTGTGTTGCTGATAACTTCCTCCTACAGAAAGTGGAGGAAGGAACTAGAGGATCAGCTATCCTTGACTTGATTCTAATGAACAGAGATGACTTAGTGGATAAAGGGGCAGTTTCGGGAACTCTGGGGGAAAGTGACCATGTTATACTTGAGTTCTTGATTCTAAAGGAAGCAAAAGCTGAGTGTAGCCAAAAACGTACCCTGGATTTTAGGAAAGCCAATTTTAATAAACTCAGAACAATGATAAGTAAGGTCCCATGGCAAGCCACTCTAATGAGAAAAGGAGCCCAGGAGGGGTGGGAGTTTTTTAAAAAGGAAATTCTAGAGGCACAATGGCAAACAATTCCCACAAGGAAAAAAGGCAGAGGACAACAGAAGAAGCCAGTGTGGCTTCACAAAAAACTCAGAGATGACCTGAAAACAAAAAAGGACACATATAGGATGTAGAAGGAAGGCCAGGCTACAAGGGAAGGTAGCACAGAACTACAGGAATAGTGTCAGGAAGGCTAAAGCTGAGAATGAGCTGAGGTTAGCCAGGGATGCTAAAAACAACAAAAAAGCTTTCTTCAGATACATGCACAGTAAAAGACAGAGGAAAGAAATGGTGGTTCAAATACGCAATGAGGATGGCAAATTGATAACAGAAGACAAAGAAAAGGCGGAAGTGTTCAGTTCCTACTTCGACTCAGTCTTCTCCCAAAAGAGGGTCTATGATCTCCCTGGCAAACCTGAAGTGCAGACTGAAGGGGCAGGATTGCAGCTTCAGATTGATAGGCAAACGGTCAAGGAACACCTGATTACTTTGAACGAGTTTAAATCTCCAGGGCCTGACGAACTTGCATCCTGTGGGAATGCATACTGTGGGAATGCTGTGGACATAATGTATCTGGACTTCAGCAAAGCTTTCGACAAAGTGCCTCATGATAAAGTAATAACGGAACTGGCAGAAGAACTCTCAGAACCACTGTCTATTATCTTTGAGAAATCATGGAGGACAGGTGAAGTGCCAGATGACTGGAGGAGGGCAAATGTTGTTCCTATCTTCAAAAAGGGCAAGAAGGAGGAACCTGGGAACTATAGACCAGTCAGTCTAACATCAATCCCTGGGAAAATTTTGGAGCAGATTATAAAGAAGTCAGTCTTTATAAGCACCTTGAAAACAATGCAGGGATTACTAGGAGCCAGCATGGATTTGTCAAGAACAAATCCTGCCAGACTAATCTGATCTCATTTTTTGATCGGGGACGGGTAACCTCCCTTGTGGACTGTGGGAATGCTGTGGACATAATGTATCTGGACTTCAGCAAAGCTTTCGACAAAGTGCCTCGTGATATCCTGATTAGCAAGCTAGCTAAAAGTGGGCTAGATGGAACAACTATCAGGTAGGATCCACAATTGGCTACAGAATCGGACTCAAAGAGTGCTTATCAATGGTACCTTCTCAAACTGGGGAGAGGTAATGAGTGGGGTACCAGTCTAGTGGTGTAATCGAACCTGGGGGGGGGAGCGCCTCGCTAGGTACCATAAGGCTCGGTCCTGGGCCCAGTGCTCTTCAACATTTTTATTAATGACTTGGATGAGGAGGTGCAGGGAATGCTTATCAAATTTGCAGATGACACAAAGTTGGGTGGAACAGCTAATACTCTGGAAGACAGAAACAAAATTCAATGCGATCTTGATAGGCTGGAGCGCTGGGCCGAAAACAACAGAATGAAATTTAATAGGGATAAATGCCAAGTGCTGGACCTAGGGAAAGGAAACCAAATGCACAGTTACAGAATGGGGGACACTTGGCTCAACAATACTACAAGTGAGAAGGATCTTGGAATTGTGGTAGATCACAAACTGAATATGAGCCAGCAATGCGATGTGGCTGCAAAGAAGGCAAATGCTATCTTGGGCTACATTAATAGAAGTATAGCTTCCAAATAGCGGGAAGTGATAATTTCCCTTTACTCAGCACTGGTTAGGCCTCATCTTGAGTACTGCGTCCAGTTCTGGGGACCACACTTTAAGAAGGATGTAGACAAACTGGAGAGGGTTCAGAGGAGGGCAACAAGGATGATAAAGGGACTGGAAACAAGGCCCTATGAGGAGAGACTGAAAGAACTGGGCATGTTTAGCCTTCAGAAGAGGAGACTGAGGGGAGATATGATCGCACTCTTCCAGTATTTGAAGGGATGTCACACAGAGGAGGGCAAGGATCTCTTCTCGATCATCCTAGTTTGCAGGACACGGAATAATGGGCTCAAGTTACAGGAACCTAGATTCCACCTAAACATCAGGAAAAATTTCCTGACTGTCAGAGCAATAAGACAATGGAATCAACTACCTAGGGAGGTGGTGGGCTCTCCCACTCTGGAGGCATTCAAGGTGCAGCTGGACAGACATCTGTCAGAGATGCTTTGACCTAGATTCCTGCATTGAGCAGGGGGTTGGACTCGATGGCCTTGTAGGGCAGGCCCCTTCCAACTCTACTTTTCTATGATTCTATGATTCTACCCAGTTGCCACATGTGCACAACTACAACTTGAGCACTGACTTGAAAAAAGGCACCCTCCTCATGTTGAAACTGTATCCGCCTCCCTCAGGCCGCACTTCAAGGGGAAGCAGATGTAGTGTCATGTGCAGGAGCTTGGGAAGGTGGGTGATGTTCCACAAGCATAGAGTGGTGGTGACTGGATGTCTGAACAACGTGATCTGGGAGAGAAGCACTGTAATGGGCTCCAAGGGGAGCTGCTCCATGCTCTGTTCTCCATGCACAGACAAAGCAGCCCTGAGGTCTCCCATCTACATTTAGCGCCTGGACAGCAGACTGAGCAAGCCACACATACCACCTGGTCACAGCCTTCCCTACTATAGTGAGATGTATTGCACTTGTAATTAAATAATAGTACGGTAAATATTTCTAAATCTGCATCTATCCATATAAATCAGCATACACTCATTTTATGCAGATCTGTGGCCTCTTTTGTCCTTTTTTAAAGTGATGCATATAAGCGGCTGCTCCTACTGGTAACACGATTGCCATCTGCTTTTCCAGTTTATATCCTTGCTATTTTTCTAACCCAGTTAACAAGCCCTGCACTCCCAGTTCCCCATTTACAGTGCAATCCTATGCATGTCTGCTAAGAAGCAGAGCTCAGTGGGACTTACCCCTGGGTAAGTATGTACAGGATTGCCATCTTAACAACCTTAAAAAAAAAAAATCCCATTTCTGCCTCAGTTTGATGTTCCTGTCTTTTCTTTTAATTTTCTTTTTTAAATGACAAAGAAACTCCATTCTCCTTTTAGAACAAAAATGAACAGCCGAGTGGAATTTTTGCATCGTATTCTTCGGCAGAGAGCCACAGAACTTAAAAAAAAAAAAAGGGTTCCAAGGATGAAAGTGACTTTGCCAAGCAAAGAAGCTTCAAAACAGAACTCAAAACACTAATAGAGAGACAGATGGTTCCACTGAAGGCTTTGCTGCCAAAAAAAAAAAAAAATTATATACAAAAAAAATAAAAAATCGGAGTGATGTTATTGAAGCTGACTGGAAAGTTCTCTGATGACTGCAAATACTCTTGTCCCATTTCAAGTGTTAACTCTGCCTCCAGGGCTCATATAAACTAAAGCAACACACACACACACACACACACACACACTCAAGCACAGTCTCTGCCAAGCCCACAAGGTAGCAAAAGTCTGCACTTGATTTCAAGTGACTTCTGGATACACTCGCAAATGCATTGTACTAAAGCATCCCGGTTTGGGAATGGAGCCACTAGGAAAACAAGCTTAAAGAAAAAAAAAGAAAGAGAAAAAACACGTATTGTCACATTTTCTCATACAAGTTCTCTACCTCCTGTACCAATACAAAGAGGGTTTTAATTATTATTAAATTTTTTTGCAAACAAACAAACTTTGCGCTTCAAATGACAAAACTCAGCTGAGTCATGGAGGTAAGAAAAGCAGAAAGGTGAGGATTGGTTTGCATGGAGACCGAAATAACTCAGACAAAACAATGTAATTTTTATTCCAAGCTGGAATGTAGGCAAGGGGGAAGCTTTAATACCTGCACTCCATTTCCTTTCCAAAGTAAATAAGTGCTCAGGTAATTTCATAGTTATCAAAATATTACAGGAGGATGACATGTGGACAAAATGCACACAATGGCTGGCTTTCCCCTAAATGCTGTATTTATTTTTAGGGGGTGGGGGACTTCTGGCAAGGTTTGTTTACCCAGAATAGTTGCTAGGTTACAGATGTGATTTCCCACCCCCACCCCGTTCAGATAGGATGACATTTAAAACAACAGCAACAACAACAACAACAACAAAGAAAACAAAACCAGGTTCATAACCAATTACATTGACACACAATTCTTTTCTTTTCCCCCAACCGTGCACCCCCCCCCCCAAAGTAACTTGTTGATCCTTGATTCATGAGTTGTTAGGACCACTAAGAACTTCTAATCAGGACTAATTGCAGACCTTGCCATATGTTCTGTTTGTGCAACAGATCTGTGTACAAAGCTTTAAATAGTGTCTATATGTGAGGATTTTTATTGTCAATATAATTTCTTGGGGCAGAGCTGTAGTGTCCCCAGAGGCACACTACTTACTCCTGCTCGGGGACCCTAGAACAGAGGAGGAAGAAGACTGAGGCTGCAGCTCCCCCAAAGATTGCCCAGGCTCTCTCTCTCTCTCTCTCTCTCTCTCTCTCTCTCACACACACACACACACACACACACACACACCGGATGATCAGGCAAAAAAAAACTTTTTGAAATCAAAGGTAATTGATAAAAGAGATGGAAAGGTGCAGTTCCAGAATCCAGCAAAAACAAATGCAGCACCTTGCTTGCCCTGTCTTGGGAGTGGAACTTAGTGTTTATGGAGGGCAGCCCAAAGGCAAAAGGGTCATCCGCCCGCCTGCCGCCCGCTCGCCCGCCCCCCAACAGCATATTTTAGCTTAAACCTCTTACTGCAAATGTAAGTGCAACACTTTACTTTTCGCCGTAGCTGCAAAAGTTGACCACTCACGTATGCCAGGGGTGCAGAATCTCTTTCAGCCCTAGCACCAAATTTCATTTCAGATAAGCTTTTGGGAGCCGCATTCCAGTGGGGCCAAAATAATAATAATAACAACAAAATACCAACATATTTTAGCTTAAAGCTCTTACTGCCAGCAACTACGCCTTGGAAGATTTCAACCATTTAGAATGGGGGGGGGGGATTGCACAAAAGCCGGAAACCACCAAATTATTGGTGGTTGGGGAGAGGGGGAGGGGCCACATGAAGTGGGCGGGGCCATCTGGGGAGCTCCAGGGGGCCAGACTGAGACCTAGGAGAGCAGGATTTGGCCCATAAGCCTGAAGTTCTGCACGTCAGCAGCAGCGATGATGCCAAAGTTCACTGGGTTCAGGCTCAGAAATGACTTTGGGGTCTCGATGAGGCTCAAGTCAAAGGGTGGAGCGAACATTATTTATTTATTTATTTATTTATTTGATTGCATTTATATCTATCTATCTATCTCACCTTTCCCCCTCTTGCAACAAACCCAAGGCAGTACATGGTCCTCCCTCCTCTCCATTTTATCCTCACAGCAACCCCCATGAGGTAGGTTAGGGTGAGAGTCAGTGGCTGGCCCAAAGTCACCCAAATAATCTTCATGGCTGAGTGGGGACTAGAACCCAGGGTCTCCAGAGTCCCAGTCCAGCACTCTCACCACTACGCCACACTGGTTCTTATAATGATGATGAAGAAGTCATCTAGCTTATTAATAGGGTAAATTATCTGTGTGAAAGTATGACCACACAAACGCAAAGAGGGTTGCATCCAATGTTAGTCTAATGCAGTGTTTCTCAACCTTGGGTCCCCAGATGTTTTTGGCCTACAACTCCCAGCATGCCCCAGCCAGCTATGCTGGCTGGGGCATGCTGGGAGTTGTAGGCCAAAAACATCTGGGGACCCAAGGTTGAGAAACACTGGTCTAATGTAAGTCTTACTCATTAGAAGTCCACAAATTCTTCTCTGGCTCAGGTTCCAATTTAAAGTCTGTTGCCCTTAAGGTCCTGTGTGGTGGGGGTGGCTTTTGACTCCTTTTCTCTACATCCTCAGAAAGTAGCCCAAGTATGAATGGATGGAGACAACTGCTTCAGCTGAAAGGTGGGGGCAATTTCCTGAGACCTTAGATTGGCACTGGAAATGATCTTTATTTATTTATTTATTTATTTATTTAATGTGCAATCTTTTTTCCTGCAAGGAACCCGATTTTGGGGGGTGGGTGGGAAAGGACTCGGGTCATTTCTGGATTAATCTGAGTTGGGCAGAGAAGAGCTTTCCCATCTCTAGAATAAAGTAAAGAGTTGTACTCTGGGATGCCATTGGGACAGAAACAAAATTAGGAGTGGGTTAAAGGCAGCCGCCAGTGTGATCACATCACTCCAGTGCTCAAGGAGTTGCACTGGCTACCAGTTGCTTGCTGAGCCAAATTCAAGGTGTTGGTTTTGACCTTTAAAACCCTACATGGCTTCGGTCCAGTTTATCTCAAGGAGCGCCTCCAAAAAATCAAGTAGGCCGCTCAACAAGATCTGCCATGGACGGCCTTCTCCTTGTCCCATCAGCCAGAGCAGCCAGGAGGGTGCGAACTAGGAAGAGGGCCTTCTCTGTGGTGGCCCCCAAGTTATGGAACTCCCTCCCTAGTGACCTTCGCCATGCCCCCTCCGTGATGAGCTTCCGCCGCGCATTAAAAATGTGGTATTTCAGGCAGGAATATGGGGTGGGTTAGGATTTTAAATATATATATATATATATATATATATATACTGTTTTAATTGTGTAAATCTGTTTTATTGTTGGAATGTACATCGCCCAGGGTGGCCGGGTGGCCGGCCAGATGGGCGATAAATGTAATAAATAAATAAAATAAATAAATGTTCTCCCAGCACTGGATGACTTCACGTGTTATGGGGCAGGCTTTGTTCCCTCTCCGTGCACGCCATTTCTTCCTGCTAGAGTGTGATGACCAACTGGCTTCTATATCACCTGTTCCTTCTTCTCCAGGATCACTGGCTCCCTGTCCCCAACCAGGAAGAGAGACATGCTGCTTCCTTCCTGGTCTCCTCCTGTGCCTGCCATGTATACATCATTCTCCAGGCATGACTGTTTCCTGCCTCCTTCACCCTGCTTAGCAATTGGCCTTTTCCCATGATGAGGCCTTCCTTAGGGCCATGTGAACTGGCTGAAGGTAGAACCAACTGCCCGCTGGCTCTACGACAGGGCTGCTGCTCACTAGAGCAAGGGCAAGGAAAATGTTTCTTGTTGAGAGACGCATTCCCTCGGGTGTAATCAGTTGCCGGCCAGATGGGCGATTAATAAATGTAATAATAATAATAATAATAATAATAATAATAATAATAATAATAATAGCAGCAGCAGTGAGTGGAGCTGAAGCTAGGGGTGTCTGTCTCTTTCTGCCCCCTATTCTCTCTCTCTCTCTCTCTCTCTCTCTCTCTCCCTCTTGACTGGAAGGTTGGTGGGGGAGGGGCAGATCACTCTTGCCAGAGTTCTGAACTGATCGATCACTGTTGGCTTTTGAACTTGGGCCAAGGGCCACATTTGGCTGTAAGGCTGCAGGTTGCTTTTTTTTTTTTTTTTTAAGCAATGCAGTTCCTCTTTTTTGGCAATGCATAAGTGGCCACCCTATGCTCCATTCTTGTAAGCCATGCTGACCCCAGGTTTGGTGGGGCAAGACTGCGGGCCACTCTCTTCCAGTGGTTTATGAAGCAGGCAGCATCACCTGCAGCTCCTTATCCTTGCTGTCATCACAACTCACCTGTTCATCTTCTCATAGCCAGAGAGTGGGTGAGCAAGCAAGCAAGCAAGCAAGCAAGCAGCAAGTTAGGATAATTGAGGAGCTCAGTCTTTGCAAATTCTGATGCAAACTGACCTGATCCACACCTCCTGGATTAAAGTGTGGATTGGAACCTAGCTTTTGCACTTCATGAATGTTTAGACAGACGTGGTCCTTGCTCAAAAACAAAAGTATCAGGATCCATTTAGGGGCATATATTTTGAGAGAAAATATGTTTAGACATGTATATTTCAATACAAATGTTCATGCATTAAAAAAAATTATTATTATTTTGCAGATTAATAGTACTGGGATGGAACTGATTTACAGGCAAACATATGCAAAATTGACTCGTACCAGAAATAGCAGCAAATAGACTTGTACCATCCCTAGCAGCAAAAAGCTAGGAGCACAGCAGAGCCAGCAAGGCTGGGGGGATCTTGGCAACGGGCCCTCAGCTAGGAATGGGCCTAGGCAGGTGCCTGACCACTCCAGATTCCTGATGCCAGCCCCTCCTGTAGCTGCAAAAGGCCTTATCACTTTAAAAGAAAAAATCAAGCTCTTTCACGCAGTTTAGTATAGAATCATATGACAGGAATTTGCTCCCAAATCTAGCTGTTGATACAGCAAAGGAGTAACTGTGCAATGTCTCTCCTTCAGGGGAGCGGGGAGGGAGAAATCTATGATCTTTTCATTAATAACTGATGTTTCCGCACAGCATACGATGGAACATACAGCTTCCAGATGCTTGTTTAATGCAGAGACTGATAAGCTGCGGCCCTTTGCGGAGCGCCACAGTGGTAAGTGACTCAATGAAACATTTGTCAGTGAAAGGAAAACAGGTGTGAGATTGCCTGATGGCGGGCGCTTTTGCTTTTCAATGAACGTGTCAGATAATTTCTCAAGCTGGAAAGGCAGCCTAATGCTCCACGAAACATTGTTTCAGTTCTTAAGATGCTGGGAAGAATTGGCACTGATGTGATAAATATCTTATTTACATGGAAGAAAATATATTTATATAAAACTGCTGAAATCAGGAAGCTCTCCCACATCTGTGGAGGAGAGAGAAAAAAATAGCTTTATTTTTAAACTGGCGTACTGTCTTCTATTACATTTGCAAATTCAGAATGACCATCAGTTGAAAGGCTGGCTTAATTTCTTCCCCATGAACTTTGAAATAAGAGCACACAAAAGACCAAAGGTCTATCTTGTCCAGCATTCTGTTTCCACAGTGGCCAACAACCAGCTGCCCGTGGGAAACCCACAAACAGGACATGAGCACAACGGCGCCCTCCTGCTCATGTTCCCCAGAAACTGATATAACAGAGGCACACTGCCACTGATGCTGGAGGTGATACAGAGCCATCAAGACTTGATAGCCTTCTCCTCCATGAATTTGTCTAATCCCCTTTTAGAGCTGTCAAAGTTGGCAGCCGTCACTACATTTTGAGGTAGCTAATTCCATAGTTTAACTTTGTGTGGTGTCAAGAAGTGCCTCCTTTAGCTGTCCTGAGAATCTCCCACCATTCAGCTTCATGGGCTGACCCCATTGGGTTCTAGTATTATGCGAGAGGGAGAAAAAATGTCTCCCTCCCTCTCCACTTTCTCCGCACCATACAGTATTCTGTATATCTCTATCATGTCTGCCCCTTATTCACCTTTTTTCTAAGACATAAAAGCTCAAAAACATTGTCACCTTTCATTGCCCGAGAGAGAGTTGTTCCAGCCCCTTGATCATGGTGCTTGCCCATTTGTGCTCTACAATATCCTTTCTGAGGTGCAGTGACTAGAACAGTATTCCAAATCGCACCATAGATCTGTATAAAGGCATTATGATACTGGCAGTTCTATTTTTGATTCCTTTCCTAATGATCCCCAACATGTGGCTCACGCTGGCTCAGCTTGTCTGAGCGTGGAAAGCTAAGCAGGGTCAAGCCTGGTTATTACTTGGATGGGAGACCCCTCCTCTAGTTTCCTGCATTGAGCAGGGGGTTGGACTCGATAGCCTTGTAGGCTCCTTCCAACTTTATGATCTATGAAATCTATGGAATTTGCCTGTTTCACAGGAGCCACACACTGGGTCGACACAACTCCAAAATCCTTTTCCTGGTCGATCACTGCCAGCTCTGCACTGAAAGAAAATATGTTCAAAAACACTTTTTTAAAAATATGGAATTTTTTTTGGTGCAGATTTAAAGAGGGGGAAGAAAGAGTGGAGATTAACGCAGAAACAGGATGGAATAGACTTATGACTGAACACATGCAAAACTGACATTGTCCAGAAATAGACTGATCCGGTCCGGAAATCGATTGATCCATCACCCCCTATTTAATTACTATACTTTCTAGTGAGTCATTGGGTAGAATGCTGCCTGCACATGTTTCCTAATATCTCCACAAGTAAAAGGGCTAGAGATGAACTTTTTAAAATGAAAGCTAAACATCACAACCCCTCCCTAGGAACCAGATGAGCAGGTGGGTGACTAGTGCCCAAGGGCCCACAACTACTCTGAGCCAGGGCACTGTCGGGGCCATACTTCCCCACCCCCTTCCAAGAAGATCCAAACAATGGCTTCTCATTGAAAAGCTTTATTAGAAAAATGCCAGCCTAGCAAACGGGCTTAGAAGTACTCATGAAGTGGATTGCAGAAATCAACCACAAAAGAAACAAGCTTAGTTAGAATACTAGCCATTAAGGAAGAATGACCTACTGTTGAGAAGTTGATTCTAAACTGGTGGAAAGCTCTGTTCCCTTCCAGACTCAAATTCCCCCCACACACACCCTAAGGCGGTTCCTTATTCTTAAGGGCCAATCTCTTGGAGCTCCTGACACTGCTCAGCTGGTCCATCCCCCTTAGCTGACATCTGACCAGGGGGTTAGTGACGCTTGATTCGCCCTCCTCTGGATCAGAGATCACAGATTGCTTTCCCATGGAATTTGACACTGATTGATCCTCCCTGCCTGTTGAGTCTGTCTCTAAGTCCGCTGGCCTTGAGGAGCTGGCTGCAGGTTCCCTCCCCTCCATCTCCTCCTCCTCCATCTCCTCCTCCTCCCCTTGGAACAGACTCAGAATCTGTTCCAAGATCCTCCTCTGTAGGAAGAGCGGGTCCAATCCCTACAGACACCATTATAAGGAGAAGCATACCTACCTGCGGCACAATCTTAAGACTTATATATGTCTACTCAGACTTATATATGTCTACTCAGAAGTTTCATTGAGTCTAATAGATCCCAGGTAAGAGAGTATAGGGTTACAGCTGTATTTATTTATATTAAAATTTATATCCCACCTTTCTAGGCAAAATGCCCACTCAAGATGGCTTAAAATATGTTCAAATAAACACTATAACAAAACATAATCAAAAACACACCAACAAACAATAGAAACAGCAGAAACAAGAGCTCAAAGCCAATCTGTGGGAAATTAACTAACTGTGCAGATCTATACATGCCTACTCAGAAGGAAGCCCCATTACATTACATGGGATTTACTCCCAGGTAGGAGGATGCCTTATACCAAGTTAGACCATTTGTCCATTTAGCTAAGGGTGCAACCCTATGCATGTTTAGACAGCATGGCTGGCTGACGGGATGCTGAGAGTTGAAGGACTTTTTTCCCTGTCTAAACATGCATAGGATTGTACTGTAAATGGGTATATGATTGCACCCTGAGGCTACACACTTATCTATGGTGGGAGTACCTATGCATCTGAGTAGATATCCATTGGATTGCACTGTACAAAATGTCTGTCGAAATCAGTCATGAATGCTTGCATAAGTAGCAGGCAATGAGGGAGCCCCAAAACTCTCTGGGGAGAGTATTCCATAATCGGTTGGGGTGGTATGATGTAAAAGCTCCTTTTCCTCATCTCCACCAACCAAATGCCTGTCTGACGGGACAAAAAGAAAGGCTTCAGAAGGTGAGCAAAGTTTGTGAGCAGGTTCCTATGGGAGGAGGTGACTGCTGAGATACGATGGTCCTCCCAGAATCACGCAGAGCTTTAAAGCCGAATGCCCCCCAGGCTGAGTCTGCAAGCAGATTGGCGGCCAGTGAATTTGACATAAATCTGCCAGGACTACATCTTGTACTTAGGGGCCAGGGCTTTCATCTGAAGGCACACAGATACAGCAACTTTGCTGAAGCTAGTCAGGTCTCAGTTTCAACTGGAGAGGAGAGCACCTGGGGTGGGGATTCCTGTCTAGAGATTGATGGATCAAACTGTTTCCAGTCTGTCATTTTGCATGTGTTCACTCATACTCTGTTCTGTCCTATTTCTGCACTAATCTGCAAATAATAATAAAAGAAACTTGCAGAAAAAATAAATTTAGGGCACAATCCTATTCATGCTTAAACAGAAATAAGCCCTACAACTCCCAGCATCCCCCAGGTAGCCTAGCTGGGGGATGCTAAGAGTTGTAGGGCTTATTTCTGCCTAAGCATCCAGAGGATTGCACCCTTAAATACAATATCTAAACATGTTTTCTTTCAAAATATGCATGTCTAAACATATTTTGAGACATTTATTGGGCTGAGAATTGTGTCTGAAAATTCAGGAAGTATGAAAGCTGGTGGATAACTAAGTTCTAAACCACACATAGAGCTGTGAGGTTAGTTTACATCGGAACTTGCAAAGTTTGAATTCCTGAAGTATCCCCATGTAGGCCACCTTGAGCTGCACTGAAGAAAGGCAGGGTATAAATGGAATAAAGAAATAGCATAACCCCCATTCATATTGACAGGATAACTCTAAATGAGATTTCATCTTCAAAGTGAAAACTTTTATACACAATAATAATAATAATAATAATAATAATAATAATAATACAACCTGGAATTGGATCTAAGTTGCTCCTCCATCCACCAGCTCATCCCAGTGATTTACTTGATACAGACGGTTTGCACAGCAGAGCGATCCAAACTTTACCCTGCACATTCTCATTTCATGTTTATCACTTTGCACCTTTCATTGAGGTTTTGGTTGATTTTCCACTTAAACAAGGCTTATTATTTCCTCATTTCTGGCCAATAACATTATTGGATAGTTTGGAGAGGATCTTAATATTGTTGTTCTGGTTTTGGGTTTTTGAAGGTTTTTTTGGTTTAAATATGTTTTTAATTTTCTTTCAGTATTTTTTTTTTTTGACAAGTAGTTATCTTGTTAAGATAGCAATGTTTGCTTTAATTAATGAGTAGGCGGGTGGGCAAGAACGAGAGGTTATCTCATCGTATTCAGTGGGCAGCAATTCAAAGCTAGCACAGTTTTTGCATGAAGCATTGGCACAAACGCAAAGAAAAGTCTAAGGCAAGTCACTCACTTTAAGCGATATCCACCCATCTATTGAGAAAAAGGGGCTTTATTTTGGAGGCAGAGCAGAATTTTATTTATTTATTTATTTATTTTAAAAAACACCTCGTTGCTTGAGTTGGGCTAGGAGCCAAAGTACCGCACAGCCAGGTCCATGTTCCCAAGCGAGATTTGGTTTTGAGTTTCTTTAGAAAGTAGACACACACAAATACACACAAAGAAGCTCCACACAGCAAACTGCTTTTGAAAGTGAGGGAGTTTCAAAAGCAGCTTACGATACTGCATGGGAGTTTGGTGCTTCAAAGAAAACAAGTCAAAATTCTGCATACTCAAGTGCTTGGACATGCCAAGAGTAGATTGTTGGACTCCAGCCTTCATCTTTCACCGAGTGACATTAGGATTGGTGCTTGCACAGAATAGCAGCTGCCAAGGGCAGGGGCTGCTTTTGATCATTCCCGGAGGTGACTGCCTCCTGTTGGAAGTTCTTTTTCCCCCCCTATGCTGGTAATTTCAACCTCTTCAGTCCTAGACTCCACTTTTAATCCCAAATGTAACATGGGACCCACTGCAGTTTCCTCCTCCCATAAAAATGTAAGGGCCCAGATGAATCAAACCAACATCCATCTAGTCTAGCATCCTGTTACCACAATCACCAGCTGGATACCCCTGGGAAGCCCACAAATATGGCATGAATGCAATCAATAGCCCTTGCCCACTGTTGCTCCTAAGAAATGGTATCCAGTGGCATATTGCTTCTGAACATGGACTATATGTCTAACGTTCTCCTTTTCTCTCTAGACTGGAGCAGCCTGTGGTGCCCTCCAAATCTTTTTGACTACAACTTCCATCATCCCTGATGATTTGTCATGCTGGCTGGGGCTGAAGGGAGTTGTTGTCCAAAACATCTGGAGGGTACCATGTTGTAGAAGGTTGCTCCAGAGTGACCACATGTGAAGATCTCAAGGCTCCTCTCTCATTCATAGCTGTAAGGAAGAAGGAATCTTGCCAGGGTTAGAAAAGCTGCCCCTCTGAAATGTTCTCTCCTACAGCCTTCTTAAAGGTAAAGGAGGTTTGTCCTCTTCTGCATCTGGTTGGCATCCCTCCTTCTCCTTCTTTTTCTCCTTACCTCTTTAAATTTCCCTGTCTTACTCTTTCTCTTATAAAACCTCACAAGAACAAAAATTAAAACAGTAGCCGGCCCATGTGGGTTTCTCTCTCTCCTGTTTAATGCTAAGTTGTTGGATTAGGTCAGCTGGATGGTTTTTTGAAATGTTATATTTCCTGCTGTTTATCTCATACGTTGTGAGCAGCTTTGGGCACAATCTTGTGGGGAAAGCAGCATACAAATAAAAGGATGATGATGATTTCATAGATCATAGAGTTGGAAGGAGCCTACAAGGCTATCGAGTCCAACCCCCTGCTCAATGCAGGAAACCAGAGGAGGGGTCTCCCATCCAAGTAATAACCAGGCTTGACCCTGCTTAGCTTTCCACACTCAGACAAGCTGAGCCAGCATAAGCCACAGGGACTCACTCATTAAAGATGCTCCTATGAATCTCCTATGAAGGTTTGCAGCAGAGTGGAGAAAAAACTCCAATCCACATGATCAGCAGAGACCAGCAAAAATACCCAAGTTTAAATGGCAAAGTTGGCCCACAGTACCATCCCTTGTGAAGGGTGCATGTGGGTTTCAGTGACGGGCAGCGGGTGCCCGCAACCCTCCAAACCCAGAGGATTGTGGGCATCCTATACAGGGTGGGAGGAGCATGGCAGATAGGATATCCGCTGCACTCCCCTTACCCTCAGAAACATCTAGATGGCCAATTTCAGCTGTATAGATGTTTTTCCTCTCCTTGCGAGGAGGAGAGGCTGAGGTGCTGCCTGGATTACTCAGAATCCAGGGGATTCTCGCTCCTTCCCTCCCCAACCCCAGGAATGCCCCCTATGGGGGAACTGAAGATGGAAGACTGCCTTTGATTCCCTTCTAGCACGGAAGAAGGAACCATGCTGGCTACGAGGTGAGGGGGCAGGCGCTCCACGGCACTGTAACCTCGGAAGGGATTTCCGAGGTCACAGCGCCTTCCTGGCCCATTCCTATGTCCCCCTAGATAAGGTCGGAGGGACATAGGATTGTGCCCTGAGTCTCTCCACAATAGACATTTTGATCATTTCCTGACTGCTGCTTCTGTCTTTATTACCAGGAAAACATTTTGATGTGCGTGCGCCATTCACAACTGACAGTGCCACCCGTGTCTTTTGCCATTTCAACATGGGAACTCTTTTTTGTACCTGACTTCAAAACAGAAACTGTAAATCAGCTCTAATGCAACGCAGGAAAGTGTGGGGCAGGGGGAAGTGACACAATCAGGCTTGATTTTGGCATGATCAGGCCCATTTATAAAGAACGAAGGCCTCAGTATTTTAGGTGATGGGAAAGACCCTGAGACCCTACAGAGGTGTCTCAGCTTAGAGTAGGCAATACTGGGCAAGATGGACCAATGTTCAGAGTCAGTATAAGGCATCTTCATATGTTCAACCACCTTGCAGCTATACCCATGTATCAAACAAGGCACATAAACTACGTAAGTCAGACCCTTGGTCCATTCAACTGATTTGTTTATTTGCGGTTTTGTGGAATAATAAGAGGATGAACAATAGAAAAAAAAGAAGATAAATTTCTGACAATAGAAAAAAATAAGAAGATAATTTTCTGACAATAGAAAATAGAGAGCTTTTCTTTTTTGATTATCAAGTAGAAAAATTATTTGTTACCCATATTTACTGTAGAAAAATTCGGAAGGACATTTTAGTTTTGTTAATTGTCAATTATTGTTCATAGAATCATAGAAAAGTAGAGTTGGAAGGGGCCTACAAGGCCATTGAGTCCAACCCCCTGCTCAATGCAGGAATCCAGGTCAAAGCATCTCTGACAGATGTCTGTCCAGCCGCACCTTGAATGCCTCCAGACTGGGAGAGCCCACCACCTCCCTAGGTAGTTGATTCCATTGTCTTATTGCTCTGACAGTCAGGAAATTTTTCCTGATGTTTAGGTGGAATCTAGGTTCCTGTAACTTGAGCCCATTATTCCGTGTCCTGCAAACTGGGGATGAACGAGAAGAGATCTTTGCCCTCCTCTGTGTGACATCCCTTCAAATACTGGAAGAGTGCGATCATATCTCCCCTCAGTCTCCTCTTCTGAAGGCTAAACATGCCCAGTTCTTTCAGTCTCTCCTCATAGGGCCTTGTTTCCAGTCCCTTTATCATCCTTGTTGCCCTCCTCTGAACCCTCTCCAGTTTGTCTATGTCCTTGTTAAAATGAGGTGCCCAGAACTGGACACAGTACTCAAGATGAGGCCTAACCAGTGCCGAGTAAAGGGGAATTATCACTTCCCGCGATTTGGAAGCTATACTTCTATTAATACAGCCCAAAATTGCATTTGCCTTCTTTGCAGCCACGTCGCATTGCTGGCTCATATTCAGTTTGTGATCTACCACAATTCCAAGATCCTTCTCACTTGTAGTATTGTTGAGCCAAGTGTCCCCCATTCTGTAACTCTGCATTTGGTTTCCTCTCCCTAGGTGCAGCACTTGGCATTTATCCCTGTTAAATTTCATTCTGTTGTTTTCGGCCCAGCGCTCCAGCCTATCGAGGTCACTTTGAATTTTGTTTCTGTCTTCCAGAGTATTAGCTGTTCCACCCAACTTTGTGTCATCTGCAAATTTGATAAGCATTCCCTGTACCTCCTCATCCAAGTCATTAATAAAAATGTTGAAGAGCACCGGGCCCAGGACCGAGCCCTGTGGTACCCCGCTCGTTACCTCTCCCCAGTTTGAGAAGGAACCATTGATAAGCACTCTTTGAGTCCGATTCTGTAGCCAATTGTGGATCCACCTGATAGTTGTTCCATCTAGCCCACTCTTAGCTAGCTTACTAATCAGGATATCATGAGGCACTTTGTCGAAAGCTTTGCTGAAGTCCAGGTATATAATGTCCACAGCATTCCCACAGTCCACAAGGGAGGTTACCCGATCAAAAAATGAGATCAGATTAGTCTGACAGGATTTGTTCTTGACAAATCCATGCTGGCTTCTAGTAATCACTGCATTGTTTTCAAGGTGCTTGCAGACTGACTTCTTTATAATCTGCTCAAAAATCTTCCCGGGGATTGATGTCAGACTGACTGGCCTATAGTTCCCAGGTTCCTCCTTCTTGCCCTTTTTGAAGATGGGAACAACATTTGCCCTCCTCCAGTCGTCTGGCACTTCACCTGTCCTCCATGATTTCTCAAAGATAATAGACAGTGGTTCTGAGAGTTCTTCTGCCAGTTCCTTTATTACTCTAGGATGCAGCTCATCAGGCCCTGGAGATTTATATGTTATATGTTATATTTATATGTTATATGTTATATTTATATGTTATATGTTTTGTGATGTTAGTTTTTTATAGAAATAAAAAAGTTTTTTAAAAAAGAAGAAAAGAGAGCCAGTGTGGCGTAGTGGTGAGAGTGTTGGACTGGGAGTCGGGAGATCCGGGTTCTAGTCCCCGCTCGGCCATGAAACTCACTGGGTGACTTTGGGCCAGTCACTGACTCTCAGCCTAACCTACCTCACAGGGTTGTTGTGAGGATAAAATGGAGAGGAGGAGGAGGAGGATTATGTAAGCCACCTGTAAATAATAACCGATAATAATAACCCTTGCTGTTATTATTGCTCTGCTGTCTTAGAATACAGATTTTTAGAATTTGATTTTACTGTTTCGCTATTTTTCAAAGAGTGATATTATGATGACCATGATAATGATGTTAGGGGTTGTTGTTGTTTTTATGAAAGAAAGAAAGGCAGCACACTAATATTTCAAACAAACAAAATAATTTGCAATGACCAAGACATGATGTGAATGAGCCCACAGTCTCTCTCACTGAGACTGTTTTCTTCGTTAAACCATCCCACTGGAGAGGAGCTTAGTGGTAAAGCATAGACTTTGTATACAAAATGCCCCAGGTTCAGTTCCCAGCTAGAAAATTGAACCTCTCCAGGAAAGACCCCTGCCTGAAACTCTGGCCTGGAGAGTCACTGCTGGTCAAGAGTAGACAAACAATACTTGGGCTACATGGACAAATAGTCTGGCTTGATACAAGAAGATTTCTATGTATGAAAACAGAACATGGGAAGGATTTTAAAAAAAAATCATTCATAAAGGGGCTACAGAAAAGTATGATCACTATGAGTCTCCTGGGAGAAGCTTGCCAGTACGGATAGGGGAGAAATTAGTTTGGCTCACATTTTAATATGAACCAACCTAATTCGCACTTGCCTAACTAAAACCTGAACCGGAATGCAATTATCCTTCAATTTTCACACTTCTCCGAGTTTTGCAATGCAGTTGTCTGACCAAGAAAGGCATATAAAAATGTGTACATTAGGGGAAATTGCCCAGAAAAATGCATACGAATTTTCATGCACGTGAAAATATGTATGATTTTTTTCCTGCAGACTTTAAGGGAAATAATGTTCACAAACTGATGCAGAAATGGACTTGTGGTTGAAAAGATGAGAACAAGATGGAAAGTGAAGCAGACAGATTTGTTCACCCCAACTTGCCAGTACCTTTGGCTTTTTATAGCCTAGTTATGTGTAATCGTAATTCCTATGGCATATTTTAGATGTTCTGCAAGTTGTGTGGAATATCACATTGGCTTTGAGTATAAACAGGCACACCTACAACTAATATCTTGCCTGCGCCATGAACCCACCTAGGCAAGAGACCACCTCTTCACTTCAGTGTCTCCCATCTGCAACCTGGGGATAATAATACTGACATTCCCTATGGGGTAGGTTGCTTATTTGTTTATTACATTTATAGCCCACCCTTCCACTAAAAATCATGCTTAAGGCAACAAACAATAAAATGCGGATAAAACAACAGAGTTGTAATTAAAACATAAAGGATTACAGCAAGATCATGCATATAATGGGTCTTTGAGTACTAAAAAACTGTTGTATATACACTCAATATCTTCAGATACAGGAATAGAGAAGCACAATGAAAGTTGCTCTAGGATAGTTGTCCTGACAGATATACACAAGCAATTGGACCAAATTTTCAAGTAGGCACCAGCCAAGCAATGTTGTGATTTTTTTTTAAAAAATGCCAGACAACTTCAGATGCAATTAATTGCAGGTGCAAATTATAGTTTTCAGGTATCTGGCTACCTGCTCCCCACCCTCAGTGAAAATCTGATTATTAACCATAAAAATCATATTTATTCATGACTGCTTTTAATTGTAAGCACAAAATTATAATGCACCAAATAGTGTTTGAAGTCTGCCTCAAACACTGTCTGGCACATTTTTTTCTCAGTGCTTCTTCTTCCTCTTCTAGTCCTGGCTGACAATGTTGGTAGAACAAAACTACGAAGTCAGCAATAATATATATATATTTTTAAAAAACATTTGTTTTGCTGGCCTTTTTCAAGTAGGACTAGCATGCTCGCAAAGGAAATAATCTTTGTAACAAGGGGCATTGTCATCATATATCATCATCTTCTTCTAATTGCCACAGGATTTGGGCAATCTCTTCCAACATTTGCAGCCTGCATCTTCCTTCCAGTAGCTGCTCTGAATTTGGTTCAGTTCAGAACCTAGTTTGTGAGTGGGAATGAATTCCGCTTTAGAACTCTCAGACAATATCTGATTGGTATGCAGTGAGGGGGGAACAGAGAGGGTGTCTCTCTCTTTCTCTCTCAAGCTGGTTAACAGTATAGGCAAAATCTGATAAAATGCGACATAATTAAAGTTAAGTCTCTTTTGATATTGATATTTTCTTCCAAAAACTGAAATAGTTCTTGGAATGCACAGCCATTCTCTCCCCCACCCACTCCCTCGCCCTTCTTCTTCTTCATCATCCAGATTGCTGGTCTTTAAATACACAGCGATTGCACTTCTAGCTCCATTTCTAAGCCGCTATAGGTATTAGAGGATAATTTACATGCAATTTGCATTTTTTTTTTTTGTGCCTGTGGTTTTGGTAAGTCTTCCAAACCTAATGACTGTTCCTTTTGGCCAGCAACATAAATGCTGTAATCACACAATTATTGTGCTGGGAACAGTTTAATTCAGCATTTTGTTCTCAACCACAGAACAATTACTCAACAATTTTGGTTAACCGTACGAGCTTGCAGCCTGGAGAGGAAGCCACTTATTCACGAGAGCTATTGTCCTACACAAAGGTGCAGTTACCCTTGATTCTTATCTGCTCCAACTTCCTGCATCAGTCAGTTCTTTAGGGGGACTTCCATGTTCTCTCTGGCTAATGAAAATGAATGACTGCGAGGCTCACTTCATTAGCTTATTCATCTCTATCCGCTGAGCACTTTTAATTACTCATTTGCTTATCAAGAGAAAGGTTTTTCGTGCACGCGTCTGAGAAACAAGTTAAAATGTCCAAAATTAATTTAACCCTCTGTCTTCAGCCTGAATCAAGGAAATACAAAATTCAGTACAACCCAGTCTCTCCCCCCCCCCCCACAATGTAAGGAAAGAGGAGCTGGGCTTTTCCTACCTGTGAAAAACTAGAGGTGCTAGCTCACAACACAGATACAGGTCTACCTAGATCTGCAACCCTAGATCAGCATAAACAACAAAGAGTCCTGTGGGACCTTAATGACTAACACATTTATTATGGCATCAGCTTTCATGAACTACAGTCCACTTTATCAGATGCATGAAGTAGCTTGAGTTCCAACTTTGTATATAAACACTGATGGGGGGGTGGTTGGTTGTAAACAGTGAGGTCAAAGAGAACTGAAGTGCAAGGAGTAGAGACACTAACACAGACATCCTTGTAGTGGTGAGCTGATTAACACATGTAGTAGGATAAAAACTTTTGTCCCCTGTTCAAAAGCCACAGGAAGCAGAGTCGAACTGCTTGATGAATTGTATTCAGCTGTTTCTAGTTAAACAGTTTACTCAGAAGTAAGCTCCATTCATGTCCCATGGGGTTTAGTAAGTGCACTTTGGATTTTATTTTTATGTCTTGAAATATTCATATTCCACTCCCCCCGCCACAAAAAAGACCAAAACACTGTAACACACACACACACACACACACACACACACCCCAAACAAACAAAAGAAATTCAGAATTAACACCATTCTGCTGTCACCAAAACCCAGCAATACAAAAGCTGTTTATTAGGCAAACGACCAAAACAGACAAAACTGAAGCATGCAGCAAATGATAAGGTATCTGCCTGGCATCTAAATGTCATAAGTGAAGGCACCAGGAGGGCCTTCCAAGGAAAGGAAATCCAGAAGTGTGTTGCCACAGCAGATTGCAGCCTTGAGGTTTCATGCTTGCTAGGAACCCTGATGCTCTGGAACAAATGTGAGTTCACTTCATTACAGTATATTTTCTTTCATAGAAACTTTGGGATATTTCTCAAATTATTATTATTTCTTACCTTACACTCAAGGGAGACGCATACGTTTGTAACTTCTGAAAAAGCAAACAGATGCGTGTCTCTCAGGCACATTTCCCAACGAACTTGCGGGAATTGTATAGAATGCCTTCTTATGGGAAACCCACCTGTCTATTCAGAAGTTATGTGGATGTTCTTCCATTATATTTATGATGAGAACATGTGTAGGGGAAATTTCTTAATCTACATTAATACCCTAACCCTTCCCAAAGCCTGAGGATAGGATGGATAAAAAATAATTTAAAGATGTACACATATTATATAATGTATATCCAGTCTTGAGGTCATCATTGGCTGATAGATTATTGTTTGTAAACACCATCATTAACCAGGAACATATTACAGGGGAACAATTAGAATGGCATGTGGCTGCATTATGCTTGCATCCACTCCCGCCTTACTGTGCCTCTCCATCTATTCCCTTCCTCTTTTGTGTTCCTCACACTCTGCCTGTACATTTAGATAATGTATGTAAGGAATGAAAGGTTTCAGTCCACGTACTCTATCAGTTGGAGCCCAGATGCCATATTGTCCTTTCTGCCATGGTGGTTTGCCACAGGAGGAAGCTGCTGGTCTACTCACCACTGCACTTCAGGGTCATCACTGTCACTGAACCTGGGGCCATCCCATGAAGCTGATTGGTGGGAGCTTCAGGACAGATAAAAGGAAGTACAGTAATACCTTGGATTGGAAGTAACTTGGTCTGAGACGGCCCTGCTCACGCCTGCCAGAGACTCACTTTGATATAAGAGTGTTTTGGATTACAAGCACGGTTCCAGAATGAATTATGCTTGCAATCCAAGGTATCACTGTACTTCTTCACACAGCGCAGAGTTAAACTATGGAATTTGCTACCATGAGATGTAGTGATGCCCACCAATTGGAATAGCTTTCAAAGCCAATTGGACAAATTCCTGGAGGAGAAGGCTATCAATGGCTACTAGTCCTGATGGCTATATGCCACCTCCAGTATCAGAGACAGTATGCCTCTGTATACCAGTTGCTGGGGAACATGGGCGGGAAGGTGCTGTTGCACTCGTGTCCTACTTGTGGGTTTCCCATGGGCAGCTGGTTGGCCACTGTGTGAACAGAATGCTGGACTCGATGGACCCTTGGTCTGATCCAGCATGGCTCCTTTTATGTTCTAATGGCCAGAGGGTGGTATTACAGCAATCAGTGCAAAAGTGATGAAGCAATACGAAGGGCCAGACGGGGACCTCTTTATCTTCTAAATAAGGGTGTTGAACATCTTTCACCCTTAGGGTGGAATTCCATTTTGGAGAAGTTCTTGCATTCCAGTGGTGCATGGGACCAAAGTCAAAGGTGTGGTGTCAAAAATGCCCCCCTCCTTATTTCAGTGTAAAGCTCCTACTGCCACTACCTAGGCCACAGGGAAGGCATTTCAACCTTTCAGAAGGGGGGGGGGGAGAAGTTGCACAAAAGCCAGGAAATCACAAAATGATCAGCTGTCGGGGGGGAAAGGGGATGTGGCCTTCTGCTGGGGATCCTCAGAGGGCCAGATTGGGACACCAGGTGGGACAGATCTGGCCCATAGGCCTGAAGTTCAACACCGCTGCTCTAAAGCTAGAGATGGTGATGCTTGCAGGCTGTGTGTCCCTGATCTGCCTCCCTTGAGCTCAACAAGGGTCATGCCTCTGGGCCATCAGCCCTGTCAGGCTGCAAGTTCCAAAACATGTTCACCTATTGTAGAGGTGGGAAAGACCTCTTGCCAAGACCTTGGAGAGCCACCACCAGTCAGAGCAGGGCAGGGCTCTCCAACCTTGGGTCCCCAGATGTTTATTTATTTATTTATTTATTTAATACATTTTTATACCGCCCAATAGCCGAAGCTCTCTGGGCGGTTTACAACAGTTAAAATCATAAAATACAATATAAAATATAAAATTTAAAACCACAGATTAAAAACAAACAGCAGAGCTAGCAGCAGCAGTTACAATAACGGAATTAAAAACAAGTACAAGATTAAAATGATTAAAATGCCTGGGAGAACAGAAAGGTCTTCACTTGGCACTGGAAAGAATACAAAGTAGGCGCCAGGCGAACCTCTTTGGGGAGCTCATTCCATAACTGGGGTTCCACAGCAGAAAAGGCCCTCCTCCTAGTAGCCACCTGCCTCACTTCCTTTGGCAGGGGCTCTCGGAGAAGGACCGCTGAGGAAGATCTTAGTGTCCGGGCAGGTACATATGGGAGGAGACGATCCTTCAGATACCCTGGTCCCAAGCCGTTATTGTTATTGGCCTACAGCTCCCAGCATACCCAGCCAGCATGGCTAATAGGCAAAGGATTCTGGGAGCTGTAGTCCAGCAACATCTGGGGACCCAAGGTTGGAGAGCCCTGAGTCAGAGTAAGGCATACGTGGTTAGATGGGCCAATGGTCTGCCTTTGTATACGGCAGCTTTCTACCTTCCTCTTTCAAGGCAGAGTTGTGCTCTCTTCGTTGACGTGGTCCAGGACACAGCAGGTCCTGGACAACATGAAATCAAGTCAGTGAGCATGGACGAGGAATCCTCTGTGGACCACACCAGAAGACGTAACAGACCAATAATGATCCCTGTCACCTGGTCTCGCCTTCGCTCTAGCCCACAAAAAAGGGGCTGAAAAACCACAGGTAGTCCACAGCCATAAGCCATCCGCCCCGCTTTAAGAATCATCACATAAGAGTTCGTTCTCTCTCTCTCTCTCTCTCTCTCTCTCTGCTGAAGATGACTGCATTAAACCACAAGGCAGCTGCTTTAAAGACATCAGTGCTGTTTCCATTCTTTCCCTGCTAGAATGCAGGAAAGCAAACTTGCAGCAATGTTACCTAGCCCGCAAGTCATGCCTGTGTGTGGCCGTAGTTAATGGAAAACAGCTGCACTAGAGGCACACGATTTTGACTAAAACAATTAAAGGGGTCTTTGGCTGCTGGGCTTGGGGGTGGGGTGAGGAGGAAGCTATATTTACCTAATTGACTTCCTTCCTTCCAAGCAGTGCTACTTGTTATGTGTGCAAGAATTCTGCAGACGATGCCTTCAACTGCTATGAAAAGACAGTTAGGACAAAGGATTACAAGGAGGAGGAGGAGGGGGAGGAGATGATGATGATGATGAAGGAGGAGGAGGAGGAGGAGGAGGAGGAGGAGGAGGAGGAGGAGAAGAAGAAGAAGAAGAAGAAGAAGAAGAAGAAGAAGAAGAAGAAGAAAAGAAGAAGAAGAAGAAGAAGAAGAAGAAGAAGAAGTTGTTTAAAATCTCTCACTTTTCTGTCTGAGAGTTTGCTCTTGGAAAGAGAAATATTTATTAAAAGGTCAATCCATTTTTCCAACCATATGTACCTATATGTACAACATCTCTTCTGAAACAAAGGATTGCATTGTGTGTGTGTGTGCTTTCTTACATTGTTTCAGGCCTCATCCTCTCACAAGCAGTAGGGCATTCCCAGGATCAATCTACTTGTGAGTAGAGTAGACTGTGCTGATGGCAAAGTGCTTTTTGTAAACTGTTTATTTATTTAGTTACATTTATATCCTGCCTTTCCTCCCCTGGAATCCAATGTAGTATAGATGGTTCTTCCCCTCAATTTATCCTCACAACAACCCTGTGAGGTTGGTTAGGCTGAGAATTGATGACTGTCCCAAGGTCACCCACCCCGTGTGATCTTCATGGGTGAGTGGGGATTTCAGTTCGTGTTTCCTTAGTCCTAGTCTGACACTCTAGCCACTACACCATGCTCTACAGGTTGAGACCCAGTGTGGTATAATGGTTAGAGTGCTGGAATGGGATTTGGGAGATCCAGGTTCTAGTCCCCACTCAGCCATGAAACTCACTGGGTGACCTTGGGCCAGTCACTGACTCTCACCTTAACCTACCTCACAGGGTTGTTGTGAGGATAAAATGGAGAGGAGGAGGAGGAGGATTATGTAAGCCGCCTTGGGTTCCTTGCAGGAAAAAAAGTGGGATATAATAAATAAATTTTATACACACACACACACAAACACACACTTGGCACTAGCCCTTAAAGAACAACAATTCAGTAGCCCAATATCCTTGGAAATACTTCTGCCAGCACACAAACTTGGCCAGCAGCACTCTCCCCATTCAGAATTTCAGAGTATTTTTCTCTCTCCTCTACACATGACATATTTATTCCTGATCCCATCTAGGCAGGTACAGAGTGACACACATTTCAGTGGCATGGAGCAATCATCAGCCATCAAATGCCTGTGGGCCCTATTAACATCGAAGCATAGGAACATAGGATGCTGCTGCCTTATACTGAGTCAGGCCATTGGTCCATCTAGCCCAGTATTGTCGACAGACACTGACTGGCAGGAATGGCTCTCCAGGGTTTCCAGCAAGGATTTTTCCTGCCCTACCAGAACAAGCCGGGGATCAGACCTGATGCCTTCTGCATGCCAAGCACGTGCTCTACCACTGAGCCACATCAAGAACCAGGCTATACAAAAATGAGAGGGGGACCATTTGACATAACCAGTGTGTTTCCCACACTAAAAAAAGTTCTATAACTTGCACCATCCCTTGGCTTCATGGGTCAATTAACAAACAAAAAGATCAACTCCATCTGATACGGCAGCTGCGCCCCTACCTTCCTAATCACCTGCTCCCATCAGTGGTTCATGCCTTGGTCTCCTCTCGCCTAGACTACTGTAATGCGCTCTACGTGGGGTTACCCTTGAAGACGGTCCGGAAGCTTCAGCTGGTACAGAACGCGGCGGCTCGCCTGATTAAGGGCAGCCGCCGGCGTGATCACATCACGCCAGTGCTTAATGAGTTGCACTGGCTACCAATTGCTTGCCGAGCCGAATTCAAGGTGTTGGTTTTGACCTTTAAAACCCTACACGGCTCTGGCCCAGCTTATCTCAAGGAGCGCCTCCAGCAACATCAAGTAGGCCGCTCAACAAGGTCTGCCACGGACGGCCTTCTCCTTATCCCATCAGCCAGAGCAGCCAGGCTGGTGGGGACTAGGAAGAGGGCCTTCTCTGTGGCGGCCCCCATACTGTGGAACTCCATCCCTAGTGACCTTCGCCTTGCCCACTCCATGATAAGCTTCCGCCGTGCATTAAAAACATGGCTGTTCAGGCGGGAATATGGGGTGGGTTAGGTTTTTAATGAGAATTTTTTATATTGTTTTAATTATTATATTTTATTGTGTTTTATTGTATTTTAATTGTACATCGCCCAGGGTGGCCGGGTGACCGGCCAGATGGGCGATTGATAAATGTAATAATAAATAAATAAAAAAATAAAAAACAAACAAACAAAAACAAGAAAAGGCTTACCCAGGCTGATTCTTTTTCCTTCTGTCCAGACAGATGGTGCCACCTGTGGACGAGGAACTACCACATCCAACAGTTGGAGAGCAGTGTGGCAATCCTACACCAGGTGTGCACAAAGCTACTATGCAACATCACACAGACAGCTTAGGCAAGAAAATATAAGAAGAGCTTTGTTGGATCAAACCAAAGAGCCATCTAGTCCATTGTCCCGCCGCACTGACCAAAGAGATGCTCTGGAAAATCCACAGGCAGGCTTTGAAGGCAATAACCTCCCCACCCTCAAAGCTGGTGGCAATCACTGTGTCTCATTTATTTATTTATTGTTATATTCATATCCCATCTTTTTTCCTGCAAGGAACCCAAGGCAGCTTACATAGTCCTCCTCCTCTTCTTCTCTATTTTATCCTCACAACATTCCTGTGAGGTAGGTTAGGCTGAGAGTCAGTGACTGGCCCAAAGACACCCAATGAGCTTGATGGCCAGGTGAGGACTAGAACCCAGATCTCCGGAGTCTCAGTTCTCCACTCTGACCAGCTACACCGCACTGGCTCTCTCTTATGGCAGCAAATTTCATGAATTAACTCAGTCTTGCGTGAAGTAGTACTTCCTTTTGCCTGTCCTAAATCTACTGCCAATCAGTTTCATTGGATGACACCGAGCTCTAGTGTTATGAGAGGGGGGAAAAATCTTACTCACAAACCCATCATGCCCAACCACCACCACTAGTTGCCTTTTCTCATAAACTAAAGAGGTCCAGATGCTTTAGCGCAGGGGTGGGGAAGCTGTAACCCTCCAAATGTTGTTGGATTCTAACTCCCATCATCCCTGACCACTGGCCATGCTGGTTGGGGCTGATGGGAGTTGGTAGTCTAACAACATCTGTGGGGGCGTAGGTTCCCCTGCCCTTGCTTTAGTGTTTCCTCATAGGGAAATAACTCCACCCCCCTGATGGTTTGGTTTCACTTTCTACATCCGTGCTCACCACTGGGTGCCACTAGTGTGGGCTCTCATGACTGAATGTTCCCCAATTACACAAAAATCCCCTGCACATAGAGCACTAGATGCCAGATGTCCTAGCCTCCCTTCCCCTCCCCTCTGGCATGCACATTTTCTATGTGGAGGGAATGTTCTACGTGGAGGAGCTTTTAGTCACATGAGCCCTCGCTTGCCTAATGACATGGTACAGCCCTTTCTCAGCTTTACTACTTCACTGAGAACAAGGGCACCGTCTCTAACATAACAGGAAGAAACTCCAAAACAGCTGCAGCCACCACACATGATCTGGGATATCTCTAAATGCCTATTGACCATGAAAGGAAGCTTTAGGGAAACAATTTCCTCTGCCTAGTCACCACTGGAGGGTTTTTTTTTTCTTCTCCCCCATCCTATCCCGTTGGGAGGGGGTCGAACAACAGGATTGTTTTCTTTCTCTACTTCTTTCCTATTCTCTTTCCAATCAGAGCTTTGCTGATCATCCTTCACATTTTAGCCTCTGCCCTAGAATACTCTCCGGACAATAGTATTGGTTCCATCTGTGCTCTCCATTAAACCCTGCTAATCCTTCTAGGAACAGCTGGACATTGTGGATTCCCTACACACAGAAAAGACTTTCTGTGGAAAACCGTTGGCTACAATTACGCTGAGGCTGCGTATTCCCACTTCATGCCTGCAAAAGTCTTTTGTTGGGGCTAAAATGTACAAAGTTGTATCAATGAATGAACTAAACAATGCCTTAAAACTTAACGGAGAAACGGCAACCTATTTAAAACAGAGAGCCACAGTGGAAATGTTTGGCTTTACATATTCAGGTTTATCTCTGTAAGGGCTATAACCTTCCTTAAAAAAATAATAATGTCAAGACTGTAACAGGTTTTTGCGGTATACTGAAGTGCCTTAAATATCTCGGTCGCACGCACAAACACACACCATGAGAGCGATCCATTCTATGGAATTGTTTGGGAAGAAGAACAGATGGACGTGGGAATGGGTCGAATGGCTCCTGGACACATTAAAAATAGAACCACAAAACACCTTTCTTTACAGCATATAGACCGAGCCCGTGTAGCGTCACGGTTAGGTTTTGCATATGAGGCATGGCTTCAATTCCCCACCCAGTGTGACATTAGCCCTGTCATAGGAAGCAAAGCAAGACGATATAAATAAATAAAATGAATAAATAGTTGATCGTCTTTGGCCATCCTTCCAATAGGGCAGAAAATAATTAAGTAGTCAAAATGCTGCTTCACACATACATGTTTGGCACTTGATGTCCACAACAACATCAACTGATGGCTTGCATGTATGAATGAGCAATCACAGAAAGGGTTTTCACATTACAGTACATTTCAGTGGAACTAGTTCATACATTCAGTTGATAGTCATCAGGTCGGACCTTGTAAAGCAGGGGTAGGTGACTTGGGGAGGTCTGGGCGCTGTTTTTGCTCCCCAGACCCATCCCCCTATGGGCCACACTCTGTGGGGGGCTGCACACGAAAAAGTTTTTTAAACAAAGAAAAATCACCTCCATAGTGCTACAGAGCACTACAGGGGTTAAATTTACCTTGTATATATTTCTTGTTCTAAGGATGTGCAAAAGCAAGCTGAGAAACTTCACTAGTCCTTCTAGAGGGCCTTCTCAGTGGTGCCCCCCCCCCCCGATTATGCAATGATCTCCCCACTGAGGCCTGCCTGGCACCAACATTGTCATCTTTCTGGCACCAGATTAAGACTGTCCTCTACTCCTAGGCATTTAATGGCATATGATGGGACATGCCAGCTGTTTTAACAGGTCTAGGTTTGTTTGTTTTTAATTGAAATAGTTTTAGCTGTTTAAACTGTTTTAAATTTTGTATTTTTGAATATTATGCCATCTTTTATTGTAGTATCTGTATTTTATGCTGTATTTTTTGTACCTGTATTTTATTACTGTATCTCTGCTTTGTGTTATGTGAATTGTTGTGAACCAGCCAGAGAGCTTCGGCTATCGGGCAGTATAGAAATGAAATTAGTAATAATAATACTGATAATAATCCATCAAAACATTTTATTACATCTCCTTTCAAACTCCTCAGATGTTGTGTCTGCTTTAGGCAAAGCTCATTGGCAACCTAAGGATTTGGACTAAAATAAAAACAAAAACCTCCAGGGAACTTAGTATTTTAATCAAAAGTCTTTCAGCTACCCTTGAAATACCTCAGAAACTTCACTTAATCATGAATCCTAAATCATCTCAAATTTCACTTGAGCCAAAATTCTATTTTATATCCACAGCCCAAATGCTCAACTGCACTCATATAAATATGAATATCATTTCTAGAGTTGGCCCCAAATTTTGTCTAATGTCTATAGTAAAATCTGAGGTGAAAAAAAATATATATTGGCCTATAGTGAAACCTGAGGTAAATTAAGAGTGTCCTGCTCAAATGGAACACGTGTTTGGAGTTCAAGGAAAATATAAGAAAGGGAGAAATCTCAAATAAAACTAAAAATAGTGCTGAGCCAAAAGTTTTCCAGAAAGCAGAGGTGGGTGGGTGGGCCTCTGAAACGTGGCATTTTTTCAAGGAAGGTAAATTTTCTAAAGGGGTGGGAAGGCTTACCATTGCCTATGGAATGTAGGTTAGTAGCAGCTTTAAAACAATATTCTTTTTTTTTTTTTAATGACAATGACAATGAGCTGGCCTCTTTGTGGCCTGTGGCCACCAGTCAGCAGCCACGATCTCCGCCCTGGAATGTCCTGGGCACAGGATCATTCCAGTGCACTTTGGGGTGGGGAGAGAATGGCTTCCACAGAAAATGATAGTCACTGGTAGAGCAATTTTGAGGGGGAAATGGCCACCGAGCCAGAGCAAAGTCCCTCTTCATTGTTATTACAGCTGCCGCTTCATCACATCGGCAATGTTGAGCCCACCTGCCCCAGGAATCCTTTCAAAAATCCCTCCCCAGTCCTGCAATCACCAAAAATGACCACTCCAAATTTGCTACTTGTGAATGTGTGGTGAATGTGTGTGGGGGCTACAAAAAGTCTTGGAGGTGAGGAAGTGAATGTCTTGCATCTCTGCCACAGACGGCACAGCCCTAAGATAATGGGCAGTATCCTATGTTGCCTGCACACCAGCAAGAGCCGCCATTAGTGCGCAACAGTGACCTAGCGCTTCTTAAAGTAACTGGAAACGAGCTGAAATGCTCATTTCTGGAATGGGACAGGTCAGCAGAGCTCACAGAAGGGAGTTCTGCTGACCTGTCCCAATCCAAAAACACACGTCTCCACTTTGTTTCTGGGCTTGTTTTAGGATTAGGAAGTGCTGACTCTCCTTTGTGCTTGCTGTGGGTTCCGTTGTCACAAAGGAATGAGCAGAAGTGCAGCGGCAGTGCTGGATACTACCCAGAAATAATGGAATAGATTAATAGCGCCATATAGATGATTAAGAAAACACTATTATGAAAATAGGATACATGTTATTACAGATATATGCCCTTGCTTTTGGGGGCAGCGGGAGGGCAGGGTGGTAACTGAACATACATTCAGCTTCTCGAAAATCCAGTCTTGTTAAGATAATAAGATGATCCCATAGTAAAAGTTTTAATGACTTTAGTTAGGGGGGGAAAAGAGGAAGGGAGAAAAAAAAAGGTGGAACTTCGTAGCCAGCTGGTTCTATACCGAAAGCCAGGCTGCACAGCTTGAACTTAAAGCTATCTTAACATAATGAATAAGTGCCAATAATTAGCATATGTGGTGTGAACAGGTTTGCTGGCACAAGCAAGTGAAAAACTCCAAGGTAAAGTTATTATTAGGGAGTAATTAGCTCTGTGAAGTAAATGAGTGAAACAATAGCTGCCAGCACTGACAATATGGCTAACATCTGACTATCTGGAAGATAACATTGTAAAGTATTGCTCCCTGAGCTAGAATCTGTTAATAACCATATGTTAGTGTAATTAATGCAGAGTCTTCCTGACCTGTTGTCACATAAGAACAATACTTTCTTGGAAACATTCAAACAGGCAGCCCTGCGCAGCAAGGAATAATTTGAAACTTTACGTGCAGATACCTGTGTCTATTCCTCCTGCGTTTTAATAAAGAGGAGTCAAGAGACCGGAAGGACAATTTAAGATAACCATTATAAAATTATAACATTTGAGCAGGGGATAATGCCTTTTTAATTATTTTTTTAAGGATTATTGTTCCACTACTGCTGCCACAGTAATTTATTAATAATATTAATTAATGATAATTATAAATGTTATTACATTCATGCCTTGGATTGAGATATTTAAAAATTTGCTTGTCTTGCAAAACGCTCTCAAACCAAGTTACTTGCATTCCAAGGTATTACTGTATATGCTAAATGTAGGGATGTATGGATTCTGTTAAGTTTGTTCCATCTGTGTTTTGAGGATTGTCAGGCATCTTTCACTCCACCGTCCACTCATTGATGGATTCGGATTTTATTCTTTTTAGCCAGAATTTTGTTCTACTTGCACTAATGCATATTTATTTATTTATTTATTTATTACATTTATACCCCGCCTTTTTTCCTGCAAGGAACCCAAGGCGGCTTACATAATCCTCCTCCTCCTCTCCATTTTATCCTCACAACAACCCTGTGAGGTAGGTTAGGCTGAGAGTCAGTGACTGGCCCAAAGTCACCCAGTGAGTTTCATGGCTGAGCAGGGACTAGAACCCAGATCTCTTGAGTCCCAGTCCAACACTTTCACCACTACGCCACACTGGCTCTCATATTACTCTCATAGTTAATGCAAATCAGCTCAAATCCCCCCTCCCAAAAGTGTGGGGAGGGAAACTGTCCACAAGTCCACAGAATCCACATGACTCAGGAAAAAGCTGCTCCGCTGCAGAATCCACAGGCCGGGTTCATAGAAATCCAAATTTGTTTGAATGCATTGCAGATGTCTCCGAAATCCCTAGCTCAATGTGGTATAAAATGCAGAAATTGCTTACAAGATGGAGCTCAGAACAAACAGAATTTTTTTTTTTTACTAGTTTCTTTTTGCTTGGGAAGTGTGAACCACCCCAAACCCTGCCCCCCCTACAGTCCAGAGTGGAACAGTCCAGAATTCTGCCACCATATTTTGTGCAATGTCTTGATTCTGGAAGGTTCAGGTGCTTTGTTGGTATGACCAAGGGCTGTAGCTCAGTGATGTGTTGTATGTAGAAGGGTGTAGATTACCTGTCATCTCCAGGTAAGGTTGGGAAAGACTGAGACTCCGGACAGTTGCTGCTTTTTAGTAGAGACAAGACTGAGCTAGATGGACTCCTATGCATGTCCTTGGGGGTCCCCATCAATGTCCTTCCTTCTGAAAATACTTATAGTTGTAATGTTCTGGATCATTTTCATTTTACACCCTGACCCCTTTCCATTTTTACTCAGCAGTAAGCCCTGTCGATTTTATATGGATCCCACTGAACAGCAATTGAAAGACTTCATCTCTTTATGTCGTGTAAACTGATCATGTGTTTGGTAAATCCATGCTAGAACTGAGATGAGTTCTGAATATATTGGGAGAATGTAGATTTGATGATGGGCTAAGACTCTAAATAAAGCTAGAAAAGAAGGGAGGAAGGCCAGTTCAGATGTAATACAGACCTAGTTTATTACTTCTGAACCAGCAGAAGGAAGGTGTGTGTATTGAGGATGAGGGTGATCCAATGTCTCATTATGTGGGCTAAAACTGTGGACCTCATGGCAATTTTCAAGTCCAGAAAAAAACGAAGGTTTTGTTAATTGTCCCTATGATAAAATGGTAAGACAGATTGAGGGGTAGGCCGGACAAGGAGCAGGGCTTTTTTTTAATTTTTATGGTGGCACCCCATGCTTTGGAACTCCCTATCTAGGGAAGCTGGCCAGGCCCACTTGCTTTTAGGCACAGAGTGGATTTGTTTCTATATTTTTTCTAAAAAGAATTGGCTAGTTTTAATCATCCTCATGGCACTGGTTTTAGATTTGATTTTATTGTCTTATGTATTCTAATGCTGTGAAGGCCTTGTATTCTATATACTGTAAGCTGCCTCGGCTCGAGGGCCAAATTCCAAGCCAAAAGATAGGATATAACTTTTGTAAATAACTAATAAATAAAGTCTTGATGAGAGAGTAGCGAGGATCTAGGAGGTTAATTGGAAGCAGAAAGCACTAAATCTTGAGGCCATGGTTGTCCATGAAAGGCTTAATGGAAGAAGTAGTTTAAAGGGTGAACTGAAACTGGCTTGCTGGATGGTGATGGTTCCAGGCTAACTGAATGACAGGGCAAAAGGCATACAGGAAAAAAGTCTTATCTAGCCAATTAGTTGATTAATTAGCCAATTAAAATAAATATGGCCAGATCATTCTGAGAAGAGTGTTTAATAAAAAATAATAATAATACTGTTTCACTGGGATATACAACATAATAATATCATTTATTTTATTTTATTTTTATTTTATTTTAAATGCATTGCCTGAATTAAAGAGGGAAATCTGTTGCTTGTATAGACATTGACTGCAGTAATGCAAAACTTTCAAAAGGTGCAGAGTTCAACTAGAATCCAAATTAAAATCCAAATCTTTAACTTGCACTTTATTAATGAACACATTAATTGCACTGAGTAATTAATGCTTTGCAGCCTCATTTGATTTCAAATGCTATAATGGATAAAATCAAGGCCAATTTTTCTTCTATAGGCTACAGATGGAATGCAAACAAAATTAGGAGAGATGCACAAATCTCATAAAGGTTAAGAGAAGAGTAAAATGCTTTTATCTAAGAATGGCTTCACCTCCTGCTACTATCATCAAACTGTGGGGTGCTCAGGATGGGATTCAGATGACCAATTTCCCTAGTGCAAGGTCATCATCATATCTGCAGTTACTTCATGGCTGGATCCACAAGAAAGTGATTCTTTCCTTAGCAAAGTTTTCCATTTGTTGTGGTCTCTGTATCACCTACCATACATAAAGCAGCAACTCAGTATTTCAGATCTTTAGGAGATCAGGAGTAAAAAGATTTGGAGTTCCTGAGATTTTTGCTGAATTAATATTCTGATTAGTATTAATTTCGCTACTTGCTTCTTTTTTTTAAAGTAAGTATGAAATTTGCTCATTTCCTAGCATGTATTGATTTTGGGGGTGGGGTAGAGATGTCAAATATTTTGAAGTTCTAATGTTTGGGTCAAATGTAGTTATTTTGGTGGGGCTAACATTTCTCCTGAAAAACAGTTAGTGCAAATATTCACTTTTTTCCCACTCCTGTTCAGCGCCATCACTTCTCTTTGCTGTTTCTGATGCTGCTTGGCACCATTTTTTAATTGCTGTTTCTGGCTGCTGCTTGTCTATCTCACCTTCTTAGATTAGTCACAGTAGTCATTGCAATCAATCAGTGATCAATGATTGTGATGATGACAGATTACTGCATAGGGACAGGTTGCTTACCTGTAACTGTAGTTCTTCGAGTGGTCATCTGTGCAGTCACACATATGGGCTCTGCGCCTGCGCTGAGCTTCCTTCGGAAATTCTTTAGCTGAGGCGAACTGGGCGGGAGCCCCTCCCCCATCGTGCCTGCTCCTCAGCACGGCTCCCGCCCATTCCCTCAGTTCCCTGAGACCGCCTATTGCGGCCCCATGAACCGAGAGATACACGTTGGTGTAACCCCTGTTTGTCATGGGATTACACTAAATAACATATTCATAACATAATGAACTGGAGCGACGCACCCAGTCTCCACTGGCAGGTCCATCGAAATCGATAATGACGCCGAGCGGGGACGGATGGGTGGGTTGTGTGACTGCACAGATGACCACTCGAAGAACTACAGTTACAGGTAAGCAACCTGTCCTTCTTCTTCGTGGTCTCTGTGCATCACACATATGGGCAGAGTAACAAGCTGACTTACCGGTGGCGGGACGGCGGCCCACATCACTGCAACACCGATGAGAGGACTGCCCGGCCAAAGGCGTTTGCTTCCCGAGCTCGAAGGTCAAGTCTATAATGTCTTATGAATGTCGATGGCGTGGACCAGGTGGCTGCTCTACATAGCTCTGGTAGAGGGATGCCTTTTCCAAACGCCACGGACGTAGACTGCGCTCGGGTTGAGTGTGCTCTCACTGAACCAGGCAACTCTTTGTGCGCTATCTGGTATGCGAGAGTAATTGTTTCTACAATCCATTTTGAAAATCTTTGTCTGGACACAGGCTGACCTTTTGATTTGCCGCCATAACAGACGAATAGCTGCGATGTTTGCCTGAACGTGGCAGTTCGATCTTTGTAAAAAGCCAGGGCACGTCGCACATCTAGTGCATGCATCTTCCTCTCCAAGTCGGTAGTTGGGTTTGGGAAGTATGCTGGAAGGACTATATCTTGATTAGCATGGAATTCAGACACCACTTTTGGGACAAAAGAAGAATCAGGCCTGACAATTACTTTGTCTTTATGGAAGACCATATAGGGAGAGTCTTCTCTTAGTGCACAGAGTTCACTTGACCTTCTTGCTGACGTGATGGCGACCAGGAAAGCTGTTTTCCATGTCAGCAAGCGGTGGTCTATGGTGGCAAGCGGTTCAAATGGCTTCTGCTGGAGAGCACGCAACACTAGTGGTAAGTCCCAGCCCGGTATCAAGTTTTTGACTGGAGGGATGATGTTTCGCAGGCCTTTCAGGAACTGTTTTATTAACGGGTGAGTGAAGACTGTTCCTGTGGTGGTATAAGGTCTATTGGTTGAAATTGCTGCCAGATACACTCTTATTGACGATAATTTTAAGCCTCTCAGCATCAGTGTGTGCAAGTACTCTAAAATTGTTTGAATTGGGCAAGTTTTTGGGTCCTGCCCCAACTGGGTCACAAAGTTCGTAAAACCTATCCACTTTCTAGTATAAGACGCCCTTGTAGATGGCTTGCGGGCAGCTTGCAAGATACTACGGATGGCTATCGGCATGTTTTGTACCATCAGTGTCGAATCCTCCATGCCATGAGGGAGAGGCTCTTTAGGTCCGGGTGCTGAATCTTGCCTTGTGCTTGCGTTAGCAGCGTTGGGATGATTGGAAGCGACCGGTATTCCCCTCTGGAGAGGTGCAGAAGTTGAGGGAACCACGGCTGCCTGGGCCACCACGGCGCTATCAAGATGCAGTCCGTCCTGTCGGTCCAGACTCTCGAGACGACCCGTGTCAACAGAGGGAGAGGTGGGAAGATGTAGAATAGCCGCCCCGACCACTGCATCATAAAGGCGTCTGTAATGGAGTCTGGATCCGACGCTGCTCTGCTGCAGAAAAGGCGGCATGCAGTGTTCTCCGAGGTGGCAAAAAGGTCTACTTGTGGATGACCCCAGATTGAGAAGATCCAATGGCGTATCTCTGGATCCAGCTGCCACTCGTGGGATTGCAATGACACTCTGCTGAGTGTGTCTGCCAATGTGTTGTCTTTGCCCGCGATGTGAATCGCCACGAGGGAGATGGATCTTCGAATTGTCCAATTGTAAATTCTGAGGGTCAGCCTCGACAATCTCAACGACCGCGTTCCCCCTTGTTTGTTGAGGTAGGCAACGACGGTCGTGTTGTCTGTCACTACCTGGATGTGTTGATTGTGCAGGTGTGACTCCAGTGCCTGCATGGCCTTCCACACTGCTAACAGTTCTAGCATGTTGATATGCATTTTGCGCTCTATAGGATTCCAAGTGCCCTGAGCTGTGTGTCCTGTACAGTGCGCTCCCCAGCCCAGGAGGGAGGCATCCGTTGTCAGAATCTTTGTTGGTTTCAACGGATGAAATGGTACACCTTGTACAAGATTTCTTCTGTCTGACCACCATAGGAGTGTCGCCTTGATGCTCCTTGGAATGGAGAGGCGAACCGAAGGACACTGTCTTTGAGGATTGTATGTACGGATAAACCAGTTTTGGACAGTCCTCATGTGTAGACGCGCATAACACACAACCTGCACTGTTGATGCCATGTGCCCAAGAAGGCGTTGGATCGTCCTTGCTGAGCTGGTTGTGGCGCGATATACTGATTTGGCAATGGAGAGTACCTTCTCCACTCTGTCTAGGGGTAAGTACGCTCGCTCGTGAACAGATTCCAGTAGCGCTCCTATAAACTGAATTTTTTTGGTAGGAGTTAGTATTGATTTTTTGGCGTTGAGACACAAGCCTAGTTCTTCGAGCAGGTTCAGTGTTGTGCGAAGAGCTGACTTGAGGCGAAGTCTTGACGAGTCCACGACCAGCCAATCGTCGAGATACGGGAAGATCCGAATCCCCCTGGCATGTAGATTCGCACAGACTGCCGCCATGCACTTTGTGAACACCCTTGGAGCGGTGGAGAGGCCGAAGGGAAGAACCACAAATTGGTACGCCTCGTCTCCTATTTTGAACCGCAGGTACCTCCGACTGTCTTGATGAATGGCGATGTGAAAGTATGCATCTTGCAAATCTATCGACGCGAACCAATCCATCTTGCGAAGTAGAGGCAGTATCGACTGGATGGTGACCATTCTGAACTTCTTTGCTGTTATGAAGAAGTTGACAAGTCGGAGGTCTAGGATCGGTCGAAGTCCTCCTCCCTTCTTCGACACTGTGAAGTACCGAGAATAGAGCCCCTCCTGGAGGCGACGTGGGTGGACAGGCTGGATGGTGCCCTTCTGCAACAGAGCGTCCACCTCCTCCAACAATGGTGGAGTGGGCTGTGTGGTACTGATGCCGAGGAAAGGGGGGAGGACGTCGAACTCGATCTGGTACCCGTGCTGGATGATTTTGAGGACCCAGCGGTCCGTCGTGATGGTGTGCCACGACGGGAGGTATGCGGCAAGTCTGTCTGTGTAGGACACTATTTGCTTTGGCTCTAATGTCATGTCCTTTGGGTTTGCCAAATTTGGTGGTTTTGTCACGTCCAGTATATTTGTCATAGCCAGTTTGTTTGTCAAGTCCAGTTGATATTCCTTTTTGGGTATGGCGGAGGAGTCAAAGGCGACGTTTGCCTGCTGCCCCAGTCCTCCTAGTACCCTGGTACCTCGTGTGCTGGAAAGGTCTCCTTGCTCCAGCAGTCTGTCTGTCCTGAGAACGTGTGTCTTGTCCTCTTTGGTGGTACCTTGGTCGGAAAGGAGTTGAAGGAGCAGAGAACCTGGTCCACTGCCGCGGTTTGAATTGTTTTTGCCGCGGTAGGTTCCCAAGACCCATCTTTTGTGCAGATACTTTGGCCTTTTGAGCGGTATCTAATGAGTCGTCCGTTTTCTCATTAAAGAGACCCTCACCATCAAATGAGAGGTTCTCTATTCTGGCCTTGACATCATTATTTAGCGCTGTTGACCGGAGCCATGCATGGCGTCTCAAGGCGACGGCACCAATGAGGGACCTTGCATGGCAGTCTGTCTGATGCCTCGCGTTGTTCATTTGCATCGTCGAGATGCTCATAGCCTCCGCTTGTAGCGTCCGTGCTAGGTCCCTCCTCTCTGTTGGCAGGTCGTCACAAATGTTTCCCAACTTCTCTATTAAGAAGTGCTGGTAGCGCGCCATGATCGCCTGGTAGTTGCTAACCTTTAACCCCAGGGAACCGGACGCGTAAATACGCCTGCCACAGGTATCCAACTTCTTCCCCTCCTGGTCTGTAGGGGTAGAGTGTTGCTTAGAGGACGAAGACTGGGCTGATTCCACAATGATGGAATTTGGTGCTGGGTGCGAAAATAGGAATTTTACCCCTTCCGGTTGCACCTTGTAGAGCGACTCCAGTCTCTTGCCCACTGGTGGAATTGCCGTTGGGGTCTTCCACGTGTTCTTCACAGTTTTTAATAAGTAGGGCAAATATGGGACCAGCGTGGGAGATGTCTGTGTGGCCAGGATGAAACTGTATACTGGGTCTTCCATCTCTGGCTCTTCAGTTTGTGTCTCGATCCCCAGTGCCGCGGTCATCCTCATAATGTGATCAGAGAAAGTACCCAAGTCCTCTGTTGGGGAAGTGGACGTTTGGGCTTCTACTTGCAGATCAGGAGAGGTATCGGGCAGGCCTGACAACTCAGAATCACTTTCTGAATAAGGCATGTCTGAAGAGGATTCCGCTGGTGGTGCTTTTGTTTTAGCAGTGGCACTTAAGTGCTTTGTCTTTGCCACTGATTTTCCTGGGTTTTTTGCTGGGGCTGGACTTGTACGGCGTCGATCGCGACGTTCGACATCGAGCGGGCTTCGGTGTCGAGGCGAGCGCTCGGTGTCGGTAGATCGGCGACGAGACCGAGACCGACGATCGATGTCGACGGAACTCTCCCTGCGGCGATGGCGGCGTTCGATCTCGAGAGGGCTGCGGCGACGTCGGGACTGATCATGGGATCGACGGTATCGAGATCGAGAGCTGTGGTCGTCATCGAAAGAGCTGCTTCGATCTCGACGACGGCGGACGACATCGGGAGAGCTACGGTGTTGTCGAGATCGAGATCGAGATCGATCGCGTCGGTCCCTTCCTGCATCGATGTCGGCGCTTTCTCTCTCCCTTCGGTCCCGAGGAGGAGTGTGGCGCTGCTGGCGGCGTACATCGTCCCTTCGATAAGTACGCGCATATCGATGCGAAGAGGAGCGCGAAGACGAAGACATCGATCTCGAGAGGGACCTCCCGCTTCGGTGTCGAGGAGGTGTCGACGAGACGGAACGCCGTGGCGGGCGTGCGCTCTCTGTTCTCGGAGAGACTGTTGGGACCGGCGTTGGGGATTCTAATATCTCCCCGTCCGAAATAGACACGACATGCACCGAAGATCCCTTGGATTTCTGGGGAGACGGAGGTGCAGAGGTCTGTCCCTTGCCTGTCGATGGCAATTTTGATCGGTGAGACGAGCTCGAAGCTGGTCTCTCGATCCTCTCCGGTGATGCCGACACCGCGCGGCTCCCTGTCGAATGGGCGGGAGTTGCAGGCTTTGAGAGAGGTCGGCCATGTTTTGGGCTTTTTGCCTTGGCGACATCTCTTTCCTTCCCTTCCTCCCTAGAGCGTTTTTTAGCTTTCTTGCTCTTTTGCTGGGAGGTGGTTTCTCCTTGGGCTTCAGACTGAGGCGTAGCCACCTTAGATGTGGTTGCCCGAGGCATAGAGGGGCCTGCTGCAGATAGTGTCTGCTGCCAGAGAGAGGTCTTTAGCTTTAAGGCCCTCTGTTTCCTCGTAGGCTTCGTAAAGGCCTGGCAATGCTTGCATTTTTCTACAATATGCTCTTGGCCCAAGCAAATAAGGCATAGAGAATGCCCATCAGCCGGAGGCAATTTAGCCTTACAGCCAGAGCACTTCCTAAAGGGGGCTTTAAGAGCCATTCTAAAGAAGAGGAAAAGCTTTGAAAGGAGATTAGGCCAAAGAAAAGGTATAGGACAATAGAACAACGAGGATAATTTTTTTTTTTTTTTTTTTTTTTTTTTTATAGGACAAAGAGTGGAGGAGAAAGGAGTAAAGTTGTGAGGAAAAAGTAGAGGAAAAAATACTATTTTTTCTATACTCAGCCGAAGAAGAATGGAGAACCTCGAAGAAAGACTATAGCAATAGGCGGTCGAAGAGGAACTGAGGGAATGGGCGGGAGCCGTGCTGAGGAGCAGGCACGATGGGGGAGGGGCTCCCGCCCAGTTCGCCTCAGCTAAAGAATTTCCGAAGGAAGCTCAGCGCAGGCGCAGAGCCCATATGTGTGATGCACAGAGACCACGAAGAAGAACCAATCATATTTAGTTACATGGTGATGTCATGGAGGGCAAGTGAAGTCAACTGTGAAGAAGAGCATGGCCACATAAGTGAGGGTAACATAAGCTAACATATCAGCAGTTCTGCAAGCAGGGCTGAACTCATAGAACAAGGGAGACTTATTTATTTCATTTCTACACTGCCCAATAGTCGAAGCTCTCTGGGCGGTTTACACCAGTGCATTTGGTATTTCCAAATATGAGCGTAGCTTGAGACCTACCCATATGTAGCTCCCCCCCCATTTTGTTCTTTAAATTTATGTTCCAAATGAAAAATAATAAACACTGGAGATTAATTATGAACACATTTGCCATTGTGTTTCTGGAGCAGAATAGCCAGTTCAAGAGAAATAACTAAGAAAATATCTAAATATCTATCTAGCATTTATGGGATAGCTCCTATACTTACTCTCACGGGATGTAAACTTTTGATAACATTCCAAGAACATGACAACACTTAAATGAATGTGTAAGCTAGGATTTTATTATCTATTTATTTATTTAAGCTAAGATTTTCTTAGCTAAAACTTTGTTCTACCACGGAGCTATGAGCAGTGTACCTTCCTATGGGTCAGGGCCAGAGCTTATCATTAAAACACCCAGATGAATTCCCATCTTCAGACAGTGGTAGAGGACAAACCCAAGTGAGAGGCATATGCCATAACTCACTACCGAGATTTTGAACAGGCTGCATGAATGACATTTCCGTGCTCATCTCATGTACTTCACAGAATTACCTAGCTGGTGATGGCAGGCACCCAGAAGATACCAGTACACTTTGACAATTATTCAGTGTCCCAGATCTAAGGACGAGATTATATTCATCCAACTTCTCCGGACCCAGAGTCTATCTTTAACATCAGCCTACACAACATGAGACCCACTTTTTTTTTTTGCATTATCATTTATTTTTCTTTCCTTTATGTGTGTAGATCTGTTAGATAAGGATTATACAACTTGCGGCTAGTGATGGCTAAACTTACCCTGAGTGAATTCATTATTTTCTCGGAAAGTAACAAATTCATCCATGTGAGCTCGGATGAGAGTTCTCCTTTAATAGGAAATCTCATTCCATGTGTGTGGGTTTTTGCACATGGACAATACCAAGGTGCATCTTAGGAACTGTACTTTGGAATCATGTATTGCGGCATGACATCATGCATCATCACATTATGTGGCTCCTTTCTGACTGGTTGTTTTTACATGGCCACCTGCATGATGGTGACATGTGATGTATACTTGTGCCATGGTCCATCACTGGTAGTTATTTATTTATTTAATTTTATTTCTATACCACCCAATAGAAGTGGTATAGAAGAAAGACGTGCAGAGTCCTCCTCCTCTTCAGTGTCAGGGCTGTGGCAGTGATGACAATGCGGGAAACAGCCAGTGAGACTGCTTCAAGTAGGCTGGGTTTTTTTTGAGGGGGGGTCTAGGTGGTAGGATGACAATTGAAAATTTAGTGGAAAGGGGAAATCTGGGTACTACTGTACTGCACATACTCCATAGCTCACAATCGCTTCCAAACTTAATAATGAATTTGTAATACATCAATCAAGGCTCGCTACAAAGCCAAGCGTTATGAACGGACGGGTTTTGACCAATGAGCCGACTAATTACGAAATTTGGCAGCATCACTACTTGTGACCTACCAAACCAAAAGTAACCCATCTGTGATGTCCTGTGGCCTGACAGATGCTTAACAAACTCCCTGTTTTTGCAGAGCCAGGCAGACCACAAAGCAGGAGGTTCACTGAGTCCTTGGTAGATGAACATCATGTATGACTACTGGGCTGAATTTGGCTGTGTATGCCCCATCTACTTCTAACCTCTCTCTCTTTCTCCTTCCCTCCCTCCCTCTCCTCTTTCCCTTTCCCTTTCTTTTCTCTTTCAAAACATGGTCCTGGTGTTGTTGGCATGATCCATCTTAGGTAAGATTATAACCTAGTTGGAGAGATCATGAACCACCAATTGAAGACCAATGAATGCGATTCACAATCCACGAGGAGGATTGTGGCACAAATCCCCATTCAACTTTATACCTCTTTTGTTGAGGGGTACCATATCCATTCCCAAGCACTGCACGAGCAGAGTAGGAAGCTTGACTGTAATATAACATGAGGTGAAATATTAAATTTGATTTAAAAAAATAAAAATCAAGAACCCACTTTTAAAAAGCAGCTTGTTAATACTATTTGTTTTTACAAGGTAGGTGTTGTTTTGTTGTTGTTGTTTTTAAACAGCAACTTCTTTTTTGGTAAAAGCTTCAAAAGCTCCAATAGGCAAAGGAACCTGCTTGAGCAACCTCAACCATTCATCTTCCCGCTAAACATCAATTTAAGGCTTTGTGTGATCTACCTGTCAGCTCCAGTGATCCAGAAAGCATTTGAACCTCCTGCCACAATCCTCAGCGCTTGTTTGATCAAAGTCTCTGTGCACAGTAATCACCCTCTCCCTTTTACTATCACCACCCCTTCCCTTTATCTTGTCTAATGTTAGGGAGAGAAGGGAAGGGAAGCCAGGATAAGGCTGCCTGCAATTAATCTTCTCCTGGAAGAACCTGTGTGTGTGTGTGTGTGTGTGTGTGTGTGTGTGTTTGCAAAGACATTTTTCTACCTTTACACTTTACAAAACGAAGGCCTTGCCCTGGTGACAGCAAAGCAACCTTCTAGATCATTTTATGCATGGAACTGCTGATAGGTTTGCCTATGAGAAAAAGAGATGAACCAACAGGAAGCTGACAGGATGTTTGCTTGTTTGTTTGTTTTAAATGATTTTCTGTTTAATTGCACAAGGGACAATGGGAATAATGCTACCTGCTAGCAAATGGACTGGATTGAGGCACCTGGGGATTTTTGCCCTGTAACCAGCTGATGGTGCAATCCTATACATGTTGAGACAGAAAAAAGTCCTACAACTCCCATGCTGGCTGGCCGATGCTGGGAGTTGTAGGACTTTTTTTTGTCTAAACATGCATAGGATTGCGCCCTTAAATGTTTTGTCTTGTTTTATTTTATTTGTTAATATACATTTATGTCCTGCCCTTCAGATAAATGTTCAGGGAAGCTTACACAAAAAGTCACTTCAAAATGATTGACATAAGATATGGTGGCAGCAATACAGAAAGCAGTAGGCAACAGCAACACAAAAAATGTCAGTTCAGAATTAAGCACTCTTTAAAAGGCCTTGGATTTTTATTTTTCTAAGGCCTTTACCTGGCACAAATATGATCACCGTGGTGCCAAGTGAATCTCCACAGGGACAGCATCCCACAAGTGGGGTACCACTACTGAGAAGACTCCCTCCCTGATTGCTACCTATCACATCATAGTTGATGAGGACAGTAGGAGAAGGGCTTCTATTAAGGACAGTGTACAGGCAAGCTGAGGTCAAGTCAAGTTTATTGTAATACAGCAGTCAGCTGATGTGGAGATAGGTGATCCTTCAGGTACCCTAGTCTCAAGCTATGAAGGGCTTTAATAGGCAATACCAGAACTTCAAATTGTGCCCCAAAACAGACCAGGAGCCGTGCAGCTGTTTAAAGACTGGCAAGATGCACTCCTAATGCCCAGTCCCAGTTAGCAATCTACCAGCTGAATTCTGAACTAACTGTAGTTTCTGGACAATCTTCAAAGGCAGCCCCATGTGCAATCTGTTCATGCGCTCTAACCTGGAGGATAACAGAGCATGGATAACTGTGGCCTTGATTCTGGGCAGGAGCCAGAATATGATTTTAAAATTCAACTTACACATTTTCTGTTGGACTCAGCTGCTTTAGCAAAACTATTTTTGGTAGCCGTTCACTTCACCTTGAAAATGTGTAAAAGTACCAGTCACAGAGGTCACCCACAACATCTCAGCACTTCCCATAGCACTAGCTCTAATGGCATTATGATGCTGACATGGAGCATATTCACATGATTAGTGCCTTTAAACATTTTGTGATCTGGGCTAATCGTAGGGAGGCATTTTTGCATAGGTAACATGTAAACTAGGCTTTTGATTCACCTGGAAGCATTCCTAAGTTCAATGTTCATATGGATATCACCGTACAAAACATCACTTTGTGGTAGTAAAAAGTATCTTTCTGAATACCCCCTATGACATTCTCTCCATAACTTGTATTGTTCACACGTGCTCTGTGACTTGATCTATCACAGAAGGGTTTACTTTACAGTGCTATTGAGACAAAATCTAAACAGGAGAATGCAACAAAATATAATAAGTTAAAGGAGGAAAAGAGGTGGCTGATGAACACTCTGTCATCGATACCTGATTGTCCAGCTTACTTCTTGAAGGTATCTCATCCAAGTTATATGTAAACACATAATTGCACAGTCTTCAACTGCCTCGAAAATGCTGGGACAATCCCAAAAACCCTTAAGCCATCACGGCTTCTCACGTTGTTATGCAAAGTCCTGAATTCCCCCCTGCCTCCCACAAGCTGCTTTAAACTTTTAGCTTAGCTGCAATTTTGCTGATGGCCCCTTTAAGAAACAGTAAGCAGGGAGGGAACAGACAGTAGGGTCTGTATGTGTGTGCGTGTGTGTGCGTGTGTGTGCGTGCGTGCACGTGCCTGAAAAGAAAAGGAGGTGGCGGCATCACCAGCTGGCCTGGACCGAGTGAGAGGTGAATGAGGGAATTTATCACATGATTCCTATCTTTATATTGCCACAGATTTTATTTCCTAACAGAGCTGACTATTTGACTCTAACAGGTAAGTTTACAGTGTCAGAAGGAAATGCAAGAAACTTCCCCTTCTTCTCTCTGAAGCTATGTGTTTGGGGGTGTGGGGTGGGTGGGTAAGCTTCACCTGTTGAATTTGTGCCAATCCTGACAATTTTAAAACAAAAAGACAGGGATTGCCCTGCAAGCACTGACACCCCCCCCCATGTAAAACACCAGATAGCAACAATTAAGGGTTTAAGTAAGGTACAAAAAATATTACAAAAGCCACTTATAAAATATTATAAAATAATATATAATATAATAATGTAATAATTATAATATATGAGTTATTATATAATAATATAATTCTGGAAAAGTCATCTAGCACTGGCGCTGCTGCTGCTACCTCTTCTTCTAGCAAGGAGCAGCATTTCACAATTATCCCTCAGTTACACGATACTTCTTCACACAATGCATAATCAATTTGCTGCCACAAGATGTGATGGTCAGTGTTCTAGATTGTTTTAAAATATACACACTTTCCTGTGAGTAAGTCCCATTGAACGTAATAGGATTTACTTCTGAGTACACATGCATAGGATTGCACTGTTATTCTGTTTTCAGAGCAGTGACAAATTTTACTTGGCTCTACCTGTGTATCCCATGTGAAAGTCTTTTTCTAACACATGCTGAAGTGCCATGGAGAAAGCTCTCTTCAGTAATTATTAGGATTATTCTGCAGGGATTTTGGATTGTTGTTTTTTAAAAATGCATTAGAAAAGAGCAGAAAACACACCCTCCTCAAGAGAAAGAAAGAAAAAATCCCAACTACCAGAAATAGCAGTAACAAACATCATCATTCCATTTTGGCATTATTGTTCAATCACAGTGTTGTTCTTGTTTTTTTGTTTTTTTTTAAATAAAGTACAATAGAGCCCACATGTTGTTTTTTTCTGAGTGGAGAAAATAGGAGCTTGCAGGGTGGGCCTGTGAACCACTTTGCACACTCAGAGATATCTAAATGTTAAATATTATTATAAAATCAAAGATTTCTGTGCTTAAAATACTGCAGTTTTGTGTGTGTTTCCTCTAATAACTTTTGTACTTGGCCATGCCGTTTGGTTGCCTGGCCATACCCTTGGCCATGCCCTCATGTTGCCTGGGCACGCCCTCTTGATCACACCTTCATGTTGCTTAATCATCGCTCTTACAAATTCACATGTGTGTCCCTATTTTCATCTGTGAAATGTTGGAGGGTATGTAATTGGAAAGGAAGCCTCTTGTGCATGTCTCTATGCATGTTTAATATGGAGGAAAGTACAAAGATGCCAATGGGGAAAAAACATGGATGTAGAAAATGTCAAGGATGGCAGCACTGGCCAAACTATGTTTAGAGCAGAAACTAGTGGCATAACTAAACATGGAGGAACAGGCAGCATAAGTTTTGAATGAGGGGAAGGGAAAGGGAGGAAATTTGTCAACTGTGAATAACTGGAAGTCAGCTTGCTTCCTGGTTGTTGCTGATATGGTCCTGACAATGGGCAATGCCTGCTGTGAAATTTGGATACCGTATATTATAGGGATCAAGAAATGTGTACGACGAACGATTCTACACAATCCAAAGTCAAGGTGTGGGATGCAGAACTGGGCCATTTAAAAATCAATGAACATCTAGATATAAAACTCTTCTATACTGTAAGAAATTATTGGTTCATCCATCTAGAACAGGGCTCTCCAACCTTGGGTCCCCAGATGTTATTGGCCTACAGCTCCGAGCATACCCAGCCAGCATGGCTAATGGCAAGGGATTCTGGGAGCTGTAGGCCAGCAACATCTGGGGACCCAAGGTTGGAGAGCCCTGATCTAGAACAATAAATATGGTGTACCAGCAGCAGCTTTGCAGGAGGTCTTACCTAGCCCAGCTGCATGAGATATTTCTTTTAACTGGACATGCCAGAGATTGAACCTAGATAGTCTACATGCAAGACATGGGTGCTGCCACTGAGCTATGGCCTCTTTAGGTTTCATGGCTCTGGAAAAGTCTTTAGGGAGACTTTCAGGAAGTACCTACTGCCTATTTATGTGATTCCTTTCCTACTTTTCTTCACATCATTAATTAAAGGTGGGTTGCAACTTAAATTGGGTGGGCAATCAACTCTATGGAAATGGTATCATGGCAATGCAGATTACAATGTAATCACTTGCTTCAAATACATTTAAAAGAGAGAGAGAGAGAGAACAAGAGGGAATTCCTTCATAGTTTTTAAAAAGATATCCAAAAATTTGGCCCAATTAACCTTTTATTTATTTGTTTGTTTATTAAAACATATCTATATATACCACCTGTCATATACAACATGACCAGGTGCCTTACAATATTAAATTACAATGCAAATGTAGATTAGGCTAAAACAATCACTATACAATAAAACCAGCTGCTATGAATTAATGGAGACCATATTAATGTCTCTGTAATGCACACCAGGTCAGCTCCCCCATCCATGATTAAACCATGGATAAGTGAGTCGGGTCTTATTATGAACGGACCTGGAATCTAACAGCAGCAGCACCAGGCTGGAAGGCACCGTGATAGAACTACCAGAATCTCAAGAGATGGTGGGAGGGCCAGAAAGATGGACAGCTCAGATAACTATCCCTCCTTCTTCCCAAATGATCCCCACCCACCCACCAATGCCCTATCACCCTTGGTCCATGACCCCTTCTATAGGGGCTTCCCTCTCATCCTCCCCCTGGGCCACTAATCCACCAAGATACATGATGATTCTCAGCTGAAACACACACACACCACTCAATCATCCACACTACCAAAATCCATGCTCACACCTGACACAATCACCCCTCACTACCACCTCCATCAAACTGACCACATCCACTCACCTCATATAAACATTCGCACTTCACCTACCCACCCATTTCATTCATCATCTTAATACCAACAACTTGCAGATAATCATCCTAGTCCACTGTTGACAAGATACCATCCAAGGCTGCCAGACAAAACACTGGGGAGGTGTTTTCTCTCTCTTTATTCCAAATGCTTTTCTGTAATGGTGCCACAGATGTGGATTTGTGGCTTTATGACAGAAATGGCTCTGGATCTCAAAATATCTGACAAGAAGATGCCCCTGCAGAGGACTCTTGGTGGTCAAAGAATTGAGATGGCTGCACATACACACTCTGTGAGTTCATTTGAGGCCTTAGAAGTTGTATGATATGGTTGTTGTTGCCATAGTAATGAAGATCGTGGGAAGTAGTAAGGGGTTGATAGGAAAGATAAGGAGTTCATCTGAGGTTGGCGCCTTTCGTTAAGAGTGATCTTAGCCAGAGATTAAGGCACACAAATCACACCAGTATTTGATCATTGCTTTTATTGATGCAGGTCATGGGGGTACATATGTAGCCCCATATGTCTACCTTCTATGGAGAGTCTGACAAGAAATTGTCATTCAAGGTCATCTCTCAGTCTCAACAAGGACGGTTTTCATGTCAAGAGCCTGATAAACCCTCACCTATATAAATTTTTATACTGTGAAGCCTTGCTTTGATCACACAACGGCAAGGACAGGGCTGAACTGTTATCTCATCCCATTTGGTTTAAATCTAAATCTCATTGAGTAATTAAGCATCCGGAGGGGTTTGAGAGTCTGTCGGGGGATGCAGTGTGCTATTAATACTACCTTGAGACACAGAGAGAATTAAAATTAAAGAGTTTGGTTGCTTGTATTTTAAAACCAACAAACACATCTCAAATCAGCTTAAGAGAAACAGCAGAACTGAACATGACTGTGAATCATTTTGGGTGCCAATCTCCACTAAACAATATTTTCTCTTTGTTCCAAAATATTTGCTTTGCAGGGGGTGTGGGGACTAAATGTGATGTTGATCACGAGGCTGCTACCGAAAATAACAACCCCACTTCCAATTCCCATTTATCTCCCTGTAGTGTTTAGTAAGAGCAAAACATGGCATGATGTCATTACATCATGCATTTCCCTGCCCTCTTCCAGTAGCAGCCAAAAATGAGGAACAGAGGTGGGAAAAATGCACAATGCAATCACGTTGCATCATGTGTTTGTGTTTCCCTTATGAAGACTCTGTTTGTGGAAGATCCCTCTGCCCAATTTCTGGGGATCCACTTTCCCTGCAACATACCACAGCTCACCCCATTCAGCAGGGAGGGGCCATGGCTCCATGGTAGAGCACATGCTTTGCATCCAGAAGGTATCAGGTTCAATCCCTGGTATCTCCAGGTAGGGCTGGGGGAAAAAAATCCTGCCTGAAACTCTGGAGAACCACTGTTGCCAGTCAGTGTCAACAATACAGGGCTAGATGGACTAATAGTCTGTGACACATATTTGCTCCAGAAGCCTTTGCATTTTGCAAGGCTCTTGCGCCAACCTGCATAATAGGCTACTTTGCAAATATTTATCCAAAATAAAGAGTTATTTGGTCTTCCACATACAGTAATACCTTGGATTGCAAGTAACTTGGTTTGAGAGCGTTTTGCAAGACAAGCAAATTTTTAAATATTTATTTAAATTTTTTTTACTTGATATACAAGCGACGTCTTGCAATACAAGTACTGTAGCACGGCTTAAATTAAAAATCTCTGTACAAATTTTTTTGGGGGGATTTCGTTTTGATATAAGAGTGTTTTGGATTACAAGCATGTTTCCGGAACGGATTATGCTCTCAATCCAAGTCATGACTGTATTTCTCATAAGGGATAACTCTACTAAGCTACATTTTTTAAATACAGAAACAAATGGAATATTAAGATATATTCCTGTATTAAGTTTGAATCAATTTAATTCTAAGAGAGGCATTCTAACAGAAGCATTTGTGCTGACACGCTCTGACTTTTGACTGAACTTTTCACTGTCCTAGGAAACTGATATGGGAAAGATGAAATTTTCCCAGCTGAACTCAGGAAAGGGCAACAGGTGCTTCAGAGAAGGAAGTTGGGTAAAGGATAACTGTTTACTGGACTATTGTCCACATGTCTGCTTATGTGTAGTTATGACACAAATAAATGGACATAAAATATTGTAAAAAGTGAACTAAGAAACACTTTAGATTTAAAATAGGGGGGGACACACCAGAAAAACCCTAAAAAAAAAACCACACCAATAAATCTGGGAAGAGAAGCATATGTTATCCTGCTTTGAAGGGAAGTGTAGCTCAGAAAAACTGACAAGATATGAAGTAAATATATCAACCCAAATCATAGCCTGGAACTTTGGAAAAAATAATAACCGATTGTTAGAGAAACTATGTTTTGTGGGAAGCATACGTAAGCAAGTTGATATGGAATCATATAAATAAGAGGGGGGGGATACAGGGACTTCAGAACCAAACATTGGTTCTCACCAGGACATGCCATCTGTCCTCAAGAAAGACCAAACCTCTCTCACTGACTTCTCTGCTCCGTTTTGCTTCAGCTCAGAAATGTTACTGGGTAAGATATTTTAATCTTTAAAAGCACTGCTCCTAGAACTAAACTTAGAATGGTTAAAAATGTGTTTTGCTTGTAACCACTTTGTATTTTTTTTTCTTGTATCAATGCTCTTGTATCATAAAATGACAGAAACTGCTTAAGATTTTGAAGGAAAAAAGACATGCCTGATCTCAGAGTCCTCTGTTTAAAGAATTCTGTGTGCTGATGCCAGGAATTTTGTAAACTAGCAATTCCTCAGTGACACCTTGTTCCTGGAGTATGCTATGGGATATGTTACCTGTTGATCCATGGTCAAGCTAAATACAAAACCCACAAATCATAAAATCCCTAGACAAGTTAAAATCTATCACAGGTCTGACTCTGTGTTAGGTAGTTTCCTATGTCCCTATGACTCTGTTTAGCATTTTCAGAGGGCCAGAGGGACTGCTGTGGAAAGCAGGGGGCAGGGAAGCCCACTTCCATCAGTAAATCTGGATCCAACCTCACATATTTGGAAATGTGTATTATGAGAGAAAATATAATTAGGAATGCATATTTTGAGAGAAAATACAATTAAAACACACCTTTAAGTGTAATTGTTGTGCCTTTTAAAAAAACACATAGATTAATGTGGAAACAGCATGGAAGTGAACACATGCTAAATTGACATAGACTGGAAATATACTGATTTGTCCATTCCTACTGAAGTGGCATTGCCAGGCATATTTCCTTTTCTACAGGGAATAGACAAAGTAACGGCCAAAATCTTGAGGTTTTGTAGGCTTTCTACCTATTGAGATCAAAGATCCACCAGACCACCCTTCATCATCCACTAGATGATCAGCATTGATCACTTATTAGGCAGGTGCACAGGGGAACAGTAGGGGAAATTCATGAACAAAAATTGGTTTCTGTTTGTGCATCACCTTTGCTAGATTATGGCAAGAAACTGAATATATGGCAACACTGTAATACTCCTGGTTCTCCTCTACAGAGCCTCTCTTGTTTCCTAGAAATATGACATGCATTTTTATTTTATTGCCTTTCAACAGCCTATCTTCAGATAGGTGTTTAATTAACTCATAGTGCCAGTTTCAGTGTTTAGCCTGAAGGAGGGCGAGAAGAAAAGTATCTGAGCGCTATTGCACTTGCAGATTGAGAATGTATGGTATATAAAGAGAAAGCAAGTTATTAATTGCAAAATGAAGAGAATGGTCACAGTTATAGCCAGGGCTTTTTTTCTGGTGGAACTCACCGGAACTGAGTTCCAGCACCTTTTCTTCTATTAATTGCATTACAATTTAATCGCCATCTACTCCCGAGGAAATGTAATCCAAGAGTTCCGGTACCTTTTTCTCCAGAAAAAAAGCACTGGTTATAGCAGTATAGATTCCCCAAGAAACTCTTTCAAAAATGGTGGTGGGAGAACCATCACAGCAACGCAGGAAGCTGTGTTATATCGAGTAAGACCATCGGTCCATCTAGCCCAATGTTGTCTACACTGGCTGGCAGTAGCTATCCAAGGTTTCAGAAGGAGTTTTTCCAGCCCTATGTGAAGATTCCAGTGATTGAACCCAGGAACTTCTGCATGTAAAGCATGCACTCTGCCACAGAGCGATGCCACCAAACTCTAAGCCCCAGAGTCATATATGCAATCCAGACTTACACATATATCACCAGACTTAAGACTGTCCAGAAATCCATGTTTTCTTCAAGAAGACTGCAATTGGCCATGCTGCCTGGGGATGATGGGAGTTGTAGTCCAACACCTTTGGAGGGCAACAGGTTGGGAAAGGCTGTATTTGGCCATTGGGCTTCAGTTAGCCCTGACCTGAGTAGTTCTCACCAACCAGGCCTGGCGTCAGCACCCGGCATATTGGGGTATTTGCCTGGGACCATACACCTTGGCAGGGTCCAATGGGGGTGGTGCCTTTCCTTGCCTTGCTTGGGCCTCCCCGAGTGCCTGCAACCACTTCAGCCCCCACCATACCTGCAACGGGAAGGCTGTTGTCTGCCCCACTCCTTCATTTGCTATGACTGTCAGTCTCAAGCTGGCAACCTGAAGTTGGTGGTGCACCTGTCCTGCTGTTGCCTCTTTCCCTCCTTTCATCCATGATCAACTCAGCTCCACCCTCCACTGCTGCCTCCACCATCTTCTCCTCCTTGGCTGGGATCTGCACACCTCACTTCAGCTTGTTTCACTCTGGCCTCAGCATCATGGCTCACACTTGAGTTGGGGGCTCAAGAGTCGGAGGGTGGCCAGCAGGCTGATGTCTCCGGTCCTCAAGAAGAAGTGCCATGATACCCATGAACAGATAGCCAAGTACATGGCCAGGGAAGCTGCTCCTATTGCCATCAAACCCATGCCTGCAACCTTTAAGCAGGCTTTTCCAGGAGTGGCAGCAGTAATTTAATGGGCTGAGAGCCAATTAAGCCATCAAGACCAGGTATGCCAGCTTGCTGAAAGAGCGAACATGAGAGAGAGAATGAGGATGATGCCTGTAGCAGTGCAGGTGCTACTGAGAAATCCAAGTAGCGGTGGGTGCTGAGGGGTACTGCAATTTCCCTTTTGGAAATGGTACTGCAATTTCCCTTTTGTTGTGATTTATTTAGGGGAAAGCTGCTACAAAAAGCACATCTGCACATCTGAATGTGCACGCATGTTCTGGTCTCATCGATCTACCTCCACTTGCTATTAGGTTGCCTTATCTGTGAGCAGCGCCATCCATTGCTGACTTATATGTCTGGAATAGGTATCTTTGGATCTGCCATTTTTGCTCATGGCCAGCAGCACCCAATGCCGGTTCGCTTATATGGAGCAGCTTTTCTGAGCGTGCAAGACTAGTTAGAAAATAAGATGTTGCCCCCAAGACTCTGATTAAGAAAACAAAGTGCCCAGCACTCCTTCCAGCCATCATACAGGGATTCTGCCTTATATAAACAACAACAACAACACATTACTGGTGGTTGTTGTGCAAGTGAGCATGTGATTCTATCTTTGCTGTCTCTCTATTATCGTCATGCTATTCAATGAAACATGGAAGAACAAAAAAGGAAGGAGGAAAACTGGACATGACCGAGGCACATCTGCTTATATTTTCATAGATTCATAGATCATAGAGTTGGAAGGAGCCTACAAGGCTATCGAGTCCAACCCCCTGCTCAATGCAGGAAACTAGAGGAGGGGTCTCCCATCCAAGTAACAACCAGGCCTGACCCGGCTTAGCTTTCCACACTCAGACAAGCTGAGCCAGCATAAGCCACAGGCTGTTGTTAAGGACGTGCTGAGCTTACATAAGCAGAGTATTGAGTCCCCCTCCCTCCACCATCCCTTACCTTCCATTTTCGTGAAAGTAGGTAAGTCAGATTCTAGAACGCAATAGAAAGCGACTCAGTGAATGAGGCTCTCAGTGCTGGAGCAGATCAATCCGGATCAACAATGTGGGCTGGTCCCCCGCTGACATTTAGCAGGGCTTAACACAGCCAGCGCTGAATGAAAGCAGAACAATGGTCAAGGTGAGCTGAGGGCAGGAGATAATGAATCAAACAGGGCACTCCACAAGCATGTTTCTCGGAGGAAAGGAAGGAGACATCCATGGCGAACTAAATATAAAGGAGCAAAACATCCCCCAATAATAAAACCTTTCCACTGAGAAAGAAACTTGTGCTTCGGGGGGGGGGGGGATGGAGAAAACCTGGTCGTAGTGGCTCAGTAGTACATGCACAGCACCTGCTTTGCATGTAGAAAGCCCCAGATTTAATTCCTGGCATTTCCAGGTAGAGCTCGGAACGAATTTGGCCTGAAACCATGAAGAGCCACTGCCAGTCAATGTTGACCATTGAACGTTCAACTCAGTGTAAAGGTCCAATTCAGCTTCCTGTGCTCCTAAAGGTGCAATCCTATGCAAGTTTAGACAGAAAAAAAGGCCTACAACTCCCAGCATGCCCCAGTCAGCTATGCAAAAAAAATTCAACATGGGTGTTTCCAGATGAGGCTCCTATACTGCCGCCACCCTGTCTTATGCACGGAACGTTATGGTGTATGTGTCGAGAAATTTAGGGATGTGCACAGAGCTCGATTAGGGGGTGGAAGTCTGGTGAACTTGCTGGGCTTGACCACCACCCCGACTAATTTGCACAAATTACGGCCTAATTTACACAAATTAGGCCGTTTTCTATGTAAACAACATAGCGCCGGGGACCTGGAAGTCCAGCAAGTGCCTCAGGTGGCGCTTGCATTCAGTTTGGCTCGCACGCTGTGAGTCGAGTGCCGGGCGGGTCGCCCATCCCTAGGAGATGACAATGACATCACTTGCCACTCAAATCCCTCTTGTGTTTTCCCACCACTTCTTCTGCCTTTTTCCTTACCAGAGAAATCCGTTAAAGAAAAGCAACGCGGAATTGCTGCAGTGCTTTCCAATTGGTAGCTCTAGAAGCCTTCCATCCGGAAGCACCTTACATAAGCTTTGTGGGAGAAACTGGAACAGGGAAGGTTAGGAGATACAAACCCCTCCTCAGATAATTTGCTCCTTGCTCCCCAGCAAAGGATAGAAGCAAAACACACTAAGGCTAGCAATGGGAGAACCAGCGATGTTCAAGCTCACCCAAATGCTCCAAACTGAGCTTCGAAGTGAAGTTTGGCTCACTCCCATTTTAATTTGCAACATGCTTCTCAGTTCGTTCAAACAGGAAAAGTGCACATTTTTGTAAACATTTTTCAGAAGTGTGCACTTCACCCCCATTGACTAAAGCATGAAAATGTTTTGTTGTTTTTTTAATGTGTTTTTCAAAGCAACCAGGTTTTTTAAAAATACACATTTTTTAATGCAATTGCAAGTTTGAAAATAAATGCACTCCCATTCACGTTCGGATTATTTTGTGAACTGAACTGAAATCCTTGTACATCCCTACGCTGATTTCCACAAGCAGTAGGCTTTGTTCCCTCGCTTGAAAACAAAGTACGCATATGTACTAAAGCATGCACTAAAAAGGTGCTATCTGTTCCTTTGGACTGGCTCAATTGCCCCAAAGACTGGGTGCCAGAGACGCAGAACATTCAGGAATAGGCTTTTTGCTTTGTGTGCAACACCAGCAATACCAGAACTAAGATGAATACCGGTCACACACAAAAAACACATATTACTTATGCTCATGGGCCACTTATTGTGTAGATATGATTCACTGTTGAAATGACAACATGAGACTTTGTGCTCCCTTTGTATTTTATGCACAGCAAAATTAGCAGCTATGTTTCAGTTAATCTTGGGGAGTGGGGGAAGGCATTGGGGCTTCATTACTAACTCTCAATACCCCTGTTCATGTGAACAATCTTTGTAGATTGTACACATGTGCGTGTGTGGGCAGGGGAGAGTGAGATCGTGGCAGCAAGCCCCACCTAAAATCTATGCACATTCAGTCTTCTGTCTGAAAAAAACAAAAACAAAAAACCACTATGTACAAATACTCCCAGTACACATGTTTGGCAAACTGGGAAAAAACAAGGTCATGCTGATAAGCCTGCAAATGTACACTTTGTATGCCCATAAGGTCTGAAAATCTATTTATTTTTATTTATTTATTTATTATATTTTAAAATCGCCCATCTGTGGCCGGCCACCCTGGCTGATGTACAACAGGATAAAATACAATAAAACACCATTAAAACACCATTAAAACAAACACAATTAAAACAAACACCATTAAAGCAAACACAATTAAAACAATATAATTTTTTTTAAAAAAAATCCTAACCCACCCCATATTCCTGTCTGAAAAACCATGTTTTTAAAGCCCGGCGGAAGTTCATCAAGGAGGGGGCATGGCGAAGGTCACTGGGGAGGGAGTTCCATAACTTGGGGGCCACCACAGAAAAGGCCCTCTTCCTAGTCCCCACCAGCCTGGCTGCTCTGGCTGATGGGACAAAGAGAAGGCCGTCCGTGGCAGACAATGACCCCACTATCCCGTTTATGGTGTACACAGAACAGTGATGTGAAAAGGGCTATTGTTATACCTGGCTGAGAATACAATCAGTTCATCTACCTGGTACATACATTATATAACGTTAATGTTCAAGGCTAAGGGCACAATGCAGCAAGACGATCCCCTGTGTAAGGGGATTAATTGAAATTAATGGGGATTTCACAGTCACAGGGGGAACTTCCTTCTGGATTGTGCCCTAAAAGAATACTATAGAAATATTTTATTTAAAGAGTTTTCATAGAATTTTAGTGAAGAATTTTAGTGAACTCAGAGGGATTTACTTCTGATTAAACATACATGAGGTTGCACAGTAAAAGTATTTTAAATAAGTGCATTTAAAGCACAGGAGTAAAAAAAAAAAAAAAAAAACAGGAAATTGCAAAGAGGTAAATAAAGAATACCAAACATGAAAAATATGTTTCTTTCTTCTGTATACTGGTGTTTTAAGTAACAGCAGAATGTGGTTTCTTCCTCTTTTTAAAAATTGTTTTTACTGGCTGTTTACTTTCTGTTCCTGTCACACAGATTAAGCCAAATTATCTGGTGATGTAATTCCACGGGCTGCAAATTATTTTAATGTCAGCACTCTTGTTCAGTATTGCCAACTCTTTGAGTCTATTATCCATGAGTCAGGGGAAAAAAACATTTAGTGAGATTGGCTTAAAAGCTAATGAAGTAGTTTTTTGTTGTTTTTTAATCGTGTATTATACAAGTACAATCTGCAACAAAATGTTGCAGTGGGGAATGCTCCTGTTCAGCCATGCCCTTTTCCAGGATTTATTTATCTGTTTAAAGCAGTGTTCTCCAACCTTGGGTCCCCAGATGTTTTTGGCCTACAACTCCCTGGGGCTGGCTGGGGCATGCTGGGAGTTGTAGGCCAAAAACATCTGGGGACCCAAGGTTGGAGAACACTGCTTTAAAGTATTGTTATGCCACTCCTCACCCCACCCCCCACAGAAAGGCTCCCAGAGCAGCTAACACTCAATCAGTAAAAGACAGTCCCTGCCCACAGGCTTACACAACACATAAGGAAAAGGGGATGGGGAGGGAAAAGGAAAACATTAGATTTTCAGCAGGGCTGGGGGGATGGCCCTTCTTTGCCTCTTATCTCCTGGTAGGGGCAGTCCAACTGGAGCAAGTCCAGATTTTCCCTCAGCCTGCTCCTGTCTCCCTTGTTCTTTCTTCCACCCCACAGACCAGTTGATGTCAGTTAGTTAGCCCTGTGAGGGGTTGGAGGAAGAGTCCAAATGGAACAAGGCCCTGATGTTCCCTCAAATATTCCATTCCAGTCCGTCGCCCCCAAGCTACCACTATCTTCCAGTATTCCATGCCCACTGAGTACACTCAGTGAGCATACTGGGCTGTTTGGGGGGGGGGGGGTCGTCCCTCAGGCTGAAATCTTATATCAACTTTACTGTGAGTAAACCCTATTGAAATAATTGAGCCTTGCATCCAAGTAGACATGTATGGGATTGTGCTGTCAGTGGGATATTTTTCTAAAGTTTTTTCGTACGTCTGCAAAGTTTGGGGTTCCCTCAAGCCTGCTGATATTGCCATCATGTGAGTGGATGGTGTTGGCTTGGCTACATAGGGAATGACTCCAAGAACTGAGTTTGCTATTAGCACAGACGAAAATTAGGGATGTGCATCAGATGTGGCCAAACCCCGAGCTGAATCAGGCCTCCTCCGACTCTTTCTGGTGCTTCGCAAGGTGAAGCAGGCTTCTTTCTGAAGTGACCAGAACAGAACTGACGCTGGACTCTGCACATAAACTGCTACACCTATCCTCCTGAAACACTGCAGTTTTCTTACTTAGGGACACCTGTAGGCTGCCATTTTCAGAAGAACCATCCACAAGGAACATAGGGAAACAAGTGCATTCTAGGAGAACCTCAAAATGTGAAGGCCACTCTTCCACAAAACTCCCTTCATCCATTCATCTGAAACTTTACAAATCCCATCCTCTCAGAAGGGGCAACTATCCTTTTAAATGTTATCCTGTTCTGCCCAGAAATTTATTTTATTTTTCAAAAGTTATTGGCAGTTCCCTTTAAAAATAACCAAAATATAAAGGCGCATAGCACAAAATCCACTGCACCTATTTTTCTGAGATTTCGCAAGCACAATCCCCTCCTCAGGGGCTACTAGGCCTGCAAAGTTCATCCACTTCTGACAAACAGGAAGAAAAAGTTTTAGCTGGTTGTTTTTTCCATAGTCAATGGAAGGCACAAAGTCTCAGGTTCAGAATGAAAGTTGAAGTAGATGGGTTTGGGGTCCAAGTCAAACGTAATGGTCAGTGTTTTATATAAACATACTGCGTTGGATCCAGACTTAGGCATACTTAGAGTAGACCCACTGAAATCAATGGGACTTAATTATGATTAACTTAAATCCCATTGATTTCAGTGGGTCTACTCTAAGTATGACTAAGTCTGGGATCCAAACCACTCTATCAGGCTTCCCCATCCAGGGTCCTCCATATATCTACAGTCATGCCTTGGATTGAGAGCATAATTCGTTCTGGAAACAGTGCTTGTAATCCAAAACACTCTTATATCAAAACGAAATCCCCCCAAAAAAATTTGTACAGAGATTTTTAATTTAAGCCGTACTACAGTACTTGTATTGCAAGACGTCGCTTGTATATCAATTCGGAAAAAAATTAAATAAATATTTAAAAATTGGCTTGTCTTGCAAAACGCTCTCAAACCAAGTTACTTGCAATCCAAGGTATTACTGTATATCTAGACACACACGACACACACACACTCCGAACAAGCATGGGTTATTTTTTAAATTTAGATTTTGGCCTCCAATCCTCCATAATATCGTCTGGAAAATAGCTTCTAGTTCCCCCCCTCCCTGCTTGACAACAGCAGAACCTAGAAAGTTATACTTCACAAAGCAATTTTTATTATTCCAGCAGCAGGAGATTTGAAGAATAATGGCACATTAGTGTGAGATTTGCATGCGAAATCATCAGAAAACCCTGAGTGTTGGCAGCCAACAGACTGGCGAGATTCCATGCCAACCATGTACAATTTATTGCCACTTCCAGGTTCTTCCTCCCATGAAATGTTATACCGCACACCTATCATATGAAATATGCAGAGAACACATATATCACAAACACACAATCACATTCTTCATTTTTCATCGTCACAGACTCACCAACATGGCTTTATACATGCAAAATATCTAAATAATGAATGGGGGGGGGGATCATCTTCATGAAAGGTGCGTAGGGATGGGCGACCTGCCCGGCACTCAACTCGCGGCATGAGAGCCAAACGCTCCCGCTGCGCAAGCTGAGTCAAGCGTAACCTGAGATGCTCTCCGGACTTCCGGGTCCCCGGCGTTACACTGTTTACATAGAAAACAGTCTAATTTGCATAAATTACAACCTATTTTGCGCAAATTAGGTCGTTTTCTAAGTAAATAGCATAGCGCCGGAACCCGGAAGTCGCTTTCCCTGGCTCAGCTCGTGAGAACGCGAGTCGAGCTGGGGAAAAGGTAGGGCGAGTGGAGGTCAGCGGGATCGAGCCTGGCGAGTTCACCAGACTTCCACCTCCCACCCACCCCAGTCGAGCTCCATGCACATCCCTAAGGTGGGTGTGGGAGGATATGATTGGTAATGATACCAAATAATACACCAATTCGGAATTATATCCTGAATCAAACAGTACCAGTGAATCCAAACTAAAACTTTTAGGTTGCAACCCTATGGCCGCTAGACAGAGTCTAGACAGCGAAAGGATAATTTGGAGTCCCAGCTCCGACCTTGGAAACTTGCTCCGAAGCCAGAACTGAGACTCTGAACTCGGAGCACCCTCTCCCTACCCTCGCAGCCGGCGCAGAAAAAAACACCACACTGGCTGTGTCTCCAAGGTTGCAAGAGTGACCTTGGAGACAGGCTTTTGGGGGAGAGGAGAGACAGGCTCCACCAGCACATGCAGTATCCTGGCAGCACCTTAGCCTCCTCCCCTTGTGCTCTGAGGCCAAGCACTTAGACGGCTGAAATCGACGGCCATCTAAGCGTTTTGCAGGGCGGGAGGAGCACGGAGGTGACTTTCGCCTGGGCGCTCCTTCCGCCATGCACAGGATGCCTGTAATCCTCCAAGTTTGGAGGGTTATGGGTAACCTCACTTTATTGCGCCTGCCTGAAAGTACACTATCAGAGGAAACTGCCTTATACCAGCTCAGAAGGTTTGTCCTAGGGACTGTCTGTCTCATTCTCACAGGATTAAGCTTGTTCTGTCCCATTTCTAAATAAGTGTGTGAATGTGAGTACTGTATATTTTTTTTCTTGAAAAAAAAAAAAGGCCACACATAAAGGCAGACTTTCTGTGCACATTTTTCTAATGTACGCATCTTTTCGAGTAATTCTCATCGATATACTGTGGTTTTGTGCACACTTGTCTCAATATTTATCCACTGAGAGTAGCGGCGCCAAGCTCAAAAAAAGTGTGGATTTTGGGGGCGCAACTCTGTCTTGGTTCGAATATTGGTTCAGAAAGTATGCATTTGCTAAATTCACATAAAATATTAAACTGTAACCAATTTCTCACCCATCCCAAACATTGTGTCCCTCTGGCCCAGTACGGTCTATTCTCATGGGCAGCAGCACTGTGCGGTCTTAGGCAAAGTGAGGCTTCTCCCCACCACTTGCTACCTTCCTCCCGATTCTCTTTGATGCAGATGCCAGGGCTTCTTCATGCACTGTACCACTGAGGCCTGATCGCTCCCGTTACATTTGTTATATCTTACTCCACCTCACTTATACTGATGGGTGAGGTCTCAGAAGGGGCTCAGCCCAGATTAGTCCATGTGGGTTGATTGGAACTGGCCAGCACTTAACCTGGTTAAGCTTGTGCCTGATTCGAAGCAGTCACCTCCCCTGATGGGTGCTGGAGGTGGCTGCTGCTGCGATTAGCACTTTCCCCCCTGGCCATATGAAGCAATGGCAAGGAGTGCTAATGGTAGTGTAAGCCCCAGGCCCTATTCAAGCCTTGACATTCTTCCAGGCCCTGTTGAATTGGCTGGGTGTGTTTTTCAATGTGACACCCCCACTTTGGAGGATAGCTCCTACAAAGCTCAGAATAGAAGCTGCAATGGATGAGGAGCCCCACTGACATAGGAGTCATCAGCATCCCCTGATTATATCCTCCATACCAGGGGTGGGCAACATGAAGCTCGTGGACCACGTGCAGCTAGAGATGTTAACATACCTTGGGGGGGCTGCCTCGCCTCGCTTCTCTGCGCTGGGCCCCCGCACCGCTCAATTCTCAGCGGTGCGGAGCGATTCTCTGCGCCACTCGAGCCGCCCACGCCTGCCGTGACGGGGCCCTGTGCCGCCGGCGCGACGGGACCCCGCGTTGCGTCTTTTCCATAGAAACCAGGGCAACAGGGCTTAAAATGGCCATTTAAAGCCCTGTTGCCCTGGTTTCTACGGAAAAGACGCAGCGCGGGGTCCTGTCACGCTGGTGCAGGGTCCTGTCACGGTCGGAAGTGACGCGACGGGACCGTCACGGTGGACGGCTCGTCGCGGAGAGGCGAGCAGGGCCGGGACCCGGTAAGGCCCATGGGTCTTGGGGGGGCATGAGCGGGGGCGATTTCGGCCCGCTACGCCATGCCCCCGAAGCGAGCTGTTACATCCCTACGTGCAGCCCCCAGAGCTCCCAAAATTCAGGGGGACCCAAATATATATATATATATATTTAAAAACTGCAAACAAAATGATGCTGCTACACAGCGCCAAAAAGGGTTAACATTAGCTTGCAGACAAGCTAATTTTTATACTCGGGGCTCTCCATAGCAGCTCCAGATGCCATTTTGTTCTTATTTTATCCCCTCCCATTTTCCACATCTAGGGGGTGTGGTCCAGCAGATGAAAATGGCCCCTGGATCTCCCAACGTTGCCCACCCCTGCTCTATACATTGCAGGGACATTGAGTATTTTTTTCTATTCTTTGGCCTTGGCTATTGCCAACTCACATGAAGTTTGTGCTTGGGATATTGATGTAGATAAATGATAAAAACTTGTTCAGTGATGGACTTATGTTTGTATAAGTGGTTATGTAAAAAAAATGCTTTTGATTCTTGGCTACATCTGTTATAGGACTGTTGTGATTGTATGTAATCAAGAATATTTGTATGAGCGTTGTTGGACAATACAGTATGTGAGTGTAAGTACGGTAAGTGTTTTTTATACTATTTATTATTGCACATGTTTTGTGTTATCTGCAACTTTTTTTCTCCCGAGTCCTGTTGGCTACTTTTGTTTTGACAGCCTTTTCTGGAGGAAGATTTTGAAACAGAGATAACAGCTGGCACTCTGCCTACAGTACTTTGTATAATGCATTTGTATATGTTTATTCTTGTAGTACCTTTTTGTACATCTTGTATTAGTGTACTTTTTTTTTTTTTAAAAAAAAAAAAGTGTATTTTTTCTGTTGCTGTTTGATTAGAGGAGTGCTTGTTTGTTTGGCACTCTTTTGTATATATGTACAAGCATGTATCAGACAGAAAGATCATGATCAGGCCTGTGGCTTACGCTGGCTCAGCTTGTCTGAGTGTGGAAAGCTAAACAGGGTCAGGCCTGGTTATTACTTGGATGGGAGACCCCTCCTCTAGTTTCCTGCATTGAGCAGGGGGTTGGACTCAATAGCCTTGTAGGCTCCTTCCAGCTCTATGATCTATGAAATGAAATCTATGAAACATTTTTCAGAGTGTGCATATTACAGGAGGAGCACAATTGCAGAGTTCTCTAGGGCTGGCTTGGGTCCCTTGCCAAAGAACAGGGATAGGTAAGAACTTCATTTCAGTTTGTTTTTTGATAAGAATTTACCAAAATTCACAAAGTTCTCCATATGCAGGCCAAAATAAATTGAGATTTAAAGAATTCAAATGTGGGAGGAACAGAAATTGAACAATTCATCCATCTAGGCCCTGAGATTTGAGTGCTTGGCTCTTAGAAGTCTGGGTCTGAATCCCTGTGAATTCAACCCATGTAAGTGTTGAATTAGGGTTGCCACCTCTTTTTTTCTGACAGGCACCTCATCTTTAACAGCTATATGACAAGCAGGGTACATCATGGTCCTCCTTTCTATGCTGGAATGGTTGGATCTATTGAATTTGTCTGGTGCAGATTTTTTTTTAAAAAAAATAATTTACCAACATTCATGAAGTTCTTCATATTTGAGATTTTAAAAAAAAATCAAATATGTGGGAGATAGTGAAACTGACAGATTTGCCCATTGCTCCCTAAAAATAGGGGTTCAGAACATCAACCTGTTGCCCATACAATAACCTATACAAGGCCAAGGGTAGACATCTGTGCTGCCTTGATACTGCTTGGGAAAATTCTGGCATAATCAGGCAGTATGGTGAACAATTTCTCTGCCAACTGCTATTGAAAGTTTAGCTGCGATGAACCTTCAAGAAGGTACTGTTTAGCCCAAATGAGGGCTGTGATTTCTGGGGGTTGGAGCAAAACGATTTGCCTCATTTCAGGGAAGGGGGCACTTAAGGGCTTATTGTGGTGGTGTCTTTTCTTCTTCTTCTTCTTGTAGAAATGCTGTGGCAACAGCGGAAGTAATTTTTGTTTCTTTGTTTGTTCTTTTTGCAAAGGGCTGCTTGCAGCAGAGGACCAGCATCATTCCACAGAAGGTAGAAGGCTGCCATGGTAATCCTTTAAATGCCTCCTTCCACCATCCCTGAAATGAAGTGAACCAGTGTGTCCCACTTCCTAAAAATAGACCACCTCCAGAAATGCCTCCAGGACTGGGGCTGTGAAGGAGAGGGGTTGTTTAGGCCAAGCCTTAGTTGGACATTTGGATGATTGAACTGAACCAAGTGACCTGCCACTTGCTTCCTCCCACAAGTTGCCATGATGGAGAAGCTATGCAGAACATGTGCAGGAGAGTGGCTGGAAAGTGGGGGAAAGGGTTGCCCAGAGTCAAGTAGGCAAAACAGGGGTGGGCAACTTAGGCCCTCCAGGTGTTTTGGCCTACAACTACTCCCCTCACCCCTCACCATTGGCTATGTTGGCTAGGGCTCCTGGGAGTTGTAGACCAAAACAAATTGCCCATCCCCTGATGGAAAGCATGAGGGTCTCAGCCTGAAGGTCCAGGGCCGACCCAAGACATTTTGCTGTGTGAGGCAGAGCAGCAAATGGCACCACCCCATGCCCAATTCAAGGGACAGAGGGTACCCATGGCCGGTTAAGTTATTTTGGCACCTGAGAGCCAGTGTGGCTTAGTGGTTAGAATGCTGTACTAGGACTGGAGAGACCTGACTTCAAATCCCCACTCGGCCATGAAGCTCACTGGGTGACTTTGGGCCAGTCACTGATTCTCAGTCTAACCTATCTCATAGGGTTGTTGTGAGGATTTGGGCTCCTTGGAAGAAAAGGCGGGATATACAGGTTACAAACACATGCCTGCTGTGACAGAAAATCCTACAAGCACCTCTCTATCCCTGGCAGTAAAAATACAACAATAAAAAAGTAAGTAAGAATGTGTTGCCCTTTCATGACACCTAAATCATCTTCCTCAGGTGGCCACCTCACACTACCAAATGGTAGGGCTAGCCCTGTGAGGGCAACCCCTGAACCAACTAGTGCAAAGTGCTACACATTCTGAATAGCGGGGTTCTGGGGGTTTGGGGGGGGGTTGTGTGTGGGGTTTTTTGTAATCAGCTCTGTGCTATTTTATAGGATGAAACCGTTTATATAAGGTTACAGGCTGTGAAAAGTCAGGCTACTACACAGACTGAGAAACAGCACGGGGCAATACATTTGAGCTGACAGCCGGATCATAAGTCCATAATCATGGAGGGGGCGGGATTGAGTTTCCTACAACTTAATTGACAGTTTAGGGGAATAAAAAGATTAAGTTCCTTTAGCCACACTGAGATATGTAAAATGAAGAGACTGACTGGTGCATTGTGGGAAATCTATACAGCTGAAGCTTTCTTCCATAATCTAAGTGAAGACCAGTAAGAAGTTCAAGGAAGTGTCCTTCATATAAGCATTTCACTTGCCTTCAGAAGCTGTAAGAACCTTAGAGATAAGGACCAAACTTCCTCCCCTAATCTGTATTTCTACAGGGAAAAGTGGGGGGATTTGGGCAAATAAGCTCAGCATCTTAAGGTCCACTTTTCACAAGGCCTGGAGAGAATTAGATCTGAGCAGGTTTATCTCAATCAAATGTGGGTAAATGCAGTTGGGTGTTTTTTTTTTTCTTTTAGAAAACCAGTGAAGTTAAATCCCTTCTTTCCCTGTGAAAAACTCAGATAAGTTTGTGCGTCTTTGCTGTCTCCATTTTCCAGGTATTATGTCACTGCACATTAGTACATGTCAACACACCGTGACTTTGTCCCCTGCTAATGCAAGAGCTCGGAAAACATGGAGCCTGACAGATAATTTCAGAGCATTTTCTTTTCTCGTTTTACTGTTACCAGGTATTTATCCTTCCTCGGTTTTGACATTCCCATTGAGAGACGGCCCCAATATGAAGAAAATTGGTCTTTCAAATGCAAAAGAAACCCTCCTCAAAGTGGCACGCAGCCGTGAAGCTGATTTTTTAGGGCAGATGGGCTACTCATGTAGCTTCCCCGCCTAGCCAAACCTATGTGCAGTCTGGATGAGCATCTTGGTCTCCACCAGCATCAGCCTCCCCTTCTTCCCAAAAAGACAGCAAATCCATACACCACACTAGGTGACCATAACATGACTGAGTGTGTGAGATTCAGCAAAACAGAAGAGTGGAGGGATATCTGAGGCTTAAAAGATGGTGGCATGAGAAATCCCCTGGCTTCTTAACCAGTGGAAGCGTAGCTCCCATTAGCACAGGGTGATACGAAGGACTGGCTGACACATGCAAACCATTTGGGTATGTATGTATGTTTTATGTCCTCACAATTCCTCCCTATATAGGGGTTCAGTGAAGCAGCCTGAACACAGATACCATGTACTAGTATTCCCACGATCACAGCTAAGGTGCTCAAACATGTGAGGACCCCTGCTCGAATGACCATGAGCAGAATTAAGTGCTGACCCTGAGCAGGACCTCTTTCTCCTACCCAGAGTGATCCCAGCTAATCAGGGATCACACAGTGATAGGGAAGACATCACGGCACTATGTAGCCACTCAGATTTCGCTATGTGCTAAGATCACTGAGGGTAAATATGAAGCCAAATTAAAAGGAGAACCATGCTTCCTGATCTTGTCACATGGATGACCCTAGGTAATCAGTGATCACATAGTGAATTGATGACATCACTGAGGGCAAGGCCTATACTTCTTGTATACTGTGAGTACTTTAATCTTACACAGCCTTACACAGATATCCTCAAAAATTCACTAAAAGAGGGACATCTTTTCACACTGATAACCATTTTATTTTTATTTTTTGCAAAAAAAATGTCTGCCCTTCTGGCTCAACCCTACAATCAGTGATGTTGTGGAACCAGGGCCTGCAGGGATGCAGCACTGGCATCTTTTGATTATCAGGGATGCTGATATCATCTGGGACCTAATGAATGCAACGCATGAGCTCTACCACCGATCTACAACCCTTTGTAAGGTTTTGTTTTTATTTCAAAGATTTTATTTTAGAAAAGTATTTTTAAAAAACCAAACAAAAAAGAGCTAAAACCATATGAATCATTAAGGGAAGAAATGGACTCGTGGCCAGGATAAGGTCTGTAGAAAATGTGGCCTGCTTTTAGATTTAGCTTGTAAGAAACAATGATAATATAGGGAAGAGAGAATGAAAGACTTGAGCAATGAGCCTGAATGAAGAAATTGGAGGCATTTGTGTACACACAAATTCCATGTGCAACTTGGCATCGTTGCCACAAAGAAGAGTTTAATCAAAAGTCTCCAAGGAACCACCACAAAGGAAACCCTTGTGCTGCCAGCTTTGGTGTAGTGAAAGAAACACCTGCTATGTGCAACAAAAAGAAAGGCAGACAATAGGTAGAGGAGAAAAACCTGCAAGAAACAATGAGAACCGGGGCGGTCACTTTCTCTCTCCCCCTAAGGTGCAATCCACAACCTGCTTCACTTACTGGAGTATTTACATTGATTTGAATACATTACTTAGAAGTAAATCATTCCTGGCTTCTAGCAAATAAACATGAGGGAAAATAGAGTAGTTTAATATTTGTGGAGAAACCTTAGCGATACTGTAATGTGTTGGAATTTATTTATTTATTTATTTATTTATTATATTTATACCCCACCTTTGATACTGAGGTTTCAAACTCCAGTCTGGGGGCAGAAAACATTGCCACTCAGTGGTCCTGAAAGGCCAAAGAAGTTCTAATATCTTCTCACCTTTCACAATTTGGTGGGCCCATAGATAGATAGATAGATAGATAGATTACCCATATTTTCAAACATGGCTGCAGGGATTTTGAAAATGCAAGATGCAGCTCTGAAGATTAGAACCATATAAAAAAAAAAATCAAGCTTGGAATCTCAGGAGTGTATAGAGTAGCCTTGGTACAGCACAAAAGTTGTTCCAGAAATGTAACCTGATATAGCACCTGATGGGCTATGTAATGATCAACAATGGTTTAGGCCTGGGATGGGGGTCTGCATTGTCCCTTGTGACAATGAACCCACCAGGGGCTGCCTCTGCCAAAATTGCCCTCACTGCCAAATTTCCTGTGATGGCGTTAGCAACCCCCTCTTAATTTTAGAAGGAAATAAGACATTTGGGAAGTATGTACCTTGTTTATAAGCAGAACTGTACTGCTGGGAGGCTTCCAGAACCACAATTCTGCTTCCAGACAAGGCTCTCTCTCTCTCTCTCTCTCTCTCTGCCTTGTTTTCTCCCCAAAGCATCATTTTTCTTGCCGATGCAACACAGTCAGCCGTGGTGCAGGGGGCTGTGGGGGCAGGGCCCGCTGAAAAAATGCCCAGGGAGGCCACATGTGGCCCACAAACTGTGTTCTGCTGCCCAATCCTGGTTTAGACATAAAAGACAATTGTAAGGACATTGCAGATGGCGATGGGATACACACACAGCCATAGATTGTCTGTGATCACACAAATCATATCATTCATTTATTCCCCCCAAGCATAGAAGCTCTGGTGCTTATTAATAGGTGCCTTCATGTGATCCCAGAAAGTCCCTGCTGGGAGACCCACACAGTCCCACAGGCAGTCACACACGGTGGCTGTGTTGATTATCTGAGCCAGGACAAGGTTGATTTGGTTGTGTTGAAAAGGATGCATGGAAAGAAATACAATCCTTTTCAGACAACAATGAGATCGCTATTTCAAGCAGCCAATCCATTATAATTCTTTATTGTTACTATCACTGCAAAGTTTAAAGGATGTCAGACGCATCTGCCAAATGCACAATAAAACCCAACACATCTAAGAGGAAAAAGAAACCTGACTGTCACATTATTTCAATCAACCTCCACGTGGGCTTCAGATTGTACCTCCCTAACTGGTAATCCAGTTACATCTCATAAACAGAGCAGCAATGGGCACAACCCATCTTTAGAGGGATGATGTGTAAGGGGAAACCCACAATGATGCAGTCAACAGGGCAGATGACTCAGTAGGTGGTACCAATACATTTCCGGTGTGAGTCACTCTGCAGAATGTCTCCTAGCATCTTGGTTAGCGATGAGGTTTGAATGAGATGCCAAAACTGGTTGCCCAAACCAACAGCTGGAAGCTAAGGAAATAAGGCATTGTCTCTAGCAGGGATGGCCAACTTCTCTATTTCCAGGGGCCACTGATCAGCCAGCCAGCAGTACAGCATTAGAGAACCACAGGCAGGTTGACGGATCTTCCTGTTCCAGGCGTGCCACAAAGCCTTGCGGTCTATACCTTCATATCCCCCATGTTAAAGGAGAAACACAGGAAGTTGCCTTAGTCCAAGTCAGGCTATTTGTCCATCCAGCTCAGTGTTATCTGCTCTGACTGGCAGCAGCTCCCAGGGTCTTGGGCAGAGGCCTTTCACATCGCCTTCCACTTGATCCTTTTCAGGGGAGGCCGGTGACTCCTATTTTGGTGGGGCTCCTTTTCCGTTACAGGTTTTGCAGCTTTTATTTGGAGCTTCGTAGGAGCTATCCATGGCGCTCCATGGCGGTGAACCTATTTTGGGGATGGGGTTCAGCACCGTGGATAACTCCTATGAAGCTCCAAATAAGACCTGCAGAACCTGCGATGGAAAAGGAGTCCCACCAGAATAGGAATCACCGGCCTCCCCTGATCCTTTTAACTGGAGATGTCGCTGATTGAATAGGAGACGTTCTGCTTGCACAGCACATGCTTGGCCACACTGGGCGACACACTCCCATGATCTAGAGCAGGGTGGGCGGCCTTTTGGGACCCAAAGGCCATATGGGTGGAAGGTTGGAGGCTGCGCGCGCACACACACACACACACACACACACACACACACACACATTCCCCCCCCTCCAATCACCCACATCTCAGCAGACCGGGATGGGGAAGTTTAAACCTCCCCTTTCTACCCACTGAGATAGGACCCCTGTGCTGCAAGGTCAAAGCCCTTCCCACCCCAAAGATCCCTTCCAAGATGACTGCTACAACAACTGCCTTGGCAGCGCCAGGATCACTGGGGTGTGGAAGAGGTGTTAACCTCCCACCTCCCAGAGATCATGACTGAGATCGCTGTTTCCCTTCCATTAGCAGCAGGAAAACTGGGATCTTGGCAGTGTCAGGATTGCTACAGGGTAGGGAATCTAAAGCCTCTCCCACCCGCTAATGATCCCCTCCGAGATTTCTGTTTTCCCACCACTGTTTGCAGCAGGGAAACAGTAATCACAGCACTGCTGGCATCTCTGGAGGCTAAAGCTGGTCACCCAGGGGTCCCCTCTGGGATCACTGAGGAGGAGGCTAAAGCCTCTTCCAACGCCCAGTGATACCCTCTGAGAATGCTATTTCCCCACCACTATTAGGAGCAGGGAAACAGTGATCCCAGCTATATCAGGCTTGCTTGGAGGTGGGGAGAGGTAATAAAGCTTCTTTCCCCACCCCAATGCCATGGGGATAGCTGTCCTCGTGTTGCAAATAGTAGCACCAGAACAACAATCTTTTCCTGGCAGCTGATCAGCTGACTGCAAGGAAAAGTGGGCGGGGGCTCCCCACAGCTTGGTGGGCCTCCAAGAGAGCAGTGGAGGATCACACACAGCCTGAGGGCCACAAGGTGCCACCCCAGATCTTGAGGGATGAATTTTCAAAATTAAATCCACGGAGGGGGCGGCCGTGACCTGACAAAGGCCCTCCAGTGCTGTAGAAATCCCAGTAATTGTGGCTAAACCCATGACCGCTATAATGATGTTCTCCTTTACGGGAAATGCTGCGATGCAACACAGCGATTTGTCTGTTAAATTGAATCTTTGCCTCCAGATAGCGAGATAGATGGATGCAAAGTTTATTTTGAAACATCTCCTAGTGCCTCGTGAGCCTGACTGATGTGAGATGTTATTTTGAACATGCCAACGCATCTGAATGGCTCACAGTCCTTTTCTTTTCGGCGCACATTCCTTGATAAGTGGCAAAGCTCCCCACTTATCAGTCACTCAAAGTGACTGTGGCTGTCAGTTGTGTACAAAGCGCAATCAGTTTGGAAGCACAGACACCGGCATTTTTCTTCTCAGCTTGAAGCAAACACGTTTTGACTGCTAGTCATTCAATTTTAAAGCATCGTCAATTAGGGGCGGACGGAGATATAAAGAAAACACATCCTAAACACCTCCACCAGCCAGCAGTAAAAAAAAATTATTGTTATCTCGCCTGAATCATCTTCTTTTTTTCTATTTTTCTTTTTTCTTTTTTTTCTACCTTCCCTCAGCTAGAAGCCGCCTTTTTTGGCTGTCAAACAAAAGTGCTCATGACTCCACATTCTCCACATGGATGAGACGGTGATCATATGGTGCACTAATGTTCCCCTTAGTAGGTCAGTTCAATGGACAAGGATGCTTTTCTTTCTGCCTTCGGCATCCTTGGCTTCATGCTGCGCCTTTCCATATGTACAAGCACATAGTTGTAAAAAAAGGCATCCATGAAAACACCTCTCTCTCTCTCTCTCTCTCTCTCTCACACACACACACACACACACACACACACACAGTGTAATAGAAATACGAAAGCTGTTTCCTCGTGCTTATCTGCAGCCAATCACATCAACTACGTTGCGCAAGAAAGGATGGGTGGGAGAAGTAAATACTGTACTTTTTCATAAAATTACAGTGCTGGGAATTAAAAGGCAGTCTAGTTTAATCCCTTTGTCCCAAAGGTAGAATTAACCCTTGCCCTACACACACCAACTGAGCATGTGAACGTTGGGGCCAGAAACAAAGATTCCACACACCCCCAATGCACACACACACACACACACACACACACTGTGGAGGGGGAATCCATGAGCTATGAGTGCTATTGCACTCATGCCCTACTTGTGGGTTTCTCATAGGCCAGATATAGGCCTTTGGTCTGATTCAACATGGCTCTTCTTATGTTCTTAAGCTACTTGTAGAAAGAATGGAGACGCAAATGCCATGTTGGCAGTTGGGGACTGGGAGGGTGAGCTGGGAGTTCAGATTCCAGTTCTCACTTCCATGCATCACTGGTGTTGCTGGTTAGAGGAGGAGACTGCAGGTGGTTCAAGCGAGGAAACAAAGCCTACTGCTTGTGGAAATCAGGTGATCCCAGAGAGCCAATCATGGCCCATGGCTTCCTAGGAAACTCCACAGCATGATGACAAATGCTGATATTGATACATTCTTGAAGAACATTTATTTCTTTTGTTGTTTCACCTTTTGTTGCATATGTAAACTCAGAGCAGGCTCCATATAGTTCCCAGCTGGTCTCCCACCCAGGCAATACTTTTGGCCAAACCCATTTAGCATCGAAGCTAAAACTGTAGGCACTTTTGGTGCTATTTGCGAGACATTCTGGTGCTATTTGAGGCTGACATCTGAGGGAGTTTTGAAAAACAACAACAACCCACCCTCAAATGCACCCCCGCTTAAAATGTAAAAGACAGGAGGAAGTTTAGCCCCACTGCTCGATCGTGAAACAGTCCTACCACGCAAAATTCCAACCAAACTTTTGAAACTTCTGCAGTTCGGCCAAGCTCTAAATTAAAATACAAAACAGGGGAGGGATTTTTAACTCCCTTTTCTTATCATGCCCCCCCCCCCCCCAATGCAGGCCAGACTTTGGCCCCGTTTTGAATTCGTAATAAGAGTTCTATGCTCATAATAGAAAGGAAATGAGCTGCAGAGACACTCGTGAAAAACTATTGTTTAGTTTGTGTTGTTTGAGAAAAAGTTGCAAAGTCATGGGAAACTGTTTTGATGAGCTTCCTTCTTGGGCCTGTCTCAGTGCATCTGGTCTGACCATGTTTCCAAGTCCCATGTAAACAGGCGGTTGCTCCTGACATAGGGCAATAAATTGGGACACATCATCCTTTACTATACTGAAACCCCAGTGGGCAAGTCATGTAATGGTGGAGATTGCCTCCCATGAATCCATGAGATTTGAAGTATACGGATGAGCCAACTAAGGGCTGTTTCTGCTGATGTCTCAGTAGTTCTGGAGCTACGGCAGCATGGCTGGCCACTTTCCAGTCTGCTCCAGTAATATAAGAATCCTGAGCTCATGTGAGAGAAGAAGTCAACAACGTGGTTAATTCTGCTCCATTCTTAGCTCAGCCCTTGGGAGGGGCAACAACACAGTGACAACTAGTTGTGTTTTTACTAGTGCAAGCCTGAAATGTCACAATTGAGAAATCTCGGCCCAAATTGGTGGGGAGGAGGTGTTGAAGAAAAAGAGGGACTGAAACTGCCTCTCCTCTTTTACACTTTGGGGCCTGTAGAGCAAACTCACTGGTGTTCCTCCTTGGCTGGTGGCCATCTTATTTATTTTCCCAGAATGCCTGGGAAAATGTCAAACATTGTTATACAGTGCTGTTCTCAGGGTAATTCGTGGTGGTGGTGGGGAGATAATGCTCCCCCACTGGTAGCCACAATTTAAAAAAACTCAGCGGGACTTACTTGTGAATAGATTTATTTATTTGTATATGATTTAGTTATTTATTACATTTCTACACTGTCCAACAACTGAAGCTCTCTGTGTTGTTGTGCTTGGGGAGGGGAGGCATAAATCATACCGGATTTTAAAAAAAGAAGAATTATGATATTTCTAGTGAAATATATCAATGAAAGCTTTCCCCCTCCCTATGCAATAATTCATCCAGAATTACGGTGACTTTAGCAGGCTTTAGAGAAAATTGGCTCCGGTAACTGGAATCTTTTGTCATTGAACAAAATAAGTTGTATTTTTTACTGCTTCTTACATATTCAAATGCATGATGGGTTAATATCAGGCCTGCTCTTCTAGAATCACTTCCTTGCCATTTGGAAGCAATATTAAGAATGAGCAAGAATGGGCAGGTATAGAGAACCAGCTATCTCATCTGGTTTGTTTGTTTGTTTTTAAAAAAGAACAACTGATTCTGCACAGGGCTGCACTAAATCTTCACTTGTTTTGATTACTAGGTGAGAAGTAGTTGCTTTCAGGAGCAGAAATACCCCGTATTTTTCCGTGTATAAGACGCCCCCATGTATAAGGTGCCCCCCACTGGGCAGTTTCGCAACCGCGCGGTTCTTTCCTCGGCTTACTTCTGTGTATAAGACGACCCTCAATTTTTAGTCTAACAATTTTAGGAAAAAGTATAGTCTTATACATGGAAAAATACTGTATTTCCTGAAAATACCCTAAATTGGGTGAATGTTCACCTCATTGATCCTGATTTCTGCCATTGGTTCCCCAATTTACTGATGCTCCAGTGCCATTTTCTCTTGTTCCTTTTAGCGCATGGGCAATCCTAGCCAATCTAGGATCACAGCAGGAAGGTTCACATGACCCCCTGACCTGCGTTGAAAGATCTTGTGAGGGGGGTGTTGCATGGCTGTGTGGGCCAGCCCCATCCCTGCTGCTGTTGTGCACTGCGACCACACCGATGTTTGCAGCAGAAATCCTTCCCCACTATCCACATACTTGGTCATCTTGGGAAAGGGCTCTACACACATACTAATGTATGCAAATAGGGCTCCTCTGTGAAAGGGGTGGGAGGACTCTGGAACAGGTTGCCGATCATGTGGAGGAGCTCTATGTGGTACATCGGTCTAGAGCCCATTCCCACACCAGCTGAATGTGTGGATGGGGGGCGGCGGCGTGTGTATGGCATGTGGTAGTAGGGGGAGGCTGGACTAGGGCCCATGGCAACCCCCTCAGATGTTCTTTCAACATGTGGAGGGGCTCACCTGAAACCCCCCATAGTGAATGGGATGACATCAGAACACTATAGAGCAAATCAAATTTGGCTGCTTGACAATAGGACTAAGGCAAACTGAAGCCAATTGTGAGTGAGGGCAATACTAGCTTTTGTAGCAAATCATCAAAGGACTTTTTGACAGGGATGAAAATAACAGCAAGAAGCAGATCTCATTTTGATCCAGTCCTGTGTTGCCAAGGGGACCGTGGGTTTGTATTCCTCTAATACAGCCACCCCATACGCCTGCATGGAAAACTGCTAAGGGGGTTCCCCGAAAGCTCTTTGTGATATGTCATGTTGGGAGGTGCCTGAACTCACTCTCTAGATGCTGGCCTTCACCCACGCACATCACGTAACTTAGAACTGTGTTTATAGCAATTAATGAGAATTCCATAGGGTGGGGGAAAGTAATCTACTGTCACTGCAGGTTGGAAGCCAATGTGGCACCCCACCCATGTAGGAGACAGCAGACTGAGATACAGACATCTTTAGGTCCAACAGACCAGGCGCCATGGTGGTGAGTAAGATGACAGCTGAAGACTGCATCACAACCTGTTTGCATGGGTAGTTGTGTGGGTCTTTTAGAGGTGGCATCAGGGACCCCTCAAGTCCTTTGGTGGCATCATAGATTACAGAGGCTGCAGGAAAGCTGCTCCTCAAAGTCAACCCCACCCCCAATGATCAGGGGACTGGAAACTAAGCCCTATGAGGAGAGACTGAAAGAACTGGGCATGTTTAGCCTTCAGAAGAGAAGACTGAGGGGAGATATGATCGTACTCTTCCAGTACTTGAAGGGTTGTCACACAGAGGAGGGCCAGGATCTCTTCTCGATCATCCCAGATTGCAGGACACGGAATAATGGGCTCAAGTTACAGGAAGCCAGATTCCAGCTGAACATCAGGAAAAAAATCCTGACTGTTAGATGGAACCAACTACCTAGGGAGGTCGTGGGCTCTCCCACTCTGGAGGCATTCAAGGTGCAGCTGGACAGCCATTTGTCAGGGATGCTTTTTTGACTTGGATTCCTGCATTGAGCAAGGGGTTGGACTCGATGGCCTCATAGGCCCCTTCCAACTCTACTATTCTATGATTCTATGAAATATAACTGAGGTATACATTTCCTAGAAAGCAGGATCTAATTGCTCTGCTCTGCCTTGCTAGCAAGGCATAGGCTCAAGCTATCCATAGTAATTCAAGACACCAGAGGCACTAAAGCTAACCTAAAGATGCTAGAAGAGTTTGATCTTTACATTCCTACCCAAAATTACCTGATTCACACCTCTCAGACTTATCTGCAGATTGAAACTTAGCTACCCACCGGATTTCACACTTCTGAATGCTGATAGTCATGTCCCGGTAGGTCGAATTTATCAAAATGTGCAATTAAATACATATTTTGAGAGGGGTTTTAGAAATGCAGATTAATATGGAAATGGAATGGAATTATGGGTAAAAAATACCAAAGTGACATGCCAGAGTTGCCCATTCCCAGCTAAACAGAATGATGTGCCCTATATATATATGGACATAAACAAGTTTGATTTTTACACACACACACACACACACACACACACCACAAATCAACATTAGTATGGAACATGATATTTAATGCTAAACCAATGATAACATAAAAAAGAAAGAACATAAATAGTCAAAATACTTGTTGATAGAATAATGGTTAAGCCAGGTTTGGGAAGTTGTAATGATTGTTAAAAAGGACTCACTACATAAAATTAAGGAAAAGTGCTACTTGTCTAAGTTTCTGTATAGCCTCTGTTTGTTCTGTTCTGGAATACAAGGTATGCTGCTGCCAACTTTGGCCCAGAAATTATATTGGCTGTGGACTGATTTGCCTAACTGTAAAACTACTTTCTCTCTGTGAAAAATATGGTAATATGAACCCGTTATTTTAAAAGGGGTCCCCCCTGCTCCCCCCCCCACAAAATAGGAAAAGTTTATTTTCACAAAACATTATCAGAAAGGTGAAGAGGAAAGCAACATTGATAATATCTGCTACTGGTTCAGCCCAAGAACATATCAGATCTACAGGATTTGTTCCAATCCAGTTAGGAGCATGTACTAACTAGAAGAGGAATCATGCAAATAATGCTGATCTACTGTTCGGAAAAGGAAGCCGACAGCTGAATTAAGACCCCACTGCTATCCGATCTCCACTGAATAGTGCTATTGCTGATTGCCTGACTATGGCTATGCATGGAGAGCCCTAGCAGCTGCGTGTACATGCTGTTAGATCACTGCCCTTGTGTCTAATCATCAGACAGCAGTGTCATTCCGTTTTGTAGACATACTTTATTCTAACATGCAAACTTCTACATAAACAGGCAAACTTCCACTCCTGTACAAAATGCGGTGCTTAAAATTAACTAACACAGTTTACAGATATACATCTTCTAGATCCCTCTGCATGATTTCTTGCATTTTCTTTTTGTTAAAAACAAAACACTTTTACAAAAGGCTGCTGAGGAAAACTTTTTAAACCGATACTTCCATCCTTTTTCTACTACATAAAAGGCAGAATACTAACAGGAATTTCTAACCAAAAAAGGTGGGAATTAATTCATTCTTATAATCTTAGAAGTGCATGGAGGCTGGAGTTGTAAGTGATAGGCTCACCTCTGGCTAGGAACACATTTTATGAAAGCAACCTATGATTCTCAGGATGCCATCTCTGCAACAGATACTAGATTTCATTCCAAACAATGGGTTGATCCAGACGGTGACTGGGTTCAGAGAACACGATAAGCCACACTCAAGGGTTGAGTATGGGTTGTCATTGAACCACGGAGGGTTGTTGTTGAAACATGGGTTATCGTGTTGTCTGAACCCAGCCAACATAACAAACCATGGTGAACAACCCACATTTCACAACCCAACAACAAACCATGGGTTCTATTCATGGGTTGTTCGTGGTTAACAAATCATGGCCTGTTGGCACAGCTGGGTTCAGACAACACAATAACCCATGTTTCAGCAACAACCCAAGGTTCAACGACAACCCACACTCAACCCATAGTCAACTGAGTGTGGGTTATAATGTTCTGCTCCCAGTCAGTGAGTTTTGTGTAGACCATGGGCTGTCTTGTATTGAAGGCAATGGGGTGGATACAGACTTAAGTCATGACTAACTTCAGAGCAATTGATTTCAATGGGTCTACAATAATTATGACTAAGTCTGGATCCAACTCAGTAGAAACTGGCACACCAAGACATACATCTACAACAGTAGCTTTGAAATTGATGTCAATCTAAGTATACTAAGACACATTTGTCTGTCTATTAATGGGCACAATTCATTGAATTGGAGGTGTTGGAAAAGGCATGAAGAAAGAGGGAAATAATTAAAATAATGGTTAGATTCACACTCTCTGACCTGGATCTGTTGCTGAAGAAGGTTGATTTTGTGTTGCTGCTGCAGGAGCTGCTGCTGCTGTCTTGCGATCTGTGGGGTCAATATCCAAACACCATAATTTAACAGGGGTTTAATGACACAGATCCTCCTCTTAAAACTGGGAAAAGAGGGAAGTGAAGGGCGAGAGTGTTCAGGAAACATGGGCCAAGCAAGCAGTGAAATTTTTTCACAAATGGCCTAAGAACAGGTGAGGATCTGCAGTGTTGGTGCAAGGACTGGGGGAAGTGGCAATGGAGGTAAAAAGGAATGAAGACAATGTGGGCCAAGAAGGAGAGACTGAACTTCACATATTTAGTTGAAATAACAGGCCAAAATGTTGCCTTGAACTCACCTGAGCCAAATTATGCAGTGTTTAAATTTGGTGTGGGTGCAGGAAGCCAGGTCACCTTCCCTTTTGTCATGCCCACTTTAACTACTGTTTTTAGAAGACTATATGAGGAGCACAATTTGACTAATGTTGAGGGGGAGAAGTCAGGGGATGGGGCTTGTGGATTTCCCTCTACCATTTCCCCCATAATTTGAGCAGTCCAATTATATGAAACCCTTGAAATTAGACATACCTTGCTCCTCCTTCTCACTAAAAATAATATATGCTTCTATGTCAGTGTTCTATGTATTTCATTCAACGTTTCGTACCCCACCCCTCACCCGCATCCACCCACAAAAAAAAGTTCTGGGATTAGACCCTGAAATATTTCACGCCTCCTAAAATAAGTCTACGTTAACGGAGTGTTAATATCCCACTCCCAAATTAAAGAGCGGGACTAGATTAAAAGCCGCTTTTAATAATCGCTCACCTGTTCTTGTTGCTGCTTGGCCAGCTCCATTTGCTGGCGTTGCTTCTCGATTTGTGAGGCCGCCAGTTTCTTCTGCTCATCATGAGCGGCTAGCAGCTGCTCCCGCAAACTGGTCAGCTGATTGATCATGCCCATAAGCTGCCTCTCTTTCTCAGCTAGGCTCTCTGGAGTCCCTGAGCATCATACGGTGACAAAAGGTACAGGGAGAAAGGAGAGAGAGAGAGATGAAAAATGAGAACTGGGTACAGTGCCAATTGAACAGTCCCTGTAAAGCTGAGGAAATATGATGATGATGATGATGATGATGATGATGATGATGATGATGATGATGCATATTGCAGTACTGTGCCCTAAAACAATCTTAATTATTTACTTACTTACTAAAAGATGTTTTTTCTCCCATGTTTGCTGAATATCCAAGGATTCTGATCTAGAGATATATGCGCACAGGAATGGGCTCCCCCATGATGCACAGAGCACATATCTGCCAGAATCAGGCCACTCAGCAGCATGTCTATGCTACTCTGACAGTGCTGATCATCTGGTTGGGATTGATGGGGCCCTGAGGACAGGGCTGGCTCCTTGGGTTTGAGGGGAGGAGGGTTCAGAAAGCTGCTTTCTTCTGGTGCCACCCCACTTGGCCTTGGCATGGTGGTGCAAAGGGACAAGAGGGGCCCCAATCCCACTGGTGCCAAAAGAAAGGACAGGTATTGGCAACTGTTGCTGTGTGGTGGCAGGCCCAGGGGTCAGCACTGCGCTTTCCCAGGACACTGGGAGCTGAGCTGTTGCCCAAAGATGCCGACCCCCAATAACAGTCCTCCTTGAGGACAAGCCTTTCCATTCCCCCTCCATGTTCTTGGACGTTCAGAGTTGATCTGTATTTTATGCTCTCTATGAGGATCAGAATACCTGGGGTGAATCCTCCCCTTCCGACCATATGAGTTGGGGGCAATACGTACTGTATTGTCTGAGCGTGGAAAGCTAAGCAGGGTCAAGCCTGGTTATTACTTGGATGGAAGACCCCTCCTCTACTTTCCTGCATTGAGCAGGGGGTTGGATTCGATAGCCTTGTAGGCTCCTTCCAACTCTATGAGCTATGAAATCTATGAAAACCCCAGCCCATAGACATGGATCATGGATAGGGAAAATCAGTATGAGCTTCATGCAGTAAGATGCCTTAAACAACATGGCTGGAGGATGGGAAACTCATCTCAGGGACATATGGGCAAATGTAACATATAAACCAGCTTTCATTTCAGTAGGGCTTAAGAACATAAGAAGAACAAGATGGTTCAGACCAAGGGTCCATCTAGTCCAGCATTCTGTTCACACAGTGGCCAACCAGCTGCCCATGGGATCCCACAAGCAGGGCATGAGTGCAACAGCACTCTCCCACCCATGTTCCCCAGCAAATGGTGTACATAGGCATACTGCCTCTGATACTGGAAGTAGCATATAGCCATCAGGACTAGTAGCCATTGATAGCCTTCTCCTCCATGAATTGGTCCAATCCCTTGTTAAAGCTGTCCAAATTGGTGGCCATCACTACATCTTGTGGAGGTGAATTCCATAGTTTAACTAAGCACTGTGTGAAGAAGTACTTCCTTTTATCTGTCCTGAATCTCCCACCAATCAGCTTCATAGGATGACTCCATTCAGTTCTAGTATTATGAGGGAGAAAAACGCCTCCCTGTCCACTTTCTCCACACTACGCATAATTTTGTATACCTCTACCATGTCTCCCCTTACTCACCATTTTTCTAAGCTAAACAATCCCAGCCACTGTAACCTTTCCTCATAGGGGAGTTGGCAATATTTCAGGGAAAAGTAGTGAAAACTTCCACAGGAATAGTGTATCATTAAAGCAGCTGTTTGGATCCTGTCATCCTGGCAACTGAAGGACTGCCTTCACCCATATGAACTTGCTTGAGCCCTTCTATCGGCTTCAGAGGGAAGTGGCTTCTTGGTCCACTTCCATTGGCCATATGACTGGCAGGTACCAGGGACTTTTTGATGGTGACTCCACTGTTACAGGATTTCTTCCCAGAGAGATCCAACAGGTCACTTTTTCTTCTGGCCGTTCTCTGCCCATTGTCAAGGCATTTTTTTATTTAGATAGGAGTTTAACTTCTTCTTTTCTCTCCTTGCCTTTTTTTTCCCTCTCTCTTGCTGCCTTCAAGTATCGTTTTCAGTGACTGCAGCACTGTTGTTTTAATTAATGTGCTCTGAACCATTTCTGCTTTTGATTAGTTGTACTCTGCTTTAACTACGTAGAGCATGTAGAAAAGCAGTCTATAATGATATCAAATAAATAACGAAGGGTGCAATCCCATGCCTGTTTAAACAGAAAAAAAAGACCTACAACTCCCAGCATCCCCCAGCCTGCATGGCTGGTTGGGGCAATGCTGGGAGTTGTAGGACTTTTTTTCTGTCTAAACATGCATCGAATTGCACCCTAAATCTTAAAATAGTGTGCATTTAGGATAGACCAAGAACACGAAACTCCACTCCTAACTGAGCAACGTCCTTCTGCCAACATCCACTGGGTCCTCCAAGTTGAAAAAAGAAAAGAAAAGAAAAAACAAAACCTGGCTGACAGTTTATATAGTCAACTATTAGTCAGGCATGGGAAAGATCTATGGGTAATAATAGCTCCTTTAATCATCATTTCTTGCCAGGATGGGAGAGTTCCCTATAATATATTTGTTAAAGCTTTTCTAGGTTGGAATTCAGTGCCTCTTCACACAGCAAGGTGTCTCTTGCTATCCTGGGAACAAATTCTCTACAGCAGTGTTCTCCAACCTTGGGTCCTCAGATGTTTTTTTGGCCTACAACTCCCAGCATGCCCCAGCCAGCTGGCTGGGGCATGCTGGGAGTTGTAGGCCAAAAAACATCTGGGGACCCAAGGTTGGAGAACACTGCTCTACAGTATAATTGGTGCCACTGTCATGCAGTAGGTCTCGCTGTCATGTGTACACACATGCCATGCAACATTTGGCCTAGACGTCTTTTGCTAATTTCTGCCCTCTTCTTTGCAGTGGCATCTTTCTGATGCTGCTCTCATTGGTTGTTGGCCTTTCAAATGCAACCTGGTCAGCCAGGTATGAGGGCAGAGGCAGAGGCTGGATGTGTCTGCATTTGAACAGACACAGGGGAGTGCCCCCATACCGCCCTTATACAAATCCATGGTGCAACCACACTTTGAATACTGTGTACAGTACCAGTCACTGAGCCTAAAAAAGTATACTGTAGAGTGGGGAAAAGTGCAGAGACGGGCAACTAAAATGATCAAGGGGCTGGAGCAACTCCCCTACAAGGAAAGGTCACAATATCTGGGATTGTTTAGCTTAGAAAAAAGGCGAGTAAGGGGAGACACGATACAGGTGTACAAAATTATGCATGGTGTGGAAAAAGTGGACAGGGAGACATTTTTCTCCCTCTCTCGTAATACTAGAACTGAATGGAGTCATCCCATGAAGCTGATTGGTGGGAAGCTCAGGACAGATAAAAGGAAATACTTTTTCACACAGCACATAGTTAAACTATGGAATTCACTACCACAAGATGTAGTGATGGCCACCAATTTGGAGGGCTTTAACAAGGGATTGGACCAATTCATGGAGGAGAAGGCTATCAATGGCTACTAGTCCTGATGGCTATATACTAACTCCAGCATCAGAGGCAATCCTTCCTGTCCCAGAAAACCTCCTGATTAAACTAGGGGGATAAAGCTAATTGGCATCTCCTTTCCCCCTATGTACACCAGTTGCTGAGGAACATAGGCTGTTGCAATCATGTCCTGCTTGTAGGCTTCCCGTGGGCAGTTGGTCGGCCACTGTGTGAACAGAATGCTGGAACAGATGGACCCTTGGCCTGATCCTGCTTGGCTTTTCTTATGTTCCCCATATTTCCTATGCTATCCATAAAATATACAAAATAGTAACATGGTACCTCCCATTGCAAAACACTGTCATTGCAAAAAAAATGGTGATGGAACAAGTAATTCCACCTCTCTCCTAAGTTTTAAAAAAAGAAGAAAAAAAAATTGTTGGCAAAACTTTCTTGTTACAGAAACAGGAATAGTCCAATCAATGGAAAAGCAGGGCAGGATGTTTATGGGGAACTGCAAGAGAAATGAGCAAATGATTACCCACAGTTCGCTGCATAAAAGAAGGCAATAGTCTACGGGACACACACCAACTGCACATACAGTATATAAGGCTGGCTTGCTAGCATGTGATATATGTGGATCTGTCTTTGGCTTTAGAAACTTCAACTGCTTCAAAAATACAGTGGCTAGAGCATATTTCATCACTGTTTAAAGATTTCCTCTGGCTTCTAGTTTACTTCCAGGCACAATGCAAAGTGTTGGTTCATCATGGCACAGAAAGCAGTAAGTGGTCTGGGACCAAGAAACTTTAAGGGCCACCTCCTCCCATATGAACCTGTCTAACAACTGAGATCATCAGTGGAGAAGCCCTTCTCCAGGTGCCCCCACCCCTGTCTAGGGATGGGCCTTTCCCATGCTGGAGCCCCAATTATGCAACTGACTGCTGATGGACATTCTCCTGGTGCCCTCTTTGGTAACTTGTAGGGCCAAAACAGCCATTGCTTTAAATGTGTGTCTAGCAGCTCTTCATTTTTGCTCTAGAGCAGGCATAGTACCGCAGATATGGATTGGGACTCTAGAATGGAGGGGGGCGGGCTTTTAAAATCTGGATCAGGCCACCTGTGCCTGCTCTAGAGTAAAAAATGAAAAGAAGACAAAGCTGCTAGACACAGATCTAGGGCACAGTCCTATGCCAGTTTAGACAGAAAAATCGCCTACAATTCCCAGCATGCCCCAGCCAGCCATGCTGGCTGGGACATATTGGGAGTTGTTATAGGGCTTTTTTTCTGCCTAAACTGGCACAGGATCACACCTCCAATGGCTGTTTTGGCCCTTAGTCGCCAGGCAAAGTGTGTCCATTTCACCTGACCTTTTGGTGGTGGATAATTTGTTTTGGTGGTGGCAGGTTTTCAGTGCTGTTTCCCTTGCAGTTTCATTGGCTCATTGCTTTCAACTGCCCCTGGTTATTGAGTATTCCCATTTGAACTTTTCTGGGCCTGCTGTTGATCTAGCTTTCTTTCTTTTTAAGTGATTGTTTTATGATTGTTTTATTTCAATCTAGGGCTGGGGGACCTCTCTCAGCCTGAGGGCTGAATTCAGCTCCAGAGGAGCTCTCAGGGGCCTCATTCCAACAGTGGGTGGAGTCAAAGGCAAAAGGGGTGTGGCCAAAAAGAAAAGAAAAGAAAAGAAAAACCAACATATTGTAGCTCTTACTGCCAGTATTTAAGCTTTAGGAGAGGCATTTCAACCTTTTAGAATGGGAGAAATTGCACAAAAGTGAGGAAACCACCCAAAAAAGATCAGTGGTTGGGAGAAAGGGGACATTTGGGGAACCTTGTAGGGCCGGATTGGGACCTGAGGTGGGCTGGATTTGGCCACCAGGGCTGAGGTTCCTCACTGCTGTTATAGTCCATGTAAGCTGCCCTGAATATCTCAGCCAACAAGGAAGGTGGGGTTTAATTTCTTAAAAACAAAAGAAGCAAATGCATCAAACTTGCACATGTCTATAATTTCACCCCATGAAAAGGTGCTGCAGAGCTACCATCCATCAAGTATTCCCACAGCATGACAAATGCTGACACACAGAAATCACAGAATTTCCCACATGGAAGCCACTTCTGTGTCAGAAATTCATCTCGGCATCTACAAACGGCCCCCATGATGTCTCACTTTGGTGAAACCCGCTAGAAATGTGATCAGTTCAATGAAACAATAGCACTTCTTCTTTTTTTACATTTCTGCCAAGCTTTGCTTGTGTGAGAGAACAGTAACGTATGGTAAAATATTAAGAGTTAGAGAGGAAAGCCTTCTAATTTACAGTTTTCACTTCAAACACCATCAAAGACCAAGGCATTTTTGCAATACTGTGTTTGCCACCTGGACATGCAATTTGCAGAAGTGTCTGTTACAACAAGTATTCACATCCAAAGAGTTGTTTCAGAAAAAAAAGGAATTAGCAGTTTCCCGCCCCGCAAAAAGGTACAGAGACAATTCTCCTAAAGGGCAATTCCTCAGTTGCAAGATCAGCTAGACAGAAGCATTTTACACCATTGGTTATCATGTAATAAAAAGTGTTTGATTTTATATAAGTGCTTGGGCAAGCAGATAAGTAACACTATATAGAATGTCTCTATTTGCAGAGCAAGGAAATGTAGAATTCAAGCCATATGTCAAGATAACAATTTCTGATAGACCCAAGGCAATTCACTTTGCAGTTTTGCAGGAGAGGTTTCCCCTGAAACAATCAACCAATTCCTTTCTTAGCATGTAATAGCTGTGTGTTCTTGGAGCATTATGCATACATCACAATATCTGCTCAGAATTGGCGTTTCAACTGTGTGATCTGGAATCAATTTTGACCCTGTGAAAATATTTGTACGTAGTCTCCTTAATCTATCTGGAACATTAATGAGAAAAGACAAGATATTCTGTGGGGCGGGGTGGGGGGAATGAAATCACAAAATTAGTTTTGGGGAATATATCTTGGTCCCAAGAGGGTGGGGGATGCACAACATTAATGTTGTTTTTGTTATTGTTTTATTATTATTTGCAATTATTGTAATTAATTTGTTTTGGAAAAACTTCAATATAAATAATTTTTTTTTTAAGAAATCACAAAATTAGTTTAGTTAGAGTGGAGCTAAAATAGAATAATAATCATTCCTGCTAATAGCAAACAAGGGTGGTTGAGTGCCTATTAATTTGGAAGCAAAATGGGGCCACCTTAACAAAAAAAAAAAGATAGTGGTTTCTACTTACCCTTGGTATACAGAGGTATATCAGTTTCTGCTCCTGAAAATACCCAGCTTGTAATTTGGGGGGAGGGCTGTAGCTCATGGCTTGCTCGCAGAAGGTCCCAGGTTCAATCCCCGGCATCTCCAGGTAGGGCTGGAAAGGATCCCTCCCTGAAACCCCAGAGAGCTACTGCTAGTCACTGCAGATGATACCAGCAGAAGCCGGTGCCTCCAATGTCAGTGGGGCGGTGTATCCACTCCGGGGTTTAGGTGGAACTTTCAAGGAGCTATCCATGGTGCTGAACCCTATCCTCGAAATAGGTAGGCACCATGGATCGCTCCCTAAAAGTTCAAATTACAACCTGGAGTGGTTTACACTGACATTGGATAATATTGGACATTCCGCTGGATAATATAATGCTGACCTAAATAGACCAATGGTCTAACAGTACATAAGGCAGCTTCCTTTGTTCCTCATAAACAAAACAAAAAAAAGTAAACCCTGTGACTTTGTCCTTGCGCCATCTGATCACTCTGGGCACTAGAGAATGAATTCAACACCTTCTTCTAGATGAGAAAAGCATCGGGAGGGGAGACTCCACCACCCAGTGCTCACAGAGGGCAGGGATCACAGCAGCTCACACAGGGCCCAATTCTAACCTCCCTTCGCCAACTTCTCTCTTCAGAGCGCACCGCAGCTCGGCCACTCAAACACAGCCCCCCCTTCATCTTACCATCAGCAGCCTGCTGAGGGGCTCTTTCACAGGCACCCACTCTCCTGCTTCCACTGAGAGCAGCCTGAGCTCTGGGACCCTGCAGGGGGGGGGTGAGTTGCTGGATACTGATGGGAAAGTGCATACTTGATGGGGGGCGGGCGGGTTCCAGCTGTGTAGAAAAATAGTTTGTAGATTAAAAGAGCTGGGGGGTGGGGAGAAGGGCTGACAAGGACTGAGGTTTCTCTTTGCATTCTATGAGACACAGAATGTTGAAAGCGGAGGAGCATCGGCTGCGGGGAGAGTAAAGGAGGGGTATAATTGGTCTCCCCAAGCTCCTAACAGCTTATAGTATCCAGTGGGGGCCAGGTCCGGTGCTACCCTTAGGCCAACTAGGCAGCTGCCTAGGGCGCAGGGCTAAAGGGGGCGCCAGAAATAGGGAGGGAGGGCTCAAGTGGGAAGGGGGGGCACTAAATATCTGATCTTGCCTAGGGCACCAAACTGCACCAAACTGCCTTGCACCAGCCCTGGTGAGGGCTTAGGCCTAGTGGGATACACCGCATGAAGTTAATAACCGCCCCCTTCCCTTCTCTATCGGGAGGTTTCAAGAGAGGGGGAAAGGTAAAAGGCACATTTTCCTTGGCACATTTTCCACCCCACCCCACAAGTGTATATAGCTGGGGTGGGCAACCTGCACCCCCCCAATCTAGTTTAAAAAAAAAAAAAAACCACACCTCTGAAAGTGATCAGTTCAATCAGACCTCTGGAATGAGCAATCTTCCCATCTTCTGGCAGACTGATGGGTAGGGAGGAAGGGTGGGGGAAGACGAGGGGGGGAAGCGGTGGCAATACGAGAGAGAGGGGGGGGATGTCCACTTTTGGCTCTGGCCTCACCCACCTCTGGCTTGCAACCCTCAACAGATTACGCCGGAGGCAATGTGACTCTAAGACTGGGTTCAGACAACACAATAACCCACACTCAAGAGTTGAGTATGGGTTGAGTGTGGGTTGTTGCTGAACTGTGGATTATTGTGTTGTCTGAACCCAGCTGCGCTAACAAGCCATGGCTTGTGAACCACGAACAACCCATAAAGAGAACCCCTGGTTTGTTGGTGGGTTGTGAACTGTGGGGTTGTTCACCATGGTTTGTTATCTCAGCTGGATCCAGAGAACATGATGACCCATGTTTCAACGTCAACCCATGGTTCAACAATAACCCACACTCAACCCTTGGGTGTCGGTCATTGTGTTGTCTGAACCCAGTCTAAATAGAGTGTCGGTTATTGTGTTGTCTGAACCCAGTCTAAGTATCATTTCCAGCTAAAGAAAGGATTGACAGAGCCTCTTCCTGTGGCTGTGAGCCCCGCCCCCTATGCTGCCCAGCACCCTTCCCCCTTCCCCAACAGAATGTTTGTTTTTTTGTTGCAGAAAGGGTAACACAGGAGTGGATAGCAGCACGTGTGGGGTGCAAACCCCATTTCCAGTTGGGCTCAGCTGGAAGGGAGCTGGACCCAGCTTGAAATGGGGCTGGATATTTCAAGTGTGGGAGGGTCTACTTTCAGGTTTCCCCCACTTGAAGCCTCACACCATCTCCGGTGGGCATGGTCCCTGCTCATAGGCCTACAACCTAAAGAAAGTAAAAGGTGAGCAAACAGATACTTGTACTCAGGTTGTACTGAGGGAGATCAGAGGGGGAAGCAGGGTCATTCCACCAGCCCTGTTGAAAGGTTACTTAATTTTTCCTCTTCCCTCCCCATTCCTTTTTCCTTGTGTGTCATGTCTTTTTAGATAGTAAGCCTGTGGGCAGGGACTGTCTTGTTTTACTGATTATACCAGTAAAGTGTGGTGTTGTGGTTAGAGTGCTGGACTGGGACCTGGGAGATTTGGGTTCTAGTCCCCACTGGGCCATGAAGCTCACTGGGTGACTTTGGGAGAGTCACTAACTCTCAGTCTAACCTACCTCACAGGGTTGTTGTGTGGATACAAATGGGGAGGAGGACTATGTAAGCCGCCTTGGGTTCCTTACAGGGAAAAAGGCAGGATATAAATATAATCAATCAAATAAGCATTTGCCTGATTTCAATATGTAGCTTAGTGGGACTTTTTGTTTTCATTGTAGATTTTTATTTCAATTCCATCATTGTTTTAAGCCAGTTTAGTACATCACCGTGGAAATTGTTAATGAAGAATAAGTATAGAATAAGAATAAGAATAATATACAAAAGTAACTCCTAGAGCCCCTTTGGCTGAGGAATGGGATAAAAATACTTTATACAAATATTTATTTATTTCATTTATTTATTATATTTATACCCCGCCTTTTTCCAGCAAGGAACCCAAGGCGGCTTACATAATCCTCCTCCTCCTCTCCTGTGAGGTAGGTTAGGCTGAGAGTCAGTGACCGGCCCAAAGTACACCCAGTGAGTTTCATGGCCGAGCGGGGACTAGAACCCAGATCTCCCAAGTCCCAGTCCAACACTCTCACCACTACGCCACACTGGCTCTCTAAATACATAAATAATTCCTATTTGGGGGGCATTTTTCAGATGTATCAGAAAAATCAAGTCCATCGCTTTGCTATCATGCAATTTGCAGAAAGGGGGTGGCTTGTCTGAGCGTGGAAAGCTAAGCAGGGTCAGGCCTGGTTATTACTTGGATGGGAGACCCCCTCCTCTAGTTTCCTGCATTGAGCAGGGTGTTGGACTCGATAGCCTTGTAGGCTCCTTCAAACTCTATGATCTATGAAATCTATGAAATCTATGAAGATGTATATCAAAGTTTGAAAGAGAGAAGAAGGCACTCAAATGGTATATAGGCATATACACACACACACACACACACACACACACACCATCCAGTATAACTACCAAAATTAGACTGTAATTTTAACAGAAACAAGAAGGAAATGTTCAGGCTTAATGTATTTGCAGCCAGCCCTGTGACTGGCAGGTTGTCACAGAATGAAATGCCCGAGTCTGATCATGTTGCCAACAGAAGAAAACTGAGATTTGCTGCTTTTCTTTCCCTCTTGTCTCAAGGCTGAAGAAGAAGTCGGAGACAGCCTTGATGAGCTCAAATATAATGCCTTCGAACATACCCCTCAAGTTACTCTAATTGACGGGGACGTCCCTGGTTTGAACCTAAGCTTTTAAGCTGTCCCTCCATCCCACATTATCCTTGCAATACCCCCTGATTTTTCACCACAGGTTCCTTTTCTTCTGCATGAGCCAGCAACAGCTCTTCAGGACTCCACAGAGGGAGAAGCCCTCAGTTCAGATCTGGTATCTGTCATGAACGTACTAGGTCAGCAGTTCTCAATCTTTCTGTTCCACTTGAAAACTTGCTGGGGGTTTTCTTGTCAAACCACTTAATAAACTTTTTTTTGTTATAGAAATCAAAGCATACAGCATCCCCCCCCCTTCAATGCCAGCATCATCATCAAAACTAGTGCCATATTATGAAAACCATGGCCCTAGACTAGGGCATTGTTAGCCTGTTCAATTTTTTAGGGATGTCTGCGAATCTCGATCCGGGAGGAAGCGGGGGCGAACTCGCCCCTGCTTGACACCCCCCCCCGAGCCCCACGGCACTTACCTTCTCCCCAGCTCAGCACATCTCCCCAGAGAGGAGCAGGGGAGAGGTACTTCTGGGTCCCCGGCACTGCGGTTTTAGCGTAAATACCATAGAAAACCACCTTAAAATGGCCACACGGCCATTTTAAGGTGGTTTTCTATGGTATTTATGCTAAAACCACAGCAGCTGGGAACCCGGAAGTGATGCGATGGGACTCCGGCACTGCTTTTTTCAGGTAAATATCATAGAAAACCGCGTGGCCATTTTAAGGTGGTTTTCTATGATATTTACCTGAAAAAAGCTGCACCAGGGTCCCGTCGCGTGAGTTCCTGGCACAGCGCCAGGACCCGTCGTGTCACTTCCAGGTCCCCGGTGTGTCCGAAGGGAGCCTCAGTGTCGCCGTGAAAAGACTCAAGTGGCGGGGGTGCTCGCTGAGCACAAGGCGAGCACCCCTTAAGGTACGCGTACATCGCTAGCAATAATCTGTTCCTGGCCAAAGCAGATTTGATCTCCATCATCAGAAAAAAGAAGTCAAGTACAGATATTCTCAATGGTTCCACAACCTTTCTACAGACCAACTGAACAGAGCTCACAGACTATCAATGATCTACAGATCAGAGTTTGAGAACCAGCAATGTGATGTGGCTGCAAAAAAGGCAAATGCTAATTTGGGCTGCATTAATAGAAGTATAGCTTCCAAATCACGGAAAATACTAGTTCCCCTCTACTCAGCACTGGTTAGGCCTCATCTTGACTACTGTGTCCAGTTCCGGGCACCACACTTTAAGAAGGATGCAGACAAACTGGAAAGGGTTCAGAGGAGGGCAACAAAGATGATCAGGGGACTGGAAACAAAGCCCTATGAGGAGAGACTAAAAGAACTGGGCATGTTTAGCCTTCAGAAGAGAAGACTGAGGGGAGATATGATAGCACTCTTCCAGTACTTGAAGGGTTGTCACACAGAGGAGGGCCAGGATTTCTTCTCGATCATCCCAGATTGCAGGACACAGAATAATGGGCTCAAGTTACAGGAACCCAGATTCCGCCTGGACATCAGGAAAATTTTCTTTACTGTTAGAGCAATACGCCAATGGAACCAACAACCTAGGGAGGTGGTGGGCTCTCCCACACTGGAGGCATTCAAAGTGCAGCAGGACAGCCATCTGTCAGGGATGCTTTGACTTGGATTCCTGCATTGAGCAGGGAGTTGGACTTGATGGCCTTATAGGCCCCTTCCAACTCTACTATTCTATGATTCTATGCTTGCTAGTCTAGGAGAAACCATTATTCTCTCAACCTCATCACACTGCTCCTGATCCTACAATATGGGCCCTGTTCCTACTCGAATGACTGCCTTCCCCAATACCGACCATCAGTGGACTTAAGTTCAGCTGAGGAAGCTTTGCTTGTTGTGTCCTTGAGGAATGTGGCCCGTGGGTCTACCTCATATGGCAGGGCCTTTCTAGTGGTGGCACCCCAGCCGTGGAATCCTCTTGCAGTACAGATTTGGCTGTCCCACACACTGTTGTTATTTAGGCACCAGTTAAAGACGTATTTATGTGTGCAGGCTTTGTGAGAGTTGGCAAACACTCTCTCTCTCTCTCCCCCTTTTTTTTTTTTTTGAGTGACTGTGTTGATGAGTTTTGGTTTTTTGTATTTTATTACATATTTATGATTTTAGAGTCATGATTTTAATGTTGTTTATGTGGTGTGCTGTGTCGTATATAGGTTGCAAGTCACCTCGGGCTTTTTGTGGGGAAGAACGGGATATAAACCAAATATTATAATAGTGCAGAATTATATTAAAATAATATATTAAATATTATAACAGCGCACAATTAACTTACAGGGTTGTTCTAAGAATTAACGAAGCAATATTTGTGAAATGCCTTAAACAATCTTAAGTGTTATATAAATTTTTAACTGTTATTAGTATTAGAGAGATCATAAACTAAACCCCTTCAGGCAACTCATGATATCTTGTTCTAGGACCACTTCAAAAACATGTCGCATTTCTAGGGTGGCTGTGTGTCCCAGTTTACAGAGTATAGTATTCTACTGGAAGGTGTCCTCTCTTTGAGGAACTCTCCAGTCCATGTCTGGTTTAAAGATAAAGAGCTGTATAAAGGGAAAGCAAGGGCCTTGAAATTCCCTGTCAGCAGGTAGCACATGGACACCAGTGTTACGCTCTTCTCCACTATGGTGACACATGCACTGCATTTCTATTAAAGTGATAAAAATTATTTCTAAATTTTCATGTACACATATAAATTAGCATGTGCTAATTCCATGCAAATCTGTGCTCTCTTTTTTTGGTAGGTACATTTTCTCTTTTGGGGGCAATGCATAAGTGACCACCTTACCCATTTCAGAGTATCCCTGTTTGACATAACAGCCGTAGGGATGTGCTGACGCTGGGAGGTCCAGCTCATTTGAGCTTGGCGGACTTCCTGCCTGCTTCTGATCCAATGACCAAAAGCGGGCCAAGTCAGGGTTTTTCCGCAGACTTCCATCTCTAAGATGGGCCGTGGTTTGTGCATTAAAAAAAAAAAAAAGAAACCTAAGGAAATTTGCGCAAATTGTGTGAATCGCAGTATTTTGCGCAAATCAGCACCCAAAAAGCATGTGGATCCAGCACGATTTGAACAAATCAGCCAATTTTATGCAAACCACACTAGATCCATGTGCATCATAGTGAGTCAGTGCCAACACAGTGCTGGTGAAATGGAATCCAGGGGGCCGAATCAGGAAAATCCATCAGATTTTCACACACACCCCCATCGGATTCCTCACACATCCCTACAGGAAGCTACATAATACGGAGTCACAGCACTGATCCATCTCACCCAGTCTTGGCAACTCTGGCTCAGCTTTCTAAGATCTTAGTCAGGGGTCTTTCCCAGCCCTGTCACCTGAGATCCTCTTACCTGGAAATGACAGGGGTTGAACTTGGGACATTCTGTGTGCAAAGCAGTGCTCTACCAGTAGCCTTGATGGCATGTAACCTACCAAGTATATAATGAACTCCACCAACCATATATAGTTTATCAAGTCCACTGTGGTTTTAGCCCTAGGCAAGCAGCGAAAAGGCAAGATGAGTTGAGTCTTTGATGGGCTGCTACAAGTGCTGGTGGATCACAAGCTCTACAGACCTGGTGTATCGCCTGCGTATGAGAAAGGGCACTTAAGTTCAGACTCTGGCTTAACTAAGAGGCTTCCTGCCTCCCTGATCTGAATGGACATTATAGGGATTAGGGTGGCCGTTTCTGCATCACCAAAAAAGAGGTCAAAAGAGGTCACCGTTATGCATAAAATTTGCAAATGCCTGACGTATGTGTACAGATGGAGATTTAGAAATGATTACTAGATTTTAAATAGAAATACAATACATCTCATCATAGCGGGTGACCACCAAGTGACTTATGTCCCAGTCTGCTGTCCAGGTGCTCACTGGTGATGGGCAACTTCAAGGGCTCCGCTCTGCCTTCTGATGGTTCTTCTATCTTTAAAGCAGACTTGGACTGGACCATCCTTCCAACAGAGGATGCCCTCAAAGAGAGGACTGTCCTCTTATAGTCCCTCTAAAAGAGAACTGCCCTCTGTAAAGTAGGACACATGGCCAGCCTAATAGACATACTGCTTGTTAGTAAAATCTTGGAGGGAAAAACTGATGCTAAGAATAAAACAAGAAAATAAAAAAAAAACCAATGAAATACATCTATATTTATATATTCACTGCTCATTCAACCCCCTATTGCTAGATTTCAACAATGTTATTTTGCATTTGGACTTTGTTATTTTATGATAAAAAAATGTTTTGCTAGAGAAGACAGTTGCTAGGTTTACAGTCCTGGGGATTAAAAATGTTCTGTTTCCCCCATCTTTCTGAATTAAAAATGCCTAACACCCTGATCCTAAGCATATTTAGGCTTCCCCCACAATGGAATTTGCTTCTAAGTAAAACATGCTTATGTATGATTAGCTGTGCTAGTTGAGGATGGGAGGGCACATTGGAAAGCATAAACCGTTGAGGAGAATGCAGTGGTGGCAGACTTATTTATTTATTGTATTTATATCATGCCTTTTTTCCTGCAAGGAACCCAAGGCAGCTTACATAATCCTCCTCCTCTTCCTCTCCATTTCATACTCACAACAACCCTGTGAGGCAGGTTAGGCTGAGAGTCAGTGACTGGCCCAAAGTCACCCAGTGAGCTTCATGGCTGAGTGGGGACTAGAACCCGGATCTTCCGAGTCCCCAGTCCAACACTCTAACCACGATGCCACACTGGCTCTCACTTCTGTTGTCGGATGCACTGCACATTTAGGGCACAATCCTATGACAGTCCCCTGACCTTGTCTGGGGGAGGCATAGGATGGGGCATAGAAGCTCCTGTGACCTCAGAAATCTCTTCTGAGGACTCAGTGCTGTGGAGCACACAGCTCCCCACCTCAGGCGTCTAGCATGTTTTGAGGGCAATGGGAGAGCAGTGGATATCCTATCCGCTGTGCTCCTCCCACCCTCAATAGGATGCCCATAATCCTCTGCGTTCAGAGGGTTACGGGCAGCCTCATTGGATCACGCTGCCCACCTCTGTTCTTACCCCTCTGGGCATAGCTTGTGCAAGAGTTTGCACATTCAGCTGCTGAATGTGCTGGAATCAGACATAAGGAAGGCCTGAGATAATTTTCTGCTTCAGTGGAACAACAACAATCCCCACTTCTGAACCTGAACCTAATAGATTTCTGCAGCATCCGAAAAGCAGGGATGATGGAGAAATTAGTTTAGTTCGCGTTTCAATGTGAACTTGCCAACTTACCACTTCCCAAACCTAAGCACCAACCAGAATGCAGTTAAATGCTGAAATCTGTACTTTTTCGAAGTTTGCAGTGCAGTTTGCAAAAACAATACAAAAAACAAACAAAAAAAACATACAAAAATGCATACACAACATGTGTACAAAAATGCAAATATTTAGAAAAATGCACAAAAAATACATACAAATGTTCATGCAGGTGAATCCCACCCCCTGCCACCCCACAATAGTCCAATGCAGAACTGGGATGGAACGAACTTAGCAGTGGAAAAGTGTGAACTTGAGTGAAACTGAGCTTGACTGAGTCACCCATTCCTATCCAAAACTGAATCCATACTAAAATTTAAAAGAGAACATTATGGGGATATTTTTTTTTTTTCATTTTCATTTTTTTCAACATGGGACAACATTTGACGCAAGTATTTGCAAGTCCTAGGGATGCCTCAAAGTAACCTTCCAGTCCTTTTGTTGTGGACTGAGCTATACAAGACCACACTAGGCTCTTGTTATCTCTGTAATATTGCTGGGCTTAATAGCAAGGGACAGTATCCAACCAAAATAGAGCACTATTAAGTCCTACTGATTTCTGCAAGAAGGTTAAACACATCCTCTCCCCTTGAATTAAAATATATTTTATGTCTCCTATTTTCACGGGGCTCCCAGAGGTTTCCGTTCCAAGGGACTAAACGGGTTAGCGCACCTGTTTAACTTTAGTCATGCTGCATTGTCTGCTACTTCAATCCCAACCATTCCCTAAACCAGTGTTCTCCAACCTTGGGTCCCCAGATGTTTTTGGCCTACAACTCCCAGCATGCCCCAGCCAGCATAGCTGGCTGGGGCATGCTGGGAGTTGTAGGCCAAAAACATCTGGGGACCCAAGGTTGGAGAGCCCTGCCCTAAACCCTGAAGTCACTGGGACTTGAAAGTGCTTAGCTTGGATGGTGTCCTTGTCCAGGAATAAAATCAATCAGCTACTCCAAATATACACAGAAAAAACGGTTAAACCTACTTCTGAGTCATTTCACTGTCGAGGTAATGAACTAAATGGTTTTTGAATTGTTATTGTCTATCTTTCAAAGAAACATCAGATAAAAAACAGTGCACTATTATTAACCAAGACAGATGCAATAACATTGTATTAAAATCATGACATATAAAATATGGTGGGCTCTTTGTTTTTAAGAGAAGTACATTCAGGACCATTTGCTCACACACCCACTCTCCAAGATATCCTTACTAAAACACCTTATGAAACTCGAGTGAGATGTATTTATAAAAAAAAAGCAACTTGAGATAAGTTTGAGTCTGCTCCCTCAATAGTGCTCTGTGCAAAATATTCTCTAATTTTGATATCCATTTCAAAAGCTGCACATTCGGCACAGCCAAACAATCAATATATTTAAATAAAATAGTCACCTCGCCGAACAGTCAAGTTGTTTTTATGGTTTTGTTTCCCTGCATGCTACTTCATCAGTGTTCCATTTTTTAAAAAATTCTTCTCCTCCTTGGCTTCATATGCTCTTATAGACAAATTTATGGAGGATAAGGCTATCAGTGGCCACTACTCGTGATGACTATTTTCTACCTACAGGATTAGAGGCAACATGTCTCTCAGTACCAGGTGCTGGGGAACAATAGCTGGAGAGGCTGCTGCTGTTGCCCTCATGTCCTGCTTGTTGTGGGCTTCCCAGAAGTATTAGTTTGGTCACTGTAGAAAATAGCATCCCGGACTGGATAGGTGTTTGGTTTGATCCAGCAGGGCTCTTCTTATGTTCTTATGTTCTTATGTTCTCAGTCCTTGCTTGCCCACATTCCCCTTGGATTCCAATGGCTGTAGATGGATACCCATGAAATTTTGTTTACAGGTGTCCATGATGATATCGTTGCACAAGCAGATGCAGCACCATGACATCATTGACAAGAAATCCCAGCTTGCCTCAGCCAATCAGATTAAATGACCATGTGAGCAAATGGTCATTTAATCTGATAAAAAAATCAGATTATGATCTGAATTTTTATCACACGCAGGGGACGCAAAGCAGGTGGGAAAGGACTCAGAGAGGAATGGCATCAAAACAGCGTAGAGGTGTTTTTGCAATGAGAGAGCTAGAAATAGCAGGAAATGAGAGGCGCTTTTGGATACGCATAAAAATAAAGACGCAACAAAGCGACTCACTTTGGCTCAGAAGCAATCTGGTTTTTTGCCAGTGTAAAACTGAGGATTTGTTGTTGGTCTTTCCTGAGTAGGGAGATGGTTCTAAAGATAGGGTGCCACTACAAAACAGGCCCTAGATCTACTAGTCCTTGTTCATAATTTTGAGGGTATGCACAGCAGGGTGTCTTTGGAGGAACACAGGGGGAACTTATGAGAGGAGGTGAATTGCTGGGGAAACATCCAGATGTTGGTCTTGCTGGAGGTTCTAGCTTTGTCCCAGCCTCCAAGGCATCGGTGCCTGAGCACCTGAGTGTCTCTCTGCCTCCTCCTCATCCAGCTCTTCCCCCTTCAGACAGACCTCTTCATTCAGACCAGATTGACCTCTCCTTTAGATTTGCCCCAGCAATTTGCTTTGGGGTTAAACTGAAATCTTTCTCCCACTGCCATGTTCACCATCTCATTCAGAGGTGGCAAATCTGGGGCGGGAGGGGCATTTTGCCCAATTTTTTTTTCAAAAGGCACACCCAAAATTATCTGAACGCTTCAGGCCCTCCATTAATTTTGGTGGCAGCAGTGGAGGTTCCTTTTATTATTTCTTTCTTAAAAAAACAAACTCTGAAAAAAATACCCCATTTCTTTTCACTCCCTTTTCAACCTGCCCTCACAATTCCAGAGCCAACATTTCCTCTCAAAGAAAGTTCAGCTCAGCACTAAATCATCCAACTTTAACCACAATCCTGCCAGGACTTCCACCGTCAGCTCCCTGCTGCTCAGCTGCCTACAGGCCAGCACTGACACATCTGCATACAGCTGGAGAGTATCAGATGACATTTTTTGCTCCAAGCAGGGCCAGCCATACCATTAGGCAGAGGGAGGGCAACTGCCTCAGGTGGCAGATGCTGGGAGGTGGCAGCAACGTGTTGGCGGAGCTGGCCTAGAAATAATTTGTGGGAGAGAGCTGTGGGCCATGTGGCCTGCCTTCTGCTCCCTAAGCTACCCTGCTGCCTTCAGGTGCGGTGGAGGATGCTGTCCCACACTGCCAGTGTTGAAGAAAGGTTCAACTGCCAGCCCAGTCAGCTTTTGTACATGGAATGGGAGCGGGCACCATCTTGTCCTTCACCTGAGGCAGCAAAATGTCTTGGGCCGGCCCTGCTTCCAGTATCAGTGGAGTCGCTTTCTTAAAGAATAGATCCCCTTGCGGGCTGCTGAGGAAGTCCCTTCACACACCCTCACCCTCCTGACACTGTGGAAATATTCCAAAGGCCAGAGCCCACCGACAGCAGATGTGTGCTATTACCAATTCCAACTACCGTACATTAAAAAGAAGCCAAGAGAGAAGAAACAGCATGGGCTGCAGTGAATACTGAATGTATCATAAGGAGTGACAAATAATCACATGTATCTTATCTCCTTTGTTTAAAGAATCTCTCTGGCCCTCCTCCTCCCTCCCACTTGAGAAACAAAAGCTATCATTAAAAAGAGAGCCCAGTAGTTCTGACGCATCTGGCAAAAATATGCAACAATATATAAATAAAATTCACAGAGCTACTAAGAGGGCATGCTGCTTTACAACATCTCCTGGAGACTCTGTGCTGTATTAACTAAAGGTTTAAAACCAATATTTGTCCAATTGCATAATCTCCTTACTATTCCTTCCTCCTCCTCCTCCAAAGCAAAATGGGCTGAACTCTAGCTTTCTTGTCTCCAGTTTCCTGATTACAAGATCCCAAGTGTCACACAGTGGATTACCCTTCCTAACCGGAATGCTTCCCGCCCCCGCCCGCCCCCGCCCGCCCCGTCTCCCTTGTCTTCCAACTTGTCCAGTGTTACTTAAATGGAATTATCCACCACAATCCATATACAGAATCTGCCTAGCCCACTTATCTCAAGATTCTGTATGTCACCTAACAGATTATCCTTTTTAATCCATACATTGAATCTACATAACATATGTCTTTAATTCATGGGTGCTGATGAGCTATAGTATCACTGAATGGATTATTTCTCTTAATCCAGTATTGGCAGTTGTAAGAGCGTTCTCCGAAGAGAACCCCATGCTCCATCTTGGTGACACATGCATGTGGGGCTTTAGTTTTCAGCAAATAGAGTCCTGTCATATGTCAGACACAGTTTGACATAAGTACCTGTTACTGATGTCCTCTATGCTCCATGATACTGAGCTATGCCTTTCCAATAAATGTCTATTTCAGGCTGATGGGGGATTTAATAAACTAAGATTAGGCCCGCTGAGGCCACGATTTCGGCTTTCAGTGGTGTTCCTTTAAATTTGGAGTTACTACAGTGACATTATTCAAGTCAAAACCGATTAGGAGTGGGTGAGACTGATGACAAATGTTGCCCTAGTGACATGAAGCTTCCCACTTTGTTGCTTTCTAGGACCTGGAAGCAAAGGTAAATTTCGGGTGGAATCTTATGGGTTAGATGCCTCTACCTACCGTGAGCCTTGCTGGCAGGGTAGGTAGGGTGATCATTTGTCCTCTTTCCCATATGGCATTCCTCTATTTGAAGGGCTATCAGAGGACTGTCCTCTATTTTGAAGGTGTCCTCTATTTGAAGGGCTGCCCAGTCCAAGTCTTAAAGATAAAGAACCATCAGAAGGAAGAGCTGGGTCTTGACACTGCCCATCAACAGCCCCAGGCCAGCAGACTGAGTGAAGGACACAGGTAACCCGGTCCCAGTCTTCCATAGTATGGTGAGATGTACTCTTTATCTATTTAAATTATAATGATAATTTCTAAATTTGAAACTATACATATAAATTACCATATATAAATTGGTGTCCTCTTTTTTTGGTGATGCATATCCTCTTTTTCGTGACTTACGGGGCCACCCTAAGGGTGAAAGAGCAATGGAGGCTTTTAATTGGGAGATCCATTGGTAGATCTCCTGCATAATCTGTTTATTTAAATGCATTTACTTTAAAAAAATGCCCTTCCCACTTTTCTTCCACTGGGAGAACAAAAAACGGCAAACAACACAGAAATAGAAAATAATGTGGATGGTATCAAGGTTTGTAAGTTAATTTTGGGCTTGAAACGAGGCCTTTTGTGGGGATGAAATGACCTACAAACCACCACCACCGTCCCACTAACTTTATTTGTGCCTTTTTGCTGCAATGATTGGCTGCTGTTTTTGTACCATTTTCCCCACAGCTTGGCTTTCTTCTTCCTAGGAACAGTAACGTGTGATGGGCTACTCTTCCAAGAAAGAAGACTGATCTGGAGTATTCTGGAGGGGGAAAAAATGTTGCTGAAGCAGCAGGTGACTGGAGATGTGAAGAGGCTAATTTTGGAGCATGGCTACCTTAATGCCAGGTAGGTACTGAGGAGGGGAATATTGCTGGAATGCCTGCTACTGACGAGTGTTTGGATCACTGCCACACAGTTAGGGATGAGATTGAAATTTGCTGGGTTCGCATTATAGTCATCATCATCATCATCAGGCGATCACTCGTGACCGAGTAAGATTGTCTTCCGGGATAAAAGGAGGAAATTCTAAAGAAGATTGTGTAGACTCTAGCGATGGGTCCGTAAGTGACTGTGGAGGCCAATTCTAGATCCACACAGCTTCCCACAGTGAGGACACAGGTTACCAGATAGGAGATGGTCCTGTAAAGGATTCATTTGACGTGCTTTTCGCTTAGCACGTTTCTCCCTTTCACCTTGCACTCGGGCTTCTTCAAAGTCCATGGAACCTTTGTGAAAGGCCAACCTCCATTTAGATCGTTCATGGGCCAGAGCTTCCCAGTTTTCGATGTTTATATTGCATTTTTTTAGATTAGCCTTATGAACATCTTTAAACCTCTTATATTGACCACCGATATTCCGCTTTCCATTCTTGAGTTGGGAGTAAAGTAACTGCTTTGGGAGACGGCAGTCAGGCATTCGAACAACATGACCGGTCCACTGAAGTTGGCGTTGAAGGATCATTTTTTCAATGCTAGTAGTCTTTGCTTCTTCCAGTACACTGACATTTGTTCGTCTATCTTCCCAAGTAATTCGCAGGATTTTCCGGAGGCAACGTTGATGAAACCTTTCAAGGAGGTGGAAGTGACGTTTATAGATAGTCCATGTTTTGCAGGCATACAATAAAGTTGGTAATACAATGGCTTCATAAACCAGTGTTTTGGTCTTCTTACAAATATCCCGATCCTCGAACACTCTATGTTTCATTCGAGAAAATGCGGCACTTGCGGAGCTCAAACGATGCTGGATTTCACTGTCGATGTTAGCTGTAACAGAAAGATAGCTGCCAAGATAGAGAAAATGATCGACATTTTCCAGTATTGTCCCGCCAAGCTGGATAGATGGCATCACCAAAGGGTTAGCTTGCACTTGCTGATGAAGCACTTTGGTCTTTTTGATGTTAAGTGAGAGGCCAAGTTTTCCGTATGCTTCTGCAAAAGCATTTAGGATAGTTTGGAGATCATCCTCTGAGTGTGCGGAGACCACATTATCATCAGCATACTGAAGTTCCACAACGGAGGTTGTAATTACCTTACTTTTTGCTTTCAGCCTGCTGAGATTAAAAAGCTTTCCATCTGTTCGATATATAATTCCCACACCAGTGGGAAGTTTCCCCTTGACAAGATGTAAAACCATGGCGATGAAAATGGCAAATAATGTTGGGGCGATAACACATCCCTGTTTAACACCTGATCCCACTTTAAATGGAGCACCATGAGAGCCGTTGTTGTCCAAAACCGTTGCCGTCATGTTGTCATGGAGAAGTCGCAAGATATTCACAAATTTATTGGGGCATCCAATTTTCATAAGGATAGTCCAGAGAGCTGTACGGTCTACAGTATCAAAGGCCTTAGCCAAATCGATAAATGCCATATAAAGGGGTTGATTTTGCTCCCGGCATTTTTCTTGGAGCTGACGTGCAGTAAAAATCATGTCTACTGTCCCTCTAGAGGGGCGGAAACCATATTGAGTTTCAGGGAGCATCTCTTCTGAAATAGATAGAAGACGGTTTGCGAGAATCCTAGCAAATATTTTACCTGCGGTTGCTAAGAGAGAAATGCCCCGATAGTTTCCACAGTCTGTTCTATCACCCTTCTTAAAGAGGGTGATAATTATGGCATCCCTGAAGTCTTCTGGGATCTCTTCTCTTATCCAGATTTTTTCAATGAGCTTATGAAGATGTTGTACAAGTTCGGGGCCCCCTTCTTTAAAGATTTCAGCAGGAATCCCATCTGGTCCACTAGCTTTGTTGTTCTTCATTTGATTAATGGCTTTTTTTACTTCATCCAAAGTGGGGAGTATTGCAAGTTCCTCTTTAATTTGTTTTTGTGGGATTTGCGAAAAAATCTCATTATCCACCTTAGATTTACGATTTAAAAGGTCATAATAATGCTCTTTCCAACGCAGTGCAATAGACTCTTTGTCTTTTAAGAGTTTGGTGCCATCTTTTGATTGTAAAGGGTTTGTACCATAGGTTTTTGGTCCATAAATGGCCCTTGTGGCCTTAAAAAAGCCCCGTGCATCATGAGATTCTGCAAGTTGTTGAATTTCCTCAGCTTTCTTTTTCCACCAAGCGTTCTTAAGTTCTCTTGTTCTTCTTTGGACCTCAGCCTTTGCGCTAGCGTAGGTTTTTTTCTTGGCAGCGCAGTTAATATCATTTTGCCATATTTGGAAGGCTTTCCTTTTTTGGTCAATTATATATTTAATCTCATTATCATTTTCATCAAACCAATCCTGATGTTTCTTAGTTTCATATCCAATAGTTTGTTCACAAGCTGCAGTAATGGAGGTTTTCAGCTTAGACCAATGGTCCTCAATGTTGTCAGGAGGTTCCGTAGGTAGATGTTCCTTAAGAAGTGATTGAAGACAAGTTTGCTTAATAGGATCTTGAAGGACTTGGATGTTCATTTACGCCTTGGTTTCCTTCCTTGAAGCCTACGTTGGGGAGCAATGTTGATAACCATTGTGGACCGGATTAGTCGGTGGTCTGTCCAGCAGTCGTCGGCACTCACCATGGCCCTAGTAAGAAGTACATCGCGGCGATCTCTAACACGGACAATTACATAATCCAGAAGATGCCAGTGCTTTGACCGTGGGTGCTGCCATGATGTTTTAAGCTTATTCTTTTGTCGAAAGAGCGTGTTTGTAATAGTGAGATTATGCTCTGCACATATAGACAAAAGTAAGAGTCCGTTCGGGTTGCTATTACCAACTCCGTCTTTTCCAATAGTTTCTGGCCATAAATCAGAGTCACGCCCGACTCTTGCGTTAAAATCGCCCAGGAGGATAATTTTATCCTCCTTAGGTATCTCTGACAGGAGAGTGTCCAACTGGCTATAAAAACTTTCCTTGATGTCATCATCAGCATCTAATGTTGGTGCATAAGCGCTCAGAATAGTTACCTGTTGGTTATTGGCGAGCTTTAATCGAAGAGTTATCAGGCGTTCGTTAATGCCAGTAGGAACTTCTGACAAAGAGTTCACTAGTTCATTTTTGATGGCAAAGCCTACTCCATGTATTCGTCGGTCCTGCTCAGGTAGTCCTTTCCAGAAGAAGGTATAACCTCCTTTTTCTTCTTTCAACTGTCCCTCTCCTGCCCTTCGAGTTTCTTGAAGTGCCGTCTCAGCTCCCTTGCAATAATAGCAGTCCTACGCTCAGGGCGTTCACTATCTATGTTATCCAGCAATGTCCGTATATTCCATGTTCCAAAATTCAAATGTCTTTTTCGACCGCTAAAATGGTGACCCCACTGGACGCGGTAATCCAGTCAGGGGAGAGAGAGGTAGACTATGTTTAGGGCACCTTTTCTAGCCCCCTCCCCATACGGGGTGAGCAGAGTGGATCCTAAATAGGGCTGCTCAGTCATGGATACAGCTGCCGAGCTGCTCGACTACCTCGTTCCTTGAACAGGGCGACTGAGTCTGCATCCACCGCCCATGTGCTGGTCCATGGCTAGGGGCTTCCAGATTCACAGTCCTGCCCCCGTCGCCGTTCGCCAGTCGCCATGGGACTTTTTTTTATGTTTGTTTGGTTGGGTTGGGTTGGATGGGTTGGGTTGGAAGACGCCTGTGCGTGAAACTGTTTTATGTGGGGAGATCGGTGCACAACGAATCACCACACAAACTTGACAGAGTACGGCAGAGATCCAATGGCACGGTTACCCTGACGATTGGAAAACCATTCTCTGCTGCAGCCTTCATCCGCCTTCACAGCCGTTGTAATTTAGGTTTAATTATCTTCCGCCTGTTCTGCCGTTGAGGACTTTGTTTTGGATCGTTCTTTGTCTGGTTCCTCTCCCCGGACCTTACCGCCATGGGTGACCCTACTGGGAGTACATAGCTCCCGACGGCATTGCTCACAGGATTCATCGGAACACGCAAGCCCACTCACCACTTCAAGGTGACGATCCGGCGAGGGGGCATTATAGTACGAACTGACCTAATCTGTACTTCTTCAGCTAATAGGTGAACAAGAACGCAATTATCCTTCAGTTTCCACACTTCTCTGAATTTTGCAGTGCAGTTCTATTATCAAAAAGTGTGCACAAAAATGTATACATTAGGGGAAATTGCATGCAAAAATGTATACATTAGGGGAAATTGGCATGTATAAAGGAACGTATTAGGGAAAATTGCTTGCAAAATATGTGTATATTATGGATAGTAGCATACAGAGATGCATATATTAGGAGAAATGTCTATGAAAATGTGCATGAACGTTCATGCAGACTTCCTCCCCCACCCCCCACCCCAAAATGCAAACTGAGGCACGATGGAAGAAGCTTCTGCTTCAAACAATTCAAAAGTTGTAGGAAGTGAAACAGATCTGCCCATCCCTAGCTACACTGCCACATTGGGGATGGCTTTCCCCCACTTTCCCACCTCCCCTCAAATTGCTATAAAGGGGAACACTTCCTCCCCCCCCAAGGCTAAAAATGTTTGTGAAATTTGCCACACACCCATTTTGGCTCAGCCCTAAAAGCAATAAGATGCCGCCAACGAAACAGAAACATCAACCAACCATGCTGTGTAGCTCCAACAGCCTTTTGAAAGAGATGTTCAAACAGTGACTCAATTACTGCACCTCTTAGGGGAAGGGAGTGCCACATTTTCAGAGTCAGCCCTGAAATATTATGAAACTGAATATTAATGCATTTGCATGGATACTGCCTGCTAAAGAAGGAACACCGCTAAACCCATGGCTACCCCTCCCCAGCCTCAAACACGGCTGCTCCTGTTCTGCAGGAATATAGAATACTGGGAATTCTCCTCCTCGCAATGAAGAAGACAACACAGCAGCATGATAGGTTTATATGTGCCCATTATTACTGGCACAGCCCAAACTAGAACCAGCTTCATTGATTTTCCAGCATTGGGGAGCAAAAAGTGAGACAATTATCCATGGATAGGCCACAGATATGTAGATGCATATCTACATATCTGTGACTAGGGGTTAGACAAGACACACCAAGTATATTTCAGTGCCTAGTAGATCTGCAATATCAGTGCTGCACTAATAAATTTGGAAAAGATTCCATAACATGTATTCTCACTTTACCAATCTGAGAGATTCGTCACATATTATGTTTACTGTGATTTCCCCTCCCACCCCTGCCGTTCGACTCTTTTACGCACAAATCCAGAGCTGCTGCTGGAAGAAAAGATTCCTGACAGACATTTTATTTGTTTTCACCATTGTTAGTATTTCATTACTTTTGTAAGTAATTAAGGGTGCAATCCTATGCAAGTTTAGACAGTAAAAAGGTCCTATAACTCCCAGCATGCCCCAGCCAGCATGGTTGGCTGGGGCATACTGGGAATTGTAGGACGTTTTTCTGTCTAAATTTGCATAGGATTGTGCCTTAAGATTGCAATACATAGTGCACAATTAATGCAGTCTTTAATGCTCAAAATTTATAGCAGGGCAGCAGGATTTACTGTTTGGATAAACCTGCACAGGGATTGGGCTGCATGGTGTTTAGCATGGTGGCAACTGAAATAATAATTTAAAAATGTAATGTATTTCAAATTTTGATGTTGTTGTTGTTGTTGTTTTTCAAAGCATAATTCATAGATAAAGACAAAAAGCCAGGCAACAATACAGAAAGTGTTCTCTAATCATTCTGCACAGGTGAGAATCTATTCCAGCAACATGTTTTCCCCCATTCCAGCCATAGTCTCCTCTTGTAGATGTCTTGGTGCTATCCAGTGTACTGTTTGCCAGGAGTCTTGGGAACAGAAACAAATTCAGAATTTATTTTCCAGGAATACTTGGCAGCATCCGCATAACACGTTTTCACAAGAATCACATCCCAGAAACAAGAAAACATGCTAGACCCCTCCAGGGGATGAAAAGTCCAAGAATTAATTCTGCTGCCACATTCACAGGTGGACACAATTCTCCTCCCATAACACCCCTGGGAAAGATGTTACATCATCATGGATTCTGGGGGTGTGAGTGGTGTCCACCAACTGGTAGGTGCTGTCTTTGCTGCCACAAAACTGGGAGAGGTGTCAATGAAAATAGCATGGCTAGGGGAGCTTTTCCACTTCCATCTTCTCCCCTAACCTGCACACAATTTTGAGCCGAGGGTTCTACTCTGAGAACTTCCAGCTTACTCTCAATAAAAACACAGCGTTTTCTATATAGCACCAGAGCCTGCAAATGCATTTTTAAAATCCCTGTCTAAATCTGCCTTCCTTCCTTGCAAGCCCCAGAGACACAGCCCAGCTGGATTGTGAAGGAGATCCATTGCTCCTCTTTCTCTCCTGAGCAGCCAAAGCTGAGCAGTAAGAAATGTGCAAAACTCCCCTGAGAAAACTAATGTTGGCTTCCCTCAAAAACCCCTCAGATGGCTCACCTGAGGAACCTCCAAATTTAGTGTGAATTCAGCTTCAGGTACACAATTTTGATGGCAACTCTATGTAAAGTTCTGTTTTCTTGGCTTGAGAAAGCCATACCATATCGCTGAGGAATGAAGCAAGCTCTGAGGGATTGTTTGGATGCAAAAACCTCACATGTTCAATGAATTAGCAAGAGGCATTAGGGACCACACCCACTAGCCCCTCTCCTGACACATCCACTCTGGCCCCACCCCTCCTGCAACTGCACATGCAGCTTGGGCCATTCATGGTTCCCACTTGCATTGAAAAGCCCTACATGCGGATAGTTTATGGCTGCTACTTTGCTGGTCTTGTGACCATAACAGATTCCTACTAGGTACTTTATGGCAGCCTTCCCTTTCTTGGTGCTCTCAAGATGGGTTGGACTATGACTCCCAGAATCCCCACAGCCAGCACAGAATTAAGAGATGTGTTGGACTACAATGTAGCTAGCTGGGAGGGGATTCTGGGAGTTGTAGTCCAACACATCTGGAAGGTTGGGCATGGGGCAGGCTGGTTTATGGGGTTCTTTCAAGCTAATCCTGGGTTGCATGAGAATCCAGGATGAGGCAAAAAGACACAGACCCACTTCCTGCTTATCTCTTTCCTGGATATTTTGGTGTCCAGCACAGGATTTTTAAAATTTTCCCTTCAACGCATGAGGAACCTTGATATGTTTTCCTCTTTAGACAAACCTGGGTTGTGCTTCTTATTTTTGTTTCCATGAATACAATTATGCATCTAATTGTGATTTTATCATAAAAAATACTTTGTGAAACCATTTTAGTCTCTCTCTCTCTCTCAAGGAAAAGTGGCCAATACATTTTACGAATGAATGTTGTACAGAGAAACTCTTCTAGAAAGCAGATATTGATGAGGTTTTGCATCATCCCTACACAAAACAAATGCATACACACACACACATTCACAAGCATATATCCATCTGCATGAGGGTCAACTTTGACCATATGTAGACATATCTGAACACATCCAAGTATGAATAATAATAACAACAACAACAACAACAATAAGTGAATTATCAGCTGAAATGGTAGATTCTAAGATTTAAGACATAAGAAGAGTCACGCCAGATCAGACCAAAGGCCCATCCAGTCCAGCATTCTGTTCCCACATTGGCCAACCAGATGCCTATGAGAAGCCCACAAGCAGGACACGAGTGAAATAGCACCCTCTTGCTTGTGTTCCCTAGCAACTGGTATTCAGAGGCATTTGAACTGGTATTTCTAGAAATGTTTGTTCAACCAAATCGGAATGTCCTCTGGTAACTCCAGAAATGCATTGTTTCCAACGTAGGTTTGTTTGGCTGCATCCACATGCAGATGTGTCCACCTTCTAGGATTAGTATGTCCTCTCACTCTCTGTCTCTCCTCCCTTGGGATTCTATGCAGAATGCAACAGGCAAGGTGAACAAGAGATCGCAGCAGCACCCTCAGGAATTACAATGGTGTGAAGGCATTTCCAACAGTGGTGGTGGTGGTAGGCATTCCTATTTTATTATAATTATTTCATTATACAACTAATTCTACGCTACCTTTTAGTCAAAGATTCACAAGGCGATGTACGATACAAAATTCAAAATGATTCAACCCAGAGAACTTAAGATCCAAACGTTTAAAAAGAGAACAACACAATTAGGTACTAGAGCCAGTGTGGCGTAGTGGTGAGAGTGTTGGACTGGGATTCAGGAGATCTGGGTTCTAGTCCCCACTTGGCCATGAAGCTCACTGGGTGACTTTGGGCCAGTTGGTGACTCTCAGCCTAACCTACCTCACAGGGTTGTTGTGAGGATAAAATGGAGAGGAGGAAGAGAATTATGTAAGCCACCTTGGGTTCCTTGAAGCAAAAAAGGTGGGGTATAAATATAATAAATAAATAAATAAAGCAGTAATCAGCTCATAAACAGTCAGGGAAGCTAAGCCAAAAAAACCCAACCATGTCTTCGCTGCTTGTGGAAATGCAAGTAATGTGGAAGGGGGTTCCACATATGGGATCCCACTGCAGAAAGGTCTTGTCCCATGCTCCCGCCGGCCCAATCTCATTTGGTGGTGGGTCACAGAGCCAGGCCTCAAGAGATGACTGTCAGGTATGGGCAGGCTCTCCCACAGCAGCAGCATTACAAGCGCCAAGGGAAAGAGAAATGCTTCTTCTCCCAGTATAGTCTAACCACCATCGACAAGATCTTGAGGGCAAGGGGAGATTTCTTCTCTAGGTGTGCCTATCAGGCACAGGTCTTCTCCATTAATGAGGCATATTTTGATTGTGTGCATGTGCGTAAGACATAGGGTTACTCCCATTATAGGGCTCGCTGAAAATGTGAGGTAGGAGAATTGATGAAGGGTAACAATGAGGAGACTCCCTTCCCAAATTACCCAGGGGGACGTGTCAATGGGAAGCCTTAGCAGAGGTCTCTCTATCCCATAATCCTTTTCTTTCTGGCTCACTCTTATAACTACTTGGAGGTAGATTAAGGAGGCAGGTGGGAGTAGTGGGGGAGTGAGTGGTGTTTTTTTTAAATGGTGGTGGGTATGTATACACACCCATCCCTACAAAAGACTTTTGAACTCTAGCACTGGGCGCATTCCAGGGCAAAGAAATGGCAAGGCACAAGGTGTCTGGTGCCTGTTTTTCCAAAACGGACGCCGCCAAGACAAATACATCAAGGAATTAATTAAAACTTAAGAGCTGGAAAACCCTTACTAATAACCTCATATTCAAGAGAGAGAAAAAATGAAACAGGCTTTCTTTCCAATGTATGGTCGAGCCTGTGCCAACGCTGCACACACCTTCCATGTTGTTTCAACAAATACAGCTGCAGCACGGCTTGAGCTCTTGTTCTTTAGTCCTTTGCTCTTGGTGGTGGCATAATTGCCACATGCCAGGGCCCTGAGCAGCTGGTCTGGCTACCCCCCCCCTCTCTTCTCAAAAAGAAAAAGCAGGCCAAAACCATGTATCCCCCTGAAACCTGTGCTCTATTGCAGGGATGGGCAGATGGTAGATCTGCAGACGTTTTGGAATTCAACTCCCAGAAGCCCCGGTCAGCATAGCTAATGGTCAGGAATTATGGGAAGTCTAAAACATCTGGAGATGCCCATTCCTGCTCTATTGTCTTTCCCTTTCTGCGACCTACAATGATTAATAATCCTAACTGCCATGCTAGCCACTTGGAAGGGGCAATACCGACTCCAGGATTTGGGGAGGGGGGCTTGGCCAAGATGTCTTCAGTGGCCCTCCCTTCACCTCTGTCCATTCTCCTCCCCTGTCCCTTTCAACCAAATCCACATAGCCACCCACTGGGAGAGTGAAGGCTGCCGTTCCTTGCTCCCGTCACTGCTCACTTGCTAAGAGGGGACAAATTATTACCAGGCCGAGAAGAGCAAGGGGGCAGAGCAGCAGCAGGCCCATGGGGCTCCATGGGTGGGCAGTGGGTCCCATGCTGGGGTGGCCACTTACACATTGCCAAAAAATAAGAAACACACAAAAAATAAGAAGCACCAAAAAAGGAGGGCAAAAGGGGACACAGGTTTGCATAAGACAATACATATGTGTAGGTGAACATTTAGAAAAGAAGGAAATACAACACACATCTCACTAAAGTGGGGAAGACCCTGATGTCCAGGTGCAAATGGTTGACAGGCAACTTTATGGCCCCTGCTCTCCCTTCTTACAGTTCTTGATATTCCTTCCAATAGAGCTGTGTTCTCCAACCTTGGGTCCCCAGATGTTTTTGGCCTACAACTCCCAGCATGACCCAGCCAGCATAGCTGGCTGGGTCATGCTGGGAGTTGTAGGCCAAAAACATCTGGGGACCCAAGGTTGGAGAACACTGCAATAGAGGGGTGTTCTCTGTAAACTAGGACATATGGCCACCCTCCCCTGTGCTTGGGTATGGGCCTTGGCAAATGCCCAATGATGCTGATCCCTGACAAAATTTTGATCCCTGACAAAAATAAAAATCTATTTTCTACTTTCATAGATTGCCAAACAGCCAGGGGAGGAATTCATTTGGTTCGCAATTTCACACTTTAGAAGTGATACATGAACTAAAACTCAGTTATCCTTCGATATTCACACTTCTCTGGATTTTGCAATGGAGTTCTGCAATAATAATTAAAAAATGCACACAACAATGTGTATACTAGGAAAAATAATGCTAAGAATTCATTATATTAGGAAAATTACTTGCAAAAAATGTGTATTTTAGGCAAAATTGCATACACAAAAACTGCATACACAATCAGGAGAAGCGTGCACAAAGCATGCATACAGATTTCTATGCAGCCTTTAAAAGAAAATCTCAGATTTCATGATAAGCTGAATTTAAGACTGGGGAAAAAATTCTCAAAGTTTGGGATGAACTGAATTTAAAATTGGAAAAATGAGGAACTGAGAGAAACCGAGATTGACAGATTCATCTACCCGCAACACCCAGCCACCCTGACAGGATTCATAGTTTCCATACAATCTATCAAATTTGGGTCTTTTCAACCAGTAAGTCAGGTTGTGTTCAAAGATACAAGATTTAAATGCAAAACACAAAAACCAACCCCCCCCCCCACACAAAAAATGCCTATCGACTGCCTCTTCTTTAACATTACAATGCCAGGCAGTGGATCCTTCTTTGGGGCCGTGATTTTTGCCTTCCCAGCATCCTGCAGGCAAGGCTAAAAGCCCCAAGAATCCCTTTCATGTTAGCAGCTCACGGCGGCAACCACTGTCAAGTTTCACCAAGGAAAGGGAAAGAGCCATAGAAGGGGGGTCGGGGGAGAAAAGATTGCTCTCCAATAGAATGAGAGAACGCCGGGACTCTGAATAATTTACCTTCTCGTCAGCAACAGGCACAATTCACTTGCCAATACCATCTCTTGCAACATCTCTTTTTTAATTAATTCATTTTTTAAATCACACTTCTAACACTGAAGCATGAAGAAGAGCATGTTATTGGAAAGCTGCCCTCCAGTTTGCCCGATGAATGCTATAGTCTCACTTCCTCTTTGTGTTTTATTTCTGCGTGATCAATGATCAGGGCTGGTTTCAGGATTGATGGATCTCTGGGCAAAGTGTCCTCTGGTGGGGCCCCTTGCCCATCCATGGATCCTGGAAGGTTTATCTAGCAGTGGCAAGAATCCTCTGAGAAACACTGGGCAGCTAGGGATGTACCAAAACAGGGAAATCCTGCTCATTTGAGCTTGCCAGATTTCCTTTCCACTTCCGATCTGATGATTGGAAGCAGGCTGAGTCGAGTTTTTGTGGGTTTTTTGTGGACGGACCATCTTTAAGACGGACCACAATTTTGCGTATTTTTTTCAAACCACTAATGAAATTTGCACAAACCGGCATCTGGAAAGCACGTGGTTTTAACACGACTTGCATGATTTGTGCAAATCACGCCACAGCCACGTGCTTTTCAGGGGCCGTTTGGCACAAAAATGGCACCCGAAAAACGGCACCAGAAAAGCATGTGGCTCCAGTGTGATTTGTGCAAATTGCGTTAAAACCACATGCTTTCCGGGTACTGGTTTGCGCAAATTCCATTAACAGTTTGAAAAAAATACGCAAATTGCGGGTCGTCTTACAGACTTCCGCGAGCTGCCTCAACTTGCAATGCAGCAAGGTGGTGCCAGCTCATCGGCAGCGAACCGGAATCTGGGGGGCCAAACTGAGGAAATCTGATGGATTTCCACACCCCCAAATGGATTCCTCACACACACCTTGTCAAGTCACCACTTAAATTTCCCACAATGCTCCTGATGTACCATCACTGTGGGAAATTTAGATGGTGGGTAGAACCAGCCACCCAACATTGCTTGCAGTGCTAGGCCAGATTTTAAAAATAAAAAGGGCACGAGGCAGGTGTTAGCAGTGAGCAAGCAAGGTGGGCAAGGGCCCTGGGGTCAATTGCTCAAGGATTCCAGGTTCTGACACCAGCTCTGGCTACCAACAGCCTGCTCCCAATGCAATTGGCATAATTAGGCAATTTGGGAGGAAAATGAGCTTGGCGTATCTTTAAAAAAAAATCCAAAAAACCAACCTGTGGAACGTCATCATAAATATGTCCCCAGATTCCAGGGATATCCCAAAATGGCTTAAAAGTGTGCGCGCACTACATTAAAAGATATGTTCACAGGGTACAAATGTTGATCGTTGGAATGTTTAATGCTGAATCCCTCACAATCATATCCATGATCTGACTGGCACTTATGGCTCTGATCTAGAGAGCCATGTGAGCTCTGAAGTTACACATGAAGCTCCCTTGAGAGTGGGTCTCCCCCATTCAGTTCAGTGGAAGGCACACTTTCGGGTACAGTCCAATGGGGATGCCTGTAACCCTCCAAATGCCAAGGATTATGGGCATCCTATGCAGAGCAGGAGGAATGTGGAGGCGAAGATTGCCAGATTGCTCAGTGTTAGAGCACAAGCTTTGCATGTGGAAGTTCTCAGGTTCAATCCCTGGCATCTCCAGGTAGGGCTGGGAAAGACCCCTCCCTGAAACCCTAGAGCTGCTGCCAATCAGTGCAGACAAGACTGAGAGAAATGGGCCAATGGTCTGACTCAGTATAAGGCAGCTTCCTATGTTCCTTGTGAACAAAACAAAGGCACCATGTGTCTGTAGTGCTCTCTCTTTCAGAGGAACATAAATCCTGTGGTTTTGCCCCGGAACATCTCATCATTCAAGGCAGTAGAGAATGCAACACCATCTTCTCGATAAGAGACGCATCGAGGGGGCAATCCTGCAGTCAGTGCTCACAGGGTGCCCAGCAGCTTCCACAGGGCCCTATTCTAACCTCCCTTCACCAACCAGGAGGTGCTGCTCTTCTGACTGCACTGTAACTTGGCCATTCAAATGCAGCCAAGGCCCTCCTGCATCTAGCTTCCTGTTGAGGGCTCTTTCCCAGACACCCACCCTCCTGCTTCCGCTGAAAGTGGCCTGCACTCCGGGACGCTGCAGAGGGATGACCTTCTGGATACCAATGGAAAGATGCAGGCAGTCCTCTGCTGCAATATAAAGGCCCTGCCAAGTTTTAGCATGCTCAGAAGAGCAGGATTGCCCCCAAAGTCATGATCCCCCTCTCCGGTGAGGAAATGCAAAATGGAAAGGGCAAAAGATTGCGAGTTGCATTTGTGCTAATTGAAATTACATTTATTGCTTTTTTAATTTTATTTTTTACATCCCTTCAATCGATAGAAATGAGGTTTACCTTTTATTTCTCCAAAGTTCCCGGATCCCATGGCAAGAAGCTTGTCTTTCCAATCTTTTGATAGTAGCTTTTCAATACTGGGGGTTTCTGAATGAAGAGGAAAAAGGGAGAGAGAGAGAAATGTAAGCGAATCAACATGACTGACGGCACAATAGAACTCATTAAAAGTCTATCTGCTAAAAATAAGAGCTACCCCATCATGGACCCCAGTTCATAATGACTTCATCAACAAACTGATAAGAGGGGAGAGTGTGAAAAAAAGAATGTGTTTTGTCACCTGCTGTTTCAAAATCATTAGCTTTTTCCTCTTACGGAACAAAGCCATTCCATATGACAATGGGCACATTGAAACCTGGTGCGTATTGTTTTTCAATTTAGAGAACAAGTTTCTGCTCATAATGGATGCTTGTCAATTTCAGGGTGTTAGTCTGCAGTCAAAAATATATATATAATTATGTTGATAAAATGCAGAGTGGGGGAGAAAAATAAAATAAAATAAAAGGCGAAGAATTAGCTCCTAAATCTGCTACATGTAATTATATCCCTCGGTGTGTTTACAATTACATCCACTTTACAATGTGTTTAAACATAGTGTGGTGGTAAGCATGCTGTGGCAAGATTTTATCCCCTCTCCAGTAACACAGACATCGCAAACAAATAATAATAAAAATAATGGGAAAAGTTTGGGATGATAAATGCTTTGCAAAGATTGTAAAATCTTGGGAGAAGAGTGAAGGGAGCCATACCCCCAGATATAAGAATAGCAGACGAACCCTGCCACATCAGATCAAGAGCCCTTCTAGTCTTCTGGTGTCCTGCTTCCCTGAGTGGCCAATCAAATCCCTCCAAGATAGGGACATGTGAGGAATCCGGACACACAGACACACAGGATTTGGGACGCCCCACACACAACAGTCATTCTCTGACTGAAAGTGTAACGTTTAGGCTGGGTGCTGGCAGCAAAAAACTTTTCCGACAGAAATATCTGATCTTAAAGAAAAATCAGGTTAATCCTGAGAGTCTACAGGTGATGAAGAGTGACCGTGCCAAGTTTGGGGTAGATCCGTCAAAACGTGATGGAGCCTATGCGACGACGCCCCACACACAACAGTCATTTAAAAACTTTCCCTCCCTTTTCACCCCCTCAAAAACATTCTAAATCTCCTAGAGGAGATTTGTATACCCACTCCTATTGGCCCCTGCAGGAATTCATACGAACATTCTAACTGTCGTATGGGCTATTTGCATAACTGCTCCTATTGGCTCCTGCTAGCAATTATGAGGTGAGGCTGATTTGCATAACTGCTCGCCTGTTGTTTTGCCCATAGGAGATATGAGAGTAGGGTGATTTTGCCCCCTTTTTTCACCCCCTTAAGGACGGAATTTCCAAAAATCCTCCCTTAGTGGGTGTCTATGTCATAAAAACTATGTTTCTTCAAAGTTTCACTGTTCCTAGATTAACGGTTTGAGCTGGGTGTTGATGAGTCAGTCAATCAAAAATCAGTCAGTCAGTCAGGACTTCTTCTTTTATATATATAGATAACATTTTTACATTACATTTATATCCCGTCTTTTTTCCTCTTGCAAGGAACCCAAGGCTGCTTACAAGGCTCCCCTCCTCTCCATTTTATCCTCACAACAACCCTGTGAGGTAGGTTCGTTAGGCTGAGAGTCAGTGACTGGCCACAGTGAGCTTTATGGCCGAGTGGGGACTAGAACCTGAATCCCTCAAGTCCCAGTCCAACACTCTAACCACTACACCACACTGGCTCTCAAAACCAGGAGGCTGATATGCTGCAAAGTGAAGGGTTGCAGTCCAGCACCATCTTTGATTGGGTTCAAAAAGAGTGATGTTGCATTTTGAGGCTCAGGCCCCACCTCTGCCTTGTACTTGCGTTCTTAGAAGTATCAGCAGTAGTTTGCCTTCTAGCAAAGGAGGGTTTTGTGACCAGGCGCACCTACCAGGGCAGCCATTTTGTAAATGGGCAAGACGCCCTATGGTGGCCATTTTGTGAGAGCACCCACACAACACTCTCTCTACATTCCAAATGTGCCCACCACCAACCCAAATGACCCCTAATCCCATTTAAAAGCCATCTAAGCTAATGTTCATCACCACATCTTGTAGTAGTAGTGAACCCCATAAATTAAATACACATTCTATAGGTAGAAGAGGAGCCCTACTAGAGCAGACCAAGGGTCCATCGAGTCCAGGATTCCTACTTCCCACAGCTTCACTGATACCCAAAAAGAGTACATGGGAACCCTTTATTTATTTCATATGTATATCATCTTCATATACATATATGCATAATATATACATATATACATATATACATATATGCATACACACACACACACACATATATAAATATAAACTAGGGAGAGAGGGAGGGAGGGAGTACATGGATGAGTTCAATATTTATAACTTTTACATTCTGACCTTGTTTTTTGTGCAGATTTTTTTTTTAATACATAAGTAAAATACAAATGCTAATACAACCCAGGGGACATTAAACTTGGTTCCAAACAATGTAATTGTATATTCTTGTCAGCATTTAGAAGGGTGCACAATTACAATAGCTTTCAATCCTGCGATTAGGGCTGCATTCAGTTCGAAAATGGAGTGTACTAAAAGATAAGTGCTCCAGTATGTTCCATCTAAATAACAATGGCCACACTTACTATCTCGATCTAAGACATGGAACTGTTATTCTCCACTTTTGTGCTTATGTGTATTTGCTCTGGCATTTGTTTACCCCCTACTAGGAGCTGAAAGAGAGTACATGTTAACTTTTCAAAGGGACCGTCTGGCCTAGAGACCATACAGTTATTAGCAACTGGTTAATTTCCTCTGCAGAAATAATTAAAAAAAAAGCATTACAAGGAGCTTTCATTACCTTGACTGGCTGGAGTTTTCCCATGTCCCCCCCACACGCCACCCCACGTCTGCTATATGCAGTCAGGAATCAGGGACACAATGAGTCGGTGCAAAGTATATGTGGGCCACTTGTGGCTCCCAATGTTCATTTGTGTGCACACGACACGCCTTCTTTGCCATATCTGTTCTAACAGAGGGATCCCCCAAGCTGGTAGGGTGATAGCTTGAGCACATGAAGCTACTGGGTTGGACCAGGACCAGCCCAAGATATTTGGCTGCCAGTTGCAAAGGACAAGATGGCAGCCCCTACCCATTCCACATATAGAATCCACTGGACTGGGGGCCCTTCACAAGTGTTGAAAGGACAGCTTCCCCCAACATACCTGAAGGCAGCTTAGGGGGAGCAGGGCAGGCTAGCTTTGGGGACTCGGGAAATGGTGGGGAGTTGCTGCCCTGCCCCAGCATCTTCTGCCCAAGGTGGCTGCCCCACTCTGCTGAATGGTAGTACCAGCCCTAGGTTGGATCATGGGCTCATCTCTAGCCCAGTATCGTCTGCTCTGACCAGAAGTGGCTTTCCAAGATCTTTCTGAGGTCTGCTACCGATAATTTAACCTTAGATGCCTGGAATCGAACCTGGAGCCTTCTGCTAGGAATGCATGTACTCTATTATGGAGCTATGGCTCCCTCCCCAGGAAATGCTCATTCCCCTCACATAGGTATCATGGCATAAGAACATAAGAAGAACCGTGCTGGATCAGACCAAGGGTCCACCTAGTCCAGATGTCTGATCACACAGTGGCCAACCAGCTGCCCATGGGAAAGTCAGAAGCAGGAGATGAGTGCACTGTCCCACCCATGTTCCCCAGGCAACTGGTGTACATAGGCATACTGCCTCTAATACTGGAGGTAGCATATAGACCAGGACTAGTAGTCATTGATAGCTACTAGTGAAATGCTGTTCGGCATATGCTGATTCTGACCACATTGCACTTCCCATAGTGCAAGTCAAAGCCTTCCCCTGAAGGCTCATGCAAGCCACTGGACTACAGGGGTGCAGAACCTCAGGGATGGGCCAAATCCAGCCTCCTGAGGGTCCCAATCCACCCTCCGGGGTTCCCTAGAAAGCTATGTCCCATCCCCTGGCTCTACCCCCCTTCCCTGACTACCAATTGTTTGATGGTTTCCCATCTTTTTGTGCGGCTTCCCCTCATTCTAAAAGGTTGAAGTGCCTCTTCTATGGCTTTGTTACTGCTTTAAGATAAAAAAGCTTTTTTATATTTTTGGTATTGTGGCCTTGCCTCCTCTTGCCTTTGGTTCTGCCCATCACTGTGATGCAGCCCCCGAGAACTTCTCTGATATGGAATTCGGCTCTCGGGCTGAAAAGGTTCCCCACCACCCTTGGGTTAAAATATTATGAGAATGCAGTTGTTATGAGAATACACGGTGGTTTTTGATTAATTAAGCATGAATGCAATGGAAACTTCTGGCTCCTTCCAGAATGAGAATGTGGAACTATGAACGCCAATGAAGAGGATGTCGGGATGGCTATCAGAATTTACAGAGTAAGGCTCAATTTTTTTTTAGAACCAAAATAGTCAAATCAAATTGTGCTTTTTGGGGGGAAATGGGCTAAGGAGCTGGTCTGAATGCATTTTAAGGAGTTCATATATCTACCCATTGTAGAGCATTGGAATATTGCCTATGGATGTGGGAGATCCAGATTTAAATCTCTCTTGCAAACTCGCTGAAGACCCTTGGATAAACTGTTGCACCCCCTAACCTATTGTCACCACACTAGTGCCCTCACCCTAAACAAATTTACCAGGACACGAGTGGTTAAATGGACATGCAGTTCTAAGTGTGCTTAGCACCAGGTATAACCTTAGTATAAAATTTGTAACACTTTACCTTGAAAACTACAGAAATTATTAATAATCACATAAGTGAAGGGTATTGCACTTTGCCATAATAGGCATGGATCCACCTGTTAGCTATTTACAAAGTTCAGAAATTACAAACGGATGAGAGCAACTTGAGAATATAAGTTGCTACATTTGACATGATGGAAATGAAGTGGAAAAGAAATGGAGGGAGATGTAATGCAGCGGCAGAGCACATGCTTTGCATGTAAAAAGGTCCCGGGTTCAATCACCGGCATCTCCAGGTAGGGCTGGAGAAGCCCCAGGTCTGAAAAGCTGGAAACCAACTGCTTGTCCATGTAGCTCAGCCTTCCCCAACCTGGTGCCCTCTAGATGTTCTGGGCTACAACTCCCAGCATTCCTGACCATTGGCCATGCTGGCTGGGGCCTGATGGGAGTTGAAGTCCAACACATCTGGAGCGTGCCAGGATGGAGGAGACTGGTGTAGTGAGGCTAGACAGATCAATTGTCTGAGATGGTATAAGATGGCTTCCTATGTTCTTATATAAGACATCATTAGTGAATTCTATAGCACCATTAATGTGAATTGTATTTTACAGAGTTAATTATAAGATTGATACGTTGGCTGCAGATTCAGTCATACTTAGAGTAGACCCACTGGAATCAATTATATAAGTTAGTCATAACTAACTGGAGCTCCACTGATTTCAATTCGTCTTCTCTAAGTATGACTACATCTGGAGCCAACCCTATGTATTTCCTATTAAGGGTGCACTCCTATGCAAGTTCAGACATAAAAAAAAGTCCTACAAGTTCCTAGCATTCCCCAAACAGCCATGCTGGGGAATGCTGGGAATTGCAGGACTTTTTTTTCTGTCTAAACATGCATAGGATTGCACCCTAAATTATTTATAGCCAGCCTTTCTGTCCCAAAAACAAAGCAAAACTCAATGCAGCCAATGATCTGCTTATGGAAAGCTAAGCAGGGTCAGGCTGGTTATTACTTGGATGGGAGACCCCACCTCTAGTTTCCTGCATTGAGCAGGGGGTTGGACTCAATGGCCTGGTAGGCCCCTTCCAACTCTATGATCTATGAATCTATAATCAAGAATAAACATTAAAACATCATGAAACAAAAAGGTACAGCAGGGTGGAAAAAACCTATCATAAGCCTCCAGAATTCAAAACCGTGGTAAAGATTACCATCAAATTGGCCCAACTCCAAATGCTCTATGAAACAGCCACATTTTACTGTAGGGTTGGGCAGAAGGTAGATCTCTGGGTGATTTCCAGTCGATTGCAAGAATTTCTGACTTCCTATCGTTTAACCGTAGCAGCACCCTAAATTATACTGCTGAAATGAGGGAAGGGGTAACCAGATGTGTGCGTTTCGGGGAGCTCCATTCAGTTCTGGTACTCAAAAAATATTTTTTTTTAAAAAAAAAAATCCTGGTCCTAGAATTATTTAATTCCAGATGTATTGTCTTTTTGTACAATGCTCTGGTTGGTAGATCTCAGGGTTCTAGTAAAATAGACACAGCAATAGCACAACAAGGTAGATCCTGCAATCCTGAAGTCCGCCCTCCCCGGTTTTACTGCATCACAAAGGCCAATAATAGCGGGGCCAAGCAGGCCTCCTTTGGGAGAGCATTCCTGAACTACAACGCCATGGCTGAGAAAGCCCTCTCCTGTGTGTCAACTTACCATACCACAGATGGGGATGTGGGGGTGAACTTGAATAAGGGCAACCAGTGTTGATCTAAGTGTTCAGTACAGATATATAGGGGAAGATTCCCCATGCCTCACTAACAAATACACTCAACATTAATATTTTCCTAGTGAATACATCACCATTTTTTAAAAAGAAAACAATAAACCTGAATAGGTCACATAAACATTGCAATTTTCTTCCCCCTTCCTTTTCTACTGTTCCTTAAAAAAATTTTTAAAAATAAAATCAAATCCTTGAGTAGTAAGTAAACAGGCCAGAATACCATGGTATTTGCAGTAGAAGACTGTCAGTCATTAAAAGCTAACAAACCTTTGCAAAGCAGGAATGCAGCGACAAAAATCCGTTGTGATCTAACAATAGGCCGCAGAACCTCCAGGCACCAATCACAGACCGTTTCACTTCTAAGTCTATTGTCAGCAAAGTCGGTGACAAAGCTTTCTCCCTGCGGCTAGACAAAATATCCACCCTAGTATGCTCGTAAAGAAACAGAAGACTTCTGTGTAACTTGCAGGGTTAAAGCAACAGTAGCCTGGTTTGGGACATCAACAGAAGCAAGCCAGGGTTTGTCTTGATAGGTTTTTTTAAAAAACAACAACAACACATCAACAGCTACAAGAACATCTCTATTTGACTGGCCTGAGCAAATTCAACATTGCTAGGGTTTGTGCATGTGAAAATGACCCACAAAACTTTTATTATTTATTACCCAAAGCTGTGCAGTACATATATTAGGACTCACCAAAATGGCAGGAAAGAGTGTGCAAACTCCCCCCCCTCCCACCAATCGTTTGGTGGCCTTCCAGCTTTGTGCAATTCTCCCCCCCCCCCATTCCTAAAAGGTTGGAATGCCTCTCCAAAGGCTTAGTAAAGCTAAAATATGCTGGTATTTCTGGCCCCACCCCTTTGCATTTGGCTCTGCCCATTTTTGTTTTTGACCCCACCCACTACTGGAACTCTCTCCCCACAAGACCTTCTCCGAAATGGAATTTTGTCCCTCGGGCTGAAAGACGTTGTGCACCCCTGTTATAAGTGAACCATGAGGCACTTTACATAGCAACAGAAGCAAAGGATAGGCCTCTGAATGGAGGGACATACAATCTAAAGCAGTGTTCTCCAACCTTGGGTCCCCCAGATGTTTTTGGCCTACAACAGCGTAGCTGGCTGGGCCATGCTGGGAGTTGTAGGCCAAAAACATCTGGGGGACCCAAGGTTGGAGAACACTGATCTAAAGGGAAGGGAGCAAGAGCTGGGGAGCAGCAAGGACAACAAGACCTGAATGTGAGCAAATACAGTCACTACTTCTATTTAGGCTTCAGTTTAGTAGAGGAGTGAAGAGGCCACCTCAAGCAGCAGATGCTGGTGGCAGAGATTGGTGGCAAGATGTTGGAAGATGGAGCTGTCTGTGCCATGCGGCCTACCCGGTGCTCCCCAGGGGTGGTGCTTGGTACCAAAAAGATCTGAGGCTCAGGCCCACAGGACCAAAAAAAGAGAGCATATATTTGCATATGCTAATTTACATATGCTCTGAAGTCTCTCTGTTTGTCTTTAAAGGAGCCTGTCTCCTAAGGACACCCCTATTTGTATAACGGGATGTATGGACAGGGGAGAGGAGGGCATTTGATTTCAGGGGGGGAAAACCTCAGGTAGAACGATTCAAGAGGGAGCAGCAGGAAATGAAGCACATGTGGGCAAAAGGCCAGCTAATCCAGGGGGATCAGATGCAACAGGGGCCCTGTACCTTTATCTCAACAAGTGCCTATGGACAGCAGGGTGGTGGGGCAGATGGCCTCCCAGAGATTCGGGGCTCCAGCCCTAGTGAGCCACCCCCTAACACTGCCTCTGATGCTTCCTAAGATGGCGTGTTGTCCTCAGGTGTGCTGGAGGATGCTGGCCAATTACCAATGTTGAAGTAAGGGTGAACTGGCAGTCCAGTCACCTTCTGTACATGGAATGGGGGGGGGGGGTGCCACCTTGTCCTTTATCTCAGCCAGAAAAATGTCTGGGGCTGCTGACCCTGGCTAAGGAGGAAACCTATGAGATTTCATAGATCATAGAAGGGGCCTACAAGGCCATCGAGTCCAACCCTCTGCTCAGTGCAGGAAACTAGAGGAGGGGTCTCCCATCCAAGTAATAACCAGGCTTGACCCTGCTTAGCTTTCCACAGCTCAGACAAGCTGAGCCAGCGTAAGCCACAGGCCTGATTTAAGGCATGGGAATGTGTGCTTTGAGGAGGAGGGATTTGAAGGAAGAGAGATCAGTGGCACCAGGTGAGTTTTGTGGATCACATTCATGGCAGATGACAGGTTAAGACATTGTGACTTGCTCAAGGCCACTTGAGGTAAAATGGGAGAGCTGAGATCAGTTCTTCGGCTGTCTTTTTATTTGATCAAAAGCAGCTGTGATGAGCATGTGGGGGCAGCATTGGTAAAAGACTGCTGCACTGGGGGAGAGCTTTTCACCCTTTCCCCCACTCCATTTCACTGAATTATGAGCTGATATTAGTTATCGAAGGAGGAAAAAGAGACAGGTACAATAAAGGTAAGAATAGCTTCGCGGGAGATTTAAGTTGTGGGAAGGGAGCAGGGGAAAGGTTTAATGTGTACTTCTCCCAGAACCACAGCCTAGATCCAAATCACAACACCGCCCGCCCCACTCCACTCCACACCACTTTCAACCAAGGAGGACAAGTCTGGAGCTGTTCACATGGGTCTCCTCTGTCACATCTGCTTTGGCTCTCCATTGTATTGCAGAGCACACAACTGAATCCGGGCCTGCCTCCTTCCAAGCCCAGCCCTCCAACCACTACACTGTGCTGGCTCTGAGATTATGAAAGGAGTCACTGGGCATGAACACAGCACATGCATTTCATTGATTGATTACATTTTTATCTTGTCCTTCCTCCAAGACAGCATACATGGTTCTTCCCCTGCCCCATTTTATCCTCACAACAACCCCCGTGAGGTAGGTTAGGATGACAGTGTGTGTGACTGGCCCAAGGTCACCCAACAAGCGTCATGGCTGACTGGGGATCTGAACGTAGGTCTTGCCAGTATTACTCAAACACGCTAACCATTATGCGACACTGTCCCTCAACCCCTAGATCAAAGGTGGGCAGCTTGTGTAGCCCTCCAGATGTTTTGCCCTACAACTTACATACATTAGCCCTAGCCAGAATAACAGATGGTTAGGTAATTTTAGACCTTGGACTTAATGGCCTTATGGGCCCCCATTTAGACAGCTATGTGTATTACTTCAGTTGTGAAGCACACCATGAACATTCCTCTCCCCCCTCCTTTAAAACTGCTTCTACATTCCTGATGGGTTAGAACAACAACAAACCTGTTTGCCAACCCTGATTTAAAAAAGGAATTCTCTGGGCATGTGCAGTTTTTTAGGGGCCCTTCTAACAATATGAATGAGCTACTAGATTCAGCCTGAATGGGTTGTGCTTCCTGGGAGGAGCCAGGCAGCAGTTCAGGGCAACACCTACTGCTTCTGGCTTGAGGAGAGAGAGGCCACAGCCTGAGTGAGCTCTGTAGAAAAGCCTTTGTTTAAATATAATTTAGGGCGCAATCCTATGCAAGTTTAGACAGAAAAAAAGGCCTACTACTCCCAGCATGCCCCAGCCAGCATAGCTGGCTCTGACATGCTGGGAGCTGTAGGCCTTTTTTCTGTCTAAACTTGCATAGGATTGCACCTTTTAAAAGTTTGTTTAGAAAGCAGAGTCTGTTTGATTCTATAAGGTGCAACATGGAAACACCCCTGAGCTTGTGAGGCCCTGGACTTTGGCTCCAAGGTCCAGGATAGCTGCACCACTGACCGATGGGGAAGTATGATGGCCAAAATGTCTGGAGGGCTACAAGTGGCCCACCCCTGCCCTAGACCATGCTGCCTCTTGTCAGCCTTCTCCAGCGAATGCCACGCTAGGGATGGGTGACCCACCCAACACTCGGACTCATATGGCATGCTAGCTGAGTGCTCCCGCCGCGCAAGACAAGACGAGCATGAGCACCAGCTGAGGTGCTTGGTGGACTTCCGGGTCCCAGGCTCTACGTTGTTTACGTAGAAAACGGTCAAATCTGCGCAAATTAAGGCCAAATCTGCGCAAAGTACGTCCAAATTTGTGCAAATTTGGCTGTTTTCTAAATAAAAAACATAGTGCCGGAACCTGGAAGTTGCTTTCCCTGGCTCGGCTCGCAAGAACGAGGAAAAGGATAGGGCGAGCGGAGCTCAGGGGGGGGTCGAGCCCGGCGAGTTTGCTGGACTTCCACCCCCCAATCGAGCTCCGCGCACATAGGAGGAAAAAGAAGGGAATGGGACAAGGGATGTGCAGAGGAAGTGAAGTCTCACCTTATTTCCCTTAAGATGTGGAATCTCCAGTTGCTCTTGTCCCAAGGCATGCACTATTTTGACTAATCAGGGGCCTGTTCTTCCTTGGCGTTCATCCCGCCACTGCCGCCACCACCCAGTCATCCTTCTCTCTCTCTCTCTCTCCCTCCCTCCCTCGCTCTCTTTGACAGCTGCCTTCCCATCATCCCAACAGGTGCTATTAGGCCCTGAACAAAGGCTAAGGCTTTTAAGCCACTGGCTGTTGACAAGTGAAAAGGAAACAACAAATGGCCCCGCACTGCTCTTCTCCCCGGGTCACTCAGCCAACGGTAATCGCTATTATTTTTATTTATTAGTTCTGCGGCACTGTCCTCTAACCTGCCTTCGCCCGCCTCCCCCTCCCTTCATTCCATGACAGCCAGGAGCATTTTAACTTTTAATAAAAAGGGGGAGCGCGTCGCGCCCGGCTCCTGAGCAAGCTCTTTTGGTAAAGTGCCTGGCTAATGAATGTTGTCCATTTAGATCTGGATAATTTATAATGTCAGCAAAGTGTGGGTGGGGAGGAGAGCTGGAACCAGAACCGAGGCATTAGTTGCACGGCGAGCACAGGAAGAACAAAGTGGGGAGGAGAAAGGGAGTGAAGCAGAATGGTAGGAGAGAGAGACGGAGGGAGGGAGGGAGGGAGAGATTAGGGCAGCTTTGAAAGATAATGCAAGATTTGACAATGGAGATATTCTATCTGCAGTGGTCAAACTTTACAGCGTTCCACATCGGGGTGTTTGCAAAGGAATTCCTGTGCATTGCAGAGATCTTTGAGAAGTGTTCTCTAGTTTTGGGTGTGCATTTAAAGCATTCCTAATTTTGGCTGTATCATGCCCTATATATATATATATATATGTGTGTGTGTGTGTGTGTGTGTGTGTGTATACAGAAGCAGAATACATTTATTGGAAGTAATAAAAATCTGCATGTATTTACCATGTATAATCTAATCCAGCCTTCCCCAAATGAGTGCACAACCCCCCCGATGTCTTGGACTGCAATTCCCATAATGGCTGGGAATTATGGGAGCTGGAGTCCAACACATCTGGAGGGCACCAGGTTGGGGAAGGCTGATCCACTCTCATCACAGATGGGCTTCTTTCAGGACGTGCACCAGGGGGCACGGGAGCTCCTTCTCGGTGGTGCTATCCCACATGTCTATGCAAAGTGTATGAATGCCACAATTACATTTGCATGGACCTTTCCCTCCTCATCAGCAAATGCCCTCCCGGAAGGGAGACGAAAAGACCCAGGAATTAGCCCCTCTGATGCGGTGTGGCATTTATCTTTATTCAAAGCGTTTTAGCCCCACTCTTCAGGCAAATAAGGCTCCAGGAGTGGCATCCACCAAAGCTGCATGGAATATAGCATCATGAAAAAGTGGCTCAGCTGACGTGCAGTTTGAAGACTGTATGATAGGCCCTTGGGCAGACACGGTGTGTGGGGAAGAGAGCTAATGCTTTCCCCATGAAAACAGGAATATCAAAAGCTGCCTTACAGTCAGACCAGACCCAACATCAAGGGTAGGCTTGGTCGGGCACCTGCTGAGGGGCCACACCCCAGTGGGGGCCTACTGACAGGAGTCCCCTGGAGCTTCTCCTCCTCTTCACCATTGCAACTGACTTCTTCACCTAACTCTTGCTCTGGCCCGGACACTGGTGGTGGTGGTGAGGAGGAGGGGCAGTAGATGGCATTGCCTACTTGCTCACTGGTTCTCTGTCTGCCAAGCAAACAAGTGGTAGCGAGGAGGAGGAGGAGGAGGAGGAGGAGGAGGAGGAGGAGGAGGAGGAGGAAGAACAGCTGCTGACTATGGTGCTGAGAAGGTCAATTCATTCAGGGAGGAGGTCCATGGAGGGTGTCTTAGGCCCTCCAAAACCTGGAGCTAGCACTGAGTCAGACCACTGGTTGACCCAACTCAGTACTGTCTACTCTACACTGACTGGCAGTGACTCTCCAAAGTTTCACAGAGTAGTCTTTCCCAACCCTACCTGGAGATGACCCTGGGATATTCTTCATGCAGAGCATGTGCTCTACCACAGAGCTGCAACTTCTCCCCTTCAAGGCTGATGGGCTGGATGAGGGCCAATAAACTGAGGCTGAATCCTGGCAAGACAGAAGCCCTGTGGGTGAGTGGTTCCCGAGTCCAGGAGATAGGCTCATTGCCTGTTCTGGATGGGGTTGCGCTCCCTTTGAAAGATCAGGTTTGTAGTCTGCACTCCTAGATCCATTGTTGCTGCTGGAGTCCCAAGTGGCTCAGAGTGCCTTTTACCAGCTTCAACTGGTTCACCAGCTACAGCCTCTCCTGGACAGGGATAGCTTGGCCACAGTGGTACGGGAGCTAGTAACCTCAAGTCTGGATTACTGCAATGCGCACTATGTGGGGCTGCCCTTAAGTTTGGTCCGGAAACTGGAGCTAGTGCAGAATGCAGCATTTCGGCTGTTGTTAGGACCTGCCCCTTGTCAACATGCAACTCCTTTGCTGAGCAAACTGCACTGGTTGCCTATGCTACTGGGCCAGGTTTAAGGTTTTGGTACTAGTATGTAAAGCCCTAAACAACTTGGGACCAGGATACCTGAGAGTGCGCCTCCTCCCTTACCAACCTGCCTGGTCACTGAGGTTAACAGATGGCACATCTTTGGTGGTTCCGTATGGACCTATGGCCCAATTAGAGTCCCTCCAGAGAGGAGCCTTCAGTGTGGCAGCTCCGCTTCTATGGAACTCCCTGTCTCTGGAGGTCAGGTAGGCACAAACATTATGTTGTTTTTGGCACCACCAGAAAACACTTTTATTTTCCTGAACTAACCAGCCACAGTTTTATTGATTCTGTTTTTATTCTTTTACCTGTTTTATCTTTTATTCTTCACTGCTCCAAAATCTCCATACTGGAATATGGAGCAATATATACATCTTGCAAGTAAATAAATAAATAAATGGAGGCCAGGCTATCAGATGCTAACTCTTATACCTGCTTTTTTCCTGGGAAATGCAGATCCATAGAATGATACAATTTGGCACTGTAGAACTCAAGTTATTAGAGAAGCTAAATTCAATTGTGTATTCAATTGTGCCTGTTGGCAGTCAAATGTAATAATAAAATTATTGAAACAATGTGAGGGGGTTAGTGGATCGGTTAATAAATTTGGTTTTGAAAATGTAGAGAATTTTGGTCGTGTGTGTGTGTGTGTGTGTGTGTGTGTGTGTGTGTGTGTGTTTAAAGCCAAGAACAGAAGGTTAAAATCATAATCAAGAAATACACACCAGGATGAAATGCTTCCCTGGCCTTCTTGAAAATATGACAGAATGTTTTGCCACTGGAAGTGAGAATTAAACCACACGCGCCTGATGCTAAACAACTCCACATCCTGAACTCCTCTTGCATAACATATGTGAAAACAAAATCGCAATCTTTATTGTGCCAGATGCCGGAAGAGATGAACAATTAAAAAAAAAAAACCAACACATCCTACATAAATCAGATCTAGCAAAGAGCAAGGTAGTTTCATAGTAAATCAGGATGTGTGTGTGTGTTTTAAATGTAGATGGTATTTGCATGAAATCATACTGTCAAATTAAGTAGAAATTATTAAAGCAAATGTCAGCTTTGAATTTGCTTGAGCGGAAAAAAAAAATCTTGCAAGATTCGCTCCTGAGCTTTTCTACAAAGTACAGTGTTCCATCTGCTTTGGCAACTTGTTCCATATTCCATTCATTTTCACTTCTCACCATTCATAGATTGTGTGTGTGTGTTTGTGTGTGTGTATTTGCCCTGTGTTGTTTCCTGTGTAGATAAAGAGTGAAAATATATTGCCTATGTCCTTTGAGACAGCATGATGAGTAAAGAAATGGCAAAGAATAGGTACAAGCAGGACAACCCCAAAGCATTTGTAACAAGTTATCTCTGAGCAAATGAACAGAAATAGTCAGGAATGCTGTGTATAAATATAGGATCTATGCTACAATTTTATGAAAAGGTGTGACACACACACACACAATTTCTTCTGGTGCCAAGAAACATTGCCAGTCCTACTGAAAGTTGTTGGGCTTCCTTCAACATTCCTCTCATGTTTTGCCTTAAAATGAACCTCGAAATTTGCTTTGAACTTTACTTGATGAGAAATTTCACTGGCAATATGCAGTTACACTCATATTATTGAAACAATTTTATCTTCCCTAGAAACTTCTCTGAGATATTCGGACTGGGAAATAGTCTTCAAAATGTGCCAAGAATGTTTGCTTTTGGCAAAACTCAAGAGGTGTTTCGTCACAATGGCTACAGTCAGTCAGTCAGTCAGGCGATCAGCTCGTGACCGAGTAAGATTGTCTTCCAGGATAAAAATTTACAAAAAGGTGATTTTAAAAGGAGGAAAATTCTAAAGAAAATTGTGTAGACTCTAGCGATGGGTCCGTAAGTGACTGTGGAGGCCAATTCTAGATCCACACAGCTTCCCACAGTGAGGACACAGGTTACCAGATGGAAGATGGTCCTGTAAAGGATTCATTTGACGTGCTTTTCGCTTAGCACGTTTCTCCCTTTCACCTTGCACTCGGGCTTCTTCAAAGTCCATAGAACCTTTGTGAAAGGCCAACCTCCAGTTAGATCGTTCATGGGCCAGAGCTTCCCAGTTTTTGATGTTTATATTGCATTTTTTTAGATTAGCCTTAAGAACATATTTAAACCTCTTATATTGATCACCGATATTCCGCTTTCCATCCTTGAGTTGGGAATAAAGTAACTGCTTTGGGAGACGGCAGTCAGGCATTCGAACAACATGACCGGTCCACTGAAGTTGGCGTTGAAGGATAATTTTTTCAATGCTAGTAGTCTTTGCTTCTTCCAGTACACTGACATTTGTCCGCCTATCTTCCCAAGTAATTCGCAGGTGATTACACCACCAGTGTGTTTGGCCATTTTTTTCATCTGTATACCTGTCTCGGGAATTGCACTTCCTAGATAACACTTTGAACCATTCCCATAACGCAACCATCTTCATACAGCAGGGGTGGGCAACACATGGGTCACATGTGGGCCCCATGGCTGTTTTGTGGCTCCCATTGTCTTCTCCTGCCACTGCCACCAAAATCACACTGCTGGCAAAAAATTGGCAAAACTCATGGTAGTTTTGCAGGGAAATAAGGGATGCAGGGAGCATGTTTCTGCTTGGAAACAAGGGGCATGCTCCCCACATACCTTGCTTCCCTTTGAAATCACCACAATTTTGGCCATCCAGCAGTGATGGCAGCCTGCACCCTCCAAATCCCCAGAAGTTGCCCACCCCTGTCACACACAATGATCAATACTCAGCATTTATTAAAGGTGCAATCCTATGCATGTTTAGAGAGAGAAAAAGTCCTCTAACCTCCAACATTCCCCAGCCAGCATTGCTGGCTGGGGAATGCTGGGAGTTGAAGGACTCCCCCCCTCTAAACATGCATAGGATTGTACCCTTATTATTTTAAGACTGGACAAAGTGCTTCATGTTAAGCCAAGGCCAAAAGTTCAAACATTCTAACCATCGGTCCAATTTTGGGGTTCTTATGAGCAGGCGGTTGGACTAAATGGCCTTATAGGCCCCTTCCAATTCTACTATGATTCTATGTATACATTTTTCTGCTGTGACTACCTGTTATGTGGCATGACTGGAGACAAAATGGCTCCCCCTGGCTGGATTGCAGCTTTCTCATGGCTGGCTCCCAGTTTGCTTGCATTTTGTTTCTTCCATGACAGCTCTGTCGGTCATGCTACATCATTGTGTACTATCATTCTGGGAGGAAATGGCAGCCACTAGTGGGGGCAAGTTCACCCCAAACCTGAAATTCAATTCCCACCCCTCCAAAAACAAACCAAATAAGAAACGCCTTCCCCGTTTCACCACCCATGAAGAGGGTGGCAAAATGTGAGAGTCCAGGCCTAAGCCAGTCCTGTTAGGTAGGTCTGCAATACAGATGGTGGAGTGGGCTAAGAATGGAGAGTTTGCCTAAGCTCATTGATGAAGCAAGAGCTGAACCCAGGACTCTTTGGTTTGCAGCTTAGTCTCTGCACTGCTATGCTAACATCAGTGTGGATCTGCATGAAGGAAAGTATATAGTGCTGCCAAACCTATTTTGGGGATAGAGTCCAGCAACATGGATAGCTTCTTAAAAGTCCAGAGTAAAATCCGGAACAGATACACAGCCCCACTGACATTGGAGCTACCAGCCTCCACTGGTGGTAAGCACCCCAGAGAGACAAGCAGAGAGCAGGAAAAGTAAAGGAAGTGAAAGGAAGAAAGAGCAGAGCCTTTCACTACACCTGAAAGACCGTTTCATGTGCAAACTCTTCTCAAGGGTCCATTCACATTAGCACTTTACTGCGGCTCATTGATAATCTTGTGAATTGTGATTAGTCAAGAATCCAGACTTTGGACACAGGACTGTCTACAAGAGGGGAGCATAACCTGTGGCCCAGAGGCTGCATGCACCCCCCCAGGCCTTTATTGCAGCTCCCAAAGGTGCCCAGCCAGATATCACTGCCACTGCTGCCAAATTTCCTCCCCCAGAGATCCTCATACACTGCCCTTTCCTCGCTTCTCCTAGCAGTGAGGAAAGAGCCATCTGTGACAGGATTGCTGGGTTGTGTGCACATGCTTGTGTTTGTGTGTGCTTATGTAGCCCCCAAGCCAGCATCACATGTGGCCCTCGGATCCAAAAAGGCCGTGCTTCCCTGATCCACAAGCAACATGAGTGGATGATCCATTTGGACAAGATACTTTAACTTGCACTCAGAGGCAGGGATGGGAGAACCAGGAATGTTCGGGTTCACCAAAGTTCTCCAAACGTCCCTTTGAAGCTTGGTTTGGCTCACTCATTTGCAGCATGTTTTTTTGGTTCGCTCGAATGAGAACAGTGCACACAGGGCCGGCGCTACCGCTAGGCAAACTAGGCGGTTGCCTAGGGCAGTGCGGCTGAAGAGGGCGCAGAAACACTGCGCCGCCCCCCACAGCCGCCGGACCCCCCCGCAGCCACCGGACCCCCCCCTGCCACCTACCTTCTCCGCGCCGCTGCCGGAGCCCCGCCCGCGCTCTGTTTTGGCGGGAGGAACCAGGGCAACAGGGCTTAAACAGCCCTATTGCCTGGTTTCCCCGGCCAAAAACAGAGCGCGGGGGTCCCATCGCGTCTCTTCCTCCATGCTGGAAGGACGCGACGGGATCAGCGGACGGGGAGGCAGGCTCGGAGGAGGAGGAGGTGGCCAGGGCGGGGGGGGAAGGTAGGTGGCGGGGGGGTCCGGCGGCTGCAGGGGGGTCCGGCGGCTGCGGGGGGTGGCGGGGGGGTCCGGCGGCTGCAGGTGGTGGTGGTTTGCAAAGCAGGGCTGCTTTGCTCTGGAGCCCCCCCCACGGCACGAGAGGGGGGCGCTAAATATAATTTTGCCTAGGGCGCCAAACTGCCCTGCACCGGTCCTCAGTGCACATTCCTGCATGCAGTTTTCAAAGGTGCTCATTCCCCCCCATTGACGAAAGCATGAAAATGTGTAATTTTTGAAAAATGCACATTTCAAACTATGCATTTAAAAAACAAACATATTTTTCAAACTTGACTGCAAGTTCAGGAACGTATGGACATTTTTTTTGGGGGGGGGAATACACTCCTGCTTGCATTCAAGGTTGTTAATGGAGCAAGTTCAAGGTGATTTGCAAACTGAAATGAAATTCTTGTACATCCCTACGAGGTGACTGAGCAGCACCATTCCAGGATCCTTCCTGCGGAGGCTAAATGTCAGGCATAGAAGAACTTCTGGCTGTCTGGTCTGCTGCTGGTGCTTAAAGATATGCCTGCCCCCTCTCCAGCTGGTGCCACTGCTTGGTAGTTTGGAGATGGGGCCAGATCAGCAGAGGGCATCAGAGAACTGGAAACAGTATCGCTTCCCAAACATGCTCAAGAAGAGATGTGGTAGCACCAGGTAATGGGGAAAGGCAGGGGAGGAGAGAAAGGGCGCTAACACGCGAACATTTAGTCATTATTCTTGTGCAGCCTTCCCCATCCAAGATTCTAGATTGTGCAAGTGTACCCAACTCGGTTCCATAACTTCTTAAAGATGTAATTAGGTCAATTCTTAGACAACCCCTGGGAAGTATTTCTACTCCTTCCAATGAATATTGGCACCTTTCCAGATCCTACCATTGTTCCCAAAGGACTGGGCAGACATAGAACCACGAACCACAGGAAGCTGCCTTCTACCGAGTAAGATCATTGGACCATTTAGCTTAGTATTGTCTACAGTCCAGGGGTAGGCAACCTGGGTCCCTCTAGATGCTTTGGACTACAACTCCAATCAGCCACAGTCAACATGGCCAGTGGTTTATGGGAGTTGTAATCAAAACCATCTGGAAGACACAGTGTTGCCTACCCCTGGTTGACACTGACTGGGCTCAGACAACCCAGTAACCCACACTCAAGGGTTATCTGTTGTCTGAACCCAGCTGCGCTAATGAGCCATGACTTGTTAACCACATAGAATCATAGAACCACAAACAACCCATGAAGAGAGCCCATGGTTTGTTGTTGGGTTGTGAACTGTGAGTTGTTCACCATGATTTGTTATCTCAGCTGAGTTCAGACAACACGATATAACCCACATTTCTACAACAACCAACTGTTCAAAGACAATCCACACTCAACCCATACTCGGCCCTTGAGTGTGGGTTATCATGTTGCCTGAACCCAGTTAGTGGCTGGCAGTGGCTTTCCAGCCAGGGTTTCAGACCTTTCCTACTTGGAAATGCGGCAGACTGAAAACAAGTCCTTCTGCATGCAAAGCACGTACTCTGACACTGAGCAAGGGAGTCTCCCCAGACCGCTTGAGCCACAGTGGGCCAGCAGGAGCTCCCATTGCAGAGGACTTGCTGTTTGGCAGCACACAAGATCACTAATCCAACTTGCTAATAAACTGTGAGTTTTACAAGTGTCATGATCAGGAGGGGTTTGCTTTCCTATGAGGACAGTTCTAGTAAAATTGCTGCATGCTTCTATTTCAGGGGCATTGAACTTCTTTCAGCCTGAGGGGCCAAATTGCATTTTGGAGAAGCCTCTGGGGGCCACATTCCAGTGGAGGGTGGGACTGAAAACAAAAGAGGCGGAGCCAAAATACACACACACACACAGCATATTGTAACTTAAAGCTCTTACTACCAGTAACTAAGCCTTAGGAGAGGCATTTCTGGCTTTTAGAATGCAGAGGCGGGAGGAGTACACAAAAGCAGGGAAACCACCAAATGGATCACCAAATGGATTGGTGGTTGGGGGAAAGGGGGTGGGCCAGAGGAAGGGACCTGGCCATCCAGGTAACTCCACAAGGCCAAATTGGGAGCCCAGGAGGACCAGACTTGGTCCACACAGTTCTCTCCCCCCCCCCATTTCCTCCACTTTGTGTGGAGGCTGTGTGTGCTCACCCCCTGTCCCACTCCAGCATTTTAGCTGCATGAGTACACTTCCAGGATGTATTTTTAGAACTACCAGAAGGAACTCCAGCATGCCTAGCTCTACTTCCTTCCTTTCTGTGGAGATGGGGAACTAGCTGGGTTTGGCGCATGCTAGCAAAATAACAATAGACAGTAGAATTGTCCCCACTGAAAAAAAGGATCTTTATCTGGAATGTGCTAGAATCTAGGGTGGCCATCTATCCTCTGTTACAGAGGGCAGTCCTCTATTTGAAGGGCTGTCAGAGGACTGTCCTCTGCTTTGAAGGCATCCTCTATTTGAAGGGCTGCCCAGTCCACGTCAGGTAGAAAGAACCATTGAAAGGAAGAGCTGGGCATTGAAGTTGCCCATCAGCAGTTAGCACCTGGAGAGCAGAGTGAGCAAGGCACAGAGGTCACCTGGTCACAGTCTTGCGTACTATGATGAGATGGACTGTATTTCTATTTAAATTATAATAATTACGTCTAAATTTGCATCAACACATATACATTAGAATATGCAAATTTTATGCAAATTGGAGTCTTCTTCTTTTGTCTTCTTTTTGGTCATTCACAAGGGGCTACCCTAAGAGTTCCTAATCAGTGGGCAGAGGACCACAGCACTGGAACTTTGCATCAAACAGGTGCATAATTCAATCGCTCTACATAGTTTAAGCTCCACCCCATCATGGCTTTCGAGAATCTGACTTCTTTTCTTCTTCTTCTAGACCTGGGAAATGCGATATCGGAACCTTCTCTCTCTCTCTCCCTCCCTCTCCTCCAGCTCTCTGAATAGCCATGAAGGCTGAAACAAAGATGCCTGGAAGAGTTTATCAAGAAGCAATAAGGGCACATTTTTGGATTGCACTGGAACACGAGAGCTTAGGGATGGTGAGGAGGGCGCCAAGTCGAGAAAGGAATTGTGTGATTGTGTTAGGAACTGCGCCCCGAGCAGCAACCTGTGCTCTGACAGCACGAGTGGCAGGGATCTTGGAAACCAACCCAGGCCCCAGTATCATGACCGGGCCTGAGCCACGGCCCATCAAATCAGGTGCCCTTCAGCAGAGACCCCTGGAATTGGGACTTCCAGAGTCCATATCCTCGGAGCCTGCAAACCAGGGGAGGCTGGTGATTCCAGTTAAGGTGGGGCTCCTAATCTATTGGAGGTTTCATTTGGAGCTTTATAGGAGCTATCCATGGTGCTGAACTCCACCCCCCAAAATAGGTTCACCACCATGGAGCACCATGGACTACTGTAATGCGCTCTACGTGGGGTTACCCTTGAAGACGGTTCGGAAGCTACAGCTGGTACAGAACGCGGCGGCTCGCCTGGTTAAAGGCAGCCGCCGGCGGGATCACATCACGCCAGTGCTTAATGAGTTGCACTGGCTACCAGTTGCTTGCCGAATTCAAGGTGTTGGTTTTGACCTTTAAAACCCTATACGGCTCCGGTCCAGTCTATCTCAAGGAGAGTCTCCAGCAACACCAAGTAGGCCGCTCAACAAGATCTGCCACCGACGGCCTTCTCCTTGTCCCTTCAGCCAGAGCAGCTAGACTGGTGGGGACTAGGAAGAGGGCCTTTTCTGTGGTGGCCCCCGTACTGTGGAACTCTCTCCCAAGTGACCTCCACCATGCCCCCTCTCTGCTGAGCTTCCGCCGCTCATTAAAAACTTGGCTATTTAGGCGGGAATATGGGGTGGGCTAATTATCTTAAAATTTTATATTGCTTAACTGTATTTTATTCTGTTTTTATCTTGTATTTTTATCAGTGTACATCGCCCAGGGTGGCCGGTTGCCGGCCAGATGGGCGATAAATAAATATTATTATTATTATAATAATAATAATAATAATAATAATGGATAGCTCCTATAAAGCTCCGAATAAACGCTGCAATGGATTAGGAGGCCCACCAAAACAGGAGTCACCAGCCTCCACTGCTGCAAACCCCTCCACACCAGGGACCTGTATCAAGTTGTGCCAACCTGTCAGCGCAGGAAATGAGCCTAGCAGGAATTGTCAAAGAGGAGGCATATTAGGCTGCTTTAAAACCTTCTACTCCAGAAGGAAGGGACAGAGCCTGGATGGGGAGATCTGTCCCTGGAGGAATAAAAGGCTTCAGGTCACTCTTAAACTTTGTGGGAGCAAGTTGTTCGCTTGGACCTTTCTATGGTGCAGCAGCTACCAGGTTGTCTTGCCCTGTGGGCTTCTTGCCAAGGACAGGACGGATTGTGTGAAGAGGAATTCAGCACGTCAGAAAAGTACTTGTGCGAATCTTGGGACAAGTTTATAATTTGAAAAGTTATTTCAAGTATGTTATTTGAAACCTTCGTGAAAAATGCTGAAATAATAAACAACTTTAATTCTAAAAAGTACGCAAAGGCAAAACAAGGCAGCAATTTTGAAAGGGGTGCTGGGTTTGAGTGGGCAGGACAGTCGGGGGGGCACTGCTGCGGCGGGTTTGCTTATTTCGCATTGTAATCCTAATATGTTTCAATCAACTTTAACTATTAAATAAGTAAACACTAATTATTGCGACCCAACAGTGTGCATTTCTACTTCACATAAAATCACAAATGCCACTATCCCTCAGCCACTTTCAGGAGAAACACTCATTTTAAATGATTTTTGAAGTTCCTGTGTCTTTGCAAGGATGTCACAATGACCGCCCGGTCTTATACATGTACAGACATTAGCCATTTCAATCTTGATGGACACAACAGCTAAGCAAAGGCTAGATGCTCTTAAAAACAAACTGGCGAAGAGGATGGCAGTTAAGAACCGATCATATACATTTTTTAAGACCACGATGGTTCACAACACCAAGCTAATCCGCCTTCACAAGGCAGAGCAATTTAACTTAAAGCAACTTAAATTTGCTTTAAGTCATTACATTTTTCATGAATTAAAATGGAGGAGTTGAATTAAAAATTGGTGAATCTGAATTTAAAAAAAATAAAAGCTGATCCTGGCATAGCATCCGTACCATAACAAGCAGACTCACAAGTTCCAAAGAAAAATATTAGCCACAAATAAGAATTCTTAAAGTCACATACAAATGTCAGTTGATAAAAAACAAACAAACAAACAAACTAGAGATGAACCCCTTCGTTTTCACTGAATGCAACCTACACCATAATTTTGGGCACAGATATGTCCTGGGAATGAAAGAGTCATGCAGTGCCATGAGCCACCGCAAAAGGGCAAAGCGCGAAAGTTTGACCCATCAGAAATGGAAATATCGAGCAAACATGCACTTTATCTGGAATCCAATGGGAAATCTAGTAGAAATTATACAACTAGTGTTTATTTCAAAGAGAAAATGCTAACGGTATATTGCTTTTATTGACTTTGGATCAGTCACAGACTCTCAGCCTAGCCTAACCTACCTCACAGGGTTGTTGTGAGGATAATATGGAGAGGAGGAGGAGGATTATGGAAGCTGCCTTGGGTTCCTTGCAGGGAAAAAAAAGTGGGATATAAATATAATGATTAAATAAATAAATAAATAAATAAATAAATTGCTGATTTTAACATGTAGCTTAGTGGTACTTTTTGTTTTCATTGTTGATTTTTATTTCAATTTCATCATTGTTTTAACCAGTTTACTGCAGAATTTGTTAATGAAGAGCAGTATATACATATTTTAAATAACAAAAAAATGAACATGATGTACATAGTCTCCCTCCCAATTTTATCCTCACGAATAGTCTGTGGGGTACGTGAGGTGGAGACACAGTGACAGGCTCAAGGTCCCCCAGTTTGTTTATTCATTCATTCATTCATTCATTCATTTGCTTGTTTGTTTGTTTGTTTGTTTGTTTATTTACTCATTTATTAGTCACTTAATAACCTGGGCGCTCTGGGCAATGCATAATTGAATCATTTAAAACAATTAAAAGATAGAATCCATGAAGTACAATCACAATATACACTATATCAGATAATACCAAAGCCAAAAACCAGAATAGAGAAAATCACCTGATCACATGAAGCTAAAATAGCCTAAACGGGCAAAACATACCCAAACCACCATAAAAGCAGAGACTACCCAAAGAGCTTCATGGGTGAGTTGGGATTTGAACCTGGGTCTCCCCAGTCCTAGTCCAATACTCTGACTACTGCACCAAACTGTAATGAGCTGGATACATAGGTGATAGGTAGGATAATTTTATTTGATTAGTTAACCGCTGTGAGCCCTCGATAAGGATTTGTTCAGATATCTGAGTAAAAATATTAAGTAGTAGTGGGAGAGAATTATGTCACTGAAACATTGATCACAATTAGGATGTACGGATTTCGTTAAATCCATTCCCTCTGCAATTCACCGATTGTCAGGTGCCTTTTATTCTATCATTAACTCCTTGACAGAATCAGATTTGTTTTTCAATTTCCCAAACTTGCGTCCATATGCACTTCAGCAAATTTGCACCTGTGCAAATTTTCACTTGTGAAAATCAGCTAAAAATGCACAAATCTCCTCAAAATGTGCATTTTCACACTTTAACCTATGGGGGAAATGCACTTTAAAAAATTAAAAAAAAAACACAACATATATTTTTCTAATACTACATCTGTGTGAAATTCCAGAAAGTAAAAGAATCGGTCCGCAAGTCTGTGCAACCTGTGCGACTTGGGAAAAGCCAGCCCACTGAGGAATGTGCAGCTCAGATTCCTAGAAATCCGAACTCATTTGAATCCATTGCAGATTTCAGCGGCATCCCTAAAAATATAGCTCCGCTACTTTTAAACATTTATCACAATATCGTTCAAGTATTGTAAGTCTCCCCTACACCCAGGATGCCACATGTGGGTAGGTTCATCTTCTAAAGACTTGAGAATGCAGTTACACAACTCAGAGGAGAAAAAATACAGAGGAGAAGGTGTATGTGCGGAGGAGAGTTTTCTTCAACTCATTAGAATCATGTTCAGATAGTTCTCAATGGAACTAGTATGAAATCCCTTAAGCCCTACAAGCCTCGTCGCAGCTACATTAAATTAATGAGGCATCTTAAACATTTGGTCTTCAGCAGCCAGCCACCCCCCTCTCTCCAGCCGGACATCTACAATTCACTAAATTGGAAACCCTGACCTGAGGGAGGCAACAGTACATTGCTCCGGAATACAATATTGCATTGTAATGTAAAGAAATAGATATATAGATATATGGGCATGCTTAGTCGTCAATATTGCTGTCCCCCCCCCCCCCAAATTGGTATTTTGCAACATTAATAAAGGCAAGCTTTTACCATACCTACCTATCCAAATCTCTTGGCTGCTTAAGGTTGCCAGGTTTAAAAAAACAAAACAAAAAACAAACAAATACTCAAACATATTATAACCATATATAACTTTTAGGATATAATCCTATATTTCAGATCTGCTGCCTGAAGGGCATAAGGAACCGGCGTAAGCCCTGTTTTGCCGTGATATATGAAGTTATGTCACTAGCATGACATTTACGCTGGTGGAATTTCCCCCAGTACTCTGGTGTAAAACTTCGCTGGGATAACTGCAGCAAATCTGTGGACCAAGGGTAATGGGAGAATAAGATGAGTCTGCCCATGTCCGTCACATAGTATTTTTAAGGATCACAGCATGTAATACAGAAATGAGACAGCAGAATGTACCTTCCCTTTAAGACAGTGTTCTCCAACCTTGGGTCCCCAGATGTTTTTGGCCTAGAACTCCCAGCATGCCCCAGTCAGCTACACTGGCTGGGGCATGCTGGGAGTTGTAGGCCAAAAATATCTGGGGACCCAAGGATGGAGAACACTGCTTTAAGAGCACCAATAAAGCTTTATTTATTTATTTATTTATTGCATTTCTATACCACCCAATAGCCAAAGCTCTCTGGGTGGTTCACAACAATTAAAACCATGAAAAACAACACAACATGCACTATAAAGGTTTAAAAGTTTAAAACTACATTATAACATAGAAGTAAGAACCAAAGTAAAACCTAGCAGCAATGCAAAGATTTAAAACTGAATAACAGATTTAAAAGAACCAAAACTGAATGACTAAAATGCCTGGGAAAATAGGAAAGTCTTCACCTGGTGCTGGAAAGAGCACAACGTAGGTGCCAGGTGAGCCTCTCTGGGAATCTCATTCCACAATTGGGGTGCCACAGCAGAAAAGGCCCTCTTCTTAGTAGCTGCCCACCTCACTTCCTTTAGCAGGGGCTCCCGGAGAAGGACCGCTATGATCTTAGGGTCCAGGTAGGTATACCTGGGAGGAGATGATCCTTCAGGTACGCTGCCCCCCCAAGCCGCTTAGGGCTTTGAATGTTAATACTAGCACTTTGAATCAGGCCCAGACATGGACTGGCAGCCAGTGCAGATGGAAAAGTACTGGCACAATATGATCACATTGGCCAATCCCCGTTAACAATCTAGCTGCCCTATTTTGGACCAGCTGAAGATTCTGGACCATTTTCAAAGGTAGCCCCACGCCACATATAACATATTGCAGTAATCCAGACAAGAGGTTACGAGAGCACAGGTAACTGTAGCTAGGTTATCTCTGTCCAGATAAGGCAGTGTTCTCCAACCTTGGATCCCCAGATGTTTTTGGCCTACAGCTCCCAGCATGCCCCAGCCATGGGGCATGCTGGGAGTTGTAGGCCAAAAACATCTGGGGACCCAAGGTTGGAGAACACTGAGATAAGGACATAGCTGGTATATCATGCCTTTCCCTCCCCCTGTCTATTGCAAGTTCAATATTCTTTCCACACATGCTTCATCATTGTCAGGCCAGTACCAAGTGATTCATGTTTATTCTAAAAACAATGTGTTTTTCCACCATCTCCAAACACACCATCTGCCCCGCCCCAATCATTTTTATTTTACTTTGGGAGGGAAGGTGATGGGACGAGACAGAAAGAAAAGAAAAAACGTCTGCCCATGACATCACGGTGAAAATGTTTCCACTGTAGTTTATGGCAGATTGCTTCAAGAAGTTGCCCTCGTAAATAACCACAAGGCAGGCCCTGAATTACCACGGTTGTAACTCAGGCAAAAAGGTGCTGGATCCATTTATATTATATGAACCCAGTGTGCAACATTCTTAATTGAATTGCAGCCATTCATTTAATCAACTGCTTGGCTGTATTTTCTGTACTGGGATGGCAAAAAGATTGCTCCTGTCCAGTCACCAGCCCCTTGTAATCTGAAGTGCGGTAGCTCTGTACACACACAGATGTGTCATTAGACAGCTACCAGGAAACAATCAGATGTGAAAAGCTAATGTACACTTTGACTAGATACAAAATCAGATACTGGAAAGGGCAACATTCATCTCTATAATAATGTTACAAATGACTGTGAACTGTGAACATATAAATGTGTCATCTCTTCCAGAACTGCTTAACTGGTATGACCAAAAGAGTAATTGTCAGAAAGAAGCAAGAGTTGAGAACCACCTTGCCCAACAGCCTGTTACACATAGGACCCATGTCAAAATGATGCAATATATCCCCACCTTCTATTAAGGATGGACAAATCTGTCAATTTTAGTTTCTCACTTTTCGAATCCAAAATTTGATTCATGCCAAACGTTGAGATTTTTTTTTTAACAGTTCACATAAACATGAGTACGAACTTTGTGTGCATTTGTCTTACTACATGCATTTTTGCCCAATCTACACATTTTTTTGCAAGCAATTTTCCAAACAGAGTGCATTTTTAACAGTAGTTTCACTAACGTATGCATTTGTGTGTACGCTTTCCCCCTAACAGATGCATTTCTGCATACATACATTTTTGGATTGGAGAACCCAATTGCAAAATTCGGAGAAGTGCTAATTTCAAAGGATAACTGAGTTTCCCGTTTGCGCATTAATTTGAAAGTGCAAAATTAGTTAAGTTTCTCCCCACCCCCTTGCTACCTTATAACAGGAGGGCTTCTGCTCAGGGTTCTAGCCAGCCAGCCAGCCATGCATTTGTAAACTGTTACGGGCTCATCCCACTCCCCACTCCTCCCCACTTCTTCTTTTCCAGCTGATGCATCCCTTCACTACACAGCCATCCGTTGTGGAATGACATTGCTTATCAGTGAAGACTTACAGTCCGGAATACAAGGAATAAAGACCAAGAGGTACTTCTGGTGGGAGACAAGGGAAGGTTAGGGGATGTTGACCTGGTGCTGAATAGGGTACATCTGCCTCTGAAGGACCAGGTCCACAGCTTGGGAGTCATTCTAGACTCCCAGCTGTCCATGGAGGCTCAAGTGTCAGCTGTGAGCCCATCTGATATGGCAGTTGCGCCCCTACCTTCCTAATCATCTGCTCCCATCAGTGGTTCATGCCTTGGTCTCCTCTCGCCTAGATTACTGTAATGCACTCTATGTGGGGTTACCCTGGAAGATGGTTCGGAAGTTACAGCTGGTACAGAATGCAGCAGCTTGCCTGGTTAAAGGCTGCCGCCGCCGAGATCACATCACTCCAGTGCTTAAAGAGTTGCACTGGCTACCAGTTGTTTGCCGAGCCGAATTCAAGGTGTTGGCATTGACCTTTAAAACCCTGTATGGCTCCGGTCCAGTTTATCTCAAGGAGCGCCTCCAGCAACATCAAGTAGGCCGCTCAACAAGATCTGCCACGGACGGCCTTCTCCCTGTCCCATCAGCCAGAGAAACCAGGCTGGTGGGGACTAGGAGGAGGAGGAGGAGGAGGGCCTTTTCTGTGGCTACCCCCAATTTATGGAACTCTCTCCCCAGTGACCTTCGCCATGCCCCTTCCTTGATTAGCTTCCGCCGTGCATTAAAAACGTGGTTTTTCAGGCGAGAATATGGGGTGGGTTAGGATTTTTAAGTTTTGTACTGTTTTTAATTGTGTTTTACACTCTGTTTTGTTCTTTTTTTTATTGGACTGTACATCGCTCAGAGTGGCCGGATGACTGGCCAGATGGGCGATTCAAAAATATAATAAATAAATAAATAAATAAATAAATAAATAAATAAATAAATAAGACCCTGGGTAGTTCTTGGGTAAAAGGATAACTAAATAAATATCTCCAACTCCTAGGCACAAGCATTACAATCCAGGGAGTCCAAGCAACTGGGGGCTTAGTTTTCCTTCTAGCCCTGCCCCTTTTTTTTTTGCCACTCTCAGATAAATAAGGGGCAAATGAGATGCATTGCTAAGCCTGACGTGCTGTGGTTGCTTCTTTAATTGTTAATACCTGCCATGGAAGAGGAGAAGCTTTGTCAGGTCCCCAGTGCGCAATGCGGGTGTATGTGCATAATCCGCTCCTCCCCTGCTGTTTTGCCCTCTATGGCAGCTACTGGAGCTTGCCTTCTGGGGTAATAGCCACTGCAGGGATGCAATTTTTCATAGATTATAGACCATAGAGTTGGAAGGAGCCTACAAGGTCATTGAGTCCAACCCCCTGCTCAATGCAGGAAACTAGAGGAGGGGTCTCCCATCCAAGTAATAACCAGGCCTGACCCTGCTTAGCTTTCCACGCTCAGACAAGCTGAGCCAGCAGGAGCCACAGCAAGAGAGAAAAGGTTTAACCCCTCCCTACGTGCTGCAGGCCTGATGAAAATCATCCCGGCCACCCATGCACGGTGGCTCTGAACAATTAGAAAACAACCATGGTACCTCAAGTGATGCGTTCAAAGTCACATCTAGTTTGGTAGAGTTCATATATGCGTGTCCATCACTCAGTGTTGGCAACAGCAAGCGGTTACTTGCGTGTTCCGAAACAGCCATCACAATGTATCTGTTTCCAAATCAGCATATCAGAGACCCGAAAAGCAAATAAACATGCCAACATACGCTAAGCTTCATACTATTGTCTTGGCTCAGAAAGTTAAGGTATGGCCTTCTGTTTTCCGTTCAGCTCTCCTTGGGCCACGTCTCACCCTCCAAAGCAAAATTTCCTTTTTTATTTCTATTTATTTAATGGATTTTTAGACCACCTTTCAGGATAAATTGTCAAGTGTTTGCGCTTGACAGGGAACCTTGGCCAATTCCCACTCTCTGACATGTGTACCTGCACAATACACATTTTCACATACTGGTTTGTCACATTCACACTTTTCAGTGCACATTTGAAAATATCCAAATGTGCACACCTAAAAACACAACAAGCCGCTTGTCGTCCCTCGCAACCAATCTAAGGGACTAATTTTGTGAACCGGTCTTCAGGCTTGTGTATTAGATTTTTGCGTTCTATGGGTTTGCATTCTGTGGGTAATATTAACTGAAATCCCCTTCATTTCAATGGATCTCCTCTATGTAGGACTTACATTGGATACAACCCTGTCTATGAAAGACCCTGGAAAGAGTCCTGTGTAAAGTGACATTTGAGTTGAATTTGGAGGTCCTGCCAAAGTGAGTCGCATGTGGGAATTTTGAGGGAATTAAAAAGAAAATGTTGATCAGTATAGTAAAAATGGTCAGGAGCGAGGTTTTGCACGTTTTTGGAATTGTCAATGAATTTCACCTATAGCCAAATTGAGCTGAATTTATTATTATTTTTTTTATTTATTATATTTATACCCCACCTTTTTTCCTGCAAGGAACCCAAGGCGGCTTACATAAGCCTCCTCCTCCTCTCCATTTTATCCTCACAACAACCCTGTGAGGTAGGTTAGGCTGAGAGTCAGTGACTGGCCCAAAGTCACCCAGTGAGTTTCATGGGCGAGCGGGGACTAGAACCCGGATCTCCTGAGTCCCAGTCCAACACTCTCACCACTACGCCACACTGGCTCTCAGGAATTGCGAGGTTCCTGCTGTGGCAAACCATTTCTTTCTGATCTACTCAAAGGCACCCAACATGGTGTATTATACCATTAAGAACAACAACAACAACAACAACAACAGATAATGTTATTGTTTAAATTAAACAGTATTATTCACGCCCATTAAAACAAAACATCATAATCAACTCTAGGCATTTCAAGAACACTTAAAAGGAGCTTGAAAAGACTCTCAACATTTCTCAGAGGGGGAGAGAGGGGATGTCACACATGTCTGCAAAAAACATAACTTTGGGGTTGGCCCTGGGAGACAACCTCCTCTGAAAGCATAAATTAGAAGCCATTCACTGCTACTTTCGACAGAATCCATTCATTGCGCCGAGGTCTGAGAGAGAGGAAGCCCTAAAACAATGCCTTTAGTCTGGGAGAACAATTTGTGTTTTCAAGAGAGCCCTCGAATCTCTCCCTCGCTGCTTCCACCGTACGCTGGGACATCATGGCGCTTTCGCTTATCGTTCACTGTAACTTTTCATATCACACCCAGCTCTCCTTTCTCCTTGGACCACTACCTCCTTTCTCAATCCCTCCACAGTGTAAGAGAAAAGGTACACTAAGCCTCTTTCCCCCCCTTCTCCCCCCACCCTCCTATTTTCTTATATTTGTGTAGCTGTTAGACATTTTGCAAAGGAGGGGAGTACCAGCCAGGCTTTGACAACAAAAGAGCTACTGTCACTCCGCCAGTCCCAGACATGGTGGAAACCAGCCCACAGGAAAAGGCCTGGCTCCAGTGTTAGGTCCCGGCCGAGCACAGTCACCGCATTCACTCAAATTGGCAACAGGTCTCAGTGTTCCTGGCTTTGAGCTGTGAACAAGGGTCGGGATTGAATAACCAATTATACAACCGCTGACTGAGTTTATCCAAGGTTTGCAAACTGCTATAATAGCCCAGTATTCAACTGGCTGTTTTATCCTTTTCCAGATATAGTGTCATATCTCCCCTTGTGCTCCATTTACATGTCATTTTATTACATACATCTATTAAAAAAGGTTAATACAATGTCACAGTGAGTGCCTAAATGATGCTATTCAGCATCCATAACCCTGGCTGGTGCAATTCGTACAGGCACCTCTCTCTCTCTCTCTCACACACACACACACACACACACACACACTACACGCACATATCCACAAACATTCTTTAGCATAGCAGTGTGAAATGTGTTGCTAGCGAGAATGTAAGGAGCTACACGAACTCCTCCATATAGAAAATGAAATCCGGAGAGTTAAAATAAATTAGCAACTCAAATTCGTGAACACGTGCAGGTAGCCGGATCTCAAAGGCCAGATGTTGGAAGTCCCAAAAGTTAAGTCTTACATTCTGAATACATGTTCAGTTGGAACAATAGAGTGCAGATTTGGCAAGGCCAGTGGAGATCAAGGACCAAAAAAAAAAAAAAAAAAAGTCTGGTAGCAGCCATCCCAACCCTCAAGGACGATTTTAAGAGTACCACATTTCTAAAAGTGGGGAAATGATGTAGCCGAGGCATAAACTCGATTTTTATCTAGTTTTGAAATTTTAGATAGCATCCATATATAAGCTTGAAGCCCTTTGCATACATTATGTCGATACATTAACAATTTTTGTTTTAACATATTTTCAAGTCGGGGCTATGCAACCAGTGACCTGTCAGTCCCCACAATCCAGCCTGCCAGAAGCTTGGCTATCTATCTATTATTTGTACCCTGTCTTTCTACCAATAATGGTACTCAAGGCGGCTTATGGTCACTGATAAAAACAACAACAAGCAAATACATTAAAACACAATTAAAAACACAATAACAATAACAACAGAGTAAAAACAGCATCCAGCTCAACAAACCCACTTACACACCAGAGGTCCACTTGAATGAAGCAGTGTTTGCCTGCCGGTGGAAGGACAGCAGTGAGCAAACCCAGCCTCCCTCAGCAGGGAGTTCCAGAGCCTTGGAGTGGCTACCAAGAAGGCCCTCTTTTGTGTTGCCACCGAATGTGCCTCTGAAGGTGGCAGTCTCGGAAGAAGGGCCTCTCCCGAACATCTTAAGACGTGAGCAGGCTCGTATGGCCTTGTATTCCACATAGCCTGACCCCAAGCCATACAGGGCATTATAAGTAATAACCAGCACTTTGTATTCTGCCCAGAAACAGATCAGTAGCCAGCGAAGCTGTTGTTACAAGGGAATCCTGTGCTCCCTGTAACCGGCCCTGCTCAGCAGTCTGGCCGTAGCCTTCTGGACAAGCTGAAGTTTCTGAACAGTTTTCAAAGGTAACCCCACATAGAGCATGTTATAGTAGTCCAAACATTAGTCCAGAAGTTTGGCCCTTCCTCTTCCCTTGTTTTTTCCACTTCCAGACAGGCAGCAAAAGCAGGTGTCCCATGTATGGTGGGCTGCCATACCAAGTCAGTGGCCTGCATTCAGCTTGGTTCGTGTCACTAACACACATTGCAGGGGTAGACAACTTGTGCTTTCCAGGTGGACTACCACTCCCATAAGCCCTAGCCAGCATGGGCAATGGTCACGCTATAGCCCAAAACATCTGGAGGGTTAATTTTAACAGCACAAGAGCCCCGTTGCACAAGTGGTGGGTCATATGAGTGCAACGGAAGCAGCCCTGTTGGATATTGCCTTCATGTATTATAATGTAAAATGTGAGGTGGGCTATAGATACGCACACCCATGTGATCTGCCCAATTTTGGGGAGGAGGAAGGATCATGCAAACCCTGCCCATATGCGACAGAGAGAGACCTGTAACACTAGGTATGTGAACTTCTCCCTTGAATTGGAAGGGGTCCAGTGAACATTCTCAAGCAGCCTGCTTTGTGAAGGCAGAAAGTACTCCCTGTCCCCACGTCCATATTACTGAAATACCCATTATAGGCCAACCTTTATTATTAGGTTGACCAAAAGTAGGTGTGCAACCTGCTTTTTGTAACATGTTGCCTGATGAAGAAATCTGGAGATCTCGCACAATTTGTGTGCTATTTTGGTTGTCTTAATAAAAGTATCACACTAATATGGATCTTGGAATTTTCGTTATGGACAACATGGCTACCCGCCGTGTTTCTTTCCCGCCCTGTTCCCACGGACACTCTAACAGACATCTGGGCAACCTCAGCTTGCAATGAGTGCAACTGATTGAAAGTCACACTGACCCTGGCTATGGAGCACCAAAATCTGCTTTCAGACCTGCCAAATTTGCTGTTGCCCACACGAAATCCAACTCACAACTAGAATGTTGTGGTAAATCTCAGGCTGTGTGATCTAGAAAGCGTTAACCCCTGCACCAGACCTCATGAAACTATCGGAAGAACGAAGCCTATGTGTTGTTCTACAAATTCAATGTTGCCCCCAGTCAGCACAGGGAATGTTTATATGGCAGATACGTAAAGCTCCACATTCCAGAATTACTTCTCATCCCTCCTTCGATCATTAAGCTCCCTCATTCTTTCTGCGCAAACAAAACATGCACCGATAAAACCACATCACTTTCTTCTAATGCTAAGGGAGGGGATTAATGGGGTATCTTAAATATGTGAGGAAGCCGATGTCTCAACTACAATTTAGGCAGTGGGCTAGCACCGTTTGCCTTCTGTCATGCCATAACCAGACTACAAAGGGGGAAAGGCAGAAGAATGCTGAAGGGAGAAAGTAGAAAGAACATGAGAAATATCTGGGATTCTCACTCTCATTCCCAAATATTTGGGACACACAAAGACAACCATGCCACAGTTAAAGGAAAAATGACCTACTACAAGCTCCTACTTCTATGAATCACATTTTCAGTCATCCATCCACCTAGAGCCCTCCCCCCAAAAAAAATTTACTTGAAGCAATCTCCTTAGCTGCTTCCCTCATTGTCACCACCGCTGCCATAGATCTGCCTCCATGAGGAGGAAGAGGAGGATTCAACAATACTACAAGTGAGAAGGATCTTGGAATTGTTGTAGATCACAAACTTAATATTAGCCAGCAATGCGATGTGGCTGCAAAGAAGGCAAATGCTATTTTGGGCTGCATTAATAGAAGTATAGCTTCCAAATCGCGCAAAGTGATAATTCCCCTTTACTCAGCACTGGTTAGGCCTCATCTTGAACTCACCACAGTTCTGGGCACCACACTTTAAGAAGGATGTAGACAAACTGGAGAGGGTTCAGAGGAGGGCAACAAAGATGATAAAGGGACTGGAAACAAGGCCCTATGAGGAGAGACTGAAAGAACTGGGCATGTTTAGCCTTCAAAAGAGGAGACTGAGGGGAGATATGATAGCACTCTTCCAGTACTTGAAGGTTTGTCACACAGAGGAGGGCCAGGATCTCTTCTCGATCATCCCAGTTTGCAGGACACGGAATAATGGGCTCAAGTTACAGGAACCCAGATTCCACCTGAACATCAGGAAAAATTTCCTGACTGTTAGAGCAATAAGACAATGGAACCAATTACCTAGGGAGGTGGTGGGCTCTCCCACTCTGGAGGCATTCAAGGTGCAGCTGGACAGCCATCTGTCAGGGATACTTTGACCTGGATTCCTGCATTGAGTTGGACTCGATGGCCTCTACTTTTCTATGATTCTATGACTCTGCAGGGTCTATCTTCATCGGTGACAGCAAGTAAACATCACATGACCTCATCACACAGGCAAACCACATGAAAACAACCAATCAGAAAGGGTGCATAATGTGATGACACATGATGTCAAGCTGCACTGCATAATTCCAAACTAGAGCTCCCAAGATGCAGCTTGATACAGCTCATGCGCAAAAACTCGTATACATGGATGGAGAGTTCATATTAAAGGAAAGCTCTCATCCAGGCTCACAGAGATGAATTCATTTACTTTCTGAGTAAATAACAAATTCACTCGGTGTATGTTCACCCATCACTAGTGAGCACAGCAGCCCCATTTACCCACTTCCCAAAGGAAGACAAAGTAGATTCACCATGGGCAAAGGGAAGCTGGAGGACTATTTTGCAAGTGGCTAATGACATGAAGCCAATCTTCCCCCAAACTCCCATTGGCACCATGATTCCCTGGCAGGAAATGAGATGTATAGAGTCATTTGCAACCATAGAGAAGACAGCTACAAAATCCAACCTTCCTTGTGGAAAAGCAGTTTAGAAAATACAATCAAGTAATCCATAAACCAAGGGTTTGTCTTCTCCCCAACCCTACAGTGTGGACAATTCTGCTACTCCAGGAGTGTAATTGCACATCACATGGAACTGCATGGAATAAACATCAACATTAAAATCTGTCAACATTAAAATCTGCTTTGGGAGGGGTGAACTGGAATGGAGAAACAGTGGGGAGAGGAGGGGTGCTTAACCCTCTCCCCACCTTCTGCTTCTTCGCTAGGAATCTTCCCCACCCCAGCTCCCCAGTAAAGTCCATCTCTGGGCCAATTCAAAGTGCTGGTTTTAGCTCAAAGGATCACTTCTTCCCATATTACCTGCCCAGATCTTAACATCATCTTCAGAACTCCTTCTCAGGGTGCCCCCCCAATGAGAAACAGTGGGTGGCTACTAGAGAAAGGGCCTTTTTGACAGTGGCACGCCAATTGTGGAATACCATTTCCAGAGAGGCTCACTTAGTGCTTACGTTATGGCCTTTTCAATGGCAGGTGAAGACTTTTTATTTTTAATTTACCCAGACATTTTAAGATAATTTAAAAATCCCCACTGGCTTACCTTTGCTGTGTTAATGCATCCCTGTTGCAGGTTTCATTTATTTACTTAGTTTGTACTCTGGTTGGTTCTATTGTGTTTGATTTTTAGGGCTTTTAACAATTGTTTTTATGGTTTTAAACTTTTACTAATAGGGCAGAGGGCACTGTTAATTGGCCAGATACATAGACAAACAAATAACAGCTTCTACCCTTCCTTGGGGTTTCCAAACTCATGCAAACACAGGGTGCACAGTTTAGGATCCAAAATATAAAAGGCTACTTCATTCATAATAGAAGAGAAACGTAAGAGGCTAGTTCAGTGACAAACCAGAATTCTGGAGTTAGCTAGAACGGGATGCGGTATGAAACAGCAGTGGTCCCTTCTTTCGGAGGGTGGTAGTTGCCGCCAGGAGTAGAATACGGTTAAGTGAAGGTAGGGATTTACAAGAATTTTATTTATGTTCACAAATTGTGTGAACCTATCCCATTCACAACCTCGAATGCGAACGTGAGCAGGAGAATATGCTCCCCAAAAATGTTTGCAAATTCCTGAATGTGTGCTCATCTTGAAAAAATGTGCATTTTTTTTAAAATGTACATTTTAAAAAGCGCACATTTTAAAAAATGTGTGTTTTCATGCTTTATGTATGGGAGAAAAGTGCACATTTTAATGTGCTTTTAAAAAACTGTGCAATTTTCCCATTTGAGATGAACTTTCCCCATTCAAGCAAAACAAAAAAAAGAGCACAAATGAAAGCAGGAAACAAGGAGAGACAAGCTTCAAATTGATGTCCAATCTGGGCGATCATGAACATCGCTTGTTCATCCATCCTTATGAAGGATCCTTTAGGTTCAAGATTAGGAAAGCAGGTGAAGTTGGGAAGGGTTCACTGCAGGCCTTTTTTTAAAAAGGTCAAATTCATGTCAAATTAATCAAAATGTCTCATGTCTTCATTCCAGGATATTGGGCAAAAGAACAATTCTGAAAAGGCCTGTTAGAAAACCAGATGTTAGCAGTCACTGACTCTCAGCCTAACCTACCTCACAGGGTTGTTGTAAGGATAAAATGGAGAGAAGGATTATTTATGCTGCCTTGGCTTCCTTGCAGGAAAAAAAGCAGGATGATTTATTATTATTATTAATAATAATAATAATAATAATAATAATAATAATAATAATAATAATAATTAAATAGAAAGTTGGTTTAGCATCAAACAATACCATTTTGTCTGAGCAACTTCTCCCATTCTGTAGAACGGCCCTGCCTGATCTACTCATCCTGAGAGAAAACCAGGTCTGCATGTTCTGTGACCACCTGCAATGGATTCTTGCCACTGCTTTAGGATTAAAGGGATTGTAAGATTAAAGAAAGAGGTGTCTGAATGGAACACAAATCCTTATGATCACTCTATAAAAGTACTACTCATCATTATGCTTTTGGCACTGACGTCGTACAGTGGCCCTCCAGGCAAGACCCTCAGGAAAAGGTAGATGTTGGAGAATATGTAATGTAAGGGGCAAAATGGTTTGGGAAGACACACACACACCATGTTTTCCGCTCCCCCCCCACCTTCCCACCCAAGCTCACAGGTCCAGAAGAGGAGCCAAAACAGCAAACAAACACATAAACCCCTTGAAGAGCATGTGGCAAATTAAATATCCCCCCCCCTCAAATTTCCTTATGTAGATTTTTTTTTTTTAAATGAATGGAAGTTAAGCAAATTATGGGTATCCCTGATATTTATTATACTCGGCATTTGCTTAAATTTGATTGCACAGTGAATGAATCTGATCTGAATGAATGGACTTGGTTTCCCTTCTCTCTAATCTGTCTTTTTCCATAGCAAGGCTATATCGGATAGAGTCTCTATCCTTCCAGTTACTGAATTTCGTTCCCTGGGTAGAAAAACCAAGGGTGTGTGTTGTTTGGAGAAGGGGCTGACCTGGAGATCGGTGTTCTCCTCCAAACCCCAATTGCACAGTGCAAGGAGGGCTGTGTGTGTGTGGGGGGGGGGTTGAGCTGATATCTACTGACCCTTATTACAGAACTTTCTGCATCTGGTTTATTTTTGAAGCAAATATTAATGGGCTAAATACAGGTACTGCCTCTCTACTATGGCATCTTTCATTCTTTACAAAATAATGTGATTCAAAGCAAGAGCTCTGAGGTGGATGTCTCCAGTCCAAATCGCACACACACATGCACCCAATATGTAAGATGGGGGTAACAACAATACTGTCGCAATACATTTAGGGAAAGCACAAGCCAAACTCCAAGCACATTCTCTTTCTAATATGTCCCAAATAATCTGTTTCAAAAGAAGCCACGGTGATCACGACTACTGTGATTTTGCAACTTGGAAACACTTTCTCTTTCCCTTCACTTCCTCTCCTGATACTTTTAGTCCATGCTGAGGAAAACTGCTCTAATCTTTCCTGATTCAAGGTGTTAACTGATTGGCAATCCCGCCGTTACACAAACAAACACACCATCCGCGCTCTGCCGCCTTCTGTTCACGGCTGTAACGATTTAATATCCTCATTTATTTATTTCCATTCCCTGTCGGCGACCCTATTTCTTGCCCCATTGCTTCCTCCATCCCTCAGCTAGTTGTTATAAACCTTAAAGGATTTGGAAAGAGATCACCCAGTGGTGGCCCGTACAGAGCAAGAGCCAATCACCCCCAGAAGGGAAGCCGCCTTACCTAAACAAACCATTATCAGCTCATCTTCTGTCTTTGTACCTTTTTTTTTTTTTTTTTTGCTATTACCTCATGGGATTAACTTTTATCTCTAATCTCTGCTCTGGCCAACTGTCAGGGAGCCTAAAAGCCTCCCAGCTTTTAATCTGTGTGTAAGAATACTGCTGTTACTAACAGATAACTGCTGAAACAACATGGAAGGAAGGGCAATCCACACACATAGAAGGGGCTGAGTGTCAGAAATATCTGCACCCGCTTCTTACCTGAGAGGAGGAAAGGAGAAGCAGCAGTCGGCTTTTCATAGTTCTCTATTGGTATCACATTATTCCATTCATATGTGCAAAACGCAAACTCACCCTCCAAGCGTGCATCCTTACCGAGCCAAAACGGAACCAACCATGCACAAGAAAGAGGTAACAGCAAGCTCACGGGAACCACAAACGTTGCAGAAGTACAAAAAACGTGTGTGTGTGTGTGTGTGTGTCTGTCTGTGTGTGTGTGTGTGTGTGAAACCTGAGGGGAGAAGTCCCCAAAAGCCCAGTGAAGACTAGTACTCCTTTAATGCAGTTGTCTTTGGGGGTGGGCACATTACTATACGTGATGTGACCCGAGTCGGTGTTGTTCAAGCCAGGTTGGCAAGTGAGATTTGGCACGTTCATGAGTTATATGGATGTCTGAGTGTATAAGGATCAGGCAAACGGTGATGGAAAAGGCCTTGCTCCACCTGAGACCCCGGAGAACCACTGCTAGTCAGGCTACACAACTAGGGACAGAAGAACCAACGATTTTCAAGCTTGCCAGAATTCTCTAAACTGCAGTTTCAAGCTCATTTCACCTCGCCTCCATTTTCTATCTATTTTTCAGCTCATTTGGAAGGGGAAAGTGTGGGGGAAATGTGCATTTCTGTGTATACTTTTCCAAATTGTGCACTTCCCCCGCCCCCCTTTGACTAAAGTGTAAAAATGTACTCTTTTCTGAACACGGTTGCAATTTCGTGAATTTGCGAAAAATTCTCAAAAAGGATTCTGCTTGGAATTGCGAACATGGCATTTTCAGATGACTTGAGAGCATAAACAAAATTCTTACACATCCCCCTACAGGCTAGATGGACAAAATAGTTTGAACTGGTATACAGAAACATCTTATCTCCCTATGTCCAGGCAATAAAATATTACCTCCCCCTTTTCATCAGATGAACAAGAGAGATCCCTGATCTGGCCCCCATGCAGGGAAAGAAGGAGGGACAAGCTGACCTGGGTTGTAATAACTGGCATGGTGCCTCCACTTGAGATTCTCCAAAAGCGATGAGGTAAAACAGTGAGACTATAGAGGTGGCTCATATTTACTAGCCCTTTCTCGAGGACATCATCAGAGGGCACGGTTTTATAGAGCTCAAATGCATTTAATACATGGGAAGGGGAAGGAAGGAAGGAAGGAAGACATATATACCCAATAGAATAGATCTCATATCTATGGACTATGGCTACATAGGATCCAGATGAACTTAGCCATGTTTTAGTTTCACTGAAATCCATATGGGAGGACTTAAGTTAGTCATGACTAACTTAAGTCCCACTGATTACAATAGGACTAAAGCATGAGTCACTTGGTCTGGATGCAACCCATAGAGAATAGACTTCGGAAAAATGGAACAAAGAAATAGCAAACTAAAGCCACGGCCCATATCAAGGCCTCCCCTCCCAGCCATTCCTCCTGGCTGCATCAGTGCGAGAGATGAGGCAGCGAGGACCCCTCCTTTGACGTGCCAGGGACTAGGTGCCCTTTGGCTCCTCCCCCTCCCTGAACTGCCTCCATTAGCTGCCATTTCACTGGGCTTCATAAGGTGGAAGTGCTGAACTACCCAGTTTCAAGGATGCAATTTTTCCTGTGCACGGCAGAGAAGCTGCGATCTTTCCCTCTTGTCTTGCCAGCAGGCCATGCCCGTGACTCACAGCTTCTGCTCTAAGTGATTTATAAATGGAATCTTGGGATCTTCAAGGCACCAAGAATCCTCCTCCAGAATTTATTTCTCTCAGGCAGAATTCTTGAGTTACCTCAGCACTGTGGAAACTGCTGCAGCGTCACATCTTCCCACATCGCTGCGTCACAAGCAAAACTCAAGTTCAAAGACCTCAGAATTCCACCCTGAAGCTCATTTCTGTCTCATGTTCTTAAAGATTGCGATCTTTGCTTCTTCTTCTTTTCGCGTGAAAATGCATGCATATTTCCATGTGTATTTTCCCAAATGTACACACATCGATTGTGCACATCTTTGAAATATATGCTTTCTTCTCCCATTGATTAAAGTGTATTTTCGTGTGCATTTTCCAAAAGCATGCATTTTTAATGCACATTTTTTCAAATGTATGCATGCTGTGGGAGGGGGGGGGTGTCCTGCAAATTACATTGTGGGCTCAGAAATGTATGGACTTTGACCGCAGATTGCATTTGAGTTTGCATTCAGTCAGGAAGGTGTGAACTGGGTAAATCTTGATCAAAAACAAACTGAAATGAATTTCCCAGATACCCGTATATGCAAAACATCCCAAAGGCTGGTGCCGGTGTGGAAAGGAGGCCCAGTATGGTCTCTTTTGTGTGCTCCAGAATGCATCAGTCTTTGTACGTTATCACTTATCTGATCACTTATGGCAAGCAAGAGACTCTTCCCAACAACCGGGCAGGGCAACTTTTCAGACATTCTTGCAAGGCTAATATATAGGCAAAGATTAATTTAAACACATGTGGATTTACACTTAACTAGTACTAGGGTCAAGCTAAAAAAAAGGAGGGATGCAGCAGCCCAGAGGGGGGGACCTATTACAAAACAGCTCTACCCCCCTGGCCATATCAGGTACTTTTAAATCTAGCAACTTGTGACAGCGTGGCATCCACATTTGATTGTTTGGGCACCTAACTTCATGGATCCAACCCAGACCCATTTTGGACAGAGACCATACTTCCTCCAGAGTCCAGGCAGATCTGAAATAGATCCATTTCACCCTGACACCCATTGTTTACTGCCCTCCTCACCTGCTTCCCTTTCCCCAAGAGGGGACAGCAGCATACAGGGATGTTGGGAACCATGGAGATTACATTTCCCATGGCTCCCACTGGCCTTGAATGCACATGCTTATGGCATTGAAGTGTAGCAGGGAGGGCTCTATGATGAATTGGAATTAGTTTAATTTAAAATGGAATAACTTTCAGATCTCAATCAGACATACTTCAAATTGATCCAATTTAATTTGTCCGATTCCTAGTTGGACTGGGGGAGTATAGCCATCACTACTAACAATCCAGCTGACCCATATAAATACCAGTTTTTCAATATTCTGTCACACTCTCGTCTGGACCAAGAGAAGTGGGATTTAGAGACAGGCTTCCAGGATGAAGGTGTGGGGCTATGCATATGAAGTCCTACGGTACGAACTGAATGGAATGTAATTTGGAATAACACCGGGTGAAGGCAAAACCTGCTCTTTGCCTCAGATACTGGGACTGCTTGCATAAATATAGCCCCTGCACCAAAGGTGTCCCTCTTTATTTTCTGCCATATAAGGGAAATATTGCCATTCATTCAACAGAACAAAGTAAAGTCCTATGAACAGCTTTCCTCCTGGCTGCATCCTAGGGAGAGATGAACTTACCCTCCATTTGAAGGCTCCCTCCATTAGCCAGCCTGGCGGTAGCCATTCCACATGGTCATTATAGCGATTATGCAACATGATGCAAGAATCGGTACCTGTATTGCCTTATTTTTCCTCTTTATAAATTTATTTCCCTTCTCTGCCACCCCATCCTTTCCTCTCTTTTGCATCAGGTCTATTACACTGCATGCTAGTATTTCAAATTGTGAACTGCCTTGATGCATTGGCAGAAGGGGGGGGGGGTCATGTAGATGTAGCAAGGAAACCAACGAATAAAATAAACATTGCATTAGGTCAAAAGGGGGAAGGGCCATAACTCAGTGATAGAACATATATCTCCCGGTAGGGCTGGGTAAGATCCCTGTCTAGAACCCTGGGCAACTCCTGCTAGTCAGTACAGACAATGCTGAGCTAGATAAAGCAAAGGTCTGACTCAGTTTAAGGCAGGTCCCTACTGTATATTCTTAAAACAGACCCACTGCCCCTATCATTGGGTGATGCAGCCTTCACCCGATAGACCCCAGAGACTCTACTACCTCCATATCCTCTCCATCATAATGTTTGGCATGTCAGTAGTGTAAAATAAAGACCAGTCTACAACATTTCAGGGAGCATTTCAAATCTTCACTACAATGGCAACTAACAATTATAACCCAAGTAAAGCAAAGCAATTTCAAAACAAATGTATTTTCAAAGCAGAGTTTTCCATACCACTTAGTATTCTCCTACCTAAAACAAACAAACAAAAAACAACAACGTCTCACAACTGAGTTCCCTGTAAGAGGATGACAGATATTCCAGATCACACGCCATCCTGATCTAAGACACCATGGATGAATGGGGACCTGAAACAGTTGCCTTTGCAAATAAGAGTAACAATCGATCTATATTCAATTCAGTGACCCTTTCCCCCTCTAATCCAATTAACAAAACACTGCTGCCTCAAAACAAGATGGCTGCACAAAACAATATTTGTCATTCTAGGAAAACTTGTAGAACGACAACTTAAAAAGCAATTTAGAGCCATACATAAGAAGAGCCATGCTGGATCAGACCAAGGGCCCATCTAGTCCAGCATTCTGTTGTATCTGTTCACACAGTGGCCAACCAGCTGCCCACAGGAAACCCACAAGCAGGACATGAGTGCAACAGCACCCTCCCAACCATGTTCCCAAGCAACTGGTGTACATAGGCAACCTGTCTCTGATACTGGAGGCAGCACCGGTGCAAGGCAGTTTGGTGCCCTAGGCAAGATCAGATATTGAGCACCCCCCCTTCCCACTTGAGCCCTCCCTCCCTCCAGCCCTATGCCCATTATGCATGATCCGCATTCACACACACACACACACACACACACACACACTTCCTCTCCAGTCCTAAACATGTTGTTTCCAGCTCCATCGAGATCAAGGGGGTTTACTTCCATGTAAGTTCTTTCCACGGGCTTCATTCAGCAGCCCCCGTCGGCTGCCCCCGCCGCCACTCCTCCTCTCACCTGCGTTTCTTTGTTGCCATCCCCCTGTCGCTTCTCTTCCAGCTCCTTGGCAGCTTCGCAGCCTGCCACCTATCTCCACGGTGCCTGCACGCACACACACATCAAACTTTGTTTCCCCGCCCAGCCGCCTCTCTTTTCTCCTCTCCTGCCGCGTCACGGGGGCAGGGGACGGGACATTATTAACTGCCTTCTCTTTCTCCTTTGTCTCGATCGATTTGCTTCAAAAGTGGGCTCAATTTCCAACTCTTTAGCACTGTATTTTTTTTTCAAGGCATTTCTGGCGCCCCCTTTAGCCCGGCGCCCTAGGCAGCCGCCTAGTTGGCCTAATGGTAGCACTGGCCCTGACTGGAGGTGGCATATAGCCAGTCAGGACTAGTAGCCATTCATAGCCATGAATTTTTCCAATCCCCTTTTAAAGCCGTCCAAATTGGTGGCCATCACTACATCCTGTGGAAGTGAGTTCCACAGTTTAACTATGCACTGTTGTCAATACTGTGGTCAATAATCAAATATGTTACTATCGCTAGAGTTTTTAGTGGCTATCTGTTGATCTTGGAAAGCCTCAGTCCTGTGTCCTGTGGAATGTTTTGTTATTAGTCATCAAAAAAGACCATCGTCCTGAGCTGGATGTTTCATTTCCTGGTTGCAGTGATACATGTCCAAAAAGAAACCAGATAGCATAGAGTAAGAAACTCTGAAAATTGGACTGGGACTCAGGAGATCTGGGTTCTAGTCACTTGGTCATGAAGGTCACTGGGTGACTTTGGGCCAGTCACTGACTCTCAGCCTAACCTACCTCACAGGGTTGTTGTGAGGATAAAATGGAGAGGAGGAGGAGGAGGAGGAGGAGGAGGAGGAGGAGGAGGAGGAGGAGGATTATGTAAGCCGCCTTGGGTTCCTTGCAGGAAAAAAGGCGGGGTATAAATATAATAAATAAATAAATAAATTACTGGAATCCAGAGCTGGTGAAGAACACCACAGAAAAGGGCAGCAGGCAACACTGAAAAGACTTGGGACTCGACTTGGCAATGACTTTCAACTAAACAGAAACATTTGGCTAAATTTGGGAACTTTATGGAGAAACCGTCCAAGGAACTCTGAGTTCTGATAATGCTAGTAGAGGGAGGATTCTGTAAATCATGAGAGCTAGAGAACTGCTTTGTGTTTTTTGGTGTGTGTTTTCTTTTTTTACCTCTCAAATAAATTAGTGATTACCAGGAAGATTCAAGATTCTATGTTCCAAAGAACACACAAGAAATATAAATGATCTCCCAGTTATAAAGCCTCTGGTCTTCAATAGAAATCAAGCACACACTCTAAATTTTTGGTTTGGATTTATAATAGTTATTTGCTTACTTAATCTTTCTCTCTTTGTGTTAGTAGTAAAATACAAAGAAATAAAAGTACAAACATGAACTCTAAAAGAGGATAAATCCAGCAACCACATGAAACCAAAATACACCCAAGAAGAGGAGATGATATTAATGCAAAGAGAATTCAAAAAGCACAAAAAGGTTTTAAGACAGAAAAACTTGGGGAAATAAAAACAGTATTTACCCAGTGCTGAAAAGAGCACAATGCAGGTGGCAGGCGACTGAGGCGAGCCTCTTTGGGCATTCCATAACAGGGGTGCCATCACCAAAAAGGCAATGTCCTTAGTGGCCACCCACATCACCTTATTCAGCAGGGGTACCTGGAGACCAGCCTCTGAAGATGATCTTAGGTTCTGGGCAGGTATATGTAGGAAGGAGAAGATGTTTCAAGTAACCTGGTGCCAAGCCATTTAGGGCTTTGTAGGTTAATACCAGCACTTTGAATTGGGTCTGGGAATAGACTGGCAGCCAGCGCAGATCATAAAGCACTGTCATAATATGATCAAATTGGCCAGTCCCTGTTCACAATCTTGCTGCCCTGTTTTGGACCAGCTGAAGTTTCCACACTGTATTCAAAGAGAGCCCCATGTATAATACATTGCAGTAATCCAAACGTAAGATTACCAGAGCATGGCTATCACAAGGTTATCTCTGTCACGATAGGGTCATAGCTGGTATGTCAGCCTAAGCTGATAAAAAAAAGTGCTCCATGCCATGGAGACCACCTGTGCTGATCCTTTACGGGGAAAGCAACCCCCTCCAGAGAGGTTGAATATCACTAGCCTGGGCAGAAGTACCACCCAGTAATATTTCCTCCACCTTATCTGGACTAAGTCTCAGTTTATTGGCCGTCATCCAGTCTATTACTGCACCCAGGCAGTGATCCAGAACACCCACTTGTGAAGTGAACTGCCCAGAGAGCTTCGGCTGTTGGGTGGTATAGAAATGTAATAAATAAAATAAAATAAGTAGAGGATCCATACCTCAAATGGACAACCATGAACACTAAGTGATTAATATGGTCCACTGTTGCACATTCTCCAACATGACTTGGAGTATATCCGGATGCTTGAGGAATTCAGTCTTTTCAAGTTCGGATACAAACTGGCCTGTTCCACACCTCCCATTCTAATGTGCGGATCAGAAAGTAGTTATCCTTTGGATTAAAATTTTCCCAAATCTTGCAATGCAGTTCATGCTGTCTGTGCATTGTCTATACAGTTTTATGTCAATGTGCATGATCACTGCAGTGTATGCATATTCTACATTGATCTCACATCAATCACAACATACATACCCATATATGTACAAATGCTTATATACACTCACATATTTGTAGGGATGTTGTAGTGCCAATGTGGTGTAGCACTTAGAGTGTTGGACTGGGACTCGGTAAGACCAGAGTTCTAGTCCCTGCCTGGCCATGAAGCTCACTGGTTGACTTTGGGCAGTCACTGACTCTCAGCCTAACCTACCTCACAGGGCTGTTGTTGTAAGGGAAAAATGGAGATGAGGATGACGACCGTGTGTAAGCTGCCTTGAGTTCCTTGCATGAGGAAAAAAAGGTGGGATATAAAGGTAATAATATATAAAAATAAGTAAGTGTATGAGAAATTATTTTCAGTTCATTTTTGACCACAATTTATTGATTTTGCACCTCCTGGGACCTGTAATTTCTGAGCTTGCGATGCAGTTCCCAGAAACAACAACAAAAATGCACTAAAAATCTGTACATTTGAAAAATGCATATGAAAGTATGCATACTTTTGAAAAATGTGTACAAAGACTCCAGTTAGTTTCAAGGTGGAATTTGGAGAACCTTGACGAGCTTGAGTTTTGCTGATTTTCAGATCTCTACCCAATTGTTTTTAAACAATGCAAATGTGTGGGTGTGTGTATACACACACACGTATATATATATATATATATATATAGTTTCTGTTCCTGTTTTAAATCTGTTACTGTATTTTAAATTTTTTAATTTTTTATATTGTATCTTATGTTTTATTTGATGGTTTTAATTGTTGTGAGCTGCCCAGAGAGCTTTGGATATTGGGTGGTATGGGAATGTAATAAATAAATATTAAAAGAAAGAGATTTAAAAATCCAAACAAACACATTTAGTTCGACTGAAACCCATATGGGTTTTAAATCTGGTTGTCTTTTTGATCAGCATCTGACCTCTCTATATATGATAGTGTAAGTTTTCATTGTATAAAGGACAATTAACACCTAGAAAATTTTGTAAGAAAGATTACAATGGAATATATTTATTTATTTATTTATTATATTTATCATTCACCCAGAGCTCTGAAGTATACTGACACTGATTCCGTACTGTGAAAATCTTTTCTCACTGCTGAAAATCATAGGTTAATTTAGCTGCAGAGACCATCAACTTTCCAAAAATCCAAGGAAGAAAATCATATTTACAAATATGCCAGCTTCAATTTCAAGGTCTACAAGAAGATTGCAGGGTGGGGATATAATAAAACGTGAAATCGCTTTCCCCACTCCCATTCTTTGAACACATCCAACAAATCAAATCTGAGATCCAAACAGCACCGTAGATATGTCTGAGAATGAAAATAAGGAGAAGATAAAACTACATACACAGAAGCCCAGATAAAAATCATCTAATGTATTACCAGAGTTTGGAGCAATGTTAATAACAATTTTTAGAAGTGCTTAGAGGACACATTACCCTCTGTCCCCATCGTACTCCACCTACATGTCATAACTGAAGGGAAAATATATATGTGAGGCATTACATCCCTGTCATCTGCTGTGCAGATGGGGGAGTGTAGCTGAAATCTTGCACTCGCATACCAGGGAGTGAGCCCTATTGAACTCAATGGGATTTATTTTTGACAAGTACACGATTGGATTGTGTCTTGCCCAGTAGGATCCTGGCAGTGGTACATTCTTTCAGTTGGGGAAGACACAACTAACTTCCCCCTTTCCCCTCTCCAACCACCACTTGCATTCTTTAAAACTGTTTCTACGTAGGGATGTAGGAACATTTCCTTCCCATTCACAAATCACGCGAACGTGCCCCATTCGCAACCCCAGACGTGAGCCAGGAACCCGATTCACAGGAAAATTTCACAATTTCCTGAACTTGTGTCCGTGTTTGGAAACGTACATATGCACACTTCCAAAATGTGCATTTGTGCAAATCCCCCCCAAATCTACATTTTCGTGCTTTTAGCCTATGGGGGGGGAGCACATTTTAGGCCAGGAAAAATGTGCATTTTTAAAAATGCATTTTTTTAAAAAAAATTTACAACTTGGGCACTTTAAAATGTGCATTTTTCCATATGGCGGCGGCGGCGGGGGGGAGACGCTGGTGTTTAGGGACACAAATGTGGCAAAATGAGCTTCGAGTAAGAATTCAGAGAACCTCCACAAACTTGAACATTGCATGCTTGCTCATCCATATTTCTAATTCGAGATATGTTAGAACAACACCAAACTGCTTGCCAAACTGATTTAAAAAAATACACTGAGCATGCAGTTTTGCATTTAAATCATAGCATCATTGTGGGTACAGAAATACAATGGAATTTGCTTCTGCACTTACTACTTTCTCTGTAATCATGGGGTTGGGGCTGGGCTGTAGGATCCTGGACTTTGGCCCCGAGGTCCAGCCCTGATTGCACCACTTGATCCGTCGGCTAGCTCAGGGCTAAGAAGAAGGCTGTTCTGGAGCTACTGGTAAATCTCTGAGGAATTTGCAGTAGCTTGGAAAGAGTTTCTAACTCTAAGTTATTTAACAATAGCAGTAACAAAATGACTCCCCTTTCCTTCCCTCCCTTAAATTATACCAGTGAAATGGGAGTAACCAAGAGTGGATTTTTGTGTGGAATGGTGAGGTAGCACTGAATACAGGGCCCACTCTTCCCCAGATGACTGGCACTGTATGACTGGCATACCTTCCCTTCTATATACCCAACATTTGAGATCATCAGAGGAGGCCTTGCCAGTCATTCCAAAATTAATGGAATGTCGCCACATAATACCTTGGCAATGGGCCTTCTCGGTAGTGGCACCCACCCTCTGGAAAACCTTCCCCCATGAAGTTCAGGGGGCAGAAAATGTGGCATGTTTCAAATGCCTCTTTAAAATGCACTTGTTCACCCAGGCTTTCCCCAGCTTATAATTAATCATGCTGCTCCATCTTTTACTGCTCATGTATTGCTCCATATTCTTGTAACTGAAATAGTTTTTTAATATTGTATTTTTAATTGTATTTTAAATGTGATTTTCATGTTTGTATGTGGACCGCTATGGGATTTTATTATATTGAAGCAGTATAGAAATACCACAAATAAATAAATAAATAAATAGGGAGATCCTTCAACCAAAAGTTCCTCGCCTGCAGTCCGCAGCTGCACATGAGGATCTGTGACGCGGGGGGGGGGGGATGCGTCCCTTTCTTGGAGGACCATGGGAAGTTTCTGTGTGCGCATGAGGTTCCAAGTCACCACAGCAATTTCACTTTTCCCATGTCCCCACATCTATGGACAAGAATGGAAGATAAAATATAGGGCAAAGTTAGGGAGGGGAGGAAAAAAAGGAAACTTTGCTTTTTCTAAATAATAAGCATGTCAAGATTTCTCACTTTTCCTATTTATAATATTTTCAGCAAAGATAAAAATACCAGAACATAGTTGGAAGGTTTTTGTGTGTTTTTTTCCTTTTGTCACCTCTCATGAAAACTTGGTTAATTAGTATTGCATTGAGTGATGGCCTTAGTGTACATGTGACAATATTCGCCCACACAACAACTCAGTGTGCCACATTAGAACTTAATTAGAAATGGGCCTGTGAATGCCAAGTCCTAACACTGATCCAGGCATCTTCAAATTTATTGGATGATGATTCACTTGGGGAAGCTGTGTAAGATCGAGTAAGACATTATGAAGGAGAGGTAAGATTTAACAACAGCAAGCATTCTCAATTGAGTTTCACAACCAAGATACCCCTTAAAAATAAATAAATAAACCATGCTTTCTGGGGCTGGAGCATTTATAATCTCCACCATGGGGAAGCTGCCCCAAACTATGCCTTCCTGCTGTGTGTTGAAATGCTTGCAAGCACTCGCTGTGTGTGACTCACCTCCACCATAAAGGCGGCCTAAAGGCGGCCTAAAAATTATATCAAATTATTTTGAAATTAAAGGCGGCCTAAAAATAATTTCAGATAAATAAACAAACTCATATCTTGCAGGGGAAGTGTCAATGTGGAGAGTATGTGTAGGTGTTATAGGCTGGGTTGGGGTCACTGCCAAGGGCAGACCATTTGGAAGCCTAGTCTTCTAGACATAGTAGCTTTCTATATGCAGGGAGCTTCTTTCACATGAGGAGACATTCAAAGCTGAAATCCTCTATCTATAGTCAGAACAGCAGGAACAAAGAAAGCTGCCTTATACTGAGTTACACCATTGTCTATCTTGCTCAGTATTATCTACAGGGACTGGCAGCAAATTTCTAGGGTCTTTTTCCCCACTATAGCTGGAGTTGCCAGGGTCTGAATCTTCTGCATGCAAAGCAGGTGCTCTAGAAGTGGAAAAGTCCCACAATATCTGTACTAGATAGATAGGGAGCTGCCAGGCAGTGGCTAGATAATAAGTTTTCCCAACCATTACAAAGTATTAAGGGGGGGGGGGGGTGCGACGACACAGGCCCTTCACACTAGGACCAGACGCATAAACCCTTCTCAGGCTAAGCACCAACACCTAAAAAACCTGAGGGGAGGGTCAAATGAAACCTTTCCCCTACCAGTGAGGGAAAAGATTAATACAGATTATTAAGGATCTATTTTAAATTTATGACACTGTGGGTACAAAGGTGTGTGTAATGCAGGTTAATAACGCCAAGCTGACACGTAGGATTTGGGTAGCAAACAAAATAAAAATAAGTTTATTTTAATTCTCAAAATCTTAGTTCCAGAAAATAACTTTAAACCTGCCTACACCAAACACTTTGTCATTAACCTAAGTCCGTATAACTCTAAATACTTTCACTCTTCAGACAAGCACTGATTTCTCTCAAAACTCCTGACAGACAAGAATAACCCAACTAACCTAACTCCCCAACTCTCTAACCACCTAACCACTCCCAACACACTCAACACTAACTCTGACATCACTCAGACACGCCTTATAGACTCCTCCCCCCACCCTTTCCAAAACATCACAAACCACACCCAGCCACTCAGTTCAACATTCTATACTCACTAAACATACTAATGCAGACATACACCAGGGAACTGAATTGTGGGGATTACGCCAAAGGGGGAACCCGTTTCAACAATAATTATTGAAATGACAAGGAAAAGGAATCAGTTACTGGTTGACCCAATGGTTGAACTGTACTCTACATTAAAGAATTAAAGAACTGGGTACAGCATAAAGCTTGGGATCTGACTGCGAAGCTTTGGTAACAGCTAATCCCACGATTACCAAGTACTGGAAATCTCAACAAGTCAGTGTGGAAAGTGCTCCCTGAAATTAGAAAAAACTTAAATCTGCTGCCATATATCAAGTGGTTGGAATGTTACCTCCCACTTCTGAAATATGAAATGGTTCTCCTGGAGAAATAGGCCAAGATCCAATTCAGTGTGTTTAAGGTTTATAACGTGCCTATCTCTGCATTGCATTGTGGACATGGTGTATAAGATACAGAAAACACTACTCTGGAGTCATAGCAGGACAGCAAGGGTGGGGGGATGTAATTTAATAGTCCTGTAGCTGTCTTGAGAGCAGCCACATAAAAGGGAAACTTGTAACCTCCAAAGTGCTACCTAGCAGAATCCAAAGGTCCACCAGATCCTTTTAACTACTATTCATTTCAGCCAAAATTATCTGAAAGCCACAATTAATCCATGCTGTTTACAAGTTACTCAAATCGCACACAGCCATTTCATCCAAACTGCTTTTGTATCAGCTCTTGCCTGGTTAAGGACTGGCATTTATTTCATAGGTAGGTTTATATCTTCTTGGCGCGGGGGGGGGGGGGGGAAGCCTTTGAAAGACAAACCCACAAGAATTCTGAGAGCCAATTTTATTGATCACATTAGGCTACAATTCTGCAACTATTTTCACAGATTTGGACCCAACAAAGTCAATGGGCGTCAGCAGATAGAACTAGTGCCGGAAGCTGATCTTCCATACCCTCCAAGATGTCGAAGGTAAAAAGAAAGAGATGCTTGTATCACCCCTGTGCTCATACTAGGGATCATTTTGAAAACACCGCCCACTTCTCTATCACACATTCTTGGAACATTTTCACTGCTTGCTGTATTAGTTCACTCTGTGATGGCCTCATTCTCCCGATTTAAACAGCAAGAGGGTAATGGCTCTTTTGCTCCATGACATAACAGCTGGGGGCCACAAGACTCCCCATGTGGGGCCACATGCAGCCCATGTGCCGCCCACCCCTGCCCTAGATAAAAAGTTCTCAAGCACTGAAGGGACTCCACTCCACCCACTCTGGCCATTGGCTCTCCTCAACGGGAAGGGCTATCAAGGCTTCCTGTTTTCAAGTTGGGACTTTGCCTGGGCAAGCATAGTCATGTCCCACTTGGTCCCTTGCATATGACTCCTGCTCAACTCCTGGCTCCAACTCAGTCGCTCTGACCACTCATTGCACATGGCCCAAACTTCTTTCTCCAAGGGTGCAATTCTGATGCTGGGATACCACATGGTCCTAGCACTCCTGGCAGCAAAATGTCGTCACTGGGAAAGCGTGGTTCTTTCACCCAGTTAGCACACCCATTGCTAGTAAGACTACTTTGCGGAAGATGGTTGTGCCAGTATCATGGTTATCTACTGAATAATGCCTGTGGCATCTGTAGTAATAGGTGAAAATTCCCCTTCTCCCTTTAGAGAAGTGTGTAATTTCTTGTGTTTTTTAATTGTTGTCAATGTTTATTTATTATTCATTTATTTAATAGATTTATAAATTGCACCCTCTGCCTACCAGGTACCCAATGAAACTACAATAAAAACATCTACATCATTAAAAAAAAAAGCCAAACCATTCAATACAATACCATTACAGTGACAGCAGAGTGACATAAAACATGCAATACCATTAAAGCCTCAATGGAACAGGATAGTCTTCCCTGCACACCTAAAGCATAATAGAGGGGGAGTTCCAGAATTGGGGTGCTGCTACAGAAAAGGCCCTGTCTTCTTGAGGACACACCAACCTAGTGCCTCTAGGTGGGTGGGATGTATACGAAGGCCTCTGATGAAGATTGTAATTTATGGGTAGGATCATATGGGAGGAGGTGGTCTTTCAGATATCCTGCCCCCAAACCATTTAGGGCTTTGTAGGTCAAAAACAGAACCTTGAATGGTCCCTGGAAACAAACTGGAAGCCAGTGGAGTTGGTCCAAGACCGGTGCTATATTAGCTATAAAGCGCACTCCTGAAAAAGGTTTCGCTGCTGCATTTCGCAGTAGCTGTAGTTTCCAAACACCTTTCATGGGCAGCCCCTTGTAGAGCGTGTTACAGTAACCTTCCGTCCTTGCAGAAGTGTCATTTGAGGGTTAGCAGGACGGTGGGGAGACAACATTCAACCACAGTGTATGGAAGCAGCGCGTTGGCCAGAGATAGAAATATTCCTACACATGGTCTTAAAGATGAGACGGGGGCACACTGACCACAACTGCTCTACCTAAATGGTATTCGGAATATGCAACTCCTCCTTGGGAAATGTTGCTACTCTTATCAAAACTCGTCTAAGGAGGAACTTCCAAGTTTGGCTCAACATTTGTTTTAGGAGAAATCTAGTCATAACAGAACACATCTTATCAGAACACCTTAGGCTTCCATCAAAATTCCTCAAATATTTTACCTGAGGACCACCATCCCCCCCTCCCTGTCCACACCAGTTTGCTTGAATTTGACTTTAGGAGAAATTTCGGTGGAATTTCACATCAGGCGTGCAGAACTTAAGGCCCAGGGGCCAATTTAGCCTTTGGGGTTCCCCAGAAGGTAACTTCACCTGGCCCCACCCCCTTTCCCCAACTACTAGCAGTTTGGTGGTTTCCCAGCTTTTGTGCAGTTTCCCCCCCCCCCCCCCCGATTCTAAAAGGTTGAAATGCCTCTCTCTGAAATTGAGTTTGGTCCTCCGGCTGAAAGATGTTCTGCACCCCTGCTCTGAATAGTCGTCCCATTCCCCCAGAGAGTCTTCTGCAGAGACAAAGCACTTGCCCATTGCTAGGTTAGTTTTTTTTAAGGGTGCACTCCTATGCATGTTTAGGAAGAGAAAAGGCCTACAGCTCCCAGCATGCCCCAGCCAGCCATGGGAGCTGGGAGCTGTAGGCCTTTTCTCCGCCTAAACATGCATAGGATTGCGCCTTAAAAGCAACAAAGCTACACAAGCAATGTACACAGAACCCTTCTTTCAAATCCATTCACAACGATTTGTACAATAACAGATACTACCTTATGGCTTTTGTATCTTGTAGACTATGGAACACAACCAGCAACAAAACATCTGTCTGTCTAACAAAGCAACTGAGTCTTACGTGAGGGCTTAGTTAATCAGATTTAACAAGCCATTCTAGTTAGATTTAAAAGGCCTATAAAGGAAAAGAAATGAATCAAATTACTGTTTTAAGAGAGGAATTCCATCACTCCCAACTGGTTAAAGCTAAAAGACGAAGCAAACTTATTTCAATGAGAGTTCCAGTCAAATCCTTGGGACTTGCTTCAAAAAGTACACATATTAAGGACAGAGATGCTCATTGGCTAGCACCGTAACCTCAAAGGAAAACAATGGGTTTTTTTAAAAAAAATGTGTGGGGTTTTTGTTTTTTTAAACAGAGGTTCTTAATAAAACAGCATTCTGTAAGGGAAGACTTTGAGAACTTCTGGATCACTGGAGACTCTGACCTGATGCAGGCAATGCATAATGAAGAGTCCAGTCTTAAAGATAAGGATTAGGCCAAAAGCTCATTTGGTCCTCCCTACTTCTTCATCGGATTGAATTCCCATCTTCAGCCACCTCAGCCAGAATGGTAAGCTACCTCACCCCCCACCATGAAAATTCCAGAATTCACCAAACCCCAAAGATGACTGCAATCTTAAAATTCACCCCCAGCTCAAAAGTAATTGACTTTCCTGCCCACTTTTGTGGCGAAAAATTGTCCTGAAGGTGTGGAGGGAGAATATTCAGCTCAGCTTTTAAACAAATCACCAACAAAACAATAACGACCATACCAATACTATAGGGGTTTTCCCCCCAAAGTAAAAATACAAAAGCAGCAGTAAAATTGAAAAATTTTAAAAACTAGAAAGATCTGAACAAGAGTGAAGACTAAATAGAACAGAAACTGTCTGCAAGAGATAATTTAAGACTTTCTTGGAAACGACACTGGAAAAGTGGGAGACAATCACACCTCCTGGGGAAGGAGTTCCACTTACTGAGTGCCACAGTAGATAAAGGCCATGGATGTGAACCAGCCTTCCCCAACCTGGTGCCTTCCAGATAGTTTGGATTTCAGCTCCCATCAATCATAGCTAGCAGAGGCAATGGCCATGAATGCTGGGAGCTGTAGTCCAAAATGTCTGCAGGTCTCCAGGTTGGGGAAGGCTGATGTGGAGTGTGCTTTTGCAAACTGAAGCTTTGTAGAATAAGAAAAAGTTCCCAGAGACTAAATGGTGACCACCAAAGAGCCCTGCATCATCTCAACAGATTCCAAGGGAAGACCGCTGAATCAAGAGTTGAGATTTTAGTATTGGAAGTTTAGCTGTATCCTGTATGGCTGCTTCTGAATCTTTGGAGGGCACAATGACTGGGTTCAGACAACATGATAACCCACACTCATGGGTTGAATATGGGTAGAGTGTGGGTTGTCATTGAACTGTGGGTTGTTGTTGAAACATGGGTTATTGTGATGTCTGAACCCAGCTGTGCTAACAAGCCATGGCTTGTTAACCATGAACAACCCACGAGGAGAACCCATGGATTGTTGTTGGGTTGTGAACTGTGAGTTGTTCACCATGGTTTGTTCTCTAGGATGGTTTCAGACAACATAATAACTCACATTTCAACAACAACCCACAGTTCAACAACAACCCACACTCAACCCATACTCAACCCTTGAGTGTGGGTTATCATGTTGTCAGTCTATGTAATCCAACAAGCACTAGTGCATAAACAACAAGTACATCTGAATATGGATAAGTCATAATAATTGGGCTGCATTTAGTCCCTATCTTTATTCTGGCAGGGTTATAGAAAAGAGAAAGGGAGAGACTGGCCCAGTTCGCACGTAACTAGAAGCCACAGTGGGTGAATTTCCCCATGGAGGTAGTCGTCGCAGTGGCAGCCACCATTTTGAATATTTGAACCATAGTGGGGGCATGCCATAAGTTGTTGTTACGTGAGAACCCAGTGAGGGTGGGTGGTTGTGGTGGTTAACAAGCCACCCACAACCATACAACAACCCATGGGTTCTGGGTGGCTTGTCAACCACCCCAACCACCCATCCTCGCTGGGTTCGCATGTACCAACAAACTATGGTGTGTCCCCGCCGCAGCTCAAATATTCAAAATGGCAGCCACCACCACCACCACAAGAAGCCCCATGGGGAAATTCACCCACAGTGGCTTCTCATTATGCGCAAACCAGGTCAGAGCAAGAGAGAGAAGGAGCTTGCACTTGTAACAGAATGTAAAACCCACCGTGGCTAAAAGGGCATTCTATTTAAGTATGCCTCTCCTCCACTCTCTATCTCATATTGACTACATTTAGCAGTCATTCCGCCTGGGTTCAATAGGTAGGGTGGCCACGTGTCCTTTACAGAGGACAATTTTCTATTTGAAGGGCTGTCCAGTCTAAGTCCAGTTTAAATTTTTTTTAAAAAAAAAAAAAACCCTAAGAAGGGAGAGCAAGTGGCAAACTTGAAATTGTACATCAAGAGTTAAGCAGCTGGACAGCAGACCTGAGCGGCCACATGAGTCACAGGGCTCCCTGCTATATTATTTCTAAATTTGCACCTGTACATAGAAATTAGCATTAGCATATGTAATTTTTATTTTAAAATGCCGTTTTTGTTGTTTTTTGAGCAATGTGTACATGGCCAACCGATCAATAGGACTTACTTGTAAGTCAGTGTGATAGGGTTGGATCCATATTGCCATGAGATAGGATAATCAATTTTTTTATTCAGCGATTACCTCAACTCTATGGTAACACTAAATGGAATGGAATTGCCAAATTCCCAAGTGCTATGTATTAAGGAGTAATTTGAATATTACCCCTAGCATACCTCCAGCCTCACCTACTGCAATGTTCCAGGAGGATTTTTTATTTTTTTTTAAGCCTGTGTACTCAGTTAAGAGGCCAGAAGAAAAGCCCAAGCTTGGAGGCAGTACTGTACATAACTGCCGATTTTCCCCAGGGGTGTATGTAAGTAGCGATTTGGATATTTCCTTTGGCCTAGTTCCAGGTCACTTGATTTTGTGAGGTTAACTGGGACTTTAAAACAATAGCAGCATCCAATAAGGTAGCGGAAGATCTGGAGATACCACAAAGCCTGAAACACCCATCTGAATGAACATGGTCCCTGCCTTAGAGAACTTACAATCTAAAGCAGTGTTCTCCAACCTTGGGCCCCCAGATGTTTTTGGCCTACAACTCCCAGCATACCCCAGCCAGCTACGCTTATTTTTTAGTTTCCTTTGGCTCTGGGGATGGGGAGGGAGAGAGAGAGAAAGAAAGGAGTGAGTGTGGAACAGAGGAGACCTTGAACACTGTAAAGCTCAAAGAGAATACATTAATTAACCCAGGAGGATTAATTAATCCAAAGGCCAAAGGCAAAGGGGCTACGCTGGCTGGGGCATGCTAGGAGTTGTAGGCCAAAAACATCTGGGGACCCAAGGTTGGAGAACACTGATCTAAAGTCCGACAGTCGGGAAGGAATACAGGAAGGGAAGGAGCAGAAAAGATGGAAATAACACAGGGCTCTTCCTGCCCGTTCAAATCCCTATCCAGCCGTGAAGCTCACTGGATAATCTTGGGCCAGTCACTACCTCACAGGGTTGTTGTGAGGAAAAGGTGGGCGGGACCTAAGTAGAAGGGTGAGATGCAGATGTAATGAATAAAAGACTTTAAAAAATTAATTTCATTAGGAAAAAATGGAAGGGAAATAATTAGAAGGCACAGGCGGTATTTCAGACACACATGCCATTAACCTTTCTTCTATCCTGTATGCTCTCTCATTAACTCATTTCATTCATCTTATATATATATATATATATATATATAAAAGCATAACACTAAATACAAAAGCAGACTGTCATACACAATAATAAACACAAATCCTTTACTTCAAAATCTGGACTGAAGATGGTGGGTTTATTATGTCAATAGCATGGCAACTAGAAATGGATTTTAAAATAGTTAGGAATGCATATTCCCCTTTAAAACACACAAACACACACACACACATACAGAGTTACTGTAGCGCTTACAGCGAGATCCACAATGAAGCCTCAGAAAACTTGGCAACCTGTAAAAGTGCCCAGTCGAAAATTACTAACAGCTGGAGATGACAGTTGTTTTAACAGCTGAGCTGACAGGATTAATTTAAATGCACTGAAATCAAAAGTAGATAACACCTGTTTAGTCTTCCAGGGCCATTCAACAAGGTAGGCCAAAGGGGGTGGAGAGAGAGTAGCGGAGCCAGAATATTCTGCGTATGTGTGTGCATTTTCGAAGGACAGGGGGACTTCAGGGGGGAAAAAATGCCATAGATCCTGAAAAGGAAAGGGACCAGGGAGGGGATGTTGCAGAATAACAAAGCCACCTACCTCCATCAGCTTTGAACATCTGGTTCCCATTGTGCTCCTCCCCTTTTCCCCCTTCCACCTTGTCCAAGGTCTTTGACCCAAACCCAAGAATGGCCAGAGATCAATGGATTTCAAAGCCACATTTCCTCACTCGAGCATTGCTGCAATCCTCCTGGGTTAATTAATGTATTCTCTTTGAGCTTTACGGTGTTCAAGGTCTCTGTTCCACACTCAGTCCTCTCTCTCTCTCTCTCTCTCTCTCTCTCTCTCTTCCTCCCCATCCCCAGAGCCAAAGGAAACTAAAAAAATAAGAAGTGACCCACAATCTTTCTTTTCTGGGCAAAGGTAAGTACCTGGCATACTTCACACCATAATGAAAAATTATCCCATCGCTAATAAAATATGAGGTGATCTCTCAGGACCAATTCCTGTCGATGACGTTGCAATGATCTTTAACACCTTTATTAAAAATGAAGGCAAGCCAAATTTGTATTTGGTGTTTCCTTTTAGGAACAGGAAGGTGGTATATAAAACATTAATAATCGTAATAATTGTAATAATAAATAAGCTTTTATTTGCAGCAAGGGCATACAATGTAGTACTTCTCTATTGATTAAGGGGGATCTTTTTTAAAAAAACAACAACACATCCTTGCTCTTTCAGATTCCAGGCAGGGGATGAGATTCATAACAAAGATCAAAGGCCTCATCTTCAATATATTCAAGCTCAGATTGAAAAATTAAAAAACAAAACAATCAAAAGCAGTGTATTTATGTTTAAGAGCCTTTGTTATTAACTCATAATGACTGTAGCAATCTTATCAACACAGGTCCAGTTGCCCTTATTTTTTTCTTTTTCTTTTTAAGCAAACGATTGTGCTTTTGGCATGCATACCTCATACTTAAGCTCATTGAATTGTTCATAACAATAGTCACTCAGTGGATACTTAGTGAGTTGGCCAGAGATAAAGGTGTTCCTGAGAGATAATTACACACGGTATGAAACATGGTGGGTGTGGAGTGTGTGAGAAACTGTCCTCCTCCCACGCCCTCAGGCTCCCAAAATGGGGCTTCATAGATGGATTTTCATGATTCGGCCCCCCGAATTCCGGTTTGACAGCCCTGCACTGGTGCCGACTCGCTATGAAGCGAGTTGAGCTAGCTCACGGACTTCCGTCTCTTGAGATGGCCCGCAGTTTGCACATCTTTTTTTAAACGCTAAAGAAATTTGCGCAAATTGCGTAAGGTTGCACAATTTGCGTAACTTTATGCAATTTGCGTAAATCGGGGTATTTTGCATGTTTTGTGCAAATAATCACCAAAAAAGCATGTGGATCTAGAGTGATTTGCATGAAATCAGCTGATTTTTCACAAATTGCGCTAGATCCACATGGTTTTCAGGTGCGTATTTTAGCTCAAAGCTCTTACTCCCAGGAAGTAAGCCTGAGGAGGGGCAACTCAATTTTTAGAATGGGCAAGGGGACAACTGTGCGAAAGTCAGGAAACCACGAAAAGATGGTTCATCAGGGGAGAGGGGGTGGAACCAGGGGAAGAAGGTGTGGTCATCTGGGAAACCCCAGAAGGCTGGATTGGGAGCCCCGGCAAGCTGCAGTTAGCCCATGGCCTGAGGTTCAACATCCCTGCTTCAAAGGGAAATGCATGTTCATGGAGGAGGACAGGGCTATCAATGGCTACTAGTATGATGGCAATCTCCAGATTCAAAGGCAGTGTGAGTATAAGTTGCTGGGAAGCGACAATGGGAGAAGGCTATTTTACGATGGTGTCCTACTTGTGGTCTTTCTAGAGGCAACTGGTAGGAAGCAGGAGACTGAACTAGACAGGCCTTTGGTCTGATCCAACAGGGATCTTCTTCCTAGGTTCATATGTCTTCCAGGTCTTGGTGTGTGTGCATGTGTTTTCTCTTCCTTTGGGGGCTTTGCTGTGGCAGGAAGTGTAGTTTTAACCTTCCCACCACCCCCAGGAGCCACAAGCCCTTTGCATCAAGGGCCAGAGTGGTGTAGTGGTTAGCATGTTGGACCTCTTTCAGCCCAAGGGACAAATTCCATTTTGTGGAAGGTCTTGGGGGTGTGCATTGCAGTGGTGGGTGGGGCCAAAGGCAAAAGGGGCGGGGCCAAACATCCACACATTTTAGCTGAAAGTTCTTGCTGCCAACGGCTGACCCTCAGAAGAGGGACACCCACCCAACCTCGAAGACTTGGCTGACGCTGGCTCAGCTTGTCTGAGCATGGAAAGCTAAGCAGGGTCAGGCCTGGTTATTACTTGGATGGGAGACCCCTCCTCTAGTTTCCTTCATTGAGCAGGGGGTTGGACTTGGTGGCCTTGTAGGCCCCTTCCAACTCAATGATCTATGAAATCTATACTGACATTTGAATGCTACAAGTGACTGCTGGTTTTGAGGCTGTAATATTTATGCCTCCATTCAAGGGAATGCTTTAGGGTGGCCTTCAGTTAAGTATCTTCTGGTACGAGATCAGACTATTTGTCCATTTTGCACATTTGGAGTAGGCATTGCTTTGCTAGATTGTAGTGAGGAAGGTGCAGGAGTGCACAACAGGCTGGAAAACTGAACTGCCTGGCCCATCAACCCCTGACATCTGGCTCATCTACACTGGAGATCAAAGGTCAAAGGCCACTGCAGGTCACTTCAATCAAAAGCAAAGGTGAGCAACGTGCTGCTCTGTATGGCCAAAAATGCAGCAGTTTGTACTGCCATGAAGAGTGGTGCTAGGTAGCAAAAAGATCAGGGGGTCAGGTGCACAGGACAACCCCCCCACAAATGTGCATATGCTAATTTACATATGCTTTAAAGACTCTGTGTGTGTGTGTGCGCGCACGTGCGTGCTCATCTTTAAAGGGCCCTGTCTCGTAAGGACACCCCTATTTGTAAAAAGGAATGTATGGACAGGGGAGAAGAGGGCATCTGATTTCAGAAAAAAAAATCCAGGCAGAAGGATTCAAGCTGGGGCCTGGGGAGCCAGCAGGAGGTGAAGCACATGTGGGCAAGAAGCCAGCTAATCTAGAGCAGGATCAGATGCAACAGAGATCATCAGGGCCCCTATACCTTGATTTCAGGAAGTGCCCATGGACAGCAGGGTGGTGGGGCAGAGGGCCTCCCAGAAATTTGGGGCTCCAAATGCATGATTTGGGGCTCCAGCCCTAGTAGTGGGCTGCCCCCTAACAGCGCCTCTGCCACCATGGTTAAAGCAACACATCCCATCGTACTGACAGACCTTCCTTAGACTGAACCAGCCATTCATCCATCTAGCTCAGTACATTCTACTGCAGCCTTCCCCAACCTGGTGTTTCCCCAAAGTCTTTCACTACATCTCCTACCATCCCTGGCCATGCTGGCTGGGGCTGATGGGAGCCGAAGTCCAAAACAGCTGGATGGCACCAGGTTGGGGAAGTCATCCCACTTCCTCCCCACTTGCCACCTCTGCCCATTTGCTTGCCCTCTCCCCATCTGGGTTCAATCTGCACTACAGCCCAGAGGGAGAGGGCAGGACAAGTGGAGGCTGCTTCTGCTTCTCCTTGCTCCTGTCACCATTCATACTGTTGGACAGGGCGGGAGAATGTGCAAGAATAGCACGGAGGAGCAAGATCAAGGGGCTTGTAGGGGTCAGCAGTGGGCCCCCAGCTGGGATGTGGGCCTCAGCAGATGTCCAGTGATGCCGACCCTGATGAGAGCCCTGCTAAGACCTCAGAGATCTCACCAGCAACACTTTCTGCATTGTCCAAAGCAATGTACTGAGCTACATGGATGAATGGCTGGTTCAGTCTAAGGAAGGTCTGTCAGTACGATGGGATGTGTTGCTTTAACCATGGTGGCAGAGCCGCTGTTAGGGGGCAGCCCACTACTAGGGCTGGAGCCCCAAATCATGCATTTGGAGCCCCAAATTTCTGGGAGGCCCTCTGCCCCACCACCCTGCTGTCCATGGGCACTTCCTGAAATCAAGGTATAGGGGCCCTGATGATCTCTGTTGCATCTGATCCTGCTCTAGATTAGCTGGCTTCTTGCCCACATGTGTTTCACCTCCTGCTGGCTCCCCAGGCCCCAGAAGTTCCTTTGACATCTCAGAAGCGGACCTGTCTGAGATCAGGGTGCTCCCAGTTCACAGATTATATGGCTTGTAGATATCTCCTATGAATGAAGAATGTGGCTGAATGTAACATATCAACTTTCTTCTTGATGTTCCTTTCCTACTGGAGGTTGGACATCATTATGGCTAAACAGTTGCTAGATACAACTGCTCTAAACAATAATATTATATTGCCCCTAACCCATTCTTTAAGATTTTTCAGCCAGGACCTCCTTCTTCTTCCTACACCTCCCCCCCCACATTTATTTCCCCTTGTATAATAATCAGCTGCAACAGTCTATATTTTTCATTTCTCATTATATGACCAAAGTATTCTAGTTTTCTGCATTTTCTGTGTTCTATAATTTATTGATCTTTACCTATTCTCTTTAATCCTCCTTCGTTGGTCACCCTCTCGGTCCATGAAATTCTTAACATCCTACATATCAACCGGTCCACATTTATTGCAAACCTTTAAAAAAAATATATCTAGGAACAGGCAAAATTGTACCCCTCATTGCAGTGGTGGGAGCTGTAGTAGCCTCCAAAAATGTTGCACAAAAGGCATTTGAGTCCCTGTCCTTATTAGAGCTAAAAATGATGCAAAGTCCCACCAAATCAGGTGTGGACCAAATCAATGTTTGGATGGGGGACCACTGCTCTGAAAGTTGCTCTGAGCTTTCTGAAGAGCAAATGGAATATAAATATAGCTCTAGCTTTGTTTTTTTTAATAATAAAAAAAGAAGGCTGGACTTCAGGACCATTTGATGATTTGTGAGGGCCACCTAGCAAAATTACCTGTGCTCTTTCCACTGGATCACAAAAAACGACTAAAAAATGAATTAAAAAATCATCGACTTGGCGATAGCTTGTTGACTTTTCCATCTCCCCCCCCCCTCTACAGTGCAAATTTTTCATATGATCAGAAGGACAGGGAAGACGGAAAACCCTGATTTGATATAAACAGCAGACTAGTTGCATCTGAAGTGTGATTAATGTCTGTGTTCAAATGATAACGCTTCTTCTAGCTTCCAATGTCCAGCTTTGTGTTTTTTTTGTATTTGTATCTCATTTTAGTTTTGCTTAAAACAAAAAAAACAAAACAAAACAAAACTTGCCTATAAGGCATGAACAGATGGCTACTGTATGCTAGAAAAGCCATTTCCTATACTGCACAATAGGTTACTAAGTATTTGCACATGATGGGGCTCACATTTTGCTTAACTAAGGGCACAATCCAGGCAAAGTTAAGCATTTCGAGGTCCCCTTTGCTTTAATTGGGAGAGTTAAAACACTTTCGCATCAACAAATCGAGGGAATCTCAGTATGTAACTTTGGCTGGATCGCATCCTATGCCTGCAGCTGTGTGCACATCTAGGCTGTTTAGAAGTCCATTTATGTCAAAGGAGTTTAAACAGCCTAACTGTTTGGAGAATTGCAGGATCATATATTCTGCCCAAGTGACGTAGCTACGGTACTTCATTGGCTGTTATGTGCATGTTTTAAGATACCACACAAGAGAGATGAAGATTATTGGCTTCTAGAGAGATTTTCCTTTCCCCTTTTTTTATTTTACTGCAGGAATGGTATTATTTACTGTGATTTTTATGCCACTGTCAATAGCTGGCCGCAGAGAACAAATATGTAGCAGAATCAATGCCTTGCAATGCGTATCTTCTGACATAAAGGTTTTAGATTTTTATTTTTATTTTTACAGATATTAATGTTGCAGAATGGCCTGAACTATTGAAATAGCAATCTGCAACCTGTTTAATGCAGCTACCAATTGTTGTTCCAAAATTCAATGATTGATACTCAGTTGGCCTCATTTGCACTGCCAGGTTTCTACTGGCCAGAACGGCATAATCTAAGGTGGAACAAGGTCTTTGGCTAAAGAGATTTCTCCCCCTCCCTCTCCTGGGAATGTTAGGTTCTTGACAGTATAATTCCATGCATGTTTACTCAGAAGTAAGCCTACTGAAGCCTGATCTATACATGCAGGAGAATGAATTAGAACACTGGCAGAATGGATTTTGAATTAGAACACTGGCAGAATGGTGGCAGAATGGATTTTTCAACTTCAGACTGCAAGCAGGGTGCCACTTTTAGAGGTTTCGCTGGTAATAAGTGGGTAAGTAAGTAAGTAAGTAAATAAATCCCTGCATAGAAAACTAGCACATCCAGAATAAAGAATCTATCCCAGCATGCTCCCTTCTGTGCTAGTTTTCTAGGAGGTTTCTTTACAGGGCAGCATTCAAAAGTGGTATCCTCCAGCAGTGGTCTGAAGTGGTACAACCCATTCTTCCACCTCATTCCCACTGTATATTGCTGCATGTGTAAACTATTCAGGCCTGTGGTTCTATGGAATTTATTCCCAGGAAAATGTACATAGCAATACAGCCTTCCTGAACTCTCAGGATCGCTGTAGGCTGATGGTGCAGAAACATCAGTGTGTGGCTCACGCTGGCTCAGCTTGTCTGAGCGTGGAAAGCTAAGCAGGGTCATGCCTGGTTATTACTTGGATGGGAAACCCCCTCCTCTAGTTTCCTGCATTGAGCAGGGGGTTGAACTCGATGGCCTTGTAGGCCCCTTCCAGTTCTATGATCTCTGTGTCATGGTTACTGTGAGATGCTAATATTGTATCTCTGAACAGCAATCAAGAGCCAGTAGTACCTTCCACTGGTGATCTATAAGCCATGTAAATTACTTGTAATGATTTGATTTTAATGATGTGTATTTGTATTGCAAGCTGATTTGCAAGTGGAAGCATGGGAAATAAATCTATATCTAAGATTTTATCAGCAGTTGAAATGCCAAGATTGGACCACGGGATCACCTGTCCTACCTTGCAGGTCTCCCCTTTCCCAGATTCAATACCTTCTCCCACTTTGACTACAGCTGAGGGATACATCAGCACTGGCCTTAATGGCATCTAGAACGATTTTAAACCAACATCAAACCATGAATCCAAATGCCACTGAGAGAATTCTTAGTACCTTTCTCCCACAAATCATCCAAGGTCATTTTTAGCTGACTCCAGAATACAGATTTGGCCCTGGGTTGGATTAAATCCCTGCACATTCATTCAAAGCGGGCTGTGCCACATTTTTGCCCTCAAAACTGTTTAAGGCAAAAGCATGGCTTTGGATATTTGTGAATGTGCTCTCTCTCTCTCTCTCCCCCCCCCCCATCACAAAGACAAATCAGAGTGTGGGCAGGATGCATTGCCCTCACTCTAAACTACCTATCATTTGTTTCCTATTCTGCAGACCCCACTTAATCACCAAAACGGGGATGGTATACTTCAAGTTTAGAAAACATGCCCCTCTGTTTGGACTTTGCCCTACATTTAAACGAATTATGAAATATGGGTATAACTGTGGCAGCTGGAAATCATGATGTTACATCAGTTCTGAAGAGCCGTTCATTTGATGTGCAGACAGATATAGCAAGTGCCATTGTTTCAAGTAAGATAGCCTTCTCAGTTGTGAGCGCATTACTACTTCCTCTAGCTAGATGTGTGTGCGCATGCAATAGTGTGCTTGCTGTGTGCTGCACCCAATCAGGAATGCTGGTTGCATCTATAGCGGCTATTCAGGTGTTCTAAATCTTACATCATTCTTATGAATCTTACACATTCATAAAAGAAATGACAGGCAGGTTAATGTTAATGGAATATATTCATGCTACATAATCAATACATTATCTTCCTATCCATCACATGCATGGTAGCTGTGCCCTGTCTCCGCCACCATTCTCGTCACCCTCCTCAGGTTCAGGCCAAGCCTCTGAAGCAGGAAGTCTCTTATACCAGAGAAGGCCCTCCATGCAATGTAGAACCATAGAGGATCAGCCAGGGCTCTACCTTGCGCATAAGCCTGCATGGATACCAAAGGCTCCCCACTTCAAAGGTTCATCCTGGACATGGGGGGGGGGGTGACAGGAAGGGCAATGGAGGGGGCAAAGCTGGCACATTTGTGCTCACTCTTCCTCCCTGCATGCTTGTGTAAGTAAGATTTAGAACACCCGAATAGGGCTTGTGATGGATAGCAAGATGGCGTGTTGATTATGTACAATTGAATATATTCTATTAACAAAATAACATGCTTGTCCTTTATTTTATGAATCATGCTTTCTTATCTAGAAAAACTGAGCTTTTGTTCCTCTCCAGTATGTATTCCTGTGGGTACCCTTCCAATGGCAATCGATAGATGTTTGTAAAAATTGCTTTTCATGATTATTTATTTTCATAGTGCAAGAAGCTTTGAGGGTGCTTGTGGCAGAAAAAAACAGCCTATACATTTAAATCTTAAATAACCAAATGAATAAATAAATGCTTGCCTATCCATCCGAAATATCTCTACAGTACAGCCTTCCCCAATCTGGTGCTATTCAGATGTTTTGTACTTCAGCTCCCATCAACCCCAGCCAGCATAACAAAGAATTAGAAATTCTAGGAGTTGTAGTTGAAAACATCTGGAGGGCACTTTGTTGGGGAAGGCTTCCAAAGTAGTCCCTGAATACTGCTGGAGTATCTCAGAGAGGTGCAATCTAGAGTTCCTGCTTTTCCTAGTTTCCCTAATTGCCCCAAACTTGGGGCAATTCATGTGGATTGTTCTTCATTTGCATGCAAGGCAGGAAGCCTGTTTCAACATGAAATGCCCCGATTGGTTTTTTATAAGCTCAGCCTCCTTCATTCATTATTCATGCAAGATTCCAATTGGACCAGGCAACAATCCCCGAAGCTCACCCCCCAACCACCCTTTCAATGGTTAATAGCCACCTACAAAATGGGTAAACTCAAAGTCTTCAAAGATGCTCCATCTCCTTGTTGATAGCTTCAGGTAGTAGTGAGGCTTTATTATTGTCTCATCCTGGAGCAGGCAGAACATTTACAACTGGGTGGGTTAGAGGTAGCCTTCCAGGATGGGATCAAGATTCAAGTGGCAATTCACAAGCATGCACTTAACACGGTGAGGGCCCAGTCCTATGGCAGTGGCCATAAGCCCCTGAACTTGGAGGCTTATGGTCATCCAATGCAAAGCAGGAGGAGCGGCAGAGGCAATCTTCACCTCCCCATCCTCCCACCTTGCATTTTCCGCTAGACAGGCCTTTTTGCCCATCTACCTGGAGCATCTCAGAGGGGGAGGGAAGGAGGCTGGAGAGGCATCAGGATAGCTCATATCCTGGCCTCTCCAGTCTCCTCCCTCCCCACCCCCTGAAATGCCCCCTTTCAGCCCTCTCCGAGGTCGCTTTCCCGACCTCAGAGAGCAGCCATTGCGGTTCTTTCTGCACTGGCTGCGAGGGAGCAGGGGAGGGGGTTGGAGCTCTGATTCCCAGCACTGTCTCCAACCCTGGCTCTAGGAATCCAAACTATCCTACGGCCCTTCAGAGGCTGTCTAGGGGCCATAGGATTTCTCCCTAAATCAATGTATCCTGATTTCCCCATATTTGACATGCTGAGCAGTGCTGTGAATGCTCCAGTGTACAACCCAACTGTGACTCACCAAATCCTGAAAAATCTTCCAAAATTACGTTGAACCAGACACAACATGATCTGCACAATATTTTGGAGTATCCACAAGACGGATGCGATGAGTAAAAATCCACCTATCAAGTCAACTTGGGGTGACTTCAGTGTGTAAGAAAAGGCCACCAAAGAGAGCCTTGAACCTACAACTCCAAGAGATGCACTTTACTACCAAATGTATTGTAACTTCATTGCTCAGATTCTAGTTATATTTTGTTATAAAGAGCTGAATGTCATTGAACTGCATTTTTAAACCACCTCTTCTGTGAAAACTTATCCTTTCTTTAACTCTTTAAAAAGAAATTGCTATTTCAAGGTTCTTAGTCAATTGAGCTCACAACAATAATTGTGGCTCAATTTTGCCTAATGATAGATTCCTCTCCATGGATAAAATAAGAGGCAGTTTGTTCCCTGCTTTTTTTTTTTTTTTTAAAGATCTTTACGCAACTCAGAGACTCAAAGAAGATAATTACAAACAATGCCTGAAGAATGGATCAGTTAATGTTAATTTATACAACAAGCTAATTACTACCAAATGGTAAAAAAAATAAAATAAAAATCATCACATGTGGAAGTTCCTCTCTCCCACGCACACAAATAAGCCAACAGCCATCTGTCTCAGCTTTGGAGCAGTCAGTGACAACCAAGGGTGGAATCGGATGCTGAAGCTTTCGTCTTCTAACATAAATTCTTATGTACTTAAAAAACAGTTTCCATACAGCCAGCGTGGGCACTAGAGGAATATTCTGTGTGTGCATATGTGTGTTTAAAGCTGCTAGCACCTGGTAATGTCTAAATCTCTCTATCTCTCTCTCTCTCTTAAGAGAGTTTCAAGCATCTCTTTGCCATCAATTTTAATTCTCCCCTCTGGCCATTTCAAGACAATGTTCTTCTTCCCCCTCCAAACTGCCTTTTTTGGTTTGACACAGTGCAACATTGTTCATTCTCTCTCTCTCTCTGCCTTTCTGAAATACTGTCGAAAGTCTGTAAAAGGTTCCCCCCCCAAATCAGTCTGGTGCTATACATTTGGCTAAATGCTGAGTGGGATTCTGGGTCAAGATCCTAATGTTCTCTTGCAAAGGTGAAGAGCAAGCGCCCACCCCGCGTTCAAGCAAAAGCTGCACCCCAGCACAGAAAGTTATCTTATCCCATAAATATCCCTCATTTTTATTTTTATTTTACAAAAGTGAAATGCACAAATAGAAAGATGTTCTTTGGCTGTAAGAATGAGTTAGCTCTTTTTTCACAGCTAAATATTATCTTATTTCTCCTCTAACATTTATATCCTGGCTTCCCCCCCGCCCCTTGCAAGCAACCCAAGATAGCTTACATGGTCCTCCTCCTGCTCCCCATTTCTATCCTCACAACAACCCTGTGAGGTAGGCTAGGCTGAGAGTCAGTGATTGGCCCAAAGTCACCCAGTGAGCCTCATGGTCGAGCAGGGACTAGAACTCGGATCTCACGAGTCCCAGTCCAACACTTTCACCACTACGCCACACTAGCTCATGCTGGCACCACAGATATGAGGAAACTACCAGTCCTCACCACACCATGGCTTTTAAGTGATGCCTGGAGAACTCAAGGCAGCATACAAGGTCCTCCCGCCCCCACCACTTTATTCTCACAACAATGCTGCGAGGTAGGGACTAGCCCAGCATCACCTAGAAAGCTTCACGGCCGAGCATGGATTTGAACCTGGGTCTTTCCCAGTCCTCATCCTACACTCCAACCCAAGGCTGCAGAAGCTCAGGACCAGGGGCCAAATCCAGCCCTTTGGGGTTCCACAGATGCCCCCCTTCCCCTCACCACAAACCATTTGGTGGTTTTCCGGCTGTTGTGCAGTCCTCACCCCCACCAATTCTAAAGGGCCAAAACGCCTCTTCTGAGGGTTAGCCGTCGGCAGTAAGAACTTTCAGCTAAAATGTGTGGATGTTTGGCCCCGGCCCCTTTTGCCTTTGGCTCCACCCACCATTGCAATGCACCCCCCCAAGACCTCCCCCAAAATGGAATTTGTCCCTTGGGCTGCTGAAAGAGGTCCAACACCCCTGCTCTAACCACTACACTACAATTGCTACCCCAGGGTGAACTTTCAGCGTCACTCACAGTTCCCTAAAAAGTAAAGATTAAAATTTTAAAAAAACCCAACATCAAGGAGAAAGTTCCGAGCCCAGCTAATTTCCTGTTTTTAATTCATTGTTCATGTAGGGAAGCATTCATAACGGCGACCCACCACTTGCAGTCTGAAGTGAAGGGGGCTGGGGAGGACAGTGGCTCAATAGTGCTTTGCATGAAGAAGGCCCAACAATGTTCAATCTCTAGCATCTCCAGATAAGGCTGGGAATAATTCCTGCCTGAAACCCTGGAGAGCCACGGCTGCCAGTCAGTGCCGACAATACTGGGCTAGATGGACCAATGGCCTGACTCAGGATAAGGCAGCTTCCTATGCTCCTGAGTGGTACAATCCATTTTTATCACCGCTCAGATTTCTACCACTTTGTTCTGGTGGAGAGCAGGGCAGGCCTTACAAGGGTTGTGCGGATTATAGGCTCCCCAACAGGGAAGGGGTCATGAAGCTATTCCCACCCCACCTCCCCTTCCACCATTTGGGAAATGAAGCTCCCTACAAGGATGGCAAGGTTTCACACTACATGGTGCACACGTTACTTTAAAACACATACACTGTAGTATCTAAGTGTCCCCACTCCACCCTAATAGTCCGGATGGAGAACCTGTGGTCCTCCAAATGTTTTCAGTCTCCAACTCCCATCAGCTCCAACTAGGGATGTGTGCGGAGCTCAACTGGGGGGTGGAAGTCCAGCAAACCCGCCGGGCTCGACTGCCCGAGCTACGCTCGGCCTTCCTACTTCTCTAGCTCAACTCACGTTCTCGCGAGCCGAGCCGGGGAAGTGACTTCTGGGTTCCTGGCGCTACGTTTTTTACGTAGAAAAAGGTGTAAGATACGTTAAAAACAGCCGCGATTTGCACAAGTTACGCAAATTGCGGCCGCTTTTAACGTATCTTACGCCATTTTCTACGTAAACAACATAGCACCGGGAACAAGCACCTCAGCTCAGCTGGCACTCGCTTTTGGCACGGCTCAGCAGGCACGGCGGCAGCGCTCACTGAGCGCGCTGCGTGTCGGGTGGTGGGCGGATCGCCCATGCCTAGCTCCAACTAGCATAGCTAATTATTTAGGGATGCTGGAAGTCATAGCCCAAGAACATCCGGAAGGGATGCTGGTTCCCCACCCCAGCTGTTAGGGCTGTTGTCATGGACAGCAGATACCTCCCAACCTGGCCACCTCTATCTCATCTCCCATTAAAGTGGGAGGCAAGTTGGAGACATCGCTTCTCCTGCCCACTGCCTTTGCAATCTTATTGTACACCTCAGCCCCACACTGTTCATGAGGAGCACAGCAGACAAGGGTGGGGGAAGGCATCAGGACTACAAAGGAAATGCACAGGAGGAAGCACAAGTGTATATTGTACTGCCTTAGCAGGACATGTAAAAGGCAATTAAGAACACGATCCTATGTCTACTCAAGAGTTCAGTGCCACTGAGTTCAATGGGACTTACTCCCAGGACAGTGGGCATAAGATTGTACTGTAATTGTTTGTTGTTGTTGTTGTTGCTGCTAATTCTGATCATTGTTGTGTATGAAGTCATTAAGACTACACGATTCTCAATACCTGTACTTAATTTAAATTTAATTTAAAATAAAATGCTATTTCTGGTGGCCTCTAGGTGGCAAAGTGGCAACCCTGTTCCAGGTTACAAATAACTGATGCTGCGTTGCCACTTTTTCTTTTTCTTTTCTGGCCTTGCTCCTGGGTCTTTAAGAGCAGCTTGACAAGCAGAGATGAACCAGCTGAAGCTTCCTCATCACTCATTTCCATGTCAGCAAAAGCATCATCTGCTTCATTCCACTGGGTTCAGGTTGCAATTCAAGACACAGGAGCACTGCCAGGAAAACAAAACAAAACAAAAAAGGCAATCTTACAAATAACTGTGATCCCCCCATCAGCTCTTTCCTTTCATTGAGAAGTTCGTAGATTTACAGCTTCATTTTTAAAAGACACAAGTACAATACTTAAGTCTTTATTTATAAGTTTTGTTGAAGTAGAGACTTGACTTTTGAAGTGGAAACTGGAAAGGCAAACCCTGGTATTTTGAATGTTAATTTTTCTCTCTGATGAGCTTTCAGAAAACCGAAGGCAAGAATCTTTCCTCCACTCAACAGTCTCTACTCCAATACTCTCCTCTCCCTGTGAGCTCTGGACTCCTATGGTCATCAAAGAGAGCACAACACAGATGAAGGAGCAGACAATCAGAATTTAGAGCCACTGTGCAGCTCTAAGAGGAGAATTTAGCCTTAAGATCATACATCGAGAGTCCTTTGTATGTCCTGGGGCTGGCCAAAATTCTTTTCTTGAGTCCATGTGGTATTTAGAATTGTGTATTTATATATAATAAATACCTTACATTGTGTGTGTGTGTGTTTACGCACACACAGAGAGAATTATATTCTACTCCTGGAGCAGCATTTCCCATACCAGAAGATTATCCCAAGTCAGGAAATCAGTGCTTTCCTGTTGCACAATGTGAGCAAATACTTACATAGGCTTGGACTTTAGCATGTATCTGAATGTGCAAATGCCACCCCCCTCATGGTTTCCCTCTGTTAGGTGCAACTTCAGCTCTGTCAGTGATTATAACAGTGGTTGGGGCATCTTTTAGGGATGTGCCAATGCTGGGAAGTCTGGCTCATTTGAGCTCGACGGACTTCCTGCCCGCTTCTGATCTGATAATCGGAAGTGGGCCAAGTCGGGGGATTTTCCGCGTTCTTCCATCTTTAATATGGGCCATGGTTTGCACATTTTTTAAAAAAATACTAAGTTAATTTGTGCAAATCATGCTATTTGTGCAATTTGCACAAATTTATGCAATTTGTGCAAATTGGAAGCTGGAAACTACATAGTCCTGGCACAATTTGCAGAAATTGTGCTATAACAGCATAGTTTTCTTCTTCCAATTTGCATAAATAGCGTGACTTGCACAAATTTCCTTAGTGTTTTTAAAAAATGTGCAAACCACAGCCCATCTTAAAGATGGAAGTCCATGAGCTGGCTTGACTTGCACAAGAGCGAGTTGGTGCCAGTGTGGGGCTAGCGACCCAGAATCTGGGGAGCCAAATTATGAAAATCTCTTGGATTTTCACCCTGATATTGGATTCCTCACACATCCCTAAAAATGGTTTTCAAGCTCTGGATTTTCCCTGCCCACCCAGGGGCTGGCCATTAGGCCCTCCTAGGCAGGAACAGCTATAAAAGACTACCTTTTTGAGCTGGGACTTCACCTAGGTAGAACTCAGTTCTTCTGTGTATTGTTGTTGGGTTTTTTTAATTTGTCTGACTTCCAGTTTGACCTTCCCACCTGGGCATTTATTTTAAAAACAAAACAAAAAATGGTTGTCCTATTAGGCTCCAGCACTGTTAATCAAGCTGTGGCAACAGACATAGCCACATCTTGCATTGTTCAGAAAAGAATGGGTAGAAATTCACCCCATCAAGACTCAGGAAAAAAACTGAAACGGGAGGAGTTAGGAAGGTGATTACACTTAGCCTTATCTAGGAACTGCCTGAGAACAGAAGAGCCCTGCTGGATTGGAAGCAAAAGTCTATCTAGTCCAGCATTCTGTTCTTAGTGGCCAAATTAGTGGCCAAACATATGCCTATAGGCAGTCCACAAGCAGGACATAGAATCATAGAAAAGTAGAGTTGGAAGGGGCCTATAAGGCCATCGAGTCCAACCCCCTACGCAATGCAGGAATCCAAGTCAAAGCATCCCTGACAGATGGCTGTCCAGCTACGTGAAGGTAATAACCCTCTCCCCTTTTGGTTCCCCAATAAATGGTGTTCAGAATACTGCATGTGATACTGGAGATAACATATGACCATCCATTGATAGCCATATCCTCCATGAATTAATCTAATCTTTTAAAATGTAAAGCCACCCACATTTACCATCACTAATGGTACCATCACTACATCTTGTGGTACCAAATTCTGAGGTTTAACCATGTGCTGCACGTAGAAGTACTTCCTTTTGTCTGTCCTGAATTTCCCACCATTTGGCTTCATCGGATGACTCTGGATTCTAGTATTATGAGTAAGGGAGAAGCCCCTCCCCCACATTCCACATCATACATAACTTTATATACCTGTATCATTTGTTCCCCTTCCCATATCCGCCTTTCTCCTAAGCTAAAAAGCTCCAAGCATTCTAACAATTCCTCATAGGGCAGTTGCTCCACGCCTTTGATTATTTCGGCTGGGTATTTGCCAGGGTCCCCAAGACCAGCAGAGGACCCGACACCATCCCAACATTTCCACTTGCACAGAGTATCCAAGATCAGATGTAGCCTAAGAAAATTCTCAGGCTGAATACCCCACCTCTACCAGGTTAGGGTGCCCACTGAGGGGGCTGTGCCCATGAGCCCACAAGGTTCTGGAGCCAGCACTGCACCCATGACTTCTGTCCAGTAGGTAGATAAACTTATCCAGTGTGTTGCACTCTGGGAAATGCACTGGATATGCCCCACTGCCTTGATAGGTTTCTACCTCCATCACTGTTTTTTCTTTATTGCGTATGTTTATCTGGAAAGCTACATAGCAGTAAAGAGGAAGGGTTGAGTCCCCTGGCCTCCTCACCCTTTTGGCACAGGCCCTTAACCCACTGGTCTGCTTAACTTCCTATTAACACTTCATCATATGAGGCTTCCCCTCATCCTCATAGAATTGGGCGCTCTTATAAGCCTGTCCTACTTTTATAGCCCTGGCTAGCTTCCCACAACTGCTACTGCAGCCAATTAGATTAGGCCTTGTTTATAAAAAATATAAACATGGGGGCGTGGTTCAACTACTGGGCTACACCCAGACTCCAGTGAATGGAAATTTAGGTCAGTTGAGCGACCTGGGAATGGAGTATATGTATATATATCAAGGAAGAATACAATGCATGGGGATTTAGAGTATGTAGTTTGAGCCCCTTTGGGAATGGCAAGGTCTGATTCACTATGAGTCTGGTTCAATGTGCCCTTTTTCAGACTTACACTCTGGTTTTTAAAACTAAACAAAAAGGTGAATGCATGAACTGAAGTGGGATCTCCACCAAAACTTAAGTTTATGAGCTGCACTTAAAAGCATAAGAACTGAGCCTACACTGAACTTGAACTGAAAGTGTTTTTTGTTTGTTTGTTTGTTTATAAGCTGGCTTTCTGCTAGTTAGATCTGCACTGTAGCCCTTGTCTAGAGCTATATATTAGGGTTTTCATATCCTTTCCAAACTTGGGTATAGTTTAGGTATCTGGTAGAGGTTTACTGCAGCCACTCAAGGCCGCAAGCATTTTAAGTTTCTACAAGATTTTCTCCCCTGGGATTTAGCTCCTGAACTACAAGTTTCTAAAGGGTTACCCTTCTGAGATTTTGCTCCTAACTGGCAATGCCCTTTGCTGTTCCCTTGTTTCAGCTTCAGCTGATGAGTGATAAAAGAAATGATTATCAAATAAATTCAGTAACATGTACCTTTTCCTCAAATGGGTGTTTAACTCACCAGTATCCCTTCTGGGTGTAGCAAAGGAATCATAGCACCTCATGTGGAGGTAGGGAGTGGGGCTTTTGAAATTGACAAATTCATTGATGTAACCTCTGTGATGACCTTCAAAGATGGGTGCTTTCTCTTTCACTTGTGACCTGACTTGGTTCCTTATACAGTCATGCCTTGGATTGAGAGCATAATTCATTCCGGAAACATGCTTGTAATCCAAAACACTCTTATATCAAAACGAAATCCCCCCCAAAAAATTTGTACAGAGATTTTTTAATTTAAGCTACGGCTTAAATTAAAAAATTTAATACGGCTTAATAAATAAATATTTAAAAATTTGCTTGTCTTGCAAAACGCTCTCAAACCAAGTTACTTGCAATCCAAGGTATAACTGTATAAATTGCCTGGATTGAATCTACCCCATTGTCTAATCCACAATAATCATGAATAACAACTGAATTCCATCTCCTTGCCATACCCCATTTTTAAATATTTGAACGGGTATTGTCTTGTTCACCAATCTTTTCTCAAGTCTGACTAATGCTAACTAAAATGGAACTTGTATCTGATGTCAAATGCAACTGTATTTTTAGAAACACATATTTCTCCGCCTCCTCCTGCCTCTTACATGACTCCTGTGCTTTAATCCTCCCTCCATACATTCACTTATGCATCTCTGTCCTTCCCTGGACTGCTAGAAACCTCCCAAGGTCTGTGACCCCTCAATATGATATGACTTGATGCAAATGCGCTACTTGCATTCTCTAGTTTATGGAGTCACTCTTCACCCCTTGCACAACCTCTGCCTAAACACTTCATAATCCAGTATTTTACAAAAACAGTTATTGTTCAGTACAATTTTACCTTTCATATATGAAAAGGAAGTTAAAAGATGTTGTGATATCCGAAATAAATAAACCACTGAAAAACCCATAAGTAGGCTTCTAATGCATGAGATAACAGCCATGATATACCAACAGATGGACAAAAGAATTGTCCTATATGATGGTCCATCTTGCCCAGAACTGTGACTACCAGTAGCTCTTCTGGGTCTCTGGCAGGGGTCATTATCTGGTATCCAAGATACTTTTTCTTGGAGATGCTAGTTTGAAGCCAAGACTTTCTGAACGTGGGTTCTGCCACTGCACTATGGCAACTCCCAGAGTCCAGAACAAACAAGGGCCTGGCTGACCCTACCATGAGGCAGAGTGAGGCAACTGCCTCAGGCGGCAGATGCTGGGGGGGGGGGGCAGAAGTGGCAGTCCCCAGCTATTCCTCCTGAACTCCCCAGCCATTCCTCTCTCTTGGAGCCTGCTGCCCTCAGTTGTGATGCTGCTGCCCTATTGCCAGTGCTGAAGTACAATTCCACTGCTAGTCCAGTTGGCTTCTGCACATGGAATGGAGAGGTGTGTCATCTTGCCCTTGGGCAGAAAAAAAATGTCTTGGGCCAGCCTTGAACAATTTAAAAGAGCAAAATATCCTGAAACCTCTTGAAATAAGTATCTCGAAACAAGTCTGACTGGTTCATTTTCAGTTTGCCTTCTGCTGGGAGAAAAAGAGTCAAGCTACGAGCCACTTCACAATGCATGCAGCATTGCATTTGACCTGAGTTTGCTGCGGGGGGGGGGGGGGACAAACACCTTAAAACCTTAAACTGGGAAGAAGAAAAGTCTGTCTCCAAGCACCCTGGGACATGAGGTGAATGCATGCCAGCAGGTGGGGTGGGGCTTTTTAATGCAATTTCCACTGTGTATTTGGAGAGGGGTGTTTCCCTTTACCACAGCAAGCATCAGAGTAAAGCGGCTCTCAGAAGACGGCACCACTCTCATTATGTGAAGAACTCTGATTTGATTGCTTTAAACAGGGAAGCAGTGGGATCATGCTGCTTCGGCATGGGGAATGCAGTATGAAAAGAAGGGTCATTATGCATCTCAGGCACCAGAAATGCCCAGCTTGTGGGGATGATGGACCCATCCAGCAGCCCTGGAGCCTGTCACTGACATCTTAGTTCCTCCCCCTCACTTGCCCTGTGTAGCCTGAAGCAGATCTCTCTCACAGCCAAAAGTCTGCCTCTAATTTTAGTTCCTACTTCTGGCATATGTCATGTCCTAGATCACCGTGAGCCTCAAATTAATTCACTAAGACTCAGTATTAAGCTCGAGAACTGGCAGCTTTATTGGATGCAACTGGCTTGGCAGGAGACTCTCTACCTGGAATTGCTTGAAGATCCTCATTGCCTGATCTTGTTTAAAAATAATATACACGGGGAAATCGCTCACTCTTAAGTGTGCTTAGGCTTGCTTGGGACAATCAGGCATACGCGCTGCATTAGCTTTCCAGATCTTGCTGCAGCATTTGTTAGGGCTTCGTACAATACTACAACATAATCCTACACGAATGGAAGTTGACTGAAAAGATGTCTTTATCTAGCAAGGAGCAGTGGGGGGAATACCAACTGGCCTGGAAGCTTTTTTATCAGAGTCAGGGAGTATCACCTGACCTGGTCTGATCTGTGGGTCTAAGAAAGCTTCCCTGGCTGGTGTAGCTGAATTCCCTGCAGGTCCCACCCTTGACCAGAACTGGCTGGATTGGATTATGCACAGGTTGAATCCCTGCCTGACATCCCTCAGGCAACAAGTTCAAGACCTGCTGCTGCAGCCTCAATTCCTGACACTATAGCAATCAATACACTACTGCGATCATCAAGGCAAATCCCATGGGTTGGATCCAGATTTAATAATACTCGGAGTAGACCCATTAAAATCAGTGGAACTTTAGTTTCAGGAATGCTGGGAGTTGTAGTCCAAAGCATCTGGAGGGCAGCAGGTTGGCGAAGGCTGGTTTAGATTATGTGTGGATACCTGAATTCAAATTATAGCTCAAACCACGAAACTCACTGTGTGATGGCGGGCCATCTCTCAGCTTCAATTGACATTCAAAGGAAGTATAGTAAGAATGAAACACCATAACTCAAGATGCAATGGCCCAAACTCATTGGAGGATAGGCAAGATATAAGAGCAAGAAACAAATTCCTTTTCCCTTTCCCAGTTCATTTTCATATGCCCCCTGGCTAAAGGGTTTCTAAACAATAGCTAAAACTTTTTGGGGGGTTCTCAAATACCTGAGCGGGGAGAGGAGGGATAAAATAGGATTTATGAATACAGCCTTCCTGATTGAAACTAGTCCTTCTTGCTCTTTCATGCAGGGTCTTCCCCATTGGGTAGATAATTCAAGTTTTGTTTTTTAATGACAGAATTGTCTCCTCCTTTGAAAGGGACTCATGGTATTTCCCCCACCTGTTAACAAAGACAGCTAAGAATTTATCTTTGCCAACATCTGCTGTAGGAATCAACTCAGCTTTTTTTGTTTTTGTTTTTTTGTTAATACTTTAATTCTTTTTGTAGGATGAGTGGTTGTGGCGTTTGTTTGTGTGTGTGTGTGTGTGTGTGTGTGTGTTTAAATCATTATTTCATAACTGTCTATATTTGGAGATGTTCATAGAATATAACTCCTCCAACATCTGGCTCCTTTTTCAACAAGAAAAAAAAAAGATATCAGGAGCTCAATTCACAGAATTCCTACATCATATCTAGTTTAGTTCATGGTGCAGCTTCAGAGCTGGGAGATCATCAGTACATATGATTTCTCTGGCACCAGCTGCAAGAAAACAACCCAAGCGAGCTATCTTCCAGAGAGCAACCAAAGAACACCCTAAAGCTTAGGGTGGGACGGGCTGCCCTTCCCTCCCCAGCATCACACACACACACACACACACACACCAGCAATTAGACTCCAATGGCAGTGGCGCTAGGGATGTATGAGAAATTAGTTTCAGTTCATTTTTGATCAGGATTTACCCAGTTCACACCTTCCGGACCAAACACTCAGGTACAATCTGTAGTCAAAGTCCATACATTTCCAAGCTTGCAGTGTAACTCATGGATCAAGAAAAAAATGGATTTCCACAGCATGCATAGATTGGAAAAATGTACACAAATACACTTTAATCGATGGAAGAAGAATGTGAACATTTCAAAGATGCTCACAATTGATGCATACATTTGGAAAAAATACACATGAAAATACACACAGATTTTCATGTGAAAAGAAAGCAAGCAAGTTTGCAATTAGGTATGTATCTGAGAGTCTGGGGGGGGCTGAAAGCGGGCTGAAAGCGGGCCGAAAGCGGCCCGCTCGGCCCCCCCAAGACTCTTGTGACTTACCTTCCCACCACTCGATCCAAGACATGCCGGGGAAAGGAGCTTCAGGTCCCCGGTGCGTCCATTTCCGGTTCCCCTGGTGCTGCACTTTTAGCATAAATACCAGGGCAACCCAGCTTAAAATGGCTGCGATTTGCTTTTCGTGGCCATTTTAATCTGGGTCCCCCTGGTTTGTACGCTAAAAATGCAGCACCAGAGAACCGGAAGTGATGCGACGGGGAACCTGTCGCATCACTTCCGGTTTTCGGAGCTGGTGAGTGGTGAGAGCAGGAGGGGGGTGCTCGGGAGCACCCCCGAGAGAAGGTAGGATTCCGCTCGCCATACATGCCTATCTTATACGAACTCAGTATGGAACAAGGTTCGAGATGGAATTTGGAGAACTTCAGCGGGCTTGAGTTTTGCTGATTTGCACATCCCTAGTTGGCACCAATGGAGGCTGTTAAAAATGTCATTGCAGTGAGTAAGGATGAGCGAATGAGGGATGTTCAAGATAGGCAGGAGTCTCTGAACATCGGCTCGTTGCTCGTCTCATGCCCGATTTTGCATTTGCAATCACTGCTCAAATCGATCCAACGTGAAATTTGTGCAACTTTCCCATGTTCAGTTTGTGCAAATTCCTAAATTTACACAAATTTCCTAAATTTATGCAAATTTCCTGAATTTCCTCCATAGACTAAAGCGAGTCTGATTCAGTCTATTGGGGGAAATTTACACAAATTACAAAATGTGTGTAAATTTAGGAATTTACACATGTGCAAACACATGTTTTCTAGGCATGTGCGACACTAGAAAACTCATTCTGTTTGAGCTCGATGGACTTTTGACATATTTCTCACCTGATGGCGAAAAGCGGGCTGAATTGGGTGGATGGGGTCCAGGTTCCATGAAATTACTCAAAATATTTGTGCTAATTTGGAGCTGAGAACTGTGTATCTCTAGCATACTTTGCACAAATCTCTGGAGTGGAGGCCTGAATTTTGCACAAATTTCCCCAGCTTTTTTTTTTTTTAATGCAAATCGTGGCTTGTTTTAAAAATGGAAGTCTGCGTGCCAGTTCAACTCGTGTTATGTCAAGTCGGCACCAGGACGGAATGGAATTCGTGGGGCTGAATCAAGAAAATCCATCAAATTTCCACCCTCCTATCGGATTCCTCTCACACACAAGCATATGCTTGGCAATTTATAAACATTTTCGATGGACACGTGCTTGAGCTTGCATTCCAAGCAAGCTCACATGTTCTGTGAGCAAAAACGAAATTCTCATACCTCCCTATGTGGGAGGGAGGAAGGCATAAGCTATCAGGAAAGGAGAGCTGGCAGGACAGTAGGGGACTTCCCACAGGCCACATCTGGTTCATGGACTGAACGTTCTCCATCCCTGTCCTAAACCATTCTACCATGATTTTGTTCATTTCACCAATGCATTAGATGCAGTCAGCAATGTGGATCTTAGAAGATACCAGAGAAGATCAATTAAGTCCCAAAGTTTTCTTAGTTCAGTCTGGATCCTTCAGTTACAATATGCATAATATTGTCTAGTTGGATGGATCCACACATGATAGCTTTTGCAATTAAGAGCCAGATGAAACAAAGCTTCTTCAGTCTTCTTCATGTCTTTCTCTCAGTGTTCCTGGGTTATACTTTCAATGTCCACTACCAAGGGGATCTATTTGCACACCAGGTCAGATAATAAGCTTGCAATCTTGCCCACCTAAGAGCGTGGTCTATAGTGTAGCACACTGTGATTCAGGAACTGCCTGACAGAAAACCTGATGGACGACCTTTCAGATGTGGACTCCATGTTCTCCCTCAAGATTAGCAACAAGAAAACCATGGGTCACTCAGAAGCCTATGATCATCCTACCCAACACTCCTTTGGTGGTAGTTATAGTCTGTTACCTTAGCTCTACAGTAACATATAACCTGTCATTTGAGAAGGAACTGAGCACTTGCACTGGGAAAACAGCCATCACTTTTGGCGGACATAACAAAGCATAACAAAATGGCAAGGAGTAACATCACCAACAACAGATGCAAAAGAAAGAGAAGATTGTAAAGGATGCTCAGGAAGAATGGATAGTCAAAAATCTTAGTGTGTTTTAGGTAGTTCAGTGTACAGGAGAAACTCAATAGCCATGTCTTCCTAAAGCATATAAGGCTCACACCAACTCCTTATGCCTAAAATATTACCAAATGAACAGATCAATCCCATACATGTCTACTCAGAATTAAGCCCCATTTAGATCAATGGGATTTACTCCCAGGGAAGTAGGTATAGGAATGCAGCCGAAGGATCACTTATCAAACTGGTGATTCCCTACATGCAGTGAACATCATATTTCAGGCAGGATTCTTTTCTAGCCCTACCTGAAGAAGCTGGTGATTGAACCTGGGACCTTCTGCATGCAAAGCCTGTGCTGTACCACTGTGCTATGGCCCCTCCTAGTGGAGCAGCAGGCTCAACCTCAACCATGAATGAATGAATGAATGAATATTTATTACAGTCATTGACCAGAACCAACAATAACCAGGCTCAACCATGCATTCACTCTTCCATCATATGGGTGAATTGCTCGATGGGGGGTGGAAGTGGGGCGAACTCGCCATGCTCAACCCCCCCCCGAGCTCCCCGCGACTTACCTTGCCCCAGCTTGGCACATCTCCTCGCTAGAGCAGCTGGGGAAAGGAACTTCCAGGTCTCCGTCGCGTCACTTCTGGGTCCCCGGCGCTGCGTTTTTTACATAAAAACCAAGGTAAACAACCTTAAACTGGCTGCGGATAGCAAATTGCGGCCGTTTTAAGGTGGTTTTCCATCATAATACCTATGGCTCTTATAGAATGTTCAAAGTGTTGCACCTACATTATCTCAGGGTGTGTACTGTACACATGCAGCAGAATGACATGCTAGAATTCTGACATTGGTAGTATGTCATTTCAGACTGTAGAAGGGGGATAACGTTTTTGATTGCTCCCCTGCATAAAAAGCATCTCTGCAGGAAGAAAAGTAGCGCATCAGAGACAAAGGTTCTAGTCCAGCTCATTCCTGTTGTGCTAGTTTTCTACTCGCAAGGAGTTAGTTAGGTAGGGTGATATTCAGAAAGGTGATCCACCACCTGCAGCCTGGAGTGGCACAATCCATTTTACCATCCATCGGAATTCTACCACCTCATTCTCTGCTGCATGTGCGGAATCAAGCCTCATGTGCAGGCCTACCAATAGCCTTGTACAGCAGGACTTTGCTGACATTGTGTACGGTCCAGTCCTAAATATCAAGATGCTGGGCTACTAGGCATGTATTCTCAACACTGTTGTAAGTGAGGATCAGTGAGAAGAAATCCAACAGCTTCCATCTTAACCATTGATGCTACCATCCGTGGCATTTCCTGGCAAGAATAAGCTCATGAGTTTAGTCACCAGTGCCAAGGCCAATCTTCCAAGGGTTCTTATGGAATCCATGCTGGCTCAGGCGCAGGATGCAAGATGGACACATATCTAAGGAAACCCAGAGTATAAGAAACCCAGAGATCATCCAAGGCACCAAGATAAGGACACTTGTCTATGCGATTTGCAAACACATTTTTGGCATCAGCAAGTGGGAAGTCAACAACACATTCTTTGTGATGTTGCAACCATGACAAGAAAATGCTTCTACACAGCTCCAGAACAACCATAACGAATTTTGCACAAATCTGAAATTAACTGTCAGAAAATTCAAGCTGGCCAATGTGGAGTGTGTGGGTTTGCAGTGAGAGGAGGACGCTCCCATACTTCTCATCTTAAATGCCACAACAACAACAAGAACAACAACAACTTGAATTGAACGAGTTGGCCCTGATTTGCACAAATTGTGCTAGAGATACGCAGTTCTCAGCTCCAAATTTGCACAAATATTTTGAGCAATTTTGCAGAAGCCGAACCCCCCCACCCCGATTCAGCCCACTTTTGGCCATCGAGTCGGAAATGTGTCAAAAGTCCATCAAGCTCAAATGGAATTAGTTTTCCAGTGTCACACATCTCTAGTTTTTAGATATTCTTTGTCCAATCTCGGAGCTCAGGCAAGCACACCAGTAAGATAACATCTAAAAGCAAGGAGGTCAAACTTACATTTGATAAAGACCATTCCCCTTTGGCAGAGAATCAGGGTCGCTCCCCTGTATTTCAGCCATATGGTAGTGTAAATTGGCCCCCAAGGAAGCAAATGACTGGAAAGCAGATTAGCTTTAAAAGTGGCAGGGTACCATATTGCTCCTCTGATGGTGACAATCGGCTTCTGAAGGGAGAATGTTTATCAAGACCCATTTGACTAAATCGCTCCACCCACACCCCCTGCCCCTTAGCAAAATCCAGCAAGAATTTGTTTCCCCCCTCTCTCATAATGCTAAAACTTTGAGGTCATGCAATGAAGCAGCTTGAAGGCAGGTTCCAATCAGGCAAAAGAGAGCACTTTCTCACACAACCGCCCAGAGAGCTTCAGCTATTGGGTGGTAGAGAAATGTAATAAATGAATGAAAACAAACAATGACTAATTAACATATGAGATCTGCAGCCAATACCATGTGCTGATGGCTGCTTGCATAGATTGTTTTAGGAAAGGGTTAAGGGACGCAACAACACTGCAGCTGGTAGATTCCAATGTCCGCAACCCTCTACCTCCCCAGTCATTGTGGGAGAATCTCCTTCCCCGTCTCTGAAGCATAGATTCTTTCCCTCCTCCACCTTCTGTCTTATCTCTGTTTTGTTCACTTGCCAACTTGCACATTCTGGGCATGCTACCTGTGTGCCCCTCTCTCTTTTGCATAGCCTGCTTCTCTCTTGGCGTGCGGGTGTTTGTGTCTATCTCTGGCTTCTTCCTCCTCTTCCTCCTTCTCCTAGGCCAAACTATGCACTCTTTCTGGCGAGGCTCAAGCACAATAAAACACATGATTTTATTTTTCAAATACACATGGGAGATATGTCTGTTAATGGCCAAGAGTCATGCTCGCTAAGTGGAACTTCCACCTTCAGAAGCAGTGTACCCCTGAATATCAGATACAGTGGATAAACAACAGGGGAAAGGCCCAACCTTCACACTCTGATTGCAGGATTCCCAGAGGCATTGGGCTGGCCACCACTGGAAACATGATGACACTTGCATAGGTGGACCATTGGTCTGATTGAACAGGGCTATTGTTATGTTCTTAAGGATGGCAAAAGGTGCTATCTCCGCTGCTTTGAGACATGTATTGGCAGAACCCATACTGACTGTGTTTTCTTTAGAATTAATCATTCTTCCCCACCCACCCTGCCCCCCCAACGAGGAACAGGGTTGGGTTTCATTCCCCTTTGCTTGTACAGACAGCGGCGCAACCACTCCTATTTACACTGTGCTGTGCCCAACCTTACCCCCTTGTCACTCAAAGTTCCATTCCTAAGTTAGAAAAGACAGAAGGAGGGGAAAATGAGTCGGAGAAGGGAGAGAGGCTAGATAGAATTGTTGCACTGATGTAAGAAAAATGGTTCCGGAAGGAAAGAGCAGTGGAGGGGGGGGGAACACATGAGATTAGAGGGTAACAAAAGTAGAGAGGAAGATAAATAGAACCCCAAAGAAAAATCTCTTTTGTTCATGTAAAAGGCTTCCTGCACTCAAACCCTCCATATGACTAATGCCACACTGTGGTGGATAAAACCTCTCGGGCACATTATACAAACAAAGCATAACTCGGCCACAGCAAACAAAGGCCTAAGTAACAGTGATTGAATTCATCTTAAAACAACAAATCAATTCTTCCCTATTAATGCCCTAAATACCAAGCGTAGGAGCAGTGTCCTGTTGTAATAAACAGCCATGTGTTCAATTACCGTCTGTTTTCCCCAACTACTGCTCTCTTCAGTAATTACGGCACGCAATGCATTCTACACTGACATTATATTAATGCGCTGGGAGGGGAGACCTTAAATACGAATTAAATCAAGGCTAAACATTTCAGAAAGCCATGCGCTGTGTCGCACAAGCGCTAACAGCACATTATTTAGAAGGAGGCACAGAGGATCCCCCCCCTTCCCTGTGTTCTAGCGGCCACCACTTTCCCTCTCTGATTAAATAAAACAAACTGGGGAGGAGAGAGAGAGAGAGAGGAAGGAATGATGAGGGGGGCAGGCAAAAAAGCCGGTATGAAAATAGAATAAAACAAAACAAAATCTCAGCGGCAGCGCAGCGACTACCCCAGCAGCATAGCGCAGTTAACCTTCTCCATTAGATCCCTCGATGCTGTTTTGTCTGACAAAAGGGACACTTGTCAATAGCATTTCATAAATATGTGCACATGTCAAATCAGCCCTGATGAATGACAGTAGTGACAATAGAGGAAGGGGGGAGGGAACCCTTCCGTGAGAGGCAGGTAGCGACAAAAGGGAAATGGCAAACAGAAAACTTTGGTTGGTTGGTTGGTTGTTGTTGTTGTTCCAGGACAAAAGCAGAAGGATGGAAGTTCACGAAAAGGTCCCTCTCGCTCTGAGGAACATGCAAAGTCTCTCTCCCTCTCTCTTTTTTGAACCAAATATTGAATAGCACCTAGTAAACAAACGAAACAATAGGTACGATGAAAGATGTGTTGACTCGCAAAGGTTTCCCCCGCACACACACACTTCTCCCTCCCCGTTTCATCCCCTTTTCCTCTGCCCCTTTCTTTTCCTTTCATAGGCATCCCTACTGCAAAGTTTGTGTGTGTGTGTGTGTGTGTGTGTGTGTGACAAAAAGCAACCTGAGTGAAACAGCAAAGGAGTTCCAGCAATGCCGCTTGATCCTGCCAATATCAGCTTCTTCTCAAGCCAGGTCTCCGATGCACTGATTTTCTGTCCCTGGGTCCTGGGCAGGTTGCTTACTAATCCAGAACAATGACCTGAAGAAAATCCACAGTTCGGCAATACCTTTCTTAAGACCAACCCAAATGTCAAAAAATGGGAAGGAAGCCTTTTGAAATCGATGCCCCCTCTCTGCTGAGCTTCCGCCGCTCACTAAAAACATGGCTGTTCAGGCGGGAATATGGGGTGGGCTAAGATTTTAAAATTGTATACTGCTTTAAATGTATTTTATCCTGTATTTTATCGTGTTGTACTTGTACATCGCCCAGAGTGGCCGGTTTGCCAGCCAGATGGGCGATCCATAAATGTAACAAATAAATAAATAAATAAATAAATAAATAAAATCTCTAGAACCCTTAATCAGACTGGAGGGTATAAAAAGAAGGTATAAAAAGAAGGGGGAGGGCAGAAAGAGGAAAAACAAAATTGTTCCCAAAATAGGGTAAATGTTGTAGCCACAACATCTGCATTTAGACTCAGTTTCAAGGTGGAAATTGCCAGCTAATTGAATTTGTCCTTGCAAGGTGCTGCAGGTATCACAACTGGGATTCTGGGATGAAGAAGCAATGCTGACCCCCATTTTTGAAAACCTAAAGCCAGCCCAGCTGTTACCCATATCTGTCTCTAACCTTAAGGAAACAGTTTCCAGGTTAGATGGAGAGAAGAAGTAAAGAGAAACATGGCAGTGTTTATATTAGCAAAGCCAGAGTTTAAGTTTGAGTGGTGTACTAAGCAACAACAACAACAAGTCAATTCAAGCCAAACTGTGTTGTATTATTTGCATAGTGGTTGGAGTGAATGGAAGACTCAAAATGTAAAGTTCCCTCTTCAGGGGAGCTTCCAGGTGAGGCTTTTATTGTGCAATTGCGCTGCCTCCTTTCCGGAATTCTCCCTTACATGTCCAGTCCAGACAACATCATCTTCACTGTGTGGCCCTCCCATGCTTCCCTTCCCTTTCCCCCTCCTTATATACCAACTTTTCTTCCATGAAGGAAGAAAAGTCAGAATAACTGCATGATGCCTTTTGATTTTTAGCACTAAGAGCCCTCAATCTCAAAGCCCCCTAAGTGGTAGAAAATCAGAAGAAACTTGCTCATTTTTCTGTGATGTTTTGTTTGGTCCAAATAAAGATTATTGTCCAACGGTGGATTTTCCTTTTTGTTTATGGACCAACATGGCTGCCTTTTGCTTTTTAGGTACTCTGGAAGCATCCTGAGAACCACCAGAGTGTAGCACTTAAAGTAGCCTTCCCCAAGCTGGTGCTTTCCAGATGTGTTGGGCTGCGACTCCCAACATGGGCACATCTGGAGGGCACCAGCTTGGGGAAGGCTTGCTCAGAGTAAGAGTGGGGATAATTGGGGGTCAAAGCCCCACTGAGACATGAAGGTTACTTGGTGAACTTGGGCCTGCTGCTCTCTCAGCCTAATCTTCCTCACAGGGTTGATGTGGGGATAAAAAGGGGGGAGGGGAAGAACCATGTATGGTTCCTTGAGCTCCTTGAAGGAAAGGCAGGATAGAAACGCATTAGATAAATATACCCTGGCAACAATCAGCCCAGGAGACAGAGGCCACATGAGAAGAGTCTGGCTGCTAGTGGTTCCAATGTGAGTGGAGGTGGTGTATCCACTCCAGGTTTTAGTCTGAACTATTAAGGAGCTATCCATGGTCAGAACTCTATCCCCAAAACAGATTAAGCACAATGGATAGCTCCTTTAAAGTTTGGACTGAAACCCAGAGTGGATGCATTGCCCCACTGACATTGGAGCAAGTACCAACTCTGTTGTGAAGAAGAGGGAATTGTCCCAAACCTGAGGTTAGTACCTCTAAAAAAGAGCCTGATCTGCACATTGAGCTGCTGTGTAAATAAGCTTTCTTGTTCATTCCAATAAAAGGGGGAACTCCATGCATGCCAAGGATTGTACACATAGAGCTGATTATTCCATTGAACTGAATGGGGAGAGCAATCAGCCACTGCTGTCAAAAGTCCCATCTACCCCAGCATTTATGTTTCCTCTGGCATGGCTGGTTCCAAAGGCTGGAAAGGCAGGGCAGTTGTTGGAATCCAGAGAAGGCCCATTGAGAAGACTGGAGGAAGCTGCACCGAATGTTCAAACAATGGCATGACATGCCCCCTTAGTTTTAACTGAGCTGAACCATTTTGTTGCACTCACCACCAGGATGACGGTGGGTGGGATTTGTTCTTGTTGTTGTTGTTTCAGTCCTAGGGATGGGAGGACCAAGGATGTTCAAGCTTGCCAAAATACTCTAGACTCCACTTCGAAGCTTGGTTCACCTCGCTCCCACTTTCACGTGCAACCAGTTCCTCTTTTCATTCAGACAGGGAAAGTGGCGTGTTTCCACGCACTTTTCTCCCATTGAGTAAAACATAAAATGGAGCATTTTAAAGAGTGCATTCCCCCCCCCCCCACAATACTAATTTTTCAAACATGATTGCAAGTTCAGGAATGGGCATGCCTTTTTTTTTTCTTTTTTTTTAAAGCGCTCCTGTTGGCTTTCAGGGTTGCGAACAAGGGGAGTTCTGATGATTTGTGAACTGAACTGAAATTCTCATACAGGCAGCATTAGTTTCAGCATATTACTATAGGTGAACTGGGGATTCTTGACTGCAAGTATGGATCTAGTGTGTTATTCTGGATTGTGCAGAATATAAAGATGTGATCGTGTGTAGGTATCTCACGAGGTTTGGAAGGGGAGACTGTTACTGGACAGGACTATTACAGAAGACAGTGGAGCTGTCCTTTATTTATATAACAAAGAGTTGTGCTAGGGATGTATGCGGAGCTCGATTGGGGTGTGGAAGTCCAGCGAACTCGCCGGGCTCGACCCCCCCCCCCCGAGCTCCACTTGCCCTGCCTGCTTCCCCGGCTTGACTTGCATTCATAGATTTCATAGATCATAGAGTTGGAAGGAGCCTACAAGGCTATCGAGTCCAACCCCCTGCTCAAAGCAGGAAACTAGAGGAGGGGTCTCCCATCCAAGTAATAACCAGGCCCGACCTTGCTTAGCTTTCCATGCTCAGACAAGCTGAGCCAGCATAAGCCACTTGTGAGCTGAGCTGGGGAAGCGACTTCCAGGTTCTCGGAGCTACATTTTTTATGTAGAATATAGAGTAAGATACATTAAAAATGACTGCAATTTGTGCAAGTTACGCAAATCATGGCCACTTTTAACATATCTTATGCCATTTTCTACATAAACAATGTGACTCCAGGAAGCCAGAAGTCCAGCGAGCGCCTAGGCTGGCGCTCACTTTTGGCCTGGCTCGTCAGGCGTGGTGGCAGCGCTCACCGAGTGCGCTGTGAGTTGGGTTGTGGGCAGATAGCCCACCTCTAGTTATGGTTTTTTTTAAAAAGAAAAAAATGGCATGTGGCTTGTCACACTTGAATTAACCATCAGGGCACAGGATTCTGGGGTAGGCCCATAGCTTAATGGTAGGCACATACAATGTGATGTGGCTACAATAAGGGAAATGCTATTTTGGGCTGCATTAATAGAAGTATAGCTTCCAAATCGCATGAAGTACTAGTTCCCCTCTACTCAGCACTGGTTAGGCCTCATCTTGAGTACTGCATCCAGTTCTGGGCACCACACTTTAAGAACATACAGGCCTGTGGCTTACGCTGGCTCAGCTTGTCTGAGTGTGGAAAGCTAAGCAGGGTCAAGCCTGGTTGTTACTTGGATGGGAGACCCCTCCTCTAGTTTCCTGCATTGAGCAGGGGGTTGGACTCGATAGCCTTGTAGGCTCCTTCCAACTCTATGATCTATGAAATCTAATCTACGATGCAGACAAACTGGAAAGGGTTCAGAGGAGGGTAGCAAATATGATCAAGGGAAAGAAAGCCCTATGTGGAAAGACTGAAGGAACTGGGCATGTTAGAGAAGACTATGGGGAGATATGATAGCACTCTTCAAGTACTCGAAAGGTTGTCACACAGAAGAGAGCCAGGATCTCTTCTCGACCATCCATGAGTGCAGGACACGGAATAATGGGCTCAAGTTACAGGAAGCCAGATTCTGCCTGGACATCAGGAAAAACTTCCTGACTGTTAGAGCAATATGACAATGGAACCAACTACCTAGGGAGGTCGTGGGCTCTCCCACACTGGAGGCATTCAAGGTGCAGCTGGATAGCCATCTGTCAGGGATGCTTGAATTTCTGCATTGAGCAGGGGGTTGGACTCGATGGCCTTATAGTCCCCTTCCAACTCTAGTATGATTCTATGCATGCAGAAGGTCCCAGGTTCAATTCCTGGCATCTCCTGGTAATGGTTCTCAGGTAGCAGGACTGGTAAAAGGAATCCCGTCTGAAATTCCTACCAGTGAGAGTTGATAGTAGATGAACCAATATTCAACTCCCTGTGGCCCAATCTTTATATGGCAGCTTCTTATGTTTATATAATGCAAACACATGGTAAGCTGTCTGCATGGTTAGTTTTGAATTAATGTCAGAGAATGTTCAAAAATGCCTTTGAAGTAATTGGAGGCACACAACAAACTATATTGCTCGACCTGAAATCAAGTACCAACTCTGTTGTGAAGAAGAGGGAATTGTCCCAAACCTGAGGTTAGTACCTCTAAAAAAGAGCCTGATCTGCACATTGAGCTGCTGTGTAAATAAGCTTTCTTGTTCATTCCAATAAAAGGGGGAACTCCATGCATGCCAAGGATTGTACACATAGAGCTGATTATTCCATTGAACTGAATGGGGAAGGCCCTTGGAATTCCTGTGCCCACAAGGAATCCTTGGATCAGGATGAATCTGTGGGTTGGTTGATTTTTAAATGTTCCTCTCCAGATGGCTTGAATGTGGGAATGAGCCATCACAGATCAAGCATCACAGATATTCCCTTGCATTACTAAACACAGTGCTTTTCAAAGGAGTCTGGTCAGACATACTGGATGTGCAAGTTCCCCATGGTTTGGTGCATCCCAAGCTTTGATAATTTTTCCAATCATAAGTTCAGTTCATCCCAAACATTGATTTTTTAAAAAAGTTTGCATGAAAATTGGTACTCATTTTCATGTGTATTTTTCTGATTATATTCATTTTTGTCTATTTGCCTAATATCAACATTTTTGCAAGCTATTTTCCTAATACAATGCACGGGGGACATTATTTCCACAAATATATGCATTTCTGTGCATAGTTTCCCTACTATATGAAGTTTTGTACACATTTTTGGATTGAGGACTCTTGCAAAATTCAGAGAAGTGTGAATTTCAAAGAATAAGTGAATTTCAGTTTGCGTATCAGTTTGAAAGTGCAAAATTAGGTAAGTTTGCATTAAAATGTAACCTGAAGAAATTTCTCCCCCATTGCTATTCATGCACTTTCAGCAAAGGGAGGGCAGCAGCCCAGTTGGAACAGACTTGGTGACAGGGCATCTTAATCAGCTTCAAACAAACCAGTCCAAATGCTCCGTGTAGCTCTCAGCTCCCCCTCATTGCTCTCCTGACTTCTTTGGCTGCAATTTCCCACCACTTATTCCCTCCTCAAACAGGGGAGCTAGGAAAGAATCCGGGGAGCTCTCCAGCCCTCGGCATTCTGGGCACAGGTGGCACAGAAAACTTTCAAGTGAGCCCTCTGCTTGCTGTAGCGCTGTCCGTGCCTCCTTCGTAAGCATCTCCTATTAGGGAGAAAAGAGACCAAGCACCCACTAGAGCTAAGCTAAGCAGGCCTATTTAATTAGGGCAAGCGCTTGATATCCACTTCTTCATGTTGAAAACACACAGCCACACAGGCCTAGGAGGTCTGATTAATTTTAATATGCACGGTCATGACAATTGCCTCGGGTGGAAGAGCGAGAAAGAAGAGGCTATGTGTGTGGGGGGGGCAGAATCCTTCCTGCTTGCCGACAGATAGGCCTCGGATAAACATCAGCCAGATTAGAGGGTTACTATTCACCAAGGGTCTCAACCTTTAAATAGGCAGGACAACATGCCTGGGAAACAGGTGGCTGGCTCTTCACTCCTACATAAATGGCATCCCCTAAAAGCTGTGGAGAGGGCAGAAAAGGCGGGCACCATCTGTGGCATATATATGTATATTAACATGCTGGGTCAGAGGTAGGGATGTGCGAGGATTTCATTTGGAGGGCGGAAATCTGGCAGACACGCCAGGCTCAACCCCCTGAACTCCGTCCCGCTTGCCTCTTCCCTGGCTCGACTCGCGGTCTCCTGAGTCAAGCCAGGGAAGCGACTTCTGGGTTCCCGGTGGGCCGCTGTTTACGTAGAAAATACCTTAAGATACACCTAAAGCGGCTGAAATTTGCATATTTTGTGCAAATTGGGGCCATTTTTTACGTATCTTAAGGCATTTTCTACATAAACAGCAGCCCGCCGGGAACCCGAAAATCCAGCGAGCGGCGGGGCACGCACCAGCTTTCAGCCCGGCTTGGCGGGCGCAGCAGCGGTGTCCACCAAACCTGAGGCAGGTCAGTCCCGGCGGATCACCCACCCCTACTCCCAAGCAGGATACAAGCAAGGGTTGAACAGAGTTCCTACCAAAGGTGGCTCCGGGGGGGGGGGCACCACCACATTTACCTTTGGAAGGGGGTTGCAGCAATGAGAGCGTGGGCACCATCCTTAGCTGAGCTGAGCCTGGCAGCAGATGCATCAAAATGTCATAATAAGGAGCTTTAGTGTCAGCTGGGCGCAGCCAGAAGATTTTGGGCAACTATTGGGAATGGGAACCATGTTGAAAAAGAATGGATGCCCTGTGTAGGGCTACCTAAGAACAGGAGCCAACCGTCTTCGGCGTGTGGGGGTGGGAATGAAGCATGGACATCCAGGCCAGTTCCCTGAGCAAGGTACAGTAATAGCTTAGCAGCCTTTCAATGCCCTGCCCCAATGCATTTATTATGCCTGTAATTAAATAAAAGTTGTGGCCAAGTTTTAACCTAAGACTGCTGTCTGCCTCTTCCTTATGGAGCGCAATCGATAGCAGTAAAAATGTCAAGAAATAAAACACGCAAATTAGCAGCAGCAATCTCTAATACAAATCTGGTGGCAATCAAGTTCACAAAAGCCTTCCCAAAGAGGAAAGCTTTGCATCCCCTTTGGAGTGCCATCGGAGATATGCTCTGAGAAACCACCTTCTGGGTGGCTGTTCTATAACCCTGGAGCCAGCGATAAGGAAGCTCCATCTCACTGAGCCTATCCTGGCTTCCTACACTTGTCAGTCAGAAGGCAGCCCAGGCATCAGGAGGAGATCTTAACTGGTATGAGGGCACATAAAGGGAGAGGTAGTCTCTGAGGGATGCAACTACCAAGCCGTGAAGGGTACCTACAGGCAATGAATATGTGTGTTAATAACTGGCGATGTCTAAGACCTGCCTCTTTATTTCCATGGATTTTTCTGATCCCCCCCTAGTGCCAGATTTATATGGAAACTCCACAGAGTGTGTCAAAGTGTCCTTGGTTCTAGGGAACTGCATTGCCAATCCCAAATGAAGATCATGCTCATTGTTTCCAATGGGATCCAAATTCAGACGCACTCTTTAACCCACTGACCCCATGCCTAGCTTGCATAGGAGTTTGTGGACTGATAATTTTATTTTCCTGGACACAATATCACCTGGACAGAATTGAACAGAAGGCGGGTTTGGGGACATTGGTCTGCACTAGCTGAACTGAGATGTCTACACTAAAAATCATGCCTACTGGACAACTGCACCATCTCTAATTAACAGTGTAAAATTATAATAAGTAAGACTGTAACATTAATCTGACAGATCAATTCATGTACCTTTTCATCAACTAAGAAATTTTCCCCAATTAATCAGGCAGAAGACTTTAAAAAAATATATAAAAATCTATTATTTTTTATACAAGTAATAAAAATTAGGGATGGGCCACACTGAAGAACTCAACCTGCTAGTGCTCGGCAGATTGTGGTGTACCTCGTCAACTTGAGAACTGAAAGCGGGTCAAGTCGGGGTTTTTTTGCGGCTTCCACTTTTAAACCAGGCTGCTATTTGCCTATTTTTTTTTTAAAAAAAGGCAGCAATATTTGCATAAAATATGGCCACAATTTGCATAATTTGCATAAACTCTGGCTGTAGGTTGGGCAAATTCCTCTGTGTTTTTTAAAAATATGCAAATCGTGGCCCACTTTAAAAATGGAAGGCTGCTCAACTCAACTCGCATCAGAGCAAGTTGGCCTCAGCATTGGGTAGACGGGCCAGAATCCAGGGGGGCCGAGCTGGGCCAATCTGCTGGATTTTGACCCCCTAAGCGGATTCCTTGCACTAGGGATGGCCACTTCCCCCCGCCCCTCCGCTCATCCTGCGGCGCTTGGCACCCAGCAGCTGCAGTGCTCGGCGAACTTCCAGCCAGGTCCGCAGTGCGTCACTACCGGGTACCTGGCGCTGTGTTTTTTACGTAAATACCAAGGTAAACTACCTTAAAACTGCTGCGATTTGCTATTCACAGCCATTTTAAGGAAGTTTACCTTGGTATTTACGTAAAAAATGCAGCACCAGGGACCTGGAAATGACGTCCCGGGGACCTGGAAGCTCCTTTCCCCGTGGGAACTTGGGATGAGCCGGGGCCAGATAAGTCTTGCTGAGCTTGGGCGGGGGCGAGCAGGGCAATTTCGCTCCATTCCGCCCCCCCGCCCCCTGAAATTTGTGGCCAACCCTACCTTGTACATCCCTTAAAAAACTGTGGAGAGCAGCCACCCTTTCAGAAGAGGCATTTCTCCCTTCCGTCACATACAGAAGAGAATACCTCTTCTAAGTTGATGCCTGCCATAACAAACATTTACATAATTTAAAAAGAGGCAGCGGTGGGGGGACATGCTGTTTTGCTTCAGAATTAATTGGTTGGAACCAGACTATGTTAGCTGAACTTGGGTGTCACTGAAAATTAATGTGAACAAAGTTAATTGTGACTTAAGCCTCATTGATTCCAATCTGAACAAAGAACTACTAACTTAGTCTGACCTCCAACCCGTTGTTTTTACTTAGATGTAAATTTAATTGATTCATCCATGAAGAATAGCCTAAACTTGTACAATCATCTGGCCAAAATTTCTTTAACTGGGCAACAGCCCCAACAATTAATAGCTGACCAGTAAGAAACCACTTTCATTGTATCACACAGAGGAAAAGAGCAGGAGGAAACAGCAGCTTTCCAGCAAAAAGCAAAGTTTTACTGCAAACTCTCTCACTTGACCCCTTTGGTTTCTTCTGCATTTTAAGACATAGTATCAACATCTCAGATGTCTTTTATCAGCCAAAACTCAAAACCTACAAAGCCCCCAACCTTTGAGGATGTAAAGCAAGAGAGATTTGGAAAGGATTCTAAGCAACAGTGAAGGTGGGGGGGGGGGTGCGAGGAAGAAAACCACCATCAAGTGAAATCAACTTTTCACTATCAGTATTAAATTATTAGGAGGTGGGGGGAGAACTCCTGAAGGTGACAAATGAGCAAACCACTTTGAAGGAGGGAGAACTGGCACGGCTTCAAACTACACGCCGTCTATTATAATGTTGAAATTCTCGATAACAAAGATTTCCGCCACCGCAGCATTTAAGGGCTTCCTTTCACACAGCCATGCTTCACGTCCCGCTTCTTCCTTTTTCTTCTCCCCCCCCAGCCCTCCTTTTTAATCATCAGTTGCGTGTTTGTGCATCTCCATATGGCGGCGCTTTTGAAAAAGGTGCTCCGAGGTGACGTGCCGGCTTGCTCTACAAGGAGAGACGTGGGCTTTGCTGTTGTTGGTGTTTTTCTGTCCTGGGGATAAGCCGCACAGAGGAACATGTTGCTGTGGCGCACTAGAAGCCTCCTTCCTGGCAGTGGGAGAGTGGGGGGGAACCAGACTTGAAAGCCCTCGACTGCAAAGTACCCTTGTTTGCCCTTCAGTAGAAAAAGCATTACAAAGCCTCTTTAGTGTAGACTTTGTCAAAGCTGATGGTGAGGAACCAAACAAACGAGACTCAAACCTCAGCCAATTAGAGTATCCTGAGGCTTTTCCGCAGGTTCTGATCACTTTATTTTTTCCCTCCCCCTTTTTCCTTCTTCTCCACCTCATCAGATGTGCTTTAAAAAAAAATAAAAGAAAGAAAGAAAGAAAGAAAAGAGCCTGCTATTTCAAAGGGTCTTCTCTTGTCGTGTCCATTAATGATCTCCTTTGGAACATTGATGGCTTATGGAAGAGGTAGACCTCTTGATTCCCTAACAAGAGATGGTGATTAAAAAGTTTGATAGTATTAGGGGATATGTGCAGTTCACATTTCGACGGAGAGTGTCCAAATCCAATGTGGTTCTTTATTATGTAGGGTTCTCTCCACCCAACCCACTTGCAACAGATATAAGAACTTCTGCAAATGTTATGATTTACAACGTGAACTTAAACAGAAATACACTATGTGGATATGAATAAGACGAAGATGGTGTGTTCAGGACCTTAAGCATGACTTTTTGTCTCTCTGTAAAATAGTTTTACACCCACAGCTTGGTATAACATAGCAGCAGAATGTTTGCCGCACTTATGAAAGATGTATCGACTTCTGTCTGAATACAGTCCGTGCTTCTGTAGGATCCCTTTCTTCATGTTATGTCTGTCAGCAGCTTAGTAAACAAGGAAGGTATGCATCATAATCCAAAGGGGGATTCTAATATACCTGCTGCTTCTTCAGGAGAGTGCTTGACCCTACAAAGCAGAAATCCACATCTTGGGACCCCAAGGCAGAAACCTATTTTAGGGAATGGGGCCCTAGCTCAGTACTAGAGTGTATGTATGTATGTATGTATGTATGTATTATTACATATTATTACATTGCATTATTACAAGAAACCCAAGGTGGCTCATATGATCCTCCTCCTCTCCATTTTATCCTCACAACATCCCGTGAGATAGGCGAGGCTGAGAGTCAGTGACTGGCCCAAAGTCACCCACTGAGCTTCATGGCCAAGTGGGGACTAGAACCCAGATCTCCTGAGTCCCAGTCCAACACTAACCACTACACCACACCCTAACCACTACACCACACTGGCATTACGTACAAAGATTCCAGGCTCAGCACCTAGTATTCCAGTTAGGGCTAGGAAAGACCCCTGTATGACACCCTGGAGAGCCACTTTGTTCTCGCTTTTTTGTTTTCACTTTGTGAGGACAAGCTCCAATACATTTACTTGTACAATTGCACTTCATATATTGTTTTCTCTGTGGGCTCTTTGTATGCAGATAATGTTTTAATATGTGCTGGTCTATGACTGTAATAAAGGATTGTTGTTGTTGTGTAGACCAGCCTTCCCCAACCTGGTTCCCCTCAGATGTTTTGGACTACACCTCCCAGCATTCCTTATGATTGGCCTTGCTGCCTACGGCTGATGGAAGTTGACATCCAAAACATCTGGTGAGCACCAAGTTGGGAAAGGCAACAAGTTGGTGTAGACAATACTGAACAAGATAGGCCAATGATCTGACTTGGGTATAAGGCCATTTCCTATGCTCCTATGCTTCCTCTGCCAGGAAGCAGTAATAGCAGTAAGAGTAGTAGTAGTAGTAGTAGTAGTAGTAGTAAATAAATCCTCCTGATTTCACAGGCCCTGCTTAGCTTGCAGAACAATCTTCCAAGTAGCTGAGAGCTCTATACAAACATGCTAGTTCAGGTCAGTGTCCCATCCCTGCATCTTCTGCTGTGGAACTGCGAGACAACCTGAGGCTGCCTCTGTGCCTCAGGTAACACCCACTAGACTGGGGATGGGGAATGTGTGCCCCTCCATGTGTTGTTGGACTGCAACTCCCATCAGCCCTAGCCAGCATAGGCAATGGTGAGGGATGATGGGAATTGCAGTCCCACAACATCTGGAAGGCCACTGGTTCTTTGCCACTGTACTAGACCCTGCCACTCTTGCCTTTGATTTCTGACCTCTCTTGTCTGCTCCTTGTCCTCCTCTTCTGTGGACTATTCCTTCCCTTGATATGAACACCAATTTGAGATTACCCCAAAGCAGCAACCATCTTGCTTTAGAATGGATGTAAGATGAACCCCATCTGAGTGACTCAGTGATGACTCCTCAGGCTCTCCCCGATAGCACTCTCTGACATTTTACAGATGAAAAAAATGGTAGCCTCTTACATACTATTAATGTCCCAGGTCACTGCAATTCTCTAACTAACACATATACCAGAGAGCTCTTTTCTGTACTTTATATGCAATAATCCTGTTCTGCACTGATTTGTTGGTTCTTCTACCTATATAATAGGGTTGGGGTGAAGGTTTTCAAATTAAAATTTCAACCAAATCAGGGGTGGAGGGAGTTTCCAAATGAGGGGGTGAAGCCTGCCCCACATTTCCATTTTAGGTTGAAATTAAATTGGGGGTGAATTCCAAAGGTAGGGGAAAAAACTTACCAGTATCCAACCTCTCTTTGCTGGTAGCCACCCGTTTTGTTTCTCCACAAGCCAGCCTTGGAGTGACATGATGTAGCATATCAGGGAGGGGGGTGATGGTGGATGCCAGCAGAGTGGATCCAGGAGGAGCTGAAGCTGAGTGGTAGCTGAGGTACACGAAGGGCTACAGCTGAGTATTAGAGCAGCTGCTTTGCACGAGAAGGTCCCAGCTTCAATCCCTGGCATGTCTAGGAGGTAGGGCCAGGAAAGAATCCTGCTTGAAAACCCCCTTTCCCCTCTCCAAGGTCACTTTCCCGACCCCAGAGAGCAGCTGCTGTGGTTCTTTCTACGCCGGCTGCAAGGGGGTAGGGAGGAGGGAGGTCTCTGAGCTCTGATTCCCAGCTCTGAGGTTGGAGCTGGGAATCCGAACTATCCTATGGCCCCTCAGACAACGTCTAGGCTTGCATGCACCGGAGGCTTACGTGCATCCAATGCATGGTGTGAGGTGTGGCGGCGGCGGCTGTAGCGACCTTTGCTGTGGCCCCACCTCGTCCCCTGCATTTAATCTAGATGGCCGTTTTCAGCCATCTAGATGAAGCTCTTCAGAGTGGGAGGGAAGGAGTCTGGGGCACCATGTGGGGTCCCAGCTCCGAGCTTGGAGGACCTCAGAGCTGGGGCTCCAAATAATCCTATGCCCCCCCCAGGTAAGGTTGGAGGGCCATAGGATTGCTCCTTAATGTGTTTTTCCAAATATATGCATTTTCCACAAGCAGTTTCCTCTAATATAATGCATTTTGTGCACTTTCCCCTAATATATGTATTTTGAGCACTTCCCCCCCCCCCATTATACAGATTTTTGTGCACATTTTTTTATTTGGAAAGTGCATCATGAAATGCTGAAAATTGCGAATATCACTGGATAACTATAACTTTACATTGCAAGTTGGGAGGGGAATCAACTGATTGACTAGCATCACTTTTAATAGGGATGGGAGAATCAGCAAAACTCGACCTCACCAAAGTTCTCTGGATTCCATCTCGAAGCCCATTCCAACCCAAGTCTGTATCAGTTTGCGAGCTTTGTTTTGTTTTGTTTTTTTCCAAATGTATGCATCCATTGTGCACATCTTTCAAACATTTGCATTCTTCTCCCATTGATTAAAGCATATTTGCGCACATTTCAAATGTATGCATGCTGCCGAATGCATTTTTTAAAAAAATCCGTGAATCACACTGCAAGTTGGGAAATCTACAGACTTCGAGCACAGATTGTGTCCAAGTCTGTGTTTGGTCCAGAAAGTGCGAACTGGGTAAATCCATCCTAATCAAAAACAAACTGAAACGAATTTCTCATACATTCCTATGGCAGAACCAGCAATATATTTGAGTATGCCTAAATGCTCAGTCCGAAGATCACTTTACAGTTCATTTTGGCTTGTTTCCGTTTTCATTTTTCACCTGTTTTTGGTTTCTTCAAATGGGAAAAGTGCACATTTCGAATGGGGGGAAATGCACATGTATTATGCTTTTTTTTTTAAAAAAAAGTGTGCACTCCCCCCCCCCTTGGCTAAAGGATGAAAATGTGTATTTTTCTTTTTTTTAAATGTACATTTCAAAGTGTGCATTTTCCCCCCAAAAAAATACACATTCTGCAAACACAGTCACAAAGTTGAGAATTTGGGAACATTTCTAAAACAAAAAAAAGTGTTCCTGCTTCCATTCGGGATTGTGAACACGAGATGTTCACATGATTTGTGAACAGAAACAAAATTCTCGTTCATCTCTAGCATCACAGAGAAAGATGTTAGGTAGCATCAAGCTCAGTGACACAAACAACAGTGAATGTCAGTATCTATGGAGGGCATTTCCCCCCCAGATTAATTAATTTGCAGTAACATTGCATGATCTTGTGAATGCCTCCCTAAAATAGTTGTAAGATGCCAAATATAAGTATCATACTGTGAAGTCCGCACTATAACGGTAAAAAGTCCTGTTTAGTAATAGCCTGAGAAGAACGGTCACACACACACACACACACCCCAGACAAGCTCCAAGCAGATAATAATACTCGGGAAGTTAAAAGCAAATTAATACCTGACTTAATCCTACACAGTTAGGAAGTGTGGTAATAATAAGTATATGATTTATTTTACAAAGCTTAACAAAGCAATATTTGCAAAAGTTAAACTGTGAATTTTAAGCATCCCTACTGAACACACATCTTACACTCTCTGTAAAAAGATCAGTAAAATCCTGTCCTCTAACTGAACTAATAATCTGAGAAATTAACAAAGAAAATGACACCGAGTGGCTGTTTGGGGCCCTTGCTTCTATGAACATATGTCACGCTCAATGTTTTTAGCATCCTTCTAGGGCTGGAGAGGATACAGAAGGCCTGAGCCACCCTCCAATATCCTAAGAAAACAGTGGGAGGGAAAACAGGCTTGTATCTCATCCCACTAATGATTTTAGCTGCAAGAGAAATGCCACGGTCAACAGGCACCCCTCAGCGTAAGGGCTGGAGGTCTGTCACAGCCTATAAGATTTCTCCAAACCCTCTCCATTATCTTCATTATTGTACACCAGAAATAGAAGGGGATTGACTCATCTTCTCCTGAAATCTAAGCTAGAAAGGAGAGAATGTTTCATGTACAATAACGTTGGGTGACTTCAGTAATAGATTTATGCCTTTGGGGGTATGAATGCTAAAGTAGCATTGATGTACAATGCATCAGTGATAAGTCAAACTCCCCAGATTCTATATCCACAAAAACACTTGGCTGAAATAGCTCAGATTTGTACCATCTACTCGCATTAAGTAGAAACCAAACAATGAAAACAAAAGATGAAGATAAAGCAGGGGGAGGGTGATGCAGCAATGGATATGGGGCTTAGATCTCACGAGAGATCACAAAATAGCAAGAAGACATTTGAAAAGCATGAAGGGGGATGAAAGAAAACATCTTTAAAAATCTGCAAGAAATTGAAATGTGGCTTTTCAAGGAGAGGATTTTATTCTATCCTTGGGGCTGTCCAGAAAAGAGAGGGCTGGGAAAATTTGTCACAGGCTGCCTCAAAGCAAGGGAACCAGTATCTCCTAAGCATACCATTGGCCTCTGTCCCAGTCCTGCCACATTGATCCACAGAGCCCCACACATGCATGGGTCCTGTACCTGGCAGAGGCTCCCAACTAGGAATGTCAGATAAATCCACAGTGGACTCAAATGAGTTTGAATTTCTAAGAATCCGACCTACATATTCTGCAGGGGGGCGGCTTTTCCTGAGTCGTGCAGGTTCCATGGACTTGCAGGCCTTTTTTTTTTCCCCCACCTTCCATAATTTTACACAAATTTAGCCATAGGAAACTACAGATTATTTTTTTTTAAGCACTGATGAAAAATGTGCATTTCCCCTAAAGACTAAAACATGAAAATATGCATTGGGGGGGTTTGCATATTTTGGGGTGGATCTGTGCATTTTTGGGAGTGGATTTGTGCAAGTGCAAATTTGTGGAAATGCATATGAAAGCATTTGCACAAAATCTGATTCCATCAGTGCAGACGATGGAAGGAAAGGCACCTGACAATCTGCGAAACGTAGATGGAACATATTTTACAATGTCCATACAACTCTACTCCCAACATCATGTCTGCCACAGGCCCCATAAACTCTCTGGTGAGCTTGTCTATCCAAAGTGTAAAGCTTGTTTCACAAGTCATCTTGTTGGCATGGTTGGCGGAAAGGAGACAAATAAGCCCCATTCAGACAAGCCTTCAAATGATAGTTTGGAATATCATGAATGAGACCTGTGCTGACACATGCTCCACTTCCCCCTCCTCTCATCTGTGAGGCTTAATTCATTAAAACTTCTTGTTTTAATCAAGCCATAGTTTGCCAATATATCCAAAAATTATAGTGCGACTGCTCTCTCCAAGCCATGTTTGCAAACCATGATCAAACAGTGGCTTGAAATATTGCTCAAGCCATAGTTTGCTTGCTGGTCTGGATGTAATGAATGAATGAAGCCCCAAATGAGAGAGGAGGAAGGGTGTGAGCGCAGTGCGTATTCATGATCCTCCAAACCATGGACTGGAGGATTGTCTGAATGCAGCCATTGCTTGCATTTATGTGTAAAACCAAACCATGGTTTGCCACTATGTGCACAAGGATGTCTAAACTTCTGGATTTTCGGCAAACCCTAGTTTTCTGTTGCATATGAACAAGAGAAACGATGCTGTGTGCAAACCATAGTTTGCTATATTTAGACTCAAGGGCAAACTAGGGGTTTGCCATGAATCTTGGAGTTTAGAAATCATGTTGCACAAAAGGAGTAGAACAGGGAGAAGGGAATGTGTGAGCTTGAGGCTCTGCTTTGCCTTGGCATCACTGTATTGCTACTGCCAGAGTAGTGATCCCCCACTTTTAGCTAGAGTTCAAGTTTGACAAGTCTCCCCTTTCTATAAAGACTGTGGTAAAGTGGCAAACAGTGGTGTAGCGGAACCAGGGTTCACAGGGACTAAGTGCTGGCACTTTTTTATGAGCAGGGTCCAGGGATGCTGATGTCATCTGCCACACTCCTTATACTTCCCTTTCCCCTCTAAGCTTAGCTGCAGTCCTCACAGTAGCTGAGGGGAAATGATTTCCCCCAGCAACAATATTTCGATCCCTGTTGTAGTGCAAAGTATTTTGGGGTGGCTTGAACTTGAATGGGCAGTTAAGCCCCATTAAGACCTGCTCCTAGTGGAGATGAAAGCTCCTGGAACTGGTTTGTTGATAAGGATCAACACAGCTGCCTGTATTTTTGGACTCTCCTTGGGGGCACAGCTGTGGGCACTGCCAGAAGAGCATTTCAAAACTGACCACCACGCCACTGCTCGACATATAATGCCAATCTGTATCTTCGTATTATGTCTAAATGCACCCATAGCCTTGTTGCCCAAACTCGTATCTACCTGGTTTTGACGATGAATTTGCCTGGATTGTAATGCTTAGATGCAACATGAATTGAACACTAGTTCTCACGTGGCCTCAACCACAACCTTTTTTTATTTTACCACTGCCACCACTGTATACTGTGGCACACCCACTTCTGCCCCCACACTTGTGGAAGCCTGTGTGTCCTCCAGATTTTGGCGTGTTTGTCGGGTGTTTTAGCCACCCTACTCTTTCATTTTATACAGCTCCCTTGGTCGAGCTATGGGCCTTTGTACTCAGGCCCCGCACCCAGGTCACTATGTTCCCCTGAGGTATCTTGCTTGCCTCCCACCCAGGATTCAGCCTCTTTCACTCAGGCTCCTCTTCCCAGTCCCTCAGAGGCATGCCATCAGTAGCCTGGGACACTCCCCTCTCCTCACAAGCTTTTGGCCCCAACAGCCTCGGGCTAACTGCAGGGCTCTCCAACCTCGGGCTAACTGCAGGGTTCCTCCATTAGCCATGCTGGCTGGGTATGCTGGGAGCTGTAGGCCAGCAACATCTGGGGACCCAAGGTTGGAGAGCCCTGAACTAGGGTAGTGACCTGAATTCAGTTATTTCCCTTGCTGCCACCTTATTCTTTCTACACCCAGATTACTCTCTAATATCTGTGTGTTTCCTGAAGAGAGACAAAAAAGAAGAAATACTTTAGGATATTTGTCATGCTTGCCTTCCCAACATCCGTGTGAAGTAGGCCAGTATAAAGGTGACTGAGGACGGAGGAAAGGTCATACCTTGTCCAAGGCTGTCATGTGAACTATGGCAAGGACCATAGCTCAGTGACCGAGCTCTGAATGCAAAGGTCCCTATTCAATACCTGCATTTTACATTAAATGTCAGCTTATGGGAAAGATCCATGCACTAGACCCTGGAGAGCCTGCCAGTCAAAGTAAAAAGTGGGCTTGGTAGACCAATGGTCTGAATCAGCATAAGGCCGCTTCCTATGTTCACATGGATTTATGACTGAGCTAGGATAGGGATCCACATCTCCTTGGTCCAAATATTAGTAATCAGACAGCATCGTAATCTCTGGCTGGACCAATTTTCTCAACATGTGAAAGTGTATGCATTAGTGTTTTGTCTGTATTTTGTACCTAATGCTGGAGCACATCCTCTCAACATACCTCTTTGGTTGGTAAAATACTACTTTCTTAATTGGGTACAACTTTGCCAGTATATTCTGAGCTTTGAAATATTGAAAATTATAGTATTTGGTAGTCGAGACACATTGGAAAAAAAATATATGTATCCTGATGTGTAAGTAGCTAAATGTACAAATGTGTGGTTTCTGGCATGGGAAAGAAATTTAAATTTTAATGTACAAGTTTAGGACAGAACTAGATGTGATGCAGATCATACGGTTGCTATAGAAAATGGCAGCCCCAGATTTCCCTTCCCATTTTCTTAATGCTTAGTTAGGGAAACATGTGATGGGGATCATTATATTTTGCATTTCCACCCACCCACCCCCAACTCTATATTATTGGCTGTTGCTGGAAGAGAGAGGGAAACACCCAACATGATGATGTCACATGCTAGGGATGGGTGAATGAGTCTATTTCCGGTTCATGTCACTTTCAAATGTGTTCAGCCATAAGCCTGGTCCACCCTGTTTTTTGCAGTACTCTGTGAGTATTATTTCTTTATTTAAAAATAATAATAATCTGCACACAAATTCACATTTGAATATGTTTTAAATATATACTATTTAGGGCACGATCCTATGCCTGTTTAGATAGAAAAAGTCCTACAACTTATGGCTAGCTGGGGCATGCTGGGAGTTGTAGGACCTTTTTCTGTCTACTAGACATGCATAGGATTGTGCCCTGAATGTATTTTCTTTCCAAATTTGCATGTGTCACTGTGCAATCCTATTTTGTCTACTCAGAAGTAAGTCCTATTAACTTTAATGAGACTTACTCCCTAATAAGTGTGTATAGAATTGCAGCCTACCTATTTTATCTCAAAATACACATCTGAAAATGTATCTTCAATTGTTTTCTGAGGTGAGAACTGTGAATAACAAAGTTAACCAGTGGATAGGTAAGTTCCGATACACACATTTGTCCAGGGTAGGGATGTGCACAGATCTTGATCGGAGGGTGGAAGTGGGGCGACCCCTCCGAGCTCCACGTGACTTAACTTTCCCCGGCTCAGCACAAGTCCCCGCGAGAGGAACCGGGGAAAGGTACTTCCAGGTCCCCAGCGCTTCATGTCCAGGTCCCCGGCACTGTGTTTTGCTATTCGCGGCCGTTTTAAGGTAGTTTACCTTGGTTTTTACATAAAAAACGCAGCGCTGGGGACCCGGAAGTGACACGACGGGGACCAGGAAGTCCGCCGAGTGCCTCACCGAATGCCGTGGGCCGGCTCGTGCAGCGGGGGTGCTCGGTGAGCACCCGGTGAGTTGGGATGTGGGCAGTTCACCCACCCCTAGCCAGGGCTGTGTGGACTGGGCCAATCAAGTCTCAGTTCCTCAAGCATACTGCCACTGAACCCACACACATCCCTGGTGACAACACACATTTCTCTAACTAGGCGTTACTGGGAGAGGCAGCCATTGTTGACGGCAACCCCATCATCTACTTCACATCTAGGTCTACACTTTATGGCAATGGTATGCTTTCATAGCTTATGTCAGAGGTAAGCAACTTGCTGCCCTACAAATATTTCGGACTACAACTCCCACAATCCTTGACCATTGGCCATGCTGTCTTGGGATTATGGGAGTTATAGCACACCCACTCCAAAATCTGGAGGACACCAGGTTGCCTATCCCTGGTTTATACAATGAGGAAGTACTCTTTCATGTCACTTGAATCAACCTTATTTATTTATTTATATATTTATTATATTTATGAATCGCCCATCTGGCCAGACATCCGGCCACTATGAGCGATGTACAATCCAATAAAAATACAAGGGGGTGGGGAAACACACACACACACACAGTATAAAACACAATTAAAAACAGAACAAAACTTAAAAATCCTAACCCACCCCACATTCCTGCCTGAAAAGCCACGTTTTTAATACATGGCGGAAGCTAATCAAGGAAGGGGCATGGCGGAGCTCACCTTTCCTAATTTCAGTGGACTAGACACTGAAGACTTAGAAGCCAAGACTAGGGCACAGCAAGCCTATGAGGCTGTCCGTAACACTCCAAACCCGGAGTATTACTGACATCCTATTGAGGGCAGAAGGAGCGCAGCAGATAGGATATCCACCGCACTACCCTCGCCCTCAAAAACATCTAGATGGCCAATTTGGGCCATCTAGATGTTTTACCTCTCCTCACTAGGAGGGGAAGCTGAGGCACTGCCTGGATTCCTCAGGAATTCCCACTCCCGGGAAGGCGGCACCCATTGGGGAACTGAACACGGTCTTCCGTGTTCAGTTCCCTACCAGTGTGGAAAGAACCGCTCTGGCTACGGGGGGGGGGGGGAAGGTGCTCCACAGTGCTGTGACCTCTGAAGGGATTTCTGAACTTGCAGCGTCTTCCAGGCCCAATCCTATGTCCCACCAGACAAGGTTGGAGGGACATAGGAGTGTGTCCCTAAGACGCAGAAGCTATAGCACAAGACAACGATATTGCCACTGCATGTGGCTGTCCTAATTTTTAAGGGTCCATGAACACTGGGCAGCACAATCCAGTGTGGCTGCCCGACCCGTAGCCCTCCACACTCAGAGAATTACGGGCATCCAATGGAGGGCAGAAGGAGCACAGAGGGGAAGGTTGCCTCCGTGCTCCTCCCATCCCTGCAAAAGACCTAGATGGCTGATTTCAGCCGTCTAAGTCTTTTCCCATGGAACCCAAGGAGGAGAGGCTGAGACATCATCATGATACTACATATCATGGTGGAGCCTCTCTCCACCCCTCCCCCAAACCTCTGGCTCCAAGCTCAGTTTTCTAACCTCCGAGCCGCAGACAGTGTAATTCATTCCACGCTGGCCGCGAAGGTGGAGGGAGGGCGCTCCAAGGTTGGAGTCCCAGCTCTGACCTCAGAGCGCGTTTCCGAGGTTGGAGCTGGGACTCTCACCTCTCCTATAACCATCTAGACCAGTGATGGCAAACCTTTTTGAGCCTGAGTGCCCAAACTGCAACACAAAACCAACTTATTCATTTCAAAGTGCCAACACTGCAATTAAACCTGAATACCGAGGTTTTAGTTTGAGAAAAACAACTCATACAGTTGTCCGAACTAATTAACATCTTTTGTCTTAAAAGAAAAACACAATAACAGAGCTTTCAATGATACAGTTTTTTGTTGGGAAAAAAAATCAACTCAAAAAATTATTATAGTACTACATTGTACACATAGCCTGAAGGGAATTTATACAAACTTTTAAAATAATTAGGCACATGTATTTTTGGATAAGGGATTCTCAACTTGTATATGATTATATGCCAGACTGAAATTGTATGGGGCAAGCTTTACCCCGGGTCCTTTCCCTGCTTCTACAGGGGACAGATTAGTCAAAGTAAAAGTCAACTTGTACTAGGATGAGCAAGATAAACAAGAAAACTAAACGTGCTTAACACATTTTAAACACTTTATGTCTTGGACTGCAAACACTGCATTAGGTAAAAGTTTGCATTGGGCATGCTTTTGGCACAATAATGTGATTTTTGCTATTCAGGGCCAGTGCAAGGCAGTTTTGTGCAGTTTGGTGCCCTAGGCAAGATCAGATATTTAGCGCCCCCCCCTTCCCACTTGAACCCTCCTTATTTCTGGCGCCCCCTTTAGCCCTGCGCCCTAGGCAGCTGCCTAGTTGGCCTAATGGTAGCACCGGCCCTGTTGCTATTGCATGCATGCTGATAATTTGTCAAACCTTGGCTCATACTCCGTTAGTTGAGTATGCAGCACTCGGTCAACTGTTAGGGCTTTACATCCAAGCCATGCTCTGTGCATCATTCTTCAAAATCTTTTAAATGTGATAACAATGTAGAAAGAATTCTGTAACAGGAATTCTAGAATAAAATCATTCTGTTCCACACTGTGAGAAAGAACAAAACAATTGCGAAGATCCCCTCATGCCCCCAGAAGCTGTGCACCCTCCAAGCCCATCACTGATGGCCAATGCCAAAGCCAACTCATGAAACTTTAAATGCACATGGTAAAATGTCAGAAGATACCGAACATTTGGGACTTGAATGGGCATCAGGGAGCTCATTGATGCTTCACAGCATCCCCAAACTCAGCAGGTTCACCATCAACCCACGTTTCAGAGCCTTTGTCACCAATCTTCAACAGCAGAATCCTATGAACATATATTCAGAAGTAATTCCATGTTCAATGGGGTGTACTCGCTAAATAATGTGTTTAGGATTGCAGCTTAAGTCTTTAGAAACCGATGAGCAAGAAGAACACAACTAAGCGCTGAATTAACATCACTGATTTCAATGAGACAGAAATGTATGTTCCAGTTTATTTGAATCATGCCCAAAGCTTATGTTTTCAGAAAAGTATAAGGCAAGTAGAAAAGTGAGTTACTAAAATGGGGGTTTAGACCAGCATTCCTTCAGATAAGTTTTACTGTATTAATTTTAGTGACATATGATCAGGACCGGTGCAGGGCAGTTTGGCGCCCTAGGCTAAATTATATTTAGCACCCCCCCTCTCGTGCCGTGGGGGGGGCTCCGGAAAGCAGCCCTGCTCTGCAACCTCCCGCCGCCGCCACCGGACCCCCCCCCCCCGCACGCTGCCGCTGCTGCTGCCGCCCCCCACCTACTTTCCCACGCCTCCTCCGAAAAGGGACCCCCGTGCTCTGTTTTTGGCCGGGGGAAACCAGAGCAACAGGGCTGTTTAAGCCCTGTTGCCCTGGTTCCTCCCGCCAAATCAGAGCGTGGGCGAGGCTCCGGAAACAGCGCGGAGAAGGTAGGTGTTGGGGGGAGAGACGGCGCGGAAGCGAAGCGAGGCGAGGCAAGGTGGGCGGGAGGCGCCCAGGCTCGGCCCCACCGCTACCCAGGCGCAATCCCCCGCACTGACCTGGCTTTCTCGGTGAGGCGGGCGGGCGGGCAGGGCAGGAGCGCGCCGGCAGCGAAGAGGAGCGCAGCGTTCTGCGCCCTCTTCCGCTACGCGCCCTAGGCAACAGCCTAATTGGCCTAGCAGTAGCGCCGGCCCTGCATATGATAACCCAATTGACATGTAACAATATGCAATCCACATGATACAGTGGCCTGCTTCCCATGCTGCCCAATTGCTCCTGCTGCAAGGAGGAGTTGCTAAAAAACCACAGACCTTCCATCTGTGATTTGTTTACTGTGATGTGTGAACCGGGAACTCTGGCTTGTCTCTCCCCCGACAAGCTCTGGCTTGTCTCTCCATCGCCATGGGGTGTTGTTGTTTATGACTCTGGCTTGTTGGGGGAGAGACAAGCCAGAGTTCCTGGTTCGCACATCACAGTAAACAAAACACAGATGGAAGGTCTGTGGCTTGTTTCCCTGTTCCCGCTTCTGGTGGGAGCAATCAGGCAGCAGAACCCTGGCTTACCATTATGCGCGAACCGGGATGATCTCTGTGCATACTCTGCAACCCGGTTTGCACATCACAGCTACCCAGGGTTTGTTTGATTCCTATTTCGGCGGGGCTCCTAATCCATTGCAGCTGTTATTTGGAACTCTGTATGAGCTATTCATAGTGCTCCATGGTGGTGAACCTATTTTGGGGATGGAGGTCAGCACCATGGATAGCTCATATAGAGCTCCACATAAACCTGCAGTGGATTAGGAGCCCCACTGAAATAGGAGTCACCAGCCTCCCCTGACCCTGGATAGTCATGAGCGAGTGGGAGTGAGCAAGCATGCTGGCTCCCAGCTAGCCACTCCTACAGGGCTAAACAACACAGGGATGCTCCATCCCTGGGTTGTTTAGAATGATGTCTGAACACAGAATTGTGGGTTGTTGGGGGAGGAACAACCCACACTTATAATGTAGGATCAAACCATGGGTTACAAGTCTGGGTTGTTCCTCCCCCATCACGCTCGCTCACTCCCACCCGTTCATGACTACCCAGAGTTTAAACAATCCATGGGTAGTTGTGACATGCAAACCAGGTCTGTTGAATCAGAGTGCTATCATTGACTATCAGCCTTTTGATTTCTCTGGCAACACAGGAATGCTATTTGGAGTCAGATCTTTTTGTGACGCCCTTATACGAGCTGGATTTTTGACTTTCCCTTTATGGTAATAGGTTGATGCAACTGAGGACTGAATCTTTTCTATAGGAGCTATTTTTTCACATTGAGAAATATTTTCATTTTTCATAAACAATTACCCTGCTTTTTGAGGGGAGGTTGTTTTTTTTTTAGATGTAGAAAAGGGAAATCTCAGGAGCCATTGCAAACAACTTATTTTCAGGGAGTCCCCCCCCCCCGCCTTCCTAAGACACCATTTTCAAAGTAACAACTGTTTTCCGTTTCCATCACATACAAGGGTGAATTTTTAATTAGCCATTTTCTAAGAGGGGAAAAAATCACTCTGAAAAAAGGAGGGGAAGGCATTTTATAATGCTAATACGCCTCCTCTTTTTACCACATTTTAATTGTCTCATTTTCCTCCTCCTGAGCAGGTGCACCAATAAGGTCTTCTTTTGTAATGTGCCTCACTTTCCCAACTTTCCAACTTTCATTATTAGTTTTGTTTTTTTTTTTCCTTTTAAATTTGGGGGGGAGGATGAAGGTGGGATAAAATCCACATAATTTTCTATTCATATTTTTTTTTTTGTCTCCTCGATGGGGAAAGAGCTGTAGCATGAATATGGCACCCTCATAATGATTTAACTAGAGCTTAATGAAATTTTCATCACAACCTGCTGTTCATTTTAATGGCCTTTGAAAGACAATAGAACAATGGCTGGAGGGAAGAAAAGATTTTCTGCTGCATACATTTGTTTAAAAGCCCCAACGTTCTGTGGTCCCCTCTCTTCTCCCCCGCCCCTGACTACACACACCTCTTCTCTCATCTCCTCACAAAGCTGTAGGTCTTTTGTTTGTGCTATACGTTTTCGTTTTAGCGGAGCTGAGATAATGCATAAGCTCTGTTACCATTCTTATGTCTAACTGTAACCTTTCCTTAATGGAGTCTCCGGCGCTTGCATGGCCTCCCACTCAACACAGTATTTTCACAACCTGCTACCCCACCCCCCCCATTTCCCATCTCTCCCCCCCCATCTACTCTAGAGACATAACATGGGCCTCATCTCCAGAAGATCCTTCCCAGTCAAAGCTATGAAATAAGTCTGAATGTTGAGGCTATACTATCTGTGTTAAAGTGATCAAGAAAGTCCCCCCCCCTTTTTTTTAACATGCCCCATTATTGGAGTAGGGAAGAAGGAGGGAACTGAGGATAAATCGCCATTAAACAAAGCCGTTGTTTTCCAGCAGACTCTTATTGTGGGCCTCATTCAATAGCAACAGGCTAATTTACAATCGTATCACACATGCATGTGGGTACAAGGACGGGAGCACTTTATTTGCAGGTCCTTGTCAACTAGCTTCTGCACAAACTTTGGCACGTCTCAAATTTGCTCTCAGGTGGAAGAGAACGTACGTACGCTTTCCATGACCGAGGCTTGGATTATTTCTAAAACCGAGTTTACCAAGCAACAGCCAAACTTAAACCTCACTAGCAAGCAAGCCCACAAACAAAGAGCAAAAAATTGCCTGGGCATTTGAGGTGTTTCCAGCAGGTCCTTAACAAAGCAGCCATCTGATTGGTGGAAATAGGCTACATTTCCTACCATATTTCCTCTTCTTGTGCTCTCTGCTCCACACAAGCCCATCTACGCTGACATAGTGTGGTGTCTGAAGGAACAAACTGTGAATCAGTTTCCAAACTCTGATTCAGATTGGATCCACGTGGGCTCATCTTACTCATCGTCACCATTTATTGGGCAGTATCCAATACTGCCACTGTACCTCCGCTAGCTCTTTTGGCTCACAGGACCTACTTCTAAAGCAACCGGAACTAGCACTTCCGAAAGCAGCCCCGGAAACTAGCAGAAGCACTTATTTCTGGAAAAGGACAGGACAGCAGAGCTCACAGAAGGGAGCTCCGCTGACTGGCCCCGTTCTGGAAATGAGTGTTTTCACTCTTTCTGGTTGCCTTACAAAGTACTAGTTTTCCTGTTATGCTATGGGTAGGTCCCACTAGTGTGTGGACAGCATTGGATACCGCTCATTATTATTTATGAAAGAGCTAACAATTATACAAGGGGAGTCTGTACATGAATAAAATGCACAGGCCCCTGCATGCAGGCTCACATTCCTTTGAAAATGAGACAAAAGGTGGGGGGTCTTGGGGAGTGGGAGAAATGAGCATAAGAAGCACATTAACTTGGATCTAAGGAATCTTTGACACTACCAGAAAATATCTCCCAGCACAGTGCCATGATGCATTATGGGATGTGTTATAGCAGGCTTCCCCAACTTGGTGCCCTCCAGATGTTTTGGACTACAACTCCCAGAATCCCTGGCCATTTGCCATGTTGGCTGAGGATGATGGGAGCTGAAGTACCAAAACATCTGGAGGGCACCAAGTTGGTGAAGGCTGCTATAACACATCCCACAATGCATCATGGCATGGCATGGTAAATGGCACTACAAATCAGTTATAAACTCTAATGGACCATACAAAGATCATGAGAAAGCGCTTGTGCAAAGAGAAAAAGTTCTCTGAATTTGGGGTCCGTTTTCTCACTCAACGTTGTTCCACTAAGTTGGAAACACATCTGGATCCAAGCCATTATGTTCTAAATCCAAGAAGAAGAAAGAAGCAGTAACCAAAAAGGGGGAAATCAAAATGCCTCCAGCAGATAATGGTACCAAACAGGACTAAAAGCAGGAAATATTTCTACCACCACATCCCAAAGAATTATTTTCACCCTGGCATGTTATATCATGGTTGGACATGAAGGCCATGACCAAGTTGACCTGGCACTATGTACAGGGAATCTACATTGCATTTGCCTCATACTAACTTGTAGTTTAAAAACATAACTACATTAGAGGACAAATAGCATAACTAAGTATTCTGTAGGGGGAATTATTCTAGCCCTTTATACTTTGAAACATCACTTCAGCAGTGACACTTTTCGATGACATGATGGCATCCATCTTCAAAATCTATCCATCCTTAGTCACACAAGAACAGAGATTCAGCTTTTCAAAAAATAGTGTGTGTGTCATGCTTCCAGATATGATGGCAGTCAATGCAGAACTTTACATGGATTGGTTCACTTTCCCATCATGCAGCTATTAATGTAGACAGCTAGGGATCCATTTTGATCACTTGACCTTCCCTCTCTCCCAAACTGCCTAAATTGTTAACACCAATATTTTTTCTCCATCCATTTCAACAACTTTAATAACCCAAGAGGATGTGGGCAGGAAGCAATCTCCACTGCTCCAGTCACCATGGAGATTAGTTTTCTCTTAACGAATTTAGATGGTCCAAACCACTGACAAATACAGCTGGATTTCAGCCAAACCCTACAAGGGACAGAGCTGGACTGGTGTTAACAATGGTGTGAAAATTCTGAAGTAGTTCAGGATCTATTTTTGTTTAATTCACAATCCATCATCCATTGTAATGGAAATACCGTTTCTCTGAACCCACTTTCTCACAACTGCCAGGCACTCAAATGTTGGTTCCTCTGACAACTTTTGCCTTATTTTCCAAACATCGATGTCAAGAAAATCAAGAATAAGAAAATGACTAGATGAACAACACCAAAACAGCATCTTCCTATTCAAATGCAGAGAGGTTGTCAAAATGTCACAAGGCAAAGGAAGTCCTACTCAAGGCAAAACCAAGACAAATAAAAAACCCAAATACCCAACTGTCCACAACAGATTAAAAAATGTGGAGAATCTGCTGTGAACTCTCACATCAATTGCCCACCGCTGCTCCAGGAGGTCTTACAAGCCCTGAATTTGCCTGAAGGGAAACACCTTGCATGCCTTTCAAACAAGGAGGATAACGATGACAAGACATCATGGGCCTCCAAATCTGGGGAGTGGCAGGTTCGAGCAGGCTGAACATCCAAAGCTGGCAAGTCTCCCCAAAGCCTCCAACTGGAGAAGACCAAAGACAAACTCTTCAGTCATTCTATAAGGCATCACTCCAGAGTACTGCCCTCTCTCAGTTCCTTGCAACTTCTCTTGTGGGCTGGGCTTCTGGTCAGTGCCAGCTCCAGATTTTAGAGGACCTTTGGGCAGGACACCTTCAATGGGCCCTTCCAGCTGTTAACATTTATTTAATTACAAGTGCCAGCTCCAGGTTTTTGAGGGCCCTGGGGCAAGACACTGTCAATGGGGCCCTCCCTTAGTGAGTCTACCTTCTCACTGCCATGGTCACCAGCTGCTCTTGCTACTCATCCTCTTTTTCATCCTTGCTGCCGCTTGCTTTCTGGACAGGCAGAGAGCCAGTGAGCAAGCAGGCAGTGGGGCATCTACTGCTCCTCCTTCTCACCACCACCGTTGTCCGGGTGTGAGCGAGAGACAGGCGGGCAAGCAGGTTGCAACGGTGAAGAGGAGCAGCAAGTCCAGGGAGCTCTTGTCAGTGGGGCCCTGTTGGGGTGTGTGGGTCCTCAGCAGGTGCCCGACTATGCCTCAATGCCGGCCCTGCCTCTGACAGTCATCAGTTCATGCATAGGGATATAAGAACACTGTTGTCCTTTGCAGTTCATTGAATCAGCTCCTACTGTCCCTTGGAGCCCTCCAAAGGTCTGCAATACCTTGACCTGACCAGCAGCTTCTACCGGCACTCTGTTTTCTGCTCCTTGCTGATATACCCTGTGGCCTGCTGCTGATTGCCCTCTGATCTAGGTCACCTCTCCTCTGGGATCTTGCCAAGTGTTGAGAAGGTAAGCTGTCCCTTTACAGGAAGGCAGTTGATTACTACGCATGCACACTTGGTTCCAGACATTCCTAGATCGCAGAGCTATGAGAAAACTAGGCCGGTTTATGGCAGATGGCTATCTTGCACTTGTAATTAAACAAACAAACAAACAAACAAACAGTTTAATTTGAAGACCACTTCAAATTTAATCATTCAGAGTTTAGCAAAGTATAACATAGTACCAGGAGTGGGATGTCAAAGGAACGTCTGATTCAAAGCAAGACCAGTGTGTGTGAAGAATGCAGGAAAATGCAGAGATGGAACATCTGCAGACCCTTAAAGAACAGACGCTCTCAGGTAATGCAGCATAATCTCCAGACAAAGTTGTAGTATATACACGAAGGCAGCCGGTTATGCCAAGGAAGAAGGTAAGCAGAAAATGGCAATGTTCTTGAATATTGCAAAGACAGAAGCAGTTGATCTTTGTAATAGCATGCAGGTAAGCTCAACTAAGCTGAGAGGGCAAGCTGCAAAACGGTGAAGCAGAAGTTGAAGAATGCAGTACTCAAAGTTTCACAAGGAGACTCAAAGAGGCAGGGATGGGGACTCGGACTCCAGGACTCGACTCGTGAGTCGGACTGAGTCCCCCCTCTGACTCGAGTTGCACTTGAGTCCCAATATTTTGAATGGGACTCGAGACTCGACTCGGGACTCGAGACCAAGGACTCGTCAACATCCCTGCTTGATGCCACCTGCAGGTGCTGTCTGGACCTAGTTACAGTAACAATCCAAGTTTATTTTTTAAAATCATTTCCTAATGCAACCTTTCAGACATTTTGGGTTTAGCTGCCTCTGCCTGCCTGTCTGGGGTTCCCAGCCTCCTCTGCCTGCCTGGTCTCTTCTTGACCAGTTCAACAGTTGAATTGTCCAAGACAAAGGCCTCTGCCTGCCTGCTTTGGGGTTCCCTGCCTCCTCTGCCTGCCTGGTTATTTTGGGTTTGTCTGCCTGGTCTGTTCTTGTCAAAATCAGTGGCAGAGTTTTGAGATAAAAAGGCACACTTGTGCCTAGAATTTATTTAAGCCACACATCTGAAGTAGCCTTATTTTGTTGGGGAAAAACCCCACTGATTTTAATAGGGACTCGTGGAGTCAGCTTTGGGAGTGACTTGGGACTCGGGACTCATGAGTCACCATTTTGGACCAAGGACTTGGACTCGGACTCGAGACTCGGGTCCAAAGACTCATGACTCGACTCGTGACTCGAGACCAAGGACTCTTCAACATCCCTGCAAAGAGGTTAGCTATTTGCAGAGCCGGCATCCAAGATAGGCATGGTGGAGCACCTGCTGAGGGCCCACAAGCCAGCAGGAGCCCACTGACAAGCAATCAAGTGGTAGCAATGGTGAGAAAGAGGATGAGGAGCAAGAGCAGCTGGTGACAACGGTGGGGAGAAGGTAGACTCACTGAGGGAGGAGGCTCATTGAGGGTGTCTTGCTCAAGGGCCCTCAAAAACCTGGAGCTGGAACTAGTTAGTTAGATAAATATTAACAGCTGGAAGGGCTAGCCTGTAAATTGGGTCTGCAATAAACTATTGTGTATTTTTATTATTACTTATTGTATGTTTATTCTACCCAATAACCAACATTCTCTGGGCTGCAGAACATTAAAAACCGGTGTAATGCGCTCCCTTACAGACACAGCCATTAACACTCTGGCTGCTGCATTCTGCACTAGCTGGAGTCTCTGGACTGGGCAGACCCAGGTAGAACAAGTTGCACTAATTTTATTTCCAGGTTGGGAGCAACACTGGAAGCCCTGCAAGTGCTTGGGAGCAGGTGCCTCTGTGTTTGCTTGGAGAGCTGTGCTGCAGTTAGCTTCAAACCTGGGTGCCACTCATATGTAAGTGTGCTGGGAAGTGATATTAAATCTGTATCCCCCTATTTATGGAACTAGTAACTTGCCACTCTGCTCCAAGGCATGATGCATGGTGATGTAAAGCATTAAAAATTTCAAAAGAAAAATTACATTTCAAACCCCAATAAAACCTCACATCAGAATCAGGAACAGCAGGAAGATTATTGAACTAAAACTTCTTAAGCTATATCAATGGTCTACTAAAACAACAAATACATGTTTTTTTCTGAAGCTCAGTAGACATGTGTCTTACAATCTATAATGTTAGTGTGATGAGAAAAGGAGAGAGAATTGTATGATGAATACAGATATGTTTGTTTCTGTATTTGGAAGACAAAACTGGTGTCCTCCAGATGTTTTGGACTACAACTCCCAGAATTCCTGACCACTGGCCAACGTTGGCTGGGGCTGATGGGAGCTGGATTCCAAAACATCAGGAGGGCACCAGGTTGGGGAAGACTGTAATAGACTATGTACTATTTTGCATATGAGGATGAGTTACAGAGAGCCTTGGGCTCAAATGCTCCCCCGCCCTTGTCTTCCTCTAGCACAGACTATGAGGAGGGGTTTGAAGATTTTAGATTATTTGTATTTATTCATTTAAAATGATTTTTAGGCTGCCTTTAAGGGTAGTATGCTTAATCACAGTTTATCACAATGTCCAAACCTGGACAATTTGTGGTTAATCTTAACAATAGTTGGTCTGTTGAAACAAGCTACTTCAAACCACAGATTATGAAGCTGGCTTGTTTCAACAAACATAGTTAAATTAAAATTGACCACAGTTTAGGATTCAGATGACATGCAGATAGCTGCATGATAATCAAGATTAACTGCAGTTAATCTAAAATGGAAGCAGAAGCTTCTAGTCTTCTCACAGCAGTGCTGAAGGAGGAACAGGGAGGAGCAGCACATGATCCTGAAGGTCACTGTGGCTCATTCTTGAAACATTAAAACATAGTTTAGATCAGCCTCCCCCAAACTGTTGCCCTCCAGATCAGGTATGCTGGGAGTTGTTGTCCAAAATATCTGGAGGGCATCAGATTGGAAAAGGCCAGTTGAGGCTTCAATGCCCACAGCAGCTTAGTCTATCTTGAACTGGGGAACCCCAGAAAAAACAGGAAACATCCGCCTTTGATTATGACCTTACCTTCTGGTTCATTCTTGATAAGCTCCTCCATTTTCCGCTGTTTTAGCGTGTCCACAACATCCGCTAGGCTGCCTTTACGCCTTTCGGGAGTTCCGAGGGCTGTGCTGGAGAAGGACTCTCCACTTTGACGCCCACCTTCTTCCGCCTTTGAGGGTGAGGTAGATGAGTTGTGTGGGGCAAATGAAGACATCACTTTATTGCCATCAACTTCCTGAAAGGGAAATGAGACCAGATGAAACACCTCTTTAAAAAGAAAGAAAGAAAGAAAGAAAAGCAACCATGTGCCCATATGCAAAGAAAAAAAGAAATAACAATCCTTTGTTCTCTTGAGTCCATCGCTGTTTGCTCCTCTGTCAAAACCTTTGTTTAAGGGTGGGGGGAAGGTGAAAGAAGAGGGGGGAAAGAAATATAGCTTCAAAAACACAGGGATCAAAGCCTTTCCATCAAGGATAAACTAAGATTACAGGCTGAAGTGAGAAAAGATTAGTGTTCAGGAGAGAAACATTACACATATTTCCCCCCCAAATGAGAACTGTTAACGTTCACAGGTTTTCCAATAACAATGGTATGGATTACCTTTAATTGTTTGCTCCTTTACAGCTTTTTATGTCCAATCTTTGAGGACTTTTTTTTCCCCTTTTGCCTAAGAACCATGAATTTCCTGTATCCTTTTTATATTATTATTATTTAAGTGCTTCATTTCAGGATGGTTAGTTGCTCTTGAAAACGAAAGAATGATCAGATAGTACTGTAAATGCCCCATACCACAACGGTGTCATTGTTCCCCCACCCCCAACTTACATATTAAGTAACTATTTTCCCCCCACATGGATAAGATCATTTAGAAATTTCTAATATATTCTCTGCCCCCACCCTTCTTGCCTGAATCTCCCTTTTTCTTTTCTTTTTTAAAGAGTCTTTTAAAGAAGAGGCTTCTGGCACAAAGGTGGTCCTAATGATGCTTGCAAATGGCAAGTCCAATGACACAAGGATACACTTTCCTCCTGCAAAGGTGAGATCTGGCTCTCATTAAAGTTACCAAGAATATTCTCACCTATTTTAATGGATTTGACTCTTAATAGCCACATTCTGGTCTGTCCTGATGAGACGGGCCTTCTTCACACCTTCTGATATTTCAAATGTATTTCCCTCCCTCCTTTACCTTTTGGCCCTTTATTTGCTTTCCCACCACCACACGCACACGCACACACACACCTCCTTTGGAAATTCTCTTTTTGTTTCTTGATGTTTGTGTTTCTTGAACTGTCTCTTCTGTTGCTGGTCTATAATTGTGTTGACAGTCTTCACATAGATCTGAGGCAGTAAGCCCTTGCCTACAAAAGCTATGCCACACAATATATTCACGTTTTTAAGTTGCCGTGAGAATCTTTGTTGTTTTAACCTCCACGCAACTTTGTAAACTCACACGGCAGTGTCCGCTTTTAGGTACAACTCTTTCTGGTTGATTTTTAAGGGCTTATTTATACATTATGCCCCCTTCCTTCCACACACAGCAGTATCACCACATAACAGCCCTGCTGGATCAAATCAAACGTCCATCTAATCTAGCATCTGCTTCCCAATAATTGCCAGCCAGATTCCTCTGGGTAGGGCACAATCAGAGCAGAAAAGCCCCCCCCCCCGGCCATCCTGTTCCTTGCCTTCAGCATCTGGTATTTAGAGGTGCACCGTCTCTGAACACGAGTCTTCTAAATATGGTGGACACTTTTTATTATTTATTTATTTATTATATTTATACCCCACCTTTCTTCCTGCAAGGAACCCAAGGCGGCTTACATAATCCTCCTCCTCTCCATTTTATCCTCACAGCAACCCTGTGAGGTAGGTTAGGCTGAGAGTCTGTGACTGACCCAAAGTCACCCAGTGAGTTTCATGGCTGAGTGGGGACTAGAACCCAGATCTCCCAAGTCCCAGTCCAACACTCTCACCACTACACCACACTGGCTGGCTCACCTGAAGGGGTTCCTTCTGCTTCCCTACCTATACCTATGTAGGGATGGGTGAATATGTCAAGCTCAATTTCGTTCAATTTCACTCAGGTTCTCATTTTTCCACTGCTAAATTCATTCCGCCTCATTTCCACATCAGATTGTGATTATGATTATGATTATGATTTTACTGCACATGGAAATTCATGCATGTTTTCATACATACTGTACATGCAAATATACATGTACATTTTTCCTATACTTTTTCCTAAAATTGTTAGACTAAAAATTGAGGGTCGTCTTATACACAGAAGTAAGCCAAGGAGAGAACCGTGCGGTTGCGAAACTGCCCAGTGGGGGGTGTCTTATACATGGGGGCATCTTATGCACGGAAAAATACGGTATATATATGCATTTCCCCCACACATGTATGCATTTTCATACAGGCTTTTTCAAATGTATGTCCCCCCCCCCCCAGTAATTTTCCTATTGAATAAAGCACTTCTGTGTACATTGCCCCAAATATATTCATTTTTATATGCAGTGTTTCAAACCTTCCCCCACCACCCATATTTTCCACCGGTATGGCCAGCTTCATAAAAGTACAGATTTCAAGGGCTAACGGCATGCCAGTTTGTGTTCAGGTTCAGAAGTGCACATTTATTAAGTTTGCACTGAAATGCAAACGGAATGAATTTCTCACCCATTTCCCTACCTATAAGGCTGCATAAAGCAGATTTCTACTTGGATCTTGGGTTTCTAGCGGGGTAGATCAGCAAGCCTAATACAGTTGGCTGACCCAATGGAATCTGCAAGTTATGTCGAAACACAGACTCCTTCCCTGGAGATGAGGTAACTATGCAGTCTCTTAACCAGCCCCTATAGACAAAGTTGTAGAATCAGCCAAAATTTTCTGACCCTTCCTTGTCATAATTTAGAGGAGAAGCATAAAAACCCCCCCAAACATCAACCTTTATATTTGTTTGACTGTAGTCACCTTATGCCATTTCATTATTTTCCCATTGTGATTAAGTAGGTAGGGAAATCCCATGGGTTGTAAAGCCTTCTATTTTTGAAAACAAAAAGCCTATGCATTCTAAAAAGACAGAAATCAGAGTGAAGTACAAAATTCTGCTGTTTCTAGGTCCAGATGTCCAGGACCTAGAAATGCATAAATGAGGAAATCTGGCAAAAAGGCCGAAGTTCATATCATAGTTATGACTTCAGTCATAGTTATGACCTTTGGCAAGTCAGGTCACAGTTCTTAGCCACAGTTCCTAATCTGCAAAGTAGTGTTAATGATAAACTAGACTGCAAGATTTCTGGAATTGGACAAGATTAAGATTTTGATGTGATCCACATTCTAGAAATTGTTCTAGATATAAGATAGCATGTGATCCACCACTTCCATTCTGCTGAGTTGACATGGCCTTCATCTCTATCCAGTGTCAAAACAGGCATCTGAGCTTGGCAAAGCCCAGGTTTACCTGAGAGCCAAGATTTTTTGTGATCAAGTGTTGAGTTGTTGGAATTCAATAACTGAAGAAGCAATTGCTCCTTTGGTCACCAGAAGGTAGGAGATAGCAATGCTATTTCATTGATTTCCATATATCCTGATGCTTTCAGGTTACACAGTATCATAGGTGAGCAGAGTGCTGCACTATACATCCGGAAATAAGCATATGGCATAGCCCTTTTTGGACCACAGCACTTCAGAATTCCATATACAGTAATACCTTGGATTGCAAGTAACTTGGTTTGAGAGCGTTTTGCAAGACAAGCAAATTTTTAAATATTTATTTAATTTTGTTTGACTTGATATACAAGCGACGTCTTGCAAGCAATACAAGTACTGTAGTATGGCTTAAATTAAAAATCCCTGTACAGATTTTTTTGTGGGGATTTCGTTTTGATATAAGAGTGTTTTGGATTAGAAGCATGTTTTCGGAACAAATTATGCTCTCAATCCAAGGCATGACTGTAGGGGGAATCACAGAATCTCCGTCATATAAAATAAAAACCAAACAAAATCCCTGCACCCAGAAAGCTAGCATAACAGAACCAAGGCACACACCACTCTGAAGACATAGCAGGCAGTGCTGCCTTTTCCCATTATTTTACTCTTTTACTCTGGAGTGAGTGCAGGGCCCCCAATTTGGATCGGGACCCTAGTGGGATGGGATTTTTAATCCTTTCTTCCCCCACTGTGGTCCAAATCTGGATCACCCCCCACTCCCACAGACACACACATCTCCAATTTATATATTGCCAAACAGTGATCCACTGCTTTTGAGGGTGGACCCCTTCCCCCTCACATGCTAGCTTTCTAAAGGCAAGGTGTTTTTCGACATAAGGAGGCATTCAAATATGTGATCTTACACCTGTAGTCTTAGGCACAGGGAAAAGTGTACTATGTGATATTTCAAAAAATGTAGTTTCGGTCTTCTTTGCAACCTTACCGTATTGTCTGTAGATTTGTTGTAAACTAAAAAAATTGCATGTGCTTATAGGGATAGGTGAATGAGCGATGACTGAGATCGCTAGGACCCTCTAAACATTGTTTCACTGTTTGTTTCATGCCCAATTCTTGTTCACGTTTATAATTGCTGCTTGCTTTGTGTGAATGGGAGACTTGCACAAATCTCCTGAAATTTGCGCAAATTTCCTCGATAGTCTACTAAGGAAATTTACGCACATTTGGATATTTTGTACAAATCAAACTGAGAAATCAGGAATGAGAGGAACATGAGCACGTGTTTGACAATTTGTGAATATTTTGGCACACACATGCCCATGTTCACGTTCAGAGCTTCAAACAAGGCATGCTCACATGCTTTGCAGTTCTCATACATCCCTACCGGGAGCATATTCACTAGTTTGTGTCCCTTAAACAAGTGCTTGACAGAAGAGTGATGCCGAAGCTCAAAAGGTATGAGTGCAGGAGGAAAGTCTGAAACAGTGGGAAGCAGGAACCTTTGCTTCCCTGTCTCTGAGCACAAATTAGGATTATTTAACCCATTAGCTTCCCTTTGACATTTTAAATGCAGCCAACCTTTGAACCTGCAATCAGGGTAGTTAAATCACAGCAAAACAAATTTTCTCAACTCTCATCAGACCACAGGCTCTGATTTTGATCTAAGGGCTGTACATGGGAACTTGGGTGGTTACAGTTATTCTGGGTGAATCAGTCAGAGTAACCAAGTCACTGAAATATTATTCCAGAGCTTTCTAACATTTATCCAAAGAGACACAGATCTCTATCCGAAGAGACACAGGTCTCAATCCAAGCAAGTGTTTCTAGGAAGCATTTGACAAAGACACAAGTGCCCTGAACTTGCTAGCATTTATTAAAAGAAAAAGTGCATCCGATTTGAGAGGGAAGTAAAGTACCCCAATCTACAGCTGCAATTTGCACAGAAGCATCTGTGAAAAAAAGTGGGATGACTTCTTAAGGTACTTCTCAAGAACTGTGGAAACCTGGAAGACAGCAGTCACTAGCCCCTTGGCAAATGAGATGTTGTTGTCTTCTCTTCCCCACCTCCACCCCATTTCAGGAATATTAACTCTTTACTTGGGATCCATTCACCTGTGCAAGTTTGATTAGATTTCAGCCACTGGCTACGTTAATCCTTCTAACAGTTTTATGAGGTTAGCAGTTGTCTCCACGCATGGAGACCTCGGGTTGCTCTTTCATGCCGTGAATCCTGTGCTAACAGGTCCTACAACAACATCCAACTCAAGGAAAGACTTTCTTTTAAAAACACAACAACCAAGAAACCCCCAGATGCCTGTCTTCTCTTGTGAACCGTCTGTCACTGTACTTGCCACAATACCTGATGTAGATTGTTGTTTCCTCACTTCAAAGGGCAGCAGGGAAGTCCCTCGGAACCCGTAGCTGAGGTAACAACACTTCCCTCCCCCCCACCTTCTGGTCCCCCACACCAAGAATAAAAAAGATTGACCCAAGAATTGTGTGTTCTGAGTCCATCCGGAGCTAATCACCACAGACGTTGCTATTCTAATTGCCAAAGAAGTTTCCCACCAGTGACGGAACATCCCTCTTTCAAGGTTTAATGATAAAACAGGCGCCTGCCCTTTCACGATGAGGTCAATAATCTTCCTTTGTTAATCTTGATGAAGCTTTGCTTAATCTAGCCCCCTTGTCACCTTTGTGATTGACAAGTAAAGTCATGTCACCGGACAATGGACTTTATCCTCATCCCGGACATTTTCTCTCTCTCTTTCTTTTCCCCCCTCTAGATAGCAGTCCCATTTCTATTCTAAAGAGTGAAATCATTTTGTGAGAGATCTTTATTCCAACTGTGTATTGCTGCTTTTTTATATATTTAAAGGTCTACCATATTTATCTTTGGAAGATAATTGGTTCCTCTCTGCTCCAGGAAGCAGTGTTAAAATATCATTTCTCAGGAACATGTTGGATATTACTCAGAAAGATTCTATAGTATTTTCCCCATTATTTCAGCTAAGACTTCATAGCATACATTGACTCACAGCAACAGTCATCCCTCAGCCACCTTTCATAAGCCAAAAAGTAAATTCAGGCAGATAGGAACAATGGATAAAATGTAAAACCCTTTAAAATAAAAGGGATGATGATGATGATGATGATGATGATGATGATGATGATGATGATGATGATGATGATTGCTACTGGCTTTATCTGTGCCAGAAATGTGCCTTATTTCTACTCAAGATAACTGCTATAGTTAGTGAACAATTATGTTCCCCTGACATCATTCAGCTCATTCCTGATGAACTGTACCTAGTTCCCCTTATGAAGAGAGGCATTTATGAGGTTGGTTCCCACTCAGTGCCAGCTACAGGTTTTTGAAAGCCTTTGGGCAAGACAACCTCAGTGGGCCCCCTCCCTCAGTTCCTTGCAACTTCTCTTGGGGGCTGGGCTTCTGGTCAGTGCCAGCTCCAAGTTTTAGAGGACCTTTGGGCAGGACACCTTCATCGGACCCCTCCAGCTGTCAATATTTATTTCATTACAAGTGCTGGCTCCAGGTTTTTGAGGGCCCTTGGACAAGACACCCTCCATGGGCCCCCTCCTTCAATGAGTCTGCCTTCTCACCCCCATTTTCACCAGTTGCTATTGCTCTTCATCCTCTTTTTCATCATTGCTGCCACTTGCTTGCTGAGCAAGCAGGCAGTGGCATCAAGAGAAGGCTCCTCCTTCTCATCACCACAATTGCCTGGGGCAGGGCAAGAGGGAGATGAACAAGTATGTTGCAATGGTGAAGAGGCGGAGCACGTCCAAGGGGGTCTTGTCAGTGAGCCCCTGCTTGGGTGTGAACCCTCGGCAAGTGCCCAACCATGCCTACTTTTGATGCCGGCCCTGCTGGTTCCCCATATCAAATTACTGTGACTCTGCTGCTGGTACCATACTTTCACTACCCTAGTCCTACTCTTGAACTGCCTCCAACACCTCAGAGAAGATGGGCTACCCAGGTGCCTTCCCACTCTCACTATATTGGCAGCATTTGTGATGCCCACACTGGTCCTTCTGCCCAAGTTGTGATGAAAGAGCAAACCAATCAATTAGCGAAATTGAACTGCATAAGACACACAAGCCCTATGTGAGAGAAGAAACACCCCAAGGACTGCAAAAATTTGCCCACTCAACAGCTAATTAGGACTAACCTAAAGACACCTTCCTGGCCCCATAAAAAGCAAGCAACCAAAGCCTATTCTGCTCCTCTGCCCAACTGATCGGGTTGTGCTTGCTGGTTGGCATGACTGATGGTTGGTCAGGGCAGGAATGGAACATTTTATAAGCTCTGCTCCTGCCTCTCATTCTGAGCCTCATGAGACATTTTGGGCCAAATCTTGGGTCTCACAAGGCTTTATGTGATCCGCTCCCAAAGCTTTGCTTTTTACCACGAGAAGCGTTCTTCCCAATCTCCAGCAATCTTCCCAAGTCCCAGTTTTGGGGTGGGGTGGGGTGTGACTTTTCTTAGCACTGTGCTTCTGCTTATTGGAGTAAGTGGGGGGGGGGTAAAGGAAGAGCAGAACTACTGATGCTAAAGGGAATCAAGAAAGGGGAAGTTTGCAACAATGGGTCTCAGTAGCTATAGTAGGCAAGGAGCATAGCAGCAGACTGTGACTGGAGATGTGAAAAATTGCCCCTCCAGCACTATGGATAAGTCTGACCATCTCTCCCAAAAAGGGATGGTAAGTCTTTCAATTTCAGTTTCTCTCAGTTTCTCGTTTTCCAATCTTAAGTTTTCTTTGTCCTGAACTTGGAGAATTTTTCCAGTCTTAAGTTCATCTCGCAGGAATATTTGTATGCATTTTTCTGTGCATTTCTCTTAATAAATGCATGTTTGCATGCCATCTGCTTAATATACACATTTTTCCAGCAGTTTTTTCTAATTTAATGCATTTTAATGGGTTTTTTTTTTTTTACCAATATACACATTTTTATGTGAACTTTACCCTAATATACACATTTTTAATTCAAGAACTCCATTGCAAAATTTGGTGACACACAAATCTCAAAGATTAACTGAATATCAGTTTATGTAAAGGTCTGAAATTAAGTAAGTTTGCATTAAAATGTAAATTAAAAGAACTTTTCCCCACCCCTAAAAAACTATGGCTCAGCTCAGACACCGCTCAGCTCCTGCATCACAGATGCTTGAGAGTTCCCCAATCTTTCTCTTTTGGGGTTGGCAGAGAGGGCATGGCTCCCTCATTCTCAGGAATGGAACCTACATTTGCATGAAATGTGGAGAGTCCAGTGTGTCACCCAGCTGCTGAGGGATATTGATCCACCCCCACCCCCCATCACACATCCACATTCAAGATGCAGGTAGGTCAGTGTCCAATATTTATAAAGAGGGGAAGAAGAGGGAGAGTTCAGGGAAACCAGAACTACAAATAGCTTGCTACTGTCACCATAGGAACACAGTGAAAGCTGTTAGAGGAAGCCTGAAATTCAAGCCAAAATAAGCCACAGCAAAATAAGCCACAAACATAAGAGAAAGTTGTTCCAGAACTAGGTTCTCCAGCACAGGGTTAAAAGAATACATCTTGCTATTTCATAAATTCACCTAGGATTCTCAAGATGATGATGAAGTGAAGGCACTCTTTTGAGTCTTTTGGAATTTTGTCATTTTATATCAACATGGGACTTAACTCACAGTCTAGTTCTTGACTATGGGTGATGCCTCAAGTGTTTGTATTTCCATGGCGAGGACTGTAGACTTTAATAGACAGATTGTCTCATAGACATTTCCTTTCCCATTCATGATCGCATCACGCCTCCTAGTTTATGTCAACCACAGTAATGGTTTACTTGGAAAAAATAATATTAGAGCATATAACACTTGGCTCTTACTCATGTTGTGCATGATTTTTGTCTTGTTGAACATAGGCTGGAGACAGATGGGAGTTTTTCAGAGAACTTAGGGGTTATGATAGAACCATTATTGTCTGTGGTGTGTACACTCATCCCCCCCCCCATGTCTCACTAGTGTCCCATTGATCATTTTTTGCTGATCGAACTGGTTTTGCAGCATTTCAAAAACCAACGAAACCTTGTTTGATCAGAGGAAAGTAAGGAGCATACAGACTATGCCAAATGGTGGTTTTGTGTTATTCCACCTTCAGTTCCTTGAATTGTCAAGGAACAGAGTTAAGGGCATTGTGCAATACGACTGCTGTTTTCCAAGTTTTCTCAGTCTGCCTATGTGTGTGCCCTGTCGTACAATATGCAAAAACGGCAGGGAAACTCTGACACTCGAACCTGACATCATCCGACATCATCAGATGTTGCATCTCTAAATGCAAAGCTGGAAGCAACAAGTAAATGAATGAAGGTTGCTAACTTCCTCTCTGAAGACCACCAGCAAACACTTTGCAGACCACAAATTATAGACTGAGAGCCACCACCAACTTCAGTACAAGCTTTCTCCTCCCTTTGCTGTCCCCCCCATCACTCTCCCACAACCAGACTGAGCCCTGAATTGTTCATTGACCTGAGCTAATCCAGCTGCCTGTATTTGGGTAATTACAAGCTAGAAAACTATGAACATAACTGCCCATCTGAGGACAGTAATGAATGGATAAGCAAGTTTGCGGATGCAGTCTTGGAGGTCTCAACAGGAGGGGAAAAAACCTTTAAAAAATCTTAGAATGAGCTTTCCAGTTATGACGACTAGTGAGGTTGTGTTTAATGATCTGGTCTGTTTTTCAGACCTGAATTGTTTCATCTATTGTTTAGTTAGCTGTCTTTGGGTCAATTCATATACAGTCAAGCAGCATCATGATGGCCACTCCAAAACCTTCTGTGGATGCACAGAGGTGGATGTGCATGGCAAGGCATAGTTGCCCACCATATGGTGCCTCCAGTGGAGGCTGGTGACTCCTCCATCTTTTTGTTTGAGCTTTATAGGAGCTATCCATGGTGCTGAACTTCATCCCCAAAATAGGTTCACCACCATGGAGCACCATGGATAGCTCCTGTAAAGCTCAAACAAAAAGCTGCAATGGATAAGGCGCCCCACTGACACAGGCATCATCAGCCTCCCCTGGGTGCCTCCATCGTGGCTGTTTTAAGCCCTGTTGCCCTTGTTTCTACGCCAATACCACAGCAACAGGGTTCAGCCACGTCGGTGCAGGGCCCATCGCGTCACAGCCAGAAATGACACGACTGAGCCCGCATGGTCGGTGCGGCGCGGACTGAGCGGCGCAGCAAGGTAGGCCCGCGAATATTGGGGGGGGCTGCGAGTAGGGCCGATTTTGGCCTCGCTCCAGCCCCCCGATATTTGCGGTGCCATCCCTAGTTGGACTCAGGGAAGGGAAGGGCCCCTGGGAACAGGTTGGGAGGGTAGTTTCCCCTCCAGTCTGCTCCACCACGACTGTAAAGGGGACTGCGGCCTGAGCTCCTCCTTCCCCACGCACAGAGCTGTAGTGATCTTGTTCCCAACTCACCCTCCTCTTAGGTAAAGTGATTTATTGCTGCTGGTTGATGGGGCTGGGAAGGAATTTTACCTGTAGAGATAATTTGGCTTGTCTTACAGGGTTTTTGCCCTTTCTCACAGCAATACATGTTTATTTCAAATTATTTGCCAAGCAGCAATGTCACGACTTCAAGACAGATGGCATCGGGCTGGATCCAATTCAAAGGGAAAGGGGGTACATGCCCCTCCCTAGCAGGAATGGGGGGTCCCTGGGGGTGGGGGCCACAGGACTGCAGCCCAGCTCAGGGGCTGGCATGCTGGCGCCACCCCCAGGGGAGCAGGGAAATATGCAAATGCACATGCCGGGGCATGGTCAACCAATCCTTTGGCAGGACATCCACACACCCCACTGGGGCCACCCAGTATGCAGGCTGGGGTGAGAATTGACCAGCAGGCAAGCTGGCCGATTAAGGGATCCATCCTCATGCCATGTCAGACTCTAAGCTGTAACCAATAAAGTTGTGACCAAGTTATAACCCAGCCCTGGCTCTGCGTAATTATTGGGTGCCTTTCCTGGGATGGTGACCATTAGGTGTTCGGGGCACAACAGCAACAACATGACCCTTTGCCTTGGTGACTGCTGGCCAGCTGGCTGGTGGGCTGGAGATGCTACCTCTCTGGTGAAACTGGCAAGCCTCACTTTGTCAGCTTTACTTGTCAATTTTAATAATAATAATAATATAATAATAATAATAATAATAATAATAATATATAAATAACACATTCCACATGAACACTGATGTATATATACCCTTTTGTGAAGAAGAAGAAGAAGAAGAAGAAGAAGAAGGAGGAGGAGGAGGAGGAGGAGGAGGAGGAGGACAGGGGGAGGGGGGGAGGAGGAGAGGGAAAGAGGGAAAATGACCAGATAAATGAATTAAGGTGCAATCCTATTGGGTTGCAGCCTCTTAGAAGGTAGCCTTCAATCTCGGAGGCTTCCAAGTATCCAATGCCCTGCCAGGCTACTACCATCCTTCTTCCTGTTAGTTTTTCTCTAGACAAGCCTCTGAGCCCATCCAGAGGAGGCACACTGCCAGGGGCAGGGGTGGGGCTGGAGAGGCCATAGGATTATTCATACCCAACATCTCTTCTCCCCTATCTGCCCACCAGAACTCCCCTTTTTTTACATCTACTAGGCCGCTTTTGCGAGGTTCTTTCTACGGCAGCTGTGAGCTGGTGGGGGTGGGAGGAGAGATCAGATCTTTAGGTCCCCCTCCCAAAGTCATAACAGTGTCTATGGCTTTGGGACGGGGAATCTGAAAAATCCTATGGTCCATGGGACACTTTTCAGGGACCATAGGATTGCTCTGTTAGTGACATAGTCCTTTCTGCCTAAAGATAAATAACAAACAAGCCAATGGCAAACCTCCTGGTCAGTTTCAGACTAGTTAGTTGCAAGCTGCTTGCAGATCACTCTCAAGTAAGCATGCACATAGGTTTGGAGCCCTCGTCAGCTTCAAATCCTCATAGTCAGTAAGTTTCTCAATTCCTTGTTTAAAAGGCATGTATGCACTCCCTTCTTCCAGCACTTCTGTGCGTACATGCCCGTATAAAGATTTAAAACAACAACAACAAAACTATCACAGGTTTAGGGAGGTTTTAGTGTACCTTTCTCAGTTTTTAAAACCATCTCTTTTTCTTTGTATGTGTAAGCTGGAATCAAGATGCCTTTCTTTTAACCAGGGCCTGGATGAGCGTTACACGATGCAGGTGTGAAATGTATCTTACCAGGAAGAAAAACAAAATTCACACGAACAAATGGAACAAAGCCACGGAAAGCAGCCTGTAGCAAGAGCAAACTGTGCACATGCCCAATCTGAAATTAAATATAATTCTCTATAAATGCTTTATTAATACAGGTGGAGGGAACACCAGGCACAGGCAGTCCACAGAAGAGTTAAGGAACAGAATGGGGAAGGTCTGTCCAAGCCTTCGAACAGCCACACATTGAAAAATTAGGCTGAAAATTTTAAATGATTAAACAATTTGATAAATCAATTAAAAATAATAAGGCAACAGATCTTTTAACAATTATTATTAATACAAGCACTTATAAAAGTTGCATATGGCAAGCAACATCTTAAGAACCAAGGCCTGTGGCTCACGCTGGCTCAGCTTGTATGAGTGTGGAAAGCTAAGCAGGGTCAGGCCTGGTTCTTACTTGGATGGGAGACCCCTCCTCTAGTTTCCTGCATTGCGCAGGGGGTTGGACTCGATAGCCTTGTAGGCTCCTTCCAACTCTATGATCTATGAAATCTATGAAAAGGGGCATTCTCACTTCTCTCATGCACAAGAAGAATGCCTCTAAAAATAAGATGCCTCCCTATGACACATGTGACCAAAGCTAGAGCACATGCTTTGCATGCAGAGGGTCCCAGGTTTGATCCCTGGCATCTCTAGGCTAGGTAGGGCTAGAGTGGAATCCTTCCTAAAACCCTGTAGAAGCCACTGCCAGTCAGTGTCGACAATACTGGGCTAGATGGACCATTGGACTGACTCAGTATAAAGCAGCTTCTTACGTTCCATCTAAAAATAAAGTGCATTTTGCTTCAGAACAGTTGCTTTTACCCATATGCAAATTTAAATCAATGTGCAACACACTCCTCACCCTATTTACTCAGAGGTACTTCTTATATATTCCCAATGATGCTTGTTCCCTAGTAAGTGTGTTTAGGATTGCAGCCTACTGCTCATAAGATTAACCCATCATCATCATCATCATCATCATCATCATCATCAGTCGGATTGCAGCCCTACTAAAAATGAATGGAACAGAAAAAGAGTGCAGATCAAAACTGAGGGCAGGGCAGGTTATTATCATTGGGACATTTATTCTATTCCACTGCAAAAGCTTATGTATAAAAAAAGGAAATGCACAAAGCAAACAGTAAAGCTATAGCAAAGTCCAAAATGCTTCAGCTAAAAGCCAACTGATCCTTCTGCACAATCTCTCTTGTGTTTCACTGTCGCCCAACCTCCCACTCCACCTTACAACCACCCCTTTTTACTCACAAAGGGGCACAAGGTGCCATGCACCAAACAAACCTTCTTGTAGTTTCCTAACCCTCTTGGCTGTTCAGTCTAAACACCATGAGGCCTCCTCTTGTGAGAATGCTGTATTTCTCTAGAAATAAGAGCAGGGGAAAGGGGTACAAATAAGGGCTCCAACCAAGCCTTTCACTCTTGGCAGAGGCAGCACCCATGTGGCATGTGTAGTCTGTTTGGGTCCGTAGGGTTAAGGAAGAGTCTCACATCCAATGCAACCAGGGCCAGCGCTATACAGACTAAACAAAATGATGAGAAAACTATTTATCTCCCCTCTTTGTGCTGAATTTTCCTTGACTTAATTTGATGCCGTTACTCTCTTAATATTCCCTTTCACCACCCGCATCCACCCTCTTTTCCCTCCTTGGTGTCTGTGTGAGTTGACATCCTTTCAGGCAGTTATCCTGCCACATTTAGCCCTTCTGTATACATATTTAGCTCTCTCAATCTTTCCCCACTAATGAGTTCCTGAAGCCCTTTCATCATTTCCCTTGCTTGCATCTGAAATCCCTCCAATTTGTTGACATCTTTTGAGGTGCCTGGGATTGAACACAATATTTTACATGTAATCTGACCAGAAGCTATGAAGAGTGGGACAATTACCTCCTTGTTACCTCCTTTTCTCCCTTCCGTGCCTCAGAGGAAGCTCGAATCTAATTTGCTCTGTCACACCTAAACCTTTTTTCACCATTACTCCTTTTCCAAGTGATTTCCTCCCCTTGATTATCTGGGTTTTGCATTATTTTCTTTCCCTATCTGCATTAAACTGTAATTTTACAAGCACAGCCTCATTTCATAATTCCCACTGATAACATATTTTAACCTCTCTTCCTATTATTTCTCTCTCTTGACTGGTGATGAATTCAGAATGTAACTAATCCCTTTGTACTTATTTCTTTCCAAAAAGGAAAAAAAGGGGAGCCAGGAGTCACCCATACAATGGCCAGAATATCTATTATAAACATTAAAAAAAAAAAAACATTCTCCTTCTCCAATAGAAAATTTTATGCTTCCCCAAAAGCATCAGTGAAGAGAAATTCTTGTCACTGATGAATGCATAGGCCAGTGCTGAAATCCTACAGAATGGTTAGACCAGTGTTCTCCAACCTTGAGTCCCCAGTTGTTTTTGGCCTACAACTCCCAGCATGCCCCAGCCAGCATTGGGTTAGACCCACTTACAGATGGACGAAACAGCCTATTTCTGGTCCATGTCAATTCTGCATATGTTAGTCATAAACCCTTTTCATCCTGTTTCTGCATTAACCTGCACTTTTAAAAATTATTTTTTTAATAAACTTTCACATTTAGATATGTATTTATGTATTTTAAAACATATATTTTTGCCCCAAATCAACCCTTCTAATGTATTTATGTTCAAACTATGCATTTTAAAGTGTATTTTGATGTTTAAAAAATAGCTGAGAATTACATCAGAGCATTTGGGAAGTGCAAAAGTCAGCGGGCAACTAGGTTCTGATCTGCACATTAGTCTAGCAGGTACATATCGGAATTCACAATTCTTAGGTGTCCCTGTGTCCATGTAATCTCAGATAAATACATATTATGATTGGGACATTCAAAGCTCCCTGATAAAAACAGTATTAGCTAGAAATCGTGAGATAAAATATTAAGACTACGGCCACATTACAAAGATGCCATTTACAGACAAGGGAGGAAATCTACACAGATCTTGCGATTTCTTAGATTTAACCACCACTGCTCTTACTGCTGAAGAGCCAATCCCCATTCAGTTTCCAATCTACCATTCAGGGTTGTTTTTTCCCCCAAAAAGTGGGATTTGAGTTGTTGGTCCAGAGAAATCTTCAAAAGGAGTTCTGTGCATGTGCATGTGCATGCTTCCCTTGCTCACAAGTACAAGTCAATGACTTCGTTTGGATCATGACCATTATTTCCTTTATATTTTTTATCTTTATCATGCATGAGATGGATTTCCTTAAGGGAACCGGATACCTGGGGATGCCTGCATCCCACACAGCTCCTCCCTCCCCACAAGGGATGGGTAAATTCCTCTGCACCACTTTTGTACATGTTCGCTCATTAGTCTGTTCTGTTCCATTCATGCATTTGAATATGGCTCGAAATATGTATTTATTTATTTATTAAATTTATTTTTAAAAATGAATTTTCTCTCAAAATATGCTTTTTAAAACATTTTCATGCCAACAACTGCATCAAAATATTCAGGAAGTGCGAAACGGAGTGGATAACTCATTTCCGATCCACAAATTCAACCGTGAGGTGCGGATCAGGTCAATTCATACTGGAATTTGAAAAGACTGAATTCCTCAAGTATCTCTACAACACCTCACTCACTCGATGCATGTCTCTCACCACTCCTCTCATGAAATCTGGTCCTGTGCATGGGGACTTTGGGCAGGTGATATGAAGAAGAGGAGGAGGAAGAAGAGGAAGATGAGGAGGAAGACAAAGAGGAAGAAGAAGAAGAAGAAGAGGAGGAGGAGGAGGAGGAGGAGGAGGAGGAGGAGGGAGAAGAGGATGATGATGATGATGATGATGATGATGATGATGATGATGATGAAATCCATTCCCTCTAACAGCAACTCAGCTGGTGAATACCAACTGTAGCAAATTGTGTAGACAGTTTGCAGCCAAAACGGGGCTCCTCAGAAACAAGGGGGAGGTATCAGCATGTCTTGGGGTAACTTTTTGCAGAAGCAGGAAAAAAATGGGGGTGGGGGCAATGCAAGCAACAACAAAAACTAGAAATGGCAGGAAAAGGGTTGCTCAAGCGCGCTGAGATTCGTGAAGCTCCACTTCAAAGCTCAGTTTGCATTGTCCCCGTTTCCAAATTGTTTTTTCTTTTCATTTGAACAGGAAAAGTGCACATTTTGAAATGGAAAAGTGCATACTTCCCCCCCTCCCCCCAGCGACTAAAACACGAAAAGGCATATTTTGTTTTTTTTTTTAAATGTGCATTTTAAAGCCCATTTTTAAAACAAACAAATGTGATCACAAGTTCAGGAATGCGTGAGGTTTTTTTCTGAAAAAATGCACTCCCGCTCACATTCGGGGTTTTGAACAAAGAAGTTCTGATGATTTGCAAACTGAAATGAAGCTCTCATACATCCCTACGATAACAGAGAATGTTGAGTGTCAGCGCAGTTGGAGAAAAATATTGAAAACTGTGTGTGTGTGTGTGTGTGTGTGTGGTGGTGTGTAATGGAGTAACCTGAAAGAAGGCATAGCTGGCTGGCTGTCAGAACCCCTGAATAGGAGCACTCCGCTTTGCAACGTTTTGTTGCAGGCCCAACTTGTTTATTATTATAGTAGGCATTACACCAACATGTTGGAATAAAGCTGTTCAGGACCAACCAAGCCAAATTCAAAAAGGCCTGTATAGGTTTCCTTGTCCCAAAGAGTGCATGACAACTCGTTGCTGTGACAGGGATGTATCGTTTGACTAATAGAGCCTGGCTTTAAACAATCTGGTGTTTCTGGACTTCAGATCTATAAAGAGCAAATAGGAGGGTATGATCCAGCCAGGTATCGCTGTGCCTAACAGCACTGAACTGATACGCATCGAGGGTTCTACAAAAACCCCTCTGAAATCCATTCATTATAGTTAGCAACATCAAACAGTGAGAAATAATTAAAAAGCTCCCATTGAGCACCTAGAGACCTTGAGCACAGATAGGGGGTGAACATAAAGGCAGGGTATTTGGTTACAAGAGTCGTACTTCATCTTTTTAATTATTTTTTTTTATGGCAGATTTGGTGGTCTGTCAGGGATTTTTGCCCCCCTCCTATCTTTCATTTTTAATGACTATGCACTGAACATGCATGATGTGTGCACATGTAAAGAGTAGGTATAGGTGAGCTTAAAGAAAAATTAACCATTTGAGAGATGTGTCCCAGTGTGGATGCTCTTTTTAAAAATCATCATCATCATCATCATCATCATCATCATCATCATCATCATGCCTGAATACATTAAATTATCCAGAGGAGCAGTATAAGTAATATGCTAATGGCATAACCAGAATATGCTCAGTCAAACGATATTATTATCCTAGAGTCTCTTTCCAGTGTGATCCTTAATCAGGGCCAGTGTCATGAGTAGGCACGATTGGGTGCCTGTTGAGGGCCTACAACCCAGCAGGGACCCACTGACAAGAGCTCCCTAGACTTGCACTTACTCTTCACCATTGCAACCTGCATGCTCATCTGCCTTTCATTCTGGCTTAGCCAAATGTGACGGTGAGAAGGATGAGCAGGAAATGCTAATGCCTTCTTGCTGGCTGGCTCTCTGCCTCTGAAGCAAGCAGGTGGTAGCAATGATAAGGAAAAGGAGGAGCAACAGGGGTTGGGGACAAGGTACTCACCGAAGGAGGAGGCGCACTGAGGGTGTGTTGCCCAAGGGCCCTCAAAAACCCGGAGCCGGCGCTGATCCTAATCCCTTCACAAAGATTGAGTCACACCCAATGAAGAGTGGGCATTGCAGCTTCACCTTTTCACTGGAGTAATAACGAGATTCTCTGATCTGTTTGGGATTGACAGTTCCATCCACTAACCTCCTGGATCCTCAGTGAAGGGGGTTTAGTGGGTGGGAGGGAGTGGAGCAGTTAGAGAAGTAAAAGGTCCAGCATGGATCTGCACTGGTATTTGTCTCCCATCTGCTCCCTCCATGCAACTCAGGCTTGGAGTGATCCTGCATCAGCAAATCACACAGAGCACATGACCAGCTTTCAGGCAACGATAGGCCTTTTATAGCAGAAGAAGTGTAAACCCATGTGTGTAACCCCCTACTTAGAAAAGTGTGCTCTCGTTTTTAAGTAGATGCACACGACATCGCCACATCCTGATCATTCATTAAACGAGGCATGCATGGGGGTGGGTGCCATTTTTAATTGTGCAGTTTCTGCATGCATGTTCTGGTCTCCCTATGCCTCTGCACAGAGTATAGGCGAGCTGACCTAGCCAACTGTTTAGCCAACGCATGAGCAGCAGAGCCCAAGACATAAGTCTGCCTGCTTCCTGTCATCCTCAGTCGTCAGGTACTTCATCATACACAAGGCTGCCAGGCAGGCCAAGGTGGCAAACCTCCTCATACACACACGCACGTATATACTAGTTCCTGGCTTCTGTCTCTTTGTCACATAACAGTGTGATGATGAAACGAAATCCAGGGTGGAGCTATGCAAATGGACGGAGGAGCTATGCAGATAGGAAGGACTCAGTTATCAGTGGATGCAATAGCTCATCAGTCCTCTCAATCCCCCATTCATTATCCTGTGTCTTGTGTGTCCGGTTCTTGATTACTGCTGCATCAAAAATTCTCTTTTTCTTTCTGGGACTTATCTAAAGTGTAGGGAGGTGGGTGGGAAGGGAAGAGGCACAGCTTAATTTTCAAAGCCTAGATTAAATCTGCAAACAGAGGCAATTAAACATGTGTATCTGTGAGATCCTTCTTTGATGTGAGCATATTTGGCCTGACCCTATCCATATGGCCCTATAAGGGCATATTTGCCATAATTGTCCTGACAATATCCACCCGTTAAGTGTTGAGGTCAATTGGTCATGAAGAATGAGCTCCATGCTTCTGACATGAGAGTAAATAAAGAGATGTGACACTCCATTAACCTTCACAATGACAGTTATTTATCAAAACATAAAATGGATTTCCCTGAAAGTGGAGGGTGTATGAATCTTAGAATGGAAAGCAGGTTAAGTGCAATAAAACAAAGTGATTCTTCTCAGCAAGCTGGAATTGTATTAAACTTCCTAAAAATTGTTCCAGTTCCGGTATATGTCCGGTGTAAAGCAGGCTTTGCCAACCGGGTGCCTGCCAGATGTGTGGGACTACAGATCCCATCATCCCCAGCCAGCATGGTGCCTAAACAACATTTTCTGAGTGAAACCCCTCAACTATTTACAGTGCATCGTCATAGAAGAAACCTGGGCTCAAATTGAGCCAGAACAGAGGGAAAGTGATGCTCTTGTTCATGCATCAATACTGCTCCGTCCTGCAAAAAGGAGAGCAATCGCACAGCCCCTACAGTCACCTGCCAGGATATCTCTGCGGATAGCATTAGCCTAAAAAACGACCATGGATTATATATGCCCAGACTCAGAAGAACCCCCTGTAGGTCCAAAATGAAATAGAGGTATGCAACATTAGTCCCAAATTATGCTTGGGGCAATCAGGATTACTGGACAACACGTAGGGATGTTGTTCAGTAATCCTGATTGCCCCAAGCATAAATTGGGATTTTCAAGTGTTCCTATGGATCACTTGAAAAGGCTCGAAGGCTTATCAAGTGTTCAATCTGAACACATATACATGCCCAACACGGAGGCACCAGATCTTGCAAACTAGCATAGCGTAGCGTCATGGGTGACACCCAGATATATCCACTCCTCTACATTCCTCCTGCAACAGGGCAAGACCAGGGTAGCCTCCTGAACTGCAAACAACAGTGCTTGCCAACACTCAGCTAAGTTGGGCCCTTCTATTTATTTATTTATTTCATTTCATTTCATTTCATTTTTATACTGCCCAATAGCCGAAGCTCTCTGGGCGGTTTACAGCAATTAACAAGACAGTCCCTGCCCGCAGGCTTACAATCTAAAAAGACACGACACACAAGGAAAAAGGAATGGGGAGGGAAGAAGGGGGAATATTAATGAATACTTCTGGCAGGGCTGGTGGAATGGCCCTGCGCTCCCTCTCTTCTCCCTCCTCTCAGCCTGCTAGAATGGCTGCATAAAGGTGATTCTCTCTTAAAATAATGAGCCCAGTGAGCATTTCAGGCAGTGACATATTTTTTAGATGCAAATACTCAGTCTATAAATAATAAACACCTGTATCGTTCCCAGCAAGATCTAAAGCAAGGGTCGCCACCTTCCAGGGCTCAGGGACTGCTAGGGATGTGTGAGGAATCCGATAGGGGGGTGTAAATCTGAAAGATTTTCACAATCCCCCCGATTCCAGTTTGTGGCTACACTGATGCCGACTGGCTATGATGCAAGTCGAGCAAGCTTGTGGACTTCCATCTTTAAGACGGGCCAAATTTTGCGCATTTTTATACACTAAGGAAATGTGTGCAAATCACAGTATTTGCGCAATTTGTGTAACTTTGAGTAATTTGCGTATCTTTACACAAATTGCACAAATCGCAGCATTTTGCATGGTTTGTGCAAATCTACACCCGAACAGCACGTGGATCTAGTGGGATTTGCACAAATCAGTCGATTTTATGCAAATCATGCTGATCCACATGCTTTTCGGGTGCTGATTAGCGGGAAACATGCAAAATATTGCCATTTGTGTAAAGTTATTTCCTTAGCATTTAAAAAGTGTGTAAACTGCAGCCCATCTGAGAGACAAATGTCCACGGAAAATACCCCAACCCGGCCAGCTTCTAATCATCAGATCGGGAGCAGGCAGGTAGTCCATCAAGCTCAAACGAGCCGGACTTCCCAGCATCAGCACATCCTTAGCGGGTCACATTGCCCCTCAAGGTACCAGGGGCCAGACCCCAACCCCACCAAATTTACTGCTGCTGCCTAGGGATGTATGAATCAGCAAAACTCCAGCTCACCAAAATTCTCTGAATTCCATCTCAAAGCTCATTCCGACTCGAGTCCGCATCAGATTGTAAGCTTTTTAAAATTTTATTTTAGCATGAAAATCCATCTGTATTTTCAAGTGTATTTTTCCAAATGTACGTATCGGTTGTGCGCATCTTTGAAATGTACTCATTCTTCTCCCATTGATTAAATCACATTTGTGTGCATTTTTCAAAAGGACACATTTTTTCATGCTTATTTTTAAATTGTATGCATGCTGTCAAACACTTTTTTTTTGGTCCTTGAATCACATTGCAGACTGTGCCCAAGTCCGCATTTGGTCTTAAAGGTACGAACGGGGTAAATCCTGATCAAAAACCAAACTGAAATGACTTTCTCATAAATCCCTACTGCTGCCAAAATTGTGCAACTGAAAATGCTGCATGAAGAGAAACAAGATATACGGCGAGTGCACAACTTGTTTCCAAGATGAATTGTGCTTCCAGGAGCGTGATTCTGCTTGCAAATAAGTCTGCAATTTTTTGCCACCACTTTCTCTTTGTGTGGTGGTTTAAGTAGCGTGGTTTTGGTGGCAGTGGCAGGGAAACATGGCAGGCCCTGCAAAAACAGCCAGGTGGCTGCATGCAGCTCAGAGGCCATGTGTTGCACACCCCTGATCTGAAGGTTCATACTGGAAGAAGATAGCTAGAAAGAAGTTGCTGAGAAAACACCAAAGGGCAACAACCTCAAGTAATCTTGGTCTTGTGCAACATCGAATCTGAATCAAATGCTTTTCACTCAGCCTTAATTAAAAGTTAGCAAGAAGTAATTGCATCGTTCTGTTCTGCTTTGATCAAAACCCATCTGGAGCTCTGTGTCCAGTTCTGGGCACCACGTTTTAAGAAGGATATTGGCAAACTGGAACATGTCTAGTGTGTGTGTGCGGGTCCTCCGGAAGGGGTATAATAAACCTGCCCTCTTCTATAGCCTCCGTAACTACAAGACTTCACCAGTAAGTGCAAGCAGCATTTATTTGTAAGTCTTTGCCTCCAGTTACAACACTGAGACCAAGCCACCTTATAGACTTACCACTCAGGGTAAGGAATTATGCCTTCCTCCCCCCCCACTTCCTGGCTTTAAATCCCAAAACTGTCCAACTCTCCCCTTTTTGAAGTACTGCCCTTTCAGGTGGCGGTCCTTCACAGCTTTTCTTCAACAGAGCTTGTCTGCTCCTCAGGAAGTGGCTCTCCAGACCAGACCGAGCTGCGAGAGAGGCTTTTCAGGTACCTCCGAGAAAGATGCCAAGCCCAAGCTTTGGCTATGCCTGAAGTCTTTCGGTGGCTGCCAAGTGGGAAGCTACAGGTCTCCCAGCAAAGGAAGCACTGGGTGGCGGTTGCAAGTGAGGCCCTCCTCCAGCCTCTGCCCTGGCAAAGGGTGTCCGTCTGTATCCTTGAGAGCAGCTCTCGCCAGCCTGTCTTCCCTCTTCCCACCACCCTCTCAGAGCTTCACAGCCACATCTTGATGAGGCCCAGCTGTTGCTGCTGAGGCTTCACTCTCCCGCAGCTGTGCTGTGCTACCCTTATCAGTTGGAGCCATCCCCAGGCAGGATTCCCTTTTAACTTTATGCTCAGACCCAACTGCCTGGGTGTTTACAGCCAGAGAAGGAGGGTGACTCCATCTGGTGAGTCCTGGCGGACTGTTACAAGAGGAGGGCAACAAAGATGGTGAGGTGGTGAAGACCAAGTCCTATGAGGAAAGGTGGAAGGAACTGGGCATGTTTAGCATGGAGAAGAGACGAGAGAGAGGTGAAATGGCCGTCGCATAGATCATGCAGTACATTTGCTTTCTGTTGCTCCAGAGCAGGGCTCTCCAACCTTGGGTCCCCAGATGTTGCTGGCCTACAACTCCCAGCATACCCAGCTAGCATGGCTAATGGCAAGGGATTCTGGGAGCTGTAATCCAGCAACATCTGGGGACCCAAGGTTGGAGAGCCCTGCTCCAGAGGGTAGGACCCAAGTCAGCAGGTTCAAAGTGCAAGAAAAGGGATTTTCATGGAACATGAGAAATAACTTACTGATAGTATGAGCTGTTCGACAGTGGAACAGACTCCCATCGAAGTGGGTGGACTCTCCCTCATAAGCGGTTTTTAAGCAGAGATGCTGTAGTGGTGGATTGCCTGCCACCGCCACTGCCGTAGGGATGTGTGAGAATTTTGTTCATGTTCACAAACCGTGCAAACATGTCCCATTTTCAATATCGAATGCAAACACACACAGGAGAACATGTTGGCCCCGAACGTTCACAAATTATTGAACCTGTGTCTGCACTTGAAAAAAAAAATCACGTTTAAAAAAATGTGCACTTTCACGTTTTACTCTACGGGGGTGGGGGGAAGGGCACAGCTTCCCTCTTCAAAATGTGCACTTTTCCCACTGAAATGATTTAAAAATTAAAAATTTAAAAAGCACAATTTGAATGCAGGAAATGAGGTGAGACAAGCTTCAAATTGCTGTCTGGAGAATCTGGGTGGTTGTGAGAATCGCTTTCTTGCCTATCGGCATGGATTTGACTAGTTGATCTTCCAATTCTATGATTGTATGAAAAACCAAATCAGGTAGAAAATGGAAATCTAGTAAGATTTAGGTTGGGGAATTTTTTTAAAAAATTCTTTTGTTCGGGGTAGGTGGCAATGCTATGAAATTTTATTTTTTTTAAAAAGACACTTCATGAGACCCAGATGATTGTTTGCTTAATTTCAAACAAGATAGGTCCACACAGTAGGAGGCAGTTAAAAAAATAATTTTCTTTTCCTCCTCCCTCGCAGATTCCTCTTTTATGTTTTAAAAGAGAGATTCTTGGCTTAAAAACAAAAACAAAAAAACCCCAACAACTAAAAAACCATCTGGAAGTCCTCTGCCAAAAGATTGATATTTTAAATATCATTTTTTTTCTTTCTTAAAAAGTGTGTGTGTGTGTGTTTGTGTGTGTGCATGCGCATACATGTGTGCATGTGTGCATGCATGCGCAAAAGACAGTTATGAAGTAAATACAGTGCCTGACAGCTTTAGTAACAAAATATCACCACCCTATAACACAGAAATAGATCCCCAAGGTAGCTTACCATTTATAAAACAACCTAAACACAAAATTGCACAAAGCAATTCATTAAGACCAATCCTCAGCAGCAACAATTCCAGCATCAGCCAAGAGCTGCAAAATTCTGCCTAACAGGGTTGCCAACTCTGGAAAACAAAATTTAGGGTAACTGCCAACATTTCTTGGCAGGGCCTTGGGGTGGAGACAGTGATCTGGGGGTAGTGCTGGGCCAAACATTCTCAAAGAGAACTTAGGCTGAATTGGGGGGGGGGCAGTGATTGTGAAAGAAGGGGCGAAACTCCCTTCTCCTTTCACATTTGGTGAATTCGGGATATCAGTCCTCCTATGGCCTCCCTTCAGTGGGCAGCCACTATTTTTATTTTCCAATAATATCCCATTTAATGGCACCCACAAGTAGGGGCTGCTATTTCCTCCCAGAATGCCACTAAGGATGCCACTAAATGATAATGGTTTTGATCCAACCCTTGCATGAGCAGAAGTCCTTTAGCTAAAGTGACCTGTGATGAAGACCTGTGTCAGGAGAGAGACGGGGAGAATTGTCCCTGTTGATTCTCCTTGATCTCTTGGCAGTGTTTGATACCATCTATCCTTCTGCAGTGGCTGTCCAAGTTGGGGGCACTGCTTTGCAGTGGTTCGCCTCCTACTTGGATGGGCATTTCCAGAGGGTGGTGCTTGGAGGGTATTTCTTGGCTCCATGGCACCTCCAGTATGCGATTCTTCAGGGGTCGATTCTATCCCCTGTGTTGTTTAATATCTACATGAAGCCACTGTGTGGGATCATCTGGAGTTTTGAGGTGCGTTGTCATCAGTATGCTGATGACATGCAACTCTACTTCTCCTTTTCATCTTAGGCAACTGAGGCAGTGGACATGCTGAATCGGTGTCTGGTCTTGGTAATAGACTGGATGGGAGCCAATAAACTGAGTCTCAATCCAAACAAGACTGGTACTCTGCTCGTGGGTAGCTCCTCTGTCTGAATGGAAGAAGTGAAACTGGCTCTGGATGGAGTTGCACTTCTCCTGAAGGAGCAGTTGTGCAGCTTGGGGACCCTTGGATCCATGATTGTCATTGGAGGCTTAGGTGGCCACCATGGCACAGAGTGCCTCCCACCAGCTTTGGTTGTTGGCCCAGTTGCGTGCGACCCTATCAGGATAGGGACAGTCTAGCTTCAGTGGTCTATGCTCCGGTAACCTCTAGGTTAGATTACTGCAATGCATTGTACGTTGGGCTGGCTTTGAAGACAGTTCAGAAACTGCAGCTAGTGTAGAATTCGATGGCCAGGTTGTTGACTGGGACTAGGCAATGTGAACACATAAGCCCAGTCCTGGTTAACCTGCACAGGTTTCCAATTTATTTCCAGGCCAACTCCAAAGGGCTGGTTTTAACCTATAAAGCCCTACATTGGGTCCGGGTTAGCTGCAGGATCGCCTTCTCCCGTACAATCTGCCCCGCACACTTAGGTCCTCTGGGAGGAATTTACTCCAGTCGGCCGAGACTAGGCTGGCGAGTACTACCCAGAGGACCTTCTCTTCTGCTGCTCCCAGACTGTGGAATGGCCTGTCGGAGGAGACTCGTCAACTAGACAGTCTTTTGGCCTTTAAAAAGGCCATAAAGACTGACCTCTTCCAACAGGCCTACCCAGTGGAATTTTAAGAGTTTTTAAGAGTTTTTAGGATGCTTTTAGAGGTTTTTAAGAATATTTTAATAATATTTACTATGTTTTTAATTACTTATGTATTTTGTGTTGTGGTTGTTCCCCGCCTCGATCTGAGTGGAGAGGTGGGTAAGAAATAAATTATTATTATTATTATTATTATTATTGACTCAGGATGCCAATACCTCAAGGACTGCCTCTCTTCATATGAACCTACCCTGTCCCTGAGGTCAGCTTCAGAGACTCTTCTCTGTGTGCCCCCTCTGAGAGAAGCTCAGGGGGTGTGTCAGTACGAGAACTGGTTCCAACCCCCAACTTCCATGTCTTCAAAACAAAAGAATGGGCTCTATGATCTGTATAGGGCCTGCACATGCTATCAGGAACCCATTCTTACATCCTGGTTTTTGCATGGGAGGTGGGGCCAATGGCCATATGGCTATCAGGGGATAGGGTCAGCCAAGGTGATCCTACTCTCTTCCATGCATAGACTGAATGCATGGAGATGGGGAGTAAGAAGCAGACTTATAATTAGGGATGTGTGTGGAGCTCGAATGGGGGATAGAAGCTCGGCGAACTCACCGGGCTCGACCCCCCTGAGATCCGCTCGACTTACCTTCCCCCGGCTCGACTCGCGATCTCGTGAGCCAGGCTGAGGAAACGTGACTTCTGGGTTCCCTGGCTCTACGTCATTTACGTAGAAAGCAGCATAAGATACGCTGTTTACGTAAAGTATAGCGTAGTATATAGCAAAAATGGCATTTACGCAAATTGCGGCCATTTTTAGCTATACTCCGCTATACTTTACATAAACAGCCTAGAGCCAGGGAACCCGGAAGTCTGGCGAGCGCTTCACTGAGTGCCTCAGCCGGTGCTTGCCAGAGGTTCGGCTCACATGGCGTGCGCACTCGCCAAGCGTCCCATGAGTCGGGTGCTGGGCAGGGCGCCCATCCCGACTTATGGTGCCGCTTGACTTGACTGTTTTTTAGGAACATAAGAAGCTGCCTTCCTTCTCATGAGTTTCTACTGAAAAATTCAGCTGATGGTCAGTCTTATGAGTTTGGCCTACTACTATGAATTGGCAATGGATGACTCACCAGGGACTTTAGCTAAAGGAAATTAATGTTCTTTAATGACAATAGGGACTGGTGAATCTGTCAAGCTCAATCTTGTCGAGGTGCTTGTTTTTCCATCCCCAAGCTCATTCTGACTTGGGTCTATATCGCGTTCAAAATTCACAAAGTTCTTCATATTCAGAAGAGAAAAAAACTTGAGATTAATTTAAAAAAAAACTGAGTGTGGAAGAAAGAGAAACTGGCCAATTTGCCCATCCCTGCTTCTACTAAGTACTGCTTGTTTATCTGTAAATAAAACAGATATGGCAAGGATGCCATGAAGCTCCAGGGCTCTCTTATCTGACCGAACGAAATCCTTCAGCTCTCCTCCTGGACTTCACACTGCTTGTGGAAGAGGGAGAGTAACTATCACTGCCGTTTATTCCAGACCTTAGCACTACCCAGGTCAATCCCAGCATCACTAATTGACCATTAATATTTCAGTCCCCAAGCCTCTCATTAGAGAACAGTTTGATTTCATACAAAAAGTGGTACTTGTCCAGTTCAGTAGGTTTCTTTTGTTCCTGCTGCTGCTGCTGTTGTTATTATTATTATTATCATCATCATTTTAATATTATCATTACCTCATCTACCACCACAATATTATTATTATTATTATTATTATTATTATTATTATTATTATTATTATTAGGCTTTCATTACAGAACAGTTTGATTTCTTGTGAAAAGCAGTACTTGTCCAGTATATGCAGATTTCTTTTATTGTTGTTGTTGTTATTGTTGTTGTTATTATTATTATTATTATTATTATTACTATTATTTTAAAATTATTATTGCCCCATCTACCACCACATTATACATTGTTGTTGTTGTTGTTGTTGTTGTTGTTATTACATCATCTACCACCACATCATCATCATTATTTTGATGATGATGATGATGATGATGATGATGATGATGATGATGATGATTGCATCATCTACCACCACATTTTTTTCATTTGCCACATGAGAATCAATCTATCATGTTTTTGTGTGCTATAACACCAGAAAAAAAGAGTTTATGAATAAATGAAATCTACATCATAAGAAAATTCTTGGGTGTGTGTGTGTGTGTTTAGTGAATAGAAAATAAAGCATTTAAGAGACACTGAAAGCAGAATGAGAGAGCCACATGTAATTAGCATATTTTAATTACTTATAATTGATTTGGCCACCAACATATTGTACTTGTTCTGCCATGCTCCCTGTTCCCTAAAAGTGGCTTCATAACAGAGCTACCCATGTGTGAAATGCAAAAGAGATTTCTCAGGGACTATTCTTTAGCCAGGTCAGCCTTCTGATTTGTGGGGTCATATGCACTGTGAGGAAAACGTCCAACTAGGACAGGTCAGGCTATCCATTGCTTGATGCCCCTGCATGTTTAAGGATGGCGATGGAGGCCCTTCTCACTTATCCATCTCAGAGAACGGTCAGGTTGATGGGTACCAGGGAGAGGGCCTTTTCTGCAGTGGCCCCACATCTCTGGAATGCATTGCCGACTGAGTAATGCATTACTGCCAAGCCATCATTACAAGCCCTCAGAAAAGCCCTGAGGACACATTTATTTCCCATGGCCTTTTCTTGAGTTGTATTTTTATTTTATTTTTATTTGTTACATTTTCCCGCCTTTCCTCCGAGGAGCCCAAGGCTGCATACAGGATTATCCTCCTGTCCATTATATCTTCACAACAACCCTGTGAGGAAGGTTGGGCTGAGAGTCAGTGACTGGCCCAAAGTCACCCAGTGAGCTTCACTGGCCAAGTGGACACTAGAAACCGGGTCTCCTGAGTCCCAGTCCAACACTCTAACCACTAGGCCCCACTGGCTGCTGCTGGCATGGTGGGATGAGCAACACAGGCTATTTTTGCCTCTCCATCCCCCTTCGCAGCAATCTTTGCTATATGGGCCACTGAGCCCATCACACTTGCTTTCCCTGCCACTGATGGGCAACTTCAAGGCACCTGCCTGCTCTCCCCTCTTTATTTTATTTTATTTTATTTATTATATTTATATCTCACCTTTTTTCCTGCATGGAATCCAAGGCGACTTACATAATCCTCCTCCTCCTTCTCTCCATTTTATCCTCACAATAACCCTGTGACTGGCTGAGAGTCGGTGACTGGCACAAAGTCACCCAGTGAGCTTCATGGCTGAGTGGGGAATAGAACCCAGATCTCCCGAGTCCCAGTCCAATGCTATAACCACTACGCCACCCTGGTTCTCAGGACTGCTGATATTTTGAGTGCAATGTGTGCTATTTGGTTTCATTACTTTTGGGGTGGAATGTCTGTTTTATTATTGTCACTGGCTTTTATTTATTCTGAAGTTTATTGCTATATTGTTTTTATCTTGTGAGTCACCTAGAGAAGGTTGTAGCCTAAAAGGTGACCTAAAAATATTTTAAATAAAAATAAAAATGCATGTATCAGCTGATTGTGGGAAAACATAGGGAAGGACCATAATTCAGTGAAAGGGATGGATGGATCATCTATTTTGGGCCCATATCAGTGTGACATGTTTTCATTTATAAGCCCATTCCATCCTGTTTCTGCACCAATCTGCAATTTACCAATTTTTAAGAACTTATGAAAATCCACATTATTTTTGAAAGTATTTCTTCACAAAATACACTTTTTTTGTTCACATTTTACCATAAAATACACATTTCTATATGCATTTTATCCTGAATTATGCATTTTTGTACACAATTTATTCTAAAAGACACATTTTTGTATGTATTTTGGTACTTTTTTTGAGCCAAGAACTGCAATGTGCAATTCGGTTCGGTGTGGAATCGGAAGGATAACTGTGCTCCGATCTGCATCTCAGTGAAGGCAGTGTGCATCAGGTCAGGTCAGTTCTCTTAAAAATGCGGGCCAAACAAAATCCTTCGGCATCCCTACTTAGTGTGTGAGCTCATCCTTGCGGAAGGTCACAGATTCCATCCCTGGTGTCTTCAGTTAATATAGGTGGTAGAGAGCTGGGAAACAGACATTTCCCCCAGAGACTTTGGAGAGCCTCTGCTAGCCAGAACTGACAATGCTAAGGTGAGGCAGGTGATGAGCAGAGATAATGTCCTGTCCCCACCAGCAGCACCCAAGTCTATGAAATTAAAATCTGGCTCCAACCCAACAACCCAAACACTGGATCAGGATGTACACCTATAGATATATAGATATAGATTTCTGCACACACATAAAAAAGAAGATACTTTTAACTGCCTCAAGCCTGTCCACGCGGCTGGCCATTATATGCCACAATCAACATCAAAGTAGATTTTATATCTATATAGATATAGATATATTCTAAAAAGCAGGGAGGACTTGGATTGGGACAAGTGCTGGGTGACCTTTCTTCCCACGGCACTGTTTCCCAAATGCAAGTCACCCCCCCCCCCAAGTGCTGTTTGCCCTGTTAGGGAAAATACGGTGAGAGCTCAGCCTAATTGTGGGTGATTTTATTTATTTATTTATTTATTTATTTATTTCTTATATTTATTAATCGCCCATCTGGCTGGTCACCTGGCCACCTGATTGACCAGTACTTAAACGTCAGAGTAAAGAATACAAAAAAAGAAGCAAAAGAAAGTGAAAGAAGGAAAGATATTCTTCTTGTCTCTTCTTTTTGAATACACAGGGCACATCATCTCCATAAACATCGACCAAACAAAAGCTTAATATCCTGCCCCAGCACACTTATTAATTAAACAAAGGTCCAATTAGCACCTAGCTCTTTTCACCACAGTGTTAAAAGCATCCTCTTCCACCTCTCTTCTTTATTTGCCTCCCCTTTCTCCCCTGGAATGCTACAACAACCCTACCCCAAAAACACTCGGGAACCCTGAAGAGGAAGGGGGAAGGAGAAGAGAGAAGCCGAGAGAGAGAGAGAGAGAGAGAGAGAGAGAGAGTCTTAAATACTATCTTTCCTCTAGGCGGCAATTTCCACAGATGAAGAGGTCACCACTGTTTAACAGTGTGCTGCCACGTTAATTTAGTATGACAAGATAAAGCAGTAATCTCTGCTCGAAGAGGCTGTAAACCGCCTGCTATCCAGGGACATGCTCGAGTCGATTTGTACTGTATATCACTTTATACAATTGCCGTGACAAAGCCCCCTGAGTTCTCTCATGTAAATCTCTCCTGCTCTCTCCTTCTCAACTTCCCTGCCAGTCAGACAGCAGCGGATTGGCGTTATTATAAGCTATGCAAACTTAGTGTCTTACGCATGCCAGTGGGCCCCCAAATGCTACCCCCACCTCGCCAGAGAAGATGTTTTAGGACTTTGATAATCCATTGATCCTACTTCCATATCGGCTTGTATTTTTCAATCTGTCATGTTAAGTTGTCAGAAGGGGCGATTATACCGATGTTTCATGTTTCGAGATTTGCGTTCCCGGCAACGATAGTTTTCAAAAGCCTTTCTTGCGAGGGTTCTGCCGAAAGATTATCCCTAAGAAAGCTGATGCGAATATTATTACTGGCATAAACCTGGTAATAAAAACCGTAAAGTGTTTTAGGTAAAGACATTTTAGAGATATTCAGGGTTATAAACATAAGAGTTTAAAGCTGGATAGAATTCTGAGTGTTGTGGGGTTTTTGTTTTTTTTAAAAACTGTCAGCTGTGTAGTCTTTTCAGCGTAAAGAAAAAAAAATGTAAAGGGTGGAAATATTTCTGCCTTTATAAAATAAGAAAAATAATTATAGAATCACAGAATAAGACATGAAAGATCATGGAAAATGGAAGAATATGCATCAAGCAAGCACCAATACAAAATTATTACATTTTCAGCATGATAGAAAAAGATCATTATATATACTAAATATGTTTATTCAAGTAAGTCCCACTGAGTTGAATAAGACCCCTAAGTATTCATCCATAGGATTGCAACCATCACATTTACATTGTGTTCAAGCACTTCATACATGTCATTTAAGGTAGAACTGCTATTATAAGAAGTACAGGGCTGCCACAGGAAATGGCAGCCCCATGTCAAGGGCTTCCCCTCCGTAATGTGTAGTAAAACTGGCCACATATGATTACATTGTGTGTATTTCCCACTTTTGCTCTATATCTTTGGCAGCTGCAGGCATGGACACTCAGCACTGCAACATAAGACCATGGGATAACCCGTTATAGAAAAGAAGGGGGCTCTTGACGCTGGGCTTCCATTTTCAGTGGCAGTCCTGAAACTTTCTCAAACATATATTGATTTAGATTCCTGGTCCATCCAGCCCAGCATTCTCTACTCTGACTGGCAGCATCTTTCCAGGGTCCCTGGCAGAGAAAGGTCTTCTGCAGCACCAGCTCTCAGAGGGCGTGTTCGCACAACACTGGTGGAACCGCGAGGGCAGCAGAGGTCCCCCATGGTTCCCGTGCCATGCGAACACCGACCGGGGGCGCCCTCGCAGGTCGGCCATGCACGGGACGCACGCAAAGTGACCATAGGCAGTAGAGGGGTAAGCCCCTACTGTGTGTGGCTACCCTGCCAGTGCAAACAGCGGCCGGCCTGGCCTGCAGGGGCCACACGGAGGCAGCAGCCCAGAGCAGCCGGAGCTGTGGCCGCTCCAGCCTGTAGGGGCAAACAGCCCCTCTGGGCATCCTGAGCCACCCCCTAGCCCCGGGAGACCCACACTCTGGTGCAGGGACTGTGGGGTCCGCCCACGTGCGCGGGGCGCAGGTCATCTGCGGCACCCCACCGGGGGAGGCACCCCCTGGTGCCTCCCCCGCTTGCAGCCTGGGTCGTGTGAACTGGCCCTGTTCCTTTCTTGTTGAAACTGAAGACAGCAAGGACTGAACCTGGGACCTTTTGCTTGCAAAGCATGTGCTCTTTCACTGAGCTGAGGCCCCATCCTTGCCCTTAAAATGTGTAATTCCAACTTCAGTACACCTTGTAAAAACACTGTAAGGCAGGTCAGTATTATTATCCCCAGATAGCAAGTGAGGGCTGTTAGTAGACAGATAGTAGGTAGAGATTACTACTATCACTCTCACAGCTTCATTCTCCAGTTAGAAAGGCTACATGAAAAGTTTAGCCATTATAGACAAGTCTGCTCTCAACACAATAGTGTTGAGAGCAGGTAAGATATGCGGCAGTGCATTTATTCCAGCTTTTTAAAGTCTAGGGGTGTATGAGAAATTTGTTCCAGCTTGCTTTTGACCAGGGTTTAGCCAATTCACACCTCTCAGAACCAAATGCAGACCCAAACACAATCTGTGAATACAGCTGGTACATTCCCAAGCTTACGTTGCAATTCACAAGACAAAAATGCATTCAAAAAATGCACACATTTTAAAAAGGTGCATGCAAAAGGTGCACAATAGTTGCACACGTTTGGAAAAAATGCACATGAAAATAGACACAATTTTATTGTGTGAAAAGGAAAACCCAAAGCTCACAATTTCATACAGACACGAGCTTCAAGGTGGAAATCGGAAAACCCCCAGTGAGCTCAGGTTTTGCGGATTTGCACAAGCCTAGTAAACTATACTTGCTCTCCATGTCCTCTCTTATTTGCATCTTTTCCCTACAGCCCATGGATGATGATAAAACACACAGAGCAACACGCCAAAAGGTAAACCACTGAAACGACACGCTGGGCCAAGACGTGAAGCTAGATATGCACGCAGACAGCCTGCATGTTTGGATTAAACACAGATGAGGGAGTAAGCTGGAATTAAAGCAAGAGTACCGACTGTGTGACTTAAGTATGACAGCTTCATTTAGAGTCCAGCCTTTGTACATATATATATATATATATATATCGGTATATGATGCACAGACATACATATATAGACCAAGACATATCTGATGCAGCTTTCAGAGTCACATGCTACAAAACCTGCAGTTTCCTTCCAAGTAAACGTTTCTAGCAGTGGTATTGAAATGAAATAGAGTTGGAGAGGAAAGGTAAGAAGAGATCGGTTTGTGAACTTGTGTATGAGGCACAGAGAGCGTTTTGCTGGTATTGGGTCCTGGAAGAAGCGGTGACATTCCTGTACCCAGCAATGGGGTACTAACGCCATACACTGTACTCAGAATTAGGACACAAAAACTTGCAAAATGAGTTCATTCAATATCACAACACACATACACACACATCCCAAGCTGAGGGAGGGGGAGGGGGAGAAAAGGGGGCTTCAGTTACTCTTTTCTGTTCTTTTCATGTTGCTATTTCATCATTTTGAAAAAGGAAGGGGGAAATGCAAGTAAATAAGTCATTGAAACTTCCCATTTCCTATGGGAAGAGAAACTGACATTGGGGCTCTTCAAGGAGCAATTCGGAGTGGCTATTCATCACTACCCGCTCCCTGACCCCAGCCTGGATCAACAGGAAGCAATAAACTGGGCTGAAACTGCAAACAGGAAGTGTTTGATTTAAAGGCACAGGAGCCCTGAAAAGCTTTGTTTGATCACACTGGAAAGGTTGGTGCTACAATTGAATTTTATCTCCACCCCCCAAAAATTAATAATACCAACAATCAGCTCGGGGGGGGGAGCATTGGAGGATTATTCAGGAAACAGTGGAACTGGCTAGAAAAATGCCATGAAAATGCTCCCCAAAAAAGTGAGTCAACAAAGGACAGCAATTCCAGAGAAAAAGGTTCATGTGGAGGCAACCCTGAGCATTGGCTTCAGTCCAATCCCTTCCATCTACCTGGGTTGTAGATCAGGCTGTTGGGGGGGGGGGAGTCTTTTTCATCCTTGTTGTGCATAATGCACCTCCATTATATTTCAAAAGATACAATTAATTATTAACAGGATGATGATGTTGAATAATCAAAAGGATATCATGTCACCAGAGTAATAGAAACAATTATTGGATGCAAAGCTTTTTAATTGGCCCTTGTTCCAAATTATCAGCAAGCATTTTCGCGGCGACTTTCGCCTACATCCTATCTGCAGCTTGCAAACAGATAATCCTGTTTCCAGAGCTCTTTCCCCCCCTTAGGGCTGGCTTGAGTTTTTCAAAGCACAGGGAAGGGATGCTGAAGCAAAGCCCTCCTCCCACAGATAATGACAGCATTGTTTGGGGATGTGTGACAAAGTCATCCCCAGTTAATTTAGACACAAACTATCGTCAATTGCTTTATCTTGTGATGTTAGCTTCAGAGGGTTCATGGAGGTTGTTGGCCTTACTTAACATGAGGGGATGCCTCATCTGCTCACATGTATGCAGCACTTTGTTGGCAACTGGAAAGACGGCACTGAACTTCGCGGCTATGTTGATGCATGAGGGAGAAAAGAGAAAGGGAACAATTTCTGAAAACTCTTAATTGACCGCATGAAGCTGCCCTGTTGTTGCTTTCTCCTTCTCTCCCAAAGATCTTGTTGCTAGCATAGGGAAAGGGGCAGTCAGTGAAATGTTCAAATTGGCCCAAAATGTGATCATGGCAGTGTGTTTTTGGGGCGTCTGGATGCAGGATCCGCGCACAGCCAATGTGTCAGGATTTTGAGATCTAACCCTTTTACTCCAGATGGGAAATAACACTCGCTATGTGACCCACCATTGCAAATACTAGTTAAAAAGCCCATTCTGGAAGCAGATAAGCCCATCGGGAAATTCTCAGTGGAAAGTTCCCCCTGGTCAAGGTCACGTAGTTTGCTGAAGAAGGCCACGACTGCTCTGCTTCGACGAAGAATGACTACAAGTTAAGGGTTTGCCCATCCCAGCCCCGCTCAGCATACAATATGCACTGATTCAAAACATGGATTAGAGATCCTCATCTGGACCTCAGACCATTTTTTACCAGATGTTAACTTATCATGGTGCACATGTAATCCATTTATTTAGGATTAGCTGTTCCGAAGACATTCACCAGGTAATAGAAGGAACTTGCCACAAGAGATGTCATCTCGGCTGGGTTATAGCCATGGGGGAAGGCTGTGGGTAGAGTAGCCATGCATGAATTGCCAAAACAGAGGAAATGTACCACCCAAAAGGAGGGCAAAAGAGGACTGATGTGCATACGATTTGCCTCTGTGTGTGTGTGTGCGTGTGTAAATTTAGAAATCATTATTATAATCTAAATAAAAATATATAATACATTTTACCCTAGTGTGGAAGGCTGTGACCAGGTACCTGTGTGCCTGCTCACTCTGCTCTCCAGGTGCTCACTGCAGATGGGCCGCTTTTGATGTGTGTGTGTGTTTTAATTTTAAGCCTGACTTGGACAGGGCAGTCCTTCAGATAGAGGATTTCTTCAAATCAAAACAGTCCTCTGCCAGCCCTTCAAATAGATGATAGTCCTCAGAGGACATGCCACCATAGCTGTGGGGGTCTGAGCCCCCTGAATGTCAGCTTTCTTTTCTTTTCTTTTTATTTTTTAATCTAAGCCTCTACAATGTTGACTTGTGAAGATGTAAGAAAATATCTATATGCAGTATTCTACGCATTTTTTCCACGAAGAATTAATACAATTAAGGGCACAATCCTATGGCCGCTAGACAGAGTCTAGACCAGGGCTCTCCAACCTTGGGTCCCCAGATGTTTACAAATGATTACATGCATTTGTAAACTGTTACGGGCTCATCCCACTCCCCACTCCTCCCCACTTCTTCTTTTCCAGCTGACGCATCCCTACACTACACAGCCATCCGTTGTGGAATGACATTGCTTATCAGTGAAGACTTATAGTCCAGAATACAAGGAATAAAGACCAAGAGGTACTTCTGGTGGGAGACAAGGGAAGGTTAGGGGATGTTGACCTGGTGGTGAATGGGGTACATCTGCCTCTGAAGGACCAGGTCCACAGCTTGGGAGTCATTCTAGACTCCCAGCTGTCCATGGAGGCTCAAGTGTCAGCTGTGAGCCGGGCGGCACTGTATCAGCTCCATCTGATACGGCAGTTGCGCCCCTACCTTCCTAATCATCTGCTCCCATCAGTGGTTCATGCCTTGGTCTCCTCTCGCCTAGATTACTGTAATGCACTCTATGTGGTGTTACCCTGGAAGATGGTTCGGAAGTTACAGCTGGTACAGAATGCAGCAGCTTGCCTGGTTAAAGGCTGCCACCGCCGAGATCACATCACTCCAGTGCTTAAAGAGTTGCACTGGCTACCAGTTGTTTGCCGAGACGAATTCAAGGTGTTGGCATTGACCTTTAAAACCCTGTACGGCTCCGGTCCAGTTTATCTCAAAGAGTGCCTCCAGCAACATCAAGTAGGCCGCTCAACAAGATCTGCCACGGACGGCCTTCTCCCTGTCCCATCAGCCAGAGAAACCAGGCTGGTGGGGACTAGGAGGAGGGCCTTTTCTGTGGCAGCCCCCAATTTATGGAACTCTCTCCCCAGTGACCTCCGCCATGTCCCTTCCTTGATTAGCTTCCGCCGTGCATTAAAAACGTGGCTTTTCAGGTGGGAATATGGGATGGGTTAGGATTTTTAAGTTTTGTACTGTTTTTAATTGTGTTTTACACTCTGTTTTTTTCTCTTGTATTTTATTGGACTGTACATCGCTCAGAGTGGCTGGATGACTGGCCAGATGGGCGATTCAAAAATATAATAAATAAATAAATAAATGTGCCTGAAGGTTACACGGAGAAGGGGAGAGAGCTTGGCGCAGGACTGCCATTTTCAGTGGCAACCTCTGATCGAGCACAATATATCAAATTCAATTTCAGAGAAGCTCTATCATTCCAGTGGTAGGTAGGGTCAAAGGGCAATGGGAGTGTCACCAAAGGCAAAAGGGGTGGGGAAAAATACCCTGAATACCAACATATTTTAGTTGACAGCTCTTACAGCTGGTAACTCCGGGCTGGACTACATGTTACACTAATCACACAGTATATAGCTGAGCCTGGTAGTTTTATTTACTCTTGTGTAGGTGTGTGTGGCCCTGATTCAGATCGGGGCCACCACACTCTGTGAAGGGAGGAGTAAACCTTCCCCCCACCAGTTCCCCCCCCCAAAGTTTCACCCGAGGGGGCAGGGAAAAAAGGACTCCATTTCCTTTTTTGTTTCTTTTTTCACACCCTCCCCCCCCCAACTCTGCCAAGGGTTTACATTTTGGGGGTGGGGAAAGGTTAGAGGGAAGGTTTAGTCCTCCCCTCCCAGTGTGTGGCAGTCCCGATCTGAACTGGGGCTGCACACACTTACACAGGAGTAAAAAGAAAATAAAAAGATAAGCCTCAGCAACTTGCTACATGATTAGTGTACCATATAGTTTGTTTCTAAGCCTTCGGAGAGGTATTTTGACCTTTTACAATGGGGAGGGGAACTGAACACAAGCGGAGAAAGCACCAAACAGTTGGCGGTCAGGGGAAAGGGGGTGGGGCAATGGAAAGAAGATGTGGCCATCAGGGGAAGTCCAGAGGGCTAGATTAGAACCCCAGGTGGGCTGGATTTGGCTATGAGCCTGAGGTTCTGCACCCCAAGTTGGACTAATAATATACCCATTTGTCTCAAAGACCTGTGGTCACATCCACAAAGTGGGCAAGAACACACTCTCTGTTCAACAGCCCATTCCACATCTTCTCATTGACTTCCATGGGTCAGGAAAAAAAAGAAAGACCAACCACAAATTAAGTGATTAAGATACTCAAACGGACTTCAAGGTGCACGTTTCCACCTCGTTGGTTTGTACACAGTTTTTCAACTGCCCCAAGTGAACCAGGCGTTTGCTCTTGTTGACACGAGAGGCTCAAACGCAAATATTTTTTCTGGTATGAAGTCATTCAATTGTCCCACCCCTCCCCCCAGGAGTGCGCCTGTATGGCTGAAAACAATGGGAAAGATATGGTTCCCAGCACATTTATAAAACAAGGCGTTTGCTTTGCAGGTGATTATTTTCTGCTTAACTGATTCCAAATGGCTCTCTTAAAAAACACCAGAGCTGCACACAGAGTTGCTCCTCAACAACAAGTTGCCAACCAACTCCACCCTCGCTCACCAATGCATTTGCCCTTGTGGGATCTGAACATTTCAGTCACCCATAACATGGCATTGCAGGAGCCTGTTGTGGCTAGCCTAAGGCATCACATGGTAGTATTTTAAGTCCGTCATTATATTCCCCCCCCCGCACCCGTCTTTGTAATGCAGACAGCTTCAAAGACCAGTGTCAAATATCTTCTCTGGTCATACACACCCACACCCACACACATTTGCAAGAGGTTGGTGATTTGGAGACACATTTCCAGGGCCAGGCCAAGATGGTGGACATCTTTACCCAACTCTAGACCTGGAAGGTGCATTCTCCACTTCGACGGCCTGGAGGTCAATGGCTTGAACTGGATGTGGGAACCTGAAATGTAGCAATCAAAAAGTAAAAGTCTGGTACCAGGGCCAGCATCGCAGGCAGGCATTGCTGGGCACCTGCCAAGGCCCACATCCCTTAAGAGGGCCCACCCACTGTCAACCCTCGGATCCTTCTGGCCCTGCTGCGCCACCTCCTTCCTGTCAATGCTTGCTCACGTGCCCTCTCCAGGCATGCAGGGACCAGAGTGAGTAGACAGAGCAGCATCCTTCACAGGTTTTGTGCTTTCCCTCTGGGCAGGTGTACAGATTAGGTCCAGCGGGAATGCACAAATGAATGGGCAGCAGGGAACAAACGTGGGGAGGATCAGGCACAGACTCACTGAGGCCATCTTGCCCAAGGGCTTCCCCAAAACCTGAAGCCAGCACTGTCCGCTATTGACCAGGCCGGGTTCTAGTATATTATCCCAGACTTAGCTAATCCATACAGGCTGCCCATGGGTAGGGATGCTTGAGGGATTCGATCTTTGCAAATTGTGATCTGAACTGCCTAATCTTCCAGACTAACGTGCAGGTCAGAACTTGGGACAAATAACACATGGCATTTAATACGTAAACTGCAACTAAATCTCTGCTTTTGGAGATGTTCCTAGCCACATGGGGAGGGGGAGGTGATATCCATGGGAGTCCATAGTTAGGGAGAGGAGGGATAAATCTCCCCTCCTCATATGCTGTGATCTTGATCAGAGCTGTCCCCACCCCGTGCTTGTAGTTTGTTAAAGATTGTTAAAGGTGGAGATGTAGCTGCAGGCTATGCACTGGCTTTCACCTTTCCCACCTTTCACCTTCACCTTTAGGCTAAGTATCAGTAAAAGAAAGTATCAGAATGCTTTTAAGATACATGTTTTGAAAGAAAATACATTTAGGGTTCAATCCAATGGGGCTGCCTGTAACCCACCAAACTTGGAGGCATCCTATGCAGAGCAGGAAGAGCGCGGAGGTGAAGGTCGCCTCCACGCTCCTCCTGCTCTGCAAAGCAGCTAGACAGCCAATTTCAGCAATCCAATTTTGGTTGGAAATGTGTCCAAAGTCCACTGAGCTCAAACGGAATGAGTTTTCCAGTGTCACACGTCCCTACTGGGGAGATCCAGGTTGAAATCTGCACTTAGCCATGAAGTCACTGTGTGACCCTGTGCCAGTCATTCTCTCTTAACCTAACCTACCTGACAGGGTTGTTGCGAGGATTCCCGCTCCTCCTTGGCAGAAAGGCAGGATATGCATGCAACAAATTGGTGTGAGGCAGCCTCTTGCCAAAATGAAATTACAGCACCAAGATCTGAGGGTGTGCTGCGTCATTTCTGCTCTTGCTCAATGCCTTGTTTATTCAGGCAGCCCCGGGGGTAATTTTGTAAGACAATGTAAGTGCATATACTGAAAGGTAGAACTATCAAACTCCCGTTTGCAAGCCTGAAATTATATGTATAGAAACAGCTTTCAAGTGCTACTTTAGTGATGACATTTAGTGCAACAATGTTTGCAACAATGTAATTCCATCATAAGATAAATATCAATTTCACTTGTGGGGGGAAACAGACATTGAAACAAGACAATTGCAAACTTCTTATCGGCATTATTTGCTTCATTTTGATGGAACTGGCCTTGCTCAGGAACCTGGTCCGCCTCTCATAGAAACAACAGCGTACAGCTTAAACTGTGAAATTGTATGTGCGCGCTGAGTGTACGCAGAAGTGCATAATTATGCTGCGTCCTAACTATGCCTTATTGCCATGCTGCACATATGGCATCTAAGCAAGCTATATCTGAATCTTTGCAAATCTATTCACCGTGCTATTTAAGCAAAGCACATTCCACATCGTTCAAACGTAATTACACTTTTGTCTAGAGTGTAGGAGACGGCTTTCCCCAAACAATGAAAAAAATTCTCATTATTAGAGCTGGCACAATAACTACACTGGTGTTCACAACACTCTGCATTGTCCCATCACAATTAGAGAAGAAAGGGGGGGGGGGAGAAAACTATCCTAAGCTAGATGCACAAAAGGTACACTGGAAATTTGCATTCCTCCCCCACAACTGCTCTGTATTAAAAAAAAAAAAAAAAAACCATGCTCTATTATAAATGCACAGAGCCAATGTAGCACAGTGACTGCCACACAGCAGGGTAACAAGAACTGCCCCCTCCCAATTTCAACCTTGCTCCTGCTATGAACTAGCAATGTGGATTTTGATAAGCCTCCCCCCACTCCTTTTCTCTCAGCCTCAGGCTCCATCTGCAGTATGGGGGATAAGAATTCTGGTCTACCTTACAGGGTTGTGGTTACAGATGGACAAATGTGTCAATTTCAGTTTCTCTCAGTTCTCTCAGTTTTCCAGTCTTATTTATTTGTTAGATTTGTATACTGTCCAATTGGCAAATGCCCCCTGTGGCAGTTTAAAATCATCAAACCAAACCAAATATGCAACAGCAAAAGTATCAAAATAATACAATATTAAACATTTTTTTAAAAAACACACACACATTAAAATATATTTTTTAAAAAACTATTAAGGGGCCAGCAGTAAACTTAATAATCAGAACAACAGATTAAAGATTAAATGCCTGCTTAAAGAGGAAGGTCTTAACCTGACGTCTAAATGTATACAGTGAAAACGGCAGGCAGACCTCCCTAGGAAGGGTATTCCACAGTCAGGGGGCCACTATAGAGAAGGCTCTTTCCCTGTAACCACCCATAGCACCGTTGTCAGTGGCGGCACCCAGAGAAGCGCCTCTGAAGATGATCTTAGCAATTGGATAAGAACTTATTGGAGAAGGCGCTCCTTCAGGTAGATTGGTTCTAAGTCATAGGCTGGTCCAAATTTTCAGTTTGTTCCATCCTGGTTCTGCACCAGTTTGGAACCATTTTTAAAAAGTCTGCCATGAACATTCATATGCAATTCTATGTGCATTTCTCCCAATATAAGCATTTCTGTTTGCAATCTTGCCCATGTTTTTTTTGCAAGCAGCTTTCCTTTTCTACATTTTTCTCCAATAATATATGCATTTAATAATAAATGCAATAATATATGCATTTTTGTGTGCACTGTCCATATACATACATATATATATATATATATATATGCAGTTGTGTATGCAGTTTTGTGTTCCAGTTTACATGTTGATTCAGGAAGTGGAAATTTGGTAAGCTTTTACCAAAAGGCAAATTAAACCAAATTCTCCCTCATCCCTACGTAGTACTTCTTTTTTTTTTTTTTATCCTGCTCATATTTCAAGAAGATCAGGGTGTCTTACATGGCTCTTGTTTTGCCCATTTGATCTTCACAACAATCTTGTAAGGTAGGTTTAGGACTGGGATCCCTTTAGGACTACCTTCTTCCATATATTTTTCCCCGTAAGTTCCATTCATCATCTGAGGCCCTGCTTCAGATTCCTTGGCTGTCTGAGGCCTGGCAGGAGGCAACAAAGAGTAGGGCCTTTTCGGTGGTGGCACCCACCCTGTGGAAAGTCTTTCCAGTTGAGATTTGTCAAGCCCCAACACTTTTTGGTTTTATATATGTCTACTCAGATGTTAAGCCTCATTGAGATCAATGGGACTCACTCTCCAGTAAGTGTGTCCTAGGACTGGGCCTAACATACAGGGAAAGGTATATAGTTAAATAAGACAAAACTAAGGGGGGGGGGGAGTTAAACAAAAATATACACTTGGGTTACTTTAAAAACAAAAACAAAAGCTTACCCCACTCATTTATTCACAGGATTATCAACACAGTTTGGATCTTTGGCACGAGCAACAAAATGGGGTACACACATAGTCAAAGACACCCTGATTACTACAGAAGCCTGAAAAGGAGATATAGTAATACCTTGGATTGAGAGCATAATTCGTTCCGGAAACATGCTTGTAATCCAAAACACTCTTATATCAAAGCGAGTCTCTGGTGGGCGTGAGCGGTGCCGATTTCGGCCCGCTACGCCCGCTCGAGGCGAGGTCTTGCAAGACCTTGCTCGTTTATCAAGTAAAAAAAAAATTAAAAAATTTGCTTGTCTTGCAAAACGCTCTCAGACCAAGTTACTTGCAATCCAAGGTATTACTGTATATATGTCTCCCTGGAAAGGGATGGCATGCAATGTGCTCCAAAATATTTTAAGGTAAATTTGCCCATTAGCCGGATACTTCAGCAGCTGTTGAGCTAGTAAATCTACACCACATAAATGCGTAAACTGAGGCTTCGATTAGAAAGAGTATAGGAGACAACGGGGGAGGCAGTGGGGGCATGCACCCCCACCAAAGAAGTAACTTGCTCCCACACCCACAAACACCCACCTACATTCCTTCCTTCCTCTCTCTTCGTTTCAGAAATCTTAACATTGGGAAGAAACCTTGCCCCCACTCAGAGATACACTTCCACCCCTCTCTGCTCCACCCATTATATTTTGGTGGTGCCACAATTTGTGGGGTAGGGTTTCCGATAGGAGCTGACCATAGTTGCTCACAGAACATAAGCTAATAAAGTAGATATTAGGATACGATGTTCTCTTTCATTCTCTTTGATTCCATGCATCCTATTCATTATAAGAGAAATCCACACACATAGACTCCCTCCCTCCCTCCCTCCCTCCCTCCCTCCCTCTCTCTCTCTCTCTCTCACACACACACACACACAGACACACAGACACACAGACACACACACAGACACACACACACACACACATAGACTCTTAGCCACCTGGCAGGTTATTCTTCTCAAAAGGTACTTCACCCAAGAAAGAAGATTATCAGCACTCCATATTTGCTCTGAAGTGGCAAACCGCATGGTTTAACCCTTTGCTTTGTGTGCAGAAAACAGGGGAATGCCCCATATTGTAAAATGTTCCAGTTGTTGTGTTGTTGTTGTTTTCCTGCAGGAAGTATGAATGTGTGTGTCCTCAAAAAACTAAAATAAGCAACACAGTTTGTTATTTAAAAAAAGAAAAGAAAAGATAAAAGCCCAAAATATTGGGTGCTTCTGCAAAGATATTCAGTGCTTCTGTACATTTTGGGGGGTGTCTTAATCTGCCCTCAGCCAGCATGGCCCATGGTCAGGTATTATGGGAGTTGTAGTCTAAAAATACCTGGAGGACACCAGGTTGCCCACCTGTGTGCCCCAGTAATACTGCTCCAATTAAAATCAACCCCCCCACACACATATAATTCCCCATGGCATGAATTATTAAGGCCCTTCTCACCTGCCTCCCACGAAGGGCGGTTACACTGGTAGGTGCAAGGGAGAGGGCCTTTTCAGTGGTGGCTCCGCATCTCTGGAATTAGCTTCCATCAGGGGTTCATCAGGCCCCTTCTTTGCAGGTCTCCAGGAAGGCTCTGAAGACCCGTTTGTTTTCACTGGTCTTTCCCTACTCTGTGAGCTGCAGGTTTTATATTGCTGTTATCTGTTTTTATAGTAGTTTAAAATGCTATTTTATTGAATTTTAATTTTCTTCTATTTGTTTTTGCATATTTTGCTATTTTTTTTCATCTTCCACACCACCTTGCAAGGGTTCTACCTTTAAAGGTGGCCTAAAAATCATTTAAAATCCATTAATAAATAGTTTGTTATTTTTAAAAAGTAAACTATCTGAAGCTATCGGGTCTGGACACTGTTGGCAGCCGGTAGAGTTGACAAATTTTGAACCAGCCCCTGCAGCTTTGGCTTTGGCAACAGTTTTGATCTGCAGGAATTCAGAGATGATGATGTTTAGTTCCATGCCATAAAAAACTTCTCCAAGCTAGAGTATGTTTGTGCTTGTTTCTGGCCTCCTGCAACCCAACAAGGACACTTCAAAGTGAGGGTAGCCAACTCAACACATTATTTTATGATGATGTTCTTAAAAGGTTGACATCTATTGCTGCCACCTGCTGTATAGGAGCCAAAGTGGTGTAGTGCTTAGTATATTCGACTGGGACTTGGGAGATGCGGGTTCCAATCCCCACTTGCCCATTAAGCTCACTGGGTGACTTTGGGACAGTCACCGACTCTCAGCCTAACCTATGTGGGGATAAAATGGAGAGGAGGAGGAATATCATGTGAGCCGCCTTGGGTTCCTTGCAAGAGGGAAAATGACAGGATATAAATGTAATCATAAATAATAATTAAATGGGAACAACTTTCCAAGAAAGCCAGTTAATGTGTGGAAAAGGCATACAGCACCTCAATATCTCGGAGAAGGATGTATGACATTAGGCATAGGAGCTGCAGGCAGGGGTGCCGAAGAAAAATACAGCGCTTCAGTGGGAAGGGGGGGCGTAATTCTGATCTTCTGGCACAAATCCTTGGGCTGATGTGGTCTCTTGCATGGGCCTTGGCTCTAGCATTCCCAGCTTCCAATGCAGTCAATTTTTTCATTGCTTTTTTGAAGGTGCAACACAATGTTGCCGTGCGGAGTGCTTCTGTTCACAATTCCAGCCTGGCAGCCTTGCCCTTTCCAGGATTCTCCATTCCGTCCTCCCTCACCACCCCAATTTCCGGGTTTTTTTCCTCCCCTCAACAATCAGTCAGCATTCTTTGCCCGCTAAGCATGCTCAGTTCTAATCAAGCTGCTTTGGGGTTTGTTCCCCACTTAGGTTGGTTCTCTCCCACCCCTGATGCACTTGGGCAACCCTTGAGGTTCTGCCAAGCCTGGTGATACCTCCCCTTTTGTGTGTGGATGATGCTCTTTTGGCTACATTAGAATCCCCACTCTGAGAATGAGTCCACAATTAGTATATATAAGATGGGAGGATCATAGAGTTGGAAGGGGCCTACAAGGCCATCGAGTCCAACCCCCTGCTCAATGCAGGAAACTAGAGGAGGCGTCTCCTATTCAAGTAATCACCAGGCCTGACCCTGCTTAGCTTTCCATGCTCAGACAAGCTGAGCCAGCGTGAGCCACAGAGAAATGCAAGGATCAGTTGCACCTCTGCACAGCTGCAGGAAAATCTCACCTGCAAGTCACTAAGACACAAATTGTGTGCAGATCTGTGTGACACCCCCCCCCCCGCGCCAGCTAATTTTGGATCAGCCCACGGGTGAGATCTGAGTGTTAGTGATTCACACATTATATCTACTTTGGTAGGCATGCCAAGGTGCAAATAATTTTTGCCACACGGAAAGGGTGTGGGGAGGGTTTTTTGGGTTGTTGTTTTTTTAAAAATGTCGATTGACTGATTTGAGGGCTTATTAATCTGTTTTTTCAACTGAATAGGATGTAACAAGAGAGCTGGAGACAAATTGGAGGCCTGACAAGGTGGTATTTTGGTCCTTGATGGAATGATTCGCTGCTGGAAGAAGGGGCGCCAGAAGGAAAGCGGACCAATTCGGTCAAAGTTTTCCCATTATTGTGATGTGCTCTGTACATGTGATGGCAAAACTGCCTGCTGTACAAAAGGAGAGGTCTTTAGATGCCAAGCTATTGTGGAGGCAAAGTGAAAGCACAATAGAGCCTGGAGGAGACCTACCATTGTGTTTTGCTGAGAGGTGGGAGTCCTATGGCCGCAAGGCTCTTGCGTCAGCAGAGAAACTGGCTGAAATTCCTCAGAATGAGGCTTGTTGGGAAAACTCACATGCAAAGGAAGGTGAAAGGGTGGGAGCCCGTCACTCTCCTCTTCTTCCACTTTCTGTCTGCCTGTCACCATGGCTACCTCTCCATCTGCTTCCCCATACGGAGAGGCTGGTCGCTTGGAAGACATCCTACAAGGAACAAAAGAGGAGAAAATAATGAAACCTCCACATAAATCCTTAATGCCGTCATTGTGTGGTTAGGGGCCATTGTAACAGAAATGCCTTTTTTGTGCTGGCGGAGAGCAGGAAACCATCCAAATACCACTGCAAAGCGTACACAATCAGGAACAATGGCCAAGCAGGTAGCAACAGAACAGTGCCTGTTTGTTGTGAGAATAATACACTAATATAGCCCTCTCTTGTATTCTGGCTTCTTAAACACATTCACAAGGGGTGGGGGGAAATTACCTAAGAGCACAACATAATGAAATGCAATTCCATTTTATTTCATATATGGGGGGCACAGAGGGGGAGAAAAGTAGGCTCTTTTCTCATTTTTTACCACTTTGGAAGAGCTTGCAAAATACAGAACATTTGTCCGGTGTACACGACTACTGACTTGCTCCTTTTTCCTCCCCGGGGGAGGGGAAATCAGCACATTTTTGGTATGGATGTGAAAGGTAAACATAATACCGTGAAGCTCAAACTTTTGTGCTGCTGCAAGCTAGTAGCAGCATCGCTTGCCATTCTACACACACACACACACACACACACATGTGTATCTGTAAATCTCATTGATTTCAATGGACACTAAAAGGCCGGTTCGCACTTTGATGTCCATCGATCATAGTGTCAAGCTATCGCAGGGAGAACTTCCTTCCAGCGCATAGTTAAACTATGGAATTCACTTCCACAAGATGTAGCGATGGCCACCAATTTGGAGGTCTTTAAAAGGAGATTGGACAATTTCATGGAGGAGAAGGCTATCAATGGCTATATGCTACCTGCAGTATCAGAGGCAGTATGCCTATGTACAGCAGTTGCTGGGGAACATGGGCGGCAGGGTGCTGTTGCACTCATGTCCTGCTTGTAGGTTTCTCATGGGTTGGCCACTGTGTGAACAGAATGCTGGACTAGATGTATGCTTGGTCTGATCCAGCATGGCTCTTCTTATGTTCTTATATTGCCCATGTCAGCTTATACACAACACTTTTCAGTTGAGAGAGGTCACTGTCACCCATTCAATGAGACTCCTCAAAGAGTTGAGCGACTGAGTGATATACAAGCCCTTTGACACAACCCTACATAGTATGTCAACGTGACCAAGGACTGTGTTTGCATCCGTGCAAGTTTACAACCACTCATGAACTCATTTGGAGTACCATGTCTCAAGGCCCATGGTCCAAAGGGAACACAGGTGCAAAGGGGTTATAAGATGGTGGTCTGTATGGGTTACGTGACTTGTATATGCCAAAAAAGGGTAGATGTGTCACTTAAATGTGTTTAAAATATTCATATTCCACCTTTTTACCATTTAGCTCCTTGAGGTGGCTTACAAACATGAATTAAAGCAATATAAAGTACCAACGGTAATGAAACCAATGAAACCAACAACCGCCCAAATGAAAGAAATATAGAGTGCCCCAGTCACATAGTGGTTGGAGTGTCGGACTGGGACTCAGGAGATCCGAGTTCTAGTCTCCATTCGGCCATGAAGTTCACTGGGTGACTTTGGGCCAGTGACTGACTCTTGGCCTAACCTACCTCACAGGTTGTTGGGAGGATAACATGGAGAGGAGGAGGAGGATTATGTAAGCCACCTTGGGTTCCTTGCAGGAAAAAAGGTGGGGTATAAATATAATAAATAAATAAATAAATAGATAATATAGCATACAAATAAATAAATAAAATAAAGTAGCTACAGGTAGATGCATATTCATTTGTCTTTAAAGGTGAAAGCAGACAGAAAAGACTAAGCCAGGTGCCTGAAAGGTAATAATGACACTACCAGGTGAATGTGTTTAGACAGGGAGTTCCAGAATTGGGGCATCACCGCAGAGAAGGTCCTATCTATGCCCCAATCTCGGAAGGTGTGTGTGTGTGTGGGTGGGTGCATTTGAAGAAGTGCTTTTAATTATGATCTTAGCTGATGGGCAGCTTCATATGGGAGCAGATGCGTCCTTCAGATCCTTTAGCCCCCAGCTACTTAGAGGCTACATAGATCTGCGTTCAGTGTTTTAAATGCCACTGTGACCTCCTTGAAGGGAAATGGGATAGATACATAGACACTGTAGAGGTGTGCACCAACCCCCAGTTTTGGCCCAGACCTCAGTCTGCCACTTTGGAAAACAGCTTGACTCTGCCTGGAGCAATTCGGAGGCTGTTCTCTTCAACTTGTGTACTGAACCCAAGTGGAGATTCATGCCTCCCACTGACTATCGTGTGAAATTAAAAATAAATAAATGGCTACAACCTTTCTTTTTTTTTAATCTTGGTAATAATTGGATGATATTTGCCTGCCTAGTAGCCCCTTAGGAGGGGATTATGCCTGACAAATTTTAGGGAAAATAGTTGCAGGTTTTGTGCTACATGCCTTTATATTCTTTCTTCACAGGAACTGCTGATAACTTTTCTATTCCTTGGCAGAGTTGGGTGAAAACTGCAGGGATAGCTGCCGCTTGTGAGGGGATCAAGCCTGACAAGTTTCAGATGAATAGGCACAGGGGATTTTATGTGAGAGCAGCCTTGACATTTTGAGGGTATCCCAAAGAGGACACACTTATGTCTGCCTATATTCCTTGTGGAGCATTCTTATAAAAATGACAGGCAGCCTACAGGTGTCCTAAAGGTAACAGGGATGTATGAGAATTCTGTTTTGGAGTGAAATACCAATTGATTTTACTGGTTCGGTCCTGGTGGATTTCGTTCCATTTCCCTCTGCTGGCGCCAACCCAATCTGTAGTGAGTTGATCCAATACAGTATGCAGATTTCAGATATTTTTTTAATGTTGGCATCAATTTGCGCAAATGGGACTTCTTTTTCCTCCAGGTCTTTGAATTTGCGCAAATGGGGTTGTAACTTTTTTTAAAAATATATTTTTCTTATTGGGGTTCATGCACCAGTGCACATATGCGCAAGTCCACCTGTCCACTATGTAGCCCTGCAGAGGCATATTCCCATTGTAAATGTCCTTGTCAGTTTCATGCTCTTCACACACTACTTCATTTAGCCCAGCAGAGCCATATTCCAAACAGATATCAATTATTGGGGAAATTAAAATGATGGGGGGGGGGAATCTAGCATTCCAAAGATTCTAATTACAACAACTTTGGTTTTCCATTTCACAGTTGTCTCAATAGGCCAGTACCCTCTTGAACCACCCGGGACTGGGGTGGGTGAAGGTGACATGGAGCATGTTCATACAGTTTGGCACATTGAGCATGGAATAGCAGTTGACTGGGCCCAAAAGCAAACAGTCCTTGGTAGGGGCTTATTTCATTCCTAATTGTCTGATTCGGAGCTTTTCTCTTCCTCTAAGCGGAGTTGTTATATACGAAGAAAGTAGCGACTGAAAGAAAACCTTTATGCCTGCCCGCTTTCCACTGCAGGGGTGGGCAACTTGTGGCCCTCCAGATGTTGCTGGGCTGCGATTCTCATCAACCCTCACCATCTGCTATGCTGACTAGGGCTGATGGGAGTTTCTCACCCCTGATCTATTGGGCAGTATACAATGTGACACAAGCACCGTCATAAATCACGTTGTACCAGAGTAAGGGACCCCTAGCGCAACAGCAATAGCATTAGCTGGTGCAACACGTTTTCCAAGGAAAGCCACGTAACGCTATTGGCATTGTGCTAGAGGTCCCTTACGCTAGTGCAATGAAACTTACATTTGCACATCGGGCACTGCCCATTGCCTAAAAAGATGAAAAGTGTCTGAGAACTGCAAGCCTTGCCTTTTGGGGGCAAGGGAAGGAAGAGGATAGTGCCCTTCAGATGTGTTTGTTTATTTATCTCTATGCCACCCACTAGCTGAAGCCCTCTGGGCAGTTCACAAAAAGACACACCACAATACAAGATCATAAAAACATAATATACAATCTCTAACATACAAAATTTAAAACAATTTGGGATTCTGAGATTCCTATGCCCTGCTGGGCTGAAGCCAGCAGAGCAGGAAGAATGGCAGAGGCGATCTTCACCTCCCTGTTCCCCGATCTCCTATATACTTGCTAGACGGGCGTTTCAGGGTGCTTCAGAGGGGGAGGGAAGCAAGCTCAAGGAAGCTCTGGATAACTTATATCCTGGCCTCTCCAGTCTCCTCTCCTCCCTGTCCACTGGAATGCCCCCTTTCCTGATGCTTCCAAGTTTGCTTTTCTGACCTTGGAGAGGCAGCCGACATGGTTCTCTCTGTGCCAGCTGGGAGGGGGAGGGGTCTGGGGTCGGATCTCCCGACCCCCCCTTCCCAGGTTGGAGTGCTTTGATTACCCATCCTATGGTCCCTGGCAGTGGGATGCTCTCCCAGGGACCATAGGATTGCTCTCTCCAACAGCTAAAAGAGTTACAATAAGGTACTGGACCTCATAAAAAAAAAAACTGACCTAAATGCCCCATCATCTGCTATCAAATGCCATCAAATGCCTGGAAGTAGAGGACAACCTTAACCTGGCACCGAAAAGATGACAGTGTTGGTGCCAGGTGGACCTCAGTGGGGAGAGCATTCCATAATCAGGGGCCACCACTGAGAAGGCCCTTTCCCTTGTTGCCTCCTTCCGAGCCTCCCATGTGTTTGACTGCAACTCCCAGCATTCTCATGCTGGTTAGGAATGCTGGGTGTTGCAGTCCAGTACCTCTGGAGGGCACCAGGTTGTGGAAGGATGACATAGTGCAACAAATGTACATGGTGTATTATGGAACAAAACTTTCTAAATATAAGGTCCCTGCCCAAAGAGCTTGCAGACTAAACTTTGATTGAGGGGGAGACATTACAAAGGGAAGGGAAGAAGAGAATAAAAGGGAGGAATATGGACAAATGTGGTTACCGTTACAAGAACTTAGGCTCTGTTTGGGATGGGATAAAACTACAGTCATGCCTTGGATTGAGAGCATAATTCGTTCCAGAAATGTGCTTGTAATCCAAAACACTCTTATATCAAAATGAAATCCCCCCAAAACAATTTGTACAGAGATTTTTAATTTAAGCCATACTACAGTACTTGTATTGCAAGACGTCACTTGCATATCAAGTAAAAAAAATTAAATAAATATTTAAAAATTTGCTTGTCTTGCAAAACACTCTCAAACCAAGTTACTTGCAATCTAAGGTATTACTGGAAGCAGTTAAGCCAAAAGCTTCACCGAGAAAGTGGGTTTTGAGGACGGATTTAAAGGGAAATCCTTCCAATCCAGGTGTTCTGGGAGAGAGTTCCAATAATACCAGGTAGAAAGGAAGAATGGGCAAAGGGTATTGTTTTCTCCAACAAACTCCCCTGGCTCTCTGCCTTCTTAGTAACAAACATATCCAAACAGCTGATTTTGTGAAAGTCCAGTGGCTAAATGTGAAACGTGTATAGTAAAATTGAGTGTGGGGGAGAGCCGAATTTTCACTGAATATTATAGTTCAGTCATTTTCTACCAGCCCACGCCCCCCCCAAAAGCTGAAAGCAAATACAGTCCACAAATCCAATGTAATACAATGTATGCGTTCTTGTGATATGTTCACTTTTTTGAAGTTTCACCTTTGAACTGGTGCTGCAAGGTTTATTCTGTTTCAGCGATAAAGAACTGGTACCAACCTGATACCCACCAGATGTGTTGGACTACAACTCCCATTTTTCCCAGCCAACTGGAAGTGGATGATGGGAGTTACAGTCCAACACATCTGGAGGACACCAGGTTCGGGGAAGTTGTAATACATTAATCAGCCCATCCTTCTTTGGGAGCCAATGTTAATGGATGTGGGCAAAATTTAATTGATGGAATGGAGAGTTGAGGGCACTCTTGATTATTTTAGAGGCTATTTTGATTTTTGTGTCCTAGCATAATAAGAAATGAAAAAAAATATCTATTGAATGATGCCCTTTCCTTATAACAATGAAGGGTAGCTTTTGCTTATTAAATTGTAAATTATCTCATATTTCCTTTAATAACTCAAAAAGGCATGTTTCGGTGACATGCAAATTTATTTAAATTTGATTAAATAAATAATCAATCATTTAAAAGGCAGATCAGCTAAACAAATGGGTAGACAGCTTTTATTTCAGCCATGTCTCCAAATCATCTCCACTCCCGCATGCATAACACATGTATAAGAATCAAACCCTTTGACTTTTTAATCCCTTCATTCCAAACTATCACAAGGGACACAAACATGCATGAAAACAAAACAAAACAAAACAAAATCTCAAGATGGTGCCCCCTCTCATTCCATCTACCGAAGCTGACTGGACTGGTAGTTGAATCTTTCGTCAACACTGGCAAAGGGACAGCATCCTCCACCACACCTGAAGGGAGCAAGCTGGCGTACGGGGCACAGGGCAGGCCACATGGCCCACAACTCCCTCCTAGAACACCAGGCTGCCACATCCCAACATCTGCTGCCTGAGGCAGCCGCCTCACTCTACCTAATGGTAGGGCTGGCCCTGCAGCAATCTTTATGCAAGAACCTTCAAAACCTATGATGCAGTGTGATCGCAAGGGAATCATACCTATAACAAAGCATCCGGGGCCTTGAGGTAGGAACAGTGCTGCTGATTCAGCACAATAAACACCCGATTCTTAAGTAGGGGAATGCATAATTAGAAATGCAACATTTTAAATCAGCTACAGAAAACTCAGACTTCACAGCCACAGTGTTGGAAAATCTCCTTGGCCACGAAGAGAACAGAAAAAACAACAACCAGCCATTGTACAGCCTGGATGAGCACTGTTCAGCTACTGGAGGAAAAGTAGCGCCAGACCAGCACACTGTCTGTGGACTGCACTCTATGGGTTCAGTCCAGTGCTCCAAACATCAATGGGAGTTGCGGCATTACCTTCAATTACACTCCATTGATTACATTTTATTGTATCTTGTCATTTATAATGTGGCTATTGAAGGGTAGGGTAAAAATACTGAACACACACACACACAAATGATTTGTTTGAGAATCCAAACTCCTGCAGTGTTAGTTAGTAAGGGGATAAATGAATTCTTCTAATAGCATAACATGGACACTTTACTATGGGTTACAACAAATTTACCCAGAAGTAAATGCCTCCATAGCAATTACATGGAGATGCCCTCCAATTTTAACAAAGCCTTGTTCATCCTACTCTGTTCCAATCATACCTCCAGGCTCAATCAAGTCATACGTAAGTACATTTAAAGAGTTTCACTTTTGCGAATTCTGATAAGAACTGACTTGATCGCATCTCCTGGACTAATGTCAGAGGTTCCACTTCTACAAATGTATCAACACGTATTTAGAGGTGTGTATGTTGAGATAAAAATATGTAATTAGGGATGTGTGTTGCGAAAGAAAATACCTTCAAAAGTACTATTTAAATACATAGTTACATGTGAATATTTGTGCATATTATTTTTAAAATTGCAGATAAATGCATAAATGGGATGGAATGAAAATATGAATGGCCGCAACTGAAAGTGACCCTGACTGAAAGTAAACTGATCCATCCCAGCCACACCCAAAAATTGGATTGGAGGAAAGGATCAAAGGGAAGTTTGAATCTTCCTTATCAGTTATCATTTCACCCCAAGCATTTCCCTTTTCTACACCTTTTTGTCATCTCCCCCTAAAAGTGCTATTATTCCCCCCTTGTCTCAGGGGCAGGTGAATTTAGAGTCATATTTGTCCTCATCCTCCTTCTCCTACACCCTTCTCATTGCCAAGACAATTAATCAGCACTGACAGAATCTTCATATACCCTGATGATGTCCACTGTCCATATCCCTTGATGATTGCTGTTGTATCATACTACCTCTCAAAGCACCAGAATATATATATATATATATAGATAGAGAGATAGAGAGAGAGAGAGAGAGAGAGAGAATTCAAATATTTGTTTTTTAAATCTCTCTGGATTTTGAAACTCAGTTCCCAGCAGAAGAATCAAAATGTGGTGATCTTGTACTTTTTTCCCATCTAAAATGTCTCTTTAATGTATGGAATACTGTAGCCAATCTGGACCCAAAAGCAAAAATAATACATATTTATTTATCTATTATTATTTTTTTAAAAAAAAAAAAACCTTATTCATGCTTACAGTAGACCAACCATCCCTAACCTGATCCCCTCCATATGTTTTGGACTACAACTCCCATCAGACCCAGTCAACATGGCCAATGGTAACAGATGATGGGGTTGTAGTCCAAAACAACTGGAGAGCACCAGGTTGGGGAAGGCTGGAGTAGACCCATTAACTTAAGTCCCATTGATTTCAATGGGTCTACTTTGAGCATGACTAAGACTGGTCTAACCTTAGGTCTTTAAAGTGGACATCTCTGAAAAAGTCCCATCCCTAGCATTGACCCATTTAATCTCTGATAATGGGTGACCCTGGGCAAAGGCTTCTGACATAGATCTTAAAGCATGAGCAGGCTCATGAAGAAGGTGGTAGTTTTTCAGGTACTCCAGTCCCAAGGCAGAAAGATTAAAACCACCACTTTGAATTGTGTCTGGAAATGAACAGGAAGCCTATTTGGGATACCTTTATATTAACAATATAGAATAATTTGCCTACTTTGCTACCCAGCAAGCCAAATAGAGCCCATCAGCCATGTAGGTAGACCCACCAGAGGTTCAATAGACCTCCTGATTTTCCTGCCAACCTCAGCCTGCAAAAACAGGGTGGTTGTCAAAACAAGGATGTATGAGAAATTCATTTCAGTTCTCTTAGGACCAAAATTTACCCCGTTCACACCTCCCGAACATGAACTCAAGAGCAATTTGCAGCCAAAGCTTGTACATTTGCTAGCTTGAGATACTGTTCACGGGTGGGCGGCGGCAGCGGCGGCAGGAATGGGTTCAAAAAGAAATACCCCTGAAAAAATGCATACTCTTTAAAATGTGTGCACAAACATGCTTTAATCAAGGGAGAAGATCGCATATTTTTGAATGCACACTCAAGTATGCTCCATCCCAAAGTACTTTGCAATTTTCACATGAAAAGAAAACATAAAAGTTCGCAATCTGATATGGACACATGTTTGACCAAGCTTCCAGGTGGAACTCGGAGAACCTCAACGGGCTCAAGTTTTGCTGATTTCCACTTCCCTAGTCAAGCATCTGGCTGGCCACAAGGCATTAGGCATGTCTGCTGAGTTGCTTTTGGTCTGGTAGGCCATAAGCTGTGCAAGCCTGATAGATATGGTTAAAAAAAATACCAAGAAATGCTCCTGAGAAAGATGCCCTGAAATGAATGGGAACCACTATGCACTCACACAGGTCTCGTTCATTACAGTGGGGCTTGCACAGTGCAACGCCCTGTGGGATTGTGCCCTTTTGTAAATCCTTGTGCCTTTTCAACACAATTCCATTTGATAACTTCCTGCTGCTTTTGACTCAGCTCATTCACTTTGGGATTATTTGAACTGCAACTTCTCATCTCAAAGAAAATGCATGAAGTGCCCCATATTCAGAAGGGTGTTGTCATCTCACTCACAGACAACTTCAATCCCAACTCAACTGCTTATACCATAAAATTATGAAACTCTAATCTTGTTACATTCAGCAAAATGCTCCAGAAATATTTCAAGAGATTCACAAAGGCGCTTGCAAGGGAGAGAAAAAAAAATTAGCTTATCCATGTCTTTAAAAGTGACAAACACCGATGTGTCAGGAAAAAAAGATATGGGGCTATAAATCGGAACTTGTTGGGGAATTAATTAAGGGATTCATCAATCATTACACAGCTAACACCACATCTATATGTATATACAGCTAAAATCCCATCAACTGCCACAACCTTACAGCAATCCACAGGTTCACAACTCCCAAAGTCCTTCTCTTCTGACTATTTATAAATGACTTTGTATAATCTAGCATTAAGACCTGTAATTATAAAAAAAAAGCATTAAAAACAGGCCTGCATAGTTATGGATAATTATAGTTGGTACACTTTGGAGCAGAAAAATCCCAACAGAAATAGAAAGCATTTTCATTCAAACACAGGCTTTGCCTTTTTGACAGTTCCAAGTCCACAAGATGTAACAAGATGGTTTAAACTGTATAGTGGTTTGTGTGTGTGTGTGTGTGTGTGTTTTAAAAAAAAAACTGTACTAGACCCTTTTTTTTCCTACCTCCCCATAAGAGAAAAAAATGGTTTCTCACCAAGTCTTATGAGGCGTGACTAGAGTAAAAAATGGTCAGTTCCTAAGTTTTCCGCCAGCTGTCTGAAACCCAGTCTTTCTAATGAGTCAGTAGCCAGGTACATCTAAATACATGACCTGCCTTATGCATACAGCAGAGAGAGAGATTTCCTACACCTCTAATAATATTTAGAACTTGGAGTTAACCAATGTCACTGATTGACACAAGATTTAGACCAGCTCCATAGTATATTGTACTTAAATGTACTCCTGGTTGAGAGGACTGTTTATTTAAAACGTGTAAGTGCCATTTCAGGAAGAAACTCATTACACCCACAAGTTCAACCCAGAGAAAGGAGGACAATGTATACTGGGTGAACTTGGGCAACAAATTTAAAATGCACATTGAGGATCTGCAGCAAAGTCAAACAGCCATGCGGGACTGAGTTGAGGACAGAGTGATGTTGCCACCTTCCGCTCGCCACATATTTAAGGACAGGCCCAATCTTGTCCCAGGTCCAAGCAGAATCTTACTGTTTTTGCCCAGCCAGCTGCCTCCAGGTTGAGGGAGGCCTTTCCAACTCATCAACCCCTGCAAACCCCCAAATTTGGGTGCATGTTGTGGAAGAGATCCTTTCCCCAGACCCCACAACCCGAACGACAAGTCTATGGAAACCCCTGTCACACAAAGGGTGCCCCAGTGATGCCTTGCTGATCTTATTTCCTGCCTTGCCCTGCCATAGTGACCAACCTATTTAATGCAGCCAGGGCCGGTGTCAGAGGTTGGCATCATTGGGCAACTGTCAAGGCCCACACTCCTGCAGGGCCCCCACTGTCAATCTCTGGAGCCTCCTGACCCTGATGCGGCTCCTCTTTACTGTAATCACAACAGGGCTCACACGCAGGTGGCTGGCTAATAAGCCACAGTGGCTTATTAACCACCACCATGCCTGCTGGGCATGTGCCGGTCAATTTACCTAATTACCCTTGCCGGGTCTGGGCTGTCGTGACTCGTGTCATGAGAATCTGGTGAGGGTCGCTGGCTGGCATAGAGATAGTTAACAAACCACCAGGAACCCACGCTCTGTTGTAGGGTTGCTTGGTGATTTGTTAAGCACCCCAGCCACCCACCCTTGCCAGGTTCACATGTTACAACCACCCGGTGAGGGTAATTAGGGAAATGAGCCACAACCAGCCCCCTTTGGGCTGGTTAATAAGCTACCGTAGCTTATTAACCACCCTTGTTTTATGCAAACTGGGCCAATGTGTTCATCTCCTTTCTCTAATCAGGGAAAAGGAGCAGAGTGAGAAGACAGTGCAGCTTCCCTCACTCAGCATGCACTCTCCTCCCTCTGGAGGGTTCCACAGATTGGGTCGAGGGGAAAAGAGCAAGTGAGTGGGCAGTGGGAACAGACACAGGAGGGGTGCACTGTGGCTATTTTGTCCCACTGTCTTTGCCATCCAGTGGAAGGACAGCAGCAGAGAGGGAGCCAGCCTAGCCTCTTTTGGAACAGAGTTCCACAACCTTGGGTGGTAGTAAAAGAAGGTCCTCTCCTGAAGATGTTAAGACCTGGGCAGGCTTGTATTGGAGAAGGCTAGTATATGGCATCCAAGTTGGCATGGATATGATCCTTTCTATCTGCAAAGTGTTATGCAAATTGGTCACAATGGGCTATTGATTGGTCCACCTCTTCTTCTCACAGGCCAGAGCTGTAATAGGCTTTTGACCACCCAAAACACCTCTGTTGGGTGACTCTCTGCAGACACAATGGTGGTGAAGAAGTACAATGGAGTTTTTCATTGAGGATTTAAACTTGTAACATTTGATCCAGTATTTTTTTATTATTATTTTGTTGGGTCAATTTCCTATTGTTTACTGGATTTTTTTGGTATTAATTCCTGTTCATGTTATTATTTTATTCTACTTCTTATTTAATGTCTATTTTCCTCTATTTCATATTGTGATGACCTAATGTTGTAAGCAATGAATCTTCACTGAAATGAGGATTGAGATTTAGGACAGACAAAACAATGTACTTCTTCATACAACCCATAATTAATTTGTGGGATTTGTTGCCTTGTGATGTGGTGGTGGTGGCTGGCTCAGACTGACAAGCTCGCGGATACAGATCTCATAGATACTGAAAAGAGGTATCACAAACAACTTGAACAGAGGAGAAGATTAGAGTGGAGTCATATGACTCCAAGGTTCTGGGAAGGAGGATAACTTGGATAGAAAAGACAGTACTTCTGTCTTTACTTCCAGGCACAGCAAGTTGGTTCACACGCATGCATACATACATCATTGAAAGCTTTGCATGTATTATCTTGATGGCTCATTCCACACATGCAAGTAATCACCTCACATTAAATGATAGATATATGTGTGAACCAGCCCAAAGAAACATGGAACTGGATAGGAAGTGATAGATCAGTGGAGAAGTAAACTTATGTCAGTTTAAAGGTGATTGTAGTGCCCATGACAATTTATGAGATTACCCAGAGATCGTAATAAAATGGGATGAGCAGAGGATCAAGGAATGAGACCGAGTGTATATGTGGAATTGAACTGTGACCCCCAACCTCTATGTAAAAAAAATATATGGAGATGTCTAGAGAACAAATAATCATCACTCACTACCTTCCGGGATGAACTTTTACCCCAGTCAGTCAGATTATCTGTGATGTGTTTCTTTTATCAAAAGCGAAACAAAATGGGAAAAAAAGTTAACTCGCTAATCATTAATTTTTTATTAAAAATCATGAGACTAAATAAATAAAAATTGTGTCTCAGCTGTCAATCATTCTGGGACATAATAATCTGTTAATTATTAGTTTCTATGAACACATCAATCACCCACCTTTTTTCATATGCACGCATGTTATAAAAAAGGAAGGAAGGAAAAATAAGAAGCAGAGGGAAACAATGGAATGGTTAACACATTGTGAATAAGCAAACTCTTAGCCAACAAGCACCCCAACAGCAGACACTTTAAACATGCCTTTATGCAATTTAGTTTTGAGTAAATGTGTTTAGTGCTCAAGCCTCGGCAAATGAATAGCACAGTGAATTATGTTGTGATCATTCTGCATGTTAACAGGGATTGCCAAAACCTTGCTTAGAAGAAGCTGAAGTGCACTGTCCCAGATGTCAGAAAAATAATCGATATTAACAGATGCTTAATGCGTGCAACATTTAAAAGCAAATGGAGATGTGAGTTGATGGTATGTGTCAGGGCAAGGCCAGGGTGATGTGCAGGTTGGGAGAGTAAGTGTTCTCCAGCCTAGGGTCTCCTAGGTCAGCTGCCACAATCAGGAGCTGGGAGCTTAAGATGTATCTAGAAGTTGGGGAAACTTGAGCCTGAAGCAGAGATCAGGCAGAAATCCCTCCTCTAATTGTTCAGGCAAAGGTAGAGGTTATTTACACTGGCCAATCCAGATATGGCTGGTATCAAGGGTAGGCATGGCTGGGCACCTGCCGAGGCCCCACACCGCAGCAGGGGCCCACTGACAAAAGAGCCCCCTGGAGTTGCTCCTCTTCTTCATCATTACAACCTACTTGTTTAGCTGCTGCTTCCTCTAGTCCAGAAAACAGTGGTGGAAAGAAGGAGGAGCAGTACATCCCACTGGCTCCCTGCCTGCCAAGCAAGCAAGGGGTGGCAAAAATCAGAAAGAAGATGAGGAGCAATAGCAACTCGTGACAATGGCAGTGAGAAGGTAAACTCACTGAGGGAGGCAGCCCATTGGGTGTGTCTTGCACAAGGGCCCTCCAAACCCTGGAGTGTGCACTGAATCCAGAGGCTTCCTTTTGGCACTAGCTGATGCTGTATATCCCTTTTCTTCCTGATGAAGTTTGCAAAACCTGAGCACACACAGACCGAGGTAAGCTCCCTTGGCTGCAAGTCATGAAATTTTGGGTTTATGTCTCACAGTCCCTGACATACTACAGTCTAAGGTTAAGCCAACTTTTCATCTTCACTGGACATTTTCACTGCATTACTACAAAGGCATTGTATGGGTCACAGCGGGGGTAGCTGAAATCAAAATTCAAAGAGGCAGCCTCTTTAGTGGCTAAGGAAAATAAGGCACATTGAGACATGTGGAGTAGTCCTCTGGTTTGCCCCCTGTGGTAAACAACAGAATGCTCAACACTGGGGCTTGATCAGAAATAGAACAGATTATATATGCCTCTTAGCCAATCAGAAGACTGTAGTGGAAGGGTGGCCAGGTGACCGGCCAGATGGGTGATTTTAAAAATATAATAAATAAAATATAATCAATCAATCAATCAATCAATTGGGGCAGAGAAAGGCAGGCCAAGAGCTAGGATTGCTACTAATTGTCTATGCCTCCAGACCCAGAGGACCTTAGTTTTAGCCCCACAGGAAGCTCAAATCATACTTTTAATACTGTAATGAGCGGGAAATATGCATCCAACATACTAAGGTTTCCATTTCTGTAGTCAAACAGTGCTATGGACAAAAGTGGCCACCAAGTAAACAATCATTGGATATTTATTGGCCTGGGGAAAAAATGTCACACACACACCCCAACTGGGAGACAATTAGAAGAATAATTTCTTAAAGGATAGAAGAGCCATTTCCTCTTGGATGCAATGTACAGGTCACAGACAGACAGTTGGTAGACCTAAAACAAATTTACTACTAAAAATTCTACATAAAGTTCATCATCATGAAGTTTGGTGCTGAATATTTTCCAGATATTCCTGATATACTCAAATACTTGCCAAATTCTCATCACATATTTGAAATGTGTATGTAACATCCAATGATATTTAATTTCAATATCTGATAAGATGATGGTTCCTGTTTAACAGTATTTGATAGGTGACATGGGATTGCATTTAATATTTGACAGACATTGGTAGCCAGCATGCCATGGTATTTGGCATGGTTTGAAAGCACATCATTCAGTAACTACATGTTCTTTGCCTTGAGAAAATAAAAGGGGTGTGTGTGATACACATGTAGTTAACAAATAATAAATTCCATGTTTGATATTTGGCACTCTACATTATGACAGCTGACATGCAACAGTATTATATTTATATCCCACCTTTTTCCCTGCAAGGAACACAAGGCAGCTTACATAATTCTCCTGCTCCTCTCCATTTTATCCTCACAACAACCCTGTGAGGTAGACTAGGCTGAGAGTCAGTGACTGGCCCAAAGTCACCCAGTGAGCTTCATGGCCGAGTGGGGATTAGAACCCAGATCTCCTCAGTCCAACACTCTCACCACTATGCCACACTAGTTAAGCTGTAATACTATTTTGAATGTAACAACATTTGATCAATGACATTGCAATGGCATTTGGTATTTGTTAGCTGATCGCTTATGAGAATTCATGTAATGACTGGCTAAACTATCAAGAGCTGCCAAACAAGTCCAAAGCATGCAATCTTCATGTTTTGGAGTAAACGTTTGCATTCAAGATGCAAATTGGAATATTCATCTTACCTATAAATGCACAGCAACTACTTAACACGCAGCCTCACAGTCGAGCCATTGCAGAACAGAAAGAGTTGCATGAGAACTTCGGTGTGCGGACTGCCCAAAATTGGGCTCCACAATGCTACTTTGGGCAAATGTTTGGACACTGGGCAAATGACAAGGGACTCTGGCTAGTAAAGTATTTCCAGTGTGGCCCATGTGCTGGGAAAGTGACCCATGCAGCTCCCGACACCCACATAAAGACCTAGCAAGCAGGAGGGCACAGCACCACATAAAACTGTGGCTGCAGCCAGAGGGAACATTCCAGAATAAGGATGCCATGTCAAACACAATGTGCATCTATCAGCACAAATGTGGAAACAGCAGGACATGGCCATTGTTGATGTTTTGAGGAGGCTGAGCCTGATCAGTGACTTCTCTCATGCAAGAGGCCTCTGCTTGACTGGGCTTGAATTAAATCTGCAAGCTCATTTGTTTGCTAAATCACTCCTCAAAGTTAGCACCTTCCCCATTTTTATCTGACTAATACCGATCCTGCTATAGCAACTCCACGGAATGATTCTGTCCCTTCACAGTTTACTATGGTTTCCACTAGACAGGTGCTGAGGCTGGCAAGTCCAGCTTATTTGAGTTTGATGGACTTCCTGCCCATTTCAAATCCAATGATCAGCCAAGTTGGGGGTTTTCTGCAAACGTCCGTCTCTAAGACAGGTTTGCAGTTTGCACATTTTAAAAAAATGCTAAGGACATAGCGTAAAATAACACTATTTGTGCAAATGGTGCTAGAACCACATGCTTCTTGGGTGCTGATTTGTGTAAACCATGCAAAATGCCATAATTTATGCAATTTGCGTAAAGTTATTAAATGTGCAAACTGAGGCCCTTTTTAGAGACGGAAATCCACGAGCTGGCTCAACTCGTATCACAGTGAGTCGGCGCCAGCACAGGGTTGGCAAATCGGAATCATGAAAATCCATCAGATTTTCACGCCCCCCCCATTGGATTCCTCACACATCCCAAGTTTCTACTACCAGGAATCTCTTCACACCAACTTTACATTCAGGGGTTGTTCCACTTATATTTATTAATATTTTACCCTATAAGGATTTATTTATTATTACATTTATAGCCCACCTTTTCCCCTCTTACTAGGAACCTAAGGTGACCTAAATAGTCCTCAACCTCTCCATTTTCATCCTCACAACAACCCTGTGAGGTAGGTTAAGCTGAGAGTTAGTGGCTGGCCCAAAGCCACTGAGTGAGCTTCATGGCCGAGTGGGGACTAGAACCCAGATCTTCCAAGTCCCAGTCCAACACTCTACAGAGTGCCTTCCTCACACAATAACCACATCTTGTCCTAGCAGACTTTAGGATTAAGGAGCAAGGCTTCCAGGGCAGATTATATAACTAAGGGTTTAAGCCTGGCTGGGAATGCTGGGAGCTGTAGGGCTTTGTTCTGTCTTCACATGCACAGGATTGCACCCTAAGTGGTTTAAACCCTGGTAACATTTTGGACCAGCTTGTAATACTCCAGTTGTAACATTTTAATCTGGATGTGCACAGTTGGGCTCAGGCTACCTGGCTCTCAGCTACTAATGCCACCGAGCGTCAGAGGTCTGAGCGGCCACAAACCGAGCGACCAAGTCTTGTCAGTCATTCACCAGATTCACACCATGCAGGGGAGAATCAAGATCCCGATGGCCAAAATGACTCTCAAATCACTCCACATGACAACAGGGATGTTGAAGAGTCCTTGGTCTCGAGTCACGAGTCGAGTCACGAGTCTTTGGACCCGAGTCTTTGGACCCGAGTCCGAGTCCTTGGTCCAAAATGGTGACTCACGAGTCACGAGTCACGAGTCACTCCCAAAGCTGACTCCACGAGTCCCTATTAAAATCAATGGGGGGTTTCCCCAACAAAATAAGGCTACTTCAGATGTGTGATTTAAATAATTCTAGGCACAAGTGTGCCTTTTTATTTCAAAACTCTGCAACTGATTTTGGCAAGAACAGACCAGGCAGAAAAACCCCAAAATAACCAAGGCAGGCAGAGGAGGCAGGGAACCCCAAAGCAGGCAGGCATAGGCCTTTGTCTTGGACAATTTAACTGTTGAACTGGTCAAGAAGAGACCAGGCAGGCAGAGGAGGCTGGGAACCCCAGACAGGCAGGCAGAGGCAGCCAAACCCAAAATGTCTGAAAGGCTGCATTTTAGAAAATGATTTTAAAAAATAAACTTGCTGTACTTACTAAAACTTATCCATGTTGCATTGAGGAACATGATTTTTCTAAATGTTTGGCCCCCATTCTGGAACGGTGAGATCTCATCACAATTCCACCCTCACTGAACACCTGCTCCACTGGTGATGAACTTGCTGGAACCAGAAACACACTCAGAGCAGCCACACAGAGTAATCTCAGGTCCTTCTTCTGCCTCTCCCAAGTATGCAACACATCAATCAAAATAAATCTTGACACACTGTTGGGGCTGCACTCCTGGTAGCCGTCCATAGTGGCCGAGCAGCAGCGCACCTCGCTTCCATGCGCTCTTCGCTGGCAATCACGCTCCTCTCCACTCCTTCTGGCACAGCCCAGGGATGTTGAAGAGTCCTTGGTCTCGAGTCCCGAGTAGAGTCTCGAGTCCCATTAAAAATATTGGGACTCGAGTCCGAGTCGAGTCAGAGGGGGGACTCAGTCCGACTCACGAGTCGAGTCCTCGAGTCCGAGTCCCCATCCCTGCATGACAAATACTTGTTTGGAGACTGCCAAATTAACAGAATCAAGGTTCAGAGTGGAACCACAGCCTCTGAAATTATGGGACATACATTAGATCCTAAATGGCCGTCTAATTATGCAATGGAGAACAGTCCTTCAAAATAAGTGACATATGGCAACTTATCTACTGCTAATGTTACCTTGAAATACAACAGGCTCATAGCTGGCATTGGGTGGAGAGATCAAGGAAGAGTTATATGTTATCGTTCTGCAGAAATGAAATGTATTTTAGATCTCCCCTTTCGGTGTTAATCTCTTCTTGACATAGTTGAAGAAATATTTAACATTTCAACACCCAATCATTTTTGTAAATGAGAAATAAAATGCTATTTATGAACAAAGATATTATATTGAACCATTGTGTAAGTTTCTTGTTTAAGGGGGGGAAACTGAGTGATGCGGGGGGGACTTCTGACTGAGACTGACTTTGGGGAAAAGAAATTAAATCCTAAATACATCAATTTATTCCGCCTCTCCCAGTTACTATGAGCCTCAAATGCTGCACACTGTATTAACAACAACACCCTTAAATGCTTATAGCTGTAAATTGCGGCAGGACTGAATTGTAGCCAAATTGCAGCAAAAACTTTTCACCATGGAGGGGGTCCCTCCACACCGGCAGCCGGCAAGCTTCTCGCACACCACTCTGTGCTTATTACATGCAAACTCCTCGGCAAACGCAGCAATAATTTCGGCTCCTGTTAACAATCACAGCAATAGTTCCTTCCAAACAGAAGCTTTGATTTGGGTGCAATGAGCCGTTTTTTTCCAGAATGCATCACTTATTTATTTATTTATCACATTTCTATTCCGCCTTTCTGCTAAGGCACCCAAAGCGGTTTACAATGTTTAAATAAACAAACAAACGTCCCGTCCCGTCCCGTCCCCCCAACCAAACATACACCAGTTCTCTCAGGCCAACCGAAAGTTCCATTACTCTCACCAAATGCAGTTCCTCAACTTTGATTCCTTCCCTTCCCCCCGTCACTTAAAAAAAAAAAAGAAATGCAACAGGATTTCAAATTGTTATTTTGAAAGTGATGTCTTTTCCTTCCCTAAACAGAGATTATTTCTAGGCAGAAATAATAATACTTTTTTTAAGAAAGCAACCGCTGCATTTAAATATCCTGAAGCAGTTCTGAAGTTCAGAGCCCAACCACAAATAAATCCCTATGTGAAATTTGACAACATTCAAGTCCAGAATACACATTTCAACTGGTGTTTGTGTATATTATGTATATTATATGTATATATTGTGTATATGTATATATTATGTATAATCATTGACATGAACATCTAACAACATACACAAATTCCGTCCTGACATCTTCTTCTGTATTACACAACACTGTTTAACATTTAGGCAAGTTTTAAAGGTGTCGATATGCTTATTTTAGAGAAATAGAGCAGAGTGACATATTTTAGTGCATATTTTAGTAATGTGTACATCTCTACATATGCCATGGGGACAACATTTGCATATGCATTTACATGCATCTATTTTGGAGAATTAAATATATAGACAGCAAAATATCAACTCCAAAAAGCATCAATATTCAAACATAAGAAAGAATATTTAATTCTGTCACAGTCTCCTATTGTCTAGTATATGTACTGATAACAGATAAATAGATGCTAGAAAGATAGGTAGGACTCCCACTTGATTGAAGAAATCTTAGGCTGCAATCCTATACATATTTACCTAAGAGTAAATCTTATTGAATTCAATGAAGCTTATGTCTGAGTAGACATTTGTATAATTGCACTGTTAGTCAATAAAGGATGCAATCCTGAACACACTTACTAGAGAGTAAGTTCCATTCGACTTAGAAGGACTTACTTCTGAGTAAATATGATTAGGATTGCACTGTGATTGCCAGATGTAAGTCCCACTAGAGTCCCAAGTAAGTGGTCATAGAACTGCAGCCTTAATTGATTTCTCAATGAAATCTGCATATTACTTACTATTATATTTATATCCTGCCTTTTTCCCTCTTGCAAGGAACTCAAGGCAGTGTACACGTGGTCCTCCTCCCCTCCATTTTCATCCTCACAACAACCCTTTGAGGTAGGCTAGGCTGAGAGTCAGTGACGGGCCCAAAGTCATCCACTGAGTTTCATGGCTGAGTGGGGGCAGGAACCCAAATCTCCCGAGTCCCAGTCCAACACTCTCACAACCACACCACGCTGGCTCTCATTAGGATTGCTCTGTAAATCTGCCTTAACTAGGGATGGACAAACATACAATGTTCAAGCTTGTTCAGGTTTTCTGAATTCTTCCCTGAAGCTCGTTTCATGCCTCGTTTGTGTTCCTAAATGCAAGCATCTTTTTGTACTGATTGAGGAAAATGCACATTTTAAAAGCGCAATTTTTTCCCAATGAAAAAAAATACTCATTTTTAAAATACGCATTTCCCCCCCATAGTCTAAAGCTGGAAAATGTGGATTTAGGGGGAGATTTGTGCACTTGTGTAAGTATGCACTTGCTCATGTGTGTATATGTGCACGTGTGCAAATGTGCATATGCTCATTTTCAGAAGTGTGCACTTTCAAATGTGAATATAAGTTGGGGAAATTGTGGAAATTTTCTGAGAATTGCATTGCGTTCTTGCTCATGTTTGTGTTTGGCGTTGCAAATGGGACATGTTCACATGATTTGTGAGCAGGAATAAAATTCTTGTACACCCTACTTAAAAGATCACAAATCTTTTTATTTATTTATATTTATTTGTTAGTCGCTTTACAATAAAATTCTCTAAGCGATGTACACGAGCATGATTATAGTAATTTCTTACTATTTCACTACTGCTGTGACCCCCCTTCCTTTTGTTTGAGATTTCTGCTTATGTACAGCAGTGTACAAACAAAGGGCTGAGCTGTAAGCCAGGAAGTCCCCCCTACAAATCTTGTCTCATCCATTAACTTATCAGTTGGTCTTAGGCAAGCTACATTTCCTTTGAGCCTCAGCTCCCACCACCACCGGCAATTTGGGAATGTAGCTTACCTTATAGGGCTTTTGTACAGATTATTGAGAGCATGTATAATATATATGAAGCACATTAAGCAATGACAAACTGCATTATTATTATTATTATTATTATTATTATTATTATTATTATTACTGCAAAATCATTAGAAGGAAAGAAATAAAAATAGAAGGAAACCAGTGAATTTCCTTTCCCCCCTTAATCAGTGATGCTGTTACATGTTCTTCCTTTATATTTCCTGCACTTTAGACTTAATTTCAAAATAAAGTCCCATGCTTAAAAAAAAAGGAGCTGGAGGACAGTTTAGAATTAAAAGCAAACCCCATGAATGACTAAATAGGAGTGACCAAGTAACAGCAGGGAAAGTGTAATAATAATACTAAAAATAGTTAAATAGTTGAAGGGTTGCTCAAACCTATTTTCACACATGCACATTCTGGAATGCAAAATATTAACAGTTTCTCTCCACTGGTCTTGCCCGGGGTTAAGATTATTTACAGAATGCTGCATCTGCTTTCTAACAACAGACGTATTATGTGTAAATGGAGACAGAGGCCAACATCTTATTATATGCAATATCGCCTGGATTCCCAAAGTGGGATACCAGCTGAGTCTTATGTGTAGGCAGCTTCTGGGCCATGAGAAAAGTTAGCAATTGGACAGCTATCACTGCCGGAATATTATGGCACTGTTGCCACAGGCAGACAGGCACACCATTGCTAGGGTGCGGGTCAGCGACTCACCACTGTCTCTTAGCAGACATCACCTCATTTCAACCTCCATCTCTCAACACATCTGCCCCAACCACTGCTATGGCTCTCTGTTTTTTTTCTTTTTGTAAAATAGATACCCCCACACCCAGTCTTAAAAAAATATTAAATAATCCAAGGTGGCTCATGAAAGGAGAAAGCAAAACATACAGTAAAAAGACAATTAAAAATGATACACTATCAGACAGCCAACTCCCATCAGCCTCAGAGAGACTGGCCAATGGTCAGGACTGCTGGGAATTGTAGTACAAAACATCTGGAGGGCACCAAATTGGAGAAGGCTGCTATGAAACAATATGCATTGCATCAAACTGAAGCCACAACCGGAAGAATAAATTCAATCATAAATAGCCTGATGGAATAAAAAGATGTTTAAAGCCAGTATAAAGATAGGACAGGAAGAATCCTTGCCAGATTTCCCTAAGGAGAGAGTTCAACAATTGTGGCAACCACCACCAAGAAGTCCTTGTCCCTGAAACCTATTAACTTGATCTTCAATAATGACAGGTTCCTTCACTGCTCCTTTTGCAGCATCTGATAGGGATGGGGGAGAAATTCATTCAGTTCACATTTTGCACTTTCAAAGTGCTATGCAAACCAAAAATTCAGTTATCCATTGAAATTCACACTTTTCCAAATTTTGCAATGGAATTCTCCAATTATAAGAAATGTATACAAAAATGTGTATATTAGAGAAAACAATGTTCAAATATGCATTATATTAGGAAAACTGCTTGCAAAAATGTACTATATATTAGGCAAAAGTGCATATAAAATGTGTGTATTTGGAGAAATGTGCTCAGAATTAATTGAACTGAAGTTATCAAAATTCAATACAAACAGAATTGAAGACTGGAAACATGAGAAACTGAGAGAAACCAAAATGGACAGATTCATCTATCCTTAGCTGCAACCCAGCCAACCATTCTCCCATCTCTCCCATGACCCAGCCCACAAACTGTGGGCCCTCTAACTCTCAAAACATATTTATTCTGCCTCTTCCTCAATATTCCTTCACTTCCTGGGCCCCTTTTGTCCAGCATGCAATTGGTACAAGGGATCTGGAGATGGGGAAAGGAGTGTCGTGGCTAAAAGAATGAGCTACAAAGCAGGAAGTCCCTGGCTGAAATCTCACCTCTTCTATCAACTCACTAGGTGGCTTTGGGCAGCATCCCCCATCTGTACTATGGCGAAATAACACTCATCTCTGTTCTAGGGTTGTTGTAAGGATTACAAAGTAATTCATGGGAAGGTCTTCGAGCATTCCAAAGTGTTATCTTCTTCTTCTCATTCCTCTCCTACCAGAGGTTGGACATTATCATGGCTGAACAGTCTTTAGATATGGCCTCTCTAAACAATGATGTTGTATTGCCCCCAAACCATTCTTTAAGGCTTTTCAACCAAGACCTTCTTCTTCTTCTTGCTACACTTCTTTCCCCATTTATTTTCCCTTGTATAATCAGCTGCAACAGTCCATATTTTTCATTTCTCATTATATGACCAAAATATTCTAGTTTTCGGTGTTTTATAATTTCTTGATCTTTATACATTCTCTTTAATACTGCCTTGTTGGTCACCCTCATAACATCCTGCTGCTAAATCCACATTTCAAATGCTTCTATCATTTTATGGTAGTCTGCGTTAAAGTCCACAATCCCATGCCATACAGCAGAACTGAAAATACATAACACCATACAATGCACATTCTCAAGGCTAATTTTAGGTTTTTGTTACATAAATGCTATGCAAATCCAAAGTGCTATACAAATGCTATTTTGTTGTTGTTGTTGTTGTTGTTATCATCATCATCATTATCATCATCATTGTTGTTGTTGTTCTACAGCACAGATGTACTCCAGTAGTCTCTGCATTAATTTTTATTCATTTTCTTGATCTAATTAAGAGTAGCATTTGAGCTGCTCAGGAGCCCCCGGACCTCATCCATCACAGATTGTATCACTGGTATCTTGGGGAAAAGGTATCTAAAACCAAATTGGGGTTTCTTTTCTGTTTTCATGTGTTCCAATCACATAATAGGATAATGACACATATAGGGTGGTCTCCAATTTGTATCCCTCTGCCAAGATGAGTGTAGTGTCATGCAAGCAACAGACAGCATAAATGGACGTTTGCATGGTGGGATTTGTATTGCATTTGGATGAACTCCAGGTAGTGTCCCTCCACTGATGGAAGGCTTCTATCAGCAGGATGATTCCCCCTCCCCTGCACCTCTCCAATAACTGCTCTACAGAGTTGGTGAACCCCATGGGGCAGATTTTGGGAGGAGCAGGCTGCAGGAGCAGGGGGGGGGGAAAAGAAGGGATGACACAAGTCAATGCCTCAGAAAGAAAAAAGGAAAAGAAGAAACTGCTGTGTGTACTGAATCAGACTATTGGTGCATCTAGTTCTGTTCTGTCTACACTGGATAGCAGTGGCTCTCCAGTGTTTCAGACGAGGCTCTTTCCCAGTTCTGGAGATGGTAGGGATTGAACCTGGAACCTTCTGCATGCAAACCACGTGCTCTGCCACTAAATTGCAACCCTTCCCCTAATACACACATGCAAACAGGCATTTCACTCTTGAACTACAAACTCTCGGGAATCATGGACATTCACTGAGGGAAAAATAACTAGTGTGTATGGGTGTGTGTAGGCATGACTGAGTAACTGAGGCTGAGGAAGAGAGGAAGAAAGAAAGAAAGAAAGAAAGAGAAGGAAAGGAAAGGAAAGCTTGGACAACTTTAATCTCTAAAGGAATGAAGCTGCAGATGTTACCGACCTGCTGAGAGTGATTTCATCTAAAACAAGCAAATTGCCCCTCATATAAATCTCAAACAAAACATTGACATATAGAGATATAAACTTCTAAACTATAAACCATTTTACAGTTGGGACACACTCCTTGCCACTTACCTCAAGCTCTCAGTGAAATTCTCTGCCTCTTGTAAAAAACAACAACGCACACAGACCAGTACACATTGTAAGAAAACTCTGTAGCATGTAAGTCACAGGGTGTAAAGGAGGTAGGTGTGTGTGTGTGTGTGTGTGTGTGTGTGTGTGCGTGTGGTGACCACATCTATTTCTCACTCCAGGGAAAGGCTGCCAGTCCTCACTGCATAGGTACTTTGTCTACCTTCGCGTCTGTTGTTCTACAGCAATTCCCATAAAACTCCACAAAGACCCAGCTGTATAAACCAAGGCTGTCAAAGGAGGAATGGATAAACCAGGGAGGGGCGTCGAACATGTTGACCACTGGCTGAGCAGTACTAGGATAAAGGAGCCTTGATGGAGAGAAATAATCACCCATTGCTGTTTGTTTACTTTAACTCTTCTACCACAGCCTGGAAACTTTTTTTCCTCCTTTTTTTTTTTTTGCTCGCTTGCTTGCTTGCTTCTCCTCACCCCACCCGTTTAGTGTTCCCCCACTGAGAGACCTTTGTGATCTAAAAAGCAGCTGCGCCCCCCCCCCATTCCTAAACACTGGCAATTTTATAGAGAGATCCATAACATGTCTTAAAATAACCCCTTGGCACCTTTCAGAGAATCACACTGTCCACCATTTGAAATCCCAAACACTTCTCTTTAAAAAAAAATAATAAAAAATCCAACAGACAGGAGACAAACAATGAGTGACAGTCAAATCAGACCACCAGTGTTTTCCCCACTAACAGAAGACCTCTACAGTTACTGATCCCTGGTTTGTACATGCATGGACTTGGTTTCTCTACCCTTGAGTACTAGAAAAAACTTGATTTGCTGCTGAAGTCACAAATGGACTCCATTGATAAGCACTATGTTGGAGGTGACGTGAACGTTCTGTTTCGTGGTGTTAGGTCTGCAGTGGCCCATTCACACAGGTGAGTTGCCACTTGATGCCGGTGAAATCAAGGACAGTGCAAACCAGTCCTGAATGGCAGGAATCAAGTGGAATGACATGATCCAAATGGATCCATTACAGCAGAGGTGGAGAACCTCAAGCCCAGAGGATGACTCGAGCCCTCCTGGGGTCGCAATCTGGCCCTCTAGGGTTCCCCAGAAGGCCACAGCCCCTGGCTCCACCCATCTTTCAGCTCAGCCGCTTAGCTTTTGGTGGTTTCCTGGCTCCGGTGCAGTTTTTCCCCCATTCTAAAAGATTGAAATGCCTCTCCTAAGGTGTTACTCTCCTAAACTACTGGCAGTAAGAGCTTTAAGTTACAACATGCTGGGGATTTCTGTGTGGGGAGGTTGGTTTTGCACCCATACCTTTTGCCTTCATTCTGCACCTTTCTCTTTTGACTTTGCCCACCGCCTGAATGTGGCCCCCAAGCACTTCTCTGAAACTGAATTCAACTCTCAGGATGAAAGAGGTTTCCCGTCCCTACATTACAGCCCTCTGTGGACCAATTCACACAAGCCCATGTGGTGGGAAATGAGTGAGAGTTTCAGGCTCACATGCATGCACCCCACATACGCAGCATCATGTGGAGTGTCACACGTGGTCCAGGGCATACACACATATACTCAATCCATGCACTCCATCTACTCACTTTAGGTGATCAATAGATCACTCGTACAGGGTGTACACATGTACAGTCATGCCTTGGATTGAGAGCATAATTTGTTCTGGAACCGTGCTTGTAATCCAAAACACTCTTATATCAAAACGAAATCCCCCCAAAAAATTTGTACAGAGATTTTTAATTTAAGCTGTACTACAATACTTGTATTACAAGATGTCGCTTGTATATCAAGTCAAAAAAAATTAAATAAATATTTAAAAATTTGCTTGTCTTGCAAAATGCTCTCAAACCAAGTTACAGTACTTGCAATCCAAGGTATTACTGTATGGCTGTTTATATATCACATACCACATTCTACATGTAGTGGAGATGATGGCCTTTGTGAACTAGGCCATAGTTTCAGCATCCTTGATTTTTGCAGCGTGTCCAAAACATGGTGGCTCAGAAGTGAATTCCTTACTCTGTTTGGTTTAACTATGCTTGTGGCTGATTCAGGGCAAATTTAACTGGCCAGTTTTGATGCTTCTTTCCTACCTGTTAAAGTCACCCACAGAACTGTCCTGCTGTATCAGATCAAAGTTCCACCTAGTCCATCACTCTTTCCTCAACAAATGGCCAACTGTCAGATGTTCCTGGGTGGCTGACATGAAGGGGATGGTGGAGAAAGGAATCCCCTGTGGTTTATACCCAGGATGTGAGTATCAGAATTTTATTGCACCTCTGGATATATTGGTTTGAGTTTCATTATCACTGGCATAGCTATTTATAGAATCATGGAAAAGTAGAGTTGGAAGGGGCCTACCAGGTCATCGAGTCCAACCCCCTGCCCTGCTCAATGCAGGAATCCAGGTCAAAGCATCCCTGACAGAAGGCTGTCCAGCTGCACCTTGAATGCCTCCAGAGTGGGAGAGCCCACCACCTCCCTAGGTAGTTGGTTCCATTGTCTTATTGCTCTGACAGTCAGGAAATTTTTCTGATGTTTAGGTGGAATCTGGGTTCCTGTAACTTGAGCCCATTATTCCGTGTCTTCTATGGATTTTTCTAATGCAACCTTCCCCAATCTGGTAAATGCCAGATGTTTTGGACTCCCATCAGCCTCAGCCAGCATGGCCAATGGTCAGGAATTCTTGTAGTTGTAGTCCAAAACCTCTGCAGGACACTAGGTGGGGGAAAGCTGGACTAATGCTTTAAAAATCATATTGAGGTAGCGACTATCACTTTATCTTATAGGAATTAATTTCCAAGGCTGATTACGTATTGACTGAAGAAATACTTCCTTTTGTTTGTTTCTGAACAGATTGTTCCACCACTGGCCCAGGACCCAGTTTAGTGCTTCACAACATTCAATCTGTTTTGAAGCATTTGCTGGCAGCCAAACTGGGATCTCTGGGCTTCCCTGCATCCACCTCAATTTGGGCCAATGAAAGGAAAGTTGCTACGGATGGAAAAGGAGTTGTACCCATTGACCTTTACTCAGTCCTGGATACATATCAACATGAAGGTTTGATACGCAGAACAGGAGTTAGACCTGGACACACAATCAGGACCGGTGCAAGGCAGTTCGGTGCCCTAGGCAAGATCAGATATTTAGCGCCCCCCCTTCCCACTTGAGAGCGCTGTATTTTTTTTTCAAGGCATTTCTGGAGCCCCCTTTAGCCCTGCGCCCTAGGCAGCTGCCTAGTTGGCCTAATGGTAGCACTGGCCCTGCACACAATTATGTAGTTGTGCATTTTGTTCATCGTCACCATGAGCTCCAGATCCTGAATTTTCAACAGACACACATGCCCCACATCCCCATTTTACCAAGCTGGAAGACCACAACTCCTTCCCCCACTACTGACATGCCCAAGGAGGGACAGGGATGGCTAGAAATATCAGGGACAGCTGCAACAGACTATTTGGGAAGCAGACAAAGAGCCCTCTTGCTCATGGGAATTATTCCCTGCTGGCTGAAATAGGACAGATCTCACCCAACTGGGCAGATCTTTGTGTGACCTCTCGTCACTAGATAAAGCTGGGAAAGAGCCCTGTCTGAAACCCTGCTGGTGAGTATAGACAATACCAGCGGAGGCTGGTGGCCCCAACGTTAGCAGGGGTGTGTATGTGCTCCAGATTTCATTCCGAACTTTAAAGGAGCTATCCATGGTGCTGAACCCTATCCCCAAAATAGCTTCAGCACCATGGATAGCTTCGTAAAAGTTCAGTGTAAAATCCGGAGCGGATACACAGCCCCGCTGAAGTTGGAGCCACTAGTCTCCACTGGAAAATACTGAGCGAGATGGACCAACATTCTAACTTGGTATAAAGCATCTTCCTATGTCCCTACCTCTCTGGATCCCATCTCCAGGATTTCCTATGCCATTCTCCTGCCACTCACACAGGAAACCACGCCCCTGACATGGGGAGATGAGATAGTCATGCAGGAGACAGGATCCAAGGGCCTATATAAAACAGCAATGTTCTCAGAGGGATTGCAAAGCTCCGTTCCTTTCCAGCACACACCCAGTACCAAGCAGGGATGCTATCCTATCTACAAATACTTCACATATCATGACTTTCTCTGGTGCACTGCTTGGTTGCCTGCACAGAGTGGCTGTGACTGGGCAAAGATACGTCAGTTGGCCGTTCCTCCATCCTTAAACTAAACCAAGTGCCATCGAGAGCTGTGCTTGCCAAAAGGGGCTATCCCCTCTACCATCTGTCCTTGAGGTCTTTGTCACTGGGGGTAACTTGTCCCCCAGGTCTTTATCCACACTTCTTTCAAAGGTCAGTGCTGCTCCCCTAACTATACAAACCATTGACAACAAGCTCCAATAGTGGATTGCTGGTGGCATTGCAAAACGCGGGCAGACATGGAAGAATCAGGATCGGATCGCCTGATAACACCATCACTTAGTGATGTCACTATTCTCACATACTCAGCCTGAACACTTATTCTGTTTTTTAGCACACACCCTGCACTGTGGGGGGGTTGGCACCCAGTACCAAAGCAGTCTAAGCAACTGCTGATCACACTGTCCTTTACCTGCTTGTGGTGCACATGAAGGAAGGCTGCTGGCATGTGCAGAACACATCAGCTTTTAGCACATTGTTGCATGCCACCAGCAGGTTGAAGTTTTCCACTCCTCCTTTCTCATTTTTCTCCCAACCAATCAACATTCTATGGCTACTGAGCATGCTTAGTCCTCATTGGGCTGTTTGAATGGGGTTATCCCTTAAGTTTTGGGGAGGTTTAAAAAAATTGTTGGTTTGTTTTTTGGGTACTTCTGCAAACACTGGAGTTCTCTCAAGCATGTTAATTGTGTTGGCACTCACCATTTGAGTTTGCTATTAGAGGAAGTGATCCTTTGGTTGTGGGGAGGGGACACTGGGATGTCTTAATCTATCTTCAGTATGATCCAGAGGTTGAATGGGTAGGATCCTCATAGATTTGAATTGTTGTTAAGCTCTATGTAAAATGGTAATAATTGTGACCTCACTCACCAAGCTTTATGTGTGTGGGCATGCGTATGCATGTGTGTAGACAAGCAAACGAAAGACTGAAAAGTAATTTGCTACTTAATATCCCTATTTAACGTATTACTAGTAATAAGAAAACATCATGGCAATTATTTTTTAAACCACATGTGGCCTAGCAAACATATATCTGGAGAACATCATAAGGAGGTGTTATACTTTTATTTAGACACCCATCTGTCACCAAAAACCAAACATACACATGGTAGGGCAGTTTTCAACATAGATAATTCTCACTGACACTCCCCCCCCCCCTATTATGTCCAGTAGCAATGTTGCTGACTTGGCTGATGTAAAAGGGACCCCAGAATGGTCACATAGCTCCAACGCCAATGAAGGACACCAATGAATGACAGGCAAACAAGTACCTACAGGAAGGGCAGGCTGGGCACATTTTTGAGTTCTGCGACTGTCTACGGTGCAACTGCAACATTTGGTTTCTGGCGCACATCACAAGAATCTCAGCATGCCTCTTTCTTTTGTTTTAAAGTCAGTTTCTAGCCCTTAAGGCTGAAATGATAGATTCCCAAATGGGTAGACATTGCCTGTTGAAATATCAGAAACTGGAGAGGAAGGGTGGGGGTTGTCACCAAGCATCTGCTAAATACCATTCTGTGCATAGTATCAACCTCCCCCATGCTGACCAATGACGAGCTTAACTCATCCTGGCCATTTATGAATGAAATACCTCTTCTCTTCTTGCCAGTTGTGGCACACTCTGCAACATTATCCTAAAGCAAGCAAGCAAGCAACTCCAGATTTTACCGAAATGACAATTCAGATCAAATCCAGGCAAAACCTCTATGGAATCTCATGGGAAATCAGAAGAGTTTCAGTAAGGTTAGCAAAATTTCTTGAAGTCAGGTGGGATTTGCACATGTCTACAGTCAGAAAACCCAATCTAATTTTCAAGAATAGTGATACTCAAGAAGAAGGAGGAGGAAAAACCCATGTAGATTGAACACATTTGTTGTTGCCATTTTCCTGAAAATGTACCATTGGCACAATCAGAATTACAGACTCTGTATGTGGCCGGAAGAACATCCATGAGAAAAATAGCAGGAGTACACCAAGAGTGAATCCCCACATTCTCCTATTCCCATCATACTGGCTGCAGTTATCCTCATAACCTGGATGTGTGAAACTGCTGCTCTCCGTAACAACACATGGTGAGCAATCACAGAACACTTCCTCTTGTCAATTCAGGCAATCATTCAACAAATAGGAGCCAAGCTGGGAGATGACATCCCTATCATAGTTTGGCTGTCATCCATAATAGAATGGCTGTCATCTAAATGGAACAAAAGAATAAATCCTGAGATAATCAAGCAAAGGTTTTTGACTTGGTTCTGATAGTGTGCCTGCCGGGGCTACAAAGCTACTCACACAAACTGTCTACATATGTGACCATACAACATGGAAGCCACAGGTTTATCAAAGTATTCACAATGTGGAGAATGTGGATAGGGAAAAAGGTTTCCTCCTTCTCTCGTAATAACAGAACCCACAAAGAGATGGACACATCTGTCAGTTTCTCTTTCTCCTGCATTCAAATATTCTTAAATTCTCCCCATCTCAACTAAGAAGACATTTACAAATTTTGGTAAATTCTTATTAAAAATGAACTGAAATGAAATTTGTGCCCGTTTGCACCAACTAAATTCAATAGGTACATGGAGAGGATGTACCTGCCTGCCATGCAGCCATTAAAGATGAGGAACCTGTCAGAAAAACAAAGTGGTAATCCTAATTGAGCACTAACATGATTCAATACATAGGGATAGCCCAGACTTGAAAGAGTTGTGCATTCGAAGGCCTGGGCCTGGCTGGATGAAACTGTCAGCTTTGGTTTCTCCCCTATTCATTTTTTTTTAAAATCTCAAGTTATTTCCGTCCTGGATATGAAAAAAAAAAGAGTGTACTTTGGTAAATTCTTGTCACAAACAAACTGAAACAAAATTCTAACCCATCCCTAGAACTGACCGGCAGGAGATTCAATTCAAAGTACTTCTTCACCCAACACGTAATTAATCTATGGAACTTGCTGCCGCAAGATACGTTGATGGCTGCTAGTTTGCTTGGCTTTTAAAGGGGATAAAACAAATTCCTGGAGGATAAATCAACCCATGGAGGATAAGTCAAGTAAATACATGGAGGATGTCAATATATGGAGGATATGAGAGCCATTGTGGCGTAGTGGTGAGAGTGTTGGACTAGGACTCGGGAGATCTGGGTTCTAGTTCCCGCTCGGCCATGAAACTCACTGGATGACTTTGGGCCAGTCACTGACTCTCAGCCTAACCTACCTCACAGGGTTGTTGTGAGGATAAAATGGAGAGGAGGAGGAGGATTCTGTAAGCCGCCTTGGGTTCCTTGCAGGGAAAAAGGCAGGGTATAAATATAATAAATATTTTTTTTAAAAAAGGAGGATAAGTCAAGTCAACCCATGGAGGGTAAGTCAACCCATGGAGGATAAGTCAACCCATGGCTATGAATCATGATGGCCATGTGGAACCTCCAGGTTCAGAGGCAGCAGCAGGGAGGCTGTATGCTTCTGATTCTGAATACCAGCTGTTGAGGGGCAACAGGAGGGATAACCTACTGCCTTCATGTCCTGCTTCTGGGCTTCCCAGAGGCATCTAGTTGGCCACCATAGGAAGCAGGATGATAGTACCTTTAATATGTTTTGGACTACAGCCCCGTCAGTCCCAGCCAGCATGGCCAATAGGAGTCATGGGAGTTGTAATCAAAAACCTAAGAAGGGTGCCATGTTGTCTACCTCTTGACTAGATGGACCTTTGTTCTGTTCCACCAGGGTTCTTATGTTCATGAAAGATTGTATCCATCCAGTCTTCTACAGAAAGAAAGAAAGAAATGCAGATTTTTCTTGTCTTGCAAGCAGAGCCATGAGCTTGTGTGAGCTAGTGGCTCCCACACGACACCAGCCATGCAAGGACACTTCAAGTGATGCACCATGTATTCGGGGGGGGGGGGGGAACCAACAGTTTCCAGTTGACAAAATGCTAAACAGACAAATGAACTAAGCCAGCCTTTCCCAATCTAGTGCCCTCCAGATGTTTTGGACTTCAACTCCCATCAGTCCCAGCCAACATGGCCAATGGTCAGGAATGCTGGGAGATGTAGTACAAAAGCTCTGGAGAGTGCCAGCTTGGGGAACGCTGAACTAACCTTTCTGTACTGTACCAGGAGAACTACAAAGCTCTAGCCCAGCTTTTGGGAGATGCTTTTTATGCCATGTTAGCATCCCCCCCCCCCGCCCGCCCACATTTATCATATATTGGCTATACCTAGATCTTAACAATGGTTCAAGAAATGGCGCTTCTCCAGTTTACGGTTTAGTAAAATAGAAATAAGATTTGCTAAGTGAAATAATGAGTAGTTGACAATCCAGTTCAGGACCAAGCCAGAATAAATGGCCCATCTACTTCATATGGAAAGTTGCAGTTATCACATCATCACCGTAAATCAGTTCCAATATGGGAGAAATACAATTAATGAGGAAAGGAAACTGAACTTACTTAACCATTCATTGGGCTTCTATTATGTGGGCAATGAAGAGCCATTTGGGCCAGAAAGGTAGCATATTAATTTGAAAATAAAAATAACCTCGCAGTAAAATAATACATTTGATGGTGGGTAGTACCTTAGATGCAGGTTTTCTTCTGTAAGGGTTAGGTCTTCATGACCTATATACATTCTATTGTCCTGAAGTTGTATATGTGGGGTTTTGTTTTGTTTTTTTAAGTTTTATCAAGGCTCTATCCTGGTCTTTTTTTCTTCTTCTTCTTTTAGGAACAGCATATCCTGAATTATGGAAAGAGATTGATCCACTGCATTTGTTGGGTTCCTTCATCTGAGAAAGGTCGGCCCACTGGTAGTGCATCATATCTCAGAGTTAGACCAGACAGCATAACCTCTCCGAGTCTGGAGTTTTAAAATTATGCTTTTAAGAGTTGGCAGCACAAACTGGGGCGCAAGTTATGGAAAGGAGTTAGAGGCAGGGGACAGTCTGCCCTCCCCTTTCTGTTACACCTCTGTTGAAATCCCCTCTTTGTTCAGCATGCCATAAGGCCTTACCTACCAGATCGAGAAATGCCTGAGCCAGTGAAATGCGGCATTGAAGAAAGTGACGGAAAGTTGGATTGGAAAACAGCTCCCTGCCAAACCTTTCTTTGGGAAACTAAGCTGACAGTGTGAAAGGAGGCTATTATGTACCGATCTCAAACCTACCTCAGTTACCAATGACTCTGGTGGATTGTTAAAAGCAGTGGCCTTGGTTCGGTTTAAGACACATTTCATTGAAAATGCTACCTTTTGAGGTACAAATCACTCATTCCTGAAGCTGTAAGTCTAGCAATGCATATAACCACATTTTCTTTGTTTTTTCTTCCCCCACCCCACCCTCCGCTCTGGTTTTCCAGTGTATCAATACAAGCATTTCTGAATGGCAAGGATCCCCTGCCCTAAATTTATACCATAATCTAAAGTCTTAAATATTTGGGAGGATTCCCTAGCGGAGTGCTTTCAGCATTGCCATGCGATTCCGGTTGTGTAAATCTATCTGCGAGGCAGACAGAAATATGGAGATTTATAGCTGGCGGTCTCTGCAGACCACTTTAGGATGACAGCTTCAAGATTATAGGAATCCTTCTATTAAAGAAACTGCAGGGGCGGGGGGAATAAGGTGTGTGCGTGTCTGGAGAGAGTTAAGTAGAAAGGTTGGAAAGCCATTCAATACGCAGTTACTGCAGTCCTCTCTCCTTCCTTACCGCACACTTTGGCCATGGTGCAGAATTATTCTTTCCCGATGGCTTCATGTTATGTACATTATTCCCCTAGTTCCATGTGCACACCACTCTTGGTCTTCCCCCAAACTTCCTCCCCACACACACACACACACACCTTTCTGAACAGCAAATGCATTGTGCCGATGGGCAAGCGGCAGGAAGAGACATTTTAGGCCCAATTCCAAAGAACAAGAAAGCACCAAGACTGGGCTCTGTAGTTGACATTTTAAGAGTACATTATGAAAACACCTTTCCTTGCTATCATGGGATTATTAGCCTCATCCTTCTAAGGCAGGGCTCTCCAACCTTGGGTCCCCAGATGTTGCTGGACTACAGCTCCCAGAATCCCTTGCCATTAGCCATGCTGGCTAGGTATGCTGGGAGCTGTAGGTGAGCAACATCTGGGGACCCAAGGTTGGAGTGCCCTGTTCTAAGGTATCAGACACTGGCTTCCATATGTGGTATTGATACACAAACCTTCACCATCCCTTCCAGCAAAGTTCATCAACAATGTCTGCCACATGGTGCACCAAGACATACTAGAAAGGTATTTGGTCTGCTCTCACAAGGCTCTACTTATTCTTATGCAAATTCTTACAGCTACTTTAGCCTAAAACAACCACAACAACTCAGGGAAAACTTTGGCAAGACAGTCTGGAAAGTCCACCTTGGACTTTCAGCAAACACGTTGGTCACATTTGGATGATCAAATCTCAGCTCCATAAGCCATGAAATCCACAGGTGTGCTGCACCTGCACACAGCTTCTTTGCAAGTGAGCCAACAAGCCAGAAGATGCAGTTGACCAGAGCTTCCTGTTACATCTGAACCAGGAATCTATGGTTAATGTCTTCCAAACAAGCCAGAATATGAAGCCATGATTAAAAGTTGGCTTCCAGATCCTAGCTTTTCTGGAAGCCATTAACAATAATTTGCAGTTTGGCTGTAAAGGGAAACTATGGTTAACAGAAGCTTCTTGTCTTACTTCCCCACTCACATGAAGGGAGGAGCAAAGCAGCTGCAAGTGGGTGCTTGAATCTCATGTGTGTCTCAGCTTATTGAGCTTACTAATCAGGTTATTAATTGTCTGAATGTGCTCATTGTCTTTTTTTGTTTGGTTAGCAAAATTAAAATCAAAGCCAATAGAAAGTCATTATTAGCATCCAGAGTATCTGAGTAATTTCTAAAAGAAAAGGCAACCTTAGTAAAGCTTGTATGGGTGATATGCTCCCAATGCAACCATTAATTACCAGCTCTTTTTGATGGTAGCCATCCATGGTGACAAATTCCAAAGGGGCAACCATGTTAGTTGAAGGAAAAACAATAATCTTCTTGACTAACAAATTTATTGAGTTGTAATCTTATGTAGACCAGATGCATCTGATCAAGAGGGCTATGGCCTACAAAAGCATTTTACCTCAATAAATCTGATACTCTTTAAGGCGCCACAAGACACTTTGCTGTTATTGACAGCAGTGCAAGTTTAATTTATTCGATACCACATCAATTCTTGTTAGTGTTGCAAGCCTGCCTGGCTTGTAAATCAGCCGATGGTGATGATGTGGATTCCGTGCTACAAGTTTACACCTGCCTTTTCAATAGCTGAAGTTGACTTCGCAATTAAGTAAAGTGCTTCTCCTCCTCGTTACTGTATGCGCTGCCACTCTCAGTGGGGACTCAGTGATGCTGGTCCTCTCCTCATTAGTCCCAAGCCAAGAAGAGCAGTGGCTGCTCCATATTCCCATGCATTAAGGGAGGGAGTAGAGAGGGACATGCAGGCCTTTGAAAAGAGTACTTCACCTAACTACTGCAGTCCAGAGGGACACATCAATACTACACACATATCAAGTGGTATAAAACTGATGTGTGGGGAGGGGCCAAGGCTGAGTAGTAGAGCACAAGCTTTGCATGGAATCATACTTAACAAGTTCTTCGTAAGCAAGGAGCTGTTAAACCAGTATATGGGAGGAGACAGAGGGCATGCTGTCGTCGGCTACTTCTTCCTGAATCAGCAGCTGTGGCTGGGTCCGCTTCCTCATTGTCTGCTGCTGGACCTTTCCCTCCTCCTGAGTAGACCCTTGCTACTGAGTAGACCCTGGGCAAAAGGGTCTCCTTGTGTCCAGGTGTACACTCTAATGATGACCCTGAATCTCCAACCTGGTCCACCACCGTCTGTGCTCTGGAGAGCTGTGGGATGAAGGAGGAGAGTTGGGAACCAAGGCAGGGCTTGGCATGGGCGTCAGAGGGGTTCTTCAGGGCCCTGGGTGAGGCATCCCAGTGATAGGATTCCTCAGGCTGCTCCGTGTCGTATGTGGGAGTGGCGATTGCTGCAGAATCCCTACTCTCCTCCTCCAAAGAGGTCTCCCCTGGGCTTGGGTCATCTGGGTGCCTGACATCAGTGTGTTGTGCTTTCAAGTACTCAAAGCATTTCACATATATTATCTAGTTGTAATCCTGAAAACAACTGTGTAGATAAATTAGTATTATCATCTCCCATATTGCAGATGAAGGGACTGAGGTTGAGAGAGGGGGGGGCTTGCCTAAAACCCATTACTGAGTTTATAGGAAGCGAGATTCAAATGGGGGACTTCCTGATTTATAGCTCAGCCACTTGGCAGCTCTTCAAAAGTCCTAGGTTCAACCTCTAGCACAGCCTTCCCAAACCTGGGACCCTCCACATGTGTTGGATTGCAACTGCCATGATTCCCAGCCAATATGGCCAATCAATGACTAGGAATCATGGGAGTTGCAGTCCAACACAATGGCAGGGGACCAGGTTGGGGAAGGGTACTCTAGCATGTCCAGTCAAACAGACTGCGTAGTAGAGGACGGGACAGAATTCCGCCTAAGGAGCTGGAGAGTTGCTGCCAGTCAGAGCAGACATACTGGGCCAACCAGCTGCCTGTGGGAAGCCCACAAGTAGGACTAGAGTGCAACAGCACCTTCCCACCCATGATCCCCAGCAACTGGTATACACTGCCTCCAATACTGGAGGTAGCCGTTATGACTAGTAGCCATTGATAGCCTTAACCTCCATGAAGTAAAGCTGCCCAAGTTAGTGGCCATCACTACCTCTTGGGATAGCAAATTCCACAGTTTTTAACTATGTGCTATATGAAGAAGTATCTCCTTTTATCTGTCCTTATTCTCCCACCATGTGTTCTACCACTGAGTTATGGCCCTTCTGAAGCTGCTGTTTCTGGCCTTCCTGTACTAGTAGTATGCTGAAGGCAGTGTTTTCTGTTCCGAACAAAGAACAACTCCAAATCTCCAGCTTTCATCGCCTCCCTTTCCCAGAGCTGGTTGTGCTTAGTAGCAGTAGTTCAGAAATCAAATCCAGAGACAAGAAAACCAGTGGTCATGACAAGCGAATATTTACAATAGCCCTTACCACAGGTCCAATCATCCTTCATGCCCATTGGAAAAAGCACATCTTCAGTGTTGCCTTCGGGTAATGGCACAGCACAAGCAGTAGCTCGTGACTTATAATGTGGACTAGTGTTATTTCAGCTATGAGCTTATATTTCTTACTTGGTTATAGAAATCTGTTTTCAAGCCTTGTTTCATTACACTAGAGCATTCCTCCACCCACTTTATGTAGAGAGAGATGTGCAAATAAACTGAAGAGGAAATGCTAGGGCCCTGCCCATATTATTTTTAGTCATAATGCATTGGGCCACCCATTCTTACCCGTTAAAAAAAGGAACCGGGAAAAAGAAACCCCTAGAAGGAGCCATACTGTAATGGCAGAGTACATGCTTTTCGAGTACGACCCAAGTTCAATCCCTGGTATCGCCTTTCAAAATAATCTGGAGATCTGTGAAGAAGACCTCACCCCCAGGCACTGAAGAACTTCTGCTAGTTAGAGGATTGGGCAAGATCAGCCTTCCCCAGATGTGCAGGCACCCTCCAGATGTGCAGGGCTGGAACTCCTATCATTCTCCAGCCAGCATGTAGGTTGTAGAAGGCTGGGCTAGACGGATCGATGGTCTTTCAGATTAAGGCAGCTTGATACATTTTTTTTACTTTGAATGTGGGTCTAAAATTTTGTAAGATAAGGTTTACAGGATCATGGAAATAGGTGTGTGTATGGGGGGGGGATCTACCCAAGGGTTAAAAAAAAAGGGGGGAAGTGTTGCTGACTAGGGAAGAAGAGACAAAGTGGAGGAGTAAATTGACTAGTGTCATTTCAAGATTAGCACGCTAGCTAAAAGTGGGCTAGATGGAACAACTATGTATCAAGTGGATCCACAATTGGCTACAGAATCGAACTCAGAGTGCTTAATATCAATGGTACCTTCTCAAACTGGGGAGAGGTAACAGGCGGGGTACCACAGGGCTCAGTCCTGGGCCCAGTGATCTTCAACATTTTTATTAATGACTTGGATGAGGAGGTGCAGGGAATGCTTATCAAATTTGCAGATGACACAAAGTTGAGTGGAACAGCTAATACTCTGGAAGACAGAAACAAAATTCAAGGAGATCTCGATAGGCTGGAGCGCTGGGCCGAAAACAACAGAATGAAATTTAATAGGGATAAATGCCAAGTGCTGCGCCTAGGGAAAGGAAACCAAATGCACAGTTACAGAATGGGGGATACTTGGCTCAACAATACTACAAGTGAGAAGGATCTTGGAATTGTGGTAGATCACAAACTGAATATGAGCCAGCAATGCGATGTGGCTGCAAAGAAGGCAAATGCTATTTTGGGCTGCATTAATAGAAGTATTGCTTCCAAATTGCGCGAAGTGATAATTCCCCTTTACTCGGCACTGGTTAGGCCTTATCTTGAGTACTGCAACCAGTTCTGGGCACCACACTTTAAGAAGGATGTAGACAAACTGGAGAGGGTTCAGAGGAGAGCAACAAAGATGATAAAGGAAACAAGGCCCTATGAGGAGAGACTGAAAGAACTGGGCATGTTTAGCCTTCAGAAGAGGAGACTGAGGGGAGATATGATAGCACTCTTCCAGTACTTGAAGGGTTGTCACAAAGAGGAGGGTCAGGATCTCTTCTCGATCATCCCAGTTTGCAGGACACGGAATAATGGGCTCAAGTTACAGGAACCCAGATTCCACCTAAACATCAGGAAAAATTTCTTGACTGTTAGAGCAATAAGACAATAGAACCAACTACCTAGGGAGGTGGTGGGCTCTCCCACTCTGAAGGCATTCAAGCTGCAGCTGGACGGCCATCTGTCAGGGATGCTTTGACTTGGATTCCTGCATTGAGCAGGGGGTTTGACTCGATGGCCTCATAGGCCCCTTCCAACTCTACTTTTCTATTATTCTAAGATGTAATAGAGAGGGGATATCGCCAGCGAGATCGCAAGGAGCGACCAGGACTTTTGCCGCTCTTGCCATGTGGTCTGTAGCCCTTTCAGACAAGCCATGCACAAGCCATGATGCTGGGTTTGCACATCATGACAAGCCACTCTGAAAACAAACCACCCTGAACAACCCAGCAACAAGCCATGGGTTCTCATGTGTCTTGTGTGTGGTTTAACAAATCACACTGAGGAAACCGCACCAGGTTCGGAGGACATCACGACAAGCAACCCTGAAACAAACAAGGCTTACAACACACTGTGGGTTTTGTCGTGTCATGCAAACCAGGTCTAACAGTTAGCACCTGAACAATGGACTGAACAGGCAGGCACACAGGTTACCTGTCCTGAGCACAGTCTTCCATACTTTTCTGAGATGTACTGTGTTTCTGTTTAAATTACAACAGATATTTCTAAATTTGTATCTTTATATAAATTGTCCCCTTCTTTTGTCCTCTTTTTTTGGTGATGCATTTTCTCTTTTTTAGTGATATATAAGTAGCTAATTGGATTGCAGCCTTAGTTGCTTGTTAACATTCCCCAAGCAAAATACAATATGTAAATTAGAAACACAAATAAAATAATATCTAAAATGTTACTCATTAAGAGTCAGGATGGTGCAGGGAATAGAGAGCTAGTCTCAAGAGAAGTCCAGTGATGTGCTCAGTCTCAGATCAGATTCAAATGTAACATAAGCAGCAGAATAGGTGGTAGAGTTCTGGACTGTACCACTAGTAACTCCAGGTAAGGGGTCGTTTTATGAATGATCCTCCACATAACAAAACAAGACAAACACCACTTCCCGTTTTGTAGTAACATTCTTTTATTAGGGCAGCCTTCCCCAACGTGGTACCCTCCAACTGTTTCGCACTACAGCGCCCAGCATTCCTAACCATTGGCCATGCTGGATGGGGCTGATGGGAGTTGAAGTCCAAACATCTGGAGAGCATCAGGCTGGGGAAGGGTGAATTAAAGAGAACAGTTTAACATCTCCCTGTCCCTGGTTATGCGCGAGGATATTTTGTTTTGTTTTACATGGAGGAACATTAAAAAATATGACCTCCCCACTCACAGTCCGAAACAGTGCATTCCAGAATTCTGCCATCTATATCACCTCGGGCTGTGTAATGTGGAGAATGGCCCTATGTACACTCGTTGCCAGAGAACATGGGCTGGGAGGGTGCTGTTGCACTCATGTCCTGCTTGTGGGATCCCGTGGGCAGCTGGTTGGCCACTGTGTGAACAGAATGCTGGACTGGGTGGACCCTTGGTCTGATCCAGCAGGGATCTTCTTTTGTTCTTATGTCCTGGAAGAGCCTTATCTGTAAAATGGTAATTATATTAATGGGCTCACATGCTTGCTATGACTTGAGAAGTAACAAGATAAAGTAGGTAAGATGCTTTGTGATTATTGATATTGAAGGAGGTTAAGAAGAACCAGGTGGAATTGCCACCACACCTGCTGCCGGATCATCTTAGAGCTGTGTGTTCCACCAGGGCTGGCCCAAGATATTGTGCTGCCAGAGGCAGAATAGCAAAATTGTGATGCCACCCCACACCTCCCAGAGTCAAGGTATTTAATACCGAAAGCTGGCCAAGGCATATTGGCACCTGAGACAGAAAATCCTGTAAGCACCTCTCCCAGACAATAAAAAAAATAAATAAAAAATAAACTAAATAACAATTTGCAGCTTTCATGATGCCTGAAGTCAGCCATTTCACTTGGACCTAATGTTATGCTCAACATCTTTGGTTTTTGTGGGACAAAATCTAACCACCCATGAGTAAAGGTTTCACACTCTGGACTCTTAACATCTTCCAATCATGACTCCCCCCCCCCCCCCGGCCAAGTCACCATGTAAAAACTTCCACATGTTAAAACGTTGTTCCTCAGATCATTTGTATGTCTGCTGCTGTTTTTCTAGGAATGCCTCTCTGCCTATTCTGTCTGCCTGTCATCTTCCCCTTCTGCAAAAAGAAGTACCTTGCCTGTTTTCAGTCGAGAATGCCAATACTGAGGTTCCAAAAATTAAAAATGAAACACACACATGAAGTATTCCCGGTGATATTGCTTTCACACCAACTGAAATGCTGGAATCGACAACAACTTTAGAAGTCCTCAATTAGCTGGACTTCAAACAAATAAAGATAAGGGAGAATTTTTAGGTATGCAACACTATGCATCTATCTAGGGCCTTCCTCCTCTATTAGTAAGAAACACTTCGTATATAGCAGCTTTTCTAATCACTAAAGACAGGATAGGCTCCTAATCAAAATAAATAACTAGAATAAATTATCTCACATATAACCCCAGTATAGAATACTCATAGCTCTGTTGACACAGTGAGGATTCAACATTATTTTCAATATTTTTTCTGTAAAAGTGGAGCCTGCAACAAAATATCACAGTGTGAGGTACTCGTGTTCAAGGTTCCAGTCAGTCAGCCCTGCCCTTTTCCAGGTTACTCCAATCAATCCACATACCCCAACACATTTTTCCATTCTGCCCCCAACAGTTAGCATTCTGTATCCACTGAGTCTTCTTAGCCTCATTGGGGTATTTGAGGGGTTTCCTCACTTTAGTTCATTTCTTCTGAAGATGTATAGTACTGTTCTGAAAACCCTGGAGTTCCCCCAAGCCTGCTGATACCTCCCTCTTGTGTTTGGAGGTGACATTTTGGGTATGTAAAGATACACACACTCGGGGCAGCATGCAACTGTGTCATTCCACAAACTCAAATAACACTAGGGAAGCTAGTTGCACAAGACGAGTTTGCACACTATGCTTGTGCAAGTGGTCATGCAAGTGTACTGTGCAACCGTTTGTGCAACTGCGCTTGTCCGAATGTAACTTTAGACGGATTCTCCTCTTGAGCATAGTTCATAACCTTGTTTCTATTAGCGCAATATCATTTGCACTAGCAGAATGATACAGCTGGATACTGCCCTTGGAAAATGAGTGTGCAAGATACAGCAATATTGAAAGAAGTAATGTCAAGTCACTATTGCATTCCTATTCATTTATGTTGTGTAAAGAATGTAAGAGATGACTTACTGAATCAGAGCAAAGGTCCAGCTAATCAGTATTCTTCCTAAAAGTATCCAGTCAGTGGTGCCTGCAAGCAAGCATTCAAGGTGTGATGGGTAAGGTCATCCCCTGTGATTCTTTCAAGCATCTGGTACTTAGAAGTATTACATACAAGAGTTCATGATCAGAACATGGTGTGCAAAGTGGGTGGAACATGGAACTAAGCATTTCCCAGGTTTGATTTTGTTCGGTTAGGGGAGGGATACTTGGACTTGGGAAAACGTGTGGCTTGAAACAGCCATGGTATGTTAAAAACTCTTCAAGGGTTAGATAAGCCATGCACATGTAATACATTATAGGTAGATAGTAGATCTAGACTATATATAAACATATAATTAATATGGAGCCATAGCAAGAAAGAGTGCAATAAATACTGTAACTCCCTTTCCCTTATAATCCAGAATTCTTTAGGCTCATTTTGTCCTTATTCACAGGAAGGTAATGGATTAAGCAGAACATTACTTACTGTTACAGCCACTCATAGTAAGAAGGGATTAATTAGGACTTTCCTGCTCTTGCCATTTCTAAAGATGTTAAGTTCATCCAAAAAAAGAAACTTGACTTTCCTCAGATCAACAGCCTCGAAATGACATGGCTTAGAAGTCCATCCCGTCCCCGTCCCCCCCAAAAAACCCTGTTATGCTCAACATCTTTGGTTTTTGTGGGACAAAATCTAACCACCCATGAGTAAAGGTTTCACACTCTGGACTCTTAACATCTTCCAATCATGACACAGAATAAAGATGGAAGCATTGTAATATGATACAATCAGGGCTTGAAGCATTTTTCAGTAGCATAAGAAAAAAGAGCAAATCCTTGGTATAGACACAGCCTAGCACTGGGGACTCCAACATGATGCCCATGGGTGCCAATGTACCTGCAGGTGGCGTGGAGAGCACATAATGCAGGCCACATGCTGAAGCTAAGCAGGTATGAGCCAGGTCAGTGCTTGGATGGGTGACTGCCTGGGCTGCCCACATCTGTTCTCCTGCATTGAGCAGGGGGTTGGACTCGATGGCCTGATAGGCCCCTTCCAACTCTACGATTCTATGACATACCCTGTCCTGTTGCCTGCCCCTCCTGATTTTAATTTTATTTCTACTGCAGCAATGATGCCACACACTCTTCTGGCATTACAGCCCAAACAGTGGAACCAACTCACCATGTAGTTTACAAAAGAAGGTTTTTGTGCTTCTCCATTGCCCCCAAATAATTATTTTTATTATTTAAAAATAATAATACATGAGTGCCTTTTTCACTCTAATTCTGATCTAAAGTTACCTGATCTATACCTGCCTCCCAGACTGATATGTGGATTGTAATATAGTTTTCCTTCAAATTTTGCACTTCTCCAAATTTTGCAATGCACTCTTCAGCTCAAACAACACACCGATCTGCATTTAAAATTGCATTAAGTAGAGTTGTTATTGTTGTTGTGTATTAATGTGGAACTGTGTATTAATGTGGAACTGGGACCAAACAGATTTATGAGCGAACAAGTGTGAATATGATACAGATGTGAATGAGACTGATCTGTCCATCCCTATGATGGGCAAGCTTTCCTGAAAGACAGCTTGCCCAGCATTGCTGGTCTCCCTAATGAAATACACAAGCCACATGTAGTACTCCAGGTTGTACTCTTAATCCACACTTAGCCACAGTCATGTCCAACAGACCTGTTCATTGCCTTACATGAGTAACTGGGCAACCTGTGTTGCATCCAATATTAGTCTAACATCAGTCCCATTCATTTCAATGGGTTGACTCTAAGTAGGTCTAACACTGGATACAACCCCATAAAACAAACCTCAGAATCCTCTGCAACATACAGACACTCAAGAGGCTCCTCAGAAGGCCAGTTGATTTGAACTATTTTCTTCAAAAGTTTTTTTCTTTTTTCTTTTTTTTAACTGAAAGCCAGTAGACTTTGGAATGACAGGATGGTGAAGTAGACCAGGGAGTAGGGATATGAAGGCCCAGAAAACTCCCGGAAAAATATGGGGAAAAACCCAGTTTTTCCCAAAAATTTCCGGTTTTTTTCTGGGCCTTCACATCTCTACCTGGGAGACCCAGGTTCACATTCTCAACTGGGTCAACCACTCTCTATCTCAGCTTAACCTACCCTGCAGGGCTGTTGTGAGGGGGAAAATAGAGGGGGAGAAACCATGCATGCCATCTATGCTCCGTGGGAAAAGGAAATGCAGGATAAAAATATAGTTCCATAAATTCCTTTCATGTATTGAAAGAGCCAGGAAAATACATCCGTTTGCCACACTTGAACCTTCTTGATTGTATGTTATGTTTGTCTTTCACTGCATCTGAGCCATTTGCCTGACTACATTTAGGAAAAGCATGACCAAATATCCAGTTTACCTGTGATTAGATATTCACAGATTCTGGAATACATTATATATCTTCAGTTGACTGTTGGCCAGCACTTGCACGTGGTAATCTAAACCACAAGAGACACGATCTGCATTTTGCAACTGAAGCTGCTCTCCAGGAAAAGAAGAAAAACCGAGTCTCACAAGATCACACTTCCACTCCTCCATATGTCTAGTTTGGATAACTTCTGCTTTTTTAAAAATATCAGTTTTTAACAACTGCAGGCTTGCCAGTGCTCACAACTTTAACACACACTCCTGTCAATATTCTAGGTTGGCCTTGGATGGCACAGTCAACCAAACACAAAAGCCTCTCAACTTTCCAATCTCCTAACCCCCCCTCCCCACACAATTACAAATGAAAACTGAGAGGTGTGATCCAACCTTTCCTTAAAATTGGGGGGGGGGGGAGAGATATCTAAAATGCATTCAGAAGCAAAAAAACACAAAAACAAATGTGTTTCACAGTATGGATTTTTTTTTTTTAATGTCTCATTTGCTATGGGGATAATTTATTATAACTCAGATTGCCCCATTCTTTCACTTTTTTTCTTCTTTTATTTTCACTGTTCTTTCCACCATTGCCCGAGTGTAAGAAACAGTAAGCACTGTAGATCCTGGGAAGGGAGTCTTTTTTTAAAAGCTCCAGCAACTGCAAACATGGATGGAAGGGGAGAGAGATGCAGAGGAAGGAGAGACAAGTCCCTCTTCTCTTAGACATCACCACCGCTCCTAGAAAGTAAGAGAAGGAGTGTTGGCACTTAGGGAGTAGCAGGGCTGGCACAGAGTTTCCTCTTCTGAGCTCGGACTTTGAAAGCTCCGGAGAGAGTGTTTGTGGGATTGAGGGCTCGCATCCAGTTTGGACTCTGGTCCTTCAAACTCCCTGGGTTCAAACTCTCACACGCATGAGTGAATGTCCCCTGTGCCATTTCATTATATCTCCATGGGTTGGCTCTGTTTTGTGCTCTACTCCATCTGCTTTAACTAAGAGATTTCTAAAATTAACATCAGAATTGGCGCATTCTTGGTTCCCCCGCCACTCTTTCAGGTTGCTGATGTATATAAGCACATACATGCATTGATTAAAATAAGGAATGTCAGTGAAGTCACATGGTTGTATCAGGATTCTTTTTTCACCATGATTTATTTATTTATTATATGTATACCCCACCTTTTTCCCCACAAGGAACCCAAGGCGGCTTACATAATCCTCCCCCCCCTCCTCCCCATTTTATCCTCACAACAACCCTGTGAGGTAGGTTAGGCTGAGAGTCAGTGACTGGCCCAAAGTCACCTAGTGAGTTTCATGGCTGAGCGGGGACTAGAACCCAGATCTCCTGAGTCCCAGTCCAACACTCTCACCACTACGCCACACTGGCTCTCCAGAGATTTTATCTCTGGATGTATGTGCTTGTGTATATTGGTAACCTGGAAGCTGGAGCAGGGGGGGAGTGAACCAATCTGCAATTAAAGAACAGATTCACATTCACATTATTTTTAACTTATTATTTTCAACAGATAATATGCATTTTTGTATGCATTTTACCCTAACAATACACAGTTTCTACTCATTTTAACCAAAAATATAAATTTTAATATGCTCGTTGTTAAGTTCTTTCAGGCAAGAACTGTATCACACAATTCAGAGAAGTATGAAAACTGAAGGATAATTACGTTCTGATTGGCATGCTCATTCGGGAAGTGCGATTCAGGTTGGCTTGCTTAAAAATGTCGACTGAACAAAATCTTTGTGCATGCCGACAACCATCACCACCCATGCCTTTGTGGCACCACACCTATGTCAGAGTGTCCTGTATCCATCTCTCTCTCCCTGGTTTTTTTCCTCTCCCCATTTTTATTTAAATGGTAACTCTGAAAAGACAGCTTTTAAAGGAGTTTGGACAGCACAATGTCGCGGCCTGTTTCAGGAGATTGATGCATTTAGACATTTCGTGGTGGGTGTGTATATGGCATGAGGAAGAGATGGCTGTTTGTTCCCACTTCATCAATGGTCTTAGGCAGCTAAGAGTAAATCAAATCAAATAGCCCAAGGACCTGGCTAGAACCTTAAGCCTTTACTAGAGAGAGAGAGAGAGAGAGAGAGAGGAGACAATTGGCAGGTTGTTTCAACTATAAACTCCCTCACTCCATGTTTCCATGTTTCCTTTCATCCCACCACCACCCTCCCCACATTGACGCCACCAGCGGCCTTCTCAAGTTTAACCTGTCATGCGCTTACTTTGAAATCCCATTCAAGGCACAGTGGCCCGGAGGCCTCTAAAAAGAAGGTGTACAACTAATATCACCTATAATGCATGAAGTACATAGATATATATAGATATATATTTATACAGGGGCAAAATGTGGACACTGGTCAAGTATACCTTCTTCTTGAAAAGTTTACAAGAGCATCATAGTCAAAGCAATTTAGACTGGCTTTTTTTTTTTTTTAAGAGAAGGTTCCAAAATCTTCAGATCTTCCCTCCTCAGACAGAGCAGCCGATTCTTACACATTTATTTTACTGGCAGGCAGAAAAGCTGCTATTTCCTGCCTGCGAAGGAAACTCCGTTCATCCTATGGAACATGAAGAATTGTTCTGCCAATAAGCTAGTTAAATAATATCAGCTCAGTTGCTAGGGGAAGGTATTGCAAGGTGTTGGATGAATAAACTAGCACTCTTGCACTTAAATCCCCACCCCGCCTCACCCTATTAGAATCACCATTTATCTCTGGAATCAGAATTTTCATAAATCAAGACACTAAACTGGACAACACGGCCTCTGGACATTCCGTATGAATCAGAAATCAATTTCGCATGATTTTTGTGGAAGGAAGAAACTCAACTGAGCGTCATAATAGAAAAGGGTTATTTTAGTTAGGGATATAACCACTATGCCAGTGTGGCATAGCGGTGAGAGTGTTGGACTGGGATTCTGGAGATCCGGGTTCTAGACCACGCTCAGCCATGAAACTCACTGGATGACTTTGGGCCAGTCACTGACTCTCAGCCTAACCTACCTCACAGGGTTGTTGTGAGGATAAAATGGAGAGGAGCAGGAGGAGGATTATGTAAGCCGCCTTGGGTTCCTTGCAAGAAAAAAGGTGGGGTATAAATATATATATATTTTAAAAATCTAGCAATTGGCCTGAAAAAAACCCTTAGACTTCTAGAAAATGTAAGACTAAGGAGATGTGTCTCTGATTGGAGACCAGGCAGGAGGCAACTGGGAGCTTGATTTTAGCCACTCTGAGCTGCCTAAAGGTAAAGGAAGAGCAGGATATCAGCTAAACAAGCAGACACACAAACAAACTGTGGCAACAGCCCCAAGAGTGGGAGCATTTTTTCATCCAGCACAGTCTCCAGTTCAACTTCCACTTTTACAACGAACAAGTCTCCAGTTTACACGATCTCTGTTTAATTTACCTTGCCTTCCAAAGTTCAGGTCACCAAGACTACGAGCCAAACACGGCGGGAGATGTGTGTGATCGATCCCCCGAGTTAAGCAAAACAAAGCAAAACTTTAAAGTAGCTAGGGGTGCATGGGTGGCTCTGATTTTGATAGAGCATCGGCACTGGGGCCTTCAACTTCTTCTCGCATGCCATTTTCCCCACTGAAATCCTCTCTACCTTTAAAACTAGGTAGCCCAGTCAGAAGGTAAGCTCAGGTATATGTATCATGCCTGTCTTTTCTCCCACTAGCGGAGCTGGTCACAGGGTTTGTCTGGGAAGGATCCAAGAGTGTCTGGTCATGAGCACTACTGACTTTGCACTCGCGGAAATGAATGTTGGTGCAACAATCACACTTGCAAGCGTTACCGATGTTGGGCAAGCATTGGTTTCTGCTAGTGCAACATCAATTGCACTAGCGGCCGGATATCATTGGAATGTTCCCTTTGTTTTGAGAGTGGGTCTGGAAAATATTACAAGGGAAAGGGCTCAGTATCCCCTCCCCCGCTGCTGCTGCTCCATTAAAAGCAAATCTCACCCACCCCAAAACACAGAGCTGCATTAGTGATTAAATAAACATTGGGGGAATCTGACCACGGATCTCTGACTTCACATTGGTATTGGCTCTACATTTAAAGACCACAATATAAGTTAAATATACAGGAAAAAGTCAGAGAAGTGAGCTTAAAAAATGACGATTGAACCCCGAAGGTCTACAGTTCTTTCCAGCTCATGCTAGGGACTGAACCTGGGACTGTCTCCACACAAACCACTTGCTCTTCCGCCGATGATCGGGGTGGGTGGGTGAAGGATATGTTGCTTTTGATCAAAGGCCAATTACACTATCATTTCTTTCTTTCTTTTTTGAAGTTTTAAATTGTATTTCTATATAAAACAAACACATAATATCAAACATATAACAATTAACAAAACAAAATAGACCTCCGATTTTCTTCTACAGCAAATATAAGTAACAATAACTTTTCTTACTCGATAATCAGAATGAGAAATCTCTTTCTTCCCATTGTCCTAAATTCACTTATTATTCCATAAATCCACAAACAAACAAATCATTATTTTCCAGTCTCTGCAAAAAGTTAAACACTATCATTTCTGACACATTTTGGACATAGTGAACCCAACGGCAAATGAGCAAGCTGTAAGTCACCATGTCCCTGTTCCAGGCCTGCAGAGGGAGGTGACAAAGTTTTGACTAGTTTAGCGAAAGCACTGAAACAGTCATAAAACAGGTTCATAAAACAATCATAAAACTGGTTCATAAAACAGCTCAGCCTGACTTCATTAGATAAGAGAGAGAGAGAGAGAGAGAATGATTGTATGAAGCAGCAATGATGCAGACGCAGGGCTGGCCCTATCATTAGGCAGTGTGAGGCAGCTGCCTCAAACGGCATACGCTTCAGTGCAGGAGTGCTAGTGAGGTGTTGGAGGACAGAGCTGTGTGTGCCTGCCCTGCACTGCCTAAGCTGCCCTGCTGATCCTGTCCTGTTGCTAGCATTGAAGTAACATTCAATTCCCAGTCCGGCTGGTTTCTGTACATGAAAGGAGGGGGGGGGATGCTATGTTGTCCTTCACCTCAGGCGTCAAAAAGTCTTGGGTAGCCTTGGGCACAAGTCCACAGTTCTGAGGTTCCCGGTTCATTCAAAATTAACGACTGTCTGTCTCCCCATCATTGAACCGTAAAACAGACTTGAGACTTGCTTCACATTTTACATGGTAATCATGTTGGTGATAGCTACACCAGTGTTACCACACTTAAACATATAAAAGCGTGATGGATCGGCACATATTCTCAAACAAGAGAAAGGTAGTCTATGGGTCATATCTGGCCCACAGGTAAGGTCGCCACTTATGAATTGCCAAAAAAGAATGCATCACCAAAAAAAGAAAAGAAAAGAGAGGACACAAATCCGTATAAACTATACTAATTTATATATATAGAGAGAGAGATGCAAATTTGAAATTAATATAATTTAATTAGAAATATAGTAAATCTCACCATAGTGCAGAAGACTGTGATGAGGTGACCTGTGCACCTACTGGTTCGGTCTGCTGTCCAGGTGTGAACCGTTTCTGCAGAACTTTTCTTATGGTCCATTATCTTTCAAGTGGAACTGGATAGGACAGTCTTTCAAATAGAGGACAGTCCTCTGACAGCCCTTCAAATGGAGGATGGGCCCATGTAAAAGAGGACACATGGGCACCCTACCACAGGGGCAGTCCATTTGGCACCCAACATAGCCTCTGATCTCAAGGACACGATTATTATGCATTCCAGCTACTTTCTCCCAATTATTTATTTATTATTAATTATATTTATCAATCGCCCATCTGGCCGGTCACCCGGCCACCCTGGGCGATGTACAACCAAAATACAGCAACACAACACAATAAAATATAATAATTAAAACAATATAAAAAATTCTTATTAAAAACCTAACCCACCCCATATTCCCGCCTGAACAGCCATGTTTTTAATGCACGGCGGAAGCTCATCACGGAGGGGGCATGGCGAAGGTCACTAGGGAGGGAGTTCCATAATGTGGGGGCCGCCACAGAGAAGGCCCTCTTCCTAGTCCCCACCAGCCTGGCTGCTCTGGCTGATGGGATAAGGAGAAGGCCGTCCGTGGCAGACCTTGTTGAGCGGCCTACTTGATGTTGCCCCCTCCGTGATGAGCTTCCGCCGTGCATTAAAAACATGGCTGTTCAGGCGGGAATATGGGGTGGGTTAGGTTTGAGATAAGCTTATCCTTGAGATAAGCTGGGCCGGAGCCGTGTAGGGTTTTAAAGGTCAAAACCAACACCTTGAATTCGGCTGGGCAAGCAACTGGTAGCCAGTGCAACTCATTAAGCACTGGCGTGATGTGATCACGCCGGCGGCTGCCCTTAATCAGGCGAGCCGTTGCGTTCTGTACCAGCTGAAGCTTCCGGACCGTCTTCAAGGGTAACCCCACATAGAGCGCATTACAGTAGTCTAGGCGAGAGGAGACCAAGGCATGAACCACTGATGGGAGCAGGTGATTAGGAAGGTAGGGGCGCAGCTGCCGTATCAGATGAAGTTGATACAGCGCCGCCCGGCTCACAGCTGCCACCTGAGCCTCCATGGACAGCTGGGAGTCTAGAATGACCCCCAAGCTGCGGACCTGGTCCTTCAGGGGTAGATGTACCCCATTCAGCACCAGGTCAACATCCCCTAACCTTCCCTTGTCCCCCACCAGAAGTACCTCGGTCTTGTCGGGGTTCAGCTTCAGCATGTTCCTTCCCATCCAGCCAGCCACTGACTCCAGGCACTTGGACAGGGTCTCAACGGCCAACCTCGGTGAGGTGAGGCTCCCAAGCGAAGTCGTGGGGCAAAGAGCTCCTAGGGCTCTTTCCCTAGGACCAGCGTGAATAGCAACAGAAGCTTTGGCTGAGTCCTCTCCTTATGCACATCAGCTGCTCACTCCTGTGCATGAGTCAAGACAAGTCAAATGTGAGAGTGCAGCTGAAGTGCCTAGGAAGAGGAGGGCTCTGCCAAAACCTTTGTCAAGCTTTTTCCCTATATCACAACTTGCATAGGTGTGAATCGCAGGGTGGAATCAACGTTGCCAACCTTTCAGCCCTCACTCAATTAACAATAGATCCCCTTTAAAAAAAAAAAAATGTAGCTGCTTACCAGGGAACTAAACACATGGTGGACATGCATGGGGGAGCTTCAGCCAATCAGGGCTCCCTGGAACATGACCCTGAGTGTTTAGGAATATGGATTAGCATAGTTTAGCATTATGAAGCTGGGCGGCAGCAAGCCCAAAGCTCGTGCATTCCCCCTTTTCCTTTGGCATGGCTGCAAGGAAGAGCTCAGAAGATTTTGCTTCCATCTGAGATTCACTATACCTTGCCTGTGTCATCCAAACCCGGCCATCTATGGTTAATTTTGACTATAGTTTGTTGAAACAAATCAACTTCAAACCATAGTTTAAGAAGCTGGCTTATTTCAACAAACCATAGTTAAGATTAACCACAGCTTAGGGTTCATACTAAACGTGGTTAATCTAATACAAGAGCTGAACCTTCCCAACTCCTCCTCATGGCTGCACTGGAGGGGAGGGGCGAGCGCACCAGCCTGAGACTCACTGAAGCTCATCCTCCTAACGCTGAAACATGGTTTAGTGTAATGTGTTAACCAAGCAGATGAGTGGAACACCAGAGCAATGGCAAACATAATTGCCAGAAAAGTCTGAAGCAGCTCTTGGCCAAGACGATTGCAGTTTTTGTCGTATGTATATCTACCATCAATCTTTTGTTCCCCTCGTTGTGATATTAAAGGAAGACAGCTGTCCTGATTTAAAGCTGTATATTTAGCTCAAATGGAAAAGTGTTAAAATCTCAGCATGCCCTTGGTCCATTAACTTCCATCCTGATTTAACACGCTCCATAGTGCTTGGGCAACAGACACCCGCTATACAACTTATTCCTAAGCAAACAGTGTTTTGTTTCCATAAACCATCTGGGGTGGTTAGGGCCACTTGCCTGGAGTAGCTTAATACACTTGGCCATTTTTGAGACAGAGAACTAAGAAACTTTTCTTCATTGCAGGGGAAAAAAATGCCCATTTTTGGAGGGGGGAAGGAGACCGCCATCGAAGGAGGAAGAGGATTTTGGCTGTGGTAGTTGTTTTCATTATTCAGTTGAAGAAAAACCATTGGTTATCCAAGGTTTTATTAACACACACGTATATATATATACACACACACACACACATTTCCCCCCCTAAAGGTACCAACAAAAGTGATACCATTCATAAACTTGGACAGTGCTCCCTTTCATATACACAGAGCCTCTATGAGCTGCTCCAACCAAGCACCAAGAAAATGGATGGAATCTAGTTTGTATAAATTGTGAGAGTGTGCATGTGCACTGCAAAACAGGCTCCTTGTATTCGGACAAGGCGCCTAAATTTTAGCCTTCAAACAGAGGCATTGAGGCAGTCATTTAGCATTTGAAGCTAAATGATGAAGGCATTCACAGCTCCCAGAAAATATTCCACTAATCTCCCCCAGATGTATAATTAAGGTAGAAAAAGAAAAATTGCAAATAGCGAACTGTGCTTCATAAAGGGCCTGGTTCACACATTACACAGCCACAAACCCAGGTTTGCCACAGAGCATATGCTCAACAATGAGAAACAGCCAATCCCAGCTTACCCTCCAGTGCAGCGGTCCCCAACCTTTTTGACACCAAGGACTGGTTCCGTGGAAGACATTTTTTCCACGGACCGGGGTGTATGTGTCACCCACCGCTCACCTCCTGCTGTGCGGCCATGGGGATGTATCCGAGAGTCTCAAGGGGGCTAAAGCGAGTCGAACTCGCCCTGCTCGACCCCCCCACCCCCCCGAGACTCTCGGCGACTTACCTGCTGCCGCTCGAACCCAAACGCACCGGGGAAAGGACCTACGAGGTCCCTGTCGCGTCACTTCCTGGTTCTCCGGTGCTGCTCTTTTTACATAAATACTATGGTAAAGTACCTTAAAACAGCCACGATTTGCTATTCGCAGCCATTTTAAGGTACTTTACTATGGTATTTACATAAAAAGAACAGCACCTGAGAACCAGAAGTGACGTGACGGGTCTCCCGTCGCATCACTTCCGGTTTTCCAAAAATGCTCTGCGGGAGGCGAGCAGAGGGATGAGTGGCGGGGGGTGCTCGCCGGAGCTTGCAAGCACCCCAAGAGCCAGGTGGGGTGCTCCCGGTGCATCCAGGCCGGCGCAGGCGGCCAGGCATCCTGGCCCGGTTACTAACAGGACACGGACCAGGACCGGTCCGTGGCCCAGGGGTTGGGGACCCCTGCTCCAGTGTACTCATACAATTGTCTATGTCTAAGTATTTTATTAATGTAAATTATACTTTTTAAAAATGTAAACTCTTACAGTTGTGTTCATTCATCTCAATAATAGAAAGAAATTCCTGTCATGGCAGTTTCATGATTAAAAAACAAACAAACCCAACCACACACACAATACACAACACACAACATAGATAGAGGAAGATCAGGTGTAATGGGAGAGGATTCTGTAACCCTTTCCCCATATGTCATTTTTCTACTGAGAATTGTCGTGCCACCAGGAGGTTTTGTAATAACCAGAAGGAAAGATATGGGTACTTACATCTTTTCTCTTAAAAGCTGCCAGGTGATGATTTTCAGCAGAAAAGGGGGGAAAGGATTAAGAAGCGCTCTCCCTCTACAGCTGGCAGCATTGTATGAAAAAAGTGTTCCCCAAAAGAATCATGGAACTGATGCAATATGTAGTTCTGCCCAGTTTTGTTTTTTTTAAAATCTCATAAGGAGGCACCTAGAGTAACAAAGCCAAATTCCAATTTGAGGGAATATTTCCATCTCTCACTTTGGAGTCTAAGCTTATATGGTCTACAGGCCTAGTCCTTGCTCTGTGGCTGGAGTGCCACCATTGGAGGCCAAGATTGGAGGCACCATTGGAGGTCAACACTGGAGGCTCTTCACTCCCACCACACTGCCTTGGCACCCAGTCACCAGTCCTCTCCTCATGATAAGAGAATTCACACTGAAGCATCCAGCAAGTTCTAGGGTGGCCTGCTGTCCTACTTTACAGAGGACAGTTCTCTATTTTGTAGAGCTGGAAGAGGACACTCTTCTATTTGAAAGTGTCCTCTGTTTGATAGACTGTCCAGTCCAACTCTGGATAAAGTCAAAGAACCATAAGAAGGGAAGATCAGGGGCCTTGCAGTTGCCCATCAACCTGAATAGCAGACTGAGCAGGCACACAGATCACCTAGTCAGTCTTCTCCACTATGGTGAGATGTCTTGTGTTTCTATTTAAATAATACTGTTATTGTTTCTAAATTTGCACTTGTACATGTTATTTTATTTTTGTATTTATTCCAGCTGTTTCTATACTGTTTGACATTCCAGGATTTAACTATGGATTTCCACAGTTAAACTATGGAATTCACTTCTACAGGATGTGGTGACGGCCACCAATTTGGACAGCTTTAAAGGGGGATTAGACAAATTCATGGAGGAGGAGGCTATCAATGGCTACTAGTCCTGATTGGCTATATGCTTCCTCCAGTATCAGAGGCAGTATGCCCATGTACTCCAGTTGCTGGGGAACATGGGTGGGAGGGTGCTAGTTGCACTCATGTCCTGCTTGTGGGTTTCTCATGGGCAGCTGGTTGGCCATTGTGTGAGCAGAATGCTGGATTGGATGGACCCTTGGTCTGATCCAGCAGGGCTCTTCTTATGTTCTTATGTTTCAAGCGGTTTACATAAAAACACACACAGTACAATATAAAAACAGTATAAAACAGTAAATGCCTTAAAAATGTTACAACAAAAGCTGTAAAACAGAGCAGTGTGTCATGACTGATTACAAGTCAGGGAAGGCCTGAGTGAACAAAGGCATTTTCAAGAGGTGTTTGAAACTCACCAGTTTCTGCACCTCGAACCACTTGTGGCAGAGTGTCCCAGGGGGTGGGTGCCACTACCAGGAAAGACCACGTATGTGCCATTGCCTGGCCACATGCTGTTTGTCATGGAACAATCAATAAGTCTATTTAGGGGTTGACTGGGTATATATAAGGGAAGGCAGTTATGCAAATTGGTGTCCTCTGTTGTCCTGTTTCTTGGTGATGCATTTCCTCTTTTTTGGTGATATGTAAGCGTTCACCCCTGCTAAGCATATTTCGCACTCCAGCGGCCCATAGTGGAACTTCATGGCGAAGTGGGGATTTGAATCCGGGTCCTTCAAGTCTTTAGTCAGACACTCTAACCACTATACCACACTCGCTCCCTGTTATATATAGCTCCCTCTTCCGCTCCATATTAGTGTTTTTTTTTAATGGATTAACAGTAATTTCACAAGAATCAAAGAGATGAGTTTCAGAATGGAAAAAATGTGTAGGACTGCAAGAGGCAGCTCTGATCTTGCACATTTTTTTTTCATTTTCAATGTGAAAAATGTATTCATTTTTATTTATGAAATTATATGTTGCCTCTTTACATGGACCAAGCACTCAAAGTTACTTACAAGCCAAGATAAATGGCAATAATAGCTACAATGAAACATCAATGAAAATATCAAACACCAAAAAAACTACTAAAACAAAAGACTAAGAGCTCAAAGTAACGACAGGCATTTATATACACCCTCGTTGGTGGAGAAAGTGCTAAAAATAAAACCAAGGAAATCTTCACGGGGGGGGGGGACAGTAAGGGATAGCTTGATGGATCTCTCTGGGTAGGGAATTCCAAGTGAGGGCACTAAAATAGTTTCCCCACCACTTTAGCTTTACTTCTGTAAACCAGGGGCTGGGGATGAAGAACAAAAGCTCTCCATCTAGGCTTTAGATTCTAGGGGATGGGGGGAAAATGTACAGGACCAGAATCCATAGTAGTGTAATACCTTTCGGCCAGCCAAAAGATCACCCCCACAAAAAAAATGTGTTTGAGTGTTTTGTTTAACCCATGTTTACTGTACTGAAAAAATGATATAAAGATAAAGTTGTTGTTGTATTTTAATGTGCAAGCTTTCAAGGTCTCCAGAACTCTTCATCAGGCAAGATGTTACAAAAACAAGTTTGGCAGGGAACCAGGATATAGTTGGATTTAATTTATATATACTCTATGTGCATCACTGCTGGGATGCACCGTATAAGAAAATAGAGCCCCTCCTACTAAAAAATACCTTTCAACAAATCTCTCTCTCTCTCTCTCTCTCTCTCACACACACACACACACACACACACACACGCGCGCAACATCTCTTTGGCTAACATATTCTGCAGCAGACTCACACCAACTAACTATGAACCCCTCAAATTCCCTACCTTTCTTTGGGGGCAGAGGTGTCTGCACTCTCACATGCTCTCCTGCTCATTTTCATCCAGAAAGATGAGCCAGCTGCTACTTTCCCCAGCCTATCCTTAGCACATCACACACACACACACACACACACACACACTGCAAGCTTACCATTGTTCAACCTTCCCATTTTTAATAATAGAATTCCACTGCAAGCCTATACATGTCTACTGAGTTCATGAGTTCAATGGGACTTACTCCCACGTAAATGTGCATAGGATTGCAGCCTTCAGAGCACAAGTTACCCTGGGGTTCCTCCTCCCCTTTCCCCCACAGATCCATGATAACTGTTCCGAAAGCTGCTGCCTTATTTGGGTCACTCATCTGCAACTCTGAATATGTGATTTTTACTTCTGGAATAGGAAATGAGATATTCATTCCATCACTAGCGGAGATGCCCCGAGTATATCACTTCAGGCATACTGCTTAAGACTAGCGACTCAGCTGCCTTAAGTCCAAATGTACTTGTCACATGCTCAGATTGTTGGCAACAGCAGAGGCTATATTTTCACCTCCATCAAGGCAGCAGGAGGGGAGAAAGGAGTATCAGAAGCTGTAAATATCTCTGAGCCTATCATTATTAATGATATTCCAAAGCCCCCTACTTTACATATTTAAGTAATTTAAGTATTATATTTCATCCTGCCAGAGCGAGACCTTTAGAGATTGTAATTGGACTACTGCTAGAAATCTGTAATTTGCAGTTCCTAGAAACTTAAAATGGGGAATATGGCAAAGGGCAGTCTACAAGATAAAAGACATAGAACTGGATGCCAGGAGATGTGGTGTTAATTCCCAGCTGCAAACTTTCAACAATTTATTCCTCAATTTCCCCATGTGTAATTGCGGTGTCTTTTTCTGAGCACCCAGAAAAATAACTCAAGACTCCAACTAAAAGATTAGCTGATCAATAATTTCACAACTTTGTAGCTTCTTTAAAAAAAAGAAAAAACAAACAAGTAAACAGTTAAACATTCAGAAATGTGTCATTAACTCTGAATATAACTTCAGAACTCAAATATATTAACAACACGCACATTTGGGCTGAATAAATACTTAATTCAGAGCCCAAACTCTGAAGACTCGCAATAATTATAGCCATTGCCACAATGAATCAAGTTCAAATTATGCACAGAAGAGTTATAATAAACCTATAAGAACTGAGCTTTGCCCTCTTTGTTGTGTATGCCATCTCACACCCACACATACTTTGATGCTGTACAAAATTATGTAATATGGTTACAATTACATAATAATATAAAAGCAGAAAAAGGAAGGCGTAGAAACACCTTGGGCCAAACTGGAGCCATCTCTGGAGCTATATATAAACACCTTCCATTATGTGAGGAACAGAACTATAGAAACAGACTCTTGTCAGTAAAACTAGCAAAATTCTGACTAAATGTGTGTGTGCAGGTAGGTGGGAGGTATATGATCCGCATAATCAGTGTGTGTATACACACACACACACACCTTATGTCTTCTATAGTCACCTCAAAGCTGTGATTAAAAAAACCTTAATATTTGAAAAGTTAAATAGGTGTGAAGTATTCCATATGGCTAAAGAGGCTATCAACTGATAGGGAAACAAATAAAATAAATAGCAATCACGTTTAATATGTTTGCATTCTCTCCTTCTTATTGATTATCTTTCTGTTTCAATGCTTTTCTAAAGTAAAACAATCCAGAAGCAGAGTGTAAGTTCAAACCAATGAACAGAAAAAACCTTATGATGCACATGACCTTATGGTGTCTCATCAAAGCACAGAATCTTAGACAACTCAGAAACAGCTTGAAGCTGATAAAGGTTCTGTGGATGGCAAAGCCAGCGTCTCCAACTGCCCCAAAAATGCCAGGACCATTGTGAAAAGCCTTAAGCCATCCCGGCTTTTCACTTTGTCATGCAGAATCCAGAATTCCCCTGCCTCCAGCAACCGCAACCTACTTTAAAGTTTTTTTAAAGGGGCCATGCCATGGGCAAAATTGTAGCTAAGCTAAAGCTGCAAGCTTAGCTGCAATTTTGCCCATGGCATGCCCCCTTTAAGTGTAGCTCTTTTTAGGCTCGAACAGCTGCAGGGTCTCCACAGAGACAGATACTGCGAGGATGTGTGTGTGTGTGCATGCATGCACTGCACACGCTCTACCTTCTGAAAAGCTGCACCCACTGGCCTGCACCGAGGAAGAGGTGAATGAGGGAATTTATCACATGATTCCTATCTTTTTATGGCCAAAGATTTTATTTCCTAACAGAGCTGACTCTGTGCCTCTAACAGGTGAGATACAATGTCAGAAGGAAATGCAAGAAACTTCCCCTTCTCTCTAAAGCTCTGTGTTTGGGGGTGTGGGGTGGGTGGGTAAGCTTTCACCTGTTGAATTTGTGCCAATCCTGACCATTTTAAAACAAAAAGAAAGAGATTGCCCTGCAAGCACTGACACACCCCCCATGAAAAACACCAGATATCAACAATTAAGGGTTTAAGTAAGGTTAAAAAAAATACAGAAGCCACTTATAAAATATTATAAAATAATATATAATATAATAATGTAATAATTATAATATATAAGATATTGTATAATAATATAATTCTGGAAAAGTCATCCTAGCACTGGCGCTGCTGCTGCTACTTCTTCTAGCAAGGAGCACAGCATTTCACAATTATCCCTCAATTACATGATACTTCTTCACACAATGCATAATCAATTTGCTGCCACAAGATGTGATGCTCAGTGTTGTAGATTGCTTTAAAATATACACCGTTTCCTGTGAGTAAGTCCCATTGAACGTAATAGGATTTACTTCTCAGTACACATGCATAGGATTGCACTGTTATTCTGTTTTCAGAGCAGTGGTAAATTTTACTTGGCTCTACCTGTGTATCCCACGTGAAAGTCTTTTTCTAACACATGCTGAAGTGCAATGGAGAAAGTTCTCTTCAATAATGATTAGGATTATTCTTCAGGGATTTTGGATTGTGTTTTTTAAGTGTATTAGCATTTTTTTAAAAGGGAGTTAGCAGAAAACACACCTTCCTCAAGAGAAAGAAAGAAAAAATCCCAACTACCGTATTTTCCGGCGTATAAGACGACTTTTTAACCCTCGAAAATCTGTTCAAAAGTCGGGGGTCGTCTTATACGCCGGGTCGTCTTATACGCCGGGTCCCCCCTGCCGCCGCCGCTGCCGCTGCTGGACCCCCCCTACCTTCCCCCCACCCTGGCCGCTGTCTCCTCCGAAGAGGAAGTGACGCGACGGAACCCCCGCGCTCTGTTTTTGGCCGGGGGAAACCAGGGCAACAGGGCTGTTTAAGCCCTGTTGCCCTGGTTCCTCCCGCCAAAACAGAGCGCGGGCGGGGCTCCGGAAGCGGAGCAGAGAAGGTAGGTGGTGGGGTTCCGGTGGTGCGGGGGCAGGCGCGGGGGTGGCGCAGAGAAGGTAGGTGGTGGGATTCCGGCGGCGTGGGGGCGGGCACGGGGGCGGGCGCGGAGAAGGTACTGGTAGGTGGTGGGGTTCCGGCGGCGGTGCGGGGGCGGGTGTGGGGGCAGCGCGGAGAAGGTAGGTGGTGGGGTTCCGGCGGCGGGGGTGTGTGTGTCTCAGATCTCGCTCGCTAACTGGAAAAGTTGGGGGTCGTCTTGTACGTCCAGTTGCCTTATACCTCAAATAGCAGCAACAAAAATCATCATTCCATTTTGGCATTATTGTTCAATCACAGTGTTGTTGTTCTTGTTGTTTTTTTAAAATAACGTACAATAGAGCCCACATGGGTTTTTTTCTGAATGGAGAAAATAGGAGCTTGCAGGGTGGGCCTGTGAACCACTTTGCACACTCAGAGATATCTAAATGTTAAATATTATTATTTCTTTGGCAAACTACTAATGAGAACAAAGCCACCATGGAGGGATCCATTTTACATTTACACTTACATATTACATTTTAGATTGTAAGCTCTTTGGGGCAGGGAACTGTTCTCTTACACTTGGTAAAGCACCATGCACATTGATGGTACAATAATAATGACAACAACAGCAATCACCAACATCTTCATGGGTCTGGATGATGGTGGCTTCAGAGTGGTCAGAGCCCTTAAATGGTTAGACCATCCTGGGGTGGGTGGCCATACCCTTGGCCATGCCCTCATGTTGCCTGGCCACACCCTCTTGATCACACCTTCATGTTGCTTAACCATACCTCTTACAAATTCACATGTGTGTCCCTATTTTCATCTGTGAAATGTTGGAGGGTATGCAAAGCTCTTGTTGATTTCAATGGTGGCGAAAAAAGGAACTAAAGTTGCAATCTTCTGGCTGTGGACTCTAGAGTAACCATACTGAAATCTGCTCCAGAAATTTAAGTAGCCAGATATGCATGTTATTTTTTTTTAAAAGCACTATTATCATGGTCCTTTCATCCAACAGCTTTGAAAGCAGAAACCTTCTATGATGTGGGATAGGAAATACCGTATCTAATGGCTAACACTATTGTAAAACAAACTTGCCCACTGCATCATTTTTTCCAGGCTATATAAAGATGGGGAGAAAGGTGTCTGTAATATACTTGTAAATTTTGACCCCATAATTCCTCTGCCCCTGTTTTAGACTCATAGACCTGGAGGTGATCTGAAACTGGCAGCCATTTCGTCTAACCCTCAACTGGACTATTCCACACATTAACCCTTCTCGAGATTAACCTATGTTATTCAGATTATAATGTGCTGGAAGTGGACAGCAGAAAACGATAACTTGAGCAAGCAGCTACCTCAGCCTATCCCAATGTGGTCTCTTCCAGTTGTTTTGGACTACAACATCTGCCAACCCTGGTCATTGGCCATCCTGACTGGGGCTGACAGGAGTTGTAGTCCAAAACATCTGGAAAGCACAAGGTTGGGGAAGGCTGAGCTAACCCTTACGCTCGATCCAGACCCTGAAGATCAACTGAATGCTGTGTTGTACTTTGAGAAGTATTCTTGGTAGCTGCCCCTCAGTTGTGGAAGTCCCTTTGTTCTAGAGGCCCATCCAAGGACCGGTTCAAATGTGAAGGTGGTCCGCATGTGAGTGCTGAGGAACATGTGAGGCACTGCTGGGCTGGTAGCATTCACATGGAGGCATCATTTGGCAGAACCAGTGTATCCAGCTTCAAGAATGGACCAGTGCAATTGTGCAGCTGCACATCATGTTGGGACCCAAATGCAATTAAATGAGTTCAACAAAATGCACACCTTTGAAAAATGTTTCAAATGTTTCGGCCTGCGACTCCCATCAGCTGTGGCCAGTGATTTCCATAGTTCCATCACAATGGTGATGAGTGTAGTAGGCCAAAACACCTGGAGGGCCACAAGTTGCCCTCCTCTGCACTATAATCAATGGGTGCATGCATCCAAAAACGTATACATTTAAACATGTACACAAAAATGTGCACATTAATGTATACACTATAAAAAATGTGTACGAATCTCTGTACAGATTTTTTTTTTTTTTTAAAGACTAATAATCACAACTTCATGCAGAAATGGGATAGTATGGGCTGGACCTCAGACCTCAAAAAACCTGACAATCTCAGTGAGACCAAGACTGACAGATCAATTCATCCTTAGAGCCAAAGCTTAGCCCTGTATACCTTCCAAAAAGCACCATAACACTTTCTCGCTTGAGCAGATGTGGGGTAATTTTAACAGTAACAATATGCATGTGTTTAATTAGGTATACTGCTTTTACTTTTTAAAAACAACAACACCATTGTTAACTGTCTTGGGAAGAAATGGGAGACAGAACACACCACATGATAGATCTCCATCTAGGGCATTCCTAATCAAGGAAGAGTTTATTTCAGCATTCTCAGTCTAATGAGCCAAGCCATATACAACAGGCATAGATGAAATATAAAACACACACACACACACAGAGAGACCCAGGGTGGCTTGCAGATGGGGAGATCTTCTGGATCCCAAAATATGATAGTCAGTCAGACCCTGGGCATGCCACAAAGTGTCCTGCTGCTTTAACATAAATCCAGTTTACTCGACCCTCCATCTCAAGCCTAGGGGCTGTGGCTCAGTGTGAAAGTTCTGACTCTGCCTTGGACCTAGTGGAGCTATTGTCCATCAGAGCAGAACCGCCTTCCCCAATGTGAGTCCCTCCAGATGTTTTGGATTACAAGTCCCATCAGCCCCAGCCAGCATGGCTAATGGCCAGGGAGTTGTTGTCCAAAGCATCTGTTGGGCACCACATCAGGAAAAGCAGGAGCAGGCAATATCCTTACTTGCACTTTTCAAAATATTGTACATATTGGAACATAGCTATCCGACAGACTTTACACTTCTCCGAATTTTGCAGTGCAGTCCTCGACAGCTTAAACGTATCAAGATACAGCTTTAAATGTATATAGCTTGAGAGAAAATATGCATTTAAATGTATGCTGAAATGTGTTTGCTGAGGGGTTTTTAAAATTTGCAAATGAATGCAGAAACGGAACAGAATGGCGGGTGAAAGCATGCAAAAGCAACACAGATAGGAAATAGAAAGATTCGCCCATCCCTAGTCTGACCTGGTATAAGGCTCCTTTCTATGTAAACTATGGAAATCTCTGATCTCTCAGAACCGAAAGAAAAAGAATTATTATTTAAACATGTACACAAAACGGTTAATGAGCAACACACGTCAGTTGAACACTGTCACGGAATGTCATTTTTGAAGCACGCATCCCGTTTACATCACTGACACAAAGCCAGCAACTTTTTAGTAGCCGTGCTCCTGACGCGCTACTGACAATTAGCCCCAATTTACCGGTAGCCATATCTTCGCTGCCCTATGGTGAGAGAGGCCCTTTTTGCTGCTTACAACGGCAGGACGGTACACAATCTCACTAACCTTTCTCTATCCCCTTTGACTCTTATAGCCACACTGGGTGCTGAAGCGGTTACCCAGAGCAAAGAAAATGCTCACGCATCCTGCTTTACCCTTGGAAGTTTAACTCTTCACCAAGGAAACAAATGTTCCAACAATCATATTAGAGATGATGATCCTACAGCCTAGAAAATCCCACTAAAGCCTAGTTATGTCAAACCACTTGGACGTAGTCCCACTGGAATCAACAGCTTCAATCTGCCATCAGCTTACAGTACAGTGAGATTATCTGGCATTTTATCTCGCACTATAAAAGGTGCAAAGTGCTTTACAAGAGCATAAGAAAAGCCCAGCTGGATCACACAGAGGGTCAACCTAGTCCAGTATTTCTGTTGCCAACAGTGGCCACCCAGATTTTCCGCAAAGGCCACAAGCTGGCACAAGGCCATGAGTCCTTCCCTCTTCTCTGTCCCTAGAATCTGGGGTTCAGAGGTTCACAGACTCTCAGTTCAGAGATTCCATTTCACTTCATAGCAAATAACTATTGATAGACCTATATCCTCCATGAATTTGTCTGATCCCTTTTAAAGCAATCCAAGGCAAGCTACCATCAGTTGCTTGGATCTGATGGCAGTGAATAATTACACGAGCATCCATGCAAGGATGCTTGCAAAGTTTGAATGTTGTGAATTTACTACATGAAATGACTTGATCTGCACCTCTTGGGCTAACAAGCTGATCAGGGCTCAGCTACCTACTTCTTCAAATGTAGTGATACAGTTCTTGACCACTTAAACGTATCCAAAAAAACACAACCCGTACACATTTAAATGCATATTTTAGGTGAAAATACACATTGAGATAAGTATTAAATATGTATTTAAAGTGGATCATTTAAAAGAAAATTACAGCTTAATATGGGCATGTAACAGAATTATGGGTGAAAATACGTGAAATTCACTGCACGACCACAGAAGAAAGACCACATAATTGATCTATGCAGAGGTAGGACTTGAACCCAAATCCTAGTTCTAAGCCACACAGTCTACCTACTATAGTAGACTGGTTTTGAAGAACATCCACATAGAAAAGGACAAATTTAAATGCCTATTTTGTGAGAAAATACTCATTTAGATAAGTATTAAAATAGATGTTTGAATATAATTGTTTAAAAGAAAATCACAGATTCTTATAGAAATGTATCAAAATTATGAGTGAAACTCACAGAGACCAGAAACAGATAGTTTTGCCCATTCCTACCAAGGAGACTTCTTCACTTGAGACTGAAAAAGAGTAATTTGGCCAAAGACCACATAATTAATCTAACAGAGGTAGGACTTGAACCCAATTCCCAGTTTGAAAGCGGACAGACTACCTACCTACTGTGCTAGACTGGTTTTGAAGAACATCCACATAGAAAAGGACAGATTTAAATGCATATTTTGTGAGAAAATACTCATTTAGATAAGTATTAAGATGGATATTTGAAGATAATTGTTTAAAAGAAAATCACAGATTCTTATGGAAATGTATCTAAATTATGAGTGAAACTCACAGAGACCAGAAATAGATAGTTTTGCCCATTCCTACCAAGGAGACTTCTTCACTTGAGACTGAAAAAGAGTAATTTGGCCAAAGACCACATAATGAATCTGACAGAGGTAGGACTTGAACCCAATTCCCAGTTCGAAAGCGGACAGACTACCTACTGCACTAGACTGGTTTTGAAGAACATCAGTTTGGACTGTGAATCAAGCCATCCTCCACTCAAACTCACAGAGAAGCTTTATCACCTCAGACAAACCAAACACTTTCAGACTTCTGATATGCAATAGAAGGCAATTTACCTTTCTGTTCAGGACACTTTGCAGGAGTTCAGAATTAAAAGATTTATGTTAAAGACAGGATAAAATGCAATACCCCACTCCAAAAAAAAAATTAATGGAATGGGTATAGTGAAAAATATAGGGCTATGTAGCATTTCACAAATAACACGAAGAGTTAAATCACATTTTCTTTAAAACACAAGGACACCCACCACAACTCAAAGACAGAATGCATGTGTGTCTGTTTATATATTTAAAGCCTGATGTATCCCATGAATTTCAAAATGCAAGACCCCTTCAAGAAAAGAATAATGAATGTATGAAATGTGATGGTTGCTATGTGGGGGGGGGAGCAAAGAGGATTCCAATATATCTGTTACAACAATAAAACAAATTCCAACACCTTTATATATTGTCTTGTGTTCGAAAATGAACTTGATCCTTTGAATGATCCATTCCACCAAATGGATGGGGCGCAATGACCACCAGCACAAGGGCGCTGGGAGCCAAATTAAGATTTCACGCTATTACAATGCCATGGATTGGTGCTATTATACTGGCAAAAGGTTCCTGTTTGCAGGTACAGAGGCTTTGCCCAACGCTGCTACACAACATAGAATCAGTGTGCAACATAGCTGGGACCGAGAATGATTAAAAAATGCCATATACTAGAGGTATCTGGGGCCGCCATACGGCCATCTGTACCAGTACATGTCTCGAGTAAATAATAACCTTTTCTAATGGGATCCCATACATCTGTGGTGACACTTCAGAAAGATTAAGAACCTTTTGGGGTATGCTTGTTAACATAATTGAGGAAACCTTGGGTCCAAGACTGCCACTTAATCCTTTGACCTCCCTCTTAAATTATGTGAAAGACCTAGTCCCTTAAATAAAACACACCCCGAGATGAAGTATTTAATATGATTGTAACTGCAAAGACAGTGTTTGCCAGACACAAAATATTTCAATTAAAGAAGAATGGCTTTGGAAAAATGTAGAATGTAATAAAGCTGATATTTGTATTTAAGATACCAGTATATGAAAGGTCAATGGAGACCTTTAACAAACTTTCTTCTGGAGCAATTGAGACCTTTACTAAACTATTTCTCCTAAGAGAAAACAAAATCAACAAGGTTCTATAATCATTTCGAATGTAGTTTAAACTGAGATTATTAATGTGATTTGTAATTTACTAGAACACAGGGAACGAACCAGCCAAAGTTAATGACCCAGCAATTTTGATGGGAGAAAAAATTAAGCATGTGATTAACTCTCACATTGAAATCAACCAGACTTAAAGTGTTTCATTTTGGCTGGAGTGTGCCCTTAATATTGGGTATCACAAATGTTTCATATATATATATTTTGCGACATTTTGGAGTTCTATTGGCATGCAACAATTAATGAAAACAATTCTGAAAATATTTTAAAATATAACGTACTATGGCTTCATTCATTTGGTGTACCTAGTTTTGTGAAAGCTTGACCCCAAGAACGGCTTATAATTACCTTGAGTGAATAAATAAATCATGGGATTGCAACTGATGGAATAGCAAGATGGACTTGTTCCACTTTGCCTGGGAGAAGCTGCTGCGATCGCTCTGTCAGCACACCATCACAGCTACACATATCTATCAGACGGGAAGCCAATCATGTCTCTCTCTTAAGCAGGTGGACTGCTGATTTCCAAGGTGTAAAATTACTAGCCGCTACTAATGAAATGTACTTGCACCATTCTTTGAACTTTTATAATTATTATACCCACCCACCACTATAAATTAGTTAACAAATATGGAAGCCAAAGGACACGGTAGCTAGAAATGTCAAGCACACTAAAAAAAACAAACCAACACACACACACACACACACACACACACAACCGGCAGCAAGTTTTGCAACCAAATCCCGATAGCTTAAGCTTTGATGCTTGTGGCAGAGTTTGTTTCATTTCATTACATGTTAAGCCACTGGCCCCATTGGAGAAGCACACTTCCATGTAATTGCCCCACATTAATGCCATGATTTTCCCCCTCACTTCATGGACTTTTAAATTTAGCCTGACCTTCTGCAAAGAAAAACTCAGCACTGAAAACCTACGAAAATCAGGCCTTCTCTCACATCTGTGAACAGACGTATGGTGCAGCAAAGATGTGCTCGTTTGGACAAAACTTTTTAGCAGCAAGAGCTTCTCAACCTGGCAAAGGTTTGGAACAGAGTACTGCTGAGGTGAGACAGTATTCACTGGACTGGAAGGTACTGTCTACTCTGCTCTCTCAAATGCCCCCCTAGTGGTTGCCTTCGATTAAACATTGCATGATCTACAGAGGAGAAGCAAGACAGAGACGAAACAGGCTTTGGAACAGGCAGATTCAACAGAGGAATAGATAAAAATTGACCTAAAACTGAACCAAACTCTGAACTGATCTCCTGCCTTTATACGAAGCAAATGTCTCACTCATATCACTCAGAAGCACCAATATCCCACAGCATATATATATATATATATATATATATATATATAGTAGGAGTTCACAGAAAAAATGCACAGCTTACTGTATTATTTACTACAGCCTGGTCCACAACCCACTTAATCCAGAGTGTTCGGAAAGGAGCTAATTAAGACCATGTTAATTAAAGAGCACATTTTCAGAGAAAGGCAGCGTGGTGGGGGGAGGAGTTTAACCAAGTTCCTCTATATAATAATTGCTCCAAGCTGATTTTATTCACCTTTGCAATAATATGTTTTCAAACGAATGGCAATTTATCCTCATTCTGATTATCAGAAATGTAGGTTTGCTCCAAACAGACCATATAAAATAAATTTTATATATATAGATTCTACTTTTGAAAATGAAACCCTTAGCAAGAGAGTAGAAATAGTAGAACTATTGACAACATTATCCTAGAATTATCATGTCATCAAAAGGTATGGGGTGTCAGTGTGACCTGTACTTTGGGGCTGAGGGTCCTTCGGAGCCTTATAATTATGATGAAATGATGACCAAACAAACCATACTGTGGGGGGGGGTATGGGGGGGAGGCAAGCAAATGTCAGTAATACTTACTCAACTTCATAAAAGGGTGGATTTGTAGGGGGGATTGCAATAAGATTCAAAATAACTAACGTGAAAATCACCCAAAGTGATATTTTCCCATCAAGCACTCACTTTTTCATCTGTTGGTATGTAGATGCACATTTTCCAGCTAAATAAATGCAGCCTGATCAAAAGCAAAATATAGATTTCCCAGGGAGCCGAGAGAAACTTATTCAATCCCTATCAAAAAGCACCATGGCTAAAACAACAAGACAGGTTGTCACATTTTTAATAAGGCTCTGACACAGATATGGCTGCTAGTTAAAAGCTCCCTAAGAAGCTGTAAATACCTCATGCATTCATTATGCTTAATGTCTCTGGACAACAGGGGGAAAGAAGGAAACAAGCTTTCTCGGCTTTTCAAGGTAGCAGGCGCACACACCGTACCCACAAGCAAACATTTTAAAGTCGCATGGCTTGATGGGGGGAGAGCAGGCTGGCCCCCACCCCTCTCCCTGTCACTCTCAAATTAACCCCTTGAGTCCCAATGACAAGCAAGCCACCCGGAATCTAGTCGTGTTAAATGCCACATTTGGTTCGAGCACCACAAGGCTCTTTTTCCATGGGATGAATCGCTGCTCAGCAACCTCGCGGAGTCGTTTTCAGCCCTGCTTCGCAATTCTAGCAACAGACAAATTTATTGAAGTCTTCATTCAATTCTGTACAGGCTACGAAGAGAAAGCTGTCACACAAGTTGTAGCCAACACATTTCCTGGAGATCCTAAAATCCAAGTGTGCTAAATCACTTCCAAAATAGTGCCAAACAAACACACTGAAAACTCATTAATCCTTTTGCCTTAGCACAAGGAGACGTCAACAGGCTACATTTTGTTTGGCCAAAATGGATGTTTGTAGCTATTCTCAGGTCATGGGTACAAAGCAATGCTCCAATCTAGGAAACAGGAGAGGTGGCAATATGGAGATGATATGACAACGGGTGCCAGTACCATTTCTTACTTTGGCTTTTTAAGGGGGGGGAAACTACCTAGAGTACAGCCTTCCCCAACCTGATGCCCTCCAGATGTGATGAACTACAACTGCCAGTAAGGCCAATGACTGAGCTGGCTGGGGATGATGGAAGTTATAGTCTAACACATCTGGAGGGCACCAGATTAAGGACAGCTGCTTAGTACATTCACTTTAGAAGAGTATTGTGGCAAATATTCTGACCCAGACCACTGATGGAAGGGTGTCATTTCCCCCCCACGTTCACAACAATCACGAGGTGAGGCGTGCAGAGACAGAGCTGAGAGTTCTCTCTCTTCTGAGAAACTTTAGGTAACATAAAATTGTGATATAGGAAAATGATTGTCATCTAGTGGTGTTGGAAGAACCCCAAAATATATGCAGTAGAAGGCCGAGATTACAAGAGCAGCACAATTCATCATATTGTTGGTGTCCCAATTAAGACCCTATTTTAACACCTTGAAGTTGAACCTTCCTCGTCTACTGCTGATCGAATATTCCCCCATAATCTTTTTTTAGAGAAAGTGAATCAAATATTAACCTTGCTCCATGTAAAGTGCCCTTTTCTTGCCTCGCTCCTCTATTCTTTACTAAGAGAGGAATCCACCCTCCACCTTCAAGCCACGTGAATTCATGTGAACACAGCTCTGTCTTCTGATACCTACAGTATCTATTCTGTGGGTCTGCAGAGAAAAGTTGTATCAATCTGGGCTAGTTACTTCAGATTTAAAAAACGCCCCCCACACACACACCAGGAACATTGTTAAGCAGCCCCTCGATCTATTTTTCATTTACAAGATTTTACAAAGACACTCAAGGTTCATGCCAGCTATTTCTGAGCTCTTAACTGTTCTTGTAAATTTCACAGCAAAGTTTGTGATGCAGGAGTTACAGGTCCCTCACATCAATTGCTTGCAAAAGACAAAACTTCACCTTGACTTGATTTCTATACCTGGCTAATATAGGCCATGTTTCTGCTTTTGGCAGGGGGGGGGGGGAATTAAAAGCACAATCCTATGCAATTTTAGCCAGAAGTAAGTCGCACTATATTCAATAAGACTTACTCTGTAGTAAGCGTGTTTAGAATGCTAATCTGTTTTTATTATTATTATTATTATTTTTTAATGAGCATCCTAGCATGAAATCTGACCATCTCAAGTACCTCATCAAGACCCACCATAATAATTCTAGAGAAATGGGAAGTTAGCCACAATCTTTCAGAATCTTTTAATTTCAAAGTCTGCCACTCGGAATTTGAGCTGTCTGGAGCTCTTTCTGTTATTTGGTAAAACCCATAATTATTTTAAAACAACAACAACAACAACAACAACAACAACGAGATTAATAACTTCTCTAGACATGCTAAACCTGTCCTGCATTTGGATCAACAAACTGTACACACTAATTCACAAAGTCTCACAGATGTTAATATTGCTACTGATTCAGTCCTGCTTTTCCACCGGATGCTGTGGACAGTTTTCCAGGCTTCTGTATTACCAAAGTTAAAAGCGAGGGGTGGGGAGGAAATGGGCACAGAAACCAAAACAAAAGCAGGATCAATTCCATTTCTATGAAAGCCATTCGCTTCCCCACAAAGTTCAGGTGAAGTTCTGAAAGTTTTAGAATAAATCGGGGGATGATAGAAAAAAGCAATGAGACAGATCTCTTCCTGTAAAAGGGTATATGAGAAGAACTTGGGGACCGAGAACTGAAACACCACCAAAATTCCCTGGAATATAAATATATGACTCCTTGTAGTCCGCTGTGCACTCTATATAAACTGGGCCTTGCTCACATTAGCAGCAGTGTAGTTAGGGTCTGACAGGTGGTAGCACTGTAATTTTAGCAAAATGCACAACAACAAAAAAAGATCGGGGGGGGGGGGAATTGCAGCAGCATCTACCTATCTATGCAATATGGATTTCCATGTGAATTGTACATGTTCTGGTATAAATAAAATCCACAACCTGTACCGTTCTCCATGTGTGTGTGTAACTACAGTCAAACACAGAGAATGTAAACAAACAGTAATGATTAACAGAGATATTGGTTTGTATTACCAAGTAAAACCACAGATGGAAAACGGTAAATATAAAGAATCAGACGACAAGGTTTCTCCTTTTTTCATTTAATCATTTCTGTCTATATACCTTGATAGCCTCATGTTTGTGAAAGCCAGTAACAAATGGATTATTTAACCAGCATCTTTTTCTTAAAATAATAATAATAATAATAATAATAATAATAATAATGGTAAAACTCCAAACACACACCTCATCAGATCAATATAAAAAGAGGGCAATCTAGTTTGTTTATCGGCTCAGAACTTTGTTTCAAAATGAAAATGAAACCTTGTTCTTTAAAACCTGCACAAGGGGTTCAATAGTAAGATAGAAAGCGCCGTTTAGACTCTTGTCTTCCGCATCTATACAACTCATGTGAAAAGTTTTAAAACACACACACACACACACACACACAAATCAGCGTGCTTAATTATACATTTGTATGTATGCTTTTCGGCATAGTCAACAGAATACTTTTAAGCCTCTGAATGTTTCTTTGAGAAGAAACTGGTGACTGCCAAGTTAGCTTAGGGTGTACTAAGATAAACAGTTAAGTTCTCCCAGGTACGTTCCCTATCACAGTATTATGGAAACGAGGAAAATGTCAGTGATTTTAAACAAAGGGAAGAAATTAATTGGATCAAATAAAACCTTGGAAGGAGTTCAGGAGCTCCAGTCCAAGGTGTTTTCTGTTGAGGCTGAGTTACAAAATACAGCAAGAGTTTGGTTTGGTTTTTATTTTTAAAAAACACCCTCTTGCTGGTTTCAATTGCCTTACATTAAAACATATAGATAGATAAGACAGACAGACAGACAGACAGATACACTCTCACGCACACATACATACATATACACAAACACACATCCCTAGTAGTTTGTTGTCTATTAATCTATGCATTCTTTCACTGTATTCCTGTAGCTCTTCTGCCTTCTTAAGATGTTTGATGGATATTCCCCCCCCCCGCAATGCCTTTTACTATCAAATTCAGCATTCTGAACACTGAACAGCTTGACTTAGCATATTTTTTACCAGCTGGTCTATCACCTAGCTTGCATTACATAGTCAGATGCAACCAAATGTTTATGCAGAAGGTAGCTTTCATGAAACTTGGGGAGGCGAAGCTAAGAAACATGCATCCTGGCAATTTTTAAGGCTTCTTCTTTCTTTCTTTTTAAAAAAAATAAAGACCCACTTAGAAATGCAAAGTTTGACTTCCTCCTTGCAGCCATACAAGGGCTATTTGCAAGATTAAAATGCAGAAAAGGGGGAAATATGCAGCTGGTGAAGGGAGGATCCTGGCTCTCAAAAGGAAACTGGGCACACAAGTTGTTGAGAGGAGTCTTCAAACATATTTAGAAAAAGTCAAGATTTATATAAAATAAACAGTCCACAGGGCTAGAATCCAGTCCTTGGTAACAGATAAACTTTGGCAAGTGTACACGTAGGACAGAGCTGGTGCGGAAGAAGATGGTAAACCAAATAAGCCATAAATCAAAATACCCAGTTTTTGACACATGGTCAAAGAGACAGCCCTGATAAATTTGGAATGAAGAGTTTCACTTTTTCTTCCCAAGTCCACTTTAATCTCCCCCTCTGCTTTATTGTTCTTGTTGCAATTGTTGCTATCATCATCATCATCATCATCATTATTAATACTAATAATAATATTTCATCTTCTCTAGGATTGATGTTAACTTGCCCCTAAAATTAATCACTCCTATTCGATCAAGAAAAAAAAGGGGGGGGGGAGATCATGTGTTTCCTAGAAACTTTTTGTGGAAGGATCAAATTGGAAGTTTAAAAAGCTATCGCCTCGCCTCCTGCTCTCCCATTCATTCCAGGAAGCGCTTTCCCTTCATAAGGCGAGAAACGCACGTTTTAAAAGAGAAGAAGGAAAGAAAAAAATAAGACAAAATCTGTCTAAGACATTGTTGCTTCTCTCATTATGTAGCAGATTAATTCAGAGAAGAAGCCGGGAGATGGGAGGGGAGGACAGAAGGAGTGTGAGTGTGTGTGTGTGTGTGTGTGTGTGGGTTTTTTTTGGGGGGGGAGAAGAGATAGATACACAGTCACGTTGGATGTTCATTCAAATCTCTAACAGGGAGCTAAACAAAATCCAAAAGGCATCTCTGTCGAAGTAGGTTACAGGACTTTGGGTGATCCCTTTCAATCTAGTTTAGGGAATGGAAAGCAATAGTGTGTGGTGGGGCGGTGGGGGGGGGAGAGAAGAGACAGAAAAAATAACAAACAGCAAACACAGATCAGTAGTAATCTGACATTATTGCATGCCGGGAGGGGAAAGAGGGAGAGATAAAGTGTCTCTCTACTACTACCGTTCTTTTATATATATATATATATAAAACAAAAATTATATAGACACGCGCAGAAGGGAAAGTTGCACTTTCGAAACACAGCGTAGCCATGGAAAGATTTAAAAAATCATCAGCATAAGATTTAAGAACACACTCACAGAGAGAGAGGGAGAGCAGAGAATGGCATGCATATGCTCCGATCTCCTGTACTCACCTTTCAAACTCCTGAGGTAAATCAGGGTCAGTTAGCATGCTGGAAAAAAGCACAAATTTTCCCTTTGTCACAGTAGCCACCTATGATCGCCTCCAACTGAACCTGTCAAGTGAATCCAAACCTCCTAAACCGATTGATTTTCTCTCTCGCTCGCTCGCTCTCCTCTCGTGCTCTCTCTCTCGCTCGCTCGCTCGCTCGCTCCCTCTCTGAGCTAGGACTCCTTGACCAGTCTCTTAAAGGGGCAGCACACTTTAGCTGGAGTAGACCGTGTTTAGCAAGCTCCCCCCACAGCTGCGCCACATGGCTGTGGTCTGCCAAGCAGCAGCAGCAGCAGCAGCAGCAGCCAACCTCAGGGTGCCTGTGTCCGCCTTGCCTCGACGGGTCCCTCTCCTAGTCACAGCCACCCACCCGACAAACCCTTGCAAAGTCAGCTCCTTTCATCTCCCCCCCCCATCTCTCCCCGCTGCCCCCTCCACAAGTCCTCATCGCCATCATCAGCACCAACACAACTGTGAGATACACATTCTGAAGGCTCACCCAGGGTGGTGGGATGCAGTCTTAAGATCCCTGCCAAAATCCTATGTATCTATCTATCTATCTATATATATATATATATATATACACACAAACCCCAGACTTACTTTCCCAAATGTGCTCAGGGACAAGGAAGGAGGGAAGGGGAGAAACCACTGGCAAAATGTGTACACTTCTAAGATGTATTACAACACAAATGCAGAATAAACAGAATACACGTGTTACATCTCTCCCTCCCCCCCTTTAAACGAAAGAAAGAAAAAAGAAAGAAAAGAAAATCCTGACTGGTTTTCCTCTCTGAAATCAACCTCCTTCCTCCCCCTCTAACATTTTTTGGGGTCTGTGGCCAAATGCATGTATAAATCTATATTTTTCTTTATCAGTGTGTGTATGTGTGTATACACACACACACACAATTTTTTTTTAAATTTCTTATTTAAAAATGTCAATCTGATTCTGCCAATCAAGATCATCCCCAGCCCTCTTTATTTTTGGTGCCAAAGATGGTGTGTGTGTGTGTGTGTGTGAGAGAGAGAGAGAGAGAGAGAGAGTCAACATCAAAGGCAGAGAGTTCGCACAAACTCATACCTGTAGGACATCATAATCTCTTTAAAGATTGTCAGCAAATTCTACTAACCAGAACCAAGCCTTAAATTCTACTAACCAGAACCAAGGCTTCACCGCAACCCTTGCTTTCACCAATATGATGTGGGAGAGAGGCAAGCTGCACTAGAATGGTGTGTATGTATTATATTTAATTTGCTTCTATATTTGAAGATCTAGATGCCTGTTAGTGCACACAGAAAGGGAATGAATGCACAGGTGTTCTGCTTTGCAATATATATATATATATATATATATATATCCCTACCAGAGCTGTTAACCAGTGTTATCTAACACACAGGCTATACACACCCATCACTTCACCCTTTAGGAGAGCGGGGAGGACAATTGGGGTGGGGGGAGAGATGAGTGGCCAGAAGGAACTTAAACAAGGGTTGCCTTGCCTGGTTAAAACAGCAAGCACTTGGCGACTCATTCAGAGGAGTTAGAAAGAAGGGCAGGGGAGAAAAAGGAACACCTAAGAACAATTTTTCAAAAGGCAACTGAATTCTCATAATCACCAAGTTTATGTATACATGTGCATGTATTTCACATTTTCACATATGAGTATTATGCTTCCCTTCCCCACCTTGTCTTCATTTTCTTTCTTTCTTCTTTTTTTTAAAAAAAGGACTCTCACTCAGTGCAGGGGGAAGAGAAAAAACCACCCTACACAACAATCAAGCATTGTTCTGAGGAAAGAAAAGCAACTTTGACAGATTGAAATATACCAGAGGCCCCTTCAAGGAAACCTGTAAACAACTTGTCACTCACTCTGTCGGTTTCACTGCGTTGCCCACAAAGTGCTATGAAGCAGCCTGGCAACTCCACCATCATCGCCACAAACAACAGGGCGGGGGGAATAATCCTTTGTGCCCCCCCTCCCCAGATCCCTTAAAAAGTTCCCTGAGTTCCCAACTCAGTCAAAATAAATGGACTTTATGGAATAGGAAGCCACATACAGGGGTGGTTTTTGGGGAGGGGGGGTGGAACCATCATTGAGCCAGTGCCAGCAACACCATACACACACACACACACACACACACACACACACAACCTCCAGCATTCAGGTTGTAGGTGTCTACTCAGTTTTCGTCCTTGCCCTCTCTTTCCACCGGCCTGTGGATCTCTTTTCATAAGGCCTAAGACAACTGCACTGGCTGCCTATTTGCTACTGGGCCAGGTTTAAGGTTCTGGTGTTAGTGTACAAAGCCCTAAACAACTTGGGACCAGGATACCTGAGAGAGCGCCTTCTCCCTTACCAACCCGCCCAGTTGCTGAGGTCACTGGAGGACATTCTCCTGGTGGTTCCACATGAACCTATGGTCCAACTGGAGTCCACCAGGAGAAGAGCCTTCAGTGTGGTGGCTCCACTTCTGTGGAACTCCCTGCCCCTGGAGGTCTGGCAGGCTCCGACACTGTGTTGTTTTCGGTGCCTCCTGAAAACATCTTTATTTCAGGAAGCCTTCTTTGGTTGACCAGCCACAGTTTTATTGGTATCCCGTTTTTAACACATTGTTTTATTCTTTATCTCTGTTTTTATCTTTTTATTGTTCACTGCTCCAGAATAGGGGTGGGGTGGGCAATCTGCCAGGACCTGGCCCTCCTCCGGCTTGGTGGATGCCGCTGCTGCTCCCGCCAAGCCGGGCCAAAAGCGGGCGCGGGTGTTGGCCGCACCACTTGCCAAACTTTTGGGTTCCCGGTGGGCCGCTGTTTACATAGAAAATGCCTTAAGATATGCCCAAAGCGGCCACAATTTGCATAATTTGCACAAATTGTGGCCGCTTTGGGCATATCTTAAGGCATTTTCTATGTAAACAGTGGCCCACCGGGAACCCGGAAGTCACTTCCCTGGCTCAACTAGGGAGAACACAAGTCAAGCCGGGGAAGAGGCAAGTGGGACAGAGTTCGGGGAGTCGTGCCCAGCTAGTCCACCAAATCTCCAGCCCCTGAACAAAATCCTTGCACATCCCTGCTACCCTGGAATCTGTGGAACAGTATATAAATGTCACAAATAAATAATAATAAACATGGGAGTTCTGGTGGTAGTACCTGCCTAGCATATCCTCCTGGCCTCCATAGCTGCTCACAATAATTCACACCACAATCTAGCAGACTACAAAGATAATCAGTTAGAGATGTCGGAGAAATCTACAACAGACTCAAATGAGTCTGGATTTCTTTGAGTCTGTCCCACGGATTTTGCAGCAGACCAGCACTCCCAGGTCACACAGAGTCCACAGGGCTTGTGGACCTATATACGTGTATATATATGCGTATTTTTGTGCAACTTTAGCTGCAGAAAAATATGTAAAATTAAAAAAAAAACACTAATCAAAAATGTGCAAATCCCCCCATAGAGTAAAGCATGAAAATACATGTTATGAGGGGATTTGCACATTTTTGGCCAATTTGTGCTTTTTCAGGAGCGCAAAGGTGAATTTCCACAAATACGCACCAACACACATTTTGAGTCTGCAAATCTGCACACGGCAGAGTGCAATTTGCCCCCAAATCTGCCAATCGCTGCAAAGCAGCTTTCTCTGTTTGCACATTCCTACAGGTAATGTCTTTTTCCAGGGAACCGCCACCCCTTGACAACCCGCCCCATAATGTAATGCACATGGGAGCTCTCAAGGTGCCAAGGCAGTGCTATGTCATGGTGTACATTGCCCTGATCCACAGAGCTGTCTAAAGGCTTTTACCACATCGGTCACAAACATTCACAAGCAGGCGAGACAGAGGAAGAGATCTCAGTTATCCAAACCCAGGGCTTTTTTTCTGGTGGAACTCACCGGAACTGAGTTCCAGCACCTTTTCTTCTATTAATTGCATTACAATTTAATCGCCATCTACTCCCGAGGAAATGTAATCCAAGAGTTCCGGTACCTTTTTCTCCAGAAAAAAAGCACTGTCCAAACCTATTGGGAGGGTTTAACCAGCACACACACAAAATTGCAGCACAGTGCCCAATGGGAGTTGTAGTCCAACATATCCAGACAGCACCAGGTTGTGGAAGGCTGAATTCTATAACAGAGCTGGAACAGAAGTTGCTTCAAAAAAAGTAAATCAGAAATAAGCCAGTGTGTCTCAGATGTTTGATTTTTACATACAGTATATATAGATCATTACATTCCTCTGTGCCTTGATTTTCACTATCCTCTTTTCTCTTGCCTAAGAATTTGTTTTTCATCTTTGCCTATTTCCTTCCTTTCATTCCTCTGGGGCAGCTGCAAGGAGGAGATGGGAAACTTTGGCTTCTATTTTCAATTAACCGTGATTTATTGTTATGGCTGAACTTGAAGCCATGGTTCATTTTAACTGTGGTTTAGGGCAGGAGTGGGCAACTTGTGGCCCTCCAGAAGTTTTGGCCTACAACTCCCAACATCCCTAGCCAGCAAAGCCAATAGCGAGGGATGAGTTAGGGCAACTTTTCCCAATCCAGTGCATTCCAAATGTGTTTGACTACAACTCCCACAGGCTGATGAGAAGTGTAGTCCAACACATCTGGAGATCACCAGGGTTTGCTTTAGGGAAACATGCCAAGATAGCAAACTGCAAATGGCTTGTATACTTTTAGTAATGCTGGTTATTTTCCTATGCTGTTCTCCTCTCTGCCACTGAAATTTTGATTTTGATTTTTTATGCTGGAAAGTGTTTACCTTTTCATTGTTCTGTGATTGCTATCATATTTTAATATTTTATTGTTTGTAAGCCACTCAGAGAACAATGATATTGGGTGGCCTTTGAATGTTGTTAATAAATGATATATAAACTCCCACAGCGTGCCTACAAAGATATACTTGCAAAAACCTTTGTCAACCTCACTCAGTTACTAGTAGACTCCTCTTCAAAGAGAAGAACCAAAGCCAGTGAGCCACAATGTCCATGCCTCCAGGTGGTTAATGCAACAGACTGAGACACAGAGAAGCAACATTAAAAAATAATAATAATCTGAGAAACATTTAGAAAAGGACTTGGGATGCAATCCTATTGATTATGCCCTCACAAATTGGAAATCCCTGAATATGGAGGCTTCCCAGTTTCCTATGCCCTCCTGGGCTGCAGCCAGCAGGACGGGAGGAACGGTGGGAGATCTTTGCCTCCTGTCCTTCAGTCTCCTGAATATTTGCAAGACGGGCCTTTCAGCCTGTCTAGTGAGAGCACTTTGGAGGGAGAGGGAAGGAGGCTGGATGAGGCTCAGGATAACTTGTACCCTGGCCTCTCTGGTCTCTTCCCCTCCCTGCCCACCAGAACGCCCCCTTTCCAGAGGCTTTGATGTTGTTTTTTCAACCTCGGAGAGGCAGCCAGCATCAGCATGGTTATCTCTGTACTGGGTGTGAGAGGCAGAGGTCCGTGGTTGGATCTCCGACTCCCCCTTCCGAGGTTGCAGCACTGTCTCCAACTTCGGAGGGGGTTTACGAGCCATCTTACGGTCCTTGGGACGCTCTGCCAGGGATCATATGATTGCTCGCTTAGACATCTTTCCTAACTAGTGCTGATCTCATAGTAGGGAAATATCCAACAACAACATGATTAGCAATGCAAGTATGTTTTGTGCCGGTTCCATGTGGATCTCTCTCTCTCTCTCTCTCCCTCTCTCCCCCCTCTCTCTCATAGAAAAATAATCTGTAGGCATTTTTTGTTACATTTTTCAAATGGGTGCATTAATGGATGCATGCCCCACTGATTAAAGCGTGCCCGTGCACATTTTAGAAATATACACAGCATTTCTTTGCACATTTTAAAAATGTGAGCATGCTGTTGAACACATTGTTCTTTCTTTTGCAGAATGCATCAAAAGCCCGAAAATGTACGGATTTCCAGCCGCAAGTTGTGTCTGTTTCCACATTGGGTTCCGGGCAGTGCAGATTGGGCAACTCCATTAAAAAAGCATTGGCAGAGTAAATTTCTCACCCATCCCTAGACGGAAGTGTTGAAAAGGGCAGAGACCCTACAGGGAATATACACAATTGCCTCACCTGCCTGCTCAGTCCCAGAAAGCTGCATGAGTGCCACAGATAGAGATATGTGAGAAATTAATTTCCATTCGTTTTTGTTCAGGATTTACCCAGTTCACACTTTCTGGACCAAACACAGACTAAGACACAATCTGAGGTCAAAGTGTGTACATTTCCGAGTTTGCACTGTGATTCGTGGACCAAAACAATGCATTCGACGGCATGCGTATGTGGCGTAATCCCACAATTCAGTTCCCTGGTGTATGTCTGCTTTGGTATATTTAGTGAGTATAGAATGTTGAACCGAGTGGGTGTGGTTTGTGATGTCTTGGAAAGGGTGGGGGGAGGAGTATATAAGGAGTGTTTGAGTGATGTCAGAGTTTAGTTTAGGTGGTTGAGTGTTGGTTAGAGTGTGTTGGGAGTGTTAGAGAGTTTGGGAGTTAGGGAGTTAGATTAGTTGTTGGGTTATTCGTGTCCTGTCAGGAGTTGTAAAATAAATCAGTGCTTGTATGAGGAGTGAAAGTATTTAGAATGATAGGGACTTAGGTTAATTATCAAGTGTTTGGTGTAGGCAGGTTTTAAGTTATTTTCTGGAACTAAGATTTTGAGAATTAAAAATAAACTTATTTTTATTTTGTTTGCTACCCAAATCCTACGTGTCAGCTTGGCATTATTAACCTGCATTACTTTTAAATCTAGACACACACCTTTGTACCCACAGAATCATTAATTTAAAAATAGATCCTTAATAACCAGCATTAATCTTTTCCCACATTGGTAGGGGAAAGGTTTCACTTGACTCTCCCCTCAGGTTTTTAAGTGCTGATGCTTGGCCTGAGAAGGGTTTGTATGCCTGGTCCTAAAGTGTAAAGGGCCGTGTCGTCGCAGCGTACTTTTGAAAAATGCGCATAAAAATGTGTACTTTTGAAAAATGTGCACCAACACATTTTAATCAATGAGAGAAGAATGTGTACATTTCGAAGATGCATACAATTAAGGCATACCTTTGGGAAAACATGCAAGAAAATAAGCACAGATTTTCATGTAAATAGGAAAAGAAAAAACAACAACCAAAGCTCTCAATCTGATATGGACTCAAATTGGAACAAGCTTTGAGATGGAATTTGGAGAACTTTGGCAACGTTTATTTATTTATTTATTATATTTATACCCCACCTTTTTTCCTTCAAGGAACCCAAGGCGGCTTACATCTCCTCCTCCTCCTCGTCCTCTCTGTTTTATCCTCACAACAACCCTGTGAGGTAGGTTAGGCTGAGAGTCAGTGACTGGCCCAAAGTCCCCCAGTGAGTTTCATGGCTGAGCGGGGACTAGAACCCAGATCTCCCGAGTCCCAGTCCAACACTCTCACCACTACGCCACACTGGCATTGAGTTTTGCTGATTTGCACGTCCCTAAAAACCTAGCTGAGGAACCAGCGAAGGACCTTGCCACATCAGGCAATCACCATGAGGTGGGTGAGGGGATGAAGCATGGCCAGGTATTCCCTGAGCAATTCACCCCACAGTCACAGCCCGACAAGGATTCTTGAGAAGAGGTGGACATGCACCTCTGTGTGTGTTCTGCACACAGAAATGCATAAAAATGCTTCCTCCACCCCTTAGTTACATGGCGCGTCCCAGTGCATACCTTCTCTGTAGAGCAAGGGTGAAGAACCTCACACCCAGGGGGCCAAATATGGCCCCCCTAGTGTCCTAATACAGCCCTCTGGGGCTCTCCAGAGGGCCACAACCCCTTCCCCTGGGCCCACCACCTGTCCCCCAACCAACAATTGTTTGCTGGTTTCCCAACTTTGGTGCAGCTCCCCCGCCCCTTCCTAAAAGATTGAAGTGCCTCTCCTAAAGCTTCCTTACTGGCAGTAAGAGCATTAAGCTAAAATTGGCGGGTATTCCTGTCATTTTGGGGCCCGGCCCTTTTGTCTTTGGCCCCACCCACCACTGGAATGTGGCCCCCCCAGGAGCTTTTCCGAAAAGGAGTTCGGCTCTCAGGCTGAAAAAGGTTCCACATCGCTGTTGTAGAGGACAGAAGCATCAGCCACACTAGAAACCAAGCACGACCAATGGATAAACTGGCATTGGTGTGTGTCACACACACACACACACACACACACACACTCCAGACCCCATGTTCTGTAAAACCCTATACAGCAGTGTTCTCCAACCTTGAGTCCCCAGATGTTTTTGGCCTACAACTCCCAGCATGCCCCAGCCAGCATAGCTGTAGGCCAAAAACATATGGGGACCCAAGGTTGGAGAACACTGCTATACAGGCATTCAGCCAAATGCATGAAGGCATCACCTGTGTAGGGTCACATGGGTAAGCACGTTGACTGTTAGACCTGCCCTGAACACTGCTTTAGATTGGGAACCCTGACAATGCCGGGTTCATGATAGGGGTGGGCGATCCGCCAGTACCCACCCCGTTTCCAGCTCGACGGATGCCGCTGCCAAGCCAGGCTGAAAGCTGGCGAACACTGCACCACTCGCCAGACTTTTGAGTTCCCAGCAGGCCACTGTTTACATAGAAAATGCCTTAAGATACATCAAAAGCAGCCGCAATTTTGGGGGTTCAAATTTATGCAAATTGCAGCCGCTTTAGGAATATCCTAAGGCACTTTCTACTTAAACGGCGGCCTGCCAGAAACCTGAAAGTAGCTTCCCCCGCTCAACTTGGGAGGACGCAAGCCGAGCTGAGAAGGAGGTAAGTGGGAAGGCGTTTGGGGGTTCGAAGCCCAGCTGGTCCGTCGGATTTCCACCCCCCCGACAAAAACCTCACGCATCCCTAGTTCATAATCACATGTACATTCTGCGTGCATTAAGTTGGACATGCTTAGCAGCTCCCTTCGTTGAACTCATGAAGGCCTGAAGCTCCCTCCCTCCTACAGGCCCCACGCGGCACCATTCCCCCTACACATGATTATTTTGAACACCCAACAGGATATAAGCACTGGTGGCTTACGGTGGCTCAGCTTGTCTGAGCGTGGAAAGCTAAGCAGGGTCAGGCCTGGTTATTACTTGGATGGGAGACCCCTTCTCTAGTTTCCTGCATTGAGCAGGGGGTTGGACTTGATGGCCTTGTAGGCCCCTTCCAACTCTATGATCTATGAAATCCACCAGGCCCCTTTGCTACTAGCGTTTAGGACTGTGGTGAAAGCAGTCCTGTTTGGGAAGGCTTCCGGGTGCAGACAGCTTTAAAGCTGCTGACTTCCAGGAGACCTTTTGATTCTGATGTCATTTTTTTTAATGGTTCATTGTTTAATAGGAGTGTTAGAATTCGTAGGATTACTATTGTGCCATGCGCTTATTCAAAGGGTGGAATTTTGCATGATTCTCCCCACCAACTCCCCCAGGGTTGGATGGATTTTTAAAATCAGATAAACAGGTGGCTTCAGCTCGATAGGGGCGGGGGAGGGGGCAGTGGTGGAATGGAAGGGTGCTGTTTAACCCATTTATTTATTTAATGCATTTTTATACCACCCAATAGCCGAAGCTCTCTGGGCGGTTTACAACCCTTTTCGTCCCAAACAGTTGTCTGCTCAAAGTCTCCCCACGCCAGCTGATTCTTTTCACCAGTGCAGGGTCCCCTATCTTTTCCCTCTCAGGAACTAAAGCCGGGGTGCGTGTCTGGGCATTATTGAGTGTGGGAAGGGAAGACTTTAAACACCTCTTCTCTCCGTCCCCTTCATTCTGAAGCAATCCACATCCGCTTTAACCAATAACAGAGAGCCCTGGAGGAAAAGAATCATGGAACGACGTCAGCCTTCCCCCAACTTGGCACCCTCAAGATGTGTTGGACTACAACTCCCATCATTGGCCATGCTGGCTGGGGATGCTGGGAGCTGTGGTCTAATACATTTATTTATTTATTTATTTATTTAATGCATTTTTATACCGCCCAATAGCCGAAGCTCTCTGGGCAGTTTACAACAGTTAAAACCATAAAATACAATACAATATAAATATAAAAGATAAAACCACAGATTAAAAACAAACAGCAAAGCTAGCAGTAGCAGTTCAAATTATAGTAACAGAGTTAAAAACAACTACAAGATTAAAATGATTAGGATGATTAAAATGCCTGGGAGAATAGAAAAGTCTTCACCTGGCACCGGAAAGAGTACAATGTAGGCGCCAGGCAAGCCTCTTTGGGGAGCTCATTCCACAACCGAAAAGGCCCTCCTCCTGGTAGCCACCTGCCTCACTCCCTTTGGCAGGGGCTCTCGGAGAAGGACTACTGACAAAGATCTTAGTGTCCAGGCAGCTACATATGGGAGGAGACGATCCTCCAGAAGGCGTCGAGTTGGGGGAGGCTGAATTATATTGTAACATTATAATGGTCCCCAGGGCATGATCTGAGAGCACATGATGGGCCGGCACTGAGGATAGGCATGGTCGGGCACCTGCTGAGGGCCCACACCGCAGTGGGGGCCCACTGAGAGCAGCCCTGTTCACCACTGCAACCTGCTTGTTCCCCTGTCTCTCCCTCTGCCCCAGACAGTGGTCGTGGTGTGAAGGAGGAGCAGGAGATGCCACTGCCGGACTTGCTCCCTGGCTGTCTGCCTGCCAAGCAAGCAAGCAAGCAGGCAGGCAGGCAAGCGGTGCCAATGATGACAAAGAGGATTAGGAGCAATAGCAGCTGGTGACAATGGTGGTGAGAGAAGGCAGATTTGCTGAGGGAGGGGGCCCATTGGGCCCCTCCAAAGTCTGGAGCCAGCACTGCACAGCTGTGCAATTGCCCCGAAAATGCCGGGGACGACCGTCCCGAAAACCCTTAAGCCATCACGGCTTCTCACTTTGTCATGCAGAGTCCCGAATTCTCCTGCCTCCTGCAACTGCAAGCTACTTAAAGGGGCCATGGGCAAAATTGCAGCTAAGCTTGCAGTTTTAGCTTAGCTGCAGTTTTGCCCATGGCCCCTTTAAGATAGCTCTGCTTAGGCTCAAACAGCCACAGTAAGCAGGGAGGGAACAGACGCTGCTAAGCTGGGAGGGCCAGGCGAGGAGGGGTGTGTGCGTGTGCGCGCGCGCTGCATGTTGCTGTGGGAAAGGGATTAGCTGGGTGAAAGTCTAGACTGATGGAGAGTTGAATGAGGGCATTTATCACATGTTTCCTATCTTTATATGGCCAAAGATTTTATTTCCTAACAGAGCTGACTCTGTGCCTCTAACAGGTGAGTTTACAGTATCAGAAGGAAATGCAAGAAACTTCTCCTTCTCTCTGAAGCTCCATGTTTGGGGGTGTGGGGTGGGTGGGGGTAAGCTTCACCTGTTGAATCTGTCCCAATCCTGACCATTTTAAAACAAAAAGAAAGAGATTGCCAAGCACTGACACCCCGCCCCATGAAAAACACCAGATATGGACAATTAAGGGTTTAAGTAAGGTTAAACAAAAATTACAAAAGCCACTTATAAAATATTATAAAATCATATATAATATAATAATGTAATAATGATAATATATAAGATTTTGTGTGTTTCCTCTAATAACTTTTGTACTTGACCATGCCCTTTGGTTGCCTGGCCATACCCTTGGCCACACCTTCATGTTGCCTGGCCACACCCTCTTGATCACACCTTCATTGCTTAACCATACCTCTTACAAATTCACATGTGTGTCCCTATTTTTGCCTGTGAAATGTTGGAGGGTTTGGCACTGACAACTCCCATGAGACCCAGCCAGCATGGCCAATGGTCAGGGATTATGGGAGTTGTGCTCCAAAACTTCTGGAGTGCACCGGGTTGCCTCCCACTGCTTTTACACATTCCATTGTTGAACTTTCGGATTAGCAGAGCAGGCCTTAGAGCCGAAATTGGGTGGGCCTTCACTGACACAAAGCCCTGTTCTTAAAGTCTCTTTTGCCACAATGGTAAAGCCTTGTAACTTGAAAGCTGGTCAGAACATGTTTGCAACAAGTTCCAGTCGGAAAAACCCACTAGAGAGCAGAGAAGGTGAGTAGCTCCCAAAAGATTACATTCTTAGATGCCTAAATTCTCTCTTCGGTGCAATATTGAAGCACGTACCTTCCAATCCAGAGACTGCCCTGCCCTATCCTTCACTCTACCTCAAGGTTAAAGGGGGAGGGGGAGAGATTCTTGCGTATATAATTGTTAATGCTTTTGGTAAGAAATTTCAATGTACATTTTGTCATTTAAAAATTATGCCGATTTTTTTTCAAAATCCTTGGTGGAATAAAGGGCAGAAAACTGTTTGGCTGCATTTAGCATATGGCTCTGAAATGCATCATTCGGATATTAATTATTTCTGCAGCAAGTGTACAAAAAGTACCTAGAGATGAGGAAATCTGTCAGTTTTGCTTTCTTCCACATTCATATTTAAAAAAATATATATCACAAGTTTTTTCTCCCCTGAATATGAAGAACTCAGCAAATTTGGGTAAATTCTTATGAAAAACAAACTGAAATGAAATTCTTCTCACCCATCTGTACCAACCAAATTTAATAGGTACTGGTATTCCCAGCATGGAGAGGACTATGGTGTAGCTGTTAAAGGTGAGGAGCCTTAAAAAAATAAAAAAAATAAATAAATAAGAGGTGGCAACCCTAAACTCAGTATTATTGGGTAAAAAGACCTGACTACAAGCATAGATAATCATAATGTGAATATCAGCAAAAGTTTTAATTGCAAATAGCTGGGGGGAAGAAAGCAGAGTGCTCAGAAGGAGTTACTGAATCAATTATGGATTAGAATTAATGGCCCTGATCCAGGGCTTCTTGAGCACCTAAAATATATGAAGTTGCCTTATGCTGAGTCAGACCGTGGGTCCAGCCAGAGCAGTATTTTCTACTCTGACTGGCAGCTATCCAGGGTGAGATCCTTTTAGCTGTAGATTCCAGGAAATGGACCTTGGACCAACTTCATACAAAGCATGTGGATGAGCTACATCCCTAGGGATGGGTGAATCTCTCAGTTTCGTTTTCTCCAGCATTCAGGGTTTTTGAAAAATCTCACATTCTTCCTCTCCCAAAAATAAACTTTGTGAATTCTGGTAAATTCTTATCAAAACAAACAGAAATAAAATTCCCACCCATCTGCACCAGCCAAATCCAGCAATTCCCAGCATGGACAAGACCCTGATGTACCTGCATGCCACGTCACAGGCCTGCTTAAATATGAGGAGCCAGTCAGGAAAAAAAAGGTGGCGACCCCAATTCAGCACTAACATGAGTGGAATACACAGGGATTCAAACCCAGACCTCTAAGAACCAAGCACTCAAAACCCTGGGCCTGGTGGATGTTTTTGTTTGTTAGTTTGTTTAATCTCAAGTTCTTTTTGTCCTGAATATGCGATTTTTTGTAAACTCTTATCAAAATCAAACTGGAATGAAATTCTCATTCATCTTTACTGTTGATTCTCTCACTTCACCAAAAAGATCATCAATACTGACCACTCTGATGACCTGTTAAAGATTAGGAGAGCCCCCAGTTCAATCCACCATTCCTCCCGCCTCTAACAGGTGAACAACACTGCCACCAGTTCTCTGTCATGCAGTATGCATGTAGATCGGGAGCACGGAGTAACCATCCTGGGCTGCTGCATTCTCTATCCACCACCATCGCAGAGCTGCGCTTGCAGAAAGATATACCCTCTAGCAGAGACCTGCTGCTTCTGCTCGTGTCTGTTTCTTCCTGGATCAAGGCAAACATGCTGGCAATGACTTACGATGTTATTTTAAGAAAAGTGAGGGTGCGGTAACTTTGGTAATCAGTGGCCCTTATTTGTATTCTTTTGGAATGCTAAATATAAACACTCTAATTCAGCTACAGGGCATATTTCTGCATGTGATTCGCTTGCTAAAGGAGGAACTGGGCGTGAAAGTAGGTGCTACCAGGAGTGGAGGGTGGGATCCTCATCCATTCCACCTGTCCGGGACTGCATGCACGTAGCTCTGTTGGAAAAGCTGTGATAGCAGCACTGCACAGCTGTTCTGGAAGGGGCGCAATGTGGAGCTGGATCTCCCAAATTCCTCACCAAATGATCAGTGAAACTGTGGATTGTTTGGCTAGGCTATGTGACCACAACCCCAGCTGCTGGGCGGTGGGTGCACAGTTGAATCGGGGCCAAAGCATGTGCTTCTGTGGCTACTCTATTTTCTGTCCTGTAATCTTGGTATCTATGGGCCAAGTACAGGGGGCAGCGGGAGAGGCCAAATTGGCTCACGGTGATGCAGGCTGAGGCAGCTGCTACCTCCACTGTCAACTTCCATTGCTTAAAAAGCGGGGAAAGTGACAGCCAGTGTGGTGTAGCGCTTAGAGCAGGGCTCTCCAGCCTTGGGTCCCCAGATGTTGCTGGCCTACAGCTCCCAGCATACCCAGCCAGCATGGCTAATGGCAAGGGATTCTGGGAGCTGTAGTCCAGCAACATCTGGGGACCCAAGGTTGGAGAGCCCTGACTTAGGGTGTCCGATTGGGACTCAGGAGATCTGGGTTCTAGTCCTTACTCGGCCGTGAAGCTCAGTGGGTGACTCTGGGCCAGGCACTAACTCTCAGCCTGACCTACCTCACAGGGTTGTTGTGAGGATAAAATGGAGAGGAGGACCATGTGAACCTCCTTGGGCTCCTCGCATTGCCCTCAAACTATGGAATGCACCCCCTCAAGACTTATGATTGGCCCCCACTCTCTTCGCCTTTAGAAACGGCGTAAAGATGCTTCTTTCAATCCAACCTTTTAAAATGATTTTTTTCATGTTTTTATTGTTTTTAATGCTTTTGTTTGTATAGTTGCAAGGTTTTATCATTTTAAATTGTTGTACATGTCCTTGATGGCTTTTTGGGAGATAAAGCGGTATATAAAGATTGGTAATAAATAATAATAAATATAAAAATGATGGGAGAGAAATGTCATCATCATCATCATCATCATCATCATCATCATCATCATCATCCCCCATCCCATCGCCACACACTGCTAATGTCACCTTCTGACCTATTAGGTTCTTCTTGTGATCATATTTGGTTGTGAATATCCGGCAAAAAATGACACTTGCTACGGTACTGCAGGCTGCCAGCAATCTCACTCCTGCATCTGAAGTGGTAGGTTCCAACCTACGATGGTTTATGCTGGTGTTTTTTGTTTTTTTTAAAAAATTAGTTCATCTGAAAAGGTGTTAATAAATTCATATTTTAAATACCGTCATCTAACATGGCTGTCCAAACATAATACAAAACATGATGTGATCACTACTCATTATTGCAAAATTTGCAAGGCATCTGGTGGGCTAAAAGAAAAGATATGAATTTAAACTGCAAGTATGCATAGGAAGGAAGGAAAGGAAGAAGGAAGGAGGGAAAGAAGGAAAGGGAAGTTTTACTTCAAGTAAAATTTAGGGAGAATTTCAAGGACCCTACACAGGCAAAACATCTTTAGAAATGTCAAGAGAATTTAAAAGAATTTCAATCAAAGCTGCTACATTTCTGGAATATGTTTAGAGTTACCACTGAATTTCACTGAAGGTGTAATCCCATGCATGTTGAGATAGAAAAAAGGCCTAGCTGGCTGGGGCATGCTGGGAGTTGTAGGCCTTTTTTTCTCTCTAAACATGCATAGGATTGCACCCTTAAAGTGATAACTGAGATAAATTTGAATTCCAGCCTGAAGCGAGATAAGGCAGTTACCTTACTGAAGCTTAGCTGTTTGGGGACTGGTTGGTATCTGGATGGGAGACCACTTAGTTTTTTTCCTCTTTCCTCCCCATCCTTTTTTCCTTGTGTGCCATGCCTTTTTAGATTGTAAGCCTGTGAGCAGAAACTGTCTTGTTTTGCTGACTGATTTTTAGCCTCTCCAGGAATTTTTTTTTTGTCTTTTTGGCTGAGGAGCGGGATAAAAATACTTTAAATAGATCAATGCATAAAGAATAGATATATCTGATGAGTGCCGCTCAAGCAAAAGTCTGTATGTATAAAATATTATAAAATCATATATAATATAATAATGTAATAATTATAATATATAAGATTTTGTGTGTTTCCTCTAATAACTTTTGTACTTGACCATGCCCTTTGGTTGCCTGGCCATACCCTTGGCCACACCTTCATATTGCCTGGCCACACCCTCTTGATCACACCTTCACATTGTTTAACCATACCTCTTACAAATTCACATGTGTGTCCCTATTTTCGCCTGTGAAATGTTGGAGGGTTTGGCACCGACAACTCCCATGAGACCCAGCCAGCATGGCCAATGGTCAGGGATTATGGGAGTTGTGCTCCAAAACTTCTGGAGTGCACCGGAAAGTAACAGATTTTTTAAGAAGATTAAGTGAAAATAAATTTGAGATGATCAAGGAGGTTTTCTTTCCTTTTTTTTTAAGAAGGGTTTTACACGTCTCTACCAAAAAAAAGTATTTCTAAAAATAGTGGTCAATAGTATTTCTATGCACAGCCATATAAAGCACAGAAATAAGTGTGTATGGTGTGTGTGTGGGGGGGAATCCTGTAAGGACTTACTGTACCCACGGTTAACCTGTAATCAGGGATTGTCAAACAGGGATGCAAGATGTTCCATGAAATGCTCCGTTGGAATATAGAAGTCTAGAAGTGAGATGGGCAACAAAGTGTTTCCATGTGGAGGGCTCCTGTTCAGGATGCCACCCAGCCAGCTATGCCCTCTTCCAGTATTCTCCATTCCATTCCCCAACTCCCCAAGGTTTCCCTCCCCCCCCCCCCATAGGCACTCAGTATTCCGTGGCCATTGAGCTTGCTCAGTCCTCATTGGGCTGTTTTGTTGATTTGTTCGTTTTTGCCCCCTTAGGGCTCCCTAAATTTTTTATTTTTTTTTTGCATTTCTGTAAAACCTTGCTGATACCTCCTTCTTGGGTACGTATGGTGTCATTGTGGCCACTAAGGAGGAACCATACTCCGAAAGCGAGATTGCTATTTGTATAGATAATTTAAAACATGCTTTCTTTTCCTACATGAAGCACAGCTACAGCTTTGTTTTTCAAGGTTGTATCTTTTTTTAGGGCTAGAAGAAGTAGGAAAAGTGAGGGTGGGGTACAACGGATGCATTTTCTCATGGGGATTTGTTGTGAGTAGCAACAGCTCCGTCTGGAAGCCTGGAAATAGTTGGCTAAGATATAGTTTGGAAGGTATATTTAGGAACCTATTTTTTCCCCCTGGAAGTGGCATGCTGAGCTGTCATTTTCATTAATGGGAATTTAGTACGTGTGTCAAGTTTGAGATGTTATTTTTTTAGTAATACAACTGATTTACGCTTTCTGAAATATATAAATACAAGGTGTTTATGTGCCGCTGAAGAAACTGAATGGCAAGGAAGCAAAAACGAGAGAACTGGTAAAAGAAAAGCATCATGTGACGTGTTGACTCTATTTTTTTAATGGACACTAATTCTTAAAATTAAATTCCAGTCTTAACTGTAATTGGTAACTTAAAATATGCTAGTATGTGCTATATCTTTGCTAATTAGGACAGAGAGGAAGCTGCTCCCTGTTCTTTGAGAACATTTCTGGTGCTGCCAAAAGAACCACACTCCCCTCCCCCTTTTGCCAATTTTATCAGCAAAGCTACCAAAAATGTTTTATTCGTTATTGTCTCTTCTTAAGCTGATCTGATTCATCTAGGAGGCATTGCCCTCAGTTGACTTTGTCCTCAATGATCTCATCACGTAGCCAAATCTGATTGGCTACATACTGCTGCTGTGACATCATCTAGTTCACTATGTGGCCACTGATTGGCTAGGATTGCTCATGTGTATTCCAGGAAGAAGCAACAGTAACTAGTGGTCAAAATGGCACTGAAGCAGCATTAGAGGGGAAACAACAGCACTGAATAGGATCTCTGTGTGTGTGTGTGTGTGTGTGTGTGTGTGTGAATACTCTCACAATCAAAGTGGTTTTCAGGAAATATTTTCACCCACTACCAAGCTGTTGTTTTTGGCCTGAAAACTGAGAGTATTCAGTGCAGTCCTAAGTCTAATATATCACAGCCTACATCATATTATGCTATTTGAGCTCGTCCGTAAGGTCTAAAGTAGCATGATCCAGCCAAAGTTAGTACTTTGAATAAATCCCATCAAATTTCACTTGAAGAATTAAGCAGACGATACATTTTCCATTGAAATGAGCAGGATTTACATCTGCTTAACTTTGGCTGGATCCCATCCTTAGCGACACAAAACTAAGTCGTAGCAGTCTAGCTAGTCTTCATATGGCTCGTTATGTATATATGGAGAACTACTGCTTTACTGAAATTAGGATCATTGTTTAACTGGAATTTTTGCTCACTCTCCATGAAATCTAAAATGGCAGTAAAATGCTGATCCTATGATAAATGGGAGCCAGTGTACACAGAGTGAACACATAATTGTGCATTGTGTGACAGAAAGAGAATGCATGCTCTGGAAAGATTTGATTCATTGTACCTACATTCATAAAATGCAGTTACGAAGAGGATAGAAACCAATTGTTCTCCATGGAAGACTGACTGCGGGACAGGAGGTAATGGTATGGGATCTTATTGCCGGAAGAAAGTGGAAGGTTAAATATCAAGAATTTTCACCAACAATTAGAATACTCAGACAAAGGGGAACATAGAACCAAGAAAGGCTATGCCGCCGCTGTTGTTGTTGCTGCTGCTAGAAGATTTTTCCCCAAAAAAAGAAATTAAAGGCGGATTAGGGATAGGTATTGTGCGTACATAGCTGTATCTGCAAAAGCTCCCTCCCTGCGAGTGTTTGTGCTGTATGTGCGGATGTCAGGGGTGTGGCTAGTTTGGTACATGCAACATTAGTGCAGTGCAAGCTGGCACAGCCTCACTCCCTGCTCACTCATTGGCCCAACTCATGAGGGATGCTTCTGAATAGGGCTTATGTCTCAGCTCTACCTAATTTCAAGGGCCGTTGTGAGGATAACTAGAGAGCCAGTGTGGCGTAGCGGTCAGAGTTGGGAGATCCAGGTTCTAGTCTCCACTCAGCCATGAAGCTCACTGGGGGTGTGTTCACACGACACGGGAACTGCGGGGGAGCAGAAGTCCCCCGCGGTTCCCATGTCATGCGAACGCCGACCGGGGGTGCCCCCGCGGGACGGCCATGTGCGGGACGCATGCAAAGTGACCATGGGCTGTAGAGGGGTAAGCCCCTACCATGTGTGGCCACCCTGTGGTGCGAACAGCGGGCGGCCGTCCCACGGGGGCCGCACAGCACTCCAGCCTGTAGGGGCAAACGGCCCCTCTGGGCAGCCCGAGCTACCGCCCCCTAGCGCCGGGAGGCCCCCGCTGTGGTGCGGGGACTGTGGGTGCTGGCTCCACCCACGCGCACCAGGTGCAGGTCATCTGTGGAGCCCCGCTGGACCCCACGGACGGCCCCGTGGTGCCTGCCCTGCTCGCAGCCTGGGTCGTGCGAACCGGCCCTGGGTGACTTTGGGCCAGTCATTGACTCTCAGCCTAACCTACCTCACAGGGTTGTTGTGAGGATAAAACAGAGAGGAGGAAGAGGATTATGCGAGCCACCTTGAGTTCCTTGCAGGAAAGAGGATGGGATATACATGTAATGAATAGATAAAAAAATAAATAAATAACATGGGATGATCTTGTGTGCACCATTCTTGAGCTTCATCCAGGAATGCAGGGATAGAAACATGATGATGGCTCTCCCCTGCCCCTGTTTTTAAATGGGCCTTAAAGACCTGGATGTTCCAGGCCACTTTTTAAATGAATGGATGCTGATTTTTATCGTATAAACTGGAGTTTCAACTGTCGCTTTTATTTTAAGAAATGTTTTATGCCGCTGCTTTAGTTAATAATTGTATTCTACATTTTATTGATGGGAATTGCTTTATTATTTTATGATGTAAACTCCCTTGAGGATGCCTTTTTCTCAAAAGGTGGTATAAAAATATCTATCCATCTTTCATCGTTCCACTTTCCCTCCCCAAGTGAGTCAGGGTTTATGGTTCCCAAGGATGCTCAGGAAGCTGGGGGTGGGGGCGGGTTTATAATGTAATATATCCAGCACCGTTTGAAGCAACATGCTCTAAATGAATTCCTACCAGAAGTGGAATAAAAGCTTCTGTACGTAAGAAAAAGCGTTTCCTTTTTGTTATGTTCTTGGAGAAGGTAGAATACAAAAATACAACTTGCTTTCATAAAATGAATGGCTGCCATTCAGTCCTAGCGGGAAAGCAGAACATTCTTGGACAATCGCTGCAATGAGGCCTATATCTGCTCATCACTCTTGACGTTTGGTGACCCATACCCAAGAGCTCTTGCAAAATACAGGCCCGGACCCTCTCCCATCAATGCACCTTGTCCATCCTAATGATGGGCATTTCACTATAACAACATATATTAAACACCAACATACGAGTCCTGCTGGATTAGACCAAAGTCTGCTGCATCCTGCTTCCAACAGTGGCCACCAAATGCTTTCTGAAGCCCACAAACAGGACATGAAGGTCACCATAGCCCTCACTGTTGCCCCGCCCAGCAACTGGTATTCAATTATATGCTGCGTCTTGCTAAAGAGGTTTCATTTAGCTGGGAGGGCTAATATAATAGCCATGGATAGACCTTACAAGAAAGATAACTTGTTGACTGATATCCCTAGAAAAGGGCTCCTGGCAAAAGTATGTGCAAAGCTGGAGTTCTCCACCTTCACTAGTGTGACTACCAGTGTAAGTCTGGTTGTGGAACCAGGGTTGAAGTGCTGGGGCTTTTTTAATCAGCAGGGATGATGACATCATCCACACACACCCCTGAATTCCATGTTTCCTCTGAGCTTAGCTGCAATCCTCAGAGTATCTGGGGGCAAATTAATTTTCCCGGCAATAATATATTGTTCCCTGTTGTAACGCAAAGTATTTCGAGGTAGCACTAGCTTGGTCTTGAATGGGCAATTAAGACTCACTCGTCCGCTTTACAAAAGACCCGCTCCTGGTGGAGATGAGAACTGCTAGAACTGGTTTGTTGATATGGATCAACACAGTTTCCTGAATCTTTCTACTCTCCTTGGGGGTGTGGACTATATGGATGTCATGACGAGCGCCTGCACTTCAAAATTTACCTCTACACCAGTGTTCCCCAACCTTGGGTCCCCAGATGTTTTTGGCCTACAACTCCCAGCATGCCCCAGCCACAGGGCTGGTGCTACCATTAGGCGAACTAGGCAGCTGCCTGGGGCGCAGGGCTAAGGAGGGCGCCAGAAACGCCTTGAAAAACAAGACAGCGCTCTCAAGTGGGAAGGGGGGGCGCTAAATATCTGATCTTGCCTAGGGCACCAAACTGCCTTGCACTGGTCCTGCCCAGCCAGTGTACCTGGCAGTTGTAGGCCAAAAACATCTGGGGATCCAAGGTTGGAGAACACTGATCTACACTACTGATGTCAGGGGTAGGCGACCAGGTGCCCTGAAGATGTTTAGGACCACAACACCTATAATCCTTGACCTTTGGCCATGCTGGCTAAGGCTGATGGGAGCTGTAGTCCAAGACTACACATTCCTGGTGTATGTGGATTGAAGGCTGCAATGCTCAGTTGGGTTCAATATGTTTCTTCTATCTTTAAGGAGTAAATGACATGGCCAGATGGAAAACCTGGAGGAACTCACTCAGGTTTGACAACTCCTCCTCTTAGCGTTTTGGCTTTTATCTTGATTTTTGGGCTCTTTTTTTAGTTACGCTGAGAATATTTATATTGATGCCTGTATTTTGCCTCAGGGGAGCATTCTTGGAGTAGATGGAATGTAAGCAGAAAAGGAAAGAGAAAAAGGTGCTTGGATGGTTGATATTTATGAAGTTGGTCTACAGTGGTGCTCCTTCGTAAGATGACCTTGCTCACATAATCTGGCAGGGAAAAGAGAATGGACTGCCTCTGAGTAGCTACATGACAGGGCACCATTTCAGATATCAGTTAGTGAAGATTTACAGTGGTGTTTGGGGTGGGTGTGGGTGGGAGGAGATTCCTAGCAATCTTTAAAGGCCCATTCTATATTCAAGATTAAGCTGCAAAAAACCCACACAAAATAACAAAAAAACAATGTTAAGAGCACTTGTTCGGGTTACTTTTTTGTGTGTATTGAACAATGACTGTAGCCATGTTATAAATATCAGTAAAATAGCAGGGACGGACAAATCTGCCAATTTATGTTTATCTCAGGACTGTTCCCTCTCCCCTCGGCCTCAGAAGCCTTCCAAGATTCCTATACCCTGCCGGGCTGAAGACAGCAGGGCAGGAGGAGCAGCGGAGGTGATCTTCGCCTCCTTGCCCTCTGATCTCCTGTGTTTTCGCTAGATGGGCTTTTTATCCCATCTAGCATGGTCGCTTCAGAGGGGGAGAGAAGGAAGCTGAAGGAGGGTCAGGATAACTCATTTCCTGGCCTCTCTAATCTCTTCCCCTGCCCACCCACCAGAACGCCCCCTTTCCTCCTCTCCTGAGGTCCCTTTTCTGACTTCGGAGAAGCAGCTAGTGTGGTTCTTTCCATGCCAGCTGTGAGGGGGAGGAGTCTGGGGGCAGATCTCCAACTCTGCCTACTCCCCCCGACCATGGAGGGGTTTCCTGAGCCATCCTATGGTTCCTGGGACATTCACCCAGGGACCATAGGATGGCTCTCTCAAGTTTCTCATTTTTCCAATCTTGTGTTCGATTTGTCCTAAACTTTGAGAACTTTTCCAAACTTAACTTTGGTTCATCTTGAACTTTTGAGTGTCATTTTTTAAAGTTCACATGAAAAGTGGTATGCACGCCTCCAAATAAAAGTATTATTGTATGCAGTTTTGCCTAATATAATGCATTTTGAAGGCTAATTTCACTAATACACACCTTTGTTTTTTGCACTTTTCCCCTAATATCCACATTTATATGCTTTTTTTTTTAAAGTGCAGGACTCCATTGCAAAATTTGGAGAAATGCAAATGTCAGAAGATAAGTGAGTTTCAGTTAGTGTTAATGAATGTCTCCTCCATCCCTATAAAAATTGTCACTTTTGGGGTGGGGGGAAGTAGACAGATTAGTGTCTCTGGCATGCAGAGTGAGTAAATAAGCCCACTTAATGGTTTACAGTCACTGAAGGTGTAGAACCAGTTCACTGGCCAGTCACCTCTTTCTTTATAGCATTGTGGTGTAGTGGTTAGAGTGTTGGACTGGGACTCGGGAGATCTGGGTTCTAGTCCCGGCTCGGCCATGAAACTCACTGGGTGACTTTTTGGGCCAGTCACTGACTCTCAGCCTAACCTACCTCACAGGGTTGTTGTGAGGATAAAATGGAGAGGAGGAGGAGGAGGATTATGTAAGCCGCCTTGGGTTCCTTGCAGGAAAAAAGGCGGGGTATAAATATAATAAATAAATAAATAAATTTATTATTATCGCTGTTCCTGAGGAATAACCTTACGGTCCGAGACCCCATGAAGGGCAGAGATATCCCCTCCCCACCCCCACTGCAAGTGAGGATCACTTTCATTTATACAAGATCCAGAAGATTATTAGTGGCCATGGCTGGGGATGATGGGATTTGTATGGCAAAACATCTGGAGAGTACCAGGTTGAGGAAGGCTGATGTAAATATACCTTATTTCAGTACCAGCTTTCTTGGAGGAGTTTAAAGAGCAGTTTGAGGTTTTGGAGAGGCAGTCCCTGCAAAGTAAATGATGAAAAATAAATACATTGTTGTATGTGATCCGTGCTCTGGTAACCTGCCCTCTAAATTACTGTAATGCGTTATATGTGGGCATGCATCTGAAGACAGCCTCGAAACTTCAGTTAGCACAGAATAAGGTGTTATGAGTACTAACTGGAACTGGATGCTATGATCAAATTTTGCCAGTGTTGTATTATTATTGTTGTTGTTGTTATTACATTTATATCCTGCCTTTTTTCCTCCAAGGTGGCTTACATGATCCCCCTCCACTCCATTTTATCCACACAACAACCCTGTGAGGTAGGTTAGGCTGAGAGTCAGTGACTGGCCTAAGGTCACCCAGTGAGCTTCAAGGCCAAGCAGGGGACTAAGTCTCCCAAGTCTGAGTCCAGCACTCTAAGCGCTTCACCACACTGCTATCATCTCCACTGGCTTCGAATTCATTTCTGGGCTCAGTTCAAAGTGCTGGTTTTAATCCTTCCCGGCCTGGGGCCACAATATCTGAACGACTGCCTCTTCCCTTAAGTTTCTGCCTGTGCTGTGAGATCATTCTATGAGGCCCGGCTCCGAGTACCCCAGCATCCTGAGATTCAGTGGATGGCTACTTGTAAGTGGACCTTCTCTGTGGTGGCCCCTAATTTGGAGGATTCCCTCCCTAGAGAGGGCTGCCTGACGCCAACTTCATTTACTTTCTGACACTAAGTGAAGACCAGGCCCGACCCAAGGTATTTTGCTGTCTGATGCAAAGAACAAGATGGCACCCACTCCCATTCCAGGTACAAAAAGCGACTGGGCTGGCAGTAGAATCTGTGTTCAACACTGACAATGGGACTGCATCCTCCACCACACCTGAAAGCAGCAGGCTAACTTAGGGAGTGCAGGGGAGGTTACGTGGCATATAGTTCTTCCCACCAACACCTTACTGCTGCCTCCCAGCATCTGCTGCCTGAAGCAACTGCCTCACTCTGCCTAATGGCAGGGCCGGCTCTGGTGAAGATATTTTTATTATCTCATGCCTTTAAAATTTTACAAATGCTACTTGTTTTTATTCTGACTTCTATATTTTAAAGCTGTGTTTTAAACTTGCCCTTCTCCATGCTGCCTTGCTATTTATCTTCTGCTTTTAAAATGTCTTGCTGCTGTTTTTTTTTTAAAGTGATGTTCATGGTTTGTTATGGGTTGTATTGTGTTCATTTTTTATTATGTATGTTGCCCTGAGAGCTTTGGCTATAGGGTGATTCAGAAATGAAATAAATACATACATACACAATTATATGGAATGTGCACCCACATAAGAGGGTGCTTCCTGATATTGGCCCACATCGTGCAGACAATTCTGTAGTGTACGGATCTGGCCCCACTCTAAGAAATTCTGTTAGACTTATCAAAACTCTTTTTAAAGTTATTATGTAGTCAAAGAAAGTAACAGCATAAAAGATCCATCTTTCGACAAAGTGTTTTCAATATGTACCATCCATCACACGCTAATAAAAGGTAATTATTTTGCAATAAAAGTGGGGACGACGACTCTGAACTACTCAGTAACTTGGTGGACTTTTCTTCCCAGTTTGCAGCAATACATACTTTCGCCACTACCAAGAAACTTGACCTCAGTATTGTATCTTCCTTAATAACTGTCAGTGAAATCCTATGCAGTAAGTCCCACTGACTGGGTTCACACAAGATGTTATACCTCAGTAGGTTTACCACGTGAGTAAACCTACTGAGGGTTAAAGTGTCGTCTGAACCCAGGAAGGTTTAGCTAGGGTGGTTAAGGAGAGTGTCCTTAACCACCCTACTAAACCATGGCTTGCGGTAGGGTTTGCTAAACCTACTGAAATTTAGTGTGTCATCCGAACCCAGATGACACGCTAACCCTCCTGCAAGCCAAAAGGGGCATAGAGCCTCATGGCCAGAGTGGCAAACAATGGCTGCTGCTCTGGCCACGAGGCTCTTGTTGATGACAGCCGGCAAAGCACTCAGGCAGCACTCCACGGCTGCCATTGACTTCCCCGCATGCTGCTGCACTAGCAGCAGTGCGGGGAAGCCCCTGGTGTCTGCTGTGCTGAGCGCCGCCGTCCCAAGTGGGAAGAGGGCACGCAGCGGACCCCCCTGCCTCGCCTCGCCACGCCGCGTCACGCCCCGTCTAGGCGCCACCCCCTGGACTTTCCTTATTCTCTGATGGGGGGGGCAGGGTGGCAACAGGCCCTGCTGGGAGAGGCCCCTCCCCAAGTGGGAGGAGGCCGCCTGGCAGACCCCCCACTTTTCCCCACTCCTACTGCTGACTGTGAGCCAGCAATAGGCGCTTAGGCTGACCGCCTGACGTCACCAGCATTAGCAACATTGGGAGGTGTTTAGGCTGATTGGCAGGTTGCACGGCCAATTGGCCTAAGCACGCCTCCAGACATCACTAACGCTGGCGATGTCAGGCAGGGCTTAGGCTGATTGGCAGCTGACATGGCCAATCAGCCTGAGCTCCCCCCCCCCCATCGCTGACTATGGTGCTCACAGGCGCCACAGTCAGCGGCAGGAGGGGTCAAGGTGGGGGTCTGCCACACAGCTTCCTCCTGCTTCCTTGGCGAAGAAGAGGTAGTGTGGTGGCAGCAGCCACTGCTGAGCCTCTCCGCCACCATTGAGCCTCGCTGCCGCTGGAGAATAAGGCAAGTCAATGGGGGCGGGGCGGCCGGGAGGCGGGGTAAGCCAGGCAGTGAGGGGAGATGGGGAGGAACCCTTTATGGGGCGGCCACACCGAGAAAGGCCCGAGGAAACCCAGCACCATGGGGCTACTTGCCGTTCCTTGGCAGGGCCACAACTCAGCTGAGTCGTGGCCCCGCCGAGGAAGGGCAAATGGCAGCTGGCAGAAGTGCCGCGTGGGCTGTTATCCCCTCTCACTGCCCTCAGTGCTCCTGCACGTTGTCTCCTGGGATACTGGATGGGAGGTCTGAGGGAGGATGAGGGGAGAGGCGGTGCCTTGGGACCCCCAGTGTGCTCGGGCACAGCCGGGGCCCGGGGCAACTTTCAATCCACAGAGGTTCCAGAGCGTCTGTGGGTTTAAAGTGACGTGTGAACCTGCCCACTATGTTCAATGGAGCGTACCCCCTAGTAATTGAATTTAGGATTGCATCCTCAGTAATTCAGATGGCTAAGATGGCTCCCAGCATCTGCTGCCGGAAGGAACTGCCTGCCTAATGGTAGGGCCGGCTGCGGTGAAGACTGTTGTATTTTCCTCCGTGTCACTGTAATCTGGAGAAGGAAAAGGATGGGGTGGTGCCCCACTGCCCTGTCCCCAAAGGTTTCTAAATCATCCACAGAACAGGCTCCCCTCTTCAGACCTTCCCTGCTCCAACACATTCATGGCAGGGGAGTTGGGCTAGCGAGGATGCAAAGGGTGGACAGGCCCAACCGGCATGGTCCCACTCCCTTTCTACACATGGCTCTGATCATGAGGATAGGAATTCCTGCCTATACTTCTGGGGTTGTACATTATGGGATCATCTGTCATTGCACCATTTCTTTTATTTCTTTTCTTTTTTTTCATCAAAACTTTTTTCTTTACTTCCCTCAAAATGCTTTGGATGATTTCACCCAAGCAGAAACCACCAAATTGACTTTGGCATTTGGTGGCTGCTCTTCTGTAGCCAGTAAGCCACGTGGGCCCAGTGTACAGAGTTACTAATGTGAACAAGCCACAAGATTAGTATACGTCCCAACCTTCAAAGTGAGCGTGCATCCTGCTACGATCGCTCTGAAACTTTTTTTGCTGTTGTCTGCAACAATGACGGATTGTACTTAATCCAAAATCTGAACACAGTTTTTGTTCCAATTCTTCTCTCCATTTTCCTTCCTCTGTAACCGACGATGCCTATTTCTGATTCTTTCAAAAGTTCAATTTCTTTTTCACTCTTTGTTGATGCATTTTCCTTTTGTTGTTATTTCAGGGTTGTGTAAAAGTCATTAGTGACATCGTGCCAAAGAAAGACTGAGTCTCCTGAGCAAGTGAAATATTTTGATTTACAGGAAACAAAGTCAATAATTTACCTAATCATGTACAAAATGACCTGACCCGATTAAAAACAAAACCCTGAATCACAGGACAAGATGCTCAGGGCCACCACCTTGTCATCAGCCACTCGACTTAAGCCTGTAGCAATAGTATCTGGACCACCTAGCAGGCTACCAGGGATGGGGACTCGGACTCGAGGACTCGACTCGTGAGTCGGACTGAGTCCCCCCTCTGACTCGAGTCAGACTCGAGTCCCAATATTTTTAATGGGACTCGAGACTCGACTCGGGACTCGAGACCAAGGACTCGTGTTCCAAAATCGTGTTCCTCAAATGCAACATGGATAGGTTTTAGGAAGTACAGCAAGTTTATTTTTTAAAATCATTTTCCTAAAATGCAACCTTCAGACATTTTGGGTTTGGCTGCCTCTGCCTGCTTGTTTGGAGTTCCCAGCCTCCTCTGTCTGCCTGGTCTCTTCTTAACTAGTTCCACAGTTTGAATTGTCCAAGACAAAGGCCTCTGCCTGCCTGCTTTGGGGTTCCCTGCCTCCTCTGCCTGTCTGGTTATTTTGGGTTTGTCTGCCTGGTCTGTTCTTGCCAAAATCAGTTGCAGAGTTTTGAAATAAAAAGGCACACTTGTGCCTAGAATTTATTTAAGCCACACATCAGAAATAGCCATATTTTGTTGGGAAAACCCCCCATTGATTTTAATAGGGACTCGTGGAGTCAGCTTTGGGAGTGACTCGTGACTCGTGACTCGTGAGTCACCATTTTGGACCAAGGACTCGGACTCGGACTCGAGACTCGGGTCCAAAGACTCGTGACTCGACTCGTGACTCGAGACCAAGGACTCTTCAACATCCCTGCAGGCTACTTGGCTAACAGAACTGCTGGAAGCAGAGGGCCCCAGCCTAGAAGATGGCACGCACAAACCGTATCACAGGGACACGCAGTAAAGTTCCTTGGCCCTTAATGTACTTACCAAGTTTGTATCTCACCCGAAGCTGCTGAATGTTTGCATAGAGCAAAATCTGAAGCAAAATTGAACAAAACATCTGGAGATTTCCGAAAGAAGTTGGAATAGCTTTGACAAGACTAGAAAAAAATCTCACCGAGGGATTCCACACATCCCATGGGTTGCCACCAGATTTCACCTACTTGAAAGACATTTACAGGTTCCTCCTTAGGTGAAGCATCTGAGAAGCTTCAAGAGAAGCCAAAGTAATATGGGTAAAACTAGCAACATTTCATAGGGGAGATTTCACCTATTCCTAATCTCACCATTCCTCCAAAGTGAGGAAGGCAAGCCTGAGAGCTAGTGACTTGCTCAAGGCCATGCAGGGATGTCAAACTGTGGCTGGGATTAGACATGATGAGACCCGTATTGATGGCCCTGAAGGCAGCAGTTCCACATCTCCATCTCCTCCTCCTCCTCCTCCTCCCTCTCTCTCATTCTGCCAGCAATATCTAATTCTACAAAATATGTGATGCCATGTCACCAGGCGGAGAGCCACTCCAACCATCAGCAGCCAATGAAGTGATGATGGAGCAAGGTAGGGTTGTGCGTGGAGCTCAGTAGGGGGGTAGATGCTCGGCAAACTTGCCTGGCTCGACCCCCCGGAGCTCCGCTCAACCCCCCGGAGCTCTGCTTGACTTACCTTTCCCCGGCTCAGCTCACGTCTACGCGAGCCGAGCCGGGGAAAGGAACTTCCGGTTTCCGGCGCAACGTTCTTTATGTAAAAAATAGCGAAAACTACATTAAAACGGCCGCGATTTGCATAACCGGTGCTACGTTTTTAATGTTAAAAACAGCATAAAATGCGCTAGAACAACTGCGGTTTGCATAGTTTGCATACGCCACACAAATCGCAGTTGTTCTAAGGTATTTTATGCTGCTTTTAATGTAAACAAAAGTAGCACCGGTTACGCAAATCACGGCCATTTTAATGTAGTTTACGCTGTTTTTTACATAAAAAACGTAGCGCCAGGGACCCGCAAGTCCGGCGAGTGCCTCAGCTGGTGCTTGCCAGAGGCTTGGCTTGGCTTGGCTCACACAGCAGGGGCGTTCACTGAGCGCCGGGCTCAGGCGCCCATCCTTAGGCTCAGCAAGGAAACTCGGAGCTCAGTGATATCCTGTAGTACTAGATGTTCTTAGAAGGTGAGGAGTAGATATGGGACTGCTGTTTTCAGTGGCATCCATGTGGCTCCCTCGGTAGGGGAGTTCACAAGAGCATCATTCAAGTGTAGAGCTAACCTGTGGAGGAGGCAGCAGGACTGTGGCCACCATCTCCATCCCCAAAGTCTGCATTACTCCCTCCCTGCCCCAGCCATGTACATGAGTTCAGCAGAACATCGATACAGTTGTATGCATGGGAGCTCTCTTTCCTGACATTCCACTGCATATGTAGACACTGGAGGCAAGGCCAGTTGGAGGATGCACAGACCTTGGGGGCAAGAAAGACCAGCCGGCACAGTCCTGTTCCCTACTCCATATGTAGGATATACACATGGGCAAATATGTGGACAGCACTTGGGTCTAGTAGTTCCAGCCTCAGAGCAATGTCACACATAGTTCTTTGTATCCTGGCTAATATTTTGTGTACGTAATTATTATATTGGGAATGGCCTCTGCCCCCACCCCTTTTCAGTTTATGAAAACTGCTCCTACATGCTCCATGGGGAGGGGAGCAAACTTGCACACTAGCTATTAATAGCACTAAACTCCTTCATCTTCTAGAGACTCAGCTGTATTAATGGATTTTTATCCATACAGCTTCTTTTAAAAGTTTGGATTATAGTACAAGAGATGCAGCACTGCTATTTGAAGCAGTTACATGGGGTGGGGCGGGGGAGAAGTTAGTAATCCTTGAAATCAGCTAAACCATTATTTTAAAATTATTATTTTGGTAAAGTAACAACAGAGCTATACCATTTCCTTTGCTGATGGAACTGCACTGGCTGCCTATTTGCTACCATGCCAGGTTTAAGGTTCTGCTACTAGTGTACAAAGTCTTAAACAACTTGGAACCAGGATACCTGAGAGAGCACCTTCTCTCTTACCAACCTGCCTGGTCACTGAGGTCATTGGAGCACATCCTCCTGGTGGTTCCACATGGACCTATGGCCTAGCTGGAGTCCACCAGGAGAAGAGCCTTCAGTGTGGTGGCTCCACTTCTACAGAACTCCCTGCCTGTGGAGGTCAGGCAGGCTCCGACATTGTGTTGTTTTTGGAGCCTGCTGCTGTCTTTGTTTCAGGAAGCCTTCCTTGCTGACCAGCCATGGTTTTAATGTTATCCTGTTTTTAATACATCCCCCCCTTATCTCTTTTATCTTTTTATTGTTCACTGTTCTGGAGCAGAAAAATAGCCAGCAAGGAAAAATGTTAAGCAACCCTTTCCATTCTTCTGCTCATGATCCCTGCCTCCTGAGCCGGCTTTTTTAATTTTAAATGAAATCGGGACAGTGTTAAATGTAGGGCCGGCCCTAGCACTAGGCAGGGTGAAGTGATCGCGTCAGGCAGGAGATGCTGGAGAGGCAGTGGCGTGGCAGCTCCCGAGCCATTCTGGCTGGTCTCCCCAGCTGTTCCCCTCTGTTAGAAGACAGAGCTGTGTGTGTATGCCACACAGCCTGTCCTGAGCCCCCTAAACTAACCTACTGCCTCAGGTGTCGTGGAGGACCCTATCCCATCACCAGTGCTGGAGTAAGATTCAACTGCCATTCCCGTTGGCTTCTATATGTGGAATGGGAAGAGGGTGCCATCTTGTTTTTTGCCTCAGGCATCAAAACGTCTTGGCCTGGCCCTGCTTAAATGCAACTTCATGTAACCTCTAGTTTGGCCTTTGAGCTTTCAGTAGTTCTAAAGCTACTGAGGATTCTACTTGGATCACAAGTCACCTGATCCCTGCCAGGCTGAAAGCACCATCTGGCCTGATATAGTGGCTCTGCTGAGGTGCCACAGAGTTCAGGACAGCAATTATCTATGCTCACAAGCAGCCCAGGTGCCATGCCATGGGCCCCAATGCCAGAGTTCCTGGTTCAACACCCCCAGCACCTTCCAGTAGCAAGCTGGTGTTGATTGACCCCTGGCTCTGAGAAGGTTAAAAGTAACCTACCTTGAGCAAAGAGTGACTAAATTTGTTCCACATATACAGCAATGTCTTTTAAGCACATCAGCTGTGTCTCAAAGCACCAGCCTCTCAAAGACACTACAGAAGAACACAGAAAGCAAATTAGTAAGATATTGAATGAAGGGAATGGGAGGGGGGGATAGAGGACAGGAGATTAAATTCCACTTGCTGTGCATAAGTGTTGTGAACACTCTTCCCTACAAGTGTAGGGCATGTTCCACATGCTCGAGACATCTAATACTTCAAGGTGGCTTTTCTCCACACCACAAGGCAAGGCAAGGCATGCGGTTCACTCTGTAACTCTAGATGACAATTTAATGCAGGCCAGGCGAGTTTACAGTGCCACTAATTCTTGCAGCAGCATAAATGAAGCTCTTGTTGCAGGTTGCTAATCTCGGAATTCTTATTAAAAATGGATGATTACACGTACTCGCAAACAGCCACGGCTCCGGGTATTGATTTACACAGCGAGCAAGTGCTGCTCCTGACATAGTCCTACAAGCTCTTGATCAAGCGGAAAGGGCGAAAATGTAAGTGAGGGTAAAGGCGGCCAACTGACCCAGCTCCCTTGTCCCCATCTCTCTCCTTTCCACGCTGCATTTCTACGCTACGTGAGGAGGAGGGTTTTTTATTTTTGTTCCTCCGGCAGTCTGCTCATTTTCTATGATGGCTGCAGATCAGGGCTGGAGGGCTCCTTCCCTCCCCGGCCAGCCTCCTCGCTCACCTGCCCCAACGTGGGAGCAGGCTTACTACCAGAGGAAGAGGAGGAGGAGAATGATGGGGGCAGTACTTCTCCGAATTGCTCACAATGCCCCCGAGCACTTCACTCATTATCATCTCTCTGGAAGTGGATAAAAAAGAGTCATCAAGATAATGATAGATGCATCTAGTCTGGCACTAACCCAGCATCATCAAAGGTTACACTGAATTGTTGTATTTTAGAAATGATGTTCAGAGGTCCCAAAATAGAACGGAAAAGACCACAAATATGGCATAGAATCTGATAGAAAAACAAAACAAAACCAAGGTCAGGGAACATGCACTAGACACAAAACCAGAGGCCACACATTATGTTTGAAGAATAACACCAAAATTATCAGTACATAAGAGATGGGTCTGTCTAATTGGTTGATCAACAATGCATTGCTAAACACATCTCATTGTCGGTACACTAGGAGAAAGCACATGTGCACAGAAAGGGCACTACGGCATTTTTGCTGATTGATGGCCAGAACAGTGGTGTATGTATGATTGGGTGGAATGTTCATCCTGCAAACTGAGAGAAGCACATGTTGAAGGCATTGCGTGAAATTAAGGCTAACGTACTAGTGATGCCTATGGTGAAAGTTCAAGATGAATTTGGTGATCCCCACTCTGGCAAAACAGTCAAAAAAATTTGAAGAAGGCAAAAAAAAGTTTTAATAAGACAAGCAAGATTTCCCAAGGGGCCTCTGTACATTCCAAAATGGCTACTGAATTTTGCCTGAACTGGAATTCAGAGGTTCCTGCTTAGGCAAAGTCTACATTGGGCAATTTTCAGAGGCACAAAAGGTTTTAATAAGGCTAAGAAAATGTCTCACTGAGGTTCTTAGCTGTCGTTTTGCTTTCTCTACTCACACCTGACCTGCTTGGGATTTCCTTCTTTTTTCAGTCTATGTTTTTGCAAGATTCAGTCATACTAGACTTGCTGCTGAACATTGTGATTCCGAAATCTCTTCTGAATCTTGATTTGACCATTCTGGCAACCATTACACAACCCATCATAGTTTTGATTAACTTACTTACAAATGGGGAAGAGCAGAAGGGAATACCTCCATTACACAATTGTTCCATAATTGTTCTGACATCTAGGAGGTGCTGATCTATTTGAATTCTGGTCAGAAATCCAGGTTCCAGAATGTCAAATGGAATGGCCCAGAACAGCTCAGGGGAGCCCTGGCAGGAATTGTAGGTTGGCCACATGTCCTCTTTCACAGAGGACAGTCCTCTATTTGAAAGGGAGCCAGAAGACTGTCCTCTATTTGAAGGTGTCCTCTCTTTGGATGGCAAGTAGAGTTTAAAGACAAAGAGCTATAGGAACTGTTGCTCATCATCAACAGTTTGCACCTCAGGCTGAACAAGCAGGCACCCAGGTCACCTGTCCACAGTCTTCCAATCTATGGTGTATTCCTATTTAAATTATAAAAAAATATTTCTACATTTGCATCTATACAAATAAATGAGCATATGCAAAGTTCAGGCAAATCTTTGTTATCTTTTTTTGGTGATGCATTTCTTCTTTTTTGGTGATTCCTAAGTGGCCACGCTAGGAGATTGCTACATGGACTGAGAGCATGAACATTATCTTGGGCCACCAACAGATCCCATGTGGCTCAGGGAACTAAAGAGGAAGTCCCCAAAACCCCTGGTGAGGGAAGAACACTCACCTTCTGCAGAAGACCCTGGGGGGGGGGAAGAGTCTTCAGTTGGGGGAGGGTGTCTCCCCAACAGCAGTATTCAGAACAGCAACCTCTGTAACTCCCTTTGTGTAATTCAATGGAGACATCTATGTTTCTTGTAAAGCAGCAATTATCAAACCTTATACCTTCAGAGAACCCTTTCCACATCATCTTGTCCACCTAGGAACACCCACATATTGAAAAGGATCCTGAGGCATACTTAGGGATGTGTGAGGAATCCATCCAGGGGGGTGGAATATGGCAAATTTGTCCACTTTGACCCCTCGGACACCCCCTCGCTTGCTGCTTCCCCCAGCGCCGACTCATGTTCTCCCAAGGTGAGCCAGGGAAGCAACTTCCGGGTTCCCTAGTGGGCAGCCTGTTTTACATAGGAAATGCCTTAATATATGCCAAAACCAGCCACAATTTGCGCAAATTGCGGCCATTTTTGGCAGATATTAAGGCATTTCCTACGTAAACAGCGGCCCACTGGAAACCCAGAAGTCTGGTGTGTGGCACAGCACATGCCCACTTTCAGGCTCAGCTCCTGCGAGCACAGCGGCGGCGGCCACCGAGCTCGAGGTGGGACGAGTCCTGCTGGATTGCCCATCACTAGCACTGATTACACATCTGGCACGTTGGACCTCTTTGTTGCCACACATCAACAGAGAATGCAACACTTGCCTGTGACTGACTATTAAAGCGGAATTTCAGTTGTGGTGGACAAGTTGTCTTTTGGGGAAACTTGTCTGCTCTTACTGCCCTTTTCATTGAACAACCCCAAGGGCTGCCTGGAAGGAACAGGCTCCCAGAGAACTTGTGTTATGAAGTAGCTATATAAGTACAGTAATAAATTAATAACGATAAATAAAATAAAGCTTAAAAGCCACTTTAAACATCAGCACTCTCATGATATTTTAATCACATACACCAAACCATCTTTATTTTAATGATATTTTAACAATTTCACAGGAGAAACACACCTGTGTGGGAACGGCTCTTTATATATCCTTAATAACTATGAAACTCATGATGCAGTGCAAATGCAAGCAAAACACGCAGGCATGATTAAAACGGCCACTATTACATTAAAGTGGAAAAAATGGTAACACTGAATTAACTGCCATGCAACCAGAACATCCCCAAATGTGGATTCTCTCCTGGATTTTCAACAGAAATCCATTGCTCAATATTTAATATTTAAATATTCACAAGAGTAATTTCTTTGGTGTGTTTACAAACATGTATCACAGGACTGGGTATATATAATTACTGGAATGTGATTTGAAGTTTCTTCCATAAAGTTTGGATAAGGCTGCATTTAGAATGATAATGCCTCACCGAATTAACAATATTCACTATATTGTTATAGTGAATTTCACTGGTGGCTTGGAGTGTAAAGCACATCCATTCAAATTCCTAAATTAAATGGTTAGCTTTAAGGAGGCGAAATCAAAAACATTTGCATGGAGGCCGCCATCTTGGGTTGATCTATATAATATTAGCACTTACACACATTCTTTGAGCCTTATTGAGCCTTATTGAGACCCAACATGAGAGGAATTTGATGGGCAAGGAAGTAAGTTTGACTGAGAGAACATCGAAACAATAAAATTAGTGTCAGGGTACTCAGAATATCCATAATTTTATCATAATTAGAGTTTTCTAGAATCAGATTCCTCTCAGTGTCTCACCACAGATATCGGGAGGCCTCTGCTAATGTTTAAGACACGTGAATTAAAGAGCCTCGCAGATTAGCGAACAAGTCCGAGGCAGGATAAAATTGTCAACTGTTTTCAGACATAGCAAGTGGATGTGATTTGCCGCACGGCCAGTGCTCAAACCCTCAAGAGGAAACGATCTGAAATCAGCGAAGAACTTGTTTTCTTTTATGACAGCAGCAACCATTTCAATATCCATCTTGGAAATAACCCATTTGTTTTAAGTGCACCAGGCCCAAGCTAAAAGTAGTAGATTTACTCCCTTGATACAGAGTTCTTTCTTTTCTTTTCTTTTCTCAAGCAAAACTGCCAGGAAGGTAAATACTGTCAGATCAGACCGGGTTCCAACTGCCACAGTGACAGCTTCATCTCAGTATGTCAACACACCAAGTATTTCTCCTAGATACCTCTGAGGGTCAGACTCAATGCTTCTCCCCTTCCACAATGCTGCTCCAAGCCCCCAGTAGCCAGAGCAGACTTGGTTGCACTAAACAGCTGCTTCTGCTTACTAAATTTGTACACACACACACACACGTGTGTGTGCGCGCACACACACACACTCAGAAAGAAACAGAATAGAATGAGGGTGTAAGAAGAGATAGGGAAGACAGGAAGGAAGAGTTCCACCCTTAAAAGTGGCCTAAAAAAATAATTTTAAAGATGGTTAAAGACAACAGTGACATTTAGGGAGGGGAGCGTTCCCCTCCCTCCACCTCAGAGCACCTGCATTTACTCTCAGGGGCACCTGTATCTCTGGTTATTCTGAGGTATTAACAAAGCAGCCATAACAAATGCTTAGAGTGCAGTGCTTTGGGCAATTTCATCTAAAAATATATGCAAGAGCAGGTCTTTGAATCTCTCACCACCACCCCAACATACATATACACAAATCTGAAACAGAGTTCCTGGTTAAGCGAGAAAGGAAAAAGGAGAGGCATGTTTTAATTATTTACTGCTTTTCTTTAAGTAAAACCAAAGCAGTTCATGACATTAAGAGCGGAATCCTATGGTTGCTAGACAGTGTCTAGAGTAGACGGCCATAGGATTATTCGGAGTCCCAGCTACGAGGTTGGAAACTTGCTCCGTGGTCGGAGCTGGGACTCCGAGCTTGGAGCGCCCTCACCCCCTTCGCAGCTGGTGCAGAAAGAACTGCTGCTTCTCCAAGGTCACAAACACAACCTCGAAGAAGGGGTTGAGCGGGTGTTCCAGGGAGCAGGGAGGGGAGGAGACCGGCGCTGCCAAACTACGAGGTATCCTAATGGCGTCTCCTTCCCTCGCGCTTCAAGGTGCCACACTTAGACAGCCGCCCGAAATAGGCTAAGTGTTTCGCCGGGTGAGAGGAACACCCTCTCCTTCACTTCCATTGTTCCTTCCACCCTAAAACATCAGGGTTTTATGTGCCCTAAAACATTACTATATAAATCAGCAAAAACAATTGTAAAAAGTCCACTGTGGACTAAAACAACCAAATGCCTTTCTAAAGAAAATAGGGGTCTCTGAAATATCCATGGAGATGTACACAGCTGAACTTCTGGGGCCAGGAATTCCACAGAATATATTTCATAGAGCCAGTGCCATTAGAAAGAAAGAAAGAAAGATTACATTTTTTTTATCAATGGAGATTAATGTAAGAAACTTGACATCTACAGAGGCAGGCTACTTACGTTGCTTTAGGTCTGCAGGCTAAAATATTTACCTCAGCTTCTCGAAGAATTTGAGGGCTGCCTCTCACATGACCTTTCCTGACATGGATGGTTCAGATATTTATTGAGAAGGGACCAGAAGATGTGCTCCTAACTTGTTGATAGTCAGATGGATATCTCAGATATGCAGATATAAAAGGGCAGCTCTTAAAGACACCTGCCAGGTGCTGCCGTGGTAGCATTCCACCATGTGAAGGAAGACTTAAGAGGAGCAATAAGGTGCAACTCCCTTCTCTTCAACGCTAGGTGGAGAGTGTATACATTCACACCTGAAGGACATAGCAAACAGGTTGAATGGTCATCCTTATTGTATGTTATTATTAGTTTTTTGATTGTTATTTTAAACTGTGTTTTTTAAAATTGGTTTTTAATCTTTTAAACTATTTTGTATGTTTTTATTGTTGTTTTTATGTATAATCTATTGTGAACCGCCCAGAGAGCTTCGGCTGTGGGGCGGTATATAAATGAAATAAATGAAATGAAATGAAATGTAACCAGCTACTGCTAGGATCAGGTGTTTTGTCTTAGTGAGGGATTTTATAGGGATGTGTGAGGAATCCGATAGTGGGTGAAAATCCAATGGATTTTCTCAACTCAGCCCCATGGATTCTGTTCTGTCAACCCTGCACTGGTGCTGACTCAATCTGATGTGAGTTGAGCCTGCGCACGGACTTCCATTTTTAAAATGAGTCACAATTTGAGTTTTTTAAATAAAAAAAAAATGCTGGGGGAAATTGTGCAAAATGCGGGCCTCCGCTCTGCAATTTGCGCAAATTGTGCTAGAGATACGCAGTTCTCAACTCCGAATTTGTGCAAATATTTCAAGCAATTTCATGCAACCTGAAGCCCCCCTCCTGATTCAGTCCACTTTTGGTTGTCAAGTCGAAAATGTGTCTAATGTATGTCAAGCTCAAATGGAATGAGTTTTCCAGTGTCACACATCCCTAGGAAGGATATCTATGAGCTTTTCTACATGAGGCTGTGTCGTCGCAGAATTGAGATCCGAGTACTACACGAGGTACATTTCCTTTCCGGATTTTCCATGGCATAATCTCTAGGTGGTGCTGTGGTACAGCAGAACAGCACAAATACGCAAGAGGAAATCATACTCTCTTTCACACTCCCAACTGAATGCCTCATTTTCCCTGCTCTAAAAAAAAGCTTGACAGAAGTGCTGGTTAGACACAGAAGCACAACTGGAGGGTCACAGCGTCACCTAACAATCCCGTAAACAACCATGAATAGGGAATGACAACCACACAAAAAAGCCTCATGTAGAAAAGCCCTCTATCTTTATCTATCCTGTATTTGGTGCTAGTTCCTTAATGTCACTCAGAGAACCGCAAGAGGATCTCTCTCCAGCTAGAATATTGAGGGATTATACAAGGGAGTTCCTCAAATTTGTGAATCGATACTTTTGGTTTTCACATTTACCTGAAGCCATACATGCAGAGAGAGATTGCCACCGGGCCCCAGCTGGTGCCCTTCCCCACTGTCCTCAGCGCACCGGTAACAGCCTGTTCATTCCTTCATCCAGACCTCCCTCTCCAGTCTAGGGAGGGCTCATTCTGGAAGGTACTTACTGTTCCTAGCTGGCTGGAGTTTTGGTCTGAAGAGGGAGTACTGGATGGGGGCACCGTGATCAAGATGCAAGCTGAAGAGGCAACAGTACTTGAGGACTGTGCCCTAATATTTGCTCCTTGGGATCCTTGTGGTACCGTTGCTAATGTGGACATCTGTAAACAGGGACCCTGAAAGAGGCGCTGCCGCTCCTTTTCTCTGATAAGCCTTCACCACAGGGCGAGAGAGGAAGCGCTGCCAATCAGTTGTCAATTGCAGTAGATTGTCCCTTAAAGGAAGCACCGCACAAAGCCTGATGCTCTCTCCTGTGACTATCATTTGCTACACGCTCTGGGCTCTTTTAAAAAAAAACTCTGGCTCAGACTCCTGCCTTCTAGGGATTTGCCTTTTCGTTAAATCCATAGCCTCCAACAGTCAATCCTTGTTAACTCACCAACCCACCCCAGGAGCATGCATGCTTGGAGAAATGAAAGGCCTCATCTTAATACTTCCACCTGTACCTAGAGGTGCTTTCATAAGGTACAATGAGATGGTGGGGGGTACTTGTGTTCATTTTTGGTCAAGAACATACACAAATCCACCGAGATCAGTCAATAATAATAATAAAGCAGCCTTCAAAAGTATTATAGATATGGAAAAGCTTGACGGATCAGAAGCCATTTGGGTTTGTTTGTTTGAGATCCAAGGGGACACGCTGTTATTTTATCGCTCTGTGTTTAGGCTCCTAGTTTGATGGACAAAATGTCTAGAACAATTGGACCACAAAGTGATATATATCCCTAAAGATCAAAACTGTATGCATGCATGTGTGTGTGTCTGCGCACACACATACATATATAAAACCCTGCAGTGTATCCACAGTAGTGACCTGAGATCTTTCAGCGTGTTTTCCTATCAAAAATCCCAAACCATCGTATTTGTAACCCTGTAGTGTGTGTGTGTGTGTGTGTGTGTGTGCACGCACGCATGTGGGGAGGGGGTTGCAAACTGAGTAGGGAAAATGTACTCTGTGTTTTTCCTTTTTTTTCTTATCACAATGAATTCTTATTAACTTAGTAGTTAATAACCAGCAAAATTTAATATTTTTATTTATTTTATTTTTATTTATTTATTTCATTTTTATACCGCCCAATAGCTGAAGCTCTCTGGGTGGTTTACAACAATTAACAAGACAGTCCCTGCCCGCAGGCTTACTATCTCGGTGATGCTGAAGTACTGGGAAGAAAGTAACTACTGTAAGAACATAGGAAGCTGCCTTATACTGTGTCAAACCCTTGGTCCACCTAGCCCAGTATTGTCAACACTGACTGGCAGCAATGGCTCTCCAGGGTTTCAGGCAGGGTTCTTTCCAAGCCCTACCTGGAGATGCCGGGGATTGAACCTGGGACCTTCTGCATGCAAAGCAGGTGCTCTGTCACACTGAGCGATGGTCCCTCCCTACAGGCACCTGGTATTCCAAGGCGGTCACCCATCCAAGTACTAACCAGGCCCAACCCTGCTTAGCTTCCAAGATCGGGCTGTTCAGGGCTGTTCGGATAAGGGAGCTGTCACCCAAAAAGTTCTTAGGTGCAAGTGGGAGGACTTGGGTAAGGAAAAAAAATGGCCAGAGCTGCAGCTTCAAAAGACTACGGCAGTTTATCTGCACATGAAACATTTAAATTGATGTGTGTGTGTGTGTGTGTGTGTTGCATTTCTTATGTTGGTGGTACCATCACCAATGAATCCTTGCCTTGTAGGGGCCTGGAGAAAATTAATCCACTTTCCTCCTCACCCCGAGCAGCCCTGCAGTCATGAATCATATAACAATGGGGAAGGGACGGGGCCTGAGCACCCCAGAGCCAGCACCAGCCTCCCCATGGGCTGTTCACATGACTCTGCCGACGGCCAGCCACTTACACTCTGCCCCTGCTGCTGCTGCCCGGCAGCTCTCCTTCTTTTCTTCCCTCCTCCTCGTCCTCCTCTTGCTGCCCCTGTCCTCCTCCTAGTCTGGCCATCCCCCACCCCCGTGGGGGAAAAGATGGTGGCAGCAGCCTGGACAAGCTTGGAGAGCCTGCACTGCTCCATTTAAAACACACGCCTTGTTTCAAACCTTATGCTTTGAGTAGCATCAATCTGAACCAATCAGATACTGCCTTGGAGGTGATAAGGAAAAAAAGGGAAAACACAGAGTACATTTTCCCTACTCAGTTTGCAACCCCCTCCCCACATGCGTGCGCACACACACACACACACACACACACACTACAGGGTTAAAAATACAATGGTTTGGGATTTTTGATAGGAAAACATGCTGAAAGATCTCAGTTCACTACTGTGGATATACTGCAGGGTTTTATATATGTATGTGTGTGCGCAGCCGCAGACACATACACATGCATGCCCCACCTCCAAGGCAGGTGGGGCAGGGAGGGCCCAGGAGCAGTGAAAGGACCACCCCTTGGCCACTCCTGTCCCCACATTGGGTGCCCCTCCCCCCAAAGGCAGCATTCGATTGATTCAGATTGATGCTACTACTTAAAACGGTGGGTGGGCTGGGCTTGGGTTAAAGTAGTTTTCTTTTTGCTTCTTTTTTAATGGAGCAGTGTAGGCCCTCCAGGATTGCCTGACCGGCTGCTACAGCACTTCCTTTTGCCAGCTGGGTCGACTGGGCTAGGAGGAGGATGTGGACTACAGGAGGAGGAAGAGGAGCTGCTGTCGCCACGGCAGCCGCTACCACACAGCATCCTTGGAGCAGTGCAACCTTGGCAGCAGCTGCAGCACAAGATCAGAGCAGGCTGGGCCCGTTTGAGCCTCTGGGCTCTTGGCGGCTGCCCTTCCATGCCAACCTCTGATGCCGGGCCTGCACCTCCCCCAACCCCGTCTCATCCCCCAAGCCTTGCTGTTCTTCCTTTGCTCCAAATGTGTATGTGGCAGCAGCTCAGCAGTATCTGCAATGGATTATTACTGGAAGTTTCTGTCCCTGGGCCTCCCTCCCTGGGGTGCTGGTAGGGCACCACTCTAGGCCTGGGGTCTCCAACGTGGGGTCTGTGGGTACCAATGCACATGCAGACACCTCTTTTGGTTCCTGCCAGGCTCCCTACTTCTCCTTATTTTCCTTTATTTAAGTTTAAAAAAAAAAAAAAAAAAGTGGTAGGCTGGCATACTACAAAGCAAAGTGCCATCCTCCCATGCCATCATCATTTGGGTTCAAAAGAGTACTTTTGTGTTTTGGAGTTCAGACCCCACCTTTGCCTTGTATTTGGTTCTTGGCCAAGTAAGTTTGCTGTTAGTCTCACCGGTTTGCATTCTGGGAAATGAGTGTTTTGTGACTGGCCTTGCCCAAAATGGCAACCATTTTATGAATGGGCAAGCCAACCCCATGGCAGCCATATTGTGAGAGCGCCCAATGCACTCTTTCAAAATTCAAATGTGCTCAATGCCGTGAAAAGGTTGGGGACCCCTGCTATAGGCACTAGGGAAAGGGACTTGCACTAGCTCAGACTATAACTGATTGAAGATGGAGAAGATGGGGTTTTGTGGGGTGGGGTGGGGACTGCACTCAGTTTGTAATACAACCAAGCATTACTAGTGGGATATACTCATATTCCAAATCAGGAAGGTGCCTAATTCAGTGAAATCACTAGACAGTCATGAACTGTACATTAATCAGGTATAGAGAACTCAATTTATTTATTAAGGATGCAGGAAGCAACTGAAGTGCTTTATTGTGAGTACCAGTTCAGTTCCGAAGCCTCTTAATGGGTGATTCACCTAACTATTTCAATATCCCAGGACTGTATGTGAATTATGCAACGAGTGGCATGCATGGAATCATAGTGATGCAGTGATTTTACCAACCTGGGCCCAGATGATGGTCCACCAACACCTCTACTGAGTCAGCAACTTTCAGAGAATGTAAGAACTCTTGATAAAGCAGACTGCAACAGCCAGATGAAATCAGGAAGACTACAATAGGAGGCCGGGATATGGGAAGTACTTGCAGGGTTCAGTGGAAGAGTATGATCAGGAACTGTCAGCGCTGGGACTTAAGCAACTGCACCTTGAGTAGCCAGACAAGGACAATATAAACTTCAATTGTCAAGGCAAATGTCCCAGTAAGACAAGGTACCCTTTATAGTCTCTTCCAGATCAGGGGAACCTACAGGCATGCCTGAATGGGAGAAGTCACCCTGGAATCTAGAGATACATTGCAGCCCAGACCCTCTAACCACAGTGTTTCACCAGATGGAGAGCTGTACAAAGATCCACAGGTTCTCAGTTCTATATCTGGTGGCTCCTGACAGGAACACACACACACAGTTTCATGGAGATGATTGACCCAATCCTGAGGTAGACTGGAGCTCTTCAATCATGCTTTGAATTTGTGCCAGTCTTAAATTATGCCAATTCTGGGTTGTAGTTAATGTAAGTCCTACTTAGAGTATATCCAAGTATACTTAAGTTAGACTAACATTGGATACAACTCTGTCCAAAATATGCTGCCCTGGGGTCCCAAATTCATTGAGTTTGCCAGAGGCAACGGCATTAAAAAAAGCATATCCAAGATGGCGGCAAGTGGTTATTATAAGGCAGTGAAAACCCTAAAGCAGCTGGGTTGAGTCAAGCAAAATAATGTAACTGAGGGATTGGTTTGGTGGGCCTCCTGCTTTCATGTATTCACTTCTAAAAATATCTCTTACCACAATCAATTTGATTCTCAATGCTTCTATACTATTATTACCTGAAGGAAAATGGGCCAGATTTACCTCTTGGAGCTGATGTTACATGTCCCAACTAGAGCTGACATAATTGTAATTCAAGCCATACCAAAGGGCATGGATTCTGAATTCTCTTGGTATGCTGCACTGGGGCTTTAACTGCAAAACACTCATGATTAGCACAAGTTTTGTGGCACAAGTCCCCACAAAGAAAAATGTCACTTTGCTTTATTTCCTGCTTCCCATCCATGATCCACACTGACAGCTCTATCATCAAGAGGAGCATTATGTCAGCCCGCCTGATGCTTCTTGAAGCTGTCAACAACGCTTAGAGTCAAGCCCTCCAAACTTTTAAAAACTTAATCATTTTATTCTGGATGCATAAAAGTTGAATGCAACAGACCTTCACACAGGGCATTTTATTGACTTGGCTGGCCAAAGGCATCGTCAGGCTGTTGAAACATTTAGGTAGTACAAAGCACTTTCTCCAGAGAAAGCGTGTTCTTAAAGGCAGAAGTACACCTGAGGTGGCAAAATATGAGGACTTTTTTTGGTCGAAGAAGTGTATGCAATGACCTACAATGGACTGCCAAGATATGTGTCATTCAATATGTAAGAGCATCATCTTTGGACAACTTTGCACTGTAGTATATGTAGGACAGATCTTAAAGACAAACTACAGGATTCTGATTTACCCTCTTTTATTTCCTATTTCAGTATGATATATTTTAAAGCTTGTCAAACGTACAGTCCCTTTGGTCCCTTATTCACTATTTTCACAAATAATTGGGATTATCATGCAAGGACAAGGAGAGCCTCATACACACCACTCCAGACACACAGGAATTCTTACGCACACACAGAGAATTCTGCTATATGCAAGAGATTTCTGCAACCATTTCAGTGGAGGAAGCAGGTCCAAGTACAGCAAGAGAGACGTAATAGGGATGTGTGAGAATTTTGTTTCAGTTCACAAATTGTCAGAACTTGCCCCATTTGCAATCCTGAAAGTGAACAGGACCACTTGGGGGTGGGGTGGGTGTAAGCTCACACATTCCCAAATGTGTGATTGCATTTTAAAAATGTGTATTTGGGGGGGGGGGAATGTGCACTTTAAAATGCATATTAAAAACACACATTTTCATGCTTTAGTCAATGAGGCTGATAGGGATGTGCCAAAACAGGGAAATCCAGCTCTTTTGAGCTCAACGGATTTCCTGTCCACTTCCGATCCGATGATCAGAAGGGTCCGAGTCGGGGTGGGTTTCCACAGACTTCTGTCTCTAAGACAAGCCATGATTTCCACATTTTAAAAAAAATGCTAAGGAAATTTGCACAAACTCAGCAGCTGAAAACTACGTGGATCTAGCACAGTTTGAGCAAAATTGGCCGATTTGCGCAAATTGGCACCTGAAAACCATGTGGATCTAGCGCAATTTGCGCAAAACCAGCTGATTTGTACAAATTGGCCCATTTCGTGCAAATTTCCTTAGCACGTAAAAAAATGTGCAAATCGCAGCCTATCTTATTTATTACATTGCTATATTGCCCAATAGACGAAGCTCTCTGGGCAGTTCACAACAACGAACCAAGCTTTGAACTGGAATTCAGATAATCTCAGCCAGCTTGAGCATCCCTGGTTTTCCCACCCCTACCATCAGTTTCTGGTTGGGCAGGAAAGGAAGACCTAGTTAACTCCATGCAAACTGCAGCTAGCACCATAATGCTGGATTTTCCTGAGTATCAGAACTACAGTTCCTATCATTCAGCATGACAGTGTGAGTGCAGGGGCATCAAAGCTCTCAGTGAGCAAGAAGGCATATGGTGGGAAGGCATTACCTGGCACCTAAAGAATACTGCATAGATAAGGGTAGGCCATCCCGCCCTCTTATTCTTTTCTGACCTTGGATGATTGGATTTCCTATGGAAATCTATTGCAATGGGTAAGTCAGGCACCCCCAAGAAAAGGCTCTTCTGGGATGTTTTGATAGGCAGCACATGGGGTTGTTTGACTTATCACAGCTTGGGAAACTTTACCAACCATAGCACAAGTACATGCTAGGGCATATTCAAATATGCACTATGCCTGCGAAACATGGACTGTCTATAAACGTCATTTCCACCTCCTTGAAAGATTTCATCAATGCTGCCTCCGGAAAATCCTGCAGATTATTTGGGAAGATAGGCGAACAAATGTCAGTGTACTGGAAGAAACAAAGACTACTAGCATTGAAACAATGATCCTTCAACGCCAACTTCAGTGGACCGGTCATGTTGTTCGAATGTCTGACTGCCATCTCCCAAAGCAATTACTTTATTCCCAACTCAAAGATGGAAAGCGGAATATCGGTGGTCAGTATAAGAGGTTTAAAGATATTCTTAAGGCTAATCTAAAAAAATGCAATATAAACATCGAGAACTGGGGTTTCCGGGTGAAGTATAAAGTGTTGGTTATTACCTTTAAAGCCCTACATGGTTTGGGTCCGGGTTACCTGCAGGATCGCCTTCTCCCGTACAATCCACCCCACTCACTTAGGTCCTCTGGGAGGAATTTACTCCAGTCAGCCAAGACTAGGTTGGCGAGTACTACCCAGAGGACCTTCTCTTCTGCTGCTCCCAGACTGTGGAATGGCCTGTTGGAGGGGACTTGTCAACTAGATAGTCTCTTGGCTTTTAAAAAGGCCATAAAGACTGACCTCTTCCGACAGGCCGACCCAGTGGAATTTTAAGAGTTTTTAGGATACTTTTAAAGGTTTTTAAGAATATTTTAGTAATGTTTACTATGTTTTTAACTAGTTGTGTATTTTGTGTTTGTGGTTGTTCCCCGCCTCGATCTGAGTGGAGAGGCGGGTAAGAAATAAAATATGATGATGATGATGATGATGATGATGATGATGATGATGAACGCTTTAACTGGATGTTGGCCTTTCACAAAGGTTCTATGAACTTTGAAGAAGTCCGAGTGCAAGGTGAAAGGGAGAAATGTGCTAAGCGAAAAGCACATCAAACAAATCCTTTACAGGACCATCTTCCATCTGCTAACCTGTGTCCTCACTGTGGGACGCTGTGTTGGCCTCCACACAGTCACTTACGGACCCAGCGCTAGAGTCTACACAATTTTATACAATTTCCTCCTTATATAATTTTCTTTTTGTAATTTTATCCTGGAAGACAATGTTAGTCACGAGTGATCGCCTACCACCACACAGCTGGTCAACATCTTAGGTCCACCACCTGGATTGTCACCCCCATGTTGAGTTTCCCATTCCCTAGATTTATCATAAAGCAGAAATCATCAAGTTCTTCATATAGCTATCAATGGCTGCTCCACTAGGATTGGGAAGTCTTACTATGTGATGGTTTGACTCACATGGCACCTTCCGCTTAATGATATAGTTGGGGGTCGAGAAACTCAACATGGGGGTTCTGATTCCAGTGATGAAAGTAGCATATAGACCAAATCTTAAGCTGAAGCTTCAATCCAAAGTATGCTGTTCTCATGGGGGCTTCCTTGCAAGTGGACGAGTTTAGAAATACAGTGTTAGAAATGTGTGTGTTCACACAAGAATGCAAAGATCAAAGAGGAATTGGGAAACATGCCTGGAAAAAAAGGGGGTGGTGAAAACAATGGACAGAAATGAAGCAGACACGCAAGGAAGAAAAAATAATAATATTGTGCTTTGTAGGTTTAACTAGACTCTTCCGTTTGCCAATCCACTGACATGTGTTTTGGTCTAGTGAGGGATTAGAACACACAGCTGGTGCGTATTTGGCACACAGGTGTCTCCCGCTCTGCATTTGCTAGCGAGCTAACAACAGATGGCTTTGTGCATGTGTGTGTGTGTGTGTGTGTGTGTGTGCAAGCGAGCACGTAAGGGGGAAATCCTTTTGAGTGGTGTTAAAGAGAGAGCTCAATATTAACTACTTTCTTCTTCATTCCTGTGCAGTCAGAATAAAATTAAAGGATGCTTAACGTTTGCTGCAACGAGTCGTCGTCAGCTGCTTGAACATGCAGGGAATCCAGAATGCTTCGTCAAAAGGACCCACGTGGCAACTTTGTCAACCTCAGCATGATTGTACATGGGTAATCCTCCCCCTGAGTTCTGATGTGATGATTCAGAACATCCAGTCACCATAATCTGCATAGCTACTGTTGAGAGAGTCTGTGCTGTGTTCAGGTCACACAACAGCTTGAGGGAGTTAAACTGGCAAGGAAGCTATACTTTGATCCAGATCTAGAGTGCGTGTTTGGTAACTCTTGAGGTCAGGTGAGGTCAATTGCTCAAGCTGGGTGCTTGAGCTGGAGCCAGAGTTTCTTGAGCTTCAACTGGACCTGGGCTGCATCAGGTAGAAAACATTCCTCTGTTGACCAGGGCAAGAGCAGAAGTCCAAGCTCCTTCTATCTATAACAGGCCCTTCTGACCAATCCAGAGGCAACATACTACCTGCCAACTGCAGGGGTAAATGTCACATGAGGACTGTGTGAGGAATCCGATAGGGGGGTTGAAAATCTGACCGATTTTCTTGACCTGGCACTGTGGTTTCTGTTCCGTCAACCCTGTACTGGTGCCGACTCGATCTGATGTGAGTCGAGCCAGTACGTGGACTTCTGTTTTTAAAGTGGGCCACGATTTGCACATATATTTTTAAAGCCAAGGGAATCTGTGCAAAATTCAGGTCTCTGCTCCACCAATTTATGCAAATTGCATAAATTTACGCAAATTGCATAAATTTGCACACTGGTAGAGAGCCAGTGTGGCATAGCGGTTAGAGTGTTGGACTGGGACTCAGGAGATCCGGGTTCTAGTCCCCACTCAGCCATGAAACTCACTGGGTGACTTTGGGCCAGTCACTGACTCTCAGCCTAACCTACCTCACAGGGTTGTTGTGAGGATAAAAGGGAGAGGAGGACTATGTAAGCCGCCTTGGGTTCCTTGCAGGAAAAAAGGCAGGGTATAAATATAATAAATAAATAAATAAATAAATTTGCACAAATCTGCACAAATTGTGGAGTGGAGGCCTGAATTTTGCACAAATCTGAAATTAACTGTCAGAAAATTCAAGGTGGCCAAGGTGGAGTGTGTGGGTTTGCAGTGAGAGGAGGATGCTTCCATACTTCTCATGTTAAATGCTCCAACAGGTACAACAAGAATAACAACCATGACTCGAATCTAACGAGTCGGCCCCAGTTTGCACAAATTGCACTAGAGATACACAGTTCTTGGCTCCAAATTTGTGCAAATATTTCGAGCAATTGCATGGAAGCCAGAACCACCATCACCACCACTCCCAACTTGGCCTGCTTTTAGCCGTCAGACTGGAAACGTGTTGAACGTCTGTCAAGCTCAAACGGAATGAGTTTTCCAGTTTCTCACATCCTTGTGTCACATCATCCCATCCTTTCTTGTGCCCAACAAGGGCTGTGAGGACTGCAGACATATCAACCATAGCTGTTACTTCCCTCATAGGCTACAAAAATGGGAGGTGTCAAGGGGTTAGTTTCTCACTATGCGATTGGGCGGTAGAATACAAACGTCATATTTGGCCTTGAATCTCTGCTTCAACAAGGGCTAATAGAGACTTACTTACACTGAAAGAAAGGAAAGAAGAAAGGAAGGTCAACTAATGGTGCAAACCAGTGACATATCCAGAATCTGGACCAAACACTAAACAAACTGTTTAGCCACTCCTGCTTGTAGCAGAAGTGGTCAGGAAGTGCAGCTGAGCATGCTGCTCATACATGATAAACCTGAAGTTGATGCCCAAGTGAAAATTATTACAATCCTGATCATCAGCATAGATTCATGGAAATTTGGTTTATGGAGTTCAATCTGGCTTACTTCAAAGTAAGATTTTTAGGATTAGACTGTTGTCCTCTTAAGGCAGGAGTGGGCAGCTTGTGGGCCTCCAGATGTTTTGGCCTATATCTCCCATCAGCTCTAGCCAGCACAGCCAATGGTGAAGGATCATGGGAGTTGTAGGCCAAAGCATCTGGAGGGTCACAAGTTGCCACCCATTGTCTTAAGGTTTATCTGCACCTCCTACTGTCTATACATATAAGCAACATACAAAAAGTAAGAAAGGAAGAATAGAAACTACACACATAAGATAGTAAAAGTAAATACCATATAGCATGTAAATAAACA